>CM062571.1:61504419-64004419 GCA_031468815.1 Morus bassanus
CTGTTGTACTTAGTCCCCTCACCATGGTCAAAATGAGAACAGATGCAATGCTCCTAAAATGCAGCTGAGCATTCACTCCTTCTTAAATCTAACATTTACTGGAAATCTCAAAATAGCTACTCTAAAACAAGAACTTCCGCACTAGTTTTTATTGAAATACTGAGTCCAGAATAGGTATTTCCATACCTTGCCTCATGCAGAAATTCTGAGACTTGTATTAATCTTACATTTTCCTACTCTGAGGATTTTTCCTTTGCTATTATTTTTTCTCCTTACTCCCACACTTTTCTGTTTCCTGCAAATGATTTACCAGCAGAGGGCTTAATACAATTAGCATAACACAGGCCTACAGAAGTCTACAATCCTGCTCCTAGCACAAATAACTTCAGGTTATTTTGAGCTCAGGAGGAACACAGGAATGCAAATAATTTAATTAACGAATATTCTAATACTGCTAGCAGAATAAGCTACCTTTAATAAGAATCTATGGTTGATAATTGTGTTCTAGCCTGAGTAAAAGCTTTGTATATCAGACATGGTGAAACAAACTTGTTTATTGATTATAATTGTATTGTGAAGTAAAGATGGCATTTTCAGTGACCAGACTGAGTACTTCTCCACAGCTCAAAAGCCAGAATTAAGAAAAAAATTAGAAAATATGTGGGTTTTCATACTGAAGTAATTGCAAGGAAGCATTGACTTTAGCTAACTAGCTATAAAGCAAGTCATAACCTGAGAGAAAAGAGAGAAGAAGAAAAAGGAAAAAAAAAAACAAGTCAAAGAGTCATGTTAGTTAATTGATCACAACAGAACTCAGCCACAGGAACAAAATCTTCCTCTTATATATTTTCCCCAAACTATGTGTTAGTTACATAGAACTAGATAGTACACAATAAGCAGAGGACCTCTAGGACTCATTACATCTCCTTGAGTCCCCCAGTCTGCAAAGGACACATATTTACTAGTCCACCCTTAAAAGAAGAAACATGTTTTTTCTGTGCTCTTAATTGGAGCCACTAGCACTTTAAAGACTTGTAAGGTGATGGCAGCAGCAGAAGTCCTTTGGAAAAATTCTCCTAGTGGTTGGTTTCTTTGTGCTTTGTCTGAGCAGGTGACAGAAAACAATGAAGTAGCCTCCTGAAGCCTGTTTTCTCAGTCTGGTAGTTTCAGTAATTACTGGACAAGGGCTTAATGGAAATCCTAAATTCATCTGCTCCTTTGAATTCCAGCAATTAAATAATATTCTGTAATTTTTTTTTCCTTTAGTAACTCTTGCAGTATTTACTTAATCAGTACTTCTTTATTTTTTCCTATTTTTTAATTAACTCTGAGGAAAAGAAACACTTTGCTGCTTTTGAAGCTGGTGGTGAGCTGGGCAGAAAAATATACCAACTTTTTTTCATCTGCACCACCTACCCCTGGAATCTAGTTCTCGTAGCTTATCTAGTTAGTATTAGCTCTCCATACTGTCCTGAGCTGCTGGACATTCTTTTGAGTTCAAGACACATAGGCTTTTGATGCATTTCCAGCCTCTTCAGAAAGGAGTTTGGAGCTAGAGGGTAAATGGAAAGAGTGTTAATCTCCCACTCCTATGTTCCACATAATACAGAAAAGCAAACAGCTGTGAGTTTTTGCAGTGATGGATTAACAGTATAAATAGCCAGCCCTAAGTAGCAGCACACACATCACCTTTAATTTAATGAAAGTCAAACTATTGTTTACTGTTTTAAAATCATACTCCCAATCCTTCTAAAATTTGGTCATTCCCTTCTACCTTCCTTTATTTCTACACAGCAGCAATTTGTTTTAAACTGAACTTGGACAAAGTAAATCTAATATATACCTGTCTTGAGTGTTTTCTTACTATTTGCAGCAACTGTTCTGTCTCTGCTAAGATTTTTCCCTCCAACCTGTGTGATTGCCTTCCTTCATGTCTGAGTGCCAGCTAAGCTCTGAAAATTAACCTCAGGATGATGTTGTACTCAGGGAACTAGGCAAGTCAGTAGTTTTCTGATACAATTACTGTACTTTAGTCATTATTAAAACTTTAATTTCTTTTGTGGGCAAGTATTCCTAGTGATACACAAACAGAAGATGCATGTCTCTAGCAGAGCATCCAAAAGTCATTTTTCCCCTAGCAACAGAACTAAAATATGATGGCCTGCCAGTAATGTTTTGGAGCATAGACAGGCAACAGTATGCATTTCAGCAAGAAAACAAGAGGCTTAAATCTCCTAGGAAAGACAATTCATATCTAGGAGGTTTATCACAGTAATTCATTTTCCTAGGCAAAAACTAAGTCCAAGCTCTCAAGCCTGCTCCACAGAAGAGGTGACAGGTTATTCTTTGCAAAGCTAATTGAAAAAATGCCACTTAGCTACAGCAACAGGATTAGCAATGTCAGAAACAAAGTAGGGTGAGTGGGTGAAGTGCCCTATATTTACAAATGACACCCTTCTCAAGTTCTTTAGAGAGCTACAAAAGACTCCTCTCCAGAAAGATTGTTGTGGACTTTCCTATTACTCTAGAGTCAAATCTAACTAGCTATGGTTTTAAACCAGCAGAACTGATAGGCTTTGCTGTAGAATTTGTTTTCTGCTGCCTAGCAGCTTATAATTTATCACATTGCTCATGATTACATCCCTGCATAACCAGGATTAATGCCCACGGAATTCTTTATTGTAGTAAATACAAGCAGAAATGCCAAATGAAGGATGGCAGCACAGGAAAGCAGGCACTTGATTGGCTGTACCAATTTGGTTTGAAAAAAAGAACCAGACTGAGTTTTGTTTTAATGTGAAATACAGCATAAAGTCCTGGAAAAAACAAAACATAAGCGCCAACTTTACATGTTAGTTTCAGTGTGCTTTTGATCTACTTCTAAGTTATCAGATGTGTACACAGCTCTACTTCATTATTATGCTGAGGAGGAAATAACCCCCCCTTGGCCCCTTTTGATGACCTCTTTCTTGTTTCTCTCTAATCCTGCTGCTCAAAAATATAATGAAATACACCATGCTGCCACAGCAATCACAGAAAACACCTCTGAACTTAAAAATAATCTTGGGGAATTTACACACCTTTGGAGTTTTCTGGCTAAATCTGTTGAAAAACATCAATATGGCAGTGTGAAGGAGAATCCCTACAGAAGGCTCTAGGGCAGACTTATAGAGGTGTTTAGGTACCTAAAGAGAAGATGAATGATACATGGGGTTTCCAGAAATTCTCTGATTTTCACTGATTTAAAGGAAAATTCTCTTACCAGATTCCTTTGAAGATCTATTTTCTACCTGACTCCAACTGCAGGTAAGCACTTTTGAAAATCCCATTAGATACAAATTTGCCACTTTAGGCACCTGAATGACTTAAAATCTTGTTCTACACCTCTACCAAACTGTGGGGGAAAGGAAGTGGAAAACAAGGAAAAAGCAGACACCAGGAACTCAAGGCTATTTCAAAAGGTTAGTTAACATTCATTGTATTCTGAGTCAGTGTGCTCATGTTGGGTGTTGAAACGGAGATAAGCATTGACACCACTCAGTTTTGGCCATCCAAATTATCCAGTTGTCTAGGCAGTCTCTGTAGGTTGCCTTTGTCATCAGCAGGTTGGGGCAGGTTCCTCCAGAGGGTGGTTCAGAGGATCCTAACTGAGGTGCTCTGAACTACTCGGTGGAGGAGTGTTTTTCTTTCCAGTACAGACAGCCTGGCTGATTACTTTACTTAGCTAAATAAGATATTGAAAGTTAGACAAAGTCAATAGGCCCTGTAATATTTATTTTTAACTATTATGTAAGAACACGAGACTACTATTGTAACAATAGAAACCATTTGGGAATCTCCAATTGCAGGCAAAGCAATGCAGCATAGCATTATGATTTTTGATATGTGATTTGATTATTAAGGAACTTCAGTATTATATTACACATTAATATTACTGAAAGCATATTTTTATTTCCCCCCAAAGTGCAAAAGCTCATTTTCTATACCATCAACACCCACTTTTCACTCTTTGTCCACATTTAGTTTATTTTAGGTTTTATATGTTCTCCTGTGTGAAAATTCAGAGTTGACTATAGGGATACTGTGTTATATACAGAATACACAGAACCCTGTTGTGTTTCTATGGAAGTAACTATTTTATTTCTTCTTAATCCCAACCCTTTCATTACAAATGAATGGAAAATGTGGACAACATTTTCATTAAAAAGTAAAATACAGAATGAACTGAAAACCTAATCTTGCTTCTACAGCTTTTGGCATGGACTCCTATACATCTCCAGAACCTCATTACAGATAGAAGTACATAGCCTACAACTGATCCTGTGTTTGCCCTTACTGAATTCCAGTGTGTTTTTTTTATTTTTAGTGTCTTGAAAGCATAACAACTGCAACATAACTAGAGAACTGACTGAAAGCTGAAGTAATGTAAGTTAATAATCTAATTTAATGCAGTTAGGATTTTTGTGTAATGCTTGGTTTTCCCCCGAGTAAATAAAATATATCATTGAGCAATGGGAAATGAGAATTTTACTGAAATGTTAGTAATGTATACAAGGGCCCAGCATTCCACAGAGATCAGAATGACTATTTAAGTATTTCCCATAGACTAACAAAACTCCAAGAGGAGATAATTAAGGGTATTATGTCTCATAATACTCCACTCAGTTTACTAGGGTGTCGAGAATGTAAGAAAAGATAGATTCTGCTCCCTCCCCTGCATTAGAGGAAGAACAGATTTGAACTTAGATCCTTCACTTCAGATGAATAACTTAACTGTCCTTCCTTTTAGAAAATTTCAAATTAGGTACTTGTGAGATGTCTCACATGGAGCACTGGACTATCCTGGAGATTGGAACACAAAAGGAGAAGAGCTGAGTTCCACTATTTACACATTCAAATTATTTACATGGAGCAGAAAAGCAATGCATTCATAGATCCAACAGAGATGATTAGAGCCACTTACCCAGCTCCTCCACAAAACAAGAAGAACAAGGCATGGTGAGATGCATTTGAATGAGGTGGGTAAGGTGGGTTCAAATATTGATTAAAAATTTAACCCTTGTTTATTTTAGCTGAGTGCTCTGCCTTCTAAATTGCTGGATGAGAAGCATGAAATACTACTGCTTCAATGCAAATAGCATTGGGACAAACAAAACTCTGTGTTTGATGGGGAATTTTTGGGTGAAGTAACCATGCACTAAGGAAAAACAAATCATCCAACTCCACTGTGGTTACCCAGTATCCCAAGAATACTGATTTGCTATTTTCTAATACTAGTTAGCTGCCATTTGTCTTGGGATAACTTTCAGTGAGTAGTACAACTGTGAATTATGTAAACACAAATGCAGCAACAAAGCTCTCTTGTTAATGATGATTGTTTCTTGGTAATTGTATGTATCATTTCTGTAATTATAATGTTATTTATTATGATAATTTACTATAGTATTCCAATTAATTATTTCTAAATGTGATTGGACTACTTGCTATTTCTGACACTTGATGCAGTTAGGAATGATGTGGCCCACATTTTAATTAATATGTTAATGTTGCTTTTGTTTGGTATGTACTGTACTGTGTACTGCTTATTTTGCAAGCTTTTTGTTTTTTTCTTCCCTGCCTCTCCTGGTGAATAGCTTGTTCTAAAGATGTAGCATAGAACAAAGGCATTTGCCAAGTTTAAACAAACAAACAAACAAACAAAAGAACCCCCATATATATATATACCCCAGTGCTCAGCGCTATATTCCTACTATTAGCTGGAGCCTTAAAAAAAATTTAGAAATTTTATATATATATATATGTGCTTATCTCTCAGAAACCAGATATAAATTATACAGTAGTACCAGTAGAAAATTACATGCCAGTTCTTAAATGTAAGATCTTATTCTCAAGTTTTGAAAGGGTGAATTAACCTCTCGGGAAGGATACTGGAGGTGTTACTCAGTGCTCTATTGACAGCATAGGGAGGGTATTCACATCTTGACTGATTCTCAGATAACTGGAAAAAGAAGTAAAAAGTAAAAAGAAGTAAAAAAGAGACACCGCCTAAAGGCATTGCACTTTTCCATGCCTGATCCTGATTTTTCTTCTGGAGGTTATCTGGGCAAGAAATGCATTAACACATCAAGAAAAACATCAGCAAGGCTGGACAAGCAAGGATAAGTGCAAGAGGTGAATGACAGGTAAAAGTAATCTGAATGAGTACAAATGGAAGTTTTAACTTAAAGTGTCTTACTAAGCACAAAATATCTCCGGCCTCAAAAGCCCCAGAAGACCATCTCCATGGCAGGCCAACCTATTTAAACAGAAAGGTCAGACTGTCAAAGAAACTAACCTGCCTCACGGAGCTGTAGAGCAGATGATGAACTGGGAGGTAATTTAATGAACTCCTCCAACTTCCCATCCTTCGATATTTCACACTTGGAGGTATTTTGGCTCCACAGTTGGCAGTGCAACAGATATGAGCTCACTGAGTTCCAGGCAAAAGTAATTATCCTGAAGAGAAGTAGAGAGGGGGAAGCAAGCTCTAGCCCCTTTGTGCCATTAAGACAACTCTAGTTTCACAAATAGTTCTCTTCCATAATCTGTTCACCTTTTTAGAACTATCTGTTTTTTCCTTTAAAAACAACAAGTTTTGAGGCTGGAGAATGTCTTCGCTGCTAACATACAGGGAAGAGGAGAGTCCTCAAGGGTGGAGCCTTCAGGTTATTCCCCCATCCCATTGTTTCCCTGGTCATGGACTACATCTGGTCAGTCGGGACAATGAGTGTTGTCACTGGTGTTTCCAGATACAGCTCAGAAGCAACCATGTTTCTAGCTGACTGGATAGCCTATTTCCTCATAAGAAACATGCAACAAAAAACATGTAAGCAATTTTTTTGATACGAAAATTGAGGTCAGTGACTAAAAATACTTTTTTTTTACTCTCTCCCATGAGCTCTGATACCTCTAATTTCCAGGTTAAAAAGTCCTTTTTCATCAAAATTAAAAACAATTGAAGTTCAACTAAAAAGCAAATTTTTCTATGCTACCCTGTTTACCAACTCAATGGGCACAAATATGCTTGAAAAAATTAAATGTATGTGTGATACAATAGATTGTTAATCAGTTACTACAGTGAAAGTAACAGTCACTTAAGGTATACTATGTCACATGAACTCAGTATCTGCTAGAATGCAATGATTAGCTACTGTGGTGAAATAAAAAGCATAGTTAGAAACACATATTCCAAATACTCTCAGCCATCTCAGACAATGTTAAAACCTTGGTTCCCTGTATAATCTAAAACGTTCAAAACTTTTACTGAAATCTTTGCAAACCTTTCTGTGTTTACTTTGAAACTGACTCTGCACACCCTCTCCTATTTACTTCTTCTTTGTAGTTTTTAGCAACTTTTGGGTTTGTTTAGGAACTATTCATTTTCAAAGTAGATATATCATTAGCACTATCCTTCAAAATGTGAACTGGGAAAAAAAAAATTGAAGAACCATGTGATCTATTGTGTTCTGAACCTTCTGACAAGAACAAATCATTTATGCTACAAACATTTTGGTGCCTTATGAAATGGGTAAATATTAGCATTCAGAACAATGAAGAAGCATAAGAAGCTGTGGTTTTACATATCCATCTCCTAAAACACATACTATTCACAAAATTCATTAAGAAGAGAATAAAGAAAATGTTTGGGTTTTCTTTCATAAAATAGAGCTAGTCAAGATGTAATTAAAGGTGAAAAAAATATTTTTTTTATTATTTTATGTGTATTAATATACATTGGTACCCTGATCGTAACAGCATAACACAGTTCCATGCAGTCACTTATATCAGAGCAATTTGCACTGTATAAAAAAGGAAAAAGGTGCCTGAAAAGGAATCAACTGTAATTAGAAATTGTAGTATTCTCAAGGTCAGACCCACTAAACAACTTAAAAACTTAAAAGTTATGTGCCTCAAAGACAAACTGGTCCTGAGCTACAGCGGGATCTCCTGGCTTCTAGTAGTACCTATCACGGAAGCTAGAGCTTCACCTCATGAGAATGAAAGTTTACTTTTCAAAGACCAGCCAGACTGCAACCCATCTCTGTCTCTTCCTTCCTCTTCTTCTGCTGATAAAGCTGCCCATAAAACAGGTGAAGATCTGCCAAGTTTATAGCCAGTGTTTTAAAATCAACCAAAGTGCAAGATTGGTCTGCTGCACCAACCTAGCCTTAGAAACTCCACTTTTCCTAATCCCTAAACTCATGAACTAAATTCCAGTTTATCTTAACTGTGGCAATTCCAGAGCTACTTCACAGGGCAAACAGGTAAGCATAGCAACTATATTATCCACCTCAGGGTAAGGCATTCCCACTTGCAGAAAAAAAGTCTATCATTGTCTGTCTGCATTCTTCTTTTCATATGGTATCCTGTCTATTATAACCCTCTGAAGGGAAACAGGATATTCAATTAGCAGATTCAATTTTCTCACTTGCAGAGAATGGGGGAGGGAATTAGGTTATATTTGCCTAGCATAGCATAGTGCACTGACTATGAGCTCAAAAGGTGTTTATAGGCCCTATTGACCACTGCTGCTGAATGTTTTGTGCAAGATAGTGATTCTGCAGCCATTATAGGTTCACACGCACAGATTAAATTTGGCTCAGTTCAACATTTTCATGCTGCTTGTCAGTTTTCCTGAGACTCTGCTTGTAGATACGTATTCCCAAAGCGTCTTCGCAGCATGTCACAAGTTGTTGTGCGTTACCTAATCAGTGGGAAATATTATTCAAACTGTGTTGTAGGATCTGAAACAGCCAGGCCACAGGGCAGCCAGACACAGAAGAGAGAAAACTGACCTTGTAACAAAGACTCTGTTTCGTTTAACCCCAGTGATGATATAAACTACACAGGGGGACTGAGAAAGCTGCAAGAAGTAGTGCAAAATGGAAGTGAATGTTGGCTGTCCCAAGTGGCCATGACAAAGCCTCTGAATGATAGAAAAATTAGTTTTGCATGGCACCTTGAGTGACTGATGGGAGTATGGGAGTAGAGAGGAAAACAGAAGGAAGATGAATCTGAGATGTGAACAACATGCAATCCCAAAAGAACAGGATTCCCATACGTCAGTCTGCTAAGATCAGATCATGACTACTTGTAAGTTCACCTGGGCAGATGTAGAGCTAATTTAACATGTCCTGTAGCTGCTGATATGTCACACAGTCACATGTCAGTCACACCATAAGTGACTGATAGTACAATCTGTTGTTCTATTCACTCTATACATTGAAGTGCCAAGGGAAGTAGGAGAAGCTTTTGCTGCCACTGTAGGACTCCCTTGCCGCCCGTGGTCGGTAAGAACCAGCTGGTTGGCAGGCAGCACCCCTTCCCTCAGCTGGCTGCTCTGACCGATGAGCACTCCCAGGGCTGCTCAAGGAGGGGGAGACTTCTGGCAGGGCCTCCGGCTTTTGTACATCTAGTAGTGGCCTGCTGACATCAGCTCTCTCACCTTGCTGTTCGATTAGGATAGATATTAGGATAGGAAATTTTTGCCAGTGTGCCTTTTTGGCAGAAGCTGAGATTAATTGTTATAATGAAAGAATGTACAACAGAAAGCCTACCCCCACAGTGCTAGAAAAGTCAGAACATGGTTTATGAGATTTTCTTCTATCGTTGTGTTGTTAGTACATTCATAGGGTTAATTACCAGGCTCAGCTGTATTGTATGTAAGATTACGTCAATTTAAGTGACTAATTTGCCGCAGAAATCTTGCAAAACTATAGATGGTAAAAAATAAAATGCCTCTTAAAAATCAGATTTATTGCAGTATATAAAACAGAAGAAAATTACAGACAACACTCTGTTTATGCTATTGTAGCAAGAACATTGGTAGACAATGAAGAACATATTTGTCCTCTCAGATGAATATATTTGGTAATTTCTCCTTAACGTGCATGAGAATTGCATTATACACATAGGTCCCATAGACATACAGAACATGTTCTCAGAAAGGTTTTCAGGAAAAGCAGTTGTAAATTTTTCAGTTCACTTTTTAAAATCACTTTTCCATCATTAATATACTTCATCTGGAATATGGAGTTTGGGTATGCAGTAGGCAACAGTATATAGCCTGTAACTCATCACTTTATAACAATAGCGGTGTCCTTGTCAACTGGCAAACAATAGGTTCCTCCTGTCCACTCTCCCCCCGGGCTCTGAAGCATCAGTATCCTCATTTCAACAGGTGGAATGGAGACTTGCTCCCTCTTGTGTTACCTTATTGCTCTGTATTTAAAACACTTGAAAATTGAAACGTGTACTAACCTTTAAGCTATTGTATAAAACCCCACCACTTTCATTCACTAAGTGCTGTGCTTACCCCAATAAAAGGTTTTGCACAGTGACTAGGATGGAGTGGGTCCTGACTAAGTTGCTGAAGCAGAGGAGGTGGTTGCTCAGATCACACCCTGTGCCAGCTGCTTCCCTCTGGCTGAGTCTAAGCAGCTCCCTGATCTGCATGCAATTGGCATGTACAGGCATCTGGCACCATCAGGGAGGACGAGGCACCTCTTTCAGCCCCATGGCATCATGCTGTGACAGCCAGCGCCTGGAGCTGGCTGGCTGAGGGAACAGAGGTCAGCAAAGGAGGTACAAGACGTTGGTCTAAATATGGACCTAGTGTGTTGTACACCACCACTCCTTGATGGGACAGATGGTGTCGTATTTTGTATATCCTGTCAAAGAAGTATGTAGCCGGGTAACAGGGAGCATTGATCATTTTTTGTATCAATTAACCAGTAAAAATCTCTGGAGGGCAAGAAAGACTGTATCATCCTTCAAAGCAAATGAATGTACTCAGTAAGGGGAAGATAGTGTGCGGGGGGCATCAGGCAGATTAGGAAGGAGTGTACAAGCAAGGAAAACTGACCCTAGAATGTAAAAAAAGAGCTTTTGGTAGATAGCAAAGTTTTGGCCAGTCTTTAAAGTGAAAGAAAGACATTTATTCTAGAGACCTATATATAACTGGGTAAATTTATTTCTAGGCTAGGAAGACTGCAGGGAAGACCTCACTCTGCCAAAACACAGTGAGTAGATTTGTCTTAAAAAATTTTATTTAAATAGTCTTACCAAGCAAAGCTGAGTTTTTCTGTTTAAAGACAAAAAAGAATTAAGGAATAGATGCTTTTAGTGGGGAGACATGTTTTAACAGAGGGCTAATGCAGAGGAAGAAACAGATCCTTTGAGACAGGATTTTTTATATATATATATATATTTATTTTATTTTTTTTTTACCTGAGAGTCCAGGTGGAACATTTGGATACAACATCTGTATTTTTCTGCTGTAAAACTCCTGATCAGACCCTCAGGAGGTCAAGTAAGCAATAAAGCATCCATAATAGATAATATTGCATTATGAAATTGTGTGTGACTCTCATGTATAGGTATGTCTTACATAGCACTTACTTAAACAGTAAGTTTAAGTGAGGGAGAGAGCTTTTACTAAATCACATCAAATGACATAATGTATGCAGCATAAGTAGTGCAAGAAGAGAAAAACAAGAATAAAAAATTGGATGGAAATATCTCATTCTTGCTATATGAATATAGGAGTTGCCTTTTGACATATTTTCATCAAAGAGTAGGAGGGCAGACAGCTAATGTTCTGAAACACCAATACTTTCTAGCCAAGTGTTCAAAACAAGAAAAAACCTTTAAAATATTGAAATCAAATGCTAAAGATATATAAAATTGCTAAAACTGGAGAATTGAATATGAGAAAGAGAAAAATACTTCAAAACATTTATTTTTCAAGCCTTGAGGCAAATAAAACACTATTAGATCACAGTAGATGATTACTAGTAACTCTAAGGGAAGGCAACCTACTAAACTGATCACATCAAAAATATTATATTTCTGCCTTTTATCACCTTTTATTATCCAATAATCTGAAATATATGGATGAAAGATTTCCCTTCTCCAGTAGATAAATTCCTCTGTTGCATCATTTTCTGAGAATTTAACAGTATCACAGTCCCATTGTTCATCTGTGGCAAGGCACAGACAGACTACAAATGGAAAGGGGTCTTGAAAGTACAAGATAGAAAATGCAAACAGGGTGAAAAACAAAAATTATGTCTAACTTGGTTTAATGATAATTGAACTTGCCAGGAGTAACTGTTTGGGCCTGTGTTGCCTTCAAATAACACAAAGGACCTACAGAACAACACTACAGGAAACAAATCAAATACGCTGAAAATGCAGAAGTCATTGAAACTGACAGCCCAGTTATTTCAGTGAGCAAGATTAAAAAGCAGTAGTAAATAGGCTGATGAGGCAAGTCATACTTAACTGATGAATATCAGGTTTAAAAGTGAACAAGCAGACATCAGTAAAACCAGAAACAAACCTAAGACATGCACTTACATTGTTGAACAGGTATGGGAATACACAAAAGCTCCCGCAGAAGGGAAAAATCCTTGCCCTGGAGGGCAGCCAGTCATGCTGGAGATAATTTCATTCCATATGTGTAAAACGATGATGTTATTTTCTTCGGCATACATAGTTACTGGATCTCTTGCAACCCAGATTCCTACAGCTATGGTATGGACAGGCTGGTGTCATTTATGTCTTTGCTTGAGAGACTAAACCTCCTCTGAATGCTTCTTTTCTGAGTTGATCGGGTAGGGGATAGGTAGAAGATTCATCAGGTAATTATTCTTCTCTTCTATGAAGATCAAAGAAAGGCAGCTTTCTGACCACTTGCCAGTAGAGCTGGGTTATGGCATTCTTGACATACACTTCACCTGTTGTCACATAAGTTGACAAAAAAACCCCATATGCTTCAGTCCTCAAGTGGCTAGAGTATTTTACTGCTATAAAACAAGTACCTAATTTTCTGTGTTCATTTTCTTTGTTTATTTTTATAGGGGGATAGGGGACAGAATAACAGGATATGCTCTTATAAGTTTTTCATTTCTGTTCCAAAGAGCATATTCTTTCACCAAAGTGACGGAGCTCTTGTTGTTTTATATTTCCTGAGCAATGAGTTGCCCCGTGAAGTGTCACATCAGATTGTGTCAGTCACATTGCCTTGCTTAATAGCGAAATGAATAGATTTCAACTGGAGCAGAAAGTCTGGAAGGGTTTTAAAAACAGCCTTGAGGTAAAAATGAACTTGCCCTTTACAAATACCTACAGAGAAACCAATTAGAGAGGCCGATGTTCTTGCAAACAGAAGATGTACCTGTTTCCCATCACCCAAGACAGCTTTCACATCAGTCATTATTACAAGTATGATTCTCTAACCACTGGGCTTTAGCTCACAAATCTGCATAGCATATTACCTCTGAGCCATTTTATAAGACCATCTATCAAGAAGTTGAATATAAAGATGTGTGTGCATGTAAGAACTAAAAGCATTAAAATATTTTGCATAGTATTGTTTTTACCTTATAATGAAAGAGTTACTGGTGTGATGAATTTAGAAATGATACATGATATAGTGCCCTGTCAAACAATGTAGAAGTAGGTGCTAAATCACTCACTATGAAGCACTTTACTTCCTTACTCACTGTGAGCACACTCTTAGAGTTCATCCAGAAGGCTGCCCACTGAACATTTCCCCTGCAAATTGTCAAACACTAGCTGAATTGTATGTTATATGACCATAGAAAGAGACCTGTGGGTAAAAAGGGGAGAGAAGCACAGTTTATCTTCTTTTGCTTTGAAACCAAATCATGACCCCAACTTACTTTTTTAAAAAACAGTCTTATCCTCAGAGTGGGACTTACATGACACTGTGAACATGTACACTGAATCTAATCATGGAGATTCCTTCATAGTCAAATAAGAGAAATACATGCACATCATCTAACCCTTTTGAGGTATCTTATTTAAGATGAGATGGATTAGATCAAAAGTCCTCTTTCTCTCCATTGACTAACAAAAAGAACCTAGTATGACTAGCTCAGATGTAGATACTCACACAGTCCATATCTGAAGTTAGGTGAGACTGTCCCATTTTTAATTCCTGGAGAGGGCTTACAGTGTGTATTCTAGGTATAGGAAATTCACTATAGTCAAATAAGATACAGTTTCTGGGACATTTAAGGTGTACTTATATTTCAGAAAATTCCAAGGGATCTCCTGTCTTGACTTTTGTAGATCAGCATAATGAAATCTACCACGGGCATGGACTGCAGGACAGTGGTAGCATCATACAGTAGGCAGGGACCTTAAGTATATAATGCAGAGTTGTGAATTTTACTTTAAGGGACAGATACCTACATTGCCCTTTGGATTTGCTAAAACTTTCCAATTTCTTCTGAAAAAAATCTGTATTCAGAGGACAGCCTTGTGCTAAACATAATGCTATATATAATATCTAAGTCTTACTATGGCTTTGATACCTCAGTGAACTACAACAGACTCTTCTAGCCTTGAGTACCTGGTGACTTACCAGAAGATCTAATAACACGGCTGAACTGCTTAAAGGGCTGAAAATGTTTTGCCAAAACACAATCAAAAACACCTGGACCTTCTGTGATAAAGGTTAAATAATTGTTGTTATTATATATTCTTAAAATATATCTGGCTCAAGGATTTCGCTGTACTTTTAGCATGTTCTACCTTTGAACAGGAAGGCTTCAGAATATGAAATCTGAATGAGATAGTTCGCATCTCAGAAATAACACTTGTGCTCATTATCGGGAAAAATGAGCAAAAGTATAATGCAGCTGCTCTTTTATTTTAGCTTACTTTAAAACAAATAAGGCCACCACTCTGGGCCCATCTAATTAACAACATCTGGAAAATGTTCTAGACCAGTTTTCCCATTAGAGAAATAGCTATAGGATTCAGCAGAGAACAACAGTTTTCCCAGCACAAGACTGTAAACTGTTCTCTAGGGTATACTGACAGTATGAAAGATGCTAGTTTGGGGAGCAGTAGATATTTTAAGCTTCTAGTGGAGCTTCTTTCTAGGCAAATAGATCAACACAGTTCTTGCATGTGTAAGAACTAGCATGGATGATAGTAGATTGGACATATGTTTTCCTTGTCAAATAACTTAGCTCCCTAGGGTCTGATTCCCTGATCCACTTTATATGTAATTTGGTTCATTCCTGCACTCTCTTTTGAAGCAAACCAACTAGTTGCTCCTGGATAAAATTTAGATGTAAATCTCAGATAACTTTGCTCCAGGGACTATTCTGTAGAGGGAAAAGGAATGAAACTGCACAAAATTTCGCTTCGTTCACCCTGCTTTAGCCTATAAGGCCTACCCTGATTCTTCAGGTTGCCTCACATCCATTTTCCTTCATGGAAAGGAAAACAGATACTTAATGTTATTCTATATATGATTAATGTTATACCTGCAAAACAGATACTTAATGTTATGCTACAAAAATATAATGTTTGAAAACCTGTGAAACAATCCACATTTTCAAGCACCGCAGCCTCACGCTGGGGCCAAGGGTATATCACAGGGAATCCAGAAGATACTTTTGTCAAATACAGTGCAGTGTAAGAGCAGTCCATGGAGAAGGGTTCATCATTACTATGGACACAGGCGCTTCTGCAACTCTTGGCTTAGAGGCCTGGAATCACTCCCAGGCAGCACATCTTTAGCAGTGTAAGTATAGTCTGTGCATTTGTCACTGAGCCAGTGACTTCCACAGCTTCTGTCTGTATCTGATGCCTCCATTCAAGAAAGATGATGATACTTTATTCATGGCAGAGTTGCAGGAATGATTACAAGATTAACTCAAAAGTCACACTATGAAAGAATCCAGAAACTCTACCTCTTTAGCTTAACAAGAAGGAGGTTAAAAGGCAACCTCATTACAGCCTATAAGTAGTTACAAGGAGACCAGAGATGTCAGTGTGCCAGTACATCTAAGCACAAAGTAGAATATAGATAAATTCAAGGTGAGGAAAAAAACCCACAGTTTTTTTAATAGTGAAGATATTAACCTTTGGAACATATTACCAAAAAGAGTGGTAGATTCATCATAACTCAGAGCTTTAAAATTGAGAAAAGATTTTATTTTATTTTTCCAGAGGACTTGTTCTATTTCAAACAGGAATTAATTTAAGAAAGTTCTTTCCTTTACAGAAGGTCAGACTACATGACCCTTTCTTGATGGGTAATCTATGAATCTATTAATATAACAGAGAATTATGCTGACAACAGAACTCAACCAGCCATTTGTCCTGTTGATAGGATACATCCTCTATAACATTCAGACTTATGTTTATAGAACGTCACTTAATTTTAATCACAAAAATTTTTCATGTCGAGCTGACTAGCCATCTCTTTTCATTGTATAACCCACAAAAATAGCAGCATCCTAGTTCTGCTGTTCATACACATAACCTATATTTATTTCTGTACTGTTCCTACGATTTGTGATATAATTACAAAATTAAAGCTGTTTTAAAACTTTACTGTTTTATTTTACTATTATTTTTATCTCAATTGTCTCTACAGATCAGCTTCAGCATACTTCCCTGTTTCAGTTCAGGTTTCTGGCATCAATATTCTCTTGTTCTAGTTATATTTTCCATTCAATAGATCCCTTTTAATGACTTCTGTGTAGATCTAATCTACCACACATAGAATCCATATTTTCTTTTCCCTTCACATTTTCCTCCCGACTTGATAATTTCAGATTGTTCCTGCAAGGCTCAAAATCATCCTGTCGCATAGAAACAGAAGAACTGATGTCAACATCAGATTACTAGTTAATCTGGCACATGAAAATAAAACCTTAGTTTGCATGTATATTTGTCTTTACCCATAACTTCTCTCATGTCTCTCAGGGAGAAGAGTTAAAGAAGCAGCATGTCTGAGTCTGCAGTAGGAAAAAATAAATACATGAAAAGTTCATAGTTTATTTGACTCAGAAAGGCTGTTGAACTTATACTGAGACATTGTTATTCTCCAAATTTCTTTCATATCCTAACTTGTTGTGACTCCAAAAATTTAGTGTTTCAGAAATCTCTTTGCACAGTTATTTGTTTTCCTCTCCAATATTTCATAACACTCTATATGAAGGACATTCTATATGAATTACCATTCTGCACATGGATTTGCCATTTTCTCAACAAAATAGATCAGCTTTGCCATTTACAGGTATCAGGGAAAACAGAAAGAAGGTCTGTCTGGATTACTTGAAAACCTCCTTCAGATTCTTTCATAATATAGCAATCAGACTTGACTTTTCAGAAATCAGGGTGGAGTGACTGGATTTTGATATTTGCTTCTGCTAATTCACACTGTTCTACTTGGATAACCACAGCAAGGGGGATCTAAATTTTTGCAGGAACACTACATATCTTTAACGGAGATTCAGTGCATATACATTCTTTGAGTTTCTGATTGGTTTTCAGTAATGTTATTTTTGTAAATTTTTTTGTTATGAAAAAGAAATATAATTTTAAATTGTTTTGGTTTTATGATAGACCTTCTTTTTCTCTAAATATATGCATAATGTCATGTCCTATTACCACACCACTTTCAGATTTTTCACAGTTATTTTATTATTCTGGCACATTGAGATGCACATTATCTAAGCTGCTGATTAAAATTATTTCTTTTTTGATTAATATAACTCTCTATAATCCTGACTAAGCATAATCTGCAGGGCATGGGTATTACATATTTCATGGTCTGACTACCCTTTTCACATTAGAGCAAACCTTTTTTTTCCTTAGATGCACATCTTGAATAGATTTCTCTTGTGAGTCTGATGTTCAGATCATTTGCATTGCATTTCGCGGAAGAGTTATGCTATCCATATTACAGACTACATTCTTTCTTTCCCTTGATATATACTTCTCATCAGATGTATTTCAGATCAGTGCTATGTCTTGCCTTGCTTCCTATATTCATTTTGGATTGATGCCAGTTCAAATGGCTGTGGCTTGGCCTTCATCTGTGTTCCAATACTATTTCTGCAAGAAAGAGACAAAGATCTTGTAGGGTTTTATGACCTAATATCCATTATTGGTATGGAAACAGTACTGAAGGACCAAACTTGTGAACTAAAATGTTAAATATGTTAGGTACTCAGCAAGTGCAGAACAAAGATTCTCTATCCCAAACCACTTAACAAGCTGAATATGAAACAGAAGACAATATGGGATATATTGAGAAAAGATACTTTGAGAGGACAAAAATTTACAATTTCAAGGTTCCATTGTGTGAAATCACTGGTCTTCATTGTCCATTAGTCTGTCTCTGCCTGTAGCTGGTAACAGATGTTTAAGAAGTGTTAGAACAGAGCATGCATATAATGATACCTCTCCAGAAAAATCCTGGCCAAGTTTTAGCTGCACAGCCTTTTGATTAAGAAGTGGTGTCTTTGCAGTTAATATCCCTTCATGGATATTTCTTCCATGATACTGTCCAAATATTTTTCAAAACTATATACAGTTTTAGGCAAAGAATTTCACAGCTGGTTTATGTGATGTGTTATGAAACATCTTCCATCTGTCACCAGATAAGAAGAATTATACCATTATTGAGTTCGACTTTACTTTGAAATTATTTCCACAAATATTTTCAGGTCTTGGTGATTATTTTTTTTTCTATGAAATTAAACTGTCATGTATTTTTTTTTTTTAAAGATAGCAATTCCACTTACTATGGATAGCTGCCATGTTAACTTGTCATCTTTGAACAATGTTAGTTCCTACCTATAGGCCAGCTTCTGCTACTCTTTCTGACACTGACTAGTCATTTAGGAATGGATGAACCAAGAAGACACATGTGTAAGGTTAAATGTAGGCACAACTTAAACATTTGAGTCCAGTTTTTTTGCTGTCTTTAAACTATAATTTAAACAAATCTGTAAAGAGGTCTAAAATCTACAGGTGTCCCTATCTTGATATGGAAACAACTTAGTTTCCATTGTTTTGTTTGTAGCTCAAAAGTGACTTCAAACCTGACAAAGCCAATCAGATGAGCATTTAGTTTATATCTATTTTGAATTCATATATATTTGATTTTCATTAGCCCATTTTTCTCAAGCTCAAGCTATTAATCCTTGAATGTGTGAGGTACTGTATTACTTGTCAGATTTTGCATAGTTGCAGTGGTATCTACCCCTGTATTTCAAAGGAGGGACAGAAAGAAGAATGAGTTGCCCATGTTTTTTACGGAGGGTTTTAAAGTAGATTACATCAAATTCTACATCTTTACTTAGAACGAAAGCATCCCAGTCATGAAACACAAAATCCTTTCTTTCTAAAGAAGTTCTACTTAGCAAAAAAATATTTAGGATAGGTTGGTTGTAAAGAGTGAGTGAGAAAGGTCATGTGTCATGCTGAGCTCTGGTGTGTCAGAGGTAGATTGCATACAAATGTACATATGCTCATATATTGTGGTAATCAGACATATTTTTGGAATTGGAAGTGATATAATCCTCCTTCTCTCTGTCTTTTTTTTTCAGAGAACAATTACCTTAGGCAAAGAGATTCTGCAAGTACAATATACAACGTAGTATAAAACAATTACTTACTGGCTAATGCACACAATGGATAGCTAGGATAAACTGCTGGGTTAAGTATTAACATGTTCACCACTCCTAAAAGTCAGCTAATGACTTTTGGCTGGCCAGGCAGATACTGCTCAGGTGGAAAGGGTTGCCTCTAATATTCTTTGGAGTGGCCTGGCCCTTGATATTGCCGATTTGCTATTTCCTGGTTTTTCCCTTAAGTTTTTTTTTTTTATCTTTTCATATTAATACTTCTTCTCTTTTATTCTTGAGCTGTTAATACTCATCATCTCAAAAATCCTGCCTCTGTCTGCAATTTTACCATCCTTATCCTACATGGCTCTACTATGCTGACATTCTCACAGATAATTCTCACAACTGAACTGTTTCCTCAGGAGTCTCAGCCAAGGTTATGCAGCTAGACCATATTGGAAGTAGGTCTTGTACAAAAAATATTTGAAGCCTTGAGATCAGTGTTAGGGTGGAATGAATCTGCATAGACCAAGAGTTGCTTATGTGCTTTATCCTACAGCTCTTTAATTTAAATATGCCCAGGCGTCCTCCCTCACAGTCAGGAAGAGACTCAGAAGTACACTCGTCCCTCTTCCTCTCTGAAACCCAAAAAATCTGCTGTTATTTTCTTCAGAATGAATCCACTTCAGAGGCTGATCATGTTCCATTCTCTCTCCTCCCTACCCTCATGTCATGTTCATGTTCATAACTCTTTATAACCTGGCAGTTGCTACACTGTGGGAGACAGACGTCATGGAATGGAGTGCTTCTAAGCAAAGACAGGATCCTTAATTCACTAGTAAGTGTGAGTGCCTCAGTACTGTCATCTTTCTCTCATGTCTCCCAGAAAGGTTGTTACCTAGATTTCCATACTTTGGATTCCTAAAGAAAGTGCATCTGTTTCTGAAGAGAGCCCAGAGCTGTAAATCCCTAGCAGCTGAGAGGTCCCTACTGCCATGATAAGGTCCCTCTCGTCTTCTAGAGGTCCTTCTAGTCTTCTGCATTTCCTGCTAGATGATTTAGTCATGTTCCCCCACAGAACCCTGGCTTTTGCAGAGCCCATTCAGAGGCACTGTCCCTGTTCTGTCCTTGGGGAATCTGTGCAGCTGATTTAGGTCTGTGGATTTTTCTGCAGGGCCAAAAACCTAAAGCTTAGGTACTGCCACATGTAATCCCCTTGTGAATTTGAGCCTTATTCTCTCTGGTTGATTTCTAATTGAGTACACTGTGACTCCTATTATATACCATTTCACTGCATGGTTGGTCAATGCTTACGCAGTTGCATGAATACAGCCCATTACAAATTATAGTGTGTCTTTTCTGCCTTTATCATGGCACATGGCACATGGCACATGCCTTTTTCACATGGCTGTGATCACCATCAAGACTATGTAATATCTCACCCATGGAATAAGAATCTACATGGACCTTTTGTTGGTGTTGCTTTGGATAATTTATGGCCTGTACTCTTTTAGTATCAGTATGCTCTCACTGACAGCTTGTTAACTTTACAAGAAAAAGAAATCTCTTGTATTCCCAGATGTTCAGCTCATCTGCCACAATAAGAACTGAATTAAGAACTAAATAATTAGAAGGTGACATATTACAGAACATAGAACAAGCTACAGTTATACCAACTGCATAGTCTTGAAGTCTATGGAAACTGCCGATTCCTTTAGCATTTTATACAAGGTTTTAACCTAGATATTTTAAACCAGATGACACATTTATTATTATTTTTCATTTAAATTTATGTTATCTTTAATAATCTTGAGTGCAAAGTGTTTGAGACATTAAAATGTGCAAATGTAACTGTATGTTGCATACCAGCTAGGCAGGCAGTTCTTAGTTTCAAAACATCAGGTATATACTAGACAACACCGTCTTCTTAAAAGTTAATACAACATTTGTTAAAAGGCTTAGAAATAAAATAGACTCATTTCCCATTACCAAGTAGAAATCATTAATACATGCCTTCCCAGAAGAGGAAGAAGAGAGGGGTTGCTATATCAGAACAGAAATAAAATAAGTATTACCAATCCAATCAACAGAATAAACAATCTGTAATAAATAATTTAATTTCAGTCAAGTTCAGGCTTTCACACAGAGTTTGAGCACTCAAGAACATCTCTTCTATAGTACTGGAAAACATAATGCAATTTCTCCTGTTTTGGGCAAGCTTATGACTTCAGTTATTGTACCCAACAGAGAAATAATTCTGCTGCTCATTTTAGGTCAGTTTCCTCAACCATCCAGAAGTATATTTATATGGCCCCCCTTGCTACAGTATTAGAATGTCTTAGAGCCTTTATATGTTTTGGTTACATCCATTAGAATAAGGAAATATAACTATCTCCATTCTATGGTAACAAATTCTAGCAGATAGTTCCACAAGGATTTCTAGGCCTTTAAAATTGAAGGTACCTTCAATAAAGCAAAAAAGTTAGTAAAAGTCTTTAAAGACCCATGGTAGTATTCTAATATCTGTGATATCCAATCACATTGTCACTTGTTTCCTTCTGGCATTGTGGACATCTCAAATCCATGAGCATGTTCTTGCTAGGGCATTCCTTTGCATGATCTAGTAAAATGTACAAACATACAGGTAAGTGTGCAAGTCTTAATGACTTCAGTAGAACAACTCACCTCCTTAAAGTTATGTATATAGATTTAACTAGTTGACACTACTGTTTATTTTCTTTCCTTAAAGCTCTTATCCCTTTCTATGGTCACTTTTATTCACTATCAGCAAATTAGCTGAGCTCATTCTTAATGGCTTTTGTTCTATACGCAACAGATATTCAGATGGTGATCCTGGAAGCTTTCTGAACAATTTCTAGTTACTTAAAATAGATAAATTGTCATGGTTTAACCTCAGTCAGCAACTAAGCACCACACAGCCACTTACTCACTCCCCCCTTGTGGGATGGGGGAGAGAATCAGAAGGGTTCAACTCATGGGTTGAGATAGTTTAAAAGACAGTTTAATAGGTAAAGCAAAAGCCATGTGCACAAGCAAAGCAAAACAAGGAATTCACTCACTCCTTCCCATCGGCAGGCAGGTGTTCAGCCATCTCCAGGAAAGCAGGGCTCCATCACGTGTAACGGTTACTTGGGAAGACAAATGAAATCACTCTGAACATCCTCCACCTTCTTTCTTCTTCCCCTACCTTTAGATGCTGAGCATGACATCATATGGTGTGGAATATCCCTTTGGTCAGTTGGGGTCAGCAGTCTCATCTGTGTCCCCTCCCAGCTTCTTGTGTACCCCCAGCCCACTCGCTGGTGGGGTGGGGTGAGAAGCAGAAAAGGCCTTGACTCTGTGTAAGCACTGCTCAGCAGTAACTAAAACATCCCTGTATTATCAACACTGTTTTCAGCACAAATCCAAAACATAGGCCTATGCTAGCTACTATGAAGAAAATTGACTTTATCCCAGCTGAAACCAGCACAATTAATTAATTAATTAATTAATTAATTTTAAAGTTTTGCATGTGAAGAAGAATCAAAGGAAGTTGCTTTGGGATTTTTGTAAAATTCCAAAGTTTCGAGGGCTATCACAATGTGAGCTCTTGACCTGAACCATTTGAAGCCTGCCCATTACTGATATTAGGTCTATTTAATCTTGTGCTTCTATATTTAACCACAGCCAGAAATGTTGCTGATATGTATTTCTTTTGGTGGTGCTTTACTATTGGTTTTTAGTGAATAGAAATTAGATAGAACATTGTTGAACAGGAAATCCTGCAGATTATATCAAGAAATAATTAATATTCTCCTTTCATACCTACTTTTAAGTAAAATTCCCTTCCATACCCCAATTTATGCTTTCATCACAACATTCTCTAGTAAATCCTGAAGTAAAACCTAACTGTGGTGAAGTCCAGGGACTTAGACCAGACTTAAGCTGCCAGACATCTATATTTATGTTTATACTACTCAGAGGAAAAATAAGGCAGAAAACAGAAAACTTGCCAAGATTTCAGAACATGTTTTCTAAGCTTTAAAGATATTTACATGATCCCCTTCCCAAAAATATACCTTTTGCATTTGTACATGCACAAAAAGAAACCCACATTGATTTTTCCAGGTAAATGTCTATGTAGTCGTCTGTTTTGTTTTCAAATGGTTGTTTTGGTGTGCAAACAGGTTTGTAAGGGGTGATGTTTCACAGAATCACAGAACAGTTGAGGTTGGAAGGGACCTTTGGAGACCATCTGGTTCACTCCCTTGCTCAAGAAAGGCCATCCTTGGCCAGTTGCCCAGGACCATGTCTAGACAGCTATTGAATATCACTAAGGAGGGAAGCTCTACAACCTCCCTGGGCAACTTGTGCCAGTGCTTGGTCACCCTCAGAGTAAAATATGGTCAGAGAGAACCTGCTGTGTCTCAGTTTGTGCTCACTGCCTCTGCTTCTGTCACTGGGCACCACTTAAAAGAGCCTGGTTCCAACTTCTTTGCACCTTTCCTTCAAGCGTTTATGTACATTGATGAGATCCCTCCTGAGTCCTTCCTTCTCCAGACTAAACAGCCTTTTCTTATGTAAGAGATGCTCCAGTCCCTTAATTACTGTAGTGGCCCTTCATTGGATTCTCTCCAGTATACTCACCGCCCTTTTGTACTGGGGAGCCACAGTGCTCCAGGTGTCTCCTCACCAGTGCTGAACAGAGGGGAAAGATCACCTCCTTCAACCTGCTGGCAATACTTTGCTTAATGCAGAAAAGGATATAAGTTGCCTTCTTTGCAGCAAGGGCACACTGCTGCCTCAGGTTGAACGTGGTGCCCACCAAGACTCCTAGGTTCGAGATTATTCAGAAAAGCTGGTTACATTATGTTGGAAAATAAATGAGTATTCCATTTGACTATCTATTTTAATATAACTGATGAGAAATATATGTTAAAACTAAGCTTTTAAGAAAATATTTAGTAGCAAATATCTCTAAGTAAATCTTGAATACTAATAAGTTTGTGGTTCTGCTATTATAATTATCATTGTTTTATCTGTCAGTGTAACTGAAAATACGCAACTATTGGAGAGTTAACTGAAACACTCTATTTTATAGCTTCTCGGTAGGATTTGCATTGCAGAAAAAGTTCATTTGTTACATATTAAAATCTCAGAGTTCAAAAAAGAATCTTTGCTTGGCAGAAGGGTTTTCTTAAGAAACATGTCAACAGCTTTAGAGATGCACGTTCCCATGCTCTTTCTGTACTTGCTGGTCCTAAATGATAAAATTTTGCTACACAGTTGCATGTACTGCGCAGACGAGAGGCTTGTCTAACTAAAATACGTTTGGGCAGTTATCCACAAAAAACCTTAGCTTCATCCAAATATGAGTCCTCTAAATTTCCAATTAGCTGATCTAGTAAGATTCACCTTCAAGCCCCTGGTGAATCCATATGTGCACAGAAATACATATATACACAAAGAAAGCATCAGAAAACATCTGCCCTTAGGTTCATCATGTTTTTAGCTGAACTATAATTCTGGAGAAATGTTGCTCGTTTACCTTCAGTTTGTGTTCAATGAAGAGTTTCACTCCAGTTCAGAGCTATTTAAAAGCAAGTTATAGGCTGGTTTGAACTGGTTTTTAGTGGATTTTGATTTTCAGTCTGATCCTCTGAGTGCAGCACTGTGACACCTAAGTTGCTTTGTGCATTTACCTCAAAGTAACAGCGGCTCTGTGGCACTGCTACAGTACCAGGCACTGTGCCCAAGTCATAACCCTCATCAGAGTTCTCAGCTATTCATTCTCTGCTCATTTCCCAGTTCCTCAGAAAGTATCCGTACAGGAACTGGATGTGACAGGCAAGGTATTGTATTGCCAGGTTTATTTTTTAGACCGTGATAATTTAGTGATCTGGAAATTAGACTCTTCCTATTAAATTTGTAACCTCCTGGATGTTTCAGGGAGAACTGGATGCCCTCACTCTCAGGAAACACCAGTATCTTACAGAAAACCTTGGATTAACTTCACCATGAGAAGAATCTAGTGTTTATGGTTGTTCATAAATGATAAAGCGAGTTGCACTGTGGAAAATACATTGCTATCTGTGGAAGACTTCTCAGTAAATCATAATCAACAATTACCATCAGCCATACATTGTATATAGATAGACGTGTACAGGCATTAGCAAATAACGTCATATTGGCTTCCACACTAAACTATGGGCATTAGCTCATCAGATTTAAGTATGACACTGAGGCACATGGTACACTTGAAGTCCAATATACATAGAATCAAAAGTTTCAATTTTTTTACCTTCTACAAATAACAGGAAACTAACAAAAAGCAAACTCCAAGCAGGGGCCAGGAAGAACTTTTTCATGGAAAAGATTAGAAGTGCGTGGAGCAGCCTAGTGGGCATTATCATTAAAGGAAAATCACTGAAGCCATTCAAAAAACAATTACATTAGATGACTCCCTGCGGGGACTGGAGCTCTGAAGGAGAAGTAAGTTCTGGTAGGATAAAAAGCCCTCAGTCCCTAAGCTTGATATCTATTAGACTTTGACTGTATTGAGTACACCTACAGATCTGAGATGCATTCTATAGGTAAAGGATACCGGTTTGCATCATCAAAGCGCAGGCTGCTATGACAAGGTCAATTAATAAATGCCTGCTGCAGATAGATCACCCTGGTCTGACAAGTTTGGGTTTTTCTAAATGAACAGGCAGGGAGACAGACACACACACACAGAGTTTAGGTCCCTAAACTGACTATCTATTCAACTTAATACCATAATAAATATCTTCCAAACACCTGCATTATACTGGATTCTTTTTGAGAGATATCATCTTCAAATTCTCTTTTTCAAAGTGATGCATCAGTTATTAGATATTGTATATATAAGTAGAAAATATAGTAGATTACATGCATATACCTCCTCTAAGGTCAGTATTTCCTTTTTACTGTTTATTGGATGTCTCCCATTGTAATACTTCCCTCTTTTCACTCTTTTTTTCTATCTGTTTGTTATCCAATTAAGTTAGGACATTTTACTTCTCTCTTTTTTCTTTTTTTTTTTTCAGTCTGCATGGCAGTACTACTGTAGTGATGAAAGTTTAACAAAGGCAGAACCTATAGCATTATAGTATGGAATCCTATCACGTAGATCTATTGAAAGAAAGTTATCAAGCAAAGGACATAAAATCGTCAAGGAATCTGTCACTGAAAAAAAATCAGAACACATTAAGTGTGTGGAAATAGCACCACAATTTAATTTTATTAAATTCTGCTAATGGAATATAAATGAAATACTAATATCTTCAAAAAGGCCAGTGTAGTGCTTTTTGGTTCTGCTGGTTAAAGTGACAGTAAGAATAATCATGTGTTTAGAGACTGAAATGCTGCTGTAAACAGACATGTAATTCCTATTCAAAGGGATCCAGCCCACATACTGGAGTGTCCAGTGCCCCTAATTTGCACTTCAGTGCTACGTTTTTAGTTAAGAAAACTCCTAATATAGTGTCTAAATTTGCGGTCTAATCAATAGAAAGCTGATACTCATAAGATCACCATCCACAGAGATGGTTAGCGCAAAAGAGTCCTATGAGAGGAAGAAACAGAACCAAGCTCATTTTGCCCATACCATGACTTTGTTGAAACTGTGTAGCTACTCAGAGCCATATCATTAACACTGACAAGTGATTACTGACAATTGAAGCCTGCTAGCCAAATCACTCCCACAATTTCACCTACACATTTCTGTCAAAAAATTACCAGGCTGCAAGACTTATCATTTTAACTGTTCAAGTAACCTGCTAATTCTGTCTGGGAGAGATTAAAGAGAAACCACACACCAAAATTATTTGGCCTGTATAAGTTATCAACAACTTTTTTGCATATGTGGTATGTGAGGGAATATAAATTTTGTCATTTTCAGTTTTTCATTCCATTTCCATTTCAAGTGTTTTCAAAGTAAAAAAAATCTGTTCAGCTCTAGACCAACAGTATAGTATTTAATTTGAGAAACGTTTTAGTCTTGGGTTCTCTCATCGTTTCTGATCACAGCCAAGCAAAGTGGATAGCACTGCTACAGAATGGAGCTGATGTATGCTGATCACCTCTTTCCTGTTTTCTGTGAATTACACACACAAGGAGCTTTTCAAACTGAGTGTGTCTCAGTTGCAGGGTAGTGGTTTAGCCAGCAGTTTGGAGGACAGAAGAATGTTTCCAAGAACAAGTAAAATCCCAGATTACCCTCAAAAAGTGAATCGAAATTGACACATTACAGAAGTGTTGAATAATGACAAGGATCTGAGTGTTTCAATACTGCTACCATTATCTTTAAGGATGATTCCCCAGTTGTGCTCCTCTAAATATACTTTCTGTGAGCCCAAGTAACTTCTTCAGATACTGCTGCTGAAATACAGATTAATGATCTTACATAGCTTGCAAATTCTTAAACAGTAATAATTAGAACATATAATCCTGCTACTGTATTCCACCCATGAGCACATTGATCAAAAAGATAAATAATATTGTATTTAAATGGTATGAACAATGCATACTGCATTTGATGCACTTCTTAAACAACTCCTCATAGACAGTATTTTGTAGAGTAGATCATATGGATTTATGTATTTTTGGCCAGCTTCTGAGCATGCAGATGGGACTTGTTGCCAGAACCAGACATTTTGAGGTGCTGATGGAGACTCATACAGCAAGCAAGCACTGGTTTCTGATACTCCTAAACTAATCTTTTTGTTGTAGGTCTCATGGCTCACTTGCACATGCTGATTTAACTCGATCCTTATGTACAGGGAGGTATCTGCCTGAAGTTTGTCAGCTTCACATGGATCCACTTCTGCCTAAGTCCTGGGCTTCTGCTAGTGTCAGTCAGTACTGCCACTAGCTGTCATAAGCTAAAAGTTTTTAAATAAGGAGTAGAACTACAGTAGAAAAAAATGTGGTCATTTTATTGGGATTAAAGTATTCATCGGCTTCAGTAGTATTTTAACTAAAATATGGAAATTATCATGTACAAAATGCCAAGAGCCAACAATTCTTTGTAGGATATTCTAATTATTTATTTTCACAAATGTTGGATAATTTGTTTTACCTTAATGCAGGAGATTTTCTACTTTTTTTGGTGCAGGAATAGTACCTCTGTAGTCTCATTTAATTGCTCAGCAAAGATCTGGCTGACTGAATACTTTGATCTCTTTACATGTCAGCACATTTCTATTTGCTTTTTATATCTGAATAGAAAACAGGAAAAGTGGTATGTCAGTCAACCTCCTTTATTGTCTTTCTATCTTTCTTTCTGAGAGTGTGAGTCACTTTACCCAAAAAGGAATGTAAAATTTGTAATGCAGGTTGTGTATTACATATCTGGTTGGTATCAAATTAAGCTTTCAGTGGAAAAACAGATATGAGTGAAGACATTGTGGATCCTTGAAAATGACCTGATATCAGTCTCTTCAGTTCAGCATCTCCAAGAAACTATGAGTTCATTTACTATAAAATTAACTTCATAACACACCCCCACCATGCAGTTGGAGGGGCTTTATCTATTGGAAATATCACGATCTAACTGAAAGAAACAAAACCCACGATCTACCTGTTACTGTCACTTTAGTGGATAAACAGTAACATGCTACATCCTGGGTCAGGATGTGTTGCAAGTCCCACATTATGCAAATGATTTTCAGATGAGTTGTGTTGCTTCCCCACACCAGAGAGCTGTGAGTCTCATTTGCATCAGTAACACACCAGGCCTTTGGCCCTGGCAGCTGGCAGCTCAATCCTACCATGCTGGGTAGGAAAGCTGACATTACACTTCTGCTCTCCAGAAAAGGTCTTGCTTTGATCCCTGACTTCATATCTATGGGAAATTCACCCAGATGGGAAATACTTCCAGTGATGTTTTCCTACCACAAAAAACATTCTGCTGTCATTAGTGCTGCTTAGGGAAAGTCTGGCTTTCAAGTACAACCTCATCAAACGAAGGTCAGGAGCTGTGTCAGGTGCCTTGGCACTAAAAGGTATACAGTAAGATCCAGTGGCGGAAAATGTGCAAGCACCTGCCTAGGACAGTATTACTTTCCTGAAATGGACGCACAGGATTCATTAAAAAGAGGCCTTCTGCCTGTGAAACCCTGATCCTCTTTGTTCTTGAAAGAAAACCATGATGCATTTTAAGGAGGCTTATTACAATGGGATCATGAACATGGTTCTTTCAAAAAAAATAGCCCTGGAGGAAGTCATAGTGCCATACTAGAGACCTTAAGTATGTGTAGCACTGCCCTCTATGTAGAACAACCAGAAAGCATGGTGTGATTACTTTTTTGTGAGCATACTACCTGTACTGCCTACTTCTGTTTTCTTGGCAAAGCAATATACATAACTATAAAATGCACTGAATTAATCAAACTTTCTGAGGAAACAAATGGTTCCTTTCTTTCACCTGTAATATTTATGGTGTTGTTGCCAGTGCTGTTTCTCTCTTTTCTGGTTTTATATGTGGTCTGTTTCTTGAAGCAGCAGTTCATTTTTCTTGAGTGAAGAAATAGGTTCTGAAACATCATCATTTGAAACTACCTCCAGAACACACTTTCAAGGCATCTGTCCTAAACTTTCAATGCTTTAGGCAATAATTTATAAAGTACCATCAGTCTGGCATTTGAAATAATCACATTTTTGTTATTTTATCTTGCAAATCATGCACTTCATAGCTGTCATACAGTGAAAAATACCCTGAATTTCATATAAAGCTAATCTTTCTGCCATTCCTTGTTCAGTGTCACACTGGAGACAGTGAGAACAGATGAAAACTCTCACAAGAAATTATAACCTCTGTATATCAAAATGATTGCAACTTGTTCTGCATTTTCAGATACGTGTATGAACTATAGAAATGAAGAAATAAACAGCATATTGTTTTTAGAAATGTCTATCACTTGTGATGAAAAACTATGGGGAGCCAGGACAGAATATATGGATACAGTTATATTTACAACTCTGTATCATCTCTAAATTATGCACACAGTAAGAACTGCACATTTGAGTTAAACACAGGAGGCAAACAATATTGAGGTTTACACTTTACAGTCTGCAAATGTGAGATATGTAAAGAAATAGATAAGTAAATAGAAGTATGGATAGGTTTATCTCCGATGAAGATTTCATGTTCTGGTAACAGACAAAAGTTTGGTAGTTCAATATGTCATACGTACCTCCAACATTCATTTTCACCTGTGCACTCTCTCTTGTTTTATCTTTCTGAGATTTTATTAAAATTCTATAAAAAAAAATAAAAGAATATAGGTAGCATTCAAAGGCTAATCCAGTTGTTGAGATTTTCTAAGAAAATAGTAAGCCACTGTGGCAGACTTCCAACAGCAGCCTGTGGAAACTGTCTTTAGGCATGATTCTTCAGTTGCTCAGAAGCAAGCAGTCATCTATCTAACCAGGAATGGTTTCTGGAGTTGTTTTACCTTCTTTAAGCACTTTTCACCCTCTTATTCCTCATATTTGACTGTTGTTGCCATGGGTTTGCTCCACTGATATGTTTTCTCCCATGATACCAAAGCCAGTACTTGGATAAAAAGCTCTAAAGGGAGTACAAGAGAACTATCAGAAGGTGTATTGAAGAAAGATGGTGATCAGTCATAAATCAAAACATATCTATTGCAAAGTTCATCAACACTCTAGCAAGATTAGGAAAAAGAAAATTTGTAAATGAAATAAAAATAGTTTATTTTCTGAAAGGTCATACTTATTTAATATTGACAGTCAATGATCACAAAGACAGTAAAGACACTGCAGCTAACTTAGGAAGTAGAGTAACCTCCCAGGAACAGAGTATATGCTGTATCAGGTGAACAAGAAGCAATAAAGCTTTGAAACTAGCATTGCATATAACAATTTTTAATGACATCGATCTTGCAGAATAATTTTGCAGAACAATGCTGAACTTTGGCTTATCACTTGTTCAAAGAACCTCCAAGGTACATTTGAATGAAACAGGAACTGATATTGGCAACGCAATTTATATTTTGCTTCCTTTGGGATCAGGATGAAGTTAGTGCACTTGCAGTGTTGTAGATATTAGATGACACCATGGAACAGGACACTCTGTAATGTTTGCATTGGCCATTGTGTTTGCTTCTAGGTGTGTGATTCTTCTACATCTGACCAGTAAAGAAAAAACCCAAGACCTTCTAACAGAGAGTAATAAAAGTTATCAGATATACTCAGCTGAATATGTTTAATATACTGGTGAGCTGGAAATTTAGAATTATTTTTGTTAAATATAGCATGTCCCACAAAATAACAATTTTAAGCAAGAAAATTTCAATTTAACAGGGAAACTTTCCTTTTATTTTGGAAAGTAAATTTCAGTCCCCTCTCAGACTAGGATCTGATGGGTCAGGAAGGCTCCAGAGATTTTCTGAAATCCCAGCACAGAATTAGTCATTGACAAAAAAGAATGAGCTAATTCATATGCAGAAAGACAGGTGCTGTATTAAAGGATATGTTGCAACCTTTGATCCCAGCCTACACCTTGTGAATAAATGTTAAAATATTTATATTTGTAGGTCTTTGCAGAAGTTGTGTGTATTCCTTGGACACCATCATAATATTTTCTTGAATTTCAAAGAAAAATGAGTCTATGTTCTTATTTGCTACCTCATCCAACATTAGGTCTGATGGCTCCCATCGATTATTTTGTCATGTTTGCTTGTTGCAGTTCTGTGGAGTATATAAGAGTAACACATACTCTGGGGATTGTGTGTGCCCTTGACAGAGGTCAGCATGACTCTTTGGAGCTGACACAGTTCTTTGACAGTGGGACTTTCCAACATATTCTGCTGCTTCCATTAGGGTTTTAGGTACTGTAGTTCTGTTACTGCTCTTTTTTTCTTTCATGACCATACTACTCTGCATGTCATATTGCTCCACTTCTACCAAGAGACAAGTCATTCGTGTAATACAAACAAAAGCTTTGTTTGCCATTCAGGATATTGTGCATCTTACTGTACTTCTAACATTGTTTTAGCTCTGGGGGACACTGCTGTTTTCTCTTCTCTTCCCTGCTGCTGTACCATTGAAAATAGTAAGTTCCTGGGAGCTAACCACCTGCTGTCATACTGTAATGCCAAATGAGGAAAACTATTGCTCTCCATTAGTTTAGTGTTCAATGTGATGGAAGAATTTACAGAGTAATCAACATTCATGAAATGTACAAACAATTCTACAGTGACCTTTTACAGACAAACTTTGAAAATCTTCATAAGATTATTACTGAAACAACTTTAACACAACCCCAGTTTGTAGTTAATTTCCTGACAAAATTTTTTTAATAGAATCGCTATTAAGTTTTCCAATTTCCTTTAAGCTATCATAACCAAAATTCTTCTAGCTGAATATGTCTTTCACACCAGCCAACTTGTTTTTATTGCATAGATACAACAGATTATTTCCACCAAATGTATTTTGCAGTTCTCATGATTTTACTGGTAGATTTAAGCCAAGTAAGAAAGAAGCTAAAAGTAGACAATACGACTTACATATACTCAGAAGTATCCACAGATAAGATCTATCCCTTCTTGTATTTGCTGTGTCCCATTAATCACAATCATTTACTTCCCCAGGAAACATAATAAGGATTAGTGACACATATACTTCACTCTCCTATTAGCTACTGAAATTTCAGGAGAAAGTCAGAAACAAATGCCTTCTAGCTAAGGAAAAGACTATTTCACAATTAGATTGCAGGAGGTAATCATCCACAGCAAACAAAACATGCATGTAAAATATTAAATAGTGTTTCCTGGATGCAAACAATTGCAGTACCACAAGTGTTAAGGGTGCCATTATATTAGATACCACTGAAACTGGGTAAAGTAAAGCTATCATTTCTGTCATTGAATTTTGCTCTCTAAAATTCAACCAGAATATGTAGAACCATATGTAATTTCTTAATTATACCAGATGGCACATAAGCTATTTCAAAGCACAGTGATAAGTTATCATTTTATTTAATGGCTAATGTGATGGTGAAATATGCTGGATCATTCATGTGAATTTTCAGACCAAAGTATTACAAGAGAATGCTGCAAGAGAGACATTTTCTCTTTATCCATCTACCATGCTATGTCTTCTACTTTAAGTAGATGCATAAATGAAGAAGTTGAATTCCAATATAATACATTTACAAACCAGATCTGTGAGGAATGCTTTCCTTCATTTCTTTCCTTGGTTAGTGTCCTGGTTTCAGTTGGAATAGAGTTAGTTCTCTCTCTAGTAGCTGGTATAGTGCTGTGTTTTGGATTTATTTACCACTAGTATGTGGTGCTTGGTTGCTGACTGGGACTAAACCATGACAGTTAGTAATAAAAAATATCTAGTCATTGGAAGAGAGCTAGTACTACCAGTTAAAAACTCTGCTGTGGAAATTGCTATTTAGGCATATCTTGAAAAAGGGACCTTTGACAAAGTGGATCATTAGTCTTTCTATAGAACAGTTAAAGTATTGTCTATAAATTCCGTTTAATTTCTGGTTCATTGACCTGATACATAGAGTCATTCTGATCTCATTGTATCTATCCTGTAGTCACAAAACAACATTAAGGACTTGTTCCTGATCTCAGTAAAACAAAGTTGTGTGTCCTGATGAAGTTGCTTCAGCATACTCAGAGTTAAATGACTAGTAATAGCAATTTTAAAACTGTAGTCTGATTCTCCATGATCAGATCTAAACCCTAAGTTTGTTCAATAAAGAATTTTTATAATTCTAAATGAAAAAAATGTTACTCTTCCTACACAAAAGTTTATTTATTATCTTCAAGATCTCAGCTACTGAATTTTTGTGAAATCTGAGTAGACTGAAAATACTTGATACAAACCCCTTGTTGAACAAAACTTGGATAATCACATTTTCAGACACTGTTTCACTAAAGTGCATAAGACATAGCCTGTAGACTTTCATTAGTGTAATACTTCAGTCACTGTGTTTTTAGCATACGTCTTTTGGTCTTGCCACTGGGATCTCATTCATAACAGCAGTGGTTTCTTCTGGATAAAAATTAGATTGGGATGTATTTTGACATTGAGTATTGCTTATCTGATTTATAAGTCATTGGATGGTTTCAGGTTACAGCCTGGACTAGAAAGAAGTAGAATCTTCCAACTCCTCTGGGTGGTTCTGACTACGTAAGTCTACTAAAAGACTCCTCTGAACTTCACTTGACTTTGGATCAGGTGTTTAGCATACAATATATCTTTGGGTTCTGTGGATGAGTATGGTTGATAGGAGAGAGTAAATCTTGCCAAAGTATACTAAAACTAGTATGCACTAGATTTATATGTTGAGACAGCTTCTGTATTGGAAGACAGTGCCATTGACAGGGAATGTCACCCTGTCACCTGTCTGCAAGCTAGGGGCACCAACCCAGGCTTTGATCTGTATGCATTTTAATTTTCTATACTGAACTGCTCACATTTGTGAAGTGAGGCAATGCAAGTTTGCAGAACTAAGGTTGCAGGTCAGTTCAAGACCTTCACTCATTCCTTGTTTATAGATGAAAAGCTCTGAGATCTAGGTCCTTTTAGGTACTGAGGAGTTTAACTTCAATCAGTCCTAAAGAGAGTTATCTATCATAGTCTATACTCCTCTAATGATTTCTGTAATTGTTTTTTTTCCCCTCAACAATCATTTGTTTTAGATCAGGTTAAAATGATCCTCTGTAGCTCTAGTTGCTGTGCACTTTCAGATACCAGTGAAGACTAGGTGATTTAAGAGTGCCCTGTGTCTCAAAATCAAGCCAACAGAAGATCTAGCTTAACGGTCCCATAACACCATTTAATTCATAAAACCTAATTTGCACAGATTTTTTTATAAATGAGTGATTTATATACCAGTTACTCGTATACATAAAATATTTTAAGGTTTATAATTATCAATTAAAATATATATTAATATATATTATAAAATATATAAATATATATAAATATATTAAAATGTATACTATATAATATATTAATATATATTTTATATAAGTAATGTATCTTTCAGTGGCAGCCATATTCAAAGCTAATAGTTTAAAAAAGCTATAGTTTAATTTAATTATAGATCATCTGATGCTTGATCTCAAATCTGCTAAATTAACGATAAGACCGTCATTAATTTGAATGGTTTTTACATTAGGGCCATAGGCCCTCAAAATACACTTTGAAGGGAAGAGAATGAAAAGATATGTGAAAATGGAGACTGAACATTTATATTTTTGTATGTTTTTTTCCTTTAATTTTCCTTCAATTTTTCTGACTGTATTGTACATAACTAGAACATACTGTATTACAATCATTGGCCAAATCTCAGTTTTTAAATTGTTACCACCTTCTGATTACATCTGCCTCAGGACTTCATTTTGTTTGTAAGCTTTTCATTTTAACTTACCAAACAATTCTATTTTTCCATTTACATTCTTTTGCATATACACTAAGGCAATACATGCCAAGTTTCAACCTGCAGAATCTTTGTGTGTGTTAGATAATATCATTCATAATGGGAATGTTGAGAATGGTTTAACTGTAGCTTCATGAATATCAGTGCTATAAGCTAAAGAGCAAAACAAGGTAGAAACAGAGGTTGTTAAAAAACAAAACAAAACAAAAGAAAAAAAAACCCAAACCAAACAACTAAAAAAAACCCCAAACAGTGAGATTTCTCCATAGAAAGATTAAGTGATGGCTATTTCATGGGACAAAAGGAAAATGCAGCAGCTGTATGAGCATTCAAAGGCACAATAATAACAGACTCTGCAGGGATTTCTCTTCTTATTGCTGACTGAATTCCCCCAATCTTCTCATAAAAATGGACCTTGTAATATAAAAAGTAAAGAACAGTGGAAGCAATTTTTCTAAAGTTCATCCTTTTTTATACTCATGTTGCAAAATTATAGCAATTTTTCCTTCAACTGTATTATACAATTCTCTGGTTCTTTATAGTAAATCTTTTTTTTTTAAGAGGTTGGTTTTTATTATAATACCTAAACTGGAGACAAAGCCCCAATAAGCTGAAAAAAAGACCACTCAACCTAATTAGAATCAATCACTGAAAAATACTTAATTCCTTCATCTGAATTGTTTGTGTTCAGTGATGATGCTGAAAAAAGGTACATCAGTCTTGGCTAGAGGCTGTAGACTGCAGTCTCTTAATGAATAATCCCCCAAGTAGGCCTCAGGTGGGGGGTCACAAAATTTAGGTCACTTAACCTAGAAGTTACGACTTGTAGAGCTGATGCACAGTCTATTACACAAATGGGACTTAAAGTCACCTGAAGACACAGCCTTGGAACCGGAACTCACAAATCAGGTCACTAGAAAAAAAATCCTTGGAGCCACTATTGTCTGTAAAACAAAAAGTCTTCTAAGCTGAAGAGAACAAAGTTGACATTTCATTCAGAAATAAAATGTATTGTTCTTCTGTAGCTTGAGAGAGATACAAGAGAAGAATGTGCTTTTGATCACAGTTAAAGGAGATATATATGCCCCATTCTATGCAAATGCATAAACTGCACATAACTACTATGTAGAAGTGAAACCTGTAGACCTGTGCTGTTCTGCTGTATTTTGAAAACACCCAATTCATTCCATAATTCATACTGTGTGCTCATTTATCTGATGAATTACATTAATACCAGTGAGACTCATAGGCTTAATATACTCCACGTTTCAGAAAGAATGACATAGAAAATGCACACAATAATTTGCATTCTGTTTTTACCCTATAGTTCAACCAAAAAAAGTGTATATTGGTCTTGGTAAATCTGTTCAGAATAACATTTTCTTTGGACTACTGTGAAACTAGAAGATATTAATATATCACATACTAATTTTTATGTGTATATAAAGTATGTTTATATGTATACAAAATGTGTTTTAAAGGCAATTCCTATATACTGCTTTTTTTAAACACATATGGTTATGCTTATGTTATTATGTATCGCTATTACAGACAAAATATTTGGAACTTTTTGTGTTGTGGATTGAAAAATAAACTTTTCAAAGGTTTCTTGAAAAGAAACTTTGCCAAAACGTTCGTTTTCAGAAAGAACAGATTCCTTCCCTTTCTCTCTTAGGAAATCCATCCTAGACATGAAAGTCTGTCGTGTTAAAACATTGCTCAAATCAATCAATTTTCAAAAAAACCCTTCAGTTTAATGAGATATTAGCTAACAAAACAGAACTAAAACTGTTTTTATGAAATTTTTTTGCAGATCTCATTGCATTAGCTGCAGTACTCATATGCTTAAAATTAAGTATATCTTGGTTTATAGGTTTGGGATTGATGTGTTTGTGGTATAGACAAAAAAGCAATTTTCACACAATATATCACACATACCAAACACACAATACCACACTATACAAAGCAATCATTGGTTAATAATTCAGGTATTTAAATGATAAGAAAAATGAACTATGTTTTGTCAAATATTTTGAAAATGGAAATTCACTGTCATGCAGTTTGCTGACTGTGCTGGCATTTAAATGTTGATGTTGTAAAAGAAAGAGATTCAGTTTCAGATACTTCAACTTTCATTCATGTAATTCAGGACACACCACAGCTGCTTTAAGATACGTTATAAAAATACAGCTCCTTTGAGGAAAAAAGCACAAGGAGCCATCCAGACTAATTCAGGAGAAATAACATTTAATAACCAACTGAATGTGAAGACCCATTGACTTGATGAATGGTAAGTAGTGTATGGAGTGAAAAAATCTTAAAGAACATCACAGGTATTGTAACAAATTGGAAAGTTCCTAGCTGTCTCTTTTAAACTTCTTTGGAGGGATTAATTAACATGATAGATATCTACATGAATTTCTCTTTGCATAATATTTTCTAACACACACACAATCATTTGACATGGGAGTTAGAAGATGTGAAGATTGTAGATGGACATCTATTTCTTTGATTTTTAAGTATTAGTAAGGCAATAGTATATATATCCTCTAGGTTACTGCTTTCCAAATTCTCCATTGATTTCTCTCCCGTTATTTCAAAGTCACCTTTATTGAGATAAGCATCTGCTACATCGCCCTGTCAGAGACAGGGTACTAGGCTGAATAGACTTTCAGCTTAATCCGGTCTAGCTGTCATAAAGTCTTACAAACTGTAAGTTCCAGAAGTGAAAAGGATCAAAATTATTAGTGGAAGTTCAAAAGTATAATACAATCATACAAAATAATTACCATCAGGACTCCTTCACTTTACAAACATATAAAATGCACTTACTCTGAGGGTGAGAAGGGGGAAAAAATCCTTCCATTAGTAAATATAGTCACAAAGCTTTGAACAAATAAATTCACACACTGAAGAGTACACACACACACACGCATGCAGGCATGCATGTACATACACGCACGCGTGCACACATACACACACACACACATGCTTAGAGTTTACACTGCATTCTTCTGATGCCATGATTATTTTATTTGTACACCCACCTTTACTGCACATTCTAAACAAACAATAGACAACAGTGTAAGGATTTTTTTCCTTAAAACTGCAACAAAACAAGTCTCAACATTTGCAAAACATTCCTTTATTATTAGAAATAAATTATTTTGTATAAAAATTAGCATGCGTTGACCATTGCTTTTATTTTAGCATAACCCAGGACTTAATTCAGTCAGCCATCACAAGAAACAAATTCATCTTCTTTTACAAGTTGAACAATGTAGGACAGGAAAGGAAATTGTCACAATCACAAAAAAGTACTTACAAATATAACATCAGACATGATTTATTTCAACAGCATTTTGTTTCACAAGCTAACTTTTTTCCTTTTGTGATTTGCTTCCTTTTGTGAGTGAACAGTTCAGAAGATTGACGCTCTGTCTCTATGTCACAAAACTGGACTTTTCCTTCCCCTGTCTCTTTTTGCCTTTTGCCTCTTGTTAAATCCTTGTCCTTTAGGAGACTGACTATTGATTTGAATGTAGTCTACTGATATTTCCAAGACTGAATTCTGGTGGTGGTAAAGTCTTTGTTTGCAAGATCCCATCCTGCAGGTCTTCCAGTGAATTTCATCCCTGGTCAGTTTGCCTGATTGCTGTAACTGACATAAGTTGTCTTGGTAGAGGAGGCTGTAAATAAAACAAAAACAAAAACAGAAAGAGAAACAGAAACAGAAACAAACAACAACAAAAAAACAAAGTTCAGAATTTTTGGAATCAAGTGAGGAGGAAAAAAACATATTTAACATTTGAACTCAACAGTGTCCAACTATGTTTCCAATTAGCATGGCCCATGTTCATGGGATAAAGTAAGAAAGTTTAAGCATGTGTACAAGTCGTGAGTAAGTTGGATCTCAAGTTCTGTGTTCTTGCCGATAACTTGGTTTATGATTTGGGGAAGCAGAGGTCAATAGAGAGGAACACTGATGAGTGGTTTTAGCATACCCGTAACATAATTTCAACATATTATTTGTCTGGTATTATTTTGGCTGATTTCTGTATAGATGTTTTTTAATTTAGAACTTGGATTTTTCCCTCTCTTCTACTGGTTGAAGACAACTTTGCAGTTAGTGGCAGGTTGTCCATCTAGAAGGAGGCTTATGCTCCTTGAAAGGAGCAAAGCCTAACATGGGAAACATCTCTCCAAGTTAGCGAAACTGAGTAGCTAGTGCCTACGCATGTATTCTCTGGTGAGCCTTCAGACGCAAAGCATCTGCATATAAGTGGGCCAGCAGAAACACTTATGAGAGCCTAGGCTGTATTTTAGAGCTGTCATGCTATTATGGTCTCCTTATGTTGATGGACAGCCGATCATTTCTTCCTTTGGGCAAAACTGATATCCCTTGTTCAGAATGAGGCAATATGTTGAGGAAGTTAAACATCTTTACTATTGTAAAAGTGAACAACTATGAATCTTATGTGGAAGTTTGTGTCAGCTTCTAGCCCTTATATCTTATCCCTTTGCTGTAAAAAGCATGGCCCAAGTCTCCACTGTTGTGTTAAGGTAGTGGTGGGAAGAGGGAAGTGGTGACATCAGGTCTCACAGGCAGCTCCCTAATTTTAAGCCAGTTGGGTACATGGCAAATCAGACTGCTGGGGGACTGAGTTTCTTTTTTGTCTCTATAATAAGGTCTATGTCACACTGCATAAAGAGGAATTTGACTTCCCAAATATGTTTTATATTCCATCTGCTACAGACATGTTCTGCTTATGATAGTGAAGACTGCAGCTGGCAGGATGAAAATAATTTGATGGCACAAAAGTTGTCTGGTCTATAGATTCAAAGATCTTAATTCTGTTCCCACACTTTCCTTCCTTCCTTCAATTTCTTTCTCCTATATTGAATGTGGTGGGAACAGCTGAGATAGGTAGGAAAAGGATTCTTCACGTTAACTCCTAAATCCAACCCAACAATCCAATGATTTGGAAGAACAGACTACAGAAACCAAGAAACGACAGTTTCTCTCTCCTGCACCAAAGATTAAACTAAACCAAAGATCACTAAAATTGCTGCAAAATAATACTAGGTAATGTAAATAACTAGGTTTGCTACTTGCTTTTTCTTCATGTTTTCTTTGGGTTTCTGAGCAATTTGATTCTAATATTGCATTTGCCATTTTGTAAGACACAACAGAACCAGACCATTATAACTCACATATCATTATAACTTTTGTTCCCTAAGAATGTATGTATAAGAATGAATAATCAAAAGGAAGCTGCAAAACTTAATATTTCTTACTTCCACTTGTACAGGTAGTTCCAGTACTTTGTGGAAGAGCTAATTCATGAAAGGATTGCTTTTGGCACACTAAGCAAGTCTTTCACATAATTGATCACAGTATTCCAGCACCAACATGAAATAGCTTTATTTGCATGTATTGGGACACTTGAAGCAAATATAGCCTCATTTACATCTTTCAGATCTTTCAGATGGTATGTACGGCTCCCATCTGAACTCTCCCATGCTCCCACAGCTGGATTTCTGAGAGGATTCTATTTTTCCTTTGGCCTGTTAAGTTCTGTCTGAAAATAATGCAGCACTGCTGAAATGGCACCAAGTTTCTTAGAGCATAAAAGGATTTTGTTTCCAGCTAAGAAATAACAAATAAATGCACATCTGCAAACACTGCACACTTGGGAACAAAAGGACAGAGGAGCAGAGCTTATTTTTTTCCTCACCCCGAAAATAGGTTCAAATATGTGATCAGGTTAAGCTAGCTTACCACATTACCCTCTATCAGCTGAGTTCTGTGATAACTTTTCATGTGTATGTTTTTAGCCTACAGCGATATAACATAATCGGATTTATCACAACTCAGTAAGCTGAATTATGTAAGGACATTTGCAAGAAGCTCAAAATAAAAAAATAAGTAGCTGCTACACCTCAACTGATTTAGAGTAGCTTGTTAATTTGCTGTAACTTTGTATGTATGAGACTTAAATAGTTTTGACAGAATTAATCTACGACTGATCAAGAAACAAAAATTATCCTATGGAGTTCTGACTGTTGTTACTTTAAAAATGATAGCACAGGTAGCTAGTGTAGATAGTAGTTCAGAATGTAATAAATCTAAGCTGAACTCCAAACAATGGCTTTTTACATGGTAAATATTGCAAGTGTCTTTATAGTTCACTGTAATAAGCCAACCATTCCTGTTTGGGGATCTGAAAGCTTCAGCAGCTGGTGTCCTGCTCTTTAAGACTGTTAGCATTTCATAGTCATAACATAAACCACATTTGGCAAGCATGTATGGCCAGAAAAAGTAACAGACTTGGCTCAAAATGTTTCTGGGAATGAACACTCTTTTCTACCTCCAGTTACTACATTGCTGTTGGAATGAGACAAAAAGAAAAGGAATAAAATAAAAGAGGATCTAAAGCAATTTAGAATGATTATTGTGCTCTGACCTATATGTATTTTAAGCACTTGTCATTGTTATGCCTTCTATAATTGCATATGCATATTTATTTTTCATCCTGTTTCCCAGATACAATTTGTTTTGCACTGAATATGAATGATTTTCCACAAAAAAACATGACTGCATTCATACGGAGGACAACATGGAATGAAGTGTGGTACATGGAATAGGATGAACCGGACAGAACAGAGTTGTCTCTGGATGGGAGGAAAAAGGAATTACCTGACCATCTCATCTTATTTATCACCTAGTTATGAGAATCGTTATCATTACCAGTATTTATGCTTGGGAAATGGTGGGAAACCCTTACTACCCACTGATGGTATACCAGGCATAGCCTGATTTTTTGCAATACTATCACTGGAAAAAAAGATCAACCTCACATGGAGTCAGTGCAAGAAGAAATTTTACAATGCTGAGAGGTTGATACTATCAACCAAATGAAAAGGACTTATGTAGCATTGTGCACTGATAATTCACAGGAACCTCCAAAAGTTTTGACAATAACTATTTTGGCAGAAAACAGGAAGCTGATAAAATCCAAATGGCACAGAACAACTTGGGGGAAGAGAGAAACCCATCTTGAGGCCAAGAGTCCAATTATATAAGGACTGCTCTCTGGAGTGTAAGTAACTTGACTCTGAATTTTTGCCTATGAAACATTATGATGCCTGGATCAAAGCCTAGTCAGGATATACTCCTAGTGAGCTCAGAACTATATAGATGTTCTACTGTTAAAATAATGTTTAGAGCACAGTAAATAAGCATTACCCTGTATACATCACACTACTGGAGAAGCACACTTGCTTCCAATAGCAGCTGTTTCCAGGAATTATGCATAATCATAGTTTAAGGAATACCAGACACAGCATTTCTTAATTAGGTACAGCAGATAAACATGAGATACCCAAGGCGTTCTTAGTAACACTCTTTCTTACCCTACTGTGGAATCTCTCCTTTGACCTTTCCTCAGAAGTTTATCATTTTGCAAACTCAGTAAAATCTGGCTCTCTTTCCCTACTGAATTTTCTTTTGGTGACTTCTGAAGATTTGAGAAATTATTAAGTTCTTCATATTTCCATGCTATTATTTGATCCACAAGGAATTTAATTGCCTTTCTCTTTTTGTCCTTTGTTATATGTCATAATCTGAAGCTATATAAACCCATAGCTCAGTCTAGCAGATTTACACATTTTGAAGGATCATGGATTTTTTAAGTGAATTGGTTTGCACTCAGTATCCTCCATGCATCAGCAACTATAGTATGGTAAACTTCTGGACTATTTTTATATAGTCTTCAATCTGGCAAACTCTGATTGAATTCAGTGGGGGGTTGCATTTTTCTGAAATAAGTACAATATTTTTCTGCAAACTTGGTACAGACTTGTTTGATTGTGCTCAAGCAAAATAGCACTTTTCAATCTCCTGTCAACATTATCAAAAAGTAATAAAAATAAAAAAAAAAAAAACCTCATTTGCTATAAAATGACTGAAAAAATTTGTCTTTAACTGTAACAACTGCTGTCCATCCCATGTGTCCTCTAACTCCTCAGTAGAAAACTATTCTTTACTACTAAGCTCTGGGGGTAAAGTTACTGGCTCTACTCATATTTGATTATTATTATTGTGAAGTCCAGTTTATAAGACTGTATGTCATGTGGTGGAATGGAAGCTATAACCTCTGTTCTATTTTATACCAGAGCAATTCAGAAATGTATCAACATTGAATAACTTTTCTGACAAGGGAAGGATTTTTTTCCCATAACTAACCCATGACATATCAGAACATGTAATGTTTAAGCTGTATATGAATTATCACAGTTTTGTACCAAGATGAATAAGACCACAACAAAAACCTGGATGGGAAGCATTATTCTGGGAAGTATTAGTACTCATGAGTTGTGATAAATGAACAAATCAACAAATATTAAGTTAAGGTGGAAAGGTAAAAAGCATTATTTTTACTTCCATATCTAAATGCAAAATGAAAACAATGTTAACTGTTTTCATTTTCTTTTTTCAACAGCCTTTGAGTTTTCAATATACAATGATAACCATAAATACACCTCATGAATTGTCAGGACATACCATGACCTGCACAGCAATGCATAACACATCAAATTAGCACTAGCTAAATCAGATCATTTTAAAAAGATGTGGCTTTTCAAAATCTGCTTGTGCCATTTTTTTAACTAGCATCCTGTGAAAAATAATTTGTTTGAAACAACTCAACAACTCTAGGCATTCCTACATTCAGCAGTACATGAATTCTGACACATCTCTGGATTCATGCAAAACAAGCAACAAAAAGAATAAAGTTTATTATTAAAAGAAAGTGCATTCTTGTGAACGTACATCTATTAGGAAGCGCTGCCACTCTTGACCATGGGAAAGTCTACAGATGACTTACTGTTGGTTTCAAGACTTTCACACAGTTCACTTTTGACCTCGCCATTTGGTCTGTCATTTCCTTTTTGGGTCAGTTTGCTTTGCATTGTGGCAGCTGTCACTACAGCCTTGAAGCTCCGCTTCCGTTTTTGAACATTCTGCTCTGGATGAAAAATGATAATATAAACCTTGGGCATGTAGAGCATGCCTAGAGACACAGAAGCACTTAAACTCATGGAGACAGTAAGTGTTGTTGTCTGGATGTACATCTGGGGAAGGAAAGAAACAACAACATAAAAATCATTGTTACATTGATTTAATATAAGAAAGAAAATAAAGTAATTAAAAATGCTAGGTGGAAAGGGAACCAATAAGACTCTTCCTTTTCCATACATAGTTCAGAAACACCCTTGACTTTTGTTGCCTTTAAGTATAGTCAAGTATGGCTGTTTCGTGGTTGTTTTTTTTTTAACCTTAAGAGTAGGTGGTAGAAACAACATAATATTTATTAAACTTCATTCTCATAAAAGTAATCAAGATGCTGCAGCAACTGCATTTGCAGAAAATAAACAAATATGTCTGTACAGGAAAAGAGGAGTGACAATAAGGTTAGCTTTGTATCATCTACTTTAATACACAGAAGCCTCTACAACAATATTCCATATGGTGATTCAGTAGTGTGTGCAGCATGGTTCAACCGGCAGCAGGCATAATGCAGAATCTAATTAAATCTTTGATATACTCTTTGACTTTCAAGCTTGGAAAAAAAGTTTCTCTGAGGTGAAGCTTGAATATTCTTGAGTTTGTTGCGGGGGGGTGGCAGTGGTCGTGGTGTTGTTTTTAACGTTTCCACCTTACTGTCGAATTCTAGTCACAATGCTCTTGTTTGCACACAATAAATATATTAATGTTAGAGTCCTAACTAAGGAATCAGAAAATTGGGGAACGAGGAAATCAGATCAAAAAGGACCTCAGTGCCCTATAGATAAAAAGGAAAAATCTGACATTTCTGAGTGAGCCTGCCTATTGTTTGTTACCCCTTACAAAAAGAAAGCAACTCTGGTCTTCCATAGTCCCATAAAAGAAAATGACAATGATGACTCCATAAGAACAGCAGAGAGAAGTTTCTATTTGGAGAAGTATTCAGATAGTAGATTAGAAATACTAATTGTAGTTCTGTCCAGCTTCCTTTTTTCTGAGGAAATTATATTTTATTAGACATTTTATAAAATAATGATTTTATTTTAAAATTCGGTGTAGTTTGCTAAATTGAATAGGAAACCTCTCAGTAATCATGTTGTTATACTGAAAAGGATACTGAAGTAAAACCTGTTTATTGCCTTGGCAGACGATTCACTGACATTGTTGCCAGGCATGATTTTAAGCATTAGTCAATACATTAACCTGGAGATAAGGTAGTAAGTCTGTCTGCAATGTCAGCTTCAAATCATCTGTTTTTATTAAGTGCCCTTGGGTAACTTGGTCTTTGGCAGAAAAGTAAAGATATAATAAACTGGTGTGCAGTCACTATTATAGTTGAACATTTTTTAATGTCTTTCAGCTTACAAAGTTTTTCCATTAGCTACTTTCTCCTTAGAGATCACAAATAACCTGTGCTCTCACTTAAAGCAATGTTAGGTGAGAAATGTGAGAAATGTATCTCGGAAGCATGGACTGTCACTCTCAACCACCTTGCAAAGTATCCATATAATTGTATAGAAGACTGCCAAATATTACCATAAAATGTGGGATAGCCCAATCTGCTCTTTAAGAAAAGACTACAATGCTTCAAAATTTGTAAGAAGCTGAACCTGCTTTCAGGGACAGCACCAAACTGAAAAGACAATCAGGATTGTCTTCCTGTTGTGCTGAGGAAAGTTATAGGAGCAACACCTTCCTTCATTTCAATAATACATCAGGACAATACATCAGGAAACATACACAATACAGTCTTTTCTCACACCACTGAAATAATTCCATTCCTTTCAGTCTCCAAAATGACAAGTGGCGTGCCTGAATGCAGAGCTTGACCTACATTTTGCATGAACACTTCTAATGAAAACCTCACATGATTGCATTAATAAGCAGTTGTTTTCAGACTTCTGTGGAAGGACCTCTGTGCAGATGCATGTTCACATGCAAACAGCACTGATGACATATCCATTTCTCTCTAAACCAAATTGACTGACCTCAAATTAAACTGGTACAGCTGCGGCTTTTAAGGTTATGTGTTGCATTAAGTGGTGTCCAAAACCAAAATATTTTGGTTTCTAAAGATGCATATATTACTTAATAGGATTTGCAAAACTGCAATCAATGCAAGCACTACCTTTAACAAACTGTAGGGCATATGAAAATTCCATTAAACATAAAAAATCCCTTTTTGAAGCCTTACCATTTTTTAAAATCCAACTCATATCAGTTAAGTGGCTAACTAAGCCTCACTGTAACCATGCCTGGCATTTAAATATATATTTTTAAAGTCCTTATCAAGTACTCAAGGCTTATCTTTAACTCATGGTTCAATATAAGAGTCAGATGATAAAAAAGGATGAAGAACCTCTGGATGTTGTAGGATAAAATACATACATTCATGTAATAGTACTAGTCATATTAGCAACAAATACATGCATTTTGGTAGTCTAAATGACCTTTGCTGTGCTAAGAAGTCCTACAGTGGTAAGCTCTTACAAATACTAAAGAGAAAACCTGTCTGCCTGAAGGTTTACATTCAAGTAAGCTTCATAAGTGAATCAACTCTAAATCTGATCACGCATTCACTGAAATAATAAGAGCCCATGGATTTCAATGCACTTAGTGCAGGTATTTTTCATGAGCTATATCATTACATCTAATGTTTTTTTCTGTGGATTTAATTGAAATGACCAACACAACAGCTTATTTAAAAAAATCCAAATCACAGGTAGTTTCACATTGCAGATTACAGTTCATATGCAGTGGAATTTATTTTTAATGATTGTTGTGTTTTTGAACAAGCCATTAAAATTATTGAAACATTAAAACTAGAATGAGTTGGGAATTTTCTCACAGAACAGTTTTCAAATAGTGAATCTAGTCTTTAGAGAACTTTGGCCTCAGGGATTCTGTTTTGCATAGATCACCCTTACTACTTACTCTTTAATGAAGCTAATGAGAAAGAAGGGCTTCAAGAAACTTGCTACACCTTGAGAGGAAGGCTTTGAGCATATATTAACATGAACACATTGTGTGTGGTGCGTGCATCAGTCTGACTCCACATGCTAATGCAACTGCATACTCAGCTGGAGACTTGTCAATGACAGTCTTTTCCTTTTCCTATTAGATCAGAATCATAGAATAGTTTGGGTTGGAAGGGACCTTTAAAGGCCATCTAGTCCAACCCCTCTGCAATGAGCAGGGACATCTTCAACTAGATCAGGTTGCTCAGAGCCCCGTCCAACCTGGCCTTGGATGTTTCCAGGGATAAGGTATCTACTACCTCTTCAGGCAACCTGTTCCAGTGTTTTACCACACTCATTGTAAAAAATTTGTTCCTTATAGCTAATCTGAATCTACCCTCTTTTAGTTTAAAACCATTACCCCTTGTTCTATAGTAACAGGCTCTACTTCTTTTTAAATGGTCATTTGCAGGCTGAAAGTCTGTTTAGAGGACAGGAACATTCCCTACATCTAATCTTTCCCATCTGTGGAATCCCCCTTCTTGCAGCCTGATGAAGCACAAATCTAGCAAACAGGATGCCACACACTTGGTTTGACTTTTGTCTGACTCTTATCTTGTTTTATCCCTGACAAGAGAACAATGATGTTTTGTGGCTTTGCAATCTGGGTACTTTTATTATCCTGGGAACATAACTACCTGCAACTTTTACAGAATTAGCTGCTCTAAAAATCAAGGAGCAACAAAACTAGTTCAGTTTAATAAGATATGAGGTCTGAATAATTTTTCATGTGTCTCACAGTGGTAGCGCACTCTAAGTTACAGGAGAATAAAGGTCCCTTTCTCACAGTGATTCATGGTTACACAGAAATGGATTTCAGCACTCCTTATGCTAAAATCCCTTCCAATCTACAAACTTTTTGTCCAATAAAGCCTTTCACAGATGTAACAAAGACTGCTATATCTATTCTCCTTGTTCTTGACAGTCAGAAGATATAAGACAGAAAACTAAAATCATGATAACACAAGAAAAAAAATACTGTGGGAAAAACTTGAGGCTTAAATACCTTCCTGACTCCATGCCCCCTGCAACCCGACACGAGAACTGAGACAGGACTTCTTATGTATTGTTTTCCACCTCCACAGCTGACAAAGGATTCCTCACAACAGACTGTCTCATGTAAATGATCTAGACCCTGTGTACCCACTCAGACACATGATCTATCTATCTCACAAATGACCTGGACCCTTTCCTCATCAGAAGGGTCCTACAAGATTGGTAATACAGCCTCTGACTGCCTCAGCAGACAAAATAGATAATGGCTGTGTGGATATTTAAGGATTTTCAATCTTCTGCCATTGATTCTAGGACTACGTATCTCCTTCTTTCTACTGTGACATAGGAAATATTGGGGCACCAAGAAAGGATATTTTAGAAAAACACAGATACTCTAATGGCTTCTTCAGTTTGGAAGTACTTGAAACTGAATTGTCTCCTTGGTAACCTGAAAAATTTCTATGCATCAAAGCAGGTATGTACACCAAATTGTCCCAGTGCAGGTAGCTGAATGACTACCTCTCAGCTAGACTTCACTGCTTGGAACTGAAATATCCCTCAAGTCCCCAGGAGTGTCCCATCAGTTTGGTGCTTGGTGCTTGCAGAGGCAATGTCATGAACACAGCATGCCTTGAGTTCAACACAAAGCAACCACTTCTGTTAGAGAAAAAAAAAATAGTCGTAATGTCACAGCTTCTGTCCGGATTGCTTCCTTGGTTTGAGTCCTCCCCTACTTTCACACAGAAGAATATATTCAGGTTCTCTTCAGAATTGCTGGTTTTCTCATGCTATTTGTTTTTCTTTTCTACTCAGTTTTAATAGGTCAAATAGAGGATACCTCCCACCCAGCCTGTTCCCCTATCTGGTTTCAATAGTATATCCTGGGTAGGTAGGAGATATGGCTATTGTGATTTCTTGAGTGAATTGAATCTAAGTTTTCCACTTTGGTGCAAGTTCTCTAACTGCTAGTAGTTGTAACACGGAACATGAACAAGTCCAGCAGTTAGTGAAGTGCTAAACCACAGAAGGAATACATGGTACATCTCAAGCTGTTGTGGTGCCTAGTGTAGATCCAACTCAGCTACTTGCACTTCAAGGAGAAGTGGATGTTTAAAAAGACGCAGCTGGTCTAATGTCTCTTATCGGCTAATTCTATACAATTTGCCCTTTAGGAGTGCCTTTCTCCACAGGCTAAAGAAACAGCCTCAGTGTCAAATGCTGGAGGCTGAACCATCCTGCTGAGACAGATATACCCAGACAGACACCCTTGAATGTGTCCCACACTGCCAGTAACAGAGCAGAAGATTGAATTATGATTTAATTTTTCCCTTATTCTTGTTACCAAATACTTTATGTCTCTTATGTGAATCTTCTCAACTCCTTCAGCCAGTTTCATTTTTTAAAGCCAGAACTGCAGCAAGCTTCGTTTCCCACAAGGTTTCTTGCTCTCATTCCCTCCCACTACTCTTGCCTTCACTCCCAGCTGTTCGAAGCCTTTACCAGATCATTTATAGCCAGAAGATAAATGATACGTCATAAAATAAAGATACATGCCATCTATCTACAGGCATCCCACAGATTGGGAAAGACAGCAAAATAGTCCCTCTCCGTTTGTGGTGGAGAGAACATGAGTCTTTTTAGTCTCAGTAAAACACTGAAAGCAGTCATAGCCATCGTCCGTCTGCTGCAGAATATAGCGGGCTTAGAAAAAGACAGTCCCTTTCTTGTTTTAAAGTCATGCACATGCCATAACACTACAATTGCTTTTGCGCTTGTTGCTGCTTGCTGAAGACTTGACTAGATGACAACACTTATAGTTTAACAGTTGTGTTCACAAATCAGAGAGAAATGCCATGCAATGGATTCCACACCAAAAATCAGTGTAGAAAAGGCTGGCTGCAGGCAAATATGTTTGAAACAAGGAGGGTATAAACAGGGAGGTAACAATGCTGGCAAGGTGCCAATAACTAACAAAAAGATTCATGCTTCTCTGCAGTACCTCCATCCCCATAAGCTTATACCTACAGATTTTTATTGCTTTCAGTGCACTTTTCTGTCTGGACCTGTAGGAAGAAAATTCACCTTTTCTTGAAGAAAAACATTACAGGTGCAAGTCAGTCCTTGTTTTGCTCATATAAGAAGATTATTTGCCAGGTATGAGATAAACTTCATGGAATGAGTCTTCTTCAAATATTTGTTCAGTTAGAAAACATGGGAAATTACTTAACATATATATTTGTTAATGTTTTAAAAATATTCCTTACCAAACTACCAATTAAAATGAGGCTTTGAGACAAAAAGTCAAAGGCTTTTCACAAACATGAAAGTATAACATTCATTAGGTTATTATCTCAAGCAGTAAACATAGGCTGTAAATCTGTACATCACAGAGAAAACAGGAAACAAATCCTTTTTATTTTTATCTGTACATTTCAGTTGTTTTCAGAAACTTTAAGAGAAGTGAAAGATCTAATAACTGATTTCAAATTAAATGTGTGCTAGCTTTAAAAATTATGAATTTTCATTAAAGCTTGGATGTGAGAGGAGCTATAAAAGCTTGTAGCCTTGGTAGAACATGTATATACCTGCATTTCAAAAACTGAATTATGGTAATGATTTCACTGTTCAGATTTTCCACTTAAGTCTAATTTTGACCTTTCCTCAATATTTATGAGTATTCCCTTTCTACCCATAAATTATTTTATGCAAAGAAAGGAATGGCTTTACTAGGTCTTTTTTTAGCATTGTATTTATTATTTTAAGGTAAGTAGATGCAGAGAACTCAGAGTTGTCAACTCATTTGAAAGGGTATGTTCCACAACTGCACATTGCAAAGTTTGCATTGTATAGTTTTTCCTCCAAAGTGTTTTTTCACCACACGCCTAAAACTAACCTTAGCTCATCCAAACATTTTCCAGTGACTTCTTAATACCTGATTTTACCACGGAGGTAGAGTAGGACAGGTGTATCCCAAACAAAGGCAACTGAAACTCAGATAATGGGAATTTGAAGACATTTACTTCACCAAGCTTTGCGAATCTGCCCTGTTATTTGGGAACAACTTCTCTTTTGACCAGTAATGGTTGTCCAACTCTGTGTATTTCTTGATCTCATTTCCTAAGAAGACATGACTCCTTTGTTGCACAGAAGGTGTCAGGATACCATTGCAATGTATCAAATAAAAAGAAGAATAGTAGATTTCTAGGGCTGGGGAAAAACTAATATAGATCTAATAGTCCACCACTGTGTCTATATAGTAGACAATGAAACAATGCTATAGTATAGGCCTGGGCACTAGGACTTTTAAACTGTTAGACTGTTAAAGCACTCCCAGCATGAATGGGCCTGGGCCTGGACCAACTCACACTCTCCCAAACCCTTCTCAGGAGTTTGCCCACAGTTTGGGACGATTCCCACTGTGCAATGTTGATATACCCACACTGTTCTTGATGAGAGATTAAGAGATTTTAATACTATAAATCTAGTGAGACTATGACAACTGGCTTCATGGCCTGTCAGTATTCTTGACAATGTATAGTTACTATTTTAGATAGAGACTAAGAAAACAACACAGGAGACATCCATGCAGACCAGGGGATGAACTGATTGAGAGCAGCTCTGCAGAGAAAGACTTGGGGATACCAGTGGATGAAAAACTGGATAGGAGCCAGCAATGTGTACTTGCAGCCCAGAAAGCCAACCATATCCTGGGCTGAATAACAAGAAGCATTGCCAGCAGGTCAAGGGAGGTGATTCTCCCCCTCTACTCTGCTCTGGTGAGACCCCACCTGAAGCACTGTGTCCGGCTCTGGTGTCCTCAGTACAAGAAGGACATGGACCTGTTGGAGAGGGTCCAGAGGAGGGCCACGGAAATGATTAGAGGGCTGAAACACTTATGCTATGGAGAGAGGCTGAGAGAGTTGGGACTGTTCAGTCTGGAGAGGAGAAGGTTCCAGGGAGACCTTATTGCATCCTTTCAGCGTATAAAGGGGACTTATAAGAAGGACAGAGACTTCTTACCAAGGCCTGTAGTGGCAGTACAAGGGCCAAGAGTTTTAAACTGAAAGAAGGTAGATTTAGATTGGATATAAGGAAGAATTTTTTTTACGATGAGGGTGGTGAGGCACTGGAACAGCTTGCCCAGAGAAGTTGTAGATGTCCCATCACTGGAAGTGTTCAAGGTCTTTGGGGACCTTGGGACTTTGAGCAACCTGATCTAGTGAAAGATGTTGCTGCCCATGACAGGAGGGTTGGAGTAGATGATCTTTAAAAGTCCCTTCCAACCCAAACCATTCTATGATTCTCTATTTCTATGATTTATAGCAACATGGTACTTCCTCAACATGGTAGACATTAATGACAGTTGCTATTTCTATTGGCAAATGTCATCGCTAACCATAAAATTCTAGAAAATTGGCATTTTTGTCTGGTTTAATTCCTTGGGTTTGTTCCTTCCTCTTCTCTTTGTTTATTTCAGTATACAAGTTTCAGACATTTTAGCTCTTCTGTAATTGTTACATTTTAAAAAGCTTTCTGTTGATGTGTAACCCCTGTAGACCAAGTCTGTGGTTTTACAGATAACATCATAGAACATTGCCATCAGAAATTATGCTGCTTTGAGGCAAAAGATGGAGAAGATTAGACTGAAACAAGTGTTGCATTATCAAATGTTCTGTTCATTGGGAATGAGCAACATTTTTGAAGAGAAAAAAATGTTCAGATTTTTTTCATCTGGAACACTTATTACAATGTTTTATTAAGAACAGTAGTAAACTAAAGTCTGTTTCTTTACTATGGTCCATCCTCAGGACAGGTCTCAGGGAAAATGCTAGGCACTGCCTTGCAGACCTTCAAAGTAATTTAGAATATCAGCAGGTAATTTGTTTCTTTTTTCTTCTCATAAATTAGGTTAGATATCAGACTATCATACAGTTTATGTATACAACACACACAGTTTATTGCAGTATAATGTTTTTTAAAGGGCCATGTGATCCATTCATCTCATCAGCCTTATTATAAATAGTACCACAGTAGTCAATCACTGACCAAAGACCAATCTCTACTATGTCTGTTGTAATCAGTCCTGATATTCAGAAGTACCGAACTCCAGAAGCTCAGGTAGAAAGTAGGTACTCACAATTTGTAAAACTAAGCTAAGAAATATCGAAATATAAGAAAAAAACAATCAATATTAAATAACCTTATTGGAAAAAATCTGTGCTGCATGGAAATCCTAAGGAAGGAGATTATTTAAAAGTAGTTCCTATGTTTTACATTAATTGAATCTTCAACATAATTCAGAAGTAGGATTTTTATGGTATATTGTGTTACACTTAAGATCTACTTACAAGCAAAAAGCCAAGAAAAGAATTTATTGTTAGTCTAATTAAAATCTTGACAGCCTAATCAAAACTATAGCAAATATTATTATTAATCCAGTTACAATGATACTGGCCTTTACTGTTCAATTTTTTTTAGTTATTAGAGGAAAATGTTATTAATAATATAGCTAAATCTGTTATACATGAACTTCTGAGTATCAATCCATTTTCTCCAGTGGCACACACCCTAACCATGCTCCTCTGGTTCCTAAAGGCAACAGATTCAGCCCTTTGCAAGAAGAATAGAGGGAAGGGGAGTTCATGTTGATCTGTCAACATACCAAGTCCTTCACCAGGAGAAGGTGCATGATGTTGATGGCCAGTGTTCCCTACTCCTTAGTCCTGAGTCCAGCTGAGGTTGCTTTTACACATTTTCTAACACTCTGTGTTATTTCACCTTTTTAAAAATTAGTTCCCATCTACAATCAATCTACCTCCACCCATTAACTGCTTATTAATCAAAATTAAGTCCCAGTTACTTTGTTACTGAGTGGCTTCACAGGTTTATTAGATCTTTACCATATACAGTATTCAGAGAGCTAAGCTGAAACAAGTTAGACAATAGTGTCCTGACTGGTGGACAATTGTTATCACAACTAACACAGGCTCAGGACACAAACCAAAATATATCCCAAAAGCCTACATTGACACATCAATGTAAAGATTGTAGACTTTTCCTAATAACAAGAAATCATATTTATTAAGCTACAGCTGGGTACTCTGTATAATGGTGAATTTCAATATTATTTCCAAATTTATTTAATAAAAAATATTCCTTTTTATAAGATTTTCAGATATTTTCTACAAGAGATGTAGTCCAGCCTTCAAATCATTTTCAAACACCTTTCAAATACTTAAAAAATTAAAACCCCCTTTAGTCAAATGCATTCTGATTCACACAAATTATATCAATTCATCTAGATAAGATGCAGCACAATATAGAGAATTTTTTTGCACTTTTATGATTTTTAGCAAAATTTATTTTATATCAGATATTTATTATTAATTCAGTGTTCAAGTATCTACTCTGAACGCAGGTTGTATGTGCCTTAAGGCTAAATCAACTAGCAAATGTGGTAGGTGGACAATTATTCAAAAGAAATTAATGTAGATTGGCACATCCTCAATTATAAGTCATTTGAAAATATGGAATCTGACGTTTTGGAACACTCAAAATTCAAGGAGCCAGTTGGCAACCCCAAAATTGTCACTTTCATATGCATAATTGTCTAGTGATGAAAAAGGGAAAGAAAGAAATCTGCCTTATAGGAAACTAAGGAAAAACGTTACCAAGAGAAAGAAAAAAGTGTGGCTTGGATTTAATTCATACTCCAGGATTAAAATAAAAACTAAATGGTTGCTATATCATAAAGAGACCACTGCTGTTGAATGACACATTCTTATAACTAGAATATATTTCTCAGTAGAAAGCAATATTTTTTCTTGTCCAGACTTGAAATTTATAGAGTATTACAATCCTGCCTTTTTTAAATGACCAATACTGACTGCAGATCTATTTCCTATATTCACAAAACATAGAAAAATGTTAACCATAATTGCTGGTTTATTATGGTATTAATGACATTTTAGTTTCTGTTTTCTGAAGTCTTTTAAACATGCATTATACCTGAGCTAAAGAGATAACTGTGCTCTAGAAATACTATAAAACAACCTCTAACTCTGTAATAATTAGCTTGCTACTAGGTTTAGTTTTAAAATGTGTTTACTTATTTAGTGCACATGGCTTAAGTGTCAGAGTTCAAGTACCTGATAGAGACAAATATTAAGTGAAGTACACTTGTTCAGAAGATAATTTTATTTAGCAACTTCAAGCAGGGCATAATTAAGTTACTCTGTCATACAAAATGATGGAGGTAACAGCTGGTTACCCCAATGGCTGTACAACTGCAGGGCAGCCTTTGGCAGGAAAAGCTGTGCAAACACAACCAATACATTATGCTAATGGGAACAATGTAATGAGCAAGAAAGCAGCTAAAATGGAATGACAAAAAGAAAACAAACAATCAAACAAGTCCCTTCTGCCCTTAGCACACATTTCAAATGCAAGCTGTGAACAGAAATCTTACAAAGGCTGTACTTAAGCACTGGCCTTGTCTATAAATGTTGGCTGAGTCCACTCCTTAGGTTAGAATAAGTTTAGTGACAGCAGGATGAATCTGCTGACAGTTGCTCCCTTGACTTCAGTGAATTTACACTGAATTGCTCCAAGAGATGAACTGAACAAAACATATAAATTAATAAAAATATTTCTTCATTAAATTTCTCTCTGATCTTTCAGGAAAATAAATTAACTAAACTGCATAAGATGCTAAAATTAGACTTAAAAATATGTGTATTATAAAAGTGTTTCCTCCCTGCTACTACTGATCTCTAAAGGTTTCACTTGAGTGCTTACTTGCCTTGGTGTCAACCTGGGTTTTTTTGTTCCACAATTCATTGTGACACTGCTCCAGTAGAGTTTTTCTGTCAGATTTCATTCATTGCAGAAGGCCATTGTGAATTCCCTACCTAGCTCTGGAGCACAATGAAATGCCACTAACCTGAACTGGATTTTAGAACCAGGCACCAGGTTCCTACCTGCAGTGCAGAGGGTATGTTGCATGCTATACACGATATGTTCTGTGCTGCATCTAACCCACAGCCCTTTCAAAGTCCACTCCAAAAGGACTTTCAAAACAGGACTTCTCAAAATAAGTCTTTTCAAGTAAGACTTTTAAAAGAGCGTATACTGCTTTATAATCTAGGACAAAAATCATAGTTTAGATTAGCCAAAACAGAAGCAGAGGACAGGGATTTCCAAGGGTGGAGACAACAACATGGAAAATTTTAAGGACAGAGCAGAAACTAGAGGAGAAGAAACACCTTAAAAGTAGTTAGCTTATAAAATGTTGGAGGCAGTAGGAATACAGAGAGGAGTCTCTAACATACATACATTTTCCCTTGTATTTTTCACATGTAAGTACAACCCACACTGCTGCTGAAATGCTGGTGACCCACCAACCACACACAAAGGAATCTGAGCATATTAAAAATTATCATCTTAGGCAAAAGTTTAATATGAACAGCAACAAAATAAAAAATCTTAGGCAATATATTCACATTGTCTATATTAGGAAATGCATAAACACAGAACACAAAGCAACTGACCCTGGTCCATAGACTTTATTATCTAATTTTACATGAGAAATGTCAAAAATATGTCAAGTAGCAGAAGACACTGATTCAGTAGAAACTATGAGAGTACAAGTAATTTAGCAAGCAGAACTTTGCTTTGGCACATTTCATGTGTCTCTCTGATGGCACGATTGCTGCACAAACCTGGTCAGATTAATTTGCACTGGCTACCAAAAATGTTTTTATTGGTTTCTAGTTATGTGGTTTTGCATGATCTGACTTTCATTTTGGCAGTCTTTCTCTGAGCTCAGATTAAAGCATATATGCAAAATCTCACTTCTTTTCCCTCAGTGTCTGTGCACATATCATCTCAAGTGACTTGAGTACACCAATTCAGAAGAAAGGGAAGAACTACCACCTCTTTTAGGTTATGCAAAAGTTTATCTGGTTTCTATAAGCATTGTTATTATGGACTCCCTCTGTTCTTCCTAGAGAGCAGAACTGGTAAAAACTCACCATTATTTCACGTCTGTCCAGGTGCAGATTTACCAAAGGGAAAAAGGGTACATCAGGGCAAACATATCCTCATTTGTCCCATTGAATTACCTCAATAACATAGCCTCATCATGGCTTTAGTTTGCCCTTTTACCTCCCTATGACCCATGTTTTGACACATTTTAATTACAATACCAATATCTTTTTGCTCAATAGCTCCACCTATCAGATACAGCAGATCTTTATGCCTGACAAGCAGTTGCATCCATCAAATAAGGGTCATGCATGGAAAGAGGGGTGGGACATATTCTTAACCTGAAGAAAGTTCTGCACCAGGGCATCTGTTTAATGCCACAGGCCTAGTGCAAACCCACACACACTGTTGTTCCTGCAGGCACAGGTAGGACTGGTTTATGACTCTATATGCAGTCTATGCCATGTACAACAGCCTGTCACGTGACAAAGCACATCATCAGTTATATAATTTCAGGCTAACCATACTTCTTTTCAAGCCCAATCCCCTGTAGCTATTCCGCTACATGGTTCAATCCAGCCGTACATACTGTGATGCAAATTGCCTCATTTCTTTTCAATATATGTATCCCTTCTTTATGTATTATGGCATATCATGGCATGGAGTCCTGATGCTTCATCATCTGAACCAATATCTGTTCAGAGTCCTACAGCTCCCGTCTGAAACTCATGCCTGGATTTTCCTTGTATGGAAACTTTTCTGGGTGAGGGATGAAATGGGAGAATTGCAATCTCAAAAACATGGGCAGAAAATATCTGACTTGGCACTTGCCAGGGATCCAGGTACTGTATAGGTATCATATCACAATGCTTCTCAACCTCCAGGAAAATGACATCAATTTGATTACCAAGGTGTTTACTTACATCAGAATTCAGCAAGAAAACCACAGAATGGTTTTAATGTGGCTTAGCTAACTATTCCCAAAACTCCTAATTTGCCTTTGAAGTTTCTCTATGACCTGACCTCTTACGATCTTTTTCAGCAGATAACTATGTATTTATGTCATAGACCTGACACAAATACTATTTTTATGTGAGAACTTGGATAAGCTTTAAATTTCTTCTTCATCTACCTGGAAGATTCTCATGGCAAGGCAAGATTTTGCTGACTCCCACAGAAGTGTGCAGTATGAAGATAGAGGATCATGTCCAAGGTATGTCCAAAAGGGGTCTCAAGAGCAACAAGTTAAAGCAGTGATCATATGTGCCTCCCCTTCCAATCCCTCCCATGCATACATACAACCCCTCTTTCTACCTTTCACCTTCTTTTTTGCTCTTTCTGTCTTCAGGGTGAATCTCACTTCTTTGAACTATTCTGCCACGTTATATATATATATTTTTTTAAATTCAACTGCAATGTTCTCTGGTGAGAATTCAACTAGTTTCACCTGGATAATAACACAGTTTAGTCCTTCCACAATTGTTATATATAATTTTTGACAATTATTTCTGTATTTGCACCCTTACTAGCTATAATGTCAACCATAGGTAATACTGCATCTTTACTAGATTCAGCATTAGAATCTCTCTGAGGTCAACATCCAACCTCTGCTTTCCCTCTGTCATTCTTAACTGTCAAGAATTTTAATCCTGAAATAAAACCTAACATGTTACCTTTTCTGGGGGCAACACCAGAAGGTAGAAACTTATGTGTAGAAGCTATGCAGCAGTAGCTGTGTCTAAATTGCACTGCAGAACCAGCACCAAGGTAGGCTTATGACTGATTCAGGGCTGACTCTAGTAATGCTTTGGTTGATAATACCCAGGGGTACTCTGAGTGACCCAAACATTTAGGTTACTCTCCCAAATGCAGTTAATCATAAAAGGTGAATCTGGCACACTGGGATGTTCAGGTGTCCATCTGCTCTTGCTATGGTAACACTATACAAAGAAGACAAACCAGTGCACTTCCCTTTAGAGATCTGGGATACTTCCTATATAGTCACTGTCATCATCTGCCACAAGAGAATGAGAGATTTGTTGTCAACCTGAAAAGATATTGTCTGCAAGGACAGAACAGACCTAGATTCAAGCAGAATGTGAGCAACAGATTTCAGCTTCCTGCTGCCCAAATTTGAACTCTAATTTTGAGAATATGTTGGCCTGAGCCATGAAAAGATGAAGTAAAATCTTCTCAACTTTTAAAGAGCTGCAGTACTCTTTGATCTACTGTGTTATAGAATGGTGTCTCCGCATTACTGCTGAAAGGGAAACGGCTTGTCCCTCATATGAATATTCTCAGTGAAAAAAAGAGTTTTTGTCCCAGGTCATGAACTGAATTTTTCTCAAACTGAAAATCCACACAAACATGCAAAAAATCCAAATCAGCTCAACTGAAGAATTTGGTTTCATTCTTTACAAAAAGATTTTGCTTCATTTATAAGTATAGTTAGTTCAAATTAGAAGGGACCTCAGGTCTCTAGTCCAGCATTCTCCTCAAAGGAGGATCAGATGTGCAGTCAGACCAGGCATCTCAGGTCTTTATCCAGCCAGGTCTTGGAAACCCCCAAGGATGAAGAGAGACTGCACAGCTTCTCTGGGCAATCTGTTGAACTTGACTGTCTTCAGAGGGAAAAATGGTTTTCCTTTTATCCAGACTGAATGACTTTTATTTCAATTTATGTCCACAGTTTCCTGTTCTCCTACCACACCCCACTGTGAAGACCCTGGCTCCATTCTCTCAGTGACCTCCAGGTAGGTACTGCCAGCTGCTGTTCAGTCTGTCCAAAGCTATCTCTGCTCCAGGCTGAACAAGCCTAGCTCCATCAGTCTCTCCTCACTGGGCAGGTGCTCCAGCCACCAACCATCATGGTGGCTGTGTGCTGAACTTGCTCCAATTCATTAATGTGTGTCTTGTACTGGAAGGCCAGTATTCCAGATGTGGCCTAATCACAGCTAGGGAGAGAAGGATAATCTCTTCCCTCAATCTATCTGTCAGTTTCTGTTAATACAGCCCAGGAGGCTGTTGACCCTGTTTGTGACCATGGCATTGTTAGCTCATGCTCAGTTTGCTGTCTCAGAGGCCTCCATGGCCTTTTCCACAGAGCTGCTCCCAAGGCAATCAGTCTCCAGCCCGTATCACTGCAAGAGCTCTACCTTTCCAGGTGCCAAACTTTGCATTTGTCCTTGTTGAATATTATGATGTTCCCATTGGCCCATTCCTCCATCCTGTCTAGGTTCGTCTGGATAACAACCCTTTCCTTCAGCATATCAACTCTTTACCCCCCTCAGTTTGGTACCATCTACAAACTTTATGGGAGTGGATGTCATTGCCTCCTACTGATCATTAGTAAAGATGTTAAACAGGACAGGTCCCAGGACAGGTCCCAGAACAGATGCCTTGTTACTGGCCTCCAGGTAGAGCATGACCTATAACCATGACCCTCTGAGCCCTGTCATCCAAACTGACTCTTACCTATGTGGTTGTACACCCACCCAGACTATAACAGCCTAACTTGGGTACAAAAATATTGTGGGAGACTGTGCCAAAAGCATTGCTAAAACCAAGGTAAATTACATCCCCAGCTGTCCCCTCATCCACAAACCCAGATGTCCTATCACAGAAGGCAATCAGGTTGGTCAGGCATGTTGACTATTCCCTGTAATGTTCATCTCCTTTATGTGCCCAGAAATGTGTTCCAAGAGGGCTTGCTTCATGATTTTCCCAGGGACAAAAGTGAGATGAACCTGCCTGCATATATATCTAAATGTTTTTCAGCTTTTAAAGTTGTTCTGAAAATTTAATACTATCAAGTTACTTACAGGAAAATGGGGGAAGAAAAGTTGTCACCACGAATGATATAATAGTAATAGTGATAATTAGGAGGTTTTACATCAAAAGTCCTATAATAGTAGTAGTAATAATTAAGAAGTGTTGCTGAATTATCTCTAATAAAAATTGAAAAGTGTTACTGAACTATCTAATGACTTTATTAATATTTTTTCTTTCTTTGTCTCTGGTATACTCTTGACATTTTGACCTTCCTTGTTCTGTCTTCTTGAACTAAATAAAGAAGACTGAGACATGGACCATATTTTAATCTGCTTTAATTTGTTTTAATGTGCTCCAATTGGCACATTATGGATATTTAAATAACCTAAATAATAATGATATCAATAACAAATTAGTATTCAAAGTTAAATGATAAAATATGGTGAAACCTGTGTAAAGTATATGGGATTTAGGCCAGCTCAATTAATAGTTTGCATTTTATATGGTATATTTTACTTGACTACTTTAAACGAATTAAGGGGTTCTATTCCTCAAGACATTTTATAAACGTTAATTATTAATACAAAGTAAAGCCTTTTCTTCAGTCCTGTGTTTCCAGTGCTCAAAGCCAACACAGAATTCAACAGATTGCATATTTTTAAGACGATGCCAATGTTTTAAACAGAAAATCCCTTTGGTTTACATTCCCATATATTCAGATTGTTGTTGCACATCTGCTATAATGATTAAATAGGACATTCCATCTCTGGAGGAAAACCAACTCAATTAAATTAAAGAACTAAAAGGTAGTTTTCCTTCCCCTTCTTAAAAATAAATAAAAAAGACACTTCTGTTTTTTCTACTTTTAAACTGTAATTAATACCTGTAATTGTATAACAAAATGACACAGAGCAGTTGCATGCCAAAAGGAACATGACCACACAATTACTAGTTACTAAATAATGATTTTCTGTCATTAAAAAAAATTAAGAACCATCACTAAATTTGTTAGTTATGGTTCCAATACAACTAAATAAAGCGACTTAACACTCCTTTTTCTTTTAAGCTAATGAGATGATCTATTTGCTTCCCTTTCAGTGAACATGATTCAGTGTGCTAGAATACAGTCTGCAGCCTGCAAAATGGTGGCCAGAAAAAAGAGCCAACCTCATCGGTTCCCTTAACTGGTTTCCTGGGCTATTCCAAATTAAATGCTCTATCTTGCTAGATCACCCAGTTTTCATGCAAAATTTAATGCTTGTCTAAACTAAAAAGCCTCTGCCACTAGCCAATCTGCTGGGGCCATGCTGTCAAAGCGCCATGATGTATGCCAAGAAGAGATGCTCTCCTGCCAGCACACTTACATCACCTCGCTGAACGACAGGTGCAAAACTGACATTAGCTTTCCTCTGTTGGCATAACCACACATTGGGGTTTTGCCAGTGTAACTATGTTAGTCAGCTTCGGTATGTGAGTGTGGGGTTTTTTTTAGTTTCCACTCTCCTAGCTTTGTTGGCAACTCCTTCTAGACATGGCCTAAGAATGTTACTATTAATGATCAAAATGGCAGATGACAATGACTTCCATCTATAAGGTATTTAACTTACAAAAACGTACCTGAAGATTAAAAAGGTACCCTTGAGGACCATAGACTTCTGTTTGACTTGATTAGAAACAAACAGTTCATTGAAAATGTTTCTCCTGGCTGTTTGACCAGAGACTCCAAGAAGTAACAGTCTCTATCTGAAGTTTTTCCTATGTTGGAATATTTACAAATTTATTCTGCAATGGAGGGATTATATCTTCTAATATTTTATAAGGTGTAGTTCACAATACAGCTTGTTCCTCTCTTCTCTAACTGTCCTTGTAGGACCTCCACTTCTGCATAAAAGTTGGCTGAAACTGGATGCCACTATTCTTTTTTTTTTAATTTGTGGGGGAATTGGGACTAGGGTTGGCCATAAGTCTACGTATTTTTGATATACAACTGCATATACTGTCCATACTTTATCCTGCCTGGTGGAACCTCACCAATCCCTCTGTTAGCCTGACAGATCTTATTGTATTTCTTTCTACCATTCCTATAAACCTGGAGAACTAAGTTGTTGTTGCTGTTATTTACTCAGTGGTTAGTAAATCTGGCCTGTATTGCAGACAACTACGATATTCATTTTCTGAAAGGAAGGGGATGTTTGTTTCATGCTTTGCAAATCAGCATGAATAGCAAACAAAGAATAAACATAGTGCAATAAGATGTATGTTGTTATTTTATTCATTATTTAGCTTTATAACTGTGTAAATAATCTGGCCTGAAGTAGGAACAGTCCAGTCAAATTTAGCACAGCATTGTTTTTCTGCAGCAGTGGGTTGTGTAAATTGTGTTTGTGACAGGTTATGATACTACGAGGAAATATTTTGGATAGAAGTAACAGATGACCCATGACAACTCTAACTAAAATATATTATTGGTGTAATAGAGCTAATAAACCCATCATGTTCCATCTATTGAGCTTCACTAAGAGGCAAAATAATATATAGTGCATGATAAAACAAATATGTAAAGACAAGCCCTGTTATTTACCAGCTACACAAATCTTCCAGCAGCCAAAAGTTATCCTAACAACTCTCTGCCTGCTAAGCCTTTTAGAATAAACCCTTAGCTCAGGTTACTTCCTTTGTTTCCCTGTGTCCTACCTTGCAACCTCTTTTGCCTTATCTCTGAAAGCACCTTTAGATTTTTGTTATCTGACAGGTTGCCTACATCACTGACATAGTATCCTGCCTTCACTGCCTTCCCTGATTGGATGACCTAATTTTTGCCAATAGAAGCACTGAATGAAATAATTATTAATGCCCTGAGACTATTCGGGTGAAGGCTAAGATTACTTTAGAATGAAGAATATAATAGGAGACAGTAAGTATAGGAACAGTTAGGACATTAAAAATAATTTCCTGTCCTTCCCCACAGCCTCTCCCCCCACTCCCCCAACCTTTTTTGCTTTTTGCATGAGGTTTATTTTTGGCTGTAAATATGATCTCTAGAGTTTATATTAGCTGTGTTCCTCCTTTCCAAAAGCAAAAGGAAGAGTGAAATCTAAATCAGATACAATGTTAGCAAATTTTGCAGACCCTTTTGTCTTGCCATTTTCTTACCAATCAGTTGCTATTTCTGACACCATTCTCTCTCAACCTTCCTTTACCAGTGCTGCTCACCCTGATGACTGGCAGCCCCTGGCTTTCAGTCCTTGGATATGTCCAAGGCATGTTTGAGGCCTATAAAAAGTTTCCATGGGGCATTTGACCTCAAATGGTGAGGTCTTGTACCATACTGTTGAGGAAAGAGGCAGTATACAATCTTTCTCTTCACAAGTGATTTTTCTGTTGCTTGCACATACATGACCCTTGCTTTTCCTCATTTGATGTAGTGTTGCATGTATTTTGCTTGACAAATACAGATACTTTGCAGTAATCTTTTCTTATCCATATTACTGATAGCCTTCCTCCACTTCCATGAAAACGCAAAATCTACAAAAAGTAGGCATGCCAGAAAGGGGTTGAAAGCCCACTTAGTCTCCATGTATACGTTTCAAGCCAAGCTACATTTTTTGTAGAAGTGTGTAAGAGAAATGTAGGAAAACAGGGAGAATCACTCACTGACTCACAAGTCAAATCGCATAAACAGAATCATAAATATATTATTCCACTGTTTACTCAGCTCTAAACCTGACACTTAACAAGAAACGTTTAACCACATGAGACAGGAAATTGCATCTTCTCACTTATCCACATTCACGGTCCGTCTCTTGCATTTGATTTGTGCCAGATTAGCAGAAGAGAGTGAGGGATGAGGATAAATTGTTCCTCCCTGTGCAGAAGGAATGCAGAAGTCTCCCAACAGCAAGTGGCTTTCCTCACCATATGTGCTTCTTCATCTTGGCCCAGCAGGGCAGGAAAATGAATTTGAGGATTTTCAACACAACGCACATTATGTAAGCATTAGCTGCAGTGCTTTGCTCCATTTTTGCTTTCAGTGGCTTATTCACATGCATTTGACAGAGTGCCTAAGCCCAAAAGTTAGAAAAGATTTAGTATGTGTGGCAAGATCTATGGAATCCAAGTTAAAATTGTTACATGACAGTGAAATTCAGGTTAGTACTTTACATATAATCATCACGTAGTTCAGTAAACAGGGCTGTGTTTTTGTGCACATGCAGCATACTTAGTCATCAGTCCCAGGGTAGTCCAAAATCAGTCTTGCTATTCTCAGTGCTGATAAAACAATGGACTAATTTGCGACAATAGACTCACTTGAGACAAAGTGACTGACTGAATAACAATGCATTTGGCTAATTGTTCTCTAGGTAGGGATTTTGGACAACACAGGAGATTCTTCAAGCCAGTCTTGCTGCCATAGGGCAATTGATAGGCATCATTTGTATGTTGTTTCTATAGAAGCAGAAAGGGCAATGCAGGACAGTCTTTTGTGAATAGATAAAGATAGTAAGCAGATGCTTTGTACATAGTTCAAGATAATAACATGAAAAGTTCATGCATTTGCTGGAGAGGTGAACTCAGCAAAAAAACAGTTCAGGGGGTCTCATCCAACCAGTTGAAAATGCCATTGCAAGGACCCGGACAGCGACAGACCACTCTGTTTGAGAGATTCAATTCTCCACTTGAGCATTACCCTGTGCAACATATTTCAGCAAATTAGGGGTTTTTTTAACAAGCATTCTGTCTGTGAATGTTTGCAACACATGAACCATACAGCCCTGAAGGATATTTTGTTCAATGATAAACTATCATGTTGTAATCTCACTTTCCAACATATGACCTCCCCTCAAGAAATAGCATTTCAGACACAGCATTTAAAGTTGTTTCTTTAAATGTTGGATGTTCATGTCTATACTCTTTTCACCAGGTTGCATGATGGCCAGCTTCCAATTAAACACAGGTGAAGTCATGACCATCCTTCTTTCCTGCCTTCATCATATTGATTAGTGTTCCCTATTACAAGGGTATATATAGTACTGCTACCAAAGGGGATGAGATGAAGAAATCCCTGCAGTTTTGCTGCCAGTTGAGAAGTCAATACAACTCAACCAATGCCCTTGAAATTAGGTGATGTGCACTGCCTTCTAGAAAAAAATTGGACTGCTGGTCAGACAGTGTGATGCATTTTACCCTTGTATGCTGATCCAAGCAAAATCAAGCTGCACCATTAGCAGATACTGAAGCCCATGAATCTTACCTCTGTAATCTTGAGCAAACAATATACTCCTTAATACTATTTTTATGAGTATGTAAACAGAAAGTTTCTTAGAACAGAGGACATATAAGGGAATCCATAGTTTAAAATGTTGTCCATAGGTATTTCTATGTTAATATATCACTCTATCACTCCATCATACATAGTTTGTAAGTGGATGAAAAGACCTTTCTTTCATATTTTATTGACACAATTTATATAGTAATCAAATGCTTGGAAAAGTCTTTGTTCCTAAGCTATTGAAAGAGTTGACTCAGACATTTCGTATCTACATAATAGATTCAAGGCCTTCTTCCAAAATTTAAGACTCTAATTTATATCATATTGTGTCATATCAGACAATGTTTCACTTATAAACAGGCCCATCAAACAGAAACAAAAATATTCAGCTGTGTCCAGGGCAAAGAAATGTACCCATTATATTTGTGGGTTTATGTTTTAGGTTGCTATTACGTTATAACTGATCCCACAAACAATGCCCCCCTCCCCTGAAATAATTACTTTGTCTACATCCACTCTCATTTTCACTGCTATTCAAAAAAAACTAAAAATTAAACAGATAAAAGTGCAAAACAAGGCTAACTAACTACATATGCCTACATAACTACTAAGCTAAATACATATGCCCCTTTATTTAAGGATTATAAAGTTATATATGAACATTCTGAAATTTATTATTTGTGATCTTGGAAAACAGTAAAGGTTTTGGTGACACTGATTAACTTCCTGAAGGAACTGTGAATATAAAAGTTTTGATTTGCACCAATTAACTGAACATTGAAATCAATTTAAACAAAGCAATAAAGACAAAGTATATCTCAGGAACATTTTGAATCTCAAAGTTACAAAAGAAAAGTGATACTACGTTTTCATAAAACTCTTTAAAGTCTCATTTGTGGAACTCAGTGTACTTTAAAATCACAACTGTCTCCTTTCTTCTTAGTGAAAACCTTTCAAGTTAGCTGTCATTTGAGGTTTTTCTTTTCCTATGAGTATCATCCTGTGAGGGTTTTCTGCCAATGCCTTTTCAGGGGTGAAAAGTATTCTGATTTTCATTCTTTAATTCTGAATGCATGGGTAACAAAACCGGGAATTTACCTCCACATTCCCCTGCTGCCAGCAAAGTATCCTGCCAGCGTTCTCCCAAAGCTTACTCATATTTCTGCCACCACAGTTCTTCCACCATTTTCATACATTTTTCATTTTCCTTTCTTGTCAATGTTAAAAAGTCAAAGATAACTCACAGCTACAGAATATCGGATGATACAGGTTGTTAAAGGATCTGCTAATAAAAAGAGGATTTCAAAGGGACAGATTATATGTGTGAAAAATATGATTGACTGAAACTGTGTGTGGGATAAACTAGCAAAAAATTTACCATAGGAAAGTAATACAGAATATCAGAGACATGCAAAGACATTATCATGTCTTCTAGAAGTCGTATTGAATCATATGCCTTCTGATATTCAAAAAGAAGAAAAAATTGAAATACTCTTTAATGCTAATTCTTTCATGTAAAATGCATTCCATTTCCTCTGAGAAAGAATTCATCAACCACAGTAATGTTCTCTATAAAAAGTAGAAGCTACAGGGTTGATGGTTATGGCTAGCAAAAGCTGAAAAATTGACATAGCTAAGATATTTAGTAAAATTATTTTATGATAGAGTAAGTGTTTGCTTGCTTAAAAGTCACCATTTCAGACCACTGAAGTGCTATGAGTGTAAGATCTCCATTTATTTTATAATTTTTTAAAATTCCTAGGTAATTACTATGTATTAACCATTTTAGCACATATAAGACTAGCTTCTGTGCTACAGAAGCATTCATTTTTATATTTAAAAGCTTCCATACATTTCACGTTCAGAGACACGACATTTGATAAATACTGTGCTTGTAAATGTGAAAAGATGACAGGCAAGTCATTGACAGGTGGACACTGACATTTCTATGATTATTATAAATGCAGTTTCTAGTAAGACCATGGATTTGGGATTCAGCATACTGACTAGAAGCCTAGGATGACTAGGTTCACATATACTACATGTCTACATACTATCAAATAAATCCCACCTTAACTGTTTGGAAAACAAATATTGGCATAAGGAAACTGAATTGTACAGCTCCCTTACATTAAGCTTGCTAAGATCATGTATTCTTTTATTCATTGACCTCTATTCACCAACTCCATGCAAATACACGTGACCAGTAAGCAGCTATTTTTTTATCTCATTTACCTTTTTTATTGGAAAACTGGTTTTGTTACAGTAATTATACATTATTGTTTTTTTAAAGGGCTTGTCAGCTTACTAGAATTTAAGTGGAAATGTTCTACAAAGTCAATTTAAAAGTGTTTCAGTCATGCGAGAACTCCTGAAACGCAACTATGTAAAAGTGTAAAACATGTAACTGCGAAGAGTTTTAACTCATAGGTCAACATGGCAATGCAAGCTATTCCTGCTCCATTGGAGTGCTCATAAATTACACTACAAAATAAGCCCTAGTTTGCTCCAAAACATTATTCCATTTGGTTAGTTGTCAATGCACATATTATGTTCTACTTGTGGACTGACTACAGATTCTCCATGTGCTGAGCACTCAGGCCATCCTGATGCAGTGTCAGAATGCAGTCAGACCCTGCAAGGTAGATGTGTCCAGAAGAAAGGTCAAGTGAGGGAGGCCACCTGTCCCCATTTTACTTCCAAAGCAGTAACTAAGCAGTCTGTCCACAAGCCACACAGTACTTTCCCAACAAAACAGGTATCCTGTAGATTAGGGCCCTCTTCTAAAAGAAGAGGTACTTTTTAAACTCTTAGTGCCACAACAGTTATGTCAGATCAGGAAATTTCACCAACTGCATAAAACCTAAAAGCTTCCACTAGGATGAAGTCATACATTATGTATTTGAAAAGTATTAAACACTGTGGTTTGCATTATCAGATGAAAGCATCTTGGAATAATCACAAATAATTGAGTGACACAAGCATTTGGTGTCTCCACTTAAAAAGTATACTGTTGCTATGCAAGTGGATAATCATAGCAGGTTTGCAGAAGCACGTTTTCTTAGCTGCAGAGAATACAAATTTCAAACTCTCCTGGATGCAGACATGAAGAAATGAAGACATGACTCTAAACAACTAAATGTTCTTCTTTTTCATAACCACAGCTACCTAAAGATGGGGGGGAGTTGTTTGGTTTTACTATCTTATTTTTTGTATGGAATGACTGACCAGATCTCTCTCGTAAAGCAGAGCTGGAAAAAACAGATGAGGAACAAAATTTAAAAGCCTGAACATCATAAAAGTTTTCCAGGAGCTCAGAAACACTAACAAAAGCACCATAGAAAGGTAAACTAATAAGAAGGAAAACCCGGTGATAAAAAAATCCACACAGTTTTATACATTTCTACTACAAATAGCTATTTTATTTTTCAAAATATATAATATAAAGTGAAAAATACTCTGTTTTCTAAGTGTTTAAGAATGTAGAATTTACCTGATTAGATTAGAAGTGTGATCCATGTGGTCAAATATCCTGTCTTAGAGTGTGGCCAAAGCAAGGGGAAGATATAAAAGAGACCTAGTCATAGGAAAATCTACTCTCATTAAGTTCTTACCTTCATAATTAATCATTACAGACTGTATTAAACCCTTAAGTATGATATTTTATCCCCCGACAAAATTGTTTCAAGCATTAGCAAATGCTACCCTACATTATTGCTATCCTTATAATCTAACTCCTTTTGAATATTGTTAGATTCTTGGTCTCTGACAGATCTGTGTGCAGGCTTATCTGTGTATCTCTAAAACTTAGTTGTTTTGGGACCTATCTCCACACTTTTGTGGGTGTATAAAAGATCATGGTTATGTGTATTCGCACTCAGAGTTCAGCCTCTCACTCCTCTACTTTTAGGTGCTATGTATATTGTACATATATGTAACTGTTTGGAAACATAGGCATGTAACTGCTTGCGACCACCAGGTAGAGTTGTGGGCCAAGGAGTAGCTGCCTTGGCTGTCAGTATATTTGGGGAGGACTGCACTGAATTCTGCACAGAATAGCCAATAAAAAAGACTATTGTCATATTTTTTAATGTCACTAAGAGATTCAAGGACAAAAATAATTTCAGTGGAGTTATCCTGAGATATCCTTTGTCTCCTGGGAAAGGAGCTGTGCATTTTTTCTATGTTAGTCATCAGCTTCCATTTACAAGTGATTGTAGCCAAAGGCTGTGTTTCTCCTAAGGCTACTGTAGAATATTGTGTACAGCACTGCCATGAAGGAAGGATGTAAGATAATGAAGTTAAATCAATGATATATTTTTCTCCTCTGGTTTGGCAAATAAGCCATCATGTAAAAATTGGTTGGGACTGAACCAAGTGCATTTATTTTGGTTTTGCTCATAGAAAAAACAAAGTCAATAATGTACACCATTTTTTATTAATGAATATTTTGTTTATCACTGAATCATATATTCTTTTTTCAGGCCCTTGAAAGGCAAATTAAATCAAATAGAGATATTAGAAACAGAACAGATGGTGGCATCCTTTTACCTCATAAGTGTTGTTAGATATTGTTTTACCTCCTAACTGTTCTTGAGAATGGAGGGATTTTGGCTTATATTTTCCAGAACAGTAGCTTCATAACCTTGCTACTGAGCATCCTGGAATTATATTTTGCCATAACTTCAAATGGAACTTTTCTATATGAATGAACACTTAAAGATTCACTGAAACTAAAACTCCAGCCTTCTCTTCCTAACTGGTCTCTTACTAGTAGGTTCCTTGGCACAATCAGTTCCTTCACAGGGTATCATTCTCAGAAACAATGCTCAGGAGTAGTTCAGGGATAAAATCAACAATCATTTCCAAAGGCAGTATGGACAAAGCTTTGACAAATATGCCTGTCTCCATTTTATAAGTTACTATCCCAGCAGGAAATGAATTCACACATTCTACATGCTTCATGGTAAAGGACCTATATTACAGGATGAGGTTTCTGTTACAAAAAGTTACCTCATATGCTGTATGCCATCAAATTATTTCAGTCACTTTGAACTGAAAAAAAAATGCACAAAAATAACAATTATGTGTCAGGTCCACAGATGCATGACATGGGACTCAGAACAGATATATTTTTAAAGTGCCCTGTTCTATGGATGTAGCCATTGTGGTTGTACTGGGTTTCCGTGCCAAGGTTTTCGTAGCAGGGGGGGGCTTCGGGGCTGGCTTCTGTAAGAAGCTGCTAGAAGCTTCCCCGGTCTCTGATAGAGCCAATGCCAGCCGGCTCCAAGACAGACCCACCGCTGGCCAAGGCCAAGCCCACCAGCGACAGTCCTAGCACCTCTGGGATAACATTTAAGAAGGGAAAAAAACCCTGTGGTGCAACAGCTGGGAGAGAGGGGTGAAAATATGTGAGAGAAACAACTGTGCACACACCAAGGTCAGTGAAGGAGGGGGAGGAGATGCTTCAGGCACCAGAGCAGAGACTCCCCTGCAGCCCGTGGTGAAGACCATGGTGAGGCAGGCTGTCCCCCTGCAACCCATGGAGGTTAATGGTGGAGCAGATATCCACCTGCAGCCCATGGAGGACCCCATGCCGGAGCACGTGGATGCACCTGAAGGAGGCTGTGACCCCATGGGAAGCCCACGCTGGAGCAGGTTTGCTGGCAGGACTTCTGACCCCATGGGGGAATAGCACGTATACTCAAAAAAGGACACAAACTGATGTTTTCTGCTCTTTCCCTTGCACTCTTTGACACAACTGAAAAGAAGAGGAAGTTTCTTTGGGAGCTACAGAACCTAAGTGTCCCAGAATGCCAAAATTAATCTTGCACAAATACTTCAGCTATGAAAACACCATATTTACAGAGGGTTTTCTTTTATATCTTTGTCAACTTGCATAGATTTTATTCTGAGGAAAATGGAAATTCATTTATTATAAAAATTAACTAAAAGCAGAAATAGGAAAATAAGGCAAAGTATCTGATGCTTCATCCAGTACAGCAGATGTGGCTCTTTGCCTCCTGTATTGTGTGATATGAAATAGTACATAACCAAAAGGAACTCCATACTTCTTACTAATAAATTAAATCTCTTTTTTAGTTGATGTGCTCACATGTTCCATTGGACTTCATGCTACCAAAACAATTACAATATCTTGTTAAATCTCCAGAAATGTACATTGGAATTTGGCCCTGAAGCAGTCAGGCAGTTGGACTGGTGTAGGACCCTACCAACTGAAATTATTCTGTTCTATTCTATTCTATTCTATTCTATTCTATTCTATTCTATTCTATTCTGCTCCAGCTCTTGATGTACAGCACTCATGATGACCATGTAGTAATGGCTGGTTGGATCACGGAAACAAATGTAGCTGCAAGTAATATTTGCTATGTAACTCCCCTGCATGCCTTGGGTATGCAAGTATGTATTCAAACACATGGATTAACCCACTCTTGAACTCAAGAAAGTGGTTTAACATACCTTAAATCCACACAGACACTTTTAATTAAACTGAAATTTGAAAGTAGATCTTCAGGCCTGGACTTCTAGGAATACTGGGAACAGAGCTGAAGACCACAGAGCTGGCACTCCCTCATACTGTGAAAAATAATCAGGATCTATGTACAAAGCAGCAGTACAGTGATCAAGTGAAAGTCTGTCCAAATGGTAAACTTTCAGGACGACTCCACCAAATGTCCTACCCACCTTAATCAACATTATAAATGACCCAAATGTAATTTGCTGAGATTTTATTCAGTATTCCCACATGTAATTTTCCATCTACTGACAGATCATTTCTCCTCATCTGCATAGTCAAAGCAGAACAAAGAAATAAAAAGGTAAGCCATTACTAAAACTTTCTTCATATGTGCAGTCCTAGAAGACCTCTCATGACACTCTTTAGCTAGTCATTCATTCTCACTACACAGAAGAAAAATCCATGAAGGTTGTTCAGTAAAACAGAAACTTGCTGCCTCCATAAACTTTCCAGAACATCTGCTGGATGTTTTGTTTCTTCTCAGAGTTGTTCAGTAATCTTAGAGGACAATTGAATATACGTAATAAAGACAAGGAAGGATGTCTTTTGTGCATATTGACTCAAAAGATAAACACAGCATTAAGGGACTGGACTTTGCTTGAACTGTATATACCTACTAGATACAAAATTGTCAGGTTTAGGAAATCAAGTGCTACTTGGCTGGATTTACAGCAGAATATCTTAGGCATATTCAGATTTTAGACTTCTAGCATTTCCAAACCACCACCTCCTTTTCTTAAGCTTCTCTCCAGCCTGCTCTCCAGAACTGCTCCCTAAACACAACTAATCTCCTGTTTGTTTAAACATTTCCTCATCATTTATTCTGCATCTGTGAAATACCTATATCTCCTAGTAGATAGCTGTTTATTCATCTGAAATAAACAGACATGATCTCTGAAACTGCAAACAGGTGGATTTTTAATAGGCTGCAACAGGGGGTGACTTGTGTAAGTGAAAAAACAGGACAAGACCCGTCTTTGAAAATTACATGTACTCCAGTTCCCTTAATGTTCTTTGACAAATCTAGGTACTTTAAGCTTTTAGAAAGCAACTGAGGCTTTCCTTTTCTTTTTCTCTTTCTTTTTTTAACACAGATATCGCTCACACACTTTCATTAGATTGTGAGCAAAATGCAGTCATCATCTGAATAAGAAAATGTACGTTTAGACCTCTAAGGAAAGAGCATGCAATTCTTCAAAATAAGTTCAAGAGGCCTTGATTAAAGACAATAAAAGACAGAGAGAAAGAGAGATATGAATTGTGAATATATTGAAAAAGGGATTTCAATGAGCAGTCAATAAGGCACAGAGTGTGGGACCTCTGTGAAATATCCTTCACCCAAGTGGATGGCTTTGTAGGAGGAAGAGACTATTGTTCACCAGAGCTGAAAAAAATAAAATAAAAAAAAATGCAGAGAAAATAAGCACAGGGGTGCTCTGAAACACATCTCTGCTGGCTAACCTGACAGGTTAGATCTAAGTTACTTGCTTATACTCTGTCATTTTAAACAGCATGGTAGTGCTAACTGTGGTAAAAATAGGTCTTGGCATTGACTCTGAGGCATTACACGTGTTGAAGAGGTGCCCGCGGTTTCCTTTTGCAGCCATAGGGGTCTAGCCTTTTGTCAATGTGCGTGCACAACTTCTTTAACATTAAGAGGAATATGCGTGTTCATCCATGGGCAAAGGGGTCAAAAAAGCTTGGCTTAGTATTCAGATAACACAATTAAAATCATGCTTAATCCATCTCATTCCGTAGATAAAAAGTCTAGCATAATTTTACAAAAGGTTTTATTTCAGTCATGTATAGGAGATAGAAATTATTAATTAGGCTTATAGTCAGTGTTCTGCAAGGTACTAGTACGTTCTGTAACACGAAACTGACAGCCCTTAAAAATCTCTTTGTTGCAGTTAAAAAAAATCTATCCAGAGCACATCTTCAACAGATCTTGAAATACAAAGAACTTTTTCAAGCAGACAGGTACAGAAAACACATTAACTTATGTCATAGAGAAGAGGCCTGTTCAACTGCAGTTTTGCCATTTCCTTGTACATTCTGGTGACCTTGAGAGAAAATGGATATAGTCAAATGCTAAAACACTTGGCTGTGATTCTAAAATCACAGGATCACAGAATGGTAGGGGTTGGAAGGGACCTCTGGAGATCATCTTGTCCAACCGCCTGCCTGAGCAGGTACACCTAGAGCAGGGTGCACAGGACTGTGTCAAGGCGGGTTTTGAATGTCTCCAGAGAAGGAGATTCCACAGTCTCTCTGGGCAGCCTGTTCCACTGCTCTGTCACCCTCACAGTAAAGAAGTTTTTCCTCATATTCAGGTGGAACTTCCTGGGTTCCAGTTTGTGCCCATTGCCCCTTGTCCTTCGTTGGGCACCACCGAAAAGAGTCTGGACCCTTCCTCTTGACACCTACCCTTTAGATATTTTTAATCATTGATAAGTTCCCCCTTCAGTCTTCCCTTCTCCAGGCTAAACAAACCCAGGTCTCTCAGCCTTTCCTCATAAGAGAGATGCTCCATTCCCCTGATCATCTTCCGTAGATCTCCGATGGACTCCCTCCAGTCGTTCCCTGTCTTTCTTGAACTGGGGAGCCCAGAACTGGACACAGTACTCCAGATGTGGCCTTGCTAGGGCAGAGTAGAGGGGGAGGATAGCCTCCCTTGACCTGCTGGCCACACTCCTTTTCATGCACCCCAGGATACCGTTGGCCTTCTTGGCTACAAGGGCACATTGCTGGCTCATGATCAACTTGCTGTCCACCAGCACTCTCAGGTCCTTCTCAGCAGAGCTGCTTTCCATCAGGTCAACCCCCAACCTGTATTGGTGCGTGGGGTTGTTCCTCCCCAGGTACAGGACCTTACACTTGCTTTTGTTGAATTTCATGAGGTTCCCCTGGGCCCAGCTCTCCAGCCTGAATGGCAGCACAGCCTTCTGCTGTATCAGCCACTCCTCTCCATTTTGTATCATCAGCAAACTTGCTGAGGGTACACTCTGTCCCTTCGTCCATGTCATGAATGAATGTCTTGAACAGGACTGGACCCAGTACAGACCCCTGGGGAACACCACTACTTACAGGCCTCCAGCCAGATTCTGCCCCATTGATCACGACCCTCTGAGCTCTGCTGTTCAGCCAGCTCTCTATCCACCTCACTGTCCACTCATCTAACCCACACTTCCTAAGCTTATCTATGAGGGTATTATGGGAGACAGTGTTAAAAGTCTTGCTGAAGTCAAGATAAGCAACATTCACTTCTCTCCCTTCATCTACCCAGCCAGTCACGCCATCATAGAAGGCTATCAGGTTGGTCAAGCATGACCTCCCCTTGGTGAATCCATGTTGACTATTTCTGACAACCTTCTTTTCCTCTACATGCCTGGAGATGACCTCCAGAATGAACTGTTCCATCACCTTTCTGGGGATGGAGGTGAGGCTGACTGGCCTATAGTTTCCCCGGTCCTCCTTCTTGCCCTTTTTGAAGACTGGAGTGATATTGGCTACCCTCCAGTCCTCAGACACCTTTCCTGTCCTCCATGACCTTTCAAAGATGATGGATAGTGACTTAGCAACAGCATCTCACAGCTCCCTCAGCACTCGTGTGTGAATCCCATTGGGGCCCATGGATTTGTGAGGATCCAGTTTGCCTAAATGATCTCTAACCCAATCCTCCTCAACCAAGGGGAAGCCTTCCTTTCTCCAGATTTTGTCTCTCACCTCTGGGGGCTGGGATGCCTGAGGGCCAGCCTTAGCAGTAAAGACTGAAGCAAAGAAAGCATTCGGTAACTCTGCCTTCTCTGCATCCCGTGTCACCAGGACACCCACAGTTTCCCCAGTCTTTCTTTTACTACTGATGTATTTGAAGAAGCCCTTCTTGTTATCCTTGACATCCCTTACCAGATTTAGTTCCAAGTGGGCCTTGGCCTTCCTTGTTGCATCTCTGCACACCCTGACAACACTCCCAAGTGGCCAATCCCTTTTTTTACATACTCTAAACCTCCTCCTTCCATCTGAGTTTTTCTAGAAGCTCTTTGCTTATCCATGCGGGTCTCCTGGCTCCTTTACTTGATAGGTATGCACCGATCTTCAGCTTGGAGGAAGCGGTACTTGAATATTGACCAGCTCTCTTGGACCCCCCTACCTTCTAGAGCCCTAACCCATGGGATTCCTCCATGGGTTCCTTCACAGATCTTTGAAGAGGCCAAAGTTAGCTCTCCTGAAGTCCAGGGTTGTAATCCTACTTGTTGCCCTGCTTCTACCACGTAGGATCCTGAACTCCACCATCTCATGGTCACTGCAGCGAAGGCTACCCCCAACCCTCACATCCTCAACCAGCCCTTCCTTGTTAGTTGGTATAAGGTCCAGTGGCACATCTCACCCCGTTGGCTTCTCCACCACCTGTGTCAAAAAGTTAACCCTGATGCTCTGCAGGAACCTCCTGGATTGTGCGTGCCTTTCCATGTTGCTTTTCCAGAAAATATCAGGGTGGTTGAAGTCTCCTATGAGAATCAAGGCCTGCAATTGTGAGGCTACTTCCAGCTGTCTGTAGAAGGCCTCGTCAAAATGCCTGGCTCTGAACCACCTTCTCAAAGCAAGTGCAGCTGGAGCAATACCAGCTGACAGTGCTTCCCTCTAGCCCACAGTCTAGCATGAAACCCATCCAAGTATCATACAGAGCTACATGGGTACAAAGTGAAAGGCCAATAAAAGAAGCATTCAGTCAATGAGATCTGCTTCTTACATCCCTGCCTGGGAGACAGGAGGAAGCATACCACATATTTCTCTTTCCTAGATCTATGTCTCCTTCATTCTTACAAATTTCTACTGTAGCAGTAAAGCAATGTATGCCACTGTTTAAGGACACAATAGATTTAGCATTTTTCCTGTTTTGGATGTTTAGAAAACCAGACCTGCCTGCAGTGTATTTTTATACCATTCTCCTGGTGTGCAGGAGAGCTCAAACACACATAGGGCTGTTTATTAAAACTACACAAACGTACAGGATAGTCAGCTAAAGATAAAGCCAAATCATAGATGACTTTTAGATAAAAATTGAAAAATACAGTGTCAAATTGCCCAATTATATTCTTGTATAACACAGATACACAAAATCCAAACTTACACAGATCCCTTTAGAAAAGCCTCTAGCAGCTTGGAAAATAGATGGGATGCATACAGAGGAAGGATTAAAGGAAGAGATAACAGCAGTTGGGGCAGTGACATCAAAGGTTTCTTGACATCATTGGCAAAACTCCCACTCACTTGAACTGGACTGTAGCTTTACCTGAATTTTTCAGAAATGGAACACTAAACAAAGGAACTAAAACTTGGATAGATTTGAGAATGTTGGATGTAGTCAGAAGGAAAGAAAGAAAGAAAGGAAACCTTCTCTATACAGAAGTCAGAGCAAAATTTTGCAAAATTTAAGAGTGAAAGTAACAAACATCAATAACAAAAAGCCAACATCAATGTCAGTGAGGGAGAGAAGGAAGAGACACAGGGATAAGTGCAGGGTCTAAGTACTAAGTCACACAGAAAAAAACCTAGGATTTTGGATATCATGGAAGAAAAGTGGCACTGCCTGGAATGACTGTTCTATCTTGGAAAAAATTATAAAGTAAGCAAACAAAGAAACAAGAGAGGAGGATGTCAACAGGAGCAAAAAATGAAGGTTGATAAGGACAAAGGTTATGGCTTTGGTGGTGGTTGGCAACAAAGAAATTACAAGCCTCATTGGCAAGGCAAACAGTGTGGAGGGAATAGCAGAGAAATTTCCAATTTGGAAATCTGGCAGTCTTGATGGAGAGATGTGATCTTTGTAGGTCAATAAAGTTTTATGCAGTGTGATGGCTCAAAGGGATAAAAGGTGATGTGTTCTGGAGGAAGCTGCTTCAGACTGTACCATAATTTGCATTGTATGTGTAGGACTTCTCCTTCTAAAGCATCATTTCAGTAGATCAGCTCTTAAGGAAAACATATGGTGCAAACAATTCCCTTACAGAGACTGTTTGAAAAGCAGTTTTGGGCTTTGGGACCAATTTCTGTATCATGCCACATTGGTTTGCCTGTGTCTTTTTGATGACTAGATTAGGAGATAGATGCTTTGCCTGCTGTGAGCTCTTCTGCTATACCTCACTCAATTACAAATGCTAGCTTACTAGAAAAGGCATTTGCAAAATGTCATGTGATCCTCAGCTTCAGAGCTAAAAATCTTTTCCTATGTTTGCTATTGAACACTGTCTTTTTAGTTTCCTACTTCTCTTTTAATCTCCTTCTGACCTTGCTGTTTTGTAATTGGGAAATGTTGTGCAGTACCTTTTTGATGGCATTCACAATACCTGTGAATACCTGCTGTTATTCCATCTGAGTTCAGTGGAGATAAAAAAAGGACAATCAAGTCCTGTGCCTTTCTTCCCTTTTCTGTTCAGCTATTCTTATTGTACTGCGGTAGAGAGGAGGACGTTTTCTGTAAAAAAAACATATTTATGTGGGTACTGTGTCACCAGTTCTATCAATGAGCCTGATAACATTATTTTAATCCCATCCATATGTTTCAAAATATCAGGTAGACATGACCTTGATAATCACCATGAAAACAATCATTTGACCTTTCTACTAGGGTCATGTTTCTGGTAAACTGACTGATTATGAAATCCCTCTCAAATCTGGAAAGCAGCATTTTAGGAAGAGAAAAATTCAAACTGTGTGTATATACTGAAAATTCATGTCTAAATTTAAGAGGATATTTCATAATTAATCCTTTTTTACCTGGATTACTAGACAAAAAGATAACGTTCTGCTACTGTTAAATTCTGCCCCTCCTGGCTTAGCTCATATTGATCTCTCTATTGTCATTTTATCCCTTTATAAGAAGCTTCACTGTAAACAGAAAGAAAAACAGGCATTCAAAAAAATAGATGCATATGACCAATTAAAGTCTTTGTTTTGTAGAAGGTGATCATATAAGTATTGAAATTACTGCTTTTGCTGGGCATTTTAAACTAATTATTCTGGTTTTATGGAAGAAAGAACTTACAGTTGCATAAAATTATACACACATGCTTACATGCATATTCAGTGTTAACAATCTAATTAAAGATTTATTCCCACAATAGATTTAGTTTTGCTTTTTAAAAGTAAGCATAAAGCTCACTAGTCTGTGTGAAATCAAACTTCCATCATTTTCTGGTTCCTGGTATTTCCATCTTTATAAGATATGAATTTAACATTCACTGTCCCCTACATGAAATTTTAGACTTTTATTGTATTTATCAAATCTGTTACAAATTTTACTGGGCTTATATATAATTAAATTTCTGGTCTGGAGCTTGTATTTTTATTGGATGTCCAACTCATTGGCATATTCTCAGCTACACAAGCTATGACAATTCTTAAACAACAGAATGGTCACAAGGGGGTGAAACACACATCAACTTACTCTGTTTCACATAACTAACACTTCACTTGAGTCACCATAATTGCCCTTTAAATTGTTATTAGTCTAAAGGAAATATAGGGTGATGTGGCTTTGATTAGGTGCTGATCATAAGTCAAGTTCCAGATATAGTGATGATCTTGTAGTTGCGTTGTTATTAAGGCTCACCCTATGCATGGCAATTTACCAGTCCACAGCATTTTATCATATTTACAAGATCAAAATCTTAGTGTTATGAAACCTATGCAATATTGAAATTATTGTAGTAGCAGATAAGAAAGATGAGAAGCTGAATATCTACTCAAAGCTAAGCTAAAAGCCTTTTTAATTTGTTTCTTCTGTTTTTCATACGTGTGTTTACTTGTTTTCAGTATGGTAAAAACACTGTTAAAGCTACAACAAAGGCTATTTTTGTACTGCTTCCAATCAGGCAGGAGTTAGCAAGTACAAGAAGTCTCACAAGAATATCCCAGAAAGAGTTCCAACCCAATTTCTAAAAAGTGTTCTATTCAAAGATTTTCTATTTTTCTTAACAGGTGTAAAAGTGTAAAAGATAGTTGCAATTAACTTTCTATTACTGATAGATATATTTTTTCCCAGTATGTGGGTTTAACATATCATTCGTAACTGACAAAAAAAACCCCTCTTCCCGTATATTTACCTTAATTATGTTAATTAATTATTAATCAGTTATAATAACAATTATATTAATTATTACCTTAATTATTGCCCTAATTACAATCTTATATCACAACATTAACACCTAGATTGATCTGAAAAATGAACAGCTGGATCCCATTGGGATTCAGATAGGTGTAAAACAGGGTGATCCAATGTCCCCAGTGTTATTCAACTTATCTATGGACACCCTGCTGTGTAAATTGGAGGAAGAAAGAAGTGGGTTCCAACACTGTTTGAAGACTATAACAACTATGGCTTTTGTAGACAACTTGGTTCTGTTAAGCGAATCGTGGGAGGGGATGCAGAAAAATATTGGAGGTCTGTGATCTTACTGGCCTCAAGACACAAGGGCAGAAGTGCCACGGCTTTTACATCCAGCCAACAAAAGATTCCTATACCATCAATTACTGTCCTGCATGGACAATTAATGGCAATCCCCTCAATATGATTGAACCCGGTAGTTCTGAAAAGTACCTGGGCTTATATTTTGACCCATGGACAGGAATATCAAAACCAGAACTACTAGAGAAACTGAAGGATTGGTTACAATGGATTGGGAAGGCTGCAGTAAAGCAATTTCAGATGATAGACATCTTGAAAGGATGTGCTATCCTGCGACTGATCTACCTGGCAGACCAAGCCAACATGAAAGCCACGTGCCTAGATACCCTTGACTTGGCAATTCAAGTGGCCATCAAGGAGTGGTTACATCTTCCAGTAAGTACGTATTATGCCCTCCTATATTTCATCACCCGGGATGGAGGCCTAGGTATTGCCAGGCTCTTGGGACTGATTCCCAGTGTACAGTTCCGAAGGCTACACAGAAGTGCGCAGTCTTTGGATGAGATCATAAGAGCAGTGGTTCAGCAGGAGGAAATTGAAAAAGAATTTGAAAAATTGTGGATTGCAGCAGGAGGGGAACAAGGAAAAAATTCCATCCATCTGGGATCCGAGAGCGGTTATGGTGATATCTGAGGTGCTTGGCAGTGAGGAACCGGCCTTGGAATGGGAGATACCCACTCCAAAAGTCATCTTTCTGAGACACTGTAACTGGAGGAAACAGGAATTTGAGAATTGGACCAAGTTGGTGGAATTTCCAACTTCAAGAAGGATAAGATCAGTAACACCTGGTTAGAGTTTTATAGGGGCATCCCCCACAGAAAGCTCATCACTGCGTTACAGCTAAGAGCCAATGTCTACCCAACAAGAGAATTTCTAGCAAGGGGTAGACAGGAGAGTCAAATGAAGTCATCAGCTTTGTCAGGTGGAGAATGAGTCCTGTGTGCACATTATTGGATACTGCCCAGCAGTACAGGAGGCTAGGATCAAAAGGCACAATCACTTATGTGAATTGTTGGTGGAAGAGGCTAAAGAGAAGGACTGGGTAGTATTCCAAAAGCCACTACTGAAAGACGAACAGAATGAATTATATAAACCTCATATAAATATGAGGTTTTCATTCACAGAATGTATAAATATAAACCTCAAATAACCATTATATAAACCAGACCTGGTATTCATTAAAGGAGACCAAGCCCTGGTTGTCAACATCACAGTCAGATATGAGAGTAAATCAACATCTTTGGCAGATGCAGCAGTGGAAAAAATTAAGAAATATCAACACCTAGAAGACCAAGTGCAGGAACTGATGAATGCAAATATTATTAAATTTATGGGATTTCCGTTAGGTGCACACAGAAAATGGTATCAAGGTAACTATGAATTGTTGAAAGAACTAGGACTTTCTAGTTCCCAACAGGAAAATTTAGCTCATCATTTATTGAATCGAGCATTGTTCTCCTCAGTGGACATTATGCATATGTTCATTAGTCAAGTAAGAACTATTGTAAGATCTTAATGTTTTAATGTATTGTAAATGTGTTATCTAATTATTTGTAAAAAAACCTGACTTTTCTATCTATCTAAGGCGGGAGCCAGACCCCCCTGGAAAAGCCGAGGGCGACAATAGATAAGAGACCAATAGTATGTAGGGACAAACTGGGGCTCGGACTCATGATGTGTCGCCTATCCTGCCAAAGACAGTAAACACCAGCCTTTACCAAGGTGACGGGCCACCTACACTTAATCCAGAAAAGGAACATGTATAATTTTATATATGTTTAATAAATAACTGAAAAAATAAATCCCTCTTCCCGTATATTTACAAACATATTCAATTCCATTTTTCAGTAAGTAATAAATTTGCTTAAAGATATTTTCTATACAGTTTCTGCTTTCACTAGTTTTGCTTTACCCAAATTAAATGAGTCCTTCCAATGCCCTGGGAACCTAAGAATTTATAAAGTGCAAATCATTTCATTGTTTTGAAGCGATAACTGAAAGGAATGGGGTCCTGTCAGGCCGCAGGGCAGCACTGGAGCTACTCACTGAAAGATTCATTGGTCAGTAACACATCAGCCTGCTCTGGTCTCAATCTGAGACCAGATTTCAGTCTGAAATGAGTTTGTAGGCACATATAATTCTGTGGGGATGAGCTTTTTATTAGGCATCTGAGTCCAAAAATTGCTACATATCCCTTCATTTTCAATGCAGAATAATGGACTGTATTGAATACAAAACAAGATGCGGGAGCTGCATTTGTCTCAATCCATTTTTTTATAAGGTCTCACGATGCAACATTTTATGTGCCTTCCTTGAATCCCCAAATCTATTCTTGTTGCATACAGAGAGGCTTGCAATTGGTCAAAAGAGATATGCTTGCTTTTAATGAACTGTTAAACTGTCTGTGGTCCTCTTCAGATGCAATATGGCTGGGCACCAGTTGTCAGTGTTTGACCATCAGGGCATGAAACAGTTGAGAGCATGATTAAACTGTAAAATGTATTATCTGCTTTTTCTTTTTATGCAAAGCCATCAGTGACTTGGATGCTGTCCTGTGCATAATAATGACATAGAGGACCCCATCTCACAGTAACACTTGTAGGTGAAACACAATTGTGACAGTTTATAGCATCTTAATACCAAAAAGCAATTTCTTTCTTATTGTGCAAAGATCATCTAATAAAACTGGAAGGATTTCTCTCTAACTGCACTTGTTGAAGACAACCAGATTTTTGGCACTGAACAAATCAGAACCAAAAAATCAACATTTTTATGAGGTGAATCTGATTTCTAGAAATACCGTACATAAGGCATAATTTTTTTTCCAGACTATCTCTGTGAAACATTTGTGATCTTTCACAAACTGCCCTCTGTGATCACTAGTTATTCTTTTCTAAATTAGACAAAGATGACAATTATTTAGCTATCTGTGCTTCACAAAATTGTTTCTACTTCTCAGTTAGAATTAAGTACTTCTCACATAAACCAGCAAGTAGCCAAAAAGGTCTATTTCAAGTTCTCTGGCAAGCATTCCTTCTTCATATACCTGTTACCAACTCTCTGACATTCCCCAGGATGGGGTAGGAAGCAGATCACAGGCAAATTTAATTTTTCTGGCAGCTCTTTCCTGTCTTTGGGAAAAAAGCTATCATTCATCGTGGGTCCAGAAGCAAACATGTCAGACAAGCTAAACACTGGTGTTTTCCATTACGTGACAGGTGCACATCTCTTCAATGTACACAACTAGGTACACCAGCTCAATGCTTATAGTGGAACACATATGCAGACATGCAGAAAAGAACATGGTATACAACCTTCAGGTGCACACAAGTGTCTCACTGAACTGAAAAAGATGGCTTTATATTTTATTAAATAATCCACTCCCTTCGTAGAGAAGCTGGTATTTTCTCTATTCCTGATACCTTATAATAACCTTATAATTAAAATCAGTGCTCAGTGCACATACTTTAAATGCTAGTGACTTAATTAATATTAAAGTAAACAGAGAAATGAAATTACAACCTAAAGACTGTAGACATATCTTAAAACAATAAAGTTGAGTCTTTAAAATTACATATGCATTAACTTTGCACAAAGTCCTTCATTCAGCAAGAAGAACACTGAAACTGAAACTTAGGTATGCATTATGCTGAATAACAAAAAATCTAAACAGGGGCCAGAATTTTAAAAAGCAGCTGCATTCAGCCCTCTGCAAGATTTTGTTGCATGGGTAGCACAGCCTGAAAGAAATCTTTCCCCTAGTTTCCATGCACTTTAAGCAGGCAGGTCACAACTACATGTTATGAGCCAGCAGAAGAAAAGGGACCTTTTTTCTTCAGTTCAAGGGGGGTTTCAGCAAACCTTTGCAAATGTATTTCACCTCAAAACAACCTGAAAGAACTTGGGAGCTTTGCCTTTTTTTCCTCTAATCATTCACTTCTGGAGCAAAGCAGCTAAACAAGGGAGCAGATGACTACCCCACAGAGAATGCTATGATCTTAAATTATCAAAATGAGCCTGAACAGCATCTAAGTGAACAGAGCTCAGGATATTTTTCTGCATAAGAGATTGATTTGGCTGACTACAGTAATCCCTTCTGATTTCTTAGTTAATCTAATGCAGTTTAGATAATTACATTATAGAATAGTTAATTTCTAAGAAAGTCAGTACTCATCCTAAAAGTGGTCAGAAATGTTTTGATAAATGTTTCTTTAAATGCAAGTCTGGGGTTACAGTTAACAGTCAGTTCAGGCATTTTTCACTTTAAGAAAGGGGGAACAGTTTAAAAGTTGTGAAATTATCCTGTTTCAATTTCAAAATTGCTCTGCTTCCAAAATTCCTTTTAAACTCCAAAATATAGCAAAGGCTGAAAATGAAAAAAAGCTTTCTAAATGCCCACAATATTTTAAATTATCCAATCCATCATTTTTGTCTCCGTTATTAACTAATAAATTTTTTCCATAATTTTCACTTGTTATTCTAGTGGGAACAGGGGAGCTTTTCCTAAGAAACAACTTGTGAAATGGGTTCCCACAAAGTGACTTTTGAAAGGAAAGAGGATTACTATATTTAACTGGTTTCTCATTAGGAGTACCTTTTAAGCAGCAGTTTACGCAGCCACAATGGAGAATTATGACTACTTCTCTGTCCTTTTGCACCAGCTCATGGAAGGCTGGGGAGAGAAGACAAGATTTGTAGGGCTGCTGCAGCCTTTATATTTGTTCAGCCAATGGGTGGACCCGGCGATGACCATGACCTGCACTGCACTGAATATCTTCACCAGCTGGAAGGAAACATGCTGTCTCAGGGATAAGCAAGGAGTGAGGCACTTCCCGCACAGAGGGAAAGGGAGAAGAGGAAGATTGGGTGATAAATTGTAACTCAGTCATACTCTTATTCACATCGTTTTTCCCCACTCTGCTTCTACAGCAGAACAACAAATTCTTAATTTTTGCTGAGGATTAGGTTGCAACTCCTAGGAAAGTATCAAATTTAGAAATAATTTAGCTCATGAAATATTTACATTTGGAAAAACATGAAATGATAAAACATTACAAAAAGCTTCTCTTTTCTTAACATACACTTTGAAGTGAGAGGGAGGGATATTTCTATTGGAAAATCTGGTGAACTTTATCTCATTTTCTATGTTGTAAAACATGCAAAAATTCAATTACTGATAGTTTTGTTTTAATCCTGCAGGTCCTCACATATTTTAAAGATTCTGTAAAAATCAGCAATAACACAGAAATTGAGTTTTGAACAATGATAAACTGTGGAAAGTATCGCTTCATCAGTCTTCTAACTTTGGATCCCTTAATAATGAAAATTAAAAACTTTCAAATATCCCTCAGATTAATCCTCATGCTATGCACCATGTCGGCACTAAAGATTCTGTTTTAAGCAAGCCGAAGATTATTCATATAAAATGAAAGAAATACTAACAAGATAAGTTGTCTTTCTTTACTTTTTCCTGTGATGTGTACTGCATGTACTACCTGCAGAGCTAAATCTCTGAATATGATCAGAATTAGAAAAGAATGCTTTGAGGTGAAGAAAAGGCTCAGTGCACTCTGCTTCATAAACACAGTCTGAGGTTTCATTAAGATGCTTTGTTTTCTTACAGTTACAGGAATACATTTAGCCAAGAATTCACAACATAAAGACACAAAAAAAGACAATTTGTCTAAATTTTGTAGAAATGTGGGGGAAGTAAGGGGTCTGTACCTGAAATGTCACTGGTAGGTTTATTTTTTAGGCTAAAGAACATATCTTACTAGACTGATGGAACTACCTCTCCCTCCCACTAAGAACTGAGTAGCTTCCTCTTGACAACTACAACAGTAGCTTACAAGTCAAATTAATATTGAGATACTCTTGAATTGTTTCTAGCTTCTTTTACTAACAGCTGGATATAAGCATAAGACCCACATGATCAGCAAATTCAGGATGAAAACAGATGGAATAGTAAGATCATAAGGATAATAATTTATGGGAAGATTTCTACCATACTTTATAACTTGTTTTGCCTTTACTGCAGTTATGAAAAGAGAGATCAAACTTGTCAGGATAATTGGAAAATATGTTAAAATTTATCTGCCTTGTTAGATTACACCTCGTAACTGCTTTCAATAGGAGGAGAAGGAAGAAATCTTTCAGCATTTTCTACAGTTCTCTTTCCTGAGCAGAAAGTGAAACCTCTGTTCTTTCACAGTACGAGAAACAGGTATTCATCTTCTCATTCAAAACACAGTATTTCCAGGTTAATCTAATAAATGATGTCTTTATTATCTGTGAATGAACGTGATTCATCCACCTGTCAAAACCAGTAAAAGGAAGGAAATTTTAAAAGATCAGTTTGTCAAACAGGGATGTACTTTAGACAGCCATCTATCTTCAGCTGGTTTTTGTGCAGTCTGCCACTGTAGCTTAATTTTACCCAAAGGTTCCTAGAACATCCGTTTTAATCACTAAGCTAATTTCACTGTTTTTTTCTGTGGCATTCTAGTCATCATGACATTTCAGACATCTCTATTCCAGATGATTCCAGCACTTCCAGTGTTTTGCTATGTACACGTGCACGACATAAATGAAGGCTATATTCATAGAATGCTTTCTCACAGAATTTCATTCCTTTTCCTCTAAAGCACCTCACTGGTATTTATGCAAGTGTTAAAAAATTGGTATTTTATGTCTTAGAGTTACATTTTTCATTCAGTTCAATGACGTACTGGAATGATTTAATTATTTGTAGTGGGTTTCTTTCATAAAGCAGCAGCTGTCAAAACAGTCTTGATCACGAATGGACAAAACCATGAATTAGACAAAAAAAATCACACAGGACTTAAAATCAATGCTTTTATTGTTCTCTGCAGAACATCTGTAGAAATTACAATCTAAAAATGGCGTATTTAATAGCACAGGGGTTTTATAATCTACTGCTTGAGATTAAGGACAAACAATAAATATGGACTTCCATAAAAGCCACCAGGCTTGGGTTATGCAAGGATATTTTGGATTGGTATTTTAACATTTTGTTAATTGATCATAGAGATATATATTATTTTTAATTTCTTGAATATTATATAGTAGTTTTCTCAATTTTATGTTAGTTTTAAACTTATACATAAACTGAGATAATATATATGAGTAGAAACAGCGTCTGCTATAAAAAGCTGTTAAAAATGTTGCAAATGTCAAGACTATAAATCAACATATTCCCACTGAGTCTTGTCAAGTTACCTTAACTTTTACCATATTTTCTGTTATGGATGTGTCACACCATGCAAATTCAGTCATTTAACTCAGCTGTATTAACCAGCTACAGACCGAAGGTTCCTCACATGCACAGTGGAGAAATATGAGTTTCCCATCCTGTGCTTCACAGCAAGAACATATGAGTAAGATTCACAGTCTGTCTGCAGAAGTGTATTTATGCTTATTTACGTGGCCTTCACCATGCATATTTGAAGTTTGATGGACACCAACACTCAATTTATGGACTTGTGCCAACTGTACAGGTTTATACTCCTCTAATTTCTGTCCAGAATCTCTTAGCAAACACTTTTGGGAATTAATCCCAAGGCCACTAAATGTAAAGGTAACCTTTCCATCATGATCTATGAGTTTTGGATATAGACACCTGGCTTGTAATGAATGCTATGTTAAATTTTATTATTGTCAACATTTCAAAAAAGGAACCATTGCTCTTAAATAGTACTTTAAGTTCCCCAGCATATTTCTCCGTTCTCTCTGAACAAACTCAAGTCATAAAAAAAAATAATTTCAGGATTCTAAAATCAGCTGCAAAGTGAGTAAACACCTAACAAAAGTCTGTTTAAGTTTATTTTCTCTTTCATTTCTTTCATCCTCAAAAAGATCATAATATCGCATTTCAAATAAGATATTCTATAAAGTATTAGTTTGTTTTAAAAATGTTTCTTTTGGTGTTATGCATTAACTGAGAAACCTACAACCAACTTGGAGTTTATTCAGACAATGTATGTATGTGTGCACTAAGATATCACATTTTTGTCCTATTCAGACAAGCATTTTAATTGTATGAATGCACGAGCTATTATGATGTCCAAAAGACTCTGCGTGGAAGCATGTTTTTATTTGCAGCAAAAAGTAGAAGCACTCTGAAAAGAATTATTTGAATTACAGAGCTACTGTATTAGCATATTAATTTGGGGGTTTTCCTCCTGAAAGTTGTTATCTGAAGAATAACAAATCATTTAGAAAAAAAGGCAACTAACAAGTGAAATTTAGTGTTAGAAGCTGTGTGATTTAGTATAATTTGTGTGTTCAGTCTTGGCTTTCATAAAAGAAATGCAAAAAAGGTGTTCATTAATCTCGTCTTTAGAGGTCAAAACAAAATTATCCATCAAAACTCACTGTATAGTTGAAAGCCAAGCAATATTTTCTGTATTTCAATACTCAGAAATACATTTCTTTTGTTAGAGGTACTTGCCATAAAACTGACTGGCCCAACCTGTTAAAAAGTACCACACATTTATATAACAAATATTTTTCTGACTTAAGCCTACACATATAAAAAAGTCATAATTTAAATACAATTCACCTAAATATGTTTTTCTATATCAAAGAGGACTTTCTATCTTTACTTACTGTATCTGTGATATGCCATTACCTTGGTACTCACTTCCCCGACCTAATCCAAAAGGCCGTGAAAATCAAACATGATCCAATTTAGCAAGCCTGCTTACTTCAATTTTTAGTGAGGAAAGTGTTTTTCTGGCAGTCTCTCCCCTAAACAATTGCTCTGCTTGAATTAGCAGGTATTTTATCAAGATATACACTCCTATTCTTTAATTCTGCAAGCAAGAGTGCCCTCTAAACCAGAGACACGTCAAACCTTTGCACAGTTATAAGTAGACACGTGTTGAATTTTCCAATCAAATTAATTAAATAAAAATGTATATTTTAAACAATTATAAAAACGACCTGCTAGAAGAAAAGGGGAAAGAGTTTATGTAAAAGACTGTTTACTTTAATTTCTTATTTTTAAGAATTTCCAAACCTCTATTTGCAGTTTTGAAGATTGGTGCTGGTATTGTTGCTCTTTCCTCCCTAACTTGTAATTTTTGCCACTATCAGCTGGATAAAAATTCACATATTTGACATTTACCTCTGCCTTCCCATTAGAACTGAGAGAAGGAGAGTTAAATGTCTGACATGTTTTGTACTGCGCACTATGATTGGAATCAGGAAAGATCCATGCCAACTGAATGGGGAATAACAGATATCCAAGTATGCAACATCTAATTTATCATTAAAAGCTCAGGAAAATATTTTCTTTTTGCTCTGATATAATAATTAGTGAATTATACTTTGTATGATTTTACATACACTTCATTCACTCCTCCTATTCTTTTTTTTTGTTATATGTGTCTACTAGAGAGAAAAGTAATTCTTTTCATTCTGCCGAAGCATTCTTCTTCATTATTTTTGACAAATGTAAGTTGGTCTTCTTAGACTTTTGAAATGCAACCATTTCTATCAGATCTGTGGATGATAACAAAGATTTATAGTGCTTCATGTAACAGGCTAGAACAGCACTGAAGGGTAATAATAAATGTTAGAAGAAACAGTCATTTAAAGATATATTGAGAAAATGTCAACATTATTATGCCAGCCACACCACAGTCACATTCAGTTTCTTGTGTTAAAATATAGGAAACCTGCCTTTTGAATCATATATTTTATTATCTGTGAATTCTGAGAGTTTTTTTGGAATTAGCATTCAGAACTACTCATTTGTAAGAGTGAAGATATTGTAGTGTTACCAGTATTGCGAGAGGAAAATAAAGGGAGGATAGTATTTAATTTGTAAACTTATAATGACTTACCTTCTCTGCTGATTGGGCTGTACCAAAAAAGATTGGAATAAAAGCTAACCAAATTATGCAGGTTGTGTACATAGTAAATCCAATGGGTTTTGCTTCATTGAAGGTCTCTGGAACCCCTCTTGTTTTAATAGCATAAACAGTGCATGTGACCATCAAAAGAATACTGTATCCAAGGGAACAAATGAGAGAAAGATCTGAAATGTCACATTTGAGAACTCCCCTGGCATTTTCTGGTTCAAGTGTCCTCTGCTCTCCATAGTCTACGACGATATGTGGTGGATCAATAGCAAACCAGATGAAGACTCCAATAAGCTGCATGGATATGAGGCTGAAAGTGATCACCAGCTGGGAAGCTGGACTAATAAATTTGGGAGCTGTGACAGACTTTTTACCTTGTTCAAATATTCTGTGAATCCTGTTTGTTTTGGTAAGCAAGGCAGCATAGCTGAAACACATGCCAAGTCCTAAAAAGATCCTTCGAAATGAGCAGATCACTGTATCAGGAGTCGCAATCATTAAAAAAGTAATGGAGTAACAGAGAAAAATCCCAGTCAAGAGCACGTAACTGAGCTCCCGTCCAGAGGCCCTGACGATTGGTGTGTCATTGTACCGGACAAATGTCACAATCACAAAGGTAGTGGCTATTATGCCAAGAATAGCTATGAAGACAGGCACGATGGCCCAAGGAGAATGCCACTCCAGTTTGATTATAGGGATAAGCTGGCAATCCGTACGGTTGGCATTTGGTCTCTTATTAATGGGGCACAGTTCACAGTTGAATTCATCCACCTGGTAATGGTACCCCTCACAGCGCTCACAGTGCCAGCAGCAGGGCACTCCCTTCACGGTTTTCTTTCTTTCCCCAGCTTTACAGGGCAGGCTGCAGACAGATGCTGGATGAGTGCGTTCTCTATTAGCCCACTGCATGTCTTCTACCTGTGGGTATAAAAAATTAATGAGCCTTCTATTTTTTCCCATTTATAGTATCCTAATCCTGGCCACAGGTTTGTCATAAATCACTGCACGCTGACAGTACAAATACAGCTTACCATAATAAGAAACCTGTTTCTTTCCCTTGTATTGACTTTATGAAAGTGTTAAATGATTGTGTCCAATAAATCATTCATGCCACAGGCTTGATGAGTGTCATTAGTTTCCATTTACCTCTTTACTGCTGACCAAATTGACATCTGTAAAAATATTTATTGACTCCAGGCTAGTTTAAAAGCAAAAAGACCTGTATACAGTGCTTTAAAACTTAATCACACATAAATATAAATACCAGTGGTTCTCAAACATTTAATTACAAAATAAGGCTATGTGAGTTTCAGATAAGTTTCTGGTACAGTGAAGAAATAGATTAAAATCTCCTTGCATCAGCTCTGGCAGAAAAAAGAGTGCCAGAAAAAAGATCCGTGATGCCACCTCTTCCATGAATGTGGATATTTTATACTTTTCCACTTTCTAAGCCTTGAAATGTACAAGAGATTTTTGTTTGCATTTCTAGAAGATAAAAATTAGTATATACCACTTTCTGAATAATAATGGAAAAAGATGTCATGGCTACTACCTTAGTCCTCTTGATTTAAAAAGTCCAAGGATCTTATTGTAGGTCAGAACAGATGCACACAATGCAGTCTTGTTTTGGAAATCCCAGATTTCTCCACAGCAGTACATTAACAAAATGTACTTTTTTCATCCACTTATCTACTCTTCCTGTATGTCCCACCAGATAGAATCTGAATAGGAAATTAATGGATTTAAAGCTTCTCCTTAAAATTATCGCTCAGTTTGGTCCCAGCTCTCCTTAGCCCACCCTTAGTAAAACTGTGTTCTGCAAGAGATCACACTGAGTGAACCAGAGCAGTGCATGGAGCAAAGAGCTACTTTTAGGCACCAGAATCACTCTGTGTTGCTCCCATGCTCCACCTTTCATTAATTTGTTAGGTGGTAAGCACTCAAGGGCAAAGGACTTGTCTTGTTCTTGCCTATTAAGTGCTTAACATGTTTGTTTAATTTGGAAGCTTTATTTCTAAGTGAAACAGCAGTAACAAAACTTCACCTGTCAGGAATGTTTTCAGTTCCTTCTGGAGGAGGGCAGAATGAGGACAGCTTATCAAGAGGGATAATTTTGGCCTTAGCAGTTTATTTTTCCAGCAATTTTTCAACAGATTTGAGAGAAAATCACAATGTAACATTGCCGGCCTCATTTCCCTTCCTTGGAGAGCCAGAGCACTGGTAACAGCACCACACAGGGTTAAAGAGGCTGCAACAAGCAGCCAGGCTCTTTGTCTCCTTTGTCCAATCTTCTGCACAGTGTAGGACTTTGCTGTTATTCGCCACTCAAAGGGGCAAACAAGGGACCACACAGTAACTAGGAGACAAGAAACTCACTCATACAACCAGTCTCTGAATCCCCAGAGTCACTCAAGGACTTCAGTGGGGTTTGGGATGGTCCTGAACCTAGAGAAGTTAACCATATTTTATATCAAGGGCTATGCTAATTACACAAAATGCAGCATCTGGTGACTATGAAAAAGGAAATCATTTAAGTAATTAGCTCCCTAAAAACCATAAGAATAATCCAGTTGCATGAAACAGCTCTGATAGTGCCCTAACAGAACACTTGACACTCTAAGAAAATATTCACCTCTGTTACAATCTCCTGGTTTTAATCACTGAAATTGTCAAAGCCTGTATAACCCCTACTGTTTCATCTACTAGACAAGAGAGGAAACATGTTATGATGAAATCAGTGTGATAGCAAAGACATATTCTCCTTCACAGTGTTGTTAGGAGAATAAATACATCAAAGCTTGTGATGTAGTCAGATACTATGATAATGGGGGCAACAGGAGGCCATGGTCATTAATCCAGATCGGTGGATAAGTTTGGGATGGCTCAAAAAAGAACAGTACTGTGTATTTGTCAGATTATAGCACACAATACAAAATCGCCAGGAGAATACATGCCTGATCCAGCATAAACGTAGAATGGCATGGACAGGCAATATCTAATCTGGCAGAAAGCCTGACAGGATAAAGCTAAGTTGTCCAATTTTTTTAACACATTTGAACTAGCAAAGTGAGTTTATACCAGATCAGCATTTAATACCATGAGGCTACAGTGTTTCTTATCTGGCATTAAGCATCCTAAAGCCACATTTACTGTATTGTGAATCCATGGCTTAGATAGATACACAGAATTCCTTTGTGTCTTTCAGAGTTTCTACCTTAATAAAAGAACAATTTTTTTTTATTGTACAGTTACTTCTGATTTCACATACTTTTGTCTTGATGGTGCTTTAATTGACTAAAAACACGCTTAAAAACTCTTTCTAGTTGACAATATATTAGAGTGCATCAAGTTGCGCATCCTAGTGGCAACAACGGATACTAAATTCCTATTTCTGAAGGTCACTGGTAAAGATTCATATTATGTTTTTCAATCTAGTACATCTGACACATAAACTACACAAGATAAAATTTCTGGCATGGCAATAGAGGATTATGAATGTTGGAAAACTCACTGGCTAAACAAACTTGAGTCTTTTTTTTTTAAATTGATTATGAATATAAGCACTATTAGCAGTTAGCGATGGAACAGTTCAAACAAGAATGGTCTCTTAAAACATAAAAAATTCTAAATCGATGTAGAGAGCAACCAGAAAGAATGGCCAGTGGAGGTGTATTTTACAAGGTATACAACTTATGTCTTACAATCTGTCTTGTCTGGATTACATTTTATGGCAAAACCTACAGTTACATTTAGGTTGACCTACATTTCTAAAAAAGCTTTTAACAAAAATGGTATAAGTTGTCTTTCATGAGTTTTTAATTTCATTTTCTATCTACAAGAAAGAGAAGATATATTCCCAAGAAACTTTGGCCAGTGTTTGAAATTAGAGATCCCCTTTAAGATACTTGCACATCTGAGATTCTGGCATTCTAGGTTTTTAACTCTGGAGGTGGGTGTAAAGATGGGATTGTCCCATGAACCCAACCATCCTGACAACTTAGTTTATAGCTACATTAACAATCAATGTGGCATAATAAGAGCCATTCTGTGGAACAAAGGTGCTTGCTCTGAGGACTTGATGTTCACATTGGTCAGTATTTGAAATTAGAGTCTGGGAAAGAAGGTTATATTGAACTAATTTTGATGTCATTCAGTAGACTAAACACCCAGTAGTCATTAAAGAAGAACAGATGCCTTTCTGGAAAGCATCTTCTGTTTTCATTTCAGCCAAAAGCAATCCAGTTCACATAGCCTGAGACTCACTCCACAATGAGCAAGTGTGCTAAGTGGGAATAATTAGCAGATTCATTTCAAAAGCAGACTCTTGATTGAAACCAAAATGAATGTACACCCTCAGACTGCTACTTAGACACTACTGTAATAGAGGCAGAGTAAAGGGCAGGGGAAACTGTACTTCAGAGTGAGCACTGCTTGCTTTTATTACATCTGAACAGGTCTGCTAAGGGTTTCTCTATATGCAGCAATTAAAGACTAAAAAGTCATGCTACTTCTGGTCATCTAGTTCATTCCCAGCTATCCACAACCTGCAGCACTCTTTGCCTGTAATGTATTTTGGAGCTATTAGTTTGCATAATATGAATGTAATAAGGAAATCCAGTACAAAACATAATTACAGCAAAGGTCTTAAAGCTCATTCCGTTTTTTCAGTCACTGAATATACCAAAGGACCCTGCTTCTCGAACCCATGCAGAAGAATCACCCGTGTCATTACTTTTCTATCCTTAGGTTATAGTACTATTGATCCCACTTCTTCTCTGAGATTAACTTTAGACAATAAATGATAGTCGAATCTGTTAAAAAACAAGAAAGTGAAGGAGGATATTTGGGAACATAGAGCCAAGGATATTGTATAATTTTCAGAACTGCTGAAAACCTGTAATAGTCATAAACTTTAAAGGGAGTTGCTGGATGCTCAGCCTCTTTTGAAAATCATTTTTTTTTTTTTTATGTAGACATAAACACTTAGCAGTGGAACTTTCAAAAGTGCCAAAGGGAACTTGTCCAATTCATCTAATTAATTTAAATGGGAGCTAAGTGCTTTATCTGTTTAAGTGCTTTTGAAAATCCCACTATGCTTCCATCTGCAATTTTCACAATCTAAATACTTTGGAAAACCTGCCCCAAAGTGATCTAGAAGTTCAAATGTTACAAAACTAACTTCAGGGGAGTTTAACTTTAGGCACACATTTTTAAACAAAATTCTCATGGGGAAAGAAACTGCCAAAGAAGCCAAAGCCAGACAAAAGAAAGACAGAAAAGGAGTTTTTGACATTGAAAAAGCATGAAAAAGTTCTGCAGCTCTTCAGCCCTTACTGATCATAATATCTGGGTCTGCAACACTCTTCATACTGCTCAGACCCTGCTAAGACTGTGTGAGTCTCAGATTATTAAGTAGCCTTAGGTAAATTTAGTTTCTAGAAGACTTATTTTGTCACCTTCATTTTCATGTGATATCTTCTAGCTGCTGTTCACTACAGTATGATGCATGATAAGGCAAAGCTCATGGTTAAATGTATCTGAATTCATCATCTAGGTCAGATGGACTGGAATAGCCTAGCTCTCTGTGTATTATTAATAATAGTTTAAACATTATTATTAATTTTGTTTGAGTAGCTTCTCTGAATTTGGAAGGTGTCTGATAGATTGATGTTCTATCATGAAGTACCTCACATTCCCCAAAAATGAGGTTCCATTTTCCACTATTCCAATACTTACCAGAGTAAAAACATCAGAAAGAGTATGACAGCATGTCTGTAAGACACGTACTCATTTTCTGTGAAATGCATCATGATATAAAAAGAGAATGGCTTCACTGCTATTTAAATAGACATAAAAATCATCTCTATATGAGATATCTGCCTGACAGAGCTGCAATTTGCTTTAATTTGCAGCACTAAGATTCACAGTTTGCTAAACCATTAAAATACAGACAAATGCCATTTCCTATCAAAATTGAGTAAACACCTCTCTCCTTCATGAACATTACAAACACAATTTCCTCTAATATCTAATAATAATAAAGCTAAAAATTAATGATGTGAGAACTGGGCCAAAACAAGGTGAGATTTACATGACACAGTACAAGTAGCACATTCACATTCCTGGCACCTATGTTCTTCTAATAATCAAGCAACTCATTCATTTAGCAACACCCTCAACAACTGGAGGATACTGATCAAAAATGCTGTTATTAGGTCACATATAATTACTGAACCATTTATGTGTACAAAACCACTCTGTTTTCCATTCTTAATGATCATGGAAAAATTTATCACTTACATAATTCAGCAACTGGTGACCATATAAAGGCACTTGGGCAGCCTTCAGAGAGTTTATGTCAAGACATTGGTGGACACTATTTTAATGTTTCTGATTACACCATATTGGCACTTGCAGGAATTTTCATTTTTGAAATCTTATATGAGAGCTAGATTTTTATTTAAAATAATTAAAAATATGTGTTTTAGAATATTATTATAATGAATGGAATTATACAAGACCTGGATAGAGGAATGCAAGTAGTGTATTCTACCAGAGTTATGGGAGTAGGCAAATACCTTATTTTGTAGTCAGTTAGCCAAGACTTCCAGAAGCATCAAGGCTGTCACATATAACTCATATGGCTTTTCATAGATATTCAAATTCTTAGTTATAAAAATGACAAAGAACTGAAATATCACCTCCAGCTGTCACTAAGAGTTACTCTTAATTTTGTCTCGAATTCCTGGAAGTATTTCCCTTCTGACAAAAAGGTTCATCAGAGGAGCATAGCAAGTGAGTGAATTAAGGCAATTTATTCTAATATTTAGCTTTTTTAATTGTCTAATGCATCTGTTCTCACAGTAAAAGTTCAAGTCTCTAATGTACCTTGTCCAATCAAGTCATGTGAACCATCAAAAACCAAAATTAAACTGAAACTATTTCAACTAAAGTGAATTCATTATAAGTCTAAATATAATGATCATTACATTCAGTCTGTCAGACAGATTTTATTTCTCTAGAGAAAAGCTGAGCATATGTCATGGTTTTGGCTGAGATAGAGTTAATTTTCTTCACTGTAGCTGGTATAGTGCTGTGTTTCAGATTTAGTATGAGAATAATGTTGATAACACACTGATGTTTTAGTTGTTGCTGAGCAGTGCTTACACTAGTCAAGGACTTTTTCAGCTTCTCATGCTCTGCCAGGTGCACAAGAAGCTGGGAGGGGACACAGCCGGGGCAGCTGACCCCAGCTGACCAAAGGGATATTCCATACCATATGACATCATGCTCAGTATATAAAGCTGAGGGGAGTTGCCCAGGGCGGGCAGTGATTGTGGCTCGGGGACTGGCAGCGTCAGTGGGTGGGTGGTGAGCGGTTGCATCACGTGTTTTTTTCCTTGGGTTTCGTGTCTCTCTCCTGTTGTTTTCATTTTTTTTTTTATTATTACTATTACTATTACTATTAAACTGTTCTTATCTCAACCCGTGAATTTTCTTACTTTTGCTCTTCCAATTCTCTTCCCCATCCCACTGGGGTGGGGGGAGTGAGCAAGTGGCTGTGTGGTGCTGAGTTGCTGACTGGGGCTAAACCACGACACTTACTGACTAAACTTACAAATATTTAAGAGGAGAAGGGAAATAAGTCAAGAACAAAAAATACAGTTTTAAATTAAAAACAAAACAACACCCAGAATGAATCCAGATTGTCAATGGCAGTATAAAATCACTATCATTACCAAATTTGCCATAATTGCTGTAAATGATTTACCTCATCCACCCCATATGGATGTTTTCCTAACAACTGAGATGTCATGTTCTGGAATTTCAGGCATAGACATTCCTAGAGGTTTGCAAAGAACATGGGATCATATCTTTGGTTTTACCACATACTGGTTGAAAATTAATGCAGTTGAATATCCATTTGAAGAGGAGTCTGAGAAGCTTGATTAGATGCAATGACCATTAAAGGACCAGTCTGAAATACTACAAGGAAAATCATTCTTTCTCTTTTTCTTTAGGAACAGAAGCACAGATTGTTGTTACAACCCATATGGAAGCATATTTCTCAAAATTGTGAATCCACCTGCCTGAAGATCTTCCTAGGCACACCACTTACTGTCTCTACCTCACAGCTTCCCCAAAGGAAAAATGAAGACAGTTAAATTTATTGTAATTTAAATTTGAATACCTATTTACATGCATGTATGTATAAATATTTATATGCATGTATGATTTAAAGTGTCCTGAATTACAGGAAGGAAGGTCATATTTATATTATGTGAAAGGAGTGCTGCAGATAAGTTAAACAACTTTGGTGTCTAAGCTTAGAGTCAGCATACATGGCTCTGATACAGTCCAACTTTCTTGGCAACCTTGGGCAAATTATTTAACCTGCTTGAATCTAACTTTGTGATTGGCTGGAGGGAAGCTGTCATGCAGGTGGGAAGAGTGGAGACACTTAAGCAAGTTTAAAATGTGGGTAAGAAGTTTAAGTAGGCATATAACTGATCTCCACCTCTCACGTCTGGAAGGTTTTTTTGCCCAGCAAGTACTTATACTTTAGAAAGCTTGATTAAAATAATTTTTCCTTTTAAAACTGAGCAATATTTTTTCAAAGAGTTAATACCAGAAACATCATAACAATTCTATGTTTCCTTAGCATGTCAAAAACTTTCTTGTCATATCCAATTTTCCAGAACTACAATACCACCAATCTCTGGACTTACGAAAGCTAAGAGAATGTATTTTTAATGTTCTGGCCATATTAACAAGTCATTCTCAGCTAGGGCAAAATAGTTAAAGGGAAGGATGCTCTGAGGCAATACATACAAACAGAAAAGTTTAAAAAATTTAAAGTTTCTTATGCTTATAAGCGGAAAAGGTTAAATACTAGCCTTGCTTTATCAATGGAAGTATGTTATTTAGTGTGCTGAGAGTGTAATTTTACCTCAAAGAAAACAATCTCACTAATTAAGTCACTTAATTCATGACTGCTAAACACCTATATAGAGGAGCATACTGTGGAAACCTTAAACAGCAAATAATCATACCACTGTATCATAATCTACAGAGAGCGTTTATAAGTCCTATACAGACTTTAAATCCCAGTCTTAAAATGCTAGCCTTTGAATGGTTTGGGATCTATTAATTTTACTTTTTTTTACTTTTACTTTCCTCTACCTGTGTTTTTGTGGGTACTGATGGGCTACAGAAGTGCTGACCCTCACAGACTCTTGGTACGAGGGTAGGAGGAGATGCAATATATTCCCTTCTTCAATTTATCGAACAACAAACTTATTAATGTGCATGGAATACCTGGAAAACAACATTTTGTTCTCCGATGCCATGGGGAGTAGACTAGCACAAAGTGCAGTGATTAGCAGGTTATCAAGTAAACACCTACTGTTACTGCATTGTGTAACTATCGGATGGAATTTTACAGCAATCTAGTAGGCACTTCTATTCAATACAAGCAAGATTTTTTTTTCTGTCTTGGAAACATGAATCACAACTAACTTTTAAGCACCTGTTTCTGGAGACAGTCTCTATTTACAAATGAGGTCAAAAAACCAAACCAAAACAAAAAATCCAAACAAACAAAAAATCCAAACAAACAGAAATCCCCCACCACAATTATTTCCTTAATAATTTTATGACACAGAAATATCCTTTTCAAGATGACATCAGCAGAATTCAGATTTTTTGGAAGTGCTTTGCATGGTCTATTGTCTATATTTTGAAAATATATAATTACTATCAATGGATCAGACTGCAAATCAGGTTCCCAAAGTTATTCTTTATGCAGACCATTTTCACATAGACAATCTCTGTCACATATTCTTACCTAGAGGTCCTCACTACCCTTACAAGTACCTGACATGCACTTGGACAGATTTTAAGGAGCATTTATGTATAACTTATGATGTACATGCAGGGACTGAAGTCATTATATGTTACCAAAAGCAGACTGTGGCATAACTTTGCATATAATTACGTGTGTTTCAAAAAAATCAAATTAAAAAAAAAAAAACAAACTTGTCAGATTTAGATTTTTCTTTAAGAAGATGCTGGTTTTGAGAGGAAACCTTCCACCATTGCCTTTTTTCATCAAGTGATATTTTTTGACGAGCTCGAGTACTAAGGCCATTTGAACCATAAGCCTTGGAAGTACTTTCTTCTTCCTGCAGTTGATCATGCAGAAATAGCCTGCAAGCATACTTCAAAAAATTTAGTGCTTGGAGAAAAGAAAATGATCCTAGTTCTGGCAAAAAGCTTTTTAACATCACTTTCCTTGTGCCTGGGGAATCTTCTCAGTTCTGTCTAAGGTCCATGCCCCCACTAATTTAATGGACTAGCTGCATTTCTTGGTGAAGCTTTTAATACCCATGACAAACATGGTCCCTCCCAAATCTGTTGCTTTTATTTAGAGTTACCTAAGTTAAAGCTTGAGTCAGGCCTGTCTCAAGTCCGCTGCTCTATAGCTACTATATTTCCCTCTAATCTGTGTCAGATGCCTTTTGTTCCCAATGGTGCTCAGATTCTCCCCCACTTCACAACTCAGAGTAAACAGAAGGAACACAAGGGGTTAAGCACAGATGCCATTTGACTTTAAAGGAATTTTATATAGGGTTTTTTTTAAATTTTAAGACTAATTCTTTTAATAAATCCCATTGTTTGATGAAAAAATAGTCACCATTACATGCTTTTAAACTTTCTATTGTTTTAAAGATGATTTTGTTTATCAAAACAAGAAGCTGCTGTCCCCAAACACCCTCATGATGGCCTGCTAAAATATGTACTGGGCTAGACCTTCAGCAGATTTAGATCAGTCCAGTAACTTCAGTAGAGTTATGCTAACAAGGGCATGAACCAGACACATATTTAATATTACCTAAGGAGATGACCTGACACCCTTTTTGTTATCTTTAATATTTCATTATTTTTAAACTAGAAATTAGCTAACTATAAAAAGCCTCAGTTAGGTACGAAAAAAAGACATTAGTGGGTTTGTTTTAGTTTTAAGCCTGCCCCATTATTTTTAAATGGTTTAATCTATTTCCTATTTCTTGATGACTTGAAAAGATGCTGTGCATGTGAAACTGAAGAATTGATGCCTCTAAATTCCAACCTGCAAAACCTTTCCCACAAAATAATACCAACCCACAAATAATATATTCTTTTTATTTCTACACTGCTCACAGACCAAGACCTCAATTGCACTAAAGGCTATACAAATCCACAAGAAAAAATTATGGTCTCAATCCTAAAGAATTCACAGTCAAACCATAAGATAAAGGCGAGCAGAGTATCAGCAGAATACAGAAAAGGACATCCTAAAAACAATAAGGCAACACTGATCAGCACGAAAGTCAGCAGGCATAGCCTACCTCCAAAGAGATGCTTTTTAAGGAAATTGTAGCAAAAAGATTTTTAATGAGGGAACTGAAAGAAGAGAGCAGGGCAACTTTGCATATATTTCCTGAGCTTTCCATCCAAGCATAAGCAGCAGAAAGACAGAAAGCACAAAGGCAATAACTTCATCACTGCCCTCTCAAACAATAACAGAAAACAGAGCTGGAATATCCTGTGATCACCTCAGCAACCTTGTACCTTAATTGACTGAGGCAGAGGAACAGACAAGCTTGGTTGAAATGTAGGGATCAAGTTTATTTCCCTGTCTCAAGAAAAGAGGCACTACATTTAAACCATTCCTGACATATTTATCCAACCTGTTTTAAGGAAAAAAAGCTGTGAATATGTGTAGTATGTTCTGTGCTGAAGCACTGCAAAATCCTAAACACGGAGACATATGTTTTGACATTACTTTAAGGTGGTTTTCCAATATAATAGCTCATATCTTTGCCAGCTCCTGTTAGTGAACAGTCAGATCTTTCCACAATAATAATTTTGAATTTTCAGCACTACATTAACAGAAGAAAATCACACTGGCCCTTTAAACACGGTTCCAGACAGGTAACAAAATCGCATATAAAAAGTCTGAAAGTCTGAACTAGTTCAGAACTGGCAGAAAACATACTATTTTACACTGAGATTTTCAGCAGCAGGGGAAGAGCTCTCTGCCAAGTCTATGCTGCTGCTTAAAATGAAGAGTCAATAATTAAATTGAAAATTCTGTGGAGAGACTTAATGATCTGGCAGACACAAAACAAGCATGTGGAAAAAGTTTAAGCTAGAGAAAATACCACACAGCACATTTAGTCAGAAAAAAAAGAAAAAATCATCCTTGTTACTAAGGAAAGAAAGATGAACATGTTCAAAATGAGCATACTTCAGGAACTCAGGGGTTTTCACACGGACTGAACATATTGAGATTTATTCTACAATATTTAAAGAACTGACTGATGAGACAGAAAACTCTTGAGACTTCATGGGGAAGTATGGAGAACTTGCAAATGGGAAACCTAGTGCTTATGCTCAGAAAAGGGGGAAAAAGAAGCAGCCAGGGAATTATCAATCATTCAGTTTAACTTGAATTCCCAGAAAAATCCTGAAAGAAACAAACAAACACATTTCAAAAACACAAAGAAAACAAACAAGGCAAATAACAGCCAAAAGGGATCCGTCAACAATAAGCTGTCACATTTCCTTCAGTGAGAGGGTAACAGGCATTGCGGATGAGAGGCAAGCAGCTAAGTGTCATTCATCTTAATAATAGAAAGATATTTGACACCATCTCAAATTACACTCTTAGTCATAAACAACCTGTTGAAACAGATCTAACCCCTAAGGGCTAGGCGCAAATTATATCAGAAAGCTGTGGGAAGATAAAATTTGTCATTGATTCACTGTCAGAATGGAAGGGATGGTACAGGGTTGGGCCTGGAAAGGTCTATTCTTAGTCTGCTATTATTCAATACTTGTAATAACCACTCAATGCAGTTTGGATGATAAAATAGAGTATATGGGGATCAAATATGGGCAATAACACTGGAAAAGGCTGAAGCTATGCTGAAGGTCAGGACACTTATTCCAAATGATACTGCAGAGAGTCTGAAAAAAAGGAGCGTGCAGTTTAACAGAGGCAACTAACAGGTAGCACATTGTGGGTCAGGAAGGACAGAGAGATAGCAGCTCTTCAGAAAGAGATCACAGGGCTTTAGCAGATTATAATATGTTGAACCAATGTCATAGTGTTGCAAAAGGGGCAAATGCCATCCTGAGAAACACAAATAGAAAAAATAATCTTTTGCCTCTACTCTGCACTCATGAATACATGGAATGATGTTTCTCCTGTGCTCTCCACCAGTGAGACTTCAGCCAGAGCACTTTGTGAAAGCTGGGTCATTATGTTTCAGTGATGTGAAGGGGAATCAAATGGGGAGTCCAGAGGAAATCCTCAAAGATCAGAAGTGTCTAGGAAACATGATCTATGTGACTACATTGAATGAATTCAGGTTGTATAGCCTGAAGAAATAACACAGCCTAGGGGGTAAAACAAGTCTTCAAATACATGAAAAGGATGAGGATGTGCTCAATATATACTGGATAAAGAAAGAAGTAACAAGCTTAAATTATAGCAATGAGGAGTAAAGTCAGGTATTTATAAGACACTTCAGAGTGATACGGGTAGTTAAAAAATTGAAGAGAATGCCTTCAGAGGCTGTAGAGTCCTCACCCTTGGAGTAACATAAGTATAGAAGGAACTAACTTTATGCAAGGGCTAGATAGTCTCATGAGATCCCTTTAGCCATCTTCTATGATGCTGGGCAGATTTCAGGTATAAATATATATTTATTAATATATATAAAAATATAAATATTTGAGCACAAATAAAAAGCTAAATCTTAATTAAGCCAGATAAATAGAAGAATTTCAATGTACTCTCATGATAGCTAAATTCTTCGCTGCCTTTTGTGGCTTTACAGAATACCTATTTAAGAAACCAATTTTTTATATTTATAAGAATAAAGTAAATAAGAAATGCTATTGATGGTTCTTTTCCTATTTCTTTGCTAATTAATGATACATTTCAAATTTTGTTACAGGTAGAGCTGCTGTATTGCTTTTGGTTACAGGGAAAATGCTTCTCTGAGAAAGGGGAAGAAGGTTAAGTAAAAGAAATCACCGTCACAATAGTAAACTGTTTTCCACATAGACATAAAGGAACATAAATCAGTTTGCAAAGTATTAAGTGGCTCTCACATAAAAAAAGTCCAAGCTAGAGTTCTAGATGTGAATGGAAAGCTCTCCAAGGATTCATAGAAAAGCTGTCCTTACTTACTAAAGTGATGCACAACCTGAAGTAAAAGAAGATCCTAAATAAGTAACCAAATTTATAAACTAACAAATCTGTCATGGCATTCTTCTAAAGCTCTTGCTAAAGACATACACAGTCTTGTATTCACTCAGGAAACTTAGTGTAGGGGTCCAGTTGCTTGTATCCCTCCCAGCGTTTGCTCAAGGCATACAGGAAGTCTACCTTTGAGGGGATTACTAGAAAATCAAACAAAACAAACTAACAAAAGCCATCAAATTTAAGAAATGATTGCTGAAGGAGATCTCGGGAGTACTCCTCTGGCCCCACCTCTGAATCAACTATACAAAATCAGTCTGTACAGCTCACTTGCTCTAACCAGCCCGTAGTGCTGGAGTGCTTAATTATCCTCATCACCAGAATCTTCCAACATGTCTGCATTAAATCTTTCCCACTGTAATTCAAATCCACTACTTCTCCTAATAGCCAAATTAACTATGACTAAAAGTTTGCTCTTTTCCTGAACAATCTTTTCTGCTGTGAAAGAGATTAACATATCTCCCCTCAGCTCAGTCTTCTCCATAGGAAACAATCGTAGTTTACTAAACTTTCCCTTCAGGCGTACTTTTAGATGGCTGATCATTATCATTGCTTGCAGCTGGACTCTCTCCAGCTATTCTGATTTTCAAAGTGAAGTCACAGTTCTGCTAAGGAGGTCATAGCACTGGGGAAGAGAACAGATGGATTGATTACATCACAAGCCTAGGAGTTCCTTGCTGCAACGGCCTCTGGTGATGCAAATCTCAGTTAAGCATTCCAAAGCCATTGCTTAGCTTTATGTCTATGCCTTCCATAAAGGGGGTTTCACTTCAATTCATGGAGTTACTGGAAATACTACTGTTTGATCCAGTCATTCCCAGCACATCTGATTGTCCCACTCAATGCTAAATCTATTTACTGTGAGCTGAAGTTACAATGAGATTAGCTATGCATTCTTCATTTCCTGCCTTAAGCTGTACTATCACAATATCACCACTAAAACCTGTGATACCATTTTGGAAATGCAAAAATTAATTCATTCCCTGTCTTTAAATAATTTTAAAAAAAAAAGTCTTTGGGGATCTATCAGGATGAAAAGTCCTGGATGAATATTAGACGACTATCCTAAAGAAATGAAATTAATACTACTGCAAGATGAAGAGAAATTGCAGCAAAGCAAACAGAAAAAATAATCATATAATGTTCTGCTAACTGCTGGTTATTCTCTTGCATCATATCATAACCACTGAATGTCTCTTTCGTTTTCCATTTAATGATTTTTAATTTAGTGGGAGACTTCCATTATGTAACACAAATGAACAATAATTAAAGTAATTTAATCTACTATTTTTGCTTTTAAGCATGAACATTTTGCTTCTAGGTTTAAAAGGCAGCTCAATCTTCAAATTATAATACATATATAAATTTCTGTAGGGGAGAGAAGAAAGATGGAAGAGACTGGGCAAGAAACCTGCTGATACTCCATGTTTCATGCCGGTACCTCACAAAGTAATTCACTGCAGACTTGCTGCCAGCCATGCATAATCCAAACTACCTGCTATGCCCAGTAGCTGTTTGTCTATTGTAAAAGTCACAACACTATTTGTTACCAGGGGAGCAGCTAAGTCTGCTCTGAAGTCCCATATATGAATACAGAACTCTCCAGGAATACATATAAAAGCTCCTGATTTTTCATTGTTCTATCACTGCATGCTTGTTTTTATTGTGAAAGAGAAAATAATATTTTAAAACACAAGTGATTTATTTCATTTGTAATGCATGGCAAGGCCTCCTTTCTGTTTTTTTGAAAAAACAAGAATACTCCATGGTCCTGTTGGATATGGCTCTTCAAAGAACTGTTCATTCTAATCATAACACTTCTTACAAAGGATGATCACAAAAAACTATAAAATATCTACCATCCACTCAAGAATCCTGTGACAAATTCACAACCAAGCGTGCAACTGCAACCCCATGCTTCATTTGAGAAACCTGACTTTCACTCACCCTGACAAGGTGGGAAAAAAATCCCTATTCATCCTAACTCTCAAGCAGAGGCCGTTTCATTGGCAATCTGGTATCATTCTAATGAAGAACAAATGGTTATCCAAGTTCAGGATATTTTCTTAGCAGCTGTCTTTTTACCATTTTCTTTTTTTCTCTAGAGAATCAGTCAAGATGTCTGTTTCATTGAGAAAAAAAAAAAAAAAAAAAAAAAAAGACTATTAAGACCACAAAGTAGAAAGCTTCAGAAGGAAGACAAGTTGTCATTCTTCTTGGATTCTCCTAAGGTCATCGGCTCTTGAATCTGTTTTGATTTTCAGTCATGTCTGAAATAGCATTTGTTCTACTACAGGCACATGTCAAAATCATTTAATCCTTTTTCAACATCTGTATTCAGCTTATTTCCCCCATCCCAAAGTAATTTTTTAATGAATAATACAATCTGCAACCTTTCAAAATCATAAAATCCCAATTTTATTCCACATTTCATATATTTTGTTGGCTTGTCTACAATTTGCATCCACTGTAGCCTACTGTTGACTTATCTCTTCATTCTAGCATTGGTCCCTAGTGACTACATGTCTTATATTGACCTCAGATGCTGACAGTAAAGAAGAATAAATTCTGAGTCATACTTATTGACCAGTGCTAAGATCAGGACTAGCTTTGTAAAACCATAATAGTGACTTTCTACTTTCAGCACTGTGCAGAAAAGAGGAAGACAGCAGTATAATTCTAAGAACATAAAACATTTTTGCTTGTCTCATTGAGTTTTATTTTTAACCCAGCATCAACAACTTTCAGGCAGATAATACAGATGGAGTGTAAGTTTGAACTCTACTGCCCTATTACATATGGGCAGAAGAATAACCTAGAGGCCATGTGATTGTCATATTTTGTTTATAGATATAATCATATACAGCACTAAGTGCTCCTGTTGTGTATTTGACTATAGTGTGTTCTTTTGTTAAACACAGGGCTTAGGTTCAGCAATTTGAAAACGTCTATCAATTATATAATAGCTACCACAGGAAAAAGAGGCTCTCTGGCTTCTTTAATGAAAGATAGAGGCCTACAGCAAATTTTGAAACTTATTTGCTGCAGTTAGAGAAAACATCAGAAGCTTCTTGAATCATTTTCTTTGACCATGTCACAAGAAAGGGAACTAATACATTTTCAATCTGTTACTTCCAAAAAGAATTGACTAATGTCGGTGTTGATAGTTTCCTTCAGGATTAGATACATTAATTTACAAGAGTCCTAGAAAAGAAGAGAAATCAAATACTGATTCAATGTTTTTTGTGATATGGCTGCCTGAAGGGAAGCTCATTGCCGATGTGGGGTTCCCAATTTTTACTAGTTCACCAAATACTGTGCTTAAGGCTGATGATGATTATGGCTGTCTCTCTGATAGTTCATCACATCAGTGTAATTTTAATGTATGGTTTTCTCAGTCATAAATCAAGACCATTATAGAAAAATGGATGCCCCTGAGTTAGTTATATCCTCAGTGCATACACTCCATAAATCTGAAAACTTATGCAACCTATTATTTCTAATAGAATGTTAGAAATCCGTTATTGTAGAATTTCTCTCATGTTTCAACAGAACTCTGGTGCTCTGGTGAAAAAAAAACCCAAAACAAACAAAAGTGAATTCTGACTTAAAAATTCCACTGTTTTCACTTGAAGCATACAGTGTTTTGATATGTTTTGTTTTTATCTTAAGGAATAATATCACTTAAATTGATATCCACTCAAGCATTTTAACTGCATCAGCTAAATACCTGTTTCTGAAAGAACCAGTAATTGTGTCTGCCTGAAGTCCCATCAATCAAAATTACTAACTTGGAAGAATATGGATTTGGAGCTATATATTTTTTTCAGATTAGGATCTTTAAACACAGATTTTGGTAGACCAAAACAATGTATAAGCTTGAAATCAAATCTCAGAATGCTTTAAACTATATTAAAAAGGACTTTTTAAAAAAGCCAAAATATTAGATTTTAAAATTCTTAACAGTTTCCACTTTTCTTTTTCCAACTGGCACTTAGGTTTCAAAGTATAATATTTTTAAAGAGGGGGTAAAAGTCCCTCAGAAATGAACCAGAATAAAATTAATGGGCTCCTAAGGAAAGGAAACTGAGAATCTTGTAATTAAAACTTTAAGACTCGGACTATTTCCATTTACTGCCACTGACAAAAGCCATCAGTCAACATCTTGATCTAGCCCTTACTACAACACATGCAATACAGAACACAGTTTCTAAGAGGAAATTGATTATTAATCATAAAAGGAAGTTGATTTCAAATCATAAGTGGCAGGAAAAGCAAGTTTGTTTTTCAACAACTTTCCTCTTACAGAGATTACATGGTTGAGAGCTCAAATTTGCTAAACCCACACATTTGTAGGGAACTTTTACGTGTGACCTGGTATGCAAAATACTGTTGCAATATGAATAAAACATAACTTTTGCAGAAACATCTACCTTTTCCTAGATTTCTTTTTCATTATGAAAACCAGAATATTTTTTTACAGAACAGATTTTAACTATCAGAGTTTCCTGAAAAATAAGTTATGTTCTTCTACTGATAAAGAAAAGGAGGAAAGCAAACAACAGAAAACCCTGACAGTTAATGTGTAGTCAATGATCAGAAGTTCTAAGACAATTATTTTTTCCTTCAAAGTGATACTAAAAATTTTTAAGGTCTGGTTATTTCCAGTACATTAAGATCATTTGAAGTCAGGCAACCTTAGAGAGTAAAAGGAATTTTAAAAGGGTGTAAATTTACATTGTCAGAATCATGTAAAGTGATAAATGTATAAAAGACAATCAAGTTCTTTAAGATTATAGTTTGATGTTTCTAAATATCTGCTTTCAGAGTTTTCTTGCATCTGTCAGAGATTGAGATACCTTATTCAACCTCAAGAATCACACAAAAATTTAAATTTCAAAGATCATTATTCTTTTTTAATTTAACTTCTATACTGTATCTCTCAGCACTGTCACACATGCAGTTTTTTTGTAAGAATTGCAAGAGTAGTACTGATCAGTAATCATGACGTTCCTATATCTGGAAGCTATAGCTGCTTCAGAGGATATCTGAAAGGTCAGTCTGCCTAAAGGAGAGTATTAATGTTACTGAGGACTACAGGGAGAAACCACCATCGCAGCTAGAAAGGTCTCTGCAGCTGGTGAAGCCTGCTGACAAAGAGCCCCTTAGGGAGCATGATACAGACTTTATCTAGCCAGAGTCAGCACTTTCTGCCAAAAGGGAAAGCCAGCATTGCACCAGGAAAGAAACAAGTCTGAAGCTTGACCGCAAGGACCCTGCAGACTCAGCAAATACTTTGAGGAACCAGAGACCCTGCAGAGGAATCCTGAATCCTGAGGGTCAGGGTCAGAGACAGGACCAGGGCTGGTCACTGGATGAGGAGCCATAGCCCACACAACAGAGGCCCGCAGCCAAAACCCGACAGAGAAAATATCAAAGAGCATCCTAAAGAAATAGAAAACAAAAGGGAAAAAAAAAATCAGAAAGAAAAAAGGAAACCCTTTGATTCAACTATTTAAATGCAAGACGTGTTCTAATCTTAGTTGCATTAATTGCTCCAAAGGTTGAACTGTACTACAGACTTGGTACTTTCATGATTTATTTTTCTGGCATAGAAAATAAATGAATAAAAGCTATAAATTTTCTGAAGCACAATACCAGCTGTATAGATGAATGCAATCATAAACACAGTCATAACTATAACATGCTACCACACAATTTGAGTAGAAATATCTGAAAAACATGAGTAGAATTATATCTAGAGAATATCTAGCTGACAGAGATGTATTAAAAATCATAGTTGTATGTGTCTTCATTAAGAGGAAACTGCAGGAGAAGGAAGGATGCAGTGGGAAAAGTATTATATTTTAAAAGCATCTCCTTTAGAGAAAGAACAGCAGGGTAAAATGTGCTCTGCCATCTTAATAGTGCTTTGCCTTCAATAAATATAGATGTTTTCACTGAAAGCGATGAAAACATCCACTGTGTTCCCTCTGATCCATTGGCAATCAAAGGCACTACCTAATTTGCAATATGATGATTTGGAGTATTGACAATCATTCACAAATATTACTTAGTTTTAGTACATTTTGTCTAGTGAGAGGAGGCAACAGCTTTGCCACAGCAGATCATCGTGTGGCATAAACTACCATCGACACATGCTATGTAAGTTTAGTGAATATAGAAACAGATGGAAACAAACTATACACCCCTATTACGACTTCCTCCTTCATTGTTTCTATACCAGTGCCTGCAGACACCAATGGAGACTTGCATCCAGCATCTCAAGCCCTGACAAAGTTTAAGAAATCAAGCCCAGTCATCCCTTTAGAAATCTTCCAGGCTTTAGATAAAGATGAATAGGTTGAGAAACACAATTGAAAGGTAGGGAAAGAAACATCTCCCTGCTGAATCAATCCAGTTGCGTCATGTACAGAGGGACAGAGCCCTCTGTGCCTGCTCACACACCCTGGGCCTTGTGCACAGGGGGATGAGAGCGGGGACCATGGCACGAGGCTGGGAGCAGAAACACCCACCTCGGAGCAGTGTTCTGGTCCATTTACGTCTCTACAACTCCACACACTAGACACAGCTCACCCGTGAATTTAGACAAACAGTTGTGTCCAGCACATGAGTTCATGGAGATGAAAAAAAAGAGGCAAAAACCATCCTAACACATCTATTCTTATTGAATGTTGATAAGGGGTGTCCTTAGATAAATCCGTTCCTGTTAGCTTTGTGGTCAATGTGGTTAGCGTGGTGTGGTTTCAGTAGCCTGAGTAGCAGCCACTCTAATGATATTTCAGAGAACTCCCTGGAGTACACATACAACAGGCAGAAGTAATGGGACTGAAAAGCTACAGTCTTAATGAAAAATTTGGCAGTCTAGGGAGGGATAGAAAAAGGCAGATTGGAATGGAATTGAAGCAAATTCTAAGGTAGCTTTTAGCTACTACTATGTAAATGCTATGTTAGTACTAGCATTTGTGCGAAATGTGTGTATCATTTTTTCAGCTCACTTAATAGACACTAACTTTTCAGAAAACTGTAGCAATTATGAAGATCTGGAATGTATGCCATGATAGTTATGATAAGGGTCTAACTCTAGTGTTTTCCAGAAATTACTGTTTAGTATTAATATTTAAACTTGTTTAACCATTTCTTCTCCTTTCATGCCTTTCAACAGACAGATACAAGGTTAGTGGAGGGAGACAACACTGCCACACAATCTGCTACACACAGTTTCTGTTGGTAGGGTTTTTACTATTTGGGCAGAATAATTAAATAAATTAGTCCCTGCCAAATAGTTATAGATATTAAACAGTAGATATGGTAAAGTGTTTTAACAGCTGTGGCTGAAAATAGGGAGCCATCATATGTGTTACTGTGGGTAGCACTCAGATAATTATTACAAAGTAGTCTCAACAGGATCATTTGTAAATATTTACTACGCTGTCTTTGTTACTCTTCTTCAGGAACCTCTCACATGGAGAACCAGAGATGTTTGAAACCTGCTTTTTGTGATTTGATTAAAGTCACTGAATAAACTTCCTCTCGTGAATCTAGTCATTAATTCACACTGTTGCCCTTCTCATGAGCCCTTAGCAAAACAACACTTGATATTTCACATTAGCAGAGCTACCCAAATGGCTAACATACCTCAAGTAAACCCTGTAAAAATTGCATAGCTATCAAGGAAACAGGTTAATTTCATTTTGGTTTTCTCATGACTGTGACTCTCCTCCCATGGAGCCATCTTCTGACAGAAAGAAGTGCTCTGGACCCAACTACTTCTCAAGTTACAGCTGTGGCTTGATGCTTAGTTGTCATACAAATATTGCACATTATATTCTCTGAATCTTATTGGGATGGTGATTTTCAAAACCAAATATTATTCCATGCACAGTTGGGGCTTAACTACCACAAAACTTGCAGAACATATTAAGAAAGCAATTAGAAACACCTCCTAACAATGAGCAAGTTGTTGTGTCTTTTGCTTATTCTGCTTTTAAGTAATAAGAGACTATATTAATCCTAGTTGACTATATAGAAAAACTCCAAATTCTCCCTTTATATTCAAGAAATATTTTTACTGCAGTAGTTCATCATCCCAGTGTTGCAACTAAATCAGAAGTGGTTAAAGTGCAAACTTCTCATTTTCTAAATACATTTCCATCCCTTTATATTATTTGAAATACCTGAGCAATATATATGTACCCATCATTTTGTCTGACACTCTCTTTTGAAGGATGAGTTATTATTTCCCTGCCTAACTTCATAATCAGTCTGAGGAATATCAGATATATAATGATTCTAAAATATCATTTAAAGGAGCAGGTAAATACACAACCCAACCTACTTTAAAATATAAAGAATTTGGTTCAGGTTACTGTGCTATCTTTTATTGCCTTCTCAAGAAGAGAATGGAAGAGCTTTCTTCTGCCCATTGACAGAGAAGAAATCAACATTTTTGAAGTGTTTCAAAATGATGTAATACTTAAATGAGTATTCTCCAATATCAGCATCATAATCAAACTAGTACTTACATTTAGATGAAGTTGGTTAGTCCACTGACCAATTACTTTGTATTCTGTACTCTTGTTGGTGATTTGATACTGAAAAATATCATAGCGTCCAGGAGCATCTCCATTTTCATTGAAGATAACAGGTGTTCCAGCACTCCCTGAAAAAAAATTAAAAAGCAATTAAGATAAATACCTTGAGAGCAATTTTCCAGAAAATATATTTTGGAGGAAAAATACTAATTAGAGATTGAGTAGGTTCTTTGTAATGCAAGGCTAGTATGGTAATGAATCCAAAAACCTCACAAAGAGAAAATGTGTGTTATTATCATCATCACAAAAACTACCCTATCTATGGTTAATGAAAACAATTTGAAAATATAATCTTTTGCAATCTTTTTGGTTGGTTGGCTGAATAGGTTTTTTTGTGTGTGTATTACAGAACATCAGGAAGTTCTGAGACAGAACAGAAGTGGAGAAACTCCTTTTGACTTGCAGAAGGGCACAATTTCACTTTAGGATGTGAATACAGTGCAGTAGGCAAAAAATAGCAATCTTGTAATGAACTTCATAAAGAATTTCCCTGTTAAGTATGAAAATAAAATTAATATCATCAACTTAGGAGCCAATGTTCATAAAAGACCTAGAGATGTAAATGTCTAAATGTGGTCACAGTTACTGTGATCAGTTTCTAGCACTGACTACCTGTGTAAAAGTGTTTTATCAAAATAAATTAAGGATAGCAGCTGTGCTTGTTGCTCTCTCCTCTATACATGACACTGCCTGACAGAAAGGGCCATTGCTGAAGCTGTCAAAAGTTATAAATCAACACTCTGTTCTTACTTTGATCAACAAAATGTTCAAAGATTGAAAACTACATGTCTACTTTGGCAACCAGGCCAGCCAAATAAGAACACATTTTGATGAATCCCCCAAGGTGACATCAAGGATCTGCACTCATACAGAAACTTTTCAAAAACTACATAAAGAATCACATTTTCACCCATCTCCCAAATTCATATGTTTAGGTGAATCATATTTATAGTTGAGGTCTACTAAAGACAAATTCAAGTACATTAAAGTTCTATTTCAGTGACTGGAGAATGAAATCTATCTTTATTGGGGAAACAAACCAAACTACCACAAAACCCACCCCCCAATGTTTTCACATTTCTCGATATAAACAACCAAGAAAAGATGAATATCCAGTTCACAGTAAATTCCTACAGGATAAGACTTGTTAATGTAACACCTACAGGCACTAAGTCCACTGTGAGTGGTTTCCAGAGAATGCCAAAAAATGCTTGAAAGTCTGGGTACATATCAAGCAGAAGCTAGCTAGTAGAAGTGGGGACAGCAATCTACATACCCCAGAATTTCAGCATAAATACTTCTTCTTGTATGTGTGTCTGTCTCCCATAAAGTATTTTGTTCTCTTGTGTTGTATACCAGCTTTCATACAAAACTGAAATCCAGTGAAATAAACAGTGCTTTCAGAGTGACAAGTGGCACATTAACTACTGTGCCAATTTCACGGTTCTGCCAGCAAAACCCTGGCTGCAAAAATGAGATGTGAGTGACCATGGAAGAGGAGTATCAAAAAATTATGTGTGATAAAGACTTAAACCCCATGAAGATACAAGAGACTCAACATAAAATTTTGGAAGGCTCTTTGTGTTTTGCTCGCAATTCCTTTGACAAAATGGAGGGCAAGAAAAATGCCAGTCTACAATCTTCCAAGCAATGAAATTATTCTTCACTGCTCAAATAGCAGGTTGATCCAATAAATTTCTTTCACCCAATAAACACATACTCAGCTGTTGTTGGAATGGAGGTAACCTTCAAAATATTACTGTCAAGGAATGATGGAATTCATCTTTCCACTCAGCAGCATTTAAAGAGCTCATGGAAAGAACAGATGTATTTTACCAACAGATACAAAATGCCCTTTGCATCCCTTAAGACCAATGGGAACTTCAGACACTCTTGCACTCAGCAATAAGAGTGTGAGTTTATAATCTATTGCTGGCTTTAGAAATATCATGTACAAAGAGACAGAGTATAGTACAGGCTAGAACCATCTTTCTCTTTGATATAGTGGTGTTCTCAGCTAGAGTGTAACAGCATCTCACGCTGTGCACCTCAGTCGACAGGGATGAAGCATCCTGCTGAATTCAGCTGCCACTGAACTTGTCCAACAAGATCTTTCTCATATAGCAGAAGTTAAAACAACCTTTGCCAAGGTAATAAAGTTAAGCTTGTGAAAACTTGGAATTAGCCACAGAAGATTCAGATCCCCAAACACTATCCCTCTGTATGGAAGAACACACTATCCCTCTGTTGAATAACAGATTTTTAGAAAGTACAATAACTGCCACAGTGTCTGCTGTAAAGTAAATTTGATAATGTACTAGCAATGCTGCCATAACTAGTAGATACTGTGAGCAAGCAGTACTAGATCATTATTTTCATCTATGTCTTATGATTTATATATGTCTTATGATTTATATATGTCTTTTAGTTCGTTGTTGCTTTGTGGAATGAAACATTTAATGGACCTAAAACAAGGAGGTATACATGACTGGATTGTGCTAGTGAACCATTAACTACACAACCAGGAAAGCAAAGCTTAAAGGCATTTGAAGAAAAACTGAGGATTTTAGCTAGGGTTCCCAAAATTATGAATGCAAGATGGTAGCAGAAGCCTTGAAAGTGTAAGGACAGAATAAAAATAGAAGCCTCAAGATAAACAAATCACCAATGTTTAATCAGTGTTCTTAAAAGAATGTTCATCTCATCTGAAGAAAAATATACCCTGATGGATGATCCAGATGAACAGTTTGTCTGAGAATGGAGAGTCCTCATAATGAAAAGATTTTCTAAGAAAATATACTTTGTTGGATAGTCCATCAAATTAAAGTGAATACTTCTGTGGAAAAGCTGACTAAGACTGTATAGAGATCAGGTAATTAAACCATATGAAGAAACATTGTAGCTGACCATAACTGATAGCATAGGTGGAGGCACATGTAGATTCGGTATATAACACTGTAACATATGTCATTGAGTTCTACAAATGCCTCTTTTTTGATACCCAGATATTCACAATTGAGCACTTGATATCCTGTACTGTACTGCCAGGTATGCTTATACTGTGCCATTATCATTACAGGGAATTGCATCTTAGTACTAGTTTAAGACACTGAGTGTTTAATCACTCCACTTAATGGTCATTGAGGACTGGCTGCTAAATCTAAATGCAACACACTGTGGAGAGAAAGTAATACCGAATACACCACTGATCTGAGGTAGTGAGCCCAGGTTATATAAATTCCAGCTTATATAAAAAGATTTTGGGAAACCACACTGAATAGGGTTTTTGTCTTAGAGAATGAACTTGGATATTCTCATCCAGGAACCACATTTATTGGGCACCATCATGGGAAAATGTCACTTTTGCTTAGGAAAAATGTCCTTGTAATGCTAGTGTAGACCACCTCAGAGAATATAAAGTAGCCCATATTTTTAAAAATAATTTCACTGATTTCATAATCTTTTTTTTTTTTTCGTAATTTGTCAGCAACCATTTAACAAGGGAGTTAAAGAGCAGTGAGGGAACTGTGCCTTTGGGCCTTTTCATATTTTATTCTCTGTGTGGTTTTGTTGCCAAGTATAATTTTAACCCATGATTGACTCAGGTAATTGTATTCAATCTGTCACCATCTTAACTAATTTTTAAATATATTCTGGATGCCTAAAACAGAAGTACATGGTAGGAATTTCAAGAATACATAATAAGCTTGGCTAACTATGGAAAATCCTGTGTGAACATTTATCTTCTTCATCATTCCTTTGTGCCAATCCTCTTTTTTTTTAATATATAAACATAGTTACTAACTTATTTTGAGATCTGAAGTCTCTCTTTGTTGAGCAGTTCCAGAATACTTTTAGAAAGCCTTTTTTTTTTTTTTCTGATAACTGTAGATTCATAAGTGAAGAAAATTTTCAAATTTCACAATGAAGCATTGTTCAAAAGGTTTACAGGTTTGTTTTGAAATCACACTCCTTTGCAGTTTAAAAGGTAAAACAAGAGAGGAAAATGTAGCTCATTTAATGTCCTCAGTCTGTAAAGGAAAGACTAGCAGTTCAGTCTCATAGTTCACATAGGGTGAAAGTGTTCATTTCCCTTTACAGGAACTACTTAACCAAAAGGGACAAAAGGGATGGGATACAGTGGGAAGCACATGGAGACAGAGCTCCATCCATTCTTCTACTCCTTCAAAGACACCACAGCACAAAGCAATTACACTGTCCTGACAGCAGAGCTGTGGCTACATCCAATGATGTTCAAAATACAGACAAAGAAATATTGGGTTGTGCACCTGGTGTCCTGAGTTTTTAAAGTCATAAATGTAAGTATTTGCCTACTACTGGACTTCCTTTTAACAGCCATATATACTGTAAGTATGATGTGATCACCTAAAAGCTTCAGAGTCTTTGATCTATTGCATACCAGATCCCTTCGGTTTTTTGAAACTTTGAGTGGCTGATAAATAGATCCTACTTCAAAACTACTCCAAAATCAGACTAAATAAATAATCTTTTATAAAGTCTATAGAAGGTTACTTTGTAGAATAGTTCTGTTACCATTCAGTTGCAGACAATCCATATCCACGGCGTAAATGAATAACTTATATTTTATTAAGCCTAAGGACACATTTACTTATTGTAGATATAAAGTAATAATCTGGTACTGAAAGAAATCCCTCCTCCTTCCCAGTTCACAGCCAGCAGCATTAAACAACTCTAGGTGTTAAACTAGCACATTAGCTAAACGTTACTGAAGAAATGTGTCTGTGACCTCAGCTGTTTATGAGTCTTTCAAAATGCAGCTTAAATTAGCCAGAAATGTTAGTGAGAGGAGAAAAAAAAGCATGAAATTTTTAACTCAGAATCAAGGATGTAATGGAACCTTTTAAATTTTTAATGACTTACACTGATGTCAAGGAGGGCACTTTCTGATAAACAACTGTTTTATGATAGATCCTTTGTGCACTGAACTTGAAAATTCTTGTTCTTCTGAAGAAATCCTTAAACACGCACCTTGATATTCTTAAGATGCTGCTTAGCAACTACCTTATCCTGCATGTGTCTACTTTATCAAGTTACATTTAACATGAATTGAAAACATCCCTGCTCCTAATGCAAACTGTAATCTTAGTTCCCTGTGAGGTTACAGAGTAGACTTGCCCGGATGTCTTCCAGTGAAGTTGTTCTCTTTATATCTCAGGTATTGGAAAAGAAGTCAAATGACCGGAAAACCACAAGTTCACATGTAGTAGTGGCCAACTGCATATTAAAGTGATTAATCCATAACAGATCCTAAATTAAGAATAGTGGTGAGCCTTATTTAAAAAAAAGATCTGTTAAATTAACTCAACAACCTTGGCTTTTTTTTATATAAAAACCTTTAATAAAAATTTACTTATACAAGGCCCTGTTAATTCAGTGTCTTGACAAAAGTGTGGAAAAGTGGTTGTGCTGATAAGTCTCACAACTGCCGTTTACAGAATATTCCAACTCTAGTGGAGCTGATTCTATTACAAAGCTTGATACCAAATACACATCTGATATTTCACCAGATTTCAGTGGCTTGATATCAATTTCATTTTTCAAACTGAAATGAAAATTACTTAAGCTGAGTCTTCATCCTTTGAGCTACTCCACATAGGCTGTTTCTTCTGTTACGAATACTTATGCAGTCAGCATGGATTCAAGGCTATGTTTAGGTAAATAGAAGTCAAGCATTTTATTGTACACTACAATACAGTTAGCTATTGTGTATCAAAAACTTCAGAATGTACAATCTGTTAGAATTTGGCTTTACTGGAAGACTTCTCAGATTTATAGGATCAACCCTTATTTCATTAATTTATACAATTAGTTTTAATTGCTATAGTTGGGGGTTCAGATATTTTTTAATTAGCATTTCATTTTAATCAGCTGTTAAAAGGAAAAAGTACTACAGAGAGTTACATTAATTAAATTGTTCTCAGTAAAGCAGAAAGAGGGAGAGTAACCTTTTGAACTTTCAGTACTGAGAGTTCCCAGAGAGGAAGAATGCATCTGTAAGACTAAACAAGAATTTTGTCGCTGATAAATATTTCAGTGAAACAAATGAAATAGAACGTTGAAATGGAATCATTGGAAAGAGTAAATACAGTCTGTTAAAACATTTAATATTTGAAAAAAAAATACCAGCGAATTATAAAAAACTAATCAGAACTAACAAAAGTTAATTTGTGAATGTTAGGCTGGCAGACAGAGGAGGAATACACACTGCCTCAGACTATGTAAGGTTTGTGATAAATGAAGCCATTATCTGCTCAATCTCCATACAGCAGACATTTTCAAACAATGAGCAATGTGATTACTAAAATAACAAATGACTTCCTACACCTATTCAAAATCTGAAAAGTATTCTTTTTGTGCTTACCCTAAATGTCTCAGTTCAAGATTAGGACAATAAAACAGGATTGCATCTAGTTGATGTGAACATAGGTGCTTAGTGATGTTTTAAATATCCTAAGATACTGGAGATATCCACACAGATATGCAGAATATGCGTCTGACAGAGATCCTGTGCCTTTCTGAGGCAGCATCTGGAGGCCAGATGACTACCCTGGGGTATCTGAAATGGCATTCGATGCCCATGTTTAGGCAATTTATCTTACTTACCACAGGGCAGATTCTGGCTGTTCATGTATGAATGCACAAAATAGAACCAAAGGGAAAGAGTGAGTGCTACAGGAAATGAATTATATACAGATTTAGGACATATGTGATATAGATTATGGTAGCACCCACTACAAGGATCATAAAGTAAAGAATTTGGTATTAAAATAAACTGATACAAATCAATTCAGGTCATGCAGTACAACTTTGTATTACTGAAGCTGATGGACAAGAACTTTAGCTGTGATTCTGCAGAGATGGGCATAATTTATTTGATGTCTTGGTCCTCAGCACAGTGAATGATTAGAAATGTGTACTTCTGTGAAAGGAACAGCTTATTCCACCCGTGCATGAGAACATCAGTCAGGGCAGGTATCATGAGCACATAGTATTTACATAAAAAATAACAAGTAGTACTTTTTTCCTTCCAGAATGTATTAGAACTTCTTGCCACAGCAAGCATAGAGACATGTCTCATAAAACTTATCCTAAAATGAACCAAATTGGAAGATGAGACTTAGCTGTTGCAGCCAAGAGTATAGGTATATTAAAAAGCAATTTGCCCCATCATTCATTAGTATATCTATCAGTGGTTATTAAAAACAGTGATCTAGATGCAACTCTGGCTCATACAGTCCTTCAGCTACTAATTGCAGGAAGAGTATACAGGAGAAAAATTCTTTTTTTTCTTCATTTTCTTTGTTCCCTACATTCTCTCCCCAAGCATCTGCTATTGGCCACTCTCGGAAAACTTACTACACTGGTGAAATTTTTTGTTCATATCCTCTAACAAGTAATACTCACTCCAAAATATAAAAGGATGAAACTCTAGCTCCTGTTCTTATAGCACTTTGAGTCTATTAACAGACGATAAGAATATCTATAATACAACTTTATCATGGATTAAAATTCATATTTTGCCAGATAAAGAATTAAAATTGCTAGACACCAGTCCTTCTATGGTGACACAGTATTGTGAAGGCAGTTTTATATTTCCCAGCCTCTGCAGAGCGAGGCTATGCCTCTACATTCACCTTTCCTCCCAGAGGTGGGGCAATGCTGTGTGAATGACTTTCCTTACTTCAGGGCTAACTGTGAGGGGCAGGAGATGTAGATGAGCTTCTTCACCCATAGGTGCTAAAGCAAGGCAGGCATTAGCACTGTGGCATTGACAGTAGCATCTATCAGTCCTGGGAAAGAAGTGTGAAGAAGGAGGTTCTGATAGGGTAGGAACAAGAGAGGAACAGAAAATGATCCCCTTTGGACTCCCCTGCCACCTTAGCTTAGTTCTTTCCACCTCTGGAAAAGGGACAGCCCCATCCACACAACCACATCACAGTAGATAGGGAGGGGGATTTGGGGGGAAGAGAGGAGACAGAGTGAAAGAGCTTGCCATTTCCTACATGTGGCTAAAAAGCCTAGTGCTACCCATATACATGCAAGAATCCAGACTATTTTTATTCTGTATTCAGAAAATCCATAGAGACAGATTTAGTCTTAAAATCTATGGCATACATTGTGTGCCAGAGACAATTGGTTCAGTTCTGCAGCCGAAGAACCCAGTAAGTCAAAAAAGCTAACAGGCTCTGGGAACGGATATTGTATGTAATGGGGACACATAACTCAATCCCTTAAAAATCAACACATCATATAAAATTCAACTGCAAGATAAATATTACTCTAATAACATACTAAAATAGTGACATTATCTAGTAAGTGCTAACAGCTTGTGCTGGAAGAGGAAGTTATAAGAGGATGGTTAGTTTTTGGGTGTAAAAACTATACAAATACATAAATAAATGCATAAAGTTTTTGTTTTGCATGATATTATAGACTGGATAGTATCAAATGTTCTTGGGTGGAAAATGTTCATTTTAATATTATCAGGTATGTGTTTATATTTTTTAACAGTGTTGTTGTTGGGTATTTTTTCTTTTTAAATATATTTTTCAGCACCAGTCATAGCAAGCACATTTCTTGTAATCCTTCCAAGAATAGTTCATGGTTATGACTTTCCACAAGAAAAAAAAAAGAAAATAAGGTAGCTCTCTATCTTACACATATGCTAGGAAGTAAGCAGGAGTGAAATTGTGAGGAATCTCTACCACAAATATAACTGCAACTCATTTGTTTCAGTATCACCAAAATGAATACATTTCAACTAAATGTGCATTTCTCTACAGAATCACAACCACCTCTAGTCCCCAGCAACACAACCATACAATAGATGCCCAGTTTAAAAGGGTCTTCATAACCTTTATTTACATTTTCATGATTTTACAGGCAAAAAAACTCTTCCAAGAAGCTGTAGCCGTATAGTGCCATTGGAAGAAATTGGAAGAGATTGAGGACATCAGGAGTGTGCAAGAACTTCTGCATTAGCAGTTTTTTTCTTACCCAAAACTCTTATTAATATGTTCCTAGGAAGCACAGAACAATTCCCAACTGACCATAAATCTGGCCATCATCTTCCCTCAGGGTATACAAGAAGGACACACCAAGACATATATAAGAACTATATGTCATGAAGAGCTTGGATGCACCCTGCCTGCACCCTGTCTTCAGCAGTAGCCAGTCTCCAATGCTTCGTGAGATACTGAGGATCCTCCTTATTCTACCTTTTTTATTTTTCCTGCTTTGTGACTTTATTTGGGGAGGGTGGCGTGGTTCCTTACACACGCACCCTTTTTTGTTTGTTTGTTTTTGTTTTACTGGTCCCGTAAAGATGTACTTATTTCAGTACTACTGACCTCTGTCACTGAATACACAGTACTTCCACTGGGGTCATCTGCTATGTTCAGCAGGTCCTATCTAGGTAGGTCCTACCTAGGACACTGCAATATACGAGAAAAAAAAAAAAACAAACAAACATATTCCCTTCCTGGATTAATGTTCATACATCATTCTACAGGAGTGGTCCTATTACAATAGATACAAATATAAATATTCATTTCTCTCTCTTTATTATTTTATTCTTTCAAAATGTTCTGGCTAAGGTTTTGTGTGAAATTCTGGTTTTATAAGGCTCCTCCTCTTTTGCTTTGATAATCAGCTTATTTCCTCTGGAATAAGCACCTCTGCTCAGTTCTACGAAAAGATACGATTTCAGCATTTTTTCTACCCTGCGTATTCTGTCCCAACTCCAGCAGAGCTTCTGTTTGTGATTCTGCTCCTCTGTCTCTAGGCTCTTCTCATGAAGTCTCCACCTGAGAGGTGATGAACACCTGTGCTCGGCAAAGTAGGGCTTTACACTGAGTTACTCTGCCCTAAGGTCATTAACTGTACTGAACTTGGTGGCTTGTCTTTTACACAGCTTCTGTCATCAGCTTCTTTTTCACAATGATAATTTTAAAACTAAAGTTTGGAATCAGAGGGGAAGGGTAATAGTCACTCCCTTAGCTAATCTAGACCATGGTCACAGTTCTCAGATACCAAAATGTGATTCATCATGTTAATACTGACATGTAATGATTGTGGTATTTCATGTCTAAGCTTTCATTATTTTCCAGAAAACAAACAAAAAAGGAAAACATTTTGACACAATCATAGTTAAAATAATGGATTACAAAGAAAATTAAGGAACTAAAAAATTTCCTATCTAAGACTTATACAAAGTTTAGTTAATTTACAAAAAAACCCTCCAACATACAAACCCACAGCCAAAAGCCATGAACTATGAGGAGGTTCTGAAAGCACACAGATATTTTAAGATTTCTCAAACAAGACGCATCTGCATCCTTAACGCTGTCCCATTGGGATTGTCATTATGACACAGACATTAGTCCATTAACATTTAGTTAACAGACATCTGAAACATAAATGTCATTTTCTTCTCTGTCTAATCCATCTCCACTTAATATTTTCCTTCACATGCAGCTTAGTATGACCAATGTACTGTCAGTCATTCATGAGGCTAGTTCACCCTGCTGAACAAGATCCTATTTGACACTAAGCTATTTCCTGTTTTTTTCCGAGTGCAATAAGCTGTGTGATAATTAAGATAATTAAGCAGGTTAAAAGTTTTATCAGGGAATTTTCTGATATTGATTTCTATCAGTTGACAGGGATCATTACAGGCCTTCCTTCCAGTGCTTCAGCTGGGGCTTAAACTCTGATGTTTAGAGAGGACACAGCTCCAAAGAGGAATTGTTAAATATCCATAACCCATTTTGTAGTTAGATTTCTTCTGTAGAGTCTACATCAAAAAGGAACTAACTCACACAACCATGTACACATACACACACACAGAGCTTCAGCTCACGCTTCAATTATCATAAAAACTTTGGAGAGAGGCATCAAGCAGAGATGTCCCTGCCTGAATCACAGCTTTAGATTTTCTGAAGTGCTCAAGGTAATGTTATGTCAGCCTCATGACATTGCCATGTGTCCTGGTTTCAGCTGGGGTACAGTTAATTTTCTTCACTGTAGCTAGAATGGGGCTATGTTTTGGATTTGTTGTGAAAACAGTGTTGATAACGTGGAGATGTTTTAGTTGTTGCTAAGTAGTGCTTACACTACTCAAGGACTTTTTCAGCTTCTCATGCTCTGCTGGGTGCACAAGAAGCTGGGAGGGGACACAGCCGGGGCAGCTGACCCAAACTGACCAAAGGGATATTCCATACCATATGACATCATGCTCAGTATATAAAGCTGGGGGAAGAAGAAGGAAGGGGGGACATTTGGAGTGATGGCGTTTGTCTTCCCAAGTAACCGTTACGCGTGATGGAGCCCTGCTTTCCTGGGGATGGCTGAACACCTGCCTGCCCATGGGAAGGAGTGAATGAATTCTTTGTTTTGCTTTGCTTGTGCACGCGGCTTTTGCTTTAGCTATTGAACTGTCGTTATCTCAATCCACTCGTTTTCTCACTTTTACTCTTATTCTCCCCCCCCATCCCACCGGGGCGGGGGCAGTGGGCAAGCAGCTATATGGTGCTTAGTTGCCAGCTGGGGTTAAACCACGACATCATGTCTTATTGTTTGATATTTCTAGAATGCAAATCAGTCTAATACAATTCACAACAAATACTATGTTATTCATTTAAGTATTACCTTGTGCTGAAAAGAGGTGGCAGACTACAGAGCAGTTACTGGGAAGTCTGATGTGCTGCAGCAAGGAAAAAATGCTTGAAATTCCTGAGTCCTTCAAATCTGCATGGCAATAATTAATGTATTGAAGTCAAAGGATAACAAATAATTTCTGGGGTTTTATTATCTCATTTCTTTGTAATTATAGCAACCATTAGTGAGTAACTGGTGCCCAGTGAAAATTTACTCTCTCCCCGTGGTTATTTCAGGTAATTGTAGAGCTATTAATCTCCAAAGACATAAAACAATATTAATGTTATATCGATAAAACATTTAAGAAGTAATTTTAATTTACAATGTTCTACAAGCAGTTTATGGGTCACAGCCTTACTGAAGAATTGACTTAAATTTAGAAGTGAAGTCATTTAATACACCTACAACCTATATACTCCCTCCCACGCTTCCCACTTTTTAAAGACCCTACTTCAGAGATCATATTGACCTTCCAGGAGGTCAGTCCATGGAATCTTTCAGTACTAACTTTTCAGAAACTTATATAGCAATCTCTATACTAATTTTATAGCTTTATGGTTGTTGTGAAAAAGTATAACTGAATTTTTTTTCACTGACTCTTGGATAAAAGATTATTCTCCTGTTTACATGGAGCATATTAGAAGCTGTTGACATACAGGGAAGCAATTTATTTTATTGAAGACAAATGAGCACAATTTTTTTTAACAGCATAATGAATCTGTATGAGAGGAACAATATATTCTCTGAATGGCTAATCTCTCAATTCAAGGAGTGTACTAATGATGAGTGTACTTCATTAACACATTTTTACAGGTACAGTTCTGTATTAATGTTAGTGAATAAGACAGGCTATATTGCTAATGCAGTAAAGCTTGAGACTGTAGATCTCAATCTTGTCTACTGCTATGATAAATTCACATTCCAAAAAATACAAGTAGAAGTACTGACAACTAACATTTTTACTATTACTGACATTTTACAGCTAATCTTACAAAACTTCTTTTTGAATCCCAGATACTAGGTTCATGTAATCATGGGAGAATATTTTTAGCTTTCTTTAAAAAGTTGTGAATCCTCAGGGCCACAGAGAAAAGTTTTCATATGCAGCCAAGCTGCTATTCAAAAAACAGATGGTGCAAAAGAATTGCTCCAAGAGTATTTTTAATCTTAGAATTTAAAGGCTTCTCTGGGGGCCTGACTCAAAACATCCGAGCTCATGGTATTGGAATACTTATAGTAAGTGATATAATGAAAAATTCTAACATTAGACATCCTTCAAATCTTGGCATTATCTTCCCTACATACTAAACTATGTAATGACTAAAAGACATATTCATCAAACAATGCTGACTTCTTCCTTCAGTATCATAAGCAAGACATAAACTCTGCTTAACTAGTTACTTAAATCAGGTTTGCAACTGATTTGCATTGTGGAAACAAGATAAAATTTTTAAAAATTGCAAAAACAAGAGAGATATTTTATAAATGTCTTTGGCTCAAAATTTCTAAAATAAATCTTTGCCTTTTATTACTGTACAATGAGAGTCACGTAAAAACATAATACACATTTTTTTCTTTTGCCAGAGTTATCAAAGCTTTTAACATTTAATATGCTGGCTTGGGTTTAAATCCTAAAAAAGATACTATTTTCACAGTCGGCAACCAAAACAGATACCATTCTTCTCTCAACTCATACTCAAGAATAGTAATGACACTGTCCTGATTACCTGCTTATCACAAACGCTATTTTTATCTGATTTAAATGTCAGTAGGCCTATCAGAAGCTCATGGAGTGCAGGACCTGTTGTATTGCCTAGAGATTAAGTCATAAGTCATACAACCTGAGTTGGCAAAAGGCATACCTGGCAAAAGGGCTGAACCCAGCAATACTGGGTTGAAAAAAAGACACACAAACAAAACCCAAACCAAAACAAAACAACCCCCAAAAGACAAAAATAAGACCATCTTGCTCCTGGTGCTATTCAGCATGTGTGAAAATAAGGTTTTATGACTGACTTGGAGAAAGTGTCATTTGGGTTATCAAACTCATCTGATTATGCCCAGATGTCCAAAATCTAAGAACAGTGTACAACATTTAAAAATAATTCAGAATGGAAAGTTTAGTACCTGGATTCAGTGTAGTTATTGGAAATTATATAGCCATAAGTTATCTCAGGTATTTAATGTAAGCAAAGTCTTCCCAGCTGTTTGAACCCTGGTGAAGTCTCTAAAAATAGCGACAGATTACAGCATAGTGTGCTTACTTATCATCATGTCCAGGTTTGCTATTTTAAATATGTCAGTAAATCTAGTGTTTTCACTGATAACTATGATGCAATATGAAGATTTAACTGCTACCATGCAACATTTCAAAGACCACATAAAATCCCTAAATTGCTAATTGTAGTTCTACCCACTTAAAATAATTTGATCATTCTTGCAGGTGGTTAGAGGAAATGTATTATTTTGTTATTGCACTAGGTACATGGCTGACATAAATTTTGAAAGGTTTTTTATAAAATCTCATTTCCTTTTGCTATTTCCCTGTAAGAAAGTTGGATTTCTGTACCCTGTAAGGGTAAAAATCAATATTTGCCTCTGCAGCCTTCAGAGCAGACCAAATCCCCTTTTAGAAATTTTTTTTGGTCCAAATTTTAGTATGATTTAAAAGACAATAAAACTGAGGTATGATCTCTGCTTACCATAACCTGAGCACATGCAACGTGACACAGCCTGTGTTAGTTATTACAACTTGCACAAGCTTCAGTCAGTTGTATCCATGTATCTATAGGTAGTGTTAAGTCCAAAAAGCTGAAGATTTAGGATTTCTTGGTCCCATTATGTAAACTTTAGCTAGCACTATATATGACCAGTATTTGAGGCTTTTAATCTCATCAACCAATTTCATAAAAAGATGATTTACAGACTAATTCCTTCCCAAATCCTTACAAGGACAAGATTCTAGATGCTGATCTTGCAGAAACTGCCAAAGAGTTACAAAAAAATGCTTCAAGGAAGGATCCTACCTCAGAGAAAGAATACTGAGTTGTTACCACAGCCTGTCAGATTTCAGCTGCTTTCTCTTATAGTAAAAATTCTATCAGTTCAGCCCAGTCCAATATTGTTGCTTTCCATGCCCATATCACATACCCTTAGAACAATCACTTTATCACTTATCAAAATCCCAGTAAAATAAGAGAAACAGCAGGTGATTTCCTGTTCAGGAAAATATTACAAAGCCTTTTTCAGATTTTTAAACCAATATTACTGCTGCAGTTATCTGGAGCCGTTTCAGATTTGTTCCTTTTAAGGCTAAACTTCATTATATGAAGCTTGTAGTTGCAATCCTAGTAAGTTAAATAAATAAGTACATAAAATCCTGTTTTCTTGAAACACATGTAGCCTTATTGCTATTTCTACAGCCAAAGGAAGTCTTAGGTCATACTTATAGCTGACTCTCCCAAGACATCTAGGCAGGAAAGACTGCAGGAAGGTATCCCCTGAGCTGCTTCCAAGAAGCCAGCACGCCCACATAGTATAGTGCATTGTACATTAACCTCCACAACCAGCACAGCTTTGTTAGTACCATGCTCGGTCAGGTTCAGCAAGCCCCATCTTGCAGCACGGGTGTAGTTTTGGTGCTCAAAGCAGTCACAGTGAACTAAAACATCCCCTCATCACAGCTTTCCTCTGTTCAGCCTGTGATACCTCTTTAGTGCCTTTTTACTCTTTCCTTTCTTTACCAACCACCTACACAACTTCCCTTTCCACCTCGTGAAGCCTGAGAGTGCAAGCCAGGACCTTCACCATCCACTGTTTATCATCTGATCTGCTATGGCTCTATAGCTCATTACTTGGAACTATGTCTCTCAGTATTTGCAGAAATGTCACTCTAAAGGTGTGTTGCTGACATTTGCATTTGTTTAAGAAGGAAAAAGTCTAGTAAAACAGTTTTAACTAGTTCTTGCCTGGCTGATCTGATTGAAAACATCACATAATAATAATCCATGCTGTTACAAAAACTGCTGGCTTCTTTTCTATTCTCACATCCCTTGCTGAAAATATACTATCAAAGTCCATCAATATCTCTCATTAAAGGAATTAGCTGTAGAGAAGAAGAGGCCAAAGGAAATAAAAAAGTGTGTATGTGTGTGTGTGTGTGTGTGTGTATATATATGTATGTGGGGTTTTTTCTCCCAAAAAGTCAGATACGCAGTCTCTTCACTATTTCCCCAACTCCTCAAATCAAGACCTGAACCTAGGTGGGAAAGGCAGGCAGATTTGATGCCTGAAAAGGACACCTTTGAGAAGTTGTCTATACGAGGATGTCCAGGGGTCCTGGCAGGCCTCTCTAGCACAGGAATTAACCTCAGCAGAGCAGCACATGACTCCTTGCTAATTGTTCATGACTGCCTTTTCACTTGCATGTTGAAGATGTTACTTGTCTTACTTGCAAGTTATATATCTAGCCTTAGCAAGGATTAAACTTTCCAAATAAAATATTGTTTGGTTGGTCATAGCTCTGCACTGTCGTGCTTTGATATTCAACAGGGAGTGTGCAGAATGTACAGCATAGCAGAATAGTAGAGTCTGTTCACTCTGCTCATGGCTTACTCTGTGTGTGTGGCTTGCTCCCAGCGCTGTTACTATAACACCATCCTTACCACCCCTGACCCTGGGCCTGCTAAAATTTCCTGTTTGGTTACCTGAAAGACTTTAAAGTAGTTGGGCACCTGCCAGCTCTGTCAAATTCTTACAATACAGCTCTAAGGCAAAGATTTGTGAGACCTTTGGCTATGGTACCATGTTCATAGTTGCTCTCAGTAAGTAAACAAAAACTGGTGCCTGGTGCCAATAGGGAAGGGTATTCTGTGCATGCCACACAAATTACCCAGTTAGTCATTCTGGTCCTGTAACTGGTAATACCACAGTTACTGCTACTTACCTACAACTATCTGCCAGTTTGTATTCAACAAAATTCTAAAGCTCGTGGTGCATTCTCACCTGCACTCTGATACTTTAAAGCATTATATGCAGTTATACAGGGTTTACAGGTTTTCTTGCAATCACTGTGAATTCTCCAGGTTTACAGGTGCCAGAATGAGAATTTTCACCTCTTTTCTTGCAGTCAGAGTATATGCATTCACATGCCAAGGTTCAGCTGGAGTGGTCTCACCTGATGTTTATGCAAGATTGTCCCTCATACCTGTTGGATGGTATTTCACATTTTGCCTTCGGGTGCTCTTTCTTCACTCTTTTTCTCAGTGTGACATTTTGTATCTTAAGATTATAAAATCCTATTCTGATCATTGCATTCCTTTTATGTTCTGCTTTAATTTCTTGTTGCTTTTTTCTTTAGGATGGCTCTCTATCAGAAGAACAAAATCATGTCAATGGGTAGAGTTCAGCTTCATAAACAGTTCTTGAATAAATACAGGTATAAATACAGGTAATCACCAAAATCATGCGCTGGTTTCATGAGAAACGTTCTCCTGAAAGTCACGTACATAAACTGATTTCCACTAGCTGATAGTCTGATGGACTCATTTAAATGAATGAGGAATGGTGTTTCATTGAGCAAAGAAAAGCTAAAAATTTCTGATAGATTACTCATGACCCTTTCAAAAACCTATCCAGAAAACAGTTTATTCACAGTATCATATTTACAACTTGTGTCCAGATCTTAAACTATTAAAGCAAAGTTAAAAACAAAACCAAAACCAAAAACCATCTTGTATTTTGCAAAAAGACACTTTCATTTGCCAGGTCATTGAGAAGACTTTCTTTACAGATATAATCCAACATATTAAAAATGCTTCAGAATTTTTTATATGGGCTCCCTACAGCTACAACAAGCTCTATAAAAGAAGATCCAAATTTGCTCCAGTCAAGCTATGCATGGAAGCTAAAATCCACCTGTACACCATCCGTTCCAGGACTGAGAATGTGAAGTAATGAACATCTAGAAGAGCAGGATAATGATTCAAAACACCACAGAGAGAGCACCACACTATCCATCTAAGTCTATAATGATCATTTCCCAATACAGTGACGTAAATCTAATCAGTGATGCATGGTAATATATGAAAACACAGTCTTTACCACCTGCAGCAATACATCTCACCTGTGAAATGTTGCAGGCATTAGACTCCAAGTGCCATATAATTAATCACACTCTGCTTATCTAAATATTCCCCCAGTGTTCTTATAGACTGTTTCTTTCTTCTAGGTCAAAAACTTCACTGACAGCTAAGGAATTTTTGTCACTTACTTCTGCTGACACATTTCACCCTTTGTTTTTAAATTGTCATGGAATGTACATGTTAATGTACAAAATTAAAGGCTTTTCTTCAGAATTGCTTAATGTCATGGTGAGAAAATAATACTCTTTGGCAATATATTTTAACTGTGAAGCTCTCTGAGTCTCACAGTATGATTTAAATAATGTTACCAGATTTTAACTTAGGCTATGTTATTGCTAAATTCCATCTTTTCTAATATTTCTTATATTTTTTTAAAAAACCTATAGTAACTATTTTAAAGATAATAAAATGCCTATCAAATGACTCTTCGCGCCAGAAATTAAAAATAGAGCTAAACAAAAATATTTTTATTATGAAAGCTACCAACCAAAAATCTTTTTTAATGAAAATATTTTTGTGGCTTTTGATTCAAAATTTTCCTAGATTTTTTTCAGTGAAAATCTAAAAAACTTCTCAATTTTTAATAAATGTATTTTATATTAAGATAACATAAATTAATATAAAACACTATACATTTAAAGACAAAGAAATCAAGTTGAGTGAAGGCTGGATGCACTGTATTAAAAACATAAGGTAAAAAATAAAGAGTGCTAACTATTCCATCCTGTCACAGCAAGATATTTCATTGTAAGGATTTGTTCACAAAGTAGAATTGTTGAAAACCTCAGAAGACAAACAAACAAACCACATCCTCACATGCTGTCTTGATTTCTAGACCAAACCACAGTGTAAAAGGTTGAGCTAACCTTGGGGGAAGCAGAATAATCTTTGGAAGATTTCTTGAACCACACACAACATCTAAACCTTCAGCTATTTACTTATAAGCAAATTTAGCACCACTAGGCACTTTGTGTGAAATTTTATCAGAACATTAGTACATTCCTTTGGTGTTCAAAGGCATGAAACTCCATTTATCTGGCCTCCTAACTGCACCCAAGGAATGTATTAATTAACCATTAAAGCTGCTGGTTATGACCTATTACATTAACCCACTTCATACTAATAACAATGTCACACATACCTTATTTCTGCAAGAACTAAAAGGAAATGAAGTAATTTTTACTCTCCTGGTGTTGTTCAAAATATTAGAAGTGGCTCAAACAAATCATGTTTCAGCTTAAGAAAACCATAAATTCAAAAATTTATTCTAAATTGAGAAATCCAAGGGTCTGGTTTTCCAAGTCCAAGTGTCTGGTATTTTAGTGTCTGGTGTATATGCAGTGAAATATCAAATGCATAAAATATATAATCAACAAAATACACAAATACAAGACTTTTTATCAATTTCAGATATAGTTTTTCAAATACAAACAAAAAAAATCTTCTCTGATATTATCTTTTAATGTCAGCATATTTAATAGTAAATTGCACAAATAAGCACATAAAAATCTGTGTAATACTCACAGAAAGGCCAATCAAATAAATCCTAGTTAGATAGGCTTCAAAATTCAGAATGATGGTTTGTTAAATTTTACAGCATATTTCCTCTTTGCAAAGAGATTCTGCAGGCATAGCCATACAAAGACATCCTTTTGGTTATTGAGTACAGTTTCAATGACATCCTGTGGACTTTATCTGTGGATGTAACATGGGACACACTGACTTTCCTTAGACTGTGCTTTCCAGGGCTTACCAAATAAGTTAATGATTTTTTCTTGTGATGTCAGTAGCTGGGGAAAGAACAAACACACTTGCCTGGAACTTTGAAACACAAAGAGCTTTATACTGAGACTAGGATGGACTTCAGTTTCAATGCAGAGAAAAGGAAAGTGAATCTATATAGATATACACATGGAAATAGCAAAGACATATGGGCATTCTCTACCATGATGACTAACATCCCTGTTCATCACCCTGATCTGCACGTATTTTGGCAGATAAAAGATTGCCCTAGACCACAGCTGAACCAAATGCATTGAAAGCAATAAAAAATTTTACTATGATACAACATATACAGTAGGTCTTGGAACAGTTGTAATTTCCCAGTTATTATTATAATGGATAAATGAAACTGATAAAGCCATTATCTTCCATCAGAAGTTTGTCTGAATACAGAAATTGTGATAAATCAGTTTCTAATAAGGAACTTTTGTTCATTTGGCAGTGTAGGCTCTATCACAGAACAGTAAAACATGATTGTTGTACACCAACTCCAATCTGTGGACAGTCCCAAGTTCACTGATATAGGAAAGTCAAATACAGCTATTTTTTCACATTTAGCAGTCCCTATCAAATTTGCCATCAGAAGAAGCTTATCTAGGCAAAAAGAATGTCCCTTTTGTTACCAGCATATTTTCTGTAAGAACAGTCAAATGACTACAATTTAAAAATGAAAGCTATGATTTTTGGTGAGCATTTCTTGCATGATTTCAGGAGAAGGCAAAGAAAAAATATTTGCTACAGATTGAATAACAAGTTAATAAACACTGTCTGTTGTACCATAAAATTTGAAGAAACTATAAAAGGAAGGACAAGCAAAAAGGTAGAAAATTTCACTATGTGCTTAGGGTAATATTAATTCCTGGGAAAAAAAAGCTTAAAAACCAAACACTTCAAATTATATTGGACATCGCCACAATATTTTGTAGTCATTTTGGATTCACATTGATTTTTGTCCCACATAAACCAATTATCTCAATTCTTAAATGGAAATTTACAGAGAAAAGGACAGAATGATCTAACATCCTTTTTCATCCTTAATGCCGTCTGTCCAAGTATTTATGTTGTAAATGACAAGTCATGGGGCTAAAACCAAAAGACTTCGAGTGAGAGTGAAGTGAGAAGAGAAGGTTGCAGTAAAAAATACTGCCAAGAAAATTATTCTGGTAGTCTTTTAAAGTCTTTCATTATTTTATTTTCTCTCTCATCTTAAATTTTAGCCTGACATCTGGATGTCTACACATCTATAGTATCAAAATTCTTACTTGAGTGTAGTTAATTCATGACTGTTATTTTTTTTAAATTATTTTTTCTCCTTCCAGAAACAGGAGAGTTGCTGTTTCATCACCACATAAAATATGCAGAAGTTATATTTTTTTAAACAAGAAATTTTAAGTACCAAGTTATTTGTAAAGGAAAAATGAGAAAAGTTATTCAAATGTTCTCTCTCTTGTACATAAGATTAGCTAAAACTGTTTAAAGTTTAGCTAATATATTGAAACAATTCTCCTACACATTGAACAGATCAAAGATGCAGTTGTTCATGAAGGACTCCTGCTCAATATCAGGCAGTTCAGGATGATAAGTGTCATGATTTTATTTTTATTTATAAACCCTAAAACTCATGATGTCTTTAAAGTTAAGGTATTTCTTTAAGTCCCAAGTTTCTTATCTGTATCCACAACGTATATTCATCATATGAATCATCCTATTAACCTAAACAGCTTTCAATAATTTTGAAGTCAACACAACCTAATTTTCTTTCTAGTTATTATACATAGTTTAGACACAGTCAAACATCTTGGCCATAAATAAATTTTACATTTAGAACAAAGTGTAATCTGCTGTACAAGACTGTTGATGACATAATCCAAAGTATACATCAGACACTAACCTGACAAATCACTAACATACAAAACATTATCTATTAAATTCATTTTAAGTCTTCCTCCTGTTAGCCCCCCAGAAGGAATATCCATCATTTGGGGGTTTTCTTACTGATGCTTACCCCCTACTTTCTTTTCTGTTCACATGGTAAGTATCATAATTTCCAAAGTACAAGATATTTAACTGTGGTGCTTTAAAATAGTATTGAAAATTATTTTTTCTCCAGAAAATTCCTATAAATCAGGCAGAGAGAAAATAGCAGAAAAGAAACTAATATAAACTTTCCCTTGTTCTTGCTGAACATGTATCTCTGTATATCTCAGCCATATCATGGTGCAGTAGTTTAATTTCACTTTATGTATTGTATTAAAACAGATGGCTGACAAGTTTTACCATGAAAACCATTAAGTTTTTAACATAACTAGATTTCTACCCAAGGAAGTCAGGTAATCTCTCACTTCCCACATTTCTGTCATCCCTCTGGCCATGCTGCAGTTAGAGAATGTATGCCATGAAAAAAGTAACATTAAGGGATTACATCTATCATCTCAGGCTGAATACTTCTGAGTCTGAAATATCATTTTCAGAAAGGATCCAGGTGACAAAATGTAAGCCTACTGAAAGGAGAGATTGGGTTTTCTTAATTTATTTCAATCACTAAAGACTCCTTAAATTACAATCTCTGGTGTCTCAAAGCAAGGTATAGGAAGACAGTATATTGTGCTCACATTTTTGCTACACGTAAGTAAATTCCAAGCTCAAATTTTGATTTGCCTTTGTTTGCCTTAAAAAAACAAATGGGATTGAAGAACAAAAGAGTAAAATGTTAATTCATTTATCTTTAACACAGCAAATGTCCTGTGGACTTATATTAACTGCTGATGAATGGAAATGAGCAAATGAATGGCTAAACCTTTCTTAATCTGCTCATAACTGAGTTAATCTAGTTAATTCACTTTTAGTTTATACCAATGGAAGCATATTTTCCTAGCTGGGATGCATCTGTTGAAATGATCTACTGGGCTTGAGATGTGATATCACAGGATACACTCCATTCTTCTCTCTTAGCTAGAGATATCCTGCTGAAAACAAAAGCAATGAAATCCTACCAATTTAGAATATCATTGTCTCTCACTAGAGCAACTTTCCACTGAAAGTATAAGCCATGGGGGAACATTCTGCAAGCATGTGAAACAAAAATTCCTTAAGAAATGCATAACAACATAGAACTCAGTAAGAGCTATAAGCATCCATTCAGCATATTAACATAGTGCAGGAAACTCAGATATTCTGGAAGTGGCCCTGGGAATACCAAGTATCAAAAGAAGGGTGATGTCCTGCCTGACAACTACCAGATTATTTGATCATGTGACACCTGCCTGATATCTGTAATTATGGGTTGGAGCACGTCCCTTAGGTAGAAGACTGATCTTGGTTAAGGAAGACAAGTGGTGGGGAAATGCACTAGTTCTCCCAGACTTGTCCAACCAAGCACAGCAAGATGCACCTTCTCTCTCCCACTGAGCAGGCAAATCCTTTGTAGTCCACCCATCCTGCCTCCAGGCCTTATCTACCAGTTTCTGGCAAACTCTGCTGATGTTTCCTGAAGAACGTCTCCTCTCCATGTTTGCTTACCCATGGAGGTGTTCTTTTTTCTTTTTCTGTTCTTTCAGCCTTGACAGGTTTGGGGAGTGGACAAGTGAACTTCATGAAGGTCAAGTGCAAGGTCCTGCACCTGCATCAGGGAAATCCCCGGTATCAGTACAGACAGGGGGATGAATGAATTAAGAACAGACCAGTAGAGAAGGACTTGGGGATACTGGTGGATGGAAAATTGGATATAAGCCAGCAATGTGCACTTGTGGCCCTGAAAGCCAACCATATCCTGGGATCCATAAAAAGAAGCATGGCTAGCAGGTTGAGGGAGGTGATTCTCCCCCTCTACTCCACTTTCATGAGACCCCACCTGGAGTACTACATCCAACTCTGGTGTCCCCATGGACCTGTTAGAGCTTGTCCACAGGAGGACCACAAAAAATGATCAGAGGGCTGGAACACCTCTGCTGTGAAGAAAGGCTGAAACAGTTGGGGTTGTTCAGCCTGGAGAAGAGAAGGCTCCAGGGAGAACTTACTGTGGCCTTTCAATATACAAAGCAGTCTTACAAGAAAGACAAAGAAAGACTTTTTACCAAGGTTTGTAGTGACAGCACAAGAGGCATCAGTTTTAAACTGAAGAGGGTAGATTTAGATTGGATAGAAGGAAGAAATCTTTTACAATGAGGGTGGTGAGATAGTGGGACATGTTGCTCAGAGCAGTTCTGGATGCCCCAGCCCTGAAAGTTCAAGGGCACATTGGATGGATCTTTTAGCCACCTGAGTGAAAGATGCCCATGTCAGGGGGGTTGGACAAGATGATCTTTAAAGGTCCCTTCCAGACCAAACCATTCTGTGATTCTATGATTCTACGATTCCCTGCAGGGGACCACATTTTCAGCTTCTATCTGATTTCTTCCCAAGTACTTTCTTGCCATTAGGGACGTATAAGTAATCTCACACGCTAAAAGTATTACAGCATTTCTAGTTTCAGGTTGTCTAGCTTCAGCTTTCAAACCATGCCATGCTTGCAAAATTAAAATAAAATTAAGTTCTCTTTTATTAGAGTATATTCCTTCATGAAAAAAGAAAGAAATCAAAAGACCTCTTAACCTTTCATTAGATAAAGATTCTTGAGTTTCTCATTGTAAAAAAAATGCTTGCTAAAGTCTTGTAAGACTTTTTTTTAGTCCCTTTGCAATATGCAAACACCATATTTAAGCAACGAATATTGGAAATCAATAACGACTTCCAGTGATAATACCACAAATGCCAAAGACAGTAATTTTGATTGCACTTTTCATTCTGCTATTTATACACTCAGAATCACATACGTTTCCTTACCAAAATTCTCCCCATGAACTAGGGTTCAGCTGATTATCTATCTTGAGTCCTAAATTATTTTATTGGTCCCCACTTGTTAGGACACAATCCAATGTCCTTTAAGTGTACAATTTTTTTTTTTTAAAATATATAGGGCTCAGAATATAAATTCACAGGCTAAAACATCAATGGATTTGAGGTAATTTGCTTACTTTTTGTAAATTTTTTCTCAAGCCTACAAAAGATGATAAATCATTAAGCAATATTAGCAGTTAAGTAAAATTGCTAATTAATTAGTGCCCTGGCAAAGTGAGAAAAATGGGGCTTTCTATACCAAAAGATGTAGAAGCAGCGTACTGCAAAAATGTTGATAGAGTCATTAGTTTGACAAGTACTATTAACAATATCAACATGCAGTGTAAGGATTCCACCGATGCATAATACAAGAGAAACAACTGAAAGGGCGCAAATATAGATATGTCTTTTCAATGCCCAAAGTGACTCCTTAGAAACTTTTGATTCTGTTAGAGCATAACCAAAAATTCCCTCAAGCGTGATTAGGTTTGCTCTCAGTTTTGGATTTTCCTGTGAAATATAAACTAACTTGGCTTTATATGCTTTATCTGTATTTGCAATAGGGAAGTGTCAATATAATAAAACATTTTTCTTTAACCAGATAATATAATGTTTATAGCATTCAAAGTCACATTTTAGATCTTTAAGTATATAGTGTACCATATACCCATATTATTAGGTTATTAGTATTTCATGATTAAGTTCAGAAGTCAGCTCATTAAAAAGTTTTGTAGGTTTCCAAGCCTAGGGCAAGTTTAATTAAAGTCAGTGAAGAATTTTAAATTGAAAGAAAATTAAAGTAGTAGGAAACATAAAAAATAATCTACCGATTCATTTGAAAGTTGTCCAGAAAAAGCAAACAGGATCATTTGTTAATGATCATTGATTAAACGGGTCACATACATTACAGCTTAGGTTAGAAATAGCAAAGAAAAGCCCACTTTGAAGAAATCTGCCTCACATATGTGTCTGTTGGGCTCTAGAAGAGGCATTTTTAGTTGTATGGTATGTGACGAATTAGTTAAGAGAGCATGGACTCAGTCAGCATGGGTAGGATTCATCACATTTCACTTAACTATTTTAAATTATTACATAATAAGTGGAAAGAGATAGCATGATTCATCTTATTCTAAAGTTGTTTTTTAATACAAGTGGCTGAATCAACCCTCTGAAGATTTCTAGATTTTTGATAAACTATAGAAGGAGCCTATATGGCTAAATTAAACTAAATGCCTGTTTTTGCACACTTAAAATGGGTGAAACAAAACTGATGCCTTAAATGTTTAGGGTATGTAACGAAAAGTAAAAAAAATGCTCTTTAGACCTACATCATGGCTATCTTTCTCTAGACAAAACAAAATTAACTGAAAATAATAATAATAAATCATAATATACTTTTGAAATAAACATCTAATTTGAATTATTCAGATTAATTTTCTTTTCTGCAGATGAAGAAAAGATCTTCCATTTAGGAAGATAAGGTTCACACTTATTAAGATATCTTCTGATTTATTTGTAGGGTATTTAATTTCAAGAGTGTGTTTTGAATTGAACAAATGCACTGATCTTCTTTATCAGTTAAAGACTTTCCTTCATCATCTATAGCAGTAGCTATCACAATGTGAAAAATTCAAGTCTTGGTAATCATTAATGGAAAATCCCAATGTCATGGTTCCTACCCATTTTTCTTTTTCAGTTTAGTGAATTCCCCTCAGATATTTACTTTGCCTCTGAAAACCAAAGCTATTTTTCAAGATAAGAAGGGACTTTTGGGGCCCAAGGACATATTTTTATATCAAAAGGCAAACTTTCTTGATAACAAAGCTAATAGTAACTAAAAACACCTGGTGCTGCACTTTTCAGTATGCATATGCAAAAGTTGCAGATGCTAAAAGGAAAAGGGACACGCTGTTCAAATGAATGTAGCACTGTATGTTGTTGTGGACTTTCTTATATTATTTCATTTTGTATGGGAAATGTATTATCTGGGCAGTGCAGCCCTGTCAGCATATCGCCTGGCAGTTGTTATTGCCAATATAATCGACAGGTGAAGTTGTGTCCAACAGCAACTGCTTCACTCAACTTTCCTAGTTTTGTTTCATCCAACTGGACCAGTGGCCACAGGTGTCTTTTTCAACGCTCATGTATTTCTACTGTACACATTTGTAGATTAAAGTCAGGTTTCACTTTGAGATTATGTATACACGTGCAAGTTCTGGTTTAGCCCATCATTAATTAAAATGCCAAGTTGCACTTCACTTTTTTTTTTTTTTTTTTCCCTATAGTGTTTCTTATTGTTTTAAGGATTATAGGTTTCCTGGATAAAAAGCAGTGATAATATAAAAGCCAGACCCACTGAATATGAAAGTCAGGACTGAGGTGCTGCTCTAATGGAGTCCCACTTTATCTGCCTTCTCCAGATGGACTGAAAGTGTCTTCCGTAAGAAGGCAATAGCTTAAACATTTGTAATAACTTATTAAGAAGGCACAGCATTCTAATTCCTTTAGAAGCCAAGCAAAGGTTAGTTCCCAGTCTGCTTTTAAGCAAGCTTACATCACAGTATTTCAGGAGTGCATGCTTTTCTGATCTGTTTTTACAGCAAATAGCTATCCCAACCTCAGAGCTGCCAGTCAGCAGACTGCCAGGATACTTTTCCTTCTTGCATGTGTAAGAAAAAAGACCTGGGTAATATTCTTAAAAAATTTCAAAACTTTAAAAAATAATCTAAAGGTAAGAGTTTCAAGGCTAATTAATGGGATTCAGATTCCCAATCTGCGCAAGAAATTAAAGAAAATTATTTGCTACAGCTTTGAAATCACAAACTGGAGAACTATCATATTTTATATATATATACAATAAATTATTATATAAATTATTATAAATATATGTGTTTATAAAATATGGTGGGTGGGAGTGTACACACAAAGAAAGCTGTCTGAAACATAGGCTAAGCACAAGTGAGTAAGACAAGTATGTTCCATTAATTGCTGTAAGAGATATTGCACCAACCAGCCACTATTGACATTGATTTAGCTGGGCAGTGCGATTACCAAAGAGTTTTATGAGATTTTTCCACATTGCAAGTCATCATTATAAAAAAAGGCTATGAAATTAATCACTTTATTGAACTCTGATTGTAGGAGTATAACTACATAATTAGGTCTTAAATCATTACAGCATCCTAGATGAACACGTATTTTATACCAACTATTTAGCAGACCTGGAAAAAAACAAACATAACATAATAATATGTATTTCTTAAACAGGATCAGGTACCAAATTTAATTGTATAATAAACCCAGATGTTTAGTAAGCAATGAAATAACATCAACAGAACTATAGGCTGTTGCTCCCTCTGTCTCCCCAGAGGCTTATCTCACTGTTCTTCTGCATCATCTGATTCTGTAAATGCCCATGAGGTCCCTGGCTAAAGCAGGAGAGAGACCGAGAGCAGTCTCTTAGGATAGAATTCCTTTAACTTTGACGTGAACTTTCCAGAAGGGAGCCAGTCAGCTTTAAGAAAGAGCAATGCTGTGGTTTTGGTACCTCCTTGATCAGTCTATCAAACTTATATTTACTTCTGTTTGATCTTTTTTCCCCTGGGCTTTTTTTTTTTAATTTAATTTTGTAAGGCTGGTGGCAGATAACAGAATCGTTTTCATGTTTATACTTAAATTCTCAACTGAATTGTTAGTGTTCAGTATAACACAATATAATCTGAATTCAGCAAAGAAGGAATACTACAGTTTTACCTTCTGACCTCACTTAACTAGAGATATCTATAATAAGGTTAAATTTCTGTCCTACATAAAAATCTCAGTGCATTTCAATGACACATTGCACTGACTTATGTAAGAAGACAAATCTAGACCTCCCAAAGTTAAGTTAAAAATTTATTTCAGTTGTCAATTCTTGATCCTTCCTTAAATTTTCTTTCCCTTTTTGTTCATTCTGATTAGTACTTTTATATTTAAACATATCTCATAGTTCCTCTGCTTAGGGTAATAGGAAACTAATTCTAGCTCAAGCAAAATTTTCCATGCAAAAGCAAATTTTCAAGGCTCTGTCTTAAGCATGCCTCTAACATACTTCTCCTGGCTGGTAGTGATAAAAGATTAGACATTCAAATGACAGTAATGCCATAGTGGGCTTGTGAAACAAGGTCAGAGAGTTAAAAATTCAATAATAGGATATTGCCAGAGTTTTCAGGGGAAGTAACTTAAATATGTTTATCAAAAGAACATGACCTAATTCTGGCCAGAATAATACCTGGGTTTCAGGTATTAGTTCATCGGATTTGACTAGTAAAAGCCTGTAAAGATAGGCTTAGAGAAAAGAGAGGGATGGTTTCTAAACATATTGTGACATTGGTTAATTAAATAATTAAATGCTTAGGAAAGGTTGTGGAATTGCCAGATTCTTAAACACATTTTTCCTGCTCAGTAGTAGAATGGACTAAACAACCACTTGAGGATTTGCCTCACTCTATTTTCTGACACCAGTATTTGAACATGATAAAGGAAAAAGTCCTTCATAGCAGCATAGACATTATCCAGAAGTTTACCATTTCAATTTTAGTTCCCATTTAGATCATATGGGCAAACAACCACTGCTTAGATATACTATCCACATACTGATTTGTTTTCATAACACTCAAAATTTCAGGCTTCTGTATTTGATACTGCCCTGGATAGCAGTAGATGAATGAGCAAAAGCAGAATGGCAATCCATAAAGAAACTGTATTACAATTGCCAGTGTAAATACCACCTGTATTAACTTTACATTCTTCAAAATTTTCCAGGATGTCTTATTTTCAACATTTAGGAAAGCAGAGTAGCCCAAAGTTCACATTAGTTTATTACTGGGAGATAAAATTCAGATAAAGAGATCATTCCCTTAGAAGACAGGAAGAAAACACAACTGCAAGTATTGATCCTGATTTTAATGTCATTTAAGGAATTATTTGGGCAAGGAAGCAGCTTTCAGAAAACAGGAGTCTATTAGGTGTCAGAAGGAAACAGGAAAACTGAAATAAGAGGACTCTATCCTCTTATTGCCATAGTTTGAAACTCACTGTGATACCCAGTATATCAAACCTCACATTTTCAGAGGGATTGTCATAACTTCAAAAGAACTAAGTATGGTTTGTAAGTAATTTTCCATATCATCACCGAGTCTACAAAATAATGAAAGAAATGAATCACACGGCAACTACTTTTTCCAAAGGACTTCCAAAATTTAAACCACTATAAATTCCTTGGGTTGGTGTCCAAAATATGACCTTAGGTCATTAAAATGGTTATCACTATGAGTAAGAAAATGCGTCTATCAAAACTGTCATTAATTTGCGTATCAGAGACCACAGCCAATTTACAGTGATTGCATAACAATTCGGACATTTCTGTATCCTAGCTGCTCATTACTATGAAAAAATTATTAATCCATTTCTTTTGTGAGCTTTGCTAACATCACATAGATGAGGAAAGTAAATTAATTATCGTAACACCTTTCTCCATAGATGTGTGTATCTTGGAGACCTTGGCAGTCTTTACTAAAATGTAACCACACAAACAGTATATAAATAGATCAGGCAGAAAACTAGTAAATTAGGTCTGGTTCTACACTGTGCAGGCACTGTTCTTGCTGAAATCACAGGCAGAAATAGGACAAGGTTAGGCCTTACAATCCTGTAACAAGCAACAACACTGACAATATGTTGGTATAAACATATTGATTTCAATAACTATATTTTTGATTTATGCTGGTGTCAGCTCAGAAACAAGTCTACACACATTTTTGTGTCTGCCTCAGTTTAAACAGAGCCCACTAACAGAGTTGTCAGCACCAGCAGCTATTTCACACCTCTGCTGTGGACTGCTCACTGCAAGAGCGACCTCACTAAGCCACCAGCAAGTCTTTGTACTAACATACTATCATACCAACATATGTTAGTAAAAAGTGGGTGTAACTTTTCAACAAGTGGCTGCTGAGATAAAAGACAGTTTCATGCCTGAGAAAAATTCAAGTAAAATGTGCAATGGCTGAGCTTTCTTCAGATATTTCTAATTTGAAAAATTTAAACCCTGGTCCCAGATGGTGAATCATTCATAAAATTATCTTCATTGACATCTTTAACATCAGTTTATCATAATATCCCTTTATTCATTACTTACGATATCTATGCAATCAATGGCTATTACAGCTTTCAGTGTGGTTTTTAAAATACTTAGTAATTACTCTAGTGACATCCCCTTTCCTATCTGTGACACTGGCCTTTTACTTTCTGTGTGGTGAATTAATGACATTGATTAGCTCTATGCCCTGACAGCGTACAATTTCTGCCCAAGGGCTTCCTCAAACAAGAAGGAGAATAAATGTAATTAATTTAATATCTCATGAAGACAAATGGACAGATGTAATACATATGGCATCCTGAAGATCTAGATCCCACTCCTGACTTGAATAATATCACTTCAAGTTTAGACTCAGGTGATCCGAATTAGGCCAGTTATATAGTTTTCAGCCCCAGGGCAAAATTTGTGTGAAATGTACATATTTAGTTTGCAAACAGATCAGTTAAATGAATAATAAAAACTTCATTTCTTCACTACTGCATCTACTAATCCTCATAATCCGTGACAATTATGGGGAAAATCTCTTGATTTCCCACTTTGGAGGTGCAGTTACTCATCTGTTGCTAAATACCTCTAAAGACAAAGATCGCTCAAAACCCAGTCCCTATGTTTAAGAACACAGATCTTGTGGGATGCACATATGCAAACTGAAAGTATTTAGAAGCACCTGCAAACCTGAGTGTGTGTCATTCCCCCTGAGCAACACACATCAATTCTCAAGTGTGAATTTTGCAAATGCAAAAAATATATGCATTTCTAAGCAGAAAGAGGCAGTTTTAGAGGAAAGAAGTAAAGAGACAGCCCATGAAAATCAAGCTCCAAATACCATGCAACACAAGAAATATTTTTATAAATTACTACCAAAGGTGGATTTTCCGTTCGATCTGCAAATACTAGTTGCACCCTGAGAAGCAAATTTTTGCTTCCAAGTATTAATATCATTGCACAAATGGAGATTTCTAGTATGCAAAATGTTCACAAATGCAAACCCTGGGTGGCTGGATGAGAATTTGAATCTAAATGTTCAAAGAGACAACAGAAGAAATTATAAATACGTTATGAGAAGTAAAGATTTATGATAACATAACATCAGTCACATATAAACATTAAAAAGTTAATGGAGTGCTTGGGCAATCCACATACTTCATACAAAAGCAGTGAGGCTGCTTTCTAAGTAGGAGCAAAATAATTGATTCTCCCCTTCCCCAAGATTATTTTAGACATTTTCTGTCATGTTGAATTTCTGAACTGAAGACAATGATGATACCCATTTATAGCATTGCCATTCTTTTATGAAGTGTGACATAAATGATATAAGGCATCTCAACAAGATACTGCATGCCAGAAAACTGTATCAGGGGCTTCGCATGAACTCAGTCTGAGCTCCCCATCACAAAATACATTTTGTGCTTTCCTTCAAATTTTTTATGCAATGAAGAAGAATTACATTATTGTTTTTGTTCCCCAAACACAATTAAGTGTAGCACATCTTTAGTAATTAATATTTCATTAGAACCTGATTTTCTGTAAAACTCAGAAGGTAAACAAGTGCATTCTCCATTTACTAATTTAGATGGGGTGGGGTGTGGGGGGGAGGATTTACCACACCAATGTGACCGTTAGCACTGTTCAAACTGCACATGTAGAGCTTTGATCACCTTCAAAATCATATTAGGCTTTCTAATATAAAATTAATTTACTGCCACAGTATTTTGAGGCATAAAAAGGGTTGTTGTTAGAGTACACCCTTCTATCAAATACTGTGTAGATGGCTAATCAAATTAAGTTTGTTCTGATGCTGCACTGACCTTAGCAGTCTTTACCATAGCATTGAGGATTAACACCTTAGACAGTAGGCCTGGCCAAAATGTGACAAATTTTATGAAAGTATTTTAGATTCCAGCATTATATTAATCACAAAATGGAAAAAATTTTAAGGGGTTGTGGATTTTTTAGAAAAAGCAAGGCAGACAGCCCAAATTTTAGGGGATCCCAATACATCACCAGTTCAAGTCCATTCCCTGAACCACGATCTCACACATTCCAGTCAAAGAGTCACTGTTTATCTGTTCATCATGTTTTTTTCCACTCCACCCCCTTCTCTTATTTTTATCCATCTCCATTCCCTGGGAAGCATTCACATGAAGGTTTGATGATGAATGTGTGGTCAAAACAGCTGCGTTTCTGCAAGAGTTTAAGTTTCCAGAAATTAGTGTTTTGAAGTTCAAAAGGGTTTTGTCAACATTGTCTCAGCCTCCCTTAAATATCCCACTGGAGAACCATGACTACCTCAAAAAATCTTGGGGAAATGGAATTTATGTTTTCATAGTAAGGTTAGGCAAAGACTGCTATTGCATCCCTAAAAACTGAAAGGTCTTGTAAATGGAAGAAAAACCCTGTTCTAAGACAGAAGCCCTAGGGTTCTTACTCACGTCTGTCTCTTTGAGATTCTGTATTGAACCAGTCACATCTAATTAATGAGTTATTTTTAAAAGATCTAAGCTACAATGATAGCTTAATACCCTAACAGCTTTGGTTTCTATAAGCACACCACATCGCATTAGTCTCAGGATAATAGTACAGCTAGACTGGAAGCTTTTAGGTTGTTTATTCTTCACATAAAACACTACCCAGGAGCTAAAGAAGAGAGATCAGCAGAAATGTTGTGGTATCAGTACAACCTTATTTATGAGGTGCAAAATTCCTGTATTAGGGTTTATGAATTAAATTGTTTTCTTCTCAAAAGATCCAGCTGAATCAGATAGCTCTTAAACCATACAAAGGACAGGATTTTTTTTTACTAGGCAGAAAGAAAGAAACAAGAGACAATACTGCTTTGGTGAAGAAGCATAAGGCAGACCAGAAAATTTATTGAGAAGTAGTTTTCATGGCAATGAAAGAAAGACATATATTGGTGTGAGTAGACTGAAATCGTCTTTTAAAAACAGGTCTGGTGCTGACTCAACGTTGAGGGAGCGCTTTTTCTGTGCTTATATTTACAAGAACCTGCCATTTAGTATGAATTAGGTCGAAAAAAAAAAGCTTCAGTCCATGGCTGGCAAGGGTGAGTCTGACAGTGGCTGCACTAGATTTAGGAACCTCCTGCACTGGAGTTTCAGCTGTGCTCAAACATATTGATGCTAATCCCTCCTCACCACCAGCACCCTGGTAGTAATCTTCATATTGGTACGGAAAGCCATTAGTTATTGGAAAAATAGGGTTATTCCTCCTCTTGAAAGTATGGATGTACTCACTTTCATTTTTTTCTTAGCATTATTGATGGTGATAGCAGCCCAACAGTAAAAGTGTACCTGTTCTAAACTGCTTCCTGCAGAAATCCAATATGTTACTTTATTTTAATAAGTTCTGCCAAAAGAATTCTGAACATATACAAGCAAATTCTCTTAAAACATCCACCTAAGAATAATTTGCTGTTCCAAAAATTATCTGAAGCAATTTTCAGTCCTGCAATTAAACCAGGTTTCATTTCCTTTTTGTTTTCTTTTTAATCCTCCCGTTGCAGAGATAGAGGGTTTATAACTTTTAGAGAAAACTGTCAGGATGAAAATGAAATACAGAAATACAGAGTAGTTAAAGACAATCTATTGCAGATTGCAACAGTCCTGAATTGTAGTTGCTAGTGCATCAGTAATATCAGGGTGACAGCTTAGCAAACATTTCACATGGATGGCTTCACAAAGAACTCAGTCATAATAATTCACGTTGCAAACTCTCCAAAAGCTCAGCTGTTATAGGCTTACAGGAAATGCTAGTCAAACACAATCTAGATAGATAGAAATGCCACTATGAACAGAATCATTTACCTCTCTTCAGTTATCATGAATTTTGTTAAAACAATGGATTAATGTCACTTCACTTCACCTCCACCCCTCTTTTTTACACATGTACATGCACATTTGGAGTTTGGTCTTCTGTATTAAAATTCCCATTTCAGAAAATTCTGAATATGACATGTAAAGTAGTTCTGACAAGGGTTTTGATTTTAATGATTTTAGTCTCACCAGGTGATTATAACAATGAATAAAATAATCTTTCTTTTCTTTTCCCATTTCATTTTCTCTTTTCCAACCACATGAAACACAAAAAATATTAGAAATCACCAACACAGGACTTAAAATAGTGAAGAGCAACCAATAAGAAAATTTAGAATAAAATGAGATTTAGAATAAACAGGTGTTAATTATATGCTTGTTTGGGTTTTTTTTTATAAATGAGACAGATTTGTAATGGAATGCATTCATATCATCATTTAGAGCATTATCAATTTACCTCAAAATATCATTCAACATCACAGTTGAAAAGGAGTTATATTCCACAGCAAGGAAAGAAAATGGTGGTTGAAATTCCATTTTTCATTTCTACTAACTTCCAATTGAAAGACTGTAGTGAACATGTTCTTAAAAGTTACCTGAGGAGAGCTGACGCTGTAGAGGTGCAGTAAGACAGCCCCGGACAAATGTCGATCATTTCACCCATTTACTAAGTCACTGTACTTTCAGAGTCATTGCTATCAACCTTGCCTTTTTTTCTGTTTTAACTACTGATGAATATGTTTAATATTTTCAGTTTGTTAATGCTATCAAAAGATTAAATTTTAGAGACCACTTCCTCCATAAAATACTACAGTTTATTCAAGAAATATTCATTTTTTCATTAGATGTCATAAAAAAAAATGAGTTCATAGGGACCAGCTGGTCATCGCTGGACCTATGATTGTTCCATGTAATCAACTTATCAGCTCTAAATATGAATAGTCTGGAAGTTCTGCCACCTCCTCCTCCTCTTCTCATGATGGCCCTGCTTCAGAGTAGCCTGCCTCGTCCACTCCTGCCTCCTTCCCCTTCTTAGTAGGAGTTTCTTCCCTTACTAAATGAGTTGACTTTCACATCCAACATCTCTCCCTGTGTACAGGGGCAACTGATACCTGCATGGGTTGGTTCTCTGGTTCAGCTGCAGTGCCTGTCACGAGGGTTGGAGTAGCCACAGTGCCTGTCATTTTGTCATCAGATCCAGAGACCTTCTCTCCCCCTTGGGGGTTCTGAATAGGGTTGAACAGGGCTCAGTAGGCATGGGCCAGGCCCCAGCATGTTGCAGCAATTTATGTCTCTCTGGAGTTGCCAGTGTGACAACATACTTTTTCCAAATACTCTAATAGATTTTCAGGATTCTGCACTTGTTCAGGGGTGAAGTTCTAAAACACTGGAGGTGTCCACTGTCTTAGGTACTTGCCCATACTATCCCACACACCCTGCCACTCATAACTACCCAGTTTCAGGGCAGATCCCTGGATGATATTCTTAAATAGTTGTTTAACCTTAAACAAGACCCGAAACACGTTCAGGAGACATAACAATGGGACCATGCTGGTTTGAACACCCCAAGGATATTCAAAATTCTCAAGAGCTGTTATAACTAGCCTGGAGGAGAAGAGGAAGGTGAAGGAGTAGGGAAAGTGTCCCCCCTTGTGTCCCACATAGATTGGCTCACCAAGAAGAAAAGGTAAAGAGTGTCATTGTTAATAGTTTCCAAGAGATGGTTCCTGAAGTACGGAGATGACTGCAATGCTGAGTACAAATACCAGATTACTCTCACGACCAGTAAGTTTATCATATCATAAGCCAGTGTTACACAATACAACAAAATGATAACTTTAATCCAGCCCCCAGAGGTGATAAACAGCACATCAGGGAATATAAATGCAAGTAAGGTGTTACATAACACAACCTTGAGAACAAGCACAACATTGACAAGCACAACAATAAATCAACATTGCAACCAGCAACTAGTAACCTAATAATGAATGCTTATAACAAATTTATTTTGACAAACTCTGGTCAGATCTGTTGTTATCTCAATCCTTCGAGCCCCATGTTGGGCACCAAAAGGACTGTCGTGGTTTAACCCTGCAGGCAGATAAACACCACCCAGCTGTTCTCTCACTCCCTACCAGTGGGTGTGGAAGAGAATTGGAAAAAAGGTGAAACTCATGGGTTGAGATAAAGACAATTTAATAGGACAGAAAAGGAAGGAGAAATAATAATAATGACAAAAGAATATACAAAACAAGTGATGCATGATTCAATTGCTCACCACCCACTGACCAATGCCCAGCCAGTTCCCAAGCAGCAATCCCACCCCCCCCATCCCTGGCCAACCTCCCCAGTTTTTTGTTCAGCATGATGTCACATGGTATGGAACATCCCTTTGGCCAGTTTGGGTCAGCTGTCCTGGCTATGCCCCCTCTCCATTTCTTGTGCACCTCCAGCCTCCTGGTTGGCAGGGCAGTATGAGAAGCTGAAAAGTCCTTGACTTAGTGTAACTGCTCAGCAAGAATTAAAACATCAGTTTTAACATTAACATTAACATTATTCTCATTCTAAATCAAAAGCACAGCACTATACCAGCTACTAGGAAGAACATTAACTCTATCCCAGCTGAAGCCAGGACACAGTGACAGTGGATTCATCAAGAACCAGTCATGTCAAAATAATCTAATTTTTTTTTTTCCATGATAACATAACAGGCTTTTTGGATAGAGGAAAAGCAGTCACATTGCCATCTAGCCTCACTTTAGAAAGCCTTCTGATGCTCTCTTATATGACATTTTAATAAGCAAACTAGGGAAACACTGCCTGGATGTAGTTATTATCAGGTGTCATTATTAACAGTTCACTGTCAGGCTGGACAAGAGTTTGCAGTATTGTTCCACAAGTATCTGAGTGTATTCATTATTTTCTTTAATGGTTTAGATAAAGAAATCAAAAGTATTGTTATTACATCTGGAAGACAACGCCATGCTGAGAGAGCTGCAAATACATTGGATCAAAATGATCTCAACAAATTGAAGAAGTCTGAAGAACATTCAGTACAAATAAAGGCAAGATCTGCATTTCATAGTAGAAAAATTAACCACATCATTGCAGAATGGGTATGACTGGTAGAGAGCAGAGGTATCCCATTAGTACCAGTGGCTCTAACTGTCACAAGCTGAACATGACAATATTTTATGCAAAAATGGCATTTTGAGGTGTATAAAGAGTTTATTTTTAAACACTCTTCTGTCCCATTCAACACCAGCAAGACTTGAACTGGAATATTATATCCAATTTTAAGAACAGCATTTTAGGAAGGATATGGAACAGCAAGAGAAGCTTCACAAGAGATATTAAGAAAACAAAACCTACAGTAAGTGGTTAAAGGAACCAGGTCTGTTTAGTCCAGAGAAGAAAAGACTGAGAGACAATATGATAATATGAAAAATGTAAAAAGGTAGGAATAACAAGAAAGCAAAAAAGCTCTTATTCTTGTCCACTGTCAATGAGCTTAGAATAAGCTGAAAATTTAAGATCGTTATTCCTAGACATGGAATAGAAACTTTCATTTGCAAGAATGAAGACTTAAGTTAAACCTAAGGAAAAACTCTCTAGCAGAAGGCAGTGAAGTGAAGGATTGCCTGCAAGATCTGTGAAATCTCTCTGACAGATTTTTTTCAAGAACAGCCTGGACAAGCATCTGTCAGCAGTGACAACTGTACAGTTAATCCTGGCTTTGGCAGTAGGATAGCACCAATAACTCTTCAAAATCACTTCCAAATTTCTTTTATATTATTTTTGTGATCTGCACTGATTGCTAATTATCTGTCACTCACAATTAGAACCTTATGGACTAAGTCACAGTGTACAATATATAGTAACATACTTTTAAGATCTGTAAAACTAACACGTATGCTTGACTTTTGGTGAAACTTGACCAGAGCATTTACTCAAGGTCTGAAACTATGAAAATCATTATATGAGTGCCTGAATTTTAAATACAGTCATGAGGGGTAACAATGTGAATGAACGGGGAATCAATGTGCATTAGAACTTAAGGTTAAAAAGCATACATCTGAGATCAATAGGAATTTTGAATTAAATAATGTCCCTTTTTTCCCCTCATCTTTCTTTTTTCTAACGGGTTTTAAGTTGCTTCTCCATTAACATTGTTATTAAGTATTTATACAACCAAAGCAAATATTGAGCATTATGGAGAAGATATCAGTTTGATGTTTTCCTTTCCAACAACAGAGCCCATGACCTTCTCTTTCAGAAGATGAACTCCTTAAGCCTGCAGATAATGGTGACTCACAAAATATCCAGGAACTTCTGAAACTGTCGCATCCTCACTGCATTGCTAGTGCCAGATTTGCAGTAGGTAAGGAGCTATAAAGGCAGGCTGCTCGAAGCAGAAGCAGTGATTTACAGCTGCCGTTATTCTTCTCCCGTCTTTCACTGGGGTTTCTGCTCATATCCCATCTTTTCAATGGTTCTGACTATGTCAGAACCTCATTGTCCTTTAACAGCAAATGAGTACAATTCTGTTTAGTGATCAGCACCTGTCATTTCAGAACCCCGTTTCTTCAAGCAAGTTAACAAAAGGGCATATCTTTAACTTTGCATAAAGTCCTTCCATTATAAATATGGAGCATGATAACACCTTTTTTTTAAAAAAAAAGATTACTTTATGTGTTTGTCAACTGAAATTGTATAATGATCTCTAGCACTTATATCTCATCTTTATTGTTTATACATATATGTTTTATTACTTAAATCTTCCTGAAACAAAAGATATTCAGATCATTACTTCCAGGAAGCTTCTCATATTGACAAAATTATTTCTATTTGTTTGCAAGACTAGTTATTATTCTGCTTAAAATGCATCTTTATTACATTTCTGCCAGCTGAGTGCTACTTACAATGCCATTAATGTGACTGCTAACAAAGCAGTTAGGCACATGCATAACTTTACGCGGACAGTGTCACTAAATTCAGCAAGTTAATAGATGACTTGCTTGTTAACTGCAATTTTATGTTTTAAGGAGATTCTTAAGTGCTTGCATAAATGAAAGGTTATAACCTTGATTTTTAAATCTGACTTAATATTATTTGGTATTCCATAAGAAAAGTTTTAAATTCATTTTTCTCCAAGACCACTAAAAGATTTACCAGGTGAAATAAATTATTATGATAACATTGTAACACTCAAGGACTGCACAACAATAATACTGTATACTGGCATCACTGTGTCTCAACTTTCCATCAGGAACATAACATCGGTAAAAATCTGAATATGTTTATGTATCTTACATGATTGTTCCTGTAGAATAAGACCTCTAGCCTTGTCAATAAAGGTACTACTGATCATGAAGAAGAATGGTTCCATGTAAATAAAAAGTCCATTTAACAATGTCCTGCAGTTTCTAGAGGCAAAAATTGCCAGGTCCTCTTCATATCCATGTAAAACTCTAATAAATATTGCAGCAACATAGAAGAACTTTAAACCACATACAAAAAGGAATGTAGATGTTTTTTCTTTCATCTATTCTTGGGGTAAAAAAAGCCAAGGGAACAGGAATGTCAAGGTCAAACACGGTTAACAGAGGCAGGCAGCAAATACAGCAGCTTGCTCAGCATTTTTGGGGGCCTGCTTGTAGATCTTCTGTGAATTCCTTCTGGGAAGACCAGGGACTCCTGGGAACTCCTGGAGGAACAGCAGGGTACCTGGTGCACCTGGGAAAGGCAGCTGTGGTGGGCTGTGACTTCCAGCAGCTTCTAACAAAGCTGTTCCTGATCAAAGGGTGCGTTGAGCTTCGTGCTGACTCTGAGCAGGGAGAGTCAAGCACCCGTTCAGCAGTTGCTGGGAGAGGTGCATGTAAGGGCCAGCCCAGAGTGCAGTTCCCAGAGAAGTGGTTTCTGCAGAGGGTACACAAAAGCCAGCTAGAAAACCTGCTGCTGAGGGAAGTGTTCATGTGCTCACCACTGGTGGTGGTGGGTTACAGTGCATCCCCAGTACACACCTGAGCAACTACCCCAGCACATCAGAGACTCAGACCAAGCTCCCAAGGGAGGATGCATCTCTGCAGGCCTCTTACTGAGGCTAGGCACAGGGAATGATGGGCTCCCTACCTGAAGAAGATGTGTGCTGGGGACGATCCACATCACCAAGCAGAGGAGCTGTGCCAAAGGAGGGGCAGGAAGAGTCCGTGCTTATTGGGTTCAATAATTGAGACTTCCAGGATGTTGAAGCCTGAGACTTACAACAGCAGGAGAAAAGCTCTTTCTCTGATCAGCAGCTACAGAACAGGGTCAGTGTGCTGGTAGCAGATGAGATGCTGAGTCTGAGCAAGAGGTTCAGGAGGTGATCCTTCCCCTCTCCTGAGTACTGGTGAGACCACAGCTGGACTGCTGTGTCCAGTTCTGGGTTCCCCAGTAAAGGAGACGTGGACATACTCCACTGAGTCCAGCAAAGGGCCGCAAAGATGATTAAGGGCTTGAAGCATCTGTCTTACAAGGAGAAGCTGAGAGAGCTGGGACTTTTCAGCTTGGAGAAGGGAAGGGTTGAGAGGGGGATCTTATCAGTGTGTATAAATATCTTATGGGGGGAAGTAAAGAAGATGGAGCCAGACTCTTCTCAGTCATGTCCAGTGACAGAACAACATGCAATGGGCACATACCAAACCGCAGAAAATTCTGTTTAAGCCTAAGAAAAAGTTTTTTTAGTGTGCAAGCAGCCAAGCAGTGGAATAGGTTGCCTTGAGAGGTTGTGGAGTCTCCATCCCTGGAGATATTCAACATTCAGCTGGATGCAGACCTGAGCAACCTGCTGCTGTAGTTCAGTCTACTCTGAGCAGAGTGGGTTGGACTAGATATCTCCAGAGGGCCAGCCTCAACCATTCTGTGATTCTGTGAGCAGTAGCTGTTTCTGAAGTCTAGTGATCCCAGATTTTCAGAAAGTTGCAAATGATGAATGACAATGACATGAATATTTGCAGCCATTTGGCTGCACCACCAAGCCAGGACAGGTGTAAAACAGCCACAGAGAGCCATCTTTGCTGCCTCATTTCCCACTGTTAAATACCAAATGATGAATATCTGAAAAATCAACCTAATATGTTTTATGAGCCTCATTTCTAAATGCAAAGGGTTATAATTCTATGCATATATTGTCTGTGTGAATCTATGCAATGCAGACTACACAATCCTGAATGAGAAAGGAAGATGACCCATGAAACACCCACACTATTAATTGTTGTCAGCCCAGTGGAAAGGCTTCAGGAGCTCAGCCCTCAATAGCTTTGTGTTGAAGGAGCTAACAAAGGCTCAGGCATTTAAGAAACTATATCTATAGTCAAGGCACTCTTATGATATGTATAATTCTTATGCCTATTCTAGCATGGAAATATATAATGCTTTCTCTTTACAAGTAAGTAAGATTGAATAACAAACTAAATAGCCAAAGATATATGAAAATAGGAACAAAACTTTTCATCTCTCTGTAAAAATGTAGCTCTAGATTATAAATAGAAAATAACAGGTAATTTTATTCTAATTTTTAAAGCATACAAAAGGTAGATATTATCACAGCCAAATGACGTTTACAATGTCACTTGCAATTTAAGCTGAGGCAACAGGAAAAGAAGCAGACAATATGACACATAACAAATCAATGAAATGACAAAAAAATGCCTATCACATGGGGAGAGTGAAAACCTTTGTTGCAATTTCACAGATCTTGTCTGTTAGATAATTCTTGATGATGCACTGAATATTGCCAGAAATTAATATGAATAATTTTAATTAAAAACAGACAATTTTTTGGGAAATGTTACTTTTTAGAAGATATGCTTCCAGGAATAACAATGGACAGGTCAGTGTAGAAAATTGCATACAAAATGATATAACCTTAGGATATACACAGTGGAATGGGCTGTAAAACTCTTCTGTTAGAGTGGTTTTTCTCATTTCTGTGAACTGCTCTTTTAGGATCCATTTAGCAATTAATTGCAGTCCTCACTAGATGATAATGCTGCAACAGAAATCTACAAAATAAATTGTGCCAGTGCAAAAGAGGCAGTGATTGGCAGGCCTTTCTTAATTAGAGCATTAGGTTTAGCACTTGTGTTAATCTGAAATTCATTAACATGTCTCCAGATACCACTAGTTAAATCCAGTTTGCCAACAGGCAAAGTCAGATCTGAAATTAGTGCTTCAGAAAACCTTGTTTATTGCCTGCTGTCCTCTGAAAAAAAAATCCACTGAGGTCAGGTTTCCTGACATACTGTTTGACTGGATTCCTAAAACAATTCCATGATATTCTCAAGGGGTAACTCTGGACACACAAAAGCTAAAATGAGGTTTGTGCCAGAATCACTTATCTACAAGTAAATTTCTCATTTCTTCAAACAGATTCTTAAATCCTCTTTTTATACTTTATTGATAGTCTTTCATGTTGCGTTTTCATGATCAATAATTATTCCTCTGATACAGAAATCTCTGTAGATGATACAGACAGAAATGCAAATGAGAATAAAATCTACAAAATTTTTTCAGAAATGGACCATGCCAATGATCCTGGTGTCTTTCTTTGACAGATAAGTTATTTACTTTACAAGGAAAGCATGACAGATACAATCTCTCTGGATTTCAGAATTTTATTCCATGGGAAATGACTGATTAAAATGGAAAAGATGGGGGTGAGAATCTGGACTGTAAAGTGGATAAGGAACTGATCATAAAGGAGATCAAATGGGTTGTTCTGAAAGTGTCTGGGTATTGGTGCATTCCCTGTGCAGCTCTTCACAGTCTATTTTGGAAAATTTTATGTTTTCACCGTGACTATGCCCCCAAAGGGCAAAAAAATGCCCTTTGGGGGCATAGAATGTGCTAATGAAATGTATTGATAGTGTGAAGATGGGATGCATCAGTAATATGGAATGAGTTCAAACATTACATGGTAGAATCTGGGTAACATTAGGGACTGAGGCAATAGAAAATAAGATATGTATATTCTGATGCATTTACAGGCTAATAACAGGAACTTTGCTAAGAGTACAGAGTGCATGTGTTTCCAGATAGCAGAGAAAAGAAAGTGTGTAACAGTTCAGATAAATCTCACTCTAGATTCCTGTCTTTCTCTTCAGTCTCTTTCTTTAGGCACATTAAGGATATAATATCTACCTTCATAATGTTGTAGAATTAATTTTATTTCATATTTTGATCTCTAATATAATTACACTGGGATTGTCTATATTAGCCAAACTTTTTCCCAATCTTATTTTGTAGACCTTCCTTATTATAATCTCAGAGAAGTAAATCTTGCAAGGATTTGATGTAGATCTTCTTGGATCTCTAAATAGTCCATTATATGAAGTTATGAAAGACAACCTGTTATTAAACTTTCAAATTCATCTCTTCTAAATCTAGCTTCCAGCTTTCTGTCTACATTTTCATTCTTATTTCTTTTTCAGTCACATATCAAATGATTTTACATACATTTCTTAGAACACACTGCATTCTTTCTTGGAAATGCTTGGTCATTTAGCACTGGATGGACAGATGCCATAATGATGGAGTGGGTGAATGCTACAGAACAATGAATTATACAGGTCTTTTCCTCATCTCATTTCTATAGCCACAATTGTCAAAATTCCTCCCTTTCTTAGCAGTGTTCACAAATGACAATTGAAAAATAGCATTATCTCATTGGGCTCCCCAAAGTCTCCAGAATTAAATAGAATACTCTTCTATGACATCTAGTTCTTTTTCCTGGGTAACTTCTCCAGTGTGCTTGAGTTCCAGATAACAAATAATCTTGTATTATTGCTTGCTCCCATGCACATTAATTTTTGTTTAATGTTCTGTTCCCAGCCTTGTCAACCCCTGTCACTTATTGTCAGAATTACTTGTCTAACTGTCGTACAGACATAAAATATGTTATATTCTGCATTTACATGCTTCTATCCACCAATTTTTCCTACTGGTTTTGGTAGGCTCTTTGAGACCAATTTTACTTTTATTTTTCCTGAGCTTCTTCCTTACAGGTATTTCCCCCCCTCTTCTTTTTCCATTGTTAGCTTTGCAACCTGCAGGGTTTTTTCTCAGTTTTAAAGGTGTTTTCATATTGGTGTAATTAAAATCTTGTTTGACAAGATGCATTTTAACTATCTTCTTCAATATTAATAGTTTTGTCTGTAAGTAGATTTTATCATTTAGATGTGTCTTAATTAGTCTATACAATCTCTGTGTATATGAGGGAAAACTCCATACGGATTACTTCTCCTTTCACTGCTTTTAAAGCAAACACAAAATAGTAGTCTAATTTCATTATTAACGAATTTATGGTTACTGTTACTGGTATTGCTACAGGTAATTAGATTAACATCTCTCTGCAAACTAGTGTTAACATATGGTTTTTGCACCTACTCTCTGCCATTCTTCTTTCATTTGGTAGACAACTTTCAGGTGATTTACAATAATAACTCTTATCATTTTATTCTTAGCTTCCCCCCTCAAGCTCATTTTCCCCCAAAAAACAGAGTAGTATTGGAGTTGTCTCACTTGTCTTTGGAAATCTGCAGCATGGACATCTAAAGCTGATATAGTTTTACAGATTTGCTCTGCTCTCAGTGGAGGCACCTCTACAGTTCTATTCATCTGACTTACTTTAGACAAGTAAATGATGAGGTGAACCATACCCCACTAAGTGACTTTCTCTCAATTCACTAGAAAAGCAGTGTAATAAACTACTTCATGTGTGGACATCTGCAATGTACATATCTAATGTGAAATAAATGGAATTCAATTCCTAAACTGTTTTGCTCTAAAAATAGCTAAAATTTCTGTGTCCCTGTAGTATTCCATTTTTATATTTGTCTCCTCTTCCACTTTATGTAGTTGCATGACACAGATGAAACAACATGAAACTAACACATCATAGTTTTTCTATTATCTGTTACAATGCCAGGAAAAACTGCATCTTTTATCACCTGCATAATCATGTGTCTGTATTGTTTGCTGTTATTTCTTGTAGGGAAAAAAAGGAAAAAAAGAGCAGCACCATTATAAATAGTCCTTGTCTCTAATCCATCTACTGCTCAATATTTGCAGCACGTCAATCTGCTGAAGTTATAAGCCCTTCTGTTTTTCTGTGCCTAACCGTATTACATTCCATTTCCTCAAAACAAATCATACGATTCAGGCACCGGCTTGTGACCCTGTTCTATGGGAGTCATGCTCATTTGTTCTCACCCTCAGTGCTTTGTCCACAGTTTTCTGTTATTGTTAGGTTTTGTTATGCCTCTACAGTTCCCTACTCAGAACCCCTCTTGTTACATATCTGTCTGGCAATTCATATCAAGGTCAGTCCTCATTCCTGTTAAATACCCCATTAGAAATCATTAGCAAGCCAGGACCATGAAGATGAAAGATTCACATTTTCAGAAATATTATTCCATTGATCTGGATGTTACTGATTCTGGCAGAGGAACCTCTGAGGGAGGACAAAGAAGCAATTGTAGCACTAGCAAGGGAGAAGAACTAAGAATATTTATAACCATCTTTACAACAAGTTACAAGTAACATGTACATACCAAATCAAGAAAATAAAGGTGAAAGTTCATAACAATACATCTGTATTCATTTTTCATATATAAGCCTCAATAAAAGATCTATATGCAATCTCTGAAGACAGTGAACCCCATAAGAATTATTCCCTTTCTTGACCACCTCCCATTTAACCACAATACATCTATATTTACAAGGTCTGTGTTATCACAGAGTCCAAGGACTTCATCATCTGAAAATGACCCATATGAAACAGGAAGACCTTTTTATAAGAAAAGGACCAACAAGAAGGTCAAAATTTTAACTGCCTATTTTGGCTAGAGTTGAATCTAGTTATCCAAGAACTGTCCAAGTGGCACTGATTTGCACCTCCAAGTTTCTGAAAGACCGGCATGTACACTTCCATTTTCAGAAGCTCCTTAGTCCAACCAGTGAGGCACACAGCTTCTTCTTCACCCCCCTTGCAGCTCAGGCCCAAGAGGGAGAGGCATCCTCTTTTTTTTTTTTTTTTTTTTGCCTATGTCTCTTATCTGAGTTTTTCTCTCTGGAGAGAATTAAAGAAAAAAGCAGCTACAAACCCACGGGGATCCCGGATGGTGAGGGAGGCAACTCTAAGCTCTGCTGACATGGCACTATCTTGGCACAAGAGAGCCCTGCCCAAAATCCAGATGGGCCTCTCTTGAAGGTTAACAACATTGGAAGCTAAGAGACTCCATTCCTGGAACTGATTGCCCAGAGGTTTTCACTCAAGGACCAGAGGCACAAAAAGAGTTCCTTGCAATTGCTCAATGAAATCAGCATCCTTGTCAGGAATGTCAGTTAATTGCTGGTTTTCATTAGTATTTGAACTGATAAGAACATCACTCACCAGAACAGCTTTAGGGCCTGCAGAGATTCTAATTCTTTATCAAATTAATTTTAGTTTAATTCAGACCAAAATCAAAAAATTAAACAATAAGACAGAAGAAAAAAAATCCTTCAAATCAAAGCCTGTTTCTGTTTTTTTTCAGGTGACACAGGATAAACTAGATAAATAAATTTCTCTCTAAAGGCCATTTATGCTTTGTAATACTATTTCAATCCAGTGTAAAAATTGAACTATTTTATAAGGGTTTTGGTTTTCTGGGTCTTTTTAGCATTTAATGATTTCAGAATTAGAATATACTGTACTATTCAATGAACTACTGAAAAAAAACCCCATACATTAGGAAAACTCTTTTGAAGTCTTTGATGCTGAAAAACCTGACTTCAATACACTTTATTAGGAGTGCATAATAACCTCTTGGCTGCACAGTCTCGTAGACATCTATTCACATGGCATGGCATGCACTCAGATATTAGACCCTAGCCATGGAGCTCACATGATATGGATTTATAGGCATTAGTGGGCCACTTCTGTAAAAACAAATTGCCACCTCTTCTCCATACCTGGAAAAAACAGTCTGTACTTCTCGAGTGACACTGGTGTTATTCACTGTTTGGCAAGTATAGTCAATGTCTATTATCAGTTTATCTTCGTAGGAAATCTTTAATCTGATTATACATGAATATAGAACACACAAAAATCTCCTTGTGTGTATTTGGGAGACTCAAAGAAGGTGAATTTCTCAGCTGCCATTTGCTACCTTCTTTCTCTTCCCCTCTTCACCTTACTCCTTTTCAGCAGCTACAATATCTCATCTCATCTCCATAGGAGGGGCAGGTTCCTGCTATTCAAACCAAAATATGTTAGCTTAAATCACCTCTGAACACAAGTTCAGAGTCTTTATCTAAAGAGAATGTTTCATCTCTTTATTTCAAAAATTTGGTAGACTGAGAAAACAGCCAGTTATGTCTGCTACATACCATGAAATAATTCATTCAAACACTATAGTTAAAACATATTCATACATACGCCTCTACTTTTGTTGAGCAAATTGGTAAAACCATTAAGAACTTGAATCCCTAAGTAACAACAGAGATTGTAGGTGCATACTGCAGGTGGTTATGGCTGCTACAGGATAGCTGGCAGAAGGCAGATATCTTTGCTCTGACCCTTTACATGTTGTGACACTGAACTTTAGCAGACCTGACAATTCAGTCCCTAACACTTGCGGACTTCTGAAACTTACTGGCTAAAAAATATCCACATTGTCTAAAAATGCCTTGAAAAGCTAAAGTATTGTCCCAGGACAACCTAAGCAAAGAAACAAGCAAACAAAAATAAAACAACATTTGTAGGTACTTTTTGTCTTAATAATTCAGTAACTCCGAGTCACCAGGTGTCAGGCAAACAACACAGAAACATGAGAAATCTTCAAAAGGTTAAATTAGGTCTAGGGCAAGTCAGCTGAAATAAGGAATAACCTTAACATTCAGCTGTAACTGGAACTAAAAATCAACAGCTTTCTCGGGTTTGGGAACATCTGCTTGAACATTACTTTCTTTTATTTTACACATTCCTCAGAATTTTCTGATTCACTATACAAGGCTAAGGACAACTCGCTTACTACAATAAGAACAAAACCATGTGCATTTTATGCTCAGGTAAGCAAGAAATGCTGCCTAAGCACTTTGTGCAGGAACAATATCCCTTGCTGGTAAGAAACAGTGAAGTGCAAAACACAGGAAAAATTATCAGTGCTTGAGCCACAGTTAGACCATACATAGTGGAGGATCAACACAACAATTTGTAACTATCAAGAGCTGGAGCCTTTAAATGCTAGCTGGCTTAGCAGAAACCTTCCCACAGTGGCTATATGTCAATTATAGGGGCAATTTTCAAGCACCTTTAGTTGTTTTTCTCTAACATGATAAGCAATGGACTCTAATATCCAGAGGCTTTCTCTTCAGATCTCTGGGTAGGAACTTGGAAGAACCACAGCAGATACTGCACTGAATAAGCCTTTCAAGTTTGCACAGTCTGACATGAGCCGAGAAGTCCGACTGCCCTGTAGCTGCACATCCTGCCCACAGATGATGACTTGAGGTTCCATACATCATTTTCCCTTTCCTTTAAAACGCATAATAATTACCTCCAAAAAGTGTGACACAGCTACCATAAATGGCCATATTATGAGTTGTGACTTAATGCTATCTAAGGAAATATTTATAAAATATGATTATGTGTGGCACAGGAAGAGTGCCAATACATTTTTGTCTCTCAACTCAGCATCAACCTATATTGGAACAAAGCCAGGGTAGTCCTAGAGTGACTGCAGGGCCAAACAGGAAAATCAAATGTTGTTCCAGCTGGAGCTCAGAGTGAGCAATAATGTGTCTTCCATTATTATATCTGTTGGCTTAGCCTTACAGTCAAAGGAAAGCAATCTGCTACTGAAGTCTCTATAAGATGCAACATACAGAATTGTTGATTTCTTGTTATTTTAAAGAGTTTGATGAATATATGTATGGAAAACCTTGAAAGAAAAGAAAATCTAAGGAGGCAGCAGGATACAGTGCATGGGAGATATATAGCTACTTCCTTTCCACCGAGTCTGTACAAACTGCTATCTTTGCCTGCCACAAGCAAACACAAACTCCCTCGCCTTTCCACTGAAAAACATACAGCTCCCAAGGGAATATTCACTTAGTAAATGTCAAGGACTGTCTCTTAATGTGCTGTTCTTCAATTCCTGCAGAGAAACATATGTGACAGAGAGCACGTCTTTAAACTCAGGATGTTCTGAATTCCCCAGGCAGGTCAGGTAACTGCTATGTTACTACAGTGCTTTCCAAATTCTTAGGAACTGTCTTCTGTACAGAGCAAGAGCAACACCTAAACTTGAGGCCACATCCAAGTGACTAGATGATACTTATAATAAAAATGTGTAATTGTAATTGCCATTGTTGTTATCTGTTTGCTTGCCAACTGACCTTGATTTTGTTTTAACTTATTTTTTTAGCAGTTCTTTAAAATTGTTAGGGTGTCTTACTTTTTTAAAGTTAATTTCCAGTATTCCACACCCACTAAAATAAACAGTAAATTATCTATTGACTACACTACAGTTGGAACTTTATAAACCTGGTGTTGGTAAACATAATTTTTCTGCGTTTTCCTGGTTAGCTGATGGATTTTCCTTTTTCAACTAATTAATGAACAGGTAACATTTATCACCTACTTTTCAATAAATACTTCAGCCAACTGAATGACACAGTTCCATTTCAGAATGTGAAATAAACAGGGTGAGCTAATTTAACAAAGTAGCTAAATACTCATAATCTCAGAGCATTCAGATTGACTCAGCAGTTTTTAATGCTTCCAGGCACTGGCAACATCTGGACAATAATAATGAATACTAATTTCTATCTGCTGTGATACTTGCATGTTACTGTACTTTTAGGACAAGATCACAGATTAAAGCTGAAAAAAATATTGCAATCATCTTTTAAGGACCTTTTTTCCTTAACTAATTAAACACTTGAATAGATCAGAATTTCTACTTCATTACTGCTGGTTATATTGGTAAATTCTAATTACAAATGTCTTTAGCAATTTTGAATCCTTATTTGTCTTAAGTTAAAACATGTGCGAAAAGTTACAAGATATGTAGATAGCATAGATGTAGAATTGCAAATGCAGAAAAGTACTGTAGGAACAGAGACATTGCAAAGCTATTGCTTGAAAAACTGTGCAAAACTTTGAGATTTTGCAAGAATGGACTTAACTAGTTACCCCCATTTCTATGAAAATTCTTTTAATCAATGTGCTACCTAATCAAGCTGCATTTCACACATTGCAAGGATGTTATAAGGAACTTGAAAGATATTCATTTCATGATAGCATAACATCTAATTTTTCATTGCTCATTGAAAGAAAATAAAAGTGATTGATGGAATAATCAACCATCATTATTACATGAAAACTCTTTTTTTTTGCCTAAACCTAAATTTTCTCCTTTATATTAAATCTATGGTAATATCTTGATAGTTTCTTTCTCTAACCAAAATTGGTTGGTTTTGGTGTGGCTTGTTTTGTTTTCTTATTGGAAAATGATAAAAAAATATTTATTAGCAAAAAATAATATTTAAAATCATTCTAGCTTCTCTAACCGTTTGGAGATAATACAGATTTATTGCTTTAATCCCAAAGGGTAACTTGTAATTCATCTTCTATAAAACGGAAACTTTTCATCTGAATGAAAATGAAAAATAATCCAGATGTTAATGTCTGTCTTTGTGTATGGTCAATAATAAAAAAAAACCTCTAACAAATGCACAAAATTTATCCTGTATTTCACTAGGATTTCTTGTTTCAGTGCTGGCTGGGTAGAAATATGGAGTTGTACATTTATAGCTTCTTCGACTCTGCTTTCACTAGAATAAAAATACAATAAAAACTATGACTTCATGTAAACTAATAGCCACTTAGTGCTACTAAGATAAGATATTGAGAGTCCATTTGGAAAGGACTTCTAGGAAGTCTTGCATTCTTAGCTGCACAGTGACCCAAATGCAACAAGACTAAAGAATATCCTCCCAGTCATGCCCTATACTTTTTTAAGGCATGCTTCTGGGACATGGCTTCAGTCTCCTTTGGATTAAAGGCTTAGGAGTCAATTACTTTATTTCTTTAGTGAACATCTGAATCCCAGACTAATATGAAAAGTTTGGGGAAAGGACCAAGCTCCAGTGTTTCTACCATTTTCATCTTAAAGCGGAGTTAACACAGCTGTATTAACTATTTCTAATTCCCTTCTGGCACCATTCAGAGGCATAAACCTCTTCCCCTTGACTCAACATAGAAGGGTTATACCACACCTTTTAACTTTCAGCTGAACTCCTAAAATTTAGGCAAGTCACCATCAAAGTTAATCATACTGGCTAATAAACCTCACTCATTGTAACTGGTGGGTCTAAGGAGGAAACTATGATTGGTGTGTAAATTTTGATACAGTAGTTAAAAACACATTCAAATTCTCATACTCTGAAATGTAGCTGAGTATCCTCTAATAATCTTACTTTTACCTAAATAGCTCAACTACCAGCAAGTAAAACTGTATTCAAGTAGAGTACCAGTCAAGCTGATAATTTGTTAATAAAGCTGTAAGTAATAGAGAGAAGCACAATTTTCAAATCTATCTGACTGTGTAGGCTCCTATGACTTGGCTTAAAAGAGTTTAGGTTTCCAAGTGTAACCAATAATAAAGAGTATCCTGTATCTCCTGTATTCCAAACTATGTTTCTTTATTAAATGTTAATGTAATTATAAAAGTTAATAACCTAAAGAAATTGGCACAAATTGAAAAATGTTAATACGGAAGCCTCACTCATGCATCATCACTTTCTAAGTGTGCTATGCACTGAATCCACAGAATCGCAACTAAAATCTTTACTGCAAATTATTTTACCTTTAATTAGCAAATGTTCAGTTTTGATGATAGAGATAGCAGGAGAACTGAGAGAAACAACCCCTCTATTTAAAACAGAACGCCTCAGGAATTTGTGCATCAAATCCATTTTATTTCAGGCTTACAACTGAGAGATTTGGCTAGGACTATGGGGAGCAACATTTTGGGTCCAATCTGTTCAGCATAAAACATAACCTGTTCTGTGAGCAAAATGATTGGATAACTTAATCCTCAGGAATAACAGCAAATGCTTCCTTTGCTGGAGTAAATTAGAGAAGCTTCTATGATAAACTATCTTGAACATATTTAATATTTCATAGTATTACAAATGCTTTAACCAGCCTTTGAGAAAATCTCTCTGACTCATAGCTGTTTGCAGAAAAATATACAGAAGTAGATGAGTTGCTATGCTGCCTAAATACTAATGGACAGGCTCCCTCTTGCCTTTAGAGGTATCAGCCTTTCCCATCAGCTATATGGAGAACCAGACACTTTAAACTTCACCAGCTACTGAAATTGAGAGAAACTTATTTGCCTGAGAGGGATGAACTGAATCCCATCACTTTCCTCTTGGATGTCTCATTTAGTTTGCTTGGATTCTCCCTCTTTTTGCTTAAGATCACATCTGGTAGCAAGGTCTAACATGTCTAGCTTGCTCTTGAATGCAGTACTTCTTTGACTACAGTTCTGAGCTTGGTTGATTACTGCTGAATCCATCTCCCTAGAGTAGAAAAAAAAATTGTATTGTGTGATGATGTCAGCAATGTCTGATAATTATAAATTTATTCTCTCCTCACTGTAATTCCTGCCCTACAGCATTGTCTACCTGATTTCACTGTCATTCCCTTTAACATAGAGAAATGGTTATTTTCCTCCTTATATGAGCATCTAAGATTTGTCAAGATAATTTCACTGACAGTGACCTTCCTGAAGAATTGCTCTGTTTTTTGAGTTTGTAATTTATCAGTCATTACCAGTTAGATGACTTTTTACATGAACAAGCTATAAATGCGGCTTATTTATACTACCAAATATCTTTAATTAAATCCTTGTTTCTTTTTTCACTTGATATTCTCTCTAATATGTCTATTTAACTTTGTAAGTAAAAGTTGTTGTAGGAAATTGAAAAATGTTCCTGTTATTCTGTTACAGAGGTACTAAAAAACAATTCATTTCCCCTCATGACTGTCCTGCTGGCTTGCAGAACTGTTGTCTTACTACTAAATGGGTCATAAATTGACATATGGAAAAATTAATAACTTGTACAAACATTTTGACTTGATTTGATAGATTTAAGAGGAGACTTTAAATTTAAAGATTTAAGTTAAGTAGCTTATCAAGGTATTCTTTTCTTCAAAATATGTGGCACACCTTCTTCCTGTTAATAAAGGAAATAAGGATATCTGAAGGCCTCAATAACGCTGCAGAATTGTTTTACAAATTAATTATTAAAATAACTTATGAATTAGACCTTGTTCCTCAAAACAGAGAATTGACCTCAATCACATTCTACATCATTAATTTTCTGTGTGGAGCATATATATTGCTCAATTAATCAGTACTTAAGATCTGTACATAAGAAAGAGCACGGCTATAAATTGCACTTACTTTTAGATTCTACCTTCTAATTTCACACCCAGCATTTTCATAATCTCTGATTTTAATCACATGGATTCATGAGGTACTTAAGAATCACAGCAGCTCCAAGCTTCGCCTGCTGTGTGTGCTTACATTGTAACCATACATTATTTAAACCCATTACAAATGATTCAGACCACTGTGCAATTTTGGTTTCTTGTATAGCCACCTGGATTAATTCCATTAAAATCATTAGCATGCCAAAGCAGAACTTATTTGAAATCATCCCCTGCTCATCCTCAATAATAAATTAACAAAGGTAACAACTCCTTTCTTAATTTAACAAAAAGGTACGGGAAACTAGACATCAGGATTCTTTCTTACAAATGGTCTGCCATAGCCCCAGTGCATTCACAAGCCAAAATAGACACCTCTGAAACCACGACAGAAGTACATGAAAAGAATGAATTATTTTGAATTCTGGGATTTTATGAGTTCAGGTCTATGTTAGTTTAAGCTTTAGCCATGTTTTCAAACATTCCTCTGTACCACCAAGATTTTAAAAAAAATTACATGGAACTATGTCATGTGATTAACTATGACAGAACAAACATCACAGATCTTAAAAAAACTGCAGCAGACATTCCCCCTTCCTCTCCCACTTCTGCAGCTGAAAGCAGTATCTTTATTTCTTCAGCAGAGTACAGATTAGAGAAACTAGAGTAGCTACCATAGTGAATCCTAGCAAGGGCAGCAAAGTTCAGCCCTTCCCAAGTCATTGTTAATCTTGTTTGGCTCTATCTGATATACTCATCTGCTATTATCTCCCCTTATACATAGATAGTTTTTAACCCTATCAGAATATGGTACTGTTAGCCCGAAAAGCGGGTTCATTCACCTGGTGTGCAAAACGCCAAACTACACACAGAGCAGAGGTATTTTATTTAATTAATTTTTGCACAAAGAGTGGTGCTAGGAGGTAACCCACAAAGCCAGCACCTCAAACCGAGAAACTACAAGGCATTTATACAGTTAAATGTGTCAGTCATAGCTAATATTCACAAATGTCAGCTAATAATTGGTTAATAACTTTCTTGCTTTGACTTAAGGGTGCAGCTCACTTTTAATTTACCATGCATGCTCAGAGAGTAAGAGGCTTATTAGAAAGGGGGGTTCCTGGCCTATGGGCCTGATTTTTAATATTATAATGAGCACCTTGTTTTAGTTCTTATCAACATCCCAATTAATTGTTTTCCTTGACTATAAACTTTATCAACCCATTCTCAGTGTCTTCTGAGATGGGATGTTTCCTTTGATCAGCCTCTCAGATCTCCTCAAGGATAGAGTCATAAAATAAGTGCTTCCCTATCTCTCAGTTCCTGTCTCTGGCCGTCAAATTCTGTTTTGCCAAGATCTCACAGTTCATTGTTATGGCTTAGCAGAAAATTCCAAAAATTCCATTTTCTTCAGGATATCAGTTTCAGTGGCATCATATGATGCTAAGTGTTTCTGACAGTACAAACTCCTAAATTATGAACTGACAGTAAGGACTCATAACTTTAAAAATCATAGATGTGCCCAAATTCAACTATTTCAAAAAGGTTTTTTTCTCTATTGGTAGTTATAGACTTGAGAGTTGGATTTTAAAAACCTGAGTTGGGAGCATAGCTCCAATAGATTTTAAGTGGGACATTTAGTTCTATTGCGCTTAATGCCTTAAAAAATGTCAAAACTTAACAGCCTCAAAAGGCACGATTTTAAAGCTTCTGTTTTAATGATAAATAATGATTTGAGAATGCAAATTTTGTACTCAGTGAAAGAATAGGGAGGTGTCAGCTTTCTTCAAGAAAACATTTAAAACAATCTGAGCTGAATATTAAGTCAGGAGAGTTTTGCACAGATTGTTGTCTTAGCAACTTCAAAAGATAGCTGAAGATGATTTTTGTAAACTGCTGATTCCACAATAATGATTCTCTGGAGGGTTCAAAATTCTCCATGAGAAGCTCCATTCCTCATTTTTTTAAAAACTGTCCTCTATAGATACTGCTTTCTCAGAAAAAAATATTTCAATGTAGAGTGATCATTAATTTTTATTTTACAAGCGTAAACAGCTTATTTTGAGTTTGCCTGCTAGTTTCTGTTTTTATGTTCTCTTTCTCTGGTATCATTCTGCCCTTTCAGGATGAAATTTTGCATATTTGTTTTTTAAATGGGGTTGATGCAGCATGCCTGTGTGTCTATGTGCATGTAGCCAAAATTAATCTTTTCTGGAAGGCATTTAATTAACATATCTAAAAACCAAATAACAGCAAGGCTTACCAGTCCACTCAGACTATGAAATCAATTCCAGAAGAATAGAGTAAAGATAACATACGTTCATTTAATACTGTAAAGTGAGGGTAGGTTATATACTTTTCTTTCTTTCAAGTCCAGCTAGGGCTCTATAATCACAGCATGGCTGAGGCTGGAAGGGACCTCTGGAGATCACCTAGTCCAGCCCCTCTGCTTAGAGCAGACTCAGCTAGAGCAGGTTGCCCATGTCCAGCCGTGTTTTTAATATCTCCAAGGATGGAGACTCCACGACCTTTCCAGGTAACCTCTTCCAGTGTTATTGTAGATTTGTCACAAAATCCCAGCAGGCAACATAGTTTCTTTACTTTGTCCCAGAGAAGACCAGAGAAAAGGTTGCACAGTCAGACTCAGAATTTATTTCCTGAGTCTCCTATTTACCAGGAGGGGGAACTGATGTTGCAGTGACCTCTGGCAGAAGCAGACAACATTTATCTAAGCATTGACAGCAGAGGGGAGTCAGTGCTTCCACCTATTCTCTGCTCCCTTCTCGCTTACCTCGGCTCACCTAAAAAGATGTCAAAGTAGCAAGTATCCCTGTTCACCCATAGGATAAGTAGCCCATCAAAGTAAATACAATGTCTGTTTGCAGGTATGAGATTAAAGGTCAAGTTCTGCCTTTACCTTTAACATTAAATGAAAGACTCATATTGTAATATCTGTAAATATATTGTGTTACAATGTGTGATGTTTTCTCAATATTTATCACTGGAACTACTACAGTGTGTTAATGTAAATATAAACACAAATATATGTCTAAAGGTAGACAAAAAAACAGCTACCCTGTCTTAATTATAAATCTGTATATATAGGAAGAGTGAACTTTCTTCTCTATGAAATGTTTTATGTACAATATAAACAATTATCTTTATCTTTGGAATTTAACTATAAATTTTGATCTTCACTTTTGTAGTGGGACAACTGGGGAGGGGGGCACTGATCATTCTTATCACTTTGTGTTTTATTCCCACCCAAGAAATAGCACTTATCCATTTCTTTTCTTGCTTTGTCCAGAAGGAAGTACAAAGATAAATCTTTTCCTTAAAAAGAAACCCAAACCAAAATAAAACCACATTTGAAACGCCTCCATCCACCACAAATACATGTTCAAGTCCTGTTTGTGTTAAATGATGAGCACTTATGTTGAATTCAGCAGAGCACTTCTCATAAAAAAACTCAGCACATGCCAGGGTAAAAATTTTTAGAAAACATCTGCTTATTTTGTAGACAGAATAATGAAGTTAAATAGAGTGAGAACACTAGAGCAATGTGTTGGGAGAACATACTGAATCTGCCACAATTACACTATTGCGCATAATACCATTTATAAACCTAATTAACAGAAAAACTATTTGCTTTACATAACTTTAAATATGAAACACCAGTTTCACATAAATACCTCATTTTGTTTGGATACAAAAACGGGAAGGGAAAGTCTTTCAAATGTGGCACCTTTATTGAAATAAGAATGCCATAAAGTGACAGCAACATTCACTTTTTGTCTGAGAAAAACAAAGATAAGTAAGAGCATTAAACTTCTGAAAGCTCTAAGTATTTTTTGATCAAATAGCCAGAAAAAGCTGGTTATGGTCTACTAGCAATGACCACCAACAACACAGGGAACTAAATAGGCTGCATCTCAGCACACTGGCTTTGTATTTTCCTGTTGTTTAAACACTCTTGCAATGTACACAGCAATAGGCTGTACCAGTTACCTGTTAGGGGTTTCTTTTCCTATCAAATTAAATTAATTATCAAACTGCCCATTGTAAATGAAAAGCAATTGGTTTTAGATACCACACTTTGCTAGCTGTCCTAAGAAAAATTCAGGCAATAGTAAAACAGAAGACTACACTCAGTAGTAACTCAAATCTTATGTACAAATAAATTTCTTCATTCCTATCAAATATGAATACATTCTATTCCCTTTAAAATCATGCTGAACTGTGAGATTTTCTGCATGTAGCACACAACTTGTAGAAGAATATCTAAGCAGAAACAAATGTCGTATTAATTACATCAGTACGCTGTGCGCTGGTGGTTATGATCACCCTTCAGTCATGAAGGTGTCATGGAATATTACACAAAAGGATCCTTTAGGGGAACAAATTTCTTCATAGTTTGTAAATAAAAATAAACAGAGTAAACAAAAATAAACACATTTCAAAGTGATTACTTGCAATCAAAAACAAAACAGTTACTTTAATAAACTATGCTCCAAGAAATATGTATGTTTTCTTCCCCTTGCAAATACCCTTCCTAAGGCAGACAGGTGTCCTTCATAATACAGGGCATACTTTGTGAGGTGAAACCTACTAAGTTGAATGTCACAGCATATTAATTGGACTTGCACCCACTCACTACTACCTTGGTTAAGAGAGATATACTGAATTAAGAGAGGTGAGAAGTTGGTTTAATATGCTTAAGGGTAGAATCATGTTGGGAAACTGATATTGAATAAAAAGAAAAACTGCTTGTCTCAAAAAGGCCAGTTACTTCTTGATATTAGAAATTACTATCATCTTGAAGAGCAGAGGCTTAATTCTAAAATACAGGAAAAGTTGTTTAAGCAGAAGAAAAAAATTTTTTACTGTGATAATATAATATAAATACTGAAACTGATAGCTTAGAGAGAATTTTGGAGGATTTTTCATCCTTGTATATGTTTAAAACCTGGCTGGACATGGTCCTAAGTAACCTGATTTGGCTGACTTTGATCTAAGCAGGGGGCTGGAGTAGGTGACCTCCAGAGGTCCCTGCCAACTTCAGCAATGCTGTGATCCTATGATTGCCAGGACAGAAAAATGCTACCTTTAATGGCTGTGAAAGCCAGGGTTTCCCTTTCACGTATCAGTTCACTTTTAATATACTATATTATTAATGATTGAACCTAGGATGCACAATAAAACCAACACACACAGCACTACTGTCAGCTCCCAGCACAGGAGGTCTAACAATCTATGTAAATATTCACCTCTGTAAACCAAGTCAGGCACAGTGGCAGTGCTGTCCTGAGGAACAGGAACTTGGGATTAATAGGAAAATGCAAAGGGTTAAAGACTGTCCTCTGCTTATGCCTCCCAGTGCATGACCAAAAAAAAGGAAATATTTGGGCATATAACACACCCAAGAAATTGGTACACCAGTACATAATGTGGACCAGCCTAGTACAAGGAACAGTTAATGTATCCCATGGGACAGAAGTTAATCTCATAGAAATGTTTCTTTTTTTTTTTCTTTTTTCCATCTCTTTCAGTAAATCACTAGTTCAAAACCAGATACTTTTTCATTAGTGTCCAGAATGCTTTATCCCACTCTTTCATCTTGCAATACTTAGAGTCAGCCAGAGAAGTCATGACAGGTATTGATGAAATACAACAATCTAGGGAGAGAAAGGTTTCATATAAATGTACAGCTTATCTTTTTACGCTAAACTTTCATGCTCACCAAATGAAAACAGATCACTTTCTTTGTGCTTTAACAACACAGACCCAGAAGAATATCTATTAGAAATGTAAATAATTATCACTGCAAACCTTACAATATGTTGCCTACCTTTGTAATCATAATATTTCCCATTTGCCAGCAACATATTTTGCTCCAAGTTTTCTTTAAAATCACTAAAGAATCATTTAAACTCCTTCTATCTTTATATTCCTGGAGACAGGGATTCCCTTTTCATTAAAATTGCATAGGAAGAAAAAAGTTTTAGAGGAGGAAAAAACTGTGAACCACAGCCAACATTCATAACAACCAAATGGTCTGGTATATTACCTAAAGCAAAAAAATCTTCCACTCAGAAGCTAAATTCAAAATGACCTTGTGCTTTTTTCAAAAAGGCTGGCAGCGGAGGTCATTGGAATAAATTGTGATAGACAGTGCTTCTCCCTGCATAGTTAGAAGGCATGTCTAGTTTGTGAATTATCAGCAAGTAGGGAAAAAAATGAACCAAAACACAGCAGCAAACACTGTTTCATTTCCTTGTAAAATAATGGTAATATAGTCTACAATAATTATGAATTTAATGAAATAATGTAGGTTTTCAGCAACTATTTCACCATCAGGTATGTTCTACCTTTTTCAATTCTACGTTCATAAATTAATCCTGTTCTTTATTGGCCTCTGCTGTTAACAGCATAAGCATCTGTAACTACATATCCCCAGCAGGCAGATCGCAGCTGCACAGAATAGTATGTAGTGTTGTTTAAAAATATATATTGTAGTTGTGTTAAAGCTCACTAAATCACTGAGTCAAAAACAATGAAATGGAAAAGAAGCTGGAACTGCTAGTGAGTGTTTTAATTGAGATTTAAATATGCAAATTGAAAGCAAACTCCTCACTATTCACTTTTGAAAAGAAATTGTTAACAGTAATTTCAGAATAAGGCAATTTTCAAAGGGGTATTTTTTTTCAATTCATTCTCTTACAAACACATAAGCAACCTCTGTCAAAGGATTTTAATCTGTCAATAGGACTGCATGAGTCCTCAACTTGTTTCTATAATAGCAGCTTTTCACTGGAATTTTTGTTTGACAGATTCTTGTTTTTAACATCTGCCTCTTCTGGGAGCAGCATAATGTTAAGATGAAAAATACACTTGGGGTTTCAAGCAGGTGGAAAAACTCACAGTTCTGTTTAAATGAGAACTGCTCCTAATCCTGTTTTCCACTGTGCCTTAAAGCATCCTATATAAAGAAGAAAACACATCTTGTCACTTCTGAAACATTTAAAGAAGAAAAAGATGGGGAAAAAGGAGTACATGTAACTTACCATTAAAGTTTACTGCCCGGATATAGCTAAGTAGTTCTTTACCATCAGTTGTGCTCATCCTCGGGCATAGACCAATATATCCAGGACAGAGATCTTTATGCATGTTGTGTAGTGCATAGGCCATGGAATATACTGCATCAATTACAAACTGAACTTTTCCTTCTTGCTCATAGGCTGAATCTCTTGCAATTCTTTCTAAGCCTAAGGAAGAAAGAGAAAGAGTCAGTTTACTTCTATTCTTGTGTGTGTGTACGTGCATAAGTATTTGCATGAAGAAATTCACAGTAGATCATAAATAATTACAGTCAGATTGATAGGTAAAGTTAGGAATCATCTATCTGTCGCCTAAATAAACAAGACAAGGAAAATGTGGCCATCTGGTTTTGCCTCTAATCATTGTACACTGTACCAGGTATATAAACAGTGTGTTGAGTTCTCAGCTGGGAAAGAGGACAGAACATTTCATTACAAGAATAAGAAATATAGATATATGCATTTTTACACCAATAGAAAAACTCTCTTTCTACCTTATTGACTTTTGTTCAACAGCTGTTTGTTGTTATTTATAGGACACTTCTACAGCAGCCTGCCATTCTGTTTTAGATAAATTTAAGGCTACCTTGATTTTTATCCCTGTTTATTGTTTGATAAACATTATTTAAACACATCAGGAAAGAAAGCTGAATGCTTGCCCAGTGATGTGGCCATCTGTCTCCATATTGAAAAGTGCTTATTCTGAGACTTTTTTCCTGTATTTAGTAGTGAATTATGCTTCACATTGAGAACCGTGTACTGTCTGCTATTTCCTACAGGGACATTTTTCCTTCAGAGGGAATACAGAGCAAATCAATACGTTATGAAATTTTGATTCTATGGGAATTACCCATGTTAATTATCTATGTTCAAATCCAAAGAAACTTTTACATTCATAGGTGATAGTACTAAGGGGAAAGGTTAAAAAATAAAGTTCAGGAAAATTATATCTGAAGTAGGCAACAAACATGAAATCCCATGTCCTATATAGGAATTCAGCCACTGATTTCAAAGGCTCAAAATCTTCATTTACAAGAGGAAAGAGGGCTCTACAGATCTCAACATGAAATCTGCCCTGCTGAAATCTGTAGTCAAGTTCCCATTGACTCAGTGAACCCAAGATTAAATACCTAGGTTATCTACGAGATTAAAAGCTCATTCAGTTTGAGAATAACCCATTCACATTATTTAAGACTATTTAGAAATGAATCAAAGGTTTATGCACCATTTTTTTTATTTTAACATTCTACATTTTGTTTTTTATGTTTCTTTCTTATCTCTAAACACAAGCTTTTATGAGTTCAAGATATCAATTTTGTTGTATCCAACTTTTTAAAAATGCATTGTTTATGCCTGAAAATATACTGTATGCAAGATCTTTCTTTAGACAAGGTATGCAAGCCCATATGAGATAAAAAAAAGCCAGGGAGTCTACTCAGAAGCTTTTCTTCCATTTGCCTGCTGCACTTCAGTGCCACCGTCTCACATTACAATGATAACATATGAACAAATTTGTAACCTGACCATCAGTAGTGTTTTGTGCTTTAAACATCCCTGAGCACTGGGAGCAACAGATAGCCTTGAAAAGTCATGATGTGCTTTTATTTCTCCTCAGGGATTAGTTAAAAAAAGATAAAATCACTACCTCTTGAAAAGGTACTAAGCATTTGGAAAGGACAGCATTTAACTCATTTTTGTGATTTGTTACAAGTAACTTCATAGACGCTTTTCAAGACATGCTGTCTAATGATTAACAAATAATTAGTAAATAGTGTGACTTTACTGCAAATTAACAAACAGAAAAACTTTTCTTTGCACATGCTGAAAATTACATAATCAGTTGCAGTGCATTTCCCAGGCATAAAAGAAGATATGAGGGATGAAAGATATATGGCTTCATTAGACTGTAACTTTATGAACTTATTTTATGTGGGAACTAGCTTCAAACAGTAAGTGATGGGTAGAGCTCAAGATCCCTACCTTAATTGTTCCTGCCTTGTTAAGGACTACTGGAAAACAAGTGAAGGACAGGGTTTACAGAACTCCTGCAGGCACACAACAGTCAATAACTTGTATGTACTACCAAAAGCTTCCTCATCCTCTAAACAGGATGGTCAGGATAGGAAGAGTTTGAAGGACATATATCCATTTTAATTGCTACGCAAAAGATAATTCCCCTTACACATCAGGTGGATGGATGTGTATGTCGAAGGGTGGGGGGCTGGTGAAAGGCAGAAGGGAATAATTTTCTATAATAAACGCTAAGTGATAAAACACTAGAAGTTGCAAACACTTATGCAAGTGCATTGTACTAAGTGGTACAGATTTTTAAAGGTAAAAAAAAAAATCAGTATTGCACTGCCCTATGTTATACTGTAGTTTAAACACACATAGGATTTGAAAAAATTTCTTCCACAGCATAACATTTTACCTTTACTCTTCACAGATAGGTGATCATAAACTACTTTATCATATAAATTACAGAGAAAAGAAATTTATTAGGACTGAGTGTGTTTCCTTACATACAAAGGGGTGATGAATTCCACAGAATTATCAGTTTTAAACCTCTCAAACTCAGAAGGCAATAGACAAGAATGATCTCTGTGTTTTGCATAACTAAAAAAACCCAATAAATTGGATTATGTGCTCTTTCTTTTTGAGGTTTCTCTTCATCTTCTCTTTCTAGAATTCTCAAAAACCTAAAACCATATTTTATAAAGATGAAAAGAACTCATCAACTTAATTTACATTACACTGCCCTAAATAAATTTTAATGTTTAGCAGTAAAATGATGCACATTGTCTAAGCCATAAATATGGTCAGCTACTACAGAGATAATATTACATGTTTGAAAGACATGATTATAAATTTTCTTCAGACTTGTATATCAAGTAATAACAGTTTCATTTATAGGTTGACTGAGTTCTACAAGGTATGTTTCTACACACACTGGTGACTTGAAAGAGTATAACACTTTGTATATCATAATAGAAATGTTTTAATGCTTTCTTAATGATCACTTCAATTTTTCATCCTACAGTTTTTTCTCTGGAAAAATTACTTAGGCTGTGTATTTACCAAAAAGAACTATAAGATGTTCCCAACTCTTGAACATGAGCCCTTGATACTACCATGGTCTGACAGTGTGTCAAGAACTGAGACAAGAACTGGGCTCACACTGTCCCTCCCTGTTCTGATCACCAAACAAAAGAAACCCAGGGAAATGTGCTATGGTGCTCTCCAGCAGGTCTTCCAATCCAGCTGTTGAGAAGTGCAAGCTTGTGGGGAATTTCAGCAAGATGTCAAGACTTTCCCCAACCAATGGAGAAAATACATAGACACATGTACCAATGTTATCATCTTGGGCTAGAGAAGAGCTAGGAGAGGTGTAACACCAGCCCAGGAAGAGTCAGCTGTTCCTAGTTCCTTCCATTTGAAATCTCTTTTGGGAACCCTAGAGTGAGAACAGGAATGATCCTGAAGGAGCCTGTACATGTGAAAGAGGTGCTATAACTATTCTTGCACTTCCTGAGCAAGAGTGACAGGCTGGTCTGTTGCAGCACCTATTGCCTCCATACCTTCTAATCATTTCTTCCTTTGTTCTTGTAGTTCCTGTACTGCAGGAAAAATTGTGCATCCTGCTCAGGATAGTGGAACTCACTTATGACAGGGAAAGATAAGGACCATAACAATAGTAAGGTAAGACATGGATTAGGTGGATAAGGGTATATGGCTGGGGTTACCAGTCTGGGAGGGAAGACAAAGCAGGTAACATTGTCAATTCCCAAGGTATGAACTGGGAACCAGGAGAATTCAGGGAACATAATCAAGATACAACAATAAATTAAAATGTATCTTAATTAAAAACTTAATAACAGCATACAGTAAGTAAATAAAGATTAATGTAATATAGCTAAGATAATGAATTCACACATGGGTGATGATATCACCTGTGGGATACAAACAGCTCTCAATCAAAACTTAAGTTGCTGATCTCACCAACAGGGGACTAATCTGCTAGGTGATAAATGTTGCAAAATTCATCTAAGTTTTAGAAACCATGTTCTTAATGATGATCTTAAAGCATATGTAGAAGTAATTTCTGCACACATCTAAGTCCATTCGAATAGGAAAACTTGAGAGCAGAGTTGCTAGTTATTATTCTCTTAAGAATATAAAAAATCCTAAATAAGGCAAATGGATATACCTGTTTTGTAACTTGTAATATAGGGAAAAAATATCTATTTATTTATTTAACTGCCCTGTTTCTGGAAACTGCTGGTTCACGCATCATTTCTCAGCAATCCCATTCCTGCTGTTTCACAAATCTTTCTGTTTCCATTTCGTGCTATTGAAACAACTTATGTAGAAGTCCAGCCTACATTATTTCTCATGGTTATTTCTACAGTTTCAAGAATCTGTCCCATATGTCTAGTTAAAAATCTTGATTTATGGTACTTGAAGACCAAAGGTTGAAGGCAGGGACCTTGTATACAACAGTTGGTTAGAGTTCCAGATTGGAACAAAGTTGTGAGGGTGCTGGATTTGAGAAAGGTTTTGAACACTGGACAGCTTTGGGAGACAGGAGCGGGGGTCCATAGTTTAGAAGAATAGAGATATCTGGTATGGGGATGCAGGGTGCATGGGGAAAGGATCCTAATTTTGACAGAAGAATCATCATAAACTCAGGTTCTAAGCTTAGAAAAATAGTGCAGTCAGAGACAAGAAAAGAAGAAACACAGAACTAGAGCTCCATGTAGGAAATAGGATGCTTCAAGGTGTTATCTTGATTCCTGAATCTCTTATCAATGGCTTTTTTTTTTTTCTTAAAAATCTCCTTTATTATAATTTTTTCTTTGCTTTGTCTGGGACTGATTGGAACACAACTGGCCAGCTCATTTTTCATCTTCAGTTCAAATATTGGCTCACTCTAAGCCTTCTTCCATTGTTTCGGGGTACTAATTCTCAAAAGCTTATCAAAAGCGAAGTTTAAAACTCAGAAACCTTCCAACTTTCCTCCCTGAAAACTCTCACATGGAAATTATAGAAATGTTATTTTTAAAAACTCTCGCCTTTAGTTGTTGTAGTGTGTCACAGTCTTTCACTTAGTTAAAATGGAAAATTACTTTTTCATTGTCATCTGGTAGGGTTACATCTTTTATTTCACTAACCTGAAAATATTAATGTAACACCTGTGATTTTCCTGTGTGATTATTGATACATCTAACAATGGACTAATATTCTATGTCTGCTTGAAAAACTCGACTGCTGACTATAGATTTCCATTTATACTATTTTAAGCCACTTATTTCTATGTTTGCTATTGCTTGATTTATGTTTTTTACTCTTATGGTTGGCAATTTTGGCCAAAATCAGTATTTATCAGGGGAAAAAAACAGCTTTTAAAAAACACCCAAGACTTGCATGTCTTGTCCTTCAGCTGGGGAGCAGCAATGTGAACAGTTGGCTTAGCAGTGACAGAAGTCCTACAGCAGGAGGGCTAGGAATATCTGAAGCGTGGATTTGTCATCAGCAAGGAAAGATCCCTTTCCGGGAGCTTGCACTCCTCCCTCCTTTCCACAGTCTCATCCACTTTTCTGTCTCTCTGTCACCTCTCTCATGTGCTGAGCGACAAATCAGCTTTTTTATAGATTGTGCTGTAAATAAGGAGGAAAATCTTTCTGGGGTAACGATGGGAGAAGAAGCAATGCGAAGCAGGGGAGAAAAATGAAAATAAAAATTATTATGAAAATTATAACAGGCAAAATGGTTACTCATGAACAAATTTTATTTTCTTAGCTTCCCTTTACCTGCCTTTGTTATATATGCTTGTGCATAATTACTGCTTAAAGACAGTTGGTACATCTGTGCAAGTCTTTGGTTTTGGGGTTTTTTTCCAAACTTCTGGTTTGACAAGTCTGGTTCTTGGATATTTAGTAACATTTTTTCAGTTCACAGTTATAATTCACATTTTTTACTCATTGCTAAATTATTTATCCCCATTACTTGGCTCACAAAAGAGTTTTATTTAAACTGCTCTTGGAAGCAAACGAAATCAAAGATAAATATTATTGTGTTGAGATTGATCTTTCTGTGCATGCCAATCACAATCACAACTAAATTACAATAATTTGTAAGCAGGCTCCCACTACTCCTCAGCCCAGGCATGATAATCCTCTATTTGTCAGAATTGCTTAGAACTTCCCATCTTTGCAGCAACAGTTTTTTCCTCAGGAAGTTGGCATCTGTAACTGTAAACCATTTCGGCAGTCTCAGCAGGAAGCACCAGGAGCATATGTTGCTCCCATTGAAGTCTTCTCGATTATTCAGCTGTTTTCCTCACACGTTATAGAGTTTGCATTATCTGAACAAATAATGCAGTAGAGATCATCATCTTCTGTTACTCAAACTTAAGGGGATGATATACTTTTATAGTGGGGGAGCTGAGTTTTCTAATAGCTGCGTGGTAACTGTGATGCTTGTTTTGTGCATGAGTTAGTTCGCAGAGAGCATCACAAAACCTGTGGCTCCTCTGTAATAGTATGGTGTCAGTTTAGGAAGCAATTCAGAGAGAAAGTTAAGGATTATATCAATTTTCTCAGCCATTCCAAAAAGAAAATTGAGAATGTAGAAGCAATGATAGTGAAATGAAGCAGTTTGACTGTCTACTCTTTTCCAACAACTGACAGATGTAGTTTTGTGGTTTAATGAACTGGCACTTGATGTAATTTTTCTGGGGTAATGCCTCTTTACGTCAACTCACACCAAAAAAAAAAAAAAAAAAAAACAAGACAGCAAGACCAATTAGTAAAAGTCTGAGAAAGAAACAGTTTTTGAATGCCTAGAATAATGTGGAGATTTTAAAATACTGCCTACCCAGGACTGGGCTGAAACCTCACATTTTTAAAACACTTTTTAAACAGAAAATAGCAAAAAGAACATTTCATATAAGTGAATATGTTTTAATAATTTTCACTTTAACATCACCATAAATGAGAAAGTAGCTTTTTTGTTTGCCTGGCTCTTTAAATGAAGTACCTTAAAAATTCTATCTCTACCCACAAACATTTTTCATTGGAAATACCATAACATTTTTTCTGACCTTCAGAGTAAATCAGAAATTTGTTTCAGCAAAACACTTCTAACAAATGCACAATAGTATATATCAAAGTGGAATTAAACCATTATTCTAGTCATATTGGAGTTTTTTGTTCCTGCTACTATATGTGACATTTACTAGAGTGTTTTCTCTTAGAAAAACAAACTGAGGTTGCATTGCTAATAGAAGATTCTTTTTTTCCTCATTTCTGGGCTTTGAGAGAGTCCCTAACAACAGTTTGAATGTTGTTATCAGAGGGGAAAACTTTCCCTTTTCTAGTTAATGTCTTCACATTGTTTAATTATAGCTCCTTGAAACAGTGGATAGAGTTGAAAACAGGCATTCAGAACTCTCAAACATTTTAAACCTGAGACTACTACATCTAACAGCAGCAGTATTGCTGAGGCAAGATTTGCTGTGATGTGTATGTTAGGCTAAACAGTAACAACTGCATTCAAATAATGAGGAGACACCATTGGATATGGTTTCTGCCAACCACGCTAAGAACCACACTAGGCATTTAAAAGAAAAGGTATATCAAAAATACAGTGGAATAAGCAATATTTCTTTCAGGCACGTCCCTTGTCAGTATCAGTAGAATTGTCCATGTAGGAATATATTAGTTAGTGTGGACAAAACTCGAAGCTGGGTATAACATTTAAAAAAGTTATATGCCCTTGTTATCAACAGGTTGCAGCTTTGAAACTGAAGGCAGAGCATTACCAATGTTACTGCCAGAAGATTCTTGCCCTCTAAAAATGGTGCTCTGGCAGAGATCTGTTTACCTATACAGGTTTGCTTTTTAGCTACAATATTTCTGACAACCTGAGAGCACATATCCACTCCAGAAATACCTGCAGAAAAAAGGAAGACACTGTAGAAGTTTAAAGAAATGGGAGATTATTGCATTACTAAGCAAGGATCCATAGCAATTAATAAATTTGACATCACAATAGGTTTTGTTAGATTTTCTCCAGATTTTATGCCAGAGAACAAACCACACATTTTGCAAAGCTTTCTTTATAATTCACTCCATGCATTTTACAGGTTTCCTAAATAGTTATATAGTCATTTAAATATCACTCAAGTCCCCCCCTTGCTGCTTCTGCTTTTATTTTAGAAAAGACATTGAAGTTAGAGATTCACATCTCAGTTTTGCCTGAGTCTTATACTTCTGCAAGTTTTGTACCATAAATCATCTGGAAGTTGGTGATCCACTGTCCCTTGCATTCCTCTATATTCCTTTATAATTCTAGTTTTAGTATGTACTAAAGTAATGCAGTTGATCTGATTCTATCTTACTAAGCTTCTGTACTTTCTCAACCTTCCAATTATATCTATTCTGTTTTACTTATAAAAATAAAAATCTAATGCAGAAGTCATTTCAATTTATATATTTGTCAGATTTAAGATTTTATTTTACACATATCAGTATATAGTAACAAACAAAATTCAGCGTCAGATGTAAAACCATGAGGTTTATCATTAATTAACATTCCCTAAATTCTACAAAAATAGGGAATTTCACCCTCAAAAGTGGTCAGTTTGATTTTTGCATGAGGAATGTTATTTTAATGATTTTTGACCAAATCAAAATGGTACAGGAAAAAAAAAGATGTTTTAATTACATTATAAAAAGAGGTGTCTCTGTCATAATTAAAACATGTCAAAAGTTTTATCTGAGCTTTCTGAACAAAATAGCATGAAGATAAAGAACACTTGCTTACTGTTTGCTAACACAGAGATCTAAGGACTACTTGATCAAAGACATTTTAAATGTTGTTCAAACTTTAACTCTCAAAGATAGGTCAACCTTTTTGACTCTACCTTGAATTTCTGTACCCATAAATACAAATACTTTCAATAATAATAGCAGATAAAAGAATGCAATAACTGCATTTGCCAGTCTCCATCCTACTTCAAATTCTATAAAGTCTGAAAATTTGCCACAGCTGTGTATCCTGTTCATTTCATAACTGGGATCCACAGACATGCTAAGCAATTCAGTCCTGCACCCCAGTAGCCTAGCACACTCCTTTAAGTATGTATGATGAGCAAGAATGCAAAATTTTGGAGAAATCCCACGTTTCTTTATCTCTCAGAATAGTGTCAGTACACAGGTGAGTGTTAGCATGAATAGACAACCAAATATTTTGCTAAATTTCTCAAGTTTAAAACAAATCAAAAGAAGGGCCATCTTTTTCAGAGCTCAGGACAGAAACCTATGTTTTCTAACACAGATTACCCATGGGAAATGTCTAACTTTGGGAAGAAATTGCTAGTGTACTAGTCCAGTCACATAGGTGGAAATAACTGGTATCACTCTAAAACCCCACAGGCTGCAAGCACTTCTAATGCAGACTTCAGTGCATAACTACAAAGGCTATAGCAATGGCTATGAGCAAGAGAAAAGATTCAGTACAAGAACCAAATTTATTCACTGTCTGTTAGCATTTAATCTCAGAGGACCTTCAGCACATAGCAACAGTATGTATAAAAATCCTTTCCTCTGCTTATTGGCTGTAAGGTCTTTTAAGGTTAAGCTTCAGACCAGAAACTGTAGGGACTTTTGTCCCCAGGAGTATTATTTTTAGTTAAAAACTTGACTGAGATCCTGCTTAAGAAACACCTTTCTTGTAATTGGAAAGCATTTGTTGGAAGTATAAACGGACATAGAGGTATCCAAGCACATCAATTCCTTAAGAATTTGTGGTCGCTATTTGGGATAAGTCTATTTGAGGACTAAAGAGTTAAGGTACAGCAAGACTTTACCAAAAATATTGTAACATCTGAACAGCTATATTCATGATTACTGACCAGAGGTTTAAGCATTTTCCTTTAGTTTGATGAGAAGGTCCACAACAGCAGACTAATTTAGGCTGCCAAGAGTTCATAGCTATTTACCAGAGAAAAGACGAGTATCAGTCTGAGATTTTATTATGCTCCTTTCATCACCTGTTACTAATCCTTCCATAGGAATTTAAGGCCTCTTCAGCTGAGCTGATGGAAGGAGCTTTATGTAGGGTCCCTTTGTCTGATATTAGAGAGCTGGGTTGAATTATCTGCTTGTGCATCAAATGAGGACCATGTGTGATAGATGTCTATTCTGGCTTGGCTTGAAGTCTGCAAGCTAAGGGGCAGCAACAACCTATCAGGGCCATTTCTGCAATGAATATTTGATATCTTATTTATGCAGAGAATTTAAATATAGATTTGGAATGTACTGTGAATTCCCAATCAGACTAAGTGTTTTGATGTCATGATTTCACATCAAATATTGAATAACTTCCGTTGCTCCTGAAAGGGAGCTTTCATCAGCTTGTGGTATTTCCTTGCAGTTAGTTGCTTAGGCAGGATGCATCTCATGCAGCTTTAGTGATCTAACAGTAAATTGTCTAACCTAAAGAAAGCTTTTTCTGTTTCCAAGGAGAACGCTCACTCACCCTCTCTGAAAATAAGCATGTAAGAAAATGGGTTAAGTTTCTCTTCTGAACAGACTTTCTTGTGTGACTAGCTTAGACTACATAGCTAACTCCTAGAGAACTAGTATTATGCAAGATACATCCCAACTAAAATCTTGAATTTAAACAGAGTCCAACAAACAAAACATCCCTTTTGTCAAGCCTTAGATAAACTCAGTGTGGTGTCTAGCATTTCCACTGGAGAATGGTTTCTCCTGCATTGTTTAGCTTCTCTGCCCCCATGTACTCCTTTCACTCCCAGGTGTCGCCCCCTTAACCCAAGACCTGACATGTCCTCAGCCACCAGCCCACTTATGCCACCCTTCCTGCTCATCCTTGCTGGCCTGTATTATTTTCCTTTGCTTACTCTGTCATCATCCCAGTGCTCTTTCATCAGATTTTGCTGCGCGTCTGTGTGACAGCTTTGCAGTCCTCAGATGAAGCCTATTGCTAGTATAAAACAGTATCTCACATACTATCTACTGTTTCATCAGCTACTATGGGGATAGAGACTCAGATTCAGCAGAACAAAAATTCATTTGTTATGTTTTCTTACAGTGGTTGCAAGGACTGACTATACCTATGAGAATATATGTCATATTTGGATTCACAGGGCTGCATGTTATTGCTAAGGAGACAATTATGCAAAAAGATTTCAAGACAAATGCAATGAAAACCAATGTAAAATGAAAATAAATGTAATAATAAATCTTAAATAATTTCACTATGAGTTACTACTGGCTCTGTATTCACAGTATTAGACTTCCAAGAGGAAGTTTTTGGAGCTGGACGAGATAGAAGTACTCATGACAGAGTTCATATGTGAAAATAAAGTGGTTTTTTTCAGGAAGAAACAGTGGGAGGATTTTTTCAACTGCAACCAAAAAGAAAGGGAAAGAAAGAATGCTTTTCACGGCAAAGGGACAACTACCAATTTAAACATATAAAAGATGTAATAGTAACTTTTTACAACATTAAAAGCTGAATAAAATATTGCATTAACTTTTCCATTTGTCCTATCCACTGTCTCTTCCTGCTGTGTCCCATTTTAATGGTCCCATCACACTGCAAGAAGTAGGGCATGATGAGGAAAAGAAATAGCTGATTTCACTTATTGTAACCAGCAGGAAAAAATGCTACAGTGTCATAGAAAATTAAATACTTCTTTTGTTTTCATTTTTCAATTTTCTGTAAGACAAAAGGCAATTTTTTGATGGTCAGAATGGAAAATATGGGTTCAAGAGCTTTGAATTGCTATAGGCTATAATTTAATCATGTATTACTATCAAAGTATACTTATGTGATTTTCTGGAAATGGTGAAATATCACTTTGTTTTACAAGCTGTGTAGACAACAGCTGAAACACGAGATTTTCAACAGATGAAAATCTGTAATTTCCCCACTATTCTAATTAAAGTTTCTTCTTTAGGAGCTGATTAAAATAAGAGCACCATAAATGAGAAATAAGCAGCTAGTTAATGGACTGCTTGATGCCATGAACAGGACAGGGACAATTGGCCTCTGGAAGATTATTTCAATCTAGAACAGGAAGACAGTTTATCCAAAAACACTACCCTTCCCACAATCTAGAAGATAGCTAGTTCTTTAATCACAAACTAATTAGAACTGATTGGCTTCATTGCTAAATTAGGGACATTAAGGGGGTTTGCTCCTTTAGCAGGTTTGCTGCACATGCTCCCTTGGCAGCACTTTTACAGCTACATATATCCCACCCTCATCAGGGCAAAATAGTGACAATCACAATCTTGAAGAAAAGTTCCCCATTGGCAGTGCTGTCCCTTTCAGATACAGAGAATCAATTTGCTCTACTTGCTCCCTCTGCATGAATCAAGATGATTATCTACAAGGAGTGGAGGGGAGAGGAGGAAGAAACTTGTCTGGAAATGGTATTTTGGAGGTGGGGGGTAAAAGATATGCTGTCAGAGCTTTTGCAGCAAATTTGAGAATTACTTGGCTGAGACAGGCTAAATTAGATAGTGCTGAACAAGATGCTCGTGACTAAGCAACAAAACAACACCCAGAAAAGTATAAAGGTCCCTACAGTACAATTTAGGTATCTAATATTAAAAAGTAGTCAAAAATATCCTTAACGGCATAAACACCTTTAAATCTCAAAACCTCACCGAAGTATCTGAAGTTCTGTTATTTCACACAGCTAAAAACAGAGCCATCTTGAGGATTTGAGGGCCTATTCCCCTCTGCCAAGGGCCATCTAGAATTCACAGTACAAACAAGCTTAATTCCTCACAGGGGATGAATCCAACAAATACATCTGAGTATACCAAATTTACACTGAGTTTAGCACAAGATATAGACATCTGATGCTAATCTTTTCCTTAAATGTCTTAGTGATTAAGCACTTTTTCAGGAATCAAATCTCTCCTTTAGGTGCTAGTACACTAGTAATAATAACATAATAAATATGCAAAGTACTGTTAAACCACAGGCTTTCTCTTGGTAGGAGGTAGTCACATTGTCATATTTTACATACCTATATCAGCAAAGCCCCTAGCATGAATCGTTATGAGCACAGTGAGGCTTCAGATTTGCAATTCACTGTACAATCTTATAACAGTATTCTGAGCCTGAAGTTTTGTTTTCATCAGTGATTTCTACTGGCAATATGTACCCCAAAAAAGCAAATCTTTAGTAGCTTGTACATATCACTGTAACACTAAGAAAGTGAGAGCCTGCTTGGCTGTTCTCATGCATTCTGAAATCAAATGAAAAAGGATAAGATTTTTTGTGTATTCTGATTCTTGCATTGAAAGAAAGGACCACTTGTGATAACCATTATATTATCATAAGACTATTATATAACCTAAGGCTGGTCAAAAGTCATTTTTCACCTGATCTTGAACAAAATTGAAATGCTCCCATCTACTGTCTTACAACACATTTTACAATTATAGGTACAATTTGGAGTAGTCAAAACTCCTCCACAGAATGCCACAATCTTGTGCAGTTCATGTTCCAATTTACCAAGTGCAGTTTGATCTCATTTTACCAAGGCTGTTTCATTTCTCCTTATTATTATAACTTGTATCATAACCTTTAGCATACAGACTGATGGGAAAAGCCTCAAAATCATTTAACTGTTTCACCAGTATGTTAGATGTGTAAATGTGTTTTGAGCCCCTCTATATAAGAAGTATATCAATAAACTGGAGCAAGTTCAGCAGAGAGCCACCAAGACTATCAGGGGGTTGGAGCACATGCCCTGTAAGGAAAGGCTGAGGGATGGGTTTGTTCAGCCAGAAATGGCTTTGGGGTGAAGTCCCCCAAACATGCCTACAGGGAGATGGAGCCAGGCTTTTCACAATGGCGTATGATGCAAGGACAGGACACAACGGGCATAACTTGTAATGAGGGGTTTAGACTGGTAAAAGATTTTTCCAGTGAGAATGCTCAGGCAGCAGAAGAGGCTGCCCAGAGAAGATATGCAGTCTCTCTCCATCCTTGGAGGTTTTCAAAACCTGACTTGATAAAGTTCTGAGTCACCTGGATCCAACCTCAAACTGACCCTGTTTTGAGCAGGTGGTTGGACTAGAGACCTCCTGAGGTCCCTTCCAACCTGAATTATCCTGTGATCCAATATTCAGATGCCACTGCACAAAAATGTCTTAGCCAATGCTACTGAACAATCTCAAGTGCCTACGTACATATGCATATGCACAGGTGCATGTGCTCATGTAGATAAGCATGTGGAAATCCACAACAGTCTAGATTGAGCTCTTTTGGGAGGGAGCTCCGGGGGCATCCCAGGTGAAGAACTGTCCCCCTCTCACCTTGTCTCCAGACCCAAAAGGCAAGTTTAGATAACAGGAGTTCTGACAACGGGGCCTTTTGTTGATTTCTCTCTCAGTCCTTAGGTAATTAAGAACAGTTCAAGGCAAAGAGAAAACCAGGTGGATTTGCATGAAAAATATTACTAGATTTGACCTCATCATGTAAGATATCTGCATTTTTAAGGACATGTTACATAGACAGGGGTACAATACATTTAGTGTTGCCAGGTTGGATGCTTTCCATTGCGACTGCTGTATCACTTATTGCGAGAACTGTACAACTAAGAGTTTTTCACTTATTCCCATGAGGCTGGAGTTCTGTGACACTGGGAGGAAAAAAACAAGTTTACTGATGGATAGTGGTGGTGAGAACCTTGGTCCCTTTTTAAATATGTTTCAAACATTTTAATCAGTAGAGAGCTCATTCACTGTGACCTCAGTGGATACCAAAGTTTTAAAAAACAGAAAGAAAATCCAAAATGTACTTTGGTAAGATAATTTTTAAGCCAACCTAATGATCTGCAAGTGACCTGTTTCATGACTGAGCATTCAGAGCTCTCGGCACTGACCTCTTCTGTTGGCCTAGATCAGCTCAATTCCAATGGAAGTCAGTTGAGTAAGGGTGATTTACAGCCCCTCCAATTTTGTCTCAAAATCTGGTGTAATATGAGAATGCTAGAGGGGTAAGGACAAGTATTTTATTTTAAGACAAATCGCATTATTTTCTGTTACAGTAGGCTGATTGCTTCCTTACAGTAGACTGATTCTGATGTTCTCTATTTTAATTTAATCAAAGTGAGGGCATCTGAAGGGTTAGAAATTCATGTAGCTCAGGGAAGCTGTGGTCAGCCTTTCATTTTAACATTCTCCAGTCTCATGGGCACATGCACTTAGTTACACTAAGTTAATTAGTAATATATAATAGCTGATACATAATTCACAAGATGACCATCATTGTAAACAACGTAAACAATATTTTGTAATTTATGTTTCCCAAAAGCTATGTTAAAACCGAAAATAGATCTGATAACGTTCAGAAAGAGCAAAAGAAAGGGATGGGAGTGAAACACAGTAAGGCAGTAATTACTATTCAGGATGGAGAACAATAGAGACTTTTTTTTCTAGCTGTAATCAGTGTGTAATTATGGCCCCACAAACAAGGTAACACATAAAGAAACAGCTAGAAACTAATGCCTTGCTCTATGCTATAAATTTGTGGTCTCTTCAGGCTTTTTAGCTTCATTGCCCTTATGGACAACTGGAAATCTGTATTTTTAAGGATGCACTTCTCTTCCTCAGTAGCACCATCCAGAGGTACATGGTAATGCTCTGGAGAAGCAAGTTTACTAAAAAAAAGTGCCATGGAGAATGACAAATACAAATATTTATCTATTTATGTATTTATTTTAAATAAGGCAAGGCATGAGGACAAAGTGATTCTGTTTTGTGCATGAGAAATAATTCAATAGCAAATGAAAAATAAAAGATTTTTTCACAAAATTAAATAATAAACATACATCACAGCTTCTGAACATGTAAAAGGCATCCCGTTATCTTCTGTATGATTACAACCTCTTAATGCCTTGACTTCGAGAAAGCCTTGTCAAACAAAAGGAGACAGGAACTTTATCAACAGATTCCTCAGATTAAACAAACATTTTCAGAATTCTATTTTCTCCATTGATTTTTACATATTTTTTTGTTTCGGACACTGAAGGAAAAGAAGTGAAATCCAAGTGATGCCATTCCACATTGATCAGTGGAAGATTTGGCCAATAACAGTTGCAGAAAGAGGTGATAGCTGAAAGATTAGTTGCTTCTTTTGATGAATAAATCTATTAATTTATCCTTATTAGTTATCATCATTATTCAATGTAAAACTAAAAAGCAAACAAAATGTATTCTACATAAAGAATATTAAAACTGGATATTTTGGTGATTGGTTAAACAGGGTGAAGTTGGTTTTATTACACATTTTTCCACTGCTGTAAAAAATCCTATTCTTAGAAATACCTTAGAAATACCTTCTTAGAAATATCTTAGAAAAGATATAAAGATACAAATGGCACTATCATCTACAGTAGACGGATTCATTCGCAAAAGTAAACTCAAAAGGTAAAAATTAAATGTACACAATATATACACACACACAGTGAATCATACATACTGTATTATTTGTTTACTTTTTTCTCTTTTTCTTGCCTGGGAGAAATACACACTTTATTAAAGCTTCAGTGTCTGTGACCAATAACTTTACTATATATTTTTTGGTAGGACTTATTTTATAGAACAGATTATCCCATAATAAATCTCTCACAAATCAATGAAGCAGCTTTTCGTAGGAAGTAATGGAAGAATCCGACCTGTATTTATTTGACATTATTTGTTCTAGAAATTTCTGAAAATAATTCTTGATATGTTATTTGCTTATAAGAAATGAAAGTATAGCTAATTGTGATAAGAACCATGATAAGAACCATCAGTAAGGAAGGGTCAGTTCATACTCAAAATACATGTCTGCCTGCATGACACAGAAAATGTATGTGAGTGTCAGGCTGTGCATAAACTATATGATTACCATTACAAAATGACTAAACAGGTCTGGCAGTGTACTGAAGAAGCAGGTTGCAGTTGATCAGTGCAATCTAGGAGACAAGACAGTTGTGACTGAATGTTTATTACATTTGAAGAAAAATCTTTCAATAGCTGTGCTAGGACCTGTGACACGCCAGTGTAAAAAGCTAGTTCAAGACAGCTAGCCAGGAGAAACCAAAATACTCTTGCCAAGTCTGTATGCAAAAATGAATTTCTGCTGCCCCAGGTTGGGCTGCTTTTGTCACAGAAAGAGAAGTAAGAAAGAAAAACAGAAATCTTGTAGAGAACTGAGAAACTAGGCTTGCTCTTAACACTGCCACCAAAAGATGAAAAGGATGGAAACAGTATTTGCCATAACCGCAAGTGACTTCACCCATTTGCGGGTTGAAGACGCTGTTTCTTGTAACTCTCAGGGGAGCTGGCAGCAACCAGCTTGACTCTCCAGGCTACTTGGTGGGTGAGACATGACAAAAATCTCCAAACAATGGCTGATTTTGCCAAAGTCAAGTTTGGTCCTATCTTGCCCTTGCTCATTTAGAAAGCTTTCAGGCTGAAATGCACAGAACCATTTAAGGCAGCTAAATAGGAACAATGGGAGCACTGTAGTTTAAATCCCTGTATTTAAAATACATTCCCACTGTAATCTGGAATAACTGCAAGTGAACTTGTAAAATTGGTCTGGTTTCAGTGAAACAGTAACAAAGATCTTACAAAGCAATACACAAAATGAGTATTATGCAAGGACTTGTACTTAGGTAAAACTCTCCCTGAGTGCTAATCCTTTTTCAAGATTTGACCTCCAAAACTGTTTTTTGAACAACCAGTCTGCAGACAGCCCATTGTATTTTTTTCCCAAGCCAAAAACAAAGGCTACATGTGAATAACATGCCAACAAAGGAGAGCTATGGCTGAGGAGGCCTTCTTTGAAACACAGACTTGATTTATAGATGAGAGCTATAACAAAAAGAACAATGACAATAATCCCATCAGTCCACTTATGCTCCTATTAGTAAATAACTGTTTTAATGTACTCATTGGCACCACTTCTGCCTTCGTGGGACTGAGGTAAGGCTAGTTTTTTTATCCAGGCCAGAGTTCTCAATTGTTAACTCAAAAGTAATTACTTTTATCAGCAGATAGACCTGATGGTCCTGATGTCACCAGAATATTGGTAGCATGCAGTTTCTACACCACTGAGAATCTCCCTTGGCAGCATTACATACACAATGAATAAAATGAATTACAAGATTCAACTTTTTTTTTTTTTTTTGTTAAGACACCACAGCTGATAGCTGTTGCTGAAACAACTCCATAGAGGGAATATGATGAGGGCTGGGTTTTTTTTTTGTTCTAGTGTCCCTATTAGTAGAATCAAAACATCTTATTATTTTATTTCTCTTTGTTCTAGACTCTTCTTAAAGAAAAACTGTAGTCTTTCTTTAAGGAGCTTAACCTTTTATTCTTTTATATAAAATTTTGTTCCAATTTAAAACAACAGATTCATCCCGGCATAAAAGCACAACAACAAAAGCTACTGTCGATATCATTATTAGCACTGAGAATAATATAAATTGTAAATTTGTTGTGTGTTGTCCCACTGATGCTAGGAAAGCAGCACATAAAGCAAAATTACTAATTCTGTTACCAGAAGACACAAACACTTCATCAGGAAAGAGTTTCAGAACACCCCTTTGCTCTACTGCTGTTTGACTGCATTGAGTTCACAGGCAAGCACTGTTTTGATCTGAGCCCTTATAATTCAACAGAGCACAGACTCTCAAAAGAGAAAGTCTGTTTAGTCTATCTCTATCATCATAATGACAGTGGAAACACAAAATAGCCTGTGGCTCTGGGTGAGTTAATTATCTACTTTTTTTTTTCCTAAGACACTGTCTTGAAGTACTAACACATTAACCTTGCAGACGGTTCTCTTAGACCTCCTGCACAGCATGAGATTACTACTAGTTTCAACTGGTTAGTGTCAAGTTCCCTGCTCTCCAGGGTTACTCAGGTCACTCCTCTTTGCCTAGAAGATTAATTTCCCTCTTAGGGACTGAGTAAGTTTAAGCACACAAACACTTGAATTAAGTGATGGAACATATTCTGAATAGAGAAAAACTAAGTGAAACAAATCTACTCTTTGCCCTGATGAAACTGAACAAGATCTTTTCTTCACTAAAATATTTATTTGTACATAATATAAAACTATATCCAAAATACCTATTTTAATGAAAAGAACTAGGACTCTCCAACAATATACTTTGGTTTGCGAATACCGTAAATATCATAAAGATTCATTTACATATAAACACAATATATTTATATATGATACAAGGGGTGAATCTTCATCCACTGTGAATAGCCTGTATTTATGATTTCCTTACAATCCATTATATAACTATCCTTCTTGTAGAAAAATGATTCACCAAGCTGTACCAAATGAAAATGCAATAAATATTTAGCAGAATATTTTAAGTGCGATACAAAGATGAAAAAAAATAAATACACAATTTGCCAGCTCTGAGTACATATTTTCATTTAAGTTTTTACTTTTTAATTTTTATTGACTTTGGACAATGGAAATTGATTCAACAAATTTACATTTTGGTTCTTGGTGTAAACACTACACTATTGAAAGAAATATTGATTTGTTTAACTGGAAGCGTTGCTGTGTAGCTTCACTGGAAACAGCACATCTTTTTTTTATTCTTTCAATTCCAAAGGATTGCTTGGGTTTGCCTTTTAGTAGATATTTTCTGATAATACTCTTGTTAATTAAATCATGATAACACTCTAGTTAATTAAATTGTAACTTTTGTAAGACAGATATAACATATTACTATCATAAAATGAGTATCTTTTCTAAGCAGGACAGAAGCAGCTTGCATTCAGCTTCATTTCAGATTCCTCACCTTTTTGAATCTAAGAGCCTGTTTCTTGATACAAATGTGGAAATCATTGATAACTGATGAGTGTGTGAGCCAAAAGATGGTAGATGGCTTTATAGTCTATAGAATACTGTCCTTCATCAGAAGCCATCATCTTTGTCAACCTGTCACAGAAAAATTTCTTCAAGACATCTGACCTTAAGACTCAAAAGAAGAAAGTAATAAACTACCAAAAGATATGGACAGTGGATATTATGCCCTAATAAAGATGTCCGTAAATTTTAGAGATTCTGTTTCTGAGCTCTCATAGCACATCCCTGTCACAAAATTTCTGGGAAATACAATAAAACTAGAATCACCTTTCAGTAAAATTTAAGTTTTTCAAGTTACCCAGTGAAATGTCTGGTTATGAATAGCCACATAAGGCCAAATAATCTTATAAGGCTAGCTGAAAATTTGATCCCAAAGTAGTCTAGTGTTGGAATGCGCAAAAACTGGTCTTTACAAGGAAGAATTTCTGAAAATCAAATTATGCAAGTCTCAGTCATATCTAAGTACTGCATGGCATCTACAGTGACTTAAAATAAACTCTGTGAAGATCACAGCCAAGCTAGTATAGTTGTTCTGTAATGATGTAGGTAACATAGTTGGAAATCCCACAAAAACACAGAAGATAAACAAAACAGTACTCGCTAACCATTTGCTTCGGGTAATCACTGTGTGCAACAGAATTATCAGATTTTAAGTAGTATTCTAATAAAAATATTTACTTCCCAAGGTGCTCAGATTATTGCTTTAGGTGAGTTTCTTCTCACTTTTAATACGTTTCACAAATCTTAGCATCCAAGTTAATGCTGCTTTTTGGAGGAGACCAATTCAGTTATGTCCTTTTAGTCAGGCGGAATTGAAAGGTTTAGCAGGTGAAACAGAGAAGTCCACTTCATTGTACATAGCTCCATAACCCTAATACCTTGATAATACAATCATCAAATTTGAAAACATGCATTTGATTGCCTTTACAGTATGCAGAAGGCTGAGACATCTGAGTTGCTAGAGTGTCGTGGTTTAGCCCCAGCCAGCAACTGAGCACCACACAGTCGCTCACTCACTCCCCCCACCCCAGTGGGAAAGGGGAGAATCAGAAGAGCAAAAGCAAGAAAACTCATGGGTTGAGATAAGAACAGTTTAATAATTAAAATAAAATAGCAATAGTAGTAATGGTATTGATAACAATAATGGTTATGATAATAATAATAATAATAACAATAATGGTAATATAATAATAATAATAAAAATAACGAGAGAGAGAAATGAAACCCGGGGAAAAGAGGGAAAAGGAAAAAAAAAAAACCACAAGTGCTGCAACCGCTCACCACCCGCTGACCGACACCGCCAGTCCCCGAGCCGCGATTGCTGCTTCCCCCGGCCAACTCCCCCCAGTTAATATACTGGGCGTGACGTCACATGATATGAAATACCCTTTGGCCAATTTGGATCAGCTCTCTTCGATGTGCTCCCTCCCCTCCCGGCTTCTTGTGCACCTGGCAGAGCATGGGAAGCTGGAAAAGTCCTTGACTAGAGTAAGCACTACCTAGCAACAACTAAAACATCAGTGTGTTATCAACATTATTTTCATACTAAGTCCAAAATGCAGCACTATACCAGCTACAGTGAAGAAAATTAACTATTCCAGCTAAAACCATGACACAGAGTAAGTCTACACAGATCTGTATCTATATAGCTGGACAGACAGATAGATAGATATGCACTCACAAAACTAGAGTTTCAAAGCAGGAGATGGATTTAATTTACTTGAAATCACTTAAAAACACCTCAATTTTTTTAACTGATAGCTGAAGGTTCTCAAAAGGGCTTCTTTAAGGAAAATCATACTTATCTGAATTTTTCCTTAAATAACCCAATGATCAACAATGATCAGAAACTTCATCTAAATGAATTAATTCAACACTTAAGAACTATGCTGGATTTTTCTTGTCTACAAAGGCATATTCTTAGGATGTTTAATTTCTTTCTATAGGATTCCAGGCTCGGATGCGGATTTCAGTTGCACACATTTTGAAACTAAAATATTATTATTGAAGTAAATTTATTCTGGCATGTTTGGACACATTTATATTAGCAAATGAAAAAGGGCTCGTTTTCTAGCCTAAGTATTAGTGTGGAGTCATTAGTACTATTAAATTTTTAGCCTGGGCTAATAATGCCTGGTCCTGTGGGGTACCATATCCTGTTGGGATGCAGCCACGCTCTTTTAGGAGTGTAAGAATGTTAAGCCATATTGATATAAGTCACCTCACAGCAGCATCTTGACCTGTTGCCAGTCTGCTTTATCTATTTGTAACTGCTGCTGTCAGGACCTGACCAACCTTCCCTGGGTCCCCCTCATCCCACTCCAGGGGCCCAGAAGCCCCATTTTGACTCAGCCCCCAGCCCCAGTGGTGTTGTAGACGTGCTTGGCCCACGTTTGGCGACTGCGCTTCCAGGATAGACCTCAGACAGGATGCCTGTGCCTGATGATCACTGGATAGGTGGAACCTGATGCTGCAACCCCCTGGCTCTGCTCATCCTGCTCAGGGGCTGCAGGATGGCAGCAGCATCAGGGCTGCTTCTGCTGCTCCACAGCAGCTGATCCCAGACATGTCCCTACCAGTTTTCTGAAAAAAAAAATACAGTTCTCATCTACAGGTGGCACAGAAAGAAAAACTTACCTTAGTGATACTTGTTTTACACGTTCTAAACAACTCTTCAGCAGAAATAGACCCACAGAAACTGAGCACTTCTTAACTCTGCCTGTTCTGAAATATTTAATTTTAAAGTACATTTCAGAAAGGATGACTGCATCAGTACTAGAATTCCTGGGTTTAGTTGATTTACTAGCTGTATGTTAGCTAGCCTTTGTATGACACTTCTAGCAACTTCAGTAAAATAAACAGCAAGCTCAGCCATTTACACGCCTTATTGTCAATAACCCATTCAATCAGCAGGTAGTTCAGCTATTATTCAACTATTGCCAAAACGTCTTCAGCTTTAATTCCTACAAATCTTTTGATGATATTCTGGGGCAATATTATTTCTCTAGTCCAAAAAGAAAAAGATAAAAAGAAAGGTGAAATGTTTCTCTTAGAGAAATTTCTAATTACTAAGTGCTAAGTGGAACATTATTAAAATATATTGATAAGACTGTCATCTTTCACTCAGTTCTAAAGTAAATTTTTTCACTTATTAAAACCCAAGAAGCACCCTATTAGATCCTCTAAGTCAACCTGTTGGTCATAAAATAAGTTGAGTTTAAAAATAATGAGCTATTGATGTAGGGTTAATGCTTGATTATCTTTGTGAAGTTAATAATAGTGACTCTTACATAGACTCTCCAGAACTAATGGGCCATACAGATGTGACAGAGAAAGGGCAGCCGTTGCTCAATTATTTTCATTAAAACTTCTTTATTTAATGATGGAGTGTCATGTGAAGCATGCTATGCTTCACTTTCACTTGAGATTTGGAAAATATGACTGTCAAAAACAAAGTATCATGGTTCTTTCTCATTTATACTATAATGGTAGCTTGTTTTGCCTTCTTTAACGTAACATATATTTGAGAGATTGTGATTGGTACAGGGAAGCAAAGGAATTTGGAATTAAGAGATAAAAACTGAAACAAAAATACAAACTGTACACAGAAGTATAAATTTCTCTATATTTCCTTCTGAATTGATAGTGAATCAAAGTTACAACATAAATAAACCAGCATTTGGTTTTGTAAGACCAGAACGAGCCAAAAATACGTTACAGATGTCAATGATACAGGGCTAAGTGTATCCTCTCTATTCAATCAGGAGACATACACAGGCTGTTCTTCAGGTGTGAGTGCTTTAAATTCACCTGTCTTCACTCAACATGGCTATTACACTTATTTTTTGTTTTGATTCATCTCAAGTTCACAGTGAAGAGGAGACACTTAAGGAAAGTAATCATACCCTTCCTATTTCATTACTTCCATAGACTTAGAGAGACTTAAAGGTAACATGAAAAAGCAGTGAAGTGAAGACCAGAAAAAACAAGAGAGTATTCTGAATTATGGTTGCAGCAGTCATCATAAATCCTCCATGGTATCTGAAATAACCTCAAAATAGCCCACCTCCCTCTCCCGGTGACAAATTTCTTTCAGATTCAGTGGTCTAGATTGCAGCCATGGTACTCTGAAGGCTGTAATAAATATACAAATATATATATACATTTGAATTCTGTTTCCCTCTGAATTCTCCCAGAGGAATAAAGACTTTTAGTCGAAGGACAGTCTCATTAACTTGCCTTTTTACAACAGGATTCTGCGTAAAGATTCCAGACCTGTAAAAGTCAATGTAGTCATAACAGACAGAAACAAGGTGAGTGCTAAGTACATGGCTTTTTAGTGCATTGAAATGCTGAATTTTTTCATGCTTTCCCTCTCTACATAGCGTTCCCATCCTGCATAGCTTATTCAGGCTGACACAATCTATGACAGAAAGAAGGCAATTAAAAAAACATGGCTTAGATCCCCAGTGGCTGAGGTACTCTCATAAATCCCTATGGCTGTCCTGGTCTTCCAGAACCACTGGTCTGCTCCGATTAAGAAGTTGCTGTTGTTTTCCTAATGTTTTGGTAATCAGAGGATCAGGAGTAACCTGGTTCTTCCTTAAGTGTTCCTCCAGAGTAAAGTACTGTTAGCACAGTAGCATCCTAAGGATTCTGTAGGATGAACCCATAAACAGCCAGCTGAGCTGAATTTATGACTGCTTTCTATCGTGGAGCAGTGATGGAGCCTGAGGCAGACAAAGGTTCTTGCAAAAATCTCTAGTGCCATCTATTTAACTTTGACAGAGGAAGAAAGAAGCTCAGCCACACTTAAATAAATTACACTGAACACTGATACGTGAATATGGTGTCAAAGTTAAATGAAGTGCTATGCGGAGATAATAATCTCTTTCATTGCAAAGACCCAGAGCTAATCAAAACAATTAACTAAGCTATTAACCATACTGAACATACTGACTAGTATTGTTTATTACTCTTCCCAAAAGAATTTCTCATTTTTCTATGATGATGGAAGAAGAAAATACATTATCTTAAGTGTGGCAAGTGAAAATTATGATGATCTTAGAATCATCTCTGAAGAGTGTGTAGGAGAGCTAATAGTAAAGGAATTACAGAGAGTAGACATGTTGGCACCAAATGTGCCAGCCTTACACTATTCATATAGTGAATTCTGTAGAGAAGCTCTAGAATTAATCCTCTTCGACATACAATAATGCAATTTTTCACCCTACTTATTTAATAAAATGCTAAGCAATAGTGCTTTTCTCACTTATATTCTGTCTTTGATTAATAGATAGCAAATATAATGTGGTAGCTCTTGTCCTGACTCTAAGAAGCTCAGTTAGAAGACCCTATTTCTACCAGATGGCATTGATTATCATCAATTACTTACTTACTGAAGTTCTGTATGGACCTTCAAATTCTTTAATAAACATGCAGCAATCAAGCTTTGTAAATTACAGACCCATCTGGTTGTCAAGCCTTTTATTTTAAAATTATCTTCAGCATATGCATGATTTGGCGAGGCTGCATGGAGTTCAGCTACCATGTCATTTGAATGGAAAAAGACAGAACCAGTCAGCTTGTTCATGTCTCTGCCAAATCAGCACTGCACCTGACACTAGTATCTGAAGAGGAGGCTCTTTGCATATTTACTATTTATCTTTTCTTGATCTAACACAAGACTGTTTTAAGTGAGTACCTCTACTTAAGGGAGGATTCCATTTCAATTTTATTATTGCTATTGTTGTGGTACAATGCTGTAACATGACCTTGTGCTGATTCAAAAGCTGAAGTTATTTTGGGCACAAAATGCAGTATAATGAAAAATACTTTGGCAACTTATCAGTGTAATTCTAGGTAACTTCTGAGCAGCCCCAAGTTAGCAACCCCAGTCCTCTCTACCTTTTCTTGTCTTCTTTATCAGAGAAAGTAAACATCAAAGGAAGATGTTTCAGAAACCAAATTGACATACAGTCCCTCTCCATCAATCACCTCCCTAAACTGTCCAAAGCTATGGATTAAAGGAAAAATATGAAATCAACTCCACAGTGGTGTCTTTCTGTTCAAGAACCATCAACCTGCTCTGAAACTTGAGTATGATAACTGAGTTTTCTCACTCATATAGGCTGGTATCTGTAACACTACAGGTAGTTTTACAGAAGCCTCATGACCAGTCATTCCCTTGGGAACTGGATATTCAGATCTCAAAGCAGCTCCAAAAATTTCAGCCATCATCTACAGAACTATCAAGTAAGATTTGAAATGTGTCTGTTCTGCCTTCATGAAGAATGGAAATTGTAGGTTCTGCAACAATAGATGGAAATAAATGTTGAAAAGACTGAGTCACAACAAAGGAGTGGAATTACTGGGTATGGGTTTTTTTATAAATATGACAAAAGGAATCTTGATAGCTTACATCATTAATCTAGCCTGCTCCTCTAAGCATTAGTCTCTACCTGTTATTTCAGTGATAGAGGCACTGTAAGCAATTCAGTGTCACTTTTATATTAGTATGTAAGTTCATAAGTTCAATCATCAAAGTAAAAAGGAACAAAGATAAAAATGAAAAAAAAATCCAAGGTCCCAGAAATGATGGTAATTAGCAGGAAAAAAATCTAAAGAAAAAATGGCTTTGGTTAAATCCTGAAAGTTTCAGTATCTGCAGGTCAAACTAGTAGCGCTGTCACAGATACTGTTGGCAATGGGTAACAGTAGCACTAATTCCAAAGTACTTCATGTTTAGGAAAGCAAAATGAGAAGACCCGAACTTAAAAAAAAAAAAAAAAAAAAAAAAAATTGGGCTCTTTCTACATCACTGAGTGTGCTGCAACTTTCTGTGCAATGTGAAGCTCTATGGCCCAAAAAGTGTGACAGTTTCAAAAACTTCTGGATGAAAAAAGGGTAAGTGTCATCAAACAAAGTCCAGAAGGCATTCTGCTAATATTTAAGACTGTCTCAGTGAAACTGGCAGACCTCTGACAATCCTTTGCCTTTTCCATTTTCTAGTCTATATAAAACATAAAACAAAATGGTACTTTTTGCACAGATTATACATTGGCACCCAGCATGCAGTACTTGAGAACATACTGATGATAGCTGGCTGTGCAGAATAGATCAGTCTGGAGCATTTAGGGAAGAAATCTGCAGTCAGTAGAGACACTGCTGGAATGACGAGAGGCATTAGGAGTGTGCCGAAAAGGGAAAAAGAAAAGGAGAAAAGAGGGTGTGAGAGATGGACTGCAGCAAAAGTAGTGGAAGAAGGAAGAAGAAATGGAACTATACCATGAGGCTGAAGAGCAAACAGAATAGCAGCAAGCATAAAGCTGAGAGTGGGAGAAACTCATGAATACCATGGTTCCAGATGTTGTTTTGGATTTCCATGCTACTTAAACATTTGAAATTATTGGTTATAAATCTGCATCAGAGTTCAAATTATATGAATGTTGCCATTCTGATTCATAAGCCTAATTAGAACTGGGGAAAAATACAATGTCCTTCATTAAGAGTTACTCTTCACATCTTAAAAACCTTATTTCTACTGTTAATTTGTTGTCTTTCAGATTACAATATTGTTTTGAAGTTCCAGGCAACATCAGAACTTAAAACCAGGCCAAAATACTTAGGGTCATGTTAAAATAAAATAAAATAAAATAAAATAAAATAAAATAAAATAAAATAAAATAAAATAAAATAAAATAAATAGAAAGAAAGAAAGAAAGAAAGATATTTAGGAATCTCAGAAAGTGAGATATCCCTTTGCAAAAGCTTAGGCTCCCAGCAGAACACTGAGCCTCCCTTATATGCCCACATTCATGCCCAGGAAGAGGAATCCACATGATCTTAAGCCTTTAAAAACAATTCACTTACAAATCCACTGTAGCTATAAACAGAGTCAGCTGCCAGAAGCACCACTAGCCAAATAAGAAAGGGTGAGTGCAAGAATGAGCCAGAGCTGCCCATTGGCATCTTCTTCCATTTTGGTTCATCCTAGCTTCTCCCTCAAGGTTGAATCTTCTAAAACTGTTCTTTTCTTTCAACACCTGGTGGTGGTGCTGTTGCTCCTTTCTATACAGTAGCTTAATCTTTCCAGGTCTTACCTGGGATGTGAACAACCCTGAGTTTATTATCTAGCACACAGTGCTAGAGTAATGTTGCTATACGCTCCCAACTTCTCCATGGGCTATTAGCTCAGGTGTCCCTGCACTTCATAGCTATGTGCTGAACAGTTTAAAAATCCACTGGAAAAGGACAGTCCCAGTTTTGTGAAAAAATACAGCTTACATAAGGAAAAAAAGAGAGTAGGATGAGAGCGGAAAGAGAGTGAATTGACCAAAAGTGTTGGAATTGGAAAAAGAAACCAAACCTCCTGGATTTGGGACAGTGTCATACCTTCTTGTTCAGGCAGTTTTTCAGAGAGAGGAATTCCACATATATTACTAGTCTTATGTAGTTCAGAGGTCTAAACATGCTCATTTAAGTGACTGTAGAGATCATAAAAATGCAGAGCTGCAAATATCCCCCAACCTGCTGTGTGTGTGTTTATAAACAGGAATTATCATTAAGAAGACAAGTGATTGCTAAATCTGAAAGACTCTTGCCAGTGATAAGCACAGCATAGCTTCTGTATAACTTTACTGATGAGATTTTCCAGCATTTTAGAAAACAACCAAATTCCAAGGGAAGAATTCTATTCCTTTGATTTATTGTTTATGATTAGGATCAGGTACACATCACAGTAGATGAAAAGCTTGCTTCAAATGTAAAAATAAATGGTGCAGGCTGAAAAAAAGTCAAGCCGTAGCAACAAGAAAGTTTAAAATGAAAAAAATAGCAGAACTATGTAAATTTGTCAAAATCCTGCTAATTATTTAATCTTATTTAGGGAAAAAAAAAAAAAAAGAAAAAACCCAAAACCAAACAAAGGCAACAACAAAGTTCTGGTAAGACAACTCTCATTCAAAAGTTCTCATATTTATGAGCTGAAGAGTACATAATTAAAATGTATGAACAAAAATTAATTAAGCACTAGTGAGGGCTTTTTCATGGTTTGCAAATCACCTAAATGTCAAAATAGAGCTATCCCATTAATGAAAAAACAAACACAAAAGACAAAAACATGACTAAATCAAGCAGGACCAGATTAACACTTATGCACTATAGGTCTGAGATTAGGGCACCATCTTTTGGAATAACATAATGACATCAGAATCCCAACTTTCATTAAAAAAGCACGTTTCTCATCTCTACAGTGGGCAGAAGAAAGGAACAGAGAAAGGGGAGAGCTTAAAAACAGAAATTAGGGGTAATTAATGTCCATGTCTGCAGATAACTCCAATGGATTCAAACTGTAGCACTGAAATAAGTCATCACAGAAAGAGCAGAATCACACTCAAGACAAGGGAAGCAAGCAAAGGTGAAGATGTATGTTGGTGTTGTCCTATATTATCTCACGCCCTGAAATCTGTTCTTCGACTGTTGTTGACTTGGGTACCATACAGCGCATAACGTGTCCCTTCTTTCTGTTTCTGAATAAGAAAAATACTTAGAAATGCTATACAGAGTGATCTTTCTTTTGAAACACATTTTTCCCTCCTCTCTGTCTTTTCCTTTGCTGGTGCACATTTACTGACTTCACAACCTAGATAGTCCTTAAGCTTTAATAAAATCAGAAAAAAAGAATGTTCAGGCAGGGTGAAGGAAAAACAAAAACTGGGGGGAGTAGGGACAGAAAAAAAAAGCCCATGTAGCTAAAGGAAATAAAACCAGAAGAATAATGACTAGTAGAAGAGAAAATTGTAATTATCATAGTTTTCAAAACATTCCATGTTGAGAGAAAAGAGCAAGCAGCAAATGTGAGAGTAGCATCGTGAGCAGGGATAGACACAGTGGTGATATGAATGGAATGGCTACATATCTGCACAATTGCATCTATATCACCTGAGCATGAATTCAAGCTTTGGATGTGGCAGTGTTAATTTGAAGAAAGGAACTGCACCCCTCTCTATTTGTCACACTCATAAATCCATGTTTGTGCAGTGACATCCTTCCTTATTTTGAACATCAAGCATAGAAAAATATTTCATCTGACATCCCATCAACTATAAGCCTATGTTAGGCCAATTCTTTCCTAAACTGAACTGGACTGAGACAACCCTTCTCTGCTACTGCAATTGCACAATTTGCACTATTATTTCATGATTTATTTTTCACCTAGATAAAGTGCCTAAAAAAATAAGAAAATATAAACAGAATTTTAATAGTCATTGATGCCCTTTCCAAGCACTTTCTCATTTTTCACCAAAATAAACATTGCATCTATAATGCCAAAAAACTCACAGGCAATCTGCTCCTGAATTTCAGACAAATGAAAAAGGAAATGAACATTGTTCATTTCCAAAGGTTGTGATTCCTTTGATTTCACTAATTTGAATGTGATTACAGTATGGTTCACCTCTAGATGCAGATATCTAAATGCCTTGAACATAAATGTATCCATGCACATTAGATTTCTTACTCCCCTTGAGGTCATGCGAGATCCAGTCAATCAGAGTCTAAAAAACTTCCTAGATCACCCTAAAAAAGACATCTGCACTCAGTGAGCTGAAGAGACCTCCAGACTTTTGATTAGTTCTTTTGGCTACGAGGAACATCTAAATTTAGGTGTCTGAATCTGCAACTGAATTCCACTTCTGGGGCCCAATTCAGTTGTCCCCACATAAGAATAGTGTCTCCAGCTGCCACTCCAGAAGGGCACATGTCACTCCAGCCAGCCACATGCATACTTCTTGGATACCAAGCACCTCAAATGGCCTATGTGTGAATAACTTCATCAGTTTACTCAAGTGCCAAAACCAGATGCTTGTTCTGTCTGTTTTTGCAAGGATTTATGAAGCATATGGATTTGTCTCCATAAGTTCGTTTAGAGATTTCAAACCTAACCATACATCCTAGGCTTTATTCAAGTTGTTAGATAAATATAAATCTTGATCTCACTGACCTCATCCTGACATCACCTGAAAAGTTATGCAGGGTTGTCAGAGAAATTCTCTCTGCAATATATATGGGATGCGAAGAAACCACTGTGTGAATGTATTTTTCGCAGTCTACCTAAATGGCCTTTTACTGTCTGGAGAGTTGTGAACCGTAGGGATTATTCAACTTTCTATCAGAAATACTTCAGCTGAAACTTTCTAGGATTAAATTGGCCTTTTTCAAAGCCCCATCACATTAGTAATTCTCAACCATTCTTTGATGGAATACTAAATCCAGACTTCCATCTCTGTTTCTTCCATGTGATGAGTTCTTACTCTACAGTATATATTTTTGTTAGCTTTTTATTAACAGTCCCTATTAATTCTCATTCCAGCTCTATTTCTCTAGTCCTCAGGAACTTTTTGGTTTTTTTAGTATCGGTGCCAATCTTCCTACAGATTAGTAATGTCCTACAGGTGTTTCACCAGATGATTTCCTTGACAAAAATCTTCATTTCTGTGCCTTGGTCACTGATAAAATAGGATTGGTCACAGGGCAAATATTTGAGAAATCCTGTTAGTCATCTATCTATGCAAAGGATTGAATACAACAGCGCCTCCCCCTCCACTAGCCAGTTATATTAGTCTTATAACATAGTAGCTTGATAGTTACAATTTTTACAGCTCTTACTAATACCAACATTCTCCATTCAAACTCATGATTTCTCCTCTAGCATTGTGTTAAAACCTAAACTGAAAACTGTAGAGATGAGATGAGCTACATTTTCTTGATTTAGGAAAAAAACAATCACTAAGTCCTAACGTTATTTTCAGATGTTTAGGTAAAACAAACACCCATATGAAAATACACCTCCTTCCCCCAAAGCTTCAGCTTAACTGAATCCCAGACAACTTCAGGCTATATTTGAGTATAATATTCTAAAGCATTTTCTGTTACTGGTTGTGCATATCACCCCAGAGTTCAACTAGCATTAAGCTGCACAACACTCAGTTCACACCAAAGCCCCACACAATCCACACAAGGTGTTTTCTGGTTATCTCACAATCAGGACGCAATCTCAGAAACATAGTCAAAATTAATCGCTGGCCTTAATATATCACCAAACCAGGAATATGGTGACATTCCTCCTAATCCAGCAGCCAATCACTTAAAGCATTTACTCATTTCTCTCAGGATATTTATGGATGTGAATGGTGATTCTGGTTTTTTCCTTTGAGAAATACTGCGGTAGGCAGGGAAGAGGAAGGGGTCATTGCAAATACCTGTTGTCACGATACTAACAGCACCTGTTGAGAGTTTTGACCTCTCAGTCCATCTTGCTGAAACTCTTCCATCATCTTTAACAAACTAATTAAATGTAATCTAAGCAAGAGATAGGCAATGACTTCACCATAATTGTTCACTGGACACTTCATTTTCTTCTGTGAACCCTGGATTTATGCACTGTTGTCTTCCTTTTTAGTGTTTACCTAGACTGTCTAGGTCTGGCCAAAGAATGTATTTTAATACAGGTGTTAAAACATCTTAAAATAATCTATAAAATACTGTATATAGATCTAGGCCACTGGTGTTGTGCAAACAGATTACAATGAAGTCATATAGCAGAAAAGACTAGAAATTTATGTCACACCAATTTTCGAATTTTGGTTGGGCTTAACCAACTGGCAAACATTTCACAGACTGTGATATCTTTTTTCTTGTTCAAACAGCAGTATATCAAAACTTGGGAGTTAATGATGTGACAATGATATTTCTCCTTGAGATTATTAGTCTTAAGACAAGCGATATATTAAGCAAAGGAGTATTATTAGAAACTTTCTTGAATTTCATACTCAAAGTTTTGCACCTTTCTTTTTCCCTTCTCCTAGGTCACAATACAAAAAACAGGACTTGAGAAGGAAAAAACCTTTTAGAAGTTAGTTGACAAAAATAGATGGTTTGTAAATTCTGAAACAACCAAAGCAAAATCAACTCTTTTCAGATGACATTTCTGCTAATTTCTAGTTTTACGTGTCAGAGAAAGAAATAAAAAACACAATTTTGAAGGATAGCTGCTTTGTTTTTTTGCAGAGTTGTCTTTTGGAGAAAACATACTTTAATCTATCAGGCTGGTTCCTCTGCCAAGCATTCCTCAGACAATTCAAATTAATGAATGAAACCGTATTACATGGGACTAAACTAAAGTAATGATATAACTATGGGAAAAGTCCAAAGGAGAAATAATCTTTAAGTTGTTACCAAACAATGTGTTATGATTACAACTGCATTCATCTTTCAGGACTTGATTCACAAAGGGGAAGTCATGTTTGACCAACCTGATAACCTTCTATGATGAAATGACTGACTTCGTAGACAAGGGGAGGAGAACAGTGGCTGTCTTCTGCTTTGGCTTCAGTAAGGCTTTCAACCCTGTCTGCCATTAGATCCTCGTAGAGAAGCTGCTGATGTATGGGCTGGATGAGCAAACAGTGAGGTGGATTGAAAATTGCCTGAACAGCTGAGCTCAGAGGATGGTGATTAGCGGTATGAAATCTAGTTGGAGGCCAGTAACTAGTGGTGTACCCCAGAGGCAAATACTGGATCCAACACTGTTTAATATCTTCATTAATGATCTGTATGATGGGGCACAGTGTACCCACAGCAAGTTTGCTGGTAACACAAATCTGGAAGGAGTGGCTAATACAACCAGAGGCTCATGCTGCCATCCAGAGGGACCTTGACAGGCTGTGGAAAAGGGCTGGCAGGAATGCCGTGAAGTTCAAAACAGGGAAGTGCAAAGCATTGCACCTGGGGAGGAACAATCCCATGCACCACAAAGTGCATAAGCCGTGAGTAAAATAAAATACAGACAATTTGAAAAGGGTTTTCTTTGTCCAGGGGAGCTGAGTTTGGAGCACTCCAACATCCCATTCCCCCAAATCAGGCAAAATGGAGTGATGGAGACAACTTTATAGTTGAAAGCAAACCATCAAATTTATAAATTCACTTCTGTGATCTAAGAGTTTGTATTTACAGGGAACTTAAATCAGTGACTCATGAGACCTCTTCTAGAGCTTTTCTCTTGCATAGATATTTTTTCTCATTGTTATGAGCAGTTGAGGACTGCTGCCGTACCACAGAAGAGGAACTACCATAATGTAATGTCACTGTCTTTGATGTATATTTTTATATTCCACACAGTAAAAACATCATGGTTTTTGTGAAGAAAGAAATTGTGATAAAAAATACCTTTGTGATAATTACCATAAAGCTTCCAACTTAGAAAACCAGAAAAGTTCAACATCAGGCCTCTGTGCGTAAGAAAGTGCATGGAACACCCTATTTTAAGGTATAATTTTCTATCAGCGTGCTTTTCCAGTTCTTTTGTTTCAGCCAGGCTTGCCAAGCCTTTCCAATAAAAACATTTTTTTCCATGGATTATTCACTGCGTGAAGTGTCTGCTTTCTGAAGAAAATTATGAACATTTCAGGCAAAAGTAGTAAGGCAATCATATTTTTATATTTTGGTTAAGGTACCTCGACAGAATTTCAGTTCAATTACCTCATTTTCTTGTAATTGTGTATGAGCTGAATTCTGTAGGCTGCCTCTCTCTCCCATGATGTGCTGTGGCCATAAAACTGACATGATATGCAGACTGCTTATTCAGATAAGAAGATTATGTCACTGTCCCATTAGGAACCATATCAGTCTTCGTATTGGATAAGATACACTGTCCTGTCAGTAGAAAAGGATGGGAGCAACAGGCAACCAGAAATGCATTCCCCTGGAGAACTGTGACAGCAACCTCAAAGCAAAATATTTCTGGATTTTCATACAATAACATCCTTTTCTCACACACTCCTGTCTGAAGCCCCTCTGGATATTTTGGTGATTGGAACAACACCAGTCCACAGTACCCATTCATCTCTGCCTGCCCTCTCCCTCTCTTTATAGACAGGTACTAAAAGAGATGAGACCCTGGTTGCAAGCAAAATTGGAAGCTGGCAGCAGACTGATGCAGTGTCTGGAGTCAGGAAAACACTCCCAGCTACAATCTCTGTTTGCAAATGGACTCACAGAGATGATTCACATGGTCCGGGAAACGTGGACATAATGCTTTGGGAAACCTCTTATCTAGAAAAATTAAAGTCTTAAGGAGACTTCACAGCACTCATTCACAGTGTTGTGCTTACTCTTTCAAACATAGGTGCTCAACATTGCACCAAAATCCTATTTTCCTGCTGACCTGAGATGTAACAACAGGTTTCCCACACAAGCATTGATAAGCTATGAAGGCTTCCTCATAGTCTTACAATGGCAGGGACATGTTTAAATCCCTACCAAATAGCTAATTCAGTCATCAGTAGTAACTCACAACAGCTGAAGAACAGACCTCTTTGACTCCTCAACAAGGCCAAAGCTGCATTCGTCATGAATTCATCCACAATGGAGCTAATTGTTCACAGAACACTTTGCGACATGGTTAGATTTGCCCCTTCCAGTATGAGTTGCCATTCTGACTAGTGTCAACTCTTCTATCAGAAAAGGCAAGTGATCTCATTCTACCAAAGACAATTATTTCAAGTTTGTTGCTAAATGATTTCTGGTAAAACCAAGGTGGTGAACTATTGAATGCTCAGTTCATTAGCTGTCATCCAGCTTGACATTTCCATCTTTCAAGCAGTATTGCAGAAAATCAAAGATACACAGGGCTGCACTTCCAAAGCTGCAGAGGTAGCCATACTGTCTTGAAGAAAAGGGAGCATGAAGGGTATTGCTAATGGAATGTGGAAAATTACAGCAACCCCTAAGCAGCTAAAAAGTGTTTGAAAATAATTACTTCACATACCCTTTAGACACACAGTTCTAAAAGGAACTAACATTAATAAAACAGAATAAGAACATAATAACAGAACTTAATAACAGAATAAGAACATAATATTCTGGAGAAAGAATAGGAAAAAAAAAACTTGTCACAAATGACTGGTATTATGGTGTGGTGCTTTTTTAAGTCATCCTATGTAAATATCGCACTCTATATCTCTGTGAAAGACAGTTACAATGTATAGAAAATAGATGAAATTGAAAAAGTGCTTATTAACTGAACACTTTATGGCAAAATTCTCCTACCAATACATGTGCAAAGGAAATAATCACTATTCTATAACACATTCTATATGTTAAGTTACAATTATTCTTTATTTACTGTTTGCTTTACCTACTGTACTCTTTAAGCCATCTGATATTTGAATCACCTGCTGCAAGGGCTTATCTACTGGATTCCTAGCTTAGGTAGCCTCTTTAAAAATTGAAGAGAGTTTTCTATTTTTCTTCTGTCCTTTCAGTTGAATGAGCTAAATATAAAGAAATCTTCATTTTTTTTTCATTTTCTATTATTATTTGTTTCATTTGAGATTACTCTCCCCTCTACACTCCCAGTTTTCATTCATGGATTTTAAAATTAATACTTTCTTGGTCAATTTAGAAAACACAAAACCTACTCTAAAATGCCCTAAAATCTACACATTCTTTAAAACTTTTCCATTTTATTTCCAGAAGACAGGTACATAGTGTTTGTTAGTACCTGCTTAAGCATTAAATGCATCTATTGCTTCTGGTCATCCTGTCTGCCTCAGTTCTTTTGAAGTCCAATCGCCATCTATATGTGACGTGACAGGTATGATACAGGTATCAGTTGAAAGAAATGTATGATGTCAGTGGTTTACTCCCTGGATCAGAAACTGTATTCTTGTGTGTGCTGTTTATACTGATTCACTCAGGGCAACTCCTCTCCATTGGCATTATTAGACTTCAAACTGACTCCCACAGCTTTGTCAGAAAATAATCGCCAGCTCCTGGGACTCCTCAGAAACCATATCTAGAGTAAGCCTGCACACTGCTGCTCTCTGAAACTTGTGCTGTTCCTTGAGCAGGAAAGTGTTCAGTGTTAAAGATAATTTCTATAAGTAGCTATGGCTAAGCTTTCATTTAGCAAAGCAAAATGTTAGATACTTGACTAAGAATAGGAAATCACATTTTTAAAATAGTAAATATAAAATATTTAAAATATTCCCAGGACTTCATAGTCAACTGACTCAGTTTTGCTCCCACTTACTAACTGGTGCATCCCTCTCAGTGATGGGAGTTTGGGAACAATTCTACTACCTGCTCCTGAAATTCTGCTTGCTTGAGCTAATCTCCTTCCTTGATGACTGTACAACTTTAGTGTCTTATTGAGGAAGCTCAACTTGCCACCTTCAGACGAGGTCTGCTCAGAACAGACCCTTCTCTGAGCAAACCATCTTTTGTCAAGATATTCTCCTTTCTTTGTCTTCCAACCCTCTCGGTTTGTTTATCAGCAGAATCAATAGTCAAGATTTATAAAAAAAATAGTTGTGAGAAACAAGGCTTGATGAAATCTCCTCAGTCTACATTGAGTACCTAACTGCTACCTTCAGCTTGCATGAACCAACCCTCCTACAGCTAGCATCTAAACTACTTAACATTCTTCGCAGTGGAGAGGGGCTGGATGATTACAGGATCTCAGGTATAAGAACTGCTTAAGTTTAGGTATCTAAGTTATATTCACAGGATCTTCAAAAGCAAATACCCTTGTCATTAAAAGAATAAAGAACTCTGGCATTTATTTAAAGACTAATTTGCTAGGCACTTAATATTTCAGTACAGTAAACTGCATATATTAAGCAGAGATAGTTCCAATCTCAATTTCTCTCCTCCTTCCCTTTGGAGATGGATTACGAAAATGGTGATTCGATAAACATGACATTCCTTTCACTTGCACTGTGGATGAAGGTTTCTGCCTCCTTTTTGTAAACAACTTTGAATTTATCTATCTACTACATAAGTTTGAACATACTGCCTGTTTCAGACTTCTCTGCAAGAAGTATCGTTTTCAGTATAGTAGGACCAAGTGACATGCCTGTAATTAGATTCATACATTTGAATTCACTGTGATACCTTCAAAGAGTCTGCACATGAAACACTAGCAGCACAAATGACAGATTTGGGACCCAACATTTTCTTCTCTTCCTCAAATTTTGTGAGCATTGTAGGTCTTGGGCTGAGATTTCAGGAGCTGATAAGATGGGGTTTTTTTCTTATTCTAAAGTAATTGACTTTTGAATATCACCATTGTTGATGGATCTGTGATCTAATACACTTTTGTAGGTTTTTCACAGGGATGACAGGTCAGTGATTTCCTCCAGCACTAAAAGGTAGCCATTATCTTTTACTGTTTAGTCGTTTTCAAGATTCAGAGTCTGCATTCATCTAATTCAAAGAACAGGCACATATCAATAAGAATCTCTAAACATTTCCGCATTCCTGCTAAGACCTTTTTATGTGACTTTGCATACAGTTAAGTATATTCCTATCCATATAAAAGCCTGATGGCTATATTTCTGCACAGTAAAACCCAAATAAATACTCAGAGTCATAAAGACTTCCTTTATTTCTTTAGGCAGTGCACTAAAGCTGCGCAGAAGAGGCTAATAGGTTCTGCAAAGCCATTGCTTTTTGCCCTTGTGCAAGTGAGCAGGAGAGGATAGAGAGCGACTGAAAAATTATTGTGACAGGCTCTGAGCTGGCAATAACTCTGAAGTTGGAACCGCTGTACTCTTCTCTTAAAAGTGACCAGACTAAAGACACTAAAGTGGCTTGCAGCATCAATGATTTATTAAAACACACAGTAAAACAAGTGACTTTTACATGTCCAGTTAAGTGTAATATGGTAAGACAGAGTAAAATAAAAGGGTTTGCAAGCAAATCTTCCCCTTATTCACTGTACCTCACAGAGTAGGTCCTTCCATTCTTGTTTTCTAGGTCAGCAATATTCAGCAGCTTCCTGGACTCCAACAAATTCACTATGGTCTGCTCAGGATCCCCAGCAAGATCCCCTTTCCTGCAGGGAGGTTTCCACAAGCTCCCCTGCAGGTTTTCTGCCAGCTCCGAGCTCCCCTCAGGAGCCTCCCAGCCTGCACTTGTGCAGCAGCATCCCTGCTTATGGCATTTATCACTCCCATCTGTCCTACCTCACACACCAGAATCCTCTCCCCCATGACCATGATCAGTTGTCCCCAGAGAAAGAGCAATCTCCCCCCTTTCCTGCTGGTACCACGATACCAGTACTGTAGCAGCCTGAGCACTGCCAACAGGCAGCCTTCCTGCCTGCTGCTCAGCCATATTCTTTTTTTAACAAATGGTGCATGTACACATATAATAAAGTAAGTGATAAATGATACAGCAGGTGCCACTTATTACAGTTATTTATAGTGACTGATCTGGCTCACGTGCAATTAGTACACAGTTGCATGACAAGCTATCATACTTATTATTTTGAAAATCAACATGTCATTGACTTCTTCAGGGGTGGAGGGAGGGGACAGCCACATTAAGACTGACTACAGAAACCCAGCCACAGCAGAAATCTTGTCCAAAGAGCAATCACCTGTTCTTTTTAAGTTTCCAAGGATGCTGCAGGGCCAAAACAGGTTGGAAATCCCTATTTCTCTGAGGCAAGGACATTGCTGTTCACATGATTTGATGAACACTTTTCCATTGCAAGAGAATGATTTCGGCAGCCTCAGAGCTAGACTCCAGTAGGAACAGAAGCTCCTTTTTGCAAAGACATAAAATCTCATTTACCTTGTGCCAACAGAAGTGCCTTGTTTTGCAAGCACCAGGAAATGCTCTCTCACAAAGAAGCAAGGTGCTAGCAGTCACTCGTATCTTCATTCTGAAAGAAGCAGGGTTTCTCTTGACTCAGAAACATATGAAGGTACTGGGAGAGAGGGGGGCTGTCGCTTGAATCATTGCTTGTATCGGCACATTGGAGATGCCATGAGAAATTTAAGCCAGCTCCAGTTTATGCTTTTCCAAAGTAGCAAAAAAAGAGCAACACATATCCTGACCTACAACATCTCTGTCTCTCCCTAACTGCATCAGAGCAGTCCAAGAACATGTCATCCATTACTGCCGCCTACCCTACAAACGAGGTGTGGACGACAACTACACTATTGGAATGTGCTAGGCTGATACAAAAAATTAGTTGTATTTATTTTCCTCTTAAACCAGTTGGTATTTTGTGCTGAAGGTTATTTTGATGGATATTATTTTAAAGAGGCTGATGGCTTTTTAAAATCGCTTTGAACTTAAATATTTGTTTTATGATGAGAACTTTTATCATTAAAAAAAAAAAAAAAAAAAAAAAGCTTTACTTGCTTTTTTAAGCCCAGTTACATTTTTTCCCCTGAAGCTGCTTGGCTCTTTTGTGCTCCTATAAGACTGTAAAGAGGAGTATGTTATTATTTTTGGAAAGGTTGCTTTTTATATTCTTTCTTTTACCCTAGTCTCTTAATCTTTTTTTGAATATGTTTGGGTGTTCTTTTCATCTGGAGGTTTATTTATTTTTTTCCCTGTACAATATGTTCTGTACTTCCAGACCTGCTAGATACTAATTTTACTTAATTATGTTTCCTTAAAAGTTCATCCTCTTAAAATTATCCCTCCTTAAAATTTGCTACTATATGTTGCAGACTCTGGGCTTTTCACAAAATACATGAAAAATATTCATCACAGTCTCCATTTCTCTCTAAAATCAAATTATCCTCAAAAAAAAAAAAGTAAAAAGAAGACTTAATATTTCATCTATAAATGGAAAGGAACAAAAGACATTTAATAATGTGCTAATAGATAGCACATATTTTTAATTAAATTGTAATAATGGAAAAAAGCACAGTATTTTCATATTATAGATGGAATTGCAAATCTTATTTATGTATCAGTTACCAGATTAACTAAGCAATTTCAGAAAAAGCTTAAAATTTTAATATAGAGGGTATATTTCATTTTAGTGAATATTTGTGTATGAGAAGATTAAGACGACCGATATAGCATGGAAATGAAGCTTTGTGTTTGCAGTCCACAGATTGTCATCATAGCTGAAATTTGCACAAGTGGAGATGTCCCACATAAAGGCCCCCATACCTTTTAGCTATTTACCTTCTAAATTTCCATGGAGCTATAAAGGTGGTGTCCAAGCACCAGTTTAGCCCTGTGCTGCAGCCTGGTATTCTGGCTGCACCTGGTGGGTCCCATCCTGGACACCCAGATGTCTACGAAAAGAGCAGGAATGAGACACAGGAGGTCACAGCATCCTGACCTATTTTGTTCCTGACACAAATTGACATCCAGCAAATGAGCAACAGTATTTCCCCACCCCCAGAAAATGAGACAGAAATGCATCTGCAATCCTATCCCCGGTCTCTGTCCTTGCAACAGTTTGTTCCATAAAGATGGATTACGCTTATGTTTTTACTGGGACTCAGAAGTTGTATCCGTCCTGAACATGTATTCCTTGTTTGACAGCTGTGTAATGCACCTCCAGACAATGATTTTGTCAGATTTCTGGAGGTATTTGTCTGTTTTTGTAAGACACAAAGGCATCTAGACAGAGTGATTCTGCCCACCTTGGGCAGCACTAGCAGTTTCCTTTCACTTCAGACCCATTCACACCATCGTTATGTACATTTTGAGTCACTCGGAGGTTTACGTCCTTAAAGTCCACCTAAAGGCACTGCTTAGGACATCCTGCTCACAGTCCCTAATATTTCATGAAAATCAAGGTTATTAAAATTTTCCACCTTCTTGTTATTCACAATTGTCATTATTCCTAACAGCTTTTAAAATGAACCCAGAATGAACCATGGACTTTCCAAATACCAAAAATTATAGTCTCTATTCCAAAGGTAACACGTTTTATTTCTTTAAGGTCTCAAGCCCAAAATATTTACTATCAATAGCTTTTGGTTCAACCTGGAGTTGAAATTATCAATTCCATTCATGGGTCACAGTTCATAACTACCTTCTCTCTCTCTCAGATCTTATTCATCAGACAAACCAGCTATAACAGAATTCACAAAAGGCTTTATTTTGCCTAGTTTTGCACATAAATACTGTGTTTGTATTTACTTCAGATACAAAATGGTGCCACCTGCTCCTCTTAGTACCCTGACATTTGGTGCTAATTAGATGGACTTGCATTATCAACAGCAAAATAATACTGCTCTGCAGCAGGCACGGTTACCATGGATCCTAATGCACTCGGCATTCCACAGGAAATTTAGCAGAGCATAAGAAATAAATCTATTCCTGTGTGAACCTGCACCAGTTCTGTGACACTATTAAGGTACATCCTCAAAGTCTGCTAAATTCAAGGGTAAATACCATTATTATTTCTAAACTTTTATTAATGCATTTTACCATTGAGTCACCATGCAGGTGAAACAAAATTGCAAGTCGATTTTAAACACCCTGACAGTGCTAATGGAAACAAGTCATGCATTCAAGCTGCAAAAGAGAATGAGTCTCAACTGGGGATCAGGTGCCACAAAAGAGACTACTGGCATCTGTAAGTGAGAACAGTCAAAACAATTCATACTTGTAGGACTGTCACACTGAATAGTTGTTGTGAAAACTCATGCTATTTGTTCTTTTTCGAGCCTACCTGAATGTACCTAATTATTATACTCTGATTATAAGACCTAACAAACACAGGCTAATCCAAAAGTTGCTTCTACAGAGTGATTTGACATAGTTCAATAAACTCTACAGATCAAAATAAATGAGAAGGAGGAGGAATGGATTATGGTGTGAGGTGAAGAAAGGAAGCTAATAACAGATAAATAAAACCATTAAATAACAAGGCAATATAAAAATAAATTTTTTTCCTTTCTTCCTTACAGTGAAATGCATACAACACTATAATTTTTCCCATCTGTTCTAGGGTCCAACCAACCATATTTTACAGTTGAGATAAATTAGCATTTTCTGCTTGAGGCATCAGCCTCAGCCATTGTTTGGGGTTCCTCCTTCATTGTCAGAATTATCTGCATTTCTGTCCTGTACACATCTTGAAATGCCACAGAGCCAGATTTCTATGAGCTTTAAGATTTTTTCAGGCTTGTACTCAACCTCTCATCTCAGAAAAGAAAAGTTCAGCACCTGAGTTATAAATTGCACATCCTGTGTTCTCTGAATGGGTTTTTTTAACAAACTACCAAAGGCAAGTCTGAAACATAGAATCGTAGAATCATAGAATCATTAAGGTTGGAAAAGACTTCTAAGATCATCAAGTGCAACTGTCAACTCAACACCACCATGCCTCCTTAACCGTACCCTGAAGTGCCACGTCTATGCATCTTTTAAATACCTCCAGGGATGGTGATGCCACCACCTCCCTGGGAAGCCTCTTCCAAGGCCTGAACGCTCTTTCAGGAAAGAAATTTTTCCTAATATCCAATCTAAACCTCCCCTGGTGCAACCTGAGGCCATTTCTTCTCATCCAATTACTTGTTACTTGGGAGAAGAGACTGACACTCACCTCACTGCAACCTCCTTACAGGTAGTTGTAGAGAGCGATAAGGTCTCCCCTCAGCCTCCTCTTCTCCAGACTAAACAACCCCAGTGCCCTTAGCCACTCCTCATAAGACCTGATCTCTAGACCCCTCACCAGCTTCATTGCCATTCTCTGGACTCGCTCCAGCAACTCAATGTCCTTCTCGTACTGAGGGGCCCAAAAATGAACACAATATTCGAGGTGCAGCCTCACCAGTGCTGAATATGGGGGCACAATCACTTCCCTGCTCCTGCTGGCCACACTATTCCTGATATAAGCCAGGATGCTACTGGCCTTCTTGGCCACCTGGGCACACTGCTGGCTCATGTTCAGCCGGCTGTCAGCCAACACCCCCAGGTCCTTCTCCACCGGGCAGCTTTCCAGCCGCTCTTCCCCAAGCCTGTAGCGTTGCATGGGGTTGTTGTGACCCAAGTGCAGGACCAGGCACTTGGCCTTGTTAAACCTCATACAATTGACCTTGGCCCATCAATCCAGCCTGTCCAGATCCCTTTGCAGAGCCTTCCTACCCTCAAGCAGATCAACACTCCCGTCCAATTTGGTGTCATCTGCAAACTTACTGAGGGCGCAATTATCATTATCACATTATCATTATCACATTATCACCTTCCCCTTGTGATTAGAATCATTTGCTGTAGTATGGAGCAACACACTGCAGTCAAGGGAAAATCAGGGAGAGATCCACTCCCCAAAGCTGAAAGCATCATTGCACAATGCTATGAAGCATGCAGTATGATACACAACTTCATCAGGCTCAGGCTGCTACCTCCATGCAAATTGTCTAGGTTTCCTCACAATTCAATTCTCATTAAAATATTTAACCTTTAAAACAAAAAAATAATTTTAAAATTATTAAGCTCAGTTTATGTAAGTAAGATAGCCCAAGGGAAGTGAAAGAAGCGAGGCCAGAGAGCACCTACAGGTGTAAAAGCTTTTTATGGGGTAGCACAGATTTACTGACCAGGACATTACAATTAATATACCACTGCATGCAACAGATAAGTAATCAAGCAGGTAGGCAAGTGCAGGTAGGCAACACATGATCTGGAGCAGGACAGAAGTAACATTTCCTCTCTTTTTTTTTTTTTCCCCTCTCTTTTTTTTTTTTTCCCTCTCTTTTTTGGCAGGTACGAATGGAGAATGGACCTAGGTTCGTATAGCATAGTTATATTTACAAGCAATCACATTAAGAATCAAAATCACACCCTAAAATATTACCAATCTGTCTATATTTGAATTAGCAATCAGTTTCTAATTGTGGGAAAATTTCCATATCTAAATTATCAATAACTGAAGTTGCAGTGAAACCACAGTGTATGAATACAGTGCATACTTTTGAAGTGGGAAATCTCAAATTTTGCACATGGCCAAACAAAAAGTAAAATATCCACTGATCTGACTGGAGACTTTGCTTTGCTTGGAGCCCTGAAGACTGTTCAGCCTTTGCAGTCACTAGATGCTTCCCCTCCATCAGATCCTGCCAGCTGCCATAATTTCTGGGATGAAATCTGTGTCCACGTAGCTAATTGTGTTCTTACCCTGGGCAGCTCATGAATAACCAAGAATCTTTCTGTTGTATGGCATGAATACTGAAGAGGAAAGAGAGAGCTGCCTTAATGCCTGGCCAAGAAAAGTTTATCCATTAGCAAGAGGGGCTTGGTTTTTCTAAGTGTCAGAACAATACAACAGTCCCCACAAATAAGGAAGAACATTAAGGAATTTTCTGAACAAGAAAAGCTTGTGTTAAATATAAGATTTTCACAATTATCAATGTGGAATCAATTAAATTATCAATTATCAATTAAAAACAAATAAAAAACCTCACAGCTTTCTTGAAAAATAACTCGTTGTGAACCAGATCTACTTCATTTCTAACATCATGATACTGCCGGAACTTAGTCTTTCAAAAAAGACATGTCCCTGTCATAAATGCGCAGTAACTTATTAAAGTTTTCACCTAATTTTTTCAGGGGGACATAAGACAGGATAAGAGACATGAATGCTGTAATTTTTGGAAATAAGTTTAAAATAAAAAAAGCTCTATAAAAGCATCAGATTTGCATAATCCAGAGAGCTTCCTCTTGTAGTTATTGACATAGCTGGTTTTCAGGAAATACATAAATGTTAAGTGGTGAGTATACCCAGATCCTGCCTGACATTCTACTTCTATAGTCACATCTCTGATTTTGAGGAGGAGATGAAATGCATGTTAGATATTCTCTTCTGAAAAATAGCCCCAGAGAAAGATAAATCCATTGTCCAGAGACATGGAAAATTACTAGACATCAATGTCAACATTTTTATCTGTGTGGTTCATCATAATCAGCATGTCATTTATACACACTGTCATTATTGTCTCCATCAACTATGTGCTAGGTAAACATTTGCACAGGTAGCTGTTCACATACGTACTGTACACAATAAATTATTATACACTGCTCTGAAAAATTATTTTTTCTGGGTCCCAAACCATACATTTTTTCTCATCTTAAACTACAGATTTATGGGGACGCTTTGTAACAGAGTTACATTTCATTAGAGAATGTATTTCCATCACAACAAAAATACTTTCTAAAATACTTACTCACCAACATTTTGGTTTCTAGGCAAAACAACACACAAAATTGGCACCATGTTGAAAATATCGTTGTTGCAATTTAGAACTGAGCCAGTTTGAAACTTTTGGTTACATGCATTTGATTTTTATGTTAGATAACACACTACAGTATTTTCATTGAAGTGGAATAAGGTTTAATTCTCTTTTGCTTTGAATTTTAAAATTCACTGTACACTGTAGTAATGTTTAAAAATGGAGCGCCCCAGCTAGTAGATCTGTATGGATGTCAAAACCCAAGGAATAGAGTTATATCATCATCCTTTGATCAGAAAATGGATCACATAGAAAGCTGAAGAACAGAAAATATGACCAGTGAAAAGTATTAATAATGCAGTTTTTCAAATAACCACCTACTCTCTAGGTAGGTATCAAAAGAAGGCAAAGTACAGGCACTTAAAATTACTATTTCTTTGTGGAACTGGCTGTGGAATATTTTTACATGGCTAGAAAATATATTTAAGACAAGAATGATTTTGGCAACATGCAGCATAAGTCCTTTCAGCTGTGAAATGTTATTGAGTTCAGTGCAGTCCTGCACAGATGCATAAGCAGGTCCCATACAGCCTACCTCACAGGACTGGAGCTCTATTTCTAAATATTGCACAGCAAATTGTTGAAGGCATAATTACACCTGAAATGCTTGATCATTATGTAATTAAATTCCTCACCCTCAAATGAAAACTAATTTAAACTAGCATTCAAAACTCCATTTAAAAAAGGAGGACTTCGGAAAACAAAAAACCTAGTCAAAAACACATTAATAAAGGAATTAATGTACTGACCTATAGCAAAATATATATGGTTTTATAAAAGATTTACTAAGGACTTGAACACCATGAACCAACAGTCTAGGAATGACAAATTATATCAGACCAGGTGCAGAATTAACACTGTATATTAAAGAACAGATGAGGCAACAAGTTAAAATTTAACCTTACCAACAAGTGTCACAGAGTTGAACTCCTTGAGTGAACAGAAGGAGTGAGAGGATGATGTTTTTGGCCACTCAGCCACAATAGCAGCAAGGGAAATTAAATGCTGCAGAAAATTATAGAGACTAAAGAAGCAGAAAACATGATCATCTGAAATTTCAGATAGCTACATTTCAGGTAGATAAATATCATAAAGAAGCATCAGCCAGAGATGCTGTAAAGAACCAGCATGAACAACAAGCAGAGAACCCCAAGAAGAGAAAGGGTGTTGGGTTTTATATGGAAGAGTACACCAGACCCAGTTCCAGATAGGACTGCAAATGAGCACCTTTGTAATCATGACCAAAATATGCTCAGATACACCTTTCTAAAAAAGAAGAAAAATAAATAAATAAACCAAGAAAAAATGAATATAGGAAAGTTGTTTTTTTTTAAAGGACCACTATAAAAAGACAAGGCAGGTGGTAAAAGCACCATCCAAATTCTAAAAGCATTATTTCTTTTTTTAATGTCACATGTATAACTGAAAGTAAATATATAGCCCTGATCTTAAAGGGTCTAAAAGCAAAAACCAACATGATTCAATATCACAGTGAAGGAGGCTGCAAGAAATTTTAATTCTTTTTTTCAGAAGAGTGATTCATGATAAAATAAGAAAAACAAAAAAGATAAACTGTGGAAAATAGAACCATGTAACAGCAGACCAAAAGAGATTTCAAAGAGGAATACGCAGGGCAGTTCCCTCCCACATACAATTTTCCTTTCATCAATACTAGAGAATTTTAGAATTTAGTACTGCTGAGGCCAAATTCTTGGCTGGTTACCCTTTTCATAGGTTGTTCAAACTTCTTGTCGCTATTGCAAGGTTCTGTGCAACCTGTCTCTGCTTATTTTCATCCTACTTTTAAGATCTAAAACTCTTGTCCTCTGAAGTGAAAAGCGATGTAACTTCCCCTCAGATGATTCCTTTAAAGCTTTTCTTATCCTACTCAGCCTTTGATTACTGACCTCTCTGTGATTTTGACACAAATATCAAGTTATTACTCTCATTCATGGGGCCATATCCACTCAAATCTCATACCTCTTCATATAAATAAAGCAACACTCATGTACAACATTGAAGATTTGGCCATTATATATCCTTTGTATTTTATCTCTGTGCAACTAAGTTGCAAAATCTTTGGTCTCATGTTCCAAATCCCATTTTCTTTATTATCATCATAAATTACATGAAAGACAAATTCACAGAGGAATTAATGAAAACAGTTTAGATGAAATGGAAAGTGACCTTAATACTCATCCAAAATTCAACCCAAATCTTATGCAGACCTGAAATTCTCATACTGCAGCTTGCAAAGTTATGGGTCAATCAGAACCTGTGTAAAGGAACATTGTTTAACAGAGAGTGCCAGGAAAGTTTTACCATGAAGGCTGATATCCAAGTCATAGGTAGTTCTGCTCAAAAAAGTGCAGAAGCTACAATATAATATGTAGATTTATTTGCCCTTTTTCCTGCAGGCTGTCAGGTACCAATCTTTACATTCTATGCTATCCCACTGCACACAGATATTGCAAATGTAAAAGACATTTGCATACTCACTTACAGTTCTGTTAGCTGACATGACTTGTACAACCTAATACAGTGAACTAATTCTTCTTCCTTTAATTATTTTTCTTCTCTCTATTTTAAAACACTGCTGCAACTACAGATTTTACCTAAAATCCAGTGGAAATGTAATAAAAGTTCCTGAGCAAATTTCTCCCTATTGAATTTCAACTCTAATTTCACAGAGAAATTGGAATGATATATATCTAGTCTAATTAAAAAATAAAAACAATGAGTTCCAGGAATAAAACCTCTGAATGTGTGTGCTTTATCTATGAGTAAATAATAAGCAATTTATACAGCAAATTTAGCCTCATTTTCTCTTTCCAAGTTCTGTGAAATCCATTTGTAATCTTATGTTTATTATTTATTGGAATTACTAATTTCAAAGTCAGTGGCTAATTTGTGGTCTGTACATTTTTCTTTCTGGATAATTTTTATCTAGAATTTGAGGAATGTTACATACTTTTAAGTAGGATGCAGAACACAACCGCCTTTTTGTCTCATAGTCATACTATTCAGTTCTGCAAATTGCTTTTCTCTACCGTAGCCTTTTGGCAGATGCTAACATTTCTGTCCAAAAAGCTAAAAAGAAACATCAGTTATTCCAGTAATCTATACACATGGACTGTTTGTTATATTTTCAGACTTTATATGTAATATATCTTGCAAAAAGGTTCAGTGAATTGCAGAGCTTATTCTATCACTCTCCGAGCCAACAATTACAATGTTCCTAAAACCGCCAATTTTAGAGTCTCAGGCTCTTTTTCAAAATTTAAAAGGAATAAAATGAATCTGTTTCTTGTTTGTTGTAGTTTCAAAAGTCACAAGACAAAATTTAAAATGTTACCTTGAAGTGCTTCTGGTGCTGGAACTGATCTGTTCATTTCAAGATGAGAGAATAATTGTTTATCTATCTGAGAGTCTCTGAGGAACTGCTCTTTCAAGGGTATGGCTCAGGAAAGATGTCTACCAACAGCCAGAACTGAACAGTGAGAGTGAAAAAGCATCCTTATTTTCTAAGCCAAACAATGTTTATGTGGCACTTAAATCCACTGGACTCCTCTGAACAGGTTTACAACATGTGCAAATGCCAACTCATTTCTCTTCTTCTTTGCTTGAAACAATATAACAGAAAAACACTGTTAAAAACATAATTTGAAAAATGCAATCTCTGGCCCAGAGAGTTTGTGCTTGAGCACATGGAAAAGTGGATAACATGTGGGAAGCAAGAGAAATCTGAACTGCATGGTAGCCCATGGCCTCAGCACACAACCTGCCCCATGACTGCAGAGCTTTTGAAGGCATTTGGATCTTATTTTTTTGTGGGATCACGTAGAATGTATGTAGTGCATAGACCTTCCCTTTCACTATCTTTATTTTAACTAAGGCAGTTACAAATCAACCAAGACGGTCCTTGGCTGCCAAAACTTCAGTAAATGCTGAAGATACAGTAGAAAAACCCCACAACATAATCAGCCATTGTTTACTGGTGCAGATGAAGATACCACTAATGGAAGCACACCTTATCCCACAGTATCATTTTAATAAATTGAAAGTAACTTATTTTCCACAGGGTATGTAGCATGTGAGATCACACCACCAGCTGCTTCTGTCTCAGTGACAGATCATGTACATTATATAGGTTCATCAAAGATTTTAAAGCCTTGATTTGCCTGTCTCCTGGGATTATCTCATCATAGAATAAAAGGATCTTGGCCAGAATAATTAAATAGTTCATTTTAAAACAAAGCCTGAACATAAACCTGAAATATAAACTTTTGTCAACAAGTTCCTTTAAATATTTTGCATAATTCAACAGGATATTGCATCCTGAAAATCTATTATCAATAGGCAAATAGTAACATATTCAGATCTGATGAATATTTGTTGATAATCTATGTACAGAGGACTGCCGTATATTACCTTTCCTTTTGTTTCTATCTGTGAAAGTACTTGTAAGGATGCTAAATTACCTCTAAACATTTAAGTAATATAATCATAATATAAGCAAATATTGGAGTTATCACCAGGATCCCGGAAAGGCAGACTGGTTTGTTGAGAAGGTGGTGATCCGTGTAACCATGGAATGGGATTCATTTCACTTGACTTGAGCAATCTAAAAGCAGGGCACCTCATCCAAATTAGTCATCTAGGTCTTTGCAGATAAAGAGATCTGCAGAGTCAGTCTGTGAAGAGAGATGGGCATCCTCACAGGGTAAGTCATAGCAGTCTAAGCAGCTTACTAGGGCATGTGGAGGTAGCCTGCCAGAAGTTAAAGAATTAAACAAATCCTGTCTTATGAGCTGTGCCCAAGGGCAATCCTGCAAGCCCTGAACATGCAGTAGTCCAGAGCCAGAATTTGGGTCAAGATCATTATGCCCAGCCATGCAGCTAAACCAGTGTAAGTTCAATGTAACAAATATACCTCTCCTCCCCTCTACACTGATTTTAACACAAACTGGGGACACTTGTGCTTCTACCTGACCTTTCATAAGAACCATCCATACAAAAATACCTATCTCAAATATTGGATACAAATAATATTCTGGAAATATTGAACTATAATTAGTGCATTTAATGAATACTCTTACCCATTAAAAGCCAAATTCTGACCTCCTTTTCTACACAGATTTATACTACAGCCCATTATGTATGCCCCACTGATTTTGCTGGGTCTATTTCTGCAATAAAATTCTACTCAGTAGATTAAAAAACATGTGAATCTGTTTACAGCGGACCAGTCTGAACTCCCTTCCATGAAAGGTGAGCAATTACTTATAAATCCTTTCAGAGGAAACCAAACCATAGGATGAGTGCTGGGAATACAGCTATGGCACTCCAGCTCAAAGGACCATACTAACCTGAAGTAAAATCTCTTGAAATGAGTACAGTGGGGACCCCAGATGTTCATCATTGACTACTTTGCTCTGCAGGAGCGAACTGTTTGATAACATAGACATGGTCTCAGGGAACCTGGACCACCTGGGAAAGAAGTTACCTCACAAAGGCCACTCTTTCTCCACGTGACTGGTATCCCCCACCATGTAACAGACCAGGAAAAAATGTATCATGGACCACTACTTGTGAATATGGAAAAACATTTTCAATCAAATTAACATGCCTGCTGCTGATCTGGGTAACGAAGTTTCACCTCCAAAGTTCTCAACCAGATTAGTTCATACAACAGTGCTAGAGTGACTGGACAGTGCTCAACAGGTCTGAAGGATAAGTAACTTCCTATGAGGTTACAGTGAGCAGATCAGCCTGTCTGATCACATCCAAGGACATTGAAAACTGTACAGTTAATGGTCCTTTTTGAAGACTTAAACTATTTTTTGTTGTACTATTTGTATTTTAATGAAACATCTAGTCAGGTAGCAAGTATGCATACCAAATGTGCATACTTATAAAATGTTTAAGCACTGTAACCTGAAATGCTTGAATAATGGCACAGATGATGTATATACAAAATTAAAACAGTTCTTCCAGTCCTCTCACAAGGCAGAATTACAAGAACTTGCTCAGAAGGGAAAACAACAAATGTCTTTTCTACCTGAAGAAGGACATTTGGGACTCAGGCTTATACAGAAGGTATCTCCCCATTCACAGCAAGGCTCTGCTTGTGGCAGACCAGGAGAGCAAACTGACGAAGAACGGCATGCAACATTTTGACTATTGACTTCCCCATTCTACTAGCATCTGTTTAAAGTGGTTGGGCTGGTACTGGAAATTATACAGTAATTTACTATTGTCCGCCAGGAAGAGGTATTGTGTACAGATTATATTCTTACATGTGTGACACCTAAGTTACACTGTAAGTAATAATGGTTACAAGTTTTCTGAGACTATACTTGAGAAGGTGCAGTTCCAGAGTTCACACAAAATTTTCCTTAAAGGAACAATATGTTCACGAGGATATGCCATTCTTGCAGAGACTCTGAACTGCAATAAGAATTTCTGGACTCAAAAGTTACTAGCAAACACATCCACACATGTGCACATACATATGTGTATTAAAAGTATTCCAGCTGGCAGCAGGTGGATCAAATCTAAAATGGCAAGATACCCTATTTAAATAATTGTGCAGTGGAATATGACTCATAACTTTGTTAAACATTATAAATCTAAAATTGATACATTTCCTGACAGCACATAAGACTTGAATTCTTATTTATGAATAAAATTATAGAGAAACAAAGACCTCTATGTAGTATATCAACAATTTCTTCTTCATATTAGAATAATGAGCTTTGTTAAATTATTGTTTAGTAGGTGAATCTAAGCTTTGACAACAGGATTTAGAAGTGACATTCCACTGGATATGTTCTAGAGATTTAAAAATACTAACAACTGGTGAAGTAACAAAATGGATGACAGCAAGGGAAATGAAGAAATCAAATCAGTGAATTGGCAGCATATGTTAGGTCCCCTGATTTGACAGCTCTCAGACATATTGAGTAATACTTACGCACATTAGCAGTTGCTGGAATGAAATACTATTCAACTTGAATCTTCTGAAATTCTTTAGTTTCTGGAATAAGAGCCAGAGCTGGCCCTTTGTAAGACAACTGAATGTGTATGTTTTGATCAAATATATCATGTCTTCTATCAGTCTATCAGACACTGACAGCAGAAAGACAGCAAGGTTCATGCTTGCCAGTTCTCCACCATCAGAAGATAATTTGGTCTAAACATTCTGACCTGATGTGTAGCATGAGAAAGTCCATATTTCAGTCTTGTTAATTTTGGCAGAATGTCACTCACCATTGTCAGACCTACTTTTTCTTTGGAATTGACTAGCCAGGCTTCCGAAATTGGGAACCAGACAAAAATCCACAAAAATGGTGAATTTATGACCTATGGTATACCATAATAAAGAGATTAAACTTCATTTAGGTTATTGGAAGAGGTCTTGGTGCCACCTGGGACATGATCTATTGTCCTAAAACCAAAAGTAAATCTTATCTGGCTCCATATATTATTTAATGACACATGATGCAGTTTGATTTCATGCTACAGTAGAGGCAGCATGGGACCACTGCAATGCAGCTACCTGTAACACACAATTTTCATAGTTCTGAGGTAATGTCCAAAGCAGAGTAAGGAACAGCTCAGACTATGGCAAATACTCCACAAAGTCTTTTGTGTCCAATTGATGTGATGGGTAGCAAAGATTCCACAGTCAACTTGGCTCATGTTTATCATGCTGCAAATCTGACTATGGTGATTTTTACATACAATTACTGTACTTACACAAAAGAGCAGCAGATATTTTATAAATATAAATAAAAATTCAAAAATCCTTCTGAAATGTGATTATAAGCTATTTTTCAAATGGGAATCAAGAAAATGGCAAAGAAGAGCAAAAGAAGAGGAAAGAATAAGAATTGCCCTTTCTACCTCTTATGCCTAAACATACTGATCACAACACACAAGTCACACAAAGAGGGAGAGCATGCAACTCTTTCTGTGTGCTCCAGAACAGTCCCCCCTGAGCTTTAGTGCTGTTTGGGAATTGTGGTACAACTCACCACGTGTCTCAACTGCATCTATGCTGATTTTTTTTTTAACTTTGTGTAGGTCTCATCAAGAAAAAAAACTACTTTAGGAGTGATTTTATGCTAATGGAACAATTACTCAAACTAAACAGCAATGTACTGTAACACTGCAAGATTCACATTCTGCTACTGAACTTTTCAATTTGTTCTATAAATTTTTCAAAATGTAGCTGCATATGCATATGATTAAATCTACTTTCTACTAATATTTTTAGGTGCAATTGTATTTTCAAAGAGGCTAGTTAAGAAAAAACAATTAAATAATGTATCTGTAAAGTTCCTAGGTATGCATGATGTCTATTAAATTGCACTGTGATTTTTTTCAGTGAAACAAATAGTTCTGTTTGATACAGCAAATTGAAATTAGACTAATTTACACAGGTCTCTGTATGCTTTTGGAAACTCTTCCATCTTTATTTTTAGCAGTGCAGTCAGTCATTATAGGCAGTTAAAGGCTGATTAGGTTTGCAGAGTAGTTAAAATGCTAACCATACAAAACATGGGGAGAGACTACTTCTGTAGGGATGTGCATGAAGGAGCTTTTTTAATTAACATTTTTGTTGAGGTTTTATTAGAGGGCCATAGTTTGCTGTTCAAAGACTGTAAATATTATGATAAATGCATGCCTTGAATGGATGCTATGGGGAAAATCCAGAACAAATCTCAATGGAACTATATCTTCTTATGTCAGATTTTAATTTGAGGCTACTGTTGTACACATTAAAACATGATACAGTAAGCAACTTCACTACATGTTAGATATCTATGTGCTTATGCATGCAAACACAAATATCTAAATGTGTATGCACATATATATGTAAAGAAGACTTCTTAAGAATTTTTTGTTAGAATTAAATCATATATTAACATTCTCTGAGGTTAATGGAAGCAAATCTGAGTACATTTCATTTAATTCTTACCCTTGTGTTTTGGTCTTCTGAAAGAGTAATGGCGCATATTGTCAGCCCCACAATTCAATGCAATTTTTAAGAGTGCTCTGTGATATCTTTGTTTCATTTTCAAATATTTGTATTCATACTTTTGTACATTTCTTAAGAAACACAAGGTCTAGAAACCTACCTTAAGGTGAGTCTGACACCTAATCTAATAGATCAACAACCAAGAGCTGGAGTTAACAACACAACACCAGGAATAAATCTGGTCAATCCACAATGTTTCTAAGTAATCCTAAATCTTCAGCTACCAAAAACTTGGCCCACCTATTGAGTCAAGTGGGAAGCTGAGGGTATGGGAAAATTCTCCAGGATGTTACATTTAAAGTAAAGCAAGAGGCATACTATCTCTGCCACCTCCCGCAACCATGGTGCAAGACCTTCCTCTTGAAGAATGTAAGTAATCAAGGGATGAATGCTGTCTCTGTCTTTACAGTTTTCTGCTAGGGTACAGGGATGAGTGAAAAGCTTCTCATGTCCTCACTTCTCATTCCCCCAAAGAGATTCCAGTGCTAAAGAAAGACTGTTGAAGATCCATGGAAGATTCATGTCTCACTCTCCGAAGAGCTTTTTACTGAATACAGAAAACCTGCACCTTGAAATAATATGTAAAGTGAGGCTTCCCGTAATGGCTATGGATAGTTCAATCCTTGTAGTGCCCCATTCTCTTCCATTTTGTTGTAGTAAGACAAACAAGTTTTCTCTGCAAATTCTTTTCCCTTTCCCCAGTTAAAAAAGTTTAAGGGTAGGCATTGAATTATTGTTTCATATTTACTAAGTTAATGGCCCAATTTGATTTTTTTATTAATTCCAGAAAGGTTTGGGGAAATAAATCTTTAGTATTTTTCAATGAAGTATTCTAATCTTGATGATTTGATCAATGTACACTCACATTCAGAAACACATAGAGCTAGTTGCAAATCAACAGTGACAAAGCAATTACTTTTTCAAAGTTTCGGTGAATCATTGCTTTCTGTAAACTAGCAAAAATCAGAAAGTGAATGATCAGGCAAACACAAAAGAAGGTTATTATTTTATGTATCTCCAAAGCACAAATTCTTTTAGGAATAAGAAGCAACAGCAACCATAAATAAAGAGTATTTTTAAACAGTTTTAAAATAGCTGTTTTCTTTAAATAAACTGTTTAAGCCATTACATTAGACTACAATAATCAGTAATGTATAAGGGCAGAAGGAGGTAAGAAGGCTTACGTCCTTTTGTGATTCTTAACTTTGAAAAAGAAGAGGAAATCCCTTTCAGGATTTTCAGTGCTAAAAAGACTGTTGATTTTACAAGGAAAAGAAAAGAGAGAAATATATTTCTTTATAAAGCTTTTTCTACTATCTTCATAGGAAAAAAAAATGCTTGAAATTGGATGAGATTTGTAGCATCCTGACTGCAGGTAGTAAAAATTTAAAACTATGAACAGATACTCGACTAAACAGAGAACAAGGATATGAGTTTTGTTGTTGTGACTTACAAATGTCATATGAGAAAAAGATTCAAGTACCTCCTAGTTAAGATAAACAAGAATGCCTAGCAAAACACATCTCAAGCCTGAGAAAAATTTATATCTATCAAATTGCCTTTTAATATCTTTGGAGAAGGAGTTTTCCAGATTATGGCTGTATCTTGAGCTTTTGGATTTCTTTCAGTGTATCACCAGCTGTAGAGATGATATACAAATTGGGCTGGTGGGCAAAAGACAAAGTTGATCTTATTATCTGCAGTGCCCAGATAAAATATGGGAAAGTCAGGATAAATGGCGTTTTTAAGTTCAGTCTTCAAGATCTGAACTAGAGATGGGAATACATAACTTTTAAGAATTGAGCTGAAATTTAGGACTGAGAAAGTACACATAAAGTTTCAAAGAAAACACACTGGAAGGAGAACTCTCAACTGGAATATGCCAAGGATTAAAGCCTTCAATACTAAGGTATAAACAGTTACATGTAACAGCTCCTATATCCTTATTGAAATTTGGGGTTCATTCATTTCTTTCATTTACCGCCATTATTTCAGAGCAGACTTGGCCATGAAGTAACATGTTTGGCCTTTCAAGGGAAAGATAAATTCATGGGTGGGTTATTCTCCTCTTTAATCTTTGGCAGATGTAGAAGATCATAGTAGACTGAATTGTCTGCTTTGAGGGTTGTGGTATGAAGAACCAGAGAGGATTTCATTGCTCTCTCTTTTGTGCACGGGAGGCCATGCCAAATGAACTGGAGTGGGTGAAGATGCCATTTGTGATTCTTTAGTTCTAGACTGGGGGTGGTCATTCCCCCATTCTCCACCTAGCTTTTCTCCTTAAATCACGGGAGGTTTATTTTGAACTTCCACCCTCATCTCTTGTTTCAGTTTACTTAAAAGGAACATATTTTAGTTATTTTTGTTATCTAACCCTTTAAATTTGAGTTAACTAAGCAGAGGGATCATGATATATCATCAGCTTGTTTCAGGTCTGCTGCTGTCCAAGTGTCTTTTCCACTGTAGTAAGCCATCTTTAAGTGGTTTTAGTCAAGGGTCCTATCACTGATAGATACTGTTGCAGAACAATTCATACCTTTTTCCCCTGCAGGTGAAAATGCCTGTGTAACCTCCATATGAGACTGCCTACATCTTAATCCCATCCCTTGATACTATGTTAATTTTCTGAGTGCAGAAAACATATTTTCTTTCTGTTTTCAGGCACAGAGAGCACACCATAACTTTGTTTCATAGAATACACAGATATCCATTTCAAATTGCAAATTACTTTGAATCTATCAAGATACGGCCTATGAATTTTATACACTACTTTTCACTTGGTAATTCAATTTGACAGATGTGATGAGGCTGAGACAAGTCATACAACCATCTGTGGTAACATTTAGAGCTTCCCAAACTACAGCACATACACCACTCATTCCACCAGAAGAACTTCAAAAAGCATCTACTTTCCACTTAAAATAGTAAAAAAAAAAAAAACCCTTCCCAGACATAGGTAACTACCCAGCCATGACTTACTGCTATATGAATCAAGGCCAAGGAGTAAAGGATTAGAGTAATGAGCTATCATTTAGCTCAGTGAGGAACTGAATATCATCCTTCTTTGTGTGTGGTATGTGGTAAAAGGCAGAAGACAAGGAGTTGTTGTTGACATGAGAGAGTGCGTACATGGCTCTCAAATTTCTGTGAGATATATCTGTGCATTGCAAAGCCCAGTGCAGTAAGTCTTTGAATTGATGGCACAGTACACATACAATAAATCTGATGGTTCAAGAAGTGCAGGACTGATGGTGCATGTGCCTGTGTCAGACAGACTGCACAGTATGTCTGTCTGATAAACCCAGAAGTGCGGTGCTGGTGTGCAGCTTTTGTTTGCAGAAAGTTTGGAAGGACACCCCCATAACAAAGGCTACATGACAGTGTCACCAGGCAACCAGAAATCCTAGAACAGCAAGTGAACAAAAATATTCACGTTCTGTGTGGAAAATATTATTGGGGAAAGGAAACACTGCCAGGGAAATCAAGGCACATGGATGACTTATGTATGCAGTGCAGAAAATAAAGTACTACTGCTGCCACTGTCACAGAGATGGTGGTCACCACCAGTACTGCTGGGGGTGGTGGCAGTAATTAAGTAAATGACACTGGGAGCCCTGACATTAAGCAAATACTATCTATACAAACAGTAACATAAACAGCCTGCTGTAGTCACAGAAGACTGAAGGTAACAATCTTGTAGCAAACCCTGCAAGGAACAGCAAAAAGCCAATATCTCATGGGTGAGATGAAACTCAGAGCTACTAATGTGACTGCTGTATTAGCTGTCATGACAACTGTGTCTGGGTACAGTGCCTGAGCAAGCAGGTTTGAGAACACCAGTGCCAGTTCCATCGAGTTTTTTCCTCAAACTTCACAGAGACTTTCAGCTTTATAATACAATATAGAATCCTGTTCTTTCCACATGAGGACAAGTAATAAGAACATATTTTTACTCCATCCTCAAACACAGTTTGTAAACTAAATAAGGAGTTCATGACTTGACCTATCATCAAGACCTCAATAGTTTAAACAGAAATTTAATTTTCTCTATATATATACTTCAGGGATAACAATATGAGAATTACTGTGACATGCCCATTCAGTTAAAAATAAAAAAAAAAAAAAAATCATATTGACAACTATAGATGGGGTGAGAGAGGAGGTCATTGAAAACATGAATGGAATTGAACCACAGCCACAGGTCTTTAACAAAACCTGTACCATCATAGGATTTGTGCAAATTAACCACTCATTTTCTCAAACATTGCCCATTAATTTTTTCTTCAGGCTTAAGAAAAAATGTCACACTTCTCTTACAGTGCAATAATTTGTATTGGATAATTGAAGGGAGCCAGAAGAGTGATGTAAAGAAAGCAGTTCCTTTCCTGCACTCCAATAAACCACTCACAGATCATGTTTTACTTTCATAATTACCTGTGCATTTCTTGATATTGCTATTTCTTTTTCCATGTGATCCTAACTTGCATCCAAAGTTCTCCTCCCAAAATTCTGCAAACCATACATTTCTTCGATTGTTGGCAAGTGTTCTGCTCCGAAAATATCTATCAAATCCTACATTTAAGAGAAGAGAAAAAAAGCACTAAAATATGATACAGCATAAAAAGTCACTTAAAGACACTAACAGATTTTGTATAAATATGAGAACAAGAAAAATCTTTAGGTACAAACTACTATAATACAATATTTTATGAGCATATTAGTATCTAAGGATTAAAAAAATAGTGTATTTGTTATTATCCCATCTTTGCCATAGAACAAGAATTTTTTAAATACCTACAGCAGTTAAAGAGTCTCTAAAACTCCAGCAGAATTCTATAATTAAAAAAAAATGCAAAGCAGGTGGTTAGGGAAATAGCTAATTTTTAATACACAGATGACCCAAATAAAGAATTGGATACCTACAAGAAATTAAACAAACTATAATCACTACTTAGTCAAAGACTATGATCCAAATTAATTTCATTTCAAGGTCACCTAAAATCACTGGGCACCTCTCTGTTGAGCCAGAGGGCTTCCAGGACACCTAACATTCTGCTTATATTTATATGTTTAATGACCTTAGTTGAGATTCCTGCTTAAACCTGATCAGATTCTGCAGCAGCCTTACCCCTACAACCCAGCAGCCATAATGAAATCACAACTAACACATACCATCTGGATTAAGCTCTTTATAAATATTTCCATGTGGCTAGGTTCTCCAAGTATCATCAATAGTGCTCAGTTTTTCTTATCATTTACCAGTTTAGAGCACTTACCCAGCCAGTAAGAGATGTTACTATGTCCAGTATCCTAATAAGGTGATTCAAACCAATGACTTCCACTTAATCCACCAAGTCAGAAACTTTGTTAATATCTTCTTAAAGTAAGTTTAGGAGAGGAAAGCAGAGCTTAGATGGATCTCCTCCCAGGAGAATGAGCTGACTCATTATCATCCAGCCAATACTTTCCTTTTTTGCCCCAAAGAACCAACAGGCTATGGGTAAGAAGCTCTCCACCACACATGCTCTAGTTATTAAAAAATTATAAGACTGCTTAATTGCAGATTCAGCATTTCCTCATCTCAACAGAGATATTAAATAGATATTGGATCAGGCCAACTCAAGTTACTTAGGTCGAAGATTTTCCCTGATTTCCCTGTAAACAAGGACTACATGATTTTTAATGTCTTTTTTTTTTAAAGAGAGTTAGAGTGCTTGAACATTGTCAGAAAATGAGAGTTTTGTGCCATGTGCATTCCTACCATCTATTGATGTTCTTTTGGGCAGAATGGTTACTGCTCCTTCCGCAATCTCTTCCTGCTGCTGAACCGGTGAAATTTTTGACCCCCAGCTATCTGAGCCAATCCAGAGGAAATGTCCAGATTGATTAGCTTTTTTGGCTGCTTCCAGTATTCGCCTGAAAATAAACAACAAATGACTAATTAAACAAACTGCATTTACAAAGAACTTTAGACTCCCCAGCATTAATTTTGGCTATGCATAAGTAAGCTCACACTAACCAATTCGCCAATAGTTTTCACAGTTTAAAGCATATTCAACAACAGCTGTAATGAACTCAAGATACAGTACTGTACAATTTAATTTGTTTCATCTTTAGCCATATTTTTCTAGTATTCTTACTGATTTCTTCCTTTTCAGTCACCAAATAACAATCTATTGGAGCTGCACTCTTAGGAACTAGGAACAGGTTAGATCTCCCCAGAATAAAGGACCAGCACACTGCATAAGTGTAGCTTAATTTCTTATCACCAGATTTACAAGAATTTTTACACGGGATTGAATCTGAAACCTCCTGTATTACTCTATTGTGCACCAGCCCATTGAGCACCTCTGTGGAGAGAGAACATCTTCAACACATAAAATTAAAAACAGGCACCTAATATCATCTTCATTTGCAAACATGATCACTGCTCGAGCATTTGGAGTTTCCAGCAAGCGTTTGATTATCTTTTCAAATTCTCCTGGTCTTGGTTCTCGAGGGATTTTGAGTGACTGAGCAATGCAAACACCTCCTGAGAAAAATTAAAAAGAAAAAAAAAATTAACACGCTAAATATCTGCAGTTTAAGTAATCCATAGTTAACCAGGCAGGCAAAGAAAACAAGATGCTAATCTGAGATATAGCAATGCAGTCAAAAGTTACGTTATCTATGTATTTTGAAATATACACTGTATAAACTTAGACACTTAATCATCAAGTTATAGAATCATTAAGGTTGGAAAAGACCTCTACGATCATCAAGTCCAACCGTCAACCCAACACTACCATGTCCCCTAAACCATGTCCCGAAGTGCCACGTCTACACGTTTTTTGAACTCCTCCAGGGATGGTGACTCCACCACCTCTATGGGCAGCCTGTTCCAACACCTGACCACTCTTTCAGGAAAGAAGTTTTTCCTAATATCCAATCTAAACCTCCCCTGGTGCAACCTGAGGCCATTTCTTCTCATCCAATTACTTGTTACTTGGGAGAAGAGACTGACACTCACCTCACTGCAACCTCCTTACAGGTAGTTGTAGAGAGCGATAAGGTCTCCCCTCAGCCTCCTCTTCTCCAGACTAAACAACCCCAGTGCCCTTAGCCACTCCTCATAAGACCTGATCTCTAGACCCCTCACCAGCTTCATTGCCCTTCTCTGGACTCGCTCCAGCAACTCAATGTCCTTCTTGTACTGAGGGGCCCAAAAATGAACACAATATTCGAGGTGCAGCCTCACCAGTGCTGAATATGGGGGCACAATCACTTCCCTGCTCCTGCTGGCCACACTATTCCTGATACAAGCCAGGATGCTACTGGCCTTCTTGGCCACCTGGGCACACTGCTGGCTCATGTTCAGCCGGCTGTCAGCCAGCACCCCCAGGTCCTTCTCCACCGGGCAGCTTTCCAGCCACTCTTCCCCAAGCCTGTAGTGTTGCATGGGGTTGTTGTGACCGACGTGCAATGCTGCATTAAAGAGTACAACTCAGTTACCTGTTACTTTATTTTTTATTTAAAATTTTAAACAACATCCTGAGCCAGATCCTCAAGCAACGCACTCTGGCTCAGCTGGACTGAGTTCTACAGACTTACCCCAACTTATGGCAGCTGAGAACCCAGCCTTACCACAGGATTGCATTTAACCACAATGCCACAATTTGACAGTTATCTTATGTTCATAATATGGCTCTCCAGTACCAAGTACTGTCATACACCTCTGCTTTTTCAACAGAGAGTATAAGGTTAACAATAAATGCTGTGGTTACAGAATCAGGTAGAGGCTTTGAAATGTTCTCTTATGAATTAATACATACAGATCAGTTCTAATTGTTATTATGACATTCTTAATTAAGTTGTCTTAATTATTTAAGAGGTTTTGGGTTGTCATTGAATATTCTAAATTACTAATCAGCAAATGAACACAAACTTAGAGATTATATTTATATCTCTTCCTGACAGATGGAGGAAAGTGCCAATTTAAATCTTTACATTTTACCTGTCCTACAAAAAGAGACAAATTTCTACAGAAACTCAGTGATTTCTAATGGCTTCATACACCAGTGCAGGTGAATCTCTACTTCCCAGTTATGACTCTGGATCTATGTTTGAGCAGACAAGGAGAGAAATTCTTTGAGATTGTTTCGTGAAGCACTGAGTCCAGATTGGCACCAACTTCCTATACCATCAATGATCTTTCCGTGATTGCTGATTTGTTTATTTTAATTATTTTTTCTTTAAGAACTATTGGCTTATTAGAATTGGTACATCTAACTCGTACCAATATTTGCTCTTGCCTGTTGTTAGTCCCAAAATAAGAACCTCTTGTGGAGAATCTAATCATTAATAAAGCCAGAAAATTAAGAAAATGAGAAAATGTTTATTTCTAACAAAAAGTGACATGTTACTAGACAAAGGCAAAGCAAATAATATTTTTTGCATCTCTACATCTAAATACTTCTACACTGCAGAGTGCCTTCAGAGTGAGTAAGAATGTGTTTTAAAAGAGCTGTTCTATTTTTGATGAATGCTGTTTTTTATTTTTTGAGGTGTAAGATCATTTGGGGCACATACATGTCTATGTATTAAAGGTAATTAGACAACTAAAGTCATAGTTAGATGGCTATGTTGTATATGGGGAGGCCTTCCAACTTTCTCAAGTCTTTTCATCCCTATCAAAATGTCAACCTTATGTTTTTCCAAAGTACTTCACAAATTAGGTTGATACACACTGTCAGTTACAGCATTTGAACAAAAACAAGGGTCCAGCCAGATGAAGCTTGGGACATAGAGCTACATGAGGACATTAGAGAGGTCTCTTGTGTTACCTTTCTTAAGCTGAACGTATTTAATCTTTAAGTAAAACAAACAAAAAATGTATTTATGAAACCTTTTTTATTTCTTTTACTCAAAGAATGAGTTTAAAGCTGCCCAAGCCTGTCAGTGTTTAACAGGCATTTGGACAATGCTCATGCTTTAACTTTTGGTCAGGCAGTTGGACTAGATGATCATTGTAGGTCCCTTCCAACTGAAATATTCTATTCTATTCTATTCTATTCTATTCTATTCTATTCTATGTAATATTTAGAAAATGCTCGGGATTCATTATCAGATTTTGTTCTGCCTTTGCAGAATTTCATTGACCTCAACAGTTCTCTGCACAGGCAGATACTAAATTTGAATCAAGTTTAGACCTGGCATAAATGAAGCATGGAATTATCAACTGCCAGTATAAAAATAACAACTTTCAAATGATATCAGCCAGTTTTAGTCACAGGCTAACATATCACCTTTTTCAGCTATGAATCAATTTCTTGGAAAGTTACATTATTATTTTACTAGATTGAGTGATGCATATTACCATATAGATTTATACTGAATTTTTCTGTTTTACATAAAAGAAATAATATTTGCAAATCAGAACATCTGCTGTTTCTAACAAAAATTGTTTGTACACATTTCTTTACCATCTATAAATAGTATAAAGATATAACATAAATAATTTACTCTTATCTGCTTTAAAATGGAATATAGTGCCTTTCTCTGGCAACACATTTCTTCACATTTTTATGAACAGCCTGGCTCCCCATGATGGACAGCTAATTTGCCAATAACAACAGATGAGCCCATATAGCAGGTGACCCTCATATTCACCAGGTATCTTTGACAATCCAGTAATGAAAAGATGGACCCTGTACTATAAAAAGCTTTAGCCAATTTTCTAAACTGATATTAAGCTACTGTGATAAACACTCAAAAAGTCCTTTACAGCAATCTCTTTCTCAAATAACAGGGCTGAAATGTAAGGGAAATATTTAGCAGACATCCTGTAAATTTAACAAACAGCAATTCACTGTTAAAAAAGAAAAACTGAAAAACAATGCCAAGCTCTCGACTGTCCCCAAAGTCATTCAGGCACAAAAAGTAAAACAGATCCTAAAAAATGACAGAAAGGAATAATTTGTTACCTCATAAATTTTGAGAGTGCATTTTTCAACCATTTCTATTCATGCAATGGCCCTTAGGAAAAAAACATTCTTTCCACATAAAACTCAAATGCAAATATTACAAAATGCATATATATAATACACTATATACAGCCATCTACAATCTGTGTGGAATGGATATCAAGCAATGAAAAACTGCAGTATCTAAAAAAGCTATTTTCTGTCAAAATGGTGTAGAAGAAACACCATTCCATCATTGTGGCAGTAAGTTCAATCATGACTGTACTGTGCATCTTAGCATCTCTACATTGAAGAATGTGTTAAGTACTAATAGGAAGAAAATAAAATGCACTTCAGCCTTGTTGTTACATTTATAACGAATTGTGTAAGCTACCTCCAACACACAAAACACTTTGTGTACACCCTTATGTATATATTGCATACACAGCTGTTGCTCAAACAAATAACAGAGTATCAATTTTCAGCTAATGATGAAATGCTAAATCCACAAAGGTACTTACAACATTACGATGTCTAACCTCTCAGCACCCTGCTACCTTTGAGATCTACAGCCTGGGCTAAGTGCCCAGACACAGAGATAAGTGTCTAGGAAAAGGATTCATAGGAGCCAGCAAACTGAATAAGGAATAATTATTCCTCCGAAATAGCTAGCAGAGGTACTAAAAGGACAGGTTTTAAGGCCAGTAGTTAGGATAATCTTATGAAGTGTGAAGAAAAAGAGAGATTTCCCCAAATCAAGAAGAAATAGGGTTTGAGAACAGATGTCTCGTACATGGTACTAAGGGATTTACCATTTGCTGCAGAGGTACCAAAGGGCAGATGGTTCAGACACCTAATGCCCCTGGAGGATTTATGGCTGTGAATCATGAGAATAGATAGTGTCTACATGTTTCGCCCCATCAGCATTTCTGACTGATTTGGCATGATGACTGCTTGTCCCTGTTGCTGGTTTCTAAAACATTTGTTATCCTTCATTGTCTGGTGATGTACCTAAAAAAATACATCGGTCTAAATTTCCCTTGGCTAAAATTTTAATCTAACATTTGTATGAGGAAATGAGAGCTATCTTCTTACCAAAAAGGAAATGTTGTGTTCAAACCCGATCAATTAAAAGGACTTATGAACAGGCTTCAGAGGGCTGCACTAAAAGCTGTTATTGAGACCAAAAAGGGAGTCAGACAGACAGACTCATTGCAGGTAGCTCAACCAGGAACAGATACAGTAATTGTACCCACTCATATTGTAGCCATTCCTAATTCATATGTGACATCGGAGATTAAATTAAGGGTTTGCATTTGTTACACATTTTAAAGACATTAAGATGGCACTGATGGAAAATAGTTCTTCAACTACTCTGGGGGGAAAAAAAAAAAAGTCTTAGCACCAAACTGTGCTAAGCCTCTTTTGTCTGTTCTCAGATCTGTAAAATTAAGGTTGTACACAGTCATCCCAGACCTTGATTTGAGGAATAAAACAGTTAATATGAACCGTAATATGACAGTGGTGATAACTATCCATTTGTTTTTTGTCTAACAGCTATCAAGTGTGATATCCAACACTTGGGGTCAGGGGACAATGAAGAGGAGAGCAGAGGTGGGAGCTGGAAATCAGGCTCACAGCAGGCACTGTCCCACTCACGATCAGGGTCTCAGGCCAGCTGCTCTGCACCATGGTTAACAGCTGGTAACTCAAGTGCTTTTAAAATGGGGACATATCCAGCCCTGATCTACAATAATATGGTTTTGAGCTGTTTTCTCCGTTGTGATAAAAATTTCATCTTAAACAAATTTCTCCATTGCTAGGCTTGGCTAGCTTACAGGTGCTCTGCATAACACAGCTTGTGGGAAATAGGTTATCACTAAACAAAAAACTGGTAGATTTTGAAGATATTATCAGTATGCTGAATCAATGAACTTTTTCCTTTCTTTTTGTGCTCTTACAACAATGATTTGACCAAAGAAAAAATAAAACAACAGGGAAATGTAGTACCTGCATCATTTTGGTGATTAAACTTGTGGTGATTTTATAATGATAAATACTAATTTTAGCTCTCATGGGTTCTGAAGTTAAAGATGGCATGCTAATTGTAAACCATTAAATAGTCAAGTATGCGGAGGTGGGTGTCAGAAGAAGTGATGTTGAATGCGTAGTTGGAAAATAGCAAGCAGAATTGGTAGAAAACTTGCACTAACAAATGAATTTCCTGAAGCAAAGACTGAAAGATGAAGCTAAATGTAAATACAAGGTCCATATTCTCTCCTACCTCAGCTAGGATCCAGCACAACATTATGGACCAACTAAGTAGGATACACAAGAAAGTCTTTGTATCAAAAAAGCTGAAGACAGTTTTCAGTTCAAGTGTGTTCAGTGTTGAGACCACAACCATACTACTCAGAAGCAGTTTACCCTCCAAACTATTTTATCTCCCCATGTAAATAACTAGCCCTCCTATTGTAAAAGGGGAAGGGATCAAGCTATGTTCTTGCTATGACAAGCTATCTATTCCTTAGCATAAGGAGGTATACCTCACCTGACTCAGCATACATCATTGCAAGTAAATTATTTCACAGCAACTTCATCACAAATCACATTGTTCCTGAAAAAGCTCATGACAAATAGCCAGAGCACATCTGGGACCCAGTCCTACCTGGCAGGACTTTCTCAGCTGCCTTCAAGGATACATTTTATTTTTTTAAGATGAATTATATGTGACTGGTCACTAGGCCAGGAAAATTTTAATGTGGCCTGTGGAAAGTTTCCAAAAGAAATTACAGAAATATGTGAAGGCAGAGAAGTTCTTATTCCAAGTAAGGGAACGGATGTCAGAGACTCAGAAGAAGCCTCAGTAAGAAACTCTCCTGTGAAGCACATAGGGTGCTGTTGCAGGCAGACACAGCCTCTGACTGGCAGGAGACTGCTGGCAGTATCACATGATGCAGGAGAACATGAGGAAATCCAGACAATTACATTTCTCTGCCTCTTCCAGTCCTTCCCCTGGTTATACTAAAAGTCTAGAAAATCTAGACCGGGTTATATCGAAAGTCTGTTCCAATTGCCAGGAACTTAGTTCAGTGACGATTGTTGGAGATGTTAAAAACAACAAGGTACTCCACACTCAAGTTCTGTTGACAAAAATCAGGATAGCCTTGTGACTTAGTGAATCCATCAAGACCTTCTTTTTAAGCAGACAGTTCATTATTTGATAAATTTGGATGCTACGAAATCTGAATGTTAAAGAAAAATAAGTTAAGTGGCTGTTCTGCCTGGGACTTTCACTGATGCTGACAATCGGGAATTTTTAGAAATTATTATTTAAACCACAACAACTTGCTGCCATCCTCTTGTGTATTCCTAGATGCCCTTAAAAATAATTTTCTAGAATATGAGTCAATGGGGAGTGACATCTAGGAAGATATAACTACAAGTTGAAGATCAAATTTCACAAGTAATAATTCTTCAAAATTTAAATGTCTCCTTAATGCCAGAGTACTGTATCTGGGAGGTCTGAATGCAGCTGTACATTCTTTGCAGAGTTACCTTCACTTAACTACCCCAAGAAACCATAAGACCACCGATGTGCCTATATGGACTTCAGGGTAGCTTAGTTTTACGAGTAAGAGCTTGAGCCTTCTGTAGGCTCTGTGCTCCCACTGAAGTCCATGCTATGGCATCTTTATTGCTATTCATGTCCAAATCTAGTTAAATAAAATCTCATTCCAGTACACCTCCTTTGTTGCAGTCACCAACTAACTGCAGAATGGAAATATCCTAAAATCTTGTGGCTTTTTGTTTCCTCAGAAGTTCACCAAACACTTCAGCAAACAATTCAGTTACTCTTGCAAAGAGAGTTAATTCTTCAGCCAACAGTGGCAATACTTTTTGATGTCAGATGATTAAAAGAAAAACATTTTTAAAATTAAATAATTTAAATAATACTTTGCTCTGAATGAACAAAAGTGGCAGTTAGTATCAAATACACTAAAACATAATGAAGGATAAGGGCTTTTGTTATAATCTTGTAACAGACAAAAACAGTCTGCATTTTGAACCTGTACATTGATGTCTTTTTTCTTTATTTAAGTAAAAATGCATTTTCTCAAAAGCAATTAATATTTATGATAAAGATGTTTTTAATGCACAAGCAGGTCAGTGAGGCTTTTTCACTAACATGTCAGATATAGTCATGAGCTTTTCTAGTCAAAACTAACAGCCTTTAAGAACTCAAAGTCTCTGTCATTTATTTCAGTATTTTAGGAAAGGCCCTTTAGCAATGTTTTTTGTTGGGTCTTCCTTTTATTCATTCTTAAAAAAAATAAAATAAAATAGAAGGCATTCAATGAAACCATGAAAGAATGTAAAATGTTTTGATAAATACAATTCACCCATACTTTTTAAAACTGCTTTTTTACATTCCTATATGCATTCACAGGCGTACAGCCATGCATATTCCACAAACACATGCGCTAACACAGATACATCATGGGCAAAGCAGATGTTAATTCTAAAATAGAAAAGGAAGAAAGAAAAAGAACAGCTCTGACTCCATATGAGACCACTGGCTATTGGCTTCAGTCATCAAAGTCTGTCTCTAAGGTGACATGAAGCAAGCAAGATCTGCTGTTTCATACCTTCATTCTGAACAGTAAAAAATTCTCTTTTCTATTTTTTTTCTTTTTTCAGAAGAAACAGTTCTCAATGTACCACTACAGCTTCCATTAACACCAGCATCTGACAGAAATTAACTGCAAGGGATAGTCTCACCATCACCAAAATTACTGATCTTTTTTTTTTTTTTTTGCAGGTTTAAAAAAAAAGAAAACCACAACACATTTTTCATCCTTTGACTTTTAAGTGCTATTTGTGTAAATGAAAGCCAACTTTCACAGTCTTGAAAGTGAGAGGCTAAAAGAAAAATTCATCTGTACTAGAGATGTTTATGAATGGGTAAAAATCACATACCCAGGAAAAAAAAAATCCTGAAAAGAATGAATTCTTGAAGGTTGTGAGAGAGGAATTTTCCTTTCCACAGTGAATCACTGTATAACTAGTTCATAAAGGACATGGGATGCCCAGTCAAACTTCAAAACAACCTGTGGTCAAAAGAATGTAATTGAAATTACACTTACATTTACTGGTCAGCTATTGCAATGCTTTCACAGCTATGTCTTTTTTTATCATCACAGTGGGTATGAATATCTCCCTCTAGGGAAACATGGTTCTTCCTACTTGCAGATTTAGAACTTGCAGAGGAATAATACGAAAAAAGAAATAAACTGCTGTTTTCTGGCTAAATGCTAGGTACATCCTTAATGAGGAAAGGAAATCCTCTTTATTTTTGTTTGTTTTCTAAAGATCAGGAAAACATGGGTTATGAAAAGAAATTTCATAAATGTCTAAATTCTAAAAGATTTTGAAATTGTTTTTTTAAAGTACCATCAGTTCTAGTTTATAACAAAGCAACAGTGTGAATTCAAACCCTGGCCTGTGGTTACCTAATATATTTTTCTCTGAAAGTAAATTTGCTTGAATATGGCCTTTCTTCTTTCCTCCATTTTTCTAAAATTCTTAGGTCTAATGGGCCTGAGTAGCAGTAAATATTTGGATTTGATGTTTTAGGGAGTTTAGATGCAAATGGTTGCTTCAAAAAATTCTAGAGGTGGGTCAGGCCTAAAAATCACCAGTTCACCTCCAGGTGTAGTCAGTGAACAGTCCCAAGTCACAGTTCCTCGTGGGTGTATTCAGCATCATGAAGATGACATGGGAGCTTATGGCATTCCTTATAACTCTGTTTGGGCAGGAAAAGAAACCCCACCACAAGAAGGAACAGATTTTGCAAAAACATTTATTTCCAAATAAGTATAACCTTTCCTTTTTTAGGATAATTTGTTCCCTACAGGGATCTTTGGATTAACATACTGTTATTCCACTCCCTGCCCTGTTTATTTTAAATATTTTATCAGTGACATAAAAGACTGTTTTCAGTTAAGTTATCCTGGATTGCCTCATTTTAATGGTAGTCTGGTGTTCTATTTTTCCCTTGCATGTTTCTTACTGCTATCACAGTGTTCAGAGATTGCCTTCAGTCACCTCCTTTGTACTTAAATGGTGTACACGGGCAGCTGAACCTCACTTTTAATCATGCCTTCTAAGAAAAATAGCAGTAGTGATTAATGTTCTCATTCTGAAACTTTTTGGTCTGCTTTTATAAGTGAAGACATTCTTCTTCTTTGTGGTCATAAAATAGCCACAGATTTTTTGTATTCACTGGAATTAAAAAAAAAAAAAATCCCTTGTGCTTTTTGCTGTCCTCCAGAATGTTGGTGGCAAAAGCAATTATTTCCATCTTCCTTTATGTATTCCTTTAATCAAACAGTCTAGTATCAGGGAATTATTCTTAAAATTAGGTATATGTTATTTAGCTTAAGTAATTTCTACTCATCAAATATATATTTTTTCAGATTTTGAACTATCAAAATAGTTTGCATGTAAAGACTTTCTTAACTTTAATGAAGATAAAGCTGAGTTTGACTACTGATGTTTGAGCTTGAATGTGATGTTCAAAATATAGTCTCAACTTTCAAGTAAAACTAAATAACTGTCAGCTAAGTTGTGTCTGAAACTGGGAAAAGAGAATTCTGTAGGTTTCTCTAAATGAAATTATAAGCCCAAACTTGTAATGAAAATCAAGAAGGGATTACTTCTGACAGGGAATCTTGTAGGTAAATATAATCCCCAGAAAGCAAATATAATATAGATTCACAGTCTCCTACAACAAAATCTTGCACATGGGGGTAATGGATTTTACTGCATAAATTTCCACATAGCATGACTAAACTAAAGTTAAGCCCATGTTAACATTGCTCAAGTGCTCACTTGCAACCTTGCACTCAAAGAACCTAGTCTGTTTTCATAGAAATTGTCATCAGGAGCCATGCTGACTTCAGCCATGCAGGAACAAGGTGAAGTTCTCTTCCAAGTCATAATTATCTTACAGACATGACATTATACATAAGGAGCTCTGTTCATGGATTAGACTAAAAGAGAAAACATTTTCAGGCCCAAAGAGACAATTTTCATCATCTACCTTGGCCCTTTCTGCACTTAAGGTTGATCAGAATTTTTTCAAAGGCCTAAGTTAGCTTTTGGAAAGGCAATTTTATGAAAATTGAAATATTTTGCACTTTGACAAAATTTTAAAGGATGAAAAGACATATTGCTTGATTTTTTTTCTTTTACCTTAGCAATATTAAAAAATTAAGATAAAATGTGAATTTTTTATTTCAAATTTATCTTTCTGAGGAGTTTTTTGCTTTTTTATTCAGTACAAGATGACACGAAAACATTACCGAGACAAAAAATTAAGCACTTGAGAAGTAAATATTTTATTTTCACTACAGAAAATTTCAGTATTTGTTTAAATTTTTTTACATCAGAATTTCCAGTGAAATAGAAATGTAATTTCTGAGTGGTTCCATGTGTAGTGAGTCAAAGAATGTTACCCCATAATGTCTGAAACCGATTGATTTCCATCTGAGCTAAAGTGAATATAGCTAAAAAAATAAATATTTCAAGGTATGAAGGGAGTACCACACCCCTGTAGAAGCTTCCCCAATGCTTTATAATCCTCATTACTGGGGGAAAAAAATAAAAGTTCCTTTTCATCGGTTTAATATTTCTAACTTCATTTTACAATGGGACCTCGTTACAACTTTTTAATCAAAAACAGATATCCATCTCCCTTATTCTTCCAAACACAACTTGTACATTATTAAGTTATGTGATTAAGCTATAAGTTAAGAAACCTTCTATTACACAAATTAGGAAGATTGAGTTTACTTAATGAGGTATCTAGACTGCAAGTTATATTTGCAAAATTCATATATTTATTTTGATGTTAGTCCCTAACTATATTTATCTGACTTTAAAGTACTTTGAGAGCTGGACATTTAGGTAAGAACACCATAAGGATCTAAAACTACTAATGAACTCTGTCTGCTGACTTCTTACCTTTGAGGGTTATAAAATACGAAGACAATAAAGCTAAGTCTTGTATATTGCTTCAGGTCTTTATGTTTTCTTACACCAGTTGAAGATACAGTGATATTAAGAATCAGCAATACTTCTTTTATAACAAAGCAGTAAAATAAAGGAATGAGTTAGCAGTAAAATAAAGGAATGAGTTAGTGAGTGAACACGAGTCACTCCTTAGCCTTCCTCATAAATAAACCTACAGAAGCCTACCTTAATTTTAAAAATGTAACTGAATTAAAGTTGGCTACACAGCTACTGTAGCTTTAAGAAAGTCTGTGGCACTGTGTTGTGAGATTTAGATCAGAGAACAAAGTCAAAGAGAGGAGCCTGATGTCTCTACGTGTTTAATACCAAGTGGTAAAATATCTCTTGAGAAGAAGTTTAGGAGTGAGTGGATCTGCTAATTAGTTTTTTCTTGAAGCATGTTGGGATGAAGGATTAGCTTAATTCATAAAGCCCTAGAGAAAAAATGGCATCGGGTCAAAAGCGACTAACCAGGAGACATGCTTAAAGGGCTGCAATGGGCCTGAGAACTTAGAGCTGAAGGAAGAAGCACGAGAGTGTTTAGAAGACCTAGGCATGCAACAGAAGAGAGCTTGCAAATTGAACATGTGTTAGTCTGCTTTAAGGCATGTAACAACAATGTAGAAATGATGGGACAAGAGTAAAAACACCAAAATGGTTTTAATTCTGGAGTATAATAAATGCTGAAAAGGTACTTACATGTTCTTGGATGAAAGGTACCATCTAAGTACGTATAAAATAAATTGCAGAAATACAGCAATGTTTACTTTTACTAAATGTCTAATTACTCACATCTGTCTTTTGCCTGAGGGCACAAATATGAGATTAATCTTTTGAATTAATTTTATCTTGTAAATGATACAGTAGGCATATACGTCTACAACGTATTCTCAGTCCTTATTCAGGAGAGAATAAAGTCCTTTTTCAGTAAGAATACAGGTAGCAACTCCGTAAGTTGAATAATTGGAAAATTCTTAAATTCAGACCAAGAATTCTGGATAGTAGGTCCTATAAGTGATCTGATTCAGGCCTATTCCCAATATTTCTAAAATGGTGGGAAATCACTGCCTTACCTTGTTGGGAAATGACCAGCAAGGAGGATCAAAATCTGCTTTTATGTAGTCTGTCAATAGTTATACTAGGAGAGGATTTAACCCTGCCTATACTTTTTCAGATGGTAGAAATATGGCTTCATTCTCCCTAACATTCTGAAAGGAACTAAGTCTCTACCTAACATCAAAGAAGGAAAAACACAGGGAGAAAGCTGTTATCCATGCAGGAGGAAAAAGAAGAACCTGCTCTTTCCATTAAAGTGCACAGCTAATGTAAAATCACCTGTAAAGAATGGCAGCTAATGGGAAGAGATTTTGCTCTCCTAGGCCAGACTTGGAAAGGCTCAGCTGGGATATATGGATCTCAGTCAACCCCAACCAAGCTGCTCAGTGACATCAGATGAACGAATGCAACTGTGTTCAGAATTAAATATGCTAAGAGTACACTACAACAAAAGGGAAATCTGGATGATATTACTGATGTAGATATCAATTGGATGAAAAGCAATGTCTGTAAGTCAAGGAAGGCTTAGGACATATAAGAAAGATCAAACGCTGGGAAGGTGGTTGGACCACAGTTCAATACTTGCCACAGAGCTGTACTCTTCTTTGTTCTACCAGAGATGAAATCTTGCAAGTGCTTTTTAGGCTTTGTTTGTGCCTAGATTTTAATGTTTTAAAATTAGAAGAATCCAGACCCAGCTCCTTCCATGCAAATAACAGCTGTGCTACAGGAAATCACCATTAGCTGTAAAAGAAATTGAAGGAAGTAGTTGCTTTGTGACAGATTATGTACTGAAGGTCTCTAGTAACTGACAAAAGATGTCTGCAGCTCACCCTCTTCTAATAAAATGTTTGATAGATCCATCATATTTTGTAGACAATGAAGCAAAAAAAAACACAATTACACGAAAAAACCCTATAATCACTAAGTACAAAATTACTTTTACTGAATATTGCAGAGCAGTGGACACCATTATGCTGTTAATACAAGCTGAAATAAAAGCCTATTTTAATGTGCATCTAGTCTCCACACAGAACTTTGATCAAGAAAGTATCTCATCAAGGGCCTGAGGATTTTTCTACGTCCATACTACTCATCTGATCACATGGTTTCAATAATTTAATACAATTCTTCTATCACATATAACATTTTTAAGCATCCTTCGTTATGATTTTCTTTTTCCCAAAAGCTACCAAAAATTATAGCATACAAAAATCTATTATCCATGGAGCACTTATATCTCACTCATTACAAAAGAAAAATGCAGAAATACATGTTTTCAAAATTAATTAATTCTTAAATGTATTGCCCATCAAATCTGTCAAAAGTTGTAACGGCAGGAAAATAAAGGTACTTCAATTTACTCTGAGTTATATCTTGAATAAAGAAAAATGATTAGCCCCATGGACTCATGAGAAAGAAACTCCACCTTGCAGTAACAAAAAATCCATCCTATATTACTTGATGAAAGTGTCAAGGAAGGGTAAAAATGAAGATAACATAGAAGACAAAGGAAAGATAACAAAACAAGTAGGGACTGGAGAGCTGTGCTACAATCACTCATTGTTCAGTGTAATGCACAAATAATAGTGCTGATCCCAAAACAAAATCTTCTGCAAATGCCTCATGCTAAAATAATAATATACCTTTGTTTGCAATGTTTTATGATTAATCATTGTCAAGTTTTGAAGTAGAAAAATATGCAGTAGGAATGAATCCTTTATTCTCCAGACTTCCAAAAAACTTTCTTGCTCTGCTTATTTAAGAAGTTTCATCAGTGAAATACATTTACTTGTGCCAAGAGAAAGGGTAGAGGAACAAGTATAGCTCTTCCAAACCCTCCATAATAAAGCTACCTTGGGAGTTGGCATTGAAATATTCAAGTCAAACACGTGTTTTCAAATCCCAAAAGAGCTCAATAAAAGTTACTATACATTTGAATACTGAAATTTTAACTTTTTCAAGTTTTGAATTCTGATAGCAGCCAAAATACCACAACTTCAAGACTATTTTTCTGTTTATGAGAAAGATCACAATGAACCAAAGATGTACAAAGTTCCACTGAGTTTAGTATTTGAAAAGGCAATTTCATTAGGAATACCTTTGCCACCATTTAGAAAGTTTCCAGTGATGGAAAGATGGAAAAGCAGAAGAAAATAATTTTCAATGTTAAAAAACAAGCGACAGCCCTGAAGATCACACACAACTTTTGGCCTCTCTTTTTTTGTGTTTGTTTTCTGTACAGATGGACAGACTTATTTTAGAACCCAGAGTAGCCAAAAAATGAAAATAAAAGGAATATGGGAGAAAAAGAGAGAGATGATCTGCAGAATAGCACTAGTGACAGCTTATCTGAGGATAAATGTAATTCCAATGAAAAGAAGCAACATTATATATATATATATATAAAATACACCAATGTATATATACACACACCTGTTTAAGACACCCAAGCCCCTGTGTACCATATCTCTCTACAAGAAGAGAAGATAAGAGAAGCACAGCGAGCTTGCTATGCTTATGCATTTCCACACCATGGCATGTGCACATGAGGTCTGCTACATCCCATACCAGACATTTGTGTACAATCTGCGAGACATGCTCCAACTTCAGGCTTCAGATCTGGGCTCACTGAGTCAATACTTAAGGATGTCAGTGTCCAAATACAACTCATCTGAGTTTTTGTAAAATCATAAATTGATTACTAGCCTGGGCTAGCCCTTTTCACAAAGATGACTTCTTGATAAATAAACTAATTATTGGCAGGCTTTCCATATGAAGTAAACTATCTATCCTAGTGATGGAAGTCCGGCCATTCTCCACTCATTTCACAATCTTTTCCTCCCCTGTGAAATTTCTCACTTGCTTTAAGATTCATCTCTTGCATAGAAAAAAGCCATGAAGCATGAGGTTACAGTTGGTAGGGAGCAGAGGAGCAGAAAAGGGACACTAAGGGTCTTCAGCTTCTCTGTTAGCTTCCTATCTCCAAGCCGATGTACACATACCCAGTATAGCATAATTCTCTGGAAAATCCCTCCAGATGAGAAAACCCACAAAAAACCTACAGTGCTGCACAGAACCTATGTCTTTGTCCCATACCATATCTCCCCTGTGTCCCAAGAGAAGGACACCATCCTACACTGTCTTATGCGATACAGAACAGGAATTCTTAGTCTTCTCACCACCATCACAACTGTAGTCAAGCCCAAAGTATTTCATGAAGGAAATATGTCTGCCATGCACTTAAAGAGACTCCAGCAGCTGCAATGCTACAGAGGTGTTTAGAGTTAAATTCTATATGGAAAAAGGACATCAAGAGTGCAAAACTATGTGCAATAGAATTAGTCATTGATCGGCTTCTCTGAGGCTGTCTGATTATTTATTGGAAAATAATAGACTAATGTCCTAGCAATCACCTTTAACCATCTGTGTGGCTGCTAGATTCAGCTCAGTCCTTTAGAAGCTGAAGGGCAATGCTGCCGATGATAAAAGTCCAAAGGCAATCCCACATGAGACTTCCAAAATTGAATTCCTGCTCTCACAGCATTACTATGCTTTTCTCCAAGTTGCATGTCTCAGATTGGTATTGCAAGCTAAGCTCGACACGGGCACAGTGAATGCGTGATTTAAAATCAAAGCCAACAGATTCTGTCCATTTTTTAACAAGGCACAGTGAAATGATGTTTATGGCATTGGAGAAGAATATACAGTCAGCCTAGGTCCCTCAAACAGAGACAGTGAAATGAAACAGGCAAGGATCTATCAAAAACAAGCACAGCACAAGGACATGTGCGTAGAGTTACCTGCCAGAGCTGTAAATTCTGAGAAACAATCAAGATCATGTCTTAACAGATAACTTAGATTTCCTTCTCACAGCTAGCCAGAAAGAAGCCTGGCTTCTCTGAAGTGCTAAATCTAGTAACTAGTGACTAGCGAGGGAGAAGATAAAAAAATATTTTACTTATACCACAGCCTCCTGGTATTTTCCCATTGAGCACATTCTCACTATTTTCAGAACATCTGTCAAAATCTCTCTCCAAGTCTTCTCAAGTACTTCTGTCTATAAAGCCAGGATTATCCTTTCCAAGAATGAACCAGTACAATGGGACATAAATGACCCACTCAAAATCAGATCTCCCAGAGAGGCTATGACTGAAAAAAAGGTACTCTTATGTAGGGTTGGGCATGCAGATTTCCACCCCACTAAGAGATGGATAACTCTATTCTGTCAGAAAGGAAACCTGTTCATTACAGGAAAATGGCATGTACCTGGACAGTTACAGTGGAGTTTGAACATAAATTCATCCCCTGGATTATTTCACAGTAACTTTACAGAGATGAAAACTCTCACCAGCACTTCTCAGACCACATATGAGCAGCAAACACCTGTTTTTTGATAATTAATGAAGAAAAATGAGATAAATTCAAAGAATAAATTATTTGTTGCATTTTGTTTGTCACTGAAGGGACTGCGAAAAATGCATATTATTATTCTGGTTGAAGGCCAAAATGGACAAAATTCTTCCCTTCTAACAAAATTGTATGTATGACAGGAAAGGATCATTTTTGCATCTCCTCAGAAGGACTTAGTTCCATATTTTTATTTAGAATAGTCTTTTCTTTTTTTAATTTTTTCCCCCCTCTGGGGCTGAAAGCTCCCTGCCAGCTGTAAGTTTAATTAAATCTTGATAACAGAGCCCACTGGATTTCCAGTGCAAGGGAATCTCTACAGCAGAACAGCTGTTATGGGTCTGACCAAAGGTTCATCAAGCCCGATAGGCCTTTTTCTGGCTATGACTCATAATGGAAGAGCAGAAGAACAGAGTAAATATATGTATATATATACGTTGTCCCAGCCTTCAATAATCTCCAGCTCAAGGGCTTTTTGAGAGAAGGTATCTTTATGCTTATTAAATGCCCTTGATAGAATTTTTCTCTATTAATACATCTAGTCTGCTTGAACACAGGTAAAACTATTTTAGATGTTCCAGGGGCTCCCTCAGCATCACTAAGTCTAAATTCCACAGTACCTAAAGATCAGTTTTCTTTTTCTGTTCTCCATGATTACAGTTTTAAGCTCCAAAAAATCATAGTTTGATCCTAATACCATGACAAAGTCTTTCAATGTTGCATGCACTTTTCAGCTTTGTCTTCTAGTTAAGCTGGTGGCCCCATGCATCATATATACACATCACTTTTTTCCCCTGCTTTTATGAACAGATCTGCAAAGTATATTTAGATACATTTCGATGGAGCTTCTTAGAATATTCAAGTATCTAAAACTGTAGACATATTTTTATATACCCATATGTGTGTCTGCAGATTTTTTTCAGGGACCCCAGAAAACTGGCCAAGAAAAACAGCATATGCAAGAATCTGAATGTACAGGCATATACGTATATCTCTAAAGGCTGCATGAAAGTCTTCTGAAGTAACAGGTTCTTTAGTTTCTAGGACAACTTAAATCAAGGATCAGACATATTTGACAAGCAATTTGGTGTTCTGGAATCAAGAGAACTGTATTTCTTTATGAATGATTCAACATACTAATTTTACAGAATAATCCCAGATATCTTTTCTTCGTGGCTTATTAACAATGGCCTGACTTTGATCTTGTACTTACATATTGAACTGCTTCATATTATATATTCAAATACAGTGATTTCCTACATCTATTTCTGTTTGTAAGTATCCAGTAACTGCACTGTTTTAAGACAGAGTTCCCATATGAGATGCTGAAGAAAACTTTTCCCATACCTCTAGAATAATTGTATTTATAACAATAAATTGAACAAGACAAAATTTATTACTGATTTGGGCTTACCAGTTTCATTCAGTTTGCTTCTAGAAGTCCTATTTCATACTGTATAGCTGCCACTGAAGTCACTGAAAGGGTTTCATTTTTCATTGTTTGGAACGTTCATTAGATATTTATATGAAAAATGAGAACAAACTATGCTACAGTAGACAGAACAAAAACAATTTCATAGGGAAGTAAACTCTCATACTCCAGGGCATAACCCAACCAGTAATTTATAGGGTTAGACAGAAGCTTTGCTCACGGACAAGTTGTTTCAAAGAGAACACAATTAAATGTTAAGTACCTTCCTTCAAAGCATCCCTTCAGTTGGAAACTGGACAAAAATCACAATTTCTTTGCCTGGATCTTTGTGAAACCAACTCCCTGCCTGCCACCCTTGCTAGAGCGACTTCCACAGCTCTCCTTCTCAGTCCAGACTGTTCTCAGTATTATTCACAACATCAGACATCAATTGGATCAGCTGATGATATTCTTTAGGATTTAAAAAGCATTTTCTAGCAATTTTACCTCTTCATTTTTACTTTATTCTATTTTCTACACCCTTTATTCTTTAACATATGAAATGACCATTTTTTAAGTAAGCAAGGGAAATTCCCTGTATGTTCTTTGCACACCGTACATACCACCCTGAAATACACCTACATTTGAAAGTATAAATTATCTTCTTCCCTCATTTGCATATGGACTCTCTCGGTTGTAATCCTGTATCCAAAGCACAGGTTTGTGCAATATGTAAAACTGTATTGATCAAATTTATCCAAGGTTTGCATTAAATTAAGATAAAGAAAATCCTTTATAAATGTAAAAAATTTGAACATATAAAACATGTACAATTATCTACCTTGTCCTTAATACACTTCAGAAAAAATATTGGAAGAAGCAAAACCCTTCATCCACTGCAGCCACTGATCAAAGGATCTTTACAAAGCACCAGGATTAACTGTTTTAAAAGTGATCATTAGTCTGATTGTCCTTTTAATTCAAAAGTGCTTCTCATTTGCTTCAGCACAATTTACTGTACGAGTACCTTATCATTTAATATCATTACATCTTTGCACCAATTTATCAGCGAATGTATCTTACAAAATTCCTTGTCTACAACTTCTTTCCTCTTTGGATTGTATCTTACTTCTGGGTAAGTAAGCACTCAAACAAATGCTCAGATAAATCATTATAGGAAAGGAATTAAAATAAAGAAAAGCAGAAAGTGATTTAAAGTTTTCATGAGAATCCAAAGTGACTGTACATGGTAAGATAAGGGCCTTTCACTCAACACAAAACCAAACAGCAATCCAGACCTGGAGTGCAGTACAGTGAACTATGAAGACTTAGCCATCTGAAGTGAAAATATCCATTCCTGTTGTTCCTCCTCATTTCTTAGGAAGAAAACTAAAATGAGTAAGTTTGTCCAATTTTAAATATAAAAATTGAGGCAGAGAATTTTTTCTCATTGCTCCCTTCCATCTAATAACCATGGGGCAACCACTACAGCTGGCTTTTATGGGTGAGTGGGCTGGAGGCAGGTGCCACTGCTCATTGTACCCACAGAGAAAAGCACAAAGTTAACTTCCAGTAAGATACAGCACAGGGGCAGCCTGAGGTTTCAAGAGTGACAGCCTGCACTAGCCTCCTCCCTGCCTCCAGTGAGGCAGGAGGTACATGTCACAGCAGCAGGGGACCTGCCTTGCAAACATCCCAAATCTGCCCAGAGCCAGAAAACGCACCTTGTCCAGGTGGGTCAAGGTGAGAGACTGTGTCTGTAGCTTTCTGTTTCCTGCTGCTGCTTTCCCTTTCCCCAAAGCTGAGATTCCTCTGAGAAACGGGGTCAGAAAAGTTTGCTTTAACAAGTCCCACAACATAAACTGCTCAATAACTTAAAACAGGAAGATCTTCTGCGGCATTTTTTTAAGCTTTGCCTGCCTGTTAAGAGAAAATAATTAAATAAATGCTGCACTGGCACAGAAATATATATTTAATTAATTGTGATTCTTGCATGGCATTTAAGAGGACTGTGCTTTCAGAATGAAGGAACATGATCTGATTTCTGAAATACCCTTGTGTTTGAGATGCCCATCTATTTTATAAGCAACTACCCACTACCTCATGGTATACAATGCACAACTATAGCTCTCTGAAGTTTGAGCCAAATTCTACCATCTGGGCTTCAATCGAAAAGTCTGTTAAATAATAACAAAAAACATTTGTTACTGAGCTGTGTTTTAAAGAAAGGAGGTTAAAAGTAAGACCCTCTTCTTACTTTAAAGGTCCTTCTTTAAGTTCACCGTGGTTTAGAACAACTAATGATAACAGGAGAAAGGAGTTCCCAGTATGATGACAAATTAGAAACAAAAAAGAAATTATTTGGTTACTTTTTTGCTGATGTTAAGTGAAAGGGAAGCATAAGGACAGGTTTAGACATTTTGTATTTCTGAACTCATCCTTGGGACAGCACACATTCTCTTTGGTGTTTCTTTCACATTTGCTTAGAACACTATAAATATATATATCCAAGCAACTACATCAACACTAGGAGCTTATTTTATCTAAGATCAGGCGCCTTGTGTGGTTATGTAGGTGGAAAGGCAGATAAGTTTCTCCTTCTTCCTCAAGATGAGTAGGTGTGTGGAAAAATGCCATACAAATCAAATTATCTTTGATTCATCATTATAACATTCACATTATACAGAATGATTTGCATTTAGGAACTCTTTTTTTACCTCTGCACTCCTGAGAAGTATACAGTATACAAAAGAAAAGACCAGAACCCAAGGAGTCCACTGATTCATGATCTAATTTATCTTTGCATCTGTTCCACAATAATTTTTTATTAATACTTTAACAATAATTTGTACAATAATATTTAGCAAATTCCTATTGCAACCAAAGGTTTTTGGTATATGCCTAACAAAAGCACTTAGAATCCCCTTCTTTGAAATACCTCTGGTTAGAGTAAATCATATCAGCTACAGCGACCAGCTGAGCTCAGTTCAACTGTGAATGTTCTTTTTTAATCCACCTGGATCTCCCCTACTCCTTCCCACATATTTTGTGGGCAAGGAAAACCAAAGGTCTTGATTACACAGAATGCCGCACAGTATTTTCTTCTGGAGCATTCAAGCATAAAATTAGGGACACATTGCACCATACCTTCAGAAGTCTATGCTAGTGGTATTATCATAAATCTCAAACTGACTTCCTTATTTGATCTTTTCCCAGCATGTGAACATGCAGGTGCTGGAAGCATCTGTGGGATTCTGAATACATCTGAAGTAATGTGCACATAAGTCCCCTGCTGAATGGGTCTTAAATCTGCAGCATTTATTGTTCAGGCCACTGTTTCAAGTTGACTTGCAGTGCAAGAGGTTTCCTGCAGAGGCTTTATTAAAGTCCAAATTCTGCAGTCTGGCATAAACAAAATGCAACTTCTCAGCTTCTTACATGCAAAATATGTCTGCTAACAACACTCTATTTCATTCACTTGACATGCAAAGCCAATTGGGAGAGTGATCTGTGGGGGAAGAAATAGTTTTGTAGTCTCATTCCAGTCAAAAGATTGAGGATGTGTTTCTAGCTGAGCCATAAGCAACTCTGAAGAATCATAACCTCTTCTTCCTCCATATGTAAAAAGTGATATTTCTTATTTTGCTTGTAGAACAAGCAGGCTAAGGTTTTGATGATTTCTGATGCTATAGGAGTGAAATTTAAAAAAAAAAAAAAAAAAAAAAAAAAAAAAAGAAAAAGAAAAAGAAAAAGAAGAAAAATAGTATTCACAATTAAAAAAATGGTAAAATGGCTTCCTTATTTGAATTAATAAAAAAACCAAAACAGTTTTCCCAGGTTTATTCCACCTCACCAGAAACCACCTGAGCATTGCAAAGCAGTGGGAAGATACTGGTGAGTTGGGTCTCCAGATTTCAAAGAATTTTTGCTTCATTATTCATACAGCAAATTCAGTTAAAGGTATTATTAGTTCTTTTTTTCCTCAGTTCATCTAACATGGACCTTTCTGCTTTTTCACTCAGTGATGTTATTTCTAGGTGTGAATGCCTTTTCTGTCATGTGAAATTGATACCCTATCTCATTAACATACTCTTTCTTTTCAGATTTCATTTTCTCTCTTGTCTATAGCTAGTATTCTCTAGTTTACTTTTTCCTTTCTTTGTTGTTGCTGATCTTACTCTATGTGCTTTGGAATGTAGTTTACATGAAAGATGCTATACAAAAAGCTAAGGATAATCTAATTTTTCCTAGTAAAGAAAACAGAGTTCTCTACAGGCAAGAGTTCTATCCATTATGGTAGTCATTCAGAGGGGCTAGATGATGAAAAACTCAGAATAGCTAGTGAGGTTGTATTCTGTGTTACTGCTGTTCTGTAAGGGCAGAGGGAACAGGAGAGCAACAGGAAATATTATTTTGTTTGTGGTCATTAATTTCTGCTTTGCAAAAAAAGTAACAATGAGCAGATGCACCTTTTTTCCTGAACAGAAGTGTTTTCTCTTCCTAATTAATTGGAAACTTATTCAGAACTGGCTCAGCAGTACAAAATTGACCTTTGAAGATCAAAGTGATAAGCCATATGGGGCTAAATTCTGCCTTTCTTATGTATGCAAAACTCTCACATATTTCAGATGATTTTGCATCAGGATTTAGACAAGTGCTTATCATATACCATGAAAAACAGCCCCTGGGACAGTTTAATCTGTACAACCAGAACTTTCATGTTTCACTTTATATTCTTCCCCCTCCCTTCCAGTGTCCACCCCTTTCTTTTTTCTGAGTTCCTTCCAGGAAAATTTTACCCCTACCCACATATTCCTCAATCATCCCATATTGCTTTAGCACAGTTGGCAAGCTTCTTGTAACATACACAAAATCTTGAGAGTGAGAATACTAGCACTGCATTATTTAAGAGAGCCTCCTCATTACACTGCTTTTTCATTTCAATTGTTTGAAATTGTTCTGCACCTTAAGGCATATGCAGAATCCAAACCAGGATCCAAGTGTTCTTACACTATATTACTATTTCTTGAATGAAGTGTTTTAATACCAACATCCAGAGGGTTAAACTAATAATTCAGAATCAAGCAAACATTCTTCTTCTGAAATACCTTACAAAATACACTTACCATATAGTTTTGTATTGTATATTTATAGTTATGTTAAAAAACTCACTACAGTAACACTATCTCTGCTGCCATAAGGATTGTTTTATCAATTTTTCCCCAGAAATTCTTCTTAAATTTAAAATAAACCCTGCTGGTTTCACAAGGTGAAAACTGTAAGACCTCAACACCACCACCAATAGTCAAAAATATATTAGAGATTTCTGTGTTCAGTGTATTGTACTCCATTCTCACTACTACAGCTGCATTTTATGGTGATTAATTATCTAGGCATATCATATAGGCTATAGTCTATAGTCATTCTAGTCATTAAAAAGAGGTCTAAAAAATTCTAGTGCTCTGTCATAACAGCCAAATAACGCAGGTGTAAGATGTTCACAGTGCCCTGTTAACTCTTCAAAGCTCACGGTTACTGCACGTCAGCTGCATGTGCTAAGGGCTGTACTGCAGCAATCACACTCTAAGTAGGGAAGAAAAAGTGGTTTAAGTTTCACGCAAAGTCCTGCACTGGTATTGTTGAGACAGGATGGGAATACACCTTGGATGGTATCAATCAACAGAGTTCCTTGATGGTTGATACAGCTGTGTTTGATAACACAATTGTGAATATAATATTTTTTAGCCTGGGTGCGAATGGAATTAAGAATAATGCAATCTTACTGTATGCCATCTTGTAACTTGCTAGCAGACTGAAAACAACTGAATAATATTTATCAAGATGTTTTTAAATTAGGAGATGAGAAAACAAGACAGACCTGTAGTTCACCTGTAAAGAACTCCAGACAATTCAAATGTGGTGATGAGGAAAAACAAAATCCTTATAAAGGTTCTGCCAGAAAAGTTTTTATAAGATCTTGTGCCTTTATTGACACCAAAGTCAATTAATATAAAGGTGCAAATTCACAGGGAAATGATCTTCCTAAGTTCTACCATTTATGGAATTGTGCCGTAATCATGCGATGTTTTGTACAGAGCAAAGCTTTTTCAGTGTTCACTAATCTCAGGTTCTTCTTCTTTTAAGACATTGTCCTGGATGTTGAAAGTGTAGGCAGCTAAAAACCACTACTCAAACTCTCAGTCAGTGACCTTAGAAGGTCAGATACTCAGAGTCATTGTGGCAATAAACATAAAACCAGGTACTAAACTATATTCAAATTTTTTACCCTGTTATGCTTTTAGGTTACATATTGAAAAAAAAAAAAAAGCCAACGCATTAAAGTCAAATAAAGAAGGCCTCTCAAGGGTGAGATTCACCAGTGCTGCAAGTGGCTGCACTCCATGAAATGATAAAATACCTGCATACAAAAGAGTGGAGCTGTGAGGATGTATAAATTAATGTTTTTGAAGTACCTCAGATATCTCAACCTACAAAAATTCTGCACAACAGTCCCATAAAAACACTCAAGATAAAATTCTACACTGAATTAAACCCCCGGTATTCAGTCCTACTGTGGTCATTTGGTTCTCTCAACAGCAACAGAAAAAAATATTGTAAGATAAAAGGGCTATTTAAATAAACCAGAATGTTAACACAAGAAGAAACTAATAGACACAGACTATGAACATATTTAGGCTGGAAATTATAAGCTTCTTAATTAGCTGTGAAATAGAGAATATTATTTCAGTAGGTGTAGAGAGATCACTAAAGCCCAGAGGTTTTAAGAAAGACCTAAGGTAGTTGATGAATGGGGTCATACATCCTGATAGCCCTAACCAGTGTCTGGTATCTTTTCAATCATATACAGTTATGGAGCTGAGTGAGAAACATTCCCAGAGCTTGTCAGAATTATAAGCAATCACAGACAGCCACAGTACTTCACTGCAGACCCAGGAGGATGTGTGATGCTGCAAGCAAACTAAGGCCATGCTCCTGGCTAGGAGGCTGGGCTATGACATGGATTCAGTTTGCTGCTCTGCTATTTTTCTCTTATGTCTCCTCAGGCACATCACTGTCCCAGAAGCTTTTCATCTGTGACAGAAGGAAATACTTGACACCATCAGAGGTAGGTGCAAGTATCAGTATCATATGGATCTTAGATACCAAGGTAACAAAGATCATACAAGTACCTTTACAGGATGCTTTTAAACCAAAAAGCTCAATTTTATGGGCACAGGCTCCTCAGCAATCTTAGCACACCTAGCTGGTGTTTACATTTCAGGCCAGATGACAGAAGTGCTGCTAAAAGGGCACAGACCAGCAAGTGAGGCAGCTCACAGAGAGCAGGAGACAGCCAGGGATGACGCAGTGCCCGTGGTCCTGCTGCCTACTGAGACCAGGCTGGAGCCCTGGACCGCACTGCGGCTCTGCACCAAGGGGAAAGGGAGTGTGTGTGTGTCTCCATGTGTGTCTGTGAATGTGTTAGGGGCGGGGGTCAGGCTTGGGGGCAGCTTTGCACCCTTCTGAGCATAAGGGATTGCTGTCCTCTGCCTCCCATAGCCCCCAGCAGGAGAAACACGGCTGCCTCTCTGGGTCTTTCTCCTCAGCCTCCTGGTTCACCTCATCCTCCTCTGCTCCTGCCCATGCCAAGAGCAGCAGGGCTTTGGCCAGGCCCCCTCTGTCATCTCTGATAGAACAAAATTCAGTTTCACCTGCTCTGCTGGGAGTTGCTGAGCTGGCACTGGCTGCTACATCAAACAATGACTCTGCCGCTGTCACAGTCGCAGCTGCTTTTTAGTTCAGGGGATGGCACTCTGGCAGTTTACTGCGTATCTGCTGGTTTGGTACTGCCTGGTAGATGCTTTGTGATGACTGCATCCCCAGAAGAAAGCACTGGGATTAATATGCAGTTTATCTGTATTTAACAGTCAGTCAAAATATCAAAAAGCTACATACAAAATTGTATCTTTGTTACTACTTAAAGGAATCTGTACTCCTCTGTGTTTTTCCTATGAATACTGATTTTGTAGTATCTTATTCAATTAGGATTTTTAATACTTACTTTGTAGCTGAAGTCGTATATCTAGCTTGTTAGGCTAAAATTCACAGATTGCCTCCAGTGTTAAACTTCCTCTTTTAACAATGCACTCAGAATTCTGTTTATAGAAAGTGAAGTAAAAATATAGCTCCCTGTGGGGCATTTCAGAGGATGACTCTAAATAAGCCAAAGGCAGTATATTAAAGACTAGACCTTTATTACGAAAGCTTATAAATTCATGGTAACTGGCAAGAAAGTAAGGCCACAGAAAATTCAAGAAAATAGACTAAATTCAGTAAATATGCTTTATTGATGGGTTAGTGGAGAGTAGACAGCACTGCAGAAACAACAGCTTTGAAGACAGATCACTATCTGAGCTAATAACAGCTCACGCCCATATCTGGCTGGAATTCTAACATCCCCATATGGAAAGCAGGGCTAACTCAAATAATCAAAAAATCAATATAGGATTTGGACTCCAAGCCCAAACCTGCCAAAAGGTCAAAAGAATGGAAGGGCTCAGCTCTAATTAGGAGCTGAGTAGCTCATTTACATCCACAGCTTCTGCATGGGCATAACAACAGAAAATGAAGGAAGCAAATTTTTTGCACACTGACTCACTGGATTGTTTTCCTTGAAACACATCCTGCTTTAGAGCTTGTTAAAGTAATTCTCACCATAGGGCCTCCTTGCCTTTACAGAACTGAAGTTCAAGCTTTTAAATGCTGTGTGATCCCATGACATATTTTAGAATCCTTTACCCTCGTATTAAATTAATAGACTTGAGTGAATTCATCATGATGCACAACTGGTCATTTTGGGGGCTTGTACCTGGTGAGGCTTTTGTGATTTTTATTGTTTTGCTTCGGGTTTTTGAGGGGTTTGGTGGGCTTTTTTGTTTAATCACTTGGGCCCCATCAACATTTTTATTTTGCCTAAGTAAGCAATTTCTTTGTGATACAAAATTCTGACTAAATTCTTTAATCAGCTTTTGCTCAAAAACTGTTTATTTCCATCTGCATTACAAATGCAGGATTTAAACAATCTATCAACACAACATAATGCAGCAAGTGATCTTGTCAGTTTGTCCTTTCCTCTCAGGGATGCAGCTACTGTATTCTGTACTTCTGAAGAAAGGAAATAATAGGATTAGAAAAACATTGAGGACAAGGGGATGTCAAACAAAAGAAAAGCATGCTGCAGTTCTAAAGCATTCTCATCTAGTATTGGGAATTGTAATCCATTTGTGCTAAAGACTTTGCCTCTGCTCATTATGCAAAAAAACATAAAAGACTCATATATTTTGATACTGTAGTTTGGCCTATAGGGAACCGTAATTAAAACACTTTTGAGTAAACGCAATTTTAGTCATTATTAAGCAACCTAAAGAACAGTGAGCCACACAAACACAGCATTATCTAAGGATTACAATGTGTGAGACAGCCAGCAATCAAATAACCTTAAAGGTCCAGTGCTTACCTAGCATATAAAAATTAGTAATATATAACGCCCAACTATTTTAGAAAAATGATTCTATACATCTATGAAAAAAATGCAAAAATGTGGGCAAACAGGAATAATTAATTTCTGTAGCACTTGCAGCTATTGTGCAGAAGTTAATTCATTATTCAAATAAATAGCCTTTGTTATATAGCATAGAACTCCAAGCAAACCCTCTAAAGACAACTACCTAAAGCCTTCCTTTGTAACACCATTAGACAGTTTTATTTAAAAAAGAAACATTATTTAAATAAGTCAAAGTAACATCAGATATACAGTATAACTTTTAAAGAAAAGCTTTGTGGTGTATTTTCTTGATCTTCAGATATATGAATCAGGGTTTTTTTCATGCACTTCTGTATTGCCTGAGCTTCAGGTACTAGGCTAAAGAAGCGTTCACTTAAGACTTAGTTCTGTTGAATTAGGATGGTATTGAGAAGACTGACCTTCTCTGCATATTAAAGTTTACATAAGAAAGGTGAAAAAATGTTTGTGACCTTGTAAAAGGCCATGCTTTCCATTTAAACAGAGCAGCAAGCAAGCACAGATCATCCTTAAGGGTGTTAGGGTTCTGTGCTAATCACTGTCAAGTCTGTAACTGTGAGTGAATAGCGTTTGACTATTGGTCAGGAAATCACACAAAATAAAAGATGAAACCTACCTTTACTGATAATATGTCAACTCTAAAAGCAATATCAAAGCCAATTTTGAAACTCAACATTAAGGCTTAGGGTATTTCTCCTATCGAGACCAAACCGAAACAAGCAAAAACTAAAACCAAACCAAAACAAACCATACCTCCTCCATCTCCCCCAAAAAATCCAACCACAACTAAAACCAAAACAAACAAACAAAAAAAACAAACCACTTTTTGCTCAGAACACGTTTTCCTGTACCTGGAATAAGTGAGCTGCAAGTCTCAGAGAAGAGGACCATTGGGTTTTCAAACACAGTAAAACAGAATGCAGTGAGACTGTGAGACTCAAGACATCAGTCTCTCTCACATCTAGATCAAGGTAATTCAGATGAGAATTCATTGTTTCCGAGACGAGCCAAACTCAAAGCAGAATGGGAGCAATTTGACATTCCCCATTGCTCCAGTTAGGAAAGCCAACCGATATTTACAGAGGTTGTACTTACTGTTCTCACAATGTCTTTTCTTGGCCAATTCTTGTGCATGTACACCATAACAATGTAAAAACACCAACCTGCTTTAGGCCCTTGTATTCCTCAGTGCACATTCAAATAAGGCTTATACAGTTTTGCTTAGATGCATGTACATTTCTATGTATCAAGATATGCAGAGAAAAAGCCAAGATCAAAGCCTCCTCTCTCCCAGGTGAATCACAGAGCTAGAGAGTAACTTTCTTACCCCACTGAGCTTAGTTATTCATGAGGAGGTACAGGATGTTCATCCTATCGGAAAATACTACTCATGCAGGGTAAAGCTATCAGTGAGTACTTTGGAAAATGCCACTGGAAAGTATTGTAAATGTCCATCTGCTCTCTGCAGAAAGCAGGATGTTGAGATGTGGAGATAATGCAAATGTTCACAGAGAAATACAAGTTACTGAATCTTTCTGACCCACTTGGCCGCTACCGTATCTATAAACAAAAACACTAAAAGTCATCAAAAATATGGCTGTCTACCAACTGCAGTAGGATTTGCAGTTGGAAAATGTTGTCACGTTGCTACAATCAAATGAAAGATTGGTTTAGCAGTAGCACTATTTTCAGCTGTCCGACAAACCATAAAATCATTGGAAGCCACCTGGTCTTTCACAAGTTGTGAAATGCCTTAGTGTGGCATTGAGTGTCTTTTCCTCACTCATACATATAATAGCAAAAATCATGAAGAGCCCATAAAGCCCTACTTTTCAGAGCCATTCAAGCACGTGGCGGCTGTAGTTCCACTGACCAGCTCCATCACAGGTCTGGTCGAGCTCTGCTTCACAGGACTTCCACCAGACTGCTCCCTCCTGGAATATTTCTAGGGCCCACCTAGCAGCACTTGCCTCAGAACTAGATCCCCTAATCTCCCTGCTTATGCCCTTGTGCTAACCTTACAGATCATTCCCTGGCTCCACCAGCCAGTCCTCTCCCCAGCCTGCATGCCAAAGAGTCAGGAGAGCTATTCCTTAACCTAACCATGTCATACTGGAAGTATTCAATACCTAGAGACTAAAGCAAAATTGTTCACTACCAAAGCATGAAAAACACATTGTTCTAGACACATATGTAAGTCCTGCGAACATGTAGACTGGCTTCCTTTTAAGCTGTACCTTAAGTGTCTTCATGACATTTTAGTGCACCTTGAGAGTTACTTCTGAACCCTGGAGTCTTTTCAGCCCAGCTCACCTTAGCAAGACCAACAGCTAAGCCATCTACACACAGGTTACTCAGTGGCAAAGTTCTGCCCATCAGTTCCTCTCTTTTTACCTGCTGTGCTTTGTGCCAGGCTTTTCAATTGATGCTGGAAGTCTGTCTATACATAAAAAATTTGACCTCTTTATTCCGAGTTTAGTCAGGAGACCTGGGTTTGTTCAGCCTGGAGAAGAGAAGACTGAGGGGGGATCATATCAATACTTATAAATATCTGAAGGGCGGGTGTCAAGAGGATGGGACCAGTGGTGCCCAACAACAGGACAAGGGGCAATGGGCACAAATTGGAACACAGGAAGTTCCACCTGAATATGAGGAAAAACTTCTTTACTGTGAGGGTGACAGAGCAGTGGAACAGGCTGCCCAGAGAGGTTGTGGGGTTTCCTTCTCTGGAGACATTCAAAACCCGCCTGGACGTGGTCCTGTGCACCCTGCTCTGGGTGTGCCTGCTCAAGCAGGGGGGTTGGACAAGATGATCTCCAGAGGTCCCTCCCAACCCCTACCATTCTGTGATTCTGTGATTCTATGATTTTCCTCCCTCTTCCTGCAGATGGACGAAGTATATTCATTTTTGGTCAAAGCACAGTCATTACATTTTAAGTATCGTCCCAAGGCTGAAGGATATGTGTCTGAAACCTTGTCAGTAAATGTAGATAAACATTGACCAAGAAGTATTCACAATACAGCAATTTTCATAACTACAGAATAATCCTATAATATTGATTGGAATCCATGTATCACATGCAAGTTCCCCTAACCATTACATGTACCTACTGATGTCTCTTTGAGCTGCTGCAAGGACAGGCAGCATCTGCAGTTGTTGCAAAATGTACATTTATATAACAAAATAAATGTATCTACTCTAATTTTAGCTCCTGACAACAGGGGAAAATGTTTGCAGCTAAAATACAAAGTTTGAAATTTTTCTAAACAATTTATTCGTACTTACTGTACCACACCATACTTACACATGAATAAAACCCAAAGGATTTTCCTGTTAATTTGTTCAGCATATATTTAGAATTTCAGATATCTTCAATTACAGCTTAGCCAATTTTCTACATTTCTTCTGATTGTTCTGCCCCTGCCCTTTAAATGATGAGGCATATCTCTGCTGTGACTGCAGTATAGACTATTTCTTTTCACTATTAATAATCCCATTGAGAAATATGAAGCAGCCTGGCAAGATCAGTTTAAGTTTTATTATTTTCCTAATTTCCCAAAACTGAGTATTTCCCTAGTTTCTACAATGATAAATTATATTTACCACTGCTTTTGTCAATTCAAAAGTATTTTCACATTCAGAATATATTTGCACGCTATCTGACTTACTACACAGTAACAGAATACAGTGGCAGAAGGAGTATCCTTAAAGATGGACAGTAAATTCCTTCCTTTTTCATTCCTTCAGTTTATATTATGTTTGGGTTTGGGGTTTTTTTGTTTTAACTGCCATGTGAACTGGCAATACCACATACAGCCTTCTATACCTGTTAACATCTTCCCATTTTGAGAAATGATAGGCAGTTTTTAATGTATCTTCTCTGTAAACAGATTGCGTTGCAGACTAGACGTCATGCAAAAGAAGAATTCAGATTATCATAAGCAATTCAGCAAAACTGCAACTTCCACCAGGCAGATCTGTCAATATGCTTTAATTTAGGAGCAAACCTACTGACTTTATTGCTCCAAATACAAATACTAACAGGACTTACAGCAAGTGCTAATGATGGAATAGCTCTTGAATATTAAGAGTTGGTTATTCATCTGGACTTCCTAAGAATTGAGCATTTATGAATAAAAAAATTTTATAATTAGTATCCAACTTCTGCACAAACCACATTATCTTGCAACTCAAGAATAAAGTAAAATGCATGGGAGTATCAAAGTGTTTGTAATGGAGACAGAGGAAGGAAAAAAAGAAAATGTTCCTTAGAAGAAAACAACACTTAGATTTAATGCCAAAAATATAACAAGATTACTCAGTATGATGGGAAGGAACTCTTACATTCCAGCCATATGCTGAGACTAATCTTTTATAGAAAAACTGCTGTCTTGGCACCAGCTGGGATAGAGTTAATTTTCTTCCTAGTAGCTGGTATAATGCTGTGTTTTGGATTTAGCATGAGACTATATGATAAGACACGGATGTTTTAGTTGTTGCTAAGCAGTGTTTATACTAAGTCAAGGACTTTTCAGCTTCCCATGCTCTGCCAGCGAGGAGGTGCATAAGAAGCTGGGAGGGAGCATAGCCAGGACAACTGCATTCAGTACAAGTGTATCTGGAGAAGAGCACTTAGCTGAGTACAAGTCATAGACACTTGTACTCGATTTGTAAGGGGAGGAAATGGAAGAACAAGAGGGAGAGGAAAAGCTATATTAAGAAGTCAAATTGCAGGAGCCCTTTGACTGCTGTTACAAATTGAAGAAGATCTTCAATATTGAAAACCTGCCATTAATCTCTTATTTACACAGAAAGCACATGCTTCTTTTTATCTGAAATACTTACAGTAATGACAAGAGTTGGGACTAGACAGATAAACACAATATGTCTGGTTATCAAGAAATTTAGATTTCTTATCTAAATTTGGGTTTGAAGTTGATATTTGTCTACTGTGAGCAGATAGTGCATCTGCTTAGTGAAACTTATGTTCCCATCATTTTTACTGCTACTAGCAGTGGTGAAATAACATTTTCATGGGGCCCAATTTTTCAGAAAGCAGTCATTCCTAATGGGGAGGTAGTCTAGTTACTGCATCCTCCACAAAATCACAGATTATAAAGCCTGAAAATTTACAACGGTGAAGTCCAACCAGAGGCTAGGCAGAAACCCATAAAATTCACCAAAATGTTTTTAAGCCCAAATTGTTCCGAGTGAAATATTTGAGCTAAATAAACAAGCATTTTGTGATGCAACTGTTCTCAGAAAATTTCCAGGAAGGACTGCCTCTTGCTGCATTTTTAATTAGATTTGGTAAATACAGCAGCTGTATACATCTGCTTCTTTCTATGCATGTCTGATCTGAAAGTGGGTGATCGGGAATGACCATGTTTATTTATCAGACTTATTTAATTTTTTAAGAGTTCTAGAGGCACGTGTGATTTTTAACAGAGGACCATGTGATCCTTTGAACAGCTGTGCTGTGTAATGGAAATCAGCAAAGTTTCTGTCATGCTTAACCAGCTAAGTCAAAGTCAGGGAAAATAAGAGGCCATGACACTATTCATGCAAAGAAGATACAAAGTCATCTCTGATTTTGTTTTCAGGGTATTCTGTCATATAATTTATTGGCCTCATTATAGGCTAACATACCCAACACATGCCTCTACTTTGACCACAATATTAATTCTAGTGATTGGCTTGAAGTCCCTGTGCGGATACTCATGCCATCCAATGTAGCACTTTTGAAAGCAAATGCAGAAGGAATGCAAACATAGCAATTCAAGCTTAACCCCATCATTCATTAAAAAAACTACTTTTTGTCCCACTCTGCTGCGTGTCCATCTCACTTTCTCTCTTATTTACATAAAACTCCCACTGATTACACAGATGATGGTAATTAAACTAAATCATTCTATCGGAGTGCTGCCAAAGACAGATAAACCCAGGTCCTGCCGTACATGTGCCATATAATGAGGATATCAATTAAAGTGCCCGATATTGAGCTCAGAGATTATCTTATTTCAACATACACACATACCCTTACATTTCTAAATCATAAGGCCACAGTTTATCTACTGATCTACAAGCAGATTCTTTTCTGTGGGATAACGTTAAGACTACTAGAAAAGTATCTATATATATATCAAGTTTTTACTCATTTGTTCTTTTAACACCATTGAGTTATACATAAAAAAAGATGCACACAACATCAACACCACATTTGTCATTTCTTAGGAGTCATCACATCTCTATTCCTAACCCATGAACAAAACATACTGATTCTTGAAATAATTAGAGTTTTACTCCTTATTTTTAGGATGCACTCTTCACAAACAGTTGAATGCCATGATACCTATGAAGACGCAAGTCGGGATTGACAGGAAGACTGAGTGACTAGTTACCCCTCATATTTTGAATGCAAAACCTTTCTGCCAGCTGCTTATACATTAAGGTAACATTGTGCCTCTGAAACTAGTTGGTTTATATTTTAATGGTACCCTACTGCTTGGCTTCCTATCTCACATTTGCTGAATCAACGCTATCACAAAACAGCAAAGCTTGCCAGACATAGCGATGTTTCAATACATGATGATTCATCATGACAGGACACTGAAAGCCCTGTAGCATGTGCAGAAAAGCTTTAAATAGTACTTAGTTGTTAACCTATTTTAATTAAAAAGGCAAATGCACAAGAGAGAAGAAAACAATCTTTCTGTATCACATCACTTTTATTTGCTCCACTTACCAGCACAGGATTTTTTTGGTTCCACTAAAAAATTCTATTTTAAAAGAATGTTTTCTTCCCTACTTTCATATTTTCCTTTCTTTTCTGCATAGCATACCTAAAGGCACACAGCTACTGGCTGCAAATACTATAGAGAATCACTAAATATAGGACAGCATGAAAATATGTTGAATATATTTGTCAGCACTGTATTAAAACAGAGCTATATAGCAGAAAGGTTCCCACATTGCTAATAGATACTGGCTTTATCACCTTTCCCAAGGTGAGAACACCCACACAAGTATCATAATCAGTGATGCTTTTGCACATTGGTTTGGGATATTTTATTTATATTTTCCTCCATAAAATGCACACTGAAAATGTGCTAATGAAGGTCACACAACTTTTTAGTATTATATTATTAGCAGAAATTCATTTTTTCATTTGAAAATATGGAAGTCTGACTCTCCCTTGTTTGAAGTGTTGCCAGCACAGCTGCAGAGTGCGTCTCACATTAATAGGAGCCATGACAAACAGAATGAGTTACCCCAGTGCAAACTTTCCATCAAATATGCACAGCAGGTAAACAATTGCAAACTTCCATATTTTCTCTGCACCGTGAAGTCATTGCAGATGACATTATGTTGTTATGTAGCAAGAGACATCAAAGCAGTATGTCACATCAGCAGAAAATCCAGAAATAGCGCAAGAAATATTTCTACAAACTATTTTCAGCCTTTCCCAGGAAAACTACTGTAAAGCTGCATGGTAGAGCTACGAAATTACAGCAGTTTGCAATCTTACTAATCCATGATATAGAAATGGACCGATGTTCTTTAATGAACAGCCTTTCAGCTTCACAACAGCTCTGCAGAAGAGAAGAAGGGCTGTAGAATTCCCTATCAAAAAAAGGAGTTTTGCTAATGATATGACTCCATCATTGATTTTTTTCTTCAAACACGTTTTCATGGTGCTACCTGAAAACCTTACATCCAGAGCAAAAGTGGCAGAAACCATCCCTTCCCCAGACTTTAAAATAAACTAGTTACTTTTATTCCCTACAGGTAACAGAAGCTCCACTGTACATGCCAAGTCGTGATGAGAAGCGTTACCAAGTATATTTTAACACCATGACTGCAAGTGAAGGCAACTCTTGGAATCCACATTTAATCTGCTCTGTGCTACTGATTGCTGCATCTTTAAAGCCTCTTCAGGATGCTGGCAGGGTTAAATGGCTGCCTCCAACATGTTCTACAACCTATGACCAACCAAGGAACAGTGCAGGGAAATCCTGTTACTGGTACTTTTCAGATCACTACAAAGTAGTTTGTACATCACCAGTGCCAAAGATCTCAACTATGGTCAGTTCAGAAATGACAAATTTTTCACGTTGATTTTGGTAAAAATGCTTTTGCCGTTGGGAATATACAATGAAAGAGAACTTGGTGGGGGTGGTAGTAGAAGAGTTTATCTTCTGAACAACGTCTTAACAATAACCAAGTATAGGTATATTAATTTATTAACAAATGTGGGGATCATGACTGTTTTGTTTTCTTAACATTGGTTACTTATTGGATCCACATAATTAGCTGTTGTATAACCACAAAAACAACAAAAAAAACCCAGTCAAAATTCTCTCTCCCTTGATGACTAAACATTTGTACTGATTCTCCCTTTTTCCCAGCAAATTACTTGGGTCAAGTGCAAGACACTCTTAATAGAATTTTTGTCATACAGGCTTCTGGCAGACAGCAGTATCTTAGGTTTCCACTGGCATTTCTTATCATTAAATGGCCATGTAAGTCTCCTGGTTTTAACAGATATCTTGCTTACTGTTCTTTTCTTCTCACATTTAAGTCAATAATCCTCCAGCCAAATTAGTCATACTTAAAAAGCTTACACCTATCTGCTAATTCACTAAAATCAGTAACAGAGAAAATGCAATGTTATATGAAATATCATACACAAAAGACATGGATATGTTCTCTACATCCATGGTATAAAGGACAAAATAATGAGATTAAATTATAGCAAGAAAGATTCAGGTTAGAAACAGGAGAAGCATCCATAGAAGCAGGGCAGCTAAAACACTCAGGCAGAGTGCTTGGGAGTGCTGTGTCACACCTGTCATTGGAGGTATCTAGGAGTGTAAACAAAAACCTACCTTGAAGTGTTATAGGTCTTGTCAATCTTGCTGTGGGTGAGATGGACTAAATAACTTCTTGTAGTCCTTTCAGTCCCAATCATTCTAAAATGTGCAGGAGACATGGCAAATACAAAGTTCAAAAATTGGACTAGAAAAAGCTTATGTTACCCTCTAAATTCATATCTGAACTCATTTCTGGAGTCTACTCCATTCTTTCAATACCTATTAAGAGAAAGCACACCCCCAGGGAACTGATACTTCTAAAGCAGAGAGTGGGAGAAGGAAGGGGAGAGAAAGAACATTATGTATAACCAATACTACAACTGATAAGAAATTCCCCTTCTACTCTTCTTTCCCTGTTGGGATTTAGAAACTCATAAAAGTGACGTGGCTTAGGTGAAAAGAAGTGTAAAGAAAGTCCCACCAGAAATGCTACATAACGCAACATTCCTTAATATTATTGTCATTCATAATAGCAAGGTCTCATTAAAATATTAATGAAAACAACACTGACTTACACCAAAGTGACTTAGAGTTATCTCTTCTACCCACAGCTTCAATTTCTCTAGTGATTATCTTCATACCATTAGCTACACATCTTGATGTCAGAAATACTTGAAATGTAGTAAGACAGGAAGAACATTGAAAGCAGGTACCTATCAAGGAGGAAGGCAAGTAACCTGAAGAAATCTGAATCTATGTTCCAGGGAGCCAGAAGCACCACGACAACATGGCAGCGACCATACAGCCTGGTCTGGTCCAGCAGAGTGGATCACCATCTGCAGTCATCCCCGCGGGCACCCTTGCATGTTCACTACCTTTTCTGATCTGCCAGTGCAGCTGTTTCTGCAGTGGCACAATAATAATAACCCAATCCAAACACATGATCCAAGCTACAAAAGCTTCTGTAGTCATAACTCGGGTAATAGTCAACTACTATTTACTTTCCTTGCTCTAGCCCAGCTCAGTCTGAGTTCACTACAATCAGGACACAATAACATGAGCAGCTGAGTTTGTCACATGGGCGGATGAAGGGGAATGACTGAGGTAGCTGGGCTTATAACCCTCCTAGCTGGCTCAGCAACAGCTGAAAGATAATGTGTGTTCAGGCCTCCAAGGAGCAGGGAAAGGTGATTGTGCCCTTCTTTCCTGCTAGTGGAATGCAACTCGGTGTGATACTTCTGTGTTTAACAGCACCCTGTCTTGCAATGTTTTTCTCTGTGCAGATGAAAATAAATGTCCATCCACAAAGAAATTGTAATCTTCTCCCACATCCCTTTTCCTTTGTTCTTTTGTTACTTTACAATACTTTACTGAGAATTCTTTGGTAAAGTATAATTTCTTCTAGTCACTTCTAACCTCTGCAATTTAAAAAATTGTCATTATTGAATTCTAGTCCTATTTTCAGGTTACAAAGTTGTCCATAAGATTAAAAAGTTAAGAAAAGGCAGCTAATTTTTGTACATAAAGAAGATTCATGGACAAATTGCCTGCTTTATGGAGACAAGGAAGCTAACAAAAGTTCTCTGATGACAGTTACAAAAGAAGCAAGATTTACATTCTTCAAAGCCGCATAGAAAAGATCAGTAGAATGCTCTGGTATTCAATACTTTAATGTAAGGCTCCATAATTAAATGTTAGATTTTCTATTAGAGAAATGACCAGATTAAAGATGGGTTGATCAAAGATTTTAAATTTATTTGGTTATTTTAGATAGTCTAATAAAGATGTTCTGTTGATTCTTAAACCAGTAGCACTTAAATTAAGAGCATTGCAGGGAACACCTCATCACATCGTGAACTACAGTATGTTCTTCTGTACTGAGTGCAAAATTCTGTCCTTTTAGGGAAAAAAAGAAAAGCACATGAGATTTTGATTTTCTGCTGATCTCTGCAGGCTGAAAGGGTAATAAAATTTATACTGTACCTTACCCTTTGATTTTTCTCAGCCTAATTGCTCACTACACCCACAGTCTCATGTTTCTAGAAAATAATATTTTAGTAGACTTTAACCCACACCTTTTCAACTGCAATTTTTATTCATTTTCATGTAGAATGTAGTTCTCAGCAGAGGATCAAACCTGTGTCAGCATTGTAAGCTTTATCCTGTTTCCCACCACATGAAGTATGCAATGCATAGGCCTACCATAATGAGGAGGAAATTCCTTTTCATGTCAGCTGAAATCAGCTTTCTTTATCTTACCCTGTAAAAGAGTAAACTAAAAGAAATAACTAAAACACAATAGCTTTCCTGCCTCATTTTATTAAAACAACAGTAAAATAGGCCACTTTCAAGACACCTATGAAAGAAGAAGGATATCAACAGTATGAAAATTTTAGTTCATAAAAGAGCTAAATGTGTATAGTTCAACTAATTGATAGGAATGAAACTATACAGTAAGTGAACAGAATGAGCAATTAATCTATCTACCAGCATTTCAAATACCATATAGACATTCTTAGCTCAACTGCGTAACTAACATAACTCCGAAAAATTATTTTCCATTACATCTATGGCATATTTCACCAAACGTTGGGCAATTTGTTTATTCATGTTCTCAAGCCAATAAAACATGTAAATCTGCCCATCAGATTTCCTTTTACTTCAGTCTTGATTTCTTCACTTCTCTTTTACTCCTTTGAAATGATGCAGACTAAATGCTCATTTGTTTCCACAGTCCCAAAGACCATCCACAAAGTAGATGCCTACACAGAGCACAGAGACCCTTTATCATTCTCGTCTCTTCATTGTCCATATAAACGTGACAGACACTGTCCACAGGCATCTCAGCCAAGCCAAAATCTGAAATCTGAACAAGTCTCTCTCTCTCTCTCTCTCTGTTAGGCAAGGCTATCTAAAATGAGGTGGGAAGAATCTGGGCCTTAGCTGCAACTGTAATCAATATGGATTAAATGCTTGTACTTACCAGCTACATAACACTGAATCTGAGCACTGGAAGATACCAGAATCTGACCCCAATCCAAAACAAAAACTTTTATCCAAATCTTAGACAGGATTCTGCATCTGAATCAGTCTTTAAAACAACACTATATCTAATCCTTAATTGACTCTGAATTTTCAATTTGCATTCTGAGTGATTCTCTTTAAAAAAAAAAAAAAGAAATAATGTATTTTCCAAATGTGAGGGTTAAGATAAAATACTATAAATTCTCCAGTGGCCCTACTGATGATCACAACAGGTGTGGTTATTTCAGCAGTCTAGAATTACAGAGGGATGAACTGTAGGCATTATGTTGAATGGTCCAACATATAATTCTAGCAGTAATGGAGTAAGTTGAATGTCAGGAAAGATTGCATGAAAAGAATGTCATAAAGTTTCATAAGAATAATCACAGAAGCAGCAAGACTTAACAACCTAATCTTAGACACACAAAGGCACCTTGTATGGTAGACAAATATACATTTTTTTCAGTTTTTCTTCATCTACAGTTATGTACATGAAATTATTTGCTCTCCTGTATATTTAACAAGAAAAGTGAAAAATGCAGCATGTTTATATTTAAAACTGCACATGAACATAAGAGGGCCAACTTTGACAATTCACATGCTTATAATATTGCTTCTTCCTAATCTTCCTTACCACGTGAATACGGGGAGGGGAGAAATGGCAATGCTCAAGTCTGATAACATGGATGATTTTTAATACTCTTTATTTCTGAATTTTTTTTTCTGACCAACAAGATAAGAATTCTAAAAGTTAACAATGCTTCTTCAGTTCATGAAAGGATACCACCTGAATTCTCAAGGGCCAGAATATTTGATATCAATATTGCAAGAGATGATTCTTGAAACAGTCCCATAAATCCACATAAAAGAGATTGTGATCTTGAGCAGGAAAGCATATGCAGGATGCCAAAAAGGTAAAAATTAAAAATGTTACTACATAGCTGTTGACATTGCAATCTATGCATGTAATATTCTTCCCCTCTTGATCATTACATCTCAGTGTCATTTTCACAACTCGTTATTAAATACATTATGATTTGGAGACTTACTTTTTATTATATATCCTGAGTAACACTCTGAAATTTTGCTTCTGAACACATTAAAAATACTTCTTTACAACAAAAAGACAATTTGAAATATCTAGGTGCACTCCTTAAAACCTGAAAAATAGTACTGAGGAAAAATATACTCAAAGTAGAATAATTTTATAGTTTTCTGAACACACAGAAGGTACCAGGAGCACAAGTAGCATGAAGAAGAATAAAGGCCTTTGGAATTCTGGAAGAAGATGTAGCCAGGTTGAGTGAGGAAAATGCTGTTATTACAACTTCTGCAAACAATGGCAAGCAGCTCTAGCAGAAGGTAGGTGGTTTCATTTGCAAACACACACTTTACAGTTAGAAGTCTTTCATTTTTAGTAATTTCTAATCCTCACAAGATATATGCTTAATGTTGGGACTCTTTGTTTTTCATCTCTGCTCATCATTCACTTTTGTTGCACTTTGGGGTTTTTTTTACTTTAAAACACATCTACATTTCAATATTTAATTTTTTTAAAAAATTTTCCATTACCACTCTGTCTTTGAAATGCTTTTAGAACTTCTATCTTCCCTCTTTCCTGCTGTTTCCACTTGCTTGTTTTCCAAACAACTGTTCTAAGTGTGAGCTCTGGGAATGTGAAGAGACATCCCCACTTCCTACCTATTTCTCCATATAACAGGCTTACAAAGAAGGACTGTAAGTCTCTCAGACTCAAAAAGGCCAGGATAATTGGAAATTAATCTATGATAATTAACTATGTATATGGAGAAAATTCAAAGCAATCAGGTAAAGCAGTACAGAAAGAAAGAGAGTTTTTAAACAACTCTCCCCCACAAACAGGTCTTTGATATTAGATTTGACTTCAGCCTACTCAGCATCATAGGAAGGGACAGGGAACTCTGCACAATTCCCACCAGCCCCTCAGAAACCTCTGCCCAGCCCATTTGGGCTGGTGTTACTTCTGGCTGCTCTCAGCCTCCTGGCAGCATCTGGATTGTCCTCTCCCTTGCTGTTCAGGAGCTGGTGGTAACAGACAGTTGTGACGTACAGTGAAAGTTGCAGAACACAGAGATTTTCTTACATCTTGCTCTGAATGTCCAATACTTTTTCTTTCACGAAATTTTACTTTGCAATTCTATAAATATATGAAAGCAAGATTTTACTATCTAAGACATGTCACCTGTTCATTGTTTCCCAACATGTAGTTTCAGTAAAAGCAATTCTTTCTATCCACTTATCGATAACCATGTCTATTATTATTATTGATTCACTGATTCATGTCAATTTGCTTGGATAAAATTGCTATTAATAATATATGACATAATTAATCACAAATTTGGAAGCTTCTAATTTCTTTATAAAGTTCTATGAATGCATTAAACCTAATAAAGTAATTGGAACATTTTCTGAGAAATTCAAAATTCATTATATAGGGTGATATTTTTTTTTCCTGTGCTCAGTGGTTCATAATGAATAAAACAAATTTCAAGATTCCTGCTCAGCAGGAATATCCTGTCACCCAGCCAGTGACCTGTTGCAACATCTATTATTAGATGCACTATTTAATTAGGATACACACTTAGGAGATCTGCTTAATTGGGATGTCTCCCAGTGAACACATTTAAGTCCAGCAACACTCAGTGGCAAAGACTTTCATAGTGGGGACAGTAACTTTCCTTAGTTGGGATGCCTTAGGGTAAGTTAGTGTGTTAACACAAGTCTCATAGTACTTCTGTCTTCTCTGAAAACAGATTTCAGATTTTCTCAAGCTATGACAGAAAACACATGAAATATGTATCTTCTAGTCCCAACTGTGCAATATCAGAAATAACAGAGCTAAGGACTGTGGGTTTGAACCCCCTTCAAGGCAAGTTAAAAAATGAATTTTCAGTGAATGTTATAAATTCCAAAGAATAACATCAGGGAAAAATCACAATTAAAATTAGTAACTCAATTTTATGGAAAAGTTTTCATATAGACCTCAAAATTAATGTTCTGCAAGGGGAAAAAAAAAATCTCCCTGCTTGCATTCTGAAGGCTTCTGTCAAACCCAGCATGTGTTGTTTCATTTGTACTATAATTCGAGGTGCCTACTACAGGCTTGTAGAAGCAACACCAAGGTTATCTTAACAAGGGGGATAACACTGAAACATCATAAATAAATAAAATCAATGAAACATCCTCTCTGAATACATTTCTACACAAGGAGAGAAAAAAGTTTAGGAAAAACATTGACCAAATTGCTAAGCTGTAGAAGGGAAAAAAAACATACCTAGTAAAAATATGGCCATATGATACACACATCATTTACAGGGCACAAATGACAAGCAGATGCCTAGCTCTTCAACACTCTTTTAAACTCCCAGGCAAGACACAGTCAATGTCTGCATACAAACTGAGGTTTAATAGGCGTATTGGGCCCAACACTTCAATAAACTGCTTGTGCCTGGGTGAACATTTTGTCCAGTAAAACCAATGTAAAAAGTGTTACAAAAAGACCAGTGTGAACAGTAGGTCACCTCACAGGGTGTCTGCATCTGAAAATTGGTCTAATTGGGGCTCCATGGTAAGAACTAATATTAGAATTGCAACTCCAATCACAGAGGCCCTATCTTACTTTTTATCAATCTCTCTCACCTAGCAAAGAATATAAAGGTGCTGAGAAATTGCTAAATAACATAGAAATCTGGCCCATCTTTGTAAAAAGACTACTTTTATAGTACGAGTGACACATCATAAACATTAATGATATCCTTTAATTTGTATTTCTTAAACAATCTGCAATTTGGGGAATGTTATTGTAAAATAAGAAGATCATTTGAATAGGTTTCCTTCCTTACCTATAAAGGTTTGCTGCAGATATTTCACATCTTTCCTTTTCACTATATTAATTATTTCCTATATATTATTTATAAATTCTATAACAGCAGAGTTAGTTGAACGCTATTGCAAAGATGATGCTAGAAGACCGTCATTTGTCAATTTGCTTTATTAGCTCTGTCTCAAATGCAGCATAATTCAAAGCAGAAAATATGAACTCAGAGCACTTTTACTTCTCTTACTCAGAGGCAATATTCTTGTGAAGTTTGAAATATTAATTTGAAATCAGTAGTGACCTTTCTTTCAAGTTTTGCCTCTGCTGCTCATATCCTTGTCATTACTCAAAACCTTTCAACACATGGAAATGCACATTCTTTGCATTTCTAGAAGAATCCCAGGTCTGTTGGTATTTTGGTATATTCACCTGCTTAAATCATTTTAGTCAGTTTAAACTATGCACTGTCAACAGCTTAATATCTGAACAAAACCATCCTAGATCTTGCATTGTGTATATTTCACAAAAAATAAATAAAGTAGATATTTAATGTTGGCAACCCAGTGCAGCAGGTCTCTGACTATCAGGGCACTCACACTAATCGTGATCTCATGCAGGGTGGGCTTCTGAGTCCCTCTGTAGTTTTATTGACCCTTCTTGCCTTTGGAATGAAATCTTTTTTAGTCCAGTTCACACTGGAAAATTATGAAATTCCAAGGCCATACTGGTGTATTTGCATTTCACTACAGAGAGAGAGAGAGAAAAAGCACTGTCTCATTAACTATTCTGCCAACACCTGGGAATATGTATTCCATTTTAGAAGAAAGGAAAACACTGAGCATGACCAGTCATCTGATTTTATTAGAGATTTCTTTTTCTTATGCATAACCATCATACTTCAGAAGGCAGAGCATTTACTTTGCCCTGCCACCCAGTTTTGCTTAAAAATTTTAGAACTAATCTTGGTTTAACTGCCTTTACTATAGTTCTTCACAGATCCATTCCTTTTCCACTGAAATCCTATTAAAATTATTTGACTATATTTTCTCATGGAAATGAATTTCACTCATTAGGTATTTCATTCAAAGACAAACCCTCTTCAAGAGGATTTATGCTAAATTTACCACAAAACAGTTTCACTGAATGTCCACTAGTTCTTTTACTCTAAGCTTAGACCAAGGAGAAGAGTTTTCCAGTCTCAGCTGAATCCATCATGGTTTTTAACTAGTTCTGTGACATCACTCTTTACTGTCCTCTCTAAGTTAAATGATCTAAATCCCTTTAATCCCTCTTCATTTATAAGCCTGGCCTAATCTTTCCCCATCCTATTCGCCCTTCTCTGGTCATCTCAAGTTAATTACCATCTATTTTGAAATAATTCTGCTTAGTTCTTGCTTGCTGTAAGGCATAAGTGCAATTATTATTCAGTTTATTACTGAGGGAACTTGTTCTGGTTCTGAAAGAGCTATTCAAGAATTAGCTGGTCAGCTAGCCAGTAGCCTCATTATTTGCTCCTTGCCTTGCTGCCTGCAAGCTCTGTATTTTTAAAACGTTCCGGTTCTGCCAGAAACCCCCACTGGTAACAGGTAATATGCTTTACTGTATATCAGGCACAGGTTGATGTTGACCAATATAGGCTACATCTAGACAAATAAACAACATATTCTGCACAAATACTGTGCTGAGAACAAGGCTTAAGAAAAGCATGTGTCAAATAATTTTCTTAAGAATACAACATTCACCAAAACATAAATAGCCAATTAGGCAATGCTATTTGCTGGTTGCAGTGCCATCAAGCATTTCAAGCTTACCAGCCACCTTTATCTAACTCTGGATTAAGCTCATTAAGAGACTTACAATGTCCCACAGATTCTTTCCTTGTTGAGTGCTAAGTAAACCCATATGTTCCAAACTGTTCCCACCACACTTGAGCTCAGTCTTGCTGCAAGGCTTAGGGGGACAGCTCTGTCCCAGTGTTAGGTATCAGACTGCAGCTCATGTATTGAGCCTCAGTGCCACTGACTCCTCTCGCTGATACTGGGGCATCTCGCTTCCTTCTCAGCCCTGGTTCAGGCCCCAGCCAAGGGTCACGACCCCCTGCAACACAACACTGCATCATCTCACTGCTCTAGCCCACTCCTTCTTTCTGTTTGGGACAGGAGGTCAAGTAATAAACACCCAGGAGGTTTTCTTCTACCTTGCTGCTCCTGGGATGATTCTGTTCACCTTCATGGATGGGTCTGTTTACGCAGCTCGCATACTCTGCTATTATTTGGTTGCCTGCTTATTTTTGTTCTTTTACTCCTTTTAAAAAAACTCTTTTTCCATGTTGAGAACCACTTGAGAACCATGTTGAGGTCATCAACAAGGCCCAGTCATGACAGCTCCTGATGATCAGAAAAGACCCAAGGCCAAAAGCCATAATTTGTCACAGGAGGTCAGAGTTTAGAGCTCATTGAGAAAAACTACTCTGTATACAGACGTTAGGGAAGAAGAAAGCAAGCAGCTGTGTTATGTGGTTTGATTAACCTGCTTTTTTATTCATCACCAATTCTATCAGCCTAAGTTGAAGAAACATTACCAACAGGCAATTTTTAAAAAGAAAAAAGAAACAAAATCTGCAGTCTTTATGTGCACATATTCAAGTGCCATCTCCAAGAAGAACATCTATTGAAATAATTTGAGCTAGAAATATGCTGCTCATTGACAATCCAAGCTAACCAAGGGCTTATTGATCTCTCTCCTCCTCCTTCTCCTCCACTAAGAGAAAGAAAGAATGATAAAGAGCTGCTGTTGAGAAAAAATCTGCCATACTTAACATCAAGTACAATGCATAAAAATAAAAAGTTTAGAATTAGCTGAGTTACTGTCAACACAATATCATTGAACAACTACTTTTTTTTTTTTTTGCAGCCCTACCTTTGCCCTCTAAATTCTGCAACAGATGGAAAGAAAACAAAGGTAATAATATATATGTACATCCTGGGAATGCAAAGTTGCACAAAATCCTGTGTGATTGTACAAGCATATCCACATAAGCAGATGTTGTTACTTGTTCGCTTGAGGTCTGAGATGGCTGGATATAAGCCAGTTCCAGTCCAAAAACTACAGAACCATGTTACCTGGTTTATTATTTTAGGATTAGCACTATGATAACACATGCTACTGGCTTGAACCCAGCTGCCTGAGAGCACAGATGGAACAGGAGCACAACTGTCCAAACCTGTACACATAAACATGGCCCACGTGTCATTGCAGATCTCTGTTGGAGGAGCTAGGACAGGAACTCCATGGGATATACAAAATCAATCTGATTCTCCCTTCACTAACATTCTTATAGAAGTAATGTCACAAAAGACAATGAATTGCACCCAAGGGCACAGATATTGAGTGCAATGAGAACCTGGTTTAGCAGCATCTTTAAAGTATATTCATTATCCCCACTGTTCTAGTGTTCAGTTGTTTCCTTTTCCAGCTTCTGGGGTTTTTTTCTTGCATTTCATTACAGCCAGGATGGCTTCTGATGACATATTATGTGGCCAAATGCTATACTTTCATGCCTGGACAGTTAATACCAGGCAGCATATTAAAGCAGCACTTTCTGGTTCCAATTTTCCTGAAAATAAATTAAATCACTAAAAAGCAATTATAATACTAATTTCTTGTCAAGTTACATTGATATTTTGTGCAGAGGTTCCCCGTGTTGTGGCCCTACCTGGCAGGGTACTGAGGATGTTCTGGATGGAAACAGCATTCTGAGTTCTTGCTGGTAACTGGGGAGTGGGCTGCAGCTAATCAGCATATTCCAGGAAGAAATCAGCATCTTGGGTCATCAGGTAACTAATTCATTGTCCTCCCTAACTGGCTGTGTTTAATTCCATAGATGTTTGATAAATAAAGCCCACACAAGTAACAATGAATAAGATTGGATGTTTAGTGTCTAGCTGGATGAAACTACAAGAGAAGCGGTGGAGTTTCAAAATCATAATATTTTCACCTCTGTGATGTTTTCCATGTGACTTAGGCACTGGTTTTGTGAAAGACTGGACATACATAATTCTATCACACTGAAAAAGTCAAATACATCCTCCTTATTCTTAGCTGTGCACCATATCAGTTAAAATATGCTTCTTTCCAGGACTTCTTGTAGAGTTTTCCATGGATTTCCTAATTCCTATTAAATTATATACATACAGAGAGAAAAAGAAAAAACATCTATTTGATCATCCAATGCATCTTAATCCCACTGTGTGTTCATTATGACATACCTCTGTCATGGTTTAACCGCAGCTGGCAACTAAGCCCCACACAGACGCTCACTCACTCTTCCCCAGTGGGGTGGGGGAGAGAATCAGAAGAGTAAAAGTGAGAAAACTCGTGGGTTGAGATAACAGTTTAATAATTGAAATAAAATAAAGTAGTAGTCGTAATAGTAGTAGTAGTAGTAATAACAACAATAGTAATAATAATAATATACAAAACAAGTGATGCACAATACAGTTGCTCACCACCACCGACCGATGCCCAACCCGTCCCCAAACAGCGATCACTGCCCCCTGACCAACTCCCCTCAGCTTATATACTGAGCATGACGCCATATGGTGTGGAATATCCCTTTGGCCAGTTGGGGTCAGCTGTCCTGGCTGTGTCCCCTCCCAGCTTCTTGTGCACCTGGCAGAGCATGGGAAGCTGGAAAAGTCCTTGACTAGTGTAAGCACTACTTAGCAACAACTAAAACATCAGCATGTTATCAACATTATTCTCATACTAAATCCAAAACACAGCACTATACCAGCTACTAGGAGGAAAATTAACTTTATCCCAGCTGAAACCAGGACAACCTCCTGGTGTTTTACCTATTCTAACCATAATGGCAGGGTCTAATCTCCATTTTGGTGTCTCAAGTGGAATTTCTTTTTAAACCTAAACCAGGAAGCATGAAGAAAACATTTATTTCCTTCTTACCTCTGCAGGCACTTCAACCCTATAGATGCCATTGTTAGTGGTATTACAGTTCCCTGCTGCCTAGAGCCCCACTTCTGTTTTTGCCTAGGACTGTCTCGTCCTCAATAGGCTTAAACAGCTCAACATCTATGTCAGACAAAAGCCCTATTAAAGTCAAACCTGAGTTCCCATTAAAGTCTCTCCAGGGGTTCAAACCATAAGAGCATTTCCAGTCTAACAGAACAGAGCTTTCTACAAAATACAGTTACAGCTGTCACTTTTAAAGGTGACATAGTTCAGTGAATAGCGTACCACTTTTTCTATAAAATAGGCAAACAAGGGAGACACTGATATTCCATGGCTACTTCAGCCTTCATCTCCTGTTAGGCAGACAAAGGACAGCCTTCCAACCACCAGCCTGTGAAGTGCAGAGTGCCCACTCCTGCTAATGTTTTAGGAGCAACAGTTCTACTCTGCTATTGCTGAAAAGACTAAAAAATTCAGTGATGAGAACTAAAGAGAAATGAGCCCCAACAGAAGTTTTCAAAAACTGCTGCTTTACCACTTGTCGAGAAAAACAAAAACCTCAGTAGTGAAGTGATACTCTTTTTTTTAGATTTTTTCAAAGATGCAGAAAGAAACCAGACACACTTTTTTTTTTTTGCTAGGTGTATAATGACCCCAGTTTAAGAGATTATAGAAGAGCTCTGGAAGTGATGATCCACTTGTTACAACAGAGCTCTGCTTGTGTTCAGTGAAGGAGGATTCAGTAAAGAAGCCCTAAGAGTGTGTGCTTTATTTAGAGAACCTACACAATCAGAACATTTTTCTTCCATGTCTGATCACTCTCCTCTTTCAGCAGCCAGTGTTGGATGTTTTCTAAAGTTAAAAGGTTTATATTACTTTTTTAATAGAGTAACAATGCACTTTGGTACAATACCCATTGCATTTTTACATTTCAGTTGTGCACCTTGTCACAATTTTTCACACTTCTTGATGCTTTTTGTGTTGTTAAATCAATTTAAATATCTCTTCCTTGCATTAATAGCATTTCAGGTAGCAAAATCCTTAAAGTAATTTCAATTTTCATCACCTTTTGTTCCTCTTCCCCAGTCCTCATCCATGGAAAGATTTGCTGGGCTGGAGGAATATTGTTATGTCAAAGATATTTAACAGATACCACTACTTTAGTCTGAAGTGCACAATTCAGATTGCTATTTAGTCCAAATAATTTCTATTATAATCATTTTGCCTCAGGACTCTAAAGAAAATTAGTTTATATGCTGCTAATGTTCATTTACTATCTTTACTTTAGGCACTAAAAAAAATCAATATCAACCTTAATTCCCTCTAAAGAAAAGAGGACCAAACATTCAAGGGTACACTCACATAGAGAATTTAAGTGCACATAAGATGCATACAGAGAGAGAGAGACAGAGAGAGAGAGAACAATTTGTTTCTCAGTGATGCATTCCTTTCTCAGAACACTTTTTTCCTCTTTGACACTATCCACCTTTTTTGGAGAGCTTTTCCATAAAACTGATATTCTTAAATTGACAATCTTACTTGGCATGTAGGGCGGAGGGAAAGAAGGAAAGGAAAGAAGTATCTAAATATGACAAGTATGCTGTATAACAACAACTCCAAATTGCTGTATCTCAAACAAGTATTTCATCTGGTCTCTGTGCACACAAAATCCTTTTCTTGATTCCTGTCTTTATTACTAAGCTCCTGGTAACACTGTTAAAATCGCCTCACCTCCAACACATTAGGCTATTACAGATACACTAAAACCACTAGGGTGGCCACTTCCCGTCATCCAGAAATGCTTGTCAAAGAATCAGTGAACAATATTCCAGATTTGTCACAGGTGAAAAGGCAAGGGCAACTGTAGACGAGGTGCTAGCCTTATCTTTCCTGTCACTTAGAACAGGATCCAGACTATCTTACACCATCTTAATAGCCTCAAGAGCAATCAAGGAAACCAGTTCTCCTGAACTTATACACCAAGTCCTGTAAGTGCACAGACATACTCTAGAGGCATGCCCAGCAGTGGGAGATCCCTGCCTCTAGTGGACTTAAGGATCCCTTGGTCACCTTAAAGCAGCAGTAAGACCACCTTTAAAGACTGCTTTGGCTGGCATGCTCTGAGTTGATCACAACAGTATCAAATGAAACATAAAAGTCATTTAATTCCAGTATTTCTTCCATGTGACAGCTGAGGAGCTAACATACAGGTTGATACTCTAAGAAGGTAGGCGGTCTCGAAAGCTGTCCTAGCAGTCATTGAGATCCTCCTTGATTCTTAGACATCCGAGCTAATCTCTTGATTCTATATTTCATTCTTTACCTTTCTTCCTTTGTGTATCTTTACATGATTTTGCTGGATTTCTATCAGAAAAAGAGACAATTTCTGCCCTTTAGAGAGGGAGGTTTTGCCATCTTCTTCAAGAACAGAAATTAAGAAAGAAAACAGTATGAAGAAATTGAAATTATTTTATTTAAATGCTTTACATAGAATTCAGTCACCCAAACATGGGCATCCAGAGCTGTTTTAGGTGCTGGACATACCTAGCCTCCTGTGGGCCCAGCAGCACCTGAGGTACTGACTCTGCCCTGGCAGGTGTGGCACAGGAGCATCAGGAGACCCATGCCTTCCAGAAGCTGTAGCTGGAGGCAGAATGACCTCCCCAAAAGTACCTACACATCACTAAGTGCCTTTCCTTCAGCCACTGAATTGTGCCCTTTTTCTGATAAAACCATTGCACAAAATATAAAATGGTAATGTAACAAATAAAAATACCATGTATCAATGTAATTTCTCTTAAGGTAATAATACCATGTCTCCTATTATCAAAATAAAAATTTTGTTATATCAACAATTTTTTCAGTATCTATAAAGCTATATCGGGGGGGGAGGAAGGGGGAGGGAGGAAAAAACAACAACCACCACCATCACAAATAAAACACATTCCCATTTTTCAAGTTGCATTAATCAAAAATAATTTTCAGTCTTTATCCTTCCTTCCCAAGGTAATAGTTTCAGGTTCTTCACCACAGTGGTTGCTATCCATGGCCCCTTCTTGATTTTTTTTTAGCATCTTTCTGGTTCTGAAGTGCCCAGCACTGTAGCATTTTTTCTAGCTGTAGTGCTAGCAGCTCTCAAAAAGGGGCATTATCACCTTCTGTTCTAGCTGTCATACCTCTAAATATGCTGCAGTTCTAAACTGCTTTGACTTTTTGCTGCCATATTTCACAACAAAGTTATATCTAATTGTCTATTATTGCTCATAGGTCTTTTTTTCAACATTACTGATTTCCATCAATCTTCTTCCTGTTGAAGGTGTTTGGATTATTTTTCCCCAGATATAATCAATCTTCCTTCCTGCCCATTCTTTAAATCTTCTCTAGGAACCTGCCAGTACAGTTCTGTGAAACACTATTTCGGTGGTTTACATGAAAAAGCCCACATCATAAATGCATAATTTCTGATTTTTTCATTCTTTCCTGGAAAAATAAACATGATTTGCTCTAGTAAGCAACAGAATATAATTATTCAAAGGGGTAGAGCAGGATTACAAAGCCACTTGCAGCCAATGACGCCTTTCTGAATTTCAACAAAAACAGTGGGATTGCTCCAGTAATTTACTCACCAAAATGAGTTCAACCTCAGTGTGAACGGAGGGGTTCAGCCCACACTGAGCATGCAATATGACATTGTCCTTCTCACCAGGTCATGTCGGGCACAGCACTAAGTTAGAAAGAAGTTAAGAAAGCCACCCTAGAGATGCACAGAAGTAACAGCGGGGAATTAGGGGACCAACTGCTGAGGACTAACGGTCCCTTCATCTCTGGCACCCTCCTACTTAGAAATTCAGAAGTTATACAGAATCCTATTTAACATCAGTAAATACAGAACACTTTAGCTTTTGCATACTCATTTCCATGAAGAACAAATGTAATTGCAATGTATAATCAGAGTCACCTTTTCACTGTCGCAAAAGAGATTTTGAGCATTCATTTATTTCTGGGCTGTGAAAACCTCACATTTTGGAGGTATGCATTATTATAAAATAAGAAAAAAGCTCCACAATCAACATAATCTAAGAAACAGATTTCCCAGTAATTTTTTTTAGAGCCATTTCTTGGTACAGTATTAACCAATGTAATACCTTGACAAAGCTCTATGGCACAATAATTTTGTTTTATTTCAAATCTTACTTTTGTAACTGCTCTGCTGATGCAACTTGAACAAACAGAATAATTCTTTCTCCTTTATTTACTTGTGATTTCCTTACTGAGCTTGATGACAAGAAATTATTTTTTAGTAATAATGTTTTAAGATTTTCTATAGAAAACCATATGTCATATGTCAAATTTTGTCTTATAATGCAGTACAAAATCTATCTGAACTAGAGTTTCTCTACAGATTACCACTGCAAGGCCCATGTTGTGATTCAGGTCATCCTGAGGCTTCAGTAATGAGTGCAGAATATGCCACCATTTTCACCAGTCAGGTTCTAGTCAAAATAAGACAGTGAAAGTCTGTATCTTCTGAAAAAAGGGCATTGAATATTTTTTAATAACAATGTCTCAACTCCAGCAAGACATTCAAACTCTGCTGTTCATTTTGAAAAGTGCCTTCTATGAAGAAACATTTCAGTCAACTTTTTATTATAATTTTTCCTTCTCCACAAGGTAATATCTCCGAAAAATCCATCAGACTTTCTCCCTCTTCCCTTTGGAGGACGTTCTCAATATACAATTTTGTTACAACCCCTCTGAAATAATCTGTTGATTATCAATGCGAATCTGCTTAGTAGAAAGGATTATCTAGGTATATATTAACTACAATGAAACAACTGAAATGCACAGAGAGTGATTTATATTCCTCTGCATTTGTTATCATAATTTACTTTCCTCCAGTCCAGCCATGATTTATAATAATTCACATCCTGTTTCCATATACTATGAAGTCTTGGGGCAGAGAAAATCTCTGTTTATCAATACTAAGAGTAATATGTGAGGATCCCAAATTTGATTGAAACTTTTGGGCATTATTAAGAGTAAAAGAGAACTAAAACTATCTCATGGAATTAAGACTGCAAGTCTGCAAACAAGACTGCAGACTTATGAAACAACCCAAGAAAACAAGCAGTTTGACTCATGAAGATTTTAAGAACACAAGCACGAAAATCTTTATTGGTTTTGGAAGATTTTGAAGTGGCTCAGAACAGACTGGTAGAACAAAGCTGGCAAGTTATGATGCACTTCCTTTCCCAGATTAGACTAACCCTATCTCCTCTCCTCTATAAGCAGTACACATCATACACAGATTAACATTGTTAACATGAAATGTGAGATCCCTGAGCACGCTTGCAAACCAAAGGCATAAACAGTTCAACCAAGCGTGCTTCCTCAATGCCCTCCCACAGAACTCAGAAAAGCAGCAATAGCATTTGCTACTCCTTGTTTTAATGTGTATTTTATGCATTTTTAAGATTCTTTCTACCTCACAGTCTGTGTTCCCCATTTTTTTTGGTTATCCATGCTACAGATTCTCACACTTATGTTATCATTGCTTTCTAGTACAGAAGCAGGAGGAGCATGACTGTTTCTCACTTCAGGATGACAACTGCACCAGGCAAACATTAGAATGCAAACCAAGCCATCATGACACTAGAACCAAAGAAGTTAGAGCTGTGTGTCAAAACAGTCTCATAGGAAAAGTTCAGTCTTGGACTGCACACATCATTTGGTTATCTAAGGAATTAGGACACAGACAAACAATCAGATATGCTGGTACATTAATGTAAAGAGTATTTGCCACTGCTTTTTAACAGTACTCAGATACATGCTCCAGAGACAAGTTACATCACATTTAGGGCAGCAGAATGTGTCCAGGCTGTTACTGTAAATGATGCACTAAATTTATGTCCTCTCATAATTTGTTCATGTGTCTTTACTTAAAGTGATATCATCTAAATGATAAAATTATGAAAATGGAGATACTTGCTGGAGAGCTTGCAACTCTCCTAGAGGAATATCATCATTCAAGTCTTGAAATGCATGATTAAGAAACTTGGACACATCTGAAGGCAGAGCTGGGAGATTTTCAGCAGTAACCTTAGGAAAGATTACCAGATGTTCTTGGTTTCTAGGTACAACCCAAAAATAATGTCCATCATTCTGGGAAGATGGCTACTGGTCACATCAAAATCTTGCAGCTTTAAATAGTTGATTATTGATGAAACAGAATCACTGCTCATCAGAAAAGCAGTCCTGTTGTAACTAATCTTCAGAAAAAGAAACTCCAAAGGAAAAAAAGAAAAAGAGTAATGACTGACACTTAAAGGACCTCTGGGAACTGATTTTTGGACAGGTTTAGTCCTTTCACTTCCCTAGAATTAATTTGAAAGTTCAGGTGCTCAGAAGAAATTAAAATCAGTCCTGCAAACCACATTCAAAGATCCCAAACTGCTCTAAAAAATTTATAATTAGATTGGGGAAATGGTACGAAGGTAAAATCTCCCTTGTTACCCAAAGTACAGCCTCTTCCTACACTAGAAGAGAGGAAATTGATGGAACATGGTCTAGACAGTTATTCCAGTAGGAAACTGGGACTGATGGGCTCTGCTGTTGGCTAAACAAGACAATTCCTCCTACACCAGCAGACTCACAAACAGTTCAGGGTCAACTTACCATGCTTTACACTACCACTGTGCTGTTCCTATTCTTTCTCCAAGATGCTTCATTGATCTGCCTTGACATCTTCTGAAACTTCATCAGAACTATATACAACACTTCCTATGGGCCCTTACTAGACTATTTGATTCCAGCATGACCAGATCTAGTCCCCAAACTTGAAACTAAAGATGAATAATTAATGACAATTTGTAATATGGTAAAAAAGGTGAAATATCAGGTTTTATGTAGCTGAAATCCACAAAGCATTATAGGTATGTGGTTTTGCTTTGTTAAGAAGAGGATAAAATCCATTGGCAAAACACACACTTGGATCCAAGCCTGACTGACCATCTGAAATGATGGAGGCATAGGTAACCTCCCAATCAATTTTGTCTGTCCCACAGGCAACCCTGCCAATAAGATTACTATGTTGTTACTTCTAAAACTTCGTAACAGGGGCTCCTTAGCAAGATCTGTTTCTTCATGATTCATGCTTTCTAGATATATTTGAAAACTTCTACATTAACATGCCTACCTTCTGCTCTCTCTTGACTCCATTAGAGGCCGTATTGTGTTTTCCACTAAATGGTGACAGGTGTATCGCTTTGAGAATACATTGCACAAGGTAGCACTTACCTCGAATAAACTGGAGCCAATTTCTGCATCAGATGAGATCAGCAGAGCAAAAACCTTTAGTTTCATTAAACCATCAAAAACATAATGAAGGGCTCTGATAGACGTCCTCTAGCAAAACTGCTGACACAGTTTAAATATTATCATATGCACTAGGCCAGTTGTCTCCAAGATTTTTTAATAATGCACCCCATCAGTAAAAAGTTTTCAAGCACACACCCCAATATATATTTATTTATAAACTATATACATGTACTACTCTATTATTAAGAATAATACACTGTTGCTATTATTATTAATAACACTGTATTAATAATAGTATTATAAACATACTCAGAAACAAATATTTTAAAAGGATAAGATAAAGATAAAAGAAACAGTACTGTTAAATTTATTTAATTAATACTACAAAAAAAATTTCTTCCTGTACCCCAATGGATTGTCTTGCACACTCACTGGGGTGTGCAAATCCCACTTTGGAGACCACTGCACTAGACCACCCTGCTTCTCTGCCAGATAACATGTGTTTGTGCTATGGTTACACCAATACTGAGGTAAAATATAAACACAATGCATATTTATCAGAACCTTAACGATATGGCATGATTCTTCCCTAGAGGTGACCGAGACCCAGAAATACAATCCTTTCCTCTATCCTTATTATAGGTACCCTGTTATACAGCAATGGGGTTGGGCAGACAGCTGTAGAAAGCAGGGGAGTGCATCCTAAGCAAATCAAAATCAGAGTCACTATTGAACATCTGTTAGCGCCGAAAGGCACTCAGTTGATTGTTCCATGTAGACCTCATTGCCCTTATTTTCATTGTGCTGTGAAGCAGTTTGTGTGGAGCAAGACTGTATAGGGAGGAAAAACAAACTGTCAAAATGTTTCCACTAGCCCTAGGCCTGAATATTTTGTCTGTTCTCCAAAAAGTGGATATAAATCAGGCAATCACAAATGACAGAAGTATCACCTAAATTTCAGGGTCTAAAAGTTAGATCATAGAATACAAGGTAGCCATCCAGGCTGTGCTTATTGTCATGGGGGAGAAACCAGCCCTACCAGAGTGCTGCTCATGTCGTCCCATTGCAAATATTTAAGATAAGTCAAATAAATTGTTTTCTGAAGCTGCCTTCATCTTTCCGTGCTGTCTATGAGGCAGCTTATGATAACTAACGCCATCACATAGTGTTTGATCCTTTAAAGCAGGGCGTGTGAATACCACCCTGTATGCCTACCTGTTCCACTGCACATGCCACAGACATGGACTTATACTTGGAAATGCTTGAGATAAAGTTCCCCTTGCTATATATAACCAGCTTCATTTCTCACCCTACATCTACACCAATAAGACACAAAGACTACCACAACAACTGTGTTACTGTCACCCTGTTTTCATATGGTTTCTTATAGCTCTTATTTAATTTGTGGCTGTGGCATTTAGAATACCTTGTACACTGACAATATCAGTATCCAGAGAGATGTCTTGTGCATTCACAATGAATCACAGCTTTCTGACCTTTAGACAACAAAAAATAGAGGAATAATTATTCATGTGATTATTTATATTTTGGTAACGTCTGCAGGGCCGTATCATTTTACCATATACTTGGACACACTATTTGCCCTGTCAACCCTTGATTCAAAAAAAGATCCAAACAAAAACCACGGAGAACACATACAGCATACAAAAGAGCTACTGGCATAACAACAGCCTTTGGTATGCTGGTCAGGAAGAAAGAGAAAAGTTAAGAGGAGAAAGTTAAAGAGTGGGGAAAGAGGACGAGGGAAGGGAAAGAGCCGGAGGAAGAAAGGGACAGGCAGTGAGAATAACAGGACAAGACAGCCCATGGGAATAAATAACAGACTGCCAAATGAGAAAGGCAGTTTTCACCATTCAGTGCATCTGGAGCAGCCTGTTACCAGCAGTGAACCAAGCACTCGGTCGGCTGAGATAGTGGATTTCTCTCTACCACACAACAAGGATTTTTAGCTATGGGCAAGAAAATTTCTAGCACTTCCAGGTATCAGGTCTGCTTCAGGAAGATGTGCAGCAGACCTTTCCTTTAATACCCCTCAGATGTGCAGATACAGAAAAGGGATATGAACACAGACAGTTCTTGGTCTGCTGTTCCTGCTACTCCCAAGTACTGTCTAAAAGTCAGGATGACCATGGGCATGGCATATGTCATTGTAACAAACCAGGTATCTAGTGACAAAATATGCCTCCTGGGAAACAGATCTGTTGACTCTGCATGTTATCTAAGGTGTGTTTCCCTGTTACTGTGATGGAAAAAAATACCTTTAACTGACACAGACATTCCCAATACCCTCAGCAACATGTATCTCATTTCGCTGCAGCAGTTTCTTTTTTTTTGGCAACAAAAAAGCTTTATAGTACTATTAACACAGTGAAACTGAAATAAAATCTGTACCGTGAACAAAACACCCAAATATTAAAGAACACAAAAAACATTTCATCCTTTTTTCCTTTCTCAGCTTTTGATAGATCTGTAACTCTGCTGCCAGTTCTCTGACATGAAAATTGTAGTAATTGCAGTAGTCATGTACCTAAAAGGTCAGGATGCTCAGACACCTTAGACCTTAAACAACCAAAGTTTCTTCTTATGCTTTTGTTTTTATTAAAAATTTCTCTAAACCTCAGAAATATCGCTGTATATCCTCTTTCAACAGGTAGCTCTTACTTTACACATCACTTTTGATGTATGCTACAACACTATGTTATTAGCTGTTCTATTTAACAAGTATTTTGGCCAAATTTTGCTATAGCTCCTCTCCCATTGCTTCAGGAATTTTCTTTTCAATCCCAAGAGAACATGTTAACTTTTCCTCCTAGGTCCTTTCTTTAGGTGTTATGAATTATAAAAATGTGGCACATTCCACTCCTGAGGTGTCTGCATTCTAGCAACCTAGAAATTAGTTCTCTCACAGGCACATATTTACTACTTTAAAAGAGTTTTAAAACTTTCTAGAAGGAAGGCAGCCCTACATAAGTTCATGAAACAGATAATAAATTGCAATACTTCAGAGAATATTTAAAGGTCCCTTTTTGAAGAGAGAATTATCTTAAAGCAGATTATCAGTTGTTCTTGCTTCAGGGAATTTAAAAGCACTGTCTGTGTTAAATATTCTTGTGTCACTTAACACTTTTAAGATATACAGCCAGATGTAACCAAAGGCACCCCAAATGGTAAAAGGTCCACTTGAATTAGACAGGTAACCTTATTCTTGGAGAGCCTCAAATTTGTCACTTGTTGAAACCATTTATAATTAACTTTTCTTGTTCTTCAGTAATACACATCTTTCTGGCTTCTTGTAACAAACTACAATAAGTGTTAAAAACTGAAATGACAAATCCCTTAGGTTTAGAGCTATATTTTTTCTGTCAGACCCAAACTCTGTAGCCTTTATTCATTGTCCAGCTGCCTGCCTTAATAACATTCTTGTTTAAAATAGTCTTGGTGATAATAAAAAGAAAAAAAAATACATCATGAAAATATATCATGGGAATCGTGGGGTTTGTATTCTGAAATATATTTTAAGAAAGCAAGCAAATAAAGAAAGACTACTGAATTTAACAAATGACAAAAGCTATTTTAGGCTTTCACAAAGACCACTGTATGAAGATACTGTATTTAGTGAATTCTTCAGTACATACTTCACCTCTGCAATTCTCAGGACATTTCAGTCTGCATCTTGAAGCAAGTTGTTTTTGGAAAGGCTTTCTTCAAAATAACAGTTACCCTACCAACAGATGATACAGTGTAAGAACACACATATGGTCTGTTCTTCAGAGAATTTGAGGTATTGTCTTGCAAATGTGAGGGCTTTCACCAGTATTTAAATTTTACCACTTAGAAGTTCCCATTTTCAATAACTAAGATTGCTTTGTTTTGATTTATGGTCTTTTTTGATACCTCAAAGAAAGAGCATCTGTTCAGTATTCTCAAAACTTTACAGTATTTAAAGTACAGGCTGAAACCCTTGTGTTTGCTTTGTATACTGGGAAAACATCAAGCAACTATAACAGACACAATTTATCTGTGATTAACTGGTTTCTAAAAGCCTCATACAACCACAAATATCAGAATGACCACTATTTCCTACACACAAGGGGTCTGCATCTTTTTGCCTTGCTATTCCCCAGTGTAACTAGTGAGAATATAAATATTCTCAGCAGACCCAAGGACTGACAGCTTCATTTTGTTATGTGCAAAGAAAAAAGATAGAGATGCAAAGTCAAGATGGTCAAGTGTCTTCTCCCAGTCCTACTCAGAAGGCTCCAGATTGATTAAGTCCAACCAGACTTAAGAGCAATCAGGTGCCCAGTAATCCAGCAGGAATTAAAAAAAAAAAAGAAAGGGGGGGGAGGGGGGGCGGGGGGTTGGAAGGTGCATTTAATACCCAGATACAGACCAGTAATCACCACAAGAAGATTTTCTGAATTGAGAAAGAAGGCACAAAGTTACATATTATTGCTCTTCTAACTCTTCAGATTTCTGCAAGTAATAGATCAATGGGATCTCCCAGTCATCCCAGAGAGGAGAAGACAAGAATATGCTCTACACACTGATTCCTCTTTGTTAAAAAGCATTCTTCAAATTTAGTAGAAGGAGAGTTTGGTTCAGCGACCAACAAACTAAGAGAGAAATTGAAGTTCACTCTCTATAGGACTTACTGTTATGACATGACATTCCCTAAACACATTGGTTACCAGCACTTCAGAATTTCAGATACCTTTATAAGTAACTGCGATGGTTTAAATACTGTCAGTGTTTAAAAATCAGTACGTTAATATCAACTATCTCAAATTTCCATGTGTTCAGATTCCAGAGAAAAGTTTCCCTTCACATATAAGATCAAAACACATGTGACTTTACTGAGGCTCAGATAAGCCTTTGGGCTATTACTGTGCTGTGTGTTGATCCCAGTGGGCCATACAGATGGGCACTTTGACTGATTTCTGCAGTGGCAGGTATGAACTCAGTTTTATATAGTCCAACAGTCTTTCATACCTCTAAAAATTCACTCCCATGAAGACTTGTAGTTCTTTAACCATGCCACCTTCTCCCATAGTGTTTTTTATAGTTCAGTTTAGCTGTCTCAACAAAGATTTTATGCAGTGCCTCCATTTGTTCTTTATATCTAAATTGTATAATTGAACTCAAAGGTTAGGATTTGAAATATAGAAAAAACAACTCTTTTCAACATGATCCATAACACAACCAGTTCTACTTCTTTACTGAAATTTTCTAGGGACTGCCATAATAGATTATAAAGCTGTAAATCACCTGTATATAGTACATCCAGGAATCAATTTCAGTTTGAATTAAAATTTGTGCATTTCTGTCACCAGATACCAACAGGTGCACTATTCCTTTGTCTGCCAGAAAGTGTCCAAATTCATCACAGTTTATATTTTCCCTAATTCTCAGCTCTACATTTTCTTTAGTTGCAGTTCATATTTGAAAGTCAAATGAAAATTTGTTCCCAATGATATTGTGTGACAGCTGCTACACATGGCAACAGTGCATGCACTGACTGTTGTAATCACCACCAACAAAATTAAATGCTACAAAGTGGTACAAAGTTGTAGTGCATGTAGTTGTTCACTTTATTCAAATGACAGTATCATTAAAGCCATTGAAATATTGGAATTTACCATGGTCTAGTTCTGTAACATCACACCCCCTATCACTGAATGGCCTTGAACACACTTTACATGAAGGCAGACACCTCAAGAGCAGAAGCTTTACTAATGGCATGAATAATTCAAACAATCACAAAATTGCAAATAAAATAATCTCTACAAAGCTACAAATAATGTTCGGATAATTTTATTTAAAAAATAACTATATGAACATTTTGTAATGTTGGATGCACAACCTTACCACCCCATAATTCTGCAAAATCCATTTCTTCTCCCACATCCATGAAAAATTAGCACATATATTTAGCTACATCGCATTGCTTCTGAAGTCATGAACTCCTCATAGAATTGCAGAAATGTTTCAAGATGCATTTTGGAAGAACAGGTGGGTGTATTAGAAGAAACCAAGTTAGGTTGGGTGAGGCAAAAAGAGATTATTGACTTCAGAGATTAACTGAGTGATTTAGTTGAAAAAAACAGTCTAAAAAACCCAAACTTCTCACAAAAAAAGATATTTCTGTTATGTTGCTGCTGATGACTGCACCTCATATTCATGTAGTCATCAGGAACATATTCTTTTTTATTAGATGATCTTTGGGCAAGGTTTGCATGTGCCTATCATACTGTGAGTGCCCGTGAAATGGCAGTAATTAATGATGAATCATTTATTCATTGAATTTTGTCTCTTCTTATGCTTGAATACTGACACAATTAGTCTGCAGTTCTTAGACTTACGTTTCAAAACTGGTGTATCCAATTATTATCCATGAATATTTCTTGATAGGCAGCTTGCACTCGAGCTGTTCTTACTGAAAATATCAGAGCATCAGGGTTCAACAGGCAGATGAAACAGATTATATTCAACAAGCTTTGAGGGGAAATGTGTCCAGTATGGCCCATTTCATTATATCAGATATCCTAAACTCTCTTGTTGAGTTAGGTCATTCTTGCTGTCATCAAGAGGTCACATTTCCCAAAAAAGTAATAGGGGATTCTGCACATTATATCATGTGCCTCAGCAGGAAGGAAAATGAATGCCATACGCCTGCTCTTCTGCATTTATCAAGTTAGGAGATGTCATTATTAACATTTGCCACATTGCGTCTGAGAGGCAGTGACAGGATGTGCCTTTTACCTCAATGCCATGTTTGGAACCCATCATGAAAATCTGAGAAAGCCTTTTAAATACCTATTTTCTCCTTTCATTTCAACAAGGCTCAGAAGGCCCTTTTCCTCACACACATTGCTTTTCTACAGAGTAATAATTAGAGGTGCTTGTATCTGGCTTAGAGTAGCACAAGTGTACATCGTGTCTCTTGTTCTTTACACAACAAAAATAATTAGTCTGAAGAAATCACCCAGCTACAGCTGAGCATCAAAAACTGTTCTTAATTAAACTATAAAGCACATTTATACTGTGGCTCTGGTTTCTACTAGCTTCTGAAAAGTGGGATATACTTGGTGGTCTGTGAACAGAGTTGAGACAGATATCCAAGCTATCTAGCTAATTTGTTTAGTGCTGTCAGGCCCTGGGATCCTAATGCAGTCAACAACAAGAAGTACTTGCAATGCCTACTCAAATATGTATAGCAGACAGTCTGTCTATGACCCAGAATCCAATTGTAATCCACAGAATACCTTAACATTACTTCTGAATTTATTATTCTGCCTCCATCTGTCACCTTACAGTGATCATCAGCCTGTTTTCTTCATAACTTCTATGCATTTTATTAACAAGAGCTACTTCTTAAAGCATCATTTCCATAATTGAACATGAGCACCTAACACAACAAAGCAATGTGCTGAAAGTCACTGGGGCAGAATTATAATAGATATAAATAGAATCCAGCTTTTCCCATTCTCCTATGGTGTAAAGAATTAAAGCTGTTCTTTTCTTTCTAGAACAAATATTATGTTATGGCACTAACCCAAGCATTTATTTTCAACCATTTCCAGATTTCAGCATATTTTTTCCATGCAGTCAGATGATGTATAGTGCAATTAGGTGCTCTGGAAAAGGAGTAATAATATCATTGAAATGTTATAAAAAATCTCTTAAAATGCTAACTTGAGAATATGACCAACTTAATCAATATTTCTCTAGTCACCTGTAACAGACTTAATTCTCCTGAGAAATCCTAACAAAGCTGGAAAATCTCTGCTTGCCTGGAAAAGAACAGCTTTGCTATATCTTTCTGTCATTCAGGGGACACGACGCTTGGGTGCATAGGAACATGGGATTAGGTGGAACCGGATTGGTCCTCAAGCTTATTCCCAGTGACAGCTGACAGTCTGGCAATAGATCCACTGAACATCACTTCAGGTGCCTATTCAGTAACAACCAAAAGTTTAGGGCCTATCTCCAAACACTTTCCAAAAACCAGCAAGCCAAAGAAACAACAGCAAAACATTACTGCAATTCACATAATGCAACAGAAGAACATAAAAAGCCTGCAGTGCAATCTTGCCCCTGGGATGAACACATAAAAGCCACTGACAGGGGTTGAGAGCTTACAGTGATTTTTTTCAGCAGCTGAGTTGGAAATTTGCTTTCTAAGGCATCTTTGTGCTAAGGTTCAGGTCTGGTTTTTTTACATTCAGAGCTATCCTGCTGTTCTCTAGTCACAGAATTAGAAGGTATAGGCAGGGAGAGAAACACCCTTAAGGGAGAAGACCCAGCTCTTTCTCCCTGTGTTGTGTCACAGCCAGGAACAAACACAACATAAAAACACCATGGATCACAGCTCAATACTTCAGTTTCTATCTTGTTTTGGAGGAGCTGAGGCAAAGGACACGTGTACAAACTGCTACTGCAGGAACACAGGACAGCACAGCTCAGGCTAATGTGAGGAAGAAGCTCCTGAGTAAATCTTGATGTAAGACAAGACCAATCCAGAGGAAGCCCGTTACACTCCCTGGTGCTGGAGAATTAAGCAAAGTTCAGAAAGGAGTGCTGTAAAAAAGACTCAGGTAAAAGAGTATTTTCTCTTCTAATCTGTCGTGCCAGAAGAAGAAGATAATATTGAACCTGATGCAACTCCACCTCAAGCACACCTCCACAATGGATGCATCTTGGACATTAATAACTGCAGTGGTAGAACTGACTTGGAAGTTTGTGCTTAGCACATCACTGAGACCTTTTACCTGTCCTAGTACAAGCTGGCCTGCTCCTCAGGCAGACCTTGGGCTATCTGAATCTTTGCGAAAAATGCCCACAAAAGTCAGAACTGTGAGGGACTGAGTTGGACCCACAAAGTAAGAACTAAATTCTGTTTTCAGCTGAAGAAAACACTCTTAAACCAGCTGAGAATAGCGCAGGGAGTTAAATTCCTTTATTATGTGTTTCCAGCTGCAGACTTTGACAAGGGCTTCTTTATTTATACCCTGCAAAGGTTAAGCAGCAACTAGGCAAAAAGCACGTTATGGCACTGACAATTTATTTAACTGTGGTGATATTAAATTGCTGTGTATGTGGGAGGGACACTATCACAGAAACACGTCTCCTTTTTCCTTTTCTCATATTCTGTTTTTTACATCCTAAAGCTACATACTAACAGCTTCACCCACAGAGCAGCATCAGGTAAACTATGTTGATGAATCCCTTCATCACATAATTTCCTGGGGAGATGCTCGTTACGTGCTTCTCCCCAACCAGCAATAAGAAGCCTATGGCTTAGTAGGTGCAATTAAAATCTTGACATTTACCACACACAGTACTTACAGTTACTGTGATATTTACAGTATGCCACACTGAGTTCTGAATGCCACAGATACTATAGGGAAGGTAAACATTGCCATGCATGAAAGATGTAAGCCCTGGTAGTTTTCAGAGTCTTATAAACAATGTATAAATCATCGATAAATAAAATCCTTCCTTTGATTCCTTTATTTTTCTCTTTTGGGGGGAGATAATTTTGGAAAGAAAATTTTCCCCCTTTTAATGTCCAATAATTACTTTCTAAGAGGGAAAAAAAACCCAGTATTTACTGCAACAGCTTTAGTTTCAGGGGATAAATAAGAAGCTATTCATTTAACACTCCAGATCAAGATTTGAGCATATTATTGGCATGTTTTACACATTCCGGTGATTGTTATTTTTTGTTTCCTAAAGAAACTAAGCTTATGCAATCATACTATCATATTCTGTGTGGAAGCATGTAGCCTTTCAAGCATATTGCATGAGGTCTATCAGCTTTTTGCACAGTTTTGTCAAATTTGACAGAGAGATCGAGGTCCAAAAGCTTATTAAGTACATTCATCTTTTGTGAAAGCACAAGGCTGATTAGAGACAAGAGATCCAGTTAGTTGTCTCACTGAGGGAAAGACTAATCTCACTGTTTGCTAGACACCATAGCATCCACACATGACAGTCATTTCAAATGCCCCAACAACAGAAAAAACTTTAATCAGAGTTTTCAAACAATTCAACCACAAAATACCAAGCCATAGTTAACGAGACTACTGCTCACAGAACTTCTTGTTTCTTTAATGTTTAGAATCAGAGATATCTGCAGTTTAGAAAATCCCAAAGCCTTTTATCTGCTCTCAAGCTCCTACGAATATCAAGTAAATTCGGGGAGCACAGATTGACCAAATGGCTATTAATATATAAATAAAATGGTCCAGCTACAGCCCATGGTCTAGGAAATCCTGGTGAATCACTTTGCACATACACCCTGTTCCTTAGGGTTTTTTCTGCAAAATGCCTTTGCCAGAGACAGAAACCTGAGCTATCTGGACCTTTGATTAGACCCCATTCAGCTGCATTAAGGCTCTTATGTTTTGTGAATTCTGGATAACTACTTTGATCATAATTGTTTTTCACTGACCTCTCTTCCAAGAAAAACTCAGCCATTTGCTATCCCTTCCCTTAAATGAAATGGTGTCTGCATTTCATAATATTAAATAATAGATTGATCAAACTCCCTGATTTCTTTCCTACAAGACTTCTTTTATTGGCACAGAATTCACATGGGATGAAACACAATTCTGCTAATGAGATGATTAAGTTAGGCACAGCCTGATTGGAATTTTAAATGTCTGGGCCTGAATGGGGACTTCTTAGTCCACTTAAGTTGACTCTCTAGAGAGTTTAGGCAGTCAACAGATAAATGCAGAGGAAGATCTCGTTCTCCTGTTACACCTCCCTCCTTCTGCAGCAGAGCATTGTGCCCCTTTTTGTTAACATAAGTAAATCTAAAACCACTTCGTTAGAATCAATGCCAGTTTTTCATATAAATAAGAGAGAGAGATGGAAGAAAAGGGGAAAAGAAGAAAGGACGGAAAGCAAGCAGGTCCAACCCTGACACCAGGGACCTTGATTCCATTCACTGCAAAAATTAAGGGTGGGTGTAATTCCCTTTACTTTACTCATATAAGAAAGTGAAGCGCTCGCTCTCTCACACACACCCTCTCACACTGTTTCTTTCTCTTTTCCTGATGCTCTCAGAGACTTCTGTCTTTAATTAGTTGTCTTTGCCATAAGTTTCTTTAAATTGTAATTGGATGATCTTCCAGATTCTGGGGGACTCCTTTGTCACAGGAATTCCTGGGAATATAAACCTTATTTGATGAAACTAAGAGCTGCTAAATTAACAAAGGACTGACTACAGATATGATTCTTTGTTCGTAGTAGGAATCCTGTTTTAACAGCAACTATTTCTAAGGAACTCTATAAGAAAATAGGTAAGCTTGTACATTCAGGTTCTTATATTTTATTTTCTGCCACATAAGACTCTGAACTTACAAATATTGTTTTTTCTCTGTGTCTCTGAGAATGTGGATCTTAGCCTGCACACCTGCTACCCTCAACATTAGAGATTCCAAATGTATAGACACCACTTGAACTAATTTCCCCAAATCACTTTTATTTTTGCACTAAGTGTGCCTGTGGCTTATAATCGCATGAAAAATCCCTACAGGTAACAGCACCCTCCTAGCCAGGTGGGCTCTGGCTGCAGCCAGCCTAGAGTGGACATTCACATACCTCCAGAAATCACCATCCACTGGAGCTAGAGTGACCCCATACTCTAGTGCAAGATTGAGATGGCCACAATGACTATAGTATCAGATGAAGTAAATCACCCTCATGATCACAGCATGTGTTTCAGGCTTCTCTGAGGACTTCGGTAGAATTGAGCACGTGGCCTGCTTACAGCCAAAAGCCTCCAGTAAGAGCTTCCAAAGGAATGAATTTGGGTGTCTAAGAGTTAAGTCAACTGGAAAAAGACAGCAGCTGGAAGTCCATCTGGGGCTCCGACAGGATGGATGGGATACAACTTATGGCATCTCATATTACAGAATTAATTCTCTATTCTTCATCCTTAATTCCTCATTATCATCAACAAACTGTAGCTCTTGTTTTCCTTTTTTCCTCTTTCTTGCTCTGAAAGACTGTCATGAGCAAGTATATGAGAAATTAAAGCCTTTTTTTCCACCACAAAGATCTTGTGGTAGCACATAGCATCTGTAGTGCTTTCATTTCATCTAATACTTTGCCATCAGCTTTGGGACTATGATCTCTGTCTCTACTTTCATACAAACACCATTCCACTCCCCACCACCACCACAAATATGTATGCATACACATCTTAAGTTTAGCAATTCAACACAATGGATCAAATACCCTATGAAAGCAAGAATGGCTCAGTTCTTGGAGATCGTAACACAGGATGTTGCATCTAAAACTAAATCAGAAGTAACTAACAGTGCAGCAAAAAATTCTGGCAAATAGCCTTAGCTATGAAAATAGTGCAAGTCCACAAGACACCTTTCCTGGCTTTCTCTTCATAAATCTGCCATGGATGGACAAATACCAGCTTTGTTTCTGCCTTCCAAAAGTTCTTTTACTTTGATAACTGTGCTCCCCTTGTTAGATGCAATTAAAAATCAAGAGTTAAGCCTGATATTTATTTTTATAGTGAACTTACATTAAATGCAAAATATAGATGAATATATGCCATTTTAGCATTTTTGTTGTGCCCATTATCTTAGTCCTACAGAACTTCAGAAGAAGATCCAATGGTATTAGGATTACTTTAATACACAAATTATAGGTTCTTGCCTATAAGGGACCATGCAAAGGGACCATCCAGGACATCCCACGCTGTCTCAAACAAACATGTTGAACAGTCCCTTTTATAAACTGATCAAGGTCCATTCTTGAAACTTGTTTTATTTTCCTTCCCACAAATAAATTAAATCAAATTGGGCAGAATTTGGGGGCTTACTTCCCTGTTCAACAAAACATTAGACTGCCTAGGGTATCGCTCCCTAAGAAAACATAACTACATTTTGTTAAGTACTTTATTAAGATGAACATAATGTAAACTAAAGGCTGATAATAGATAACAGAAGAATTCCACTTAGCGTTTTTCCCCTTTGTTCATGTTCTTTCTTCCCTTTCTTTCATTTCTAATTTTCCCTGTTTTCTTCTGTGTATACCCTCCATAATTGGACTAGGAGAATAACGTATTTGGACACAATGTTTTTTACCTTTTAAGCCTGGACCTAATCTCTCTCTTGCACAAGTTTTTCTATGCCTCTGTAACAACTGAAATAACGAATGAGCAAAAAGGATTCTGTAGAAGGAAACAGAAGGCAGCTCTCTACCCACCAGAGAAGTCCTTGAATGCCTTTCACCACTCCTCCTGAGAGGCACCTGAGGTGCAGGTAGCCCAGAGGGGCTTGTCACAAGCTTGCAATGCCTGTGGCAAGTGGACATATGGGAACTGATGCTCTTCCATCAATAACACATTTCCTGAACACATTCAAATGTCCTTCTTTCAGAAAACTGTCTCCTTTGTAATTGTTTATCACAGAAAGACAAAGAAAGTTAGAACAACTCCAGTTAAACTGACCTTAGTTAATGAACCTTGTAATGTCATAGACATTACTGTGGAAAACTGGCCATTACCATTACTGTCTAATTGGGAAGTCACTCTACACCTGAATTGAACACGTGCCACCACTTGAAATGCCCCCCTCGCCGTGCTCAGAATCTACCAAGGTCCACATGGGAAGAAATTCATCTTCAGAGTCCCATGACTTTAACAGCCTCTGTACAGACATCACTGTTAACTCATGTACATGTGATTAACTAAAATATCAAAACGATTAAGGGATTTAATCATTAAATGTCTGTTAACTTCAGTAAGAGGTCCGTAACTAAGTCTGTAAAAACTCATGCCACCAATACCATTCTGTAGGTTACTTTTTTATTTTTAAGCCAAATTCTTTGCACTTAACTGGAGGAAAAAGAAAATAAAATCCCATACTTTGTGTATGTTTTAACAACAGAAAGAATATCTTCAGGTTGTCTTCAACATCTCAATTCTGTGAAAAGGACATTATACTTTGTAAAGAAAATTATTCTGGAAAAAAATTAAAAACATTAACCAATTAAAATAATTTAACTTAAATTAAATAATATTTCTACCTCCTGAATAAGCTCTGAAAGGATTTAATCCATAAAATACTACTATATAATGGAAGTAATTATGAGGTTTGACAATTCTTATAAATTGAGCAGTGCGATTATCTGCACTTCATTAAGTGCATTAACATGTTGTGTAAAATACTTATAATCGTATCACTCAATTTACTGGCCTTAGCAGACGTTGTAAAGCAGCTCACAGCAAATCCAATAAGGTAGCAAAATATATTACAATACACCTTCTAGAGCGTACATAAAAGTACTGCCCTCTTCTGGCTGGTACCTGAACACAGTAGTGAAGAGGGTCTCTGGCTTACAGATTTGTGCTTTATTCCATGGGAAACTCTAAAACTCTGAAAAGTTATTATATGCAACAGGGACAACGCTGAAGACCTGGGCAGGCTCTGTTGAGTTATACGGCCTCTCATTCTACCATGAAAGCCTGCTTTCATGCCAAAACTTTAGTAAAAATGTAGGTTATTTATTTCCTGGGACTGCATGATACCACTCTCTCTCATCCTTCTGGGGCCTTTCTAGGAAAGCTGCCACTATGGATTTCTCTGCATCCCAGGTAGCACTGGTGAAGTTCAATAAGATGTAATTCTCTCAAAGGTTATAGACTCTCTTAGGTGTTCTGGGTTGTGCATTCTGTTGGTTGTGCATTCTGTTTTAAAGGGAGTAGGCTGCGCAGAAGAGAAATACAAAGACACCCCCTCAGCCTCAAAATAAAGGAAAAGTAGTAAAGAGGAAAATAGGAATGCCTACAAAAATAAACAAATTCACCACAAATTTAGTTCAGACTTTTTGTTTCCATTTTTGAAAGAAAGCAGATCTTGCCTTGATACTCCTGAAAACAGGTATGGATGTTCTTAATTTAGAGAGCGTTTACATTAATGGGATTAATGACATCCTGCAAATGTCATTGATCATTTAATTGCAATTAACCATTACCAGCATAAATATTTTCAGAAATCACTGAGGTGGTGGGATAGTTTTGTTTTTCTTATCCACTCCGCACCCCAAATATTTGTAAATTCCATAGGTGCGTGCAATTCAATGAACTCAGTTCTCAGTTTGGAATTTTGTTACTGCTGTGTCCTTTTGTTTACAAGGGTTTCGAAATTTTGTTCCTCCTTCGATGACCAGTCACAGCATTTTGGCAAGCAACCCAAGGAGAAGCTGACTTATGAAGGCATGTGACGGGTATTCTGCATTTCTGTATAGTATGCTCAATATGTACGTGGCAGGAAGTTTTCTGGACGCATACAGCCACAGCAATACATAGGGATTTATCTGCATGACACCTCTGCTACTCAAGGTTATTGTTTTGTAACTCATTCTCTTGATTAATTGTCTAGCCAAAATATCCTGCTTTAATTAACAATGTTAAAGAAAGAGACTAACATTTTTGTTAGCATTTCAGCATTTAAAACAATTAGTTCTATTTCAGTGTCTTCTAAAAAGTGACGAAAAGTTTCTAACCATTCTATACTGAAGAAATGCTAAAAAGTGGAGGAACAAGCAACACTGTTGCCATTACAGAAAGACCTTGAGAGGACCCAGTTTTGACCTAAGAAATAGTTTGTTTTCTAGTAAGAGAAAAAAATTATCTTTTTTATGATCTGTAATGTTTCACAATATGCATTTTTCTGCCATCCCAATTTATAGTGGTGGTATCACAGCTTGTAATTTGCATAAAAGTCATGCATTTCTAACAGAAAAAAATTCAATGTAGGAGTCTTTCCAACTATTAGTGAAGCACATACATATGCCTGATTTTTTTTTCTGGAATGAGTAATAGTAATTCTTTGAAATAGTCTTTTCTTTGAACAGAATTCTTTGGAGCTCTGTGGGCAGTTCATTAGGTAATAGAATTGAAGGAATGACTTGTAGCTGACTAAAAGGGTTACCCCAGTCTGAACATATGCAGACTCATGCAAGCATCCAAGAGAGATCTGTTACTGCTAAGCTACCGCACTGCAAGTTTAATAGCAAACGTGTGCTTACTGTGACTCAGTGCACAATATGGCCCACCACCCTTCAACACAAGAAAGAAAATAAATAAAATTAAGACAAGAATGTAGCTTTGACATTTCCAGTCAGACATTCTTAACTTGTAATCTTGCAAGAATATTGTCAGCATTGTAACATTCAACTCATTCAACTCTTCTACATCACGCAGATGAGCAAAGCTCAAGTGACTTGTATTAGCATAGCATATTAAAAATAGCAGTCAGTGACAACTGCAAACTGTTGTTTCTCACAGAGGCCCTGGGTACTTCTGTACTGTTAGGGTGGGGGAGAAGGAAAGATTAGAACAAGTAGGGAAAGTCACAAAGAAATAAAACGAGAAGTGAAGATCCTACTGAGAAGGACCAGAACACTTTGGCATTTATCATAATGTAAAAGAAGAATGATAGTGGGCATCTCTTTAGTAGGCCAATGTTCGGTTTGGTTTTTATTTACATTATCCTTTATCTCTTAGACGCCCCCCAAAAAAATCACAATCATAATGCTAAGTTTGGTAAGTCCTAATAAGTTTCTTCAGTTTTTAAAACTGAAAAAATATTTTCAGTTTTTAAAACATCTGCCACGAAGCTAAAACAGACTGAGGAGGCTTGACTATGTATATATCTTACTATTGAGGATATAGTCATATATGTCACAGCAGAGTACATAACATGATGTGCATAAAGTCACGTCTTGTTATGTAAACATACAGAATGATGAATTGTTATTTTCAGGCTTTGCTTTCTCTTCAGAGAAAAAAAAACAAAACACTGTCTGCTTTAACAGCTTCCTAGATCTCTCTAGAACTGCCCAGGAAAGTAGACCATATATCACACACATACACTATTTATTAACTACTCTCAAAACAGAATTTGACCTAAGGAAGGAAGGAAAGCTGATTCTTGGGTAGCTTAAGCTGTATCATTACTTTTTTCTGATAGATATTACAATCTAGCCAAGATTTATGAAAATCTTGAAAATAAAGTTTCAATTGTATTTTCTTCATTTTTTCTTTTTAATATCAGAAGACATAACTCTAAAGACATTAGATGAAACATTTATTTTCTCTTTCATTTTACAGCTTTTTAAAAATATTATACTGAAACCTGAACAAAACATGCTTCAGCTGAACTGTAATGCAGAAGTTTGTACAAAAAATGTAATACAATTTTCCTCTGTCTCAAGTCATAATGAAATTATCAGATGTCAGAAGTTCTAAAGAAAGAGAAATTCCAAGATTCATTTAGGGCTAATCTAATACTTGAAAGACTTTAGTTCCCTGTTACATGGGCTTTTCTATGTGACTGGGTCAGTGGCTTCACGTACAGTTGGATGATAACAAGAATTGAACTTAGCACTTGTTAAAAGTTACTAACCTTCACCCTCAAACTACCAGAACTATTGGCTCAGTAACAAATAGTATGATCTTGCATAATAGGGAAATGTATCAGTTTAAACCACCTTGAAGAATAAATGCATTCAGGACGGCCATAAAGTTATACTAGATACATGCGTAAGGTAAGTTCAAATCTCTCTGCATTCTGTTATTATTAGTACTTATATAGAAAGTAACAGTAGTTGCTACCAAAACATATTTATCAGCCTTGCATAAAGAATATTAAAGTTCATAATAGAGTTTTTAAAATAAAGACTTTAGGAACTTGGGATCAACAGGCAGAAACTGGGGGCATAGGGAGAAGGAAGAGACTCCTAAGGATCAAAAACATGAAAAGAAAGAAACAGTCAAAATTCAGCATTGTAAAAGGCTAACAAATGTGTGCTCTAGAACTGCCTACTAAGCTTTTTTGGTATAACACAATGCTCTTCAAAAAAGGGAGGGGGAGCATACTGAGCAGAATGATTGCAAAATTTGAAGATGGTATAAAATTATTTGAAATAAACAAGAGCAGAGAGAGGAGATAGAGTATTCACAAAGCTAGATAAACAAGTATATCATAGAAAAATGTTGACTATTGACAAATGCAAGGGAGTGCACACTGGCAGGAATACCTGGAATTGTTCACACATATCATTGAGTTCTAAATCAGCTGTAGCCATTTGTTAATAAACCTCGAGTGTCAGAACAGATAGCTTTTGGGAATAATTTGCTTGATACCCAGCAGCCAACAGAAAAAGCTTACAATTTGTCAGGATGTATAAAGAATGGTACTGAGAATAAAAATGAGATTACAATGGCACTGCATAAATCAATAGTAAGGCTTTACTTGGAGAGTTCAGTCATGGCTACACAGCTTAACAGAGATATAAATGAAATAAGGAATCCAGAAAATGATGACAAAAAAACTGTTAAACTGCAATTACTTCATATCTTCTAACCCAGAGTTAAGATAAGTAAGGCAGCATGCTATGAAGGAGGTTAAGTAGTTGCTCTTGCATACCATTTGTAGCTTCAAAACAAGAGGGCATTCAATGAGTGAGGTTAAAATGATAACAGAAGAAATTATAATGGATATAAATTTTCATGCTTCAGGAAACCTAAGTATCAACCACTAAACACCTGGGATTACAGAACACTCCTTGGATAGGTAACTCTGCCAGTGACTGTTAAGTAAGATTTTGATATCTTTCTCTTCCATGTAATTGGGGCCACCACTGGAGACAAGATATTGACCAACAGTGTCTGACTCAGTCTGACAGTTCCAGTGCTTCATTGTTTAAACTGCAGTCACAGATCATTAAAGAGCTGATACTAAGAGTATAGTGCTAATATTCAGTCATGAGGCATTTCTCACATGTGATTTTTAAGAGGTACAGTTCTCCTGTTAGAAAACAAAACTGCAAAAATGCTAAACATTTAAAACTACTAGAAACCATTTGAAAGACAGGAGGACATACAGACAGAAAAATACCATTTTCTCAAACTCAAGAGCCAGGAACTTCTTTTTACCATGTGTAACTTCTTAACATGAATGAGACTACTGACCCTAGACCAGCGAAGCACGTCCAAGATTGTAATTCAAATACTGCGAGCCCTTTGATGAGTTAACAAAAAAGAACATGTAAATACAGCCCAAGCCCATGTCACCATGTTCCTTCCTGTCATATTTGCTCAGATGGTGCCCTTAAGTGCAGGCTTTCCTTACAAAAATCCGTGCACAGTGGGAAAGCAAAACCATTACATGTTATGTTGGCAAAGTCCACTCACACAGACTCTGATCAAGGATATGCCATGATCTGCATATTCGATCCCTGATTCAAGTTGGACTTGCAACAATCATTTGCACCACTGCAATACAAAAGGTGTCATGCTGAACCTTGTCTGAAAATAATCTTTCTGCAGAAGTGCCAATAACAGAAGTTTATAAAAATATAAAGGACAAAGGAGCTCTTAGTCAGTTCTTGATAAAGGAGAAAAATCTCACTCATTGCAGAATCTGTGAAGCTTCTGGAGCTTATTATTGACAGTTCTTTGGGGTTTTGGTTTGTTGGGGTTTTTTTTTAAACAGGTTAAGCACAACTACCATGGGAATTGAGTTGTCACAGTATTTCCCATAGTTCTCCTCTGTCTTGCACCACAGTAAAATCATAATGCAAAAACCAAACATGGGCAGCTTTATTCAGACTGCAAATCACACTGCACGTCCTTGATGCTTTCCCTCCTAGTATCCCCTTTACAAATACTTTCACTTACAACAAGAATATCCACTGGGATTAACTCTGTTGAAATCCACTTCCTGTTAAAGGGATTGTGTGAAATTTGGTCATAAACAACTAGAATGGCTACATTTTGATTTAGATGTTTCCTAAGTTTGCTTTCATAAGAGTTTTTTCATTATGTGTGAATTATTTGCTCTGGGACTCCTCCCTAGCAAAAGAGAGTCACAGAATCTACAGGCTCCACAGTAATACATATTAATATTCTGTCATTAGAACGATCTGACAGTACATTAATACCTATATATTTATCCCACCTTTTATTTCAGAAATGTTAATAACAGTTTATATGTCCAGAAATCACCCTTATAATCACAGAGGTCTCAAGCATAACATAGACTATAGTTTAAGCACTGATTTCTAAATTTGGCCCAATATCTTGTAGTGAACTTCCTTTTAGAAAGACTTCTCTTATTGATTTAAACCCCAAATACAAATAAATACACCAGTATTCCTTAGCATTTTTAAATGCTTAGTCACATCTTATATTAAAATGTACAGTTTACATCCTATTTGAAATTGTTTCCCTTAAACTACTGACTTCAGTTTATAGACACTGAAACTTGTAATCTGCAACTACTACTGCACAGCATTCTACATTTGAAAAACCACTTCATGGAAATGCATATTCATTATGAACGCCACACTGTATTTCAACAAAACTATGCTTTTAATCTGATAAGATTGCTTTCTTAAAATTAGCATCAACACATTTATAATTTTTTTTTTTGCATTTTTACATGTAAAAATTTTGAACTAGATATCATGATTAAGTTAAAAAGTTCTACTAATAAGCCATTGCACTAAAAGTACTGCTGAAATAAAACTTTCTATCCTGGACATTTTTAATATTCTTTGAATTTGTGCTCACAAACAATGCAAATATCTTGTGTTCACGTGAAGTAAAAAGAAAAAATATCATATAGTCCAATGACTTCAATGGTATATATAGGAGTAAGCTAAAAATGTGAGTATACACATAAATGTACAGAGGTCCTTCATATTATAATGAGCTTTTAACATTTATTTTTCAGAGTTTTCTAAATGTTCTAAATTCACCACAGCAGGCATCACAGTGGAAACATACTGATCCTTGCTCTGAGGAGCTTATTTGTCTCAGCTCTCCAAGAGCTGACTGTTATAAGCAAAATGAAATCAGCTCCAGACTCAGAAGAGATTCAATATCACAGCTATTTGGTAACTGTACCATATAAAAATAGCTAATGAACTCAGTCTTGACCACAGTTCACACCCCAGCTGGCATGAGACAATAAATATCAGTAGGCAAAACCAGGAAGCGTGAGGTCTTCCTACTCCAAGCTTTGTTGGCAGCCTCAGAGACAACCTTCCTGTGCATTTAATCTTTTGCTAAACCCCATGAGATTCAGCGAAATATTCACTGACTTCTTTCAGTTTCAAGCACATAGAGAAGTCCCTGTTTCTTGCCCAGGACTTCTTTCCAGAATCAAATTGCAAACTGTCTCCTGTGGAATAAAAATAATTTGTACAAGTAGGGGAACAAGAGGAAGTGTTTAGCGTACAAGCATATCCCTGGTAGCATAGTGATGGTATCTATCCCTAGCTTCAGATTAAAGCCTCCTTGGGACCCCCTTTGCCAACTCGCATAACTACTTAGCCCACTCCAGAAGTATTAAAGTATAATGGTGGTTTCAAATACGTGACAGCATTGCTTAGACAATCCATGAAAAAATTGTATTTTCTGTAAATTGCTCAGGCTTCTTTGTAACTGTTCCTGGCATTTTTTGTCATAATGCCTTAAAAGCACCCCTATGAGAGATATTATTGCTTGAATTGGCCACAAGAATAAGAAATCTGAACAGCATACGACTCTTTCAAGCTTATCAGCAAATCTTTGCCATGCTGGCTAAGGAAGCAAGGTTGGCTATGTAACTTTTGTCACTAGAGTCAACTGTATGGTACATACTCTTTGGGGCAGGTACAAAACCCAGTTCTACAGAAGCTTTCCGCATTCTCCACCCCTCACCCCCACCCCTGCCCATAGCTAGTGAGATTTATACAGGAGGTTTAAAAAGTATCTCAGCTAAGTGACTTAATAAACCCCTCAAGAGCTATTAAAGCTAAAGTCCCTCTTCCAACAATCACTGGTGGGTCAGAGAGCACACCAGGAAAGTACCACTGTATGCTTACTGCTCCAAGATACCTCCCCTAAAACTGTAGAGAAAAAAACATATAATTAAAGCTGAAGAATATGATATTGATTAGCACCACTGAGAGAAATTAAAATGGTCCTTCATTATAAATCCCTAAAAACTACACTGTTCTTTATCAGGTACTAATTGGTACAAATATTAAAAACTACAGGAATTATTTTCACGCTTTTGCAATATTAATACACCTACCATCTGATTCTGTAATTTTCCAAACATTACTTTGAAGCTCCTGTAGCCAATTATATAGTGTTGTTATTATTAATTACAGCTTGCAGCTTGAAATAGTGTTATCAATAGAGTCCAGCTGCATAAATATAAAAGTAAAACTTAAAATTGAATTAAACTGTTTCCCCTTTGAGAAGGTATGTTAGAATTTTATTAGTTGTAAAAATTAATTTGTTAAGCTTGAAACCAGTCTTTAAAGCAGAAATATCTCTGGGGAAAAGGTTACATTTCATGTATTGTATTTCTTTAGTCTTTATGTTGCAAGATTTTTTAATCTTCTATTAAATAACATCTTGAGGGGGACAAAAAAAAGAAAGTGTATTCATCAGCTTAATGAGATATAAAAAGCTTTGGCTTTATATCAAAGGTATACAAAGATTACTGCAGGAAAGGGGAATTAACAGCAATCCTTCTTATTTATTTCTAAATTATCAATGAATAATCTAAGTGGAGAGGAGAAGTTACACACCCTTAAGTATTATTTTCCTGCTCAAACCTCCCTCCCCACTTCCAACTAAACCTTCACTTTATCCATTGAAAGCTTTAGACATACAAAAGATATTAAAGGTAAAAAGCAATCCAACAATTTGGAGAAAAGCAGAGATACCATGCACAACTGTAGACACACAAAAAAACGACAAGAGACAAAGATGACCTAAGAATTATGTCAAAGAAACGTTACAGACCATTCTCTATGTAAACAGAATATAGCTAGCTATGTTGAAGTCTGAAACATTTTAATTAAAGCTACTGTAGCATTCATTCAGTATATGTATTCATTACAATTAGGTATATAGTTATCAATGTGACTGTAATTGTAAAATATTATGAAGGACCATAAAGGAGAAGGATCACTGTGGTCCCTTCTCAGAAAAATGCTATTAACTGCAATATACCAGGATAAAGGGAGTAGCTAAAACTACAAAACCCTGTTCCTAAAAACAAGCATTCAAGGGCACATTCTGATATTAAGTACACCATTCTCTTCTGGGGTAAAGCTGCTACGAAGTTATGCCATTTTGGCTCAGTCAAAGATCTGGTCCTAAATCTTCTTTGCTGTCTTTACACCTCTGGCAAGGCCTGCAAAAGTGACTTACAAGGAAAAAAGGGGCAAGCAATGCTGGAGTTCCTCACCTGTTAGTGACTGGCTACAGTTCCCCGCCTTTATCATTTTTACCTCCTCCTCTGACTGTTCCATAAGTGTTTCACTGCCAGTACCCATCAGTGCTTGTGTCAATTTTTCATTGACCACTAGTGGGGATAAAATTTGTCACAAAGGGTTTCATATACTATTTGTGGATTTGTTACATTTTCCAGTACGAACATTGCACTAACTGAGCAAGTATTCTGAGCTCAAAGAGATTTTTCTGAACCAAATATTTCTGTATTCTGTAAAAAAGTGAAAAGGATCCCATATTTTCTCTCTGATGTTAATTCATCTGGTATCTAATAGCAGGGGGAATGAACCATTAAAAGAAGTCTGATTAGAGACTATCCAACATTTATTTTGTCAAACCTCATTAACAGCAAAGCAAATAGAAAAGCAATATTCAGCATGACAGTTTAATGAGGACTTGGTAAAATGTGCTTCCTTCTTTTCCCCTTTTCAGTTTCTCTTGGTGAGTCAAGTTTCTCTCAGTTTAATGCTTAAACTCTTAAGCATTATCATTTTGTATTAATTCATTCCTTTGGCCAATGTACCAAAACAATTTGATCATGATGCCAAAACGCTTATAGTGATATCATTGATTAACTTTGCAATGAAAACAGAAGATTCTATAAATTTAATCATTGTCTTCAAACAATAATGCACGGAAGAATGCGTTGGAATAAGTACCATTCCCTATTCTTCTTACAATCATTGTCATGTAAAATATTTAATTTCCAGCTATGCTTTGTCCCAGGCAGGATCTTTGTCATTAAAACGAGAGCAGATTCTGATATGTAATATATTCTGTGACATGTCAGGGTGGAACCACTTTGACCTTTTCAGTATTCCACATTTCATTTGGGAAGCCGTTCCTTCCTTTCTGCTTCTGTTACTGATCAAGAAATAGAAGTAGAACAGAGGGCCAATCAAACTGAAAATTAGAGGCAAAGAGTCAAGCTCACGACAAATAAGTACCTGAAATTATAAGTACATGAAATTAATCTCTATTTTAAAAATATTTAAAACCCTACCCATTCTTAATTCTTAACTGACTGGAGAAAACTTTTAGAAACCAAAAAAACAGACAAACAAGCAAAAAAAGTAGAAGAACCAAATACAACAAAACAAACACACACGACAAAAAAACAAGTTTTTCTATTTATATTTTCAAAAATGCTGTCTCACATGTCCTCTCAGGCACTGAACTTTTTTCAGAAATGAATACATCAATTCCTTTCACTTCCTTTCCTCAAATATATTGCTTTCCATTATGCTTATCTTCACATTCATTTTGCTTCTAGTTGTTGGTTACTTATCTTAAACAGGATGTAAGGTACTCAGAAAGGAGCTGAGCTGTCCTATGCATTTGTATGCCAAAAGCACAGGGCGAGCAAAGTCCTGATTAGGTTCTCTTAACACACAGTTTATTAACATAGAGCTGGTAAGTTTTGCTGTTTTGTGTGCAGTCCTATACTTTGTGATGATTTTTATAAACCTACCTAGACTCTATAGTCTCAGACCTCATAATTAGATGCTATTCAGACTTTCAGTTTTAAAAACATTTCCAGCCCTATGGTTCAGGTGAAAAGTCTGAGGACAGTGGATAATAGAATCAGGCTGGAAGTGACATTAAGAAATCATCCAATCCACCTCCCAGCCCCAAGGAAGAACTAAGTACACTTATATAATCCTTGGGAAGGTGTTTGTCTAATGCATTCTCCCAGATCCTCAGCAATGGAGGCTCCAAACTGTCCCCAGGCAAGCTGGTCTTATGCTTTAATGTCTTAACCATTAAAAGGGGCTCCCTCCAAATCTAAATGGAATCATGCTAGAAATTAACTCCATTACTTCTGTTCACATACACTGTATTCCAAGTGGTCCTCTACGTTTCTGTAAAAGCCATTTATCTATTTGAAAACATTGTTTTTCATCGCCTTCCCTTCTTAGTCAACTCTTCTTCAGGCTAGCAAACTACCTCGCTCAGTTGCTCCTCACAGACAACCTTTTCAAGATTTGTGATTGTCTTTGTTCCCGCTTGCGGAGTCTCTCACCTTCTGTGAAGTCAGGGTAAAAACCTATCCTGAGTCAAAATAAGGTTTCACAATTGCCAGGCAAATTGGAGGATTACTCAATTTTACAGATGGTGTGCCCGTCTGCATGTTCCAGTAAAACATGAGGAATAGAGGCAGGTTATAACTTACTATCAAGCTCAGATAATTTTTTGAGATAGTATTTTCTGACCAGTCTTTCTGTATTCCTCATTGTACATATCCTTCTTGCTGAAACACAATGCCTTGCATTTGACTCTTAAATTGCATACTGGTTTTTTTTCAGATCATATCTTCAGTTTTGGACTCTAAGAATCTCTTCCAATACACTCCTAGTCCTTCCCAGCTTGAAGTCATCTCCAGATTTTACAAGCATATCCTTCATTCCAAGTCCATCTGGACTAAACATGAAAATATTGGCTAGTACCCAATCCAGCATAAATACCTGCCAAATACCACACAACACATTCTTTCTTTTAAATAGAAACTATTGCTGATTACACTCTGAGCAAGGTTTTCTAAATAGGTCTGCATCCAGTCTATGATATTTTCAGTTAGATCACAATTCCCAAATTTGCTCAGGAGAATACTTTATGCGACAGTTAAGATAACACTACTAAATTCAAGAGACATGACATCAAGTGCTTCTTCTACAGCTATAAAGCTGTTATTCTGTCAAAGAAAATTATTAGGTGGCTTTGATACTATTTGTTCTTGACAATTCTGCACCGGCTATTGATCATGTCCCTGTGGTTACATATGATTTACCTGATTCTTTATATCAACATTTTTCTAGGAATTAAAATTACTTGGCTTTCCTGCCTCTCCTCTGCTTTCCTTCTTCAGAACCATATGAGTACCTGGTACCCATAAAAGTTGGCAAGTTGCTATGAGCACAGAGGTTACCAAAATCAAGTGCTCTAGTAGAGTACATAAGTCATAAGGGGAAAACAAGAAAGAAAAAAAAAAGAAAAGAGAAAGGGGGGGGGGGAAGAAAAGGGGAAAAAAAGAAAAAAGAAAACCAAAAAACAAACCACAAATCACCACTTTTTATGCTTCTTGGTATTACACAGATCTTGTAATGTTTAGGACACCCATTCATTATTTTAATTGCTTTGGATTCACAATCCTATTAATAATATTTATTTAACTAATCCTATTAATACTAAATTTTTATCAAATTACAATGGTCTTTTTTTATTCTAAGATTGATCCAGATCCAACTGATTCAAACACAAGTCATTGTGATTATAATGAAATCACAGTAGTTGTTCTTGCACCCATCTGAAGAACTCTCATATTTCTGGAAATCAGGAAGAGTAAAAAAGTCCTGAGCACTTTATTTGTCTACTTTCAGGGCTCAGCATAACTAGCTGGGCTGCAGATGTTTTCAAGAAAAAGTGATTTTCAGCCAACAAACTCCTCAGTGAATATCTGGGGCAGCCAATCTGTTCACTGCTGTATTTGACACAATAGATAAATCTTCTCTTTTAGATATGAACTGTGGAAGAATTATCCATGCCTTTGCTAACTCAGATAAAACCATTGTATTGCAGTCAGCCTTGCCTCTCCCATGAAGACATCTAGAATCTGACAGCATTGATTAGAAGCTAAAACAGAATATTTATTAGTTAACTGATTGAGCATATTATACACATCGGTTCCCTAATGGCATGAATCGCTGCGGTTTTGTCCTAGTGCCAAATTGTTGTGAGTAATCAGTAACCTTTATGGTTCAAGCATAAGTACTTGAGACACACATGTGCATCCCTATATGATTGAGATGGTCTCGAAAATGGAAGATATTATCATATTTTCTCACCCAAGCTGACTTGAAAGAACCGGAGTTCATATGTACATGCCCTGAAAGTCAAGTCCATAAATTAATCCAGACTTTCTGAGGAAGGACAGGAAGGCTGTTTGCAATTTTTTTAAATTTTTTTTAAAGGATATTATTTTGTGTCATTTAACACTGTATTTAGCGAAAGACCAGTTCCACCCTCTTTCAAACCACCTGCTATTCATCAACTTATTCCTTGGTGTCCAAAACCTACTGCTCCTGAGAAATAACCATTTTTTCAGGCCACAAATAACCGGGCCGGGGGCGTGGGGCGGGGGGATGACAAAGGAACTTAAATATACTTCCTATAATAATGCCTGTATTTATATAGCACATTTCATCCTGAAAGAAAAACAAGGGTATGTCTTTGTGCTTTACAGTTTTTTTTGTTGTTTTTAAAATTCAAAATTAAAAACCCTAGATTTAACAGCACTGGATCATGGAAAATGATGTCTCATTGGATTATGATTTTCCTAAGCTAAATCAGTCACATCTCCTCAAATCTGGCTGTAATTCAGCTGCTGGTTGCTCCTTAACTCATTAAGGAGCTCCCCCTTTACAAAAGGGGCAAGAGGCATACATTTTTTTGCCTCTCTCAGGAGCTCTTAAATTACTGCCAGAACTGTCACTTTCACAGATGCGTGAGCAGAAAAAAATCATCCATAAACCCCTCCACTTGAGTCCAGGTAACACGCCTGGAGGTGTTCTGATCACACTGCATAGACCTAGGCAGAGCTAAGCGATGCTCTGTAACCCAGCAGCTATAAATACAAAACCTGATAAACATACACTCACCGATTTCTCTGGAGATCTGGGTGAACGCCTCCACGCCGCTCTCTCCATAGTTGCCTTCGGAAGCCAGCGTTGACACATAGTTCCATCCAAGGGCCGTCACAATGTCAACCATTGCCTGTGCTTGGTAGGAGTCCGGTGGGACCACTCGAGAAAAGAAGTCATACCTGGTGTTATCACTCAATTCTGGAGCTGTAGATGCATAGCTGATTTGAGGTATCTGCAAATAGAATAACAAGTCATTCAAGCCAATCTAATACCATTTTACACTATATACTTGTATGTTTGAATGGCTTAGAATAGATTATGCACAAGCATTGCACGGAACTGAATATCTTGTTTTAATTAAATCAACTGATCAGAAAGCATCTCAGATTTTGTAAAATGTCAGTCAAGTCTTATTATATAACACTCTCACCGAGAAATAATGCATTCTGTTTTTCTCCAGATGTCATGATTCTTGACATGTAAGTGTAACAACTTCTTTTTTGATCCTGGCTCTGATAGAAACAGGTGAAGAAAAAAAAGGTAAAAAAAAGGAGGAATTCTTACTATTACTACAGAAGATGAAAAGGTCAGTTTTGATGACTGTGATTCCTAAAAATGCTACACTTAAATTTGACGAGTAAAATGTAGATTACTTCGATTTCATTCTTTTGTTTATTTATGTACATGCAAGTGTGCTTTCACATTTTATTCCTATTTTTCAAGCTTTCTCTGTTATAGATTTTTCATTTTCCAGTTTTAATATGGTGTTGTGCATGATTTAAGATTATGGAGACTATGTAGTTAATACCAAAATCTGATGAAAAAACACACCAAAAAAAAGAAATCTGTATACAATATACATATAGAGAAAGAGAAAGGTTACAAGGATGATAATCTTTGCAGAAACCACGACAATATTCTTTGTAGAAAGAAAAAACAACAAAAACACCCCCACTAAATAAGTGAAATACATTTTCAAAATAAATTACTATTTTCATAGGCAAAAAAAATCTAGGGTGATTTTCTATTAACTCTTATCTTAAATAAATGATTTGGCAATGTCCAGAAGAAGCTGTCTGTAAGCAATATTCAATTATTCTGAAGAGTATTTTGGTGCAAGAAAGTTTAATTAACATTTATGATAAGAAAATCATTCCCCTTTTAAGTTATTTAAAATGGTAAAACTGCTGAAATAATCACTAGCTTGAAATGAAAGATACTCCAAATATTGTGTTGCATTTTTAATCTATATTAACAACAGGTGCTTAATTCATATCTTACAAAACATAAAAGTCTTCAAGAAAGCAATCTAAACGGAATTCCTAAACTGATTCTGTTGAGAACCAAATTTAGCAGTCCCAGATAAGAGGTGATCTGGTAAATGCTCACTGTCATATTAGATGCTATAGTAGAAGGTTTCAGTGCAACCCTTAGGTCCTGTACAGTGCTTCCTCACCAGCACAAACTGAAAAATGGATCTGAGACAAATATAAGGGATTCAAGGAGCCTGGTCATTAACCATACCTGCAAAGAAAGCATAGATTCTTACAGCCTGAAAAAAACAGTTTATAGCCTAAGGGTTGGCAAAATCATTTCTCAGTCAGAAGTAAACAAAATAAACTCTTATATATCTTGGCTATATTCTTCTTTAAGAAATTTTCTACTCCTGGCAATGCCTCAGAATAAATAATCTGAAATGTTGTAATAATAACAACCAGAAAGAACAGAAAAAAAGGAAAGGGAGGATCACAGAAAAAGTAAGCTAAAGGTTATATCTCATGGAAATCAATATTCCTAACACAACAAAGATCCACCAAGTAAAAATAAAGGATAAATTGTCCTTATAAAACTTGCCTTGTATAAATTCCCTTTCTTTCAGAAAACGTTGGAGACATCTTTATCTCTTTACAGACAAGAGATTTGGGCCTGTAATAACAAAATTATCTGCATTTAGAGCACATATCATTCCCTTTCTGAATTTGCTCTATTACTCTCTAAACCAGTCATCTTTTTCCAGATGGGAAGAAAAAAAAATAAAGACAACCTCTGTGATTGTATTTATTTTGCTCTTCGGTATGCCATTTCACAAATACTATGGCATTGTTGCTTTGCTGAGTTATTTTATCAATAATGTTCATAAAATCAACAGCAGTAAGAGATCTTTTAGGCAGATACTATGTCATTGAAAATCTTGACATCTAGACCACAGAGTTATATCCATTAACTTTCTCAGTTCCTGTTTCTGTTCAGGCATGATATGAATAACAAATCCTAGATATGTGTTTGTAGGAGAGCCATTGGTACAACACAGCAATGAGATGTTTCAAATCAATAGAGATATTTTAAGTACTAAGAATATCACTTATTTGGGGCCTTGGAAAATGCAGAGAAGAGATGTTACTTTCATATTTTTCAGCTCTTTGTATTTCAGCTTCTTCCCTAGAGTTATTAGAAATAACAGTGGAAGAAAATGGAAGGTAAATACAGTCCAAACCCAACACCCTGAAATCATTTGGCGTACCTAGTAGGCTTAAATCGCCACTGTTTTATAACTTCTGCCAACTTTCCACTACCATGAAAGAACAATATGCCATGTAAAAGTAGGGAGAAAGACACTCTCTAAATAGCAAGTTTTGAGAAAAAATGGTTCATGAAACAGAATATGTAGTCATTTTCCTTATTTCTTTTTGTATACCTCCCTCATGGTTATAGACAACACTTTACATTTAAAAATATTCTCCCTAAAACTGCAGATCTCCCACCCAGAAATACTTCATGGATTTCTTTCTGTGAAAGCATTTCATGCAAAAGTAAACAGAAACTTCCTTCCTTGCCTGCTTTTAAATCTACATTTGTATATGGGGGGCACTGAAAAATAGCTTTAAAATTTGAGGATTTGAGGTATGTTCCAACAGTTACACAGTTACTGAAAAAGCTCAGAACAACACTCAAAGAAATTATTTGGCATGAGGACAAATTTTTAGGATTTAGTGCTTCAATAATCCATGAATGACAAATATATACATTAAAATGTAACAACTCTAGTTATGGACTGTAGGTTTAATAAACCATTTTACATGTCCCCAAGTACATTTTACAAGATAGAGCATAATGCTGCCTAAGCAAGGGAACAGTTATGCTCTATCAATTCAGTAATATGTGTTTCTAAAACTCCCTAAATACAGACTGTATTTATACTTTAAGTTCCACTGGCCCCTTGAGACATAAAGTTGCATTTTGAAAGAGACCTGTAAAGGGGTTTTATATTTCTCACTCTAGATTTCTCAATCTAAATTTTCAAAATTAAATACAATATGTATAACATTTACATTGTATATATGTGCTATATAGCACTGTTAATAGTGTACTCCCTTTTCTTTGGGGGAAAAAAAAGGAAAAAATCCCCAGTGGATTATATAACTACATTTGAATCAGTTGTCATACAACAGCTGTCACATTCACTGACAATGACTAAAAGCATTCATGTTTGAATGTTCATTGATATATTTTTTCTATTCTTTCCTACCCTATGGTTTGGCCACTGCCTCCAATTAACCTATAATCTGCTGATAAACTCTTGACTTCTACTGGGTGACAAACTGGAACTCTTTGAAATTATTATACAGAGGAATTCATAGAAGCCTTATTTTATTTTTTTTTTAAGCTTGAGGTATCTGTTAAGTGTTTGAAAACACACCTTTATAGTGTGGTGCTTTGAAACAATATCCAGTTTTAGTTATGTATTGGTCTTAAACCTGATGCATACTCAACTAGTGCTGGAACTACCAGCAACCCTTCAGTCTTTTAATCTAAGTTAGTGGTGGCTTCAACTCATTCTACTATCCAGTCACTGGCATGAGAAAATGATTCTGCATGCTTAAAAAATAAAACAATTTGGAAAAAAAAAAAGAAAAAAAAGAAAAAGAAAACAATTGCAGAGAACTAAGTAGAAAGGCTAAACCTCCAAGATACATTCAAGCCAAAATCAGCAGTGAAGAATAGTCTGTTTTTTCTGGATCTTTTTGTATACATCTCCAAGCTGATTTAAAATCTGTCTCTAAAGATCTCCCCTTCCCAGAAGATTAGAGAAGATGGAGCAGTTCTTTTCAGAACTGTCCACAAAATGTGACTGCCAGCACTTCAAAGGGGGAACAACATCTGTACGAGATATCCACCAAGCTTTGCTACAGAACAGACTTCTACTCCCTGATGGAGGACGTGTGGACAACTTCACAAGTGCTAAAGGCAGCTAATGTAACTTTTCATTTATTTCAGCCAAGTGGTAAACCACTGTCAGTCCCCCATACGCTGAAAAGAAAAGCCACACACCACTCCCAAATCCAGGACTGCTCATAGGGAAGCATTACCCTGGATCTGCTTGGTCGGTCCAGTGCTGGGACCCAAACCCAAAAACATAGATGTGTGGTACTGAGGACAGTAGAGGAAACTACATGACCTAGGTTTACCCTTCCAGTAAAGCATCGTCACCACAGCAGGAAGCTCTTAGCATGCCTTCTCTTCAATGACATGCTGTCAAAGTTTTGGACAGAAGTTTACTGGAACCTTTTTTATTGAGCCTTCAAGTCCATTTGCATGCTGAATTTGTCAATATAAAATATCAGCTGGCCATTTCAAATGCCATCTTCCTTTATACAGCCTTTCAGCTGAAAGCATGATTTGGGAGCAGAGTAGCAGACAGTGAAATGAGCTAAGCTCGTAAGAAAAAAGACCTGAGAAAGGAATCACCAGTAATTTTGAACATTACTGATTATGAGTTACAGCAGTAACTGTTCTGTACAGTCACCCAGCGTAATTGGCTTAAATCACTCGCATCTTCAGTTTCACTACCCACACAGTCCAGTCCTACTACTAACTTTAACATAACAACTAGCATTTTTTATTTCCCCTTTCCATCCTCTCATCCCTGTGCCATCATTTTTTTTGAGGAATATTAGCAATAGCACATTAAAAATAGTAATAATTGTAGCTAACAAATTGAAGTCAATAAACTTTAGGTTAGTGATTGCTAAATATCAACTGGCATTTTACCACCAACTAATAAAGCTTGCAAAGGAGTATAAGTGCTTGAAATAAAATTTGACTGTGGAAACGCATTTTTAACTTGGTGATTTTTTTGAATTTTAAACGTCTACCATTAATCATTAATGGCCCTGTCTTTTCAAGATTTTTATTTCCTTTTCTGTACAGCAAGAAAGAGTTCTACAAAAAACTCACAGTGGTGAAATGAATCCTCAGGGCCTAGATATTGAACAGTTGCTGGTTGAGAGCTGAGGTCACTGTATTTTAGCTATTATCACATTTGTAAATTGCCATCAGCCAGACCATCATCTCAGCCTCCTTTCACTTCTGAAAAATGTGTCAGCCTGAGGTGCAGTAATGCTAAAGTCATTCAGGGTACACATTCAAGATTCAAGAGTTTGATGAGGCTTAATAACATCTTACACTATATCAAACAAGATTAAAAATCTTCTTTTTTGTTACTAACTGTAAGAGGAGATGAAACACACCTGAAACTGTTCATTTCTCTCCACTGACTATAAAAGGAGCCTGGGAGATTAATTCAACTTTTATACACACCATGTAAAACAATACTGTAAACAGCTACAGAACAATACTGTAAACCGTACATGTCTTCTGCTGAATCTCACAATCCCACTCATTTTGGCTACACATGATTACTAAGACATCTGTGCACAGCTAATGATCAACTTTTCTGTGATGTCATCTTTCCATCTATGACAAAAACTGAATAGGTCACCCATGCCATCATTAGGGACCTCGTTTCATTCATTTTCAGAATAAACCAACATTGAATCATCCTGGGAAGATATAACATATTAAGACTCAGTAATGCCTTTGGAGATGTAAGATGCCCTGTTCAATGCTCAGAGCAGCTGAGCAGGGTGACACCTTGCCAACTCCAATAGCTACAAACCACCCCTGCTAGGGCTGATGTTGTGGAAAAGTTTCAGCATATGGCGTTTTCTGTTTCAGCCTCATTTCACCATGAGGAGGAGCAATTTGTGACAATATATTTGTCTATATAATGTCTAATCCAGTAGACGTATATATGTATTAACTTATATTTATAAACACATGTAATTCTAAACTATATTTATTTAAATGTATACTCTTAATGGTCTCTCTGTATTTTAAGGACACTCAACCACAGTATTTATCATGTGTCCAGCAATGCATCTTGTTCAGGAATTACCACAGATTTCCACACCCCAGAAAAGTACGTTCATACCAGCTAGAGCAAAAGCAAGAAAAAACAGGTATGCTTTTCACCTAGATGAATGCAATTTAAAATATATTAAACTCAAAAAAGTTTAGTAGAATTTAAAAGCTTTGGAAAGGGAAAGAACAAAAGTATAATCTGAAAGCTGCCATTAGCTGATTTCACTTGGAAGGCAGAAATTTTTTTAAATCCATTTGAATTATTCCAAGTCATTCTACTTGACGTAAATATCATAGCGGTTCCTGTCCAGGGTGCTTGCAATTCATACACCTAATGACGAGGAGCTAATGATAAGGTAGTTTCAAATCTTTTGAAAGTTCCCTATACATTTGTATAGGTAATGTGCAAAGATACAGTCTTTGAGATAAAATGCAACATAGCTATTGCTATTTTTTTCCCCCAAACACAGGGACAGAAGTGATCCATCACACCTAAATGTTTCTAAGATGGGATGGGTAAATTATTTTACTCTTTCTTTTCACTTCCTATTACTCTTTCACTGGCTTCACTTTATTTCTCTTGCCATCTGTTACCTTCTGAAGACATATTCCTGAGCAGAATATATCTTCAATGAGCTGCACTGATCTTTTCATGAGAAAAGGACATAGCTGAGAATCAATCCAGCACGGTTTGTTGCCAACAAAATTATTTCTACAACCATCATAGGTTGGTCTGGTATGTGAAAAATTACAGAGGCAGATGCAATTGCTAGGCCAGTGGAAATATGGGGATAAAATCAAACACGCAAATCCTCTTTCATCACTGAATTTCTCTTTTTTTCCTCAACTAGAAACACAGGAATTATCTTTTACACCTATTTCTGAGGTTATCTCTTGTGGTCAAATGGACTGGCAACTAGGGCACTCTGAATAAACTGAATTACCCTAGAGAAAGCAATTTCTTATAGTTAATTGTATAGTATCAGATTATGGGATGAAAATATATTAAAGCTCCATTGCATTGCATTCTATCCCCACTATCCAGAAAATATCTTTCATAAAGTCTAACCAGATGTGCTACAGCAATCGTATTTCATTTAGTCACCCGCTGTGCTGCCCTGGTAGAACAGGATGCAACAAAGGAGGAATGTGTATAATATAAACTGTTCGAATTTGAGAAGCAGTTTCCTTCCAGTGGGTTGAAGTAGGTCAGGGACTCATTGGAAGCCATTACTTTTAATTACACACAAGGGATACTATAGAAGAAAAAAAAATAATAATAATGTGATACCACAATCTCAAAACCCATAATAGATGCAGCATCTACAAAACAAATTCACCACTCCAGGAAGTATGAGTCTCTATGCTGTGTGATGCACTTTAGGGCAAAAACATTAAAGAATATTTATGCATGATAAACATTTTTACAGCTGAAGCACATCTTGTCACACTGTGGATTGCTGTGTAACTCCAGGAGAATGAGAATCCATCTAAGGACAGCTTGAACTGTCATCAATGTTCTGTGCAAGAAAGTCTATTGATAAATGTTTAACAATGGCATTTTCTCAGTAAGGGAGCTCTATTCTGGTATTTCCACAGCATTTTAAATCCTGGGGGTTGCCTCTCTGAAAACCAACTACGTTAAGCAGTTGTACATTAAATTATACACCATCTGTAGGCAGACTCTTTCTAAATATTTTAAACCCAGCTGAGGTCCAGGCACTGAATGATAAACTGCAGAAGCAGCAGATCAAATGAGTAATATTCATACTGAGATCAAATCACAAGAAGCGGGGGTAGAGGGAACCTTGGGCTTGGGAATGGCTGTTAGCGCTTCCATCACAGTTTCTTATGTTCTCCAATCATCAGATCAAATGGGAAGCCAAGGATGGTCAGATAGCTTCAGGGACTTCTTAAACTATTAAAATTCCTTTTTGACATGTTGGGGAAACCCACACTTAATTATGTGTATCAATATGTCAGACTTGTGTCAATCCCTGCTGAGCACAGTGTGAACTCTGATATTTCAAAGCTTTTTTAGCCCTATTTCCCTATTAGAGCTTGTCATGTCAGTGTCTAGAACTGTAATCTCTGTTGATGAGTTTGATGAAAAATATACAAACATGTACATTGCTTTTGGTCTGAACTAACAAAGCCAATTTTTTACTATTATTCAGTAGTAATAAATTAACCTAGTAGCTCATAAAGTATTCCTCAGCCCAAGTTGGGTTTCCTTTACATTCATTTACTAATTAGTACCACAGAGAGCACAGCAGGCAACTTCAGAGACTCGCCCATGGGGACACGCAGTTGTCTACAGGAATTTTTCTGATTACAGAGACCATCACTATGGAAGAAGAGGGCGCTCTCAACAGGATGCAAGATGGGTGCTCTGCTTTATGGACAATTCTGATCTTTGCATTCACTTTTTAATGCTGCAAGGCCACTTCAGCTTACACCACTGGCTGAGCAGTAGTACTATCCTTTTGCTACCCATGCTGCCAGCTTAACGACATAAGATCCAAGTAACTGGAAAATATCATGAGGAGGGAAAGCAAATTTTGTATTGTTCACACCTCTCTCCACAGTTGTGGAAAATGTGAAGGTACATAAACAGGGCTCAGCTGGCCAGACACATATGTCCAGTGCTTTAGTGGGTGTTTTCTAGGGTATTCTGCCTATACTTTGGCTATGGCCCCAGAAAGCCCAGCTTTCCTGTAATCTGTCTGCCCCATGCTAATGACTTGGATACCTCATATCAGAGTGCATTAAGAGAATCCCTATGATTCACCATAGCTAGGGATTCCTTCTGCAGCATAGGCAGTTAATATGGGATTAAAAGCATCATTTTAAATCCATATATTACAGACTTGGAGGAAGAGAAATAAAAGGTGTCCCTTTCTTTTGTGTTCAGATGATTCTTCTTCATTTCTTAAAACAATCAGACTTGGCAGTTAAACAATTTTACCTTGAGGTTTTTAACCTTAGAAGTTACAAGAAGAAATTAGCCAGTTCCAAACCATTTCCAAAAAGTTAAATGTTTCCTGTATTACCACAGTGAGATGCTAAGTCCAGTTGCCACTGGTAGAAAAATTGAAGAAAAAAGCAAAACATTTCCGATCAAAAGATTGGAAGTTATCTATGAATTAAGCTCTGAGGCCCGTGGGAGTGATATCCAAGCCTTCCTTTCTATTCAAAGTGTACGTTACTTTAAAAATAGTAGGGCAGCTATGGAAAAGACATCCTTCTCCACATGGTTCCTGGACGTATGGCAATGCCTCTTCTTTTCCATCATTACCAGATTTCAGTTCTGATTTCTGATTTAAACACTATGGTTTATCACTACATCGATCCATGGATTATCTTATCAAAAGCATCACGGCAAGATGAAAATCCAGGCAACACGAATGAGAGCACAACAGTGCATATACAAAGTAGGACTACATTGCCACTGGTCTGAAGACTTTCTGCAACATCCCCTACAGAATTTTGGAAATTTATTGAAAACCTAAATATAATTAAAATCCATGAACTGGACAGGTGCATTGGAAATGAAAAATTCACTGGGAAGGGGATGACAAAAACAAAACAAAAATACTTATTACATAAATTAATTATGTGATCAAAGTGATTTCAAATAAAAGCAGTAACCTAATATTTTGTTTCCTTGTGTCTAACAACATCAGAGTCTGGAATCCTCAAAAGTACAGCCTGGCTGCCACTGGGCTAATCTTACTTGGCCCTTTTGAAAATCCCAGGCTTGCAACATCAAAAAGTGGATATAAGTGCATTATCTACCATTTGGGGATTGTTCACAAGAGTAACTATCACAGTCTCAGCCTAGAAAAAAAGAAGCCTCGTAGTATGGGCTCAAAAGTACATTGTACAAAGTACAAAAGTACACCTTGTTCCCTCCCTCCACCAAAAAAAACCTATAATGAAGCCTGCACATCCAAGCACATGCAGCAACTTAGTACCCACCATTTCCACCAAGGCATTTTGCAGACAGTCTTTGGGGCCTTCAAGAAGCACATGGTGCTTTGGAGACTGCTCCACAGCCAAAAAGTCAGAACAACACAAACAGTTCTCAGAGTCTTTCTAACTGGACAAAAAGACCAAAGAACACTGAAAATTAGTGCTTAAGGACGAAAAAAATAGCACTTTAAATAGACTCTGTAAAATACCCATAGTAATATATGGTACCAAACAGAAAGGAAAACAATCAGCTTTCACAAATACCTGTGTTTCGTACTCAACACACACAAACAAACCACAGCACAAGGAGGTTGTGCTCATGGTCAGGCATATCAGAGATACCCTTGAAGTCTAAACTCATCCATCACTTGTTTTGACCCTGCCAGCAGTCATGAGTTAAGTTTCCAAATAGGAATAAGATTGCCCTGAAAGTCAAGAATTACAAAAGAAATTATTCTATTTCTTAATAAAAATATTTTATGCATGTATGCGTAAAATATGTACACATATATACACACATATTCCATGTGTTGGGCCCTTTTTCTTTCCTTTCTGACAGAGTGGTTAGTGGTTTATACTTCCCCACTGGGGAGGCTACCCAAACTTTGTTTCTAAGCTGATATCGTTACTGACTCAAATTAAACAAGACAATGAACTTTAAGAAAAGCACAGCTTGAAGGGAATAAGATCACTTGAAGAAACAGATCTTGAAGAGGTTTCCTACCTGTACAGCAGTTTTTTCTTAGCTTCTCCATTTAATGGAAAGTATTAGAATATTGGGGAAAGCTTTCTAAAAGAGTTCAGTGTTATTTCATATTGGACTGTTCCCTATTTCCTATAGAGATAGGTACTTTTCCCTGACATGTTTCCCCTTTTCTTCCTCTAACTCAGACTTTTTTTTTCCTCAGACATTTCAACAACCTATAGCTCCCTCCTGCTATCTTCTTAATGTTTCACTCTTTCCTCTATGTGAGCATCTCCTTATTCCCAGACATCCCTTTTCCTTCACACCTGGTTTCCCTACCTCTTCTCACTCCCTCTTCCCTTCTCAACCACAACTTACTGAAGTGAAAAAGGAAGAGTGGACATTGATTAGTTTCTAAAGAGCTGATTTAGGATTCTCAGTTCCAGCTCTGCTTGTCCCCTTCGGCAGCCCACTGTTAAGAGATAGTCAGTGTTTCCACTTGGCGCAGCAGAAAGGGCAAAGGGGAACTCCTCTTCTGTGAAATAAGCCTGGACAGGGTCACTCCTCACTCATCTACTGAGTAAGGCTTCCTTCCCCATAATAGGCATTTTTGCTCTCTGACTGCATTGAGAACACATCCACAAAGTCAGCAAAAGCAATATTTGATGTAGGAAAAAAGCTTATATTGGATGAGCTTTTCACATCATTTCTGCAAATTCTCCTTTTCCCTATTTTTATTCATTGCAATTTAAGTATAAATCAGTTTGCTGTTATCACCAACATACAGCCTGTTTGAGTGCTAGCCTTAGCCTTCCTGGCTAGTGCAATGCAGATTTCCTCTGTAGCTGTGACTCTCCAGTATCTCTAAGAAGTCCAAATACAGATGATATATAAGTCTTTTTGAAGGTTCTTAAAAGTCCTCCTCAGTTAGCTTTATCCTGTAAGCCTGGACCCACCATGAACGCCCTACTTCAGCAGCTCGGTAGGATGTTGAAAGAGGAGGGTGTGAGGAGCTTTCAATAAGCTCAGAAAACTCCACCACTCATTTTTCCCATTTCAGCAATCCCAGTAACACCCCATATTTCTGACAGGATGTCAAAAGTCAGAGGCAGGACTTGCTGACAACCACTTTATGCTGCCCTGTGAAGCGGCTCCCCTGCCTGCTTCACACCTACAGTTATCAGTGCGCCTTTGCCATGCAGCACAGCCAGGCAGTACTTCAGCAGGCAGCCAAGGGAGCCTTGGCCCCGGGGCTCCATACAAACCTTTGTTTCACCTAAAGGGGGTGAAAATGCTCACATCAGAGCACAACATATTTCACAGAATTCAGCGTCTTTATTTGGGTAGAACAAGAAACCAACTGGTCCTGTTCTGACCAAATATTGGGAACCTTTATATGCTTAGACTGCTGAAAATGTTTCCTTTGACTGATACAAAACACCTGTTTTTCAACTTGAATACAGATCTTTTTAAGAGCACCCCACATTTACCAGACAGTGTTTCAGTCTGCAGCTACTGTATGCAGCACACTGGTATACTGATCAGTAGTCTTTGGAAATCTCCTTTTGTATACTGTGCACAAATGATTTGTATTAGGAATTAGAGTACCCCTGTACCACTTCTGAATACTATAGCAGCTTTTGATGAGTGAACATCTTTTATTTTGAAATTGTCCTCCCTCAGTCTGTTGCTGCATATGTTAAAAGACCCCATCAAAAGCAAAATTACACTAAACTAGATTTAAAAGTGTCAAGTGCATTGAATAAACATTAGAGACATCAAAAGCCTGAGTGGATGCTCCCGCTGACAAGTGGTGTGGGAACGCCAGTCTGTACTGAGCCTGATACAATTTCATTTCTACCTACTTATTGAAACTACTTCACAAATATATTTCTGCATATCAGTGTCACCTATCCACTTCCAGACACTGGAATAGTTAGTTTAAAATTGCCAACTGAAAGAAATCAACATATTTTTCCATGGAATATCAGTGTCATCTACATCTCTTTCAAAAAAAAAAAAACAACACCAACCCACACAACTTTTGAAGCATTTGTTTTTGATGTCTTTGGCCTGTCTTCTCTTTCACGGTTTGTAGATCTTACTTTTTAATCATAAAGGCAACAAAGCACCAAGGTTTACTGGAACAGAATTTGCAGGCTCCGTCTGGCACATGGGCTGCCTATGTAACATATGGTGAAGTTAAGCACCTTGGAATGGGATTCACATGATACTTCCTGAGCTAACCAGTAGGAAACACCAAGCAAGAACTGTGTCCAAAATCACATTTCTTTGGTGTAGGTGGAAACAAGATGGCAGTTAATAGCCCAAAGCCATCTTCCACACATAAAACTGGTTCACACCCGTCTTAAAAACATGTCTGGAGGACAGTGTTACTATCTCTATTTTTTAAAGAAAAGCTAGTTACCAGAGATTCCACGTTTATCCACTTGCATCTTCAATCTCAGTTGGGAGCCTTTCTTTTGTGTAGGGCTGACGACCTCCCTCAAGTCCCTTCCCTCTAGGTTAGAAACCAATACAGAAAGGGTTATAGCAGAAGCCAAAGTGTGAAACATGGCTCTTATGTCACCTTCAGCATGCATACAGCCTGAATCAGATCTCCCAAGTGATTGCTCTAACACTGGCCAGACCGAGATGGGGAGGTCCCTCTCACCCTCCTATGGCAGCAGGACCTTGCGTGGATGAGTTGCATAAAGCTGGAGAACAAATAAGCACAGCAGACATAATTGCACAGCTCTACCATATATCTGAGCTGAGGCAGGTCCCAGGATCTGGTCTTCACTTCTTGAGGTACCTTTGACACCGAATAAAATATTATTTGCCAAACATGTAGGCAAAAGCTAACTGCCAAGGTGGCAGCCCTTGTGGGGAAACGCAGACACAGAACTGTAAATGCTAAGAGAACTCTACTGGCCCAAATTAGACACCAGAAGCTTCACAGAGCCAAGAACATCTTTACAGATCACAGACTGAGATGTCTGAGTGCCACTTTAGGCACATAAGAGGGTTGTGCGAGGTCTTACTTATTTTATCTGGGCTAGGTAGTCCAAATATAACTCTTCAAATTGATGAAAACAATTAAGTAGTCCAGTGGAGTTATGAAGTTTCCAAATAAATCTGCAAATATTCTATGTCAGATTTCTAAAGAACTGCGATTTCACTCCCTATTAGCATAAGAGAAATTTCTGCCTGACAGAATTCCCCATACAACTGAATGAAGTTATTTGGTATACGTTTGTACATCAGAGTCTTATCTATTATTTCTGAACATTTTTCCCTGCACCCTTCATAATATACATCCTTTCCACTCACTTAATTTGGTTGAGCCAGCAAGTAACAATATTTTACTCAAGAGAGAAAAATTTTGGCTTTAGGTACACAGGTGTCACAACAGTCAGACTCTAACAAAAAGAGTGAATGGTTTCAAATACAATTCTCCACATACAGAAGAGAGTTTTGTACAGAATACAAAAGAATAAAAACAGAGCTACCGTCAGTAGTTTTACTGGTGGCCAATAGCCCCAGAGTCCCTCTACCACCTAGGGTGCCAAAGCGAAGGGCAGCTTCAGAGACCAGCTGATGCTTTGCACTGCCTGATAGACACAAGCCTCAGGACTGGAGTCTCCAGAGCCTGCTCTGTCCTGTAGCCGACTGTGGATCAAAACCTGATTTTCAGATGGGCAGTTGGCTACAGAAACCCAGGCCCTTGCTTCAAGTGCTTTGCCTTGCTAGCCAACACATGGGGAACCTTAGATGAGAACAGAGTGTGGTTCCTCACCCCAGTGCAGCCTTGCAGGAGGCAGAGCATGGCTTTAGTTCCACAGCGGGCAGGAGCAGAACAGCTCACCCCCCTATAGCAGAGGCAGAAGCTTTGCATTTTTCTTAGTACCCTGAGAATGAAACCCCCCTCTGAGCTTCTACAACTCAAGTGGAGTGCTAGCGCTGCTGCCCCTCGATTCAGTCCTGTGGGATCACAACCAGGGGCTGCACACAGAGAGAGCAAACCACAGTACCTCGCTATGCTGTGCCAGAACACACAGAGTATCTCATGACTGCATCAATAGAAAGAAGCCAACATTTCTGGGACACTTCATTTACTTTCCTTCTAGTCAGGGATACATCAGTGAGAACAAGACACTAACTGCACAAGTCGTACCATTGCTTTAAGGCCTACAGATTAAGTTATAGGGGCACAAAAAACCTCAGCAAATACTGGTGGCTGGCTAGACAGGACATCATTTAAATCTTTGCACAAGTGCTAGGCCAGCCACATTATACCATCAATCTTTTCACATGGCAATTTTTATTTTCCCCCACCACACCAGGACCGCTCAATTCAAACCACAAACTACTGATATTATTAGTGGTATTTTCTCAACTTTTCCTAAAAGCAAAGAAACAAACAGAAAAATCCTCTTCAGACCTCTGTTTCACAGCTTGGATGCATACATGTCACACAATACAGAAAGTTCTACCAAGAAGCCTTTCTGCATGGAAATGACTGGGTTGCCTCCATGCTACCATTTCACTATATGGAAACCACAGCTCTACAGAATAAACTTCCAGAAAGATAATTAACAATCAGGCTCTTATCTGATGTGAGCATAAGCCTCTCCTTACCATAATTCTTGAAGCTATAAAACAGAACTAATGCATATTTCCTTTCTTCCCTAAATTGACTACTGAGAAAATACGAGGCTCAAGTCCCAAACTCTGTAAGTTCACTAACCAAGTGCTTATTAAGGTCAAGGACGATTTTCACAGACATGAAATTTTACCTGAAAGCAGTAGTTGAAAAATCAGATCAAACAGATGATCAGAAATGTGATCTTCTCACACATATCTTTTTTAAAGCTTCTATATACACGCCTACATATTCTCAAGAAATAAGAAGCACTTGGGTTTCTTCTAACACTGCATCAATTTCCACATCTTATCTCACTTCAGCTCATACCTGCTGCAGAAATGAAATCTAAGAAAAAAAAATTAACATGCTCAAACCTACCAGTTAATAATACATTCCTGATGTATAGTCAGAATGGGTTAATTAGTTTTATCTGTTTAAAATGCAAAAAGTAGCAAGTTAAATACTGAACTCTCTCTCAGAATGTGAAAAATATATTATCCTTTTTATTGAATGTAAACATTCAATCTAAAGAACGGTTGGAAGGTAGAGTCTGAAATACTTACTTTGATTAGTCAACAGATGCTCTACTGAGTCAAAACTTACTTACTCCCTGAGTTTTGACTTTTATTGTTAGCTCAAACAATAACAAAATAGAAACCTAAGCTTTTTTTTCCCCACCAGCTGACTACACCAGCAGCAGCTCTCTGAAAACCATCTCTGCTCTAATACTTGATTATATCTGCTTCAGGGAAAGTTTCCTGTTTCTCAGATAATTTCCACCTGCTTGTATGAGTCACCTGTTAGTACAGCTGCTTCTTAATGGTAGTGCCTTGCAGCTGAGATAAGAGTGAATTTAACAACTAAAGATCAAGAGGTGATTTGATAGTCTAATACATTAGTTTCTTCCACTGACAGAAAACTTATTTCCTTATATAAATAAAGTCATTACATAATCCAGTAGCTAAAAAAAGAAAAGTAAAAATTAGGACTAGAAATAAGATAAAGATATTTAATGCTGAAAGTAACAAATAACTGGAAAACTGTGCTGGACTCCCCTTCTTGATATCTAGTGTAAGATAGCAGAGTACAGAACCTGGACTTCAGATCAGCAGACTTCAACTTATTCAGGAAACTGCTAGGTGTGATCCTAAGGCAGCTCTGAAAAGTAAAGGAGCCCAGGGAAGTTGGTGGGTCTTTCAGACAGCTTCCTACAAGTGCAAGAGCAGTCCTTCCCAATAATCAGGAAAGCAAACTTATCAGAAAATCTACGTGACTGACCAGGGAACTTATGGTGTAAAGACATTAAAAGGCAATATACAGAAGGAGGATGAAGGGACCAGGTACAGGAATTTAAAAACATTGCCTGGGCAGGAAGGGACAGTGTCAGAAAAGCCAAAGCTCACCTAGAGTAGAAGGGACATCAAAAGCAGCAAAAAGAGCTTCTACCAATACATTCATAGCAAAATGCTGAACAAGGACAATGTGGGTTCATTGCTGAATGGAGTGGGTGGTTTAGTAACAGCCGACACCGATAAGGCAGAGATACTCAATGCCTTCTTTCCTCCAGTCTCCCCCAACATGGTTTCTAAGGCCTCTCTGCTTAGTGAAAGGGTTCACAGAGGAAAACAACTTGCAGTGGATGAGAAACGAGTCAGGGATTACTTGAGATAAATCATCCTGTGCACACCCACGAACCCTGTTGGGCTGCAGCCAAAGGTTCTTAGAGAACTGGCCAATATCCTTGCAAGATCACTCTCTATCCCCTTTGAAAGGTCATGGAGACTGAGAGAGGTGCCCCATGACAGGAAGAAAGCAAATGTTGCACCCCAGCTTCAAAAAAGGTGAAAAGGGCAACTAGATCCAGATCAGCTTTACCTCAGTCCTTGGAAAAATCATGGAGCAAGTCTTCATGGAGTTCATCTCTGGACACATGAAGAAGAAGAGGACTGGAAGCAGTCAGCATGGATTTACCAAGGAAGGGCACATCAAAGCTGACCACCCAGATTGCTCTCTACAATGTATATAGTGGCTGAGTCTGTGGTCAAGACACAGTTGACAACATCATCAGTTTCACATGACAACTGTTTATTCCACAGCACAGATACAATCCTCTGAGAGATTCCCTTCCCAAAGAATTTCAAGTGGTTGGAGAAAGCAAGCTACAGGAGAGTCTATGGCACGTTTCAAGCAGACCTAACCCAAGTAACTTTGCCACTTACACTATTAAAAAAGATGAACTGAAATGACCATCCTCCTTTTCCCACCCACCCTGTGGGTCTGTGGTCAAGGAGAAAGCAAGGGATGCCATTTACCTTGACTTTAGCTTTTGACACTGTCTCTCACAGTATTCTTGTACCCAAGTTACAATTTTACAATCTAGTGGTGAACTGGACAGGTAAAAATCCAGCTGGACGGTCAGAAGACGGTCAAGATGAAGGAGTCACACCCCATCTGGAGGCTAGTAACAAGTTGACTACCACAGGGATCTATCCTGGGACCCATCCTATTTAACATTTCTACCAGTGACCTGCGGGTCATTGAGATGATGAAGTGCACTCTCATCAGGTTTGCAGATTACACCACACTGGGGGAAACAGTGGAAATTCTGCAGGGCAGGACTGTCATATAAAGGGACCTAGACAGGCATGAGGAACAGGCCAACAGGATCCTTCTGATATTCAACAAGGACAAACACAAATCCCTGCTCCTAGGAAGGAAGAGCTCCTTGCAACTACACAGGCTGGGAACTGATGAATGGGGAGCAGCTCTGCAGAAAAGGCCCTGGGGCTCTGGAAGACAGCAGCATGAGCCACAGTACCCTGGCAACAAAGAGGAACAGCAGCATCCTGGGCTGTAGTAACAGGAGCAGTACATCAAGGGAAGGGATTATCACCTTCCACTCATCACTTGTTAGATCACATTGGAATACTGTGCGAAGTTTTGTGTTCCCCACTACAAGGCAAATATGGATAAACCAGACCAAGTTCAGCAAAGGGCCACCAGGATTGTTGGTAGCTGAAGATCTTGCACTGTGAGGAGAGGCTGAGGGTGTTGAAACTGTTCAGCTTGGAGCAAAGTTGGCTTGACAGGAACTAAACAACAGCCCTCCAGCATCAGAAGATGCGGCCAGACTCCACAGCCATGCATGGTGGCAGGGTGAAAGATAGGCAAAGTTGAAACAAGAAAGGTTCACACTGATACGAGGAGAAACTTTTTCACCATAAAGATAGTCAGGCAGTGCAACAGGCTGCCCAGAGAGTCTTCCTCCACCCTTGGGGGTTTTCAAGACCCAACTGGATAAAGACCAGAGCAATTGGTCTGATCTCATAGCTGACCTTGCTTTGAGCAGGAGGTTGGTTCATCCTACCTTACTGGTGACAGGACTGAGCTTTGAGCTAAGTTGTCCTCGGTGCTCTATGTAGTTCATGAAGAGAGACAGGAACCTCCACTGGGTAATTCACATCTAAATGGACTGATAAACCTCTGCTGGAGGCCTATTTGTCTCCAGTGACTGCAGACAGAGCTTAGATTAAAGTCACAGCCTCAATAATATTCAGATATCTTTCTGTGTACCAAAGAACCAGCAAATATTTGTCTCAATTCTTGTTTAAATTTAGAATTTAAATGGAAGTAGGCATTATCTGACCTAATTTTAGTCCTTCTCTATGTCCTGACAGAGGAAAGTAAATATAACACAGTCATTGCAAACATGCAAGATCCTAAACCTGTACAGATTTTGCTGCTACCTTAGGAATTGCAGCTGCACAGTCAGGTGTTGGGGCTACTTTCTCTAAGACTTCCTGTGGGGAAAAGAAGGTATATTAAATTTAATTCAGTAAACCAAAAATTATGAAGGAGATTTACAAAACAATGCTGAACCTTAAAAAGCAAACAGACATGAAAAATTTCATAGTAAATAAAGAGACTTCCAATTGTATGGACAAGAATAGCATGCTCCAGCAGCACAAACAGGGGAATTTACATAGAACCAAGCAATAAAGTCCCACAATTTCTTAAAATATGCATATATGCACATGCACAGAGTGTAGGAATAGACCGCAGCAAGAACTGAGGTCCAGTTCCTGTTGGTAAGGGAATTACTCCACTTTGCAGCAGCCCCAGTGCACCCCTCACTAGCAAAACACCAAGGAACTTCTTGGCTCCTCATGCATCCTGATTTTGGTCCCATAATATGGGCAGTAAATAAAGTAAGGCACATGTACACCTCTCTCTGCTAAGGTCCAGTTTCCAGAGGTACATGGTGTTCTCACATGAGAGGCACCACTAGCCCTAACGTTCACTAGGAAAGTGAAAGATGTCTTTCAAGTCTTCCTTCTCTTTTTCATATACAGAAACAGCACCTTACTGAGAATGGCAGTCTTTACCATCTAGAAAACTCAAGATATTTTAGCAATGTGCTGTTTATGTATTTGTAAAAAAAAAAAAAATGAATTTTGAAGCACACATCAGTTCCATCAACCAGCTAAAAAGGTCAATTTCACATCAGCAAAGAGACAAAAAACGGTATCTGTATTTCTGCCCTTTCCATATGATTTTAAAGATGTTCTTTGTGAAAAATGTCCATCTCATCTAATCAATTCCTTTTTCTTAAATACCACTACACTAAACAGCTCTTGGAGAATTTTATTAATTCTTATAAGCTTTTACCTCTTCCTCCAGAATACATAGTTTCAGATTTATTTTGCTTTCCAACCTCAGCCTTTACAGCTACTGTTCCAGCACAAGTGCCATTTCAGTTCTAGCCTCTGCAACACAATAAGCCTTTGCTTGTGCTGCGTGTCCCAGGCCACAATAAAAGCTCTGCAGCTATCACTGTGAAAATAAATATGGGGACTGGTTGCTAAATCTTTCTGAAGGTAAGAAAGAACATTTACTTATTATCATGCTTACCATCTATAAAGCAAGAATAATTTGCCATTATGATATAATGCTCCCTTTGCCCATTATCCATCTTTCAAGAATGATAGAATTCCACATTACCAAAATGGTCTTAATTTTGTCCAAGGTAAAAACATTTTGAAAGAAATACTTTAAGAAATCCTCAATCTTTGTAATTAGAAATCAAATTTCTATAATTTCTTTAATAAAGCAACATATTAAGTATGCTACAAATAAATCAAATAAATTACCATTTTTAATTAAGCATAACAAACAATTAAACAGATGACATTTAAAATTAATTTTCTCTACTGGAGGAAACATGATTTAAATCAGTGCTGAGCCCAGCATTCTCCTTGTGGATATTCCTTCAAATGCAGTGACATTCAAAACCACCGTAACATTTTCAGAGACAAGTCTATTTCCATTTTTCAGTATCTGAGGTTTCACTTTTAAGCCAGGTTTTTTTCAATTACCAAACTTCCCTAGAAATGCTTCATGTCTTAAAGTTTCTGCTTGGCTCCATAGTATGTAATTGCTGAACAGCTGCACAGTCATACCAACCACTGATAAAAAGGCATTACAAACTTCTAAGCAAATCATATTTATAATGCATGATATTCAAGGCAAAAAAAAAAAAAAAAAATCAGTAGTACTTCAAGGCAAACTTCTGAAAATAGGGCAAAAGTATCTTGGGAAAGATGATGGTAAATACTGCGCAGCGATGAAAAGATGCAGCTGCCTAAAACATGACTGCCGTACAGCACACTGAAAAGAGAATTACCTTACTTTGGACTGCACTTTGTCTCCCAAATTAAAGCATTATCTACAGCTAACTGCTTCAAGAACTGGAATAAAAACTCTTAGGAGTTCAGTCCAGCAAAGAGTAGGTACCTTTAGGAGGTACCCAGTTCTGAGCACGTAGGTTGTCTCCCTGGCTTCATATAGTTAAATACCTCAAGGATTTGCCACTGTGAGATATTTCAGATGATCCAGAAGCCACAAAGGACATGCTCTATTTCCTATTCTGAAGGCTTTTCCTTAATTCTTCATTTGTAATGGTGTAAGCAAAGAGTGAGTCTGTTGAAATCAGTGGAGTAAGGCACTGTAAACCCAGCCAGAAAGGAAATCTAGCAGGTGCACATTTCACTTGCAAGCTTTACTTAGTAATTGTCATCACATGCATGCACATTTTCTGCAAAGCATCAAATGCTAAAAACAAAGCAATGTCATTTCATATTCACTGAAAGGTGACAGGCAACTTTTTAGAGACTGCAAAATACAATAGAACATTTCACCTGGAAGATCATTTTCAAGAAAAATAGGAAGCCCAAAATAAGAACACAAATTTAATTTTTGTTCTGCTGCCTGAGAGAACTATATGTAGAATGGTATCTTCCTGCTTGGATTGTATGTGTGATTCCCATCAGCAGAAATGAGTGCTATGTATGTGCATTGAGGGTAGAACAATTCTGGGTCTGTTTGTGCAATCTGGAGTGTGATAAGGTAGCAGTGGATTTGCTCTAAGTGAAAGAAGTGGGAAGATTAAGTGGCCATTTTTGTAGCTAACACATCGCTGGAGATGTTAAATTAAAGAGGTAGTTGGAGAAACCTATTGTGACATATGTTACATCAGTCAGTTTAAGACTATAGCTAGTCTGTCATATATATACACATATATATAAGTAGATATATATCAAAAAATCGTACAAAAATAATAAGTTTTTTTAAAGCATTAAAATTATGACATAAGTAAGTCTTTGTGCTTGGGGAAAAGCCTCGGGGGAACAGTTCTACAGACAAGCCCCTGCAAGGAAAATGCTTCCAGGGAATGCCTCCCTAGACAAATCTCCTGCTGAGCAGAATGCCTCTGGCAAAATGCTTTTGGTAAAAAGACGATGACTCTCTTGACAAAACCTGTGCTCGCTTGCTCTAAGAGTGCCCAAAGCCAGGCTTTCATTGCTGTGAGGAACAACCCATCAGTGGGATGAGCCCTGCTCCTCACTGTGTCTAACCAATAAAAATAAAAACTGGAACCAATTGCTGTCTGTATCCTAATGATGATAAAGCCAGAGATTTCCATAATCACAATTACAAATATTTGTGCTTTGATTAGGTAATGGTGACAGATAACTGTCAAAAGTAAGGGATTTATGTGTGTTAGAGTTACTGAGAAATAATCATACTGTAGTTATGCAAATCAGTTCTCATCAACCAATCTTACTGCAAGGATTTGCATATATGATTACAAATGTGCAGTAATACATATATAACTTTGGCCTCTGCCTGCCTGAGAGACTGCTTCTCCTGTGGAGTACCTAGTTATATGAAAAATCCTGAAGTTACACTGGTACTGAAATTTTGTCTTGTTTTTCACATTCCTTGCATTATCTGGTATGAGTATATCTGTTAAGCTATTCTCGTGCCAAAGAAATCTTAAATCATATACTCACAACAGACAAGATTACTGTAGTTTCCCTCTTCCTCACTAATCTATTTGTGGGAGAATTTTTAGAGCAGGCAGGTCACCCTGTGAACAATCCAAACATTCCAAGCACAGACAACTTGTTGCTAGCACAACTATGAGAAGGCCGTTTGGGCAGTTGAGTAAGATAAGGAAGGGAGTAGAAAAGGGAGGAAGCACAAGTTGCAGACATGGCTGAATTAAGATATCACCAAGGTTGGGAAACTTCAGCAGTACTTTTACACTGGGTCTATTGTGGGTGAAAAATTGTTACAAGCGGTGCGTGATTAAAGCAAAAAAGCCAATAGCGAGTAAGCGTGTGGTGCATGTACACATACGTGAACCAATCGTATTGCTTAAGAAAAAAACATATGCCCACAGCAATAGAGTATATTAACTGAGCTATCTGAGCAATAAAGTGGCATTAACCTGATCATATTGGTCTGTGTGTTATTGTCCGAAACTTCCGCGACAAGTGGCGCCCGAACAGGGACCACTCTCAGATCGGTGTTGGGAGCAATGACTACCTGACGGAAAAACCGACGGATTGAGGGGGCGGAAAAGCGGCCGAAAGCGAGCGCTGCCCCGGCACTTGGGAAGACGCTAGCTAGCGCAGAGTAACTAGGGAATCTCGCTTTGGCCAAGAGAGCGGCCGGGAGGAGATGGGGTCTACCCTCTCGAAGGACGAAGAGGCAGTAGTTAAGCTCCTCCAACATATGCTCTCTAAGAGAGGGCTGACTTACGAGGTACCGACCTTGAAGGCGCTCCTGGCATGGGCGCGGGATAAGGGACTAATCGAGACTGCTGGTGATCTTTTCCTACAAGAGACATGGTCAAAAATAGGGACTGTGCTCTGGGAGGAAATCAGCAGGGGATCCAAGGAGGTACAGAAATTTCCCACATTGTGGAAGCTGATATCAGAGACATTAAAAGAAATGCAAGCAGAGCGCGCGGCTGCCGCTGCGCCCTTCGCAGCCATGGCAACTACTCAGCAGAAAAAAGGGGGTTGCTCGGCTGCTTCGTTTGTGTTCGGCTCAGCAATTCCACCGCCTCTGCGTAGTAGACACGGGGAAAGTAAAACCCTCCCGGGACCAGCGCCCGCGCCGGCGAACGACCCTAGGCGGGACGGCCGAGACAACGGTGACGAACCTAACGAGGGGAACTTTCCGCCGCCGCCAGATGCTCCGGCAACACCTGAGGACGGCGGGGGGTGCAGGACGGACCGGGGTGCCGCTGCGTGTTTACCACCTCTACCTCCCTCGGAGTCAACGTCCCCTGGAAGCCCACGGGACGGGGAAAAGCAGGGGGAACTAAGAGACCATCAGTTTTGGGAGTTGTTAAACAAGTTTGAGTCATTAGGAGTGCGGTTAACCACCACCCACTTACCTGCCCCTTTAACCCCTTCAGCTCCTCCTGCTTATCTGAACCTGGGCGCGGGGGGCGCGGGGGGCGCGGCCGCGGAGCCGGCTGGGTCGGGGGGCCGGCGGCGCGGTGAGGGGGGGCAGGATGTGCTGTCGGTGGGTGGGGAGAATGGGTGGGATGTGCGGAATCGGTGGAAGGGGGTAATCAAAGAGGCTGCGATGGAAGGGGTGTTTCTCGGGCCGTCAGCATACCCTGTACTTACTAACACCGCTCAGCAGAGACAATGGGAGCCGTTTGACTGGAAGCTGTTAAAGGAGTTAAAACAGGCAGTGGCGCAGTATGGGCTTAGCTCACAGTTTACGAGGGCTTTAGTCGATCGTGTTTTTGTCTCTAACCTGCTAACTCCTCATGATACAAAGCAGATAGCACAGATGTTGTTAAAACCGTCTCAAAAGCTGCTGTTTTGGAAGGAGTGGGAGGAATTGTGCGAGAGGGCTGCGGCCACTCCGCGTCAGCAGGGGGACATTTGGAGTGATGGCGTTTGTCTTCCCAAGTAACCGTTACGCGTGATGGAGCCCTGCTTTCCTGGGGATGGCTGAACACCTGCCTGCCCACGGGAAGCAGTGAATGAATTCCTTCTTTTGCTTTGCTTGCGCGCATGGCTTTTGCTTTGCCTATTAAACTGTCTTTATCTCAACCCAGGAGTTTCCTCACTTTTACTCTTCTGATTCTCCCCCTTCCCACTGGGCTGGGGGGAGTGAGCGAGCGGCTGTGTGGTGCTTAGTTGCTGACCGGGGCTAAACCACGACAGTCCTTTAATCAGCAGGCTTCTGTACTTGCTATGGGGCTTGCCTGCCTTACTGTATATACATATACTGTATGCCTTGAAGTCTACCGCTTGTTAGTGATGGCTTTTTGCTTTTGCTGCTTGCTGTACTGCTGTACTGCTTACCATCTTACTCTGCTGTGCCTGGGAACATTTTGATAACAGCGATGGCCAGGTGCCTGGGCTGGCAGATGGCCAGGGCATTGCTGCTGTTTCTGTGCTCACAGAGGCACTGGAAGCTTTGGATCAACCGGTGCCCCAGAGGTTATGTTAGCAGTTGACATCGCTCGGGGAAAGCCTGAGGAAAAGGTGACGATGGTCCATCCGTCAGGCTCCTGTATGACATTGTCTGTGTTAATAGATACAGGTGCCGATGTTACAGTGATTTCTCAGGCTTATTGGCCTTCACATTGGCCTCTTATCCCCACAGCCACCAGCGTGGTGGGGGTGGGAGGCTCACAAAAAACTATGATGAGCTCCTCTGTGATCTCTTTTACCCTCTCTGATGGGACTACAGCTAAGACGAAGCCATATGTGATGCAGAATCGAGCAGCCATAGATTTTTTGTTACTGGCCCAGGGTCATGGCTGCCAAGAGTTTGAAGGAATGTGCTGCATTAATTTATCAGATCACTCTGAGTCTATCCATAAGAGCATACAAGCATTGGTGGAACAGACGAAAAAATTAAAAGAAGACAGTGGGTTTTTCGGTCTAGACAATTTGTGGAAAGGCTGGGGGTTATCAGGATGGTTATTGTCGCTGCTCAAAACCGGACTATTGATTATATTAGTTGTAATAGTTGTGCTATTAATGGTACCATGTTTGCTCTCCCTCCTGCGGCGGTTGGTACTAAAGGCCATCGAACAAGTTTGGATTGTTCAAACAGAAAAAGGGGGATTTGTGGGAGAATTTTTAGAGCAGGCAGGTCACCCTGTGAACAATCCAAACATTCCAAGCACAGACAACTTGTTGCTAGCACAACTATGAGAAGGCCGTTTGGGCAGTTGAGTAAGATAAGGAAGGGAGTAGAAAAGGGAGGAAGCACAAGTTGCAGACATGGCTGAATTAAGATATCACCAAGGTTGGGAAACTTCAGCAGTACTTTTACACTGGGTCTATTGTGGGTGAAAAATTGTTACAAGCGGTGCGTGATTAAAGCAAACAAGCCAATAGCGAGTAAGCATGTGGTGCATGTACACATACGTGAACCAATCGTATTGCTTAAGAAAAAAACATATGCCCACAGCAATAGAGTATATTAACTGAGCTATCTGAGCAATAAAGTGGCATTAACCTGATCATATTGGTCTGTGTGTTATTGTCCGAAACTTCCGCGACATCTATTTATTCTCTCACTGTCCTCTTACTGCAACTCCATCCCCTGAGGGAAGTTTTTTCAGTCCCTATGGACACTGCGTAAAAGTGGAAAGGCAAAAAGAAGGAAGTCGCCATATTTACTATAACATAGAATAAGGAGATCAGAGCAGAGATAAACGTGCTGTATAGCTATTCAGAAAACACCATGGTTTAAGTAGATCAATCATGTTTCAGGTGTAATGCTATAGCTAAAAAAAAGTAGCCATTCTTTTTGCATAAAACCTTTCAGGGCTAGAAAACAAATAGCAATCTTCAAGCTATAGTATCAATTTCCCCTATTTTGGATTGCTTACCTCTTCAGGTCACTATGATATAAAAAGCATTACAACAATGTTAACACTAGCTTTTTGGCACTACAGAAAAAGGAGGGGTGGGGGAAGAAGTATAAACTTACAAAAGATTAAGCATTTTCAAGACTTTTTTACCTAGAATCATAGAATCATACAACCATTAAGGTTGGAAAAGACCTCTAAAATCACAACCCAACACCACCATGCCTCCTAAACCATGCCCTGAAGTGCCACGTCTACATGTTTTTTGAACACGTCCGGGAATGGTGACTATACCACCTCTCCGGGCAGCTTGTTCCAATGCCTGACCACACTTTCAGTAAAGAATTTTTTCCTAATATCCAATCTAAACCTTCCGTGACGCAACTTGAGGCCATTTTCTCTCATCCTATCACTAGTAACTTGGGAGAAGAGACCAACACCCACCTGACTAAAAACTCCTTTCTTTACCTAAAGAGATTCTATTTCAGTTTACTGTTCAATCTGCTATATTTGATACACCTAATTTTCTGCAAGTAAGTTTGAAAATGTTGATACAGGCTGATAGCCTGGAATATCTGGTCATATCACAGTTTAGACTGTAGACCAGATCCTGTTCTCCTAAGTCTTGTCTGAGCCAGAATGCAAGCGTATGAATCCCCCTTACACCCCCAAGAGCAATCCAGCCCTCTGACCCATATGCATAATCATTTGAACACATTTCTCCTTGTCCAAAAGTTCCTTTGGTGTCTAAAGTATGTCTCCTGTAAGAAGATACCTATTATGAAACATGTTGTTAGTATTTATAATGACTTGGGGAAAACTGCATTTGTTCTCATAATGCAAGGAATTTTGATTTGTATAATCAGATCTTACAACAGCCATATTTCCTAGAACAACTACAAAGTATGTCGCTCTTACATGGGCCATTTAGATTAAAGAGCCAATTCCCATTCCTTATTTGCTTTTATGTATATATTGTGCTGTTCTTTTCTGTTGTCAGTGCATGAATGCAAGGAAGAAATTATATGTACAGAAATCTTTGCAAATAGAAATAGAATTGATGACACTTGAAGACAATTACAAAAACCCTAAGGAAAGCTCTTTACAATACTAAAGACAATGAATACAACATTTTCAGACACATGTTTATTTAAATAGTTTACAGCTAGGTGCTGTCAGAGCTGGGTGCGAAAAGGTTTCTCTACCCCAACAATAATTTCATGATATCAAAATATTTTATGTTCTGCATGAGGATGGAAACAAGACCTGCCCAACTTTTCCATTGATAAAAAAGTGAATCAATGGTTTATCATATGAGGTGTTTCTAAGAGGTAGAAAACCAAAGTTTAAATGTCTAACTAGGAACTGAAAAGTGATACACTGATATTTCAGTTGGGATTGGGGGCTATCTGGAAGCTGTTTGTGTTTATAAGCACAGAAAGTCCTTAATGGATCTGGAAAACTTGCCATGATCAGAGTTTTAGTAAAACTATACACTGCCATTTAAAAGTTTGATTCAACAAGTCATAATTTTCAAACAAAAAAAGCCAATGGTCATCACAAAATTCCAAACAAGCAGTAGTTGCTAGTACCCAAATGTTGATATAACACTCATTTTATTTTTATGGGGTTTTTTTATTGTTATTCTGTTGCAAGCGAATCATTTGTCAATCAAAATAAAATTACAGTCAATTTCAGTCTATGGTGCTCACTCAAACCAGCTATCTAATTAGACATAGTCAACGTTATGACTCATAAACTAATGAGATCTCCCCTTTTTATTCTTTTAAAAAGGAATAGGGATTAACTCACTTGATAAGCTGTTTTCCTAGTTTGAACATTAGACCATAGTAATCATGAGATCAAAAGCAACTTATTAAAAGGGTGTAATCCATGTGTATTGTATAAACTTACTGCATAATATCCTATTAGGAAATTGTGTGTTCTTATCTAATACTGGAAAAACATTCCAAAAATCCCTTACAGAATGGCCCTTTCATTCATTTATTACATGTAAAAGAAATAAACACTGCGGTTGTAGCCATGACAAAGGCTGACTTGAAGACACAGAAAAGCTCTTTCTCACAAGACAGGGCTGAAAAAGTTGCCATCAGCATGCCTATGTACCAAAAAATTAGTGGGGATAATGTCAGCATGCATTGGTTGCTTGACATCACAAGGTACTGCAAACAGATTTTAATTCATTTTTCCTATCATTAAAAAGTGTCAGGAATGCCTGAGGGTTTCTTTGTTGTTTTGCTTTTTAAAGAAAACCTTTAAGCTTTTTAAATTAAGTATCCAGGATGTTAATGCATAGTTAATATTCTGAATCTACTTCTTTACATTGATTTATTTTAATCTGCTCTTTTTTTGTTACAGCGTGTAAGCCCACCCCCAGAATGACTAATTTAGGCATTAGTGTATATATACTTCTGGTGCCTACTGAACTTCAGTGTAATCAGTGTGACTAGGTTTAAACACACCTCATACATTAAGGGGAGTGCCTTCGCCATCCAGCAGCAGGGCACTGGCAGAGGGGAGAGGTGGTGTCAGATTCTCTGCCTTTCTAGTAGGGTGCAGCCCAGGAAGGTAGCTCTTGCTCCTGGAAACCTATATTCATTTTGCATGACATTAGCATTGTGGAAAAACTACATAAAAGCAAGAGAATTATCATCTAACTCATCTTAATTACAATCAGGTTGCCTTTGCCATGGCTCTTTTTGCCCCATGAAATTGGCACTCCTTATCGCACAGGCAAAGGACCACAGCCTGATGTGTTGTAACAGATTTGCCGGATGCAAGGGGTTTGGCCATGCCCAAAGATGGAGGAAATGGGTGGACAGGTCCTGGCCAGGCTGAGGAAGACTCGCAGTGCCCCTTTTCTTTTTCTTGCAATCCCACCACATCCCATCCCCAGGAAAGAGGTTTTTTTCACCCTGCTATTTTTTAGAGGGTGCCACCACAAAGTTAGTTGTAGCTTCACCCATTACAATTTTGACAGCTTTTCTGGGTCAGAAAACAGCCTAAACCTGAAGAGCCATGAAGCTGAGAAGTCTGTCTCTCTAGAAAATAATGTTTCTGATTGCTTATGGGCAACATAAGCACTCAGAAGCACATGTTGACATGGCGTTTAGGGACATATTTTAGTGGTGGACTCAGTAGTGTTAGGTTAACAGTTGAACATCATCAGACTTGATAATCTTAAGGGTCTGTTCCAACCTAAATGTTTCTATGATTCTATGACATACTTCAGATGCCATAGAAACTTTTAGACAAGCAGGGATGTATCTGAAGGATTATGCAGGCAGGTCAGAGGGCTGAATTGCTGTTGGAGGTATAAGGGGAATTCATACACTTGCATTCTGGCTCAGGAAGGATTTAGGAGAACAGGATCTGGTCTACAGTCTAAACTGTGATGTGACCAGACATTCCAGGCTTTCAACCTGTATCAACATTTTCAAACTTACATGCAGAAAATTAGATATATCAAATATATTCTTTTTAGCAACTAACAACATCCTGATTATCACAGATATCCTGTACCTAAAGCTACTGTGAATAAAATAATCCTAACCCCTCCAACAGTCGCAGAGATTAGAATTTCAGAAAATGTTATTCCACTGCCTACAAGTCCTGTTTTAGTTTTACCTTTTAAATAAAATGTTGATCTTTAAGTTGCCACACAGACTGCAAACCAAGCCAGATTTTAAAGCACTTGAATAAGTTTTTTTTTTTTGAAAGGAAATACTTCACGAATTAAAGAAAACATTCAGAGGATCACACTTTTAAGCTATCTCCTAATTTGTGATGGTCACAGAGACTGAGATTTCCTACTCACTCATGTTCTGTAGTCAGTCTTAATGAAGGTTGTACATTGTGGTGGAGTGTTGCAACAGCCATAGTCTGTGATGGCATTTTGTGGACCCACCCAAACTAAGCATCTGTTACCTGGCTCTTTGTGGTGGAGAGATCAAGAATCAATACTGATTGAGTGGTAGATCAAGCAACCTTTCCAATCTTCCAATTCTACCCAAAGTATGTTAGCTGCAATCAGTACTTCCTAAGTGAAAACTTTTATGGCTTTGAACACATGAACAGAAGGCTCATGTGACAGCTCAGCTTGACTTGTAATTAATAAATCCACAGGTCACTCAGCAAGAGTTCCTACTGCAAAGGATTGTTCTTTCAAAGATTAGAACAGTAGCTGACTCCAGCAAGGTTGAGGCTGATGGCCAGCTAATTTGGGTAGCACATGATGCTGAGCATCTGCTCCAAAGCAGATGCTAAAGCTTCTTTCTCTTGCAGACACACTCCTCCCTTCTGTCTGTAGAGGTTCTCGTAGATGGTGCAAACAGAAACAGCAGGGGCATACTGGAGAAACCTTGACGGTCCTGTTTATATCTGTTCCACATAGCTCAAGTTCATAATTCCGCGAAAATACTATGATTGTCTCTCAAAGTACATCCATATATGTTCTCCACTTCAGACAAGTGGCCTGATTTTTGAGAGCCTGGGTCACCACAATGGGGCAGCTGGCCACTCAGAAACTCTGCAAAACAGGCCAAGATGAATAAACATTGTTCAGGATGAATCCATTAGTCATGCATGCTTTAAGAGTGCCTTGACCCAAAATACTTTTAAAATTTGAAAAGGCTGCAAATCTGCTGACCACAGTTATTCAGTGATATCTCTAGGAGCTTTGTAGCAAGAAAGCTAGCAGATTTCTGGCAGCTTGTCTGCTAAATCTTCATTTTGGCATGAAATTTGTTTACAAGACAGAGATAACATCCTTCGATAGTTTTTCCCCGAATAGCTTCTAACTCTTTCTACTGAAATTTTAATTGAAATCTATGATAATGACTCAAAATCCAGTTAGAAAAAATAACTCAATGGGCAGTATATAATACAGATCTTATTCAAATTAATTCACTTTCAGATACTACATATGAAACTAATTTTAATATGCTCTTTGGTAAAAGTGAAATCTATTCAGTCTAAATGTAGAGAGCTTAGATGTTTGTATGTAGACTGATAGACAGATAAATGCAAATGTTAGTGATAAAGGTAACCTAAGGAATAAACATTTTTAATCTTTGTGGGTTGAGAGGCTATTTTTTCATGTTATATTTTGCCTACTTTTCTCATAAACATTTTCATTTCATCTTAATTGACCTGCCAGAACAAGGCCAACTACCAATTCTGTGCTGCGGACATCTGTACCTAAAAAAAAATGAACTGAAAAGACCAAAGTTGCTTCACATACACCAATTAACTATCACAAATGAAGAAATTTGAGTCACTACAAACAGCAGCCAGTCTTGAACTTAGAGGTGAAAGTATCCATACGACAAAGCTCAAAAATGTCATGGGGTTATATTAACTTCTGACTCTCACTCAAAATAGATTACTTCTGTTTTTGAGGAACAGAAGAAATCATTGCCCTCTGGTGGCCAAAATGGCATTTTTTTAAGCATTATGGACTCAAATTTTAAGCAGGATATATAGGGACAATAATCCACTGTCACATATGTAGAATGAAAAATCTTAAAGACTACTTTTTATTCATCTTGATATAAATGGGAGAAAAATACAGTCCTGTCTTTCATAGTTTCATGATACAGGGTCTGATTAAATCCTTAATCTAGATGCAGTTTTCTACCCCTACAAGAGTTTTCTCCAGTTCAAATTCAGTTGATTGTGTGAACATACAATTTCATGGGTGTGTGATACACCCATGAAATACAGGCATGTACTGCAATCTTTTATTCAATGTCAGGAGTAAAGCATGTTTTCGGCACCTAATCACCTCTGTCAACAATAGTTTGCATTCAAACATAGCAAGGCATAATTATATTTGTCTCTGAGAATGCTGTTTTTTTCTAGACAGCCGCCTATGGATGGATGTGAAGAATGAACTCAAGCAACACAGCCAATCTAACAACGGTTCTTGTATGGGGAACAGCCAGGCAGAGGTTTCCCCCAGTCCATCCACAGGCAAGGGCCAATTACATTACTCGTGCCTGGGATGCCATGGTGAGAAATGGGGTTTGTTGTGCTATGGGAAGAGAGGGAAATATAGCCACTGCACTCAGCTGAGGACATATGTACACACTGTATACATACCATATGAGTGGATTCAGAAACGACACTGCCTTCTGACACAGAGACTGTGCCAACATGCATGCTCTGCCTTGCCTTAGCAAAGAGCGATGCAAACAGTATTCCATAGCTCACTGCTGACCACGGTCATATACCAGAAGGCTTAAACAACCACTAATAAGAGCTCCGTGATCTTCACCAAGTGTCTGTTGACATCCTGGTTGGTCATCATTTTACAGATGCTTTAGCAGGACAGACTCTTTAGGTCAGCTCCTTGCTTAAAAGTCACAACTGCTCTGTAGGTTGTGCTGAAAATACAGGAGAGGAGAGGGAATGGTCTGAACCTCTCACACTTTTCTCACAGCCCATCTGAACAGGTCCCATTGCAGCTAAGCACACCCCTGGAGGTCAGTGCAGAAAGTGCAGCCCTGTACCACACTTTTATGTCCCTAACTGCTCCTGGCTGTGAGCCAACACTCCTGGACCTAGAAAACTCCCAGGGAATCTGTATCCAAGAGTTAGTTTATTGACATAAACTTATATTCATTTCATTCATGGGGAATTTAAAGGACTCCTGCTTAGAGACTGGTTTAGCCCAGTAATTTTCCTGGGAATTAATACTGTCATTTCATTACTTTTTCTCTTAACTTTATTCCATCACTGTAATTAGAGTTTCTTGTCACTATTTTAAGCAAAGAATAGAAATGACAGCTGAGCAAAAACACTTGGCAAGTAAAGAAGGGGGGAAAAAAGAAAAGAAAAAGAATCCAAGCCAAGATAGAGCAAACCCAGAAAATGGGTCATCTAGGAAGCTGCCTATGTTAGACAAGAGTCAAATTAAGCAAGGCGGAGTTAGGGTTACAGTTTTCCCAGTCTATCAGGTGGCTTTATCGAGTTCTTAAGGAAGAAAGGAACAGGATGGAGAACCTCTTCCTGAAAGGAAAGTTAAGATCTTTATCCTCCAGCCTTAATGCTTATTCACATAAGCAGTTACTGATTTATGTCAGAACACACTTCTTGTGTTGCACAGCTGAATTCTGTGTTCGCACCAGCTGTGAGCTTAAACTGCCTCTTTAAATATGGCTGCTTTTTTAACTAAAATATTCTTGTACCAAAACCTGGTCTTTTTACCTAAGCCCAATATTAATCTTCATATACTGCACCAATTAAAGATGTGAAGAATTGGCCTGTGGTTTGGTTTTGTTGAGGTTTTTTTTTTAAATGTGAAATGCTTTGATTGGCTCTTCATTTCTCTGAATGTAATTACTTTTTTAAAGAACAATGACAAAGGCTAACAATAAAAACAGAATGACAGAATCAGATAAATTTTATTAATGTTATGTTGCCTATAACAAATGAATAATCTTTTATTCTGAGTATTGGCTGAAATATGACAACTGTCATCTCATAGTGCTATTCATTTCATTAGAGAAGGATAAGCTTATTTCCCTTTGAAAAGTAGTTTTTAATCTTACAGCTGCATAACTTGGATTGTTTTCTTCTGTCTTTCTCAGCAATTGAATATGCTTTATTCTAGCTATGCCAACAAAGTACTGAGTGCAAGCATCATTTGTATTGATTACAGTGCATAAAAATAGTAATCAAGCACTTCAGGATCTGATCCAGTATCTGGGGTTTCTGGAATATTGATGTTGGAGTAGATGTTATGAACTAATTGTGAAATCACCAGAGTTTTTACCAAGACAGATGCAGATTTTAAAACCATTATTATTTCCCCTAATTGTTATGAAATTCAGAAATTAATGAACAATTGTTCCAAATTTAAGGGAGCCATGCTTATGTGTATCTTCCAAAAATGGGACCAGTGCCTCTCTATTAAATATTACCCACAGCAGTTATATGCAGGCATAATTTTTGGAAACTCAATCTTTTATCTTTTTGCCCAAGTACAGTTAATTTTTAAATATAAATACAGTTAATTTTTAAATATTTTCTGTATGCTTATAAGTATTTGTAAAAATTTTCCTTTTGTGATCTGATCCTGCATGGGCATGCTTCTTATAGTCTTATTATCAGGGCTTAAAATACCCATAAATTATGACTGCGATCCCATCTGTCTCGTGAAAATTTTGCTCTCGGAATTTCTTTGGAAACCAGTGTTAAATCTTTACCTTATGGTAAAAAGTAGTGCATTCTTCTTTAAAACTGTGATATGCTTATGCTAGGGAAGATTCAGCAGAACATAACTGCACGCATCAGCAGGACCCTGAGCATTTCGTCAGGAAAATCTCCCAGGGATATGAGAATTTCATCTGGAACAGCAAAGGCAAGATGGGGCTTTAATAAGGGGAAATGTCCTGGTGTGGCTGAGACAGGCAATGGCTGGAGGGTCTGGGGGTGACAGAGCCGAAGCCTTTGTGGCTGCATCAGTACCAGCTGGCCGAGTTTATCTCAGGTGACACTCTGTTTCTGAACATGTTACAACAGAGGCAGGGTTTAGCAGGTTCATTAGCAGACGGTTTACCCCTCCGTTTAAATGGATTTTCTTAAATACATCGCAAACAGATGCTGTTAACCCAAAGATACCTTGTTTTGTTTTAAGTATAACTCATAAGGACTCCTAAGGAGTTCCCATAGATTGTTTTTGAACTTCAAAAGATGAGCAAATTTTCAGAGCAGTCTGGTACCTTTTAACTGCAAATATTCCTCTAACAGTCCTGAGTCCATTTCACAATGGTGTGTGTAGATACCCCGGTTACATCACATGGCACTGTGCACTTTCATGGGTAGCTCTTACGTTGCTTAGCATAGAAGAGGTTAGCTGAGGTTTCTGACTTAGGTTATCTGCTTGTGGATGGTATCTCTTCTCTCTAAATTTCCAAGTTTACTTACAGGCACCTCAAAATGAGCCACCTTATAGCCAGACCTTTGGTGCCCCAGATGAAGACAAGCCAGCTGCTTGCGCATGGTTTGCCTATGATGCCAACACCACAGAAAAATGAAACACAATATTCGATCTGGAAAAGTTTAAAAGAGTACACTTTGAGGGAACGATATAGTGAGATTTTGGAATCCAAGGCTTGAATGTCATCTCAATAATTCTCTGAAAAAGTACTCCTGTTTATGAGCCGAAAGCTATGTAAATTGCTGGGTATGATTCCTCAAACAATAGAGAGTTAGGATTTTTTCCTTCCTGTCCTGGAATTTGTTGTGATCAATGGAAAGGTTTCTATTCACATCCCTCCTTTTCCTTTAGCTATTTTTCATTATATGCAGAGGCTACAATCACTTTGATTAGGAAACTTAAAAAGCTTAGACATTAGCTGCTTAAGAATTAACTTCTTAAGAATTAACTTCTTAAGATTTAACTTCTTTAGACATTATAAATTTAGATCCTCTCTGTTATGACATTAGCCCAATAATTCAAGCAAATTTTTCTCTGATAAAAAAAAAGAGGAAATTAATACAATTCATAAGGTAATTATGCATCTGTCAAATACTCACACTTTCCAGTCACTTTCTTTAATCTTAAGTATAGAATACCCATTTATTTCCAATAAAAGCTTTACTAGCAAGGTGAACAGCCTCAGAGCAAAGCTGATCAACTATAAGAGTCTTCCAGACTTCATGTTTCATCCCCATCTCTGTTCTCTGGATCATTAAACCAACACAAGTGCAGAGTCAACAGTCCCTTTCCCCCCTATCATGACTCGCAACTGTTTTCTCTGATCTACTGCTGACATGCATATACCTTCTGTAAGAAATGGATCTGACTCTTCTGAGAGACTGACAATGAACAAAAGCCCAGTGCAGATTTAAAGGCTTCCAAATAACAAATAAATTAGCCCATGTAATGTTCTTTTCAGATGCACTGAAACATTTTTAAAGAACTTTTGTTTTCATTGAAATGCTGGTATTTTAGCTCATTGTCATACCCTTTTGAATGCATTATCATTACTGAAAACAGGTTCATAAAACTTTTGCTTTTGGATCTAATGTTTTCTGACTTGAAATCCTTATGTCCAAGATAAGAAGGACATGCCTGAGTGTGACTGAATTTAAACATTCTAAACACTGAGAGGGGTGCCCAAACTGAACAAGAGAAGCAGGACAGAATAACAGGGCCTAATTCTGTCCTCAGGATTGTCTGTGCAATTCCCTTTGACTCAATAGATGTATTATATTGAACTGTAGGACTTGGATAAATTAAAAACAAAAAGAGCTATTATCTGTTATAAGCAGATCATATATCAATAAAAAGTATTATTATTATTATTATTACTATCCACTCCATCCATCTGCCAGGACAGGATTATCCTTTAAAAGGGCATTTTCTGGCACTTTGCTCAGTCCAGGTTTAGATGTCGCATGAGATATGACATATTCTTTCCTCAGGAGGCCAGTTTGTCTCTGAAAATATTGCAGCCATAAAAAAAGATAGTCAAGGTCAAAGATTATTTACTTCAGTTCATTTGATTACTTGTTATAAACTCTAAGACCACCCTAAATCATTAAGAATTCTTTATCTGCAAATATACAGTGCACAAAATCTTATCTTCACTGCTGATGAGTCAAGGGGGCTAAAATCTCACCCCACCTCATGGATTCTGTAACAGGCATTCTTGGAATTGTTGCTGAATCCAACCAAGTTAAATGTAGCCTGAAATAACTGACTTTCTTGAAACCCAGGATTCAGGCCTATTAACTGTTGTGAAATTTCATTTTAAGTTGATCAGCCTTCTGTTTCTATGACTTATCCTGTTTCCTAACTGCAGCTTCCCTATGTGTGAAGCTCTTGTGAGGACAAAGTGCCTGGAAGGGCAGGCAGCTTTACTGTTGAAACAGGACCAGAAAAGGAGCCATTATACTCCACTGGGTTATTTGATGCTGTTCAATCCCATCTTGTACAGGCTGCTTTTGCTCTTTTTCTACACCTTTTTGTTCCATCCTTGTGTCTTCCAAGATATTAAATCTTTTAAGTTTTTTGCATTGCAAAGAATACCAGTACATTTCCCTGAAATATGAAAAATCACATTTTAAAAAATAGGGCAAAAAACTAATTTTCCTCATTTTCCTTCTCTTTCTTGTTGCTTTTTTCTATTTTATTTTTGAGTTTCTGATTCCATCCTTGGAATCTCCTTCTACCTTTTAATTTTCTTTTATTCTCACTTAGCCTTTAAATATGTCTTCCATTTCCTCTTCTCCTCTTCCTTACTGTCATCTATTAATATCATCAGTTTGCTGTCAATCCCCTCTCCCAGATCATTTTGTATAATAAAGGGTTTAATAATATTCTCACTGGCATCCTGCTAGACAACTACCCTAATTTTTTACCTAGATATTTATTATTACCTTTCACTTGTGGTCCAGTTACTAAACTTTCATGTCAAAAGGCTATCTGAATTAGCATGAAAATTAGGATTTCATGAGACATTGTTAAAAAGTCTTACTAATACCTAGCTTCATTGTCTCAGACTGTAGTCGTGTCAAGATCAACAATTGCCTTTGTGAAGCTGTCATTACAACATTTCTTAAACTTTACAGACTGTTAAATAGTCTCTTAGGCATTTAAGGTGAAAATTTCAGATCTGCTTCACAGTTGGGATCTGATGGTCTTCACTGAGAAACTCAGCAGGGATGAGATAGAAAGATACTCCCATTTGGGAGTGTGTAGGGATTTCCCAGCAGCTTCCTGAAGGCTGGGAACATGAACACTGTATCTACATGTGGATCTGCCTGACCTAGCTGTACATATAATTTCTTTTCTTTCATTCAGAGACACTCACAGTGTCCTTCCCTTTCTTCCCAAGAGCTATGCAGTTACGTGGCACAAGGGGTGCACAAACACAGTATGAAGCCTGGACTGATATTATGCTGATTTGTCTTATCTAGAATTCCTTTTGCAGCTTTTGGAATAAACCTAAAAGTGCTAAGGACAGACTCGTCCTGGCATACAGTCTTCTGTATGGTAGAAATGTCAGCAAGTCCCATGATACAGTTTTGGTTTCAATCAACAGCTACTGTCCCAGAATATGTCCAGACTTAACTTGGGGAATAACCTGGGCCAGGTACTGGCCATTCTGGGCAGAAATATAACTTTGCTCTGAAGGTGTGAGCTCCCGGCACAAAGGGCAAAAATGAAAATCCAAAGGCTGAAAAACAGAAAGAAAATAGTCCAAACCAATTTTGTCCATATTTTACAAGGAACAAGATCATTCAGTCTTATTCACCATCAGGATTTTTGCTTAATACCTGATCTCCAGAGGTCTATGACATTTGCTGGTTAAACTGAACAAAAAGTTGACAGATCTGAGGTAGGGATGGACAAGATTTATGGAATTTCCTTACCCGTTGCTCTGCCAGGGTAAAGACTCATAGTGATGTGTATGTATCTTCTGTGACCTAATAAGCTCCTATAAGGAGACATATCTCCAGTCTTCTTTCACCTCAGTGTTCAAATCTCCCAAGTAGTCATTCCTTGTTGTATTTTCCTCTTTAAATCATTGTTTAACTGCTGTACATATTTAGCTCTTTAAATCTTTCCTGGCAGTGATTTCTCCAGACAATAATTTCTGTTGTTCACCTTTGAAATGTTGCTCTAATTTCTCAATATAGTAAGAAAAAATATGGGTGAAAAATTACACAGATGTTTGACATAAACTGCTGTCTTTTTCCTCTGTGTTGCGATCCTTTCATGAAAGTATACTGAAATTACAGTGTCCTTTTCTACAGCTTTCTCACATAGCACGCTTATATCCTTACTGGATAGCAATTGCTGTTACCACTCTTCCCTTTTTTCCAGTCCTGGAGTTGGGTAATGTCTTTTCTATTCTTGAGTCTCTGGTGCCATCCCAGTTACTAGTGGTCTTTGTAAGCGGTCAGATGCTCAGAGAGTTTCAGTGACTAAGAATCATCTGGAATGATTGATTTGCCTGTTTACATTTTCCAAGTATTCCCGTATCTGTATTTTATCAATAGCTTTTGTTACAAAATCTCAGTTGATTTCTAATTGCCTAGCCTTCCTTTTCTTTCCATTTCTTGTTAAAGGCAATATTACAAAGGGACTTCAATCCCCTGGCTATTTTTAAGTCACATTTAACTTTGTTGCTTATTTTTTTTTAGCTCCCTTTTTCTCTAATCGAGTTTTCAAGTTACCTTACTTTCTTCTGGAAAGCCTTGTATGACACTGAGTCATTTCTGAGAGTCAAACTGCATAGCTACCCCTTCCAATTCTCTACTTTTTCCTCTTGAAATATTTTTTGAGGATCTCACCAATTTGAAAACTGGAAGCAGTGATGTTATTTGGAAGCACTCCTTGCTCTACTTTTCATGTGTGAGGGACCACTTCCTTATCTTTCAGTGCCATCTCCAGCTCAAAGGTTTTCCCTTCTCCACCTTGGCAACCACTGCTCCAGCCAATACACTCTTTTTATTTCACCTTTCACTTACTCTTTCTCAGTACTCTGTCTCCAGTGGGGGGTTTTGGGCTACTGCCCTCACAGACATGTTGGCAAGGGTAAGGGTAATAATGATGCTATTGCAATTTAATGCAGCTCCAAAACGGGTGTGAGGGATTTACAGGAATTTAAGTACCACATACTATTATTCCCTATCCTATTTGTACAATACCTTGACCCAAGCCAAAGAAAACCTGCCTTCAGTGTACCTTCCCATTGACTTTTTCTTTGGGTTGGTGTCTGTCAGTAAACTTACAACTGTTAAAAAAAAAAGCTTTAAGAACAACTTCATTTGTAAGATTGGCAGACTCAAGGTACATCAACAGCAGAAAATGCAGTAACTTTTCAAATCATATGCAGTAATACAGATATAAACCAGCCATTTGAGTAATGTGGAAGGTTTATGGTAACCAAGTGATCTTTAATGGGAAAGGATCTCCTAGGGGAGGAAGTCCTTTTTCATTTGATTAGGGAGAGAAGCACAACTGATTTATCTGAGACAGAGACAAACCAGGGAAAGGACTAGTCATTGCATAAAGTAGAGCTTGTGGAGTCCTGTCATGCTGCTAGTTCAGAGACAAATTCTTTTGACAAGAAGAGGCCCAGACAGTTCAGTGAATAACATTTCTTGATGAAATGATAAACATATTACAGTAATAACCTCACAGTATCTCTGAATGCTATGGGATATTGAATCTGCTTCTCTGCTTAGCAGAGATAAATCTATTTTCACAAAAGTACTCTTTAAGGAAAAAAATTTACTCATGTCAAAGCAGTCAGTAACTTTAATTTCTAAGTTATGCTGTTTGACTAGCTGAAGGATCACAGTGGCATTCCTCCCATTGATGTTGGGACCATAATATTCTAATTTTTATTATTACTATCAGACAGAAGTAAACCAAATTAAGCCTCTGGTTTCTAAGATGTGTGGATTTTAATTCACTCCCTCTCTCTTTACAGCTATAGCTATGTCACCCTTTCCATATTCTCTCTCTTCTGCTTATTTTAATCCACCTTGCCCAGAAAATATAGACCAAATCTTTCAGCATGGTCCTGTGATATTCACCCTTTCCTGCCAGCTTCCACTTAGCGAGTGGTAACAGCTAGAATTTCAGCACTGGCCAAAATCCCTAAGAATTCCCATTCCTCTAAAAGAGAGGCAGCATCTTTGGCTTGTGTCCTTTCCTAAGCCGTCATATGAACAGTAAGGCTGAAAGGAGATGAAAGCAAGTACTTTCAAACTCCTCTCACATGTTCTGAATACCTGAGGCTCCTACACTGTTTCCAGAGCTGCCAGCCCCTTATAGCATAACCCTTGGCAATGACAGAGCATTCCCAGCCACGCCGAATGACCTTACATCATCAACCCGTAAATGCAACTTTCTAGGGACATTACAGAGCAGTGAGATCAGAAGGGGTGTTAGAAGTGCCTGAAGATATTGGTGAGGAGTACCTATTTTCTGGCTACTAATGTGTTTGCTTATTAAAATTGTGGGACCTCCAAACTTTTGCCACTCCCCATGAACTAGTCCCCACAAACCACTGCAGTATTTGTCAAATGCCATGCTTACAAATTTGTCTCAAGAGCACAGAAGCTATCTATTCAGAATTACTCACAAGTAAACAAACACCATTATTTTTAAGCCAATACAGAGGGTCTTCAAGCAGTCTTTCTCATTCCCTGCCTGGGGCAAATCTGATTTCATTGCTTAATTCTGCAGTGATTTTGGCACACATTAATTGTAGGTTAAATGACCTGAAACTGATGTTTTCTGAATTTTTTCTAATGTTTTCTGCTAAAGCCTATTGACAGCTTGGCCCAATCAGTTGCTATCAGATAATAAAGCACTCCGGACAGAGAATACCTGAATGAACTTTTTGCAGGTACTTAGCAAGTCAGGTAGTCTACCAAATTGGGTAATTCAAAAGCTATTTTTACCTTAATGGATCTGTTTTAAATGTGCACAGCCGAGGTCAGCACATTAAGATTAATTTCTAATATTCATGGAAGGAGAAAATATTTTTGGAACTTAACTTTTCCCCTAAGACAACAGAAGCTACAGTTCCTCTTGACTAACTAATACAGGAATATTTGAAAGGATACAAGGATACCTGCCTCCCATCTGACCAGGATGCCCAGAGAAAGATTTCATATGATGTAAGAAAACAACACATGTATTAGCTTGCAAGCACAAAGTTTTTTGTATTTGGAATGATTACTTGGCCTGACACTTTGGATATATACTTTTGTAAATTCCAGCTTCATACCAAACATAAATCACCCACAGAAACCTCTGCGGTTCCTCTTACTGTAGCACATGAGAAAGAAACCATATTGCGTCAAACCAATGGTCTATATTTGACAGTCGTCAGTAACAAATGCCTCAGGAAAGAGCACAATAAACAGTAGATCTTCTGCCTTTGCATCTTAAGAGATGGTCTCAGACTAAGCTATTATGGGGAATAAAGGTTTTTTGACAAGACCAAAGGGACATATACTGCATTTTGCTTCACCTCCATTAATGACTTTAAACACGAGTTTTGAGGAGAGGATCTAGCAGAAAAGAAATGAACAATGTCTGCTTTGTCTTCTTGAGACCAAAACCTTATGGAGAACAAATTCACACATATGCAGGAAAGATCACTACCTAAGCTTTACCTAATTGTGCAATTAAAGTTTCCTTTCATAAAGCCCTGATCTGCTCTTCTTACATATATCTCAGGCAATTATTTATTTGGAATACCATAACTGTACTACCTTCATCACAGAGTGGACGTTTACTTGTTTCAATACAATTACTGCAACCAGTAAGTTAATGTAAGCTCATAACAGAGATGTCATCATTACATAGATTTATGAGAAGAGCACTAAACATAAAATTGACGTAATTGCCTGTATGCTGCCAGGCTATTTTGCCAGTTAATATAAATAATATCATTCTCAGCATGAGCCACCAGAAGGACATCATCCTTAAAACTAATTCCTCACCTGCCACTGTCAGAAATTTTCACTATAAACTTGATGAAGAATGTGTTGCTAAGTGTTACTGACAATCATATATTACCAGGGAAAGGTGGTTACCTTGAGTACCCCAAACAATCTGTTGTTTTGGTATGTTACTACATAAAATTGATTTAATGCTGCAATTTTCCATTTCTCTCTGGAGCACAGGCTGCTAATTTATTAGTCACATATATTGAAATTTCTCGGTTTTCCATTCATGTATGAATTTCCATAAGCAAACTGAGAAGATACTATTTTGTTTGGTTTATTTTTAAAACTTGGAAAAATAAATCACATGTGAAGTTCTGCTACTTGTGCTATTGAAATGGGTCTTACAAAGCAAGCAAAAGTTAAAAGTCATACAGAAGATCTGAGATAGGAAATGTTGGTATGCAGGAAAAAAGACTTATGTGTTTTCTTGTTTTATGTCTGGACATAAAAGTTAAACCGAAATACCAAGAATGATGAAGTAGAAGGGTTTTTTTCTTTTTTTCTTAGTAAACAATGCGATAGTTGATTTGAATGGCTACTACAGTATATATTTGAATTTTTATTCAAATGTAATTCCTAACTTCTTTATTTTTTTTAGTTTTTCAACAAAAAAAATGAACTGCATCTCCGAGACAGTGGCCTGGAGATTTTTGACTGCCAGTACTTGCACAATAGCAAAAGCAGGTCCCCAGCACTCAGGAATGCTTGTCTGTGATCAATGTCCTCTTTACCCACCAGGATCACTGTTTATCAAAGATCTTTATGAGTCCATCGAATCTCACCAAAAAGTGTAAACACTCTTGTAACTGAACAAAAGGAATTTAAAAGCCCATCATACACCAGTGCCACAGAGTTTTCTGAAACACAGGGTGATGGTCTGAACAGGATCACTGCCATGCTTTTGTTCACAGTGGGGCCTGTATCTTAGCATGTACAGATGAACCCAGGACTTGTCTCACATACTTTTTAAAGTTGTAAGTAATATTGAGGCATAGTATAGCTGAGAAAGATCTCAAAGAGCTGAAAAAGTAATGAGTATGATGGCAAATTATTCTATGCTTGATTGCTGTGCAGCCAATTCCAGAGTGGTGCAGAGTACTTTAAAACCCAACAGCTTTTAGGAGAATAACTGAAAAATAATGAATAGGCTCTGTTAAAGCTAGGGATTCCCAAAGCAAATTTTGTTTGTTCCAATAAAGTTCATGGTACTAGAAAAGGTCTGATATTATTACCTGACAGGGAATGGACTCAGACGGCAACATTAATAATACTCCTTCCCTGGTAAAAGAAAGTTCCAGAGGGACCATGATTTTTGCAAACAATCCTATCTTCCCATGGCCCTGCACACACCAGAAACCTTCCAGGTGAAATGAATAATAATAAAAGAAGATGTTGATAGCTTTTTCAAGAATAACACCTATTATACTCTTGAATATATCCAACAAATGCAGAAAATTTCAGGGCAACTAACTTTCTCAAAATTAGTACATCTGCTCAAGACAGTGGAGAAGATGTGGTGAAGAAAACATTAAGCATGGGAGTTTGCATCCCATTATTCCATGCCATCCTTTAAAATATTGTGTTTGGTTATAAACAAGCGGACTTTCTGTGTATTTGGGGAAATGGAGTGCTTCCAGCCTGAAAAGGCATTTCAAGTACAAAGCCAAGACTTTATCTATCTGAAAGTCAAGCAGCAGAGATAGATTTCAGGTAACGAATGCTTTCCAGCCAATTAATCTTTTAAACAGTCCTCTGGCTCAGGACCCTGCAGGCCACAATATTGCAGTAGTAAGTTTGTATTGCTTGCATGATAGTTCCAGGCTGAACGAGACATGTCTTCAGTCCTCAGCTTCCTGCTGAAATGGCAGTGGTACCAACATTACCATGCCCTGTCAATTTTGCCTTCTATCCACTGATCTTTCAAGAATATATTCTGTGACACAAGACTGATTTTCAAATATTCTTCCTGACTATTCTTTCCCAACCTAGTATTTGCAACTGATCATTCGGATCATAGCACAAACTAAGCAGTAATTATTCTTCTAATCTCATTATAAACTATCAAGTTTTTTGATCAGGCTCTCTATAGGTCAATTTTAGCAACAACTTCTGGATAAAGTAAATGTTTGTTCATTATTTTTTTTTCAGTTATAGAGCCAGGATTTTATATTGCATCATACAGAACATGAATAATCTTGACCCAGGAATCCCAGTTTTTTTAGCTTGGTGTGTATATCTTGAAATGGCTTGGGTGACTGAGCTAACAGGAAAACAATAAATTCAAATGATACAACCGGTATCAGCTTGCTAAGCTGATAGCAAGAATGTAAGATAGCGCAACTGAATGCATAGTACAGAGTAAAGACCATCTTTGCATGAACAGTGTGCTGAATAGAGGACAAGGCAGCTCAGACAGTATGTCTATAGCTTAACCACAAGGCTGTCCCCTAAGGCAACTGCAAAATGCCAGCACAAGGGCCTGAGGAGCCTGCCAATGAGGCAAATGTGCCTGATGCAGGAGTGTGTTGTTTCTGCGGCTTATGACCAAACAAAGGAAAGGAGTAAAGTGAGAAATGCAATGCAATATATTAAAAAACACCACAATTTCATTATTTCATTATCCTGCTGTTAGGGGGTGAAGAAAAACTATTAGTCAGCCTGTTATACATACATATATGTATGTTTGTGTGTAGATATATATATATAAACAAAGGGATTTAGAGGGGTTTTTTAAAATAATGACAGTATAATTTAAAAAAAAAAAAAGAACTTTTGGTGTCTAGTTTCTTTGTTAAGACTTGAGAAGAGAGAGACATTGATAAATGAGGCTGCAAACTACTGTTCATGGAGAAGAGTAAGTTACATCAATGATATGAGATAACAGCTTGCACTTTCAATGGTTATTATCATCCTGAAAAGACATGTTTGAGCTTGGAGCTTCTGTAGATTAACGATACAGTTGACAGATAATACAACCAGAAATATCCCAAAAGGACACAAGAAACATACCCCTCCTCCCCTTCCCTGTGAGACAACTGCAACGTTACCGACCGCTTCTAATGCTTTTCAGAGCCTGACTGTTTGCTGCCCTCTCAAACAGAAGTGAAGTACTTGTTTGTTGAACTCACCGACCCCATTCTCCCAGTTGCTTCGCTAAAGAGACCATGCAAACTTGCTGTAATTTGTCAGTAGCTTTCCTCCACTGACACAGTCTTATTTCCTTGCCTTTCACAGCAGTTCTCTCACCCTCCCTCCATGTTGCTCACCTCTCTCGAAGGCCATCAGAAAGCTCCTGGCAAATACATAGATTTCAGCTCCCACCAGTGTACTCTGTTTATGCCTCACAGATATTCGAAGAAAACCTTAGAAACAAGCTAGATAGTTAAAAATGTTCAAGGAAAACTGACTGCAACAACCCCCTAGGTTCTGGCTCATAATCAGGAAAGCAGCATCCAGAGGGGTTGTAGAGGAGCACTGTCAATTTGGAGAGGAAACATTTCCTTCACTGAATCAGGCATTGTCATAAGAACAATATCAGCAGTAGTTCAGCAGAGGACTTTTACCTGTGAACCATCCTTCCCATTCCTGAGCAAAAGCTTAACCAGATAAACCCCAAGCTAACTCTGGTATTAATGTAAAGAACTGAATTTAAAAATATATGTATTTATGATGGTCTTATTAAATAAGGTAAGGTAAAAGTTAACTCAGTACCTCACAGAATGATTTGTGGCACTGAGGTTTACAAAAGTCAATGCTATTAGCTTTACAACTCAAAATCTTACTAGGGAGATAATCAGATTTATTTGCCAAGACCTATTTTCCATCCCTCCATGTGGGCTGGCATTCCCAATACTTTCATTCTACATTAATACCATTTTATATCAGCCGTTGCATTATTTTGCCCCTGGCAGGGACTGGTTGCCAGAATTGCCTTTTTTTCTTCCTCTTTTCAAAATATTGGCTTATTCTAGTTCTCAGGTTTCCCTGGCAGTGTTCATGGAGTAAAGCATTGCTTAGCAGGAGGAATAAGGCAGACACAAAGTCTCAGGGGTAATGCTGACAACAGGAAATAAAAATCAATTTTCCAATCTACACAGTATTAGCAAGCCCATTGCCTTCTAGGTACTGCGGTAAGACACAGGGTGTGGAAGATCCCAGCTGGGAGTCTGAGTGCCCAGCCTGCTCCTGTGCTCACATCTGCGGCTTTGCCTAGCAAGGACAGCACCAATCTGCTAGTCTGTTTAGGGGTTACCTCACCCAGCATGCCCGGCCTCACTCCTCTTTTTCTGCTCCTCTCCCTAGCAGGATCTCAAGCCAACAAACCCCCAGCTCTCTAGGACTTGAGCCTTTTTACTCAGTTTTCTAATTCAAATCACATTGAATGCTAACACACAGTTTAAATAGGTGAAAAGGGCTGTTGCTATTTAAGTACTATATATTAATCTCCTAAGGGAGATTATTAATAATAATAATAATAATAATGAACCTTGATAAACATCTACATAACTACATGTGCAAAATGTAACTGAAAATGAAGTGTTAACTCTATGCATGTACCTGATCCTTTGCTTTGCAAACATGCAATAATTGGCAAGTATCTGCAGATGTGCTGATAGTGCTACTCAGGTATCTTCTGCCTGTCTTACTGAAAGAAAGGTTTTAATGAAATAAATGTTAAGATGATTTCTTGGATGACTGCTTATACTAGGATTTGATCTCTTGTTTATACTTGCTTAATATCCATAAATTATGGCATATGCTTCAGAAGCATGTAATTATACTTGTCATTCTGGGTTTTAGATTTGTAAGTACTGCAGACAAACTGTGCAGTGATAGATGGCCAGTTCAGACATCATTTATGGCAAGTTAAATCATTTTCCAAAAAACCACATGTAACACTATAAAATGATCAAAGATATATGGAAGTAATATTACTTTTGGTTTTACAAGTTCTTACGAGCAGCAGAATTTTACTAACTTCCCCTTTCTACTGGTGCCTACTTGATAATCCTTTGCCTAAAAATACATTAAATGCTGTTAAGCTTTTCTAGGACAAGTCTGTAGCTGCATTTTGCAATTTGCAGTATTACTATCAAGGTTTGTTTACTTGCTTTATAGAAAGAATTTTCAAGTCACCCGTATGATCATCAGCCATACCGAAGTGCTACACTGGCCTGTGTGATGAAAAGACCAAAGTATTTCTTTCACTTTTTCCTAAGGTAGCAATAAATGTTTCTTAATTTACACCATTCTGGAATGCTTTCCAGGAGTAACCAAAGGAAGAGGAAACTTTCACGTACCATTTTGCACTAAATTTCCATGAGTCGCTTAATGTCCTTAAACCAGCTTCAGATATTCTCATTGCTATGGATGGAAATTGAGCCTATGCGCACAAGAGAACACCTGGCCCACGATACTGAGATCTTCCTCCTGCAAAGCCAATGTTCAGCTGCTGCAGGCTTTCCTGGCGCAACGGACAACCTGCCACTGTAGGCAGGGTGGATGTTTTTTAACTTGTTGGCTTAGGGTATGCTGCTCCAGCATATCAAAGAACACACACGACTGTTTTTTGGAAACCAAAGCAAAGTCCCTATTTGATACATTGCCAGATAAAATTTGATGCTAATTGTCCATATGCACAAGCTGGTTTGAGGCATAAGACAACTCTACTTTTCCAAAAGTGTAGCCACTTTGATCTAGTGGTATTGCATTTCTCATGTCCTCAGGCGCCCTGGTGCACTGCCCAGGGGTGAAGTCTGGGGCTGCAGAGCACTGCTTGCTTACAGGTCTCAGGCTCCTGCCATCATTTTCTGTTCTCCTTGGCATGTGGTACAGCGCAGGGAGTACAGAATTCAGCTCTTACAGAGTAGGAGTAAATATGTATATGACATTTCTTACCAGCTTTTTTCCCCTTAATCTTTTCAACAGAAGCTTTTAGTAAAATCAGTGAGATTCATATATATTGACATCTAACTCCATAACTCAATTTTTTTACTCAGTGGATCTGAAAAGTATTCTAATTAAAGTCATAACTACTGTATTCTTTCATTTTTGCTTGCAGAAAATGTGGGCTATATGCTGCCCTTGCCTCCTCAAGCCCTCCCCACATCCAGAGCCTTCAGTTAAGAAATACCACAGACTTAACTGTTTAGAAGGACTTGTATGTTAGATTTAGAAAAAAGCTTCCATCATAGTCCAATTATTTTATTTTATTTATCCATTTGAAGTTATTCTTATGGTTCATTTTCTGTGTGTTTTAATATTTTAATGGTCTTTAATGTATTATAGGGAGGCGCCTGGAGCACTGCTGCAAATAAGAGCTGTAAAGTAAAATACAACCTTATTTACTGTTATGATATCAGTCTGCCTAAATAACTATAGTATCCACAATATTCACAATAGCCTGAAGAAAGAAGGAATGCCAAATATCACTGTCAATAGCTGCTGTGGGAGTGTCCTCCCATTTTCTATACTCAAAACAAAAATCTCTACAGTCCTTCTATAAAGCCCTACATGTAAAACAAATCAAAAGTAATTACAAGCCTGTATGCCAAGGACAGAAACCATCTATATTTTATGAGAGTATGTAAATAAGACAGTTCATGGCAAGGTTTTTGTGCTGCAGAGATATCAGCCCTAGATACTTAGGGACCTGTTGGCATTTAGGCAGTTCAGAAGTGAGATGGTCAGTACTGTATAGCAGTAGGTGGTTAGAAATGCCTATTTTTTTGAAGTCACTAGGTCTTCATCTACAATTGATGAACATACATAGGCACTTCCAGAAGTCCACTTGCACTTCAGACTCACAGGGAATGATTCAGTCATTCATATGAATTCAAGGGTCTGTCCTTGAGGTCTACGTTAAACTAGGCAGCTGAAGATGGAGGTGAGATGAATCTTGTGTTTCCCTTCTGGCCAAGACTTTCAAACTTCATCTTAAAGTTAAAAGCTTGGAGATCCATGGCTAAAGCATCTAAATTAATGTTTCAGTATTCACATGTGCTTTACTGTTAGGTGTCCCCATGGCATTCAGCAGGACTACTTTAAAGGTTTTCCATTGGTTCTGGTCTCTGTCACCACGTGTCTGTCATTTTTTGGTAATTTATCCTCTCAATGCACAAGTATGTTCCAAAAGGAAAAATGAGGCTGTATTAGCTGCCTGTATTATACTTAATAGCCTGGTGTTTAGAGTACTCAGCTGGGAACAACTAACCATTGAGTTATAAGGGGTTTGGACACGAAAGTCTCTCCTGCTGAAGCTGTTCATGTTTTCATAAACAATTAAGCTTCCATTGGACCAACCTGAAAGTAATTCACTCTACAGTCCAGCATTCGGCCAGGAACAGGGATAGGTAAGTTCAAATCATTGCTCTAATGAATATTTAATGAATTTTAGCATAGATGAAATAAAATGTTCCCATTCTGAAAGCTTATCAACAGTGAATAGACAGCATCTGGCAACAGCAGCGTTAACTTGCATACAGCTGTTCAGAGAGAGAAGAGCAGGAAGGAGTTTTCAAAGAAGCAGATGCACAATTACAGGCCTGCTTTGACAAAGAGTTCTGAGACTAGAGCTCTCCAGGGAAAGTCTTGCACACAGGAGACTGGTGGGATAAGACCTGTTCTGCTGGAAAGAAAAGTCATGGGGTGGAAGTTCAGGGAAGCTCAATTATGCAGAGTGCCCTGACATCCCTGCTTCTGTGGGGCTCTCACCCTTTGTGAACTCTTGATGTCACTATAAAGCAGTTTTGTCTGATGTTGTGGGGACTGGAGTTGAGCTGTCCCATCTCCTAAACTATATTTGATTCCCTGCTCTGAATCCAAAAGGAAGAATTTGCCCAAAAACCTTGTGTAAGTCACGAATAAACATGCTGTGATAAAAAGAGGGGCACCACCACTTAATGAATGGTACCCAAGATTGTCATTTCAAACCTATTGCTTTTTTTTAAATTATAAAATTTCCAAAATAGAAATAATTTTTTTTTTTTTCATGTGGAATATAAGCTAGCATTTAACACAATACATTTTGGAGAGCTTTCCTCAACAAAAACAAAAACAAAACAAAAACAAAAACAAACAAACAAACAAAAAAAAAAAAAAAAGAAGCCCCCAAATCCCAATTCAACACAATTATTTTGGTTCAGATTAAAATGAATGTTTATTTTCAGTTCAACTGTCAAACTGACTAATTATTTGCACAGCCTTGCTCACAATATTGCATTCATGCTTTGGGTATATTAAAAACAACTGAAAAGGAGAAAATTTTAAAATAGGAATCACCTTTTCTAAAAGGTGTGGAAGGCCCTTTTAGCTTCTGATCTACTTCTGGTAAATAGATGAGGCAGTTATTGCCACACAGCTGCCAGAAGTTGCACTATTTGTAGGGATTTTTGCTTAAGCTAGAGATAAGCAAACAAACTTTTAATGAATTCAGCAGGAAAAATGCAACAAAAAAAATGGTTCCTGAGACACTAAGAAATAAACTGGAATAACTGTCAGCTAGCAAGTCCTTTACAAAACTGATTTGACTGTCGTCTTCTCAAGCATTTAAGAACAAAGAAATCCACTCAGCTAAATAGAACATACATTTGCACACACCTGTCTTAATTTCCTTTTATCCTACACTACTTAATTTTGTGCTTTGTTGTAATAATGGCAGACATTCATTTTTCCCAATCACCCTAATATAGATTGCAGAGATAAGTTTTAACAATTTTAATTTTACTGGGCAATAATCCAAATATTTTTCCTGACTCTGGGGCTCTCTTTGACTGTCATGGTTTCCTAAGGGGGATGTACAGCCTCTGATCGCAGGTCAGGCAGGTTTCACCACTTGCTCCAGAGACTGATGACTTGTATATTTAAATCATACAGTGAGTTGGATGATCCCCTTTCATAGCAAAACCCAGGGGAGGGAACTATGTAAGAGGATACAAGGAATCCCTCGTTAAGAACTAGCTATCTGAGGTACTTGTATGCCCCCACCCCTCACTCTTACATCTGATTACTGAGGAACCTTTATATTCACAAATCCCTTCGGGCACAAAAGTGCTATAACCCACTCTCTACACCAGGGAAAGAGTGACAGGGGACCCTGGAGTTCAGTCCTCCAGAGCCATTTGGGCACCGATCTCAGCCGTCAGGCTGAGGATTCGGTTCTGTGTGACTTGCCCAAGGTCACGGAGAAAATCTGTGGTGAAGCAAGACAAAGGATGTAAAGCTTCAACGGGCACTACTACCACAGAGCGAGAACAGTCTGTTACACTCAGACAAAGCTTTGCAGCTTGCCATTGAACTGAGTGATTATGTGACCCATCGCAAAATACCCTGCATTTTCAGCTTTTTACATCTTTACTCTCATTCTCTCCTGCACACCAGAATCAAACACTATTTATGCAAAAAGGCAGTAAAATAAGTACAACTAGAATAGTGAATCTTCATTCCTGAAGCACAAGTCTTTTGCTATTCAGCCTAAAAATAGAAATAAGGAGAGAAAAAAACTAAAACACAAGCTTTGAAACTTGGCAGGAACGGCAGGAAATCATACCTTGAGTCACAGGGCACTCTCAGCATCTGTTCCAACTGCAAGCTTTTCACACTCCCATTGCAGCATAGCTACCCTCCCTTCATATTCCAATCCCTGATACTAGCCCTACAGATATTATTCTTTCTCTGCAGTGCATCTTGTCTCAAATATCTTACACATCCATTTTCCAAAATGCTGTCTACTTGGTACTGGAGATGTGAACTAGCTCACAGATCATGAGTTTTTGCTGTTCAGAAGATATTTGGCAAAACATTTCCCAGTGAGCTGAAACAACAGCTCTGACTGCATTTAGGTTTTGTTATTCCGTTTACAAACGGAATTGTTTGTAACATGCACAAAAAAAGAAATGCTGGTTAATAAGATAAATGTTTACACTTAAACTTTCAAAGGGCATCATCAAATTCTGTCCAACAAAGAAGACATAAACACATTTTTTTCTTCTCACGTTTCATGCTTTCTAATAGCTTTTACTTTCATTACAAACACTTCAGTTCTGCCTGAACTGAGCACAAAGAGAATCAGCCCTTTAATCCTCAGGACAATACATATTTTCTTCACACTTTGGAAAGTAAATATAGCAGCTGGTAACTTCTAAATCCTGTGCTTTGTTATGCAAGGGATCGCAAACAGAATCATCCAAGTTAGGAGTGGAAAACACTGGCTGCTTTACCTAGATCATTTTTCCATTGATACAAAATGTATATTTTTTTATGCATTTATAACCAATCTAATTTTCAGAAAGCTAGGAAGTAGGAAATTTGGCATTTCTCTTATCCTGAACAAATGGATCAACCTTTAGATAGGGTTACAATAGGGTTGCTTCTTGGCAATATTTTTTTCTAATAGTCAACCTGTATTTTCCCTCCTGAAGCGATATCCTAGCCATACATGTCTGTGCTCTACTAACTTCTCCTCATCAGAAGAATTTGGAGTGTTGTTTTAGTAGTTAGTCCATATTATAAAAGCCACTCTGCAGAGGCATACCTGTGGTGATCAGATTGCCAGCTTCCCCAAGATCAGTGCTGTCCCACAGAAACAATCCATCTCTCTTCCAGCTGAACATACCCATATCTCTTTGCAAACTAAAAGAACACCACTGTGATCGTATCCGAAAATGCCACAAAGCAATAATTGAGGACCCACATCCACTCTTGCTACACACCTGTTGAACCCCCATCCTGGAATAGAAAGCCTACCTGAAGTAATACCAATGGGATGCAATTTTACATGGACACAGGACGTTATTTCCCTCTGGATACATCCAGTTTTACATTGGTATAATTAACTGGCTTCCCTGGAATTCATTGCTTTCCCAGGGATTATTCCTTGTTTAAATGACACTAAGTGACACCAAAATCAGTCTCCATTTCCCTTATGAGTAAACAGAATTCAACAAGCAGGGCCTATCCAGCTGGTTACAGAAGAATGTAGACGCTTATGCTACTTGTCTGCTGCTCCTGAACTCGGCAGAAGCCAGGTATCTGAATCATAAAACAAGTTGTGCCCCTGCAGCAAGCATTCTGCAGTTCTGGGATTCCCAGGGCTTCACATTTTCCAGTCAGTGCTTGATACCAGACTGTCTCTTTCTGCAGGACATGTTTTTTTTGGTCCCAGACACCACAGCAATGAGCATAGTCTGAATCTCCAGGATTTTTTATGCTGCTCCTAATGATAAGTGAGTTCCTTGTCTCTGATTACCAAGATACATTTCTCTTCTCCCACAGGACTCTCATGAAATGTTGTTCGGACTATGTAGTCCACAGCCAATGAATTTATGGTAATATAATAACATAGCAAATGCCCATGTGCAAAAGCACACAAACAGCCCTCCTTTCTATTATTAGCCAGTTTGTATCATCTTCTACAGCAGTGCTAGTGCTTCTCAACATTGTAGCCCATGCTCAACTTCACTTCATAATCCTTCAATGTATCATGCAAATAGGCAAGTCTTGAGACCTCCGGTGACTTCATCTGTGTTCCTATGGCACACCTTCTATAGCGGTGAGTCCTTGTCTAGGTGACAACCCTCAATGAAGTCAGTTCTTCTGGAAGGAGATTTTCTGTGTTTCAGCACTATTGATAAAACCAAAACATATCCATGGCACCAAAAGAAGAAATAAGAATGGTAAGAAAACCAGCGCTTTCTTCAGCTCTTTTCTTGGGATTTGTTTTTGTAGTGTCAGGCCAGGAGAACTATTGCAGGTTCCACAGCCTCTTTGAAATGCTTCTCTAAAGAATAGTCTAAATATAACTGTGGTGATAACTTTTCACTAAGACCTTAATATTTCAAAAGACTTTACAAACAAAACCAAAAAAAATTTATCTGAATAAGAGTAACACTCATCATGGGGTATCAGTGCTACCATAATGCAATGGAGTTCTTTGACAAAATTTTACCCAGCCTGGAGGAAGATTGTAATGGCATTTTAAATGTGACAGCCACTATCAAAGTAAAAAGCTAATGGAAGTTGTTAGGAACTTTTTGTAGAATTATACCAAAAATGGGCTACTGTCCTTTTACTACTTTTAAGTTTATAGAAGAGCCATGTGCATAAATGTATCAGAGAAGAAGGAATAAAGATCCTGATTCTGCCTCTACAAACACTGCTGCTACACAACTAAATGCTGCAGGCACCTCCTATGAAAGAACATAAGCCAAAACTGAAAATATTAATTATTCCAGCTCGGAAGTATCACTTTTGCTCCTATTCCACAGTCCCAAGCTATAAAATAAATACAGCAGGAAGAGAGCTCTTGCAATTCCATGGCATATCTCAGCATTGCTATCAGAAATAATTTATTTCAGAGAAGAGTTAGAGCCAGGTATCTATCTGAAGTGCCAGACAAGAAATCCTACAGTGAGGTAAAAAAGGAGAGACCCTTGTCCCTTTAGGGCTCAATCTTACAACAAGAATTTCCCTTATTTTCTGTTATCCCCATAGATAGGTCCCACTCACAAGTCACCCAGACTCCAGCTTTTCCATCTCTAATCTCACTAATCCTCATGGCCCACAGAAACTCAGCCCTGGTCAGAGCCTTGCTTATTCAGCATGTCTGAAAACATATTTCTTTGGAGACTATGGAATGAAATACTCACTTCAAAAATAATGGAGACAGTGGTCAAAAAGTAGCATTTCAAGACAAAGAGAGAGAGAAATAGAGTGGGGGCAGAGAAATGGAAGATCAAGGAAGATTAAGTACCTCCCACAGGAAAGTGAGGAAGGAATTAAGAAACAGGCACCACCCTTGCAGGTGTTTAAAGTCTTCTCATAAATGTGTACAGAACCACCTATCTTTTCCATGCAAGGCTTCCAAACCCATCCAGTGAGAAGAGGTTCTCTCTCCTGAAATTGCAAGCAGGGATCAACCCATCCTCTTTCTGTAAATGTGAAAGATGTATCCACACTCATAGACCTGATCTAGTCCCCCTCTGAAAGCGTTTTACTCTCTCTGTTGAGGACACAAGCAGCCAAGGGCAAACAGCCCCCTAATTTTAGGCCTCACTTAAATGCTTAATTGTCCTGTCAGAGGGATAGGGGACATAATACCTTGCTTTTCTGATCTGGGAGCATATGTAGATCCCAGCCCAGAGGAGCATTTTGCTCTTGGCTATTTAATTCATTCGTGTGGAATTAGTGTCTTTCAGTAAGACTTCTTTTGGATGACTATTTTTCTCTGATAAATGCTAGCAAACAAAAGGATATACATTTAAGCACTGTAAACCAGTTTAATCCTAAAAGAACAATGTGTTTTAGGGAAAAAAATGAGGATGGAAATACACAAACCCACAGAATCTATCAGTTGGCTGTAACACACAATAGTGTCTGGTTTCTGATGACAGTCAGAATGCAGGACTATTCTTATTGCACAGCTGTCACTGTACTAAAACAATTATCCACCAAGGAAAAAAAAAGTCTTAATTTAGATCTCGTTGTGCATTATAAAACTAACATTGCTGTACTAAAACACTGAAACAGCATCAATGATCCTTGCAGTGTTTTGACTTCCCTTCTGTGTGATGTAGGAGCAGAGGAGCTCTGTCCTGAGAGATCAACAGCAACGTCTACGCTGGTAAATCCCATCATTTCAGAGCGCGTCCCTCAGCACCAGTTCAGCTGCCTCCACTGCTAGATGGTCAGAACAGTATATAGCTCAGCCATGACCAGTGCCAGCCAAGTCTCCCACTTTCCAGACAGGCTTCAGAAGTCAGCATGGGTCAAGAATCATTCCCTCCCAGTAATTTGCACACAGTCCCAGGATTTGGGGGAATAAAGGAGTTTATGATACAGATGTGGATTTTCTGTGTCAGCTGGCCTCAGTGCCAGAGAACTATGCCAGGTATATTTTGTTTACTAGCAGAGACATAAAAAGTGTCTCTTATTAACACAAGACCTTTAAAAAAGGCCAGTGCAGAGTGTGTTTCTGTGTGTAAGTGAGCTCTTGTTGAACTGCTAGACTCCCGTCAGTCTTTTGGTCTTCTCATTTGTGAAATTATGACTGATATCCATATGAATATAGGTACTATTTGACAAATAACTGAGGGGCCTCTGTCACATACAAACAACTGTAATACAGTGGTAGGAACTCAGCAAAACTTCAGCCATGAAAGGGTGAAATAATTCTCTCCACATATGCAGTTTTCTTCATGTGAGCAAAAGGAGGGGGGGTGTGTGGGGGGGGTGTTAATAACTATACTCTCTTTGTAAACTGTTCACATACTGTGGTTATGGAATGACATAAAAACCTCAATATTTTAGACACCTTCAACTTGCCTACAAAAACAGGGGAGACATCTCAAAGCATTTAACAAATGTTAATCAAGTTTCTGAATGTTCCTGTGAAATGGTTAAACACAAGCAAATCAAAATGACAAAAGAGAAGCACAAAAAGGTCAAGAGATGCTTCTCAAGCCTTGTAGCAAACAAATGACAAACATGGAAAATAACACAGAAAACCAGATTGTCCCTTTGTTCTAACCACTAGTTATAGCAACATCCAGGAATGGGAGAAGACTAAAAATATTAAATCTTTAGAGGAATATTTAAGGAACTAATATACTGTAAAATAGTAAATGAATGCATCAAGTTGCTTTTGTACTCCCTTGCCTCAAGCAGCTTAGCACAAATAGAATTTGATGTTAATCAGTCCTAGCAGTTTTCTCAGAATCTGAAAACCTATTATTTCCTCTGGCTGCAACTACAAAATTTCCCAACTGTTTCATCACTGATACTTGCAAAGTATCTGTTGTAGCTACGATTTTATCTTGGTGTTGATCTGGAATTTGCCTCTCTTGACCATAACATGTTTAACCTGGTACTGATAGCAGAATCATGGTTGAATTAAAAGGGTTTTTGCATAACCAGGTATCTACTACCATGGAAATATAAAGAGACATGAATGTTGTTTCTATGTAAAAGAAGATGAATTATGAAAAAAAGAAAAAATTGAATTATTATAATGGTATTTTCCAGCCAATAACAAGACAAGATGCTCAGGCACTAAACAGATATGTGCTTGTAATAAGCTACAAAAAACACTGTAAAATTAAATGGGATGCATTGGCAATGGGTTCCTTTTATAATTAAAAATGATTCAGAAAGTGAAAATATTATCTAGAACAAAAGTAAAACAAATCTGTTCATCTTAAGAGCTGATTTCAAAATGTTTCAGTCATCTTCTCCCTACTAACAACAATTTTTCTTCACATTTCACACAAGATTTTCCACATATGTTTTAACCACAAAAAAATCATCCTATTTCAAATTTCAAATGCTATACAGCAGAAAACATTATTGACAAATGTAGCATGACACAGTGAACGGAATATTGATATATTTTAATCACTGCAGCACATTTTTTATTAATGAATGCAAGTATCTTGGGTAAAATTTTTGAGCCCATTCCTCATTTCTTTTAAAGTGTAAGGTAAAGCTCTTCCACTATGGAAAGGCCCTGCAGTCAGGCATAGAACAGACTCCTGCATCCCCCTAGAGCCTCTGAAGTCAGTAATGCTCATGGGGTGCAAAATTTCCATAGATATAGAACTGGGATCAGGATCTGTACATGGTTCAGGTTGCCTCACAAAAGTAGGTATGTGCTCTCTGAAATTATACAGTAAAATGTTATTACATTTTATTTACATGATATTCCCTTCAATCATAAGGTACACTTTATTGCCACAATTGAATACATAGTCCTGTATTTATGAAGTTCAGTGAGGTTAGCCTCTGTACAATGGTAATTCGCTCATTTCTGGGAGGCCTGTCTGCTGTTTTGTACAGGTCTGGAACACAAGGCTGCAAGAGAGCCAAATGGTAGCCAAACATAAAAAGACCTGCAACCAAGCCTAAAAAAAGCATCATCCAGGTACAGCCCTGGTAGCTGCACAAGGTTACCAGCCAAACATATACACTAAAACCCAAAACGAGGCAAGGAAACAACCAAAGCAGATCAACAAAGTGCTGAGGGAACTAATATATTCACTTCTAGATTTACTGAAAAAACACTATCTCTTGCATTTTGGACGGTTGCACATAAAGTTGAAAGAGTAACTCCATAATGTCATTTGTACTTGTACTTCTGAAGAGGTACATGTGTATGAAATGTATAAGGCAAATGTGCATGAAGTGAATATTAGTCCCTCCAGACAGCAGCTATTAAAGTGGATTACAGTGGTGTAGCAAGAAAGGAATTTGACCAAAAATAGGTAATAAGTCATTTAGTCTTGGGAAAAGAGAAAACAAAAGGCAAGGCAAAGCAAAAGGCAAGGCAAGGAAAGGAATAAAACTGTTGATGATTATTTTGGCTTTATACACATGTACATAAATATATACATAAAAGCTTAGGATCACAATTCACCAAGCATACTGTCCACCCATCTCAATTCACATGCAAACCATCATCCCTAGGCTGCTCCTAGTGTGGCATTGGCTAGATGTGTGAAGGTGACAGATGGAGTGTACTAAGGAGTTCAGAAATAGTGTGAGGTTTTTAGATGGGAGGACACTAACATAAACAAATGTGTCTCCTTTTCCAGCAGATTTTCACCATTGACTTGAGTTATTCAGACATTAAACAAGTAGAAGCTTTGAATACAGAGAACATAACACATTAAGTGAGCTAAGTTACGGAGTCTCTTGTTTCCTTTAGGCCAAGTCTTGAGGGACTGGGAACAGCCCAGATCCTTATGAGCATCACACAAAGCAGCTAAAGGGTACCACCTGGCCATGCCTGAGCATCCTACAGGAGGCCAAAATTTCAATGCGACAAAGCTAAGGAAGGGTGTAAGAGTAAGATTTTGACTTATCAACTCAATAGAAAGGTTGCCTTTTTGCTAGTGAGAGCTGGCCAACTTAGGCAGCCAGCCCCTCAATAGATCCTACCAGCTAAACAGAAACAAACTTGGCAGCAGGATGTCCAGACTGAAGAAAAAAAAAAACGAACACCAAACAATGTCACTTTCCATTACCCAGAGGAAAGAGCAGCTCCTGGTGCACCAGAAGAAACAAAAGAGGCTGTCCCATGCCTGTCTGTCCTATTTCTACAGTCACTGCCATGAGAAATGCTAAAAAACTGCCAAGACTCCGATTCACCAACAGGATCTGCAATACCTTCCCTTCCCCAGCCCTGGATTTGGCTCCATGTGTTTAAGATCTTCTCCAATATGGCGCAGGTATGTGACCCTGGGACAGCCCAGGAGAACAGCTAAGTTGTGAGGAAAAGCAATGAGAAGCCTCATCAGGACCTCTGTCTACCTTCTTTTCTCAGCAGCTGCATTTCAGCTCTGGCCCTTGCCCTAGGCTCCTGCTTGAGATATGCTGCCAGCCTTGTACTTTGCTGACCATGACCTTGCCTTGCAGACCCCAGCCTTGGCTTGTTGACCTCAACCTTGCCTTGCTGACCTGACTTCCTGGCTGACGTTGGACCTGCCTCACTACTATGGACTTGTCTGGCAATCACTGGACTGTTGGCTGAACCTGGTTACACAGACGGAACTGTTATTCTTCTCATTCAGGTGAGGCTGTGAGACAACTGCCCTTTTTGCCTTGTTTTCCCCTTGGATTCTGTCCCAATTTCCCTTCTGAAGCAGCTTACTCCTGACATTCTTTGATAAAAGCAACTTAAAATGATGAACCAGCAACTTCAAGTGGGGACAATCTGTCCTGAGATCCATGAAGAACTGTTTAAGTGGGTAGCTACTGTGCTACTACCTAGCACAGTCCTCCTGTGTTCACCTCTGAAGGTCCTTTCCTTCTACCACGATATTTGCAGCAAGACCACCTCCAAGTTCTGAAAGCTTAATAAGCAACTCTTTCACACAATCTTTTTTGCATCAAGGACCAGAGTAACATAAGGCAAAAAGCAGCCTTTTTATGATAATCAACGAACAACAGGTCCACTTTCAAACAGTTAATTCTTTGAACGAGTGTTTCCTGTTTGTAAAGTGCCTCTGAAAGGTCTAAAATCATCAACAGGTGAAATTAAGTCTGTCCAAATTTGGACCTTAATGTTTTGGACCTACAAAGGGCAGAAAATCCCCTGCTAAGCAGCAAAGTGCCTGGAAATTCACAAAAGGAGAAAGGATAGAGAAGTAGTAAAGGTGAGCCATTTGACTAGGAGAAAGGCTATAGGTCAAGGTCATTTTCTGTGGTGGCCTCGTTCCCCTCTTCTCATGAAAACACTTAGATAAAAGGATACCATGACTATCAGTTTATGCTATCCACCAGACCATCAGATAGGACTATTGACCTGTATGTTTTATGTTGTAAAATCAATTAAAAAAAAAGAAAAAATAATGCAAGAAAAGGAAAAATAGCAGCAGGAAAATCCAAGCTGTTGAGCATATTATTCCTCAGGCTAGCTTTGTTTGTGTATTCACATTGAGTGATATAACATACTTCTCATAATTTCATCACAGATTAAAATTTCACTGGATAACAATGTTCTCAAAAAATGTGTAGTCCTGACATTTCGGAACTTCACAGTAGGTATTAAAGCAATACTGAGCTTCAAATTACAGGTTCAACTTGCTGAATAGAACTGTTAGACAGAAATATGAATGAATCACACTCATCCTGGATATAATGGAAACAGGCATTTGCATGATGGTAAACACTGACTTCAATAAAAGTACAGGCATTTATACCAGCTGAGTGCCCAGCCTTGACATATACCAAGATACAGGAAACACAACTTCATACCTGGAGCTTTTGTGACCAAGGTCCTGGTCCTCAGCTGCAGAGCTGTGAGGATGCATCAGCTGAGAATCTCAGCCCATGTCTTTGATCTGAGTACAAGCCAAACTGGATTATACTTCTATATTTCTGGCAAATGACCCGTAATTTCCTGATTCTCTTGACTATAACCATTGTGAATGGTTTCTATAGTGCTGCTAACTGACACCTTACCCAGAAGCCTTTACTTATGCAAAGATAACTGATCTACTTCTGAGAGGAAGGTGTAAAAACAGACTTCAGATGCAGGTCCAACATCAGACATTAAAGGGTATAATTTGTCATTTTTTACATTATTAAGAATATTTGTGCAGGATCTATAATTAAAACTAAAAGAGATGTCTCCTCCTTTTGCCAGCAGCTGTGTTACATCAATTAAATGGGTAAATAAGATCTTTCCCCAGAGGGTATATCACATGACCCTCTATTGATTAAGACTGCAGCAGAACGTTATTTGCAATCTTATTGCATAATGGAAATCAGGAGGTAGCTGTCATGGTTTCAGAAGACAAATTGCTGCTATCTTAGACAATTCATAGGCCTTTTTCCTTCTTGCTGCTATTAATTTACAGTTAATGCATGTCTTACAAGGCTCAGTTTCTTAAATCAGTCTACGGCACTGTATTCAACTCAAAACTGGGTATAAGTCGTAGTCTATGTGGCCCTGCATTATGATGGGTATTAAAGTGACCATTCCATCTATCATTATTTCAGAACTATGCATTACTTCATAGGGTAACACAACTTCAAACAAAAAAGATGGGAAATTAAAAATAGACACTTCCCGCAACATGCATGATTGTTCCCAGGAAAAACAGGTTTCCCCCACCAGGCACAGCTCCAAAGATGCTCTCCATAATAGAATATTTTTAAGTCTTAGCTTAGTTTTGTGCACTTGATTTCCACAAGCAAAACATATGGCTGGAACAAGCCCACTACTCTCAAACCTGTGCAGTAAGTGCAGCTTGGGATCAGTTTTGAGATGGTAATGAACACCTGACCGCATGCTAGCAAACACTTTGCTTCTCCACTGAACTGTAAATCTATCATGCCCTTCACAGTAGAACCAGAGGGAAGGACAAAAATCTCCCTTTAAATGACTGAAACACTCTTTGCCAATTTGAGAAACTTTAAATAAAAGCCAATCTTTCCTTAATTCTAATCAATTTCTCAGTTACAACAATTAGAAAACAAGTGCGACTCTTTTCAAAATACGTAACAGCAATATTTAACATTAACAGAATCTTCTCCATCAAAGTCAAAGAAATGGTCTTTAAGTGGTCTTTTGTGGTTGTGAAGTTGTAGGACATAAGGCAAGATTTCTGAATGGAAGGAATGAGTCTGAATAACAGTGGGTGGTAGGACAGTAATAGATTCAGACAAAAGTTACAGTCGTTCTGTGTGTAGAAAAAAGTGCTCAATTTACCATCCATGGTTAGCCATCGCACAGGACTAAAAATTAAATGTCTGCTGCCTGATCTGTTCCAGCTAAGTTGATTGATTAAAATGTGTTCATCTTCCCATCTAACTTAGCAAGTTTAAGAGTGGCAGGTTTACTTTTCCATTATTTATAATGCCAGAGCTTAATAAAGTACATGGAAGGAAATGCCAGTAGAACTGTTGTCCAAAAGTAATCTCTCACAAAGTGATAACAAAGTCTGGGAAAAAATATCACCTTGAAAAAATACGGAGGAGGTTAAGATTTCAAGGAAATCAAAGATATTTCAGTACACTTCATTTAACTAGACATGCATGTCAATAGCACTAGATTGTTACTGGCATGTCTTCGTATTTAGGGAAATTATCTGGTCCTCCTACAAATTGATTTGTGTTTAAACTTTATATTCCATTCTCCTGGAAATTTGGGAAATCAATCTCAACCTAGTCTTGATGAGCATAAACGCTCAATACGGAGCAAATGTGAGTAGTAAAAAAAATAAGGATACAAATCCCTAAAGAATTAAAATGTGCTCTGGTTGCTCAGAAATTCAAAAGAAACATTTGACACCTTAAATTAGGGTCTGCAATCATTGCTCTTTTTTTTTTTCCTTTGCTTTGAAAGGGCAAACCAGTCATTTGAGATTTCTGAATCTAAAAAAGTCCTTTCTTTTTTGAAGATAACACAACACAATCACCTCACTTATTTCATTGTGCTTGAAATTTAAAAGAAAGATAGAAAATGTTCCTTACCTTAAAAAGTCTTAAAATATTTGCAACCATAATGGACACAGAACTTGCTGCAGCACCTATCACACCTGATATCTTGTCTGGCTTAGTGAAAATAGGTGGGTCACCATTAGCACACTTCACGTCTGAACCATCTTTTTCTATCAACGCTTGCACAAATGTTAAGGATTGCTCCAATGCATAAGTGTCCCTGGAACATGTATCAAGGATCCGGACACCTAAGGTGATATTGGCAAGAAGATCAGGGTCTTTGTTAATCTGATCAATTGCATACAGCATTGCCTCCAGTCTGTGGATCCCTTTTTCCTTCTTGAGTTCCCCACAAGGCACCCCTCTATCCCCTTTTGCATGGACAGGGAACAGTCCTCCCAAGATGATGTCCCCATCCAGTCGGATGGAGTGGGCATATTCTTGCCCGTGAGTTCTTTGCATCAGGGTGAATATCCAGTAGAATTTGGCTGTTAACAGGAAGAAACAATGGCAGGAAACTAATCGTTTTCCTTCGTATACCATTTTCTCTGAAGACTTTGTTGCTATCCAGAATCCAGCTTTTCTTCTTGCTAAAGGATGAGGTTGACCATATGAAGCTGCGCTTTCTGGAGGCTACCATCAGTGCCCAGTAGGTAATATAGAACCATGTGGTAGGTAGAAAAAGGATCTCAGCAGAAGTACATAAAACGTGTTTTACAAAAGATGTCCACTGATGTCATGGGTTGATCAGCTTTTCCAAGAGGTGGTTTTCAATTGCTCTTAATTGATAGTGAAGTGTAGGGTAGTATCTCTGGCCTTGATGCTAAGAGGAGGTCAGTAGCTTATGTCCTTGTATTTTGCCCTGCAGCTGAGGTACTTCTGAAAAAAAACAGTGAGAAATACCATTTAGTTCAGCAGTCACACAGTGTATTTACTTTTGAATATGAGTTACATCGCCTAGGTTTTAATTTTGATATTCTGTAAGGGAGTAATTCTTGGCCTTCTGTTAATTTGAACACCTGGCTGCACTGCACTACAAGCCAGGAAATTGATGATACCAGCAGAGCAAAAGCCAAATCAGGGGAACTAAACTTAGCTTCGTGTTCAGATTCCGACCAGTAATTCGTATTTACCTGCACATTGCACGACATCCAGAAACATATTTGATCTGTAGCACATTGTATTTTTGGTTTTGCTGTATCATTCTGTTCCAGCCTACAGAATTGCAATAACTACTTACACTCTCACTCACGGAGAGGTTCCATTTATGACAATGGAGTAATCAGGGCTCCTGAATTTGAGTAGGCTCTTCAGCCGCTGCAGTACAAGCATATTCAATTCATTTGGATATTAAACTGATTATTTCTCCAGTGGAATTCACTTTTTTCTGGGCTTACTATATATCTAAAATGCCTTCCAGATAATTTCTAACACTAAATTACTTTTATGAAAAGGTAGCTGATTTCTTAAGCAAAAAGAGCACAATGTATTCTGTTAGGAAACCAACTGAACATCCAGTATTTCCTTTCCAACATTTTACTTGAGCTGAGGTCCAACGTTAACAAGATCTCTATTCTCTGCTTGCATTTGGACCACAATAAATAGGAACAATGCTGTACCCCCACTGACATCTGGAGAAGTCCCACTGATTTTAATGAGATCAGGATTTCAGCCTACATATCTAAACTCCTGACTTACTGTTTTAAATATCTCCAAATTGCCCCCACTTTAATTCTCAAGTGAGTGGCATTTATTTATTTCCGTATTTAACAAAATTGCACACACTTGAATAAATTTTCAGACCTCTGAGGATAAGAGAGAGAGGCACACTGTGAGCAACTGCATTTGAGCCTCTCTCAAGGCACCTGTTATAGGCTATGGAAAGCAGTGGACGTCCTAGGGTGTAATTCACCTGACCCTTTTCTTTTAAAAAGTTTTATTTATTATGAAATTGATCACATTGAACAAGTGCCTACCTCACTGCCTATACAGAAAATTCAGGCAAAAGGTTTATCTGTAGATATGTACTTTGTCCCTAGTGATCTGACTGTTTCCTACCAAAAATATGATCGTTAGAAGACAATTATAGACAAAATTAGAAGACAGTTATAGAAAACTAACTGTACTGTTTTTCAAAGACATTTTGAATTATTTTCCACAAGATTTGTATATATTATGTGGTAACAAAACTCAAAATATGATTTGATAATGCTTTAAATTGATCATCCTCTTCTTACATTTATTTTGTTACATGTTTTTCCCCAAATGATAATACTAAGCTCATGAAAGCTAGAAGAAAGTTTTTAAATAACTGCTCTTTGAAGACCCAAGAAAAAGTTTCACAATGGAAAGTCTTCTGTTGAATGTGAGGGTATCTCACTGTGACTTGGTAACAGAGTAACGACTTGAAAATGTAACATGTTTAATGGGTGTGAATGAAATCACTGCAATTGAGAACAGCAGCAGTCAAGACTTTCAGTGCCTCTTAACATTTAGTTTTGCTTGAATTCGGCTCAGCGATGAACCTAAATTAAGCAAATTCTGTGCTGGTTTATGTGATAATCCCATCATTCTCCTTTGGCTCCTTTTGGTTACACAGTTTACGAATCTGACCAGGCTTCAGCGCTATGAGCTGAACTCAGAGTCAGTCATAAATGGAGGAACTTGACTAACATCACTGTGGGAGTTGATCCAGCCCCATGGGATGTTTCTTATATGGCCCACCCTATAGAGAAAAGATTGTATTTACCACAACTGTCTGCTGCCTTGATTGTCTTAGTAGAAAAACACAGTTAAGGGTTCAAAATAGTGAAGAGTAAAAGTTGTAGCTACACCTAAAGTAGACACAGAGGCAATTTCCCTTCTGGTTCCACAATGCACAACCAACTCATTAGCCTGTGCATGTATGTACAACCCATACAGGGATCAATTCTCTAAGGCAATGAAAGACAAGACTGCTCTTATTTATCACTGTACAGAGAACAAGAAAGCACCACTGAAAAAGTGAAAATATTCTTGAAGGAAAAAAATGCTGCATTTTCTCTTGCTCAGCCTCAGGTCAATTCCTTACAGCCAAAGAATGCCCAGAAATTAAAGCAATCATCAGTCTTTGTACAAACAAACAGTGATGAATTCAACTATTGAAGCCCAAATTCCAGCAACAAAGAAACTACAGTGAGCCCAACACCCTCAGTCCAATACCTTATCTGGAACTGACTGAAAGTCAAATGAATTGATAATAAGCATTTTTCAACATTATAGTCTACATAAGCACTAATTGCTCTGCCTCAGCTTGCATGTTTACCTGAAAAAGTATGTTTCTTTGCTGCAAGTGTCCACAGCTTGTCTATAAGATAGAAATAAAGTTTTAAAATGTTCTTTTTAAAAATTTAAGACCTTTTAGTGGTTTTTTAGTTACCTAAGAAATAAAAGCTTCTATTACACTGCCTAATTTATTCATGCCACACTGCTTTTCATATATTGATCAATATTAACTTTTACAGAATGTCATAAGCCTGTGTAGCTAAGCAGAAAGCATCTGATCTAAATGAATTCCATTTTCATCAATGAATTTTAGTGGAAGACCATGGGCCTCTGGGCTATAAAGCCTGAATGAACTTTCCTCATGTGCAGAGATTTCATTTGAAGTAAAATGCTGTCCTTTTCTAATTGACCATGAAGGTTTGAATTAATGCAAATATATTCTCGATGTGCCAGATGCCCCACTGTAGTAGTTGGTGTTCACTAGAAACATGCCTTCAGAGAAGAAATTCACAGATTTCCCCAGCAAAATCCAAGAGTAAGTGCACCACAAAGCCTCTCTTCCAGTCACCTTGGGATACATGCTTCTCTTGGGCTTAATTCATTAAATATATCTGGCATTATCAGAACATATTGCTATTTTTAAAGTCAGTATTTCAGCACAAACCTCCACTTGTTCTGCTAGAATATATATTTATTTTTAAACCTAAGGAGGCGGGGTACTGCAAGACAGGGGACATGGAAACTTTTGCATGTAGTGTCTGGTTCTGAAATTACTTCCTTCATAAAATCATTCAGCTTTATGAGATACATGGTACTCAAGGATGGGTACTTTGGTACCACATTGCCAGAGTCAGTGCGTCAGCATGTGCCTGGACCTGTCACTATTCCAACCACAGACTCATTGCACTGAGAGATGGGCTCATTACGGGAGTTCTTTATGTTAGTGAAAAGGTCTAAATAATGAGCTGAGAGTGACAGATAAATACTTACATAAATATAGGCAATGTCTCTATTTTGGTAACAAGGTTCCTGAAAGAGCCATCTTCAGCTGGCACTGAAGGGGCAGCTGAGATCATATAGAAAGATTCAGTATGTTCACCTGGAAATATTGTTCAAAGAAATCTCACAATCACAGACAGCTGCAGGAGCAAGCTCCACAGCATAAGCAGAAAAACATGTTCACTGAACTTCATGGACCATTTTTTAATTGACGTTGCCAGCCAGACACACATGAGGGACAAAAAAAAAAAAAAGGCAATTTAGTGAGGGGGAAAAACATCTGAGAAAAAGTATTTAAAATTTTATTTGAGGCCAAAAAAATTCATTTGTCAGTGCATTTGAAGCATAGTTGGAACTGCACTAAAATAAAATGAAACCAATATTCTGTGAACTATAAAAGAAGGAGTTTTAGGGTGAGAACCCATTTCTACTTTCACAAAATATCAGATTGTCCAGTCAACACAAAACTGATCTGGTTTTACTAAATGAAACAAAATAACAGCATCTTCCATTATGAAGTTCTGAGGAGGAAAAAAATTGCAAAAACGTGATTATTTTGACTTTTTACTACTGATGTTACTTCTGAGCTATCAAATAAGAATTACCTTGCTAACTTTCATGTTAGTCTTCATAGGAGTTGCCTCTTTCTCCTGGACAGCATTCAGCGATGAACAAATAGCTGAATTTCTGCACAGAGCAGGTAAAGAGTTGCCACCTGCATACAGTAACCTGACACATATAGAAGATTAATGGGTTTTGCTGACAACAGAAGGGAATTTGGAAAACCTTAGGCCTTGACATCGCAACTCCTAACTTGCAGGAGAATTCTTCACTGATGTAAGTAGCCTTATCTACCTCGGCCCTTCTGTAATGATTTGCTGTGCCCCTGCCACAGAGGTAACCTTTACACAATAATCAGGACTTCAAGGCAAGTCACCCTTAGCATCTCGTTTACCAGAACTATTTCTTCCCTGTGCACCGTGAGAGAAATGTCTCCACTCAGTCTGATCAGCCTCTTTTCAAATACCCAAGAGCACCTGCCTTCACTTTCTACCCTGCAAATATCCATTTTCCAAACAAGCTACCCTGCTAAAAACCACCACAGGTCCTTCTGCAAGGGTGAGACTAACAGGAGCTCACAATTTTTGAAAAGGAAACAGCATCAGATATTTTCCTCTGCCCTTGCCTGGTCTCACAGCTGAATAAGCCCCATCAATATTAACACCTTTAGAGTTGGTTTCACCTCTGGTCTGGCAAAGTGATGATCAAGGAGATTTTCCCAGGCAGCCTAGGAGAGCTTCCTCTCTCGTTCTTATTTTCATTTTACCCTCTTCCCCCCAGACTCCCGCTCCCCAGCCGGCACCGCTGGGTCCAGAGCAGGCACTGGTAGCGCAGCCCGACGCTCTGCGAAAGGGGCTCTGCCCCGGGGAAACGAAGCCGCCCGCCGGAATCGCCCCGGGGCATCCTGCAGGAAAGCCCCCCGTGTCCGCGCCCGACCTCGGCGTCTGCCCCGGCCAGCGGCCGCGTCCCCCGAGCGCCCAGATGGCGGCGAGCCCCGCACCGCCCTCCGCGCCCCGCACGCCGCTGCGTTCCGCACGGCGCTCCGCGCCCCGCACCCGCGCATCCCGCGAATCTCACCCCGCGCACGCCACCCGCGCATCCCGCCCAGCACCCCGCATCCCGCGCATCCCGCCCAGCACCCCGCATCCCGCGCATCCCGCCCAGCACCCCGCACCGCGCTCTGCCCCCCCTCCCCGCCCGGCTCCGGCGCTCACCGCCGGGAGCAAACACCCGGCCACGCACCGGCTTTCCGTGCGGCTCCTCCGTGCTTTCCCGGCTGCCTTTCGGCTCCTAATGCACCGCGGCACCTTTCTCGGCTCGAGGAAGGGCTGGCGCAGCCCGGCCGGCCCCGGCCGGCCCCGCCCGGCGGAGGGGCCCGGGGAGCGCCCCCGGGGCTGGGCGAGCCGCCTCTCCCCGCGCAACTCCACGGCCATCGCCCATCACCGCGGCGTTTCTCCCTTGTAGGGAGCCCCCTATTGTTCTACCACTCCACTTAGCCGAGCTATTTTTTTTTTTTTTTTTTATTTTTTTTTTCCTCTGCCCAGGCTCATCCCTACCCCAGCTGGCGTCTGCCGTTGAGGGATTCCGGCACAGCCTCGGCGCGGCTTTCCCCGGGGCCTCGCTCATTAAGTCGGCGACCGTAGGACAGGTTTAAACTGCCCCAGCCCACGGCCTTGCAGCTCAGGCGGGCCGTGCGCGGCGGGCACAGGCGGGACCCCCGGCTGGAGCCGAGGCTCCGACGGTCCCCCCCGAGCTCTGCTCCCCGGCCGGGAGCACGGCCCCGCCGCCGGCGCGGGGCGAAACCGGGCGTCGCCTTTTATGTGCAGTCACCGGTGATTCCTTCCTCTCCTTGCATGTACTGGTCAGCTTTAATGCGCTTCTGTTCCCCCTCAATGAAAACCTAAGTCTCCTTTAATGAATCCCCGGTCCCGGAGGTCAGAAGCTTACGAACTCCAAAATGCCGACGCCGGATTTGCATGCACTTGGGGTCACCGATCGATATTTATTACTTGAGTTGTGCTGGTTTTTTGGTTTGTTTGGGCTGGTTTTTTTTTTTTTGTTTGTTTGGTTTTTTGTTTTGTTTTGGGTTTTTTTGGTTATTTGGGTTTTGCTTTTTTTTTTTTTTTTGTTTTGTTTTTTTAACCGTGTTACAGATTCACCTGCCAACACTTCGGATTCCCGCAACACACACACGCCAGCGCCGGGGGCTGCTGCTCCGCGCCGGGGACAGCTGACACCTCGCCGCGGGCCGGCACAGCCTCTCGCCCTCTTCCTCGGTGGAGGAAGCGCCCCGATCCCGGCGGGGATCCCCCTTCCCCTTCCCACCCCAGCGACACGGGCGTCCCCCCCCCTCCCCGGGGAGCCGAAGGAGCGGAGCCCACCCGGCAAGCGGGGCGGGGCGGCGAGGGGCGGGCGGGCGGCAGCTCCCCTGACCCCGGAGCCGAGGGAGAAGTTGCCGGCGGCGGGGAGGGCTGGCCCCGTCCCCCCGGAGCGGCGGGAGCCCCCCCGTCCCTCCCGGCCAGCCAAGCGGGAACAGGAGGACGGGGAGCGCGGGGGAACCCCTGTGTGCCCCCTCCTCTCGGGGGTGGGAGAGGACCCAGTTAAGGAGGCAAGGGGGAGATCTCACTGGTCGGGAGCACCCATGTTCGCCCTTTTTGCTCGCTGCTGGGACGGCGTCGTGCCCGGGATCTCCCTCGTTAGAGCCGACTGGGGGAGGATATCGACAATAAAACCGCTAAATAATTAAAGCCAAAACCAAAAGCCCCCGGCGCCACGAAGCAGGTAGAGGGGGTTGCCCAGCCCAAAAACGTTAACCGAGGCAAAACTTGCATTATTTGTGGACTCCTCTCCCCTTAAAATAAGAACGAAAGGAGACATACACACACACAAATACCTTGGTCGAAAAGAGTTGCATATCCGTATTACTGTAGAGGTCACTCGGCGCCGATCGGGAATAGCATGAGGTAATTCCTGCACAACCCTCGCCTCAAATAGCTTCCCCCGGCAGCGGCAGCTTAACATGCAGGAGCTCCGCCTGGGACAGGTATCCAGGAGAGCGGTTTCAGTAGTGCTGCATAGCACTCGCGATTAGCCAAGCCGAGCCTGCTCCACTCTCTCCTTCCTTATTCCTCCTCCCCTCGCCTTAAAAAAAAAAAAAAAAAAAAAAGCCACCACAACAACTTTTTGGGCCCCGTGGCTCAGCCCCCGTGACGATATCCACCCTCTGCCGCCTCGCCGCTCAGTGGCAGCGGCGGACCCACGCACCGGCCCGGTCGCGCCGTTCACAGCCCAGTCAGACAACGCGTCCCGGCCCCGGTCCCGGTCCCGGTCCCCGCCCGCCGGCCCGGCCCGGCCCGGCCCGGCCCGGCCCCCCTCCCCGGCGGAGCGGTCCCCGCCAGGAGCCCCGCGGCTCGGTGCCCCCGGGCGCCGGCGGGAACGGCGCGGCGCTGCCCGCGCTCACCGCGGCTCCGGCGGGGCGGGGCGGGGCGGGGCGGGGCGGGGCGGGGCCACACTTGTAGCTGTTCTTGGTGCTGAAGGCGGCGGTTCCCCCCGGCACTGCTCCCCCCGGCACGGCCCCCCCGGCACGGCCCCCCCGGCACTGCTCCCCCCGGCACGGCCCCCCCGGCACGGCCCCCCCGGCACTGCTCCCCCCGGCACGGCCCCCCCGGCACGGCGCCCCCCGGCACTGCTCCCCCCGGCACTGCTCCCCCCGGCACGGCCCCCCCGGCACGGCCCCCCCGGCACGGCCCCCCCGGCACTGCTCCCCCCGGCACGGCCCCCCGGCACTGCTCCCCCCGGCACGGCCCCCCCGGCACGGCCCCCCCGGCACTGCTCCCCCCGGCACGGCCCCCCCGGCACGGCGCCCCCCGGCACTGCTCCCCCCGGCACTGCTCCCCCCGGCACGGCCCCCCCGGCACGGCCCCCCCGGCACTGCTCCCCCCGGCACGGCCCCCCCGGCACGGCGCCCCCCGGCACTGCTCCCCCCGGCACGGCGCCCCCCGGCACGGCGCCCCCCGGCACTGCCCCGCCCAGCACGGCCCCCCCCGGCACGGCTCCATGCTTATCCCCGGCCGGCCGCGGGCTGCGGCTCCGGGCCCGCCCGCCTCGCCTCGCCGGGGCTCCGGGCTCGCCGGTGGGGCAGCCCGCGGCCGGCACCGCCCGCCCCCGCAGCCCCGCTCCGCCCGGGGAGCAGCGCCGGACGCACGTTCGCCGCGGGATTTCTGAGCAGGGGAAGGCAACGAGGGCTGGGGCGGTGGCGGTGGGGGAGCGGGAGCAGGAGCGGGGGCGCCGGCGGGCGACGGGGCTGTTTAATGCGGCATCCCACGGGGTGCGGGACCCTCGTCCCCGTCCCGCCTTCCGCGGGCGGCGGAGCCCTGTCCTCCCCGCTCGGATCGATGACACAGGAGAGGTTTCCCGACGCTTTTTGTCCTGTCCCGGTTCCGGCTCTCAGCCCGGCTGCCGGGGGGAGGAGTTCTCGTTTTTTTCCCCAGGCACCGGGGCGGTTTCGGCGGCGCGGGGCCGGGGCCACCCCGGAGGGTAAGGGCACACGGTGGGGAGCGCTTTGCTGGAGCAGCCTGGAAGTCTGCTGCCCTCCTCAAAGGCTCTCCCCGCCCCAGGGCCATCCCCCGCTTGCCCAGGGATGCTCCGCGGCGCTCGGCTGCGGGGCTCCGCGCCGCCGGGCGGGAGCGCCGGGCCGGCCCCGCACAGCCCGGGGAGCGCAGCCCCGCCGGGGCCGCCCCCGCCCGGGGCCCGGGGCCCGGGAGCGCCCGCCGCAGCCTCGGTGAGAAGGTTCCACCTGCAGGGCGCTGCCCGCAACTGCACCCGCGGCGCCGGGCCCCGCCCGGGCTCGGCACGGCTCGGCCCCGGGCCCCGGGGCGGGAGAGGGCTCCGAACCCCGCGGCCTGAGCCGCTGCGTCAGGCTCCGGGCACTAACCGGATCTCTCCCACCTGCGCACTTCAGATGACTCCGAACTGCTTTCCTTAATAACAAATAGTATTTCTCTTTGCTTTGCCCAGAGTTGCCTTGCTTACTTCAAACGTCGTTGCTGGAAGGCGGAAGAATCCCAAGCGTCCTCTAATATGCCCAACCAGTGCTTCCATGAACCGCTTTGTTACACGGTACTGCCTGGATTTATGTATTAAAGGTCTGCCCCAGGCAAGCCATAGGGCTCTGACAATATCTGATAAGTCTTTCAAGCCTGTAACTTCTCTTACGGAGATGATCTTTTACTAGTGGAAAAATGGCACCGGGAAATCGGCCAGGTCTTAGACAGAATATATTAACTCATGTTTACACTTGTTTTTTTTCTCAAAACTTTCCATGAAAGAAGACTGAGGAGCTGTGATTTCAGTGCTCTTATCATAGAAATCTGGAATATAGTCATGTAGGTTAAATCCTGATATTCAGAAACAATCAAAATTCCATTTTAAAGCGAAGATCCTCCTTAACCTCCATCAGGAAAATAAGCCATGCATGAGTTATCAGTAGTGTTGCATAGACCAATTTCCAACTTCATGTACACTCTGCAGCTCCAGCAGCTTAACGGAAAGTTCAGCAAAGCAAAATCAAGTGATGTTCTGAGCTGATGCTTGAACTTCTGTGTAAATCTCACAGCTGGAGATGCAGGCTGAGGTCAAAAGATTAGGGTAAGGAAACCTCGGATGTGTTTCCAGCTTGGCACCAACCTGAACGTAATCTGTTGCCTCACCCTATCTCTCCCAGCCACATCTTTTCTAGAGCACATTTTGGGGGGCATTGGGACTATATCTTATTACATATGTTTACAGTGAGTAGCACAATGACTTTTAGGTGGGAGTGTGATAAATAAATGCATAACCAAAGAGATGTGTGCTGTGTTTTGACTAAATGCAAGCAGAGAAAATAAACTTGGGGGGGGGGGGGGGGGAGCAGGGAAGGAAAGAATGAGAAGCTTTACATGAAAATGGTCTTTTGGTGAGGATAGATGACACAAAAGAGAGGCAAAATACATTCATCATTCTTTGAGCAGGATTTGTTCTGATTCAAGCCCAATGGCAGCTAATGTCAGTTTGTACAGAAGACTAATGTCAGGACTGGTGACAACTGCTATCTGTACAACTAACTCGGGAAGGAAGAAAGTCTGTTCTGGAGACCAAGCTGTCATAAAGGAGCTCTCAAATGACCCTTTTTCCAGTAAGAAGTTTTGATTCTCACAGGAAGCATCTTACAGGTTAGGAGACTGGCATGGACTAAAAGCCATACTAATATGTCAGGACCATAGAGAAATGGCCTGAAAGGCTTCACTTTTAATCACTGACTAAAATAAATGCTTGCTCTAGACATCTCTTTAAAGCCAAGCAAAACCAAATGCATCAGTCCATCTCTGTGCCTCTATTTCTCCTACCCAGAAGACGTTGAGCCTCCATGTATCCAAGCAGTGATTTTGGCAGAGCAGTTCATGTCCATAACCTGTCATGGTTTAGCCCAGCCAGCAACTAAGCACCACACAGCCACTTGCTTGCTCCCCCCTGGTGGGATGGGGGAGAGAATTGGAAGAGTAAAAGTGAGAAAACTTGTGGGTTGAGATAAAGACAGTTTAATAAGTAATGCAAAAGCTGCACTTGAAAGCAAAGCAAAACAAGGAATTCACTCACTCCTTCCCACCGGCAGGCAGGTGTTCAGCCATCCCCAGGAAAGCAGGGCTCCATCATGCGTAACGGTTACTTGGGAAGACAAGCGCCATCACTCCAAATGTCTCCCCCTTCCTTCTTCTTCCCCCAGCTTACTGAGTGTGATGTCATATGGTATGGAATATCCCTTTGGTCAGTTGGGGTCAGCTGTCCTGGCTGTGCTGCCTCCCAGCTTCTTGTGCACCCGGCAGAGCATGGGAAGCTGAAAAAGTCCTTGATTAGAGTAAGCACTACTTAGCAACAACTAAAACATCTCTGCATTATCAACACTGTTTTCACAACAAATCCAAAACACAGCCCCATACTAGCTACTATGAAGAAAATTAACTCTATCCCAGCTGAAACCAGGACATAACCGCACTCACCCAGTACAGTTTTTAATGACGTTCAAATGGGACTGATTTTTTTGTAACTTTGAAATAGTGCAAAGTCAGACATTCTGAGTTCTGGGTGGGGTTTTTTTATTGCCATCTAAGTGATAGAAATGTAACTTTTGGAGTTATTCAAACACAGGAATTAAACCTACTGAGGCAATAAAACCACTTGAATAATCACTTTTAAGCAAAAGTCTGTCTATTAATAGCCATCAAGGAATACAGAGCCATGAAGTCAGTGATTTCCGTTAAAGTGATAGTGGATACTGAGTTCTGAGTTATAAGATACTTCAGAATATGGGTGTTGGAATTTTTCAAGAAAACATAATCACTAAAAAAAGGAACTTGACACTTGTGTGTTTTATGTGCACTTCTCTAAGACTAATATTTTTTTACAAAATTTATTGCATGGTAAAAAAAATAAAAGAGGGAGAAAAGGCATTTCACAGTAGTAACTATGACAAAAAGTGTTATCTGGAGGCCAGAGAAAGTGTGCAACCATCTGTAAAATAGACCATACCTTTGGAAGGCCCTGACTGTGACTTATTTCAAATAAACTTTTCAGCAGTGAATAGAAGATGTCAAAGCTTAAACTATAAAAAAGGAAGATAGCCATCATGTAGGAAAGGTAGCACGGTTTCCAGGGAAGATATTTTCAGAATCAGAATATTTTTAGTATCTAATTTCCAAATGTGTCTAACAAGCTCCAGTATGTTAGAAGATTTTAGCAGTTGGAAACCATCCCTCTGCCAGAAGGAGCAGCGGAAGAACACCGTTCTGTAAATAGGTTTTTGAATCTCTATTTTCAGGGGGCAGCAGGAGCTGGCTGCACTGCAGGGGAGGGCGAGGTGGGAGCCGAGGTGGGCAGCACAGCAGGCAGCAGCAGTGTCCTCCACAGGACACCCAGGCCCACAGCAGCCAAACAATGGAGCAGAGCAGGTCTGGCAGCTGCAGCCAGGGTCAGCACATCCCAATGATTGCTAGACAAGTTGCAGTGGTGAGGCAAGTCCGAGGTCAAGTTGGGAAGTTAAGCTGCAGGATCAGGATCTTCATCAGAGGCGTACAATGTGAGGCACAGGCATGGCTGCAACAGCTCGGGAAAGGGCAAAGGAGGTATATCAGAGCTTGAAAAAAAGTTCCTGAGTGATACTGGGGCGCCCAAATGAGCTTGCTTTCGGCTTTTTCATGAATTTGTCTCCTCAGCAGCCTGACCCAAGGTCACACCACCGGACCGTGTCAGAGCTGGCCTTGAGCACAGGCTGCCAAACCCATACGGGCAGGGCAGGGCTCTTGGCCCTGGCATATATCCTGGTCGAAGTCTGTGTCATATTCTCTTACATCTCCTTTTTCTGCACTGCAGAGCTAGAGCATGACAGTGCCACATCTGTCCTGAACACTGTCATAAAACGTGATAAATTTTCTTAATGCACAGTGTAAGAATATGCCTCTCAACATGATTGAAATCTGAAGGAGACCCATCTGGAAGTTAGAGATGATGGACTTGTACTAAAGTGAAGGATATAGTAGATTTATGAATCGGATACAGTGTTTCCAAAATACAAGTGGATGATGAGCCTGCAAAATCCTCTCCCACACAAGTCAGAACACTGAAGTCAGCAGAGACAGTTGTGAAGCAACATAATATTTGCTAAAGAGAAGAGAGACTCAGTCCTAATTAACTAAAAATTATAACACCCACAAAGGGAGTCATGCATTGTTATACCTTTATAATGGGGACAGTCTCCACTAGCATGTCCTCTAGTAAAATGACTCTGTGATTTTATATCTATATTTAATGAAGTAGCTATATAGGTGCTAAGTTCTGCAGCTTCTAAAACCTTAGTGTTTCATTTTGTCCTTCACTAAAGGAAGAATGAAACCATGTTTAAGAGTGCCTTTCATTCTAAGCCACTTTACAAAAACTGATAAAAAGCTATATATAGTGATTACTTCACCAGCCTTTGAAATACTGACATCTTTGAGGTGAGCTACAAAAAAGGTTTATAAATCAGAAAGTAAAGCCACATTACCTTTTCAACATGTGAGCCATAACCTTTCCTGTTAAACCACAGCAGAGGGACACAGCTATTTTACATGAAAAAAAAAAGTCTTTGCATTTATTTACCCTTCCAAAGAAGCTATTTGCATACCATGTCATTTGCCAAATGACAAGTGGAGCTGATCATGCTCTGCCTTGTTCCAGTCACTTTGTAGGCTGTTGGCAAAATCCTCTGAGGTTAGCAGTGCGTGGAAATAGCTAATCTTCAAGTCTGGTGTTCGCATCATTTTTGTGGACAGCAGAATTCATCGGAAGACTGTTTTCTAAACTAAGTGCGCAAAATGACCTGCATACTCCCTAGACAAAAAACGTACTCAAGGCTTGATGCAAGGTAAACTCGAGTCTGCTTTTAATACTGCCTATTAGACAGCCAGAAAACAAACCATTAATCCATCGTCTAGAGTTCAAGGCATTGTACTGCAAAGCCAAATGTTTCTTTTCATGGCTTGTTGCAGAAGCACTAGAATTGCAGCTCCAGGAATCATCAAAATCATGAATGAAGACTCACTTGAAGTAATAAAGTGCTTTGCTTAAATGTGATTGTAAGTTTAAGCATTGCAAGACCCACCCTCAAGCAGCATTGAGCAGGGAGAGCATTTTGTAAAGGCTCTGAGAATTCCCCTAAAATCATGGCATCCATACAGTGTCCATACAGGCAGCAGCTATATGTCCAGCCCCACATTTGGCCTGAGCTTATTCTCTGAGTGGATATGCAAACTCACAAGAATGATGTTAAGTAGATTATGGTGTCACCTCATATGCCCAGACCCATAACCTCACAATAAGCAGGTGAACATGCCCTATTAGCTGTAGCTCCTGAAACTGTTCTTTAAGAATCATATAAATATATTGTTCCATTCTTAGTTAAAATACATTAAAAATGGAGGTGAATTTTCTTGGGCAAAATACATAGGTCTTCAGGATAGATTCTCAAACATCTGAAATGTAAACTCCTGTATTTAAAATATTCCTCTAGGCTCCCTGTGTAAATGCAAGATATGGAAATTGAAAGAAATAGCTACTTCCCAGGCAGTGAGTCATCTGATATTACCATAGATGTCTAAATAGAACATGTAAATCATGCCTGAGAAGTGTCTTTTTCTCTCCATGGACTATAAAAAGAGTCTAGACAACTGGCTCAGATGGAAATGTCTGCATTGTAGATGATTGAAGTGAGGTGAGGTATATCCACCACTGGAGCATGGGAAGATGCAGACAGTAAAGACAGCAGGTCAGGCTCAGGTTCTGAGAGCACGCACCACCAGATCGTGACTAGTTTTACTGCTCATTATGTCTCTTCTGATGGTAGGTAGTACTCCAGCACTAATGATTCCTTCTTTTTCCCTTTCTCTCCTCACAGTAAGTTGCTGACAAATATTCAAAATGGTCTTAAGAAGTTGACCAAATCTTTGCCAAGTATTTCAAAGTAAAAGAGCCTTAGAAAAAAAAAAAATATTTATTAAGAAGTTATATATTTAGAAGGAAATAATTCTGCAACTTTTTCCTAAAAATTAATTTAATTGGTACAAAATTAAGCAATCATTTTAATTAAGTGCCTGTGAGAAAAAGAATGGTCATGGTTGGGTTTTTTCCTGCTTGACTTTTACATGAACAAGATGTAATTGAGCTGCTGCTCAAGATTCGCATATGATGGCTTTTTACATCCATATGGCACTTTGTGGGGGAGTTCACATTAACATTTCAGCTTGGATCATAAGCACCCTTTTGAAGTAAACCTCCTAGCTCTCCCCACTTACTATGTGCTTTGGTTAACGTAACAGAGCAGTCTTGGGGCTCATGGACTGGATTCCTTTCAGGGGAAACTAGAAGTTGAAGTTGCACTCCAGAAGCATGCCTAAAGTGTTACAACCACTAACAGACCAAACTAGGGCTCGTCTGAAGTAATCCGCACGTCTACATGTGGTGTGGACATCAACTCATCAGCACCAAAGATTTTGCTCTATAGACCTGCGCTGCCCCATGCAACTTAAGATAAACATAGCCCACCTCAGATTGAGGTTACAGTCTTGAAAACTGTCCCAGTATTCCCTTGAGGGCCAGAGCTGAAGGACGGGACTGAAGTTCTAAGATAATTAGATCTTGTAACTAATTAAAGGCTCGCATGATGCATGGCATATTTCACAAGGAAGTTTCACACTTTATTTAATGGTTACCAGCTGTAAGTAATGTACATGACACTGTCTTATACATGTGAAGTGAAGACTGACCTTTTTTAATACAGTGGAGGATCAGAAAACATATGTGCAACCATATTTGCTGTAGGTTCTGTGCTAAACAACAGAGAACTCCCTGTCAGTGTTGTTGGGAGGAAGATTAAGTATACAATGATGCAACATTCATCCAGTGTTCTGCTCTGCATCTGCAGCTCAGGAATTACCTTCACTTATCAAGGATAAGGTGATGTTAATAAATCCTTTCATTATTTAAACTCTGCTTAAAGTACAAAACAATCAATGACATTATTTTAATCAAGAAAGCACAATTGCAATGTACTCATATGATAGGGGCATTTTCTCGTCTTAAAAAAAATAACCTAGGTTATCTAAAAGCCACTTTGTCATGTCATTGGTATTACAGTTAATGATTCTTGCTTTCTTGTGCTTCATTGCTTAACTCTGACCTGAAGACTGATAATCACTAATGGTATAATTAAGCGAGTGTTGTACCAGTCACTTACTGAGTAGGGACGCTTCTGCAGCAGAAACATTTCCAGTTCTTAAATGCCACCTCATCAGTCTTACTGAGCAACTTTGGGACTGGCAATAGGCATAGAGCTGGTTTTATGTGAAATACAACTACTATAGCACTCTGTTAAATGCAAAAAAATATTTATCTGTACACTTTCACTCTTCAACTTGCATTCAGCAAGGAGACTAAGACACACATAGGTGGGATTTTCATTGGCAGGGTCACAAAGCCATTTCAAGGAGGACGTATGCTCACATGTAGAAAATGAAGTAGGGGAAGGCTCAGCAATCTGTCCCCCCTTAAACATTTTATTGTCTAAATAGGTTCAAGAAGAGTTTAGGGATTTTAACAGATAAATTAACTGTACTCATTATTAATATTCACGTTACCATGGACTTATAGAAAGCAAATTATCTTGTAAAACGACATAAAATTTATGTAACCCTTAATGTCTCTAGCTGCTTCTCCCAGATTGCCTTGTGTTTCTCCTCAATATTAACTCTCAGTGGCCACAATGGTGCTAATAAAAAAATGTGTGCCCACTGTCTGGCCAAACAGGTAAAATAGAGCAAAAAGATTTTGAACTCAAACTGAAGCCCTTCCCCTCAGTAGAAGAATTAATTCAAGTATCTAGCCAAGAGTTTCAAGAAATAAAATATTGCTTTGAGAACACAGTATCTTTATAGCCCCATCACCGGGGACGATTTGGTTGAAAAAGTCTATAGGCTAAACTTTGTTTGGCAGACTAACTGATAAACACATGAACGGAGAGATAGGATGATGAAATAAACAATGTATCTGTATAAAATAAAAATAAAATAAATAATTTAGGATCAGACAAAAATATTTCTCCTTCATTTTTTAAAATTTGTTTTACTCCATAAATGTTATTTTATTGTTATGATGTTGCGGGTTTGAGTTGTTTGGTTTTTTTTTAATTATTTTTTATTTTTACTCAACACTTCAAAAAATCAAAGGAAAATTGAAAATGAAGGCTGGGAATATGCAAGAGGAGAAACTGGTGGGAGCAGACCCCTTCCTCCAATCTTGTAGCTATGTTAGTCATTTGCCACGACAGAAACACATGCAAGCATCCTCTTTCTGACTCATTGCAGCCAATGATTGAAACCAGCACTCTGTGATGTCAAGAAACTGCCCTAATTTCAAGCATACTCCAGGATGGGTTTCATCACGTGTGTCTATATTTGCAGTTTAGCTTGGATTAGGAGTGCTATTTTGAGGCAAACCTCTTTTTCACCCAGATTTACAGCACTTAGATTGTACCACACAGCTGTCTTGGACCAAAACAACAGGATCACCCTCTCAGATAAAGGCAAAATGCAAGCTGCACTCGAGCTCCATCGGGTGCCCAGACCTCAGAACCAGACTAGCCCTAGTCCCAGGTGACACCCCTGGACCAGGGACAAAGTGGACACAGGGTCCTTGGTTCCCACCCTATGGATTTGTTCCTATTGTGTTAAATGACTTGCTCTACACATCATCTTTCCATCTTTCTTGTGCAGTTTTTTCTGCTTCGGATCAAAAAACATCCATTGGGCTGCGTGGGTCTTAGTTGCTGGCTGGGGTTAAACCACAACAGTCACGACTATCTAGATATAAGGACCCAAGTCATTGCTGACAAAAAAAGACAACTAAACCAAAGGTCTTTAGTCTGTTTCAGACACAGATTTCCTGGTGGGAGGGCCTGGAGGGGTTTGCTGTTTCCCAGCTGCCCTCAATGCCCCCTCCACAGCCTTCCTGCAGACAGCTCAGATGCTCCTGCTCTGAGCCATGGTTCCTCCACCACTTCTTGTGAAAGGGCTGCCTCTCACCCAGAGGTTTTGGGAAGAGAGAAGGGAGGACAGCCCTGCAGGTTTCCACTGCCACCCAGGCCCATGCATGGGGCACGCTCTTCCTCCTGGTGCAGAGAGCACAGTCCCACAAAAGGGTCACGGCAGGCATCGGGGCTGCCTCTGCATGGGTGGGCTGTGTTTCTCCCCTGATTACACAGCCAGAAGTGCCTGTGTCAGCACAAGCACCTTACCTGTACATTTCCACTTAAATCCAGCCTCTCTGCCTAATCTAGACCAATGTCAGCACAGATGTGTTGGTACTCACACAGCTGATATAGAGGAGCTCTGCAGCCTCACGTACCGTGGGGAAAGGAAATACAAGCACACAACTTAATTGGGAACAAGGTTTTACCCCGAATCAGCGCAGGAGGTTTTTTTCCTGCAGTCCCACAGGGACCATGAAAATCTCTTTCTTTGTACAACAGCTTCCAGAGAGGAACCTGAAATTGAAGTGAGCTGATGCTAGTGTTCAACACATCCACATTTTCCAGAAATCTTCTGCTTTTTTTCTGCAGGTGCAGATTTCCAGAAGGGGGTCCATTTGGGTCCAGGTTTCTTAGTGCCGTACTGATACATCCCATTAAATAGCTATTTTATAAACAGGATTTGAATGCTTAACACTCATAACTGCAGCCTTGCAGAGGAACACTTGACTCAAGCAGACCTTGTCAGGATTCTGAAATGCCTCTGCTGCTGAGATGCAATACCTAAAGTTGTCAGATCAACCATGAAAAGAGTTTAATTGAACAAAAGGAAGTTAAGATTAAAACATATACACATTTGCTAAAATAAAAAGAAATTTAATCTGGTATTTGCCAGTTAAAAATACACTTTTAAAATTAAATTTAAAATCTCTAGAGAAGTTAATTGGGTTAATTTGGATAATTTTTAAAGCTTTTTCTCAGTGGAGTCAATTTTAATTTGGGGATTAAATGAACAGCTGATAGAGACATTCAGATTTTTTTTCCCCTCATACATTTGTTGTTTGCTTAAGGATTTTTTCTTAACAACCACCCCTTCAAAATCATACTGCCTTCAATGAGTATTTAGAGAACATGTGACTTATTAAAACTTAAAATAAGCCCTAGGTTATTACATTTGCATCCATTAACACCCTTGCTTTGAGAAATGACTTTGCTAAAAGAGCATGTTTTAATCTGCTGGTACTACTTGCTTGCATAAAGACTAAAGGGTTTTACCAGTTTTTATTTAGTTTAAAAATTGTGCAGTCCTCAGCACCTATTGATGACGTACTTGGTACTAACAACACTACTACAACATGATGCATTATATTCCATATCATGGTGCCTGTATATGCTCTGTATAACACAATTCTTCTTCAACGGAAAGAAGCGTGAAATCAAAATGATGTAAAATACTGTGTGTAAAAGAAAAAAAAGAAAAAACTTGTCTGTGGACTCTGACTCCTTGCAAAATCATCCTGGAATATTCCTTCAGAGTAGAAACAGTTAACGGTCCTGTTAAGCTTGCAATAAAACTTCATTTAAAAGTTTTCTAAACAGTGGTTTATCTAGGATTAAGTGATCTGTAATGTCAGGTGAATGAACAATTGATCCATTCTGGAATGACCTGAGGGATTTCTTGTTTTCCAGCCTGACTCTTCTGATACCCACACCATCCATTTACTGCTTCCAGTATTCAGTAGACTTTTCTATAACCCACCCAGGTTCAGTTCTGCAGCTACAATTCAGTCAAAAATCATGTCAGGGCTCAGAGTTATATTAGCTGAAATTAGGAATGTTGGTCATTTTTTACACTTGGAGTCATATTTGTCTTCTGGGTCTCAGCTTTCCACTAAAGAAAAATTCTCGAGGTTTTTATAACAATTAAAGAAAAAAATTATTTGTTTTTATTTTTTTATGGAAACTTAGTGCATCCTGGTATTTATCCACCTTCCAGGTCTTTACAAATGGTCACATATTTCACAAGACTTATGGCCAAAGTCACAAGAGCTGTCAGCACTGACATTTACCTATCAACATTACAGGGTGAACAATTGCAAAGATACATATGAGATCATTAGAAGTATAGAAGAACTGTTCAGATATTTTTTCTTATTCCTTTTGGGTTAGGTCCAGTAAAGGATTTAAAGGCAGCAACACCTTTTAGGCTGACTTCCAGAATGAAATCCAGAGCCAGATACCTGAGCTTCTTCCAAAACTTGAGATAGGCTAGTCAGTGGGAAGAACTAAGACCCCTGAACAGTGGTGAGAACTCCCGTCACCCAGTTCCACTGCTTCCTGCCTCTCCACAGCTAAATCCTCGAGAGGCTGCTGAGTCTTACTCCCTCCTGTGTTTCACCAGAAGGCCTCATGCTGCCCCATGGCTACAGTGCTTTGCTGCAAGGGAATGAGCATGAGTCTGAAGTCCCTCAGGTTGAGGAGGGCATCCCATCCATGTCTCTGCCTCCTGGGTGAGTGCTACGGCCACAATATTAGGTATGAGAGGTCCGTTAGAAACATCTTACCTATAATTACTACTTGGGAGGGACACAGTTTTGGCAGTGTGCAAGGCAGGCTCACTTCAAAGGATTTTGCATGCTTCTCTGCCTGGTTTGGGGATCCACTGGGGCTTGGGCAGACAGGCAGCATTGCAAGCTGAGTTGAAGAAGAGCTCCAAAGATGTTTAGAAACCTTCAGGGTTAAGCAGCCCCTGGGCAGGGATATTTGGATAAAAGGCACCAAGAGCTGTGTCCAGATGTCTAACCATAAAAGGTGTCTAGTAATGCTTGTCACATCCTAGGGAGGTGCAGCTGGGAGATACGACGCAGGTCACATGGGAGACCTCTGCTTTTCTGGAGCGGCAGCAGGAGGCCAGCAGATACTCTGTAGCCCCATAAATGGAAATAGATGTTTAAGTTTTAGTAACTGAAATAAGCCTATATAATGACCAAATCCCACGTTAGGAATGGAAATCTTGTACCTTGCTTCTAGCCTCTGGTACACGGAGAAGATACTGCCAGTAGCAGTAAATACTAACCAATTACTTAGAAGTGAAAACCAGCTGAAAACGAATTCTCCTATATATTTTATTATGCAAATAAAATGTTATGGAAAACAGTCCATACCAAAGCACAGACCTAGTTCTGCAGCTGCACATTGTGAAGCCTGTGGGAAGTGAGAATACAAGAAAGTGAGATGCAGGTGTCTCCAACTTCCACTCTCTTTTTGAAGTCACTCAGACCACACAATAGTTTACAGCTATATGGACAGGGAAATCTATCCATGGGTCTTTATGAGAAAAATAACTAGTTCTAGAGTGAAAGCCCACCTGATGAGATTTGTAAACAAACAAAGCATCTATACAACATCAGGACTGAGTGCTTACCCCAGCAGGCTGCTTGTTTTGGACACAGGATGGAGAAGGCTTTTGCCAATTTCTGTTTAGCTTGGCAAACCCCGTGGCAATTGTAGTCACAGTGAACATACTCCCAAACCAGATGATACACATGGTTCCAGAGCTGATACAAAATGGGCAGATGAGGGCTGGAGTATAATACAACCAGTTTAAATATTGTGTGACAGAGATAGCTCTGCATACTATTGCCTTCAATGTACCTAGCCAAAAACAGTATCATAAGGGTCTCACATTTCTTTCACAGATAAATAGCAGTGGCAGTGAAGTCAAAGATGAAATTATATCCAATTGTATATATAGAAAATTTGACTTTTTTTTTTTTCAGACACAAAGGCTGATCTTGGACACATTTGCTAGACAAGACTCACAGAGAAACTAAACTCAACTATAAAACAAAAAACAAGGCATGATTTTTTAGCAACTGTGTTATGTGAGCAGGAGGAAGGAGATGATATCAACATGCCAGTTTGAAATCAACAGGAACTTGGCCAACTAGCCTAAGGCTTTTTTCTGCTGTCTTCAAGGGGATTGTTTACTAAAATAATAATTTCATCCCATGTGCTTCAGGAATATTGGACATTTCAAGATCTGAACATTTAAATCCTGGGCATCGTAAAGCTAAAGCTTTTAGCACATTCAGAAGTTCATAGCATGGCATTCAACCTTCATCTGGTCAATCCCAGTTTTTATCATGTGCAACAACTGACACTATGATCCAATTCAGATATTTATGCTAGAAAATGGATTCAATTTACTTAGCAAACTTTCTTGTTTGGAGTATTAAGAAGTCATGATTTCCAGCTCCTCAGGCCAGAGGAGATTAAGAAGCCAGTATATGTATGGTTCATAAAAATGGTAAGAAAACTTGAAAATCATTGTGCTTTTCTGCCATGTGCTGACCTGGTGCTGTAGATTTTTGTCTTTTACATATTAACCCATCCATTCTGATAGTACTCAGTTGAGTCCAAGATGGCCATCAGCTAGCTGATGTTTTTTTAGTGTCATCTTCTTACCAATCTCAAATTGCAGGTAACAGTGACAATACCTTAGCTTACCACAGCAAAGGTCCTTGCTGCAGTGGGTCAAACCAAACAACCAAATGCAGGGCTGCGAAGCGTCAAAAAATTATTACAGTTCAAAGAAAAGCAAATTCCTCTCCCCTACAACCTGCGTGCCTTTATCATGAAGGACAATCCTTGGCCAGGTTCTCCAAGCACGCACACACATTTTGTGACTGCACATTTTCCCCCTTTTCCTACCACAGCGGATGGGGGAGTCCCGAGCTGTGACTCACATGCCTGACCAGATTGAAGATGCAGAGGTACAATTTGTAAATAATGTTTTCAGCTGACGTGTCTGACATCTATCAGAAAAGCATAGATGCTATCCTTTGGTTTTCAGAAATAGAAAGTTTCTTACCTGAAAGAAAGGTACACAAAGTCCCACAGAAAGAGCATAGTAGGACTGGGCCAGGACACAGGACAGTCTCTGTCTCCCACCTGGGGGCCAGGCTTAGGGAGCTACAACACGCTGCCTTTCTCATGTTGCTTTACCCCTCCATCTGGCCAATTGTGTGCCAACATTGACGTGAGAAGCAACTGTATAAGGTCTAGGCAAGATCACTTTAGGAAGTTCCAGAGGTTACAGTCTAATCCATTTCTCCATATTACAGTCAATTGAGTATAAAGTTTCCACTTCCCTAGGAAAGTTTCACCTGCAACATATTTCCCCACCGTGTATGACTGGGTAAAATACAACTGCGTCTCAAATGGCTTCTCAGCATCTGGTAATGGGACCTGTGTGAATAGTTTGTAAAGCCTCAGCATTCCCTGGGAACTAGCAGAGCTTTGTCCTTTAACTTCTTCAAGGAACAAGAAAGTTTGGGAGAAGATTGATATTGACTTTTAAGAAATATTAGTATAATGCGGAAAGAAGAAAGAATGGCAAAAAGCTAATTAGATATTAAGAAGGTTAAAAAGGATGACCTAGAGGGATAGACTGGTATTGATTGCACACAAAATGATGGAAGGCTGATAGGGATGCCATTTGCCATGACTAAGAGTATGGTAGCTTAATTAATGCCATTCAGTAAGAATTATGGAGAACAGATTTTGTCACACAAATACCATTACTAGAAGAGATTAGAAGTTTAGGTGATAAAGGTAATTATACTGACATAACAGGTTTTGACAAGGTATTTAACATCATGCTGCAGGACTTCCTGTTTAAAAACAAGTTTTGTACAAAAAAAAATGAAGAGTTATAAGAAAAATAAGATGAAAAAACATCGTAAGATTATCTAGTTCATCATCCAGTTGCAGATACTTGGGCATAAAATGGATTTCAAATGGAAATTGGATTTATACATTTCTAAACAAGAGTATTTTAAATGGTATTGCACAGACTCTCTATTCTTGGTTCAACACTATCAAATACCTTTATTGTTGTACTGAATACAAGAGAACCGCTGCAGCTGAAGTACAAACTCTGGCAGCATGCTAAATGAAAAGAATGGGTCGCTCAACACAGAGACTGTGGTGCTAGAAGTGCTAGTTTCATTCAAACAAAGAATATAGGTCAAACATCCAGATATGGAAAAGCAGTATCTTGTAATTCAATGACTTGGAGAAGAACCCTAGTTTAAGGGAAATAGCAAGTGAAAAATAAGCTCATAACATGACTGTGTGATTATGAGGGCTAGAATATCTTCAGATGCGTAAATAAGAATGAATCTGCTAGAAGTCAGATGATTGTATACTGACCAGCTGAGAAGAGCTAATTGGGATTCTTTTTTTTCCTGACATTTTTCAGCAGAAAATTCAACATGCTCACAGGGAGGTGGAATTTAAATAAAACTCTCTAGAAAAAAGTGGGAAAAGGTTTTGATTTTCCTGACAGTTCTCTTGTATTTCAAAATATACTTGGTTTGGTTTTAAATTTAATATGCATTTTATATCTTAGGTAACATCATATCATATTAAAAAATAAAAAAATAAAAAATTAAAAAATTAAAAGTCAAACTGTAATAAAATAATTCATGTTTGCTGTAAGATTACTTTTGAGCCTATGGTTGTAGAAATTATTAAGATCTTCTCTTTTTGTTCTGATTTGGGAAAGGGAATCTCTGAAATCCCAAATTTTCTGTCAGCTGAGATTGTAATTCAAATATTGGAGCCTGAGTCCAATGTCAATATTTGAAGAATATAGGAAGCCAAAAAACATTATAAACAAGCAGCAAGAAGGGTGTGAAGTTGCACTTCTTCAAAACACAGTTTGAAAAGAGGGGTTTGGATGTTTCCTTAGCTTACTAGACCAACAGAAGCATAACAAGACCTAACATGAGAACCACAAGCCAAACTAATTCCAATTAAAATTAAGTGAACATTTATTACCCATTAGAAAAACTAAATGCAATTACCATAAATCATTCATTATTTGGAGCCTTTAAGATGACATACTTTCCTATAAGACATGCTTGTGGCTCAGTTACAAACTTAGGACTTGATGTTGAATTTCTGCGGGGAGGTCCTGCTGCTTGTATGGTGCAGGAGGTCATCACAGCACCTGGGTTTAAGCCTATGAATATGGGGAAAGAAACAAAGCAGCAAACAGGCACTGCACAGGTCAGGCAGCTGCCTTCCATAACCAATACACATTTGCATGAACCAGCGTTGCCTGCTAAAGGGTCCAACAGGGCGGAAGGGGGCCAGGGTCTGCAGTGTGAAGCACTCGCTGAAGACAAGAGATTGAGCGGCACAGAAGGAGATACTCTGAAACAAGTGCCATAGCCATATGTCTACAGGTATGGGCAGAGCACTTTTTATCTCCCCAACCTTTCTATGCAAGAGCTAAAAAGAAAAAAAGATGAGCAGACCTTTTTTTAATGATAATAAATCAAATTATAGGGGGAGTTGTATGAACAGAACCCAATGGGCAAAATTATTCCAGCCAACAAGTAAGCAATGTCTCTGCGGGAGCAGGAAAAGAGCTAAAAATTGAAGTACAGACAACTAAAGAGAAAAGAGAAACAACACACACTGTCCTATCACACACTGAATGTTAGACATTGCAAGAAAGATTCTTTCCCGGGCAGATGACCAGCACCTCACTCTGACTCAGCTATTTCCCTGCCAGTCAGTCCTTCTGTAAGTATAACTGCAACCTTAGGTTTTTTAAATACCTTATATACTAGATAAAGTATTTCTCTTAAATCTATAGCAATAATGCTTTGGCCTTACGGCTTCAGATTAAGTTACACATTTTTACACATTGCTAATCTTTGTATAATTCTTGCTTTAGGAAAACATCTATTAATATAGAAAATATTATAAATACAGATGAAATTGTGAAGCTGTATTAGAATATATCTTTCTAAATTCAAGCAAAAAAACTTCTTACACAATATATCAATCATAAGCAGATGTTTGCATTAGTATCAGATAAGCAATCATCTTCCTGATCTATTAGAAATTCAATAAATACAGCTAATCTGCATCTATTCACCTCTCTCTATCCTTAGACTGCAAGTTCTCAGACCAGAGACTGTCTTTTCCTGAATGTTTGGAAAGTGTTCAGCAAATTGTGGGTACTGGCATAAATAAATAATAATACCATAGTCACTGGGGACATCTAAGTAAAATTACACTCTGCTTTAACTATTAAGCTCCTCTTCCAAAATCCCAGATGAGCAATGATGTTCAGAATCCTGGTTTTCATTTATCTTGTTTCATTAGAAATTTCCTTCTAGTAGAACACTGCTGTAACCTTACATGTCCTGTTCATATACTCTTTCCCCATGCACCCAACAATGCTCAAGACAATTGCTGTTTCTCAAAAGCTGTGGGACAGATTCTGTTCTATTTGCTGCTTCTAAGTTGCTGTTATTTTCTTTTGAAAATAGAGTGTCAGCCAGAACTTAAGAGGAAAGAAACTCAGTCGTCTTTGGGGAGTTGTTTATTGTGCTTAAGGGATGCTTAAGTCAACAGATGAGGCAAGGGAGTCACATGGAAAGAGAAGATGCCAATGAGCACCAAGGAGCCAGCCAGCCCTGAGGGAGAACAAGAACTTCCCAGGGAAAAGGAGGCTGGACAGAGTTTGCTATAATTCAGCAGGTCGTTGAGTTGGCTAAAGCAAGGACTCACCTGGAAAAGCAGTTATTGATTTTTTTTTTTTCATTTCCTTTTTGTCTTTCCTAAAAGCTATAAGTTCTCTTGATTTGAAAAAGCAATTTTCTAGTTTTTATTCAATAAAGTTTGCCTTGAGGTTAAAAAAACCCAGCAAACCACCTTTAGTCTTTTGAGAGCTTTTAATACAATAATACAACATAAAAATAATATTTAATATAAGAATATAATATAAAAAACCTTGGCTGATGCAGGGTCCCATCACACACTACAGGGACAGAAAGAGGACTGCCCTCAGTGCTTACCCCACCACAGGAGCAAGGATGAAGTCTTTCACACTGGGAGGCTCACTGCTGTCAGAAGTGGAGCACTAAGTGTGAAAGGAAAGGAGTGGAAAAATAGGAGATATTTTGAATGATAACAGGCCTCCTCACCTCCCCACACACCAAATGTCCTCCTGCAGGGAGGGCAGGTGCAAAAGAGAACAAACAAAAGCGAATGAAGAGGGAAAGCACAGGAAAGTATCCAAGGAGAACAGTGAAAAGTGAAATGAAAGATAAAGGAAAGCTGGGAACCATGAGATCACTGGCAGCAAAAGCAGAAGAGCAGAGCAACAGAACTACACAAGCCAGTCTTTCCTTCCTGTCATCCAGAAAACGCAGTTATCCTAAACCAAGTCAATTCCTTGTGATACTGAGTGAGTACAAGCGTGAAGAGGCAGCTATTGCTCTGATGAGATGACTGATGTGAGGTCACCTTAGACAGGTGACAAAGGTTGGAGACAAATGTTCCCAAACAATTGGAAATGGTATGAAATACACATCATACTCCAAAACAAGCAGTCTTCTTTGTAAAGTTATATTTTCGAAAAAAAGGAAGTTGCCATAAATGCTCAAGTCATCCTTAACCCCCAGCACCTGGAAATGAGATGTGCTTTTTAGAAAGTAGTTTCTAACGCCCTTGATCTCCCCATGAAAAATGAAGTTAAAATGGGGCAATGCTATAAGGGAAACATAGATTTTGTTGGTACAGCCCCAATTTTTAACTTTAAAAAATAATGGATAGCTTAAACAAAACAAAAAAACTCACAAATTCTCTTTTCTTTAACCACAAAGCTTGTCTTCACTGAAGTTTGCAGGACCTGCTGCCAGCTGAAATTAACTGTATCTCAGGAGAGAAATTATAGTCGGAGGGGGGAAGTACAACACCATAGTCTGTCTTTCCTTTCCTTCCAGTGTATCAGCCAATTTGTCCTTTGCAAACAGACCTGAAAAATATGCAATAGCAAGTTTTCCTTTCCTCAGAGGGGAGTAATAAAGGCCGAGATCTATGTTTGAAAGTAGTGATTCTATCCGTGACTAATACTTTTTCAACTTCTGCATCCTTTAGATGTCATGATTATATAAATTTCCCAAAATTAAGTAGATAGAATTAATTAATGTAGATACATAAAGCCAGGAGAAAGTAAAAAGGACAATCCTGTGGCCAGAAAATTCTCAAATTTAGAATTTGGGTTTGCATCTATCCCAGAGCACTGCCGTATATGAGTAAGCATCAGAACAGAAGGATGTGTCACATGGGGTTCTCCAGGGGTCTGTCCTGGCTGCAGTACATTTCAGTACTTACTCCATGATTCAGAGAATGCATATTAAATTTACAGATGGCAAGAACCTAGAAGGAAATGAAAGTATTGCAAAGGACAAAATAATCTTGACAAAAATGGAAATAAGCTCTGGGGAAAAAAAAACAGAATACACCCCAACAAGGACAAATTGAAGATATTGTAAAAGCAAATGAACCACACAAACACAGAACAGGAAATAGCTGATTAGAAATCAGTTCTGTAGAAAAGGACCTTGAATGATATCAAACAGGAGTTGGACATAAGTCAACATCAAGCTATGGCAGGTTTCTTTAGGTACCAACAGGATTCTGCATGCACCCGCGAGCCAGAATATAGTATGCAAAACATGTAGAAAAACCCTTCTGCTCTGCACTACAAGGCACGGCTGTGATACTGCCTTGTTCTCACAATACAAAAATAAATAAGTAAATATGTAAAAACTCATGTGGGCCAACTGGAAGGAATGCAGAGGAGAGCTGCAGGAACAGTCCTAGGAAACATGACCCTAGAGGAAAGATGGAGCAGTGAGTTTTTGAATCCAAAGAACATAAGACTTAGACACGACATACTAACAGCCCTCACGCACATGGAACACTGCTGCAGGGAGGGATTGAACAGTTAGTTCTCCATGTCCATCCAGGAGAGAGAAAAAAGTAACAGGCTTAAATTTTAACAACAAGGTTTCCATTTCAAGACAAGGGAATTTTCTCTGTTGGCAAGAATAATGAAACGTGGGAATGGATTGCCTGAAGAAGAGATCAGACAAACCTTCCTCAAGAAAGGCAGCTGACCCTGCCTTGGAGTGAAGATAAACTCCAAATGTCCCTTGCAGCGCTATCATTCTCAGCTTGCTTATATATTACCAGAAAAAAAAAAAAAAAAAAGAGTTAACAACCTGCATCCTTTAAGAGCAGTCTCTTCATCATGACTAGCTAGCCTCTTTCACTGATTAGATAACAGTGCCTTGGCCATGTTCTTGTTTCTCGGTCCTCCCCACATTAGCACATAGGCTTTGCTTGGTCCAGAGTGGCTGCCTCTACTCTCCAATTTCCTGCGCATACACCAGGGCTATTTCTGCTTTCTCTAAGCAATGTTCTACAGAGGATACAAAAGCCTTTATGGATGATTAATAGCTAGCTTTCAAGGCTTAATGATTTGGCTTAGAAACTACATCTTATAGATCAGTCAGCTAATCTAGATCTTGGCCAACTTCTCTTCTGCTCTTTCCAACAGACAGAATGAATATTCAGTTCAACATCTCTCATGCTTTCAGTCATTTTTCTCCATTATTAACTACCTATTCAGACGACTATTCCCAAGTTGCACCACTTTGCCCAACAGACCATCACTAGCACATTCCCAATGGATAAGCAGAGAAACCTTAAACCTTGATCAAAACAAAATGACGCTAAAGACACAGAAATAATTCAGGAATTAGTCCAGTTTTCCAGTTCTACGTATTCTGTTTTCCAGTTTTCATCTCTGCAATGATGAGACTGCGTGATATCTAAGGGGGAACACACCGTTTTACTACACTTTGGGTAATGTATACAATTTCAAACAGCAGAAGTTCTTTCCTTCTGTTACTGGAAGAAAGATGAATAATAATGTTAAAATTAGTTACAGCCAGTATGTGGTAGATGGACTGTTGCCATATGGTGGTTATGTAAATTAAATGACAAAATAAGGATCTAGCGTTTATAAGCAACTTTTGCACACTACAGACACCCTGTACGCCTGTATAATACTTACTAGACTCCACTTATGAGAAAAGATGACATCTAAATTTGTTTTTTTTTTTCAAGACTCTGAACAATTATTTCAAGGAAAACACAAACCTCTTATTTGCCTAACATACAAAGAATATTAAATCCAATTACCACTCTTGTGCATTATACAAAGTAGTCTTGATCTCCAATTAACTCAAATGTCTATTTTCACTTGGTAAAATTATCTCCCAGCAACGCATGGCTGTGTTGCCTGCCTGGAAAGGTGCCTGACCATACTTTGTGGATGACTTCAATGCCCAGACTTAGGGCAAAGATGATTTCTGTCTGGAGGCCATCAAAGCCACCTACCTTTTTCCTTGACTAGATAGGGAAGTTAGGACCAGCTTTAGGAGCCCTGATACTCTCTGTACCTGTCACTGAAACATAAAATGGGGGCTTCAGATGGCTGGGCAAGATGCTTCCCCACAACCATTGCTCAGTTAACTTTAAATATATTCTAGAGGCAACATTTCAGACTCCATACGTAGCTATCTGTAGCTAAGTGTAGATGCACTTACTATGTATAATTTAAAATATATCCATTTTTTTATTATTTCAGCAGGCAGGGACAATAGGTATCAAGAGAAACAGATAATTGGATAAGAAATCAAAAAACAGTTTCTTCTAAAGCTGGGTCACTGTATTAAGAGACCAACTCTCATTTCTCAGGTTATAATGAAAGCATAGCACCTGCTATGGAAAATAAAAGTTGAAATTAATTGTGGTATATAACAGCTTCATGAATCCTTGACATACAGCACAGATTAGATTCAGGACTCCTACTGTCCCACCGCAAAAAAACATGAACATTTTTTCTCTAACCATATGCACAGAGGCTAATTAACACAAAATCCTTTTTCCTTACTGAAAAAGAAGTCTTCAGGCTTCATTAGAAGAACAGGAAAGCAATTAACTAAAGATTAAAGGAGCTCCATCTGCATGAAGCATGATAGAAATTGCCAAAAGGAGCAGGAGACAGGTAACAGAGGATGTAACAAAAGGCAGGGGAGGGGGAGAGAGAACAAGCAATAGAAGGTTAATATTAAAATCACGACTGGAGATCTTTCTCAGTAACCTGTTGGAAGTCAGCCAGAGGGGACAGGTCTAATGTAGGCATAAGCTTAGGCAAAAGTCTATGGCCTCTGCTATTCAGGTCAGATTACCTGATCATGAGTCCTTTCCAGCCTCATAAATCTAAATTATACCTGAAGATGAATATATGAATATATGAAGACAGAAGTGAATACTAAGCATAAAATCAAGGAAAGGTGTAAATCTAAGTCAAACTAAAAACCTTACATTATCATGATAGCAGAGACAGTATGTAAAAGGCATTAATTGTTTATTCTTGACATCTCTATCCAAGTACATACCCCTCTATCAGTCTTTGCAGGAAGTGATATGTCTTATAGAGAGATGCTGCTTGCCATCTTTCAGAAGAAAGACTACAGGACTCCTCTGCCAAAATTATCATCTTCTTTGACCCTTCTATCATAGCATAGCACTGGGTTTATAACATATGATCTCCTGTAGAGATTTCTAGCACTGCAACATTATTTAAAAGCCATAAAAGTTGCACAATCTTGTCTGAGTGGATCTAACGCAACTATTTTCCAGCGTAACTTGGTGGAGGTGGAAGTCCCTGCACAGAAGGTGTCTGTAGTAATACAATCCAGCCTTTTGCCCTATGACAAATTGCAATAGATATTAACTGGCTTACTTCTGTCAACACAAAAGTTGGCATATATCTGAAGTATCCCCTTGTAGTGGATACTACAGGCTTGGGAAGGGGAAAAAAGGGAGGTATTATCTCATTAAGAAAGTCAGTGAGTCTCAGGGGGTTCCAAGGTCCTTTGACACATACTGCTAGAGTGGTCAGAGGACCTATCATGAGCACTCGTGTTAGAGTAGATATCAGATCTACTTAGAAGTCCATTTTGATGGAAAGACGCAGACATGAACCACACCGATGAGCATGTCAAATGGCTCCTGCAACACCATGGATGGATTTGACTGCCTGGAGCTCCATGCAAGACCCCATCCAAAAATGGGAGCTGCCATATACCGCACTGTGGCTCACGCACTCTCAGTGAGCCGGGAGAAAGTGGGCACCACGGGGCCTCACAGCGCTCATCGAAAGCTGAGAGTTCCTTAAGGATAGTGACTAGCCCAGTGGATCAGCTGGCAATGAAACCGTGACAATGAATCTGGCAGGTGGAGCACCCTGTTAATTCATTTCCCCTACAGATAAAAACAGTCTGTGTGCTGGACAAACAGCTTCTCCCTAATGACTGTAACTGGCCATCACTGATATTACCAGAAACAAAAGAATAGCCCTAAAAGAAGAGCTTACTCCCTTGAAAAGATCAATTCTCTTTTTTCCTGAGACAAAATGGAAGAATTTAATGGAATGGGGCATCTTCTTAGTTAAAAATTGCAGGGCACCATTTATCTATAAGAAACTACTGAACTTCTGTTGTTTTCAGCTAGAACAGAAAGATCTGCAAATCCCAAGTGAACAGCAAGGACTGAAAGTCCATGCTGGTACTGGTAGCATTTCACTCACCTTAAAGCAACACATAGACTGTAGTAGGAAAACAATAATCTATTCTAACATCGATGCAACTGTCAGGTGCCTGTTAAAATCATCTGGTTGCGAGGTATATGCTGTAACTGCAACAGCTCTATAGGGTCAATGGTGGGATCAATACGAGGATGGAATGATCTTCCAACTAAAGGTTTTCAGAGCCTGGAGCATACTCTTCACTCTACAGAGCTGAAGCTTGAGCTACCTGCATATCTCCAAGCTTAGAAGAAGCAAGACATCTGACCTGGTTGAAAGGGCTGGCTGCAAGCAGAGATAAACAGAAGGCCAAAAGAGAAATAGCATTCATAGGAATCACAAATGACACATCTTTCCTCATTCTCACAAAGGACCATACTGCCAAGGAAGCTGGCAGAGATACTGCATTAGTAGCAAGCGCTGCGGGCAGTGAAGGGCTGGGGTACAGCAGGCACACCCCAGGGAGCAGCACGCGTGGGGCTGCTCCGCAGGCCAGGATGAGCTGGGAGTTGAGGTGATCACAATACCAAGGAGCCGGGCAGTCTCTTCACTGACTCAATACACTCCCAGAGTACCCATGCAGCGCTAAGTTTTGGTGTGCAATTTGAGCATTTAGTACCTTGATTCAAGATTTCTGAATGTTCAAAACTGCAGATATAACTGCTGCAGAGTGCTCATTTGCAGCAAACCCATCATTTCACATGAGCATTAAATTTAAGCTGCGCACCGTGCGCACCGTGTGGATCCAATAAATCCAACGTAAAGTACTACAGAGTGCTCACACATGCAAATGGGCCCACAGACAACTGATTGGCATCCATGCATTAAATCCCACCTGTCCTGAAGAGGTCTGATTTAACTGTGTACAAACAGAATAACTGAGCTCACTGCATATGTTTTAAACAGTAGACATAAACATTTCTTCCCAGGCAGAATTATAAGCTGTGAAAATGAGGGCTCTGATGTGGCACTACTGGTTTTAGCCATCAACCAAGACACAAAACAGTCACTATACTGTACACTGACCTGTATATGCCTCATTATAGCTACCAACATAGTATTGTATTCCCTGCAGTTTCTACTCAGAATATGAGAGATACTAAGATATATTCCCTTTTGAAAAAGAAAAAAAAAAGAAAAAAAAAAAGCTGGTGTGCTTATTTGGAAAAATACATTAATTGGGTTTTTATTATTATTGTTTTTCTTTTGGCAGAAGCTTTGCTAACTTGAAGTTAGACAGTTGTCTTTACCAAAAGCGTAAAGGAGATGGTATCTATCTGTAGATATGACCCGTGTTTCTCCTTTCCAAATGATAAGTCTGGGAATATAATAGGATTCAAGGTCTGAAAACAACATGTTTACAGATGCTAAATAACATAACAATGCAGAAATTTCTATTTATGATATCTCTTTGCCATCCCCAAAATAAAACCTCTGCATTTTAAAAGGTGGATGTAATTTTGCTGTCAGTATTTTGCTTTTTAAATGTACAGGTAAGTTAAATGCAGCTTGGAGGAGGTAACAGCCATTAATAAAGTACATGTCCTCTGTTGATCTTCGGTAGGAGGTTAAATAACAGCACCAAGCTTAAATGCTGTTGAGCTGCACAGGTTCTCTATGCACTAATTTTGAGAGAGCGTCTGAGCAGATGCCACCTAGCACTGTTACAATGCACAGTCTCCAGCTATCCCACAGCCCTGCAGACAAAAATGAATGCAATCAAGCAAACTTAAACTCTTCATCCTTACAAACATAATTCCAGAATTTCAAATGCCACAACCTACGAACTGTTTACAGAAATCAGATTAATGACTCATTCCTATGTCATAGACTTGACCAAGGCTGACCTTTCCACAGTCATTTGTCTTCACTTTGAGAATATCCACCTCTTTTTCCAAGGATGTGCTTACAGAAACAGGCTGTACTAAAAATCCTTGTGTATTTGCCACTTCCAAAATCCGTGTCGAGCTCTCGCTCGCGATAGCAAACTGCGTGCTGCCACCTCGCGGCTAGTTCAGCAAGTCTCCTCCCGGCAAACAGTTTCTGCCATTTAGCCCCGCAACGCCAGGTCACTCGCCTGACAGGTTACAGTAAAAGGGAACACTAGAAAAGTTTTTTTTTAAAACAGTTATAATGCAAACTGCAATAACTGATTTTCATTCGCTCCTCTGAAAGTCAGGCCAGCGGGAGCTCAGACGATGCAGTCCGACTGCCCACCTTGCCCTTTCCATCCTAGGAAAGGACCGAGAGGTGCAGGTGGGCTCCAGGCATCGCTGGGTTTCCTCTGCACCAGTCCTCTGCACCGGCTCCCCACCCACATTCAGGATCTCTCCTCAAAAGCCGCTGCAGACCTGAAAAGCCTTATTCCTCACCATCTCTGAGCTGCTGTGCCCAGTTTTCTTCATGCCCACCCCTCACACCAAGACTTTCTGCTGCTCTGTTTGCAGCCACCACTCCAAAAGCCAGATTCCTTCCTGGCTCAGGGTCTTTCCACTCCTCTTCCAGTGTCTCCCTGGTCCAGGGAAGAGGACGTGGCAGTATGGCAGGGGATAGACACAACTTAATAATACCCATAGCCCTACTGCCCTTCCCATCCACACACAAAACACTTGCCCAAAGCCTTTCACTTTTTATGCCACAGTAAAGTGAAGACAAAATGAGTTTTTAAGATTGTGAATGCCGCAGGGCTGGAATTACCCCGTTCCTTTCACATGCGCTCAGTATAAAGCAGTTCAAACAAATACACCATCCTGAAGTGCTTTCATGAGTCTTACCATAGTTACCTAGTTACTCTGCTGAATTTTATTTATTTATTCATTTAGTTTTGCTCCAGAGATAAAAAGAATGTGCAGCTCCACAGGCAGCAAGCCCATTCAGAGCAGGAGAAACCAGGATTTCTTAATGATTTGAATTTAGTTCCACGCTACCATTCACTGGTTCAGAACAAGAATTTAATGAGAATGGAGAAAACAATTTAAGGGCACCAAACCTCACCTGAAAAAAAAGAAGAGAAAAATAAGCACTTCACTTCTGATTCAGGCACACAGAAATAGTGAGAAAAATAGGGCTGGATGGGGCCTGAAGATCTCAAGCTATTTACTAGGTGCCTAGTGCCGGGAGAGAAATATTACTCCTGGCAACTGTTTCTCTAACCTACTTTTAAAGGCATAAATATAAGAGGATCCACATTGTTCCTGCCTGGATCTCTCCCTGCTCTGCTTTGCCTTTTTCAAAATCACCTTCTAGGAGATTCAATAACCAAATTTTAAACTCCCAAATCAGTGGTGTTTGTATCACCTCACTCTCCAGAAAAAAATCACTGACCAAACACTATCGAAACCCAAGTGGTTTCAAAACAGCTTTCAAAAAAAAAAAATCCTACTTCCAATAAATCAAGCATTTAAAGAAGCTAAATTAATAAGCAGATAAATAATAATTCAGCATAACTCAACCACAGCTGAACAGCAAAATGTTAAAAATTGGACTAGGGACTACACAGCTGACTAAAAAGACGATCACCTCACTACTTGATGGAAAAATGACAGCAAGCACCTTCCACAAGGAAAGAGATTTTTTTATGAAAGAATGAGAGAATTGTCCTGTAGCTGTGCTACTGTAGCTATCATAGCTACATGGTTAGTTTTATCATTTCCTCCTTTAAGAGATCCTTACTCACATATTAAGCCGTGCCCCCCAAAACCTGTTCAAAAAATTATTTTAATGATTCTACTACTTATAAATTACATTGCCCTGAGTTACGCTGTTGTAGTATTAGAAACCAATCTACTGGGATGAGAAAATTAGCTCCAAGATACAAAAATATATTGCTCTGTATTTCAAGATGCGGAAGTATCTTAGTCTGTTAGTCTGGTTTTGAAGCCAAGAATGCTAATGCTTTTCTTGCCGTTTCCTGCCTCCGTGGGTCAGTCCATGGCTGTGCATGCATTCATGAAGAGTTTCAAAGGTATCCTCCATGCTTCTTGGTACGTTTTTCCAAGATGAAATTTCTTTTTGAAAGGAAGTCTCGCTCAAAATATAACTGAGCACCTGACTCTGCATTGCTGCAATCATTTAGTTGCCTTAACATTTACGAAGAGGTAAGACAAGGCAAACAAACATCCTGTCATTGCATCCTGATGACTGTAAACTAAAAGATTGCTTATGGAAAACAAAAATTTGAAAACAACTCTTTGAAGTGGAATATCTCCAGTATCACCTCAAATAGCAGAAAAGCTATTCTAAAGTTAGAATCATGAAATAATGATAATTAAGGTGTAACTCAGAATAGTAACAGCCAGATGAACTACAATTTATAAGAAGTTTGCGTGCTGTTACACTGCAAAAACTATGGCTTGCACAAATGGAACTGATTCCAGCCTGAGCTTCTAGACTTTATTGACATTTAAGAAAATAACTCCTTCAATCTTTAAAGTGTGGAAGACCATTTTCATAATGCCTAATTTGTTAGTAGTTCCAAGCATGTTTCCAACATACTTTCTATACCAGCTGCAAGCATTTTCACTTATAGGAATCTGCAATAACAAATGGTTGGCTTCAGCCTCCTCAAATGGCACTGCAGCCAAAACTCTTTAAAAGATGTTTGTGCATCTACCCAAGGCATTCAGTGTTCTGAAATCATTAACACAACATACTTAAAATGGATCAATCACCTTAATAGGACCCAGACAGATATTTACTCAAGGGTAAAGAGAGTTAACCTTTTCATTAAGAAAAAACATTTTTCAAAAAAAAAAAAACAAACCAAACCACAAAAACCACCAACCCAAACCAACAAACAATAACAAAACAACACAAACAAACAAACAACATCCCCCCCCCCCCCCCCAAATGCTTACGATGTTCCCAAGATGCCCCCGGACTGTAGGAAGAGTATGTTAAATTCTTGAAGACAAGTCAGAGCAGTCCACTTTGGCGCTACTCTTGGGTAAATGATGGGACCAAAGAGAGTGAGTGTCTGCCTACTGTCTTGCTTTGATAGCAACACACTGCAAGGGGAAAGGCAGTTCCCTCAGAAGGGTGTTCACCAGAGTCATAGGTTTACCAAAGGTAATTCTAACTTTGGACACCAAGAGGAGAGACGAGGGTAGTCAGTGCACATGACTCAAGATGCCCCTCACAGGCAGCTTTCTGCTTTGCCATCAGTCTCCAAATGGTTCTCCGCAATAGCTCTGTCCCCAAGCAGTGAGGACACAGGAAATGTACAGGCTACATTAAAAAAAAAAAAAAAAAAAAAAAAAACAAAAAAAAAACCACTGGGTTACCATGGGACAACTGCTGCCACTGCCCTCAGCAAACAGAAGCAGGAAGAGGATACTTCCACTGCTTTTTCCCTATGGATAACTAACTGGGCATGGCCAGCTGGGAGATGCCTCCAGGCTGCTGGACAAACACGGGAAGGAGGGAGCCTGCAGACTTCTAAGAGAAGCAAGAGACTTGCAGCAAAATGAAAATCTACAGTCATGGTGGAAAAGCCTCAGGAGAGACAGCAGGCAGTTGGTGCAAACCAGAAAGACACTGAAAGTTAGCTCATACTAGAAAGAATGACACCCACATGCAAGGAGGGCAGAAGGACCTTCATTTTTCAACCTTTTTTATGTCTAAACTGGCAGATTCTGTTCTGATACGAAGTATTATTCCTCTACTTTAATATTTTTTGTTCTAATAGCATTCATATTTCACAGGCTGGAAGGCTGCTGTTGTAGCCATTTAAAAGAAAACGTGGGACAGTTTCACCTCAAGGCTCTGTTCAACTCAACCCCACCATTTAAAGATGGATGTATATACCTCAGCCTTGCTATCTAAATTCTCCCCAAGTAGCCCATCAACATTCTCTCAACTTTCTTATTTTTACACTGATGTGCTACACATGCACTATTCCATGTCAGCATACCAAAAAGATCATCTTGTGCTTCCTTACTTACATGTTAACACTTATATCCTTATTCATTCCCAGGTCCCACATATGCACAGAAATAATTATGAAACAGCACAGCGGAGTCTACCATATACAAGTGTTCTTTGAGGAGCAAATGTCCATATTTACCTACTGAGATTTAATACACAGGAACAAAGTCACCCACAATCTGTTCAGTTCTGAGCAAGGTCAACAGAGGCGTTCACTTGTTTTCCTCATTTATACTAATGGGAACAAGTACTCTGAACCAGCAGACACCTGATCTTAAACCCTGTGAACCCAGACACCACCTAATCTACTACCAGTTTGACACCATGCAATATCTTGATGAATTTGGAAAGCTGTTCCCACTTTTATATCTGAGAGAAATTACTGATTTCCAGTTACCTGCCAATATCATGAACGTATTTTTGATGGAAAATGAAGCTTTATACATTCGAAGGATGGAATGTGTCCATTTTAGGCTCGTCCATTCTTAGGTATTATGTTTCTTCAAAGAGAGAGTGACAGTTCAGATTTAGATATACTATTATGAAGGAAAATGATTACCATTTTTTGCACATCCACATCTATTTTAAGCCTAAGCTGCAACCGACCTGCCTTGCCACAAGACAGTGACTTTAAACCATCTTACTCGTCCCTTTGTTTGCTGCAGAAAGTCACAAGCTGAGGAGAACTGTAAAACCACAACATCCTGGAGAATAAAACATCTGAGCAAGGGAGGGGGAAAAAAACTTAAGAGCATGTGCACACAAGATATGCTGCACACCCCGGACTGCTTTTTGGTCTACGTTCTGCCCCAGAGCCCACAGAACTGTTTTAGGTAACATCAATGGCTGTGGGAAGATCATCAAAGCAGACTGTTTTGCCCCTAATAAAGGAGCTGACTCCCAGGCTCAAAGCACATAAGTAATGTGAAAGAACAAATCCAGTTCAGCCAAGAGCGCTGAACTAGCTATTGCTCCGGAAAGGCTTGTGCTGAGAGGACAGACCAGGTAAATCCAAGTCGCTTTAGACTGAAATGGCAGGAAAGTAACCACCATCACAACAAAAAAATACCAGTATTACCAGATGCTAATAAATTTAGTGCAGTGGATCACTTACACAGAGAACCTCAATCCTACCTATAACTGAGGTAAAAACACCACAAAATCTACTTCTGAAGAATAACATTATAGCAAGACACAAGAGCACATCCTCCTCAGCCATCCAGATTTCACAAAAACCATGCCAGCATCGCTCCTGGCAATGCAGCGAAACATTACATAGTTTAATCTATTTTGAAGAAATATGTATTTGCTCTACGTGCTATCAAAGGCTTAGGCTATCTTCACTTCCCACTAAATCCTCCAAAGTCAATGATACTGTTTCCTCATTTGAGACACGGTTCCAAGTACACAACATTTTTATTAAGATTACCAGTATCTTACCAATACCCAAAGGGATCAATGAACCCAAACAATCCTAACTTTTCAAATTACATTCCACTTTGTGTCTACGAAATTACTACTTTCAGACTGCAACCGAGGGATACTGGGAAGCAAGCTCCCTACAAAAGAGAACTAAAGCACATTCCACATCACTCACTTCCCCTCTGCTCCCCAAGATGGGTGGAGAACCTTTATACCCAGCCAGTGGTCCCTCTTGAAAGTCTCCTTATTAGTACAAATACCAGGGGTTCTCCATCAATATAATTATTGAGGTCCCATTCTTCTCTACGCCTCATCCCCCAACCAACGTACCGGTCTACTGCTGTGGTTAACCAATTGTTGTATTTCACTGTTCAGCAAAAAGGAACCCACAGTTCTTTCAGCCATCAGTCAAAACTGGTTTCGTTTTCAAAGTACTTCAACCACCTCGCCAGTCACACAAATCCTTCACACAGTAGCTTTAAGTTCATCCCAGCAGAACCCAATCAAAAAATAAATGGTGATAACAACCAGCAACTAAGCAAGCTACAGTTTTCTTTAATTCTCATATAAAATTGAGGAGACCAAACACTACAAGGACTTCAAGCCCTGAAATCTAACATTCCAGACAGAAAAGACAAGAAAAAGACAAAAATAGAAAGCACTCCAAAATTAAACACTAAAAAATAAAACCAGGAAGACCACACACCCTCAGCTGAGATGATTAACTAAAGAAAAGGTGGCTTTGAGACAGAAGCCAGCACTTCATTAGACTTCAGCAAGTCTGATGCCTGCAATATCAGTTTCACTTGTTGTTTATGCAAGATTTCACATCAATTAAAGCTAGCCCCTCAAAGCATTAGAAGACAAGTATCACTTGAAAAAAAAAATCAGACAAGCTTCTATACAGAACGCTTAGATCATCCTCAAAGTTTTCCATAAGGTATCTCACATTCATTCTGAAAAAAAATCTCTTTAACAAGACTCAACCTTAATTCTGAAGGCCTACTAAAGATTTCATATTTGTGTTTGGCTAGGCCAAGCAAAACAAGCCAAACCAACGTGCCTTATCAATGATGCAAGACTGCATGTTAATTAAAAACTCATATCCAGACCCATAAATGTGTAACCCCACAGATAAGTGCCCACGTGGATCTTGACTATATTCAAAGCTTTATTACAACTTTTCAGGATTTGTCGAAAAATATGTATTGTGTGAGCTAAAAGCAATAATTAGCAATCCTTGACCCTTAAAATTTTTGTTTCCTCCCATTCAAGATGGTTGCATGGAAAGATTAAAAAAAAAAATCACTAAATTGAACAAGACCATCATAATCCAATCATTTACTTTCATTACTGGAAAAAAGAAAAACAAAGCTATTCTACAAGTCAGGATGAAAGGGAGACTTGTGCTTCAAAAGAGGTACCCAGTAGATTTAACCTCATGGGAAGATATTAAAAAAAAAAAAAAAAATTATGGGAATTGCAAATTATTAAGCCACATCTTTAAGAAGAAAGACGCTATCCAAAGCTTCAAATAGAACAAAACAATTCTGTAGCTCTTTTTATCTCCATGGATGCAGAACTGGAGATCCTTCAGAATAAAGCTTACCTTTGAAACAGGAGTAACTTCACGTATTTCAAGATGCAGACTGCACACTAACTCAGACCAGACAGCAGAAACCCCAAGGATTAGCTGAGAAATGAACAGTTATTCTACCTCTACGCCTGCATTTTAATTTCCTAATCTTAATCCACAGGCATTCAGGAACATTAGTTAAAATGCACTTACATAAATATCTTGATGTCTTCCTTTAAAAAAGAATAAACAATGATGATGGCAGTTCTTTTCTTATATTCCAACCATAAAAAGAAGTAATATTAGATGGCCACCAATATTATTTGCAATGCAAGACTAGGTAACCCTATTTTCTTATTAAAAAAAACAGCATAGCCTACCTTCTTCGATATTAATATTCACTTTTGTTTTAAAAGGATAATAAAAACAAGCTTTGCCCAGTTAAGGAAAAGATACCTTTACAAGGAACAAAAAGCCAGTATCAACAGTGTTTTCTAAAAATATAGCAAGGGTCAACCATCAGTGTGGAGAAGTGTTCACTCCACAAGCGCCAAACTTTTAATAACAAAAAACCCCATTTATTACAACAGAATATTACAAACAAGCAGTTTCAGTGATCAAAGAGTAAAACAAAAATGCAAACATTGTAATTTCCGACTGTGGAGCGATAGCTACTCCAGGTTTACAAACACAACATCTCTTTGTTTATGCACACTTAAAAGTGATTTCCAGTCTGCTTTATTTTCCATCAAATACAGTACATTTATCCAAACAAAAGCATGTACATTCAATATAGAACATTTTGAGCAACAGCTACAGTCCAGTTCCCATTCACAGTATTTTTAGTGCAATGCACTAACAGGGCCAAATATTTATCTATCCATAAAAGTATTTTTACTCCTGATCTTGTGATCAACATTTTTAGATATACTTTATACAAAAAGTATATATGAACACGAGGCACCTCCCTAAGTAAGGGAGTAAACCTATATAAAAAACATGGTATTTCTTCTGATGTACAATACCTTTCAAATTGTAGCAATTTGACACAAATCACTAAACAAAATATTTTCTAAAAAGTAAAAAAAAAAAAACCCAAAACAAAACAAAAAAACCCCAAACCACTGATGCATGAAACCTGCCGAGAATTTCATAATGGTAGGCATGCAACTGTTTTACTACAATCTTGATTAAAAGGTTAAAAAAAAAGGTATCTAAAACATTTTCCAAATTATAAAAAGTCAAGTGCTACCTATAGTGGTCATTCATGATCTTGAGAGAAAAAATAATTTTAATTTCTCCCATACTATCCTCCCTTTTTATTAATATTTAATGAAATAAGCTAACATTTTAAGTGGTTGTGCACAGATTGTCTGTCTATAATACATCAGCAAATATTCACTACCTTCATATTAACATTAGTGTGTTGATCTTTCAAAAAATAAACTGAAAAAATAAACTGCAACTATCATTAAAGTGCTTGTGTATAATTTTTTTAAAAAAATTTAAGAATAGAGGAATGTGGGTGTTCTTGTAAACTTCCTAGATGTTTACAAATTTTTCCTATGAACCACATATGGAAACAAAATGGAGATCTTTTAAGCAACTTCAGTACAGCGAAATTCAGAATGTCCCAGAACCGGGAAATTAGTCGATATGAACAAACTAATGTTATGGCAAATACTAAAAATTAGTACAATTCAGCCAATATACACTACATTGTTTGCTCTTATACATTCATTTGTAATAAATTTAAAACAGTGTATAACGCAACATTTGCCAAAGTAGGATATCACAAAAAAGTTAGAGCTGTTCATCAATTAGCACTACCAGGGAGGACCAATACGCATGATGAGCTCTCTGAAGATGATTTCCTAAGTGAGGAACAAAAATCTTCTTCCAAAGCTGCCGTTCATTAACTTGCCTCTGTACTTTTTTTAATTTCAGAAAGTTCATTCTATACTGTGTCAAACCTCAACTGCATAGAGATAACTGCTAATTCAGAAGCACATGTGCATTTCAACTACTTCAGTGTTTTGGGAGGAGGCACTGTCCTACAAGCAGGCAGAACGGTTATTAATTTAGTAAGAAAACAACAGCTTATGAGAATATTTCCTCCTTATAGTACCATTATCAAGATATAAGCAGTTCCAACAACAAACTAAAGTCTTTTTCATTCAAATGAACTCCAAACTTTCCGAACATCACTTGAACCTATCTGAGGAGAAATGGGAATAAATTAATACTTTGAGTTTACCCATATAATTCTGTTTTAAATTACACAACATAAATAATTTATAAGGCTAAATTTTTAATTCTTGATCAAAATGCAAAAGTCACTCCTCCTCTTAAATTCAGCATAATTCAGGGTCCTGAAGCTCAGTTCGTTTTTGAAGTTCTGTCCCACTTAGCCAGGATTTGTTACAAAGTCACAAAAGCACCAGATTACAACTTAACATAGCTGGGTGGCAATTCACTAGGAAAGCTGAACTCAAATCAAATTACCTCCTGGGAAATAGGAGTTCAGAGTTGAAATATACAACAAGGCACATATACTTGGTTTTCTTTTCACCAAATATGCTAGAAAGATAATTGTGAATAAGGATGTTAAAAACCCTTATAGGTATCACTACTGGCTCTTTTCATTATAATTTTTTGTACAATCCCCCAACTTCAAGCATCAGCTGGTCATTCTGAAACACAAACTGACCACATACATACGTTATTTCCTTTTTTAAAAGGTCCTTTTAAAAATAGGCCGTCTTTAACATGAAGGCTATGGAAAACTAAGAAACTATGAATACAACCCCTCCACATGTAAAAAAATTCCCAGAGTACCATATAAGCAGAAGTTTAGAAAATTCTTGGCCAGACTTCTATGCATATTTAGGCTTAAAACAAAAATTCTCCAAACACTTCAAAAAATAAATGACCAGAAGTCTCCAAACCCGTGCTTATATAAATAAGCATTAAAAGAATCAAATCCTAAATTTGATGATTTTAAAGGTGTTTGTAGGCACCTAACTCATACTGATTTTAAATCAAAGCAATTAAGCATCCAAATTACATTCCAAAAAAACATTCTACGTCCTTCTGTTGACAGGGCATAGGCAACACACATTAAAAAACAAAAAAATAAATGCACAAATAATAATCCAATAAGTTCATAGAGATTTTTTCTGTCAACAGCTTTTACTGTAGTACCTTTAGTACTTCTTCAACTGGGTCACAGAGAAGTTAATTAACAGGTTAAGTTATTCAAACCAAAGTACTATTAATTTTTAAAAATTACTATTTTAGAAATGTACGTATATTAGCTTGATTACAATAGATGCCTTAAGAAAATTTAAAGAGTTGACTCAGTACAGTTTAATCTATATTCTATTCCAACTTCCTACAATGACAAATTTAGAAATTAACTCTTCTCCAAAAGACTAAAAACAAAATTTAAGAAACAAATTTGACATCTACCTTAGTATTTAAGCCGCTAAACCATAAAATCTATGGAAAAATATGTTTTCAGCTATAGATCAACAACAGCAAAAGAAAGGCAGTGGTTTTGTTTCGCTTAAAAAAAAAAAAAAAAAAAAAAGGACAAAACATTTTTTCTTTTTCCTCACCAGACAACAGCTTTAGATCTTGTACTTCTGCCTTTGGTTTTATTTTCTTCAGGTGAATGAGATACATTTGCTTTGTGGGTTTTCTTATGATGTTCTAGAAAAGCTTTTCTGGCAAACGCTTTCCCACATTTATTGCATCGGTGCAGAGAAAAGTTTTTTGTCACTTTTACTTCAATGCCAACATCAGCTCCTTCATACTTTTTATTGGGAGAATTAGAGGTGACATCCTGTTTTGAACCAATCTGTTTTGTTTCATCCCTCTGAGGGCCTCTTTTTGTCACCTTATTTAGAACAAGATCAATTGGCTTTTTTATTGCTCTAATTTCTAAACTCGCAGTTATTTTCCCAAGGTAGCGTGGTGACTTTTTATGAACTACAGTTATATGCCTTATCACATCACGTTTGCGACGTGTTTCATAAGAGCAGAGTGGACACCTGTAGTATTTAACATAAATGTTATTTCCATCTGTGTGTAATTCAATGTGTTTTGTCAAGTTCTGTTTAGAAGTAAATTGGCGTTTACAAAGTTTACAGTAAAGCTGCTTGAAGTCAAAGCCAGCTGAAAGTTTTGGCTTCCTGGTTTTTTGCTGGCCACCTGCAGCAGATGCATTGGTTGATTTAGAGGTTGATTTAGTGGTTGATTTACAGGTTGATTTAGCAGTTGATTTAGAAGTTGATTTAGGGTTTTCAGGGTCCTGTTTAACTTTATTTTTCTGTGCTGACGGTGTGCTCTTTTTCTCATTTGAATGATTTGTTCCCTTTAATTCATTCTGTGGAGAAAGGGCAATGGAAGGGGGTGAAGGTTCTACAGAATCTGCTGGTTCAACTTTAACTTTTATTTCTGTGCCGTTGGCAGTATTGTTGGGTCCTTTCTCTCTTTTAGAGTTCTTTCCAGAAAGAGTTATCTTGTGAACAATTTGCATGTGCCTTTTCAGCATTATTTGTGAACTATATTTTCTCTTGCACAGAAGGCATTTGCATGCAGTTAAATTGTATTCAGCCTTTGAAGACGACTTTTGTTTTCGGGTCTTAAAAGATTTTTTAGCAGAAACTGTATCCAAGAACAAAGGTTGCCCAGGCTTTGTAGCTATATCAGGAGTAATGGAATCCCTCCTTAATCCTCTATGAACTTCATCAAAATGCCTCCTTACGTTGGCTTTTGTAGCAAATGATTTATAACACACAGGACAACTTCTACCTAATGTTACAAGAACGTTCTTATTTCGTCCTTTTGCAGAGCACTGATTTGGTTTCTTTTTTGTTTCTATGTACTTCTTGAGCTCTTCCATCTTTTTTTTGTGCACTTTCCGAATGTGCCGGCGTACACTGCGTCTGGAATGAAATTCTTTCCTACAAAGGCAACATATCAACTGGTGGCCAAAATCAGAATTATCCAGTGAGTCCAACTCAGGATTTACTGCTGGAGGCTGTTCTTCAGGAGTAGGTATCACCTTGTTTGCAACAGGATCAGCAGGAGGTAATTCTACAGTCTCTCCAGCTGGGACTGGGGCTGGAGCTGAAACAGTCTTGGGTTGCTCAGTGCTGGGTTCCAGTATCTGTACTGGAGCTTGATCAGGGGTACTACTACTTTCTATGTTCTCATCTGGGGTATCAGTCCTTGACACATATTGAAATACAGCATTCTGATTAGTTTCTATAGGTTCCAATTTAATTACATATTCTTGCTTATCTACCCTTGGATAGATTGCTTCCAGGAGGTCATTTATGGCTTGACTCTGTTTATCATTTATATCTGGGAGGTCTGTGAAAAGAGGCAAAGGTATTTTTTAATGATTTGGTAATTTCAAATTATTTAAATTTCAAAGTATCTTTTAACCACTGTGTCAATCCAGCCACCAAATTTGCACAAATCCTGTATTTGTACTATTTTTCTGACCATTCATACTTCGCGGCTTTGAGTAATCATTTGTTATCACATCAGTACAAGTTACTTTTTTTTATTAAAAGCCAATATTGGAAGTACACCCTTCTAGAGTGCTAATGTGAAAGCCACCTAAACTAAAAATTAATTTGTCTGGAATTAAACTGATCTTTAAAAATCTGTATCAATTGCAAAAATAACATCATACACCTCAGCTTGTTCTGCAGGTGTGCAACTAAGCCTGAAGTACTGTTAGAAACTGATTTTCCTACTGCTGGAAACAGGCATTCTAGAGGAATTCTAGAGGAACCTAATTCTGAAAATAAGCTATTTTCTGTGAATTCTGAACAGTCCTTATGAAAGAATGAAATGTCTGTGTAACCTGAGCACTGCATGAAGATATAAGTAGATAAGGGAGAACTTAACTTCTGGGGTAGGGAAAGCTTTCGGTAATACCAAAGCAGTTAGTAGGCTCGGTGATACAGTAAGATAGTAAACGTTAAGGACAGAAAAATCCTGTATTATTCAGGGGGAAAAAAAAATTGTAGTAAGTTCTCAAAACAATAAAAACTGAACCAAAGAAGTTATTTTAAGAAATAGTAACTTCACTGAGGTTCACCAAAGGTTTATCCTGTGTTCTGCCCTGATAATGAGTTAGAGCAGACTTAAAAAGCAAGAAAGAAGGAGATACAGGGATTCTCCTTGTTTGTCTGATGCAGTAATTTTCTCAAGCTGAAGTTTGCCTTTAAAGTTCTATTTTAATACACCCAGTTTCCAAAAAGATTTTTCAAATGCTTTTTAAGAATTTATATTCTTGGCTACCACAATGTTAAGCAGTAGGTTTTTATTTGTTTTACCAGAGAGTAAAATTATCAGTATTTCTGGTAATTTTTTTAGATACCCCACAGTTTCCGTATTATGAAAAAAAAACAAATGATTGCAATGGTTGCTCCCATTTACCTTCACATCATTCATGATTTTACAGGCCTCAGTAACATTCTGTTTTTAAATGCCAAATTAGTTCAGTGATCTAGTTCCCAGCATGATACGCTAAGCATCTGCACTGGCATAACTAAGAAGCCAGGGTGCTACAGCAAAAAGGTGAAGCACTGAGATGATACAGTTCAAAATTATCCATGATGATTTGAAGATGTGACTCCTAGTAACAGCTAATTAAAAACCCACACTTAGTCAGGGCTGCTCCTTCCACACTGTCAGCAATACATGAAAATAGTGTCCATACAAGAAATATGCTATTTTGTTGCTCAGAACTCATCTTTTAACACTGAATTTTTAACACCTTTTGCAGTCAGTTTCAAATGGGACTATCTATATAATTTTTTATAAAAAGTCCTTTCCAGACTACTTAATGATTACGCTAACAGATTACATCTCAAAAAAGTCATCAGGGAATAGTCTTTGGAATTTTTCACCATGGGGATGCTGAACTTTTATTCCTACTTCTTGTTCGCTATCTTTTATTTTTTGAAAAAAACTCCCACTTTATTCAATAAACGTCATGTTTTATATAAAATGTAAGTATTTATATAGTTTTATTCAGAGCATGTAGTATTATTCTCTTCATTTGCACCCCTCCTAGTGAACAGTGAAATATGAAAGCTAACCAGCTAATTAAATGAAGGCTAGAAAGTCAGGAGCTGGATGGGAAATCTTTACTCAGGGTACTCTCATTTTGCTTAGAAACTTTTGCATCTAAGTCAGATGCACTTCTAACCTGGCTTGGAAAATACAACTCATCCCTTTTCACAGAGAAGCTCTGACTCTCTGCAACTCACCAAGCACACTCATCTAAAGAAGGTGATAGTGCTAGTCTTTTCACCTTCTCCTTCACGACGCTAGCTGACACAATGTTGGAAGAGAATCGCTGATGTAAGTCTTTGTTCATTCCTAATTTTTGAAATATTGAGGCAGAAAGGCATTAATCAGGAAAGAAAAATCCTCATTGCACCTATGTTGATCTAGTTAAGAGATCAAGATAATTAGAAAGCTTTACAAAACATTTCTGAATGCTGGCACATTTCCAAATTTTTCAGCTTTACTCAGATCAACAAAAAGTCATCACTGGAATGAGACTTTAATAAATTTATTTTTCCATAAAATATACTACTTTATTTAAGTTAGTTACTTTTAATAATAAGTATTTTTTAAAAATTAATAATAAAATAATAAATTTCTACAAGAAAGGTGGTGGGCTAGGCATGATCACATAGAATATCTTAAAGCAGCATAAGGTGAGATGAGGCAGTGGGAAAGAGATAGTATTATTGAAGCACAGGTCCCTGACAAAAAGGGTGAACTTTTAGTCTGTGTTTCATAACGAGTAAGACTAAAGAATTACATCCATGACACTGAGCGCTTCCCAAATACAGGAGAAAATTATGGATATAGATCCAAGCCACTTCACAGGATCCAGCTGAAGTCCATCAGAGCTATGCTGATCTAAAACTGAAAAGCCTTGTTAGATCTACACTTTTTTCCATGAGATTCATTTCCCAGTCCTTTGGCATACTTTTCGGTATCAAGAGGTAAAGAACGGAAAGAAAAAGGGGAAGATGGAATAAAAAGTGTTAACAGTGACACTTTTCATTAAAAGGTTGGACATATAGACTAGCTATCAAATTATGACATTGACAGGGGTCTTGGTTGTTAATGCATATTAAGTCAGTGCTGTAGCTTCTTTACTACTGGAAAAGTGATCTACACATGTTACTACTGAATTTTAATTCCACTTCTGTTTTTGCATTTTGCTTCTGGTATGTTTGTATAAATGGTACAGAAAAATAAGTTTCTCAACTTCAGATAGCTTTATTAAGTATTTCAATTAGTAAGACTTACTATCATCCATCTGGAGACTTGGAGGACAATAAAACTTTTTATGAGTAATTAAATTTGGTAATCCTCTGAAGAGACTCCGGCACAATTTACACTCAAAAATGGTGTCCACATCTTTTAACAAGATATGTTTAAGTTGTTTAGTTCCTGTAGTAAAAGAAACATTACACTTAAGGAAGGTTTTCTGTTCACCTTTTAATTCACATCATCCCATGGAAGTGGAAACATTTTAAAACATGACAATTGTAACAGCATTTTTATCTTGTGTTAGTCCTACTTCATTGCACTGTAAGTTTATGATACATACTCCAAGTTTCACTATGGAAACAAGACTAGTTTGAAAAAAAAAAAAGTCAAGGATTACGCACATTACAGTTTACAGGGGAACCATGATGATTTACAATAAAAACTAACAGCTAACATTAGGAAGGAGTCCATTAAGACAGCATCTGGTTGCTGCAATACAATTGCCCAAACAGAAAGAATAAGCACCTAGAACTTAAAGAAGCCTGCAGTATTTTTTCTTTAAGCTTATTCAACAGTGCTAAGAAAACAAGATATATACAGCTATTTCATGTAAAAACAGGACCCAGTAAGGCAAAAAACTAGAGCATACAATAAAACAAAGAGAACAACTAACATGTCAAGAAATATTACTACATCTAGGTATCTGACCCAAGATCAAGACGATGATGCTTAGGCAAGAAAGTAGAACTGTAGACATATTTTCAGCCTGCTGAAAGGAAAATACATATAATTTAAGTCAGAAACTCTTCTATTTAAACATAGGCAGTGTGACAAAATATGCATATTTTCCAGACTTTTATACGTTGTATGTTCAAAAAAAACAAACCCAAAACCAAAAACCACAAAGATACAGTTTGATCTAGCATGATTGATGTGTTCCAGCTCCTGCCCTGCTTAAAGAACTAAAGGATTCAGAGTTTAAGTTACACTTCAAACCCACTCCTTCATTTCTCATCTCATGAAAGTTATGAACATAATGCCTACAGTTAGCAATGGTTTATTAAATGATGAATACTTACCCACTCCAAATTAGAAAGAAACACTAGCTAATCAAATTCAGCTAATTTCTCTATCTTGATTTTTTTCTTATAATGGAATAAATCAAAATTAATCAAAATCAGACCAACAAGCAAAAATATACTGAAACTGGACTAAGAATAAATAATATCAGACAACTATGAAAGAGCATCAAGACATTCTTCAAGCTGACAGAGAAATTCAGGTTTTCTGTCATCACAGACACATCTCTTAAGAATTCCTTTTAAAGATCAAACTCAGAGTCACACTGCAGAACTATTTCCTAAACAAAACTCTTTCAAGTATTAATAATTTCATAACAACTAATATGAATGGGCCTTACCAAGACAACTCTTTACTTCTTGGTGTAATAGTAGTACTACAAAATCTTTTACAACTGAGTTTTAACAAAGCACGGTGTCTTCTCGTTCTTCAACAACTGCTTAAAAATGGGACCCAAACTTCACTATCTGAGGCTACCATCCAGTTTCTGTCCCCTCGTATGCCTTTCCTGAGCTACAGCACCAGCCTCTTGTCCTTTCCTCTCACTGCTCTTTCTTCAAGTGTTACTAACCACACCTTCATCCGACCCGTATTTTTACAAACGCACTACTGGACAAATATTTATATTTAGCGAAAACCCCAAATTTAAAAATTGTACAGAGTTCCCCCACAAGCAAGTTGTTTATTCAGATCTCACCAACCAACATTTGAATTGCTGCATATAAAGAAAACCACTGACAAAAACCCAGCTGAACAAAACTGAGGATGCTCCATGTAAAAGTTACCAAACTATAATTCAAACAAAAGGCCTCCAATTTGGTGATAGCACACAATAAACCAAAATTTGGCATTGCTCTTGGTGCATGCCCTAGCCACAAACACCTCTCCCAAACAAACAAACAAAAAAAATCACCTAATTCTCTACTATCTCCCAGTCAAGGGACACCCAAGTCCCTCATTCTCTCTCCTGTTATACTGATATTTCTATCTCTTTCCGTTCAGGACTGAAATGTTTTTGTCTAAGCCAAATTATTGGGTTTAAGAATTACTGGGTGAGATTAAAGGATTTATGACATACTGGAGGTCTGACTAGTGACACAGTAGTCACTCTGGCTTCAAACCAACCACACACAACTACGAAGCTTTTCACTGGTGGGAGTAAAAAAATAATTTGTCCTTTTGAATTAAACTGTAGACCTTTAGGGACTTCTGGAAACAGCAAATAAATCTAAAACATCCACTGGTTTTGTGGACACAGCAGGCAGAGAAAAAAATAATCATCTCATTCTTCACCAACTTCAGACTGTGGCAACGAGCAGTCTTCTGCCAGCATATGCTGCCTCCAGCTTACTGAAGCTTTCTCTATTTTGTAGTTACATCTAATTAGGGCAGGTGATACTTTGTCAAATTCTGCTAATATCTGTAAGTGTTGATGCTAGAATAACATCATAGTCACAAGAAATCAGTACAGAACATTGGTTAGTACAAATACTTCTTTGGCAGAAATACCAAAGTTTATGTCTTTAGCAAGCAATTTCGTTTTTAGGAAAAAAATTTAGATCCAAATTCATCTGTTATTCTTAATGCTTTGGATGACAGAAGCTTCTGCTAAAATCGCTTAAATAGTTATGGACAATACTCTGTCTTTACCACAAGAATCAGTTTCTTTCCATAATGAAATTTTGCTCATACAAAACTAACCAATAAAATCTTGGCCTAAGTCCTTTTGCCTTCCGTCCAGCTTCCCTGGTGCAGATGACTGAGGATGTCATGGTAAGCTATCAGTTTAACACTTGCCAGTGAGGACAATTGGGAAGTAGCCCAGAGACAGAGTACTTGCAAATAGTTAATGCTATTACCAGTACAGATTCCAGTAATCTGCTTCAAGTGGAAGAAGCCTGCCATGAATATCTGACGCCTTAAGCAACCTCAACCAAACTAAAAAAGGTTACTAATGACAACTCTCACATCCAGTTCTTCTTCTTGTAATAAGCTGTTGAAATGCTAGTGGAGAACTTAAATATTGTGCCATTTTACAAGCCTCGGCCCAAATGTGCATCCCGTTACATAGCAATGATTTATACATTAAACATTTCATATATGTAACAGCTCTACATGGAAAAATCTAGTGCTACTATCTATATGTTTCTAAAGACATTGCTTTTATTTTTGTAATAACTGCTGTGTTCTTGCACAAAGGGTTGTGAAAATAAAATGTTTGGTTTGCCATATCAGAGGCGTAGAAACAGCTAGAAAACATTAGAGGTTTCAGTCGTCCCTGGCACACTCACCCAAATGCTCAGAGTTACTCTTATGTTCATTGTTCTGTATTGCAACTCCCAAAAACAATCAAGGAATACCTTAAAAGTAACGTGATAAAGCAATTCTAAAAAGTTCAAAGTAAACACTAAATTTTCTCTTCATCTCAGCAGTTTTCGGACAAACTCATTAATTGCAGCAGAGGAATGACACAAAGCAGAACAACAAACTAATTTTTAATGTTTTTGAAAGACAACTATACAGCAGGAGCTGTATCTTCACTACTTTATACGAAAACCCTTATTAAAAGGAACAGCGCCTAATTCCAAAAAGCTACAAATAGTTTGCAAATATGTAGAAAGTCAGGCATTGGTTATTTTAATATAGTAAATATACATAAATCTTACAACAAGGTACTGAGCTTCTTAAGAGTCAGGCATAATTTCATACCTGATCGAAAACACTCAATGATTTGTTGAATACCAGATTTTGATGTTTGCAGAGGCTGCTGTAATAATGGAGGGTCACCAGGTTCCAACAGATGGACTGAAATACATAAAAGGATAACAAGACATTAGAGAACACTCAGTGATTTTTATTAAGTTATGGATTTTCTGTGCATACAGTAAACTAGCTAAAAAGAAAGGCCAGAACTACAGTAAAAGTTGCCTTACTCAAAAAATTTCATCTACATTGAATTAAAAAACAGTCAATACTGAATTTTCCAGCCATGATAACATCTGACAGTTTTCTGTCATTTTCATTATTTAAAGAAAATGTGTATTCAAAGCTACATGTATCAAACACAAAAACATATAAATATATAAAAGCAAATTAACTCGCTAGACATTTACATCAATTAAAGCAATTCCCCAGAACAATGTACTTGACTCCCATCATTCAGACCGAAACATGTACAAAAAAGCATTACCAAATACTGTACTTCACAACGTATTGGGGGATTTCAATGTTACCAGTACATACCTAAGCACTGAATCCAAATTTAAACTAGGAATGGTCAGAAAAAAGCGCAGCATAACTACATAGTATATACCAAAAATAGCTATTTAATATTTTTAACCAATAAAACCACATTCAAGAAATGCTTCTGGTTCAAGCAAACTGCTGAAGTAATAACTTATTTCTGAAGCTTCATTCCACATCACAGTCTTTCTAAAATCTATTTAAACTAAAATATTTATTGATCAGGATGTTTATTAGTTATTCTGATATGCAGTATTTATGCATATGAAAATTAACGGCATTCCGTTGCTGTATACGCATACGGCAATTAAGCTTTGACCACAAGGAAAACCAAATTTAAATGAGTAAGAGCACTTATTCAAGCACGTATTTGCAAAAATCAATAATTAGTTAGGTCTTCTTTTTAATTTCTTATTGACAAAATAACTAGCTTTGTACTTCATAAATTGGCTCCTACCTTATCCATTTGGTTTGATTTTTAACCCCACTGTAAGGTTTCCATTTTTAAACGAAGCAAGAAGAAATTTATTTTTGATAAAGAGCAGTAGAGGCATAGTATAAAACTATTTAGACGTATTAAGTACAAATAGATTAAACACATTTTGATAGGAAAGTTGTTCTAAAAGATGTAAGGTTATAAATAAATTCAAGCTGCAAAGAACATCAGAAACAAAAGCAGTCAAAGAAAAGAACGACAGAATGAACACTCCACCCAACCACGCTGGCCCCATTATATACTATTATATATACGAACACATAACCATTACAAATCAGCTAATCGTTTGGGGATCTCTAACACAATGGCATATTGTATTCTACTAGCCTATTCCCTATTCTTCAAAGTAGTATATTTCGGTTTGTATACTGCCTCTAACATGCATGCACAACACCCACTGACATCAAGAGGAGAGTGACATACGTGAAGCAGACATAACACATCACTGTTATTTGTAAGACAAGAAAAGTATTTTAGCTTTTTTAAAGCATTACAACAACCCAAAACCATTTCATCTTAAACACAAAGAAACGTTTCTACCGGCTGAACAATACCTACTCTCAAATTACATTTGATTAAAGGAGGATTATCAAAGTTGCCATGCGCTTTCGACTATTAATTCCCCAAACTGATACCTTTCCTTTCAAAACACAAGTGAAAGCATCCAAATAACAAACTCTGCGACAAGGCAACAAGAAAGGAACCAAATTTCCTTTTAGGCTACCAATGATAACAGTAGGCAGAACAATTACGAAAAAATCTAGCAAGTTGGCTGAACCTTCAGAGTATTCATTATACTTTCCACTGATGGCATCTTCCATGTCACACAGCAGTGGAATGCAAACAGCCGTTTCAGGACTTGGGGTTTTTTTTTCTCCTCTAAGAATACTACCTTCAAATTCATCAGAGCTCACGAGAGAAGATGTAAAGTAAAAAGATAAACAGCGAATTCAAGAGATTGCCAGAAACGTAACTTTACAAAAAACTGAGAATATTACACTTTTCGGAAGCAAAAAGGCCAGTTGTTTTACACAACTTCTTGCCTTCCTCTGCTCAGTGCACACAATGCCCATGTGGTGGCTTGGGGATTATTGCACATCCTGCAGGAACCGAGAAGTTATCTTCCTGAAAGAATTTTAACGTGACAGTTCAAGGATATCAAAAAAACATTTCCAAACAAAACCGCAAAACTTTTCATAGCCAAAGCTGTCACTAATGATGCACATTTGCAACATCACGACTGTTTCCACGAGCTTTTAATAAAGGAGCTAGGTAAAACAGCCAGAGCATCACACACCACTGTACCTGGTTCACAGCATCCATGGTGATGGTGTTCAGTCTGACAACACTTGTCCCTCAGAGGCATTTTCCGTGCGCACCACCTACTTTCCTTCTACATCCAGCAGCTCGTTTCTGCTAAAATAAGCAAATTAACTGTCACCGCCGCAGCACAGACGGCTCAGGCGAGCGCTGACCTCCCACGCCCGCTCCCTACAACGGCCCCGCCGGAGCAGGCCAGGAGTCAGCGGCACCCTCCGCGCAGGGGAAAGTTTCCATTGTTTACAGCAGGTCCCACAACGCCCTCTGCAACGGCCGCTGCGCCCAGCCCGGCCGCCCCGCTCCGCCCCGCCCCGCTCCCGCCCGGGCCCCGCCGCCGCCACCTGCGCCGCGGGACAGCCGCCGCCCCGGCCGCCCTCCTCCCCGCCGCGCCGCGCCGAGCCGAGCCGCGCCGAGCCGCGCCGCGCCGAGCCGAGCCGCGCCGCCCGTCCCCGCGCCCCCTCAGCGGGCGGCTCCCGCCGCGCCGCTCTCCCGCCGCGCTCCGTCCCCACCCCCAGCCCCCCCTCCCGCCGCCGGGACGGCGCCCCTCCGCTCCCGCCGCACTGCCGGGGCGGGGCGGGGCGGGGAGGGGCGCGGGGGGGGGAAGCTGGCTCCCGGCAGCCCGCGGCCACAGCGCGCCCGCCCGCCGCCGGGGCCGGGGCCGGAGCAGGAGCCGGGCGCGCCCGCCACGCGCCGGCCCGGGCGGGGAGGGGCGGGCGGGCGGCAGGTGACAGCGGGCGCCACGCGGCGCCGGCGGGAGCGGGAGGCGCGGCGGGCGGGCGGGCGGCGGCGGGCCCCTACCTGGGAGCGGACGGCCGGCTTCCCCCTCCCCGAATAAAACTTTATTCTCCGCTGTCCCGCCACAGCGGCGGCCGCTGACCCCGGAGCCGGATGGGCACGGGGGCAGGAAGTGACTGCGGCCCTGGCGGCGAGGGGCCGCGCACTGCGCAGGCGCCCCGCCCGCCGCTCCCCCCCACCCCCCCGGGGCCGCACAGGTGCCGGGCGGCGGCACGCGGCGGGGCGCGCCGCGGCACGGGGCGCGCGGCGCGCGGCGGCCGTTGGGCGGCTCGGCTCGGCTCGGCTCGGCTCGGCTCTCCCGCGCCGAGGGGGTCGCGGAGGCGGCCTGAGGCGAAGCGCCCCGCCTCGCCCCGCCGCGCCTCAGGGGTTAACCGCCGCGCGGAGGGCTCGGCGGGAACCGGCAACCGGCGCCGTCCTCGTCCCTGTCCGGGGAAAGGCTCGTCGCGGAGCTCTGCAGGCGCCGGTGGTGCGCAGAGCTGCCCCCGGGGCACCGGTGTTGGGACACCAGCGGGAGCAGCCTCTGTCACCTGAGGTGGCATTTCGGCCCCATCTCAGCCCGGTCGCCTTTATTACCGTTTGTTTTTTTTTTTAAAAAAAAAAAGCAAAACCACCGGTTTTTCTGGTAAATTCACTATAGGAAAAGATAAATGAATGTTTTCAACGCCTGGAGGAAAGACTCCTTTTCCGAGAGGGGTTTCTGTGACGGGCATTCCAACTACTGCCAAGAGGTCGATGGTGCACTGTAGTGAATGCCCGGGCAGCTGGTGTCTCCCGATAGATTTCCACAGGGCGTCTGCTTAATCCTGCGCTCTGTTAGCGCACTTCTCGTGGCAGCTTGGGCTGGTGAAAAGGTAATTGCACGGGGATTCTTTTGTCCTGGGTGCAAGACTTCGTCCTGCCAGCCCATTGTCCAGCTTGTTCAAGGTCTCCTCATATGGCAACCCTGTCCTCCGGCACATCAGCCGCTCACGCCATGCAGGTGCCGAGGGTGCATTCCAACTCATCGTCCAGATTGCTATGTTAAACAGCATAAGCCCCAGTATGGCTCCTTCAGGAATGCCACCTGTAACTAGCTGCCAGTAAGATTTCAGTCTACCAACTGCAACCCTTTGACCCTGGCCATCCAGCTAGCTATGTACCGTACATACCTACCTTGTAGTCTTCCCACCCAGCTACATTCGGATTTGGCTAGAGGGATGCCATGAGAGCCCATGTTTTTAGCTAGGGTTTCTAGCTAAAATCCAGGTAAATGATACCCTCTGCTTTTCCCTCATCCACAAAGCCATTCATTTCATCATAAAAGACAACGAGATGTGTTAAGCAAAGTTTGCCCTTCTGCCTTCCTGCTCTCCAGTGTTAGTAATTCCAATTAAATTAATGTTAAGTACTATTTAATTTGTTGCAGGGGGAGGGGAGGATGCTTGTTTTTGGAGGATGGCCAAATAACAGCTGAAATCTTTATCTTAAATGCCTTTTCGTAACTTAAATTTGTTCCACTCTTAAGGAAGACAAGAAAAAAATGAGCAGTGTTGCATGCACGTATGAATCTCAGTAACTTAGTTGACTTTGTAACTTGTTTGTGGGCGGAAGACCCTCATCTGTATACCCTTGAGTTTAACCTATCATGTAGTTTACAATGTAACCACTTAGTGATGTGGGCAAGCAAATGCACCCAAACTTAGACCAGTGCGATAGCCAGACAAGTGCAAAGTGTCTCTGGTACAGGTAAAAGTTGCCGGCACAGATCAGGTCGTTCCACCTGACCTAGCAGAAGATGCCTTCAGGAGGGTAATTGCAGAGGGGAGTCCTTTGAGCCAGTGACTGGCCATGAGAACTTCGGATCAAAGTGTCAAAGATCCCAGTAAAGCTCACTTCACAACACACTGCTGCAGTTGTTCATCCAACAGGATAAACTGGAACTAAGATCTGATTTGAGGTTTCATTGTGTAAATGAAGAACAAGCAGATGACATTGCCTGACTTTGAAAAATTGAATATTCCTCCATTAAATATGAATGATTATTGGAATCTATAAATACCTTATAATAAGACTGATTGAATAAAAATGGTGGGGCAAAAACTGGGTAAACTTTCTTTTTGTCTTACATAGTTAAGAAAAGATGCAATGAAAATAAAAGATATTTTTAAAGCAATAAGAATTAATTCTTCACACAATCCATAATTATATCCAGTGAACATGGAAACTCACAGCTAAACATCATACAGTGTTAAAAAGTGCAGGATGCTCTTCCATATGACAAAGATAAGGACAAAAAAACCCCTTTTGGTCCATTTCATGTAAATTCTAGGCATAAAATACATTATTAGGGGAGGTTTTTTTGAGCTCAGCTTTTGTTCTCTGGCTAATGTTCTCAACATAACCAGCAGACTTTGAAACAGCGTCTTTATTTATTCATTGCCTTTCATATGATATGGAACCGGTGAGATGTTTTGAACTGAGAGTTCTGTTACAACTCGATGATCAAATTCTTTTTTAATTGTCTCTCTGCTGTGGTTAATGGCTTTGAGAAATCCAAAATTCAGAACAACTTCTCTTTGTTACTGGATTGTGCTTCCAAAATGTAATGTATAATCAAGTATTCTGGCAAGGGAGGTGTTTTTTGGTAGAGGATATCGAAGCATTATCTCAAATAGTTGTGATAGTAGGTTTAGTGTCCACTGAGAGATTTTGTTCTGCCAAAGGGCTGGTCGTAACACCTGCCGAGATGCCTTTCCATCTGTTTACACATCTAAGAGCTGTAAGGTTTGATTAGTAAAACTTTTCTTCATACACTGTGACCACTGACATTTTTTCTGTATTTGGGATGCATTTTGGATGAAGCACCTGGCTTCACAGTAGTTTTTCCTAGGAGAAAATAATTCTAAGTTGGAGTGAATTAATGCTGTGGTGCTGCACGGAACAGAGTTCAGTTTTGCAGAGATGAAGGTAAGGTTGCACAAACTCTGAAGGATCTCACGCGTAATGTGCTCTAATCAAGCAGTGTCACAAATCACCGCCATAAAGTGTTTCGCTGCAAATACAGGTGTTCCAGCATTCCTTAACATTGCTCTTAGTTTATCTTACTGATTTGATGTGGCTTCATCGAATGTTCTCATGGAAAGCATCCCATGATGAACTGCACATTCATAAACTCCAGATTAAACAAATTTTAGAAATAGAATTCTGAGAGCAATTCAGACTGTTTCAGGCACCTTAAGATTCCTTTGTTAGAGTCTCTGTGTCCGTGATGGCCAGGTGGGTAGAATACACACCAAGGAAGCAAAAGACCTTGATTTCTAAATCCTAAACTACAAGTTAGAGACCCCGTTTGTTAAGCACAAGGCACAGTTCAATCAGGAATGCAAGAGCTGGGGGGCTAAAGAGAGATTAACAAAGACAGGCTGATTGTACTGAGAATGTGATTAACTTGGGGAAGGGGAAAAACAATACTGAGTTCTGGTTGCAATTCCCAGTGCTGTTTATTTATTTATATCCAATGATGCTTAATGGGAAATGAATAAACGAGTCTTTAGAGCACAGACATGTTGACTTTCAGGTAAAGGTGGCATCACTTAGACAACTCCAAGCTTTTTCTTGGGTCAGTCACTGCAAAAAAGTATATTAAAAGTTTTCTATGCACTACAAATGATGTGAACTAGTTCTCCTCACGCTGTTTTATAACCCAATACAACTCGCTTACAATATTCACAGTTTTAAACTGTGTATATTTATATGCCTCGTGCTTTTGGTGGAATCCTAAAATTAAATTCAGTTATATTTGCATCAAATTTACATTTGCATAATTGCAATGTTAACACTATCCTTATACCTTAGACTTGACAGTATCTTATGGAAGATCCCTGGGCTAGAATAATTCTGAACCTTGGTCAATATGTATTCCAGTCTAACAAGCAGCTGCATCGTCATGCTCTGTTCCCCAATTAACACAAAGCTTCATCACCCTTTTGGGGTAAAAATAAACGGCTGTGTGTATTAACTTAGCCATAATTTATTTATTTACAAAGTTAGTAAAATACATAATTAATTAGACTTCTCATGAGGTCTAATTCCCTTCTCCATTTTCTGGTGCAGTACTATAAAGTTTAGCAAAGGGAACAATTTGCAATGTATCTCTCCCCAGGAGATCCTTGTCATCATTTGATCAAAGATTCAGCCTATTCTGTTTTTTTTCCCTTTATACCTTTCAGCTTTTATTCCTGGTTTCACAGTGACACAGCTTCAAACGGAGGCAGGAAAAATTTTCTGCCCTACAAGTATTTAGCTCATGATTACAGCACTTTTGTGGAAATCATGAGCTGGTAGTTCAGTCTCCAGCAGGGTTGCATGGGGACTGGAATCCAGGTTTCCCATTTCAGTGCTGCACCTTCTTCTGACAGTGGTTTCTGTCAGAAGAGTTAGATAGCATACAGAGTAAATGCTTCTTTTAGAAAAAGTCTGTGTAGGTAGAAACAACTGAGAAGAAAAGCTTTGGCAAACTGCAGGTGACAAGAAGCGACCATCGTAACACACCAAGAAGACATAGCTTGGGTAGTTTTGACTGGGACTTGGGCGCTTGTGCTGTTGGGAACTTAACCTCAGCTAGCCAAGTTCCAGTATTCTCGTTTCCTCCTCATGGATCACTAGCAGGTACAGCATGATTTGCAACTTTACAATAATTTGTCTTGCATAGCTTCCTTTAAGAAAGGCATCATTCTGTTTAAGTATTCTCCCCTCCTTACTTTCTGTTCCCTTTTAGTTTACTGTTACCTACCTAGCTGGGTTAAAAGGTATGCTTCTCACAGTACAGACAGATTATTTAACAAAAGAATGAATCTAATCAAATATATTAAGAAACATGAAAGACTTGCTTACAGTATTATATAATGAATTTTCATCTTCTTACCCCATTCAGTTTTCATCCAGTCCAGTGGTTTTTTCCCCTGTACAGTATTCCTGTAGAATGAACATGAAGTTAATTTAATTCATGTTCTCATCCCTGATTAATCTGATTAATACAAAATACAAACAGATGTGCAACACAATGAGATGCATGCTTTTAGAAATCATTTAATTGAGATATATATACTTTAAAGGTTTAATTATACTTATGATGTGCACTAGGAAATAGAGGAGAATGCATCTGAAAAAGCAATTTGAGGCTGAATCCAGACCTGGTCTAGTATGCTGATTCACAAGGTGATCATGTTCTGTACCATGCAGTGTATATAAAAACTGTTCCTATGTACGAATCTGGTGAAGTTTAAAATCAGTATAAAGCATTGTCAGCTGTCTCTTTCTTCTGTAGGTGGTAGCAAAGGATGCAGACTGTCAAAGACAGAAGAGAGAGGAGGGAAGAGAAGACAGAAGAATTCCTAATCCTTTTAGTGGAAAAGATAAAGAATTAGCTGTGCTGGTGAAGGAGAAGTACTGGAGAAAATTGGACAAGGGCATAAGTTTCTCTGTATGTGCATGTGTATGCATGTGTATGTACACACACACATGTATGGATATAGAGTGGAAAGGGGTAGGAAGCAGTATGTGTGGGAGTAGCTTAGAGAAATAGGAGAGTGAGAGAAATATACCTGTGAGGAATCTCAGAGAAGGAAAGTGAGAATGAGAGAGATTCAGAAGAAGAGGGGAGAAAGAATTGGGAAAGGCATAGAAAAGGTTTAGAATGAAAGGAGTTGATAAGGTGCAATAGCCTAAAAAAATGCAGGCAAGACTGACAGCAAGAAGTATAACAGAAAAGAAGAGGAAGAAGTAGGAAATCAAGAAAGAAAATAAAAGCAGCAGAAATGATTAAGCCAAGTTTCCTGTGGTTTTGTGACTTGTAATGAGATTATCCTGTTTGCTGACCATTTTCTTAGCATTTGCAGTAAGAGCAAACAGGAAGTATAATCATAAGCATCCAGGCCCCAGGTCTAATCAGAGCAACAGTGCTTAGCAAATCCAGAAACAGTAAGATTATTTCTATTCAAAAAGAAAGCAACTATTTTTGTTACCTGTTTTATACATGTGCATGTGTCTGTATGTAAATCAAGTCATATATTGCAGGACAATAGCAAACTTTTAAATTTTGTTTGAGAAATTCTGACTTCATTAACACACTTGCAAGATATTACCCAACATTGAGGAACAAATACAAGTACCAAAAAATAAGAAAGCTGAATCTCAGAAACAATACTGTCAAAAATCCTAGGAAAAAGACTTTGTAGAAATCCAATATATAAATTAGTTAAATACAACTAGTCCAATCAGTATAAAAATATTGTTTCATATAAAGAAGGACTACAAATGATAAATCACATGATGGACTGAAAGAAAAATGAAACGGTGCATGGCCTAATGAATACTGGTGATAGGGAGCTGATAAGCTAGTCTACATATGTCTAAGAGAGAGTATATCCATATAAATGAACCGAGGTGCAGCCCTGCCCTCGGCGGGAAACTGATTGGGTTTCTACACTCTGCCTGGCTCCGTTCAGCTTGTGGGAATGTTGTAACACTGAGATCTTGAGAACTGTCAAAATTGCTTGAAATTTTCGAGAAGGTTCCAAAGCTATTGCAAGACTCGGACTGACAGAATGTGAAACAGCGTAAATCTTGCTTCCTTAGGAAGTGAGGCTAAAACTGTAGAAAAGCAAAAAGAGATAAGAGATTTATTCAGATAGACAGTTGATTGCCACTACATTAAAGCTAAATGCTGTTTGCATTTGCACTGCAAATTAGATTTGCTTCTTGGATAGCAGTACACGGCATGCCTAATTTAGACTAGAAGTCCAAAATCAAGGACACTTTCATTAAAATAAATTCAATGACAATAAACTAAAGGTACAAATTGGGCACAACAGAAAAGCACAACAGAAATCTGGACAAAAGAGACTGTACAACAAATGTGACAGAAAAGATTGACACAAGGCCATTCCTATTTCAGTGTCCAAAATCTGTGAATGCGTAAGAAAGATATACACTAAAAAATCAGGAATCAGAAGATTAAGAAGTGATGACAGAAATAGTATTCAGCAATAAAACAGGTGGGCAGTTACGTCAGTAGCAACATATTTCAGCAGCCTCCGTTCAAGTTGGAATTAGACAGCAATGACAAATAGTCTCAAGGAATCAAACCTCAAACAGAGAATGAATCCCTATAATGAGCAGGACTGATCTACTCTGATGCTGACTTACTGGGTCTTTCTTGCACTTTTTGACAGTACTTGTGTGCATGAAATTTATGCTAATGAAACTTAACTGAACTGAGATTGGCAGAGGATATGTCAGCAGAGGATATTTTGTCCATGAAGGAGTGCATCATGACTCTTGCTCAAACTGTTCTTAACCCACAAAATTTACTATTTTTTGTATTGTGTTAAAGAAAACGTTGGTGTGCAAATCAGCATTTTTTTTATTCATCAGATTGGCACACTCTTCTGATACTTCCTTGAAAATAACTTACGATGTGGTATTTAATTGGCCACTGAAAATATATTGTCCAAGCACCATGCCAGCTGCCTCCCAGGTGAATTAATTCTGTCATTTGCTTCACATATAATACATCTCCTTGAACTACTGCAAGTTAATAATCGTATTGTATTAAACAGTATAGGTATTAGAGAATAGTTCTGAAAACCAGGTGAATGTGGTCTTATCACTAGCCTGGTCAACATGTTGTGTCTCCCAGTTTTTACTGAGACATAGATTATGTAGCATAGTCTGGGTCCCAGACCACTAGTGAATTCAGTTAGTTATGTGCAAAGGAATAAGTCATAGCCCATAGAGGACTGTAGTAGCCCTGGACTAGTTGGATTCCCTTAATTCAGCATTGATGTCAACACATCCTGTATTATAGGACACAAACATTGGAATAGGGTAAATGCACTTTTTGTATTTAAAGAAGAGGAAAAGCCAAGGATTTAACAACCTGTCAGTTTACATTCAGTCCCCCCCAAATACTGAAGCAAGTAATGGAAGACACTATTATTAAGGATTAGAAGATAATGGGGATATGTAAAAGCCAACATATACCTGCCAAGTACAAATCATGACAAGTCATCTAATTTCCTTCTTAATGAGTAATAGGCCTTGAGAAAAAGAGAAGTGGGATCTAGCAGGATTTCAGGAAGGCTTTTGATGTTTTCTCATGTGGGATTCTCATTCATAAGCAAGCTAATGTGACTAGAAAACCACATGCAAAGAGAATTTATCAATGGTTTACTGTCAAGCTAGAAAATTACATTAGGACTCTATCCTGGTCCAATACGATTAAATACGTTCATTCATAAATTTGTAGATGATTTCAAGCTGAAGGATCTGCAAGCACACAGAAGGCCAGCATAAGAATTTAAAATTATTTTGATTAATTCAAAGAATAGGTTACAAAAAGAAGACATATTTCCAGTGTGGAAATGTGAAGTTCTGCTCTCAGGTAATAGACACTGTGTGGGTGGCAGGCAGGCATTAATAATTAAAAAAATCATACAGGGGAATAAGATAAAGATGCTACCAGAATGTGTGTGGACATGAGTCTCTGTAAATTGTATTCCTAAATAGAAGCATAATACTACAGCTACAGTTTATCAGATTACCAGAATGGTGACAGTTACCACAAACTGCTAAAGAAAATAGTGAGGTAGAAAATTATAATAATGAGATACTTCAGTTATTTGCTGTCATGCGGTTAAGATCCACAGCAACCAGGAAACATGTGAACAGGCCATCTTGAAATGGTAAAGGTTATGGACAAAATGAGATGAGACTTCTTCAACAGTAACATTCAAATTTTGAGAAGAAAAGGAAAATTTGAAAGAAGCAGGTAAAAGAAAGTTTGCATTGGATTGGAGGCTTTATAAAAACGTCGTGTTATAGGCCAAGAGTCAATGAATACCCTAAAATATGAAGATATCAAAAACATTTAAAACCAAAACACTAGTGTGATTAAACTGCAAATGAAGATACTGAAATATAGAAATAAGTTCCAAAAAAAAGTTGTCATGTCCAAAGAGGAAAAAAACAGAAGGAGAAGTTCTAAGAAGTTACATGTAAAATCAGGGATAAGTCCAAAAACACTGTTTTGAAGAAGCCCTAGCTAAATGTTCAAAGCCATCTTAACCACATCAAAACGAAGCAGCTCACCAGACCATCATTGGAACTGACCAGTGACCACAAGCAGCACTCAGGAAAGATAAACTATATCAGAAAAAGCTACATTAGTTCTTTGCATCAGTTTTCACTGAAAAGAAGGTCAGGGCAGTTCTTAACACCATTCTTTACGAGTGATGAGTCTGAGGAACTGTCTCAATTCAAACTATTAATAAGAGGGTTCAGAACAAACCAAAAAAATTAACTATACTAAATTACAAGGACAACTTGGTAATCATCCCATAGTTGTACAGAAATTCAAACATGAAATTGCTGAGCAGTGGTACTGCGGTACATAACCTGTGGTTTAAATCAGCCTCTTAGGGCCAGAGGTCTGGACACTGACAAATGTGACACCAAGCTTAAAACAGACTCCAAGAGAAATTCTGGGTACTGCTGGCCCATAAATTTGATTTATATTTTCAATCAGTTTTCTTTCTACATAATTAAATATTATACTAGTAGATACATGGATAAATATAACGTACTGACAAAAAGTCAACAGAACTTCTGTTGGGGAGTCATACCTAGACTAGAAATTTACTAGAAATCTCTGAAGGAAATAAGACAAATGCCATCTGATTGATATGGTTTTCATAGATTCTCTTATCAAAGACATTTAAATAAGTTACAGAGTCATACGTAAGATATAAAATTAAGAATAAGGTTAAATAATCAGATTTTACAATGAGAAGAAACTAGCAGTGGAGACCCCCTAAGAATCTGAGGTAGAAACTTTGGTGTTTAAAGCAGTCATAACCATAAGGAAAAGGAGTGAATTGTGAAAGGACAGAATTTTCAGGTCATGAAGTATTGTGCATGCTAGACAAACATAAAACTGACTGAAAAGGAATCCCCAGGGATCTCAAAATACTGAAGGACTTTTCAGTAAAAACAACCAAATTAAATTGTGACAAGACCAATGCCATGCATGTGAGGTAAAAATACCCTAATTATAAATACATAACAGCTGTCTCAAACTATGGTATCATCTTTCAGAAAGAGGTCTGGAACCACTGGAGGTCAGAAAAAAACCCAAATCAAGACAATGTTAGAAATTACTAGGAAAAGGGAGAACAGCACAGAAAATCCTATGATGTCACTATGCCAACTCATCCCTAGCCTCCTTTTGAACACTTGATACAGTTTTGATTATATATTCTCAAAAGAGGTGTTAGAGAATGAAAAAAAATGCTACAAAGGAGAGTCAGTCACTGAGATGTACAGCAGCTTCTGTAGAAGGGAGGAGAAAAAGGACGAAGACTTTCCACGCCTGGAGACGAGATGATAGAAAGGGATATGATACAGGTCTATTAAATTGTAAATGGTTTGAATAAGATGAATAGGGAGTGCCTATTAATTATTTTGAACCTCACAAAAACTATCAGACCCTCAATGAAATTATCAGGCAGCAAGTTAAACATTAATAAACCTTAATATAATACTTAACTACATTGTGGGCCCCATTGCCACAGAATACTTGGGAAACTCAAAGTACAAATGAGTTCTAAAAGCGACGGATAAATGGATGCAGAAAAGTCCATCTGCAGCTGTAAAACATGATGGTCTTCAGTCCAGGGAGCTCTTAGTCTAAGAAGATAAAGCAGAGGTAGGATCACTGTTACGCTCTTCTTGGAATTTTTGCACACTGGCTTCTGTTGTGAACATGGTTCTGGGTTGTGCTGCCTTTCAGTCAAGCATGAAAGGCCACAAGTTCTTATGAAATGCTTAAGATTTTCTAGACAGACGTTCTGCAGAAAAGTTTCTTGGGGATATAGTGGATGACAAGCAGAGGGAGAGTCAGAAATGTCATACTGTCCCAGAAAATGAAAAGCATCTAGCGGTGAAGTATGAACATGCATATGAAGGAATATTTCTGTTCGGCTCAACTCCACTAAATCCTTAGCTGGAAAACTGGCCAAGAAAATGATCCAGAAGAAATCTGTAAGCATGAAAATTGTCAAAAAAATATGACCTGTAAAAAACATCAAAAGCATTACAGATCTTTAATTTAGACTGAAAACTTCCAATATGTAAAAGGTAGCATCAAAGAAGGAAGAAAAATTGTTCACTAGGTCATAAGAATAAAGAATAAAATGTAGAAAGCTTAAACTGTTTCAAAGACTTAGGCTAGACCTTAGGGAGGATTTTTTAACAGGAAGATCCCAAGCATTGGTGTAGATTGCCTAGGGAAGTATAGAATCTCTATCACCCTAGGCTTTTAAGACATCTGTTAGATTTATATCTTTACAGTTTGAGTGCAGATCATCCTGACTTAGGGAGGTTTGTGGGCTATGTACATGTTCAACATTAGAGCCCTATTTTTTTCTGACATTTGAGGAATGGCTTGTCTGAAATGTGTGTGATAAATTCATACTATTTTGACTGCATGCTGGCATGCAGCTATTCATGCTGTCTTTGTGTATATTTATTTTCTTTCTCACTCCATCTCTAATCATCTATAATTTTATTTACGCGCTCAGCAACTGTTCCTCACAGTCAAATTCCTCTCCATTGGCTTGCCACTCACTGCTTAGTCTTATTCCTTGTATTTTGTCACGTTCCCCTAGCTCATTTTTCAAACAGCCAGTGGTGATTTGTTCTTATTTTTCTAAGGACAATTTCAAATTTCCTTTTACTTATTTATTTTTAAAATCACAATATGTAACAACTGAACATTTTATACTAAGATCAATACCATCCCCTTATTCAGCATATTCTCTCAGGAAATACTTATTACCTTCCTAAAAAGCTCAAGTCAAATCACCCAGAGATTTTGCTTAATTGTGCTTGGGGGAGAAGCACTTTTTGCTTTAAATTTAGTGCAATTTATACACTAAGGTTAGGCAAGGAGGCAAGGAACAGAAGTGGCAAAGATTTAAATGTGCTTCTTTATCCCTGGCACTAGCAGCTCCCAGCTGTGGTTGTGCCACGGTGGATCTGTGTGTCCAGACTGAAAAGCGGAGCCCGAGCTCCCTGTGGTACGGCACCTCCAGGATGGCACATTCGTCATTGCATAGGGAAGACTCAGCCCATGCAGGCAAAGCCTGAGCAGGCACTGGGGTGCTGAATGGGCAACGGCTTTGTTCCTCCAGAAAGCTCTGAAGCTTGGCCTGTGTCCACACCTAGCTAAATGCTTGCTTACAAACAAAATACCAAATGAGTATCAAGATCACAGCAGGCTAGTGTTCATGCTGTTCTGTGTGCCCACACCCGCTGACTGGAACAGCTAGGTTTTTTGGTAGATTCTAGGTCACTAGAGCAGAGCATACAGATCAGCACGCTCCAGGCAAGTGTACTTCCTATTACTCATACTAGCAGAAGTCATAGTAGCAAAGTCCAGTAGTAGAAGCAAGCCACATAATGCCTCTGAGGAGGAAATGGGTCTCCTGCCTTCCTTCACAGCAGAAAATGTGAGATAACTTGTTCAGAATCTTCACTATCAGCTACTAACTTTGTGTGCATGGCCCTTGAAGGTGATCCATTTTTCAAAGGTATTTATCGCTGCTTTCTGAAAAATCTAGCCCTGAGACACCAAAAAAAAAAAAGAGAGGGCATCCAAAATCATCTATTATCTATGACAGTCTTGATTATTATTCAGAGAAACAGGTATCCATTCACTCAGAGCTATCTGCAGAATCAAGATCTGAGTGAGCAATGTCATTTTTACAAACTGTCATTTAAACCAGCAAGGTTATGTTTCTGTGCAGAACTACATGGTGGGTAACAGTTCTGTACCTGTTATATTCCAAAGTGATTACTTCTAAAGCCACAAATATTTTTCTTTCTTAATTGGACAAAAGCCTTCAAATGGCTCGGGACAAACTCATCTCCTAGAAGCGAAGGCAAGGAGACATATAATCTACAAGACCTTTAAATTAAAACAGAATTGGGCAAAGAAATATGCTGCTTCATCCTTCCCTTTAGAGTAAGTCAAGACATGGCAAATGATGGCAGGATAACTGTGAGGGAGACTACTCATGCCTGATGGAATAGACCAGGAGAAATCTGGGCTAACTGCATCAGTATCATAAATGAGCCATCAAAGTTTGAAACTTTTTATCATTCCACCTAGAAATCTACTAGAGAATCAGAAGGACTTCTTTTATAGTCATCCCTCTCAGTGTACATAATCCTTTGACATGCTTAATGTTCCTTGATTACATGTGCTGTTTCTCCCTTTTGTTGATTGGCAGTGATATTGTTGTGCCAGAAGAGGTTTAAAGTTTTTGTAATCACTCCCTTGTTGCAGCCAGCTAAGATCAAGGTCTTTGACTGTCTTCTATTTGATTCTTGGAAGCTCAGTTTATTTAACCCTATTGTTTTCATCCTTTTAAAAAAAAATGGTTTTCACTTAGATTTCCTGTAGATGTCTCATATGGTTTTATGGCACCCCTTCCTGTTCAGCTGCACTAGCCAACCCTGCGATCAGTGAAACACAGTATACTTAAAGAGCTGCCCCAAACAGCTATCTGATTCCTTTCACATATGTCCAGGAAAAGTGTAAGTGTATACATCTACCCCAAACCAGCACTTCATATTGACTCTCAAAGGTGAGAGTATTTTTATTGTGTTTTTTCCCTGTTAGCCCTGAAAGGTTTTTAACTTCATTTGCTATTGTTTAATTTTACATTATTTTAACAGACTAATAATATAAATGTCAGTCCTGGTGTTGCCTGATTCTGCTGAGGAATACGTATAGAGGATGTAAAATAGCACCAAGCCTTTCCCTGAAGTGTCTGTTCGTTATCTGAGCTAGGGAAATGGAGACTAGTAAGGAACCAGAGTAAAAGAGTAAGAGAAACAGAACCAAAAATGCTCCTTTACTCTGTGTCTGCTTAACTTTTTCTCACTTACTTATCATAATTCCACTTACTCACTAGTCTCTGTAATTAAAACTAAGAAAATTATCAGAAACATTTTTAAGAGAGAAAAATACCTTTGGTTTTCTGCACAGATCACAAAATGATAAAGTATGTATAGAGATAAGAATTTCAGAAACTGATTTTACAGTATAAAACAGCATTGTTTATACAGTATAACAGGTTATGAAATTATCTCCCATAATTTCTATAGCCTAAAATTATTCTACAGTTTAAAAATTAGATTCTAAATATCATCTTATAAAGCCCTAAGCTTAATCCTGCTAGAAGTACTGCAGACTACTGCTGCAGATATTGAACATAAAAACTACATTAAAAGAACACTGAAGTTGCAAAGCTAGTGTTCATCCAGTGCCCATAATATACTGAGCTCCTTTAATGATTGATTCTCCAATGAACTGTTTTCTCCTCATTGTGCAGTGTAGCCTATGCCCTGTTTATCGTACACAAGTCAACTCCTGTTCTGAATTATTAACTTTCTTAGAGCTTCTTCCATAATACACATCAGTACAGGAACTGAATACTTCCTAAACATTTATTTTCACAAATGAGGTTAGAGATATTACTCTCTTTCTTTTACTATGAAACACACAGAGACACTAAGGTCAAAAGTACTTACTAATTTTGAGTACTCAGTTTGAGACTTTTATGTTGTGATTTTTCAGTGTAAGCAGCATAATAGTGACTTCATTAAATTTAAAGTGCATTTGTTACTTCAGAGCTTGCTATGAGCACTCCCTCAGATGAAACTGCAGTGTTTCAAGTCCAGTATCCAGAAAACAAATACAAAATTAATGATCATATAAGATAAGAGAAGCCTAGTTTAAGGTACTTGCATAGTGTTTAATTATGTGACAGAGACAGAAAGTAATTCTCTAAGGTTGCCCCATCAGACCAGTCCAGTTTTTCCCTCTTTCTCTTTCCTTCACAGCACTGCCTCCCACATCGGATTGTTCATTCTCTACCACCTACTGCAAGAATAGCCAGTCTTTTGGATCCTATGAACTGTATGCCAATAGTGATTGAGTAACAACGCTTGGAGAACTCTAGGATGACTGACTTGCAAGAGATGATAATGGCTTCCTAAGGATCCCATAAGTCCTTGCAGAATGGATCTGGATTAGGTTACAGCAATGATTATCCTGGTTTTATTTCTCACCACACCAATGAGCTGAAGAAACAAACACCTTCAGTAACAAAACATTCCTACCCCTGATAATGTAAGAGCTAAATAGCCCATAGCATAGAAGATACTTTTGAATGTTTGAAAACCTGTGTATCACTTAAGAATTGTTTGTCCAACAGTGAGCCATTCTCTTAGCTTTTCTTTTTATCATCTACTTCTAGTCTGCCTAGAGAACCAGCCAGACTTCCCAGGTACTGCTGGTGCATTCTGTGTTGCTCCATCACTCAACAGTCTCAGTTTCCCCTCTTCTTTCACCTCGCAAGCTCAACTGGCCAGTCATTCCCCTGCACACCATTTGTTTCAGTCTGTTCTCCTCCTGCACCACTTTCCGATTTCTACTCTTGATCTATCAACACTTAATATGGACTTGTATGTCCTCTTCCATGTGCCCCAAACATAAATTTTGAGAGTATAAGGGTGAGATCACATGAGAGTTGACAACAGCAAACCTTGCTCAAAGCCAGTTCACCCAAGTTAAATAGGAACCACCACTTCAGAAAAGTTCTCAGCTTGAGCCTAAGATGCCCAATACAGAGTCTTTGGGAACTGTGGCTAAGAATCTTAAGCACATCTCTGGTAGTATTGGCAGAGTGGCAGTTTTTCAAAAGTCTGCAAGTTGAGCAGCTGTGAGCAGACATAAAGATCAACAGCAGAGACCAAATTTCAAGAACCCTTCACCAAAGTATTAAGACAGTAAAACTTCTCAAATCATTGTCAGACATTTTCAAAAAGACAAAACCAGATAGTTCTCCTTAGCCTTGTTACTGGAATGAAGATTTCTATTAGTCAGTCCTAGGCAGCAAATTTTGAGCCCAAGCAGTTAATATTTGCAATGTGATAGAGAAATAAAACCTGGATGTTATAAATGGGAAAATGTCAGACAATAATATTTTAGCAACGGCAACTGCTGCCTTTACCACATCATTACAGAGCCAGCAGCTTCCCTAATCCCATCAGCTTCTGTGTCCCTTTCTGCTTCCACTGAGCTGGAAAGTTGTGTTTTCCTAGTGCAGTGCCTTAGATAAGCTCCAGGACCGTGCAAGAACTATGAATTGACCTAACGAGGAACAGAGGAGGAAGGGAATGTGCAAGGGGCAAGGACTGGTTGTCTCTCTCTCATGATCAAAGGGCTTCCCTTTGGTATGAACTAGCATGGACAAGTAGAGCATGCCCTTATGGCAAGACCTGGAAGAAAGATGAAGTGCAGTTCCCTCAGTCACATGGGAACTGTCCCAAATGACATCTATGTCTTAATCCTTTCCTCTCTAGCAATTATTTCTGTCTCCAGCCAGGGAGCTTGGACTCATATTGTATTACAAGAGTCCAAGCTTCCTGACTAGAGACAGAAACAGTAAGCTGCAGAGGAGAGGAAATGTAGGAACAAGGATGAGCTCTTTCAAACTTTGTTCAGAACCACAGAACAACTAAGCATCATGGATCCCATTCTGTGGTGATTCCACGGGACTTCACCTTTCTTTCATAAGCAAAGGCAACTCACTTGAATTCAGGGTCAGCATAAGAGATCCAGAATTGTAATACAAACCCCCAGATTTCTTTAACTTCTTAAGAGACATAAAATCATGTTCCTCATTCTCTCATCTTTCTTTGCATTTAACTATCTGTGCTCTCTCACAATGTTAAGGACCTGTCACAATTTTTTATTCTGTGTTAACAAATTACTAAAGGAAGGAGCTGGAGCTGACTTTAGGTCCCCATGTTCTTAGCAGACATGCTAAATATTAGGGTAGTAAATACCTAATACCTTAATAAATACCCTAAAAAGAACACAAGCATACTATCTTTTACCTTTCCTTTACAATAATAAAAATCCCTAACTCCTGACATTCTTTTTTTTTAAATGGCCAGCTTAGGTATCCCACTCCAGAAATGGCCAGGCAGCGCTTTCCTGCAACCCTGACTTAGATACATATTTTCTGGCAAGGCAATAGTCTCAGGAGCCTTCAGTTTAGCTCTTTTGCTCAGCAATCCAGTGCAGTGTGATAGCTGTTCTGCATCCAGTCTGAGGTGCTTAGGCTCCTTTGCATTGTTAAGCACATAATGTATAAATTTTGGAGGAAAGGAAGGCATGTAAAAGTTAGCTATACCAAGGTTCGCTGTAAACAAGATTTCTGTGGAACAGATTCACAAAATTACACAGGAGCACAAATTGCTCACAATTTAATTTAAATGCATCTATCATATAAGTACTCTTGAAAATCTTTTCAAAATTGCCAAAGTCCCAGAAGGTCCCAGGAAATATAATAGGTACAGTTTTGTTGCAACGCTTTTGAAAGTTAAGATGTTATGTACCGTAAGTTAAGGATATAGTGTTTTTTCTTAAGGTCTAATTCTGATCTTCATTTTGATTTCTGTAAATCCATAGAAATATGTGTGACTTCATACCTTAATTTTTGTATCTAATCAACTGAGTTCAAGACCTTGCCTTTTTTAAACATCCTTTCATACACATTCCATCAGGAAAAGGGTGTTCTTCCTTTTCTTTCTCTGCTCTTTCTAGGTTTTTTTAAATTCCTTTAGAAAGAAATCTTCCTCCTCAAAAGCATTTTGTCTTCTGGACCTGAGTTCTAGCGTTAGCTCTGATGAAGACTCTTCTGCTGTCTTGCAGGCAAATCTGTACACTCAGCCTTCATTCTTCAGGAAGCTATAGCCTGTCAAATATGCACAAGGACCTTTTCTCTCCACCCCATACAAAAAATTGCCTTTTTCCTTCCAGCAGTAGAAGGTGAATGAATGCAGCTTCCACTGCTTTCACTGACTGAATGCTACTGTGGGGTGGCAAGAAGGGCACTACAAAGGTTGCTGCTGTCACCAAGGTAGGGGGAAAAGGGGCAGAGCAGCAGATGCCAGGTCTTCTTTGGGCTGCAAATGCAGGAAGGAGTGTTTAAGTGTTTGGAAAGTGCTACTCAGACAGCCTTTCCCAACCTCTCTGAGAAAGAAGAGCAGTCATATGGAAATGTACTGCCTGATAGATTCAGTTCATGGGGTATCTGTTGAATTACATTGATCAGAAACAATAAAACCCTTGTGTATGCTTGATTTGCTAATGTTTGTAAAATGCTTTGAAATCCTGACACACAAGATTTCCTTGTTAATATCCACTAGATAATGGTAAATAATGAGTGGATATGAATAATAGGGTTCTACTACAACAGCAGGCATAGTGGAAGCAGTAGCTGGTATCTCCAATGTCATGTCACAGTTGTCGTATCAGGTGGTAAAATTTGTATGCAGTATAGTACCTCATTTTAATAGTGTGCTCATAAATCAGAATTTTGCATTTAAAAGAATTTGTATGCATTATATTTTGCAAGTGAATCAATAAGCAATCTCTACTTACTGTTTTTACTGTTTGATTTTTTTTTAATTCCACTGCTATATTTCTTGGAAGTGTTTCAAATGACAGATGGTGAATGTTTTTCATTTCTTTGTTGCACTCTTTACAGTCTAGCTCTTTGGCCTTCATTGTAGAACCAGAACAACTATTTTGTGAGCAGAAGAACAACACCAGAAGTTTTACCTACATGATTCAAAGATAAGTAGAACTGTTCAAGTACAGGATATAACTAGGCACTATTATTATTTATTCAGATTTTGGTAGCAGGAGACTTTGGCTTATACCAACCTGACAAAAAATCAGTCCCTTCCCTAAAAGATATGACAGACAAAAGAACCACAAAAGAGCTGGTTGATGACAGAGATGGGACTGGGAAACAATGAGGCAGTGGTCACAGCACGCTAACCTGACAGTGTCCGGTCTTTTAGCAAATATTATGCAAAGAAGATCTTTGAGAAGGGACTTGTAGCTATTGAAGTGGTTCCAGACATGCACAAATATTTCCTCCCCAGCATGCAGGGCAGCTGGAGCATAACAAGTAAAGTGCTTCTCTGAAATCTCAACAAGGGTGTGCTGTAGGCTGCTATCACTCACAAGCAGATGTAGCTGTCCGCATATTGATAGGTAATATTAAAAAGCTGGCTGGAAAAGAATGTTAGCAGCAATAAGTAGGTTCTGATGGAGGAGAAACCCATGGAGAATGGTCACATAGTCAATGTCACAAAAAATGTTCTTTTGGAGGAACGTGATCAAGAAAAGGCAGGATCGAAATCAGGAAAAGAAAACTCAGTATCAGAGAAAAATGTATGCTGTTGTCTTACACTACAGCTTTAGCTGTGATGCTCACTAGAAAAGGATACACATCAGAGAGAGTCCTAAAGAGAAAATATTGCAACTCTTATGCATAATAGTTATGTATAGAGAAAGAAGACATCTGATATTAGGTTGTATGCTGTGAGATAAGAAGGTGATGTTGATTACAGTAGTACAAACGATAGAAGGGAAAGAGTTTGAGGGAAAGACTAAGACTCTTGTTCAACTGGAACTAACAGTCCAGGAAATACTGGAGACATATCCAGTGTGCCTTGAACTGTAGAACGTTGAAATAACGATGATTGAGCTCCATACTGAAGCTTCCTGTGCTGCAAATAATTATTTAAAACCAGTTAAAGAGAGGCATTTCCAAAACACTTAAGATACTGAGGAGAACTATTGAGTTCTGGAGAACTGTCAAACTGTCATCTCCTAAGAGCTCTGGAATATCTCCTCTAAGTATTAAAAATAATTGCTAGTCATGAAACAAATACTGATGGCCTAATTTTACATGCCTGTTCCAAGCCAAGCTCACAGACATCAGGTTGATTAAGTCAGTGGAAAAGTGCCCAATAACATTTTAGTATAATAACTCTTGTTATAAAATGCCAAAATGTGTATTTTTAATCACCTGTTTTAATAATCTTTTAATAACAGGTTTTACTTGAAATTAATGGGATACATCATGTTATATTAAGCTAAATTAACCAGCCTTTTTTAGTTATGGTTGTGCTGGAAGAGGAGTTCTGAGCACGTGTTCAGTCTCAGTGCTGTAATTCAGACCAGTACCAGAATGGAACTTGAATGAATTACATGGAATGGGCCCATTGCTAAGTGTGTCCTGGACAGACATGGGAGTTTGCACTAGTAAACTGATCTGTAGAGTCAGCACACCTTAGAGGCCACCTTTGTTAAAGACTGAATAACACCACCTCCTGAATATGCTGCTTTTGTGATTTTAACCATCCACAGTAGAGTGCATTACTGCTCATAGGAATGCTTTTGTAACTCTTCAACTAATGATAGTTGGAAATGTTTTTAGAATTAGACAGGAACAGCTTGCCAGACAATTAGTGAATGTCAGGTCCACAATTAATGTATTGTATTTCTACAACATCTGAAATCTAATGTTTGTCACCTATGCCTGCTCCAAAGGGAAAGGTAATTTATGATGACAAAAGAAAAAAATAGAAAAAAAGGAAAACAAATTACCCAGGAAGGAAAGGACAGAATTAGACTCCAAGTAACTGCATGTTCTTAGATAGAATTGTACATCACTATGTGTATTGAGATATTGTACTTTACCAACATACTGAGGCAAACAGAATCACATTAGAAGTTTGTTGCTTCCGTGCCAAAATAAATGTAGTAGCTTTGGAATAAAAAAACATTCAGCCAAGAGGCACTTCTTCTCATTCATGGCATTGCTGAAACACTCTAGAGAGATTCTACAAGCACATTACATTTCCAGTCCCAAACCTTGGAAAATATAACAGTGAACTGTAAAAATGGCCTATCTTTATTTTGGCTGACCTTTATTTAAGTAAGTTCACCACTGGATAGCTTTTTACTACTCTGTGTTTCCATGCAAAGGCTGGACACAACTGTGGGCATTATGCTTCCCTGATCCACTGAATGGATGACACCAAGCTGAGTGGTGTGGTTGATACCCCTGAGGAACAGCATGCCATTCAGAGGGACATGGGCAAGCTCAAGAAGTGGGCCCATGTGAACCTGAAGGGTCAGGGTAAACCCTGGTACCAATACAGGCTGGGGGATGAAGGGATTGAGACCAGCCCTGCAGAGAAGGGCTTGGGGGTTCTGGTGGATGGAAAGCTGGACATGAGCTGACAATGTGCACTTGCAGCCCAGAAAGCCAACCATGTCCTGGGCTGCATCAAAAGAAGCGTGGTCAGCAGGTCGAGGGAGGTGATTCTGCTCCTCTACTCTGCTCTGGTGAGACCCCACCTGAAGTGCTGTGTCCAGCTCTGGGGTCCTCAACACAAGAAGGACATGGACCTGTTGGAGGGCTACAAAAATGATCAGAGGGATGGAACGATTCTCCTGTGAGGACGGGCTGAGAGCTGGGGTTGTTTAGCCTGAAGCAGAGAAGGCTCTGGGGAGACCTTATTGCAGCCTTTCAATACTTAAAGGGGGCTTATAAGTAAGACGGGCACAGGCTTTTTAACAGGGTCTGCCGTGATAGGACAAGGGGTAATGGATTTAAATTAAAAGAGGATAGATTCAGATTAGATATAAGGAAGAAATCTTTTACAGTGAGGGTGGCGAAACACTGGAACAGGTTTCCCAGGGAGGTGGTCAATGCCCCATCCCTGGAAACATCCAAGGCCAGGTTGGACTGGGCTCTGAGCAACCTGATCTAGTTGAAGATGTCTCTCCTCACTGCAGGGGGGTTGGACTAGATGACCTTAAAAGGTCCCTTCCAACCCAAACCATACTATGATTCTATGATTCTATGAACAGAATACTTGTTGGAGATCAGTAACAGTGATGCTCAGAACTCCAAAGGGATGGAGATGTAGGAAGACAGAAATCCTACCTCGTATCCTCACCAGTGAGTATAACCAGCTGGCACAAAGAGGTATGCATATAGTGTAGGAATATACACTGGAAACAGTAGAAGTAGTGCAGGTGTATCTGAGTTGGGCTTAGTACCTGTATCGGGGTGGATTTCAGAGGGTGGATTTTGAAGGGGAAAATCTTTTCTCCCCTCCATCCTCAGTTATGTGACACAGAGGAGGCTATGCAGCCTGTGCCCATACTGCACCTGCATCCGTGCTGTACTAATAGTCATATAGCAGGAACAGCAAAAAGCTTAAGGATCCGTGGGAGTCATTGTAACAAAGTAAATGTGGTGGTGAAAATCTGCACCGTTCACACTGCAGGTCAATGGTATGGCTGTAACACATAACGTCTTCACAAATAAAAGACAGCTGATTGTGTATTTGCAAACTACAGAAATTTTTTCTGCCTAAATACATTAACTGACATTTATGCCAAATATATTACATACTCATGTCAAGAGAATAGAGCCCATCTGTACTGCAGAGATGTAATTAGCATTAATTAATATGTTCACATTGTCTGGTGTTCATATATTTTGCCCTAAAGTCATAAATGTGGCATGGCATTTAGTAAGGCAGTATTCATGAGCCTTCATCTGAATTCCAAACATTTGGATTTTGTGATGCTTTTAGTGGCCCTTGTTATTAACTGTTTCTTAGCATTTATGGAAAGGGAGTTTTGTTCATTGCAGTGTTTGAGAAATTGCTGGGTTTCGTAAGATATTGCTATAGGCAAACAAGTTTGTTCAGCAATTGATACTCTAGCATAAAAGTAGACAGTTACAATTATCTTGTGGCACAGACACAGTAACAAAGAAACTTGTATTTCACAACGATGAAACAATTAAAAGCAAATGTTTGAGTAGGTTATTAACAAGCTAGAATAAAATCTGTTTGTCCAAGCCATTTGGTTAATAACATCTATATATTAATTGAAAGGATATTGCAAATGATTCAGGAACAAATACACATCATCTACAATAGCCTTTTTTACCACTTCTGGTTCAGCAGAGATCCCCAAACCAGTGAACCCACTTGTGTGCCCTACTCATGGCCAACGTGCATTTGTGGAAAAGGTGTTCCTCTTCTTACCAAAAAACTTCACAGGCCTGTGAAACTCTCTATTACCACTTTTTTTCTGTCACTGCAAACCTCACTTCTGGTTCTAGTCATTCTGACTCTTGGTGCATAAAAGACATCCAGAGTACTTTGGACTGAATTTCTTTGGTGGAAATCCTTCAAGTGAGTGTTAATGCTCTTTAACAAGTATGGAGCGGTGTGTACTTTCTGCATAATTTTCTATAACATTTCCTCCCATCCCTCCATTTCTGAGGGCTTCTTCCCACCCGTTTACTTTTAGCTGTAATCTATTTTTTCCCTTCATTTGGTGCTGCTGCAAATATTAACAACAATAGCTGAAATTGCTGGATAAGCATTTAAGTGGATAGCTTTCACAGAATTACTGGCTGATTGCCTAGACAGTAACTGGAAGTACCTGGGCTAGCTACCTTAACAGTAGATTAGTATTTCTACAATGAATGCAGCATCCACAGATCCAGCAGAAGCTGTGGATACATTAATGGGTTAACTAGTGTTTTAAGCTGTCCAAGTTATTAAAAGCCACAAACACAATTCAACCTCTAGAAACAATATGGCCTTGCTCTAGCAGTGACAAATTTACCCTTGGATGAATCAGAGGCAATTTTGTCACATTTTAATTGTATGCCTTTCTAGGCGCAGCCTATTTATTTCTCATGCTTTCAGATGCACAGCATACTTTATTGTAAGCAGCTGCCACAAGTGTGACTTGCTCCAGTTTTATACATCAAGCCATTGTCCACCTGTCCATTTGTGCCATAACGTTGATGGGATTTGGCTGAAGCTTTTGATTGTTCCTAATACTCTTTTAGGGTGTGACCCCATGCACCTTTTTCTTGGCAGCAGTGAAGGCCTTAAGGAATCATCTTCACCAACATTAGACATTTATTGACTGCAGTCTTAGTTGTGCTGACCCAACGGTTTGTAAGGCTGCATGGAAAACTGGACGAGTTCACGGGCACAACTGAAATACAATTTGGCAAGAACAGCTATTCAATGCACTTATCCTGTTTACTGTAAGAACCCAAAAAAAGGGTCACAGCATGAGTGAAGAACCAACAGAGGATGGGAAATCATTACATGGATATGCTGTAGAGGAATAGGTGCACACTAAGTCCGTGCAGATACAGGTCCTGATGTGGTACCATCAGGGGCTAGTTTGATCAAACTGCTAACATTTTGAGCTGCTAATCAAATCACTCTTCGGAGCTGTGTCATCACAAAGTGTGGTCACTCTCACTTTAGCAAGACTGGTGTAGGTCACTGCTCTTTAGTCAGAGTAGGTAAGGTGCCTGGAAGAAAGTTAGCTCAAATTTATCTGGACTGACTGTTTCAGTAAAGATAAACCTTAAAACAAACCTTCTGAAGCAGCTCATAGGAAATGCATCACTTGATTTTTCACCTGACCTTTCATTTGTGATACAATATCACATTTAGAAAGTAACATGAATTTTTTGCAAATCATGAAAAAATAGAAGGGAAAGAGACAGAGATGAGTTGTACCTTCAGTGCAGCCAATGCTTGCTTATATTGGAAAAGGAATCTTTGCTTCCTCTTAGCAGGATCTTTGTCAGCATCCTCAGGGTGAAAGTCCTTCTTAAAAAGGAATAACACTGTGTTTTTCTTCTGGCTTGAACAGAGTCCACATGGGTGGCACATAGACAGGGACGGTTCAAGCCATCGGACTGGGGAAACACCTGTGGCATAACTTTACTGTTGTAACATAGCTAAGAGAAGAGTGATACCTCCTGCATGAACTTTGTTAGCCTAGCTAACAGCTAGTTAGCGAGCTTGTTAGCTCAGGCACAGTAATAAGCTTATTATTTGCCTCTTTGTGCACAGTTATGACTCTGTCTTGCATCAATATGTGGGTATCAGTGCCTCCAGAATCAAAATTTGAAGGTATTAGTAGAAAACTACATACTGGTATGTGGAGTGTGTTATAGGCAGAGCTTGAATATGCAGAGCTTAAGGTTCTTCGCCATTTCAATTTAAATTTAGTAAACCTCATATTTTAACTTAGTAATTTTGTTCATGCCAAGTTTGAAATATTAAATTCAACAGATTTCTGAGTTATCCAAGAAGAAATAACAACTGAGCAATTTTCTGGAAGTATGAAAACCACAGGGTTCTCACAATATTCAGATCATTAAAAATGAACTGGATGCATTTCCTTTTAACTTTGGAGAAATGTTCACATCTGAGTGAACAAACATAAGACTTTTCAGCTTATATAGTCACATTCTGGAAAAATTAAGTTGCTGAAAATGAAAGAGTAAAAATCCAGGATGCCTTTATTTAAAGGTGACTGCAACACAAACATCTCAATAAATCACATGCAGAAAATGAAATGTTGCATGTCAGCTATTTTAAGTAGGCCTGTTTCAGGAAAAGATATGTAAGCTTGTACATTACTTGAAGCTTATGATAAGATCCTACTCAAGTTAGACTACTGATACTTACATATGTAAGTGTATGTAAGCTACTGTTTTTAAATGGAGTCATAATTATCTGAAATTATGGAAAATAATCACCTCTTAATTGCACGTCCACTATTGCAAACAGTAGTTTCTACAGTGAAACAAAGAAATCACAATAAAAATGACAGAAAGCACATAATAAAAATTAAATTTTAAGTACGTCCATATGCAAGATGTTTACCAAAATACCTTCAAGTTTCTGTCCTGATAATCAACAAATAGGCAAAGATGTTCGCAAATGTGGTTTTTTGTTTCTCTTATACTGTAGGAGGCTTATGCTGGAGTGGACATTCAATCTTTACTTCTTATCAGTACTAAAAAATATCTGCTACACAGGAAATTACTTGTTCAAGGAGTTTCCAGAGCTTTTGTTTGATACTTTTAGTGCAGAAAAAACAAAAGCCTTCAATTTCTCTGCCAGTGAGGATGGGTAATTTTTCGTGTGTTCTTTTAACATTATATCTGAAAATCAAAACCTGTAGGGGTAATATAATAGGCCTAGACTTCAGGCAACAGACCTTCTTGAAAAAGATGGTTGAAAAAAATACTACTAAAAAAAATTATAAAGGTTTTTGCCTGTAAGTATGCATTTTTCCCCTATATTTTTTATGACATTTTCAGGAAGGAAGTGAATAGGAGATTGTGCTTCCCAAAGGAAAAGCCTAGCTTGACAATTTTCCAGGGTGTTGAGCTTGTTTTCATTAAACAGAAAACAGAACTGGTGAGGAAAGCATACAAGCATCGTATCATTTGAGTGTAAATGTCTGCTGCCCCTCTGTGGCTGTTTTTAGAGTCTCTTGAGCTTTTCAAACAAATGTAGTTAACATCTGATTAAATTTACCTGATATAAAGAATTAGAACAACGTATATGTATCATCTGAATCCTATTTAATCTCTCAAAATTTAGTCTAGATCATAAACAGGTCACGTTAAGACTGTTTCACATGTGAAAGACATCATAGCTATAAGCAGAAGCAGCAAGAAGCAGAAGCAGTAGTTGTGACATCCTAAAGACAAAAATGAGTCTCTAAAGCATAGGGAGAAGTAATATCCTTCTTTGGTTCTGAAAAAGTGCCTGCACATTTCCAACTAGTTTGTATTTCACATCTAAAGGAGAATTTAAACATCCGAAAGCTCATCTGGTTTTTCCAGGTATATCAATTGATCTAAGAAAAGACGTTATCTTTTCCAACAACGTGGACCATTAATATATAACCACAGTTTGAGGGATTTATTTAGACCCTGGCATTTTCTGGGTCAGAATAGGGATATTACCACAGACCTCTCTGCTAGCCTGATTTGTACAAGGGCAGTGGAGGAACCAAACTGTCAACAAGGTATGCAAGGGAGAATACGGATGGGTCTAGATGGCTCCTGCCAATTGCTTCAGTAGAGGGAAGAACCTGGCATCCAGACAACCCTTGAGACAAGCAGAAAGATACAAGGTTAGTCCTGGGAGGTATCCAAGAAGTATTCTGCATGTTCACTTGTTATATAGTTCCATGTTAACTTCTGGTTTATTACTTTCATCTATTAAAAAATCTCTCCCAATTACTTGTAGTCCACCATATGAGGTGCTGAGTTTCTTCAATGCTTTCTGAATGTAATGAGAATCAGAAATGTTTTCTGTTCTTCAAGAAAGGGCCTGGAGTTCAAGACAATCCACTGATTGTTTCTGCCTAAAAGCAGCCTCTTTTCCCCTTCTGCAATGTGCAATGTGCAGGGCTCAGACAGTACTAGACACAACATGACTCCAGGCCAGCTGGCCACATTTTTGTGCATATCCATTGCAGGAGTCAAACTCATTCTGTGGTAGGAGCCAAAAGGACATTTTCCGTTAGAGTCAATGAATCAGGACTATGAAGTTAAGCATAATTTGAAATTTATGGGGCAGAAACTCTTACGCTTGGCATTGCCTGGAACCAGGTCTTGATGTATTCCATGACTGCTGCTGTCATCTAGGAAAATGCCTTTAGCGTCTTTTGAATTTTATTCTGTAAAGGCTTTTCCTAGTACTGTTTTACTGAAAAGCTGTTTTACTCTACCTATTTTACCTGTGAAAAATCCAAAAGGGCTATCCTCAGCAATATAGTCTTGCGAGTTGCTAGCACCTCACATTGCAGGACTATCTGTAGATATTCCTGTCTAATTTTTAAGAAAAGAATAATATAGAAATACTATTCTAAAAAGACTGTGTGTGAAAAACGCAGCATACAGAAATATTAGAAAGCTCTGTCCTTTTCTTCTGTGCAAATGGAACAATAATATTGTGAAAGATAGGTAATATTATAGCTCCCTTCAGGTTCTTTAGTATTATGCAATGTGGTCTTATGCTGAATCCTGGTGGAGTTTATGTTTATTTCCCATATGTAGCTTCCCAGCTGAATTTGACCCAGCCATATGTATAATATCATCATGTATTTTTATGAGAGTCACACACAATTCTTTTAAGACCATTTGCTGATTTGCTGCTGTATTTCTGAAAAACATGCAGCTCCTAAAAATGTTTATCATGCAGTGCATTGCAGACAATATAGATTTCACAGTTGGATTCCTAGTCTAGGATGGCTCCTGATCAACATCCAGGTAAGAAAGGTTTCATAAAGCCTCAGGTCTCCCTGTCTTGGATTGTATTTTTAGTTTCTCAAAAATGTCAACTTCATTTTAAAAGCCACTACTGCAATAGATTTACAGAAATTAATCCCGCACACTGTCCAAACTGCTATCCCATTTCCTGAGTATGAAGACAAATTCCTTTAATTTGTTTAAAGCATATGAGACATTCCCATCATTAAGTTCCATTTGCACTTGCATTATGGAACTTTTTTTTAAAAAAAAACAGAGGGAGCTGATAGCTTTAGAGAGCACATCTGTAACTGAAGTCACCACAGCTAAGATATTTTGTATCCTGTGGGCTTTAGCAACGTAGGGCTGTTTGATGCATTCCTGAATTAAAACAGAAAAAGGGGCCAATAGGGAAATAGCAGGGACTATTAAATGCCAGTGAACATCTGTATTCATTATGATTACTTTTCAGACATGTGCACAGAAAACAGCTGTAGCAAATACGGCAGTGAGTACATATCTTGTCATTCTGGTTATTTATACGACACCACAAATGGTATAGCTACAACATCACTTGACTATTTTGACACAAGCTATCACTCTTTTAACTCACTGGTGTTGATGATAAGCATTACAAATCTTGGGAGTGTGATGCCTCTCAAGAGTCCAACCTGTTTCCCAAGCCTAAGTGACCAAAGAGATTCTGTGTTATTACCCAGTCCCAGAAAGGTGGGGTGGGAGTTCTTTGATAATTCACAAAATTATTCTTCAAGAACAGTATTTTTAAGACAGCTTTGTTCAATAAAAAAATGTGATTTTTTTTTAGAATATGCTTTCTTCCAAAGGACATTGTTTAAAAATTTTTTTTTTTTAGTAATATTCATTGGCTTAACTGTTTATGAACCTTTAAAACCAGCTACAGGGGTAAATCCCAAACTAAACATCTTGGCTTGGAAAGTTACAGACTAAGGGCTAGATACACCCTGTGTGTAATTCAGCCCAGTTTCATTAGCTTCAGTGGGATGAACTGTTTACAGCAGCTCACCAGAGGTAAGAATTCTTCCTTAAGGTATAAATGGATTCAGCTTAATAAGAACAAGCCAATACTGGTGGCGCAGCAAGGAGTTGTCAGGCTGAGTGAAAAAGCAGAATATGCTATTTGTAAGTTTTTAATTAAGACCCTGTATTCCACCTTCTCAACCGGTGAGTTTTTTTATCAAACCTTAGCATTTTTCAAAATCCAGAGGGAAAGAAAGACTCGGTAATACTTTGCATTTCAGGCAGTAAGTTTTACCTCAATATAGTACTACATGATACAATCTATAGTACAGTTTATATTTCTGGATATCAACAATTAGTTCTTTTATTGAGCAAGTCTTTTGTCAAATATCCTCCAGCCCTTTAATTAATAAACCACACTGAGAATCCAGCATAATTTTGAATTCTATCAGCATAAAATGGCCTTGGCACGAAAGTAAAGAGGGTAGATGGGATTTTTTTTTTTTTTTTAACGAAAGATTCCATATCCTAAAGGACAATAAGGCTTTGAAATAAAAGTTTTGAGCCAAATACTTGCATTATTTATACCTGCAATTATATAACTTATACCAGTGGAATAACAGCTCTGTAAAACTGTCATTAAAATCAGTCTTCAGAAGACTGTAGAAAGTTATATATTTCTAACTCTGGTAGCCCTGTAGCATAACCTTTCTTTTAAAAATCTATGATGTTTCAGAGAGTGGGTTTGGCCAGTTCATCAGACTTTTCACTGTATAAAAAGAATATCTTTAATTGTTACTTAGATGGCATATTTCATATAAGGTTGCTGTGTAAGTATATATTCATCTTATATACATGTATGTCTCCAGAAGACTCAAGATTTCTCTTCCTCCTTTCCCAAGTGTGTCTTTCACAGGGCAGCCCTGCATCTCCATGCTTTCCCGTTCCTTCCTTCTTTATTATAAAAAGTATCTAAAAAGAGAAACAGAAATAGAAATCAAGAATTACAAACATTAAAAAATAAAATCCCATACAGATTAAAAAACAGACCACCTACCTCATGAATCAGCCCTACAGCAGCTGTTCTTAAAATAGCCTAGACTCAGTATTCAGGGTTAAAGGACCTGGTCTCTTGTTCCCTCTTTCTTCTGTGCACCAGGAAAGTAAATCTTTCTTCACAGTTCTTGCTTTCATTGATGTCATATGGAGGTTTTCAACATGGAAATTTTCTTGTCAGCAGAATACACCAAACCCCATGTTGTAACATCCGATGGGGAAAAATCATATAGATTTTACAGCGGAGAGGCATTTCCTTGTTTGCCATGTATTTTTTTGCTTTGAAGGCAGGTCTTCAAATAGTCACTTGACAGGACCGAGTGTGGAGGGATTCACACAGTAATCATTTTTCAGATTTTCTGGTCACTTGCAATTCTTGCACAAGTAGCATTACAAACTTGAAGAAGTCTGATAACTCAAAAGGGAGAATATGGTGAAAGGTATCCACCAACTGGGAAACAGGGAAAATCCATCCAAACTACACTAGATTCTAGGTGCATGTAGATTTTTTATATTTCAGAAATTTACTTTCAGTGTTACTTAAAGAAAAATGCTTGTTAATTGAAAGCACTTTTGACTTTGTGAGGTTACGTGAGGTGGGTTGACTTTGGCTGGCTGCCAGACACCCACCCAGACGCTCTCACATGCCCCCTCCTCAGCAAAACAGGGGGGAGAAAATAAGGTGGAAAAAAAAAAGCTTGTGGGTCAAGATAAGGAGAAGGAGATCACTTACCAGTTACCATCACAGGCACAACACACTCTACTTGGTGAAAATTAAATTAGTTTATTGCCAATTAAAATATATTTGAATAGTGAGAAACAAAGACAAATTAAAACAATGTCTTCCCCCCACCCACACCTTTTTCCCAGGCTCAACTTCACTCCTTCATTCCTGACTTTTCCACTCACCCCAACCTTCAAGCAGCTCAGGGGGACAGGGAATGGAGGGTTATGGTCAGTCCATAACAGCTCCTCTCTGCTGCTCCTTCCTCCTCACACTTTTCCCCTGCTCCAGCGTGGGTCCTTCCCAGAGGCTGCAGTCCTTCAGGAATATCTGCTCCAGTGTGGGCTCTCCACAGACTGCAGTCCTTCAGAAAATATCCATCTGCTCCAGCTGTGGTCTTCCACAGGCTGCAGGGGAATCTCTGCTCCAGCGCCTGGAGCACCTCCTCCCCTCCGGCTTCTCCGACCTTGGTGTCACAGGGCTGTTTCTCACACTTTTTTCCTCACTCCTCCCTGCCATGCAGTGTTTTGCCCTTTCCTAAATCTCTTTTCCCCGAGGCCCCACCAGCAGCGTGTGCGAGGGGCTCAGCCGTGCCCTGGGGCGGGCGGGTTGGAGGCGGCTGGAACCGGCCGTGTCCGGCACGGGGCAGCCCCGGCCGCTCCTCACAGAGGCCGCCCCGCAGCCCCCTGCCAGCGCCTGGGCACCTGCACCCAGCACATTATGTGTTACATTCAAAACTTACAGTTTTGAGAATTAGTAATCTCTTCTGCTGCCAACATGAAGAGCTTCCTTGTCTTCTCAAGGGAATACAACTTTTATTCAGATGGTGGCATGATGAAAACAATTAGAGACTTACACGGCACGAATAATGAAAGATGGAAAAACCAGGTTTCAGATCATGATGCCAGCCAAGATAACAAAGGAAAGTAATAAGAAAACAAGTTGATGTATGTTATCTTCAAATGATAAGAAAATTATGTGGTTCTATGACCTAAACTTTTATCAACCAGAATCAACACCAGTAGAGTGAAATATGAAAGCATGAAGTACATTTCTGATGTGATGGAAAACAGCAGAAAGTTGATAGGGCCTCCACCAAACTCCATCATTTGGAGATTAAGCAGACTTCCTCCTGCTAGCAGATCTAGAACCACAGGCAGGAACCATAAATGAAACATCCTACAAATGGGTCCATACGGGCATAAGTATGCTGTGTATGATTTCTGGGCCTGAGGGTCTTAAAGATTGGAGTCATCTCTCATACATCACCTATGAAAAGCACAAGAACTTCCAATATGTCTGTGCTAAATATATACCATAGTTTAGAAAAAAACTGGAAAATATTGAAAGGAGAAGAACCTTTGTCATCTTTGTAGCAGCGAGGTGCAAGCTGTATAAAGGCCTGATAATCTGTCACTGAACACAAAACTGCATTCGTGTTCATGGACACAAAAAGCTGTGCAGCAATGGATGTTGCAAATATGTCTGCAGCTCTCCATCACAGTCACAGCACCCTAACCCCCAGCCTTTACTTCAACATTCTGCAGTCATTAGGAGATGTTAGTAGGAGTTTTATATGAATAAACTCAGCAGGCATGGGGCCATCATATCCACAGTGATATAATTTGCCAGAGGGAACCTCCACAGATATCACTGCTATTACAGCTGAACAAATACATTGTGAATAATTGGATGGATCAAGCATCTTTCTGTGCAAGAGTTGTTGAAGAGTAGCTTGCAGTTTGCTCAATTATAATTGCTATTCAGAGACACCCAGTGGATAATTATTTGAACAAGTTTTGCTCTGAAGGTTGTTTGCAAGCAAGCAGTTCATATCAACATCTGCAATTTGAAAAGTTTCAATTAGATTTCATTGCTTACGAGGGTCACATATTATTGGATCTGACTCCTGCCAGTATGAGTATTGCTCTTAGAATCCAGAATATGACATGAAGATTTACTTACAAATTCAAAGCATAGACTGATCAAATGTTCTCCAACATTTTGCGCTTCAAAGTTAGCATTTTTGTGAACATTCCTGCCTTCACAAAATACTGCAGGGAATAATCCCAAAGCACCAGCAACACAAATTTCTCTTATTTTTTCACTTTTTAGTTTCAACATATATTTATGAATTAAATGTGAGATATTTGTTGAGATCAAATCCTAAATTTTAAGTAAAACAAAGCATAAAAATAATTTGAAAATATCTGAGCAATGATGTTTTTTCACTGTACTCATTATCTGTATGCTGTAGGCATAATTAAATCCTGAAGCATTCAAACATAGTGCCTTGACAATTAAAATGGTGTATTTTTTCCCTCCTACACAATATTTTGAAGCTCTCAGATGCCATTTTCTTCAAGACTACATGGTGTACCTTATGTTAAGGTATGGATAATTTGGAAAATTTCTGAAAGCAGGGAAATCTGTATTTTTTAAGGTAGCATTATTTTCAAAGTTTGATATTTGAAGTTAAAATCTGCAGACCCTTCCTCCTTGATGTGAGTCAGATTTTATGTCTGCATCAAAGCAAATCAGAAATGTAGATGAAGACCAAGAAAGGAACCAGACCTAATAATATTATTATAATATGATGAGGAAAAATCCTTAATCTATGAGGTAATGTAAAATACAGGTGCATATTTTCTCATTTGTCCTTTTCCATGATTCAGAATAATCTATATGTGGAAAGAGTAGAGGTAATATCTAGGATAATGCCATTAAGAAAAATAAGAAATTCAGCACCAAGTTACCAAGGAATGAACAGTCAGCCTCTCCAAGGAGACAAAGAATAAAAAATAAACAAAAAGTAGATTCTACCTCACTGCTGTATTATTTTCGAGAAAATTTCTGGAAATATGTTTCAACTAAGTCATGCACCAGTGGTAAGAGCCTTACTAAAATGGAACAGTTGGCAACTTCAAAGAAAAGATGAAAACGGTGTTAACACAACTGTGATATAATCTCTGCTGCTCCATACACTCACACCATCTGCCCAGGAAGAGTAAACACACAAACAGCAAATCTAAGCCTGGAGAAGAGGAAGTCACTTAAGTCAATGGATGTTCAAACTGCTGTAACTTTTATCTTCCCTTACTCAAAAAATATCCTCAGACGGACTAGGGACAGGAGTTTTATCTCACTGAACTTTCCATTCCTCACCTCGAGTGTACAAAAGCTCAGGAAAAAAGCAGATATTAATCTCTCAAAATAACAGGCCCCAAGATCTCAAATTAATTCCTCTAAAAACAATAGCAGCAAAAAAGTAAATCAAGTTATGATGCTGAAAATTTCTACGTTATGGTTAAATCTGTTTCTCAATAAAACAAACTTGTGCATGTTTGTTGTGCAGAATGAAAAGTGGATGACAGAGAGCATTTTCTTTCCTACAAAGCAAATTCTCAAAGAAATAATACATTATAAATTAAACATTTTTTTTTAACCCTAGTAGAGACCTTTGGAATGCTTCGTATTCTGGTTTATGTTTTTCTTAGCTCTACTGGGTTGAAGACATAGTACAAAAATGTCCCCATTTTGCTTTCCATTTAGGGAGACAGAGATTTCCAGGGCCAGCCCTAAACCTGGAGAGAAGGAGCTTCTCATTTTGGAGCAGATCATCCTGAGAGCCATCACGCGGACATACAGGGCAACCAGGTGATCAGGCCCAGCCAGCATGGGTTTATGAAAGGCAGGTACTGCTTGATTAATCTGATCTCATTCTTTGACAAGATGACAAACTTAGTGGATGAGGGAAAGGCTGTGGATGTTGTCTACCTAGACTTTAGTAAAGCCTTTGACACAGTCTCCTGCAGCATCCTCCTAGAGATGCTGGCTGCTCATGGCTCGGACAGGTGTACTCTTTCCTGGGTAAAAAACTGGCTGGATACCCTGGAGGTATTTAAAAGACGTGTGGATGTGGTGCTTAGGGACATGGTTTAGTGATGGACTTGGCAGTGTTAGGTTAATGGTTGGACTCGATGATCTTAAAGGTCTTTTCCAACCTAAATGATTCTATGATTCTATGATTCTAAATCTTATCCTGAAAGGGGACAGAACAGGTCTGTCTGGAATTGTGTTCAACAAATAATTGGAGACCCAAATAGGCCACATAACCAACCTAGTTCTTTCAGCAGAATCAACTCTATCTAAATAATTTCTCACAGTGGTTTAACCTCGTCTTTAAAATCTCGTCTAACTTCTTTAAACCTCTTATCTAAGCCATACTTTAAAATCTGCAACATCACAACTGCCTTTGGCAAACTTTCTCAGGGTTTATGTATTCTAACTGCTAAAAAAAAAAAATCCTCAATGTTAAATCCAAATTTTCCTTGCTGGAATTTATGGCTATTTCTTGTCCAGTCTGCGGTGGATATGGAGAATGCTTTATTCCTTTCCTCTTTGTCTATTTTATATTTTACCTTTTCCATACTACAAGACTGATCTCCCTTCAGACTCTGTTCTTTAAGCTAGAATATATCACCAACAAAAATAAAGGGAGAATTATAGCTTCCAGTTCCATCAGGAAAAGAAATGCAAATCTCAAGAAGAGCTGTAATGATATCTTGCAAGCTTTAGCACTTTTCATCTGGCAAATTGTTGTGTCTTGCATCTTGGCTGGTTGCTTTCCTCCTTTTGAAAAACATTTGATTATTTTAGAAGATAATTTATTTCTTCATAAGTGAAGAACTTTTTTTAGTTCTCTGGTAACTTTATTTTGTGTATTCCGCATTTTTAATTAGCAGCTCTCTGTTTCAAAACATGATTCTTCAGATTATTGACATTAATAGACCATACTATCAAGTTTGTCATGTCACAATCTGTAGCCATGAAAAAAAAAAGTTTTTGTATCACTTATGGAGAATTATACACTCTGAAAATAGTCAAGATTAAAAGACTTGTCAAGAAAATTGTATTAACCAAGATACATAGGAAAGAAAGCATCTCCATTATAAATAGGTTTAAAAACCAGTATTACTGTTACCTTCTTTCAGCAAGAAAGTTAATTTTTAAAATATATCTCATCTGATGGCAAGACTCCTAAGGCTGTGACCTATTCAGGTGACAGTTTAATCTATAAAGATTGCATTTAAGCTTAACTAAACCATTTTACTTGCCACTGTAATAGACTAAGAGCTCATGGTCAGTGAATTATGAAAGGGAATAACTTACTGGAGAATGAACACTAATTTCTTGAATTGCATTAACTCTACTGCTTGTATTTGTGCAAGTACAGTTCTCACTATAGACTGTTCAGAATATGGTTCATTTCCTAGCACCTAGGCGTCATGTTTCGCATCACTCTTCTTCATACAACCCACATCCTGTGACCTTTGGCATTCTGTCAATTAGTAAGTGGCCTCTGCTCGTTTTGAGAGCTGCATGTGCAGTAGTGCCTTTGGAGGACTGCTATTGACACTGCACATTTTTCGCTGCCACACTATTAATAACATTCAGATTCAAAGCCAGCAGACAAGAGCAGGAAAAAGTTGCTGTTGCTGGAGGCTTTGGGGGATGGAAGTGAGGTAGGCTGTGCAACTGATCTATGGTTTATGCGCCCAGTGCTGTGGTTAGAGCTATACCCTATGCAACTGGCTTCTGGCTCTCACTAGAAATGATTCTGGGTTAATTAAGCTGTTATCCTGAAAGATTTTAAAATCTTAATTTCATGGTATCGCTCTTGGCATTTTAAGTTAATTTCTTGCTTTTTCCCCGTGCATTTCTCCACAGCCAGCTAATATTACCTTTGGTCTATCTTTCTCACCTTGATGCTTCATTTAATTTTTACCTGGTAAAGGTAGCTGATTACAGCCTTTTTAAGGTAGCATAAAAAAAAAAAAAAAATTAGTCCACATTAACAGACTGCTGACCAGAAAGAATGCTGTCACTTGGTACTACCTGGGAGCTTTTCAAACAAAACTGAAGGGATGAGACGGATCAGGCTTTCTACTAGATATGATTCAAGGCTGGCACATGGACACAGCAGAACAGGAGTCAGCAATGTATTGCACTGATCCCAAAGGCACACAGAACTGATCCCAGATAGACACAGAACCAGCCTAGCTCTGGGGGGTAGCACCTCGAGGGAGGTATCAGAGAGCCCAAAGCTCCTGGCTACCAGTTTCCAGAGAGTTCTGGCTTCAGGATACACTGCTTTACACAGATGCGGGTTATTGTCAGCAAGGTGATCCCTGCTTTAAGAAGCAGCATCTCACAGACCCCACTGTAAATTTGAAACTTGGGCAAAGTCAGGGGCTAGAAATCTACTTTACGACAGACAAGGGACCATCAGGCAGCAATTTGCCTTTTTGAGAAGCATCATCTTGTGTCTTCTCTTGAATTTTAATCAATTCATTTAATCACTAATTTGAGAAAGAAAGGAAAATTTTTTTCTAGAATGTGACTTTTCAGAAGGTCAGCTCTTTTCCTGAAAACTTCATGCAAGGCAGGGGTGTCCTCCTGCTATGGAGCAGAAACAGACTATGGCAAGGTCTCCCAATTGTCTGCCAGTGGTCACCTTCTGTGGATGTCCTGCTGCTAATTAATGTCATTCTATAGTTCATTTTTTACACAGAAACTTACCCAGTTTAATGCAGCAGATGGCCATACAATGGATCAATGTAAGTTTTTTGTGGCAGCTCTAATTATGGCTTTCACAAGTTTTGTGTGGATGACTTTGTGATCTAAAAAAAGATGTTTATGTATTTTCCTTAATTTTTTACCTACTGTATACATTTAAAATAAATAATTAAATCATGTGATCTATGTTAATTAAAGACACGCAAAGACATGGAATGGCTATGCAAAAGTAAATCAGACATACCTCACATATTATCAAGCACTTGAAAGGTCAGAAAACATATTGCTATTAGGAACAAATACAAACAAATCTCCAAAGAGTGGTTCAGCAAATAACTTGGTCATGTGGTGACCAAACAGCACTTTGGACCAGCGGCTGTGGTCAAGCAGGGTTAAAGCAAGGGACTGGTTTCCTTTTCTACCTTGCTTTAGGGGAATTTCTACCAATACAAAGCCAGTCTCCTACATACAATCAGGCCCAGCCACCACTCCTTGAATGGAGCAATATATTTCCATTTCCAAAGTAGTGCCTGTCTTAAGCTGCAAATAAGTTGCTGCGTTTCTGAAGCATCGTACTCTTTACTTCAGTTGTGGGAACCTTTAGTGAGAGGCAGAGGGAACTCTGTCCTGTAGTGTTTGCCTATACAATTTCTGTGACTTTACCTTAGAAAGTCATCATTCGTACATTTTCCTGTGCACATTTTTCAAACTGTTGGTTTACAAATGGTCTTACTTGCACATGAGGTAATATTATGAATAATTGTTATTTAATAAGTAAGGATACAGTTCATTCAACATTTTTAAGGTCATTATAAGTGTTGTCAAGGTAAATAAACAACTTTTAGAGCTTTTACAAAAAGTTCTTAAGTGCTTTTTTTTGGTGTATTAATAGCTATATATTGAAGAAACCTGGAGAATAACAGGAGACCAAAACAAAAACATCTGTTAATTTGACAAGTAAAAATGTGTTGCAGTACATTTCTTCTGGTTATTGTGAATAAACAGTTACAAGAATACAACAAAGTATATAATTTGTCTCAAGTTAGTGATTGTACTCCATAAAATCTTCTACAGCAGACGTTCATTATTTTAAAATGTTCCGTTAATATTTTGTTTTGGCTTACAGGGTAATTTTTCCTTGCTTTTTCATTTGTACAACTTAACATTTCAATTTAATCTTGAATTTAACATTAGAAAAATATGAAAAAAATTTGCATTAATAGAGTAAAAACAGTTGAAATAATCAAGTTTTTTACAAAGTAATCGAAGAGGCATATGACTTAAAGAAAATAAAACAGTTAAAAACTCTGACAAATAATGAGCTAAATTTCTCATATTGCATTTACATTTTAGGGTAAGCAATAAAATGTAAATAAAAACATGCTAGAAGAATTAATGATCCTTGCTCATTTGAATTACAAGCACAATATATTTTTAAAGATACTGCAGGGAAAATAACATTACATTTCTCTTTCCTCTTTATTAGAAAACTCTTGCCCTGCTTTAGCTGTTAAGAAAAATCTAAAAAAAAAGCCCAGGTTTCCCCTCTTTTGAGGAATAAAGGTACTCTCTTTTTCACATACTATGCTAATTATGGTAAAAATGCAGCGAATATAATAGGAGGACAAAGGTAGATGCCCCATGGTTTCAGAAATGTTTCAAATCGTAAACAGTGTTAAAGGGTTTACAGATCTTGAGAGGATTATTTCTTAGGTGCACAACCTGAAGGACCCAGATATAGAGGATAGAAGAGGGTGGTCAGGCAGACTGAACAGAATAGAGCTGTTCAGGTAAGGAAGGAAAGAAAGAATAAACCAGCCTTACTGAGAACAACAAAACTAACAAACCATGATTTCCTGCAGATGTTTTCAGCATCCCTTTGCCATTCTGCAGTAACAAACAGAAATCCTACTCTACATATTCTTTGCAAGATCACTTCCAGTGCAGTGCCAGAAGCTCCTCTCTTTCACTCCCCTGTTTGACAGTAAGCCCCAGCTCACTCCAATGTCTCCTGCTGTCTGGGCAGGAAGGACTCCCTCACTTCCAATGGCTCCAAACTATTGGTATGTTAATCATATGGATCAATCTGTGTGTCAGCACTGAGTGGCCAGCTAACAGGCTAAGCAAAGCAGGTAACTGCAACTGCTGTTTCAATGCCAGATTAACTATATCTCTCTCCTGCTCAGTTGGTGATTTCGGCAAGAGGTAAACTCAATTGTCACAGAGACCCCTACACACTTGTCAATTGTAACAAAAATTGGTGAATTGTCAACATTATTTGCAGAGTACTGGTAGGCAAGCAGGTACATATGTCTGTTTTCCTTTGGAAAACAGGCTAAACCAGCTTGAATTTCCATTTCCGTTTGGAGGATACATTTCAAAACCTTAGGGGAATGTATACCTGGAAAGCCCAGTGATAACTCTAGGAACTGGGCAAGGCTGTGGTGAGTACTGTGCCCCCAGGGAAGCTCTGGGTGGGACAGCCAACTCTAAGAAGGGAAATTCAGTCCCTCACCTTACGTTGGTAATAATATATTTTGTTCCCCAGCAACGTTATCTAAAAACTAGTCCTATGTAAAATGTTCATGATACCAAAGCTATTTCTGTATTTACACTCAGCTATGGCACTATAGACTTGAAGCACATATTTCCCAAGAGACTATGCGAGTATTTAGATAGTATTTGGAACCCTAAAATAAACAAAAACCCCACTGTTAAATCATAAAACATATGCTTTATCACCTTTTATATTAATACTAATCAACTATAGTAATCATTTATACTATGCCAATCATCTTTTATACTAATACAACAAAGTAACTTTGGTACAATTTACTTTTGCTGAGCATTTGCAATTTTGTATGTGTAACTTCTACTGACATGAATAAGACTGAAGTTATATATGGCATTTGTTTTTCTTTCATACATCAGATAAAAATATGACACATTGCAGGTACTGTTATCATCTTTTTTTATTAAAATTGAACCTCCACTCCTGCTCAATTTGGTTCAACAAATGCTATGAAATTACTGTTCTTCAGAAGAAGAGATGTGACATCTGATACTGCAGAAAGGATTCAGATGACTGCAGATAGGTTGTCTTGCCACAACAAACCAGTACACAACCTTCGCTCATTTTCTGTCAGAGGAGAGTGACAGATATTGATGAGGACCGTGCCTTCGCTTATCAAGAGCACTGCTTTTTTAAGCAACAGACAGAAAGGGGAGGGGATGGATGAGGGGGCAAACTTCTACTGAATCTTTCATGCCCTACACCTTCTGTCTTGATCAGCTGTGTTGGGTCTGGCTCGGATAGGGTTATCTGTCTTCATAGCAGCCTGTATGGTGTTGCATTTTGGATCTGTGACTAAACCAGTGTTGATAACACACCAGTGTTTTGCCTATGGCTGAGCAGTGCTTGCACAGTGAGTAGGCTACTGGTAGGCAAGGAACTGGGAGAGGACAAAGCCAGGACAGCTGACCTGATTTGGCCAAAGGGATATTCCACACCATATGATGTTATGCTCAGCAATAAAAGCTCAAGGAAAGGAGGAGGAAGGGGGGACACTTGTGTTTATGGTATTTGTCTTTCCAACTAACCACTACGCATGCTGAGGCCCTGCTTTCCAGGAAGTGAAAAGTAGTGAGTAAATGCCTTGTTTTGCTTTCCTTGCATGTGCAGCTTTTTCTTCACCTGTTAAACTGTCTTTACCTCAATCCACAAGTCTTTTCACTTTCTATTTTTTCCCCATACCAGGGGAACGGGGAGTGAGCAAGCAGCTGGGTGGGTTCTTGGTTGCTGGCTGGGGTAAACCCACCCCATAAACTTTATGATTTTCACCTGAGCCAGAGCAACTCTGATACTGGGCTGCAGTTCAACCCTGGGTTTATTTCTATCAGTAACATAATACAGCAATAGGTGCCAGTATATATGCTCAGTAAGACACTTGCAGGTGTGTCACAGAGCCAACATTTATATGACTAATTTCTTGCTAATCTTAGCAACAGTGAGTATAATACTTTCATGAGTTAACTGCCATTGAATTGTTTCTTTAATGCACACAATGCAAATATGCTCTGCGTCATCAGCAGCAATATAAATCTGCTTATTTCACATATTTCTTCACAAACATCTACACTAAACAATGCAAGAAAAATCCTTTTATATTAACTTCTGTTGTCAAGTTCAGCTTTTTCACAATGTTCTGTAACATTGAATCAGAGAATATTTCCTCATTCACTTTACACACCCATGGAACAGGCTGTCTACCTCTCCCTTTCAAGGTGCCAATGTAACAGAGCACTATGCAGTGCATTTACATGCTTTGCTATTTAAGTATCAGGTGCTTTTTACTTCCTCATAACCATTGTATACAGCATCAAGTCAGCACATTGCAGCAGGCAACTGATAAGCAGTAATGATTACTTAGTTCCCAGATACAACAGTTTTACTGAAGAAGGCAATTTTAAGTAGACAACTAACATCTTACTGTTGTGTGGTTATCCACTTCTGGAGGGAAATAAGGCATATTTTCTGCTTTGCACTGTGTTGTTTTAAGCATGCTTTTCAAAATGACAAAGAAAAGCCTCAATAAGTTAGCAAATATAACCCATTATCTTTTAAATCATGGCTTTAAGACAAGGCTTTGGGGGCTCAATTTCTAGTTTTTGAATAACTGAGACTGTCAATACAGTCCTGCGTCACACAACTGCATAAATAAGGAAGACTTAGTGACAAGTGCACCATTTCACAGATTGTAATCTATTTTAACTAAACTTTTTTTTTTTTTTTTGAGTCAGACCCTTTCTTGGATATAGCTTTCACACTGCCCAGGTTAAAAAAGGAGAGTGCCAACAAAACACTGCCTTTTTGCAGAATGCCCAGTTAGACTTCCCCTTTTTAGTTCCACCTAGGATTTTCTAAAGTCAGTCTTGACTACCTTAAAGGGACCTGTCCTCATGGTTTTTTCCAGAATAGTACACCCAGGGAGTGATAAAACTTGAAAAACAAATAGTACCATGACTCATCCGGACAGAAGGTTGTTAATTGCCTGCTAGGTCATAGCAGGTGGGATTAAGAATGGGAAAAAGTGTCTCAATACAATGTTGAAGTAAGGGGAAAAGTCTTTTGTCCCTGAAAAGGACAAAGATAAAACAGGAATGTCTTTGCTGTTGCATATATGAAATATGTGAAATGGAGATGCCCTTGTATTTTGCTTTGTGCCTTTAACTGAATTCAGTGATGCCACTGTGGGCTAGATATGCTCAGAATACCCCTGCCAGGAGGGGCTGATTGAGGATTTAGACATACAGACACCTAATTTGTGAATTTTGAAGGTCTCTGGGCAGACACAGATCCTGAGCTGTTCTGCTGAGCTAAGATGGGAGTTCACCTGCTCTTATCTATTAGAAATATAGATACCAAACCAGGTTTTTGCTACAAATCATAGCTTGTATGAGGCATGTGAAGACTCAATTAGGCAAATATTTGTGAGGAAGATATGAGGATTCTTTGTAAATCTGTTATTTACGGGCTCAACTATGAATGTAGATCTTAAGTTTAGACGCCACTGTTAAAATATTTTGGCTTTCATGTTTGAAAGTGATCCAGCAAATCTTAGTCCCATGACAAGTATCCTACTAATTTAACTTAAAATTCACTATCAAGTTACTTGTTGTCACTATCAGTAAAATAAAAAATTAGGTATTTCCTTATTGCTGTACAGAAAATAGGGATGAACAGTTTTTTCAATAAACATCTAAAGAGTAACATACTTAACCATTTTCCTTTGAAGGATCAAGCCAATAAACTATAGACAAGAAGTCCAGCCCTTATTTAAGAAGAGGGTAACTGCCAGTACTGCAAGTTTCCTTGCCATCAGCTAGACTTACAGTGCTTTATATTCTTCCTTTCACTTCCCAGGCACCATCATTATCTAACACTGTATCACTAGATGAGCTTTGTTTAATTTAGCAATCTGCAGTATGAAATACTCTCCTAATAGCCTTCATTACCATGGCCAGGCAAATAGTACTTCTCTTTGTGGCAGTTCCTCAGGACGGGATGTGTTAAAGCTACGTGTGCATCTACGTGTGTGGTGTGTTACTCATCTGGAGCAAAGATGTCTAGCAAAGCAGAACAGGAGCAGACCCTGAACAATAAAAATACACTACAACACTGACACCTGTGGTAACAAGTGTGCCAAACTATAACAGCATCTTCACAATTCTACTTTTTCAGGAGGCCCAAAAGCTCAACCTAAATTAATACATTCCCATCTCCACATGTAAGTCACCTGGACATGAAGAACCAAATGTGAGACAAACCTGAAGACTTAATCCTTAGTCTTTCTGGAAGTAGAGATCCATATCTGCTGAGATCCGTATGCAGCTGAGGCCTAACAGCAGTTAAAACAAATCAATGCACACCAGTGCATATTTCATGTCTAGAGACTGTTTCAGTGTTCCTGACATCACATCAACTGTAGTATGCAATACATCCAGCAAAGCACTGAAAGACATATCTTAATTTAGTCACAAAAGTTTTCCCTTTACATCACTGTAAGTGTAAGATGGAATCTGGAAATGAAATACCAATCTTCAGGATGACAGCAACTTAAGTGAAAGCTGTTTAAGAACAAACTAACAATGTGATATCTTTTTCATTCTTTTCTTCCTGTGAAAAAGTGAGAGATGGGTTTGACCAGAACAATAAAAAAGTGAAGCTGCACTGTGGCATTCCTCCTGTGGTAGCAGTGGTCTGTGCTTCCACATGAGCTTTTTTATGAGGGATTGCTAAATGAGGAGGTAAGCTCTACAGAAAAACAAACAAACAAACAAAGAGGCAACTGGATCTGCTGGCTTTTTAGCATAACAAAAACCTCCTCTGCTCCCTACTGGCTATCCTCACAGAAGATAAAGACCTACTACTATAATCAGCTACTATAATTACCCTCCTGAGCAAAGATGCGTGATTTGAGAACTGAAGCTTTCGAAGTTCAGCACCTAGTGACAAAGCCAACTCTCATGACCCTGTTCAACAGTGTATTTAGCAAAGTGAAGTGTTACATTAGTAACAGCCATCTAAACTCTTGCTGACCTAAGAAGCAATGTTTCAGTATGTGTCCTGTGTTTTCTACTGCATGACTCCAATATTTCTGAAAAGAAGCAACATCAGCAACAAATTGAACACTAAATTGAACTGGCAGCAAATCCTGTAGTCATTCAAGGTCACAGAATAGTCTTGTCTTCACTTGTCTGGTGATTGGTAGCCTCCTTTTCAACAGTTCAATAATTAATTCAGCCTTCAGCACATTAAAAAACAATTCCTCTTCCAAGGTAAATGAGAGTTCAAAAAAGCCTCCAGTTCCCAGTTCATGTCATGTATGGGGTCCAGTGCTCTCCCTGTGACCTGTTGACCCTCCTTCCCTCGGAGGAATGGTCTCTTGGCCAAAGGACTTTACCACGTCTCCTCAAAGCATCACTAAGTCTTAGATGTGCATTATGCACTACTGTGATAACACCATTTACAGGAAAGGAAACAAGGGATAGGGTCAGCCTAGATATTCGATTCTGCAGAAAGCAAGTTAGACTGGCAGACCAGTCTATTCAGTTTGATTAGTCAAACCGAACTGTGTTCAGAATAAGACCTAAGCCTGATAATCTTGGAGGGCTGTTCACCCCAGCTATGTAATGATCTACACAGGGGAAATTGCCTGTGCCAGTCATTTGTATCTGAGGTGCAAAGTACAAAATGGATAAGATTCACTCGAATACAAGGTAATCAAGACTTCAAACAAGATTTTCTTTGTTGTGGTTCAGCTTGTTTCACAGTGCTGGAGTACACCTGTGAATGATACCAGTCAATGAAAATACTGAACTTTGTTAGACAGAATGGCGAAAGAGAAATGATGTAACTTTTATTTTCACTTTCTTAGTTAATATGGATCCAGCGTAGTCTGAATCACGAAGGAATGTGGCATTCCTACACCAAATCACAGGAGTCAATAACTTTAAACCTGCTACTCTCACCTTGCTCAGTAGAACAAAAAACTGCATGCATTGGGTTTTAGCTGTGTCACACCATGGAAAAGTGTAGCATAAAATGTCAGGAGGTAAAGAGGACTCTACAACCCTGTCATGCCCTCCAGATCTGCTGCAAGGACTGCAATGACAAGTCAATGCAGTTTCCAAGAGAGTGCTTTGCTCCCCAAAATCCCCATGGTGCTACACAGACGGACCCTACCATTTCTGCTTACCCTGAGATCCTGTTTACCCCCATGCAAGACTGAGTGTAGGGCCCTTTACATCAGCTTCAAAAACATCTATGACCGGAGAGTTGTTTCCTGGGACTTCATATAGTTCTTGCACTGATAAGGGGCTGAAGTGGGAGCCAGGAACAGTCTCATTGCATTTGTTTCGAATTTGCCTCTTTTTGAGAGGTTAACTTTCTTTCTGACACAGACTAACAAAAGGTTAACAGCAGCCTACACTCTCTCCAAATTGGTCTGTGGCAATTCCATACAGAGATCTTAGAGTCTGTCCTAGATGCCTCTGCCTAAGGAACCATTCTTGAATCCCTTTTATTCACAGAATAAACATTTCAAATGAAGCTGGGGAAAGAGATTAAAAAAAAAACCCACCCAGCTTATAACCTCTCCCACGAAGAGCACCTGTGGACTGTTTGCTGAGAAAATGCACTCAAATACCTGACAATGTCAGATTTCTAAGCTCATCAGTGCAGGGACCATGTATTACTACATGTTTGTGAAACAGCTACAACCATAACTTGTCTACAGATCTAATCAGGGAATCTGGAGATTAAACCAGTGAAAATATTAAATCCTAACACTTCTGCAGTTCCTGCACAGCCTGCCAACTCCCTCCAATATACTACAAATAATTCAATGCTAGTCTTCTGCATAACAGTTCTTACTATGTTTTACTGCCGTGGGGTTTGGTGTTGTTTTTTTAATAAAGGAATTATGCAAGTACTGTATTAAGGGCAAAATGCATAGTTCATGCTGAACTAAAATAATTGACTTGTGAGTGACAAAATAATTATATATCCTGGGTATTTTGTTATTTTTATATATTATATTTACTAGCTTTGCTGCATCAGGAAGAATACAGCGTTCTCAAAGATTAATAATATTGGGTGAGTCGATACACAAGAATGCAACTTTGTTAAAAACATATCCTCCAGAAAATTAAAAAGTTGCCTGCCAGCAATCAGTGAACTTGTGTTGCTGAGCATTTGATGGTGTTTTTAACCTTACTTATTTTAAACTTTTGATCAGATGACCAGTCTTCTTCATGATCCGTGTCAGTATTTTGCTACTGATCACTCCAGCCTTTAAGTCAGAATCATTATTTCAGAATGTAATATTAAATGTCAATATTGTTTTGTTGTTGCTATAAAGCCTCTTATAGCTGATTTAGTGATGAAGCAAGATGTGTAGGTGTTGCTCAGGGATAACAGAGATGCATTTTGCACTTACACCTGCTGCATCGTGCAATATTAAAAATTAATTTCATGTAAGGACCTAATTTGCACGTGCTTTACACTCATGGATATTGTAGAAACCAGGGCAATGGATTTACAGAAAAAAGCAGGAAATAAACACTTTGAAAAGTGATACTGTGGGATTTATGAAATTAGGTTTGCAATCTGAAGCGCAAGATAAAAGAATATTAGGCATTTAACCCAGCTAAAGGCTTGGCTGCAGATACATTGTAAAAGCCATTTAGAGATTTGACTGATTCCTCATTTTATGAGATCAGGCCTGATATGGGCATGACAGTATCCCATAAACATTTCACCTTTTTCAGAAAAATCAAATGAGGCACAAAAATATTTTGTGAATGCTCTTAATTAAGCTATCCAGAGCAAAGAATATAGTTGGCAGTGTTGCTCAAGCAATTACCTGACTTAAAATAGATGAATAATATTTTTAAAGTGGCATGACCATGTCAAACTGAAATACCAGGGTCAGATTTCAATGAATAAATCTCAGTTTCACTATTGTATTATTATATTAGTCTTAATGAATTGAAAATGACTAAATTCAAATAAAAACAAGCAGAGCATAACCTCTGTTTACAATAAAACAACTCCAACAGTCCGTGGGCAACTTCTGATCTTCTGCATGAGACATACCATTGATAGGAGGACCAGTCGTTTCCTTTAGAATTGAAATGGTTTCATATCATGAGCCAGGGGAGAGAATAGGGAGGACCAGGGGGAGGGTAAGGTTTCCAGAGTCCAGGTTCACTGGTGGACTGTGGCTGGTGGATCCATTTGTTTCCAGACGTAGTTATTGCTCCCTCAGTGGCAGCAGCAGAAATTTCAGCAGCTTCTGTGACACTGTAGCAGTTCTCCTCACTCCTCCCCTGCTGCACTGTAGCCAGAATGCTGGATGCAGGAGGGATTCCTGCTTCTTGATGGTACATGTTTCCTTTTTTCTGTAAATGTCTTTCCCTCGGCATGATATACACTGATGCTGTTAAAAACCCTCTTCTAGTTTCAAACTAAATACACCCTAAGTTAAGTAACAGCAGTACGTAAAATCTTTATGGAACACCCTAAGCAATCCATGACTTCAACTCTTATGTACATCTTGAGAAGTTTGTCCTTTGCTTTGAGTTTCTGTATCTATATGCACATTTTGGCACAGATCAGTCAAATGACGTGGCATGAACTGCTATAACAGCCTTTTTCCTATAAAAACCACAACCATACCTCCTGTTCTGGGGCAAAACAGCCTCATCCAGAAAGTCTTCAAGAACCTGGTGCCAGGTGCTGCTTTCCCTGAGCTCCTGCATTCAGCAGCAGGTATGTTGGCCAGGAGCCACTACTTTTCAGTGCAGCAAAACACCACCAAGCAGCTAATTAGTGGTATCTTGCTTCTGTAATGGACACTGTCTACTGCCTCATGCCTTTCAAGGTGGAATGAGCTCAGCAGAAGCTGAGAAATTCTGTTTCTCATGTAGGAAACATGACTCTGTGATTGGCAGTATGTTCTGTTCTTGTTTTTTCTATTACTCCTTTATGTTTTATTAGTCTCAGTAAGGCTGGATTTACCAGAGGGAGGAAACCTTTTCCCTCCACTTCTGAAAATGGCATTCCCCATCCCCTCCTACTATTCTTGTAGTTGCATTCTGCAGCACCACACCATGGCTGCTCTGTATCTCTGCCACGGAATCGCTATACTGTTGTTATTCAATATTTAGAATATTTATAGCAACGGGATTTACCTGCCAAAACAAGAAGGATTTGAGTTTTCTGATTTGGGTTTTGACCAGTCGTCTCACTAGCCAAGTGCGTTGGCACCTTATCTTCTCTGGCAAAATTGCAGTTATTTCGCCTGGATGAGGAGCTACCACAGTTAGCTGTGTCTATGCTGTTGCCAAATGGGATTATTACAATACATTATACATGTGGCTAGTTTAGAAGACCACCTGGAAGCTACAGCTAGAGCAGTACATGGCTGCCCAGGAGATTAACAGCATCAGCTGTGAGGCACATTCCAAACACTGCACTCTCCACCTATTTGCATATGGCTGCAGTGGAAGTGAGGGCACTCTGTGAAGTCCTGCATGAGGCAGCTGCAGCCAGCCTGCCTCTGTCTCACAGGTAGCGTTTTAGAGCAACTGAGCTGTGCTAGCTAAGAATCTGAGACTGGAGAGAGAGGATATTCTCACCACAATCCTGAACAGAACAATGTCTTCACCTATCTGGCTGAGCCCACAGCTACTGGTCAAATGATCAACACAGTGGAATACACACCAATTTTTCTCAGATCTCTGCTGTAACAATTGATTTTTAAGCTTTTTGTACAGAGCAGTTGTGACCCATGTATACAGCTTGACACAGACTGGTGGGGTGGTGTATAGTAATGTCCCTAGCAGCAGCAGTAATAGCTTCCTTTTTATATATTTAAAAATCACACAACATTCGGAGATCAGAGCACAATCTATTATTGTCAAGAATGATTAAAAAATACTAAGCAGCAAACAAGGAAGCACAGCTTTCTCTACATTTTCTTCTATCAGAGATCAAGTAGTTGGGCTTCTTTGGCCCTGCTCCTTATGTGTCCCCACCGTCACTTGCACATTATTTTCCTGACAAGCCTTATCTCTCATACCACTGATGGATTTATATTTTGCTGAGCTCAACTGAGTACTTAGATAGTCAGAATCTGATCTCATTACATGTGTGTCAGCAGAACTAACTCCAGGGAAGTCAAGGGAACCAAGTTAGATTTACAGACTTGAGCCAAATTTTTAATTCACCACCCAACATCTGTCATAACCTCAAATTTAAACTCTCCATGGACATGACCTACATTCCTAAAGCTTACAGATGGTATTTTAATATTCCTATAAAAAGAAAAATCTTGCATGCCAGAGAAATGTACTCAGTTCTTCTCATCTAAGATATCTGACATGCACGCTAATTCCTCAAGGAGTGTTTGTAAGGGCAGCCAGTTGGAGCTAAGACAAAGGGATAGGGAAAAGAAAAGAAGGCAGATATGTCAACTGAAATGTCAAGGTGCTGGCTAGCCTAAAGCTCAGTTCCAAAACTAATTGGAAAGTGGAACTCAGATATTTATTTTTTTCCCACATTTCCACTGATTCCTGTGTATTAAACCTTTCAGTGACCTCATCAAAACTGCACTTGTCCTGAAAAGTCTGGAATCATCAATCCTTGCTCAGAACAGCTTTGAAATGATTTTTCATGCAGCTTTTGATGACGGAGTCTAAAATATGTGCTGCTTCACAGTTAAACACAGAAGAGTTCTCATGTTTGGACATACTTTCTCCAGTTAGGCCTTTTCTCTCTGCATTTTACACTGCGAGGAGCATTGATTAATGTGAATGTTTTAGCTGTAGTTGTTGTTTGTGTATAAACTTTTGTTAAAACAAGTACTGCAGAATAAATGACCTTTATACAGACACCTATTAAGGCATTAAAAGGCTTGGCTACATTCATCTGAGACGCGTATACATAACGTTTGGAACAATAAAGGGATCAGCAGCTGCAAGGGGGTTGAATTGAATTCTTTAACAATAGAAAAGTTTTTCAGGCCCAAATACCAGCAAAGAGAATTTTTTGCAGATAATCCAGGAGAAAGAAAATAATAAAAAAAATGCTAGCCAACTTTGCAGCAGTTAGCATAAGGGTGCCATCTGAAACATGTCAGCTTAAGAGTGCCCCATAGTACCATTCTTTTACACAACCATAGTATTCAGAACTGTTTCCCCAAATAATCCCAGATGGCATGCCACAAAATTTCAATTCATTTTAAAAGCTTTCTTTGCTGTTATTATGTGATTGAAAGTGCAAAAGCAAGTTGCCATTCTCATGGCACTATTTGCATTGGCTATTATCCCCTAAAATCCCCTTTAAACAGCTACATTGTCAGCCCATAGGCCTCATTTAGAACTACAAAAAAGCCCAGATTAATTCGATCAAAGAGAGAGCCAAGTACAAAATGCACTTTTCAAACTGTATCAGAGTAGGTTCCCTTTACAGATCGCTGCATGGTTAGAGCAATGCAAAAAACCCTGCCTGAAATAAAGCCGGAGCACTAACAGAAATAACTGTGCATGTTTCACATGAAGCTTTTGGGGCTCTTCCAGGGTAAAACTCTCACTACAAATGACTAGAATAAAGTGTATTTAAATATAAATCTGTAAATTAAGCAGCAAGCATCAGTTTTCGCCTGTTTAGCTTTCCGCCACCACTTTCAGGAGGCACTGATGTATTACATGGACAACTTAGCCAACTATAGACATTTCTGAAGTCTGTGTGCATTGGAATTTTTAATTAATTAACTTAACAATGAGCAATGAAACTTCCAAAAGGTACAGATAATTCCCCCCAGAGTTATTGTGTTGCTATTGCAAAAAATCATCATCATCATCACTGGTGAGGCAAAGGAAAAAGAAAAAGCTGCTGGTATCATTTCTGCAAAATATTCTATTTCATTAATCTAAGGTGAACCCTTCTGAGTCAAGCATAACACAGGTCTGTAGTTCTACAGCCAAGAAGTCTCTAGAGGCTTTTCAGTCTCACCTGGGGTTCTGATGGCAGGCAATAATGCTGGTATTTTTGTTTCTCACAGAAGCTCCTTTGGTGTCTCTGCACCGTCTCGGTCTCTCAGTCTCTACTGGAGTTTGCTTAGTGGTGCTGCCATCAGTTCTCTCACCCTCGATCTGAGGCTTTTTCTTCAGCAGCTGCTTTTGTGTACCAAGAAGGACATTGTACAGGGTAAAGAACTGCAGCACAAAGGTAGAGCAACTGACCACGTGCAGCAATATGTGCCATTGCCTCTTAAAGGACACATCAGGCCGAGAGAGACATGCTGAAAAGCTGAGCAGCTGCAACTAATATTAAAGTAATTTGCTGTAGGATGAAATTGGATGAATGCTTTTGTTAGCCACTTCCAATGGGGTTTAGATTTTTGAACAGTACCATTTTAACATAGTGGTTGTGTTTGTTTATTTACTTCTTGTATTTTATGGAATAAGTGTTTGTCTGGTGTTAGTAATAAATACCGTGTAGCAAGAAAATGTTCCTGTGGAGACAGAAATAGCTCCCACAGAGAAAAAATGCCTCGAAAATCTGTGTAATAAATGTATATTTTTAAAAGCTATTAATGCACTGGCATACAAACCTTGTTTTACTGCTTGCAATTATGAAAACCATTATTCTTATTTGTGGTCTTGGGAACAAGAGAAGTTAATGTAAAATTAGTTATGTATTTCAAGGCTGCACATTTTTTTAGAAAGCATGCAGTTACACTGTGAAAGAGTACGTATTCAATTAGAGACACAGTATGAGTTTTTTAAAATCTGTCAGATTTAAACATTTATATATCATTCCACATATTCAATGGAAATAAATACCAGAACTTGCTAAAGTCAGTCATAATGAGATGCTCAAGTCTTTGTACAAAGAGTAGTATACAGAAAAGTGCTTCAAAGAAACTGCTCTGTCCCAAAAAATGAGATAACTTCAATCAATATCCCAGATATCTCTTTACCATAAGGCATATGAATTATTACACTATTGCAATATTTTCAGTACAAAAAAGTAGTTTCAGCCCATAGAAAAACACAAAAATATGTTACTTTATGGCATGAGACCTCAATCCTGTAAACATGCATGTTAAATCTCATTAAAGCCCATTAGGTTGCAGAAAGGTTTGTAAAATCAAGTGCTCATGGCCAGATCCAAAGACACTTTTTAGATGTCCAACTATCTGTAAAAAGACCAAATTCAAACATAAAGATCTTCAAACACATGCTCAGCTTTTTTTGCCTAATCCGGGAAATGCCTAACCACTTGCAGATACTTAATTCCCAACAGTAAAGTCCAATAAACTGAATCAGCTTGTAAGTATTCCCAGATTCAGGTCATAACATGGAAGCCAATAATAGGGTAAATCCCTCAGGGTCCATGAGCGCAGGATCCCTGCCATTTTTCAGCAAAGTCTGATCAAATGGACATTCTCTAGCTACACATATCAGATTACGGTCTGCACAAAGTACAGCCAGATGAAGCAGTGCTTCTGCCATGCTCCCCTACTAAATCATTCAATCAATCGTTAGAGTACTCTGGCTGGATAGCAAAGGGATTTGAACCTGCATCATCATCCCCAGGCAAAGGCAAACTGCAGCATGGATTATTCTACAGGGGGCACTCTGAGCCTCTTGTGCAGGTTGAATTACACTTTACATCAAATAATTAATATAGGGAAGGAAAAGACTAGAAAGAAATGCCGCTTTGTAGTCTTGTATCCAAAATACTCATCTGTCCAACAGCAGATTGTCTCCAAAGAACACGTAATACAAAACACACATGTTTGTTGGTCCTTTTGAAAGTCAGTCTTAGCAGTGATCTACGAGAGTCATGGTCTCTCCCCAGCCAATGTATTACTGTATTCAAAGTGGAATAGTTTTAATCCGAGGGATAGTGAGCATGTTCCTATTTGTCCCATCCAATCTATTTTACTTTAGTGCCCTGCTATTTTGGGTATATAGAACCAAGAATTTTTTTAAAAATCAGGTTCAGATCTTCTCAGAAAGAAGAAGGAATTAAACCTAAAACTCTTACAGAGTTGACACCAATGTCTTAGATTCGGCATCCTATTAAACTGTTTAATAAAAACCGAGAAGACAATATCACTAGCGCCATCCCCAACCGTATTCCTAAAAATGAAAATAAAATCTACGGAATTGTATGGATTCTCCATTAACTGTCAAGCACTACTGTGCCTTATAAAGGTAGTGACATTCAGCTAACAGCTCTCAGTTAAAGTCCAGCAGATGAGATGTTTCCACCCAGGCCACTGCTGTTTCCCTAAAGCAGAGCAAGCAATGAATACTGCCCAAGTGGCTGTACTCTTCCTCCTGCTCTGCTAATGGCCCACTACACAGATTTGATTGTGGCTGTGGATGGAAGGAAGATGAGAAGAGGAAAGCCCAGGTGCTGCTGTAAGACAAGGGACTTTCTCCAGCTTTCTTACACAGACATCTTTCTCTCCACAGCAGAAATGCAACCCTGTGGGATAGACCAAGGAGACAGAGGTGGCCGCAGTGAGAAAGTCAGTAAGGGAAGCCTGCTGCTGCCATACTGTAGCAGGGAGAGAGGAGACTGCATTATCTGGTGGCAAAACCCAGCTCTCGGTTAGACCACCTGTAGAGAACATTGCCTTGAACAATCTCTAAAAACCCCACACTGTAACATCCAGTGTGGCTATGCTGAAATCCAGTTTTGGCTAGTCTTTGCTAGCAAACTGGTGCATCTTCTAAGGAGGTGTATTTTTCTTGTATATTGAAATGATTTCTATTGTATGTGCTTAGAACAGATTGAAGTTAACTTTACTGATGTCAGCATTTTCAAGTTTCTACCTAATTCTCTCTCATTCATATGACATACAGACACTTCTAAGCAGTTCTTTCCAGGCTAAATCACTGTATTTCCAGGTTGCATAACAGAATACTGAAGAAGAAGAAAAAAAGTGAGGTGGTTGTTGCCAGGGAGGTTTTGTAAGACTGGATATTTTCCAGACAGCTGTAGGCTAGGAAGTGATAGGCCATGTTTTAACCTTACATTAGTGCAAGTCTGGAAAAACTGCATTAAAATCAATGGAATTAAACTGGTGTACAGGAAAAGAGGTTCCGACCAATCTGTTTTTACGGTTGTTTCATACTCTTCCAAGATCCAAAGCCTTCAGAGTATTAAACTCAATCTGATCTTGAGACACTTTATTATCTGTTATAGAGATGCCCTTTGTTTCTTTCATTTGCTCTTGTAAGTGTGAGAATATTAGATTTCAAGGTTTCTAAGTGCTGTTATTTCCTTAGATTGGCTTTTCCCAAGTATGCCATCAGTGAAATCCCCATGTCTGTGAAATGGTCAATTACACTGCTTTCTTTGACTGTGTCCCCATTGTAGATTTGCAATAGTCTTACATAGTTTTCCTTCAGTAATAACAATCCAAAATGAATCCATAGCAAAGCTTTTGTCAGAAAATCCTGTTGCAGAGAAATAAGAGTTTGTAGTGTCTTTCAGTTTCACAAAGAAATGTTTTGATATGTACGAAATCTGTAATCGTTGGTAATCTTATAAACCAGCACAACATTTTTATCACTGAATGTTCACTTTTCACTTTCCAATTTTGTTTTGATTTTCCCATTTGTGTGTTTATTATATTACACAGAACATTTCAGGGAGATGCTTCTGACTCAGAGTTGTGGAAAGGGATATCTAAAGAAGACAACTGCTGTGTTAAAATGGCCTGGGACAAACGGTGAATTCACTCAACCTGGGAGTTGGAAGACCCTGTATGGGGATCTCCTGGAAATACATCCTGGAATACACAAGGTGAATTGATAAGGGAAAAGGAGGATGAGCAGAGAATGGACAGTGCTTTAGTAGAATGGAAAAATCACTGCACCAGTTGAGTAGAAAAAGGAATATGAGGAAATAGAGCACAGCTAAGATAAAGTGAGAGATTACAGCTGCAGTCCTGCATTATAACAGAGTGGAGAAAAGGATTGTCTTTTCCCTATCCTGATCCTACTATTTTTCACCCCACTATTAGCCCATTAATTAATTCTCCCATTAAGAAAATGACAAATTTGGAAGCAGATTTGCACAAAAGCCACAGCGTGGTAGTACAGACAGCCTAGCACAGTGAGGCATAGTAGTCTAGTGGCTAATCTGTAAGCAGTTCTCACTTTACAGGTGATAATAATAAAGTCAGTTTGTGTCTTTCTGCCTCAGTCCCTCAGCTGGGATAATTGTCCTTCCTTTGCAGTGCTCATCACTTAAAGATTTCATGTGCTTTAATGTAATTGCTGAGAATGGTGGGGTTAATTTCTGCAGCTGTGAACAGGTCTCTTTCAGTAGTCTCTTTCTGGAAACTTATCATAAATGTGGGCCAAGTTATAGTCTTATCCTCTGACTCAACCCTTCTCTACCAAGGTGTAGATGGCTTTTGACTCCTCTAGCCAAAAGAAATGATCATATCTGCAAAGTTCCCACAGAGTATCTAATTTCAGGCACACGTACATGCATCTAATAGCTGGTTATTGCCCAGGGTCTCATAGGTCAACCCAAAAATTTAAAGTAGCCCCAGTTTTATGTGGATGGAAGAGTAGCTGAGAAGTTTCCATTAGTAGGAAGAAACACACTGCCTTTTCACCTCACTCATGGAAACAACAGTACTAGTTAATTACCAGAACTGGTACTGAACTCAGCATCTGAGGGAATTCATGTAGTCACTCCTCAGAACTACTCTTCTGTATCCCTAGGAGCAAGAAAACAGGGGAGACTTGCCACCACTCTGGTCACACGACAGCATTTCATTTTCCTCCCCCAGTCTGGGGCAGTAACAGAGCACAGGAAGTTTACCTACCCCATTTTCACCTTTCCGCTTTACAAGACTTGTGAAAAGTTTGTATGTCCTTCCTGTTGACTGAACAGAAAATAAAGCAGTATTTTAAAAGGCAACATTCTTTGTTTTCTTTTTGTGTTTCTCTGTTTGGTTTTAGCTTTTTGTAGCTGATATTACAGACCAGAGCACTTTTTTTTACCTATGATTTAAGTAGATGAGAGGATCCAGTCAAACAATGTTCATTGCTTTTACTTTTGATGACCTATTCTTTGAACTTTATATATAAAATCTCAGGACTTGTTTACATAGGGAAGTTGGCAGAATTCAAGCTTTGTTATGAATTTCAATATATTTACTACTTTGCACTAATTCCTTATTTCAACACCCCTAGAACAATGTAAAATGATATTATTTGAGGCTGCCTTTGGCCAACCACCCACCTTGTGTTTCCAGAGGCTCTTGTGGGGCAGCACAAGATCTCCTCTGACTCTACATTACAGCAACTAGAACAGTAGAAACCTATTCAGTTTTTTCCTGGGTTCAGTATTTTATTTGCTGTACTACAGCCATCACCACTGGAGTGAGCCTCTTGGTACAACTGGTTTTCTGCATAAAGTTGATACCGTAAGTCAGCAAATATAAGAACCCTCTAAAACTCAATTTGTAGTTTTAGAAAGCAGGCATTCTTTATTGCGGCACCGGGTGGACAGGGGATCGCTCCACCTTATGTGTGCACCGAGTTGCTCTACTACAGGGGTTTTATGCAATCAGTAAATATACATATGCATTAGATTTCTAGGAAATTATTACCATATTCATACTATTCTTGGTACTCATTAATATATGCAAATGTCCTTAACACATGCGCATTCATGCTCATCAGTAGTCTTCCAGGGTCCTCTGGTGGTCATCGATAGTCTTCCTCACCATGTCCGCTGGTTGAACTCAGTCTCTGGGCATGCTCAGTTCATTTTTGGCTTGGTTACATAATTCTTATTGATACTGAAGTAACTTATTCTAGTACATTTCCCTTATTTATTCTACTCAAGGATACAGTGTCTCCAAACTCCCTTCTATCTAATCACATATAGCAGGCTCTAAGACTATTTTATTTGTGAAGTATTCCAAGTATTTCAAAACTTAGCTATGTTGCTCCAATTAAAGGAGGCCGTATGTTCTTCTTGAAGCTGGTGTCAGGTGAAAGGAAGTTAAATGTCCAGGTATTCCTTGAATTACTTATATCATTTTTTACCCCAGAAGCTCTTGTAGACCACAAAATGCTACCAAAAAGGCAAGATGGGGCCACAGGACAGTTCAGCTGCCATCTCTGTTGATGGCCACAGGTGAAGTTCAGTTTCAGACAGCAGTAGAAATAACACTTCATGGGGCTCAATAAACCTGAGAAAGCATATGCTCAGGCATATATGACTAAACATTGCAGGACAGGGCCATTGCAATGCAAAGCCTTGTATTTTATTATTTTTTTCCCCAGTCTTTACCTAGAGCTGTGGAAGCCTCTGCTGTAAGTTAAAACTGCTCATGCTCCCATGATAAAATAAAATTAACTCCTCCATGCCCTTCCCACCCCCAGCTAGCAACAGCCTAACAAATAGTGGTTTGTTTTCCAGATCTTTGCCATCAGTAAATTTCCAGCCTATGAAAGCCTCACAGAGGAAGCCATTTATTCAGGCAGGAGGAAATATATAATAGCAAATAATAGTCCATAACACTAGGTAAGCACTGGTTTGTGCCTACCCAGATGATCCGGAGAGCCTATTGAGTCTCCCCATAGTGTAAAGAAATCTCATCCACATCTTTTGAGAAGTGGATGCAGAATTCCTTCCTGACATGAGTCAGCAATGAGCCAGTCCCGTCACAGTCCCTGTGTTCATGGTGCTGAGACAATCTGCACAGGCACAGATCAAATACTCGGAAGGTCTGCTGTGTCTGCACTGGATACGTGTGACTTACCTGTTCATATACATTCAGTACCATTTGCTATATGCCAGGGTAATTTGGGGAAAAATGCCCAGCTGTTGCAAACGTACAAAGAAAATCCTACTTCTCCAGGCTTTTCAGTATGGAACACTGGATTTCATTGTATATGATTGGATGCCAGATCTTCCCCAACTGCAGTTCTGGCTGACAAATCTCAGGCACGTGGAACTGATACCCCATGCCTTACCACAGCACCAATATAGTTTCAGGTGCTCCCATTATTTCCCATTGTCATGGTTTTAGCTGGGATAGTTAATTTTCTTCACTGTAGCTAGTATAGTGCTGTGTTTTAGACTTAGTATGAAAATAATGTTGATAACACACTAATGTTTTAGTTGTTGCTGGGTAGTGCTTACACTAGTCAAGGACTTTTCCAGCTTCCCATGCTCTGCCAGGTGCACAAGAAGCCGGGAAGGGAGGGGATACAACCAGGAGAGCTGATCCAAATTGGCCAAAGGGTATTCCATATCATGTGACATCATGCCCAGTATATTAACTGGGGGGAGTTGGCCGGGGGAAGCAGCGATCGCGGCTTGGGGACTGGCGGCATCGGTCGGCGGGTGGTGAGCGGTTGCAGCACTTATTGTTTAGTTTTGGGTTTTTTTTCCCTCTTCTTCCAAGGTTTCATATCTCTCTCGCTCATTATTTTTCTTTTCATTATATTATTATTATTGTTGTTTTATTTTAATTATTAAACTGTTCTTATCTCAACCCACGAGTTTTCTTACTTTGGCCCTTCCGATTCTCTCCCCCATCCCACAAGGGTGGGGGAGTGAGCGAGCGGCTGTGTGGTGCTTAGTTGCTGACCGGGACTAAACCACAACACCCATTTTTGTTATAGAGACAGCATCCCTGTGTGAGCATCACCTGAACAGTACAGCGCAGGGGCAAACAGCAGGTACCAAAATATCTACTATAGTATTTTCAGAAGCACTTGCAGTTGATCTGCCTTTGCTTTCTCTTGACATCTATGATAAACCTTCCTTGTGGGAACGTTATATTTTTTTTTTCATTTGGTAATATAATGAAACCAACTCTAAACACTTTTTGAAACTTTTGTGTTTCAAAAGTAGGCCAAAAGCATCACCTCAAACAGCCTTCAGAAAGGGAGGTGCAGCCCTGGCCCCCCACAGGGTATGTTCTCAGAGCTGAATTGCCCCTGTAGCAACTGGGTCATGGCATATACTTAAGCTTTGAGTTGTCAGGCTGATTTAAGCATAGTCTCACCTCAGGTACAGTACAATAAACCAATGTATTATAACAAAGGTAAAGCTGCTGTGAGAGTGTTCTCATTAAAGAAATTACAATTTCCTAACTAGAGGTCTACAGGGAAGGAAAACTTGTCTTACCATTACTGCTATTTACTTCGCATTAAGCCAACTGCCTGGTAAAGCGTTTATGAGGCAACAACAACCTACTCTTCTCACAGAGGCTGACACCACAAGGGGATGTGTTGCAGCTCTCATGACCTGGTTGCATTTCTCACCTGGCTGAAAGGCCTCCATCACGCACATACTCCTTTACACAAAATGGCAGCCATCTCCCTGTACCTCCAGAGGGAGCTGAAATCAGAGGAGGTTTGCCCTTTCCTCTCTGTGCCTCCTTCTTACTCTGGCCAAGAGACTGCTGTGAGCAAAGCTGGCTGCCGCCACCACTGTTTTGCAGGGAGGGTGAAGCCATGCTCCCCCGGCAAGATGGCCACTACTCTGTGGTGCAGTGAGGTGGGTGGAGCCACTGCATCACAAAGTGACAGCCATCTTGTCAGAGGACATGGCTTCATCACAGAGTGGCAGCCACCTTGTTGAGGGACACAGCTTCACCCTCCCTGCACAGCCCCACAGCACAGGGGCTGTAAGGAGCTGTGCACACCCCAGGTAAAGAGTGTGGGAGACTTGTGGGAACCAAGGAAGCGGTTGCCACAAGGGGATTTAAAAGTTAGGTGAGAGTTTCCCCGGGACTGGGGAAACTGCGGTTGACACTGCTAAGAAGCCTGCCACCCAAAAGCAGGCGCCAACTGCTGATTGAAGAAAGGGTTGCAAGTGTGTCATGATGTCATTTGGTTGATTAGCTCACCACAGCTGCCAGCACATTTAAAGTAGCTTTATTTAATCAGTAGAACATTGCAGGTAGTGTAAATAGCTGTTTCTTGGCCAAATTTAAACCCATCAGCAAAGTCAGAGGAATAGTAAATGTGTTATGTGCTCCTCCTCACCCCAGCAGGCGTCCAGCAAGGGCAATCTCCAGTCAGTAGCTGGAGAAAAGAGCCACAAGCAAGTTATACATCTGGGGGACGTGAAATATCAGCGCTGATATTGGCTGAAGTTTCCTAGCCCTGTAATTTGCAGAGATTTCTGTTTCTGCAGACAAGAGCTGCAGCTCTAACCTGGGGCAAAACATCCCATTTTCCTGACACTGCTTTTTGGCCTGACATCGGGGCAAGGGAAAAAAATCCAATATAGCGGAAAGAAAAGGAGAGCTGGAGAAATCCGCTGTGGAGCCTAGGCAGAGGCTAAACCAGGGGCAATGGCATGAAAAAACATAAAGCATGAAAGAAACCATTTACTTATTATATAATCTTCATGGCTGTGGTTTGTGCATTTGATTATTTTGTTATTAAACTACATTTATTGTCATTATTAGAAAATATACATTTGTAAGTTTATTTTCGTAAGAACAATTTCAGTCTATTGTATAGCAATCGAGCTAAACTGAGAAATTTTATAACATAAGGACAGAAGCACTCCTGCCTCTGTACTTATATACTTACATTTGGGTATATTTATATAGCTAAATAATAAATAGAAATTATGCCAATAAATTGAGAATGCTTTACTTTTTTTTCAGCTTTTTTTTAATTCCAAACTCCTTAATTTTAAGTATACAATAAGTAAAGATTCCAAACACAATAACTATGTTAAATTAAAGAAAAACTGTGTTTTAGTTTGGTTTTTTTCCAGCAGCTGGCAAAATCACTAATGTGGTTGATGTTGCAAATATTTCTGTATAAATACAAATCTTTCTAGGATACTTAACCCTTTCTTCACAAGTAGCTGTAAAACTCAGCACTTGTATAACTGATCTGTGGTCTTTTATTATTAATTACGTATTTTCTGTCTTTGTTCCAAAGCCCTGGTAAGGGAGTGGTGTGAAGGAAAGGTAGGGAGGGGGCCAGGTGGGAAGAAGTCAAGCCTGAAAAAAAGAGAAGTTTAGTGATGTGAAAGAAAGTAAATCGGGGAAATGAGCATTTTATGCTCATTAGCTTTAAACTAAAAAGTAATTTTTATCACAGTCAGATAATAGAATAATATAAAAGCTGAAAAACTTTATGTCTTAAAGAAAAAAACTTAAAAACTAAAAAGAAACTTCCTCTCTGGACAGCATAGTGGATAACAGCATTCAATTAGTAGAGGGTTAATAGGCTCCAGCTGGTGTGTCCTACCAGTTTGGAGGTAGATTAAAAAAGAAAGGGGAAGCAGGGTTAGAAAGGGTGTGTTCCCTTTCTGCCTGCCCTGGTTGCTCTGTGGTTTTTAGTTTGATTGTGCAGTTCCCTGACTGCCTTGTGGACAATAAAGCATTCTCTGAGGGAAAGTCTCTAAAAGAATTTGGGCTGGAAGTTTACTTTCTTTCTCTGCAGTAATTCACACAGATGAAGGGCTTCTTAATGCCTTGAAATATCTCCTAATGGCTCCTGCTAGAATCAGATATTGGACGCCAGTAAATTAAAGGATTTGCTTTGGAAGTTTATTTGTGCTTATAGCAGCAAAGGCCCTGGCAGCTATATAGGGTGTTTCGGCTGGGAATTTATTTCCATTGTGGGGGCTTTCTTTGACAATGTGTGAAAATTTAACTGGCTGCAGTTTAAGATTGAAAGTGTAAACCATACCATTCGCAAGAGTTGTGTTTTACAATGCAGACCTACTATACAACGCACGCGACTGTAGGAATTGCAGATTAAAACCGATGGGGCGTATAAACTCTGTGTTTGGCTAGGTCAGAAAGAGGTTAAAAGTCTGACCTGCAAACAAATCTGGTGCTAGCTCTACCTCACAACTGCAGCTTTTGGTATGGGAAAACATTTAAGGCAATTTAAATGCTCCTTCAAACAAAGGATCTAGTTTAGTAAATCACAGACTTTCTGACCAAAACGCCTGAAGTATTTCTTAGGTTTACTTTAAGTCTAACATGTTATAGGGCATAATTTATTCCAAAAGTACCCATGAAGTTAGAAAGGGGCCTTCAGATGAACTTTTTCCTAAGGCCAGCCAAGAATGGCCAAGCATCTAACAATATTCCCATACAGCAAATCCTAAGAACATATTGCATTCACATATTATAAAAATTCTTTCCAGATTTTCCAGTGGCTTGTAACAATCTCACATTATCCCAATTTTATCTGGATTAAGCTTTAGTCTGGCAACCTTACTCTAGGTCTCATTGTCAATTAGACATCAAATGTAAGGGAGGGTAGTCAGACCAGCTCAGGTCTCCAGCTCTGTTTATAGGGAACATGCTGGCAAGGGAACAATTGGTGAAGTAAATCAATAACCTTTTTTCTGATAGTCATTTATATAGTAATGATGACTTCAGAAGTTGCTAAAGCAAAATTTGAATACTTCAATTTTTTCACTGACAATATTAATTTACTAATTAATCTGGAAAAAATATTTCTATATTGGACATTAGAACTTTTGGAAAATATGGAGGTTCATATGGAGCCAGGCTTTAATTTTCATAGTGACCAATATGACTGCCACAAATTAATATAGCAGCCAGTTCAGATATGATTGGTCAAAGGCTCTACTGCTCTACTCTTAAGTCATAAACATCAGTTTCATCATTAACTATTAGTTTATTCATCTTCCCATCTGAATGCCAAGAAACATACTTTGTGTGAGTCATTTTGTCATAAATATATGAACATATTGAAAATTGTTGATGAACACAGATACTGGGCAAACATTCATCATGGTATCATTTCAGTTCTTGCTTAGTGATCCTTAAGGATGGGAAATAAAAGTAAATTTTTAAAAAATCAAAAAATCATTCAGTGTCTACATAAGTAGTGAAATGCCACGACTTATGCCAGCTAAGAATAACTTCACAGGTATTGAAACTGATTTCTAGTTTTATGGTCCAATCCAGTACACGTTGGATGGGGATGTTGACTAAATTCTGTATTTAGATAACTGCTTCCCTGTTTGATTACTAATTGTGCTCACAGGTCAAAGTAAACTACCTTGAGATCAATCTGCTGCTGGACAGCACTGGCCAATGAACTAATCCAGAGACCGTGTAAACTCAACACTCAAATGCCTTTGGGTGAACTTTCTATCGGTCATTGTATATGTATGTAGTTCTCCTCTGTGCTACAAATGCAAAATCTATATATATAAAAAATATATAATATATTATATAAAATATTATATATTTTTATATATATAATATCAAGGCCAGGTTGTATGGGGCTTTGAGCAACCTGGTCTAGTGGAAGGTGTCCCTACCCATGGCAGGGGTTTTGGAGCTAGGCGATCTTTGAAAGTCCCTTGCAACCTAAACCATTCTGTGATTCAATGATTCTATACTGCTGGTAGGCTGAGTTCCATGTACATGTTGCAAAGAACTTGGTAGCACATTTTGATTCTAAATAGTGTCTTTAGCAATATACTATTATTTTAATAGCTTTTATTCCCAGTATCTGTAAATAAGATTTCAGCTCTCCTGTAAATCTTGAGACTCACGCTCTTCCTGTCATATATGACTTCCTATACCCTCGCAACACATTTCTTCCACTTAAGACAGAAAGTGAGAGCATATATTTTATAAGATGCTTCAGTAAAGTGATAAGCACATTAGGTACAGTTAAGATATTTTGGCTGACTTCAGTGCTGACAGGCTGGCAGTTAATGTTGATCACAGGACCACGGTTAGATATCTGCCTATGGAGACTTTCTGCCAAGCATCAGCACCGGTCCCTGCCTGATGGCCAAATACCCCACTCCTAACATATTCCTATGATAGTTTCATCTAGAAAGGTATCCACTGAAACATTCCCATGCTCCCAAACACTGTAACTTGAGATGTGCTCTGATTTGTCAGGCCATCTTGTCTGAAAAAGGCATGAATAGAAAAGTCCTCTGTGAGAACATGAAAAAGGCTTCTGCATGCACCAGGAGAGACTATCAAATAGCCTTTTTATCAAACGACTGAACTACAGTTCACCTACACAACACACTTAATGAGCCCCATTTTGCTTGTCAGCTTGCACTCAAAAGCACAGCAGAGAACAAGGGTAGAACTTCCCATTTCAGCAGCAATTTGCAGCCAGATTGGCTTAAACCGATGGTGAAGTTACACTCAGCACAAAGATAGCAGAAGCACACAAGATCTAGCATTAGATCCACGAGGAGGAGATGGAGATCTGTTCAGTGGAAGACAGGGCATCCATAGACATACACCCGTGTGATACTCTGTGCATGTGCAGATTGGGTTTACAACAGAAGAACATCTAGTAGACATTATCCAAAGCACCAGAGCTGGCTGGTTGAGTACCTGTGTGTTCTGCTTTAAATCTTGGCTCACCTTTTTCATCACCCAGTGTCAAAAAAAACATGGGAGGATGGGGGTGACTTAGAAAGGTGATGGATCTTGTCAGCTGGCACAGGAGACACAGAGATGAAGCAATTTCCAGTGAGATTTTATGGCACCTGCAGCTCTCAGGAACTGTGTGTTTTTGAGCACTATGATACCTGAAACACCCAGGCCCCAGGCAGTTGTCCTAGTTCGAAGCCATGTCCAAGTGCCTGGGATTGCATGAGTAAAATCTCCCGCTCACAACAACAGTCTGTGCACAGCTAGCTGTTCATTCAGTGTCCGGGGCCACCTTAACACAGCCCTGCCAGCATTACAGCTATCTACCCACTGTGAAAGCAGAAATTATTTTCTCACAGGGACACAACAGGCTGAGGGTATGTCAGTGCCCCAGTGTAAAGCGAAAGCAGCCAAGCTAATTTTAAACTAGCTAACCCACGTTACCTTAGACACCTTAGTTGCAGTAGCATGTTTAGGCCTGGCTGATTTATCCAACTCAGACATTAGTGCTAAGACTGCAATAGCTTCTAATTCTGCCAGGTTGCTCTCCTTATCCCAGCTGCAACCTGTCCAACACTTAAATAAGTATCAACCAGAGGAAGAGAGAATTTAGGCTAAGGGAAGAAGATCATACAAACCTTTGGCAACATGAAAAAAGACCAGTAACAGGATGACCCCGTCTGCTGCTTTTTAGCTTGAACTGTTTCCCAGGGAGTCTGAAAAATGCAGTTCACTTTAGAAAGCTGGAAGAAATTGCACAGGTACTTTACTCATGCTAGGTATGGATTTGTTTAAATTGCTTCAAACTAAGCCTAAATTATTTATGGTTCCAAGGGGGTCTGCAGCCTATGGGTTGGTCACTATATTAGTTAGTGGGCTGCACTAGCCGTGAGCCGACAGAGTCCTGGGGCTTGTTGCATTCACGCTGACTGTCTTGGCTGCAAAGAATGAGAGCTAGTGCAGCTTCTCAGGGGCTGTGCTTCCAAGGGCGCTGCACAACACCACCATCAAGTGGTCTCTGCACTACAGTACAGTAGTATGCCAAGCCCTGCATTCTTCTCGAAATGGGAATGGTGTTGATGAGTTTTCCAAAGACGCAAAAATCAAATGTCTCTTCAACATCAGATGAGACTTCATCATAAGACGGCATTGGTGTTTAAATGTTCCTCTCGTATTGCATTATCACAACCATTGCTCTTTCATCAAACATGTCTGTGAGCTTGTAAAGAAAGTAAAATACTTGTAATTAAAGCTAGCTTCACAAATAAATTTCTATTTGGTTTCCACATATTCTGATTAGACAGATGCTTTCTTAAATTATTTTTCTTTCTTGTTTCCCCATTATCTATACCAAATTTCCATACCTTAAAGTTAAGAACATATAAATAAAGTGCAGATTATGCAGTCTCAAGGCATGGCAACCTGCATTTTCACTACTGACCTTTCCATGATTTGCTGCAGAGAATTGTATCTTGAACATTTATCAAAGTTTCTTCTACAGGTGGCTGGTATAGAATTATCCTCTTGCTCTTTCTGTTTAAAGAGGATTTGGATGCATCATTGCTGCTGCTTAGTGATGCAATTTTTATTAGCTCCATTTTCCTTTTTACTCCATCTCCTGTGATACAGCTTTTTTGCTCTTTAAAAGGTATAGTGCTGAGCAAAGTAATTCAGAACATTTCAGATCAGTGCTAAATAAATTCCCATTAACATGCTAAACAAGAATACATATTAATGTGACTTCTTTTTCCAAAACTTCCTAGCTTCTGTCTTTCTACAGGGTTAGGATACTATAAAAGGATCTATGCAGCAATGTTTTGTGGGGCCACTTAATAGTATATGTCCTTAGGAATCTAGGACTTGATGTGGCCCTACATAGCCTAGATATTTTCCTGGAAGTTAGCTCCAATCTGTTGCTTAACAGCTTTCAGCAGACGGTAAAGTTTACACCATTTTCAGTACAAACTGCCCACTCCTCCTGATGTTTCACAAATTTGATCTTATTTTCCTGGTTTGAATCTGCAGGTCATGGTGAAGACAGATATACAGATGACCTAATGTACACCTCTAAGCTGCTTCTTGAATGGCATTTCCTCCCTTCCCTCTAAGGTGCTGTACTTCCTTATATCACAGAATCACAGAATCACAGAATGGTAAGGGTTGGAAGGGACCTCTGGAGGTCATCTCGTCCAACCCCCTGCTTGAGCAGGCACACCCAGAGCAGGGTGCACAGGACTGCATCCAGGTGGGTTTTGAATGTCTCCGGAGAAGGAGACCCCACAACCTCTCTGGGAAGCCTGTTCCACTGCTCTGTCACCCTCACAGTAAAGAAGTTTTTCCTCATATTCAGGTGGAACTTCCTGTGTTCCTGTTTGTGCCCATTGCCCCTTGTCCTGTCGTTGGGCACCACTGAAATGAGTCTGGACCCTTCCTCTTGACACCCACCCTTCGGATATTTATAAGCATTGATAAGATCCCCCCCTCAGTCTTCTCTTCTCTAGGCTAAACAAACCCAGGTCTCTCAGCCTTTCCTCATAAGAGAGATAATCCAGTCTCCTTCCCCTTCATCTTGGTAGCTCTCCGCTGGACTTTCTCCAGTAGTTCCCTCTCTTCCATGAGCTGGGGAGCCCAAAACTGGACACAGTACTCCAGCTGTGGCCTCACTAGGGCAGAGTAGAGGGGGAGGATAGCCTCCCTTGACCTGCTGGCCACACTCCTTTTTATGCACCCCGGGGTACCGTTGGCCTTCTTGGCCACAAGGGCACATTGCTGGCTCATGGTCAACTTGCTGTCCACCCGCACTCTCAGGGCCTTTTCAGTGGGGCTGCTTTCCAGCAGGTCAACCCCCAACCTGTACTGGTGCATGGAGTTTTTCCTCCCCAGGGGCAGGACCTTACACTTGCTTCTGTTGAATTTCATGAGGTTCCCCTCGGACCAGCTCTCCAGCCTGTCCAGGTCACGTTGGACGGCAGCACAGCCTTCTGGTGCATCAGCCACTCCTCCCCATTTTGTATCATCAGCAAACTTGCTGAGGGCACACTGTAGCCCTACATCCAGGTCACTGATGAATATGTTGAACAGGACTGGACCTAGTACTGACCCCTGAGGAACACCGCTGGTTACAGGCCTCCAACCAGATTCTGCGCCATTGATCATGACCCTCTGATCTCTGTTGTTCAGCCAGTTCCCTATCCACCTCACTGTCCACTCATCTAACCCACACTTCCTAAGCTTATCTGTGAGGATGTTACGGGAGACAGTGTTGAATGCCTTGCTGAAGTCAGGATAAACAACATCCACTGCTCCCCCTTCATCGACCCAGCCAGTCATGCCATCATAGAAGGCATATATGACAACTTATTCTTTCATGCAAATTTAAATTGCTGAATAGTAGATCAAATGGTCAAAAAATTACTGGGAGTATGTCCTCACCTAGACATCACAGAGTTACTTAAGCTTAAGGGGTTAGAAGGGATCCTTTTGGCCAGATGCTGAACTGAGGAGGGTCAAATACATGCCAGCAGTCACTCCAGTGGAGATTTCACAGCATTCTTAGGCTCCAGTGCTTTATCATCCCAATTAGACAGTTGTGCCAACTTCAGTACAAGAAAAATTAATTTCTTATTGTTACTGTCATCTTCTCTACTACAGACTGTTTTACACAGTGGAAGATTATTATCGTATGTACTCCATTAGATTTGTCTTCCTTAGATTTAACTACACCAGTTCCTTCACCTTCAGTTTCTAAACATCTTTATCTTCTTCTTCTTTGAACTCTCTCTAACATGGCTTTGTTTTTCTCAGAGTGGGTGCCTATAGTGGGGCACTAGCAGTGTTTCAGTTCTGCCCTTTTTAACATATCACTGCTGGAGTTGCGACATTGTGTGAGACTGTGAGAATAGTTCCTTCAATATCTTTGATGTAATTCTTTTAGTATTTGAAGGAGTTTTTCTTTGTTTTTTTCTTAGGTAAACTGAGAAAATCTGATACACTTAAGTATATAGCAGAAGCACATGTGATCTGCTTTGTGTTAGGCACTGTATAAAGACAGAACAAAAAGATGATTCCTGCCCCCAAAACTTACAATCTAAATGTGAAAAAGGTAGATACAGATCCCAGATAAGCAGTAAGACAATAATTGTCAGTGGCAGCCAAAGACTGCAGTAAAAAAAAGAGAGAAAAGGAGGGAATGAGGGCTACAACCTCTGCAAATATGGACTCATTTTCAAAAGTTCTGAACGGTTAATGATTCTCATAATGTAAAGCTTAAAAAAGCTGACCAGATATTTATAGTTGTTCAGCATGCAGCAGCAACAATGAAAGAGTAGTTCTTGGAAACATTAATTTGATCTAAGCATCTAAATGGAATTTGAGCTCTCTTCCATGTAGTCATAAATACATAATTTTTTACAGTTTAAGACTAATATTCATAGTTAAACAAAACAGTTACATAAAAAATTGTTTCTTTAGGTGTGGTTATTGCTAATTAAGGGAATTAATGGCAGTGATCCTGCAGTTGCGTCATCATGTTATTATGCTATTCATTTATATACAATGCTATAATTATTAGGATATTAAAAACTGGACAAGCCACTTCTTTTGCCAATTTAGAAGATAAAAGCAAGACTAAATGAACCAAAAAGTTTTATGATAGCGCACACTTCTCCAGCATTGGTTCACCTCCTACCTTCCTACTTTCCCCCAAGCTACATGAAAAATATCAGCTTCCCCATGACTGTGTCTAGTTCAAAACATGGCCAAGAACAGACATGGTGCTTTTCAGACCACTCCATGTTCTGAGTAACAGTGTTTAGTATTTCAAAGAAATCACCTCTCAGCCGAAAAGAATGGATTCCATATGAAACGTGCTTCAAAGGCAAACTTGTTGGGCAGTCATTTCCCAAAAGTTACGGCCAACTATTTGACCAGTTCATGACATGTTTCAGTTAGCATATGAGGAGGTAAGGCCACTTTTCTGAAGATATGCATTTGAGAAAGTAGGTTTGCTTTCAAGTAGACATTTAATGAAAAAAAGTAGGCATTAAATGAAAAAAAGACAAGTAAGTTTGAAAAGAAGGGATTAATGACAAGATGCATTTCAAGGTGTGCCATAGATTCTGAGGTACAATGAAATGTGCCTAAGTTTGACCCATCCCCGGGAATCCGGTGTCACATGTTTTTAGGACAATGCCTGTTAACTTCCTTTGGGAAGCTTTTTCAATGCACCCTGCTACGTATCTGTAATAAAATTATTTTTCTCTTCTTCTTTTCTTTTTGGTGATAAGGAATACCATAATGATATAATCCATCTGCCTCTCCTGCACACTCAGTCAAGAGTATTGTCTGATTATATGTTAAAGTCTAATTATAATTTTGTGCCTGTCTTAAGCACAATCACAAGTAAATTAGGCAGGCAGGAATATAACTGGAGTTCCACATGGTCATTCCGTGCATCACTTAAGCAAAGAAGAAGAAAGACTGATTAAGAAATTATATCTACTCATCTATTCTTCTATTAAAAAGCCAGAATGACCACAAAAATTACAATCATTCTTCAAAAGCTGTCATTATATTTGACCAAAAAAACTGGGGAACTTGCCAGATGAAATCTTTTAATATTCTTAATCTTAAAATATGGCTTTTCCTTGCACACAAACCTTTTCTGCTCTTAATATAGCTAAATCACTCTTATTTATAACTAGACAAATAATCAGTGTGATGCCTTTTGTATGAATATCAAAGATTTGTATTTCTTTTTCTGGTTGGGAGGGGGGCAGGTTGGGGTTTGGGGTTTTTTTCTCTAAGGGGCTATCTGTTTATGAACACTGCTTTTTGAATGGCAAGAAGCTTTGTTAAATCAGTGTAACCACACCGAATATAGCCCTTATTCACATTTTCTAGCCTGCAATCTCTGAAGACCTTGATTCATGTATATCAGGTGATACATCACCAGATAGGGCTTTGATAAATAAGAACTGTAAGGCTTTATCCTTATATATGTCTATTAATGACCTGCCCATTATCACGCTATCCTGAAGGAGTCCTTCTAAGCACAAGATGAACCATTTCAACCAGCGCTTATGAGCAGCGAGGTTCAGATGATCACCAGTAATTCATTAAGCCACAGCATCTCAGCCTTCTCAGCTAGCAGCCTGTGACTGCCCTTAAGGTAGCCTGATGGGAGAGCAAGTGGCTCAAAACTTCCTGAGAATCAGGTCATGTTAGTCTCTAAATCACTAGCCAACTTTGAAAATGGAAGCTAGGGACTGTGGGGTTGATCTTTAATTCTTGAAGACAATGACAGAAAAAGAATAGAACAGATTCTTATGTAAAATGTGAGAATATGAAAATAAGGGGAAAAAAATGTTCAGTAGTTATAAACTTGTACCCTCTCATCACGTTCCTGGAATTCAGGGACCTACAAAAATATCTTCAAGCTGGAAAAGACAACAAATAATTCTTAACTGAGATATTTCCTGGGTTTTGCTGAAAATGGAATTTTTTATTCTAACCAATGTATATGACAAGGCAAATAAACACCTTACTGTCTGGTACAGGTTTCTGTTTGTTCAACATGATGTTGTGGTACTATTGAACAGTCATCGCAGATGACCTGGTTCACCTTTACTTATTTACATCCCTGTGTATAAAGTGCAACTGTTTTAGTTTGGCAGTATTTAAAACCCACTTTCAAGCATGCGAGATGATATTTTAATGGAAGAAAGCAATGGCATGATTGCAACGATGTATAATAAGTGTAGTTTTAATACTTATACTCAAGATGGCAGTATGAAAAAAGAAACCAAATGCTTCCGCAGGGACTTCCCAGAGCTACATTGGATATTCCCGATTCTTGATTTTATTGCGTTCTTAATAAGACTGAACAGTTTAAACCACATCAAAATTAAAATTCAGATTGGTCAGCGATGAGAAACACCAAGAAAGCAAATACTCAAGAAGGGGCAAAAATTATTAAAACATGTATTATTAAAAATAGAGTAATTATTAAGTAATGAACCTTTTGACAGAAGTTCATTAACAGAATGTACAGTTTCAAAATACCAAACCAGAAAAATATTAATGTACAACTAGATCTTAGTGAGCTCCTAGCAAAGCTTTAAGCTGCAATGAATGTAATTGTGATGGGCTGCTTCTCCCATCAAAATGACAGCTATGATATTTAAAAAGAACATCTTGGTTCTTATTCTGAGTGGCAATACTTTCCTGCATTTAAATCTATTCCCCAACACAGATGTCTCCTTTCTATCCCTTTGCCTCTCTGTCATGTATCTCCTTCATGCAAACAAACACGTACACTTTCCTCTCAATGCGCACGCATTATCAAATTGTTTTATGTCCCTAATAAATATATAATGTGTTTAACTAGAAACCAAAATAATGTATTCTTTGCTTATAGAGCTGAAAATTATTTGATTTATGACTTATGGAGTATATGGAGTTTGATGCCGAGAAGCTTTGGTACCATTAAACTCAGATATGTTGAAATGTTCATGTCAGGTACCATCATGAAGGTATTTTAGTGTCTTTTATCATACAGAAGTGATGACTGCGTAATAGGCTCTGAACTAAGGTAAAACAGAAACTTTACAATAAATCACTGACCAACATTAGGAAATATTAATAGGATGAGAAGACACAATCCATCTGGAGCCAAATAAATTCTTATGAAGAACTTCCCAAAAGAAATTCCTTCAAAAACACGGTATTTCCACAGAAGTAGAAATGGAGACATGTTAACTTTTCATGGCATTGTAGCAATATTAGACTAAGGAAGCTTAAATACTCCAGGCCCCATTTGTATCTCTAAATCTTCACATCAGCATATTTTCATTGACTGCAAACTAAAATAATATGTGAGAGGGAGAAAGTTATCTGGTATTACAGGTTATGTTAAATCATCTTTTAGCCCTTCTGTATAATAAGATGCTTTTCTGTTATGTTTAGAAAAGAGTATCATGACTTAGAGAAGAGTATGGGCAGCCAATGGTTTTGAGAAATGAAAAAAATTGGCTCAAATTCTACTACAAGTTCCTGATACGTGACTGGAAGAAGCAGTTAAATCATCACCTTGCCTTTGAATGTTGCTGGAAAATACCATGATGGAGTGACTCATCACCATCCTGTAAGTTCTCTTTCTTACTGTAAACAATATAGTGTCTGGAAAAGTACTGCAGAACAAATGTTACAACTCTTGTGTAATTCTGGTTTGGGAAGAGATGTTACTAACAAATGGCAAGAGCATTAGTTCTGTTTGCATCTCTGTAGCTGGAATAAGCTTTTATACAGAAATTGTCCTGAGAGCTAGTCATTGCTGTCAGAGCCAAGATTTCCAAAAGATGGGTTTGCCTGTACGTTGTTTGCCTGCATGTCATCTGTTAGGTGGTTAGTGCACGTGAGAGGGTACCTTTCCCTTTAAGGAATGGATGGCTGCTAAGTTGGTCAAAGGGAGAGCTCTTAGAAAGCGAGTAGCTGGAGCAGAGTTTGCTATATTCCTGAAGATAGTGTAATATTTATAGATTTTCATAGCAATTCCAAGGCTAAAACTGTCCCAAATTTGACAGTGTAGGATATATCAAGTAAGTAAACAAGTCAACACTGGAAAATGCCAAGACTCTGGGTTAGAGTGTTTTCATTTTTCCTGAAAAGGGAAAATGAACTGCAAACTCCCCCAACATCTGCCATTATTTAACAGTGGGGATATAGTATGATAATCTCCACTCCCTATTAATAAAAGTTATGGGAAAGAGAGGGAGATGTTTGTAGACTTACTTTGGTTTCTTAGTCCCTGTCTGCAGCAGTACTTCCAAAGAGTCACATGTAGCCATCTGGTTACCATCTGGGTCTTATCAAACAGCGTGGGACATTTCCAAGTAGTTATGCAGCCAAAAACTGAGCATCCACAGCTTCTGTATAAGAGTACCTGAAAGAAATATGCATACTCTAGCATGGAGGCGATGCATACTGAGCATGTGATCCTCTCTGACTCTTCATCTAATACTTTCTTTGAATATCTAAGGCCAGATTCACTTTGACGACAGTAACTCCTCTGACTTACTGCAGACTGGGTCTGGCCTTTGCTTTCTGAGCTCTAATCATGCTAGCTGAAATTGCACCTTCTGGTACCAGTGAGATAAGGCTGTACTTTTGTAGCACTTAGTAATTACAGAGGACTTACACCTCAGTTGAAGGCAGCTGTACAGATTGAGCATGGCTTCATGAATGTTCTGCTGAACGAACAATGCACTTTGCAACTCTCCCATGTTTTTGCTCTGCAACAATGCCTGCTCCTTGGGCTTCTTTGGAGCCATAGAATACCCAGAGGAATGTTATACTTCTAAAATCCGTTTCCTAGCCATATGTTTATTTTCAGTATATGAATATAGCAGGAGCGCAGTAAGCCCAGCATGAACATTTGAGTTTAGAGCCAAATGAATGATTGCATCCCTTTGCAGCTGCCATGCTTGGACAACAGGTCACCTCTTCAGATGTAAAGGAAAATAAAAATCGGCAGCATCTTTTTTAGCATGCCTTGATTGCAGCTGCTGGTCAGTTCTGCCCTTCCATTTTTCTTCTTTCTTGCTGGAAGCACAATTAAAGGGCCCTGAATATAGCAATATAACACTAATGCTCTAATCCCCTAACTGGTTCTGCTGAGACTCTACCACATGCAAACAAAACCAAAACAGAAACAAAATAAAACAAACAAAAAAGAGCAATTAATGAAATAAATCAGATGTCATGACTTTGACACTTCCTGTCCTTTCTCCACATAATATTTGGGAATTGCTTGAAAGGCACTCAAGTGCTATTAAGCTACTGTTTGAGAGAGAGAGAGTATAATGGACTGATTCTTCCAGTTGCATAAACTGGTGTAGTTTCATTTAAGTTAATAAACCCCACATTGCACTCAGTTGAGGATTTAGCCCAAGGCCTACTATGACTTCTAGTAGTTTTCCTGACAAAACTGTATGTTATCATCCCTTCCTGAGACCAAGCTGAAAGTGCCTGTAGAAATGGCCCAGTTCATTAATTTGGTTTTGCTGTTCATCTTCCTTCATGATATTTGTTGCAGTCATATTACTCCTCTGAGGGATTTCACAATCGTATGCTTGTATTTGTCTTGAGCTGTAGAAAGCATAACTTTTGGGAGGAAGGAGGAAGGAATATTTCCATCCCTATAAGCAAAAAGTCAACAAGTTGTCTGGGCTAGAGTTGGGCAAACTGATGCAGATGAAAAAAACAAGCTAGCAATATCATTTTAGGTCATTTTAGGTTTAGCTAAAGATAAAAACTTGAATATATACCAGAACATTTCAGGAGGGTTCCGAAAGGAACAGGGAAGTTCTCTGTCCTCCGGATTTTCAGTTTGGATTAAAATGAAAAATTCCCCCATGTTTCAAGAAAGCAGATCCATCTACATACACTATTTAAGGTCAAAACTGAAGATAATTAATGGCCTTCCATATAGGAGGAAAATAGGAGACAGGCTGATGGGACAGCCCTCAAAAAAAGCAGAGAAGAGTTCTGCTCTGAAAAAAAGAAAATCAAATCTGGAGTAAGTATATGGAGATTTCTTTCCTCCACCCTTGCCAAAGGAGATGCAGGTTGTGGGGACACTATAAAGGAGGGGATTAGCGAATTGGAGCATAAAAGGAATTAGAATAATGGAACTGATGCAAGTAGTTGCTCTGTAGGGGAACACCCAGTGCTCTTTAGGCATCTATCATGGCCAAAAAATGATAAGGTAATTAGATCTCTGGAATTCGGCAATAGGGTAGGTGACATCGGTAGGCAAAGTAATTTCACCTTTACAAAAAAGTAATTGTACGTTTGCTTACTTAAGGCAAACAGTAATCATTAAAATCTAACCAAAGGTTCAGTTTCCAATTAAAAGCCATCAAACTATCATGAAAAACTTGTGTGGAAACTGGAACTTTAAATTTACTAGCCTAAAGAAAAGGAAAAATTCTTTATATAAACAAACCTTGTGCCAAAAACCATACTCCAACATACTAAAATTGTCTCATCAATTTATGAAAGAGTATTCAATTTAAATAAATCCCTCTTTCACAGTTTTTAAAATGTTATGTTTGAATTAGTAGAACATTCTAGAATATTTTGGTTTTTATTCACTCACTGGCTTTTGTCCATTTCAGGTAACATGCTTAAAGATCTCAGTTCTTGTTTTTTGGAATATTCCCAGCTTCTCAAATCACAGCTTTCTTTCATGAGCAGGATTGAGGCATTACAGCTAATGGTGTTAAGAGAGCTTCCTGCTTCTGACTGATCACAGCTGAAAAACAGCTAACTGCTGAGTCTCAGTGAGTTGACAGCACTGACCCAGACAAAAGCTTATAGAGGCATGAAGTCAGAAGCATGGAGGCTAAACCAGAAGAATTTTCTTTATTTCTTTAAAGCTGGGAACTTGTAAGAAAGGACAGTAATTGTGGCTAAGCCTTCAGCGAGTAAAATCTTAAGATTTGCCAAGACAATAAGGATTACTGGATGTAGAGGTTTCAGGGTCTACATTGTCTTTGAGTGGAAACGTCACAGAGTCTGTTAACGCATGAGGTATCAATTGACAGAACTCATGAGGGGAGACCTGAGTACTAGAACGTAGGCAGTGATCAACACAGAATGTAAGTGTGAGTTTGAGTATTTGTGGGAAGAATGCCAGAAGCACAAACAACTTCAGATTTTCAAACACACATTGGGCAAAATCTGAAGAATGGACATAAACAAAGGGGGTAACATAAGACCATGGGGACAGAGGGAGATGAGGCCAGAGTAAGAGGGATTGAGACACTGACTTGCTCCATGAGAAAATGAATAGAAAAAACAAGATGGCAATGAAGAACAGAAAAACTGTTTTCACTAAGGAAAAATAAAAAAAAAAAAAAAGGCCAAGACTGAAAGGCCAAGGGAAATATAAATGATTTTCAAGATGTTGAGAAGGAAAAGGAAACATGACTCTCAGACAGAAGGGAAAGAGTAAGGGACTGAAGACTCTTAAAAGCATAGTGAAGAGGCAGGCTTTTATTACCCAAGAGTCCTGGCTAAGAAACTATAGACTTTTCATTTGAGCAGATCCAATAGAAAATGTGTTGCTTGTCAGGATGCATTCAGTAAGAATATAAATTAGATGAGACTGTAAGGTTAAAGAGACTTCTGATAAGAGCCAGAAGAATGAACTGATTATCTTTCATGTTGGGACAAGTGACACAAATGTCCCATTAGGTGAGTCTCCTGGTTGAAGAATACATTCAGTCACTTAAAAGCTCATAGTAGTCACTGAAGTTTTTCAAGGCCTTAGGGAAAAAAGCAAAAGCATGACAAGATCAGGAAGCAAAAGGATAACCTAAGATAGCAAGTGCTATGGGAAAGATTAGAAGGAAGAAGAGTCCACAAGGAATGCAGAACTGTACTGACAGAGGGAAGGGAATGAGGGTAAAATTATGCCTTCAAACACAGGAAATGTAGGGGTAAAGTGAGAATAAGATCTGGCAGAGGATAAAAAAATAAAAAAAAGCAGGCTTTTTGAGCCATACACATGAAAAACTCAAGACAAAAAAAAAAAAAAACAATTACAATCTCAGTTTCTCTGAAACCTGAATGAAGTAGCCTCTTCTCAGTTTTCATTAATGACAGTAGCTCAGAATGCAAAGTGAAAGGCATAATGGCTAAAAGGAGTTCAAGAAAAGAAAAGTATAGGGTCTTTCTCTAAGAACTTAATTAGTAATGCAAAATTGGGAAGCATCTGCAACACAGAGAAGCATCATGCTATCATGCAGTATCAGATGACCTTGAAGACTGTCATAACAGTAATTGTATAGCAGTTAATGCTTCAAAATGGTGCAGTTACAGAGCAATAACAAAAAATCTCTGCTCTAAATGGGAAAAACTCTGTGACTGGGAGGAAACGAACCGGGATGTCTAGCTGATCAGCTGAGGGCTCTGAATTGTTAACATAGAGAGGGCTAAGATCCTAAGACATAACAGGAAGTATTTCCAGTAAAATAAGTAGAAAAGCCTTAAGGTCATCATATAAATTTCATGACTTTTAGTACTGTGTAGAGTACCGATCAACTGTGTTTCAGAATTACAATCTTATAGTGTAAGCTAAATTCTACCAAGTTGCTGCAGAGCCTAGAAATAGAGCTATAAACTGAGCTATGAGAAAGGGCCTGTACTGGGCAGTATATATGTGTATTGGTCAGCAAACTTTAAGAAGACTACTGAGTGACAAAATAAATCATACCTCTTTTTACATTGCATTTGAATTGAATTACATTGCGTAACTATCCAAAAGCACCAGAGTGAACTTAACCTCTCGAATTCCTTTCTGTTTTTTGTTTCTAACAAAAATGTGAGTTAGTTTTAAGTGGATTCTGATGGCATTTACATAACCGACACTGCAGCTTTCCAGTTCTTTTTGAGTTAGCAAATTTTCAAAATGTTGAAGTATTCTGATGCTTATGATAGGAACCCTAAAGGAGTACAAAGCAATAGTGCAGGTAAAAAACAAATAAACTAAATTTTAAACTAAGTTTATTGTACCACCACCGTAAAATAAGCTCATTCAACTGAACTATTTACTTGCTCTGTCATTCGTCACTTCAATGTGGTTTCCTTTCTACTGAGTCCATTTAGTTGTTTCACACCATACCTTCAAGATTCATTTTAATTCACATATCCAGTCTACCAACCTCACACCCGGAATTATGAGCTCTTTTGATATATTTAGACAGCTTTTTATCCAATATCTCTAGATATTAAGAACATGACTATATAGGCAAGTGGGCTCTATTGATGATAGATCTAAGGCTGAAATCTTGATGATAGGAATTTTAAGAAATAACTCAGTCTTCATGCCAGGTCAACATGTAAAACAGATTCCTTTTGCTTAGCTTTCTGACCACAAATAAAGGAAAAAAAACTGTATAAACTTAAAAATTAGAACAGCTGTTGTTTTTTAAGGCATCTGGATACAGCTGTGAAAATGTGAAATAGTTACAATGCTAAATTACAACTTAGCACTGTAAGAATCTCAGCCTATTTAGTAGTATAAGAATCACAATCTATTTTTGCATAGGTCCCAGTCTTCAAATCCCCATGTAATATCATTAGTCAAAACATTTCACTTGTTAAAGGTTTCAATCACTGGCTTATTTTTAATAATATATTAAATTCTGATGAAGTTGATAGGCTACAACAGACATTTAAAAGTTTCAGTTCAGCCAGAAAAAAAACATGTTCAAATTCTTAAGGTTCCTTGACTGTACTGCTTTCCTCTTCTGATTGCCCTCTTCTTCATTAAAATCATTGCTCAGACACTGTTATGTTTTTGTTGCTAAGCTATCTCTTCCTGTTTGTACTACAAAGATGACATCTCTCCAACCTATGGATCAGAATGGTACTTAGGAGCAGAGCTCAGAGCTATAACCTTGGGTTTTTTTCAGAGAATTTGCTGTAGAACTCTTACATTTCTCACCTTTCCAGTCTGACCTTCATTTTGAACTTGGAGATGTGTAATGATGAACCTCTGCACAGGATGAAAGAAAGGCTGCTTACTGTTGTTAGCATTTGCTTGACTGGTAACAGATGTTCCTGACAGAGATAATTTTTTTTAAGTGTTTGCTGTTTCTTTTTTCGGGTCTAATGTACAAGGGAAGGCAATTATTAATATTCTGATCAGATGCCATACCTTCCATGAATCTATTTTTCTCGCTGTTCATGGAGCCAGTCCTCACATATTTTCACAACATGTTACCAATTTACCAGTATGTTCCATTCAAATTATTTCAAAATCAAGAATAATCCAAGGAAGCATTACTATAATCAACATCTGATCTCTTTTAATTCTTCCTCTGTGGCCTGTGTCAGTATAAGTGTTATATTCTCTTCAGCAACAAGAAACAGAAAAGTGACTTGTGATTTTTCACTCTCAAGGACACAGCCATTCCGCTGAAAGTGATCTTTCCTCTTTCATCCCTGTAGAAATCCCTGCACCTGTGTTTGAAATCTTTGAGGTCTCGGCTAATGAAGTAGGAGCTATTTATAACTCTCCAAATCTCCAATAGTTTTTGATGAAAAACAGTCAGTCCTGAAAGCATCTTTGCCACACAAATAGTTCCTCAGATTGGAACTTTAGATCAGCTCTGTTCAAAGAAGACAATCTGTCCTTTCTGCCTTCTCCTCCTCATGTCAGTTACCGTCTACCAAGGGAGAGTTTCATGTTTTCACTTAAAAAAGGGAGAATTCTGAACCATAATGTCAAGTGAAAACTTAGTAATAATTGCATCAAGTTACTCCTGATCAAGTTTCTGTGGCGTAACAACTTCTGCTCAGCTGGCATACAGAGACTGTCAGCCTACACCGAGAAAGTGTTATGTGAAGTCATACAGCTTCAGTTGCATTCACACAGTTACCACAGCTCAGTTCGTCACAGTAAGCTGTTCTAACAGTAATTTGACTGGAAGCCTGAGTCCTAAACTTTTATACTTCAGTCAGTTGTCCTCCCATTTGGTGAATCTGACAAGTTTTTAGGAGATTTGGGCTGAATAGTGCAAGTACAAATGTGTGACACCTTGGCCCACATTCTCTGTCAAAGAGTAGATCGTCATGGTTGTGAAGTTTCCTATGTGGGCATACTCATCTCTTTTTTTCTTTTTCCTTGTCAGCCATCAATAATTTCAGTCACATAAATTGACTAAAAGACTCTACAATCAAAAATAGTATCTTCCAGCTGTGGACTGAAGACATTTGATTGATAGAGGGGAAGAAGTTAGATTGTTGCTATCCAAATCCCCTGAGGAGACCAGATCCAGGCAGACTAGACCTGATCAATTTTCCTGTGGGCATGCTTGCTCTGGGTGAGGGAGGGGAGAGAGAAGGGAGGCAATGAGGAAGAGCTATCTTCCAGAATGAGCTGCCCTCTTGGGTAGTTATCCAACAGCTAGTAGGACTCCAGTATGTATCTTAAAGGAATATTCCTGGGGACTATATCTTGTTTTACAAAATGGAGGATTGGAGCTCCCATTCTCTCTCTCCAAAATAGGAAAAGAATATGGGATAATTTCCTGAGCCTCCATTTGGGATGTTTTACTAAGGAGTTTTCCTCACATTAAGTTGTCTGAAAACAAACAAACAAAAACGGATCTTTGCAATTTCTCTGGCTCTATGCACAGCTCTACAGAAACATGCCGTTATCTCATTCTTTCCTCCAAATAATATACTCCATGTATCCACCTCAGCAGCTTTGCTCATAGTACACTGTGGCACCAGCCTGTTACAGCACTGCAGAAAGACTGAAAGGGTCTATTCTGAAGGGCATAAACTTCAAGACTCAGCCCTACTGTCACTGAGCCTTTGATTTCAAATGAAGGAGAAAGGACTACTGTGTAGGCATGAAAATGGACAGCCAGAAACAGCCACCTGCTAGGGAAAGAGAGAGAGAATATACTCATCACACGTGATGTGGTAGCAGCTATGCTACTATGTATATGCCTCATATACAGTGCCAATGGGCAGTCTATGACCCCTGAAATAAATCCGTCCCATATTCCCTGATGGAAGAGAGGACAGAAGGCTGAGAAGTAAGAAGCTTATTTTAGCTGACTGGGTTACTAGAACACAGACATAATTGACAGTTTTGCTGATATAGCAAACGTAAACTTATTTGGCTTATGCAACCAGAAAAACAACAGAGAGCAATGAAAAATGAGAGGTAGCCAGGCAGACTATCTCAAGACAAGCTGAAATGACTCATGCTAATTTAAATGGTGGCTCTGGTGTTTTGCATTAAATAAGGACTTTGTTCTGTAGCTCTCTTACCAGTTAAGGCTGTAAAACCTTTCTGTCACGGAAGCAGGGTCTGGGCTCATCCCAGATCATGCAACCTGGGAAGATTTAATAGGAGGGATCCTGATGGCTCTGCACAGGACCAGGCCTACTCAGACTATTCACCTGGTACTTGTGTACTCCACTCTCCAGTGCTACTGACTTGGGGAGTCTGAGTTCTTCACTCGGATACAGCACCACATCAGATTTGCTCTGAGCACTATCATGGTACTGAGTTCACTCTGACAAGCCCTCTCAAAATCTGGTGCTGTAAGGTTTTGTAAAACCACCTTTGGTCCAGTAGTATCAGCTCTGAATGGGAGCTAAGAAGCCAAATTTGACCCAAACCACTCAGATGAGAATTGGCACTCCACAGAAGGTAACATGAATGAGAGATACACCCACACCAAGTCTGCATGCAGCCAGGTCAGGTTTACATGAGCTATTGGTGTGGGGTCTGTACCACAAGAAAGGCGATTAAATGCTTCAACTCTACCTGAGTTAATTCAAGCCAAAAACAACCAGCTGTGCAGAAAGCCAGCTCCACTGTCTTGCATCCACAACATAGTTAATCTGCAACATGTATAAACAGCCTATGGATAATTGAGAGTGGAGCGCACAATACATCAGCATTCTCTTGGCACAGTTGAGTACTGACACATCATTTATTTCCCATAGACTGTGTAACTTGCACAGAGAAACCAGAAAAGCGTCTCCTTTTTTTTTTTTTTTTTTTTGAGATTTCTACAGTTTTGTCTATACATACCAAAACAGCAACTTTAAAATGTCTTGTTTAGGGAGAATTCCCACATACTGTAGAATTGATTTTGAGTCCATGTCATCACTAACCTTAGCTCAGAATAGAATATGAGTAAGAGGACAAATAAATTATGAGGGTTTGGGTAGTTAGCTAAAACCTGGAAAACACTTAGCATTAGTTTCTAGGATCTGTAATGGTTCCACGCATATACTTTAAGACCTTTAAAGATAGGCACCTCTCTGGGAACAGTCTTAGAAATACTAGCTTCAGCTTCTTTCTCAAGCCTTACCTTAACTGACTCATCTTGCATTGAGTCACCCTGTTTTATTTGAGTTTCAGGGATTTTATAACTTCCCTCACCAGAACTATCTTCTAGCATTGGTATCTGAAAGCTCTCTACAGGCTTATAATTCCCAGAGCCTTCTTATTGGGATTGTTGATTCAGCTCAGCTGTGCCCTAAAACCCATTTGCCCCTTGAGGAGTTGTAAGCTACTTCTCCTTCAGTTGGTCATGTTAATCCAATGACCTCTGCTTTATGAAAAGAGATAGGTAACAGAGTCCCCTTAAAATGAATGCCCTAGAGGTTTCTCTGCTGTGGGGATAGAAGGGCTTTCACAGTTAGTGAGTCTAAATTCTAAGTTCTTGTGCTGTATGTTTCATATTGCTTGGTACCTTGTCTAGCTCTTGGTACCTTATGTAGGTGCTCTGAAACATTCCTCTACTGACAAGATATTTAGATATAGATAGAACTTATGCTGTTTAAATATATCCTTAAGTGCCAGATGCATGAAGTTATTTCAGGACCTAACCTCCCACTGATTTCAACAGTTCCGGTATCTGCTTCCTACTTAGAAAATTAGTCAGCTACGTATTATGCAGGTAGATTTTAAGGGTCACGTCTTCCCTCTGTCCTCAGCAGACTGCCACACCTGCAGGCAAGATAAGTCAAAAACACAAGCCAGCCATACCAGCACAATCTTATTTCATACTTTTTGTTGTGGCTTTCATTTTGCACTGTCTACCTTCTTTTAAAGTAAGGAGAACACATTTGCTCTTTCTAGTAAAAAAAAAACAAACAGAGAAGAAATTATGTAAAGCTAATAAAAACCACTAAACTACAAAAATCCTATGCAGTATGCCAGGAAGTCTTTTCTCTAGGAAGGTGAGGATTTAAATGGGAAGTATTACTATATTTTTACCAAATACTACTAGACACTGCTAGTTTTTAACAGGATTGGGGAGGGAGGGGATTCCTCTTTCTGCTGATTCAGCACTTCTGTCACATAAAACTATCTTTTATGATGGAAGTTAGACTTCAAAAGATAGAAGACATAAGAAAAGAGTAAACAGTGACACCAAATCAAAATTAAAAATCCATATTCTGAGTCAGGTTTGCATAAAAATGGACATAACGGGTTTTTAAGATCAGATAAGATAAATACATCTCTGCTGGCAAAGAAACCGAACTCTGTAAAATTAGTTGATCTTGAGAAGAGCAAGAGTATTAAGCTACCAGATAAAAAACATCCATATCTTGTTTCCACTAGAGAACATCCTACACTACTCTTGATATCACTCAGATACATTGCCATTTAGATTATAATGCATCCAAAGAAGAGCAACAAAGCTGGTGAGGGGTCTAGAGAACAAGTCTTATGAGGAGCAGCTGAGGGAGCTGGGGTTGTTTAGACTGGAGAAAAGGAGGCTCAGGGGACATCTTGTTGCTCTCTACAACTACCTGAAGGGAGGTTGTAACTTGGTGGATGTTGGTCTCTTTTCCCAAGTAGCAAGTGATAGGACAGAGGAAATGTCCTCAAGTTGCGCCAGGGGAGGTTTAGATTGGGTAATAGGAAAAATTCCTTCACCAAAAGGGTTGTCAAGCATTGGAACAGGCTGACCAGGGAAGTGGTTGAGTCACCATGCCTGGAGGTATTTAAAATACGTGTAGATGTGGCACTCAGGGACATAGTTTAGTGGTGGACTTGGCAGTGTTACGTTTACGGTTGGACTCAATGATCTTAAGGGTCTTTTCCAACCTAAATGATTCTGTGATTCTATAATGCCAGGAACAGTTTTGCTGAGCAATATGTCAACATAAAAAGTAAGAGTCTATTCCAAGAACTTATGTATTCTAGGGTTTAAAGGGGTAAGGCTAATATCACTTTAAAGCCTAGTTTCATGACTCCAGCACTCATCCCATGTTTTCTTCTTACTTACAGGACTCTCCATCTTTGTGCTTTCTGTCAGCACTCTCCCTCTGATCTGAGAAACCTCCATGTTATTAACTAGCTGCTAATGCTTCAAGCTAAAAATGAAGTTTGCCCAACTAGATCCTTGAAACGAAGGTTTTCTAGTTTTCTATCACAAACTAACAAAGTTCCCTTTCTGAACAGAGGCAAATCGTGATCGTTCTTTGTCCTTCCATTTACCTAGAGGATCTTCACTCATTCTATTTTTTTCCCTATATCCCATTATCTTGTGCTGTGATGTTCTGCTATTTCTTTTCAGTTTAGTTAGTACAAAAATTGAAAGTGGACCCAAACTGTCTGAAAAAGATACTTTTTATTCAGACACTAGTTACAAGTATGTAACAGAACATGGGCTTCTTCAATCCATCCCCAAACTTCCTGTCTCCAAAGCTAAGCTTCTGCAAGTAAAAGTTCCTAATGTCACCTCTTTACTCCCAGATGTAATCAACACTGAGCAACCAAAGCACCGTTTGGGGTTTGGAACTGTAGCCACCTTACTGGCTTAACATACTAAAACTAATTAACTTCAGGAGTGCCTTGTGCTGTTTGGATACGAGGCTCAGGATTCTGTTGTTTAAACAGACTCACACCATGCCATCTGAGATGCTCTAAGATAACCGAGATGTCTGCATCATTGGACCAGATGATCATTGTAGCTCCCTTCCAAATGAAATGATTCTATTCTGCTCTGTTCTATTCTATTCTATTCTAGTCTATTCTATTCTATTCTATCATGCTGCCAGCATGACAGAGGACTGAAAGGACACCTACAACTAGAGACAGGGCAGGATATGCACACACAGCACCAGATGCCTAATTTTTGGCAGTTGACTCTGTCCCAGGTCTCCCAAAAGTCATGAACATCTGATCAGGCTGTGAGCGAGTTTATTTGATCTGTCACCATCACATTCTGGCGTACAATCAGCTTTAGTTGTCCAGCTGTGGCCAGTTAACATACTTTCTGGTGCAAACAAGCAATGTTAAGTACCTGCAAGTTGGAGAAGGTGTCATTGATTTATTTGCAGTCATAGCCTCAGAAAAACCTCACATGAATGTCTGCAGCCATTGACTTCTATCAGAGATGTGCATACAACATATTCATAAGATGGTAACAGCTAATCTTACTGAAAGAAGAGAGTACATTTCTTCAGCTTTACCTGTCTCTTCATTTTTCTGCAAATCCCGAACACTTCTTAAGTCATCTTCAAAAGCTGCAAGAATTTGAAATCTTATTTTTATAATAAACACAATACCTGCAGTAGGCATGCTGTGGTTCATGGGTGATCAATCCATTTTGCATTAGCTTGTCAGACTGAAAATAATAGGGATTAGGGATTACAGGTTGAAATCCAAATGTCATACCTATTTGCAGTCTTTAATATGTCCAATCTACTATGTCTGGGAGAAATACCATTAACATGCATAGTTACTTATCCAGTTACTGTATCTTCTAGTGCAAAGCTACGTCTGCACAATTAGACTAGTAGTCTAGAGTGAGAATATGCTATATATAATGAGCAGAATGTTTCCTTGGACAATACAAACAAACCTGTTTTTCTTCAGAGGTCAGTTTTTTCTATCTATCAAGACAGTTCTTTTAATTGACTTAGCTTATATGTTTGCTATAGATGACAGGCTTTCTTAAATTCCTCAGGAGTTCTGTTAGTTTCTCAGAAATGCATTTCAGTCTTCGGTACTCACATTCTTCTTCAATTTCATTTAATTTCTGTACCGTCTGAAAACACATTTCCTGTGTTTCAGTTTTATATGGAGGCTAGTATTGTCTGTATTTCTGTAAGGGGTCAGAGCTAACCTCCTTTGCCTGAGTTAATCAAGAGTCATTAAGGACATAAAGTGCATTAAAGGCTGCTATTGCCAGAGAAAAGGCTACCTTGCATTTGTATTTTTCCCACTCCACTGGAATTTATTGCACGCAGATGAAGATGGAAGCTAGGCTAAATCTCTCTCATTTTTTCCAGAGAGCTTCTACTAGTAATAAAGGTAGGCTGTCTAAAGGTCTATTTGTTTTCAATTTTAGTAAAAATGGTTTTATCTCCTTGAAGTATGAGAATGGTAAAGAAAACAAATTCTTTTTCCATTTCAAAAATTCTGTAATTGAACACATTTGCCATTGCAAGAACTGAAGGCACAACATTTCAATCTGGCTAGCCCTTGTTGAAGAAGTATCCTTGAGCATTTCTGTAAATATTGGCATTATATCTGATTAGGTTACAAGATTCTGATGAAAATGTTTTATTAAGTCAAATTATAGTTCAGTGCAGAGTTGTTAGTACGCTATGGAATGGTGCACAGGCATATATGGTTAACCCAGCTACATTGCGACAAATGGAGTAAAAATGTATAGGAAATGGGTCACAGGAGCACAATCAATAAACTAATATTTTTTCTTTTATTTTTCACTCCCAAGGCCCTGTTCTGCAAACACATTAAATTCCTAACTGCCTGACAGAGGATGGTATCAATCTGTGTGTTAGTGCTTATTGATTAGCTTTGCTAGGATACGTGCTGCCAGCTATAATAAGCAAAAACATTTCGAGTGAAATTGATCACGTCAGTCCTTAAAGTTAGAACATTTTTGTGGAAAGTCCTCACGAAACCATCTGATTTAAAACTTTTTAGTTTTGAAATCAATATCCTCAGACCACAGCTGGAAGAGATTCTTTCTAATGGGTTTTTTTTTAAGTTGTTGGTTACTAAGTACCAATATTAGCACGGTACAAGTGAATGTGAGGCCATGGTGACTATACTTACTTTGTTATCTTTCTACAAAGCCTAAGATTAATTTAGCACAATGGAAGGAGATTCAGTAGATCAAAGCAGTTAATGCAGTGGCCACCACTTCTACATGCTGCAAGGTTTCAGTAGTTCACTGCAGGCTAGATTTAGGCTGGTCCCCACAACTAAATGTTCCAAACACACATGCGACTCAAGGCTGTCCAAAGAGCCATTCATCAGTTTCGACCTTTGTGTTCCCATTAAAACATGGAGGACATTGTGTACAGATCTCAAGTAGACTTTCTTGATTAGTTTTCTCTGAAAGTGATCTAGTTGACACACACCAGCATAGCTCTGCAAACTAAACCAATGCACGTGGTGACTGAGGATGATCAGGGGTTTCAGTTGAAAACTGTTGTACTGCTGCAAACCAAACTGTTAATGTAAATGCAGAAATCTAGCCTTTATTCTCTGCCTCAGTTTTTTTATACTGTAAACATAAAAAGAACAGAGGAAGGAAGATATATATACTACCCTACTAAGGGCAGGATTCTGAAGAGGACTGTGAATGAAACTTTTCTTTTACAAAGGAGGAGTGAAAAATCCCCATTTTCTCCCATCAGAACCACACAAAAAAGTCTGAATGTTTGCCCAGAATTATCAAGCTGTCACCATATACCTACAAATCATGAAGGAGCTCTCGCTCAATGCCACATACCACTACATCATGAGTAGTAAGCATTGTTTTGGTGTTGCTGGCTATATTATAAATACACAAAAAGGGAAAGAGGACGGAAGCTGCTGTATGATTAAATATAGGAAAAATATGTTTTGGGAAAGTTTTGAAGAGGGAGCACAGTATCAGTTGAGGAAGAAATAATGTCTGAATGCTCTCTTAGCAAATGCAAAGACAAGGCATCAGCACACAGCAAACCAGAAACCGAATAATGAATAGGCAATGGGACATCAGTGAATATGCCAGGTTACAAAGACTTTGATAGCATTAAGGATTTCAAAATGAAACAGCAAACAAGCAAAGGCTAATTAAAATTGTATGATGGCACCATCACTTGGATATTGCAAACTGTAAGCAGAATTATAAATTCAGTCCAAGGTTCTTGAGCCGTTCAATGGACTCTGGGAAAACATGGTGAATTTCTTGCGTTCCTCTCTGAGAAAGGGTTTACCATTCAGTTGGTAATAAGTTGGGTTATGGCCTAAGGTTCCTTACAGTGTAAGGAGGGCAAGTCTGTGTTTTTTCACTGAGGTACGAATATCTTCCATAAATTGTCTGAATGTGGTTGTACGTCAGCCAGAATAGTCCAGGCAAGGGTAAACTGGCAGTTCTCTGGTGGGACTACCAACAGGAGTTCCTTGTTTGGACCATCGCAGGCTGTGACTGCACTGATTGGAGCCCTCTGAAACAGCCTATACCAAGGAGACAGAGTCCCAGGGAAAAGAAGAATGCTTTATGTTACAGATAGTACAGAAAGCCCTGCTGAAATAAATTAATTAATTAACATATTGACACTATATGGGGAACAAGCAATTCATACAATAGACACATAAAGTAAACAAAAAATATATCCTGGCAATATATTGCAGCATTCTTGTAGCAAGTTCTGTATGAAGGCTGGGATGTGTTCTGGATGTATTTTACTTGGAAAGAGATAAAAACAGTTCACCAACCATACTGCTGTCTCATACCACTCATTCTATTATGAGAAAAAAGATACAGGAATAATAAAGTGTGTGGAAAAAGGAGGTATTGCTGCTAAACTTAGCTAAACTGCATATTTACATACACTAAAGCATTGTTCTCATGTGCCTTCAGCTAAATCAAAAATTACCTTCCTTCTTTGTACTATTGTTGCCAAAGCCAAGAATTAGAGGAGAAGTAAATAGGTGTTTTCCTTTGCCTTGCAGAGCACTGAGTAGTTCTGGATGTTTGGGAGCATAATTCAGGATCAATTTACAAAGGAAGAGTATCAGTTTCACCAATAATAGGGACTGCTAGGATTCATGGAAATCCACATGGATGCACAGCATTCCGGTGTATTAACATGGAGACAACTTTGAGGAATCTGCAACAGATAGCAATAACACCCACTGTTATGATCAGCAACACCAGGGAAATAAATAGAAGTCTCCCCGGCAGAATTGCAATTGACTGCAGTTCTTGGGACACTTGGGAAGAGAATTGGCTTGTCTAACTTCAGGCATTTCTAGAATGCATACACTTGACCTATTTTGGATATCTATATTAGGATGGGATGAATCACGCATTGGAAGTGTCTGTTTCTCACAACTGACTTTAAAAGAGCCTGGACGAATGACTCAGAGGATTAGGTTAGATGAATCCCACTCTACTGCCCTTCCAGGCACTCTGACCTGATGCAAAGAGTAAAAGCAACATGGCAGGTGCTTGTGCTTGCAAAAACACAGGAAGACCTAAACAGCCATACATATTCCAGCTTCAGCAAAAAGTCTGAGAGCAAATTATGCAAGAAAAACTAACAAATGTCTGCAGCTACTATTTTTTCAGAGAGGCCAGAGAATAAACACTATCAGTCTTCCAGGAATGTGGACATAATAGAGATACCCAATGTGGACCTAAAAAGCAGAGTTTCAGATAACAGATACCAGAGACGTTTGTAAGATTTATCAAGAAATGGAAATTCTACCACACTGTCACTTCATCACAGCCAGTTAAGTGGCAAAAACAAGCCAGTGACTAAAATTGCTAAGGCTGAATTAAAGAGTGCTGCAAAGAAGGAAAAGAATGGGAAGCCATGTTTGGGAGGAAGACGTCTACATTCCCACGCTGGTCTTCTAGCAATCCAGTCAGCACTGATGCGTGTCTGATATCAAGAGATACACTCACCTTAGTGCCTGTTGTGCCAGCTGTTTCAATCAATGTTAATTAGTACAGAGAGCAATGGTGAAAAGTGTAACATGCATACCAAGAACAAATACAGTCAGCAAGTATACTTCAACTAGCTCGGCCTATTTTCTTTGAATAAATTGTGTGCTCAGAAGCAAGCCACATGTTTTGAACAACGGTGAAGCTCAACAATGTAGTAGATGGGCATGCATGAGAGCCGCAGACACTTTCATTCACTAGGAACATGAGCCATAAATATCTATGTGGAGATGGATGAAGCTGCGCACTAAAATTCGATCAGCAGGATGCAAAAGGAACATTGAATGCTGAGTAGCTGATACTGAATGGAGCCTAGCATCAAACTGCCTGCAAAGTATACACAAGGCTTATTGTATAATAGAAAGCCTGTAAAAAAACTCTCCCCAAACCACAGCAAAATGCCTTACATCTTTGATTCATTTTCCTTGTCACTTTTAGCTGCAGTAGGCTAGAGAGGTGACCTCTCCAATAACTGGAGCAGTAACGTCTTCAGCTGCCACAGCATAATCCACCAGGGATCGTGAATCAGATGTTTTAACTGTTGCAGCTCACAGCCAGTGAATTAACTTAAACTGCCATTGATTTTAGGTCACGTAACTAAACCAGATGTGAATTGTAGTCGCTAATGAGAAAGCTACCCATTTTCATCATTGCTACACAGCACCCATTCTCCCCCTTCTGGCAAATCATAAAGGAAAGGGGTGGACATCTAGGTGAATAGGCTCTTCAAACACTGCATCTAAAGTCTAGAGAGAATGGTGAATTAGAGCTCCTTAGCTGCCAGAAAACTGAATAAGATAAGAAAGTTACCGTTATGTCTAAGATGGTATTGTTTTTATGAGGTGTAATAGAATATTAAGTAAGAAGTTTATGATATTCCTGTTTAATTTTGTTATCTCAGGAAGCACAACAAAAGAGACATTATACCCAGCAGCTTCTCAGAACATGATTATGTAATTCCTCTGCAAGATGCTGCTAAGCAGCAAAGAGGATTCCTTACCAAGAGCAGGGGCTTCCCAAAACGTAAACAACACTAGCTCCAACTCTCACATGCAAATCTAGAAAACAGAGTATCATGGTCTAAGGACTCTTGAACTATGTCTGACCTCTGACAAGATCTTGATCCAAACTGTTAAACCACAGAGCTCTCTCAAAAGGAAAAGGAAAATGTAATAAACACTAGCTTGGGAACACTGGCTAATAATTCAAGAGTCAACGAGACTAGAGGGCCTAATGTGGAAAACAGAGATACATATTTGTGTGGATGTAACTATATTACATTACTCAGCTCTCCTGTGCTATATAAGGCTGTGTTCATGGAGCTACAGTCCCCTTAAGATTTACCTGGCCTTCTTGTTGGCCTGTAGCTGGATACCTCCACTGTATCCTGCCAGTAATGTGACCTAGCCTCTCACCAGTGCCTGTATGCGGATGGGCAACTGTCACAGTCCCTTCTGCACTCCTCCCCACAAGGCAGCCTCGGAAAAGTCCAAATGGGGGTCAGACCCTAAAAAACATTCACAACAGAGGAGTTCATATGCCAGCTGAAGTGACTGACAGGTCTGGTACCAGGCAGGGAGGTCCTCACTTACCTCTCTGTTTTAGGCTGCTGTTGAGTGGTCTCATTTGTTTGCTACTCCTCCTGCCCATTGACTTTCCTTGGCATCCTCTGCGTACTGCCTGCTCTTGCCACTCCATTTGTGGCCCACCACCTCCAGCCTGTAAATCTTTATGGCATGAAAGTATAAAGAAGATTATGGTATTTCTTTACACAGCAATTTACTCTTTCATGTTATGGACCTGTCAAATTATCCTCCCTTCTGTGTTTTCCATAATACCTGAGTTACGTGCACACATTTTACACTCCCTGGCTTGCAGACCTTGTGCAGCCAGCTGCTTTCATGGGCTTCCAGTTGCCCACTACCTTGAGTTCAGCAGGAAGCATGCTGAAGTTTGTTCATGACATTCCTTTACTCCATGCAGCCATTTGTGTGAAGGGCTTCTTGCCAGTTGGGCACTGACACAATTTGCTCATCCAGTTTCTTTAGCTTACAACATCTTGCAGAGGGATCTCACTCCTCTGTTCATCAGGACTTTTTGGAGATTTTTGGGCCATTCTTCTCCCCATCCTCCAGCAGATGTTAACAGCACACTCCCTGCTTTCCAAGGGCATCAAATCACTGACCTTGCAGTTCATGTACAGAAATTAATTCCATGCAAATGAACCAACTGACTGTAAGAGTACTGTATATGTGGAGAAAAGAATAAAGACCAAACAGCCTAGAGGGGGCTTATTCCTTTCCTCTTTTTACATACACACCGAACATTGGAACCTCGATGGTTTGTCCAGTTTTGCTGCAGTGGCGGACTGTCACATCAACAATTTATAGCTCAAAAGTGGAACTCCACTTGTGAAGGATTACCCTAAAGTTAATCATGTTTACCAGTGACACCTTTAATGGTCACCATGTTACAAGAAATCTTTCTTTTATTTGTATTATATTGTGAGATTGTATGCTCAATACTTCCTTGACATACTGAAGTCTTTGCTTTCACTGTGTTTGATCACAGCATTCTTCATTACTAAAGATGCTGCTAACTAAAGATAAAAGTATTCCCTTAATGCTGTCAGGCTTCACACCTGGCTAAGCCTGGGGGTTGTAGCTATACTCACCTTACTTACCAATGAGTCATCTCAGAGGGAAATTCAGATCATAAACGGACTCCATGGCCCTCTGAATGTCCCTGTCTTTCTCCACTAAGTAGGTAAGGTACAAAGAAATCTTGTTTACTTACTTAGCCAGGAAGGATGAATCCAGGACAAAATCAAGATAAATCCCTCATTGCTGCCCTGGACTGCCTATAAAGCATGTTTGCATCACTACATCTGCTGCACCCATCCAAGCTGCAACTACAACTTTCCTGACTTTGTGAGATACACACCAAAAACTTTACCAAAGTTTCATACCAAACTGTATCAAAGTATATACCAACAGCCATGTAATATATGTCACATACATGGTGTGGTCACAGTTCCCACTTTTCCACTCCGAGATTTACCCAGGTTGGACATAGAAGTGAGTCCCAGGACAACCTGCTATCTCAGTTTCAGCAGTTCCTTTAACTCGCTTCCTCTCTGAGACGAAGATGTGGATTACACGAGTACAGCCCTTGGTCATGAAATGCATCCCCAGCTTGGAATCACACTGGAGCTCTTTGTGAGTCACATGTGGCCCAGGAGGCTGTGTGGCCTTGTGCTACTCTGTAAATGCGACAGCTGTGATTGACACAGAGAAATGAAGTAAAAACACATTTATTATACTTTCTGTTTTTTTTCCTTTCCCAACTGAGATGGAAGCATCATTGGCTGCAGCCCAACAGCAGTAAAACTGTTCAACTTCCAACCTCACTAAAAAGTACTGTCAAAATGGTATTAAGTAAATAGTGAATGCCTGAGCCTGTGAGGGGAAACAAAAAGTAGTTCATAGATACATGAGTGACTTTATTGACAACTCTGGGATTTGCAATACTCTGACTTCAGGGTCTCAGAAGTGATAAATAGGCAGTCAGAGTACACTGTTTGGGCATGAAAGGATAAAGAACATGCCTGGGCTGGGGGGCTATTTCATGTCAATGAAATAGGAATCAGCTGACCTGCATAAGCGTTATAAGTGTTATATCACTGGGAATCAGAAATTGGAATCCAAAATGGGAATCAGAAATGAGGCTGGACCTGTAAAGAGAGCCAATAGTTCAAGAGCAATTAAAAGATTTGGCCCTAGATATTTCTTTAAAGAGTAAATGAGTTGTACCATGTCCAAATGAACTGTCAAAACTCTATGCTAAACAATGTCATCTACATACATTCCTTTACCACATGTCTTCCAGTTTTAAGTCAGGACCTTCACCCCAGTATTATGACCTTGATTTCTCATACTTTTGTGCATCTTCTCAGACTCCCAGCCCTTTTTTCCTTCTCTTCTCAGCCTTTACCCTACCTCCTCAACCCCATGCTCTTTATCCTCCCAGTTCTGTCTTACCCCACTACTTTACCTGAAAGACCAGCCACATAGTAGCTAGAGGATGTCAGCTTTCTACTGTTCCAGGTATCACAGATCAGCTGATGGATGATGCTGGATGGGCAGAGCAGGAAGGACCTTCAGATGAACAGCTTGTTCCACACTGGCCAGAGCAAGACAGTGCATCAAAAAAACTCCCTGGGGAAGTAGGGAAGAGAATCAAAACACAAGCAAGCTGAAGGCCACTAAATGGACACTTTAATCCTCCTACGGCAAAACATTTTTAAGGAAGTGCTGAAATTTACAGGGAATTGTTCATGGGTGTCTCTCATATTTCATGGATGTGGGAAGATTCATGTTGGTCAGTCTTACAGAACAGAGTCTTTAGGGATAAGATCTTTTTTCCTTTCTTCCAGAATTTTACATCTTTAGCTAACACCACTAGAAACCAAGCAATCAAGAACAAATCCATTTTATTAGCCAGATGTGTGACTTTCATTCTTGGCAGCTGGCAGCTGAGAACTTGTAAATGTGCATTCACCTACTTTTTTAAGCAACATCATTGCCAACTAGCAAATTTGCCCTGACACTCAGTAATTTCTTTTGTCCATCTTCCCACATCTCTACCTCAACAATCATGGCAAATTGTTAATTGTTTTTGTTTTGTTTTTATTTTCTATTCTTTTAACCATCAGGAAGCTGCTTTCAGAAAGCCATCTGCACTTACTCACTGCCAACACTCAATCTGATTTTAATAAGCCTTGTGTGGTTTTGACTTTAACACTTGTTTCCCTGTGCATAAAAGCCTATTTCCTTAGCTGTCACATAGTTTGTCACTTCAATAAAGTTTCCCAGTTGCCTTCTAAGCAGGCCAATTTTTACTCTCACTTTCTTAAGCAACAAGTTAAATCTGAGGATAATAGCAACACTGATAATCATCCAAACCAGTCAATGTCCATTGCTTTGAGCATGAGTTTCCCTCTGACTAGAATCCTTCAGAATAGAAGGAGATACCTATAGAAATACTTACATTTTGAAAAATGACAGCAATCATACTTTAGAGTTCAATGGCAGCACGTCTGAATGACTTCAGGATCAAATAGGCTCCTTTCACAAGGTGGTTTAATGAACTTCCATCTCTACAAAACTCACCTGGGACTGGAAAGTAAAGCCTGGTACTTTTCTTGCTCTCACAGCATCACTAGTAGTGATAATTCTGGGACCAAAAATCCATTTTTAGATTCTTAGCAACCAGGGGATTCCTGCAAGACTAGTGATAGATGTTGGGAGGGACTCCTGGGTGTTCTCATTGCTCTCCTGAGTAGAGGCAATCACAATCTTCCTTAATAATAGCAGTACCAGAGAAGTAAAACTTAATTAATACCATCATTTGGGTGTTGCTCGACAGGGAAGACTGAGCTGCTCTGACAGCTTCTAGCTGCTAGTCTTCCTAGGCTTTTCTGCTGACACCGTAATTTACCCACATCTCTTGCACCAAGGGAGATGGTTCTCTACCCCCTCAGTGAGTGAGTGAGGCAGCTTACTCACCCTCCTAGCCAGAAGGTAACCCATGGAGAACAGAGCTCTGCCCTCTTGGCAGACTGCAGTGCCTTGCTGGTGAGTGAGATGATGAGTGCGAGGGACAGTGCCACCGGGAGGGCAGGAGGTGGAAAGGGGATGAGAAAAGGAAAAGAATAAAAGATTATCAGAAATAGCAGGAAGACCACTTTGAGCAAATTGCTAGTCAGTGCATCTCATTGCAGCCTCAGTGTTTCCTCCCAGCCTCCAAGTTTTTCTTCCTTATTGTGCTTAAATTTGCTCCTGGACTATTTATTGTTAAATATAATAAGAAGATAATATTTTTCAGTGAATAAGTCCTGGACCTGAACAATGAAAACCCAATCCTTGATTATTAGCACCTAACCAAGGTGTTAATAAGTACACAATACTTGTAAATAGTACAAAAAAACAAATAACAACAAAAATTCAGAGGACAGAACAAGCCCTGAATATAACACTGAATTAATAATTGTAAGGATAGAGGAATGCAAAGAAAACCAAATTATTCTTCTGTGCCTGAGAAAGCTTTGCAGCAGAAACAGGAACAAGGCTACAGTGAAAATTCTTAATCTCTAGAGCAAACATCCAGCAGGTGCTGTATTTCATATTTTCATACACACTTTTCAGCCCAGAACCACACTTTAATCAGAAAGATTTTATAGTCCAGAGCTTTCTGCAAATCTCTGCTTAATGTAGATTTTAATACCTTTGGCATATTTTGGCTGCTAGCCTATTATTCACTTGATGCACCTCAAGCAAGTTTTAAATTATGCTGTTAAAACAAAAACTATTTCAGATGTGGTAGACAGTAAAATGATTTTGTAAAACAACATTGTAGGAAGGAGCAGTTACTGTCTATCATTGATTTCTCTGTGTTCAGTTCTAAGATGTGTTCAATTTATAGGCAAAATGGTGGCTGGGTGGGTTTACTAGAGGGACTTCTGGCCTTGCTAATCAGGGACCTGGAAAACCAGGCTGTACTTACATAGTATTTTTAGAGCAGATCCAGAGTAAGATTGGAGGGGGAGGAGGGTAAATTATGCTTTTAAGATGAATCTTTCCAGAAGTCTGTTTTACAGGGACATCACATAAAAAAAGATGAACTGGCCCAACTGCTGGGGCACTAACTCCTACCATAAGAAAGGACAGACAAAACTGAGGGAAATCAGAAGAAAGAATCCTCTTGAAATTATTTGCCATCAACAGATAATATGTGTCCCCTGTCCAAAACTTGCTCTTTCTCTGCTTTAGCCTGAGACCCTGGTCTTTCTCACATAAACAACTATCTTGGACATTGAATCCCTGATACAGAAAGTCAGAAAAAACATCCAGGGAGAAGTAGCTTTTAACATGTGAGAATGTGAAACAAAGGATTGAATAATGAAGATTTTCTGGTGTTTCTCTAGTTTTGCAATTAGACTGCTGCAGCATGCACCTTACCACATATTCAATTTAGAAACAAGACTGCTAAATCAGCTAGTAAGTAGCAAAAGGGAATGAGCTCCTGCATCTGCCCCACAATACAGATTGTAAGTGAAGAACCACAAGGCACATACTGCAGCATGTCGGCTTGTGCTACTCCAGGTATCACAAATCAGCTGATGGATGATGCTGGATGGGCAGAGCAGGAAGGACCTTCAGTGGGCAGATGAACAGCTTGTACCTTGCTTGCCTGAGCAAGAAAATGTATCAAAAGTCTCCCTGAGGGAGAAGAAACAAAAACCACACAAGCAAGCTGAAGGCCACTAAATGGACACTTTAATCCTCCTACGGCAAAACATTTTTAAGGAAGTGCTGAAATTTACAGGGAATTGCTCATAGGTATCTCTCATATTACATGGATGTGGGAAGATTCATGTTGGTCTGTCTTACAGAACAGAGTCCTTAGGGATAAGATCTTTTTTTGTTTTCTTCAGATGTTTTACATCCATAGCTACTACTGTTAGAAACAGAGTAATCAAGAACCGATGTATTTATTAACCAGATATATGCCCATTCCAAACCAGGCCAGCCATTTGGCCCTAAGGATCTGCTGGTCAATTGGATAACCACTCAGGGAACTGTGGTGTAGATTGCCCAAATCTGTGCACATTGAGCTAAATAAATCTCTGCCTTGTTTGATGGGATAATCTACTCCATCCTCAATTTGTAAAGGTTGTACCTAAATCCCAATGTGGGATTAACATCACAGTCATGGTTTCATGGCATAGAAGACTTCTGTAGCAACATGATTTAAGACAGTTCCGGCCCCACTGGCCTTGTCACTTGCTCATATACCGTGTTGCTTTATGGGACCATGGTATGACTGAACAGAAAACAAGCCTAGCTTTAAAAAAAATCCTTGCAAAAAAAAAAGTGTTTGGTTGAACTTTTTTAGTTCTTGGTTTAGCCAGCATTCAAATTTATGTTTAAGGTAGTCACCTCAAGGTCCTTTCATAGTCTATAGAATGAAACTGGCATTTCTAGGGTGCATCTCATCTCATTGTGATGTAGATGTAATCTAAAATAAAGGAGACGAATCACGCCCCGAAAGTGTCTATTTCTCTCCATTGACTATAAAAGGAGCACAGGCTGGCTAGCTCAGATGGAGACGCCTACGCTCTGGGTGTCTAAAGTTAGGTGAGATAAATCCTGCCATACATCTGTTGCTGTTCCTCATATGGATTTCCCCTCTCTGTTGTTCTTAAGTGTGAGGTTTCAGTATAATATTGAAATGTTTGTAAATGTGTAGGTGAGGCATACACATATACGTGAGTTACTCTTGAGCTCCGTCTGCAAAAGCAGTGGCTTGGGGTATAGGGGCATATTCTCTGGCAGCATAGTCATCTATTGTGCTGAATGCTGACAACTGTCAGTCAAACTATATTTTAATGTAGTTTTTCAATGCTGAAAATCTCTCTCCCAAGTAGGATGGTGAGTGAAATATTTTTGGGATGTCAGCAGGGCACTCCTGGTGTTGCCAGACATGGGGCTCGTTCTGCTGTAACTGTTGCCTGGCATTTCAAGCTGTGTCTAGATGACCACCTGGGACATACTCCTGTCTTTTCGAGTCATGTTCCTCCAGCTGTCCAGATCAGGGACTGGGTAAGGAATTCCCTGCAGTTCCCCCACCACACACGGATGGCTAACAACATCATCATTGCCCCAACATGGAGTAAGGATGTGGCTCAGGCCTGAGGAACTGAGAGTTCCCAAATCTGCACAATTCTCTTTACCAGGGAACTTTACCAGACTTGTTTCTTCACACACTGAAAAATACTGAAACCTACCTCTTCACAACTTCCCAGAAAATGAGTGCTAGTGGCCTCCTTCAGTGCCTCAAATGTTGTTAGTGTTGGTTAGTACAAGAATAGCTTCCTCTCTTCTTCATATCTCTCTGTAAGCAGTACTGTGGTAGGCACACCCTACTTTTCAGGAAATCTGGAATATGTTCAAAATGAATTAGAAATGGGGAAGGGGAAGAAAGATATTTGAAACCACACAAACCAATAGCTTTTATTAGAATCTGAAATGTGGTAACACATTAGAGCACGTCTCAGCTTTGTACTTGAAAAAATGCACCATCACTACCAGGATTTCAGCTTTCTTATAATTTATGCCATTTATCTTCTAATATTAGCAGGTTTCCAAAATATCCTGCTGTTACTTGAATATCTGAGGCTGTACTACACCGCAGTGCACTGACTCTATTCTCCCTCTTTCCACGATTTCACATCCTGGCTCTGTCCCCAGACTGATCAAGAGCTAAGCCTACAGTTCTGTCCCTTTTAGTTACGTTGCTGTGGCTGTTGTTCATGGCTTTTTAGCTGGCCTCAGCAGCGAAACAAGGAAGTCCTAACAGGTTTTCATACTTCTTTCTCTCCTCCACAAAACTGGAATGTTTCCATGTATTTCTTCATTAGGTTCATGGATGTGATCCATGTCCAACTTTCTATTAATACCTATGAGTTTCTCTTACAAAGGTTTGGCAGTGGCTCACACACATTGAAAAGGAGCATTCTTTCTTTGTAGAATGCCCTACAGATCACTATTAATTTATCTTTTTTTCCAGACTAGTGAGTATTTTATGCACAAGTAACATGGAAGTATTTCAGCAGCACCAGCACAACAAATTGTCATTCCTAGTCTGTAGCAGCTCACTCCACAGGGGCAACATTTCTTCAGGTCATCAGAAATCTTTGTACAAAATGCTGATGTTGATCTAATTGCTTCTTTTTTTTTTTTTTTTTTTTTCTCTTACATTTCCTAACTTTACTCACTTTCAATAACCTGCTTAACTGCATGGTTTTCACAGTTTTGTGTTAGCCTTTTTTAGGTAATAACATGTATTCTTTTCCATATTTTTCTGCTGGTATCTCTCCTTCCTGCAATGCTGTTTCCTGTAAACAGGACATGAGTTTATTAACCGAAATGATAACTTAATAAGGTAATACAATATTTCCCACTGTTGTGACAGACACCATTATGCCAACCATTTGGCTATTTTGGGCAAACAGCTTGAAGTTGTCATTCGGTGTTTACTAAACCGTTTGTAAAAGCCAAGAAAGCCTGAACAAAACTGTTATTTTCCAGGCTAGCAAAGAGGTGAATAGCTGGGAGTGGCAGCTATCCTCCTGGCTAGCATATTATTTCAGACAACTTGCCCATTAAGAGGCCCTTTCTGACCCACAACCAGTCCTGCAAAGCTCTGAATTGTCTCTAGGTGAAGAATGAATTGAAGAATTTATTACAAAAATAACACAGTTGCATGTCTTCCAGTGAACCTTCTTTCTCCTTACAAAAGCTAAATATATCCTGAAACATAAAGTCACTTGCTAAATGGATGTTTTTATCTTACATGCTCACCTATGTATAGGCTTAAATCATATGTAACCTATCATTTACATGTTCTATCAAGCTCTTTGCTCTCTAGGGCAAGCAAAGCAAAAAGCGATGTTCCAGAAGACATGACAAGACATGTCATTGTAACATCTGCCCTCTTCTGCAACCTCCTTTCAGTAAACTAGGACATTGACTGATACCTGTCTTTTCTCCTATCATACCAGTAGCTAATGTGGTTATGTCTTCATGAGCACACTGTAGATGAATCCTGACTTTGTACATATAACCGTGCTTGGAGAGATAACACTGCAAAATTGTTAATTGCCTGGTTGCTTCATGGAAATTATTTGTTTTACATTGAGCCTCAGGAGGTTTTGGGAAGGTAGACTGTCCCTTCTAATCTAACATGACCTTACCAGAACTTACCCATTTTCAAAGCTTTTAGTCTTTACATTTTTTTCAGACTGTTACCTTATCCCTTTTTCCTGGCAAATATCTTCCCTCATAGATGCCAGTAAAGCAAAATAAGTCTGTATTTCTTGTTTGAATATATATTTTACATATATAGATACATATACACACACACACATGTGCGCACACATAGCTATCTAAATCAGAATGGCTAAACTGAGGACATTACTGTATGTTTATTGATGCTAAAATTAAATTCCTTGCAGATCAACTCCAAAGGCATTTCTGACATTTTTTGTCTCCTTGCAGAGAGAAATAATGTTTAATTGTTAAACTTGAAATGTTCTAAGATGTACTAGATATTGATTTATGGTTCTTACGCTGCAAATAATCACTGTAACAGAACCACATGCAAAAATATTCTGCTTTGGTGCCATAAAGTATTAGAGCTGACTTCCTCACTAGGTCATAAACCAGAATGAGTTATACGACTTAGTAGCATCCTTCTATTTACAGAAAGAAAACAGAAACATATAGCAGAGGCATCAGTCAGATGCTGGGACCGCACAGCTTACTTTACCAGTTTAAGAAAAATGTACTGATCTGCACACTTTAACATTTTGCTTTAGTTTTTTTAATTTTTTCAAATTTGTTGTAGTGCATTGGTACACATTTTGTGGTGGTGGATATAACAAATGTCCTATGGAGCCTTCCAAATGAGACACAAGAGCCTGTGTTTGCAGAGGAGCTACATGATGACCCAGGTGATGTATCAGAGTCTATGGATATTACATAGGTCTAGAGGAGCACATGGCCCTGCTTCATAAAGAAACTATGCACAAATATCAGGACACAGCCCAGACACCCAGTCCCAGCTTCTAAATTTAAATAGACTTCCAAGTCAGAAGAAGGGGAGACAGTTAACTTCTGGCTTCATAAAGAAGGATGAGGACTTGAGACTGAAGAGCTGAGCTGTGTGAAAGTGGTCTTTATTTATTGTCCTTTTGAAATCAAAAATAGCTTAAGAGGTGCTTATATTGGAGTTGTGGTGGTGCTTGATTCCGGCAGAAGACAGGACCAGCTTATGAAATGTTCCCTGAACCTGAAGAGATTGCTGAGTGAATGCACTCATTTGGGTAGATGCTTCCTAGAAAGCACCACTGGAAAGGCTGAAGGGTACTGGTATGCTGAAGGGTATACAATCTACTTGCAAATTGCATTTCCAATCCTATCTTTTGTTCCTGCTATATCCAGTGGTAACTGTTGCTCTAAGTAGTACCTTAAGTTACTGTAATGGGCACAAATTTAAAACGTGTTTTTTTTTTTTAAATTTTGCCTGTTACGCTATGCATTTGGTAGATTTTTATTTTGCTTCCTGCCTCAAGTGTTAGTCTAACATTACAGTCATGCGCTGCTCCAGGGAAGAATACAGCGCTTTCTTCAACTCACACAGCTGTGAAGATGTGGCAGTCAGGAGGCCAGCAGGAGAAAACATGACCTAGTATTTAGAGCACTAACTTAGTTTCAAATACCTACCCTAATATAAATTCCCTGTAGGCCTAAGGAGAGGTTACTCAACCTCTCCACAGTTCACTTTCCCTTCTGTAAAATAAGAATAACAGTGAGTCCCTGTCGCTCAGAAGTAACCTTAGGGAAATCATATCATAGGTTAAAGGGTAGTTAGATAGGGTGGTTGGAACTACCAGCTTTCTTAGGTAGATGTAAGGCAAGGGGCTACAGTTTCCATCACAGGATAGAAGCTCACATAAGCTTTAAAAGGAGAAGTCTAAGGATAGCAACACAATAATAGCAATAGTCTAATACAATAGAATATTGTATTAACCACTGTCAAATCTTTTATTGCCTTTTGCTTGTAACATCCTCACTGTTTGCAGACATCTCTACCGATTGCCAAAGATCAGATCTTGCATTACCTAGTTTTGCCATCAATTAGAGTTGAATCAGCCTTTGTGTGTCTACATCATTATCATATTTAGATGTTTATGCACACAACAAGAAAAGCAATATTTCATTTGAAAGAATCTGATTCAACATCTATAGACAGCTTTCTTTCTATAGAGTCTTGCAAAGTAGGTCAGTAAGTCAAATCACCGAAAACACATTGCTTTTCCATGAATTGTTGAAAGCAGGCAAAAATAACTTCATTTAATGTATTTCCTGTTTATGAAATCACTTATTGACAATGTAATTTTATTTCTTGCTGAATCCTTCTTAATCATCTAAGTCTACTAGAGAAAAATTGTACAGTGGAAGATGATGCTTCTCACTGAAACAGTAAACTTGGTTCTCTGTACCCTTAAAAGTATAGGCTTTTTGTTTGGTTGGTTTTTTTTATTTTATTTTATTTCTTGTAGAAAATCCAGCATGCTACAGAGTGGAAAAAAATTGCTATAAACACAAAAATTAGAAAATCTTTCATCACCAAGTTCACAGTTCCAACTTCATTGCCTTTCTTGGCATCTGTGGAGGTTTTGCTTGAGTGAAAACTAGACTCAGGCTCACAGCTGAGGTGGGAAGTGACAGCTATGGAAGTCAGAGGTCTTAGCAGTAAAATTCAAGCCTGGGAAGCAAAGGTTTTACCATATTTTACTATGCTCTTTTTTCCCTTTACCTCTTGTAGTTGCAACTTCAAATACATGTAAGAATGGGTTAGCTTAGAAGAAGCTCTGCTCTTGTGAAAAGTTTGCGGTATTAGAGATAAGTTGAGCATTTCACAAGCTAAATATTTGTAGAAAATAATCTTCCTCTTTAGTTCAAACCGTTAATTCTCCCTGGGGTCAATAAACATTTTCAATTTTTTTCTTTTCCTGTTACAGCCTTCACCAGAATACCAAAATACTTCGCAGGTATAATTCAGTGAAACAGCTTTTTCTTCTCTTTTGGATCTTATTGGGAAAGTAACATTTCTAAAAAACAACATTTTCAGGGTTTTTTTGGCCAGAACCAAGCAAAAATCTTACCTCTGGAAACTCATTTTCAAGACTTTTAAAGACTCTTACATTTAGATAAGCTTGTTTAAATACAGTATGCAGCTCACCTTGCTTGTGCATCTCTGTCTTCTTCTTCTACCTTTCCTTATTTCCCTGAATTACTATCTCTTCTCACAGCCTCATCCACTGTAATTTTGTACCTTTTTATTTGCCCTTCATTCTTGCCAAAAAGTTATTCCCTTAGGACCTTCATCCATTGGCAATACAATTTGTTTGCTTGGGAAGTAAGCAGATGTAATGTAAGACGGAAGGGTCTGAGAAGTTTTGTTTAAGGTATTCTATGAATGTCAGAAGATTATACAGAGCAACAAATAGCTTTTGTGAGTGATTTAATGCCAAAACATAACATTTTATGTCTTCAATGTAGTTCTTCCTTTCTGCTAAAAAAAAAAAGAAAAGATAAATAAAGAGTACAGAAACACAAACAGAAATAAATAAGAAGAAGCTATTATTGTTAATTTCTTTGCTCCTCTCTGATTTTTTTTCAATGTGAGCAGAGGAGCAATAAAATTAAGAATGCATAAACTGGCAAAAGCATGATGGCAGATCGGAGACCTGCAAGGAACATCTGAAATGATATGCTGTCCAGGGAAAGGCTGGTCATAGTGGTCAGTAACAGACAAGAATGGAAGCCAGGAAAGAAATGGGGAATATGCATACCACCCCCCAGCTGAAAGTGGGAAAGGAAGGGCAGTATAGGATGGATGGGCTGTGAGGAAGAATAATGGAGTTGGGGAAGGTGAGAGCCAAGGAGACTGAAGAAGGGAGCAGCTAACCATGCTATTCAGCAAAGGGCAGCAAGTTTCCAGCTGGTTCAAGGCATCCACATGCTATTCGAGATTACTAGCCTATGACTGATGTTGTCTTCGTCCCATAGACTTTGCTTACAAAGCCTCCTTCCCACTGGTGATCAACATGTGGAGTTCTTTGCCAAAGGGTGTGCCATCTGGGAAAAATCCTCACTCTGGGACCAAAGAGAAAACTGCCTGTGACTTGGGTATGACTATTCACTGTTTGTACTGAGTGCTGCCTAGAACGTGGTGGCTGCACGTACTCTGTGTACCATACAGTCTAGATAACACAAACAATAAGCAACAAGTTAAGTACATCAAACCCTGCATGCTCAACAGAGAGATTCAAAACAGTACAATTTGTCTATTGTCTTTTTTCTTTCCATAATAAGCAACAGTCTTTCTTTGAGGGGTTGATTGGCACTGTAGGGTTCACCTAGAAAATAATACCAATGACAACAAATAATTTTAATGACAATTCTCACTGTGGTGTTTTGGTTTAAGCATTACTCCAGTCAGTGTTCCTAGGAATATGTAAGCAGAGTCTTGATAAGAGTCTGGAATTCTTTGAGATCCTGAGTGGAAAACTGTTGTTAGATTCTGTAGGCTGTTCAGATCTGATCTATTTACTTCAACTGAATTTCTAGTAGATTCACTTTTGATTCCTCTGTTCTGTAATCACAAATCCATTTATTGCAAGGAAAGCCATAGAGCAAGAACATTATTCTTATTATTCTGTATTACTCAAAAAGAAGGCACTATATAAAAGGTGAGGTAGTTCAGTTTATGACACTTTCTGTCTTCCTTTTTTTTTTTCTGTGTGTATGTGTGTGATTTGTGAGTACCAGAAAGTTGCCTGTTATAGAGTTCCTTGTTTATCCTGTAATGGGGTTTTGTAGGACATGCTATGGCATGTTACTCTCTTCCAGGTCATTCATGTGTTATTTATTGCATGAATTTCAGGAGGTTCTTAGTAGCTTATGTGAAGTAAAGGAGTAGTCTCAAGCCATTTACTCCTGACAGGTGTCCACGTTAAAAAAAGCCCTCTGCATATTTGGTAGCTGAAGGTCAGTCGTAAAAGTTTCATGGAAGAATCACAGAATCACAGAATGGTTGGGGTTGGAAGGGACCTCTGGAGGTCATCTCGTCCAACCCCCTGCTTGAGCAGGCACACCCAGAGCAGGGTGCACAGGACCGCGTCCAGGTGGGTTTTGAATGTCTCCGGAGAAGGAGACCCCACAACCTCTCTGGGAAGCCTGTTCCACTGCTCTGTCACCCTCACAGTAAAGAAGTTTTTCCTCATATTCAGGTGGAACTTCCTGTGTTCCTGTTTGTGCCCATTGCCCCTTGTCCTGTCGTTGGGCACCACTGAAATGAGTCTGGACCCTTCCTCTTGACACCCACCCTTCGGATATTTATAAGCATTGATAAGATCCCCCCCTCAGTCTTCTCTTCTCTAGGCTAAACAAACCCAGGTCTCTCAGCCTTTCCTCATAAGAGAGATAATCCAGTCTCCTTCCCCTTCATCTTCGTAGCTCTCCGCTGGACTTTCTCCAGTAGTTCCCTCTCTTCCATGAGCTGGGGAGCCCAAAACTGGACACAGTACTCCAGCTGTGGCCTCACTAGGGCAGAGTAGAGGGGGAGGATAGCCTCCCTTGACCTGCTGGCCACACTCCTTTTTATGCACCCCGGGATACCGTTGGCCTTCTTGGCCACAAGGGCACATTGCTGGCTCATGGTCAACTTGCTGTCCACCCGCACTCTCAGGGCCTTTTCAGTGGGGCTGCTTTCCAGCAGGTCAACCCCCAACCTGTACTGGTGCATGGAGTTGTTCCTCCCCAGGGGCAGGACCTTACACTTGCTTCTGTTGAATTTCATGAGGTTCCCCTCGGACCAGCTCTCCAGCCTGTCCAGGTCACGTTGGACAGCAGCACAGCCTTCTGGTGTATCAGCCACTCCTCCCCATTTTGTATCATCAGCAAACTTGCTGAGGGCACACTGTAGCCCTACATCCAGGTCACTGATGAATATGTTGAACAGGACTGGACCTAGTACTGACCCCTGGGGAACACCGCTAGTTACGGGCCTCCAGCAAGACACTGCCCCATTGATCATGACTCTCTGAGTTCTCTTGTTCAGCCAGCTCTCTATCCACCTCACTGTCCACTCATCTAACCCACACTTCCTAAGCTTATCTATGAGGATATTATGGGAGACAGTGTTAAAAGCCTTGCTGAAGTCAAGACAAACAACATTCACTGCTCTCCCTTCATCTACCCAGCCAGTCACGCCATCATAGAAGGCTATCAGGTTGGTCAAGCATGACCTCCCCTTGGTGAATCCATGTTGACTACTTCTGACAACCTTCTTTTGCTCTACAAGACTGGAGATGACCTCCAGAATGAACTGTTCCATCACCTTTCCAGGGATGGAGGTGAGGCTGACTGGCCTATAGTTTCCCCGGTCCTCCTTCTTGCCCTTTTTGAAGACTGGAGTGATATTGGCTACCCTCCAGTCCTCAGGCACCTCTCCTGTCCTCCATGACCTTCAAAGATGATGGAGAGTGGCTTAGCAACACCATGTCATAGCTCCCTCAGCACTCGTGTGTGAATCCCATTGGGGCCCATGGATTTGTGAGGATCCAGTTAGCCCAAATGATCTCTAACCCAATCCTCCTCAACCAAGGGGAAGCCTTCCTTTCTCCAGATTTTGTCTCTCACCTCTGGGGGCTGGGATGCCTGAGGGCCAGCCTTAGCAGTAAAGACTGAAGCAAAGAAGGCACTCGGTAACTCTGCCTTCTCTGCATCCCGTGTCACCAGGACACCCACCTAATTCAGCAGTGGGCCCACAGTTTCCCCAGACTTTCTTTTACTGCTGATGTATTTGAAGAAGCCCATGTTATCCTTGACATGTCTTGCCAGATTACCCCTTAAACAGATCCTCCTGTTTATTCCCCATGCTGCGTGTGCTTGTGTACAGGCATTTCAGAGATGTAATTGAACAGCAGGTTTCCCTGGAGGGGTGCACCAGGACCCACTATAGCCATGCACACCCTTGAGGTGGTTGGTCTTCTGATTGTCATCTCATGAGGCAGCTAAGGCACCTTTGTCGCTGCTGTGGTTGGCCTGGCTTATTCCCCTGTTGGATGCGATGGCATTAGCATTGCCACTTTGGACCCCACCCCCCAAGTCCTGAATGAATTTGAACCTCCTCTTAGGTCAGGGTCTGTGTACTTTGGCACATCAAAACACTATAGTTTTCTGCTATTCTTGCTCAGAGATAATAAAAGGCTTCATTTTTAGAACAAACAGACCTGTATCTTTCATAAGCACTAACACCTTGAGATCAACATACCCTTACAAGACTTTTATTAACTGTGACACAGAATACATTGAAATGATTAAGATATCCATCCAATTACTACTGAGAAAAAAATTTCTAATAAGAACAGATTTGTAAAGTGATTTAGAGAAATTAGGTTGCAGGTGTCTCTGCATTCTTGATGCTATCATATTTTAATATGATTGTGAACAATGTTAGGAACAATAAGGGAGGTTAAATCAGCATCAGCCCACATGGTGCTGAACATAGTTTGCCTTGAACTGTAGTGGTTGTTGGCTTTCTTCAGCATGGTTATACAATGCTTCCTCCTCCATCCCCAACATGTTGCTAACCACTATCCAACAGAGAAGTAAAAATATTAGAAATGATTTCTGAATTAACTTTAACTTGAACAAATGATGACTTCTGACTTTTTACTAGCCTTTGTTTGTGAGGAAGCTTTGTATGCTAATGCTTTCTTCGAACTGTTTTCAATATACCACAAGGAACAGAAAGTCAAAGTTCTTGCATCCCTTACTAGACCCAAATTTTACATGAAAAGCTGTCAAAACAAACTCTCAGCCTAATCCATTTTCGTTTTGAGTCACTGTCTGCACTCATTTTTTGCATAGTCCTGACTTTCATTTCCTCCAACTTCAGTTTCAGCCCATCACATGAGTAACAAGGAAGACAGTGAAATTACTTGCCCAGAGTTTCCAAGCTCTCTTAGCTGTACTGTAGTTTATTTTGTCTCCAGGATGAATATTATGAATAACAATCATAGTACAATCTATGCAGTATGGAGTGGTGTTTTTTCCAAATTCTGAAAAAAAAAGGAGTGAAAAAATGCAATTGGGCATTAAAAAGAACAGTTGGTCTCCATCTTCTCTACCCAGATGGAAGCATCCCACAGACCAGATCTGGTCTGTAGACCATCAGTTACAGTGCAGTTAAATAGAAGTATCTCTCCTCTGAGTACTAAAAAAAGAACTAAATAAATATCTGCAAATTACATTATAAATAGTCTCATTACTTTTCCCCATTTTAATTGAAAATGGGCTTTTATTTAAAATTTATCAATTTTTATCTCATAAAAAGCCTATGATATAAAAAAAAGAATAAAATTGCATTTAATGACAGAATAGGATTCAGAGTGTATATATGTCCTCTCAGAGTACCTGAAATCCTCCAAAACAATGGTTAGAGTAGGAGAGATACTATGTTGCACAGCTGGTTGATTGAGCTTTTATGAGTGTGGTTAACAAAGAATAGGAACACTGTGCAACACAGGATTTGCCTGGAAAAAAAAAATATCACAGGCAAAATATAGACGATTTGTCCAAAAATATGTGGCAATGGAAGACATAGAACTGTTATAATCACATTGAGTACCTCTACTTAAGGACATAATGAAATTGCAAAATGATCTAGTCATGGTTGGATTTTAAACCCTGCGGCACTGAAAGTGCCCTTGCCATCCAACCCCTATAAAAGAGCATTTGATCTAATAGGAAAAATCTAGTGCTGAGAATGCTGTGGTCCATTTCAGTTTCTACTGTGGCTAATCATGTTTTGCAATTAAATATACTTTGGAAATAAATGAATGGCAGGATGATCAGAAGCACGGAACTTCCTTAAACTTCTTGTCCCAGAGGGCCTCCCATGGAGGTAATTCTGAAGTAGTAGAAAATAGCATTTCCTACCTCTCCACATGTCCCTCTGGCCGCACTAGGTTGCAAGGGGAAAACCAACCTGAGAAGATGAACCTGAATCACACATGTGCTTTAAGAGTGCCTTTTTCACAAACACCCCTCCTGAGCTATATGAAGTTGATTTTAGCAAAAGCACAGGATTGGGACCAGATAGTTATACTGGACCAAAGTCCACCACATTTTTCTTACCTTGAGACAAATACCCTAGACGTAAGGATAACCCTCAAAACAGTTTCCCTCTTACCAGTTCTGGCCTGGAGAGGACTATTCATTCAACTTACTTTAATCATCAGACTTTGGATGAATAAGTTAGGACACCATTCTCCATATGTAGTCAATGGACAGAGATGGGCTGCTCTAAGGGGTGGTGTAGATACATTCCACATGAAGTCAGGCACTTAACTGAATCACCCTGATCAATGGAGAATTAGGTATCTAATCTCCAGAAGGCAACTTGGATTGCAGGGGACCAAAGCTTTTTCTCAGAAATGCTTCTCTCTCTCTCCCCCCACAATCTCTCCCCTTCTCTCTCTCTCCCCGACCTGCTTTGATTACTTAAGGGAAATAGGACAGCTCTGCTTTTTTATTTACCCATCTTGGTTAAGTGCCTAAGTCAGATGAGATAAAATCAGGTCTAGGCCCCTAAGTTAGAGATCTAAATGTACATGCTGAGAGTAAACAGTGTAAATACCTGCTATACTAGCATGTGATAAACATGAGCTCCTCATTTAGTAAGGAAATATCATTCTCTTATTGTCTTTGGCCATCTGCACAAACAAGTCTTCATAAATATTCTCAATTAATGTATTTATCGCCTAGCTAAATTAGCAGCACTTTTTATGATTGGAATATTTCAATCAGCAGCTGAGCTCTTTGTACTGTGTGTTCCTTTGTAACAGATAGTCTATCACTGTCTTACTCCGTTAAGCAAATGGGAGACTCAGTTTTGCTGTAAATATAAACAGAATTAATACCAGCAACACAGATCTTGAAAAGCTTTAAAACCAGGCGGGGTGGTTAGCCATTGTCACACAGCCCAAGAAGATGGTGGGACATGTGGCAATGTAAATTAGTGCTCAGCTATGTGGAGCCCCATCTTCCCTTAGCTAACACTTCAGTGAGTTACTGTGGTCACCACTTGGACAGCAAATGTGAACAATGTAGTTTCTTTAAATAATATAATGGGGCACCTGAATCTGGGTGATCAAATTTAAAATGTAGAAGCACAATGTCACCTAATTTTATCTGTGAAGCCAGGTTGCAGCCAGTGACATGCCTTCAGAGGTCTACCACAACAACAAAGACCAGAATCCGACGTTATATAGTATCCCATAACAAAAAAAAAGAAAAAGGCAGAAGTACTAGGTTGGAAGCAATGCAAGAAAGAGTGACAGTGTGCTGAGCTGAGTGATAAATTCATAACATATTTTGTCCTTAATGAAAACATAGCTACTTTGTGAAATAGTAGGAAAAATGAAGCAATACAAGGAGGGAAAAGTTATATGTCTAGTTTTTTTGTGTGAAAGTATGTGTGGTATGTTCTCAGACTGACTAAAAAAATTTAAGTGCATTTTTAACTGCACGGCTCCAACATCACAAGCTTGTTTTGGTTCTGCTTCACAAAAGTTATAAATCTGCTCCATCTAGTTAGGAATGTTTTTGACTCATTTACATAGAGCCCACGGCTAGAATTTATGCTTTTCTCTATGTCTTTCAAAAAAATCCCATCACTGTGGAAGTAGCATCAGAAAGAGCTTCTGTGCTGTTCCTGACTGCAGCACAGTGCGTGATAGAGAGCTGCTGCCTGTCTCCTGAGGTCTCCTGAGCCTGTCTCCTGAGAGATTCGTGACTGAGAACAGCATCGGTGGAGATCCTCTTTGAAGAAGAGACAATCTCCTAGCTTGGTAACGTTTGCAATGAATACCAATAGTTTGGATAAGCACTTGATTTTTGTCATAAAACCTTCATTATAGTGAGTATAGATGCTTCAGCTTTACTGAGTTTCAGAGGTATTTTTAAAGCACATCCAGAAGCTGAACCTGAGAGGTTACTACACGCTCTTCACTCTTTCATATTTTCCCATTAGTTACCCATCTCCACATATCATGATGGCATTTCATCCATCCCATATTGCCACTTTCGTGTGTCATGAAACTTATGGCAAAATTAGTCCCAGCATATCCCTTGCAGCAGACCAGTAATTGAGGTCAGCTGTGAGCAAATCAATCTTTTGTCACTTCTGCCCTGCCTCACTTCAAGTATATACATGTACATTGATTCATCCTGTGCATTGCTAAAGCTCTCTCCATCTCTTCCAAAACTGACGGACAAATTAGTGGCAACAAAATTTCAAAGTTTCAAAAATCATGTGAGGCATACAGGTGTGAAAATTCTGGGGAAAATTTCAACATGAAAACAAAAACCCCACTTTCACATGTCTGTTTCATAACTGACACATTGCTTTGGATTGCTCTATCACAGTTACCTCCCTCATGGTAGTCTATTCTTCCTAGTGGTTTCCACACAGATCTGACAGGCAATGCAAAAGTCCTAAGCAAGGAGATTGTCTACACAGAGCAGCTCACAGCCACCATAGAATAACTCGCCATGGGAAAATACTCTGTTGTAATAAAAAAATAATGACAATCATATTTTGAAAATGAAATAATTGCTAAAATCATAAATAATTCCACAGGGTGGAGTCACTCTAGACAAATGCTCACACAATTGTCCTTGCCACGGTAATGAACTTGGCCCTGCACAGGCAGGGCCTTTCTGGAGTCACGGATGAGAGCCCAGTCAGCACCGAACAACAGAAGCTAAAACAGGCCAAGGTACTCCTGCCAACCCCATCATCATTCACAAGGTAATACAGGGTAAAAATGAAGAGAGCAAGTGGTGGTAAGGCCCCATACAATTGTTTCTTTTTGATGAAAAAACAGGGAGGAGAGCTTAAATAATTCACAGTAGAGCTACTAAAGTATGCCACAGCAACACGGGTTTTATGACTCCCATCTTGCACTTTCACCATCCAAACAAGATTCTTTGTTTAAAAACTTAAAAAACATGTTACTTCAAGTATGTTTATTGGTAGGCAAGCTTCTATTTCACTCTGGTCAAATTCCAAACTGGATAATTACAGCCTGTCTGCTGAAAACTCCCACCATAATTTTATTTGGCTCTAGTGTTCTAAACTACTGTGCAGAATAGCTACACGCTAAAGAGCTTGCCTGTAAAAATGGGCAAAGCAATTACAAATGCCAGCAAAAAGGCTCCCTGATCTGTTTTAAAGTTTGGAAAACACTTCAGATTTTACTTGGGTGGAAGAGGGAGTCACCAATAAAAGATGTGATGTATGCTGAAGCATGTGTATATACATACACAAATGTATATTGAACTTACCAAATATAATGTATTGTCTATGTGAAAGCAATGTTTTAGAAAAAAGCACCACAATAAATTATTTGTTTTTGAATAGAAGGGAAAAAGAGCAGGAAAACACATGCTTTTCATTAGTGTCTCATTGTTTTCTCTACAGAGATTCATGGACTATGGTCTAGAAAGCGACTATTGCACCCATACCCACTCCGTATACCGACTGTGAATTTCATACTCATCACACGCTTTCCCAAGAAATTGTCTGCACTAACCTTTGTTGATAGGTGTCACAATATTTCACAGTAAAAAGCCACAGCATGTGTTGTAAATAGCAATAAGACTCAGTTTTGCAGATATTTTTCTTTTTATACTAGACTGGGAATTCTATCAAATGAAACAGCCTGAAGTTCACTGCCTCTGTATGGCTTATCAAGCTGAACAAGTGAACTGAATATAAATATCCCCACTGCATTTATCAAGACATGAAATTGAGCAATAAAGTAAATTTTGGTGATGAGAAGGTACATCATTGATGGCCTTTCGATACAGCATCAGCTGCAGGAAAAGGGCTTCTCAATTATTCAGCACCATTCATCCTCAGGAACCTAAACAGGAAATCTCACCCTCGGATTTTACTCTTGGTTACCTGCTCCCTTGACAATATCTGTGCACTCTGTCCACACAATGCAGTCATTCTCTTCCAGCTGATGAACTCTGGGTATATCTATGTCAAACAGCAAAGTATTTTGATTGCAACACGGGCCTTTGAACTAAAACTCCAGAGGAATGTTGGCACAGGACTAACAATACCAAGCAATTAGCTTAAGTGCTCTCCCACTGAAATGTAATCAGCCTCCGCAATAAACCAGCTCCTACCCAAGAGAGCAAAGAGAAGGTGATTTTGGCCAGAAGTCACCTGGCAGGGGGTCTATGAACACCTTACTGGGAAGGACTAAATAGGTGCCACACTTGCCCTCTGATGACTAGGTGTGAACGTGCCCTCAGGGGTGTGGAACCTCTCATGGCTTCCCCTCTGAGTAAAAATAGGAGGCCTAGAAATATTGTGCAAAACTTGTTCGCTCATGCATTCTGCAAGCCTCCTGAGCCTGTGGGCACGTTGGTGTTTGAGGGGGAGCCGGGACTCCCAGAAGCACTGCAGCTCTCAGAGTGGTTCCTAAGGGAGCCCGAGTCTGGAAACCAGAGCTGGGGCCACACAGAAAGGACAGGCTCAAAGCACCTTGGGCATCCATATCTAGATACCAAGCTGGTGATCTGTCAACCCAGGGATCCTTTGCTGTATTTTGTTACACTGCTTCCTTCCTCATATACTCAAAACAACACTCTGTTAACCCGGGGCTATACTAGACACCAGCAAGGACATAATATTATTACATCCTACTAGATGTTGGGAATGTACTGATATCTTCCTACACAGTCAGACAAAGTCTTTGGTGAGAAACAGCTGTTGTAAGGGTTTTAGTGACACAAGCTGACAGGTAGAGACTAGGATTTCACGTTACACTTCTTGGTAGTGGTGCTTCCATCAGAAACTCCCACATAGAAGGATCTCTTTTTATGCTGCCCAAAGATGAGGGTTGTTGGGCCATGCAAAAGACAAATAAATAGCAAAGAATCCCAAATAACACCAGTAATAAACTCTTACTTTTGACCTGGGATAGTTTCCCTGGTGATACATCTGAGAGCATATTAGATGCAGAGAAGGGCAGGATAAAAGGATGAAAGCGAGTCCTTCTTCAGCTGCCTTTACTCTAGAGAAAATGGCAGTCAGCACCATGCCCTTAGCAGATCTGTACAAAGGCCGACGGAGCATGTGCCAACCAGTCCTCACAAATGAGAAATGGGGAATGATAAACTGGACCTAAGAGAGCAATAGCAATGCAAAGATCTTGAAAATAGGCAAGAGTCAAATGCCTAAAATATCTTCCCAGTTAACTCTGGAGAAGCTAGATTGGAACCTACGTACTGCATACTACTGCCTCTCTAGTTTCTGTGAAAAGGCGCGTCCAGGTGATTCAGATGTTCATCACACCCCGGGCATGCCTGTCTCCAGTCTATCCCCTTACACTGAAACAAGATTAACAGTAATTTGAACATTCATGACAGATGCCTCTTTAATTCCTTAACAACAGTGATTCTATAACCTTCCTGTAACCTGCTCTGGTCTACACTGTCCTAACAACAGATAAGACAGCAAATAGCAAAAACAGTCCTTGCTACATAACTGAGCCTTTCTGACACAAATGAAATGTACTAGTGTTTGCTCTGTGCTCAGCAAAAATGGAAAAAATCTAATTGTTATTTTGTTTTGTAGAATGATCTTCTGCTATCAATATATCATTAGACTCTTAGCATAGCCTCACAATCTACTTTCTTTAGTACCAGAAAGCAGTTCTCTCAGAGTTACAGCCTAGATCATTTTTTTAAACCCTTCATGTTCGTTTAGTTACTCTTTGAACTTTCTTCAGTTATCTTCATTTAAAATGTAGGACCCAAGCTGCATGTGTTCTTTCAGACGCAACCTCCTGATGTCCAAGAATAAAACACAACAGATTTAATATCTGACTGTAATTACCCCCTTGACAGGTCTGCTGCATCTTGCTGTCACGTGTTTGTCGACTAACTTTTGCTCGCTAAGCATACCACTTTGTCCTTCTCTTCACTGAACTTCCTTTTACTGTTTTGAACCATTTCTCCTGTTTACCAAAGTCATCTTAAATTTTGATCTTGTCTTCCAGAGGGTATGTAATCCTTCCCATTATGTTTGCATCTATATAGATTCCCTCTCTACCTCATCATTCACTGCTGATGAAAGTAGCAGACGACTAGAACCATTCTTACCTCCCAGTTTGAGAAGAAACCATTAGTAACTTCTCTGAATGCAGCTTTTCAACCTTCTGTGCAAATCCGTCTTAATCCTGTTTCCCTGGATTTTCAGTCACACAATTCTGTACCAAAATTTATTCTAAAATCAAGATATAATATACTATTTCTACTGCTTCTCCCTATCCTCTAAGCTGGTTAGCCTGTCAGGAAAGGAAGTCTGATTGATTTGACCTTATGTGAGTGTTGATAAATGCATGTTAGCTGTTTCTTACAAATTTAGGGGCCTGAAGTTATTAATAATTTGCTTCAATATCTTTATTTTAGCTTTATAAATATATTTTTAAATCCATTCTTTCCCTCTTCACTGTCCCTAGCTTTTCTTTTTTTTATAGTCAATAATTTGTGGTCACAGCTAGGTTTTTTTTCAACAGTGGAGACAAAGAAAAGCACTGAATGTTTCAGTCTTCCTCCTATTTTGTCCATTAGTTGCTTACTTCCCCATGAATAATGGAACTGCATCTTCTCTAATCATTCCCTTACTTCCAACATAAGGCTATTGATTAATAAAGCTGTGGCTGCATAACAACCTTTTCATGACAATAAATGTTCTGTATTTCTCGGCATTCTATAAAACTTTAAATTGCTCTAAGCAGAATTTTTCAGCCATTGTGTATTCACCTTGTAATGCAGATGAACTTAACCATATTTCTCTAGTTTGCTTATGAGAATGTCATGTGAGGCTGTATGAAAAACTACAATAAAATGAAGATCGTGTACCACTTCAGCTGCTCCTTCTTTAAAGAAATTTTTTCCATCCTCATCCACAATGAAAAGCTACAATGATCTATTGCAGGTGTACACCTGAAATTAAGTGCCCAAAAAGGAACCTGTTTTTAAAGCGATCCCAACCAGGCCTACGAGGACCCCAAATGACAGTGCTCCCCTATACCTTCCACCTCTTACCCAAAGTGCAGTACAAGTGCTCAGAGCCTTTGCATTCCTCAATGCTTATGCAAATACAATTCTATTTTTTAAGTTGGGTGTCATTAGTGGTAAGCAACTCCCATCAAATTAAAGAGAGACTATTAGAGAGAGGTGCAGCGAAGCTAGGCTGCAACCTTGATACTTGTGACTCTGCCAATAAACCTGCCCGCCAGCAACCCTGCTGTGCAGAACTGGGATCACAGAATATTGGGCTGTACCTCAGAATACGTCCCATCTGGCTCTTGTGCGGCATCCGATTACATCGGTCTCAGGCATGAATGTATCTGTTCACGTGGTTATTTGGCCCCCTCCACCAGAGTGTTTTCCACAATGGCATTGGGTTAAGGAAGCAGCTGGAGAACTGAGGCATGAAGGAAAAGTGCAGCATGTCCACGGCCACACTGGCTGAGGCCAAGTGAGTGGGCACTGCAGTCTGGCCTCATAGTGCACTCAGCCAGCATTTCCCCAAATGGCCCAGACAGTTTCAGTACTTGCTCCTTTCCATTATTCATACCCAGTGGTTAAGTTTGAAAGGTTACTGACACTGAGACCAGCTCCATAACTCTGTCAGGTCAGTGTTCACATCTTTCCTCCACAGCCTATATACCAAGTTTTGTTGTATGAAATGGTCCTTAAAACTAAATACATTTGAAACTGCCAACATCCGGTTTTATTTTCTATTCCTCATCATTTCTCTGCTTTTCTTACCCTTTTTGCTTTACTGTTCCGCTTCACTATTTTCCCAGTCTATTTGGGTCCCTGCAATTGAATAATTATCCTGTCCTCATCCTCCAGGTTGTCTTCAATATCCCTCTAAATCTGATCTTGCCAAACAACCAATTCTCTTTTCTCCTCTCTCCTGGGCTACTCTCCTCTGCTTTACCTTGTGTTTATTTGCTTTGACTTGTTTTCTTTTTGCAGTCAAGCTCTTCATGCAAGGACAATGCCTGCATGGGTAAAATGCATCATAATTCTATGATGCCATATAAGAAATAAGAATATAAAGAGAAGATTGTTTTTATAATCAAAATAAGCACACATTCCTTAACTGTGCTGCTATAAAAGGGAAACAAACAAATAGATGTTATGGCAAGACCCTGTGCCAGCACCTAACTAGTTTTTCCTTCCCCCAGTTAAGCAGGCAGTGAACAGTCATGGGAACCGCTTTTTAGAGAGGCAGAGTGAAGGCAATGCCTTTGGGAGGCAGAGATCTACACTCACTGATGTATGACTTGGTTGAAAACCAAGCTGAGAAATGTGCTGATTTGGATTATGTTATTTTATTTCACTTTATTGTTATCAGTGCTAATCTTTGGAGGAGCAAGGGAACAGTTGGTGCCTGCTCCATTTTTTTTGCCCAGCCATTCCACGTAAGCCCCTCGCAGTTTGTCTTCCAGGTAGAGACCCCTCAGTACCTCCACTTCCAATGTTTTACTGTGAAAAGTTACTTTTGATACAAAGAGTGTATTAACCACAAGTACGTGGTTGGGATTGACAGATTGATTTTGAAGCTGGTTATCTTTTGAGAGTGACATTTATTAAGATTAATCCATGAGACATTTCTCCCAATATGCAGTTTTAAGCATCAAAACCAAATGCAGCTGTCTTCTTACCAATATATTTATGTCAGTAGAATGAAGACTTGAGATTCTGGTAAGTGAAAACTTTCTGGCTGACTGGTCACCTGCATATTTTCAATGCTAGTATATCTCAAATTCCCGCATAAACAAATCTCAGTTATTTTCCCTGTAGATTAATCTATTTAATTTTTTTGTTTAACAATGCTTCAAGACTTCTTACCTCAATCTAGATGATCCTTAATTTAGTTTCTAGGAGATAGTCCTTGAAATAGCGGTTGTCTGAAGTGGTAGAATTATCACATACTTTAAATGTCAGCTCTGCTGAAACAGTGCAATTAGATCACGACTGATGTGGCTTTCCGAAAACCAAGCCTAAAATTCAACCCTAAAAGAGTCCTTGTCCAAGAAGTTCATCTCACTCCTTCCACACTAATGAAGAACACTGTGGATAAATAATTTACTGTGTAATGCAAAGACCTCTGAACACTACAAAACTATCTTTAACAGAACATAGGAAATACCGTTTGGAGTTGCAGAAAGTTTTGTTCAAAATTTCACTGCATGGGCTGATCATCTGTTAAACAAACAAAAATGTCTCCAGGCAGAGAATTCAAGTTCAATTCCCTGGTATTTCTTAACAACAATCAGATGAAGCAAAACATTAAGAGCAGATCTGCAAATCTTCCTGTGAAATGGACAGGAATTAAAAAGTCTGTTTGTCTGAAGGAATCGTAAGTGAAAGAGCAATTGCAAGTCACACTACAAAACAACTGGAACCACAATCATGTGCTGTTTAACTGCTTGTTTGGGACCCTTGTTCACTCACAAACCCAGTTTCAGGGATCCTAAGTGCTATGTCAAAAACACTGAAGCCACAGAATGCAAATGTCTGGATCAGAGTAAAGTTATTCAGCAGGCTCAAATCAACTTGGAGAAAACAGTGGCTTTGTCCCAGTAGATATTGTAAGCCAGATACTATCTGTGCATGCTTCAGTCTTTGGCTTTCCCATTGCTGCCCATAGGCATTTTCTCCAGCTTTACTGCCCTTTCTTACTGCAGTAAAAGGTCATTTCCCCCTTCTGATTATTGTTTCATTTAAATGCAAATTCAGGTTCTGTCTCCTCTGTCTCTTTGGATATTTACTAGAACTGGAACATTCATCTTAAATATCATGCACCATATCACACTTCCAGATTTTGATTTTGCTATAAAGTCCAGCACCTGATGGGACAACCCAGCACCATTAGTCACAGCCATAGGATATTGCTTTGCTATCAGTTATGAGCTCACTATTTGCATACTGCTTCTGCCCATCACAGTCCAGTTTGGAGTCAGGTGGAGGTATTAGATTTTCCAGGTTTCTTGGGAAAAAGCCACTACGGCAATGCACAATGGTGGAAGCCCAGCAGCCCATGCAGGTGAACACACGTGTAGAACAGAGCAAGGCAATGACTGAAGACAGGTGAGCAAGAACATTCCATCCTTCCTTGCTGTGACAGCCTTGACTGAAGCTGAGCAGGACGAAGGCTAATTATATTTTCTATAACTTTCCATGGTACTGAGGGTGTTACTTGCAGATCATCTTGGCTTCCCCTGTGCACAAAGGCAGTTTGCCACCACCAGGAAAGAAGAGGCATCCAGGAGCAATTGCTGTCACACTACAGGAGAGCAGGCACCCATTGAGAAGGAGTGGCATTTCAGTTCAACACCTTTACACTTCAGTGGCACATCTAAGATGATTCCAGGAGCAAGAGACAAAGCAGTCTGGCAACAATCCTGCTAAGAAGTTCACACTATGTGTCCTTTACACTTTTTTTTCTGTGTTGGGTCTTAAGCACTTTACGTAAAGAGCTGTCTCATATTAACAGCCATTCTCCTCCCTAGTCTGGCAGCCTACATCACCTTCCTTTTCCTACCACAGTGGCTCCGAGCAGGCTGCAGTACATGTCCCACCCTAGTGCCATCCAAGCTGCCCCCTCCAGCCATATGCCACTGTGCAAGAATAGAGAAGGGGGAAAGTGCGTACCCCTGTTCTGAATTGCCAAGATTTTCAGTTGTGTCTGAACTATGAAGTAAGACTGAATGCTGATAGTTCAAGAGTTTTGCCTGTTTAGGTGCAGCAGTTGGTCCCTTAATCCCTGTACGGGCTGCAGTACAGTTTAAGAGCAGAAATGTTGTGGTCCTGCTGTCATGCCATTTAGAACCAATAGCTGCAAATCCAACTATTTGAATTTTTCCTTCTGGCCTGCAAGGGGATGGTACTCTAGGTACATGAAATACTGTAGATTACCATTAATTTCTAAACCAAGAGCGGATTTTTTTTGTGAAATCACAGCTATAAAACAAAAAATCTGGAAGAAGCAAAGTGTTTCGGCCCATGCATGTTTAAGTTCTAAAGTAATGTGTTGGCATTGGCAACAAAATAAATTTGGGGATAGTTAGCTACAGTTGGAAGGAAATGTAAAATGTTGCAGTTACCACAGTCACGTTAACTCAGCCACATTGTACACATATAGTTCCCATCATCGTGAATGTGTGCAACAAAGGGAGACTTCATTTCATTTCCAGCAGGCTGGGTGTGCCTAGCTTGGCCCATTGCAGCCGAACAGTTGAAGCACCAAGGCCTCTGGAGCAGTCCTGGATTGACTGCTACTTTCTCATTAGGGCATACAAAGAAGGAAACATTGCACATCAGCAACTGTTTTAAAAATGCAGTTGCTAACGGTGATCTAAGGCAGCACAGGAATCCGTGGCACAGCTCAGACCTGCATTTTAGGCTGTTGAGCTCTCTGTATGGCCAGATTACTGTTCGGTACAAATTAGACTAAAGTGTGCACCATCAAAGACTTTTTTTTTTTTTTTTTCATTTCATTAGTTCTTAGCATTTCAATTCACAATATTGATATTGTAATACTGTAGTACTTGAAGCTTTGATAGTTTAATAAAAACATAAATTAATCACTGCCTTTTTCTATTTATCAGGCTGTTACCACAAATAAAATCCTAGCTGAACAAATAATCTCTCACACATTAAACTAAACATAACAGAAGCAGAAGGAAGTACTTTGGTACTCATGTGAAAGCTCCTTTTTTACTGGAGCTAGTGGTGTTTATAATGAGTAGATTTTCTTTAGAAAGCACTAAAAAAACATCCAAAGGATTGCTCAGAGTCATTTCAAATGGTCTAAAATTACAAAGACTCTACAGAAGCAAGCAGCACTAGAAGCCCACTCTTAAAAAAAAAATCTAAAGATTCCCAACAAATCTAATAGAAATGACACCTTCTTGTTGACCTGCAGTTTCTCAGATTTTTCCTCTTGCTGCCATTGTGCAATACTTTCTTTGGGGGGAAAAAAGAGTAATGGGTGGGTGGGGGGAAGCCTTCATGAAAAGATTGCCAGTATTTCTTGGAACTGGTACTTGTGCATCCATGTTGAAGTGACTTTGTCCTATAATGACAAGATGGCTTTGAAAAGGTTTGTTATTCACTAGATGACAATACTCAGAAAACTAACAGCACTGCTATATTGTTTTATGTTAGAAGAGCTCTCCATGGCCTGAACTCTCTTTCTGGGATTGATTTTGTCTTCTAATCTATGTATTTTTGTGTGAGAGCATGTAGGGATGTCTGATTTTATATATCATTTCTGTAGCTAATCAGAAATTAACTGGAATCTGGCTGCCTTGGAGGACCAGCTATGGATTTCTTTTGCTGCTGCCAGTGGCTTAAATTCAACCCAGGAGCTGGGGACTGATCCAAATGCCATTGATTAGCCACCCTCTCTGAACCTGGAGAAGGCATCATGTTTTAGGGTTCAAAGCAAGCACAGTTCCTGTCCAGCTTCCCCTGTATGCAGAGGCCAGGTGCACACTTGGTGAGGATGTTCACATAAAATATTGGTTTAGGACCACTTCTGCTAATGATTGAAAGTGATGACTAGCCTCCAAGAGTAATTACATCTGTCTGTGAAGTGAACTGGTTTCATTCTAGCTCCTAATGGGCAGATACCAAAGTGATAAAAGAGGACTGCTGAAATGCCCCCTCAGCCCTGTGGGCAATTCTTGCCTAGTGAAACAGGGACTGAAAGGACAAGGTGGCATGAAGTAGTTCAAAATGTTGTTGCACCAGTTGAAACAATAGGTTAAAAATCTTCCTTCCCAAGGCTTCAAGTGCATCTTCTTCTCATCACTTTAGATGTTTTGTAAGATAGTGACTGGGTGATAATGAATCCTATCTGTTTACTGCTCTTCCTGAATATATTGGTTAATTGTGGACAGTACTTTGAAGATAAAGCACTGTGTTGTTAATAAACACAGTCTAATGATTCTCTCATGGTTTTTTAGCACTCTTCTTACATTGTCCAAGGTGTAAATACCTCACGGCAGCTATGGGCAGCCAAGCTGGCCGGCTGCATGGGCCACATGCTGATTTCAGCTGAAGGCTTTCACATCAATTGTTCCATGGCTGTTCCCCTCCACTGCCAACACATCGTGCTGTCCCCTGCTGTTGTTTCCTTGCTTGCTTGTTCAGGGCCAGGATAAGGGAATTTCAATGATTTCTGGTGAAAAGGGCCCTTCCTTTACAGCAAGCTGTCATTTCCCTCTGCCTAATACACAAAGAAGGCAGCCAACAGGAGCACAACTGCTTTCATTGGCTGCTAACAGCCTTTGAGTGGGACAAAATAACGAAAAGAGAAGAAACACTGATTTCCTCTTTGCTCTCCTCACCCTGCCTCAGAGTAACATTAGGGGGGTAATTTTCTCGGAGGAAAGAAAGAACCTTTTTTTTCCTGGCCACAGGAGTGTGACAGAAGAGGTTGCTGAAATCAGCCGTTAGCATAGGTTGATATGTTTTTCACACGTAAAAAGACCTTTCACTTAGTTTTCTATCTCAGAGTTCTGCAGCACACGTTTTGGAAAGACAATGATTATTGCTTTCACATGTAATTGCAGGCATCCACCAGTTTAAAGGTATTCACAACCTGGCAAAGCACCATGCGAAAACAAAGAAACAATGTGAAAACTTAGCTGCTAACATGAGCTGTCAGTGAGAATTAAACCTTCTATGAGGTGCCCATGTCAACCTCACCTGAGTTAAGAGAGCGGCTCCATTAGCTGATAGAAACACTGAGCTCGTGGGAACTGACCCTGCCAACACTTACACATGTGCTTCATCTTAAACCTATAAAAACACTCCCATTCGGGCTATCAATATGCACAGAGTTAACAGCATGCTGCAAATGTTGGTGAGATCAAGACCTGAGTCCACTCCTCTACCAGCCACCCCAGGAGACCAAGCCTGAGTACGTTCTCAGTGGGTCACGTCTCAAACATTCAGAGAGAAACAAGATTTTGGTTATAGGCTGTTGCTATTGTGAATAATACCCAAAGGAACTAAAAATGAAGCAAAATGTCTCCTTCTTTCTGTATAATGCACACAACAGTCACTTTCCTGCTTATGGGGATATTTCACACAGAAAGAAGGATAATAAAATGATCAAAATCAGTAAGCTTATAGCTGATCCTATGGCTTTTTTTCAGTGTCTAAAACTGTGACAGCAACATTTGAACCTTTCTCATGCCTGAAACATACCTAAATTTCTCTCCTGTTTCAATCTCTTGATGCTTAACAATCTCACTGAGATCACATTTTTCCTTTATGAGGACACCAGTTCGGCTTCTTCTACCTTTATACCTATTTTTATTAAATTTCTAGGACTTCAATATATATGAAACCTGAAATTAGGCCATGGTTCCAAATTTATTATGGGGGAACACATAAAAATCAAAAACATCACTGCATAAGCCTTATTTCCTTAGAAAAACTTGGTAAAAATAAGAATGTATGTCAAACCACAAAAAGTGCTAAAGGATTCAGGAGCAGATGCACTACATGAAGTTATTTTTCTTTCTACCCTTCCTTACCAAACCAGATTTAAATGTGCTCTATAGCAATAGTTCTCATAAGCCTGTAATACAGTACTGTGATCCATGGTAGCAACCATTTTGAATATGATTGTATTAACACACAGGAGTCGCCTGTCTGATGAAATTCCATCAAACTATTCCATTCTGAGGTCAAAAATGTTTTTCCCCTCTCCATCTGCTACAGTTTTGAAGATTTGTTGAATAAAGAAGACAAAAGTTCTAAACACCGAACAAATCTATTTTAAGAAGAATGTTTATCACAGATCTAATGTGTTGGGTGACTAATAACATACATGTGTGCACTGTGCTTGCCAGAAAATATCAACATTTCCAAATAGTTACCACATTTACAATTAAAATAATGTATTTGCCAAATGTTGGGTTGCTTTTCTTTATTTTATTCAAATGATGACTTCTCTTCTGGTCGAAGCGCAGAACAAAATTTCCTGAGTATCAGAAGTAAAACATTAGGGAGAGATTCTAATGTCCGATAGAGCCTCGTTCAGCTGTCAGCCATACAATATTGCTGAGATAATATCAGGCTTGTCATTGTTGTAGGAGGCCTAACAGCATCCTAACAAGGAGAACTGAAATGAGGCTTCAAAATATGCCTCTTACAAGTCCCCTGCTTGTCAGTTGCAATTCTCCAGCCATTTCTCATGTTGCATGATTTCTGGCTTCTGCTGACCTGCCTGCTGTCTTCTTCCTTCTGTAAGTGATGGAGGCAGGAGAGGTGGATGGCAACAGGAGTTCACAGGCACAGTGCTCTTACGCCCCATGATAGCTGGTATGCAGAAAGCTTAATATGTGAATGTTCCTACTGCATTACTGACTTCTGCTTCTGGCCCAGGGGGTGTGTGTGTGGGGAATCTTATAGAAAAAAAAGAAAAATAGATGATCAAAGAAGGATTAAAACTTCATTGCCTTTTTGTTGCATTCTCATTCTCAAGCCTCCCACCTACTTCCAGCAGAGACAGCTGCAACTTCAGAGGAATGCAGGAGCTGAAGCTCAAGTACTGTTAAAAACACAGATTTCAGAAGAGAAAACACAAATGAAGCACCTGGTGATTGCTTCCCATGACTTCTTTTCCCCTCTAACAGCAAGAAGGGATGTTGAGGCTGACCCAGTGGTCTGCTGCCTCCATGTCATACTCCCTCACCCCATTCCAATCCATGTGCCGCTGCTGGCCCCATCCTGGCCTTGTGGTGAACGAGCTGTGCGAGCACTATCATCAGCCATTCTGGAAGCAGAAAAAAATAGATCACTTTTTCCCATTGTTTTCTGATGGTTGGCTCCCAAAAGAGGCTTATCATGGGACCAGATATGTACCAGAGCTGGACCAAGAGATGCTGGGGTATTACCTGGCCAGAAGCAGGGAAGGGGATGGGGACCATCGATCATGGAAGGAGAACTTTAGACTAGCTTAGCCATCATATGAAAACCCTCCTGAAGAAAATAATTATCAAGAACATGCTGGGAAGGGAAGAACAGTGTAATAGAGGGACAAGGTGTTCATTAATCATCACTTGCTACTCTCAGTGTTCCTGTGCTCAGTTCCATGTAGCACCACGCTGAGAGTCTGCTTGGGAGGGGCGCCAAGGGTAGCAGCAGTGTAGTTAGAGTAAGGTTTTGGAGATGGGCATTGCTGGCAACAAGCTCCAGTTGCTGCTTTAGTATGTCTCTAAATGAACGGGATGACTTCAGACTCAACCCCTCTGCCCAGGCTTCAGGCTGCTGGATGTGAGATGGCTGCCCCAGGAGTCACATCACTGGCTTAGAGTTGCACTGACAGGGTATTTTAGTTTGGGCACTCGGCAGCTAAGCAGGACTTGGCCTAATTCCTTCGTGTAAAAGGAGTACAGCTTTGTCTGGTCAGACCTCTACATGTATGTTTGGATATTTTCTCTAATGGCAGTGACACTTACTTTGCTAGTTAATTTAAGTTATATTTTATTACTTTTATATACTTTTCCTCCTCAGTCAGAAAAAAAAAAAAAGGAGGCTAAATGCAAAACAAAACAATTCCAGCAAGACTAAATAACAGCTTCAGGATACTATAACATTGGCATTGGTCATTTAATCATTGCAGACTTTACCTTCACTAGAAGCATTGCCATACTTAAAGAAGCAAAACCACCTACTGCAAGGCTCTGCTCTTCCCTTTCCAGCATGGCTCAATTCTCCTCATTTCAGTGCACTATTTCCCCATGGCCCTTTTAGCTCAGACTTCCAAGTTTCATAAAACAGCAGTACAACTTGCAGAGCACCTGAGGTGATCTTTCCACTGTATTCACTGCTGGTTAGGGCTCAGCTGAAGGATCATGGCCAGTGTTAAAAACAGCATTTCAAGGATGAAGCTGCCCACTTATAAGTCCAGAAAATAATCAGAGACCTAGAAAACTCAGCCTACATGAGAAGTTTGAATGACTGAGGGAGAAGGAGTGTAAAAAAATGAAGGCTGAGAGAAAGTAAAATCACAGTCTTCAAATACATAAAGGGGATTTGTGAAGAGGCAGGAACAACCTACCTGCTTTCAGCATCCTTGTGAGCAGGAGCAAAGTATTCCATCTGCAGCAAGGAAGATTCAGATTGGATATCAGGATAACAATAACAGTTAAGCAGTAGATAGATGGCTTGCAAAATGCTCAGACTTCCATCACTGGAGATATTTAATGGACGGGGGCAAACACATCAAAATTTACCTATAGGTGTAGATGATACTACTGCAAGTCAGGGGTATGTACTAGATGATACCTCAGAGGCCCTTTCCAGCCCTGGGGGTCTGCAAACCCCCATGCACGAGACTGCACAATAGATGTGGTCCCAGCAGAAAGACATGCAGCGCAGAGGGACATTGGTGAGGTACGTCTGCACCCAACGGTGCCTCTTTGTGTGACGAGCCTTGGGAGGAGGCACCACCCTGGCTGCAGCTGGGTATCGCAACCTTTGCTCCTTTTTAAGAGAAATCTGAAATGAAATGTGTTTCTGCTGTAAAAGTTTTCTTGAAGGCAAGAAACATTCAGAACTATCTAAAAGATGACCAAATTCCTGATTTGCCCGAGCCACCATGCAAGACAATTCCACAGTTGATTTGATGTGACTGAATTTTGTTCAGCTCTCACAAATTTTATACCAGACTTTGTGTTCTGCTTTGTCCCAGAGGAGCGCAGTTTCTGCAAGAATTATTAGAGTGAAATATAGCTGCAGCCTCAACTATTAATCACTTCGGAAGTGAAGACCCAGGCTTTCTTACACTGCATCCAGGGAAGGAACACAAGCACAGACTTGATGCCTATATATATATCTATACATAAACCAAAGCCATTGGAAAATGGAGCATCTGAGTTTTGTACTTGTGGAAACCTGCACAAAGTCTCACAATTCATTTCAGATTGCTTGAGTTCCAGTTATCTGACATGCCTGTGATAAACATGGGGGTTATTACATCCTGAGTCATTGTCCAGAAGAAAATAATCTTCTAATAAACTAAAACATGAAAAAAAAAGCATTTTTGAGACTGATGCGAAGACGACATTCAGATTTTGCAATATCTTGATGAACGAGGGCTGTTTACTGTGGACAAAAGACAGCGACTGCATTTTGGCCAGTTCTTTGTAGCATCTCTCTCTGAGGACAAACACTGCTTTATTCTGGCGTGAGTCCAAGTGATCCAACTGCCTTCATCAAGAACATTTCTTTAGGTACTCTGACACAGTGGCAAAGGCGCTCAAAATGTGATTAATGGCAATGGGAGATCGTAACAAAGGTTAATGCATTTTCAGCTGTATGCCACTGCTCTTAACCCGGAGATTTGTATGTGTACTGACCAGCCAGTTCACCTACACGCGCAGGCCACTATTGATACGGCAGATTGAGATCACATTGGCGTTTTGGTAGGCAAAAGTAACAGAGACAGGCAGGGTAATCAAATCTCTATTAGTCCATCTTCGTGCTGTTATCTAACCAAAATAATTTGAGTTGGATGTCCCAGGCTTCAGTACAAACCTCATGATTTATGTATGCTAAAAGCTGCTTTCAAAAACACTCATCCTTTTACCGTCTCCCATAAGCATCTAAATGTCCAACGTGTCTAGCAGGATGCCGTGTATTTATTTATTTTGCACATCGCTTGTGAGGAAAAGCTGCTTTAGTAAACCCACATGGGGTGGCAAGCAGTGTTAAGTAACTGAAGTCTCCCATTGATTACCCCATTCCATCTCCTCCCTGTGGCAGAAACACATAGGACGTGATTTTTCTACCGATTTCATTGACATGAAAATAACCACTTTTAAAATCAGGGCTAATGAGCTAGAAATGTACAACACAAAAATTGCTCAAAACCTGTAAATACAGACACCGAAATGCAGCTATTTGACATGCTGAGCCACAACAATGACACATGATTTATTGATTAGTTGCCATCACACGATGGAAGCTCAGCTAGTCATTTAAAATACCTGCATTATATTGGAAATCTTCCTACGAATAAAAAGGTAAAATACAACCTCTGTGGTAGCAGTCAATATTTTATTTTTCTATCTTAACTGATGTGTGATTGATGAATTCTGACTGATCTAACTCTTTTAAAATGATAAATGCTTCTCTAACTCTGTTGTACCATATTAAAATCCTACTATTTTAGCTGTATGTTTAACTACTGTAGTCCAGATAAACTTGAATGGTATAAACATGAAATTTCTGCAATATATGTTTGGAAAATATTAATTATACATTATCTGAGGCTACTGATGTAAAAAGATGCATTATTTCCAGCATCAAATAGTTAAATCTGATTTTCCACTCCTGAGCAGAACACTGTAATCATGCACTCTTACTTGTAATTGTCTTCCCACAGCCTAGCTCTCCGTAAAAAAACTAGTTCAAATATTAGTAGATAATGAGATTCTATTATTTTTCTACAATATAGATATATTTATCACAGCATGCATGGCAGTTAACTAATTCCAATAGCCAGTTCTCCAACTAGTTGCAGAATTAGCAATAACATCGAGTGCAAGTATATTGGCTGTGGTTAAAATGACTGGTTACTTTGTGAGAGCAGAGCAGTGGCTTTTGAACTTAGCTAGGCAGCTGCCTGAATTGAAGTTGGAAATGCTGGTTTATCTGGTTTTTATATATGGGGGAGGGGGGGGAGGGGGCTGGGTGTGGGTGTGTGTGTGTGTGTGTTTGTGAAGTGTCTATTTAAACAAAAAAGGAAGAGAGAAAAAAAGGGCAGGGCCAAATACGTCAACATTTTGTATTCATTTTCAGTTTAGCTACATTTTGAAACAACACTAAACATTCTGCTGAATTTTCTTATCATCTTTCGATTTTTTTTTTTTAATTAAATTCCTCAGAAAATTCAAGGTAGCACTAAAAAATACAAGCATTGCCCATATGAACCACTTCATTACCCATGGATCTCTTAACCGGGCTCACACACAACCGGGTACAACCAGGGCAATGTCAGAATGTCAATTCCTGACTGCAAGGGCTGCTACTTGTAATAGTTATACATATGCACACAGACATTGCACGCATCCATATAAGGTTTTCTGTGGGTTCCATGTGGAAATTGTATCCAAGGCCTGCTGGTTTTCTATTTCATACCTTTGTGCAGCAATTTATACCTGTAGCAAAGTATATGCAAAATGTCTGCTAAACTAAACAAAAGCAAAATTCTGACTGCGTAACAATTTTCACAGAGGTAAACAAATGTACCAAGTGACGGTTGGTTAGAAAATACCAAAAACCACCTGCTCCATGTGGTTCAAATATTTTCCAACATCAAAGGAAAAAAAAAAATGAAGGAAATCCTACAATTAACCTAAGGTTATTTTACCCTTAAGCATTTTTTTCTGGACTGTTGGAAAATGGGCACTGAGAAATCCATCAACCACCAAAAAACCCAATATACACAAATTGATCTGCCATGTGAGTTTGGTGCAAAGGGCACGAAAGTCAGGATGTGTGCAGTGACATTTCACAAATCTAATAGTAACACCTTAGATTTACCTGGCACTTTTCATCCAGAAAAAGTAGATCCCAGGGTGATTAATGGACTCTGAAAATATAAATATGTATATTTGGGTCATTTCAGTCACTAGCAGAAGATGACGCAGTGCCCTATCAGAGCTGAAGATGTCACACTGCCCTGCACTCTCAAATGGAGGATGAAAAAGTCTTGTAGAGCCCTTGTCTATATCTTAACCAAGAGACGAAAACCATTCAGGTAGCGTCCTACTTCTTGTGCTCTTTGCATTCCCCTTATTGATAGAAATTTCTTACAAAAGATGGCGGTAGCAGCGGTGCTAGGGCAGACTGAACCTCGACTACAGCTGCTGCCCGGTGCAGCAGATGCATTGCTGCTTACAGGAGGAGGAATCTTTTCCCCCATCTCCCCAACCCCCACTTCAGAAGAGAGCTGAGATGCGGGACATCCTCAAGCAGGATGTAATGAGGTTGCTCGGGCATGTGGGCATGCAGGCAATCAAAATTTTCTCCACACAGAAAGTACAATTTTAATAATTTTAAAGGATTTAAGGTGCTTTTTTAGCTGTTTGGGTTGCTCTCAAGTTATCTCCATGACCACAGGGCAACAACCTTCCTTCATAAAGGCTGATAATCAATCATCTGCCTGTTTATCTGCCCATCAGCCCCCCATAAAAATGTCAGAACACATTGGCTAGTTGCAAACAAATGAATAAAAGAGGTAGAAGCCTCAAAGATAATTAAGTTCCCAGGGGTTTGTGAGCATCAGTGACTAGATACTCAAATTAGTTTTCCAACAGAGAGAGATGCAGGAGGAACTCGGCTGTTAAAGGCTGTGTTTGGCAGCAGCCAGTCGCCCTGGCAGTGCAGGCAGCCGTGCTGTGCAGGCAGCGCGCGTGCCACTCCGGACCAGCGACAGCGGCTGCCGCCTCTCGCCGCCTAGGAGAGATGTCACATTGGACATGAAAGAGAAACGGGAGATGAGGTTACAGCAACGAGTGAGTCAGAGACGAAGCCACAGGAAACCTGGCTTCATTAATTCTGTTGCTCGTGGAACAAGGTGTTTTTAATAATGACAGCTGGAAATTCAGCTCTTTTTTACAGGCCTCAAAGGTCTTGGCGGTAGGAAGGATAGTGTGTATTGCTGCACCTTAGATAAAATTGAGAATTGACAGTGCTGGGAAGGGAAGCAGGAGAGAGGCACAGACATTGCATCCAGCGTAAAAGATAATAACGGGCAGAGAAAAAAAAAAGAAGGACATATGTAACAACGAACGGGTAATAACAAGGTGAGGAGAGAAAGAGGGAGTGTGGAGGGAGGAAATAAATAGGAAGTTGAAATCTGGACTAGAGTCCTATTCACACACAGTCCCGCTATCTGTGTCCTTACACTGGAGAGGGAGAGAGCACAGCTTTCTCCCCCAAGCTGCACGCTGTCTGTGCGTGTGTAAGCGCACGCCAGCTGTGAAGATCCCCGAGAGTCCAGGAAGCTGTTAGTCACTCAGTCCTTTACTTATTGCTCTTTTCTAAGCATTTTTGCATTTAGGATATGCTTTGGCCTCTTTTTTTTTCTTTTTTGGTGGGTGGTGATAAGGGGGGGGAATAATCCTTCAGCTGCAAATAGCAGTTTCTGATGTGCAGCTGTTTATCTGGGTTCACTGGGGAGATATCTCCCCATATCACATACTTCTCCACAGGGAAGAAGGACGATGTGCTGGTTCCAAGACAAGGAAGGACTGATAGGAGGCGGAAGACCATCCTGTGAACACTTTGCACCTTTGCAAGTGGGCCGAGTGCTGAATTCAGCACTGAATTCAGTAACGAAAGTGCTGCAGCACACATTTGTGCCCCAGCTGGCGGGAGCACGGGCTGATGTGCCATGCTGCTGCTTTAGCGCATCCACATGTGCCTGGCAGAACAGCAACTTACGGATGCTTAGCAGAGAAGACAGCTGTCCTGGGATGGGATGCTGTGCAGCCACCTCGAGCTCCAGTTCAGCTTCATAATCCCCGTCACACTCGGCAAGGTCAAATGCATGGCAGGTAATTGTTACAGACTGGATGAGGATTCAGCATGGCTTCACTCCACCAGCTCCTCTTTTGAATTAAATAAACTGTCACCATAGCTCTGGCTCTGTCCGTGTCCACAGGCAGGTTTCTAAAAAAAAAAAAAAAAAATCACAAAACCCAAAGCTGTTATGATGCCAGAGCAACAGGAGCTGGAAGAAACCGTTCCAGACAGAGGGAATCTTGTGGTGTGCCAGGAGGGGGCTAAGGCTTAGATTTAGCCTGGGGACAGCCACCATGAGGCGGCAGGAGTATGGCAAGCATAGCCCTGGCCAGTGGCCATCAGATGGAGCCGGTGTGGGCCCACTACCGGTGCTCCCTCCCCCAGTTGGGTGAGCAGATCACTGGGTTCAGACCAGGCCGGGTGGGGGGGACAAGTGACAGAGCCCCCAGCAAAAATCCCTGGGGCAGAGCATGCCGGGAGGCAGGGATTCACAGGCCAGGGCACAAGGAGAGCTGCCCGGCTGGTAATTCCAGGGCATTCTGCCAAAAGTTTGGGCACAACCTGGCTAGAAGCCCAGATGTTGAAAAAGCAGCCTGGAAAGCGAGGTCTTACCAAGCCCATCAGCAGCCTGCAAGTTTCTCCATCCTGGATCCCTCCCAGGGCTTGCAGGACACAACTAACCCAATTTTCCTAGGGAAGCCCCGTCTTCCTCCTATTGAGATTCCCCTTCTTCCTTCCAGCAAGCAAAGAGGTACAGAGGGGGATCCAGATCTTCTGAAACGCTCCACAACACCACCAGAGCAGTTCTTTCTCATCTTACAGTGACTCAGCCCAGTCAGGTGAGGAGTAGGAAGGAGGCAAACAAACAAGGACAAGGGCCTTCTGGTGGAGGTGAGTGAAGAAACTGGGCCAGACTGGTGAGACCCAGCCAGCACAGAGTCCGCCTCCTGAGCCCAACCCCAGAGGGAAAACCCCACAAAACACCTCGTTATGTTCGAATGGTGCCAACCCGCTGTCAAGACCAAGGCAGCACTTTGCACGGCCAAGGTCTGAAAGCCACTTTTAACATCTCCTCCAACAGTCTCTCACTTTTTACTCTTGCCCAGGTCTTGGAGCTGATTTTTATTTATTTGGTATTTGTTGCCGTTCTGAGACGCAATGACAATTTTTCAGCGAGTTCCAGGGTGCCGTCTGAGAAGTGCAGCTTTCTGACCAGCTCCCTCCTGTTGTTTCACTGGGAAGCCCAACGCACGCAGTATTTAATGAAGCTGCGCTCAAAGTGCCGACCGCAGCTAATTAATTACTCCTTGCGACATTGCTGGTCCACATTTGACTGATGGAAAGCTACCTACGATGTCTAAACAACTTGTCCAAAGCTTACCTGAGCCACTCTTCTAAGACAGCCCTTTTCTTAATAGATTATCCCTACATTACTTGCAGTTGAGACAGATTTGACATCTGAAGGTGGAGAAGACCATGACGCTAAAGCAAGGCGATGCTGTGTTTACACACAGGCAGGGAGCGGGCTCTGCGTTAACTCCTCTTGGCGTGTTTCTGGGGGAAGACAGGAGAAATTTGCACACAGGCTTTTTAGCGGAGTGTCCAAGAGGAGACGAGGTCTTCAGAAACTGCAGTTACAGAGAGTTTGAGAGTTTGCCTGAGAGAGATGAACCCTGGAGTTCACTAAAGATGTTGCGGGTGATGCATTTTGGGCCCCGTAATGACAGGTCAGGGCGTGGAGGAAAAGATGCGAGCTCTGGGAGCTTGGGGGATGAGGGGCAGGAATTACACTGATCCCTACGTATTCAGAGGCATCCCCAAAACACCACCCGAATACACCCGGTACCCAAGGCCTTTAGCTACGGAGCAGCGCGGGGGCCCTCCCGCAGCGGTGCCGCCGGAGAGCGCCGGGGCGGCGGCCCCAGCCGCGGGCAGAGGCTGCCCGGTCCCGCCGCCGCTCCCCGCTCGCCACCCCCGGGGCCGCGCTCCCGGCTCGGGGCTCCCCCAGCCCGGGGCTCCCCGGGAGCGCTCGGCCCCGCCGGTGGCCCCGCTCCGCTCCGCTCCGCTCCGCTCCGCCGCGCCGGCGCTGCCTGGCCGGCGGGCAAAACAAAGCGGAGACGGGAAAAGGAAAAGGGAGAGAAAGTGCGGCTCCTGCCTCCTCCCGGCCCTCCGCCCGGATCTCCCTGCATGAGGCAGCGCTGCAAGCGGATCCTGACCGGGGGCAGGGGGTGGAGAGAGGAGGAGGAGGAGGACGGACGGAGGGAGGGAGGGAGGAAGGGAGGGAGGGAAGGAGGGACGAACGCGAGCCTCTCTCTCCTTCCCTGGGCTGTTTTTTCAGTTTCCTGTCTCGCATTGTGCTCACAGCGGATATGTGCTGCGCCTACAGGTGTGTCCCCTCCTCGCAGCTTTTCCCCGGCTCCCCGGCGTAGGCTCCGGCTGTCGGGAGCGGCGGCGGATCGCGACCGTCATGTGATGATTAATTTCTCTCGGGGCGGTTTCCCTCTCCTCTCTCGTTCTCTCTCCCTCTCTTCGCCTTCCCCTCCCTCGCTCCCCGCCGCTCTCCTCCTCCTCCTCCTCCTCGGAGGTGGCCGCAGCCGCTGCCGCCTCCGCGCTGACTCCGGCTGCTGTGGCGGCGGCGGCGGCGGGGCCCGCCGGGAGCGTGGGCGGCCGCCGGGGGCTGCCGTAGCGCCTCTGCCCAGCCCGCCGCTGCCCGCCCCGGGGCTCCCGGGCGCCGCCGCTCCCGCTCGGGCAACTCGGAGGGTCCGCGCCCGCGGGGCTCCCTCCCGCCGCCGCCTGCACCTGTTGAAGGTAACGCAGCCCCCAACCCTGCCGCTCACCGCCTCGGGATGGGGCTGGGGGGGGGGGGGGGGGGTTCGCGGCGAGATGTCCTGTGTCGTGTGTCCCCCCCCACCCCGCCTTCCCCCCGCTCGGGAGCTGCCGAATCACGGGCAGAGCAACTTCCCCCCGCCCCGGCTGCGGCCCCGGGGGCCGGGGTGGAGGGGGCTTCCGCCCGCCGCCCCAGATGGTTTTGGTTAAGGGGCTGCTAGGCGGCGGCTCCGGACTCGGAGCGCCTTTCCCGAGCAGCGCCGGGGGCGGGCGCGGGGCGCCGGCTCCTCCCGCCCGGCGGCCGGGACCGCCGGTGCCCGCCGGAGCCCCCCCGCCCCGCCGCTCCCCGCCGCTCCCCGCCGCCGCCGAGCGCAGCCCCGTTCCCCCGGGGGGGGTGGGGGGCGGCGGCTGGCGGCGCTTCCCGGGAGTTTCGCAATCCCCGCGGCGCGGCGGGGGTCGGCAGCCCCGGTACCGCGGCTCGCCCCGGCCCCGCCGCTCCGCCGGCTCCGGAGCTCGCCCGCGTTTTCCTGCAAACGCGTTTTGTCTCTTCGCCGAGGCAGCCTTAACTTTCTTTCCAAACTGTTAATTAGAGATACTGTACTTTGCTCGTGTTTCGTGCAAGCGAAGGAAAAGCGCGAGGCTGGAAAGGCTCGTGACTCAAGGCGTAGCTCTTCGGGAGCTGCAGAGCACCTCTGCCCGCCTTGTTTGGCTGGGCCGTACCTGGGACCTGCGACTTTGCCTTCTCCCAGGCTGCGTCAGTCAGTCTCGGTGACACCCGGAGGCAGAAGGGATCAATAACGACTTGGGTCCTCTCTGGGTTAATCAGACACTGACTGGGGTGAGTGTACAAAGAAGGAAGCGTAAGTTTATCGCGTCTCTGAAATCTCATGGAAAACAGCGTTGCCTTTGTTGTCCGTGAATTACACAACTACCGTCCCATCCCTGTCTCTGAGCTCGTCATCGAATGATAACTTGCCTGTGAGGGAACTTGATGCTTTTGTAACTAACGCTGTTACCTTGAATGTGATGATTAGCTTATTGAACACCAGAGGGAACTCTGAATAGGTAATTCATTCGAGGGAGCTGTATGCTTATTTTACTGTTTATGTTCTCATTACAATGGAATCTAGAAGGAAGCAAAGGTTGGTAAGTAATAGGCTGCTGGTATGTACCTAGGGTTGGCTTCAGTGTGCTTTACAGTTCTTTTCTGAAGGGGTCAACCCCAAAGCTGGGCTGAAAAATCTTTTTTTTTTTTTTTTTTTTTTTTCCCCTTCCCTTTCCAAAGCTTGAAATACATGACTGGTTTTACAGGAGTGCAACTGTGTACTGTGCTGTAGGCAAATCCACTGGGTGACCCGCTCGCTGTGAGCTAAGGAGTGCGATTACATACACACGTTGGGCTGGCGCTTCGTGCCCAGCCTGCCTCTTGGGTTGCGAGACAGATCCGGCACGCTTGGGTACGGGGGCTGCCGCCTGCAATGGAAAAGCCAGAACAGAGCATGCTTCCAGCCAAAACAAAAGGGAGGAAGTCTGCTTCCCAGCCTGGCGTGGCTTGTTCTCCTTGCCTTGAATGCTTGTGGGTCTGAAGCCCAAGTGGGAACCTAGTCCGACTGCACGCGAAGTAGAAAATTATCTTTCTTAGAATATATTACTTAAAGTAATACAGAAAGTAAATGGTGATGGTGTTTGGGAAAGGAGTTTGAATGGTGGCTTCTGGCACCAGAAGTTTTTTAAACGATCTGACATAACTGTAAGAAGCTGGTGTCAACCCACCACGATGTGATGCTGTGTTTTGTAGTAAAATGAACACCCAAAACATGCACCTGATGCTCGTGGTAGTGTGTCACACCAGTTTTGATAATCAGACTTCTTTAATACCCCTGGATTGTCAATGACATGGGAAGAATAGCGCTATAAATACACTTGTGACTCCGACTTATGCTTCAGGAGCTGAAACATCCAGCTGTTCATCCTGTCCCTTTGCCAGAGGTTACTCTGCCATTCAGCCTTGTTTCCTATTGGACTTTGAATCTGCCAGAGTTTACAGCCTGGCATGTGAATGTAAACTGCATTTTATGGCTGTTCATGTCAGTGTGTAATGCTGTGAAGTCCACGAGCGTGAGCCTCCTGTTCATCTCTCTGTCCTGGCAGAGGGACAAGGCAAACAGCTGGGGTCAGCTAAATCGAGCGGCAATTGTGAACCAGAGCCCGTAAGCACCTACGTTCTTCTGAAATGGCAAATGTGACCCCAGTGGACTACCTCGTACCGTGTCTCGGTGGGCTGTGGTAGCGGGGAGGCAGAGCTCTGCACAAGAAGAGGTTGTGCGACCTTCTGGGTAGGTCGGTCACAGCACACGGGGTTCTGGGTTTCAGGAGGACGTAGCAGACGGTGCACCTGAACTGCCCTCCTCTTCCTCTCTTCCTCCTTTATCCATTCTGGGAATTAGCAAGTGAACGAGGGTTTTTTCTTTTAGCCAAATCTTGCTTTGTCCATCTAACTTAAAGACCTGTGTTGTAAAATATCCTCACAAAGGGCACAGCCCTCTTCTGCCTCATTTTTCCTACAGATGTTGTTGGAAGTGGGATAAGGGCTTCAAATAGCTTTACAAAACTGTGAGCTGTTTGCCTTGCACGCAGAAGCTCCCTAAGAACAAATTACATTTTGAAGGGACATCTCTTCCTGAATGCCTATAAAGAACAAAAAAAATTCCAGTGACTTGTTGCTAACACATCTGGATTCTGGCTTGGTTCTGAGAAAATGGTTTGCACATTTATTTATTTTTATGAAGATGTAATACTAAGTATTTGTATTTCTGTAATGGCTATAATTTGGGACTTTTCATACACTTTTACTTATTGTATGAAGTACTGAATGAAGATATTTATTACACTATGTCACGTTCTGAATATTGAACTACAATTGTAAAATTAAGGTAACAAGCTTAAATTGGGGTTTGCAACTTTTAAACTTTTGCCAGCAAGCAGTTAATGGCAACATTAACTGCTAGTAAAGTAATTGCTACTGTACTTATTACTGTCATTTTGTTCTCACTTTCCTCCAGTCAGACTGTTCCGCAGAGATATAATGAATATTCACCAAAATAGCTTGGCATTGTCACTTGTGCAGTTCCTCATCAGATCCAATGTGTTGATGAGCTAATGTGCACTTGATTAAATGTACTTGATTTATGCAAACAAAAACTTTAGGTCCTTCTTGAAGTAAAGTTAGCACCTGCACAGCTGTTAGTGAGATGAGAGTCTAAATAATTAAGATGGAATTAAGTAAACAAACAACCCCAATGTGGTGTTCCTCTTACTTCTTCACCTTTATCTTTTAGTTCAGCTCAGTAGTGGATATTTTTTTTTGGCTTTTCTTGCAGGTTTTCTCATGCACTGCGGGAAGTTGTGAAGCTCAGCTTATAGTGTGTGGGGGGGTGCTCTTCTATTTAAATGGCCACCATTAGTATAAAAACAAAAAGAAAAGGGCCATTATTGGCTGTGATAAAGCTGGGGTAACTAGAATTAGTGGAGTATTACTTCAGGCGTTTTGTTTAAGTAGGAGGCTGTCTTGGGCTTGACATTGGTCTGTTAATCGTTGTTAAAAAAACATATAAAACAACACAGCCTGAGTAAGTCATTGAGGGGGTGTCTGTTTTTTAAAAAAAACAATATTTGAATAGGAAGTGCTTTAACCTCGTGCTCTTTGCTGGGCCAAAACTCATGTAGACAAAGTGGAAATAAAGAGTTGAAGATAGCCATTTTATCCAACCATCAGCAGCTGAGTGTTACAAAAAGCTCTCTAACTGTCTACAAAACTGCTCAGATCTGGCTATAAAAAGAGGCCATGGAGTCCTTGTCCCTGGAGGCTCCAGAGGATGGGTGGAGGAGGGAGAGGGCACGTGCTTGCCCAAGCCCTGGAACAGCAGGGCAGACTGGAGACCTATTCAGGGGACCTTGCAGGGTTAGGACTTTTTTTTTATAGGCAGATAGCAACTTGTTTATCTATTAAAATTGCATGTTTCTCAGTTTCTGTCTCTGTAGCGAAGTCTCTGGTAATACATAACTTTTGGATCTCTCTAATTTTCTTTCCTTCTCAGATGGTTGAAGGAAGACTGACTTGTTGACGTAACGTCCAGAAGTGCCTATGCTTAACAAACATTAGTAACAATGATTAAAAAAAAAAAATCCTGGAGCTAACTTGATGACCAGCCCCTGCTCAGTTGTTCAGTCTGAGCCTGCCGTAACACGGGGCAGAGTTTGTCCCCAGGAACATGTCAGCAGAGCTGTGGTCGCCAGCCACGTGCTTGTTGGGACATTCGGTTTCTGTTTGGAATTTGGCTTCTGGGAGCTGATGCCGGTGCGCAGTGATGATTATATCCGTGCTGAACTCCCTGGGCTCGGGAGCTTCAGCACTTGTCAGCAAACGGAGTCCACCCAGCGCCTTCTGAGGCACTTCCAACCTTACCCCACCTTTGTTGTTAGCTTCCAAGTTTCTGCCTTTCTGGGTTCATTTTCGACACACCCTCTTCTACCGCCTGTCCTCAGGCAAACAGCTTTGCAATCCTGGAAGCAAGGGAAACTAGTGGACACATTCAATCAAAATGTGTCGTCTTCAAAAAGTTATCTAATTAAAACGTTATTTCTAGTGTTTCACTTGCTTTTCTTCTTAACTAGCATCACTAATTTAAGGCCACGGGTAAAAAGTGGAAGCGTTTTGTTAATTTGCAGTGAATGGATTTTGTGTTATTTGACAGTCACAGTTTTCTTTATGTTGCGGATATGTCATTTTTCCTTCCTTCTTTGCTTTCCTTCCTTCTTTGCTTTCCTAGTTGCTTAAAAGCCTTCTAAGCCCTACAACAAACCAGGAAGCCATGGAGAAGCTTTGTCCCTAAGCTCTCCTTCCCCTACTTCTGTGCTGGACCTGCACAGGTAGACCTGTCGGGAGCACGCTGCCCGATTAAGTACATAGGAACTGCCTGCGATCAACATGACTTTAAATAAAAAATCATGGGATTTTTAGCACTTCAACTGAATTGTTACAGAACTTACCTTTTTAGAACAAGGTACGTTCATGCTTATTGCTGAATAGACCTAGCTAGTGTATTTCTAGTTAAGCTGGATTAGGTCTACATGTCGATTTGGATTGAAGGAAGCTCTCGTAAACCTGACACTAATCTTCCTGTGTCTAGAGGGATTGTTAGGGTGATAGCTGGGTCTCTTGGAGAAGTGATGCAGAAATCAAGATTTCTCACATTTCAAGTGCAACCTTCTGTCTATACTAATTGATTGTGTTTTAAATATGTAGAAATTAGAGGAGTGAACTCCTCACATCTTTTCCCCCTGGGCTCTTGTTTATCTTCTAGATAAAGAGATAATATCTCTTTCTGACAGATGTATGTAAGAGATACATATAAAGAAGATCTAGCTCTTACATTCCTAGTTGCATCACTATTTAGAATTTATGAAGGACCAGTTCTTTAACCAGTGTTTGCCCAGTGGGAAAATAGTGATTAGTCAAATGTATTCAATCATAGGAAGAAAGCAAAGGGCAGAAAAAATAAAACACATTGATTTGGTAAGAAAGGGTGCAGCTGAAATACAAGGTGAGGTCTCCCAGCCCGAATCAGAAGGCCAATTTAATAATCTTTTGCTTGGACTTAGCCTAGGCATACATAGCAAATAAAAGCTTCTTTCCTGAAGATACATGGCGCTTGGAATGGTTAATAGTAGGAGGCTATGGTTTCCTTCAGCCTGTAATAGTTAGTCCTTTCCCTTTAATGGATCTGGTTATGCTCATTGCAACTGAAAGTCCAAAATATGCAGCTTCTCTCTTAAATACATCAGAAGACCATTAATTTGTCCTTCCTTAATATGTTGCCACAATGTTTGTTGACCTTACATGCCATGTTCACTTAAGCAGTGTGTGACAAATTGGTATAAACTTAATGTTGGGCCTGTTGAATTGTAAGGCGATGAAAGCAATAGTTTAACCTCTTCTATTTCCAGTCTTGTGGGATTAGTAAGTCGTTAAAAAAGAAAAAGCTTTAAAAAGTTTTTCTGTGCTGTTTTGATCCACGTCATCAGCAACTGGACCTTTTTCCCCTCATGAACTGATCGACAGCCCACGTAAACTCTAGTTGGGATTGCAATGCATGCACATCACCCTTACGGGTATAAGTTACAAACCTAGAAAAGCAACTGAAACAGGTGACTTTTGGGATATTTATTTTTCCTCCCAAACACGCTCAATGGAGGGGGTTTTGTCTGAAAGGCTTTTGCTCAGGCAGAAAGTATCATTGTGAGTACTTTGAAGGAGTTTTTCAAGAGTCAATAACTCTGCAACCACAAAGCTGGCTTCGTGACTAGGAATATATATATATGCCGTATGCTCCAGGTGTTGTCTCCTTCTGCCCACCCAGGCTGTTGAGATGGAAAAACCAAAAGACTTCACTTGCCTTGGCAACCCCATAGCACTGAATGGTGGTATGAGTTTACTTATTAGTACATTGGATAAAGCTCCAGAGAGGTGATGTTTATGTTTATTAACAGATGGCCTCTTCATTTGACATTTAGCTGGGGGAAGATCTGCAAGCATTTCACAGTCCATTGTGCATTTAATTCAGTGTTCAGTAGCATTAGTGAAAATGCAGGGCAATACCCTTTTGGGGTTTTTTGGTTTTGTTTTTGGTTTGGTTTGTGGTTTTTTGGTTTTGGTTTTTGGGTTTTGTTTTGGTTTTTTTTTTTGAGATTTTAGGGTTTTTTGAGAGTTTAGGCTCAGAGGAGCGGTTAAGTCCTGCAGTTGTTTGATCATCTCACTCGGCTGTTGATCATGGGCCCAATAAATCCTTGGGCTAAAGCATCTCTTATCCTGAAAATACTGAGAAAAAGAGAATCTGGCTTTAAGAGTTTTGTTCCTGTTCATTCCTCTCTGTTCAGATTTATATCTCTTTATAATAGGAACCTTCTATGCTCTTCACTTGCATCTATTGGTCCCTTTTAAGTCGTCTTATGGCTATATTAAAGGGGTTTTTATTGCTGATAATTTTTTTTTCCCTTAAAGATGATCAAGTAAGCTATCAGTTGTCTGTGTGGCGTATCAGAAGGCCCCATTCAGTATTTCCATTCACTGTCGTATCTTTGCATCCATGAACCACATTAGCCCTTTTAATAACAACAAAAGCTCTGAGTGTGGTGCTTAGTTGCAAGGCTATGATAACCTCTGCATCCCTTTTGGCTTCCTTGTTTCGTAAGGTCATGGTCCTCTGATCTGCAAACCTTACCTGCATTCCTTGTTACTGGATACATATATTTGCATTCAGATGTCTTAAGACTGTTTTGGTTGGAATGAGCCCAGCTTGACAAGTAATTGAGATAACTGTGTGATTTTCCTTCCCTTTTAATTTATCATGCTACTAAACCATGTAATCAGTTAATTTTACCACCAAGGACATACTTATTTCCAGGTAGCTAATAAAACATTTAAGTAATATAGAGCATAATGCCAGTCACTGCAAATGGCAAAAGGCGCATTACAACTGTGTGGTGATGTTACTTGGTAATGACAACTTTTTTGAGGTCTTTCAGTTAACTAATTTTTAATCCATTTGGCCTATATTTTTTGATATCCTGATTTAAAAATCTGGTTGATTTGATGTTTGTTGACTGTTATGACACATCTTTAAGTCTGCAATTGCTGTATTTGGTGCAAAATCAATAGATTTCACCTTCCTTACTCATCTCCCTTTTGCATTTAAACAGATGAAAACAAGGAATTGTCTATGATGTTTTGAGATGCCAGCTCCAAAATTATTCTTTGCTTACGATATCCATAAATCCACTGAGCAAACTATTTCTCTTTCATTGTGCATGTTGCCCAGTCCCTTGTCTTATGTCTTCTCTGAAACATCTTTTTTGCATCTCTTCCAGCAGGAACAAGTACACATCAAAAGGCACTTCATCCTGGAAGCTATTTGCACAGAAGCCTGAGCCCCAAGAATTCCCTTTCACCAGTGGTGGTCATGCTGCTCAGGTGGGCTAAGAACTCATTTGGACTGAGTAGGGTTTTTTTTAACCTCCCTTTCTTCTTCCAAAGCGGCATGTTGCTTGCTTGAGAAGGAGGAGGTCGTTTTGTAGAGCACTGCAGTGCGGTTGGCTTGGTGCATCGAGACAAGAGATGGTCATGTGGGGTTTATGTGCTTTGGTCTTAGGTTGAAATATTACAGCCTCAAATTTAGTGCAGTGATCTGGCATGAAAATTTATTTACTTTGTAATTGTCCTGGATACTGTCTAATAGTGATTTTTATGCGTATTTTTATACATCCTGGACCTGTAGTGTAAAATGACATTAAGCAACTTGTGTGTGTGAATCATCTCCAAGGTAACTTAGTTATCAAAACACAGTATCTCAATTGCTCAGAGTAACACTTTCCATTTCTCTAATTGCACTTCTGCAATCTGTGTTGCTTATACCGCTGCTGTTCAAATTATTGTGTACAGGTGTACTCGGTAAGGACTTTCCAATTTAATTTTCCCAGTTGTAGCAATTAGTTATTATCTTTTCATTTTGATCCTGAGGCCTGTAAAATAAGTGAGTGAATGTAAACAGCATCCTTGAAACTAAACTCTTCATGGTATTTTCTCCTACTGATAATTTGAAGAGGCAGCCTGTGTTTTCTGTTGTCTGTGGCATAATTAATCTACTTGAATTATACTTGAAGGGGACCTCTGATATCAGAAGAGGGTTTAGCAGCCTTGGAAGTGAGGAGCTTTTGAATGAGGCAGCAATGGAGAGTTCCTGTACATTATTACTTAGCTTGTTGGGAAAAGAAGAGACTGGTAAATTTGTGGCCAGAAATGGCTACATACTTGCTTCCTTTCCCTCCCTCTCACAGACTTTTGTACTTTGCTCACACCTTTCATGTACACTAACTTGGCAAGCACAGGTTTTTTTGCTGCTGTGTCTCTGTCCCAAACTGAGATGCCCCTACACTGTACTAATAGTTCAGTGGCATCAGTCAGATGAAACAGGAGTATCTACTGGAATACAAGAAGTCTAGGTTGATTTGTGTGTAGGTTTGGTGTCCAGAGTGCCATCTATGTGATCCATAGTATGGAGCAGGGTCCTGTAGGTTTCTTGACTGGGGACTTCATGCATTCTGGTTTTGCTTCTGCCTTTAGCAAGTAATTTCATTTCTCTCTGCTTTTTTTTTTTTTTTTTTGGTTGCATTTTGGGGGAATCTGTAAATGAAAAATACAATTTAATGGCATTTTTGTCATATATAAGTAGGGCAAGTGGATGCTGCAGTATTCTTTCTTGATCAAGAAGGATGGGGACCTGCTAACTCTATTAGCTAGCATATGTCCTCTCTCTAAAAGCCCCTATGCAAAAGCAGACCTGCATCCCCAGTTTTCATGGCTTGAGGGAAGCCTTCTACAAAGCACTTTCACATCAGGCTCTCTGTACCCACGAGATGACTTGGCACAGGGAGGAGCATTTCTGTTCCAAGTGGGTTAGCAGCATGCGTAGACCATCGCTCAGTGATATGAAGTCTTTGGTGGCAGCTCTGCTGTAAGTAGTTCCTGCTATAACTGGCCAGGAGCTGCTTGGTTGTGCTACCATGACTGTTTAGTGGAGCTGTGCTGTGAACTGGTCAGAAGAGCTGGTCTGACATTACACTGTATTATACATAGTTGTTATGTGGCTTTGAAAAAAAATATTTCAAAGTTTCACTGTATGTCTGATGTGTTTCACAGCATGGCCCTGCAAACACATGTGCTTTTGCAGCGTTGGATTGAGAAGCTGCAAGGCCAAATTAAAGAAAAGAGGATTCAAGACCTGCTTAAACTCATTTTGTTGCCAAATCCTTTGTGTCTGTAGCTCTCTTCCTCTCCTGTCCATCTCCTCCTGGGTGGCCCTGTTAGTCAGGGAAGAGGAGGCTTCTGCAAACAAAGTTAGTGTTGAACTTGTGCTTTCAATAGCAGCAATGCCCCTGTGTAGCTTCAATTCCACTGGGACCAATGTCAGGTGGCTTTAAACTGAATACAACTGTTTTGCATAGAACTGGCTAGTACCTTTATTCTCTATGGGTGCTCTAAATATTGTGTCTGTATGGACTTCGTGGGGGAGAGAGCTTTCCCCGTACCCATTGGTTTTCTTTCTCAGCTAATGACCTCCTGTGCCCTGCTAGCACACTCTGTAGTGTTAACCATGCACATAGTCATTTCCTTTTCCCTCTTACCTCATTTTAGAAGACTTTGCTCTTGAATCTTGTAAATGGGGTGATAATTTCAAAGCAAACAGCTTCCAGTCCTTTCTTGCCAACTTTTGCCCACAAGGTATGCAAAACAAACAGAGCAGTTGGGAAATTAGTTATGTACTTTACCCTCATAGTGCAAGGCATCCTAGGATGGTTCGTAGCTCTCCTTTAAGTAATGAATAAAGCAAGAGAATGAGATTGGTACACCCAAGTTAGGTTTTGATGTATGGAGCCATTGCAGAGATCATTCATCTTCTTAAGGAGCTTTAGGAAAATCTTGTAAAATAAGAGGCTTTTAAAAATAGCCACCATTCATGTATTGAATATAAAGGTGTTTTTTTGCTTGCCGCAGAGAAAGAAAATCAAAATATCAAGGATGAGTAAAAGTATAGATAACTTTCTTCACATACAAAAAATAACTTTGAAGTAGACTTTACCTCAATATGAGGATTCTTACCTCTGTTAGGCTCTTGGAGGAAGCTTAGAAGGATTTCCAGCTGATTCCATGCCATTTATAGATTTGATTTAGAAACCATGAGCCTGGATGCTGGAATGGCAGGTACACAGCAGTCGCAGGGTACGATACCCATAATAGCATATGCAGATGCCATCATGGTGTATTTATGCAAGGAGAAAGTGTGGGCAACTATTACAAAAATGTGTCTTTAAAAAGTTGACAAAGAAATGGTTAACGCTGAACTTATTTAGCTCCAGCCCAGGTATCGAACAGTTTTGCCAATTGAGCAATAGGAAAATTTGTTAAATGTGAAAACTAGACCCAAGGTTATCGACCCTGAGGCTCGGCTACAAGGGGATGGCGTGGCTGTAAAGAGGAATAACCATTATGTGATCTCCTGCAAATGAGAGAGGGCAGGTCCCAAGTGTATGAGGCTTGCAGGAATTCAAATCAACAGTAGAGTTATAATCTAATGAGGCCCTGAGCACACACACAGCTTACGTGTGTGGCAGCACAAATAGAAAGCTGGAGCCCCCCCATCCCAAAAGAAGACACTTCATTAGCAATTTTACACCCTCGGCATGCTTGGAAGGGCAGTATTGTAATAACCCAGAGTGGTTCTCCTTCACACATTTCCAACCACTTCATAAAAGTAGCTATATGTGTGGAGTGCTCTCCACTCCTTTTCAGAAATAGGATCTCTGTTATTAAAAAAAAAAATTTATATATTTTATAATTACAATTGATGTGTTTTTAAAGGAAAATATGCTCTGTCATGTAAAACCTTTCCCTTCGTGTTTCCCAAGTGAAGGTTTTGAAACTTGCTGAAGGTAGGGGCTTTTTTAATAGAAATTCCTTGAGTAACATAAACGTTAACTCAAAACGCCTGAAAGAATGTAACATTTCTGTCTTCTGGAATATTTGAGTTGTACTTGTGCCAAATGCAGAGCAGTGAACTCAGCTGTAAGGGCCTAGTTTGGCTGTACTTATAGTCCCTTGAATGCAGAGCCAATTTTTTTTTTAATACAGATTTAATGTTAAGCTCTTATGTTTACCTGAAAGGAGAGGAAATATTATGATTTGAGTAAATTTTATATATATATGTATATATATTAGCCACAAGGTAAGGATGATGTGTTCATGGAATAATTTCTTTTTAAATAGTTGTGCTTCAGTAAAGCATGAGATCAAACATCCCAAACCACACAATAACTTTTTTTGCTCTTTAGTTCAAATAAACCTCACCTCAATTGACACATATTTTTTTCCTGAGTGAAATTATGAATATCTTCTTTAGAAACCTAAGAGAGATTAGGAGTTGAGGTAGCCTTCTGCTTAGCCTAGCCCCCATGAAGCAGACACTGCTTTATGAGATTTGATTCAGCATCTGCTTTTTAATGAGGTTAAAGCTATCCAGGTAAATACAATTACAAACGTGATGCAGATCGCACCAAAGCCAGGAGATCAGCAGTCTGGAAGTTTTGTGGCTGAATTACAAATCATCAGAGTAACCTTCTCTTCAGTGCATACCCGTTCCCATTCTCTGCCCATCTTCTGGGGAAGAAAAGGCAGCAGTAGTCAGTAGACTCTACCTTCCTGGCTTATGTTGTGCAACGATCAGCAAACCAGGTAGGAAACCAGATTCTTATTTATTTTTTGTCCTCTGAGTGACTTTCAATGGCTTTCCTCTTGCTCTGTGGTCAGACAGAAGGCAACATCTTATCTACTTATCTCTCACAGTTACAGCAAGTCCCTTTTTTTTTTATTGCATAGTCTAAAGATGCTTCTTTTTTTCTTCATGCTGTATATGTTAAGTATAGTGGGGACAGTATGTTTATTTTTCATCCTTTTGTCTGGAGAAACCTGATAGCAAATTGCTGAGTGCTGGGAAGGTTGGCTAATGGGAGCAATCCTTGCAGCTGCTTCATATTATTTGGCTGTTTGAAGTGAGAGATGAAAAAACCTAGGTGACATCTAAGTTGGGTTTTATCTCTTTGGTGTGATGAGGCTGCACGTGTGAAAGTTTTGAGGATGCTGTAATACTTTTCCTGTTTCTAATTTTAATTATAATTATCTATGGCCTATTTAAATAAGGTGGACCCACATACCTCAAACTGAATCGCTGATTACAAGGAAATCAGATTGCTTTCCTCAAGTGAGCAGTTGCACAAAATCAAAACGTTGATGAATCAACTGAAGGTGTGGAGATGGAGTACACCAAACCTCAAGCCACCTGTGGGCAGGGGGTACTCTTGAGAGAGAAATTCACTTTCTCCTTTGGATTAGAAAGAAAGGGGGATTTGATCCCCTGTGAAGATGAAAGAAGCATGATGCTGCCTCATCCTCCCACTCGGGAGTTGCTTTTCATCGTTAGATCTTTTCAGGAGAGGAGGTGGCTACCATTTTACAGGAGAGCAAAGTGAAGGATGGGGCTGTACTTGTTTGCCCAGGATCAGAACTGCAAACATATTCCCCAGGCCTGGCAGATTGAGGAGTAGAAATCAAGTGTCCAAAGGTCTTTGTGCTTGGAGACCCTCAAGGGTCTCCTCCTGGCTGAAGAATGACCCGCAGGTGATGGTTTTGGATCTATATTGTATATAAATTGTATAACTTCAGCTAACAAGAACACACTAAGATTACACTGAGTGTGTGTTTACACTAGAAAATTAAATTGTGAATCCGTACAACTGGGTCCGGTTAAAATAAAGTATCGCAACATCAGTCACAAGCAGATGCATGTGAAGCAAATCCTTTGCTGGCATTCCTCAGGGGCGCTGCAAATGCCTCACTGTTCCTGGAGTGCAAAATCATTCCTCCCTCCTAAAGAGCATCCAAATGCTTTTAATATTGACTGGGAGATTAAAAATGCCCCAACAATCTAAGTGTACAGCTTGCGTCCTATTACTGTATTGAATAGCTATTAATATGGCTGCTGTGGGAAATGTGGTAGGAAAGGAAAAGTAGCTGCCTATAGCTGCAAACTTAAGAGCTTCTAAAGTTTTAAAACGATCCTGCTGCTTCCTCCCATGTCAAAACTACCTGCCATCCTCTATTTGTATTTTGTATGTTGACTTGGGAAAAGATTTGATTTGATGCTACAGCACAGCTTGAGGAACTGGCTGTACAGAATATTAATATCTGATCTTTTTTCATTAATATCAATTTCAGGCATGCATTCCTGAGGGGGTTAATATGAAGCTGTTTTTAACCACAGCAATATTGTACAGATTCCTAGACCAAACGCGCCAGCTGGTTTGCACTAAATTTTACGGTGCAGGAGACAAGAAACAGGCTTCCTCACGGAAAGGGAATGTGGCAGTGGAAGTCCTGGAAGCACAGGGTGGTTTTAGGTGCTGGGAGGGGTGCCTGGCTTTCACAGAGAGGTCTGACAAAGGTGAGGCTGTGCCCTCTCCTTGGTTTCTGACGTCGCTGCTCACCTCAGGTTCTTTGTCCTGATCCCACCTCAGCTCTCTTGTTGACTTGTGTTTGTCTCCCATTGCTAGTTGCAAGCTTTCAGCCAGGCTGCATTTCTGTGCTGGCTTGTGGCCGTCCGCCCCCCTCCCTGCATCCAGCTAAAGCAGAAGTAGTTGTGCGGTCACTTGCTGGAAGTTGGAACAGACATTGCAGTGACCTGATCTCCTGCAAGACCACTAAATGAGGTCATTAGATTTTTTTTTTTTTTTTAACTATTCAGATATGCAGCCTTGGAAGAAGTGAATGAACCATATCCTTCTCTCCTTCTTCACTCTTTCCCCCTCATAAAGTGGCATAATTAGGTAGCAGCTATATTGTTTTACAAAATGCCTCTATGCGTGAAATTAGTGTGCTTCCAAAAAAAGCCCTAAAACCAAAAGACTCTGCAACGTTTGTTACAGTGAGTTAGGCCTGTGACATTCTATCCTCTGAGAAATATTCCTGCATAGGATTTAGTTATCTAGTTCATCAACATGTGTACTTTCTTCCACTACTAGCTTTGAGTCAAGATTGGATTTTGTGAAGATGTCTGCAGAGGAGTTTCATGTATTGAGCCGTACGAAAAGAAAAGGTTAAAAATTGTTGTTGCAGCAGCCGTGGAAAGCTATAGCATAAATGCTCACTGCTTTAAAATATGAAAAAATGGTGCCTTTTAAATATCAAAGGGATTAGTATTAATCCAGCACTTGTGATTTTCTTAAATCATGTTATTTGCATAATAATACTCACCACCTGCTATATCTTCAAAGCGCTTTTCAGACATTAACTAATTGATCTTTGTAACACCCCTGTGATGTAAAGACCTGTTATTATCCCCACTCTGCAGATGTGGCAACCAAGACCCAGAGTAGTTGAAGGAACTTGTTGGGCGCAGGGCTGAGACGGTGGCATCGCGGGCGCCGCATCCCTATTGTCCTGTCCTCTGGGAGTTCCCGCTCGCAGCACTTCCAGGGGCAGCCGTGCTTTCTTCTTGCCCGCCTTTATTAGAGAACAGAAAAAGGCACTGAGTTATTTCTTTGTGTCTTTGGAGGGATATTATCGGGAGATATTTATTTGTTTTGATTTTGAGGTGGTTTTGCTAAATGATTTTGCTCTGGTTTTTAGTCACCCTATAGTCAAAGGCACATAAGACAGAAAAGCTTCTTACAGCTCCTTATCATCTGCGTGCACCACAGCGATACTAGTCGAGAGCTTTTATTCACGTTTTTCTTTGTTCAGGACTCAGTATGGTCTTGCTATTAGGAGCCTTTTGGTCAAATTTGCCCTTGCTTGTCATAATAAGAAATTACTAAAATGGGAAGTGACAGGGTGAGTCGCCTGTTGTTATAAAACTTCAATACCTACTCCCATCCCATGCTGGCGGCGAGTGGCTGTACCCAGGAGGCTGCCAGAAGAGCAGCCGGCGTCTGTGACCGAGGGCTGCTCCCGGGGTGGGCTGTTGGGGTGGTGTTGCTGCCAGGACAGCAGTGTGTTCCCTCCCTGCAGGACGCCTGCCTCCTGGTTTTCCTTCGCCGCAGATTTGGGGGAGCCACGGGTGCGCGTTGTCCCAGCCCTTGGTTGTGTGGGTGCCGTGTGGGTCCCTCTGACCTCCACCACCGCTGCCTTTGGAGCAGAGATTATTAAAACGCTGGGTGGACTTTGGTTAGTGTCATGTACCCGGAGCAAAAATGGGGCAAAAATGGAGGACGGGCAGGTGACACACACATAAGTCAAAGAGTAGACATTGAAAACTCTTTCATGGGTAATAATCTGAGGGGGAGTTTAAAATGGGGTATTAAAAAATATATTACAGTCCCTTTAATCTGGCAGTGTCGCTTTAATACTTAGTGTGAGGGCTTAATATTAAAGTGTATGGATTTGGTTTTACAGATGTTTCAGCAGTGTTATCTCCTAGCAGAAAAATAAATCGTGGTGGCGGAGCACTCGGAGCCCATCAGCGCAGGTTCAGACTAAACCATAGGAAAAGCCCGTGTCACTCCAGGTTTCAGGAGATGATTTTGGATAACGTATGGTTTCCTCAGTGCAGTGCCCGGCCCCTGTGAGGGCTGTAGTGGCGGCAAAGCAGCAGATTATGTCAACAAGTTAGGGACACGGTGTTATGCATTGGCTTTAGTTATTTGGCTAAGCAGGGGGCTGGGGGAGGTGAGGAGGGGGAGCACAAGTCACTTTGAATTCCTTTGTACTCCAGCCGGGACAGATGGGCTGTAATCTCTCTTCACAGCACAAATTACAGGGTTTCCAGACCCTCACATGCTTGTGGGTTGTTGGCTTCTTTTCACTCCCTTGAACAGCATTTCCATACAGCCTGTGTTGGCTCAGGGCAGGAACAGATCTGGCTTCAGGTGAGAGCATCACTTGTGCTGTGAAGTGCTTTCTCCATGTTTTATGGCGTCTTCAGGTGAAAGGGATGAAACCAAAGAGTCTCCCTGTATGAAATGCTGCTCGGAGAGGGAAGGGCAGCTCAGGAGAGGGAGGAGAGAGGGCAAAGCCCTGGTCATGCTCCAAGTGATGCTTGGTGACTGGGGAAGAACTGCAGTGCTGATTAATCTGCTAATGATGTGTTTGAAGACAGAGAAGTGGAATGACCGGTAGATGACTTAGCGCAGGGCAGGGCACAGAGGTTGATACGAGCCGGTCAGGGTCTGGGGGTTGAACTTGGCTTGCAGGAGGCATCGTGCCAGCCCGCTGCGCTCCCCCGGCAGGGACACATGCGGCGCTTGCAAGAAGGGTTTGGCCGTGGGGTCCCAGGGCTACCAGCAGCCACAGCAGTGCCTTTCTGCCTCCTTCCCAACTGGAGGATGGGGCAGCCCTCATGCCGGCAGGGGCCGGCTGCTCTGAGCGTCGCAAGGGGAAGTTGCTATGCTCATGACCACATCCGATTTTTTTTTTTTTTTTTTTTTTCCTTTTGTGGCTGAGGGTGCAGTGGCTTGGGCAATCACCTCAGTCGTGGCTCTTATGCTCGGGGAGTGCCTGAAGGAAGAAACAACTGTAGCTGACTGCGGTGTTGCTGGGGCTGGTGGCAAAGCAGAGATTGAGCTTCCCTTTATTGTGCTCAGCAAATGCTTTGTGGCCTCTGAAGGGATCAGAGTGAGCGGGAACTGGTAACCCACCTTCCCTTTACCGCTTTTGCTGCTGAGCCTAAATGTGGACCATCAGATCATGTCAGAATTACAGTGTGGACAGTGATGGCTTCCAAAATATCAAACAGGGGCATGCCCTCTCTCTCTTGAACTTTTTTCCTATTGACCTGAATCTACTGAAGTGTGGAGTTTCTCTGTATTATGGATGGTAGATATACTGAAAGGAGTCTGTAGAAAGCTTCTTATTTTAACGTACTTCTTGCAATCAGGGCAAAAAGGTTTTAAACCCAAATCCATAACGTTTCTGCCCCTCTCCCCCTTAAAGTAATCACAGGAATAAAAATATTTTTGTCACTAAAACTTATGGTTGAGACTTAGGATTGATTTTTTTTTTTTAAGCTTGATATTCATGAAGGACACAGGGGCTGTCTGCAGCTGTGAATGACATCCAGCACATGTCCAGCTGAAGCTTCTCCATAGCATCCCATCAGGGGACCTCACTTCTGAACTGCAGACAACATCAGATGCAATTTATTCCTGGCCTTTGGATCAGCCAACGCAAATTTTATTTTATTTTTTTCTTACTGTGGGTATGTACTCAGTTATGGGACTGAGATGATAGCTTTCCAGAAAACCTGGGCACCTATCAGAAAATAATTACTTTTGATCTCTTTTCAGCTGGGCTGTTCTGAACTATCAACCCATGGGAGAGGTCTGAGCAAACTCGCTTTCTTTAAAAGAACATTTGAAATAATGGAAAACAGGTTTGGGGAGGGATCTGAAGAGGCCGTATACAGAGTCCATCCTCTGTTGTAAGGCAGAATCAGCTGTGGTTAAGCCGTTCGTTATAGATGCTTGTTGAACCTTTTCTCCAGACCTCTGATGGGAAGGACTTCATAGCTGTCTATTCCTCTGCTCAGCTATTGTTACTGTGAAGTTTTTCCTGATGTTTATCCTGTAACTCCTCGATGATATTTAGGTCTCTTGTCGGTAATAGACATGGCAAATAGCTCATTCCCTTCCTCTGTGAATAATTCCTCTCTATTTGTGTACTCAATAAAAGCTAAATCACTTGCCAATAATTCTTGGACCCCTGAAACACCAAGAAAGCAAGCTTTTAAACTGTTTAAAGTTCTCTTCAGAAATAAGACTGCTTTGGCAATTTATACAGCCTTGAACTTGTTTGTGAGCTGACTCTATAGACTGTAACTGGCTAGGTTTGTTTAGTAAACTTTTTAAAACCTCTCACCTTTTAAAAACCAATTGTTTCCAGACTGGGGTTATAAATGGAGTTCTGTGCCTCTTGCTTGTTTAATTTTGCTGTGAACAAAAATGCTAGTGTCTTCATTCAAGGGCCTGCCTTGCTTTGTACCGGCTGATTTACAATACAATGTGTAAATGTAGTAGCAGCCTGGAACAAAGGAGAGCCTGTTTATCCAAACAAATTTGAGGGTGAGGGTGAAGAGGTAAATTGCAGCGTGTTCACTGAACTGCAGCTTGAAAGCAGAATGAAACAACCGTGGGGGAAACGTGATGGGCAAAATGATCCTCAGGGGCTTTCGGCCCAGTGTCCCTGTAATTTTAGGGTGGCGCTGACCCAAGGCGAGCTGTCAGGGTGCCCAGGTGCTTCCTGGCCCTTTGGAGGAGCTTTGCTGGCAATTAAAGATTTTTTTTTTTTGTAGCCCATTTTTGCGCCCTGCTTGGAGCAGTTGTTCTTCTGTAGGCAGTTGCGCGGAGTCCAATGTAACCTCTTGGCAGGTCTCACCGCAGTCACTGCGGTTCCCCCATCTGTGGCATTTTAGCCAATTGCTTCTACTTGTCCTGAACTAAAGCCAGCAAACACATTTCTCGGATTTAAGTATTCTGGGTATTTTAGCCTTATTGTTAAGCTTGTGTATTTCAGCTATAACAGCTAAGTCTATTAGCAAAGAGATTAAATTGTGTAGAAGTTATATTGCCTTGTCCAGACATGAAAAATAAATTGTTAGAAATGGGCTTCTGTCCAAAGTGCGATCGCTCCTGGAAAATAAATTGGACAAAAGTATTCACTGCAGCGCTTTGCTAAAAGGCCTGTGCCTTGCACGCTTGCTTTGCGTGCTTCCTATAGATGGGTTCGCTACCTAATTACAAAAAAAGTTAAGGAGCATCGCTTATTCAAACTTGTATTGATAGCGCTTCCTAATGTTGGCTGCGATAAGGGTCTGGGGTGCTGAGAATCTACTTTTTTTTTTCTCCCCCCCCCCCCCCCCCCCCCCCCGGCTTCTGCTACTATGTAACACCTTGAAATGGTGATTTGCAGAGCAAGGAGGGTTGGTTGAAGCTGGGATGTGATAAGGTGAACTCTTTAACGCAGCTCATCAGCTTCTTGGCTCCGTTGCATCCTGTGTGCTGTGTAGTACTTACTGTTGTATCAAGCAATGTGAAGTTTCATCTGTCCTTTGTTTTCATGTCCATTAAGTACAAAATTCATTTTGGTTTTGCAGAGCTTTCTTCTAAACTCTCTTGAGTTGTAAATTATGGCTTTTCTGAGATCTTCAGCCTTGCCTGTGGGAAGAACACTTTAATTTGGTTTAACAGTAGATGAGTAATCTAGCTATACACAGTGATTTTTCATTTCAGCTGCAGTCAGTTTCTTACTCCAACTGTTCCACTAAAATTTCAAAGGCGGCAATCAATTCCCAGCCAGCCTTGTTTATCCTTCTCTTGATTTTTTTTGTTCTCTTCTTGGTCTATGATACTGAAGAGAGCTCTATCTTATAAAGCATGTGTGCTGTATTCCTGTTAATGGTTTTCGACACAATTTTGTTAAGTCCGGCTGCTGACCTGGTTCTGTTCCATTCAGTCCTCACCTAGTATTTTATCATGGAGACTCAAATATTTCACGCTTGCCATTTCAAAACAGATGAACAATGTCTCTTAAGGAATATATTTTAATTTCTTTTGTCTGTTTTGGTTCTTTCCAGTGTGAAACTGGGTCAGCGTTTGTTAAACTAGTTTATCTTGTTTTCCATGTACCTGAATACAAAGTCAGGCTGAAAGCTCTCACTCGGTGCACGGGATCACTCCACAGCCATTTTATAGGCACCCGAACTTGAAATGCGTCCTTTCAACATCGGTGAGCTCTGTTCTGCAGATGTGTGGATGGGCTGGATGCACAGATGTAAGGGCTGACTTGTGTCTGTGAGCACAGGGGCTAGCTGTGCCGAGGCCCTCAGGGAAGCTCCTGATTTGAGGTGCAGGGCACTCCTTGGGGTGGCTGGGAGAGGGAAGAGCGATACCGTGGTGGTGTGGGAGCTGCCATCCTGCAAGGTACTGGTGGGTCAGCAGATGGGATGTGCTGCTGTTGAGAAGCTTGTTTCTATTCCTGTAATTAGTAGGTAAGGTTAATTTACTCCCGAGGAAGTGTAAGAGGGAGGCTTGGTCTTCAGGGACTGCTGCCTGCTGAAGGACGGGGTGGGGGGGCAGTTGTTTTGTCTTGTTTTAAGCAGCTAAGCGTGGTACGGACTGTTTCCTGATGGAAGGACAGAAACATCTTCATAGCTTTTGTTCTAAAAAGCTTTGAGAAGGCTGTGGGCGATGGGTCAGCCCGTATATGTTATTAATTTCATGTGGAGCGGCTAAACTTCCTGCTGACTTAGGTAATGTACCCACTGAGCTTGGATAAAAGGTTAGAGATGGCAATTATGGAAAAATCCTTTTTCCGTTAAGCTTTTCTAAGCTTAACCAAGCCACTGTCAATAATTACTCTTTTTTCCTTGCTATTGTGGACTGAGTCTAATCCAGACTTGGTTTATTTAATTTTTTTATTGCTTGAATGTGCACGCTCAAGCTACATGGAGAATATCAAGCTATATTAGGTACACACTAAGCAAATGCATTTGCTGGATGTACCTGATGTGTTAAGCAGTGAATAGATTTTACAGTATGTTTGTAAGTGGTCATAATTGGGTTGTGAAAGTGCGTGGTCTTGCGCTTTTATTTCTCCAGTTGTCTCTTAAGTTGAACAAGGCTTCTTGGAGAGTGGCATTGGTGTGGAGGAGGGGTTCAACCAGAAGAGCCAGAAATAGCAGCTGTTTGTTTATGCCAGGGTTTTTATTCTCTCTTCTTCCTACTCCCTTTCTTAGGGGTAGTCTTATGTATTCCACCCACTCTCATTCCCTTCTGGTGAATGTGTGTGGATATGCTCCAGGACCATATGTGCTCATAGATATATACTTCAAAGGAAACTCTAGACTGCCTAGAGAAGCTGTTTGAGTTTAGATGAGCCCTGAATTTGCCGACTGCTACAGCATTTCTTTTGAAGAACCACGTGGCAGTGCTGCCATTTCTTTCCTTCAGCACCTTTACATGCTGATGAACACCCTTAGCCTCCAAAGCAAGTAAGCTGCTGATACACGTACTCTGTATGAGCTTAACCAAGCTGAATTTCACTTCAAGGCACCAGCTCAGCTGGGCTTTTTGGTGGCTAGCTGACATGTTTTGGATCATACAATATATTTGCCCAACAATGAGGATACTGTAAGGGTGTTTCTTTTTTCTCCCCCTCCATGCACAATGATTTCTTTAAAGAGGGTTTTACCAAGCAGTTCTCCTGGAACAGCAGGCACTTGCCGCAGCTGACTCAGGGACACTGTCTTACCAAGTTATTATTTCTAGGTACTGAGGATTCTGGCTGCAGACCAGAAGGACCTTGGCTGTGTCTGCTCTGCTGGGGCTATTCTTGGTTGGATGCCTACTTTCTGTCTGACAACCCTCTGCAGATTCTTGGTGGCTTCCATATCATTTGTGTAGTGTTAAACTGAATATGCTAAACGTACTCTTGGTTGGGGGATGCAGGGCATCTGATACAGATTTCAGCATCCTTTTCCTTCCAAAAACCAGAATTGCACAATAGCCACTCCATTCCAGCAGCAGCAGCTGTTGAGTCTGCACCATCTTCAAGTTAAATGTTTGCCAGGAGTTGTCCATTAAATTTTCCAGTATGAAACATTGGTCTTTCACATGAAGGCATTTATTTTAAAAATTCTTCCTACCTATTTTTATGGATATTTGGTTTTCTACTCTTGAAAAATGAGTGATTGTTCATGGCAGATGCTTCAATGGACTTTTATATAGCATCTTTCATTCTTTATGTGCTCTAACCCATGGTGCTGATCTTCATGAGTTTGTTTCTGTAGAAGCAAGTTTCATATCTCAGACAGACTGATCCTGTCTGTAGCTAGCTGGAGGTAAGGGAAAGAAAATAGCTTAGTTTTTTTCACAGGTGTTGCCATGCAGTCGTGCATTCCCTTCTCCAGCCTTCACACTTTGGTCAGCCATGAAACGCAGCATGCGAGGGCGTGTATGGAAACTGTCAGCTAAAAAAACCACCCTCTCTGAACATAGGGAATTGGTCATATTAGGGATGAGCAGTCTTGCTTGCTTGCCTCCTAAGACAGCGGCATGAAATTGCTTTTAGAGACTCGACAACAGCAAAAGAAAATGACTTCTCCCCTTCACCCTGCCTTTGGAAGAGCATGTTCTCGTTAGCCAAGCTGCTCCTAAAGGTGTGACTCTTTGTTATCCCTAAGATGATCTGCTGGTATGCCAGGGGTGCTTCTCGCCTCCCCGACCACGTACTTGTTTCCCTGTTTTCTGCGGCTGGTGGAGTGTTTGTGTTCACAGGATCATTTATTTACAAATGATATCATTTCTCGTGAGACTACATCTTCTGATGATGATCAATGGCTCAGTTACTTTTAACAAAGCTGAGGCAGTCAGACACAGGAATTCTTTTGAAGCTGTTGAGGCCTCGTCTGAGTCATATAATACCTTAAATGAAAACAGAGCAAATAGGAAATGTAGAAGCGAATGACAGGTGTTGGCAGGAGGGATGTTTAGGAAGTTTACAGATTTCACAGCTTTCTTTTCTGCTCAGGGCAGATGATTTCTCTGCCTTTAGGCACAGACAAGCTGCAAATGAGAAGATGGTAGAGAAGAATGGCTAGCAGTGGCAGGGAGGTGGGTGTTGGGTCTGACCTAACACATCTTCCTTTTTCAGCACAGGCAAAGCTCCTCATTCTGGTGGACGAAGCTCAGCGTTTGGTGCTGACACCCTTGGCCCCGGGAGGGTGGTCACGAGATGGGGCTGGCTGGGGGCTGCGGCTCTGCAGCTCAGTTTCCCACAAGGAAGGGTCTCCTAGGATGTCCAGTAATGATTAGCTCCAAGATGCTCTGGCAGGCATTGAGTGGTTTTGGGATGTGTTTGGAAGCCAATTCTGTAGTCTATAATACATATTCTGGTATGTTTCAATCTCCCCCAACCTCCCTACCTGTCAGTGTTCATATGACAGTTTAACTCTTTTGCCAGTTCAGGATGTACACAGGCTTTTCTCAAGCAAGCAAAGCAACGGTGCTTTTCTGCAGAGGTGGTAAAAGAGGGTCTTCAGATAGTACATGTAACTTTTGCTTTAATAGGAATAGGGGGTGAATGCTGAGTGAGGACGTCCCTACTATTCACTTTTCTGATAATATGGAATCTAAAGGCAATATATTTATGGCCTTTAAAACTCTTCTAGGCAGAATAGGTCATCAGAGTTTCAAAAAAGATTAAGTTTCAGGAAAAAAAATGAAGTAGAAGTACAATGGGTCTTGTCCTGGCTGGTTTGTTTTTGTAACCCTGGGCATATGCTGCTGTGCCGCAGAAGATGCGGGCTCTTCTTTCCTCGGTCACCTTCCTATCCCTTCAGCCTCCAAGCTTTTTGAACGAGCGTATGTTAGCTCCTAACATCTCTCACTTCTCTGCCATGCTGCTGCATGGTTAAACAGTTGACTGGTGACACTCTCCAGGCATGGCCATGGCAAACAGCTTATTGTCTTGCCATCAACTGGGTGTCATTTTCTATGGCACCTGGTATCTGACCACAGTTTGAGAGCCACTGCCCTAGTCCCACTGGACTTACACACTCTCACACAACTAGTGAAGTGCACTGCTGGTTTTCCACCTTCAAAATAAGGTCTTACTGTGTGTGGGAAACCTAGTCTAGTTATTGGCTCACACTAACCACTATTTATAATGTTAGGGGACAGATTGAGATGGGTTTTATTTCCTGAGACCACAGAAACACACAGAATCACAGAATGGTTGAGGTTTGGAAGGGACCTCTGGAGGTCATCTGGGCAAACCCTCCTGCTCAGTTAGAGCCTCCTAAAGCCAGTTGTCCAGGACCGTGTCTACATGGGTTTTGAATATCTCCATGAATGGAGACTCTGCAACCTTTCTGGGCAACCTATGCCAGTGTTAGGTCACCCTCATCATGAAGAAGTGTCTCCTGATGTTCAGAGGGAACCTCCTGTGTTTTGGTTTGTGCCCATTGCCTCTGCTCCTGTCAGCAGGCACCACTGAAAAGAGCCTGGCTCTGTCCTCTTTGCACTCTCCCTTCAGGTATTTGTATATCTTGACAAGATCCCCCCTGAGCCATCCCTTCTCCAGGCTGAACAGTCCCAGCTCTCTCAGCCTTTCCTCATATGAGAGATGCTCCAGTCCCTTAATTATAATTGTGGCCCTTCATTGAACTCTCTCCAGTATGTCCATGTCTCTCATACTGGGGAGCCCAGAACTGGACACAGTACTCCACATGTGGGCTCACCTCTCTACCTACTGGCAACACTTTGTCTAATGCATCCCACCAGTAGTCTTTTGCAGCAATGGCACATTGCTGGCTTATGTTGAACTTGGTGTCCGCCAGGACCCCCAGCTCCTTTTCTGCCAAGCTGCTTCACAGCTGGGTGCCCCTCAGCATGTACTGGTGCCTGGGGTTGTTCCTCCCCTCATGCAGGACTTTGCACTTCTCTGTGTTGAACTTCAAGAGGTTCCTGTTGGCCCATTTCTCCAGCCAGTCAAGGTCCCTGTGGATAGCAGCACAACCCTCTGGCATATCAGCCGCTCCTCTCAGTTTTGTGTCATCTGCAAACATGCTGAGAGTACACTCTGCCCCATCATCCTGATCATTGATGAAGATATTGAACAGGACTGGACCCAGTGTTGACCCCTGAGGTACACCACTAGTCACTGGCCTCCAGCTTGACTTTGTGCCACTAATGGGTATGAGTTTTCTAGTGGCAGGGTGTGAGCAGCAGAGCGATGGGATTAAAAAGCACCTCCACTGACTTCTGCTGGGAGGCTGAGAGAAGCTGGTGAGAGCAAGGTGCGGAGACACAAGGAGACGTGGCAGTGTTTGCAAGAAGTCTTGCTTGACAGCTCGGCAGGGGGGGAGCTTTCGGAGGGAGAGATGTGTGTTTGTCTTGTAGGTTATTGCCGATCTGTACATTTTTATCACTAGTCTTGAAAATAGTTTATCCCCAGCTTAAAGTCCCAGCTTCTGGAGTCAAATGATTTGAGGGAATGTCATCATTTTCTTAAAAGATTAATAATCTCCTTGTTCCTGGGACTAACCGAAGAAGGTATGGCAAGTAAAATATAAGTGCTTAAAAATGAAAGGTAAATAAACATGCATTATTTGCCACTTGTGGACCTGAGATTGTCAGTATGGCTAGAGTCTGGACTGCTCTGTAGCCTGTGTAGCCTAGTGTCTTGGTGGCTCAGGTGCTGTGAGACTGCACGCATGTAGTGATGAACGCTTGCTGCTGGCAGGGCACATGCATTATTTTGAAGCGTGCATCAAGCCAGTGGGGTTACCTCCCAGAGACTTTAATATGCTTGTAGTTGTCCTTTGTCTCCAAAAGTCACTGTCAGGCTGAGTGCTGTTCCCCTTTCTTTTTGGGGAAGGGTGGAGTTCAGCGGTTTCCATCCTGCCCCGCAGTTCCTTGTGCCTGTCTCCCTCCTTCCCTGCAGCTGGCGGGTGCTGCTTCCTCCCTGAGCTGATTCAGCTTCTGACATGGCTGTGTTTTGTGCCAGACCTGTGAGATGTTTTGATTTGGGGGTGATTTGTTTTGGTTTTTTTAAAGAACACGGTGCTCTTTTGGAGGTTTTATTTTTAAACTCCACGTGTGAACATGCACCCAGCTTGCATGTGGTTAGGCAAGTAGCTGAACTAGCGCAGGGGAAAGGTGTGGTAGCCGTCCTGTGCAGGCAGGGAGGCATGGCGGTGGTGGCAGGGGGAAGGAGGCAGCTCCCAAACCAGCTTTGCTGCCAGAGGATTGGCAAGGTGCAGCAGTATCCTTCCCCAGGTCCTTGCTGCACCTCCCACCACTCCCCGAGGTTGCTGCCCACTTGCTAAAAGTTGGTAAAACAGAGTCCAAGGGATCTCCCTGGGAGCTGGGGGGACTTTTATTCCAAATCCTTGGTGGTAGGGCTGCAGGCACAGCCCCATCTGCCGTACCTGCAGAGCCCATCCAGGCTGGCGGGGAGCTGGGGACATTTGCCTGTGGAGGGAGGCTGCACAGTGACAGTGGTGCTGAGCCAGGTGTGCCTTGTTCACACCACTGGAGCTAAATCGCTCAGTTCTTGTTCCTGGTCCAAAACAAAGTGGTTGAGACTGGGCCGTATCTGCAAATATAGTGAGTCTTCTCTTGTAGTGTGAGTTGCAAGGTCAGTGGAAATGGTTGTGCCATGGTGGAGCTGGAGAGGGGTCAGAGCTGAAGGTGCTTGTACTCTGAATGAGACCTGTAGTACCTGGGTCCAGGTTCCTCTCCAGTAACCTCATTTTTTCCCTGGACTGGAACTGGGCTTATCATAGCCCTGGAAAAGACATGGGCATTAGCTACATTGTTATTGTCTTGCTGAGGAGCTTCTACTTAGGTATTAGTTTTTCCTGGCTCACCTCATTGAGGAATCCTGTCTAACAACCAGAGAGCGCCTAGCCCTTAAAAAAACCACCCATAACATCCTCTCTGAGCATCTGTTAGCTGTGTCCCAGTTGGCTCGAAGGATCTGTGTACTCGGTGCTTGTGAGCAAAAGCTATGTGAACCTGCCAAAATTATGCCCTTGGCTGCAAAGAGAAGAGGCACATGGAGTCCAATTACTGGCTCTAAGCTGTATAAAATAATGTTAAATAACTCCCGATTTTTAGATTTAATTAAAATGAAAGGCTGAATTGGCACAGCCACTTCTGAATTCACAGCGAGGGGTAGGAGTTTGCAGCAGAAAGCGAGGTCTAGGAGAGAAACTTTGAAATCATTCTAGTAGTGCTGGAAGACAGAGATCCAAAAATATTTGGCCTTGCTTACTGTGCTGAACATGATCCTGTTCATGGTTTTTGTTGCTTGTTCCCAAGTGACAATGACACATTCACTTAAGTCATGGGGAAAAAAAAATTAGATTTCAAAGCAGCTGATTATGAATCATACCAAAAAAACCCAACCACCCTGTACTGGGGACATAAGAAAAATGTAGTTCAGCATTTACAGTCGTGAGAAAAAAAAAAAAAAAAGTTTGGGGAAGTAAAGCACCCAAAGTAGCCTGCAAGTCATCACCTATCGATACAACATTTCAAGGGTGATTTTTGTCAGCATGTCAGACTATGTATTTTGCAGTAATCTTCCTCTATTTTTACCGAGATTGCCTGATCTGACTGACAGCTAGTTTGCTTGTTCATTCATGGGGTAATAGGTTTTGTCTCCTATGTCTGTATGAAGCTGAAGAAGAAAATTGCAGGTAGGCTTTCTTTAGGGAGAGCGAGTCTTTCCTGCTCATCTCCGTGTGTGAAAAGTTGCAAGCTGTGTTCAAGGAAGAAAAGAAAACCCCGGTTCTGCTCCTGTTTCTGGGATATTGTTATAACACCTTCCACTGCTGCTCTATGAGAGCTTCATTAGGAAGTCAGTCCCAGATGGGTCCTTGGCAAAAATGAATTTGGAGAATTCCCATAGCTTCTTTAAAAACCTATTTACTTGTGTTATGTGCTACCGATTTAGATTTTTTCCCTTCAAGATGGAAGAATTAACAATCCTCCGAATGTATTAACAATTTTCCTGGCTTTTTGGATGTTATTCTAAATATGGGGTTATAACTGCAGTACTAGAGTTTTGTGTTGATAGTGTTCAAATTATTGCAAGGAATTGCAAGTCTGTTTTCTGGCTGGACCTTTAGTTAAAAAAAAAAAAAGACTTCTAAGTACTTAAGCTTTCCCAAGTTATAAGTTTCCTGAGAGACACTGTAAAACCAATCCAACCTTGGAAATCCTGGCCTCTTTGCACTGTGATGTTGAGCAATGCTTGGGCAAGTGCATTTATGAAGTGACGTGGTTGAAAGCTGCAAACCTACGTAATTATCTCCCTCCAGATGCACATGCTAAACTTTCATTGCTGCTGCATCACTTAAGCATGGTCTAAAGTCTAACTTCTTCCATGAATCTTGCAGTATTTCATGGCGTATTTTTTGTTTAAGCACAGTTCCTCAGAGTCACATTAGAAATAATTCAAGCTTTCAATTAAATTCCTACATTTCCAAATCTGTAGTGAAAGACAAATACAAACAATAAAAGTGCATAGCTGCTGAAAAATCATGAGATGATAATCAAGCCGTATGGGAGGGGAAGGGAATGCTCCATGTATATTTGGCTTTGTGGTTTGTTTTTTTCATGGGAAGAGGGTCATCCGAGTCATTGCTGTGGAAGTACTTGGGGTCGGCACAACTACTGCAAACCACAGTACCACTCACCAAAGCAAATAGTGGTAACATGCTCAAAACCCACTCCGATCACTTCCTTCATCATTTTCCAGTGGGCCAAAGCTACAGCTGTCACCACCCTAAATGCAGGACAGATGCAGGTTTACTGGAGTTAATGGGAGTGCTTGGGTTTTTTACCCCGTTTGTTAAGTGGTGTGGGATCCCCAGTATTGGAAATCCCTGCTGTATCTGGGAAATGATGCATCATCCAGGTTGACCAAGGTGTTGCTGTGGACCACCTTACTGTGCACAAGGGTGTCCCATGCTAGGGGACTAAGGGTGGCAACTTTAGGCAATAGGTTCATAACAGAGCTCCTGCCTACGCCTATATCCTCCAATTTGAGTGGGCTGAGGACACGCATGTTATTAGCTGCCACAGTGAAGAGAAGCTTAGATGTCAGTTATTTTAAATAGTATGATTCATCCCTTATCCTTTTACCTTGTACACCCTCCTTTCTCATGCCTTTGCTCCTCTTAGGCTACAGATCATTAGCTTTGCTAAAACCACTGTTGGTATCTTCAAGGCAGCTGGATCGCAGGGACTTGCCTTTGCTGGACCAGACGTGTCTCTTTGATAGTCACCTGACTCTGTTTGAAATGTCAATTCTAAAAGGCTTTTCACACAAAAAAAAAAAAAAAAAGGATAAAATATCCTGGTAACTGGAGCTGGATGCTGCTCAGGCAAGAGCTCTAAAGGAATGAAAATAAGAAATTGCTACTGGTTTGCCATCTGCCTAAATAAACCAATAATATACCAATCTAGTGAGGGCTTCTGGGGTCACGCAGGGAGATTATCAATAAATCTGGCTCCTGTATTAGGCAGTTTGGTAGAAATCAGAATAGGAATAGAAGTAGTAGATAACAGAAATATAATGCATAAGAGAGGAGACAGCATGTCTTGGATAAAGGGAATGTGTTTCTCATGAATCTGGAAGTTTTTGAAGGAAGCTACTATATGGATACAGCAGATCTAGCTGATACCTTGTCAAAAACTCTTTGCAAATAAAAGTATAAGCTATATTTCACAGAAATATGTTAGAACCACAGTTATCAGGGAATGAAAGAAAAAGTCTTCTCACAAATTGCTAATTGGTTAAAATAGGAAACAAAGAACTGGAATACCTGATTAGCATCCCTGTTCTATAGCAGCTATTGCTGGGATGAAGTCCTTCAAAGATCTGTGCTGCTGTCGGAGCTGTTCAACATATTCATCAATGATCTGATTTTAAGTAGATGACAGAACTTGTACAAGATATCAAAATTATTCACAATAATCTGACCAGAAGCTGCCTGAAATGACTTGCAGAGACTCTTTTGACACAGAGTTGGAAATATGGGCAAATGAAATTCAGTGTCAACAAATGCAAAATAATACATGGAGGGGGAAAGGAAATAATCCTCCTCTTGCTGAGGGGGTAAAAAAACCAACACCCTCTTGGAGGTACAGTGGATAATTCTCTGTAAATGTCAGTTCAGTGTGCAGTAGTGCTCAGTAAAGTAAACAGAACAGTAAGAAATACTGAGAGAGGAGTAGAGAACAAAATCAGAATTATCCCTATGATGCTATAGATCCATAAATATTTGCATCTTAGATGGTGTGGAGAATTCTGTTCATCCCACCTCAAAATGAAGAAATAGAGAAGGGTAAGAGACTTCAGGGTGAAAAAGACTGGGGCAACTTTCCTTTGAGAAAGACTCTTCAGTTGGGGGAAAGAAAAAGCAAGACAGAAAATATGATGTAATTTAAAAGTAGAGACTAGGAACAATACAGTTAGCAGGCAGCAGGCTTAAATGAATAGTAAGTCCAGCTCCCTCTTCTGCCCCTTCTTCTGTTCAAGGCAGAGTTAAATCATGAAATTGCTGCAAGAAGCTTTTGGATGCCAGTGATACAAGGAAGAGATTAGGCACGTACACAGAAAATAAGGCCTTTGGTAACTTTTAAGCTTTGATGCAACTTCCAGTTTAGAAAGTCCTGAAACCTGTTTTCCTAGGAGTCCAGGAGGGTGTTTAGGATGCAAAATGAATCATCTTCAGTTACTGCTGCTGGTCACTGTTAAAACGTGGTTCATCTTCCCTGACTGTCTTCAACAAGACACCTAACTTTTAGCTCTGTATGGTTATTTAAGGCAACCTCTATCATCAGGGGAGAGAGGGAAGGGGAGGCTGAGGTGATTCATGCGAGCCTGAGATAAGCACCTAAGCTAGGGGAGCTGAATCACCCCCGGGAGGGCTTGGTCTCCTTGAAAACAGAAATAACCTCATGACTAGTTTGGGCTGCTCGGCAAAAAGTGAACCGAAGTCTGTTCTCAGGGAAGGGTGTTGGGCTAGAGGATGTTTCATCTGTCTTATTATGGTTGCTCGCAGGTTTCTAAACAAGAAAAAAAGCTGTGCATCAAAGTAAGTGTGTATCACGGGCCTTAATTCAGAATGGCTTAGCACAATGACAGTGGGTATGTTGGGCTGGCTTTCAAACGTGTCTTGAGCTCGTTCAGCAGTGGGTGGCAAGGGGCGACTGCAGACGATCACGGGTGTGAAGAGGGGCTGCAGGCTAAGTGCCCAGGTTTAGTAGTGTCTCCTTCTTTTGCTTTCAGCCTCCTAATGCAGGTGGCGTTGCCTGATGAGGGGCTCAAGGGCTTGAGGAAATGGAAACAAATCCTGCTGGAGTAAGGGACAAACATTGTTACAGATTAACATTTAAATATTTTTAGTTAATGTAATTACATTTCCTGAATTGCACCCTACACTGAGTGCCCTTCAGTATGTTCCACTGGTGCCCAAGAGAATAAAATGTGATAAATAAAAAGTTGCTATCTTTAGACTAGATGCGACAATAAATAGCTCTACAGGTCTGTGATGGGAGTTCTCGAGATGGGCACTGAGACATGGATTTGGTGGCATGCATCAGCTGAGGAGCCCACCAAGGGGCTCCAAACCAGCGTGCACGTGAGAGAGCTGGAGGAAGTCTAAGAGAAATTTGCCTTGTGCTTGGGGCAGGCTAGTTGGGTGTACATCATCTATGAGGGCAGCTGCCTGACATGTGATAACTTCATCATACATCTGATTGTGGAGATTGCTTGCAGTGATAATAAAAAAGGTAATCTGCTTTATTAAGGGTCTTAAATTGGTACAGCGTCTCTGTGCAAGAGACTAGTTCCAAAGTAATGAAGCTCATCTATCTACTGGTGCAAACATCTCTTCCGTGTTGCTCTACTGCCAGATGAAACAGTGGGATAATTCATCTTTTTTCGTGTTCTAGACAAGGTAGTAAACAGGTAAACTCCCCAGCTCAAATTTAAAGGGGTAAACTTCAATTTTATTTTTTTTACCTCTGACTACATCACTGCTTTTGTGTACAGTAGACTTCCAAAGTACGTGCCTATCTAATTTTTAGGCTTAGATTTCTAAATTACCACCAGATGCTTCAAAAATGACATAACCATGGGTGAGTGTGATCCCAGGCTGCACGGTGTGAAGGCATTAGTCACCACGGGCATGCCTGCGGTGGAAGGCAGGATTCCTCTGCCGGCCCACGGCACGACTGGTGGCCCAACACGCCCAGGGTTTTGTTGTTTCTTGCCTGTATTGCTAACTCCCTGCAAACCCTTTAAAAAAAAATTGTCATATTGTCGGGAAGGATTTCCCACTCAGCCTCATTTTGTACACCAATTAATCAAGAAAGAAATTAAGAGCGTGCTACCACCCAAAATTTTAATTGAATTGTTTAAATAGCAGTGATGTGGGGGAGGTTTTAAGATGTGATTTGCATATGTTATGCAAAAAATCACAAGATGTGATTTTTTTTTTTTTTTTTTTAAAAACAACACTTATCTGCTATCTATCGTTCCCATGGCAAGGCCCATGTAACTCCACCATACAGCTATTTCAAGAGTGATTGAAAAAGAACTGCTGAAGCACCCAGGGGAGAGGAGAGTTGGGAGATTCAGTACTTTTGAATTGCTGTCACAAACAATCTCATGTTGAAATACTCTGTAGTACAAATGTGATAGATATATCCCCAGTCAGCTGGCTTTTCATTAGAAATTGAGACATTGAAACCTTCTCATGATTCAATTTGCGGTGCAGTGGGGTGACCCGCAGAACAATCCGGGAGGAAAGAGAAGCCTTTTATGACGGGTATTTTCCAAGAATTTACCAAAACTCAATGCTACAAAAATGTTCTGCACAATTTTCTGGGGATACTTACTATTTTCAAATACATACTCCCCTACCTGAAAAAACAGCCCCTTTTTTAAATGCATTTTTATTTTTATGTATTTTTGTTCAAATTTATTTTTTTTTATTTATTACAGACACTGTAATGTGAAGCCTTTATGCTGTAATTGCAAGTAGGCATTTATCCTGCTGCCGCCACTGATACAAAATGACTGACACTGTGAAATAGGGACTGTGGGAGGTTTAGGTGGAAGCAAGCCTGAAATGTTTCTTTCTCCAAGAAAAGGCAACCTAACCTTTTTAATAGACAGATGCTTGACACATCATGAAAAAACCAAATCTTGTACTTGGGGAATTATTTCAGAACACTGACAACCAATCAGCTTAGCAGCATTAAGGCAAAACTTCCTTCTCTGCCCCTTTTGGACATTTGAAAAAGGCATTTCAGATGCGCATAGCTTCCGTGTGCAATTAGCTGGAGGATTGGCTGCTTGTGATTTTTGAATCATTCAGGAAAGTAACACCTGCCTGGCTTCTAAAATTGTACCTTCATGATAGCACCACCTAGTAATTATTATTCTGAATCATGAGCTAATGCTCATTACCACTTCATAGTAGCAGTATAATTAAAAATTCTGTGCTGTATTCCAATAACGATCAAGCCTGAAAGCTAAAGACACGACTTTAGAGAAGTTGGTTGCAGTATATTACTTGGTCTCTGTCTGTTGAATGGTTTCTGAATGCTCCTCAATTATTCCTGAGCTAAAGTCACATTTTCATTTTCCTGGTGTGTCTTGAATATGAGGGAATACAAGGCAAGGAAGGTCAGAGCAGCAAAGGCTGTCCCTCCAAAAAGGGGGCTCTTGGGTTGGCTCTGGAAGAGGTTGGGGTCAGGTCTCTATGGAAATGAGCTCCTGCACTCGTTGGTTTGAAGGTCAGAGGGGACCTACAGAAGCAGTTGATCCCTGACTGAAAGGTGAGAGGCTGACTAGAAAAAAAACAGGAGAAACCAAATGGTCTGTAGTGGTTAATTTCGAGTTGAACAAAGCACTTGGATTCTTTCTTCAGTTCAGATGCAGGTGAGCCCAAGACGTTGGTTTGCCTTGTTTTTTCTGTGAAGAAAATTGACTCTGGAGTAGACAGTGGTCTTTTCTCAAGGCTTTCATCTACAAGCTGTGGGCGTGCCTGGACTCGGGGAGTGCCTTCAGCCTGAGCTGGGCAGCTGATTGCATGGGACATTAGTCCACCCCATCAGTCTGTCCTTTCTCTTTCCTTCCTTTCCCTGGCCTGAAAGGCATTTCTGTATGTGAAGACAAACAGCTCTGGTGGGTGGGAGGGAGCAGGGGGGCTGGTGGTTTAGTTTCTTGTTGGGAAATGAAAGACTGAACTTGGAAATTCTGTTCCAATTTAGGCAAAGCAGAGATGATTTACATGGAGATCCCCTGGTTTGATGGCTGCCAGAATAGCTCATAGCATCAGGGACCTGGGAATCTTCTTATCAATCTTATCAAATCTGTCAAGCTCCTAAGAACAGCTTTGATCCAGTGGATTGGCACTCTCCGATTAAATCAGCTCTAGGAAAAAGATTTATCACCTGTAAGCTGACACTTACAGATGACAATTGTCACCTCTTTATCATCCTCTCTTTACCTTCTCTCAGCTAAATTAAATGGATTGGCTATAGTATCTGTCTTTAACTCTAGTTCTTAAACAGATCCTATGGCTTTTGTCTGAGCTCCTACGGATTTAATGACATTAGAGGCAAGCAGTCAGGAGCAGGTACGCTCTAGGAAGACCAATGCTAAATGACATGATTAGATCTCACAATTTAAACATGGTACTTTGATGCTATGTGTGTTGGAGTATCGCATTTGCTCTCTATGCACTTCCCTGGAGTGATTGTGCTAGGAGGCAAACCACCGTGACCCTCATGTTCTTTTACATTACTGTCTTCCAAATTACATTCTAACACTGTGACCTAAATTTTGGGTCTGCTTTTTGTATGATCTTGTTTGGTTACAGTGATAATGCTGCTGTTCAACTGAGGCTATTGTACTGTGTGATCCACATCATCACACTTTTGAACTTGACTTGTCCTTTTGTGCAGGTCATGTCAAAATTGGCAGTACGGTGGATTTATACCAGCACTGACTTTCTTAAATAGGACTTCCATATTCCTGGAAGACTTTTGCTTCAGGTCTTGATTCCCATAAAGAAGAAGGGAGCTGATATATCCAGGATTGAATGCCAATGGTTGAGAACTATGAATATTTTATCTGCTTTGTTGACTTGTGTAGCATCTGTTTTTAAATAGACCTGGTTACTTATAAGAGGCTAATACACTCTTAGTTTGCTGAAAGACACTGTGCACCTTTATTAACCAAACTTATCAGGCTGGGAACGTCTTCTGGGTAGGATTATACGTCTGGTTTTCATAAAGTTATATTGACTGTTTTATTGAGGATTCTGTACCTTAATTCTGTATGGCCTTCATTTTCTATGAACTTTTAGGTTCTGTTGCTCGAGATCAATGTTGCATTAAATGACCTGCAGTTGCCACAGTGGCCTCATTTACAGTTCCTAAATATTGCTAAAATACTTCATTCTTTGTCCTCTAATATGTTCTCAAAATGTGATATTTAACCAGTCTTCAACTCCAGTGGCTCCTTGGCCCACACTTCTAAAACTCATCGGAGCAAATGATTTGGTCTGACAGATCTTCAACATTTTAACTTTGACAAATGCTGTATAACATCTTCTGTAACTTGCTCAGGAAATGGTACCTGCCAACTTTCAAAGCTCAGGCAAAATACTGCTGTGGTAGGGTGAGGGGGTGATAGAGCCTCTGTCTCGGCGTACTCAAAAGCCTCAGGTTTTCCAGGAGAAGGTTGGTGGGTAGGAAGCCACTGCTGAAGTTAGGGCACCTGAGCCAGGTGTGCCCAGCAGTCTGTGCTGTGCTAATGGCAGCTTTTGGGAACATTTGCTTCTCCATTTTTCTGGAAGGTGACTGATAAGCACATAACAGTGACCTAGTCACAGTCAGGGTGGCATACTTTGCTGCTATTGCTATTGATACCTGCAATTCAACCATAGTCTGATCTCACAGATGTGGTTTGATTTAATTTAATTTTAGGGTAATATCCTACAATACTGAGGGATATTTATGAAGTGAGTTCTTTGAAGCTCTTTCCTCCTGCTCTTAGCATCACTTAGTCTTGGTGGATGCCTTTTATCTTTAAACAGATTTCAGCTAGCCATTAAGAAAGCTGAATAGTGGTGCTATTTCAGTTGGCTCTGTGATATTTTGCTCTTGCATATTAACTTTACTGTTCAGCTTCCTATTCTCGTTGAGTCTTAATGTTCTTGCACTGCTAGTGCCTGTTTATTTCATTTAAGGATGTGCATGCTGGAGAGGAGAGAGAAACGGAGTAGAAAGCTGACGAAACAAGGTATTCATATGTATATATACACACACATATATATATTAAAAAAAAGTTAATGATTTTTCCAACAGTATCAGAAAGGTGGGTCTTGCATGAAACACTTGTGATCTATTAACGCAGCCCAGGATCTCCCTGTCCCCCACGCCCTGCTGCAGACATGTTTAGCTCTTTTCTGGTTTGTTTACATGCTTGGCAACTTGGAGCAGGGGGAAAGGAATGAAAGAGAAAGAGGAGCCCTTGCCAGAGCAGTGGGAAGGGAGACTGCAGGCTGGGAAGGGAGTTTGTGGGTTGGGGAGGGATGGAGGGAGCTGGGAGGTGGCTGTGCTCTCCCCACCATGGAGGACATGAGGGAGCTGCTGCATGTGCTGCCTCTGCTCATTTCTCTTCTCAGCCAGCAAAGCTGTCTGGGTTTCCTGTATGCTTCATCAAGGTTTTGTTGCAGCACTTTATTTCGCTCCCTTGTTCATTCTCTCCCGTTTCTTAATGGAGCTATAGCTGGGCCCTTCCCTTAAATAGTCAGAGGACTGGAATATGTCCTTCTCACTCCCATTTTGACCCCCAGATCTTCCCACATTTCAAATAGAAAGCATTCCATAGCAACATGCATATTTTTAAGAAATCTGTGATGGACATCTTATAAACGGGACCTCCCTCAATTTGCAGTTACTTCTTTAGTGAGGGAAATGGGACAGAGTAGTTATTTCTCCTCCTTGCATGCAGAGCAATCATTTTCTCTTACACCATCCTGCACGAACAAGGAGCTTCTCAACTGATGAGGGTGCTCCTTTGAAGCAAACAGTAGTTCGCAAGGAAAAATCCTTATCGATATTGAGAGACCGATGTATACATATATATATATATATAAACCATATCCTATTATAGGAGAGAAAGTTATGTAAGAAAGAAATACCATCTCAGCAGTCATAGCTTCAGGAGCTGTTGGATATTATTACCATTGTCCTTTCTTCTCAGAGAAACTTCCTGCAATGAGTTGTCCAGGCTTTTGGACAGGGCTCATGTCACTAATAGTTAGATTTTATTTTTAGCTTTGGCTGACATAGTTACCAGGAATACTTGCGTATTGAACCACTGCAAGATATTTTTTAAATGACTACTCTGCCATGTACGTACCAATGCTATAGGAGGATAGGCAGAACTGGGACACAGGTGTACAAGTGTCCAGTCATGTTCCAAACTTCACATCGTTTTGTGGTCTTGAGATATAACTGTATCTTAAGCTTTCCCCTAAGTGCCTTTCTTTTAGTCATCCTAAGGAGGCTGCCTCCTGCTTCTGTTGCTCTGAGTGCTTGCATGGCCACAGACAACTTAAGTTGATTTATTATCTTCCATTAAAATATAAAAACTTTTTACTTTTTTTTTTTTAAATCCATGTTGTCTCATGTACCAGTCAACAACATGGGGTACAAGGATTGGCACGACTGAGGTGGAAGCATATGGTAGCATAGGTGGAAATTTCTTAAGCCATGTTTGCTGCCTAAAAAGACTTAATGTATAACTACTCCTTCAGTCACAGCACTTGATACCTACTAGAGCTTTTAGAAGGACTGCAGTTTTTTGCTGCCCTGCCTTATAAGGCTATTTTCCTAATAAGATTGTTTTCTGAAGGATAAAGGTGAGAATTGCAGGAGAAAGAAATGGTAACCATCAGCCACTGTAAATGGAAGAGTTTTACCTGGAATCTGAAAGAGAAATCCAGCCTGCTGCACCTCTGTCCCTGAGAAGTAGTCATCAAGTAGTCATCTCAGTCCTGTTATCATGGAGGTACAACCTGTAAAAATCAAGTTATTTCTACTGCTTCTTTCTTGCAGGTAAGAGAGACTTGGTTTTTAGCCTAAGTTGTATCTATTTCTTTGTCCCCATTACCTCCTATGAGACTGAGGCAATTTGTTTCTCCCTTTCTTCTCACTCTTCTGTATTGGATCATTTGAGAGTTCAGCAGCTTCTCAGCTTGGCCCTGGTGGGCTAGGAATTAAAATCTCACCTGTTCTGGATGGTCTGATGCTTTTCAGAGTACACTTCACTCATGGGCAATGGGGTCCTGCAAGAAGTGTCTCTGAGGCCAGGGAGATGTTCAGCCGGTCCTTTGGCACAGGTGGTGCATGAATTGGTTAGTGGAGGATCCTGCTTTTTGGAAGGATGACAGAAGTGGAGTTCTGCTCCTGGGGTGGGGGAAATGTTGATCAAAGCTGAGAGGTTGTAAGAGATGATGAAAAAAAAAAAATCATATTCTCCCTGAATACCCTGAATAGACTTCAGGAGTCCAGATCAGTCAAATAGCCTGAGACTTGAGTTGTTCTGAGCATGTGCTCTCTGAGATACCTCAAAGGGACTTGATCATCAGAAAAGGATGAGCATGCAGCCTCTGAAGCTGCTGCCCTGTCTTTTCTAGATCCAAAGATTATTTAATCTCTCTGAAAAACATCCAGTGCCTGCTTTGCATTTCAGCTGGCAGTACATTTCAGTACCAGGCAAAGAAAGGAGCCGGCACTACCAGTAGTAGTTAGAAACTGGCTGGCTCTGTGTGCCAGCACACCGAAACACACACTCGCTGCCTTTGGGGCAGTGCCTGCCTGTGTCTGTAGTGATTTCTGCCATGATGCTGTGCCAGCAGCTGCCTCAGCTCCCTGCTGCGACTCAGCCGGGAGAGACACCGGTGGGTGCCCAGCCCAGCACTGACAGGCAGCTACTCATCTTTCATGCTCTCCTGATCTGTCCTCACGTGAAGTGTTATCCTTTGTACCGCTGGCACTGGGCAGCTGCTCTCTGGCACACCCGAGGTGGTGGTTTGCTTCCAGAGTTGTGGTGGCCAAAATCTGGCCTCCCCGGGGCGTGCAGCCTGGGCAGGGTGTCATGTCCATCCCCCTGCTTTTGCCTCCCCCATAGGAACAATGTGGGCTGCAGTTTTAACAGTTTTTAAGTATTTTGGACTGTCATAGAACTGGCAGCCTCTCTTAGACTGACTGGCTCTGGGTGGGGAAAGGTTGGTTGATGCCATGCAAGTCTGGCACCCTAAAAAGATGCCTCTTCACATGATTTATCTGAAGAGCTTTTTGGAGACTGGCTGAAACCCCTCAATTCTTACAAAGTGCTAGTCTTTTAGGCTGGGCAATCATATGGCTCATCTTTCCCAGGAGAAAGATTGATGATCTTCAAGGTTTGGCTCCATAATGGGTGTTGGTTCTCCTGAAAGAAATGCACAGGTAGACCACTTCTTACCCTGTAGCAGAAGAAAAGTCCCTGGATGCCTTTCTGGACCTGGCCTTATAAACCTTACCCTGAGATACAGTAAAGGCCCTGGGCCTCCAGAGTGTCAGCTTGAGTTTTAATTTACTTCACAAAATAGCAAAAATTCTGGAATGTGTGTGTTTTGTGGTACTTTCTTCATTGATCACCTGCTGACTGCATCTACACTGGCTTCTGGAAAAATCTAACTTGAGCTTACTTCTCATATGTTTAAGCCACCTCATTACTGCAGGGAGCCACCTGAGAAATGTGTTAATGGCCATATGCCAACACACTCAGCTCTATAAAAACCGCTGAGATGAACCTGCTCCGACTGCTGAAAGCCAGAAACAACTACCCTCTTGTCTACACCAGGAAAACTACAACTTGTTAATTTGCCATCGGCCAACAGCTGCTCTCGGGCTGGCAGTGGTGGAACTGGTAAACGCAGCTCAGGCATATTTAACACTGTAATAAAACATAATTTAGAATTACAGAGCAGACTGGTAATGCTGCCTATTACCAAGGTTGTTTGACACTTCCCATTATAAGACTCTATTTTCAGCCGCTTACAAGTTTGCCAAATTTTAACAGCTTGCACTGAGATTTCTTTAACTCAGTGTCTGCCTCTTGCTGAATATTCTGTTATTGTTGTTTAAAAAGAAAAACCAGCATTTAGCCAGAGCACCTCACCTGTTTCTAAGAAAGAGGACTGAGAAAATATCTTGTTAGTCCTGTTAAATTTAGGTGATCTTTTCTTTTAACAGCTCAGAGGCAGGATTTGGCAAGAGCGGGGAGCTGCTGTAAGAGATGCTTGTGCTCTTTCTATTAATATTGACCAAAATCACTGAAGTGCAAGTCCTCAAAACATTTCAGTTAACACCACCTAGCAGGTTTTTAATGTGTAGCAGCTCATTTCACCGAAGAGGTGATGCCTGCAGGCTCTGCAAGTCTGGTCCTCCTGGCGGGGAAGCCAGTTCCTACCCTGCCCTGGGAGCCTGGGTCGTTGCGCGGACGCTCAGGGACACGTGGTGCCCGGCTTCCCCGTGGCTCTCAACTGAGCTCAGGCCATACAGGGGAAGGGGCTGAAAGATTTAAATGGGGCAGAATGTGGTAGTGACCATGAGAGCAATTTTTGTGTGCTTTGGAGAGCTTTGAGTTGTGTGTAATAGGCATGTAGGTAGAAGTCCCTATAGATAATAGATGTGTGTACACCTATACATTGTTCATGGTATCCGTTAACTTAATGCATTCCTTGTAACGGTTGTGTATTAAGCTACAAAATGCAAGCCAAAAATCAAATTTGTTAATAGTGCTTGTCAATGGCTTCTCTTTTTTTCTGGATATAATGGTGGAAATCAGGTTATTATCATAGAGCACTACAGACAATCAAAATTTGATTACTTTTGCTCTTGTTCACTGTAGGTTTTTCCCCGGTAATATGTGGCTCTTCAGTTATTCTTTGCTTTTCTGTAAAGACACTGTTGAAGTTGGGTGCTACTCTTGCCTGCATGTTACTGCAGGTGCTGGTGAGATTTTGATCCATCCCTACAGACACCCAGGTCCTGTCTTCCCCTGGCCATTGCCAGTGGCTGGAGGGGGAAGAGAAGGGAAAACACATAAGCCCCTTTAGCTAAGCAAGGAAATCTGGCTCTGCTTTTAGCTATGCTGCCAGTCCACTGGTTACAGTAGCTACGGTCTAGCCATCAAAATTGCCTTAACCTTTCAGTTTTCTATTAGCCTGCTTACATGGAAATTGCAGGAGCATCTCATGGCTTCTCTTGCAGAGCTCCTAACACCTGCAGCCTCAGCATCTCTGGGTTGGCATACAAGCAGCATTAGTCTTTATTTACTACATATCTACAGCTGCAAATAGCAGGGCAGCTGAAAGCCTACACCAAAGGGCTCAGAGAATCATGAAATCAATTATATTATTTATTTCCAGGCAAACTGGGTTATGCTGGAATTCAGCCATCCAAACACATGAGCTTACAGTTGGAGATGAGGCATGGCTGCAGGAAGACAGCACTTAAATTTAAAAATAACATTTGAAAATTTAATTAAAACTCATACCTTTATTATGCACCTTCTCAATGCATAATGATATCAAGTTAAGACACTTTAAACCTAAGGCAATTTTGTATTTTTATAGTCACAATTTTTTAATAGGCAGTGTTTCTCCTGCTTCCCTGGTTGGCATGAGAAGCCCACACAGAGAGGAATTTATGGGAAAAAAACTAAAACAGAATATAACTCAAAAGGCTGTCAAACACATTTAGTTTAAAAGAAGTGGTGCAAAATGTTTTCTCCTTTTTTTTCTATTTTCTGCTTTGTAAAATCATTCTCAGGCTGAAGGTGGATGGGAATCCTTTAATGACCCATGAATAAAACCACTTAGCAGAGCTGAATAGCAGCTGTGACAGGTGACCTTCCTTTTTTTTCAGAAGTGCTCTATTAGTTCTCATTATCTTGCCTCTCAGGCACTTTTGGGGGCCTTTCAAGGCCCCTTCTTTTTCTCCTCTGAAATAAACTATTTCTTTCCATCTGGAGATGAGTCCATGTCATTTGTTGGGAGAATATGTCATTCACAGGAGATGCCTGTGGAAGAATACCTTCCTTGCCATGGCAAAAGTGCTCTAGTTGAAGAGGAAGCTGAGGAGGAAGGGCAGCGGGAAGAGATGACCTGAGTGTAGCTGATTCAAATCACACAGGGCAGCAAAATACTCATTCCTTGCCTAATTCTGCTCCATAACTGAGGCTGGTGGTGCCACCTCCCCGCTCTCTCCTGGACATGTTTTGTAGAGCAACTGAAATAATCTGCCTCTCCTCTGGCTACCTCTGCAAAGCTCTTCCATTGCTTCATTTTTTCTCCAAAACTTATGAAGTCAAGAAATAACTGTTTGGGGCTCTCTTTTCTATCTACCAAAGATGCTGCTAACTGGTTTCCATGTTTGTCCCCATACAGGTGCTGCTTAGTTCTTCCCAGCTCTCTGATTTCTGGGATTAGAAGAAGCAATTAAATCCTTTCTGCTGTGGTGCATTAGCTGAGCTTGTGAAATTCAGTGCTTTTATAGCTGCCAAACAAGAGGCTTTTTTTAAAAGCCCTTGCATCAATATTATTTTTATTCCTGTGACTTGTTTTGTGCAACTTGGATCTTTGCAACAATGCTGGTAGATGGGAGTGATGAATAAATAATCAAATATGTTAGTAAAATGCTACATTTTGCTCTGATTTACTTGCAGATACTTGAAGTGGATATGAAATCGGGCAGAATTGATGTGCAAGGGGAGGGAGAAAGAGACAGCTTTTTACTGAGGTATCTTTTTCTTTGACGTAAACTGAAATGTTAGGCTGCAATGTTGTGATCAGGACAGTGTAAGAGTGTCCATATTTCATGTTTTAATAGCAGCCCTTTCTTATTCAGTTTTGCTTTAGACATGAAAATGCAATTTCTGAGGCTTTATCAGGTAAAACAAGAAACTTTGCATGGAAAGAACTAGAAATGAAGTTTCTGCAGACATGTTTTCTTCTTCTAAATGCTGACAAATAACTCCTGCCAAATGCTACATAAAGGAGAAAAAGAAACATATGGCAGTTCAACAGGAGTGAAAAGATGAGCTAATCCAGCAACCAACAAGTCTTTGGATGAGACTAAAATAAAACCAACCAGCCTTTATCATGCTTGATAGCACCACTATAATTAGGAGTCTGTCACCAGGTTCATAATGAACCCTTAGCCCTATTTTCTGGGGTTTATAGTCTGGTAGTAAGTGTCACTTTGGGTTGCAACTTGGCATACTAGAGCTCGCTGTGCAGAAGGCTCAAATCTAGCATGCAGGTTTTAAATAAACTGACTGTTAAAAGTTGGGGGGGGGGGGGGGGGCGGTTGTGCCAGCGATGAGCTAGTTGTTCTTATAATCTGTCCTAAGTGTTTAAGGAGTCAGTGTCTAGTGTGATTTATTTGCCTTTAGCATGAAAAATATGAATGTGTAGTTCAGTATCCTGATGTGCTCTCTTAAGCTGCCATGTAAGGAATCAAGAATGTAAGGAATCAAGATTTTATTTTTTTTCCCCCCCTCCCTTTGGGTTTATGATCCCTACATGTGCCCTAGCTGATGCAGAGCTAGGGGCTAGCATTTGCTGTACTCTGCCTTAAAAATGTCCTTGCAAGAAAACACATTCCTTACAAGTCAAGCTTTCAGTCTTGGGGAAAAGTCTGGCAGATGAGGCAAAAATCCAGCCTGCTTCTTTCTCCCATCTTTCCCTCCGTCCCTGAGGCTTAGTCAGCTGCTGACAGAGGGACTGGCTCTGCAGAAGGTGCCTCAGTTGTGTACGCAGGCATGCAGTTAGTTCTGAATAAAGGGGTTTAAGCTTCAGGAAGTGTCCATTTTTTCCTGAACTCAGAATTGTTGCATATCTAATCCAAGGTACTAGAAGCTGAAAGAAGCCCTCTTTAACATCTCTTTATTGTGTGTTGTCCTCTCCTCTCCCTTGCAGTGCTGGGGTTTCTCAGCACCTCAGGATGTCTAATGCAGCTATTTGAGAATGTCCACAGGAGACATAGCAGAGCTCTCACAACAGCTTCTCCTCTGCAGAACATGCATCTAATAATCAAAGGTCAAATATTTGTATTTTAAGGCTTTGAGTTCAGATTACAGGTAGATGCCTAATGAGATTTTCAGAAACATTGAGGCTCCCCTGCAGCCTTGTGTGCCAGACTCTCTTAAGAGTCTGGCTTAAAAGGAATAACTAAGCAACTTCAATAACTTGAACAAAACCTGAGTAGGTCAGTCTTGTCCCAGTATGATTCAACCTTCTGACTTGTATGTGAAAGCAAAGGTGAACCGAGGTGTATCCAGTTCACATTTAATATAGAATAAATGTTAACTTTCCCTCCCAAACACTTCAGGGGAAGCTTTGATGTTCATTTGATGAAGGTGAATAGGTTTGGGGAGGATTAAAGTTCACAAGGTGCTGCAGGAGTCCTAAGGCTAGCAGGACAGGCAGCTGAGTGGTGCCTCTGAATTGTTGTAGTAGAGAAGAGATTTAAAAACCATGCACAAGAGTGCTGGAGACCAGGGAGGGGGGTGTATCTCATAACCCCACCACCCCCTGCTGTACTGCTTTCTGCTTGTCAGAAAGAGAAAGTCTGCACTGCTTTTCTGACAAAGAGACCTCCCTAAAGCTCTACATTTATGAATTAGTAATTCATAAATTAGCAGCTGTAGGTTGGCAGTCTCTTCAGAGGGCTATGCCAGGTTTTGCTTTCTCAAATGAGAGACTGACCCATAAAGGCTGTGCCTGTAAACTCAAGAGTTGAGAAATCCTGTCCCTTGAAGAGGCAACGTGCTGTTGGAGGCCATCGTGCCTAGCGGCATTGTCCCTAGGTGAGATACTTCGAAACCCCGTGGGAGCCAGGAACTGCTGCCTCTTGCAAATCCCTTGGCCCCAAGCCCCTGATCCCACTGTACGCCATTCAAACCCTGCTGGCACTCCTGCCGCTGACTTCTGACCTAGCTGGCCAGGGAGGGCAATACAAAGGAGAGAGTAGTAACATATGTGCCTCTATACACACACGTTCTTGGCTTCCTCGCCTTTATCTGCTGGCAAGTGTGTGGTAGGAAGCAGCTGCTGACACTACTAGTTGCATTGCACTCTTCATTTGGGCCCTATGCTTTCCAGCAGGAGCCACGAAGCATGGATTTGAACCAAACCTTGACAGCCTTTTGTGGAAAGGAGAGAACATGTAAAGAACAAGGGACACAAGGCAGGCAGGGACTTCTGCTCAGCTCTCGGTGCGCAGAGGTGCAAGATCAGGGCTTCTTGCATGAGTGAGGGGGTAAGGGAGGACCTGGGCAGACACTACATCTCAGGGTGGTCTCTCTGGATGAATAGCTATGTGGAGTGGACATTACAAGAAAGCATGTAGCATATTCTAGCATACCTGTAAACAGAGGCATGTACCTCCAAGGGGAACGTGGTGAATTAATAAGATTCATTCAGCCTTCTCCAAACAGCCACCAGTCGTGTGGTGCATAGAAACTGCTCATGCTAACAACTTTTATATTGGCACTAAAGACTGGCATCTTGAAGATCAGTGCGTGAACATGGGGGACCTTTGTGAGTACGGTTTTGATCCTTAGAAAAAAACAAGCTGAGATATTCAATCAAGAATATAAAACTGATCACAGAAGGAAGCCACTGTACAACAACCTAATTGAAAAGAAGTCTTTTTAAAATTTCCATTAATTAGAATATATTTGATCTCTTGGCTTCATCTTAATTCAGAGGGAAATGTGGAAGCACCTTCCAATTTCTGTTTCACAGCAGAAGCTTGCGTAACCCTTCAACTACTGGCATTTTCAAACTACAGTATAAATTACAACAGGAAAAGTTGCAGTTGATGTGGAAAACACAATCTGTGTCTACAAAGTCTTCTGGTTTAAAATGCCCATTTTACGCTTTCTTCCAGAAGGTGTGACAGCCCAGCTTATTAGCAGGGCTTTCTTTTTTTATTTGCAGTATTAAACATTTTTCTGGAAAAAAGCCCTAAAATGAAGAGGAAATCTTGCAGTGGTTTTCATTTTTCTTTCTTTCCCTTTTTTTTTTTTTCAACAGCGTTATCACAATTCCTATCCTTTCTGTGTGTATGTAATTCACAAAAATATATCAATACACATATTTGATATTACCACTTCTTGGAACTTCAGAATTCATTAGCTGATGCTTAGCAGCAACCTCTTCTTCTGTTGCAAACTGCTGCCGAGCAAGGCATCAGCCAATCTTGGAAAAGCCTATTAAAAAAAGATCAACTCTCAAACAGCAAGGATAAAGTCTGGATGTTTATCTTCACTAAAACATACCAGCTGTTCCTCTCTTCAAATAAGAAAATTAGGTATTTGTCTTTTTAATATTTTGCTACCAAATATTGCTTACAAAAAATGTCCTTTGCACTTTCTCTTTGTGTGACCCATAGAACAAATACTTTCAGAAAATTGTTTTTTTCTATTGCATTAATAGTCAAATTGTCATGCTTCAACTATCAAGCTACGAGGTTTCATTTTTTCCTCACCCTTCTGGAGCTGATAATTTCTTAAAATTGCCCAAAATATAATTTTGCATAATGGTTGTGCTGCAGAGACTGAACCTTTCCCCCGTTTGTTCTCAAGCTTCTGAGTTCCATTTTGAAAGTTTCCAGTTTTTGGCAATTTCTGAGTTCGACAAAACTATAGAGTGAAGAAAAAACCAGACAACAAGTAGCAAAGTGAGCAATTTTCAGCCCAGTGGGGAACTGGGTGGCACACCGTCGGTTCTCCCAGGAGGCAGACATTCAGAGGCAGTAGTGCTGTGCCATCAGGCCTGGCCTGTGTTTGAGGACTAAATGCTACCTATTCCCTGCACATTTCATCTTGCTAGTAGGTGCCTAAAAGTTTTATTATTCACTCTCATTCCAAGTGCTCAGAGGGGAAAGCTATTATTTCTTCTGTTGCTATACTCTCCTAACAGTTTAAGAGCTTTAAGTTCCCCATCCCTCTCGTGCTTCCCGTGAGGCTTCACAAGGGGAAGTCTCTGCTACTCTGGTCCCCTCCTCAGCCTTTTCCAGTCCTCCTGCCTTGCCAGCCGCCTCCTCTTCCATTTCTCAGCAGTTCCTTATGGCTCTTCCGAAGAGCAGCAGTCTGTACTTGGCATGATTCTTGCCTTTTTCATTAGTGCCATTGGTAAACTCATCATGGAGCAGTTAAATTTCCTGTGCTTATTAATTTCATTCTGCTGTTCTTGGTTGTAAGGAGCAAGAGACTATTGCTTTCTGTATTCAGGCTCAGGAAGAGGCCACTGAGATACATTAGTCTCCAACTTATTTGAAAATACTGTTTTTTTGCAAAACCAGAAATACCACAATTATTTTTAGCAGAACCCCTCATTTGCCAAAGTTGATGATTTAGGTTTTCCATTTGCCCAGGATAAGATTATTTTTCAAACCCTTTTTACATTTATAATTATAGACATCCATTTAAAAAATGAAATCACCAAGTAGGGAAGCGGAGGAGCCCTGCGCTTACTGAGCATGCTGGGCAAACCAACTGTTGTAACGTGATGTGAGAAGCAAGCTTAAGCATTTGCAGTGCTCTCTCCCCCAAATTTTTTCACAGTGTGGCTCTTTCACAGTACTTACTGCTTTCTGCTCACCAAGGGGAAGGGCTAAGAAGCATTTCTGGGTAAACAGAATTATTTTTCAGGAAGAGTTTTGCTTGCAAGAAGAGGAGAAGGTTTTTACATTTGCTGGCAAAAAAAAAAAAATAAGAAAAAAGAAGAAAAAGAAATGAGGCCTCAGACTCGAGCAAAAGCAGACACTTAAAAGCACTGTGGTGGATTGAATCAACTCAGCGCGTGTGTTTTGGATTTGTGCACACATGGTAAGAAAAGCCAGCAGAAGTCTTCATGGGATTGTACTGAGAAGAAGTTACTGCAGATGCCAAATCCATTTATCATTTCTTTGGTTATGTGCTGCTGTCCCTTATGACCTTTTCCAGCCTCGGAGCAGCGAACACTTTCTCTCCCATTACATATGCTTGTTTTGTTTTTAACCACTTCCTCACCACTCTTGTTGCTCGTATGTTTTGTGGCATCAGCAGTTTTTCCCGTTATAGGAAGCTGGGTGCATTGCTTTAAGAAATACAAGTATTCGGAGTCACAACAGAATTGACCCAGAAGCAGCTTTGGTGGATTTGTGGGATTTTTGGTGGGGTTGTTTATGATAGGACTATCAATGTACAGGACTACTCATGATCTGCTACTTTTTCCAATTAATAACTTCTATTTTTTCTCCACCCTGTGCTTTCCCCACCCTGTTTTTTCCCCACCAATGCTTGCATTAGAAAGGGAAGGTTCCACAACCACCCATCTGTTTGTGGCCTACCTGAGGAAGCTGGTATAAGGTTAAGTGGTTCCACAGCCCCCTCATGCAGCCCTAGGGAAGGTGTTGTGCCTCAGTTGCTCTGCCTGAAAGCACGCGCAATTCATAGCTTTCCTGTACTTCAGTTTGTTGCGTTTGCAGTCATTCCCTTCCATTACTGCTTGAAGATACAACACAATGTGTGCTGTTGTGTGTTAAGAGAACAGATATTTTAGAGATGATCGCTGATGTTAACTCAGTTTAGACTTTGGTGGGTGGAGCACACCAAGCATGTGGTTTTGCCTGGCAACAAAACTCGGTGCTATGAGAAGTTAATCCACACGTCCAACTGATGCTTCCTGTAGAATCTTAAGATACGACAAATACAGTTATCAACAGAGAATTAAATCAGGGTAATGGCGGAAAGGATCTGTTGGTCTTCTTGTAGTCTAGTTAGACTAGGGTGCTCTTCAAGCATGGTACAGACATGTATGAATAAGGACTTGGAGGAGGAGATGCTTCATGAAGCACTGTGAGCTGGAAGACCACTTACATGGTGATACTGCAGAAGGAGGAATTGGACCTTCTTCTGTATCCTTCATCAGCAAAACCAGAGGGAGAATTTCCAGCTTCTGTGGTTTCTCCTCTGTCCCCAGTGAAGTTCACCACCATCTCAAACTGTGCTTTTGTGGGACAAAATTTTTGGCCTGTGTCTCTCTGTATATGTGTGTGAGACAAAACCATACAGATACACACCCTTCCTTTGTACTCTTTTAATAGTTTTTCACAGAATTGATCCTGCCTATTTTTTTCCCCCATTTTTCTGGCAGCCTTTTCCCGAGTTGTGTTGCTCCCACGCAGCACAGTGTGGCAGCACAGCTGATGGTGGGCTGTGGGGTTGAGGACACATCAGCAGTGGTGTAAGCAGAGAGTGCTGCCAGGACTTTGTTGTGAATCTTCAGCCTCATCCATGTCTGAGCTGTCTCTGTGCCTGTGCTCTAAACCGGGTCTGTGAAATGCTGCAAAAAGCACTTCTGTGGAAGGAGTGGCCACATCTAGCAGAGGGTGTGGTGGGTGTAGGAACTAATCGCTGTAGGAGAAGGGGAAGGACTGGAAATGCCTCCAGTCAGTGCTGTCTTCAGAGGATCCCTTCCATGGAGTAATGCCCTAAAGCTCTGCCACTGGTCCTCTCAGTGCCGCGGTATGAGAGATAATCGTGCTTTCCTCCAAAGGAGACTGATAAAATCTGCTTCCGTTGCACAAAGCTGCATTGCTCCTTTTGTGGGGAAGGAGCTGAGTTTCCCTGTGGGCCCTAGCTGTAATTTGCCTCTCTTGCTTTCAAAGGTGTCTGTCTATTTTGGATAAAACTTCATTTAAGTCTTCATTTTCCTTGGAGCCTACCTTCACACTCAACAACAAAAAACCCATTAAGCAAGTGAAACTACAGGCTTGTTCTTTTCTTGATTTGTGATATTGTTTACCAAGGACTGACTTTGACTGACAGTCTCTCTTAACAGGAGAAAGACGGATCCACATTGAAACATGCTCTTCTCCCAATTAGCTTAATGGAAAAATGAGCTCCTTACATCTTTTCTTTCTCTCCCAGGTAAATCCATAATCAGTTTTGGTACGTTCTTCTGACCAAATGCTTGCATTGTGTAATCTGCTTTATCTCCTTCGTTATGGTCAGGCTAATAAATGTCTTAATTTTGGAGAAGTAATTCAGAAGGCTAAATTTTGGTATTTTCTCTGGACCTTAATTCTCTGTCAAAGTAATGTAGAGCTTTTGAAGTTACCATCAGCATAGATTTGGCCTCTACCAAAACCTATTTGAAGTGAGAACTACTGTCATTTAATGCCTTGTTTTAGAACTACGAATTAGATACTGGCACTAATATAGTTCAGTCTGATGTATATTTAATAATCTCTGTGGAATTCCAATATTTGAAATTTTGATTGAGACAACAGAATGGGAGCTGGCCTTGTCTGTCCCAGCATTGTCTGTCTGATCTTGTAATCTCCTATTGCCGTGTGACACCATCAAAGTTTCTAATGCAAACTTGGACACTACTATAGTGAAATTAAACCTCCCAAAAACATGCTTGCTTTTCTTAGGAACTCCTTTAAAGCAGGAGATAACAGGGCCTACAGATAGTGTAGTGGATGGTTTCTAGCAGTATGGCACCAGCTGCTCTGGGTGCACTGCCTGAACAGCTGTTTTACAAGGCTCCCTTTTGCAGGGTCTGCATTAGTTACCACCAGGTAACTGCTGAGGCAGCACATGGTTGTGTGTTTTGGATCTGTTTTATGCCTTGCTCTCCAGAGGCAAGTCATTATAGTTTGTGAAGATACCTCAAAATAGAGGTAGTTGCTTTCCAATGAACATGTGTTATTTGGCTTAACATATGAAAACATTAGCTAGGGTTTTCTTATGCCTGTTGGCAAAAAGGTGTTCTTTTAAAGAAATGCCAATAATAATAAGAGCTACTTCAAATAAGGTCTGAGTTTCTTGACTACAAGTGGGAAATTATGTAGATTACCAACCCTGAGAACCCTCTGATACTCAGTGTCATGATTAGAGGGTGTGAAAGTCTATTTGAGGACTTGGCTAATTCAAACTACTTGAGCTCCACAGCAAAATTACTTCAGGTAATGCTTGACAGCTGTGTTTTCTAGCAATAAGGGCTCAATATGTTACAGAAGACATAGTTTGTTTGTTGTTTGTGACCGTCTCTCATTTTTAAGCAATGCTTGCACTAATGACTCTTTTTGAGGGCTTGAGGAGGGATAGTTTCACTAATTGTGTTCCAAGCTGAAGTTACATGACTGATGATTGAATAGACTTTTTCTTTCTGCTGTGTGACATGGTCTGACTTGTTGGCCTTGGAAGATATAATTGGAAGATAAGATGGCAGCTTTTTTAAAAGGAAAGTGTTTGGATTTTGCATTCACTTTAAGAATGTTTTGCTCTCTATGTGTGCCTATACATATGATTTAAACCACATTTCTGGAATACATATGGAACATATTTGAAGGCAAGAAGCATGTAATGTTTATGTGATCTGTAGCGTTATGGTTTTAACTGTGTGTATATGTATATTTTATATATTTTTATATATATATTACTGGACGCTAATTCATCTCACAAAGACTTAACACAACATCCTTAAGAACCACTGCTACTAGGAGAGTGTCATCCCTTGTCGCCCATCTAGCATTTGTGTTAATAAGTTGTCCCTGCCACCCTCCAGAAATCTGCCGCCTTCTGCCTTTCCCTCCTCCTTCAGAGAGGTTCAAGTGGTCACATGAGGACTAGGGTCTGTGGTCTGGAGACTTCCTTGAGTTGTTTACAGAAGACCTCATTAATTCTTCACTGTGTGGTCTGTGCTAACTTCCTTTCACAATGCCACCCTTATTGGTCTCTCTTCTAATGCCAACCCACAAGCATTCACCCAGCCTATCATCCATTCCATAAATGAGCTCCACACAGTTGAGCAGCCCTTTCATGTAAAGGGCAACAATTCTTTGTTGCTCCATTTTGTTAGGTGGATCTCTCTAGCAGCCTTCATTGCTCAAAAGAGTCCCATGGTCATAAAAGCCAAGGTGCTGCGTGGGATACCAGTCATGCAGCCAGACATTTATTTGCAGGAATTGTCCACTCCTACCTGTGCTTTTCCCTTTTGCCTTTAGGATCAAGGAGAGATCACCTGGACTCCCACCTTTGCCCACAGAGCTCTGTAGTGATTCTTCATGTATACCAGGTCTCCCATGGCAATGTCATCAGTGCAAATATGGATGAGCAACAAGGGGTGATAGTTGGAGGGACAGGTCCCAAATCTGGCACCACACAAGTAAAACATCTCCCACGACGGCATCTTTGGTCAGTAGATGGGTGCCTTTGACCCCTGCAGAAGGGAATCCAGCCAGTTACCCAGCCCCTCCTCATGGTGCTCATGCTCATTTAAGGTCTTGTGGGCCTTGAAATCCCACTTCATGGAGTTTGTTCCCCATCCTGGGCTATTATGGTGCAGTACCAATCCTGTCCATTCAGACCTGAGAGCAGAGAAGGAGTCTCTCCTGCCACAGAAGTTCTAAGCTGCCAGCTGCTCGGGAGTCTCCATCCATCACATGCTCACACATAGCCTCTCAACATCCCTCCTTCCTCATATTGTGTGGCTTGGTCTCTTGCTTTTGCAAGACCATGAAGACCCTGATCATCTCCTGTTCACTGTCTACTGTCCTTCTCCCACAGCTCACTTATGTGGCTGCCCAGTGCCCCATGGCACTGCGCTTTCCTGGATGAGGCCACGGAGGAGGCTGGGGTCACCTCCGCCCTCTGGGCTGTGGCTGCTGATTCACTAGTGTGCTATCTTCAACCACTGCTCCTGATCCAGAATCTGCTAATTCAGGTGGGAAGGGTGAAATACATAATGGCCCTAGGCTTCTTGTAGAGGAAGGAAAGGAAACAAATTGCTGTGGATTTCCTGTGGCACAGTGTTTTACCAGAGTCTCACCAGGACAGGAGGATGCAGTGTAGGTCTCCAGCAAAGGGGGCTGTACTGGGCCGGAGGGATCCTGAGAGGAGAAACCCCACTGGGTAGCCAAGCTTGACTTCTCCTAATTAGTGTTTAAAAAGGCTAGTCCTGACAAGGGTAAGAAAATGTTTTTTGCTATCTTGTCTCCAGGCATCCTATGAACAGGTATGCTGCAGTCAAGGTCTCAATTTCAAGAGTATAAAAAACTGTAGGGTTGCTTTTTTGTTTTGTGTGTTTTTTTTCCTACAGGGTGTGGTGATACCTGGACTTCTTTTTCCCCTCTTTTTTTTCTTCTCAGTGCCAAAATGGAACAGGTTCTCTAATTCTGATGTCAACTTTGCCATTAATAACCACCTCTGAGATAACTTTCTAAGCCACTTCAGAGTTCTCCCATGAAAGTCAATAGTTCTTTTTGTTTGGTTGTTGGTTGTTTTTTTTTTTTTTTGAAATCATGGAGTGCCTTTTCCTCATTCAAGTATGTACCTCAGCCTCATCAAAATATTAATAAGTAGGTTTTTATGCATAACTATTTATTTCCAGACCCAATTTGCAGCTGTTATGCCTTGTTGGATCAGCGATTTCATTTTTAATGAAAATTCTAAGGAGGTTTTGATTATGAAATGCAATGTCTCACTAAGAGCTATTAAGTTAAGTTTTAATGTGTCAGTATCTGCTTTTCTTTTAAATTACTTTTAAAACTTCATACCTGTTTAAAATTAGAGGAATTGCAGATAAATTAAAAGTCTGGGTGACAGGATGCTTCTATCCCTGTAACAATTTGAAAAAAATAATTAAAGAAATTACTTCTGAGTCCAATTGTAAGTCACAAAAGGAAGTGATGATCTAGACTAACATGCAGGATGATTCCTTAGGCCTTTTTTGTGTTTAAAAATGCCCTTTGAGGAGGTTTGGGGGGGCGTTTTAAAAGCCAATGACTAAGTTTAGTCTTACAGTTCCTCAGCGATGTGATCCTTCTAGCGCGGGAGAAGAATTTAAGCAGAAGGACAGCGTTACCCAAAATCACATGGTGTGACTGCCAACTGGAAGTGAAGATTACAGCCCTTACCCCATGGTTTCACATTTGAGCCAGTGCTCCCACAGTAGCTCCCATGAAGCTGAGGGGAGAGGAGGAAAGAAGTGGGGGAAATCTGTTGCTTATTTGGCCCTGCTTAAGTTAAAAAGCCCTGTATAACGTCATGGGGGAAGGCACGGGAACAGCATGGCTATTGGTGAAAACGCATGCCCACAAAGGTGGCGAGACAGTGGTTTACAGTTTGCTGACAAATGACTTGGTTTCAATCCAGCTTAAGCTGGAAACAAAACTGTAAGCTGTGAGTGAACTGGATCCTACAGCTGTTCACCAGATCTGGGCTTTTGTAGGGCCGCTCCCTGCCAGCCATTCCCAGAGCAAGGCTCTTGCAGCGTGTTGTCCCCAGACAGATTATTCAGCAAAATCCATTAGAAAACTGGCTTCGCGTTTGCCAGAGGTTTGTTGGCCCTAAGAACTGGCCTGTCTGAAAGGAAAATATTGCTGGAAGATGACTGCAGAGCCCCTGTTCCTGGGGTTGCCTGCTTGTTTGTCAGTGCTGAGAGAGGGAGGGAGAGCTGGAGAGGCCATTTTGTGTTGCACAGAGCAGGCTGTCCTCCAGCCCCTGTTTTAGCTGCACCAGGAAGATGAAGATGGGAGAGAAATGAAAGGAGAATAGTCAACCTCAGCTGAACCGCTGAAACCGCAATTTTCCTGATTCGGGTGTTGGGGTTAAAAATGGCATTATAGGTTTGCCTCAGGTACTCACATACACGTTTTATTAGACTTTTTTTTTCTTGGTCAAGAAAGCTGGGTGATGTCCATGTTAGTTCTGGCGTCCTCTCAGCCACCTTCTTCTACTGCTCAGAGAGGTGGTCCTGCCCCTGTTCTTCCCTGTATCGCCTCTGGAGCTCGCCTGTCTGCACAGCGAGCAGCTGTCTCACATGGCCGCAAACTTGGCAAACCAAAGAAAATGAGTTCTTTGCTAGATTAGTGAGGTGAATCAGTTTTTTCCTGAGGGCCAGCTGCAGGGAGGAGCTGGGACTGCACAGTCCAGGCTAAGGAAAGGAGAAGGCTATGTGTGAGCAGAAGGTCACCCTGTCTGGTGGCGCAGATCAGCTGGGTCGGCACTCTCAGAGCTGTGCCCGAAGTATTCTTTTTTGGGTATCCACCAAGATGCAAACTCAGTGAAGCTGATCTGGTAGCAAGACCACTCTAACCTCTTTCTGCCTCTCTCATCTGTTTTTCTATGTGGGTTCTCTGATATTTCTTTAGGGGGTATTCTTTACTTTCATGCAATTCTGTTGAAAGAGCCAGTCAAGCACAAGAGGACAAATCAGTTCAGAAAACAAATTTCATTCATCCTGGTGCTCATAAAACCATTCATGTTATAACCTGTAAAAATGAATGGATGTCATTTAAGCTATTCCTATTTCCTAGTCATGCGAAGTATAGCCCCTGTCAGCACAGGGGATCCCTCACCCTATAATATTAAAGCCAGGGCCATGGCAAATATAATTTTTCAGCTCAGTAATTCTGTATCTCACAGTAACAGCTTTCATAAGTTGCTCTCTATTGTAAATGCCCACGTCTCACAGTAAAATGAATTTTTAAAAAATTATTTTACCTCTTTTGGTCTGTTAATTAAAGTCAAAAAAACTTGGAAAAATTACTTCAGGGAAAATACAAGTCTGCTGTATCTTTGTGGGAGATATAAAAATGCAAGTGTATCACTTTGGGGATGTGATAGTTTGTTTCTTGGGCAGAACCTCTTGTGCCAAAAAGTATTTCAAGGAGAGGTGCTTCCACTCCAGTAGGGTTACATGTTATTCTAACATTGTACAGCAACTCAGTCTGAATGCCTGAAAACCTTTCCAGGTATTTCATGGGAAAAATACAGAATTCTGCTGCAGTGTTAGCTTTGCACTGCTTAATGGTTAGACTGGACTTCTAGTCTTTGCTTGGCAATGACAAACAGTCTTGAACTGTGCATATTTACAGGGTGTTTTGTTAATCATCCTTCTTTTCTAGCAAAGATTAAAGAGCTAGCCAGACCCTTGCAAGATGCAGGAAGCATTTGTTGACTAACTGTGGCAGGAGCTAATGAATATTTTGTCTCCTGTGGACACTGCTGTATAAAGAGATAACAAGAGGGAACACGAAGCATGCCACCTTGTCCATCTACTTACAGTAACTCAGCCAGCTGGTGATTAAAGCCATCTAGTTTCTGAGGGCACCAACAGAAATGCTCTGGAATTTCACGCTGAATTGATTTAAGAAGTTACTGCTCCAGCTGTCAGCTATGTTTCTTTAGCAGGGATGGTTGAAGGATATGAAAGTCAACTTCTGCCTCATTGCTGCTCACGGCCCAGTACGCTAACTTATGCTGAAATACGCTGGTCATCCTTTTCCAGAGATGGCAACCTCCAGTGGAAGGGCAGGATTGACAGTTTGGGGTGGCGTTTGCCACCACACATGAACTGCTTGGGCTCATATGCCCACACTGCATTACATTAGGGTTAGGAGACTGGCCTTTGTGGTATCTCGCCAAGAATTTGACCAAAATGATATGGATTGTATGCTCGCATCAACAGAGAGCATGCTGCTTACTGGCAATTACATCCTATAGCAGATGTAATTGCCTCTTGCCTGGGGAGTCAAACTTGTTGAGTTTCATGGGTGCACGTGTCTGGCCACACCATCACGGGCTTCCCTCCTGACTTTAGGAAGGCCAAGGGCATGTTTTAGCTCACCTCTCAAAAAGCTCACCTTTTGTTTTGAAAGAACCCATCTGAGATTTTGTTTTTCTTTCCTTTTATTATAGTATGTTGTGTTCCCTGTTTCGAGGAGTTCAAAATCAGGCTTTCTGGTGATGTTAACCTTTCTTCACATGTAAGGCAGGGTTTAAAATACTTATATTATTGAAGGTAGTTTTCTGCTTATTCACAGAATTGGAAGGAGGGGAAGGCTTTTCTGTCAGGTCCATAAAATAAATTGAAGTCAGACAGGTTTTGAAGCTTTTAGAAAACTGGAGGAATGTGTTGCTGGTAAAGGACTAGTTTCACTGGAGCTCTGAATCTGCTGCTTTCAGTTGTTAGGGTTTTTGCCTTCTTCAGGATCTGGTCCCTGGGAATAAACCACAACCATTTTGCAAGCTAGAGGCTGTTTGGTATTTTGAAGAGGTGTGAGCATATAGCTTTCATGAATCAAAGTATTGTTTCATCTTAACAGAAACTTTGCAACATGTAGGAGAAGAATTTACAAATAAATATCAAATGAATACCTGTTTTTCAAGATTTGCCATTTTCTGCATAGCATGATTGATTCAAGTCACTCCTATATAGCCTGTTTGGTAGTGACTTGCCCATTGTAAAGAGCTCTGGCAGAGGCATACCCTCATCTCCTGCAAATTACTCTAACCCATTTCATGTGTCTTTGGTTTGTGTTTTGATGGCTGGCAATGCAGCCAAAATTATGGAGATAACAGTTGCCTACCAAAACCCCTTTACAGCTTTATGATTTGTCAGTTTACTGTGAAGTTACTTACTGTTGTATTGTTTTGGTTTTCTGGTAGCTTCTTAGTATTTTCGACAAGTGTGGAAAATCTAGGTTATGCATTCATTGAAAATGTCAATGTAGCTCCTATATCATTATCTTAATAACCTGGGTCAAATGCAGCACTCGTGCACTGCTACAGATCAGCCCCACCTTCCTCATAGCTTTCTGTCAGAGTACATGGCCTTTGGCCTCAGAAAATTCTGGGCAATTGAAAATGGCTTTATTTCCATGCAATTTCCCTCTCTGAAATGGCTCTTACTTTCTGCGCTGTCACCCATCTCATACAGCTAAATGGATAAACATGAAACTGTTGTGCGTATCAGTGTGATGCACATGCCAGAATGTGTCATGTATAATCTGAAATTACCAGCAGACATTCATCTACCCTTTTTCTGTTTGTTTGATGGTTTTTCTGTGTGTGTATTTGAGCTACAGGTATTATGCATGTTAAATTTTTTCTGAACAAATCTAATGCAACAGATTCATTCTGAGTGGCTTCTTTTCCACCCATTATATAAGCAAGTAATAATAACTAAATAACAAATTTTATACCAAGTCAAATAAGTGTTGTTTAAAAGTCTCATTTGAGAAAGTGGTCTCTGCAGGTGCTATGTTTTTCTTTAAAACTGTCAGTTGGCAGCATGAAGTAAAAATAAAAAAAGCAAAAGTATACATTTTTGAAAGAGATTGAGGTACAGAAAATAATACTTCAGAAATAATTTTGTTTTAATAACCATCATTCTTAGAAGAATTGCATCCTATGGTTCTTTGCCATTGCTGTGTGATTGTGGTTTTCTTTCTAGGAGGTAAGCATGGAAACCATACCAATCTTTCCCTCACATTCACCACTTAAAAATAACACCAGTTGCTTCTAACTTATAATAGAGTAAGGAAGAAAAGGCTTGGTCGCAGAACTAGTAAACAGTGAAAAATACTCTGGAGCGGGACAAAAGTTTCTGCATTCTTTTTCTTCAGCTCTTGGCAGAAAGCATGACAGTGGCTTATATGCATTTTTTCCTCCCATTTCTCTTGCTGATGGCCATTATCACTGTTACTTCCATTATCACGTTTGAATTGGTGTGCCTTCCTGAGAGAAGTTTCTTCTTTACATGGCAGTATATTTGAATATGCTTCTGGTCAAGACAGGACCATATTTTTTTTTCTGTTGAGCTTTTGGCTACCCTACAGCATTTGAGTTATGCTAAATACTGAGTTTGCTGGAGGCCGCCTGAATCTAGAAAATAATCTGATTACCTGAGCTGCAACCTAAAAGCAAATGTGTACAAGAAGAGCTTTTATGAACATGTTGCTCTCAAATAGCAGAAGTCACTTTGAAGTAGTTTCTTCTGAGGTGGTTTTACGGAACAAGTTACCATGACAGGGCAAATGTATGGCTTTTCCAATATCCCTTTTCACTGAAGTTAACTCTGCAAGTCTGACCACTGCTTTCAAGAAGAACATTTGAGTCTTTGAACATGGGACTTCAGAGTCCTATAAAGAAATGTTTCAGACATGTGACACGGTAACACACATCATGATTCCCTGACCACCTTTGCTTTTTGTGTGCAGTCTCTCTGCAGTACTAACCATAAATACATGAGGTCAGATAGTTAATCCTTCCTCTTTTAGGGCTGATTATTGTGTTTGCTTTCGAAGGAAACTACCTAGATGTATTTGATGTTTAAGAATTGCTTGTAAACATGTAAAAAGTTATTACTATGCAGATTTGGTATCCATGGGTGTTCCATTTCGCTTGATTTCTTGGGCTCTCTGAGGACTATAGCTATAGTTAAGGTGCTGCAAACCATGGTAGAAACCTAAGGGTTAGATTTTAACCCAAGACTCAGCTGAGTTCTTCACAGCTGTGAGAAGGCAGCCACATCGTGTAATACTGTCGTCTCATTAGATAATCAGTTGTCCAGATACATCATTACTTACAAATTCATTGTAGAGAAAAATCTCTTCTGATTGTGATCTGTGGTTCAGCTGTGATACCAAACTTAAAATCAGGCAAGTGTGTATATATATTTAGATGACTGACTTCTGAATGCAGGCCAGACAGAAGCAATTTGCACATTGAAATGTGACAAGCTCACAGTGTAGAATTTTAATCAATGAGACATTTTAGCTCATCTCCATATATTATTTATGCTTGAAGACTAATATCAGATTGAAATATGGCAAACTTGCTCTTCCCAGAGGAGAATTTGGAGAGAGTATATAAAGAATCAGGTGATGAGGTTAGACACAGCGAGGAGCACTCTGCCCCATTACGCTGTTAATCAAACTGGTTGTTTATGGCAAAAGGTATCTCTGTTACTGCCTTTGGTGTAGTACAAACCTTCCAAAATACTGGCACTCTTCCAATTTCTCATGTTAGAGTTGTTTTCCAGAGACAAGCCTACTGTTGGGCCTGCAGTGCTTTGCTTTATGGAAATTAATTATTTGCTGCTCTAATTTGTGAGGTTAACTGGCTGTTGTGTGGAATCGTTGCACTGTTCTTTACTGTGTTAGTGGTGTCAGAGAACTTTCCTTGCAGCTATCACCTTTCACAGGACTCTGATGAAAATATCACAGATCATCTCACAGTACAGTGTACGTTACCCAGGTGGCAAGCGGGATATGTATTTTGCAACTGCAGAACCTGGTTGTTATCTTGAAAGAACCAGGACAACATCCTTTGACCATCATTTGTATAGAGGTATCACCAATCACTCCCAGTACTTTTAGTACATGTCATAGGAAACCTACAGTTCAAGTTTTCTAAACTTAATCAACAAATATGAATTAAAATATCTTATAATAAAAAGGAATTCTTATATACAAAAAAGAAATCTGTGTTCATAAAAGGAACACTGAGATCACTGGAAACTTCAAAGATGAATTTGAGGCAGAGAATGATTGACTTGTATTAATAGGGGGGAAAACTTTATTCCCAGCTGGAGAGGAAACAGCACTGGCAGAAAATCTTTGAAGCATTTGTTCATAACAGAACAATCTAGTCTTTGGGGTTCTGTTAAATGAATTGAAATCAGCTTCCTTTCTCTTAACATGCTGAATTAACAATAAGGGATTAACAGTATTGAGACAGAATTCTAAGAGTTCTGACTCGGTTAGCTCTTTGTAAGTGGATAAACTTTATTTTGGCCAGTGTTGAACAAGTAACTCATTACAAATAAGTAATTCAAGATAATGAAGGGGGTTTTGCTCATAAAAAGTTCAACTACATTATTTAAATACATTCCATACATTTTTCTCTCCAGCGAGTGGGGAAAGAAGAAGAGGTGCCATGGCTTTTCTCTCTCTGAGGGTGGTTAGAAATCTATTAACTATCATTATAAAGCCAGAAAAGAGGCAGAAGGATGTTTTACCTGAGAATTCAGGCTATTTCAGACAGTCTTCAAAGAAAAGTAGGTTATAAATATGGAAACTGTAGAAACCATGTGTGTGGTTTGGCATTAGCAACTAGAAAAACGTGCTGGTGATGTTTGTATTTATCACAGTGAATAACTGATAATCGTTGATAAATCACTTAGGCTGATGGTGAGCATGAACTGTCTTCAGGGCTGCAGCTTCAAAGGTACCTTATAAAATACCTGAAACCTAGGGTAAGTGTGTGTGGAATTGCAGATGAATGTTGCTGCATCAGTGGATCAGCTGACACTGTTTCTGCTTCAGATCATAGCCTGCACAACTGGTAACATGCCTCATGAAAAAAAAATTATTGTAATTGTCATAATAAAAATTAACAGATTACTTTTTTTTATAGTCAGCAGTCCATAATGATTGAGTGTACTGTGTTATAAGCTGGTTAGCTGAAATACACATATTTGAAATGTAAGTAGGATTTTTTAGGGGCTCATAACTCAATACACATTCAGATCATTTTTTAAACTGCATTAAGACTTTATGTAAGTCTTCACATACTGTTCCTTTGGGATTTAGAAAGACAGTAATTACATGGTAAACATACACTCATTATTGGAATCACCTGTTGCAGCTTAGCAGTGTCCATGCAGATTTGTCAGTTGTTTCTGAGGGATTATGTGAATTTAATTTTTGCGTTCTCAGTCTGCCACCCATCACAATTGCTAAGCTCCACTGTAGAAACAGAAGGTAGTTTGAGTAATCAATATCGGGTAAACTGTCTCTGTTAAATAGGTGACCAGTGCTGGGGAGATATTGGTGATGCTGTCCTAGGAGTTTGTGGTAGGGCTTTCATAGATTATTTAAGACTCCCCCCCCCCCCCCCCCCCCCCCCCCGGTGTAGTCTTAAAGCCATTGCAGTTTAGCAGTTCCCTTCTATGAATATTATCTCCGGGTCAGGATGGCAGAAATGCCAAGACTAAGATAAAGACAGCACACCAGTGGTCAAACATCTGAAAATAGGTGGAACAGAATAAGGGAAGAGAAACACATAATATCTCCTTCCTTCATCACATCAGGTGTGAGTTAAATTATATATCATCCTCTTATGTCACAAGGGAAATATAAAATATTGAAGAGACATTGTGAGAATACTGTAGTTGTAAAGGATATACTATTTGATTTTTTTTTTTAATTGAAATAAATCAATTAATAAAATTATCCCCAAACCAAACATCTGAACTGGGCACTCCATGTGCCTGTTCTGTATTTAAGCATCCATTTTCCTTTCAAAAACTCGATTTGTGATTTGAACACAAATCAGAACAAATAACGAAGCCATTTTTGGATGGTGTTTGAAGTTGTCATGCAAGAGTATCTGGTCCTCTAAGTAAATTACATTGTTTATGGAAATTACGGGAGGTATTAGAATTAAAAGCAAGCAAACATGAGACAAAGATGAGAACAGTTGTATCAAAGATCTACATAGTCAAGTATCTACGTAGGTCAACTAACTATGAGGACAAGCACAGGAACCAGGAGTTGTGTGAACGATCCCTCTGTACACTACACATCTGCCATATGCTCCCCAGCTTCTGACAACTGAAGATTTAGGGATTTAGTGGATCAGAGGTTGCACTGGCACTGTTGGTATTTGTTAGCTCTTGATGGAACTAGTTATATGTTTCCTAATGAGCCATTTCTACTTTCGACTTGTGACACAGAACGTAGCTGCATGGAGAGCCACCTTCTGCAAATCTTTCTTTTGATGAGCCATTGGGTACCTTGTCATTTTTAATATTGTGAGATATGGTAAAAATAATTTTCTATTCACATTCTCTAGACTACTTTTTTTTTTTTTTGCTTGTTTGGCTGTGATCATATCCTTCTGCGTCTCTTCTGCAAGTTTAACTGCTAGGCTATTTAATCTTGTGTCTAAAAGTTTGTTGATACAAATCTCACTGCTCTTGTTGCCCTGTACAATTTTTAATTCTGCGGCCTTTTTCAGGCTATGTAGCATATTTTGGGTAGTTAAATCTAGCTTAAAATTCTGAGAAGGAGCAAGATAATTATGTAGTATCTAGTTAGTTTCTGTGTCATTAGTAGATCCTGAGGCACCCCTCAAACTCTGCCTTTGTCTTCTGCAAATTTGCACTGGCCTAGTTGTTCTGGTGTAAATCCATGTGAAGAAGCACTCCCTTTCATTGTATCCTAATCCTGTTTCTAACTGATTTCCAAGCCAGAAGGGAAGAAATGCTCTTCCCAAGGCACCTTGAAGGGATGACTTTAAAAGGTGATGTCTGTTTATGTCCCCACCCAGTTAACATGGATAACTGCACAGAGAGCCAGATTTTTTCCTTCCTCCTCTCCCTTTGGCTTAGGGAGTTTGGGAACAGTTATCATGACTTGAAAGAAGTCTGGGGCAGTTGTACGAGTAAGAGAATCCACTTGCTTAGAGTATAGCCCTGCCCCTGCTTATCAGTGGGAAGCCATATCTGTACCTCAGTCCTGTATCTGACTGCACAAAAGCAAGCTCTCAGGTACCTGTGCTCTTTTCTCCAAAACCTAATGTGGGGTGTCTGCTATTTATGGACAAAAACAGTGTGCTGCAGAGTAAAATATACTGCATTTTAAAGTTTTGAAAACATGGATATGTCCTTTAACTGGATGTTGCAGGGGGGCTGCTGTTTAAGTGCTGTTACAGCGGAGGTAGGTACCTACTTTGCTAGTTTGTATGCTGCATTTCAGATCCTGGAAATAGGTTTGTCCCACATCTGAAAAGTTTGTGTGGTACTGGCTCATTCAGGGAGTTTTTAATTTTTTGTGAACTCAAGATGCTTCTTAGTATATTGTGAAACAGTAGGAATAATTTAAAATAATGCTTGGAATTAAGGCTGCATAATCCTTTTATTTGGTTAATGAGCTTTCCAAATTAGGAAAGTATCTACAGATATTCTTATTGTAATTTTGATGTATTTCTGACTTGAAAAAATGCATTTGAGTTTAAAACTGTCGTTCAGATCTGCCTTTGGATTTATCTTGGCTATCATAAAAATGAAGGCAGAATGCTCTGTGTTTATGTTTTAACACTGCCATTGCCAACAAGCTGATGAAAATCTGGATACACTTTTGGAACTTGTGTTAGGAATACTTAAGTTAATCATTATTGTCGTTAAAGCTATTAGTAGTGGAACCTTTCTTGTTGCTTTGTAGTTCCTGTAGAATTATCAGCGGTAGCTCTTTTAAAATTTCACATTTGCTTGGGAACAACCCAGACTCAGAAAAATCCTATTGTCAGGCAACTCAGGACAATGAAAATCTCAGTCTGAGAAGTGATATTTAATTACTTGCTGCCTAGACAAGCTTGTAAAACAAATTTAATTACGTGCAACAGACAAGCTGCTGACCTCCACTTAAAATCCTGTGTACATAGGGTGACCTGTGGGTCTGACCTGAGATTGAAAGGAAAAAAAAAAGAGACCCAAGTTTCCTCTTGCATGCCACCAAAAGCAGCTGCACTCTGCACCTTCCCTGGGGAAGCAAATGCATTTGCTGCCTGCCCCACAGTCATGACAGAGAAGCCAAAAGGGAAATTTAACCAAGGTAGAGGTTGAGATGAGTCAAAGTGCTTCTGACCACAGGAATACAGAGCTCAGTGCACCGGTTGAATAGATAACACTGTGTTCTATCTGCCAGTTCCTATGTTCAGATACACCCCAAAAGGTTAGCTACTAGTGGGTTTATTTTCATCCTGTTGTATAAAAAGAAGCCTGCTCTTGAATTATGGTGATGAAGATGAATAGTTTAACTGCTGATGGGTTCTCATGACAGGGAACTAAATTTAGGTCTTCAGGTGTCTTTGCAAGAGGGAGTGAGTTGTTCATTTGTTTACCTCCATGCTACAGGATTGCATTGCAATCCATAAATAAACATGCTTGCCCAGGCAGAGCAGCTCTAAGGCACAAACACAGTACATTCACCAAGAGCTGGCTGTCGAATTGGGCTGTAAATGAGGGGAAGGTGGTTTGAGAAGTGCAAAGTAGACATGCAGTATTTTTGTAGGGATTTAAGAAAGCAAATACATCCGTGGAAGGTCTTTGTGTACAGAAGTGGAATGAAAACCTTGCAATGAATGCCAAAGAATAGAAAAGTCCCCTAGATAGAGGCCTGGGAATGAGGAGAATGGATTATGTTGTTGCAGATACAGGGCTAGCAGTTGAGGTTGCAAACATGCTTCAGTGCTTCTTGCCTTTGCTTTTTGGTAAAGTTCTGATTCTGCTCTCCTACGTAAGGCTCTGACTCCCAAACTCGAGCACATACAGCTGGGCAAGCTGCAGCGTTTACCTCTCCCTGGCAGCAACTTTGCCCCTGTGCTGGAAATGGCAGTCCACTAGCCAGGGCTGCTGAGAGGACATGTCTGCCTCTCAGCTGCTTCGCTTTACAGCCCGGAGGGGAAACATAAACAGCCACCTATTGTGTTTTACGTTACAGTGTAGCACTTTATCATAAGTGCTTCCCAACCTTAGTTTATATTGAATTAATACATAGACCATAGGATTATATTTTGGCATGAAATTAGCCAGCAATATATGCCTTGCCTGAAAGATGAGCAGCTACCTGCCAGTGTCTTAGATGTTTGCCTGTCCTTGTAACTGATTGAATTCCAGGAATACGAATACAGTGAGAAAGAGATATGACCCTGTAGAGTTAATGTGGTTACTTCTAGCATATCTGTAATGCATATGTACATATACAGGAAAGATACATATAAGGAGATATGTATGCATATAGGAAACTGCAGCTTTTTCTTATGATCCTATATTGTATGTTTGTGTCCTTATATGTATGTTTTCCCTATAAAATACAAGCTTATTTTCCCCAATATTAAACTGCTTGATCAAAACTCCTCCTACATCACAACTGAAGATTGAGATGCATATTATGGAGAAACCAAATTGAACAATAAAACACTATTCCTCCCAGGAAAGTTGGGAGAGTTTATAGATCACCTGCTGCAGAGATTGCTCATTTTTACAAGGAGGCAAGAATAACCATGGTGTTACTTATTGAGGGAAAATAACAAATCTTTTTTTCACTGAAATGAACTTGGGTGAATTCCCGGGGAGAAATAACACAGCAGGAATTTAGCGCTATTTTTGAGGGCCAAATATGACAGTCCAGTGTTACATCTGAAAGTTGTTCTCCATATGTCCTGTCCTCTGTATAATTCTGGCATGCCTTTTTGGTCATCTCTCTTTATATAGTGGTTCTACTATGAGCTCTGCAGAAACATTTGCTGTCAAGTCTGGCAAAGATAGTGCAACACCTTAATTTTCCATATTACAAAATGTTCTGAAATGCTTGCAGAGGGATCCCATTTCGTGCAGCGAGTCAGCTGGAGTAATTAGGGCATGATGCAATTGTTTCTTTATGGGCCTGAAGCCATCCCAAGAACCACGAAGGCTCATTCCTTGATAAAGGTTGCTTTAACCCTTGGCCAGGTGGGTGTCATGGGTTTTGTTCAAATGCTTTGAGCTCTGTGACAAATGGAGTCACAAGACCCCAAGTCACTCTGCTCACAGGACTGCAGCTCAGCATGTCCCTCTCTGAATGTTTAGGAAGACGAAACACTGTTCAAGGAATGTGATTTTCGGGGTTTTTTTTTGGTTGTTTTTTTTTTTTTTTTTTTTTGTTGTTGTTGTTTTTTTTTTTTTTTTTTTCTGCAGAAGGATATAAATACCATTCACAGTATTCTACTTGATGAATCAGAATCTGAAACTCTTTATTTTGGCCAGCCTAATACGTTGTCATCCTCCCTCTTCCTTCTGGAAAATGTTGGCCTTTGCACGAGTTCAATTCCATGAGGAGCATAATTTCTGACTGCTGGGAAGAGCATTAAAAATCTGCAAAGCTATCTTCACTTGGATTTTAGAAAAAAGTCAGTTATAAAGTTGGTGATTTGTGTTACGTGCTTCTTGTCATTAGGATGGCAATACTTCTGTATTTTTAAAGAATTTAATAAACTCTGTGTTCACAGATACACTTTAAATTTGGATGTTATGCCTCTAAAGATTTGCCTGACCTCACTAAGGTAGCATGAACTGTTGCTGGTCTTTCTGTGACTATTATGGAAAATTATTTTTGGAAATGGAAAGGTGGTTTGGGGTTTTTTGGTTTGTTTTTACTTCAGAAGAGCTCAGACAGGTTAATGGGGAGGTTGTTGCAGGTTGTCCATGTAGAAAATGCCCATGCACATTTAATATGCTTTCTCAGAAGCCTGCAATGATTATTTTAGGCTTTGCTTTCTTTCCTGAATACATTTATCAGCTAAAGACCACATGTTGACTCTCTTTGCAACTCCTTTCACGCCTTTGACTGTTGAGGCATAGAAAGGATGTGTTACAGTGATCCAAATCCAGGTTCAATATCAACCTATTTTGTCAGCATTTCTCTTGTTTTCTATATAGGTATTTATGCTGAATCTTCCATGTATGGAGTGGGAAGGTATTATCTCTCCTACCTTGCGAACATAAGTTGCATATTTTTTGATTTTTTTCTTAAAAAGGCAAAGGGCTTGTTGAACATGTCTTCCCAAAGGTGTGAATGGCCAGTTCTTTAAAAATCATTTTGTGACAGCAAGATGCAGGCATTTTTGTGCTCCCTCTGCACACATCACTAGCTCAGATAAAAACCTGACCTGAATAGGTATGTGCCAGAACTGTGTTGCCGAAGATTGGAGCTTAAATACTGGGAACAGACTGAGGGCTTTCACCATCTCTTTTCTTTTTGTTCTTCTAATAAATATCAATTTACTCTGATGTTCTTCATTACCTCTAGATTAGCCAAAACCTACTTTAACTACATCATTACTAGCAAACAATGGCCATTGTATAGATTTATAAAGAAATAAACACATGTAAATTAAAACAGCTGAAGGTCTACACAGAATTCACGTATAGGATATTCTGGCATGAAATATCTTTGTAGTAGCATTTCATCCTTTTTTACGTCATGCTCAAGGCAGATTCTCCAGCAGCAAGCCTGTATTTGTTATTGATTTTGTTTAATTTTCAACTTTGGACCCAAGCTGTTTAAACAGATTACTCCCTGCTTTTATCTGAGTCGACTTCCTCATGCTTTCATCAAAGCAAAAAGAGATTATTTGACTTTCTGTCTCCTAACACAGCATTACAAGAGAGTCATATGTTAAGCGACAGTGATGGATTCTGTATCAGGGAATGGCCAATCTGTCTGCACATAGGCCCCCTGTAATAGTTGCCTGGCAAAGACAAAAAAATCTCATTCTTATTTATTTAGAGGGTATTTATTAGTATTCATTACAGTACTATTTACTCTCTAACTGAAGCTAATATATTTCAGAACTAGATTAGGTGAGGGTGTGTTTGAACTGGAGTAATAACATGCAGGCATAATACATTTGTATCCTGGCACTAATCTTGTACCTTAAGCAACAGTTTCTTTATCTTTCCTGGGCACACAATATTTGTGAACTGATTAAGACCTGGCAACAGGAGGACACCTTCTCTTCAGACTGACTTGCAGCGTAGTTTTAAGAATTTAATAGTAACTAGCAGCAACACAAGCTCTGGGCACACATGAGGTTTTCTGGTGGGAGAAAAATCTCTTTTCATCCTTGGCATCATATTTATAAGAAAGTTAAGATGGAGGTAGTGAGATAACTAATTTCTCAATCAGCTAAACCTATGGAAAATACTTGGAAGACTCTGTTGGGAACATACAGAAATCCATCTACATTTATATGTCAGTTCTCTCTGCAGGAATGGTTGGGTTATAGGTGTAGAATATGGGTTCCCTCAATCGGGTAGCAGGTAAAATCAATATGGACAACATCAGATGCTTTGGAGATACATAGCATTGTCAGTGACTGTAGTGTTGGCAAATTGTGTGTGCATCTCTTTCTCTGAGCTCTCTTGGGCTTTGTGCTCTAGGCTGATTATCTGAAGTGATAAAATACCTTCTGTAGAACCTGAAGACACTTCTTCCTATAGAGGAACCATAGATATTTTCTACGCTCATTTAAATTGTGGAAAGAGGACTTCAAACTGTAGCAAATAACAGCTCCCAGATACAGTCTCAATTCACAGCTGAGCAGGCAGGGAAACCCTTCCAGGGTTTTCATGCAGAAGGCACATGACTGCTTGTGGGCAATGCAGATGTATTAACTCCTTGTTACAGCGAGACTTTTCTTCGCATTGTTGTCCTTCTGAACAAACAGTACTTTATACAGAGACCTCAGTGTCATTAGCCTGGAGAGAGCAGTGGTGCAGGTGATCTTGGGCTGGCTGCACTAAACCCTCTCAATGTGGGTCAGGGATTCCTCCCAGAGAGGGTGGCCTGGACGGGGCCCAAGTGAAGGAGGAAAGTGTGCAGAAACAGGAGCTGCAACTCTGGAATGGTGCAGGAATGAAGCATTCTCATCTGCTTAAATTTTTCACGTTAGCTGCTTAAAAAGAGCTGCTGGAAACGATCACAGTGCTTGTAACTATTGAAGGAGAGTTTCTGGTACACCTCAAACTTGAATACTAATTGGTTGTATTTCTGTAGGAAAATCAGTGTAAAGCTGAAATTGCTATACTACTAAAAGCTGATGTGCCTCGGCATTTGCTTAGTTGTGTATAGTCTAACATCTGGACACATTGCAGTCTTATTTGCAACCTACAGTAGCTCTACATATACTTCTTTACTATAAAAATTCTGCTGCTTCATTTGTGTAGTTATTGGCACCTATACATATGCAATCACAAGTTATTTTTCATCATGATATATTTCACAGGCAAGATATGGATTAAAAAAGTGTTAATCCTAAAATTAGAATATCAGTCCTGATGTGGATGCTGAATTTTTATTTCCCTGTCGGTGGTAAATAATCAAGTTTGGAAGTAGCTAAGCTTTTCAGGCTAAATTAGATCTGGTTAAGTTAATGGCAAGTTGCTTGTGTTTACCCTCCATAGCACCTCTGTTTACTGAGAATTTTGTGTATATGCTGAGAATGGAAAAAAACGGACCTGCAGGCTTTTCGTGTTTGTATTGAGGACTGATATATTTTTGAGGTTTTTACTTACACAATGTAATGGTATGTAAAATGGGATCACAAATGATACTTATAGTGATCTGAACAGGCTCACTTTATGATATACAGCAACCTACCTTTCTTTTTTTTGTAAAAATATACCCCTAAGTCAAAGCCCTTCTCTAGCATAAATGCCTAGAATCTGATTAAAATCTCATCTCGTTAAGTACGCCTTCAGTATTAAAATAGTGTATCCTAAATATCAGTCATTTGGAAATTGTCTGTGCCTGAGAAGATGAAATAAAAACCTCACCAATTAGTATAAATGTCCTAGTGGACCAGAAAGTGACTTCAAGGAACTTGATTATATATTTGGGTTTTTTGATATATACCTCTTCTTTTTTTCTGAAGTACTTCCAATTTGGAGACAACTTTTAAAACTTTTAGCATAATATTGGAACATTTGAAGCTCCTTTATCACTTGTGTGCAAACCAAATGTAAGGGGAACATTTGAGACATTTGAAAGTATTTTAAAACAATCTGTTTAGTTTTTAAAGATGAAAGGATTGAAAATGAAATGCAAAATCTTAGTCTGCTTGTGCTCTTCTGCTGCACCGTTTTCTTTTATGTGTGCTGTGGGCCGGGGTTTGATGCAGCATTTCATCATGTAACCCAACTCTTTTGGTATGGCAAGCCTTACTATGAAAACGTCATGTTTTGTGTCTGCGTCTGACCATCTCTGCTCACCTGTGCAAGATGTTTGGGCCCATCTTGCAATCAGGTAGTATCAAACGGCGCTACAGAGTCCAGTAAACCTTGAATTCCCAACCTCCATCAAACTGGCAAGGAACTGAAGCCTCAGTCCCTGCACAAAAGGCTTCCTCCATGACATGAGAAGCATCCCAGTCTTAGGCTGCTTTAGTCCCATGGCAGATTATACCTAGGAACAGCTGGCATTTCCAGCTTCAACTCCTTCTTGTTTGTGTTGCACAACATCTGGCAACAAAAAATTTTTAATAAAAAGTAGCATTAGAATAGAGAGTCACACACTGCGTAAGGGATAGCTTGGGAAGAAAGCAAGTATTGTATCCACTTGTGTGCAACATCCCCATGCTGCAGCCTGGTTTTCCTAGTAACAGATGTAGCCTGTTTTTAAATTTGGGTTATTTTGGTGATTTTTATTTTTTTATTTTTTTTTTTTTTAAACAATGTTTCCTCATTTCCACAGAAATTTAAGCAACACTGAGGCTTGTTTTGGCCATTTTGCAAGGGACACTGAATGAATAATTCAGACTTAAACCTTTTCCCTATGCCACTGCATACTGATGATGTCAGTAGGATTCCTTATCACTGCTAAACATCCTTTCTGTTTTCTGCTGGAGTGGGAAGTAAGGAAAGAGCAGTACATCAAAGCAAATGGTATATTTTTGTAACACCACATGTATAAATATTGGTGCGGTGGTGGTAGTTTCCATATAAAGTGCCAGCAAAAGTTTAAAAAAAAAAACAAAAACCACCCTTCAGAGCTGTAGGTCCAAAAATGCATGGTAAGGCAAAAAGGTGAATAAACCATTTAAATGGTGAGGATTTAAATGGCATAGGTTATGTAGGCATAACTACAGTCTCATGCTCTGCTGTGGGAGCAGGAGGAAGCCCAGATGTGTTTTAAAAAAAACATAAGTAAGGGGAAAAAGGCTCTTTTCCATCTCATGCTGTATCAAATTCCTCCCTCCTTAGTTTTTTTTAATCCTCCAGCATTTTTAGAAATTATTGTTTTATGAAAAATGTAAATGTAATTATATATAATGGGTATTTGTTATAAACTTACACATAATTATGTAGTTTTCAAAGATAAGATAAAAGCCATTACTGAAATAAAAAAACACCTTTCTGTCACCTCTAATAATGTTTTCCACATCCTTCCATTTCAAAATAGAAGTGATTTGGATCAGCATGAGGAAGCTGTTCATACTCTTTCCCAGCTTTGGATGTGTCAGTGGAGATAAATTTCATGTTCTCAAATATTACCCTTTCCTGAGTACCAATTTGCATACACCTTGAATTCCAGTTTGCCAAAACCAAAGCATTCTGAGGTGTTCATCTGCTCCTTCAGCAAGGTTTTGAGGTTTTGCAAAGCATTGGTACAAGAAGGTTCAAGGCCCATGTAACTAAATAAAAATAGCCCCAGCTGTTGTAAATGGCAGCTTTTCTTTGCTTTCCTTTTGGAGGAGCAGAGGTCAGGGATATACATTTATTTTCTTTGTCGGTGGAGGTTTTCAGTGCCCTTCCAGTTCTGTTTCTGTCCGCTGGCCAGCTGGGTAGTTAGCGGCTGATGGCCGAGGAGCAGAATTTGCCTTTCTGATCAGACTGGCCCGTGCACCTTGTGGGAACCTCCTGGAGCTGGAGAGGGGCAGCTGGAAGCCCAGCTGTTGTCCTTGGGTCACTTTTTTTTTTTTGTAATATGTACCAGATCTGAGTAGGCTTTCATTTAGCTTACAGTCTCAGGGCGTATTAAATGTTGCTTCTATCAGATTTATTTATCCCTCAGCCCAGAAAATTGGGAAGAGTATCCTGCCTCTTTCCTCAAACCATCATGTTGAACGTTTTATGTGGAATTTTAATGAACTGTTGTTGTGTAAGTGTGTTTCCTAGAAAGGGGGGAAAAACCCTAAGTGTGTTTTGTTTGCTTTGGTTGTTTGTTTGTTTGTTTTTAAATTCATGTCACCCTAAAAGCTGTTTTTGCAGACAAACTGCTTTTGCTTATTTGCTTTTGTAAAAGATGTGTATATGTGAGTGCTGCATAGACCTTGGTGACTTCCACAGGGTAGGACTCTCTGTGCTTTTGCGTCACATACTGTACCTTGCAGAAGTTACCTCTGGGTTATTGCAACACTGGTTTTCCGTTAAATAACAGACTATGAAAAAAGTTTAAATAAAACGCCTTTGGGAATAGTAAATGACAAACTTCTCTGAACGTGGTTTATGAGAGCCTTGCAGCCCAATCTCCTAAAAGAAGCACCTGCAATCTAGCTTTATAGCTGATACACAACTAGTTGGCAGACAAAAACCTTCCTAGGATTTCAATTTACAACCTATGATACGTAGGGTTCTTTCTTCCTTGAAATGCGTTAAACTGAAATTGAATTTTAAATTCACTTGACACTGTGCTGTTTTCAAGTCAGAAAAATAACCATGTTCCTTTTCCCTCTGTTCATAATATATTTGATATCTTGCTATGAAAGTATTTCCTGAATTGATATTAATATTATACATTTGCCTGTCCTTAGTTTCCTTGGGGAGGGGGGGGAGTGAAACATAACTGTGTAGCTGTAAGAAGTATTGTTTGCATTTTGACAGTGATATGGTTTTGTAGTTTAGGAATTTTTCAGTTTTATTTCTGTTGCTCACTGTAAAAACTTGTGGTTTATTTCTGTGTTTTTTCACATAACTTTGGTCAAACGGTGGCCTTCAGAATTATGTTCTTTGAGCTACCATGCATGCGGGTAACTTCTGTTTGCTTTAATTCACCAGAGAGCCGCATTCTTCACTGCAGTACCCCATTTACACCATCACAGTGTTAATGAGTCAATGTCTCAAGTCCCCACACTATCATAGTTTGGGGGTTTGAGGTGCTTTTTTTCTATTTTTGAGTGTTCATTGTTTTTTTTAAGCTTAGACCCACACTGTACAGGTGTAAGTGCTTGTATAACACACCAGGTAGTTACAAATGTGGTCAGTGGTGTCTTAATCAGACACCTGATAGCATAAATCTTTTTTACACTTGATAGATGACACCACTGGGAAGAATGTAATAAAAGAACTGCCTTTAAAAAAAAAAAAAAACAACAAAGTTTTGTTTTTCCCCTAAGTATTTTTTTTAAAAAGTATAAATAAATACCCACGTTTCTGAATGTGCATGTATAGTGGAAGGGAAGACTTTTACAGTAGAATTGTTTTGTGGGTGAGGGGTGTTCCTAATTCTTACACTCATTAAGTGAACAAAACTTTCTCATAAATCTGTATTTGGAAGAGCTTATACTGAAGGACATACAGTGGCATAATTTAAAATGTTGGCATGCAGGGCAAAACATATTTCTTCTGTTCCTAGTAAAAAATGTGCCTAATGCCACAGGTCCTTATGTGTAACTTGAAATAAGGTATGGGAGTACCTTCCTCCCGCCCTTCTCCCCCAGGAAGGTGTTCTCCAAACAGCTCCCATTTTATACCATCCAGCTTCCTGCAGGGCATTAGCATTCCAGAAAGACTTTCACCAGCCCCGAGGCTTTAACAGTGGTCAGGACAGGCAGAAGGAAAAATTACCAAACACTTTCCCTCATAGGCTTAGGGCTGGAATTGTAACCAGGGGCTTTTGGGAGCGTATTAAAGACCACTGTTTTCCTTGCCCACTCTTTCCCTATTCCCTTGCTAGCCAATACCAGTATGATCCGAGAGCCTGACTCTGTTTTTATTACCAAGCACAATGAAGAAATACTTGGAATATTTAATTTCTGTGAGTGTATTAATGAAGGAGAAAAAAAAAACATCTGCCTTAAACAGAACAAGAAGTTATGCAGACCTGCCCAACTCAGCCAGAAATTCTCTTAGGCAAAGGAATGCCACATGGAATTGGAAAGTTTTCCTTCAGTCAAATAAGGGTGAAATACCAGAGCCTTAGTTTCATTGCTTTTCAATGTCTTATAGTGCCATCACCTCTCCTCTCCTCTCCCTTTCCGCCACCACTCTCCCAAGGTATTAAAATAGAAAAGCTTTCTTTCGAAGGTATTTACACAAAGAAGGCATTCGGCAGCACATGAGATTTCTTCTGATCAAAAGCATCTTAGCGTGCTCTGATCTTCCCCAGAGCTTAGCTAAATGTGCAGAAAAAGGACTCTTGCTCAGTAGCCTTTGCAGTTATGGATCCTTTTGGTGGACGTTGTCATTGCACATTCTAGGGGCGTGCGCCTGTGCGTATCTAGGCGTATTTGTTTAAGTCTCGGCCAGGATATATGCCAAAGAGATTAGACTTCATCTTTCCTCCCAGGGAGAAGAGAGCCTAAATGGGTTTATCATGGGGTTTTCATTCACTCTGTCATTTCTCCCTTCTTTATAGTTCATTGCTAGACTTCTAATTTTTCCCGACAGCAGCGCACACCCCTGCAGCTGGCCCTGCATAATGATTCCCTCCTCCTAGACTGACATAAGAGCGGATGCATAAATCTCCTGTCGTCAGGGTGCCTCCTTTAGCAGACACTGTCCCCTCTCCCCCCTGGAAAAAGATCTGTCCTTTCCACAGCACTCTCATTTACCACCTACTAGCTTTGCCTGCTGAGCCAAGATGCTGCCCATGACCATTATCCTGTCTATGCGAAACATCGGGAAATGGTTCTTTTCTGACAAAAATACAACCATTTTTTTTTCTTCTCCTAATGACAATTATTAGTGGAAATTGGAGCGCCTTTGGCAATTGTATTTGACGCAAGCATTACACCGTACAGCAACCAGCTCCTGTGAAAAGCAAGAGCTGACTGATGGTTTGAATTAGGAGCTGGGGGATGAGAAGGACTGTCAGGAGCAAGAATTTTGACCAAAATGTAGGTCTTTAGGAGGTCTTAAGTTAGAGATCCCCGTATTCTCTGAGGCCCTGTATTAATTCAAAATGATTGCATTGAACCATTTGGTAAGGGCAGCATTGTCAAATCCAGGGCTTCCCAGCTGCTGAACTCATCCAGTGCATTGGCAGTTTATAAATCAGATGGGACTTGTGGACTGTTTACAAAGTATTGTTTGAAAATCCCTTCCTTAGCCCTCCATCCTCACTTATAGCAGTAGAATATAACAGCTGGCTAAAAATCAATGCAAGAATAGTTTAAAAGGCAGCAGCCTCTGTTCCTGTCCTGAGGATGAAAGCAGGCACAGGATGAATGTGCAGTGTATGGGAAGAGCTTTGTCATCCTTTACCAGCAACGAAGGGATAGGTAAAGGTCAACCTCTCTTCTGAGCATCTCTTCCACGAAGTACTAGATTTCTCAAATAGGTACTTGGTGTTAGCAACGTGCTGATAGTCTGATATTCATAGCTGCTTTGAGAATTAAATTATGTTTTTCCTCATCTACAAGTGTTTGGTTGTTTTCACTGCTGCTGTCCTTATGATGATTCATATTGCAGTTATTTTAAAGAGGTGGATAAACTACAATTGTTTATATACAAACAGAATATGGCCTCGGCTGCCAGAAACCAATCTCGCTAATATTTGACTTGCTAGGTTGCCTCGTTGTTTCATGTTTTGGCTATCCGAGAGAGCAAGCTTAAAATTAATTGAAAAGAGTTTCTTTCTTTCCGAGTGTGCTTAGAGCTAGTGGTATTTTCTCCTCTGTAAATGCTGGCAATTGATTATAAAATGTCAGAGGTGTTAGCAGTGTCAGCGACCTTCATCTAGCCAGCTGGAATAATAGGCAAGACTTGCTTTGGGACATGCTGCGGTCGCTGACAGGTTTTGTTGCATCTGCAGCTGGCTCTGTATCATTAACAAGGAAAAAAGGATGGATGGGGAAGAGTAGATTTTGAATGTAACAGTGCTTATTCCACTAAATTTACTTGAAAAATGATCACCATTTTTTGTGTCCAATGCCATTTTGTACTCTTCATGATCTTCTAATTAAGCCTGGAGGATTGTGGATCCAGGCTTTTATTTGAGCAGTACTGGCTGTCCTCCTTCCAGAGAAGCAAACAAAACTTCCTCTCTCTGCTGCTGGGGGCTAACTTGTGAACTGATTTCTCTTCCATGCCTTGGTTACTACACATGATTAGGAATCCCACTCTTGTGACTTCATGTGCAGAACTGCATCCCTGCAGCAGACCCGACTGCCAGCTGCGCATCATGTACAGCTATTTCCAGGATGCTTAAATTTGACTTCGCATCTCAACTATTCCCACTTAATACAATGATTTTTGAGGTAAACTATGGAGTGTTGAAGAAAAAACCCTCCATATCTAACAACAGTCTCTTCAGACTCTGAGGCTAAGGCTCAGCTTTAAAACTGGTGGTGATGTTTATTTATTTGAAATTGTTTTATTAGAATAAAGCAGTACCTGTGATTCTTGAAAAACGAAGGTTCTTCCTTTCTTAGGTGTATCCCCTTGCTTGGTAGACCCATGTGAGTGGTTTTCTGAGGGGAGTATCCCGTTCTTGCCTTGGTGTTCTCTCGCAGCGGTAGCAGTGATAGAGTCTCATGGCCAATATGCTGGTTGGGGTTAGGAGAGAAGGTGTCTGCAGTTCTTGGAGATGTGGGAAGGGAGAGGAGGACAGAGATGACAGGGGTGTTAGACTTTGAAGAGCAACAGAAATAAGGCTCTGTTGGACTCAAGAAGAACTTTCCACTCCCATCTGACATTCCTTCACCTTAATGATGGAAAAAGTCTGTTTATTTTTAATTTTGATATCTTGTCTTTATGATGTTTTAGGACTGGAATTCTTGCACTTTATTCCTTGGATATCCTATCCATTAAATAATGTCTCTGTTCCTCTCTGACAGCAGGTACATGGAGAAACAGAAAAAGATCTTTCTGCATTAGACAAGTTTTCCTTGGGTTTAGTATTAATCAAGAAACACACGTATGCTTAAGGATTTGGCAGGGGGGAATCATAAGAAAGTTTGTCTTCTGAGAGTCTCTTTGAAAAGTCAGCTTTTTGCTGCTCAGTAAACCTGCCAGCCAGCTAAAAGATTTGGTTCATGGATGTGATGGAGGCAGCTGGAGCTCAGGGCTGGGAGCTGGCTGTGTGATGCTCCGCAAGAGATGTGGGCTTGTGCATGACCTTGTGCCTTGGCAGAGGAAGCAGGTGTTACCAGGAGGACCATGCTGGCAGGGAGAGGTGTGGACCATGCAAGGGATCCCACTGGTTTTGCTGCAGACAGGTCTGACAGCTGCGTGTGACATGAGAGCTCAGGCTGATTTTAAAAATAGTGTCCTGACTTCAGAGCCGCAGGTAGAAAATGTGTTACTGTAAAGTTGGCAGTTCTTCTATAGTAAATACCAACACTTTTTTTTCCCTAAGCCCTTCCTTAGCATTACCTAAAGGTAGAATACATTCTCTTAGTTTTCTAACTGGGCTAGTTTTGCCTAAACATGTTAAATCCTTTCAGTTTGTTAAAAGATACTTCTGATAATTTAAGATTAAAAACACTTTTTAAAGAGTTTTATATGTAAAACACTTATAGATTTGAACTAGTGAAAGACTCCATGTTGGAGAAGATGCATACAGTAAAAATGGTGCTAAACATGAGAAGAAGTTGGCTTGCATTTCTGAGAGGTACAAACCAGTCTTTGTTCTCTTTGGAAACAATCATAGCATAACTTGAGTTGGAAGGGACCATTGGAGGTCATGTAGTTCAACACCCTGCTCAGATCAGGGCCAGTGAGATCAGGTTGCTCACAACATATAAAGTATTTAGTGGTCTACTCTACATAGCTCAAAACTTAAGTATATGGTGGTGAATCTCTTGGGACTTCTGAAGGGAAAAAATTGAATTGTAATATGTCTCCTTTGTCTTCACCTTTTAGAAGAAAAAAAAAAGAGGGAGGCTGAGGAAAGAAGTTCTTTACTATGCATTTCCTTTTATTTTTAGATGGAAATAAAAATTTCATCAGGCTAAACCTTACTTTCCATACTGAATTATTCCCCAGAAAGTTGAAATAAGTATAGATGTAGGCTTTTCAAGAATATGCCCTTAGAAGTTAATTTCTGAAGTAAAGGGAAACTGCAAGGTGACATTGCTTTTGAAAATTGAACCTTAATAAAGGGCTTCATTTAGGCATCCATCCCTGAAAATGGATGGTGAACTATGTAAGGGTTGGGAGGGAAAGGAGAAAAAAGGAGATGCCAGAGAATCATAGTAGATGAAAGTACAAGGTAATTTAAGTCCTTGGTTAATGCCCCTATTTGAAATTAGCAGTGGTGATTTGGTCACCCAACCATTGGCAGCTCAAAGTCAAATCCTTACCATAAAGTGTTCTTGCCACAGATTGGGCTTGAATAAGTTTAATAAGTTATGGGTCTACCGTTATCTTCCAGAAAAGTGGCCCCTCCAAGGCAGGATTAGGATGCTCTGTAAATAGCATTCTAAAGCTTTGCGTGTCCCCAAGACATCTTAAGTTGAGAGGGCACCTGCGGTAGAGAAGAACAGAGAACCATGCTTATGATAATGGCAGCTGTATGAGTTTCTCCTTTTGTATAAAGCTGTGTTGAATCTCCAGCAGTCAGACAGCGTAAATATCCATCACTGGATCGTGAATGTGAAATGTTGCATCCCTCCTGCACTGAGGGAGCTGAGAGCCTGTTCTGTTGTTCCAGATGAGAAGAGCAACGGGGACAGCCTAGGGCTCAGTTCTGGGGCTCACCTGGTACCTGCTGGAGCACAGCTGAACAAGACTAAACACTGACACTGCCTCGTCTCCTCCTGAAGTCCCAGCAGAAGTGGGTGCCTCTCTCCCAAGCCGTGGTGTGCACGCAGACTTCTCATGTGAATTCTTTGTTTTCAGGTAAGCTTGCTTTTTCCTTTTTTTTAATATATTAGAGTTTTCTAAATGGGAAATTATATTCTATTTTTCTAGACAAATTTGTTGCTATTCCTCAAGTCTTTCAGATGTTGCTGGAGCATGTAATAAATGTTTATTACAGCTAATGGAGATAAAACTTCTAGGAGCCAATCTTGCAAGAGGCATTAAAAATAAGCAAAGAAAAAAGAAGAAAGAAAGAACAGCTTGGCAGAGGTTCTGTATTCATAAACCTATTTATAGATGGTGTGCTGGGTAGAAGAGCAGGTTTGTGCCTCTGCCAGCAAGATGCTCCAGCCTACTGCTGTGCTAGTGCTTGCCCTAATTTTGCACTTACATTCTGAATCTCCCTGGGGTACGCTGAGCAGATGTGTGATTGACCTGAGTCTCAAAGGTGTGTGGGTTTGACTGGGTCTCTGAGGATGATCAGAAAGATTTGATCAGCTTCTTTTTCCGGGACCCGTTCATGTTGATTAGCATGTGTTGCCTTGACAGGTTTCTCAGAAACCAGCTTGTAAAACCTTCTTCCTAAGAATTTTCTTTACCCTCAAGTGTCCAAGGAGACCTGAAGCAAAGATTGACAGAGGGGTTGCACAAACATGGCTCTTGATCTGTTCTTTAGCTGCAAAGTGGTTTAAAACCGTTTTGGCAGCTTGCTTGGTGCTGGCAACACTCCTGGAAGCGCTGCTGTCGGGAGCACTGGTTCCGGCCTGGCATGAGCCTGGAGGGGAAGGCGAGGGATTTTGCTGGGATCGCTTGGGCCGCCTTCATCGCGGTTACCGGTAATAATTGTCTGTAGACTGTACTTTTCGGAAGATAGCACTTAGCCTTTCCAGCAAGAGAACATGTGTCTCCTGTCTGACACCAAAGAGAAGCAAAACAATGGGAGAGGAAAATAAAATTTACAAAGAGCCAAAACAAGTGTATTCTAGTGTTTAGCTAGTAGCTGGCTGCGTGCCAGTTTGGGAGGGTTTTTGTTTGTGGTTTGGGTTTTGGTTTTGGGTGCTTCTGTGCATAAAATTTTACTTCCCCTTAAAAACTAAGGGGAAAGGGAGGGATCAAAATATAGTTTTACATGTATGTGAGCTGCAGAATGACTAAAAGTGAAGACAGCTGTTCTAAAACAAAAAAGTATATTCTGCCTTTGCACATTCATTTATATACCTAAAATCATGATTCTTCGAAATGTAGGAAAAAGCATGAAAATAGCCACTATTTAAGCTTATTTAGAAGTAGACATCAGGGAAGATGAGTATTGCCGAGGAACAAAGGTGGGTCCTGTGGGGGATGTGAACGTAAGGGTGGACTCACTGAAAGCAAGTAATAGCAGAGTAATTTTGCTGTGGAATTTTAAACCAATTATATGAATAACAGAGGATATGTTCTGAAAGTAGCCAGAAGTGCTTTTTTGTGGGTATAGCTAACATGGTTTCAGAAAGCCTCTGCCCAGCTGGGGTGAGTGCTCCCACAGCTGAGACAGCGCGAGCACTCACGTGTTTGGCTGTACTTCGTCACCTCTCTGCAAGTCGGCCTTTCTCGACCTGCCTCTCCCATGGTAAACCTTCCAGAAAATGCACAAAGGTGTGTCTGATAACACCCAGTGCCTCAGCTTGTTTCGACGTCTGATTGGAAAGTCTGATGTTCAAAAGCTTCTTAGTCTTAGATTTTGCAACGATTAAACGTTTTGATAAGTTGCATTAAACTACATCAAACTTGTACTGAAATTACTGCAGGTTTCACATAACTGGACTGATTAAAGGTAGTATTTCAAGAAGCCTTCACTGATCTAGTTGTTTCTTGAGTTCTGTTCCTTTGAAAGGAAGATTAGAATCCTTGTGCTTTTTAATAAAATGAGCCGAATACTAAAAATCCACTGTCAGCGGTTTGGCTTGAATACCAGAGTACGTGGCTCATTGCTCTACAGAACATGGAGGATATTAAATGGGGATATTAATTTTGTTCATTCCTCCTTCACAAAGAAAATAGAAAATGCACATACAAGAGGGGGAAATAGTTTATGGGTTTCTTCAGCATTGCCTTTTGTAGCATGCAATTATGAACTTTGAGGCATAGTGGATATGAAGTGTTTCCTGGTGTTAGCCATGTGTAAATAAGTATAAATCAGGTTACTTGGGTTTTTTTTTTTTGTTTTTCATTTTTTGATTTTTTTTACAACTGTTGAAGTACCTACATGGTAGTGCTTCAGACGAGAAACAAAAAACTATTGAGATCTCTACTAAACTTTCTTTTCTTTCTAGAACTTTTCCTCAAACTTCATTAATCTTCAAAGTTTTCCCTTTAAATGGGTGGCCAACATAAGCATTTCTGCAAATTCATTTCATGTGACGATTTTGTCTCTAAAACTGTTCAAGTAAGCGTAGCTGCAGATCTGATTCACTTGGGTGGCAATGAACTTCACATGTAAATCGAGCTTCTAATAAGTCCGCATTGTGCTAGAAGGTGCTAATGGCTGCCATCAATCAGAGGGCTGGTAAAAGTTGTTCTCCCCCTCTCCCCCAGACTAAATGAGACAGCAATTAAATGCCCTTTTGTTGAGTGATAGCTGAGACAATGGAAATCAATGTCCAAAGCACAAACCAGAATGGCAAGTCTTAAGTATAAGCTAAGCCATGTGTCCCAAGGGATTGGCATGTTGATTTGCTTACAGCTGAGAGGGTATATGAAAGGAATAACTGGGAGTGTAGACAGCAGGAGAAGCAGTAATACTCCTTAGAGAAAAGCCAGAAGGGAATATTTGCTGGGGAAGACTTCTCATTGGGGCCGTGCTGCCATCATCTTGTCTCTGTGCAATGCAGGCTGAGCTGGCAGTATGAATTTGATCTGGAATAGGCCCTGGCATAAGACCATGATCAGAAAATATGATACCAAGTTTGTTTGTGGTATGTTTTTATGTTGGCTGCTCGAGAACAGGCAATATCTGATCTTGTATGAAGCCTACTGATACAAACTTAACCTTTCAGCTTTTCTGAAAGTGCTTCAGCTGGCAGGGTGAGTTTTATACTTGACCAGTGCTGTTATTGCAGTGGTTTAGATCCCTGGAAGAGGATTTGCTGCGTTGTCAAGCCGCATGCCGAAAACAACATCCCGCCCTCTCCAAATGCCATCACTTTTGTTCCCGAGTGCTTACAGGTGCAAGAGTTATTCTTGTGTCTCTCCTAAATAAAATGACGCTGTAAAAAAGCCCAGATTGCTCATCCATTTCTTGTAGATGAAAACAATTCCTTGAGACCCTTAGTACTGGTTAATAATTTTGTCCGGAGGACATGCACTTACTTAGGTGGCTGAATGTGTTTTGCCTGTCTTCTTCACTCCAGACCTTCTCCAAAGCTCATTATGTCAATGGGACACTTCCTTTTGACTCCAGCTCACAATTCTGCCTTAGCTTTATTGCCTTGCTGAAAGGGCCTTAAGTTACATGTGCACAGGGCTGCATTGTCTCTAATCTGTGTGGGTTTTTTGTTTTTGTTGGGGTTTTTTTCTGCTTTTGTGCAAAACTGTAAATGCATTGAGAAAAACAAGCTATTGCATTTACTAATGGCAAGGCACACTGCTGTCATGCAGCTCATATGCTGTTGGCAGAGACTGTGGCTGTATGATGCTTTGCAGCAGCTCAACTAAACTGAGAGAAAATCTTGTGCAAGTTTAAGGCTCCAAAGAAATGTTACAGTAAGAAATTACTTAAATTTTGTGCCTGAAAAGTATCAGACACAGATGACCAGAGTCATCTGAAGTAATACTAGAATTTGACGAAAAGAAAATACATCTGTTTAGAGAGTTCTGTATTGAATTTGTTCTGTGGAGTGCTGTATTTGTCACAGCTCTTTTGAGGGCTTGAACAAAGGAACACAAAACTACCTGTATAAAGAGGTCCACAGAAATCGGCAGGCATTAGGAATAGACTTGTGCAAAACCTTCTAGTTGGTGTCCCTTGTCCTTATCACTTGGTGATAAGACACTGTCTTTTCCTTGTGTGCCCATCAAGGAGACACCCTTTTCAAACTTATGTTTTACTGCACTCACGTTTAGTCTTCGGTTTTATAGTATTGACAATTACTGTGAATGACACACTTCACAATCCCATTGTCTTTATATCAATTCAGGTGTTCAACTCTGACATTAACTCTGGTTCTGCCATTGACTTGCACCTGACATCTGTATCAGGTTCTCTATTAAAGTAAAGCAGAGACCCAAAGAACCAGGAGAGATTATGTATGGGCACAGCGATACACGGCCATGTTACCAGCATGAGTGTAATACTTTGAACCTTTCAGTGAAAACCTTGGATTACTAACGTGATCTTCACTATTACCAATACCGATACCTATTCTTAAATATTAAAGCATTCTTATCAATAAATATATAATAATAAATTCTACAATGTGCCCATGACTGTCATAGGCATAGAGAGCGCAAAAGCTGTCTGTACTGGTTTATATTTAATTATTCTGTGTGTAATTTTGAATAATCACAAATTAGCCTTTTTAAAGCATCTACTTCTATATTGCAAGCCTTCAGCAGTCCAATAAAGCAGAGCCATTGACTGCTATTTGATGTGTCCATTACCTCCTGCAAATGCCTTGGAATACAATAGGGTAGCATGCAGAATTCAGAGCTGTCGTGACAGGTATTAAGAACGTGTCAAATCCCAGTGATGACTGATAACATATCTGTCATTTGTGATGGGATTATTAGGAAGAGGAAAGCCACTAGGTGAAAGATACTCTAGGAGAAAAAAGGCGGGGGGAGGGGAAGACAGGAGGAGAGAGGATTTACTGTTCTTCAGAGCTGCCTGGTTTAATTAAGCCTTGTCTAGTCCATAAACAAATCTATTAACTTTCTGAATGCTTTGGCAGCTTACACACTTCAATGCTGCAGCAGTAATTCCATGGAATTTACGTTTCTTTTTGGTGGATAGTTGCACTATAGGTATTGTGGCTATGATGAAGGTTCTTGACCCATACATGGAAACAACTAGTACAATAGTACTATATTTTTCTATTTTGTTTTCTAATTGTGAGTTTAACAGACTACTGTGGAAGAAAGAATTCAGTGGGCACATAAGACATTTTCTGCATGGAAGCTCTTTATAGAACTGAGGAAGAACAGTCTGCCAGTGCCATTTGATTTGCATCTTTGGTTAGCAAAAGGATGTGAAGGGTTGCTTTTTTTTTTGATTTGCATCTTTGGTTAGCAAAAGGATGTGAAGGGTTGCTTTTTTTTTTCTTTCTTTCTTATTCTGGGTGTGTATCTTGTGTGAGTGTGGAAAGAAGGCTGAGCTTCATCTCACTTGTAAAATTAGGTTTTGCTGAATGGGTCCAGTGTGCCTAGCACACAAACTGATGTCTTCCAGGTGATTTAGGCTGAGCCATAAACACATCAAACATTTAAAAGCAGTTAAATATTAAGACAAAAGAAGCATCGTATTCTGCTGCCTTCTGGTACTCAGGCAGTGCCAGGACAGAGGAGGTGACCTGCGTGCTTCTTGCTGTCAGCGTCTTTGGTGCAGGAGTATCCATCCCTATGAGCAGTAGAACCAGTGTAGCTATCTCATACAGCCCCCTGCATACAGAGCTCAATGGGGGGGGGGACGTATTAGATGTCAGGAGAGGGGGAGACTTGAAGTTCAGCAGGCAGAGACAACTATTCCTAGCTGTCATATGCTCCCTTAAATCCCCTTTCAGCAGGGTTCAGCAGAATAGCCTTTGAACAGAGACTTGTAACTCTGTCCAGATTGTGTCTCTGTCCTTTCTGCCAATTTATCTGTTGGCTTTGTATAAAAAGGACCTGGTCTTTATCTCTGCCCCTTCCACAGACACAGCCAAGGCACTTATCAGCTCTCTCAGGGCAGAGGTAGTGGAGGTCAGCCCAGTGCCCAAGTAGGCACTTGGGTACCATTGGACTGCTGCTGGAGGGCAGGTGCCGTCTTGGATGTGTTCAGCCAGGGTGGCTGCCAGCTTGGATAATGCATCTGGTGGCCATGCACGCTGGTTGATGGCTCAGAGGGGAGCAGCTGCTCCGAAGGTAAGCAGGAGGCCAAAGGATGGTCTCAGGTTTGGGAAGCAGAGATGGAGAGCAGAGAGAGAAGACCTCTGTGAAGACCAAGCTGTAGCTGCCATGGCATGAAGTGAAAAATGTTTGATGTTTAAGTGGTCGGTGGTACATGAGAAGCATGCAGTGGCCTAGCCAAAAGCGAACGCTGTGGGGTGACTTTGGACCCCATTCCTCACAGTTGCTGCTGGCAAATTGGCTGCCATAACCTGTCCCTGTCTGCCTTGTGTCACACAGCACAGACAGGCCAAGCCCACCCCGCTCTGGGTGAGCCCACTGCTCTCCTCCAGTGGGGCGAGCTCCCCTCTTGGGCGAGGTGACCCCACGGCAGCCCCACCATGGGTCAGGGGAGCGCTGCTGGGGCAGCAGGGCAGGAGGGCAGCCTCTCGCCCCTGCAGAAGGACGTGCCGGAGCATATGGCAATGGCTGCGTGGGCACTGCGGGTGCGAGTGCAGGCTGCAGGATGAGCTACAGCAGGGGTGGTGATGGTACCCATCGCGTGTGTGCTCGCAGCAGGATATGTCATGTGCACCGTAGGGGAAGAGCGTGCACAGGGCCATTGCAGCACGCCTGTGAGCTCATGCCCTTGCTTACCTCATGGAAACTCACTTGCCTGCCCAGGCCCTTGGGAAAGATGTTTTGTTTTTCTCCTGGTCTCTAAATGCACATTTACCCCACCCACAGAGGCTGGCTTAGCAAAGACCGAAGAGCAACCTGAGGCAAGGACGCCAGGTTTTAAATGTGATGTATTGAGGCTTAATTAATTTCCCAGGGTAGTTCTCTCGAGGGCCTGGTGGCAACCATCCCAAAACAACCAGTGATTTGGGTACCTCAACTCAAAGCTGGTTTAGCTTAAGAGTTGTTAAAGGAGCCTGATTATTTTTATTTTATTATTATTTTTTTTCCTCCAGAAGCTGAACTCAGCATTTCTTCAGAGCAACTTGAACTGTGCACTCAGAAATCATTAATCATACTGTAAAATCTTGGCTTCAACTTCCCCCTTTATATGTAAGAGATTACCATATGGGTTGTTAACGTTGTGTCTTGCTGGCTGGCAGTACCTCGGTTCATACTGATTAAATATGGTTTCGTAAAGAGCAAGGGCTGTGGAGAACGGCGCTGCAGCAAGGAGACTTCCTCCACCAGTCACAGGTTTGCTTTTGGGCCCGGGTACATGTGACACAGGTGTTCATGTATATTGATGATGGGCAGCCCATGGTGTGTGACTTGGCTCTTCAGTGGCTACCCCTTCGGGAGGACACACCAGTGCAAATGGAGACTGCTGGCAGCATCCACAGCCTACTTGTGGTTTTTTTTTCAGTGCTCTCATTGTCTTTTATCAACTCCCATATTTAATAGATTTATGTGGTGAATGGGTTTTCTGTCCCGAGAAAGGACTACAGTAAATTGGTCAAGAGCTTGGAGTATTTCTCTGAGGGAAGCTATTCCTTCCCTGTACACTCTCTCCCTTCCCCAATTCACTAGATTTTGTCAGTTTAAAAGAAGAAATAGGAACACTTATCTGGGAGGTATTGCAGAAGTTGACTTTAGACTTCATTTTGCTGTACATGGGGTGCCCTGAGATAACACAGAAAATCATGAAGTTGGGGGCATCACCTCTGGAGATCATTGAACTTTTAATAAAATTCCTTTTAGGGTCCAAGATCAACACTGTCCTGCATGGTTTCAGTTCTGTTTTACATGTGTTAACACTTAGCTGCAGTCCAGTCCTTGATTTATTTTTTTGTTTAGTGGTAGGATTAGAAACATCCTTTGAAAACCGAACCAAACCACCACTACCATCCAATTCAAATACACAAGGATATCTTTAACCTGAAAAAAAACCCAGCAAAGAAAACCCTTTGTAAGTTTAATGCTTGAGTTCATTGCATATTTGAATGAAAACTGATTTCCATGTTTGTTTGGACAAATTAAAACATTTCCAAAAATTAAAGAAATCAGCAGTGGTAGTGGTTGCTGTTTGGGGGAGGGGAGCTGGAAGGCGAAATATTGCAAAACAACTTTTTGCTGATAATAAACAAAGCCCAATGGGAGATTTTTGTTTTGAAAACATGTAACTGTTGACATGGGGATGTTTGTTAGAATATTTTTAGTGCTGATAAAGGAAAGCAACATTCACTGGAGTTTTGGTAATCTTGAACAAAAACACATGTTAAGCTCTGGTTGCTCTGCTCTGGATGGTAGTGTTACACTATGTGTAGGAAAGATTTTTCTCAGCTAACAGTTTCTTCTATTGTTTCCACCTCTAAGCCTTTTATACTGTATTTAGAGGAGCGGGAATGAGAGAGAGAAAGAGAGGTATGGTCATAAGGAGAATAGTGTGCTATACAAGTGTCTCTGATAGGACTTTCAGGGTGGTGTTTTCAAGTTGAAAGGTTGCAGCTAAGCCTAGGTAAAGCTAAAAAATTTGTACTCATTTTAATTGTGGTGTAAAGCATCAGTATTATCATATGAAAAGCAGCAGTGATGCCTTGACTTGCTTGATAAAATAAGAGTCTGTTCATGGTAATGACCATTAACTCACTGACAGGATGATAAAGAGATTACAGGGTTCAGCTTCCCACTTATAAAGAATTGGTTGGTGTACGTGTTATTCTGCTAGTCCCATCTCAGTGTGTGTTGTGGAACAGTCATGGAAAACATTTTTAATATTTTTAATGTGCTACCTGACAGTGTGATCTCTGTAGCATACAATTTTCTGTTCCTCTGACCTCTTACACACCAATTGTATTGGGAAAACATTAATTAAATGGGAACAATGTATTTATTGTGACTTGAAGTTGCTTTTATCGGGGTTCCTATTGTTCAGGTTCCCAAACAGGAATGAAAGAGCCTGCTTAAAGATGCTTTCCAAGCACTCTGTTTAAGGATGGCTCTTTGTTTGTAACTGCCAAAAAGTAGCAACAAACTATAAAAGGGAAAATTCCCTTCTGTGTGATTTCAGTCCCTTGAGTTTTGATGCAAAACATTTTATATTAATTCACTTCCAGATTTAGCTTAGTTTAATTTTAGTCTCGGTCATGGGCCACCAATGTGTTTTGTTGTTGTTTAAATGGACTATGCATCCATTGGTAACACCTTAAAAATATAGTAATTTTTGGAGTGATGCAAAGAAAGGTGGGACCTTATGGAAATTCAGTGGGAGTCTTGTTTATACGCTAACCTGTGATTTTTTGGTTTGGTTTTTTTTTTTCACTATACAGTATATTGCCAAAGAATACCTCAGTGTCCTGAACAGAGACTAGTGTCTGTAGAAGTTACAGTGCTGGTAATGGCCATCATCTAAAGATCATGAGGCAGATGGAACAGTTGGGGGACCGAGGATAAGATTTTGAGTTCAGAGTCCAGCAAAGTCCCATCCCTCTAAAAAGGCTCAGAGCCCCTCTGCTTCTTACTTCCCTAATGATGTAATTTAGCTTGACAAAGCCAATTCTGTCTCCTTGTAAGCCTTGCCTCTCTCATGGTATATTACATGGTATGACATAGAGCATCTTCAAATGGAAGACAAATCAAATCTCTATTCTTCTGTCCTAAATATAAAAAACAGTTTTCATTCATGGCTAAGTGTTAGCCAGTATAGTTTCCAGAAAGTTGCACTCACTCAAGCCCTACCCAGCAGAAATGTTACTGCTTTGAAGTGCCCTGTTAAGTTCTTGTCTATCCTATTCCTACCTTCTCACTGTTCCTGCCTTTCTGTTATAAATTTTTGTTCTCTGATGTGTTAGAGTGATAAATTATGTATCATACAGAAAGGCAGTTTGCTTTTCTTAACTCTCCTGTCCAGCTGTAACTAGTTCCTCTGTCACCTTTCTAAATATTCTCCTGCAATTTTTGAGCATTTCCACAGCATTCTTGTTACTCTTAGTGATGTGTGAAATTCCCTCATTCCCTTTTCCTTACCAGTCTTCATATGCATTCATACAAAATAGAAATGTTGCTGTAAGTGAAGGGACAGAGGGGATTGCAAGGAGAGGAAGTCCCAGATCACCACCTCAAGCCTGTTAGTCCACAAAGAATTTAAATCATAGGATTTACAAGGGGTGCAGAAGTCGATCTGAGGAGCTGGAGGCTGGCTGCTGCTTCAAAAATTTGGGGGACCTGTTCAAATCCCACTAGTGCCAGAGAAGAACATGCACCCTGAAACACAGCAGGGGAGTAACTAAGCTCTTCGGTTAAGTGTGTCGGGGAAGCTTTGCAGCTGCACTGCTCTGGCTCTCCTGCTGCCAGTCTTCAGCTGAGCTTTGACCCAGACTGCTTGGAGTTGGGTGTTCACCTGTGTTGCAGTCATCTAGCCTGATAGCAGCTCAGGTGTGGTCTCAGTACCCAATCTGTTATTCCAGACCTACAGGCTTTTAAGAATGTAAACTCTACTGGCTATTTTAATGTGTCAGGAATCTTTATCCCCATCCTTTTCTGCCAGAATAGCTATGAAAAAATTGTTGTTTTTTTTTTATTTTTTTTGTATCAAGAGCTTAACCCACCTGATTCTTTTATTGATGACCCTGCTCATTGTTTGCAATCTTACTTCTTTCTGGTGACAGGCATGCTGAAATTTGACATTAGGATATGCCAATATACAGAGGTTGGGAGAAAACTAATTCAATTCTTTCTAGGTATGAGATACAGAATGCAGAAATAGAAGCCTGTAAATTGCTTAAAAGACATTGTATTGTTGTATTGTTTAAAACTTGTTACCTTGCAGTTATACATAAGGTTTGCTCTTGAGTCAGCCATCTGTATAGTTTCTTATATTACTGCATGTTTCATATCTGGCACACAAAAAATGATGTTTATTCTTTTCTTCCTGACGTGAAAGCCATTTTCAGTCAATAAGCTGTCAAGCTACCCTTTTGTTGTCATCGCTGCCTAGTTGTGTTCTTTCGCATTGAGTCTCCTAAATCTTGCTGGTCTAATGTGTTAAATTCTTTGACAAGAATGTTGCAGTTTTGGACCGCTGAGAGCTTTGCTTGTTTTTCTTCATGAATGGAATGAAATGCTTCTTGGTGAAAATACAAATGCAGCAGAAACTGAAAAATTTAGGCTTCCTTCCTAATCAATAGAGGAAAAATGGACACTTCTGGACTGTTATCCATGGCAGCCCTTGAGCTCTCCACCTTGGAGAAGATTAATTGCATTCTCCAAGTGTCTGGTTTTGTTGGCTGATAAAAAGAGGTTAGTTGGCTCACTGCGAGAGTGTTTTCCACACTGTTGCTACAGAATTTTAGGAAAGATGGGCTCCAGCACTTTGGTTTCAGCAAGAACCTGTATCTCTTCTACTCTGTTTCTATCTAAAAATAGACAAAAATTGTCCAAAAATTATTTTGCTTGTGCCTCCAGTTCACATAGCAAAGTTGCTCTGTGAGGTCCTCTCGCCTCCCCCCCACCCCCCCCCACCCCCCACCCCCCGCCAAATTTGGGGTTTTTACTTAGAGGCAAGCTTTGCTACAAAAAGACTGCTTTAAAATTTGAATGTTCAGACTGAAGCTGAATCTGGTGACGTGCTTCAAAAATAGGCAGTTCACATCCCTTTTCTTAAAAGTATTGCATGCTAGTGCTGGGAAAGCTTTACCGAATACATATAGTAAATAGATTATTCTTCTCTAACATTAGCCTTTTCCCTGGTATGCTCAGAGAACTCGGTGCAAATTGGCTTTTTGAGACTATGTTATACTTCGCATTGTTACACCCTTGATAAAGCAGAAAATGGGATGCATTTTTTAAGGTCAAAATGATTTTGTCTTCTGCCTTCCATGAATTTGTATTTAGGGCTGTGGGTGGCCTTCTGAAAAGTTGTTTGGCCTAGAGATGGTCTCCAGCTTTGCACAGAAGGCAAGGATGGAAAATGTAGAGGACAGTAACAATTTCTGTATCTGTAATATATTAAAAAGGATTTTTTCCCTCCATATCAGTGCAGTCACCCACCTATGTTTAGTCTCACACAGCACTGCATATTTTTTTTTTTTATATGAAAGTACATGATATTCTGCAGCTTGCGTTAGGGAACAGTATGCTCATTAGGCTAAAGCCCCGTGTCTGCTCCATGAACAGCTGAGCTGCTGGGCAACATCGGTGTGGGCAGGCAGAGCTGGCCGGGCAGAATGGCTGAGCCATCCTTGTCCCTTTGGTGTCAGGTTTGCTGCCACCCAGAGTGATGTGAGCTGACCTGGATAACTTTTACCAACCACAGTGCTAAGGAGAATTACAGTAAAAGGAGATACTTTATTTGACAGAACAAAGAAATGACCTCGTGGAAAAATGACATGGAGGGCTTTTGTGTGCTTCCCACCCTAGCTGTGCTGGGTCAGGGTGGCGAGGGGGACAGTGGTAATATGGAACCACTCCAGCTACCCCTTGAAGAAAGAGCTTGTCCAAAGCCCCAGTCATGTCTGAGTTTCAATCCTCTAACCAGGGTGGTGCTTTTGGTTTAATTCCTGCTATCGTTGCATGGGATTTTCTTCTAGCCACTAAATGTCCAGTCTTTGTCCTTGTCATGTTGATTTACAGGCCCTGATAACAGTGTCATTCACTTGTGCGCTGTATTTTCTTTTCAAAATGTATTTTCTTTTATTAGTTTGCGGATTTTTACAAGGTGAATTGATGTGCTTGGCTCTATATTGTTTATGATTTAATTTTACTAATTTTCTTTCTTAACTAAATATTCTTAGCCTTTTCAATTTTGTTTCATATGGAAGCTTTCCAGAGCTGCATTACATGTGTTTGATTTTAATTAATTATGCATCACTTATTGAGATATACATATTAAAATGTATAAAGATATTAGCTTTATTCATTTAGCACTGAAATGCACTTTTCCAAAGTGATAGCCTTAGAATAAGTTATTTAAAGGGCTCTGACTCATGATTGCAGGCAGATTTTTTTCGATACTGGGGACAGAGTAGCAGAAGAAGTAAGCTTTGATCTGTTGCTTTTCACTTCTGAAAGGAAACTGTTTCCTGGACCATCTGTATCCCTTCTCTCAGGCTCTTGCTGGGTACTGGATAAGGTGAGAAGTTTTGGCACCTCTGCCCAAATGCATCCTCCAGTGCAGCATCCCTGAAGGCAGGACTTTGTGGGGTGGCAGCCCCCTGAGCTCTGCCCCCGGGGCGCCTGGCAAGTTTGACAGGGTGGCACCTGTACAGCGTCCCCCTCGAGAGTCTCACTTAGCAGCTGGCTGGAGTGAGTGGAAAAGTCCTTCCAAAGGCTACCACTAATTCAATTGCCTAAATGTGCAAAATTGTATTTTGCACTTAAACAAAGAAAAAAGAGAGCTATGGGCACATCTCCCTTAGCCGGGATCCTGTCCCCATATTTTAGACTGATCTGGCTTGCTCATGGCCTTTCTATCAGACGGTGCAGCTTTTCCTAGACCGGTGCTCCCAGCCAGCCAGCTTGTTTCTCTGGAGGCTCAGGGCGTCATTTCTGAACTTGCTCAACACTCCCCTTCTCTAGAAGTGCTGGTGTCCTTTGATCTTCCTTCCCCAGGCTTGGCAAACAGCCCTGCCATCAGGATTGGTGTGAGGAGTCCTGCAAAGCTATAAACCTGGCTAATTTGTTGGAGGGGAGGCTTCTGAGCGCCAGCCGTTGTTTCACCTTTCCTGCCCCGTTACCCAAATGAGCCTTGTATGGCTTCCCTCTGTTTTTTAACTGTGTGTTTGGTCAGGCAACAAAACAAAACAGAACAAAATGCAATGGTTGGAGGTTTTCTGTTTGTTTAAAAAAAAAAAATAGAGACACAAATACTTCCTTAGTTCAGCCCACGCCAATGTAGTTGTTTTTTTCCTTCTCAAAGCCTATCTGCATTTATACGGTAGGAAGATACCACTCAGCTTTATTTTAATGCCCTGCCCTGCCCTACCTCAAAGTCTAAATCTATTTGTCACTCTACCAAGTTACCTTTTGCCCATAGTTTCCAAACACCACCCAGGCATTTAAAAACAGAAATGATCACAGTATTGAAACAACAAAGTCTCTTGCTTAATTCATTTGCATGTGTGTGTGCATTATCCATGAGAAGGTATCTCCAAATGCAACAAGTTGTAGTTACCTGTCTAGGTGGTTCTATTTTAATCTCCTCCTGCAAGAGGGAAGTTCCATGATCATGGCCAAACAAAAAAGTTCTCCCTTCTTTATGCATGGACTTCTTCCAGTTTAAACCACCCGTATGTGATGTGTAACTCCCTTTGAAGTTGATGGAAAAGATTTTTGCTCTGTGAATACTTGGTATATGGCCTAAACACACACTGCTCTGGCTCCCAGAATAGTTTTCAATGGTTAGGATTCCTGCAGCTTTGGGGGACTTGACTACATTTTTGTTGTAAAGAAGTGGCTAGGCCCAGCATTTCAAATATGTCTTCACTGGACCCTGACACCACACGGGATCATTTCTTCTGATGTTAACATCTGGATTCCAACATGACTAGTGCTTCCAGATTTTTTGTTTCCCTTGCATTCCTCAGCATGAAGTTTACCACAATGGGGAAAAGTTATGCTTCAGTGAAACCTGTAATGGATGCTAAGAAAAGTATATGAACGGTGTATCACTTCCAAGCTGTCAGCTGCAATGCTTCCCCCCACCTCTTCCCCTGTCCCTTTTGCTATTAATAAGAAATTTCCATTGCTGTCTCCTCCGCCACTAATCCCATGGAAAAATTTCAGCTCGGTCTTGGAAGGTAAAAATATCTTGCAGGTGACTCCAGACTGGCAAAGAAGAGGTCGAGTTTTAGGTAAAACAAACAAAAAAAAACCCCAGGCTAAGCATTGAGACTTTACTCTGGCAAAATCCTGTTGACTTTACAGGCCATTGGTTTGAATAAAAATTAGTAAAAACATGATATGGGACAGCGCAGAGATGGCTGCCAACTGATTCCTGTGTTGTTCATTCTATACAGTTGTATTTTCACATATTTTTTGTTTTATCTGCCTAAGACAGTAGTTTGTAATTCAGACAGCCAAGAGGCAGCTTCTTTGAGGGCAGCAGTATTAAAAATATTGCTTCTTTTTTGGCAAACTAGAAACATTCTTGTGTGTATTTAAGAAAGATGGGCTGGATATTTTTGGACGCTCGCTAATTCAGTTCAGCTGTCCTTGTTTTGTTTGCTTGGGTTTGGAAAATGAGAGCAAGGGAGAATACATAGAATTACATGAAAAGTAAATCTTTATGGAGCTGCAGGCCACCTTGTTCATATCTTCTCCGTATATCAAGAAATCGATCATTTACTGTTTCTTTTAATTTGTAATTCAAAACATGTACCCTTGTAATGGGCAGACCAATTCGGTTTTATTGAAGTAATCATCTGAGGGTAATATTCTCCTGCTGGTATACCAACTTTTGTATCTGCAGTGTCTGTTTATCTTTGATGTGTTTATGAACTTACTTATACAGTAAAAGGTAAGAAAGCTTATGGAGGGAAAAAAATAGTAATAAAAAAAATGGTAACAATGCTTGTGGAAAACAGTGCTGCAGAAACTCCCTTGAGGGACGGTACCCCAAACCTTGAAGCAACTGCATACTACAGACGTAAGACCACTTTATCATGAGCTGATGGATGGGTTTCCTTGCACAAGAAAAGAAAATAAGGACAGCTGTGGGACAAGCTGGGGCTACTTTTCATCTTTACCCAGAGGCAGCTGCCCAGTTTGCTTCATGTAGCGAGGAGCGGAGGCAGGAGCAAACAGGATGCCAACCTTGCGTATGGTTATAAAAGGGTGAAATATGGTGCGGGAGGAGAAAAGGGAAAATGAAAGTCAGGGAGTTAAACAAAGGGAAGAAGGATAAAAATCTACTTGAGTTAGTGTGAAGCCCCAGAAAATCTTTAGGCCTGTGAAGATAAGCAGATGCTATTCTTCTTGGGCTTGTTTTTCTTTCTGGTGGTGCTCCACGTTTCACATCATATGTCTGTCTTTGTTACAAGGGAGTGAGAGAGGTTATCTCTGTTTTGAGAGGGCTCTTTCTTTTCCAGCCTGAGATGGTGATTACTCAAGAGAACGTTCTTAAAACCCCAATAAATCTTGGGATCCCAACAGATAGTCCCAATATATTTAATGTTTTAAGCTTTGCTTTGACATCATGTGTTTCTACTGCTCCTTTACTGCTAGCAAGGGATATACTTTTTTATGTTGCATCTGTTAGCAGTCAATAGCTTAAACAACGGCGTTCCCAAAATTATACCAAAACCATGGGCTTAGTGTGCTTATGGGCACCTTGAGGTTCTTGACAGAACTGGATTATTTTAATTGACATAATGAAGTAAATGTACTGTACAAACAAGAGAGAGACTGTTTTCAGGTTGAGGCACATTAGTTTGCCAGTAGTAAAACCTAAATTGCAATATATTATGCAGCCATCCCTAGAAGATGTGAGTTGATAGTGTTGTGCAATACGTCCCTGCTCAGAACAGCACGCTCCGGTTTCCTACCTCCTTAAACCTGCTGCTTGCCTCCGAGCACCCGGAGCAGCTGGAAAAGTTAGGGCACAGACCAGGGTCTTCTCTGTATGTGGTTTTCATTTATTAAGAAATAAGTACAAAGGGATCTGGGCTAAATGTGATGGTGGTTTTACAGTGCATTCAGGATTTCTTAAATGGAGAGGGAAGGTATGATCAAAATGCTTTCTTTAAAAATTGGAGCCTGTGCTGACTTTTGAAGCTACGGAGTAAGTGCCTTTCTGCATGATTAGTTTAGGCTGTGGCATCACAGCTGTGGATGATAAACACAACTGGCATAACCTGCTGGTTATGCTTCTGGGGTGTTAATTTTGAATACAGTTTTGTCTGTCGGGGGGAGCGTGGGGGTGAAGCTTCCTGTGGGTGACTGCGACTCTGAACACTTGCTCCATAGCTCCAAAATTGGAGCACAGCTGAGAGGCAGGAGGACTTTTAGGCATCTCTGGGATCCTGCCTGCTTTTAAAATGTATTTCCAAGGTTGTTAATGCACATAAATCACCTAGCCCTTCAGGGACGGCTGGGTTTGTTTTAAACTTCCTAGGTATGATATAGTGTCAGCGTAGAGTCAACAGTCTGTCTGCAGCAAGGGAGCTGAGAGGGCTCTCAGGCCTGTGGTGGGACAGCCCTTGTGGGGGAGATGAAACCTACTTCAACACTGAATTAATGTATTTTGGGTCAACTGCATTGGTATAAAAAAATAATATATGTAGAGAAAGTAGGCAGCTGGCTGGTCAGAAAGGGGCACTGCGGGGAGCGCTGCATGGGCAGGGGGCAAGCAGGTCTGGCGGGGTCTCCATGGCAGCCACCCCCCAGACCAAGAGCTGGACCAGAGACAGTCCCTACTGTCAGGGCACATGGAGGGAGAGATGGGGAGAGGAGCCCAGCTGTGACTGGGGGCAGAGGAGCAGCCAGCATGGGCACCCTCAGGTGCCGGGGACCTCCTGCAGCTGGGACGGGGCTTCCCCCTTCCCTGGGCTGCTTGGCTCTTCCTCGTGACCTCTTCCTGTGCGATCTCATCACCCTGGCTCCTTTCTGCATCCTGGCCCTGCTCCCTCCACCCTGTTGTCTGTTTTTATTTTCCTCTCTATCTGATCCTGGCCTAACTATTCCCCACCCCTGGGGTTAAGTGTTTTGCTGCTCTCGCACCATGTTTGCTCTCCTTGTGCCTCAGTCTCTTTCTCTTTGCAATTCAGTAAACACATCTGTAACAGATGTAAATGCAACCTTACATTGGTTTTTATGTGAAGAGATCAGCCTAGTGTTGACAATAATTCATCATGTCCCTCACTAGCTTCAGAACTGCATCTATTAAAGTGGGAGGTTGGGTGTGCTGGGTGGTTTTTCTTTTAAAGCTGGTTATATTTAAATTAGATGAAAGGGCAACAAGTGGTTAAAAACAACTTCAGGTCACTGGCTTGCAAGGGCTTAAATAGTATAAATACACAGGAATAATTTGAAAGGCGTCTCAGGTAATATGAAGATGTATATATCTGCTAACTGCCTGGGCAAATTAGAGAATTAATTGAAAGGGAATGTTAGCTCGTTAGCTGAGCAAGCTAATGTCAAAAAAACCTGCAGCTTTCTTTTAAGACTTACAGTACTTTTTTTCCAGAATAACGTATTAATGAAATGATGCTCTGGAAGGCAGCCTGGAACAGAGGCAAGTGTTCTGATAAATTATCAGCTTCCGTATGTTTTTAACTGCATGCTGGGGCTAAATCTTGCACCATGAAGTGAGGTTCCTTCTTCCTCCATGCCCCTCCACCTTAGAGGTTAAATGCCATGCTTAAAACACTTTTTTGGATATGAAAAAATCTCATGTGTAAAAACATTATGAGCAGTCCTTAAATATGTGCAAGTATTTTTTTTTAATATCTTCTGTGAAATTACTAAAATGTATTCAGTAAAGTCCAGATGCTCATGTTCAAAAGGAGTACTCAGAAATGCTCAAAACAGAAAGGGCACCTTTGAATATATACTCTTATACATGAAAGATGGGCATCTTTTGGCATTTTGATAATGAATCTGCCACACCATGTGAGAGGGAGGAGAGCTGGGACTTCAGTAAAGCTTTTAGAAGACGGAGCAATAATACAGAGCCATGCTCCTGGGAAGAAACCACCTTAAATTAGTGTTACTTTTATTTGGTTCTGTTTTGGGGACCTTGGGGATCATTTACCACCTCTTCTGAAAACCACAAAGTTCCTCCAGTAGAGAGGGAGGAGGGTTTCAGGAGGAGGGAGAAATGCTTGACATTCCCATGATCCCATTACTCCTGGAGCTGCGGATTTGCAAGAAGATGTTGGAAACCAGGAAAGTAGAATGGTTGTTCCAAGTGGATTTGGATTTAGAACAGTAATCTGAATTCATGTCTAGCTCAAACTGAATGCATACCATGAAAGTTAGCACTTTTTTATAATTATTTTTGCTTTGCTGGGAAAACAGAATACTTGAAAATAGCATGCTGCAATTGAGTGACATAAACCTGCTTTCAGGTGTCCTAATTCTAACTTATAGTATGTCTTCCAAGGACTGATAGAAACCTACTGCAATTGCTGATGTGAAAAGTAAGAACAGAATATCTCTAACAGTACATGAAAAAGAAATGTGTAATGGCAGACTCCAAAGCCAGAGTCGTGATCATAGGTGTATGATAAGCTGGAGCATCTTTTTTTTCTTTGTTACAAAATGTTATCGTGAGTATTTCTGCAAGTAGAAATTGTATTAAATATATATCAGAATTAACATACTGTGGTTTGATCATCACAGGTCAACTGTAAATGTGCAACTTTCTTGAGCTGTAAACCACAGGCTGTGTTAAGTGTTTTGGAATAAAATATTTATGCATTTAGAGTCCAGCACTGTTGCTTAATTTAGACTAGTCATTGGAAAACAATTTTCTCTTTATTGCCTATTGTTAAAATGCAAGTGCTGCCATTCGACTTCATAAACACTAATTAAAAAAAAAAAAAAGGTTGTTTTAATTCTTATTATTTTTAAAGAAATGCACCAAAATACCTGTCAAGTCTCTTCTAGTATGTACAGCCCTGTTTGCAGGTGCATTTTGATTTGAATTATGATTACTCTGAAATTAAACTTCTGACTCTTAAGTGGGTAATTGGGAAAGAAAGCCATAAACTGCTTCTTCATTAGACAACTTGCAAGACTAAGAAATTAAACTGGGGGGGCTGGGGTGGGGTGGGGTGGTTGGCTTTTTTTTTTTGCTTAATTGAGCATTTGGAAAAGTAAAGATTTGGGAAAGTGAAGGTAAAAAAAAATTACATTTTGTCCAAGGTTAGTAAACTAATTTTGTGATAGTAAGCTATGTATTTGAACAGTATCTGCATTTTGCATAGTTATTAAATGAAACATACAGTATATTTATTAGAGGACCTCTTAAGGGAGGACACCTTTTTGCTTTTCAAAAATATTATGATTTTATGCAGCATCTCAATGCATTACTTATTCCACTTTAGTCTCTTATTAGTGCCTTTGGGGAACAAGGAGCTTTTTCCCTAAAACTCTCTCACTGTAAGCTCTCAGTATCAATCTCCTCTATTTTTCACAGCTGCCTTGCATCTCGGTGCTACCAGGGGATTTCTGTTTAGTTTTTGCCTATGTAAAACCATAATTCCCCTCTCTGCTGGTCTACTAACAAGGTTACTGAATGGTTGGGAGAATATATTCCTGTATCAGCAGGGGAGATGCCGTGTTTCTTACAGGAGAGGCGATACAAAAGCTGATGAATCCTCTCTAAAGAGAATCTAATTTAACGTCTGAAAGTTGCTTGACCAGATATTATTGGCTTGATAGATGACAGTCCCTCTGGAGCATATACAGATAAGCTCCCTTCATTATTTATGGGCATTCATTAAAGTAAGCAGCAAAAACCTTATTGATCTCCCATATTCACCTCTGTGAAATTAAAGAGTCTATTGTACTAGGTGAAAGTCCAGAAATATTTAGATGGTTTTTATGAGGATGTAATATCAAAATATGGTAACATTATATGTTATAATATTTTTGCCTAGATTAACAACCTTTTTCAAAGTATGATTTTTCCATCACAGTATGAATTTTTAATTTTATGGATGTTGAGGAAAAAATTTAGCTATCCAGGTATATAAGTTAGTCAAGAGTAAACGTTTCACTTAAATAATTTTATGCCTACAATCTTCACTATAAGATGTTGGGACATTAAATGAGATTAAACTATCCTGAAGAGTTGTGAATTGCTTTATCCAGGTTAGAGCTACCCTTATCAATTTATGGTGCAACCAAAAGCTTATGTTTGCTAAGTCCAGGCACATAATTTGGGGAGTAGTCCGTCCATGAGAGTTTAGGAGTGGAAAACAAGCAAAAGCATCTTATCTGCCGCCTTTCTGTCGATGTATGGTATGCCAGGGAAAAATAGGAAATCTTTTGCCTGCAAAAGAAATGAGCCTCACTTACTTGGAGTGATGTCTAATAGCTAGATTTGTAGACGCCAACTAGCTCTTTGGAAGGACCATTTCCAGTAAAATATATGGTGCGGGGGGGAAGGCTGCCAGAAGGCTGGGGCAAATTTTGGAGAATGCCAAGCCACGTGTCTCCCACCCTGTTCCCTTTCCCTCAATTACTTGGCTAGATCACTCATATTTTGTGGAAGCTGGAAACAAACTAGTAAGTAAACAATACTCTAAATAGAGAATTTTGTTCCATTTGCATCTAAAGTAGATATAGCATAGCAGGTCTGACTGGGAGGGAAAGGGATCGGACATGTAGGCATTAATTTAATTAAGCAAGTTAAGTTTGTCCTTTCTCACTTAAAGTATCTTTCCATATATTTTTTTCATTCCCGTATGTACTGACTTTTTTTTTTAGTTGATGCTCATATGCTCCTTGTCACTGTACTATTCAAGTATGTCTTGTTCTAGATCTTCCTTCACTCCTCTTCTGCCTATTTTCTATCTTTATGCTCTTTTCTTTCAAATCACATATCCTGCTGGATACCATGTTTTTATAAACCAGCCACACAGTCCTCATTCCTTTCAGAGAGGCGATGTTGCAATGCTCCAGACAGGGCCACTCTCTTTTATTTTCCTGTAGCAGGAAAAATATAACTCCTGCAGATGCAGGTTGATTCAAGACCAAGAATGTGGAGGTACTGGGTCAAAACAGCAGTACCAGCCCTGCCTGTTGGTGCTTCTTCAAATGCAGGGTAAAGCAGGCAGCCGCTTGGTGCCCTCAAGTCACCCGGGAGGAGCCTTGCATCATGTTAATCGATCCCCTGTTTCATTTGGCAGCTGCCTTTTGCTGGAGTGTTACCATACTTTCTCAGTCAACATAGCATTATTAACCACTAATGTTGAAATGGGTATACTCCAAGTCAAGTTAAGTACCTTTAATGCGTAATACTGAATGTTGTAAAATGCTTTACCAGCAAAAACATGCTGATCTCTTTTTTCATATAAGGCAATGCTGCTCTCCTGAATTGTGCTGAATGTGCTACCGCTTAAATGATGCTGTAGATCATTAAATGGTCAGATGCAGTAGGGTGTCCAGGACCCTGGCCAGCCTTGGGTAGGGATGAGGTCATTACTCCCTGGTATCTCGGATTAAGTACTTCATGGGGCAGGAAAGACAGGCATAAAATACACACTGCCCAAATTTTTAACTCAGATCGCTAGGCATCTCCACAGCAGACGTGATACATGGATATGTGGTAACCATATACCGTACCATACGTTGAGTTTGTTTGCAGTTTTAGATGCTGTTTTCACTTGTTGGATGGCTTTGAAACCTGTCTCCACTGGAGAACCCTGTGCGAGGGTGGCCTTCACACTCCTCTGTCTGTTCGTCTCCTTATTTTGTAGTTAACCAGAATTCCTCCCTGTTTCTACATCTGCCACTGGAAAAGTGCACAACCAGCGGCATTTTCCTCATCCAGCGGCATTTTCCTCATCCTGCTTGGTGTGCTTGTGCCACGCTGCTGTGGCTTTTGCCCTTCTGTTCGGTGAGCACACAAGAACCACAGGTCCAAGAGCAATTTTGTCATCTCTCAGGCTTACAGGCAGTAGGCATACACCTTATCGGTATTTTCCCTGTCCTTTAGCAACAGGATCCCTGTTCCACTACCCCCCCGTAACCAGTTCTAGCACCAGTTTCTCAAAGGGTGTGGTGGATGGGAACCTCTGGTAGAAGAAACCACACTGACCATCTAATCATAACTACACAGTAGCAGAGAACATAGGATACATTTCACCTATAGGCTGAGAAGCAAAATATACCATGATATTTAAAATAAACTATGTCTCATTTCAGTCAATTGAACAATTGCTTTTTAAATAAGCATTACGTTTTCATGACTAAGATGCATGAAACGTTGCAGTCGTTCATCTTAAATGGTTTTGCCTTCCTCCCAGTCTTCTCTTCTTTGTAGGTATTAGCTTTTCTGTGTGAAACCTAAGACTTTCTCAGCAGCAAGGTGATGCATTCAAGTTCTTTAGCTGTAAGTGCATGTTCTACTTGTCAGCTCCATTATAATGTTTAAATGGTCAATGAGTGTTTGATTAGATTTCAAATTACATTAATTATTCACTGACTCCAGAATGCAAACCAATCTGTATTTTTGTTGAGAGCTTGTGTAGCTACTGAAAGCGTGTTTCCCAGACTGTTTTTCAAGAGGAAGAGGCTACGTAATGCAGTGTCTGCATCTCATAGGGGGCTAGTTTTGCTTGAGGACAAAAGAGTTGGTTTTGTTTTTTTTATAAAGGTAGAGTGAATCAAGTATGTCTCCTGATAAGTGATTCTCTTATATGTGTTAGATCTTCTATGTCTTGTATCTTAAAATGACATTGGGTATATTCTTGTGTGGCTTTTTTGAGGTTTGTTGTGGGTTTTTTTTCTTCTCTCTAATGGGAGCAGTGCATTCTGTTTCCACAAATCCACAGTTCAACAGATTTTGTGCCAGAGTGCCAGGGAGAATAAAGATCATGGAGTAAAGAGCCACCCTCTAATCAGAGCAGCTATGCAATACGTGGGTGGGGGATCCATGTCTTCTCAGTGCAAGGAGAGGCTGCAATCCAGTGGGAAATCTCAGCCACCCATGAAATTGCAAAACCTCTGGCTGCACCCTGTGTTTCCTCGTTCCACCTCTTGAATCAACTTGTGACCTTGCCTCTGTAGAGCTGCTACTCATCACCCTGCCCGGCTGTGCCTACAGCCTGCAAAGTCCCTCTGGGGTGTGGAGGGTTTAGTCTTGTCCTCCTCACTGGAGGACACCAAATTGTTGAGGGAAGTCACTCTTGGTCACATACTTGGTAACACACTATCTTCTCATTCAGCTGTCTGGTCACATCTGATTTAGCACTGCGTTTTTATTTGGAAGAGGGGTGAAGGGTGCTGTATGTCACATACTCTTCAGGTTCCTAGGTCTGTCTTTCACCCTGGCATGTTTTCTTGGGTTTTTTTCTTTCTTTCTTTCTCAATTTTTAAATTGTATTTGCTGATGGTCTAATGTAATCTGCAAGAGTTTTATTTGTATTGTGCATGGTAGGTAGAAAAGGAGCCCTATTTCAGGAGAAGTAGATCCTTATTGTTGTATATCTAATTAAGGTTCAAGCATTTCTGCTCACAGAATAAGTTTGTGGATTTGATTTATTCCCTTTCAACCATACTGAGAGACCTCGATCAGTGATGGAATCTCTGTATGTTTGAACAATACTGTTTTGTCTCAGTCTGTAAAATAGGCTTTTGGTAGCTTTCACACTTTCAAGTAAAGCTTTTAATTTTTACTCCTGCTAGGCAATAAAACTTTGCAGAGGAATGTGAGGTAATTGCATGGATGAGTTGATTTAGAGCTAGATAATTTCATGGTTTGCTCACTTGGTTAGAGAGTCAGAGACACGAGGGTAAGAAAAACAGAGAGAAGGTGCTTTAAAATGCAGTTTTCAAATTTCTTGCCTCGTAGTGGCTGGCACTGGTGTTTGAGCAGAGATGCATAATTTGGACTTGCATAACTTGACTGCAGTGGTTTTTGTAGATGCTTCTATTTTGGAAGGTATTTGTGTTTGATAGGTCTTTTCTGACAGTTTTCCTGACTTCTGTCTGATGCAGCTTCATTTGGAAGTTCCTTGTTTTCATTTTGGGCTTTTTCCCCCCTAAAAATACTGTGGCAAGTAACAACCACAAAAAAGCTTCCTTTGAAAACCCTCCCACTTGAGCTGTTAAGAGCTTGAGTAATATTGTTTATCACTTACACGAAACGCAAGATGGAAATGACATTTTTTTATCGAAGGATTCTTGCAGGGGTTTGTTTTTGAAACAGTTTGCTGCGGTCACTGCAAATGTTAAAAAATAAATCTGCCACCCTTTTCAACTCAGGCGATAAAGGTTCAAATTTTACTTGGTCGGAAACTCGATTGTTTTGATTCATTCCAGGGATGAAAACTCGTGCTGGGAAAGCTCATCATTTCCTGTTTAAAAAAGGCTTGGGTTAGCGAAAGGTCTTCCAGGCGAAGCTCAGAAATGTTGCAGTGTAGTTGTCGGTCAGGACGGAAGGGTATAATCGTGACTTCAACCAGATACACAGTATTGGTCTGACATAGTTTTGGAGATCTTTAAGGACTATGTTGACTTGAAAAGAACATCTGGCCTTGTCAGGGCTGCCGTCTCAGTGTGGCAGGCTGGGGCGGTGAGTTTGTGCAGGGATTATTCACGCCACTGAGCGCTTACACTCCCGTGAGCAGGCTCACCCTGAGGAATGAGAGCGACAGACGCCAGAGTGGAGCAAGGGGCAGCCTCAGCAGTGCAGGAAGCCTGAAGCCACAGGAACCGAGCACGTGCGATGCTTTTTCTGCAGCCAATTCTTTTAGAGCTCTGAAATAGCCACCTTGAGATGTGTTTAAGTAGGCTGGATTTGCTCACGTGTGTTGCACGTGGGATGTCTGAATGACAAACCACTGCCAGCGCTGTGCTTTGCTTATTTTACGATTCAGCGCAGAATTTCGGAGCTGTTTGATCCATGGTGATAGTGGGAAGGAATTGGTCCTTCTGTCATGACAATTTAATTTTTTTTTGCTAGTTCTCCATAGCCTTATGTAGTATTATGGAACAAGCCCTTCCCCCAGCCTCCTTCCCTCTGCGCCCCTGCCACCCAAACTATCTTAGGAAAATTTAAAAAAGAATACGGATACTTTAGACTTCGTCTGAATGTCTGCGAGGATAATAATTTCATCTGACCAGGGGGCAAAAGATGTGAATCTGCCAGTTTTCCAAACACCCTGAGCAAACTCATTTGTCAGACTGAGCAAATGTGGAGTACCCCTATAGCCAAGCAAAAAGTCAACAAGTTAATTCCTTCAGTAAGACAGGTTTGGGTATTTTTTTTTTCTTTGTAAAAGAACTATGCTGCCTACTTTAATCCTCCAGCCATGGGCTGAATTCCTTTGTAATGAAGTGAAACTGTTCAGATCCTGTTTTACCTGTTCTTCAACTTCCTATTTCACTTTTCTTTTGCTTGTAATCTTTTTTTCATGCATGTTTTACTCTTGTTCAGAACATGATAGTCACATAAGCAAATAAATCCTCTTAGCAAAAAAGTTAGTGCACATGGTTTATAGTCATTGCTTTTAGCACAAATTTACTGTCCTGAACTTCTGCTGGTGGTTACTTCTGCTCTAGTAGTCCACCGAGTTCAAGCTGTGGTTAGACTTAAAACTACATACAAAGTGTTGCCATCAAATATTGTATTACCAAAATAGTTGAAATCAGCTGGAAAACTATGTCACTCTCCAGGATATTCAGATCAGCATTCCTGACATCTGTGTCACTTGTTTATATTTACTTTTGTTGGTCTTTCAGACTCCCTGGCTAGAGGGGTTCAGGTCACAAAGATGCATGTCTTAGAATGGGCTTTTTGGAGAGTGTGTCCACCTGTCCATCCGTGTGTGCACGTTTCAGGTTTCCAGCACCAGGATGCTATAATTGCTGTATAATTGCTAGTATTTCTTTAGGCTTGCTACAGTATGTCTTTAATGCAGTCCTTTGGCACTCATCTTTCCAAACTCTGTAAAACGGTCCCACCTCCTCCCCTGCACAGCAGCACAAGCTGTCAGGACAGGTTTTCTACTCTGGCATAGCAAAACCATGTAGCCCATACTGGGATACAGAGCAGGAGGAAGAGAAACACAGTATTGGGAAGAAAGGGAGTTTCAAAGCCCTGGGCCCTGCTGAGTGTAGAAGTACAAGTCACTCATTTATTATCCATGTTATTTGAGCTTTAGTTTTACTTCAAGCCTTGTTGATAAAAAATCTTGAAGATGTGCGCTTGTAAGTTAGTTAGTAGGAAGTTTGTTATCCTCCCAATAGCCAGCAGCTAAGAGCGTCTCTTGCCTGGCTGAACTGATCCTTTAGGAACACATTTCCAAGAGCTGACCTCAGAAGTGGGTCTCCCAAATGATGTCGTCATCATCTGCCCATGGATAGGAATAACAGCAGGCAGTCTTCTCAGGCTGCCTACAGGGCACCTATGATATATCTGTCTGAACAGCCAAGTCATCCATAAATGACTTCCGAGCTGCACAAAACATGTGTAATACATGGGGGAGCACAGGCAGAGGTGACTTGCCTGGTGCTTTCACACACCCCTGCTCCCTGCTGTTTGGGTTGCAGTGGTGACCTGAAAAACAGCTTTTCTCCCCCCGATTCTTGGGAGCACCCCAGAGCCTCACCCCATTCCCTTTCCCATCATGCCCCCAGTGTGGGCAGGGAGCATGGATATCCCAGTGCCTGGCCTGCTTGAGAGGGATCTTTTACAGCTCGTATCACTGAGACCTCTCCAAAAGTGGTTCGCATGCTTTTCCCGCTCGCTTGGCCCGCGTGCTCTGAGAGCGCTTTAGTTCACTTATGCTTCAGTATGCAGCGGGCTCAGCTTTTTCAAGTAAATTGGAGCCATAAGGACTAAAAATCAATCTTTACTGAGTGAGTGCTCTGGGCTGCCTCGTGTGCGTGCCAGGGAGTGAGCATGCCAGGGAGTGAGCGCGCCCTTTAAGAAATGCATGAAATACCCCCATGTGCTTGACAGTGCCAAACACTTCAGTGTCTGTCTCTGTTTTCCCTCCAGATTATCTTTCCAAATAAATAGCTTGCTTGACACAAAAAAGGATGAAGTTAGCTTGCAGCCTGACTTGGAGGCAAAGTATATGTACCCTTCTGTGTCTGGCACCCATGGGGCACGTCAGTTGCTGCTCGACTGATTCCCAAAACCTACAGCCTGGAGAGCGGCAGCACCACTGTGAGTGCCCCAATGTGAGCTCCTGGCTGCTGTTCCCAGACCTGTAATTTCTTCTCCATCCACTGCATCCATGTAGCTGCTCCCCTGGCCCATTTCCAGCCCAGATCACGCCGGGCTGGTTTCAGCTCCTTGGTGAACTAATAGGTAAGGAATGTTATACACACTTGAGTTTCTCCTCCTGGCAGGCAGGCTCTCCTCGCTGATTGCTGCTTGCCTACCAATTACCCTGCACAGCTATACCTGCCTTTTTTTAAGCTCCAACTGTCACCACATAGACTCTCCTACATTTTACGGCCTGCTGCTGGCTGAGTCAGCCGAGGGATCCCAGCCAGCAGCAGAGCATTGCTTAAGCTTATGCTATGGCTTCCATTACCACAGCACATAGGAACCCCATAGACGGGCTCAGGATCTCATGGGAAACCACCGGTCTCTCCTAGAAATGTCCGGCATCCTCTAGCATTTTTTACAAGCTTCCCACATATGCAAAAAAGAAGTAGGATGACGTGGTTATGCTGAGCTGGTAGACACGAAAGTCGAGTTCAGCCTGCAACTCAGCACAGCAGTGGTTTTCACTTAGCATCTTTATTGGCATTACTGTAGTTGTGTATTTACATCATATGACAGCGGGATTTTGAATATGCTTGCCTTCAGACAGAGGTTCTCATTTGCTAATTGCCTGTGCTCCGTGTTTTGGGCCTGAAATGAGTGCTAAGAGTTTTTGGAAGGAGAGATTGCCTGCTACAGGTGGGTCCACGTGCTTAGACTGTCTGGAAGGGAGCTCATTTGGATATTATTTTGAAATTCAAAACTAGTGGGTGGGGAGAGGAGAAAAATTTGTTTCTTTCTCCCTGCTCCCTTCCTCCCTCTTTCCTAACATCTATCTACACCCTGGATTTCCAGCTTTTTTGCTTTTGAGTGTTCCTGCTATTCTGCTTTTCTTTCAGTTAACTTCTGTTTGATTTTAGAAATAGATTTTTCCCAAACATTTTCTTCCTTCTACATCATCTAACAAAACTAATTGTTGTGGCATGATCTGTTCAGGGACTCCCAAACTTCTGCTACTGTACAGCATCATCCCTATGCTTTCACCACAAAAGGCAGAAAAAAAATAGTGAACTAAACCAAAGGGAGGCTTGTAGCCGAAAGGGGAGGCTTGTAGCTGAGAGACCAGAGTTTGAATTTGCAAAGTAATGACTAATTTCCCTAAGTACTAGCCTACTCCTAATTACGTCTAGATGAGATTCTTGGATCGCTTGGGGCAGGCATATATTCTTTAAGTGCCTTGCACATCTACGTCATAAAAGAATGATTCTGAATTATGTGTAGCTAGTGAGATGTATGTACCCAGGATTAAATTCAGCTTCTGTGTTCTGGTTTTGGGGAGGCCACAACAGCTTGAAGATCATAGTCAAGCTGAGGATACACCAGTTTTTTCTAGCAAAATCATCACGTACTTTATCCTGCTTGCCCTTGTGGAAAATCTCCAAGGTCTCTGGGGCTCTTAGCTCTGCACTGTTCTGAAATACATCTTTAACACAAACTAAGTGCTGTGCGTATCTCATCGGGGCCCTGGTGAAGTATTGAAGAATGAATGATGGTCGTGCTTTAAAGAAAGTCAGCATCAGTCCTTCTGTTGGCAAGTCTTTGCTGAGCCTATTCCCACCTTTCTTAATTGTTAGTCTCTCTGTATTGTAAAGGCAGTCCCTCCTGAGCACTCTCATACCCTGAGCGAACACATTTCTCCACCCAAAACTTGTTGTGACACATCTGGTTTATATTGAGAATGCTGGGTTTCTGCTAAGCCCTCCAGCACAGAGGAGTCTTTGAGACATTTATTCTGCATTCCAGCTCAGAGCTATTTGCTAGGGGAAGAGAAAGCAATGCTGTGTCTTTCATTAAAAAAAAAAAAAAAAAAAAAAAAAAAAAGACTACCTTTTGGAATGCAACTTGCCTTTTGTAGTAACCCACATGGAGGTGAATGCTGTAAAGACGACAGAGCCAGGGCTCAGCCTCCAGTATGGAATAACTGTGTTGCTGTGGTCAAGCACGGTATCTTAGTATTTCTCCTACATCTTCCAAGGTAGTTTCTTTGCTAGTTAATACTTGCTGCTTTGTTTTCTGCGTTTGGTTTTGTTTTGGTTTTTTGTTTTGCTGCAAGGCGTGCCTTTAGCTGTGGTGGACTGTCTAAGTTAGAGTACAGATTTCCTGTAGTATCACTGGAGTATACTGTTCGTATGTAACTCCTGAGGAGAGACCTAGTACATCTTTGTCACTCGCAAGGGCATTCTTACTTGGCAAAATAATTTTCTGGAGTTAATGAGAGGTGATGTGGCCACTGGCACTGCTGTTGGCTCTCCTAATGAAAAATGGATATTTTAAGTGGCGAGACAAATTCTAGCTAGGCATTTCCTTTCACTTTCATTTACATTTTTTTTTCTTCAGAGTCTTATAAATCACATAAGTGCTATTGAAAATTTAAGATATTTATCCTTCTGTTAGAGAAACAAACAAAAAGTACCCATTAAAGCAGTTCCAGTGAGAACTGATATTATTGCAGCATGTTTTGTTTTTAATATTTTGTTGCAGGCTGCAAACACTAAAATACTTCCTGCTGAAATTTGTTACTAGGTTAATGTTCTCTTTAATATTTAGGAGCGCAGTTCTTGGTAGCTTCTGACTTAACTAGGCTAATTATCCTTCTTGCCAAACACTTTTTTTCAGTCCTTTCTGTCCTGCCTTTAGCTGATATGTCAGCAAAAACCTAGTAATAGCATTTGAATTAAGCTTGCTGGAGGGAAGTAGAATGAGAAAGCAAAATTTTCATTTAATTTCATAGGCTTTTTTTCAAGATTCATATTATGTGCACAGTAATCAAATGACTAGCTTTTAATTAAATTAAAACAATAGTTTGTCTAAATTGTAACAACATAATTTTAAAGTAGCTGTATACATTAAGCTTCCCTTTTAATCACGAATCGATCCAGAATGCTCCCTGTAACATGATGAGCACTGACATAACTTTCTTCCATAAACACCTACAGCTGATGCAAACGGACTGTTTCTTGATTTTTGTTGTGTGCAGTTTAGTTATGTTTAATTCATTTTATTCTTAGATTCCTGCTGTCTCTCAGCCCCTTCTGACTCATTTGCACAGTATTTCAAAATGTATTTTAAAGTCTCTCTCAACTGCAAGCAGCAGCCTCTGCAAGGCGTGGTGATGTTCCAGCTAGGAAAACCTTTCATAGGTAGGGGTCTAAGCACCCAAATAAAGTGGTGACATTAAACCTTCTTAATTGTAGCCTTATTCTAATTCCTCAGTGTCTCTTCTTAACTGATATTTAATAGACACCTATTCTCCTCACTTGTCCTTCAAGCTCTTTGTTCTTCACTGTTTGCCTGAATTGGTCCTACAAAAGGTACAGATGAAACATCTCACACCACGTTTGCCTTGGGTGTACTTACACTGCAGTCACTTTTTCAGAGGGATGTACGTAAGAGCACGCTTGTGAATGCAGAAAAAGGTAATCCTGCAAATGCTTTTTGTCAGCTATTCTGTTCCTTCTGTCTTGTAGTGCATAATTGTCCTTTCGGAGCAGGCTGGTATATGAGCCCAGCTCACTGGCTGGCCTGGCACGGAAGGCGAAGGTGCCAGACACTTTGTAAAGCAGGGAGAAAAGCTGCAGCAGGAACACCTGCTCCTTGAAGGCCCATCAAACGAGCACCCCAAAGACACCGGTCATTAATGAATGAGCTTGTTAAACCTCTTCTACCACTAAAGCTACCCTTCATGAAAGGTTTATAGCTCCTTTTTGAGAACATTGTTAAGCTAATCTAAGTAAACTCTGTGGAGTTGCATCTGAATGTCCTTGCTGAAAGTGGCGTGTATCTGCAGTGCTCCCTCTTTCAGAGAGTATGCTTTGTTGCTCTTTGTCAAAGAAATTTCCATTAAAAAAAAAGTGGAAGGATAAGGGAAGATCTTTAATCCACTGGTGGTTGTTTATAGATATGAAATATTATAGGTGGCTTAAATCCTAGATCCAGGAGGAAGCACAACAAACGGAGGGTAAGTTATTTCTTCTGCATGAGATGAAGAACCTAAATCACTCTCTGCTCTTTTAGAAGTCTGGAGATATCTTTTATTTTAATGAGAACCATATAGGCTTTTGTGTGTGCTCAAATGTGCAGAATAAATTGAAACTCGCTTTCTATGTGCTGTCACACATCGCGCCTGGAATGTGGTTGTGCTTCTGGCCTGGTGAGATCAGGTTGGGGTTTGTTTTTTTTTTGTTCAAACATAAGGGTAATTCATTCTTCATCGTCAATTGAACTCGAGCATTTTCAAGCCAGCTGCCAATTGTGATATGTGTGCTACTGGCTTTGTGGTGTATTCTTTTGTCCCCGTAGTAAAAAATTGTGAGTGCTAGTCTGGTGACCTTAACCTTTTTGGAGGTAAAAATGAGTCTCTTGTTTGTCCAGGCTAAAGTTTTCACTGAAGTCTTCGATTTTTGTTCTTGCTTTCCTTCTTTTTTCTGTTATCTGAAAGTAATGTCCTTCCTCTATGTGTATGAACTTTGTATAGCGTAGCAAAACCAAGGAAATGCATTTATAGGTCTTGGTACCAGAGACCAAAATTTTCTTGTTTCCTTTCACCAAGGAAAGGTCACCTTGTCATCCAGTACGGTGGTGTGCTCATAGCAGCTTTCAGAGGGGAATATGAAAGGGAATGCATCAGTACCCAAGCAAAAAAAAGTTGCTATTAAAAGAAAACGTACTTCTGGGTTTCAGTTTAGCTCAGTGCCATCATCCTTTGGGATTTTTTTCCTCCCTTATAAATTATGACATTGAGGAGGACACTGTGCAATAACATCATTATCCTAAATGGGTAAGTGTGGAGACTCCTTTTTAAGAGCTTTAAAATGTCAGAAATGAGTATTTTGATATATGGCTTAAATTTGTTGAGTGTTGGCACTCCAAACGATCACTAAGAGTGAATCACCCTTATAACCAGTGTTGCATACTTCGAGGATAACAGAACGATTCATAGGATTGTGAAATATTTTAAGGGTCTTGTTGTCTTCTGTCTTACTTTTCTGCATGTTTGTGTGTGTTCCTCCTGTTTGAAAACACTTCTTTTTCAGCTTCAGGTTGTGTTAGAGAAAATGGTTTGTGTCTGTTGTACCGAACTGCTGTACTGGAATGAAATATTTGGAAACGACGTGGTTTCTTTCATTGACAAAACGTGCTAAAGGAGAATTGAGGAGAAAGAGCTGGTGTACCCACTGTTACTTTGGTTAGCTTTTCTTACAAAGTGGGCCAAAGCAGTGATTTTCAATTTGGATAAATTTTGGAGCTTTTGGTATGAGGCATGTTTCTGAAATCTTAAAAAGAGAAAGGGGGTGGCAGAATGGAGGGTTTTGGCTGCTTCCCTCTGTCCCTCTGTGCAACACTGAAGTGACCCACTTCTGCATGATACGGTTAGTTGCAAACCCCAGTAATTCATGTTCATGCTTGAGCAATGTCAAACAAATGAGTATTGGCCTGCAGTAGGGTCTCACAGGAGGGGCCTGCAATACCAGCCAGGACTGCTGATATTTATGGAGTTGGAGGTGTTGGTGAAGGCTTCACTTTGGAATAGTTTTCTCTCATTGGCTTATATATTTAAAAAATGGGGGCGGTCAGATTTTTTTTTTTCCTGCAGTTAAAGAGAGGGGATAGTGTAATATTCCAGCTTTGTGGTTTAGCTATTACTGTACACCACTGGACAACCCCAAAGAAAGGCAGTGCAAAGCATAGGAAAGGTATTTATAAAGCAGTTTGTTAGCCTGCCTACCAAAACATTTTGAAATATACATCTGAAGTTTAGAATCTATTTTATTACGCTCTGTCTGTAGCTACCAACTCCATGAAGATACCCATCTTTCAGATATTAGGAGACTAAAACTGGTGTGTCCCAAGAATTTGGTCAGTGTTGCAGCAGTAACTGTCTAGCCAAAATATTGAGCTTTTTACGTGACTATCAAAGGCGTTTGTTGGTTTGGGATTTTGTAGCTCCTTATTACTTATTCCATGGTATTCCATTATAGACTTTGGGGTGGGTTTTTTTCTGGAAATTGGACCCCCTTGTACTTTTCAAGTTGGTTTTTTTTTTTTACCTCTGATGTATTGCCTTGGTCACCAGAAAAGAATGGAATAGTTGTTACTGTTAGTCTAGCACGAAAAGTTGACGTCTGTTGTGCTTTAAAGCAGATTTCCAAGTAAACTGTAGAAAATCTGTAATCCTAGTAAGAGGATGAACTTGACGTAATCACTGCTTTTAAGAAAATAATTTTTCTAATTTATTGGGTGAAAATTTAGTGAAACATGCCAAAAGAAAGGGGCTAGGGAAAATATAATGGCTACATTAACAAAGCAGGTGAGCACAGCCAGCTTCATTAGTCCGATATGAACAGGTCTTGTGAATCCATAGGGTAAAATCCTGGTCTGTGAGTGATACTGAAAACTGGAGTGAAATATGGGGAGCATTTTCTTTCTTCCCCATCTCCAGCATCTAGAAGGAATAGTAACTCAAATACTTCCCAGAATCTAGATGAAGAGCTGGATGAGGAAACCACTGAGAGAGGAAAGTGCAGAGAATATGGAAAATACGTGGTCACCCTGAGAGGAAGGAACACTCTTGGCTGGTCTGTAGGTAGTGCTGTGCTTGTGCACCCAGTGCGTGGTCTTCCCTCTGCAACAAGAGGAAAGAGGTGAGCGTATAGGCTTCTCTGGGATCTAGTAATAAGGGGGGTGGGGTTTGTAAACTTCCTTTCCTCCCTATCCTCCTAAAGCTGTGGGCTTTTTTCTCAATTTGGGGTATGGTAGAAGGAGATGTTAATTCCAGTGGAGTGGCAATAATTGGGTAAGAGGGAAGGAAAGGTATTCCTGAGGGTTTTCATGCAAGGATGCTGCTAGCTTTTGATGTTTGCCCAGGTCAATTACATATATTTCTACGTACTGGAAAACCTGCTTTAAAGGGAGAGGTTGGGATTTCCAAATCCTAGGTGTACTTTGAGACTGCCGCAGAAAAGTACTGAAAACTAACTACTATGAAAGATAGGCCTGCAAATCTTGTTTTTCATCTTTCACCTCACCTGGAAGTAAGGAACAGCTCCTTCTGACTACACAACATCCTTTGAACAAGACTGATTTCACTTCAGTGTTTACACAGCATTTTCCATACACAAATGTGGACCACTCCCTGTGAAATGACACACAGCCCCAAGACGCTCAGATGAACGCTGTCAGTGGGGTGGTAAACTTCCCACCTCTGATTTCTCCTTTTTTCGCAGTTTCCTTTTAAAATGTTTCCTTGTTGGGAACTTTATGATAACTGTCTGAATGCATCAGCAGTGACTTTCATTTCACCTCCTCAAGTCTATTCTTATAGCAACATCTGGGAAATTCATTTAATTTACTTCAATGTGATATTACTTTCAATTTGTCAGACATCAGCTTTTTACTTTAAATGTTTAACTCCCAAGTGAAGCACACATCATTAGCTGGTATTATTTCAAGAGTTAAAGTTTGTGTAACTGGTATTCTAAAACTCAGACAAATCCAAATAATTTGGTGACCATGCTTTAATCACTCCTCTGATTTCTTTATGATAAACAGATAATTAGATAGTATATACCAGTGTTGATTTTTACAGCAACATTTCTTTCTCAGTCAAAAAGCACTGTTGTAATAAAATTCAGGAAAAAGAAACTAAGCAGATCTGTTTAGTTTGCTTTGCATTTTCTACTGACAGGTTCTTATTGCTTTGGAATAGGTTATAGGAGAGTTAACAGCAGGATGGGACCTGTAATTCCTGAACATTTTAGGTGTAGGCAGTGCAAACACCCATATGAAGTCCTCCCAGGAAACTATCTGTCTTAATGTTATAGTATGCAATTTACTCTTCTGCTTCCTTTGTTATTCCACCATTTTTTCCCTGTTATGTACATCACCATGCTACGTGAGTATCTACTGCATAATCTTTTCTCCACCTGTCCTGCAAGTATGCATGCATAGAGTGGAAATTAATTTGGCGTGAAATGCAGACAGTAAATAAGAATTAATGTTTGAGCTTACCTAAGCAGTGGAAGATGTACACAATACGAAGTAGTATTGTCACCCTAAATGTGCACAGCAACAAGTAGTACTCTAACAGCCAAATAACCAGTCTTGTACATTACTCTTCACCAGCTGTAGTCTCTGCTTACACCCTCTAATACTCTGATTCTTTCCATAGGGCTTGGCCGTTGCCAATTAGCAGCTGAGAGAGGGAGGGATTGGGAGGTGATGAGACATTGCTTTTCCCTCCCTGTTTTTCCTCCCATGCCCATCTACCCCACCCATACAAAGGGATGCAGAGCAAGGTGCTGGAATGAAGCAGCCACATCTAGAAGGATCTATGACTCCTAGGAAGGCAGGAGGCAGTTGGGATTATACTCAAGTGGTCACACACCCATCACACATCCAAGGATGTCAGTGAAAAAGTTGAAGATTCAAATGCCCTAATTTTCACTGTATTGCTATATTTCTATTATGTGTGTGACAGACTGAAATCCCTCATGGACAACTCTAAGCCTCATTCAGACCCCTGAAATAGCAGTGACTTCTGTCCAAGAGGTTTAATACTAAACGGTGTCATGATACTTGTTTTCTTGATAATGATATCGGCAACAGGATATCTAGTCTTCACCCTTTCAAGGGGTGCTGTTCCCAGGTTTTGACCTTCTCTAACAGCTCAGCCAATATATTGGGTTTTCCCTCTGAAGAACCTCTCCTCTCTCCCTTCCAAACCAGAGCAGTAATAAGCCTCTTCACCCAGGCAGTGGGTTAAAGCCACTTAAACATTTACCAGCCTATCAAAGCAGTAAGGGATTTAGATGAAGATTATCAATTTACATAAAATGGCCCTGTATTTATTGATATATGTGTGTGTGTATGTGTATAATTAAGTGAGCCAGTGCAATACATCAGAAGTGAATGGGAAGGTGCTCCATAACAAGGGTGTTGGTGATTCCTGAATCTGTGCAGTGAACCAGGAGTACTTTGAACATGCCTGGAATTTGGAAACTATGTATCCACTCAGGAGCATTAGTTGCATCATTGTGTGTAGATGACTTGTTTAATTCAGAGTTAAGTATTGAATTCATGTTGAAAAACAGTCTGCTCATCTGCTGCTACTCAAAGCCTTGGGGAGGCTGAGTAAGTACAAACCAGCTACTTTGAGGAGTGACACTGAAGTGAAGGTAATTTTCTTACCTTTTAGTTCCTTCATGGAAAGTAGTGCTTATCCTTCAACCAGGTGCACCGGAAATGCTGATGAGTTCTTCAAGGAGGGAAGTGATGAATGGAAGATGTGGTTATAACTACATAACCATTTAAAAATCTTTTTCTTCCAGTTATGCTATGTGCAACAAGGATTGTAAGCATGCACTGAAGATACAATTTTCTGAGCTGCAGGGATTTATTGATTTATTGTATTTTTCTCCCCTCCATGGAATCAGTGGGGAGGATTAACTTCCACTTAGACTCAACTGTCATTTTTCACCAGTACTATCACCCCCATTCTCCATCCAAATGTGCTGCTGAAATGTGGCAGGTGGTTTTGCCAGTAATTGCATGCTACTTCATTCCATTTTAAATGGAAGTATAGAGTACAGTGGCCTTCCTTTCTCATCACCAGCATACTTCACAGCCGTGCAGTATTGACTGAGAAAAGGCAGAAGAGTGGGCTCCCCTTTAAATTGCAAAGATGTGTTATCTTGCTGTATGTTCCCTTAGGAGCCAGTAACTTAATTTCTGGGCAGTAAGCTTCTGACTCCAGCATTTTTTTCCTGAAAAAAAAAAAAAAAAACCCACAATTTTTTTAAATGTCCACAAATTTTTTGTTTTTTGAATGGTAAAAAAAACTGAACATGGTTTTGAGTATTTAACATTTCAGTGGCTATTCTGTGGCTCATAGGCAAGTTTCTATTATGGTATAAATATGCTTGATATCATTCTGAGGCCGGTTACCATGCTCTGGTAGAAGGTGGCTTTTCTTTGGCCCCAGCTGTGCTAAATGCTATTATAATTAGCACTATGGTTAACTTAATCAGAGCACTTGGCTCAGGAGAGAGGTGTTACAGAGTGCACCATAATTAGCATTTTTATTTCTTTGATCCTGACTGTACTCTTTATTGACAGAAGTATGAAGAGCTGGTTTGTTTTTTCTTTTAACACTTCAGGAGGCAGAAATATATGTGGCTGGTGAGTTTACAAATTTATTAATGAGTTTTTCTTAAAAAAATACAACCCTCCCAAAAGAAGTAGAAGGGAAAATGGTCTGCACCTGTGGAAAAAATGTTATCGGGTCTCAATCTTCAGCGCTGCAGCATTTGGGCAGGTATACAGCCAGGAAACACCTCCTGGGGCGGCTGCAGCCCTTTGGAGTTGCATGGACAATGTTAACAGCATCCTAACCATTTCCAGCATGCTGCTATGGACCACTTGGCTGTTGTTTGGGTCTGTAGGAAAGGTGCCGTTTCCTTAAAGTGAGGAAAGGGAATGCTGAAAGTGTGACCTGTTTGGCAAAAACCCCCAAATTTTGGATAATGTTATAGCAGCTAAAGCTTTACATACATGCCAGCTCCTGTCACTGAAACACAAGCGTCCCATCCTACATGCCCAATATAAGCAGGTGGCAAAAGCGTGCAGTGGAGCAGATGACTGGTTCAGTTCATGAAAAAACATAACATTTATGCTGACAGGCGAAATGCTGAAGACTTCCAAACTTGCATCTGGCATCACTGGCCTGATTGCAGGGGAGGAGAGTCGAGATGCCCGGGAGGCTCTTCTCATTACATGCCACGGAGCAGAGCAGTCGCTCGCAGTGCCAGCAAAGCCAGGATGTTAAAGATTGGGGACTTTGGTAGATGAAGCTGCTGTCTGCCTTCCTAACTTTGTTAGGCTTGATAAAGACGCTGTCCTTTTTGCCCACATTGCAGTGGGATGCCCGTAACGCTTTGTAACTCTAGCACATCCACACTGAATTGGGTATAATTTGTCTCAGTTGGTTTTGAGCATTTGTTCAGCAATCTGGAGCAAGTGTTTTATGCATTTGTTTTTATTGACTTTGGGATGTTGTTAGCTCAGGTATTGGTAGACACATCCTCCATATTCAACTTCCATATGGCCTCTGTAATTTTTACTATTGGTTTTAAAAAGAAGCTATAACAATGTTTATAATGGAAAAACTGGGGAAAAAATAGTTGAGGTTCCCTGTGTAAGAGCTCTTTGCAGGTTTTCACTCTTCCTTTATGTGTATTTGTCTCTTCCCAGTCCTTTACAAAGAGGAAGAGCTATCCCACGCCTGTGCTTTTGCAGTTCATTTGTATCTGCTTTGCCAGCAGAAAAATCATATGCTAACAGAGGCTACAGAGAATGCAGCTGTCATTAAGGGACTTCCTATGTTATCCTTGACTTCACTGGATTACTTTTATCTACTCAAGATGGATAAGTAATTTTTAAAACATTTATGTAACTAGGTTTTAGGTCAATAGCAGGTTAAACGGTTTATTTAAGTAATCTTTCCTGGCGGAAAGTGTGTGGAAAGACCCTCTCAGTATTTTCACAAGATTATTTTCATATCAGCATTAAAGCAGCAAGCAGTCTCCTTGACAGTAGACTTGGAAGATACCCATTATTTGAAGGACATGATAAAAACAGTATAATCTTTTCCAATACCCATACAAAGCCAGCAATTGTCTGTTTCTGCCATTCCAGTTATTTATGTAATTATACTTAATGCCACCCAGATTTGAGAAGAAAAAGAAATTGTTGCTGCTGTTTCTGATTAATATTTTTCCATCCTGAGACCATAAAAACAGTAAATACCTCTTATGGTGGTAGAGAGAAGAAAGGACTATGGATTTGCAAACAATTCAGCAGAAGAGCTGAACCTGAGGGAAGAATGCCTTTTTTGAGTCTGCCTCCTGTGCACATAAAGGCATCGTTCCTAAAGCTCATGGACTGCTAGGAAATGCCACATAACATCACTCCTGAGATGTTAATACCTTTATTAAACTAAAATGTGCAGTAATTTTGCGGTGGATTTCAAAGGTAGAGGATTTAACTAGTTTAAATCTGGATATATCCAGGCTATCCTGCTTTGCCCAGTTCTTCTGTGTGAAACTATTTACCTGTTCAGTGGCCAACAAGTATTTAAATACCAAGATACCTCCCGTACTGTCCTGCTTAGCATAGCTGGGTTGGCCAGGGTCAAGGAGCTCTAGCTGGTAAGCCCCTGCCCTTCATCTAATCCCACATGCTGGAATGATCCAAGGTTGCTTGGAAATGCCCCTGGAAAGCACAGCAGTGCTTTCAGGCTCCTGGATTAGGGGAGCTGCTTGAAAGCTTACAGACATCTTCTTGTCTTCAAATTCACTGCGTTCACTTGTGCTCAGTCTCAGGTATTTGGGTTGCTTCTTCACAGTGTCTGAAGAGAAGGAAACTGGACATGTGTCCCTTCTACAGCAGAAGGCTCAAGTTAGAAGCTCAGATTGGTTTCAGCAAAGCTGGTGTATTCATTTAAAGCAGATACAGGAAACATTGGATTTTGTAGGCCTGCTCAAGAAATAAATATGTGCTTATGGGTTTTATAACGTTATGGTCCTCTAGGTTGCTCATCTATAGTATTATACACTTGTACAAATTCACCACTTCACTCAGCCTACAAGTTCTGCTTGAGCTAGATAATATCATTTTAAAAAGACATCCAATCTCAATTTTTTTAAAAGACTTTAGGTGATGGCAAATTTCCTGTGTGCAAATGTAAAAGGTTCCAGTGATTTAACTGAATTCATTTCTAACAATTCCCCCTCATTTTTAGCCTGAATTTTGCCTCAAAGTTTCATTTTTCAGCTCTGTGTCTTGTTATGCCCTTTATTAAATGTCTCTCACTAATGTAAGTATTTATGGACTGCAATCAAGCCATTCTGAACTTTCTCTTTGTGAAAATAAATAGACTGAATTACTTCTGGCTCTTGCTTTAGGGCATCTTTTCCTGATTCTGAATCCTTTCCAATTTGTCAACATCTTTTGTGCAGTATGGATGCCAGACGTGGCCATGTATGCTTGTAATCATTTCAGTAATGCTGTGTGAAGTGACAGGACCAGTCCCAGGCATCTCAGCAATGTAAGAGAAACTGAATTTTTGGCACTCCAGGACTGAGGGTAGAATGAGTTCACCCTGAAGATCTGGGCTTCCTACCCCAACTGTGGAAGAGGGAAGGAAGAGAGAGAGTGTGGCCAGGGCTGGGAGGAGCTGCTTCCCACATCTTCTTCCATCGCCGCTTCTGCCTGCAGTAACAGGAGGATCCTCGGCTTCGGCATAGGCAAAGCAAGCAGCAGGTCCATGACTACCACTTAGCATTGTTTTGCTTACTACCCCATTGCCCTGGATAACTTCAACTTCTTCTGTTCCTAATAATGCTCCTATGAAGTGCTACAATGATGTTTTCTGCTTTGTGTCTTCCCCTAGCTCATATATTGAAAGATCTCATTAATTGTCTTAGCCACTGCATCCCTGCCAGAGTTTTAGTTGTGGCTCACTGTGGCCCTCAAGTCATTCTTCAAGTCGCTGCTTTCCAGATTAGTTCACCACCTTACAAGTTTAACCTGCATTTGAAGAAGCATGACCTTGCCTTCTGTGACTGCTATAAGTGAAGTCATTCAAAGAGCCCCATAGAGCATATTTTTCAGCTCACTCCAAACTGGCTTGCCCTTACTCTGGCTGCTATACCGTTAGTTATATCACCTTCACCTTGACTGCCACAATGCTATTTTCTTCCACGTCACTTAAGACTATAGATTAGAGAAGGACCAAGATCTCTCTATACACAAATCAACCAACAGTTTCATTTCTGGGAGTCCCATCTTTCTGAAGTCTCTCCTATTTTATTGCAACACTTCAGTTTTGTGGGATGCATGCCTCCACTTTACGCTCCTCTCTGAGTGGAAGAATTAAAAAGGCAAGTCGTCTTTCATCTTACAGTTCTTGTGTTGTGCGTGGGGCTCCTACTACTGCAATGCAGTTGAAGATACTGCAGAGGGATATTTAAATTCAAGCCAAAAAAAAAAGCCTAATTAAAGTGAGGAAAAAATTATGAATGCATTTCTATTTTTAGAATTCATGGAACTTGCCTTAACAGAACCTTTGGGCTTAAATTAGTAGACATTCCATTTTTAATTGGAGCATTTTGCTGCATAGGATGGTTTAAAATAAAGCATAAGTTAATTAGGCATTTATTTGAAAAGTAAAACATTCAGGGAAGCCAGTGTGCGGTTTTGGCTATGATACTGACTGCGTAGATAAAGGGGCTAGGGAAGGGAGGCAGATGAGCAACAAGCAAATGACACTGTTGGGCATCTTAGTTAGCCATGCTTTCTGGGTTCTATCCGTAAGCAACCAGGGCAAGACAAAGATATTGCAAAACATACCAAAAATTAATTCAAAATAATAATTTTTCACCCTCCAAGCTGTACATTCATATGTGTGTCAGGAGTTGCAGAATCTCTGAAGAGTTTTGCTTTGCTTATACCCCCTCCCATAGATGACCTTCAAGGTGGTTGTATTTGTGCTTTTTGCTGCTACCTATGTTATGCATGCACTAAAATAAATAGGGATTTGCTGCCGAGGGAGTAATGTCAGCTAGCTGAGGTTTTTTGTGGTAGCCAGCAAAAATAACGAGGGCAAAGGGGAAGACGTGGAAGGCTCTGTGGTAGCCAGTGCTCGATGGGCAGCATCCTGCTGACGGGCAGGAACACAGCCCCCAGGGGCAGCACTGGCAGATCAGGTCTGCTGATGAGTCCAGGTGATTTTGATTCCAGAAAGCTGGTCCTTTTTCCAGTAAGCCAGATCTCGAAGGAATTATGTCTGGACATTGCTGGTGGTTACCATGCTAGAGGCTGTTCAAGCGAAGGGGAAAGGAGCATTTGAGTTTGCAAGACTCGTGTATTCCCAAGTCACTGATACACAGCAACCACTGCTCTTACTGCTGCTTAGTCATACCACCCTAAAAACTGCTCAAGCAGTTAAAAATTTTCAAATATCAGCAGATTGGGCTTCTGTTTTCTGTGTGAGAGCGTCTGCTTAGAAAAACTGGGTTGCACTTTTTTCGGAAACTGAGTGACCGGTCACAATGCAGTGCCTTCATTCCTGTCCTGGATGTTATCCTTTGCCATGAGAGTAGGGCTGTTGCTTAGCATTGCATGTGCTGCGTGACCTCCCTCCCAAATGCCAGAGCCATCAGAGAAGCATTATTGCCTCCCATACATGTTGGCAATCTTAATTACCGCATCAGCCGCAGAATATACAGCTAATCAAATATGACGATGACAAGTAGAATTATAGGCAGACTAGCAGGACTATGGTAAAAATGTCGGCTGGGTAAAGCTTTCTTGGGGCATTGCTTGGAACCAAGTGAAGTCCATCTCTTCCAAACATTGTGTAGCCGTTTAGGCCACATTCACCCCTGTTGTACTTAGGAAGCATCTCCATTGATCTGAACGACATTTTTCCAGAGTGATTTGAAATGCAAAGTGTTGTTGCCTTACTTTACCAACCACAAGCATACATTTGTTTCATAGCTGCAAAAATTGCTTATCAAGGTTGGTGATTACAGTTAGCTCAGAAAGAATACAATCTTTTACTGACATCAAACATTGAACATTAGCATTAAAATAGTGAATCCCTGGATCGTGGCATTGTAGAGTTTGGAAAATAATGCTTTTTTGACCTAGTCTAAAACATCCTACTTCCAAGTTTTACTAACTTCCACATTTTCTTAAAAATTGACAGGTTCTACTTTTGATATAATGCCAGTTATGCTAAAGTAGCTTACATCTCCTTCAGAGAATGCTCTGCTTCTGCTACGCTGCCAGTCTTTCTAAAACTTAATTAAAATGGGTTGTCTTTATCCTTGAAGCATCAACATAGAAACAGTGATATTGCATCAAGAGTCACTTTGTTCTATTGTTCTTAATGGCAGCATTTGAAATCTGAGCAGGGGTGATCCCAATCATCCAATATGGAAAGCAAAGAGGAATGGATGTTTTGAGCCTAGTGCTCTAATCTTTTAAATAAAAATGCAGAGGTGTTAGTTTTCATAGAGACACAGTACAGTACAACAGCACAAGCCTCCCTGGTTTGAGGGAGGCTCCTTGTTATGGTAGAAGACTAGTTAATTTTCCTCTTTCAATTTTTTTTTCCTTTATCGTAGCCATCCTTATTAGTGCTATATTGTAAGCATATTTTGAAAACAGACAATCATCTCCTTCTCCTCTTTTTCCTTTTTTTTTTATTTTTACTTTGAACTACTCAATCATTTTCGAGATATCATCACAATGACCTTTCCTTTCCTAACAACTCTGCCAGGAGGAAATCAAATTGAATGTTTCACTATTAGCCCTATACCATTCAGACAATCAAGGATTGATTTTTTTTTTTTATAGTTCCAAGTTCAAGAGTGAAATATTGGAAATTTGTTAAAATTACCCATGTTTGAAAAATGAGAAAACTTTTAAATGCAAATTGATATGGTAATGCTGAAACTTAGAGTTATAATTTGTTCTACAAATATGCAAAAAAAGACTTTTAAGTATATGTTTTTGAAAAGTTCAAACTGACGTTGCAGCTCTTGCAAACTTGAAATACATTGTCTTTGTGGCATGCTCTTATAAAAAATTAAATATTATGTTGGCTAAACGGTAACAAATGAGCCAGTGTTTACCGTGGTAAGGAGTACATTGGGGACATAACCATTAGACAAGGGTAATTTAGTTTTAGCATTATCAGTTAGAAATACTGCAGTTGAGTGGAATATTTTATTACATGAAAACATCTGTAACCAATATATCCCTTGGGAAGCTTACGTGACCTGTGATCTGTTTGGAAAAAATGTTTCGGTTTTACGAGACTGTTCAAAAGCAAGTATGCACAGCAGGCTGTGTCTCAACGAATCTGGAAAGTGCTCCCTCCTTTGTGTACCTCCTGGAAATTTCTGGGAGCCGTAGCAATGTTTCTGCATTCCAGGCTGTAGTTTTCAAACTCACTCCGTAACCTGTGGCACTGAAAAAGATCTGGGAAATGTGTGCAACCATGCACGCCACCTTTATCTGTGCCACATGGCGTTCACACACATTTATCCTTGCTATGAGGTATACTAAAACTACTGCAATCATAGTAAGGTTCAGATCAAAAAGCACGATGTGGATGTCTGAAAATATATTTACGTTCTATTAAAGTCTGCCAGTGATACACGACAAATAGCATCCTTAATATTATTTCTCAGGCCTTGCTGTGTACCTTTTCATGGCTGCTTTTTTTTCCTCCTTCAATGAAGCCAGAATATGTCATCCCAACTTAAATTTGCAAAGCAGTCGCCTGTGCTCAGGCCTTCATAGTGCTTTGGCAGGAAAACAAAGTACCCAGCTGCCGAGGACAGTCAGTCAAGGCCTGGGAACTTGGGGAGCCGGGAAGACGGCCGGATAGACGGCCTGAACTTGACAGCCCATTAGGTACCTGACCTTCTGCTTAAATGACTATTGAAGTCTTGAAGATGTGGATTAATGCTTTCTTTTGTTCCGTGAGTTCAGAGGTGAGATCAGCAGATAGGCGTGCCAATTAGACAGCTTTGCAATGGGGTGCTGTGTGTCCTACGGCACAAGGCTGTATCGCAAGCAGTGTCTTAGCATGCTATTTCTACAGAGAGGAACTACTGAGAAAAACTGCAACTTCTTTACAGAGGGGGGAAAAACAGTCACATTCACCCAGGTTCTCACTGCACTATAACACTCTGTAATTAGAGGCGTAACTACTTGTTTCTAGTTACTTGGTTACTGCCTACACCCAGCGATCAAAATTGGCCAGTTTATGACCATAGGCTATAAAGGCATATTCCAGACCATAATATGTCAAGCGCTTTTTCGGCATAGGCTACAAAAGCCATAGTTTTCAGGCCACTAAGACCATGGCATTGCCATTCTGGTATCACACTTCCTACATGCAGCTCTGCAGCCACTGAGGCCCAAACGCAGCGGAGTAGAGGGCTTTTCTCAGTCCTTGAAAGTTTTCCTTTAAAGTAGAGTGAGCTAGTGCTGCTTTTTAAAAAGTCTGCCTTGTTTGGGGAATATTTAAGCCACAGTGTTGCCCATTAAGTACTTTATCAGTGCAAAGGCAGAGCAAACCTTTATGGGTGTATAAAGCAGATATGTGGGCTCTTTTCGTCTGTGGTGATAACACTGTGCCTGGGATTGGGCTGACTGTGAAACCCAGCGTAATTCATCCCAAAACTTCCATCTGTTCAAAAGAAATGAAAAGTATGTGCTGACGGGTTGGTGGCACTGCGTGTTGGTGGAAGGAATAGAATTGGGAAGACCACAAAAGTGTTTTGACCCAGCAAGCAGAGGTGCTGTAAGGAAGGCAGGTCATTCCCAGGGTGGAAAATCCTTCATTTCCAGTACCCTAAGAGGTACTTCCCACCCTGCAAAGTGAATTCCTGTGAGACAATGATGCTCCCTTTACGTAAGGAGAGAAACAAGCGTGAAGATCCAGGGAGTGACACCACGTGCATCTCAGGGTTTTACCTCTTATTTGCAAAGAGATCAGGATTTTATCCCAGCCCTGCAAATGGCATGTCTGGCAAGACTATATGTATTTCACATTCTCAACAAAACAAATGAAGCTAACCTGGGAGGCTGGACCTGTATAAAAGTGATTTCCCGTTTTTAAATGGTGCGAAATATAAGCCTGTTCTAAGCCGCTGGTGAGTGACTGCTCTTGGGAACCAGCCACCCTGCCGTGCTGTTGTACTCAGCAGGATGGGTACATCAGGGCAGGATGGGTCTGGCTGCTCACACCAGGTGTCAGCTGGAGCCCTGTTTCTCTAAGGCTGTCCACAATGTGCCCTGCAGCGTGGGGCAGATACTCCCAGGTTAGTGGCAGCAAACCAGTTCTGTGAGCCACATAACTGCTTTAGTATTAACCAAAAGGCAGGGGCAATTAGCCATAAAACAGTACTAGGCAAATGGTACTCTTCTTCTGGGACTCCATGCAGAGCCACAGTTGCCCTCAGAACTGAAGATGAGTTTCATGGCTGTACTTTATCCGCACAGAAGATGGTCCCAGGCAAGACAAGGCAGCCTTTGCATGACACAGTTGGCTAAGCTTTGTTTGGAGAAAGTTGCATCATTTGTCATGGAGGAAGTCCCATCGTTTATCATTTGTGACCAGAAAGGGTTTCGATTCTGAGATCAGTGCACAGCCAATGTCTAGAAATGGGACAGCTTGTTTTGTCTAGTTTTGAGTCTGCTAATGTCAGGAGGTAGAAAGTTCAAGGCTAATGTTACTGGCTGTACCCTCTCTATTTTCAGCAGATGGGACATAGAGAAGGGTATGGGGAAAAGCACCAAAAAAAAAGGGCAGCGAGAGTAATGTAATGAGGGAAGGAGGAGGTATGTTGTGTATTGAGGGAGGCAGGTGAGCCTCCCATTTGAAGCAGAAATGTGTTGCAAAGTCAGTGTTTTCACAGTGTGAAAATATCCCCATTGTTGCCTCACACAGAGGAGCTGGTAACAGAGTGTGCAGGAAGCTCTCTGATAAAACACCTACCTCATTTCTGAACTTCTCTGCTGTAATTCAATATTTAAAAGGCAATGAATGTTCTCCCACCACTGGTACTTTTTTAATCTCTCATATTTCTTTGGAGAAATACTCTGAGTCCTTTTGAAAATAAAATCAAACATGTACAAATCCAACTTTTCCTTTGAAATGGTGTAAAGGTTTAGCTGGAGAGAGATGGTTAAGCAGGATGAAAGTGGAGTAGTAGCATCAGACCAGCGACATGAGAGTGACTGTTTGCTTGTTTTACCCCGCTGAATCACACCTACTCCAACCCAAATAATTGAGTTAAGGAATGCTATAAATTAACACATGCTAAGTTTTCAGTTGTGCAGCAATGAATGATTTATGCTGTTCTTCCATTGACATCATCTTATGCCACTGGAGCACTGTTTAACAGGAGGTATGTAGTTCTGGTAATCCCCAGGAAATCTGTGCGTCGTTTACCAAAAACCACTGTTTTTTAAAGAAGGAATGTGCCTTGCCAAGGGACCTGTAGCATGTCAGACTAGAAAAATGCTTCTTTCGGTGGCTGAGAGGAAAAAGTGTGTGTGTGTGGATATAAAAGCACCTACCTTGATGGAGGTAATTGGCCAAGCCGTGGTGTTTTGCTTCCAGAAACAGGAGGGCAGTTAGGCCAGCTGCTTTCATGAACCTTACTCGCAGGTCTGAAGACAGAGGTTTCAGAGAAGCACCTCGCTTCTTACAGCTGACAACAGATCTTGCAGCTTACCTACAGCAAACAAGCCTAAGAGGCAGCTCTGCTTTTGTTTTCTTTCCTCTGTTTTTTCATCCAGATGGCCAAAATTATGGGTTTTAGTTTGTTCTGAACCTAATATTGCGGGGACGGGGGGGCAGGGTTTGCCCTGCAAACTTTCCACTTAAACAATTTAGGGATTATAAATGTGTAATGATCTCTGTTAGCTCTGCGATCCACTCATATTAATGACTTTTCTTTTGTGCTACTTGGTGCACAAGGTGAAACAAATGAAGAGCTATATTAATTATTTATCAGCCAATGAATTTCTTTTGCTGTAACTCTGTTTCGGGTTTGTAGATCTCTGCATAAGCTAATTGATTTTAATCATAGTATTCCAAGTGCTTTTAATTAATAATTTAAGTATAATTGTTTTGGGAAGTTCTTTAGCCTTATTCTGGGCAGCTGGCACTTGAAAACAGAACTTGGCAATGATTTAACTTCAAAAATATGGAGTTAGTTTTCTGCAGCTGTTATCAAATGAAATTAGTAACTCAAAGGTGCAGGATTTTCTTTGGATTAAAGGTTAATCAAGCCCTAATCCAATTGTGTTCTAATCTAAAATTAAACACCAAAAAAATTGTGGAGTAGGGACAGGGAGTTTCCTAAGCTTTTCACACCTCAGCGTGGCTGAGGAGGGGAGGGAAGGAGAAGGGAGAAGTTAGTGCCAAAGCAATCACATCTTTTATCTCAAGAACTATTTTCAGCAAGGTATGCTGATCTTATTTTCCATCCTCCCACGCTTTTGATAGGAGTTTCAGGAAGACTTTATTCTTCCTTTGCTGGGTATGGATCTAATAGAAGTTTCAATAGCAGGGGACTACCGACCTTTGAGGCAGACTAGTGGTTTGGCTTACTGTAGAAGAAATTAAGGTATGTTGGTTAAAATAGAAAGTTGATTTACCATGAATTGCCAGAAAAATCTCTGTGCTTCCTACGCTACTATTGCAGACTTTAACCACTGTATGTGGAGGGAACTATTGCTTGTCAAATACAGTTTTCCCATGGATGAGAGAGGTTTTTAACACTGCAGCATTACAAACAAGTGGGCTTGTGGTGGCGGGGCAGTGGTGCCCTGACCAGCTTTATAACACAGGGAGCAGGGTGTGGGATGGAAGCAGGGCAAGAGCAAATGCCTCTCCAGACTGGAGCAGCATCCTCTCTGCAGAGGTCCTGCATGGGATTGCACAGGTCACTGGCAGCACAGGCAGCTGCCAGCACTGGCTGCAGGGAGCTGGTGGCTCTCTGTCCATCTCCTGTCACACAGCTCCATCCTTTAAAACCCCTGTTGCCCTTGCAGTGAGCAGGGTCCATTCTGTCAGCAGCAACACAGTGTGCCATGGCGAGGATGAAGATGAGGACGAGGCCTCCCGGTGTCACCGCCACCCCACCCAGTGTCACCACTGCCCTGCCTGGCCCCTGCCATGTCGTCCGCCCTCAGACAGGGCACGGGGCGCTTCCCGGCCTTTCTTGGAGCCGGTTTCAGCGACTTTAATTGCATTTGTGGTTTGGATCGCTTTGCTTGGCCATTAAAATCCATTTCACAAAGAGTAGTATTGAAACGAGCAAGGAATATTTGTGGCGGCTGTGGATTTCCTCCAGGCCCACAGGAAGAGTAAATTAGTTACTGAAAACTTGACAGTTTGTCCCGAGTGCTTAACTCTTTCCTCTCTGGAAGCTGCCTCTTCAGAGGCAAGTGACTTTAAAAGGAAATAATGCTTAATGCTTTTTTACCACCAGCACCACCACCACCACCACCCCCCCACTCCTCTTTACAGTAGGGCTGTAACTGCAAAACCAGCCAGGAGTGATTTGTTTGAAGAGGAAGTGTGGGAACTTCCTTTATAAATATTGCCTTTCCCTTCGTGTGGATCTAAACGCGGTTTCCTCCACTGGCGGAAAAAAAAGTGCTTGAGCTGAACAACAAGCAGTTCTTCCCGTAGCTCATGCCCTGTGTAAACATGAAAGAAAGAGGTCTCATGAAAAAAAACACAAAAGAAAGAGCAGGTTGTTAGCCAGGGAAGGACTGAAGTTGGTTGGACCATCGAATCAGCTGGGTTTTTGCCCGGCTGTTCCCTGTCGATGCCAGCAGCCGCGAACACAGGCATCCTCCACTCAGGAGCGCTGGGCGAGTTAAGGTCCCATGGAGGGGGGTAAAATCAGTGTTTGCAGAGCCCATGATTACAGAACCTGCTGTGACTTGCTCTGCAAGATAGGGCAGTATCAGTCGGAGCCCAGCTCCTATCGCAGTTTGGAATGGTTTCTTTTTAAAAAAAAAAAAAAAAAACAAAACCAAAATATGTATCTTTCCTAGTGAAGTAGAAACAATAAGCCTGAACCCTTCCCTCAGCCTAGAAATACCTTTGAATTATTTGCAGAAGAGGGGTTCGCCCACCAGAAAAGCACCTACACCTAGGGAAGTATCTGTGCTGAGCAGCAGCAGGTGGGTCAATCTCACAGGGCAGGGAGCAAGTGTTAACCTGGCAGGCAAAGCTTTGCTGGACTGTTGTGATTTTTTAGGTTTGGTTTTGGTTTTGTTTTGTTTTTATTAAAAAGGGCACAGTATTACAGTGTATGGGCTCCTTGGGTGTGCAGGCAGCCAGCTGGCCTTGCTCACTAACATAAATCGGTGCAGACGATGGGAATAAAGGCAGGGGGTCCAGTTCCCAGCTCTGAAGGATTCCAGATTAGGAAGACAGCTCACGGAGGAAGCGAGGCGGGGTGGGGGGGGATCAGGCTGATTCCCTGAGAGGCACTGGAGACGAGAATAGCCCTTCTGCCTGATTTGAAGGAGGGCAGCATTCTTATATTGCTGATAATTAGGCAGAGTTGCCTTGTTCCTTGGTTTTGATGGACAAATGAGACATCCCTGCTATTTAAACTTGGATTGCTGTGATGCTTTCTGATCTGGCCAGCAAGAGGCACAGCCAGGCCACTGTTGTATTAATGAGAAGGTTCTGATTTTTACACATTTCTCAGTGGGGAAGATGAAATTTCACTCAAGCTTCAAACCAGGCTTTGCAGTGATTCCTTTATGCACTTTTAGAAACAAAGAAAAGAAATAAAATTTGCAGTGCAATGGGCTATCCTGGGAAAAATCAGTCGCCAACAAAGGAGACACCCAAAACTTCACCGATCCTTCTGTTTGGGCTCTGGCAAGGCTTGCCTGGCTTGCCATGCCAGGAGTCCTCATAGCACCTCGTGCTCTGCACCAGAGAAATTGGTGTCCCAGTGGGGGACAAAAAAGGAGTAGAAAGTGAACCTTGGGGTGATTTTTACTTTTTAAATAAAAACAAAAAATAAAGCTCTCAGATCTACACTCCATTTTGCTCTCTAACTGTTCCTCCTGCACTTTCTTCTCTGTTCAATGTCTTGCAAATGCATTTAAAGCCCTACAGTGTTCAGGATAAGGTCGCTATCCTTTTATGCTTTTCCTCTTGTTTTCCGCACCATCCGTTGCTGCTGTCTCCTTATGTCATTTATTCTCTCTCATCCGTGCCACATTCCCCATTTAACAATCTTTTTTCCTTTTTACCTTCCTACACTTAGCCTTTTTCCCTCTCCTTTTTTGGACTCCCACTGTCATGCCTGGTCCTTTTTCTAGTAAGGCAGGCTGCATTTTGTAATTTAGGGAGTAAACCTTCAAATTCTTGTGTGAGTACTCCCACTAACTACGTGATGCAGAGACTGCAGGACTGGGCCTTAGCTTGGTAGATGTATGGGGAAAGGTAGTGAAGCCAATTTTAAAGCAATCTTAATTACTTTGGTGGTTTGGATCGCTTTGGTGGACTATTAAAATGCATATTTCTAAGGCGAGGTGTGCACCAATGGCATTGTGTAAATAATAAAGAATTTCAAGACCTTGATATAAAAGCCTTTATAGAGGTAATATATTACTTCCAGTCGAGAGAAATGGAGGGCACTTTAAAATCAGTTTTACTAGCACCCTGTGTTTAAAAAAAAACTTTCTTTTTCTTTTTGTTTAACCTCCTGTGCAAGCCCGGGCATGTTTGAGGCTCCCAGGATCCAATTTCATGTAGTATCCTATTTCAAATCCAGGCCAGAGCAGATCGATTGAAAATCAGTGCTGTCAGAAATAAAACTGCCTGTGGAATGCCTTCAACAACATGAAGACGAAAGGGGGAATGGAATATAGCAGATACTGATTTTCTTTTTTGAGGTGGGAGGCTCTGAAGCAGTGTCCTTAGATGTCACACAGTTTATCTTGATTGAACAGTAATGGTTGTAGGACAATTTTGGTGAATTTTTGTGCTCTTCAGTTAGTAGTTAACAGCTGTGTTTTGTGAAGGGGAGGGGTGGTTGGTGTTGCTGGGGTTGTTTTAAGCCAAAGCAGCAGCTGTAGAATATTTTATGGAAAGCACAGATCTACCTGTAAGTCTGCACATTGCCAGAATAACATGAGATTCCTAATAATTCTTGTCAGTGAAATACTTATTGCTGTTTTGAAATGATTGAGCTACTTTAGTACTTTGAAAACTGCTGGTGAATGCAAACTAGTCTAACTAATCTGTGTTTATACTGGGTTTTACGGTCAGCACAAACATAGATGGCAGTCTGCTTCATTTTCCAATACACCTCTCTCTATGCCTCTTCTCTTTCCTGGCCTTAGAAGCTAAAGGAGAAACAAAAAAGAGGATTATGTGAGAATTGAGAACAGAGGGAAGCAGCAATATCATTTTAGGACTTTGAAGGAATAGGAAAGTGAAGGGAAAACTGAACTTGTGAGCTTCGGGTAACTTTGAATTTTGGGTAATTTAAAAATTTGGCTGTGCCAGTAGCATGTTGAATTCCTGGAAAACTAAGAGTAAACTTTGTTCTGCTGTGTAGCGGTGGTTTCTCTCCTGTCACCTGCGCTAGGTGATGCTCGTGATGTTGGGGAGCATCTTGCATTGCTGGGAGACCATCGGGTTGCACAAGTAGGCCCCTTGCATGGAAGCAGTGTGTCACAGCGGCTGGCCTTGGCCCTGTTTGCTGTCAGAGCAAGGCAGGAGGCTTCAGAGAAAAATTTGGTGTCCTCAGATGCTGAAAAAGTGCTGTCTAAAGCCAGCCAAGAGAGTAACAGTAAGCACAAAGATCATTTGAATTTATTTTACCCTCTGCCCCTTGGACAATAAAGGCTTGTCTGTTTGGGACCTTGAGCATGGTGTGCTCTTCAAAGGTAGATACATATAAGTGTATTTTAATTGAGCACAGCAAGTTAAATACACAGGCTCATCAAAGTTGGAAGTGTGAGTGGTTTCTGGCTTTGCACAAGAGCATGTTGGTTGCTCCTGTAGCTTTTTACTATGTGAATGCATTAATGCACACATGGGCATTCAGGACAGCAATTCTGGCCTGTGGAAACTCTCACTTCAGTGACCTTTCACCTTTGGTCTCCAAAGCAGCCTGTGTTTTGTAAACTACTTGATGATTAACCTTCAACTGGAAAATAAGTGGCAAGTGTTTACTTAATAGTCAGAGATTGGGTTCCTGCTTGCAGGCAGCCTTTATTACTCAGGAAGCTGTGTAAGTTAGAGATGAAAGATCTGACTTGGCAACTTTATGAGAAGTCCACTCTGGTCTCCTCATAGATGTGGAGAAAGCAAAGTGCTTGATGAAGAGGCTAATGAGACGGCTAAAAAGACCCTGCTACACTACTAAAGAGAGGTTCTTCACTGTCTCTCTGTGTTTATGCAGAGTATATCAGTGTAAAGACATTGATGAGTTTTTTGCTCACTTCTGAATCTTTTTTAGCCAGAGGGCACCAAATTAAGAAGTTATTCCATTACATAATGAGGATATTCACTTTAAAAAATCAGACTCCTAACATGAGCATCTGCGATGTCTCTGTAGCCAACAGTAAGAGAAAGAAACCCAGTTTCCATTGCCTTCTGGAAGAGCCTGCCTTCTTCCTTTGGCTGTACTGCCTACAGAGAAACTACCAGGTTTGATGAGACACCTACACCGGCAGGTGTAAACCTCCTGTACTGTGATATAAGTTGCTTCTCACAGGGTTCATTTTGAAATAATTTGCCAAATGGCATTTGAAGAGTCATGGGCATAGTCTGTACTGTTTATGGTTTTGAATTTATCACCTTAACTCCCTGGAACTCAAATTGGAGATAAAAAATAAATATATGGAGATATATCTAATGTGTATTGGTTCATCCAACACATAGAAAAATTCTGATCTTCTCTGACTTGCATATGGTGTTGAGCTTGTCACATAGACTAGCCAGGGTCCCTGCAGGTGTGCTTAAACTAAAGACAACCCGGAGTTCATTTTTACAGCTGATTTGTAAAGTTTCATTTTCACAATGAAAAAAATTTACAACCATTACTGTGCTAAAAGTCTGCCTCTCCTATTTGCTATTTTAGTGGTCATAGGTAACTAATATAGTTAAAATTACAGTGTAGCATGGCTTTTATGGAATGAGTTTAGGACAGTGGTGTTAATTTGCAACAAAAAAACCAACATGAGTTACACTGGCCATCCCAAGTGTGTACCAGTAAAATTATTTGTATTACAGCTCACTGTCAGGCATCATGTTTATGCCTCATAGTTGAGGATCTTTCTAAAATAGCTTTTCTGCAAAGACTTAAAACTTATGGATGTGATTTCTTGGTATCTTTTATTCTTGTAAAGTTACCAAGCTAAATATGGTGTTGGAAGATAAGGAAGCGAGGCTTAAGGGTTTCTCAAATAGCTTTTGAGAAATTGGGGTTGCTTCTCTGTTGCTTTGCATTGCATTAAATCCTTATGCCAAGTGGCCAGGCAGCTTGACAAGTATGGGTCAGCATTCGGTGCTGGCTCAGCACCTTGGTGGTCAGAGAGGAGCCCCATTGCCTTATGTGAATGACAAGGCAGGTAACAATTTTGTCCAGTATCAATTGTAAGGTTTGATAAATAGCAACCTGAAGAGGCTGGAAAAAGTGCTACTCACCACTCCTCCACTGATGGTTGCTTCGATTCTTGCCCTAATATGTGAGGTGTTGAATGTCAACCTTTTGGCAGTTCACGGGGTAGCATTCTTGCTGTTCGACCTTTGCGGTGAAATACTGTTGAAAGAGCAGGTAGGATTTCTCGACTGGTCAGAAGGGACAGCAGAGAAAGAAGTACTTTGTGGTTAGTGTGTTTAATTCTGTAGTTAAGAAATCTCTCTAGAAAAGTCTATAAAGAGATAAGGTATTTAGTCTCCTTAGACTAAAGTGAAGGATATTCAGAACGGGTAACGGAGCACAAATTATTAGGTTTCAGTTTTGGGTTATACTGGTCTTTGTTCTTATAGTGTATCTGTAAAACTCAGATTTTGGTCTGCCACTTTTAAATTTTAAGAACAGAAAACTCCAGCATGTGTGGGTTTTTCTTTTTTCTTTTTTTTTTTTTTTTTTTTTTTTTTTTTTCCCCACCACAAACTACAGGAAGAGCAAAACAAAATGGCCAAGTGAAAGCAGTTGTTCTTTTGAGGTATATCTGGTGATATTAAACACTTCCATTATTATTTTAATATTCTGTTAATTTTTGCACAGAGTTCGTCAAGGTCTTTTCATAGTGCATAACATTGAGGTCAAAAGGATGTGGGATTGACTGGAAACCGAAGGAAAAAAAAAATAGTTTAAGCAGTATCAGATTTAAGTGTATTGAAGGTAGAGCTATGTTGAACAGGTTCAAGATAATAAGGATACTAAGCCCGAGGTAGCCAAGCGGAGGAGGCAGACAGGAGGTCAGTAACAAAACTCTGGAGTAGATGTGCTAGAAATGGAGCGGGTGTCCCTGAGGTCAAGGAGGTGGAACGGGCAGAATGGAGATGAGCAAGAGCAACGTAAGCTGAAGACCTGAAGGTGAGGGAAGATACAGCATTGGCCAGATATTGGAGTGTAGTAGTGTGATACAGAGTTAATTAGAGATGTAAATGCACTGCAGTGTTTAGAGGCTTAAGCTGACATTTGATCTCACCCTAAAGTTTTTAATAGTCAATTTTATATCCTGTTTCCATATGGACATGATCTCAGTGTTGTAACATAGCCTTCCCAGCACTGAACTGTGACGCTCCTTTTTCAAAATTAAGCTCAAAAAAGAAGTACGTAGTGTTATCCTACATGCTTCATCCTATTGAGTGCACCATGCTTGTTAGCTCAACAGCTGGATAGAAGTTCCATGGGTATATAAAAGCTTATATGAAAAGTGTCTGCTCCATATGTTACGTATAGCTGAAGGCTCAGGGGAATAAGGTCTGTGTCTGGGAACCGGATAGTACAACTTTCTATCCCTGACCCAGTGCCTGCCCTTTCTAACAAACAAACAAAAGCCTCCCTCAAAGAAATGTGGTTTATGATCTGTTTTTAGCTCTAGAAGCAAACAACCAAAAAAAAAGCACTCAGTATGTTCTTACTCACACTTATGGCAGCATCAACTTTAGGCGCCATAGGATGAGTGATGCACTTTGTTCCTTGCAGCTTTCAGAAGCCACAATATCTCCGGCAGCCTCAGAACTGGGGCAGCGCATTATCCACTTGCAAAATTTTGCACTTGGACACAGCCGATCAGCCTGAGTTTATCCTCTTTTTGAAATGATGGTATCGGCGACATTCACCCTAAATATGGAGGCACAGCTGCCTGATGAGGGAGAGGGCACTTGCAGGATGGGGAGGTTTTTTGCAGTTGTCCTGTCTCTGCTGGGTTATTGACCTGTCCTCATGGTCTTAACTGCATGGCATGCCCTTGGTGGTCTTAGTCCTTTCATCCTAAAAGAGTATTTTGATTTGAAAGGCAGAAATTGTGTTGTATGAAAGGTGGGAGCACTTAAGTGCATTCAGATTGGAGTGGGACAGGATAAGACTAAATGTAGTCTGATGGTAGTAATCTCCCTGCTGTCCTCTGCGGGTTATGGAGGTAAGAGGGAGTCTCCTCCGAAAAGCAGCTTCGGGAAGATTGATTCCTCCTCCAGAAGGTGATCCATGGCAGGACCCTCTCTGTAAAACCAGTGGAGAGAGAGGAAACAGGAAGATCAACCTTGTTAGACTGCAGTTAGCTTGCGTGAACATCCTCCTACCCACTTGCTCTGTTTGTGCTCATGGTTTCTGTCAGCTTTAAAGAACAACTTCCTTATGTCATCAAAGTACTTCAGGTCAGTGTGCAAGAGCCTCCAGCTGTTAGAGGACCTGTGATAGCAATGTGTATTTTAGTTCTTTTAGTTCAAGCAGTCTATTTTGACCGGCCAGCTGGCCAAACCCATACCATGAAAGACCAGTTCCTCGTGGTGTTCCAGTGTAAGATACTGAAAAAGAGCTGTTGTGCTATGAGCAGGATGTGAAAGGAAAAAACAAAACCAAACAAAACCAGGAAGCCTTGCGGCAGATGGTACCACCTGTGTCCATCTGAACCTAGCCAAAACAGCGTGCCATTTGAGTGAAGAAACCTGGAAAATCTGATGACTCAGTCTGAATAAATAGGGAGACAGTGAGTGAGATTTCTGGCTTGTGTCCCAAGCCTCTTATGAAAAAGGCTTCCTATTTTTATAACACAGAAAATTGAGTACAGTTTGGTAGCATCATTCTCTAGCACAGCTGATTACCAACTACAGACTAAAATGCCTGGTGTACCCCTGTGAGAACTCACACATAAGTAGTCTGATGACTCTCCGCCAGTTCCTGGGTTATGGTTGAACCTGTTCTACCAATAAATAAATTTCTGACATTATTAGCAGGTGACATACCTTTATTACTGGGGATATTACTGGCTGGACACAACAGTCAGGGCTGACAGCGTTCGATTCCTTTCCCAGGCTCAGCCAAATACTAATTTCCATGCACTTCAGTTGTTGCGTCTGCAAAGTTGAGATGTGAACCAGCTGTGCAAGACATGCCTAAATCACCATTCAGTAGTGCTTGCAAAAATGATCTAAAGGAGAGAGGCAACATGGATGTAAAAAGGGAACTCCTCAGCAGGATGAAGTCTTGTTTCCTTGCTGACTACCTCCACCTCCTTCCTTCTTGGCTGTTGTTGACAGTATCATGGTCTTTCACATCCCTTTGCACTTCCTTATACTTCTGTATTTCCTTTTCCTTTATATGCTTAATTGCACCAGATCTGTTTTTCCCTTTGTCAGTAAGACATAGAAAGAAATCTGCCCTTTCCCTTGGTCCCAAAATCTAAAATTTTTGTCTGTTGTCTCTTGGGTTGGCTGCTTTACTTACACTCTCCTCCTACAACTTCCCTCAGTCCCCATCCAAGCCTACACTGTCCAGTTAGGCCCTACCATGCAGCTGTGGTCTAAATAGCTCACCCAGCTCTTCTCCCATGTCCCTCATCTCGTGATTTTGCTGAGTATCCATGCTCATCCTCCACCCGGTGCAGGTGCAAGTTCCTTCAAACAGCTTTTCCTTGGGAAGAGATGAATGTACATTGTGTTAAAGAATGTGTTACCACAGCAACTAGATATGGGGAATGCAAACAAGAAATTAAATCCCATCAAACATTAACAAAATAAACTTGGTTTAGTACGGCAGCCTCAAGGAGCACGAAGGGAAAATAAAAGCCCTGATGATGTTTGTGTCCTACCTCCCTGGGGACCCAGTGTTACGCAAGTCTCAAAGTCAGGTTCAGCTGAGATGAGATGGCTTTGGAGAAACGGTGGTGGATTCTGCCAGGTGTTTCGGTCCCTCTCCCCTGGGAACTGTCATGTGGTGATCTTTTAGTGCATGAGTCAGCCTTTGCTGAAGATTGAGTGGGCATCACATGCTTTGCTAAAAAGTAACTGAGAAATAATTGTGTGTAAGAAACAGGTTGTGGCATTTAGCACTCACTGCGTCTATTAACTGGGATATTTTTTTTGAGGACAGTTATCATCTTCACATTCATGTGAACCCTTTTTTATCACTTTTTGGCATATACAGTGATGTTAAAGAATATCAGATGGTATTTTATCCTTCCCTAGAGGGACAAACGCTGCTTCTCTTCCATTCTTAAATGTTTGATCGTAGGAGGTGCTGAGTACTGCCATTGATAAGAACGTGTTCAGGCTCTAGCTAGAGGAGTGCCAAATCATACAATACCCCATCTGTAATGCCAGGCATTCTTTCTGGTAATGTATCAGTTGGGCTCTCAGTTCTTCAGTAATTAGTTGTACATCTGTGAGCAGCTGTCCATCTGATTTATTATCCAAGCAGCTATTGAAATACAGAATATTGCCCCGTTTAGCCTCAGGATTGAAAGTTATGATGTGCTAAAGTTGTGTTTAAAATGTAATAAAATTGACTATATATAAACAAATTACAAGTTTACGGGACACTGTATTTTGAAGTTCATAAATTTAAGGTGATTAAACATAGCATAATGCATATGAATATCTTTTTAATTGCTGCCTTCTTTTATTTAGTAAGAAGATTAAACACTGTCCTGGAAAATAACTTGATTGTAGTGAAGAAGACTTAGTGGAAAAGTGAATGTAAGTATCTCACAGCATGTGTCAATTATTTATGTTTGCAAACCATTGACCTTGGTGATGCTACAAATCATGCTAAACTGGCAGCCTAATTTGCCAAAAAGACTACTTTTAGTATGGTGAGAATGCTGGATCTGAGCATTGTGCATATGTATGCGAGGTGTAAAATGTCTATTATGTGGTTTTCAGCATGGGTCTTTAGGCTATACGTACCTAAATGCTTTTAACGGGGCCATGTGCTGTTAGTTATTTGCATGCTTACGAACTGTTCACAGGAAAAATGTCAAGATGGAGCTGTCACTGAGTGCCCTTAAAAGGAAATAACAAACCACTACCCCTGTATAAATACCCATGGGGATCCTTAAATTCTGTAATGCGGACATATTTTCCATTGCCAGAGGAATTTAGTCTAACTTGGAATAATGCAGCCACTACATAGTATTTTTCTGTGTACTTGCCCCAAAGATGTAGTAGAAGAAGATTGCACTGTGGATTGGAAATTCAATTTAGAGTGAAATACAGCGGCTGCAAGTTCCAGGCTAAGTGCATCATTGCTCACTTGAGGTCACTTTTTCAAACCTGAAGTCAATAGTTCTCTAACAATAAGAGCTTTGGTTCATTTTGTAGACCCTTTTGAAACTGTTACTTTAGTGGTGAATACCCCATTATTTTTCTTAAAGTAATTGCTTTCCCTAGCTGTATTTCATAATAATGTGAACTCCCTAACTGTGTGCATGCACATGTGTATATGTACGTACATATTTGTGTGTGAAGCAAAACCATATCTCTGCAAGTCGTACCCCAGGAGGCTTTGAGTGGCTCTGGTGTGCAGGGTAGTGATAGTCATGAACTTCTAACTGCTACAGATTTGTCCAAGTATTTTTTTGTCTTACATTTTTCCCACGATCTCACCTTCCATTTCCCAGAGTCTGCCTGATGAGTTTGGAAGCAGTCAACTAAGCCTTTCCAAATGCTGGATGAAGTACAGAATTCTTGACTTAGATGTCAAATAGGACAGTGATCCTGTCTTAAATGTCTAACAAGCTGGGACAGTTTTAATTTTAGGCTTTGGGCTTTTATAGTCTTGTCTTCTAAAATTACTAACTGACCAATAGCACTGAAACAGTGAGATATTGCAGGAACATTGCGAAATGCTGTCTGGTTTATATAGAGTTGTCTACTGACACAGGGTTGCTTGACATGAAGATCCTCAGATTTGACAACATTGTACCTAAGCTAAAGATTTACAGACTAGGCTGTGCATTGACTCTCTACATTACTGGTATCTGGCCCAGTTTGAAACTATTTAGGCTTATAAGATATAAAATCAAATCCTTAAAACCTTCTCATGTATATTGAACAAAACAAAACAAAGTTTGAAGGCATTTACTGGGACCAGTCACTTTAGTTGTTTCAGGGTCCTAAAAGTACATCTCAAGTGACCTTGTTCAGGCCAGTGGCACTTCTTGAACATTTCCACATGTGTGACGAGTTTATACACGTAAAAGTTTTTCTTGGGTTACTTCCACATTACTCTCACCAACTCAGTCTTCAGCTGTTTCTCCTGGGAAACTTGGGAGGGGTACTGTTATCTTCAGTTCCCATTTTTTGTGAAATAAGCAGAATATTTGGGTTTTGTTTGTAGTTTTTTAAATGCCTGTTTAGCAGGAAAGCGCCATTTGAGTTGAATTGTAAAAGGTATCTGCCCAGTTAAAATGTCATTTCATATATGTATGTATGTGAAAACAAATAAAAGACATGAAATAGAGCTGTATTTCAGGAAGTTGAGTAGTAGAGTATTGACAACGTCATCATTAGCTGGTCATGAAACTGTCAGAGGAATAAACACATCCTTGTGGATAGATCGATACTAGCACTTTGACCTTGATGTAAAAATAAACACCATCTCCAATAGATGTTATTTTTTGATGTTTTAATTTTGTGCATGTGTAGACTGAGCTGCTAAATGGAAGCCACCTTCCTGATCTGGCTCTTGCGGCTATCTGACATTAAAATTATTGATTTATCCTTCTAAACTTGAATAATTTTCAAAAATTAATTGGCCTCACATTGGCTGGGATTTTTGCCATAACACCAAATTAACAAGTTTATGTGGAGAAGAGAAAATACCTTTTCATATCTACTTTTGGTTTTGTATCACAGAGTGGCTATGGAGACATTCTCATATAAAAAGCCAGCAGAGCCCAAGAGAGGGAACAAAGCACTTAATGGGAACCAAGAGGAGCAGTGGCTCACAAACTGGAGGTAGAGCCCTGAAACTATGAAATCCAGCACCTCCTCTTACAATCATCCATTTTGACATGTAGCACATCCAGAGATATGTATTAAAAACTTCTGTTTTAGTCAAAATTGAAAAACAAATCTGAAAATTGGGTTTGAATACATTATAACGGTTTGGAAGGATAGCTGGTAGGATTTTGGCTTTGGTTACCCATAAAGCCAGAAAGTGGAATAAACTTGCAGAAACTTACTCTTCCTCATTCTCTTCCAACAAACTTCTGGAATGACTTTTCATAGAGCTGAAAGGCAGAGTTGGGATGCTGGAGGAATTCAGTGAAAAGTTGGTTTGCTGTGTTTCTTCACCTGGTGAAGAGGAGGGAGAAGGTAGGGAGAGCAAGGGGTTTTTTTGCCACTTAAAAAAAATATGGAAATGCTAGGGAAAATGTAAAATGGTCTGTAGGGGATGATAAGCTGCTAATTTTATAGCATTATACTGATGAAACATCAAAATAATCTTGAGGCAGTGACTGCAAGGAGAAGGAAGGGGAGTGTGTACCTTAGGGAATCAGGAGCAGGCACCGTCAAGTAGAGCACAGGCAGGAAAGGGCACAGGGTGGGGGGGAAGAACACCCAGCCCCAATTAGATACCAGAATTAGGTTCTCGCTGCACATCTTGTAATCTGAGATCCCTGGAACAAGTTCTTAATGTAGCATTGAGCGTTTTGTTCACTGTTCTCAACAGTATTTCTTAAGTAAAATGTGTGCACTGGCACCGTAAATAGCCTCATTCAAACACCCTTGTGAAGGGTGAGGACCACGTGATGTCATGTGCTGTCACTAAGCTCTGCTTGCTGTGAGGCAGGTTCTTTCTGGAAAGTCTACAGAGATGCTCTTTAGGCTTTTTAGACTTCTAGGATTATAAAGTAGTTGCTCAAAAACCGTGCCCATCCCCAAAACATCCACCTTAGTTTCAGGATCCAGCTGGGTATTGTAAAATTAATTGTTGTTTACAAGAACTTGGCTCCTATATCGTGAATGCTATAAATAATTCTCAGCAGCATTTGGATAGCATGGTAAATAAGGCATAAAGCCACACTGGATAATGAGGAGAAAAATAAATATTGAAGAGTAGCTAGTTCATTAAGTAATGTCTATGCTGTGCATGAAATGAGGCAGGGGAACAGGGGAGAAAGTCTCCCATCATAGACACTATTGTGAAGGATTCACATAAGGAACTTTAATTCTAGTATTTTCTAGATATGACAATCAATCAGACTTGAGTCCCCAGAATCGCCTCTAAGATTCATCTTTAGATCCATAGGATTTAAGTCACCGAAACATTGGGTAATGTTTGTTCAGTATCTTCTGCGTGTCTTGGGCAGCGGGCGAGAACAAGATGCGGGCTTTGCGAAATGTTCTCACGGAATTTCTGCTGTCGTCACCCTGAGAACCTAAGGGGTGTTCGGGGGGACTGCACAGGGGTTGCACCTGTGCTTTCTGGCATCTCTTCCAGTACCTGTGTCCCATCTTTTTGTCTTTCTCTTCGGCTCTGTCTTCCTTGTGTTGCCTGGCTGACAGTAAGGAAAATACTGCAGCTCCAGGAGAGATTATGTCTCTGCACTACCAGCATGAGTAGCCTGTGACACCAGGTCAGGCTGCAACCACCAGCAGTAGCAACCACAGGAAGGCCCTGCATAATGATCTCTCTGGGGTGTGCAGAGCAGCTTATTTGGAGACTTATGCTGCTGTTTTCCCATATGCTATCAAGTACAATCTTTTATTTACCTCTAATCTGGGTTTATATTCACCGGCCCATGTAAAGGCCAAATGTCAAGCCTTTGCCGCTAGATCTTTGCGACAAGAGTACCCACAGTGAAAGTCCTCTCCTTGTTATTGAGCGTGGAGTGGCTGGGAGAGAGCTGGCTCCACAGGCAAGCCTTGGCTCTCCATCTTTCGCTGGCAGCAGCCTACATGGGTGACCCGTCTAACAAAAGCATCACACAGCTTTGGACGTATTTCCTATCACTGGCTACAGATTAAACTGTAATAGAGTTTTGCCCATATGTTGGCACCTTTCCCTCTATGGAGAAATGAGGCCACGCTTTACCGGTAGATGCAGTACTTGAATATCTGCAATGTGTTATGAACTTCTCATACTTCACTTTGAGACCTGCCTTGTAAAAAATACTAGTAGGTTAGTTACAAAAAGGTGGTTTATTGAAGGGTGGGGGTGTCCTTTCTCCCTGCATTCAGTAATATTTGACCTAAGTCTACAGGTCTGGCTACAAGACCCACAGGAGAGAAGATTCTTGCAACAAAACACAGCTTTTTATTTAGAGTTATCCGTTCATCTTCCTTGAAACATAGATCCACATGTCAGTCTTTCTTCTTCATGGTTCTACGAAGTAATCTCCTGGGGAATATGTAGAAAAACAAACAGTAGGTCCTTTACCATTTTAGAAGAGGGATGGAGACAAATTCAACTTCAAAATACTAGCTATTTTATATGCAAAATGTTCCTTCCTTAATTAATACTTGGCAAAGCATTTTAAAGATCAAAGTGTCAATATTAGCTAAGTCTCATGACACACCTGTCAGGTAAGTAAAAATTATATCCATTTATAGCCCAGGAAGCTGAAATACTGTCTAACATCAGCAATTTCACAGTTGCTACCTAGTTAATTTACTGACATAACTGGTCTAATTCTCAGAGGTTCTGCATATTCTTAGTTGTCCTAAATTATACTCTGAGCTCGAGAGTATTCACAGTTTTGAAACCAAGTGCAAGTATTTTGGTACAGAAATGTGGGTATGGCAGCTGAACCTGAGGCATCCACACTTAAGCCTTTTTCCAAACTTAAGCATCCCTAAAAGTCTAGAGCTGGAACTTGCATGCTGTTGATTCCCAGGCTGGGCTCAGGCTCCTGCACTGCCCAGCTCTCATAGCTTAAGGCAAAGGGTTGTTTCTCACTGGAGCTGCAAAAGGTATGAGGTATTGATGGGCTTGGGAGGGTCAGTCTTTAGAGATTTTGGGGGGGGGGGGGGGGGGTTGGGGGGGGGTTGTGCAGGAAGGTATGTAAAGAAGGAGTGTTTAGAGAGGGAGAGGGTGCTTGAAGTGGGAAGAAAAATGGTGTGTGATGGCAGTTAAATTTTCTATCTCCTGCTGGTGCTTCCATTAGAGATGCAGGTTACCTTGTTATTTCTGTCATGGCTCTTTCTCCTTTTGTTACAGCATCAGCAGAGTGGTATAATTGGGCTGGAGGACAAATTTTTTGCTGCCCTGTTGAGCAACGACCAAAAAGGAGAGGGGATTTTGAACAAACACTGTCTCCCCTTCAGTATGCAGTGCAACTTGTTTCCAAGTGGTGTTTTAGTTGGAGTGGCGGTGGTGTTCAAGCGCCTTGCTTTGTCTGTGCAAACAGTTTTTGTAACCTGTTTACTCCATTCAGTGTGGCAATGCCCAGCCCTGAATACGGCACAAAACTTAAGGATGGCGTCACTCCATCCCAGTCTGTTCTCCCTCTTGCAGGAGCAGGTGGCAACGGACAAAACCCCAGCCAAAGGCCGTCGATGGGTTGGCACTTAAAGGAGGGAAAAGCCTAGGCTACAAAAAGGGGTCTCAGGGGATTGAACAGCCTAGAGCAGGCATGCATGGTTGAATTAGGCATTGGAATTGTTTGGCTTTCAAATTCAGAGGACTTGTTTGCTGTCTTGGCCCTGCTCAAAATGAATAAGCGCTACTGCTAATAACAAAGCTCAAAACAGAGGAGGAGTGAAGGATTAAAACCAGAAAATGATGACTCACCCTCCCCTCTCCCCCCTCCCCAGTTTCAGTCCTCACTAAACCACTTTACCTCACCAAAGCCCTTGTGGGACCAAAGTGGCTTTTCGTTTATAAATAATCATGTGTTTGAAATGTTAAAATGTGTAGGCAGGGATTAAAAGGATATGTGATGTTACAGCATTAAAACAGTGCAGACCTCTGCAAGGGAATTTTGAAGGAAAATTAAAATGTAGTTATTTTTGGCAAGGGCTGCTGCATCCTGGGGAGATCAAGAGAAAGCAAAAAGCAGTTTACCCAAGCCTAGCAAAACCAAGTACAAAAGCTGGTTGCAGTAAAATAGGGCTTCACATCAGTTCTTTGTCCTACTAAAGACAAATTTGAAGTTTTGGGGTTATCTCAGTTTTGGAGGGATGCAGGGAAGGAGATTCACTGAGAAGCTTCTGTTGAAGGTACCAGCCTAAACTGTTCTCCTTTTACTCCTGTAAATGTTGGTGAATACAACTGCTTGGTTATCACCCATGTTGTAACAGGTTTCTTCCTTCTCCTAGTCCATGGTGGGACTGAAAGGTGGGTGGATGCCTATAACACTCAACTCAGTGTGTCAGCCCACAGGATTTTATAGAATAAGTACGTTTGGGGTATTATTCTTTATTCATACAGAATTGAGAATGTTGGCACCAAGTTTCTTGTTGTGTCTGTCAACAAAAATTGAGAATTGTCCCCACTTATAAAAAGAAATGCGTTACAGATTGAGAGGGAACTCTTGCAAATCAGTTGTCAGCATTGACTCTAGCATTGATTCTGGAGTTTGAATGTCATTTTTAGTGTCATTCGCAGATGCTACATTAGCTTTGTCTCCATAAACCTTTGATTCCTGGCCAAAGTGAGCCCTTTCATGGGACTGCCCATGTTGGAGTCAGTGAAATCTGTCTCCTTACCACCTTTCTTTTTAATTTTAGGCGAATGAATGATACCAGTGTGAACAATACCAGTGTGAACAGGCACAGACAAGGGCACTGTTCTGCTGCTTTTCTTACTCATGATCTTGCTGCTGTCTGCTTGTTGATACAGGGGAAGCCTCTGAATGCTATGTCTGTAGCAACTGTGCAATTACTAATGAATGAAAAATTTTAGGAGGCCATTTCAGGTCTAATTTTTGACACACCCTCTGAGCCTACAGAACCCGGGGAGTAGGGCTTTGGGGGGATGTCCTTGGGGGAGGCAGAGCAGTGCCACCTCCCTCACCTCAGCTGCCCCACAGCTCCCTTCTGCCCCGCTGCTCCCAGCTCCCTGCACGGGGCTTTCACTCCATGGCTTTCAGACCAGGGCTTCTGCAAAAGCCCTTTTGAAGCCTTTGTGCTGCTGATCCCCCTGGGTTTGGTGCTGGAACAGCCTGGCTGTCCCCCTGGCATTATGGGTCTCTTCATAGCTAGCAGTTTGAGGACTTCTACTCCATTCCTGCCCTGCATCCTCTTGCTTTATGATAGCAATGATGTTGTTTAAGGAATTGTCTTAGGTGAACTGGTATGTTGCTTTGCTAAATGGAAACGGTTTGCATTCATGTGTTGATTTCTATGGAATACGCCACCTCCACTGTTCTTAAGCTTGGCTGTTACTTTTGTACTAGCAAACATGAAAAAATGCCCTGTGGTCTCAGGGTGTTACTTTTTTAATGCTGTTCATATGAATCTCTTTATAAGCCCAGCTTGTGTTCTTGTTTTGTTTTTCTCCCTGCTTTAATGCATTTAAATGTATTAGTTGAGAAAAATCTCTATAATAATCTTTAGTTCAATTAATGTTATATTTAATTAAAGGATTTAACAGGGATAAAAGTAAGAATGAAATACTTGTCTGGTTAATAATTTTTTAGGCTAAATTCAAGGCAAACCTCAGCCTTATTTGATTCAGTTAATACAGTATGTGCAAAAGACATATTTAAATATAGCTGTTCCTTTGGACAGCTAGACAGTATTCTAGTGTCCTGTTACTGCAGCACGTTTGATCAAGCACAAGGTCATGAAGTAATGTCAAGACGTAAAAATATCTAGTTTTACATAGCAAATTTCTCATTGTCAGTCAGTAAGTCAATGACTTCATAAACAGAAGTCTTCCAGGGATACAGAAAATACAGTCTTGTTTATCCTTGCTGGTTTTCCTTAAAATTGCATCAGTTTAATTGTGACTAGTTAAATGAATCGTATTAAATTACAGTTCCTGGGAACTTCTGAGTTTGCGAAACATTGCAACTCTTGTGTTTATACACAGCTAGTCTTTTCTTTAAAATGGGTCTGGAAATTTCCAGACAACTGAAGAGGCCTGCCACAGTTTTCTTCAAAGCTAGACCTATGTTTTCAAAAAGCATGTTTTTTTAGAGCTTGTTGTTTGGGTTTGGGTTGGTGTTTTGTTTTGGTTTTTTTTTTTTTTTGAACCTGGAGGAAGAATGATGGTGCTGGTTGCACTGAGGAGGCAGACAGCGTACGTTGCTTTGAGAGCTCTGGCTGGTTATTTTTCATATATAAGCACAGAGCTGTGTTTAACTTTATTTCTAAAAAAAAAAAAAAAAATATTTTTTCCCCTCCTGTGGAAATGATAACTTCACAAATCATGCTACGTGTTATGGGCAATGTTATGGGGGGGATTTATACTCTGACATCCTTCTCTTACCTTCCTTTCTTGAGGTGTTTTCTGCCAGTATCCTCTTACTGCATGTCAGAGAAGTCCAGAGGACACCACAGGGGATGCTGGGGGACCCTCACTAAGAACAGAAAGCTGGATCACAGTTTTGACTTTGGCATCCTCTGCATCAGTTCCACATCTGAAAGTCTCCAGCACAGGCTACTGGCCATTTGGCTCTTCAGGGTACTCAGAGAGGGGAAAAAAGGGTCACAATACCATTTCCATTGTAACGAGCAGAAACATACAGTACAGTTGACGTGGTGGTGGAGCAGATTTGTGAAGTCCTTTAGCAGTTCTTACAGCCAACATCTTTAGAAAGCATGAACTATATCATTCTGGACAGGAGAAACTGTACTAGTTTGGTCTCTGCTCTGCAGTGGCATTGATTGCCAGTGCTTCATCAGACATCTCCAGAAATTGAATGACTGTAGAGATGTCTGCTTGGTCGCAAAGCCAAGGAGATCATGTTCAAAAGCCAGGATGGTGCTAGGAGGGGAGGGAGCGTGTGGTCAGTAACCCAGGGATGAGCTGATTCATTGTATTCCCAGGTTTTTCTTACCCTTGGGTGAACTCAGATCAGGCCATCCATCCATATGTGAATTCTTTGGTTGATTGACTTGAAAGATATATTGGATAGCGTTTGTTTATTGCGGTCCAACCTGCAGGATATAGATTTTATCTGGCATATAAATATTTGTGGTGCTACCCCGGGTTCGCTTTGCAGGATGTGTATGCTTCCTTCTTGAGCTGCGCCACATGGGAACATTCTACCTGTTTGCATGATTACAGATGTTGCCTAAAAGAGCTCTATGCAAAGAAGTTATCTCTCCTAAGGGAGGTATATCTGAGCAAAGCTTTTACAGCTGGGGGGCAAGCTATGCTGAGAGAAATTGTTCTTTGAAAATATGCCTTTGAAGTATATATAGGACCAAGAGGAAAAGAACAAGTAAATGATGTAGATGGGGAATGGAAACAAAAAACTAAAGAAAGGAAAATGTTCCAAATACATGCATTTTGCAGGACTTGAGCAACATTGAATATGCTAACGTTATTGTAAGCAAATGTAGTACCCTGAAAATAGTTGTCTTATACAAAAGCAGGCGTTTATTCCCACGAGAGAAGAATGAGCGGAGATAACATCCTTCCCCAGCAAGTCTGTCTGTCTGTTGTCTTAGACAAGGTGAGAGGCAGTGTTTCTTTCTCCAGTTGTAGGAAACCTACTGAAGGTGTTGTACTTAAATTGTGTGAGGACATGTTTATACAGTCACTTTATTGGGTACCAATCCACGCTGTTGCTGAACAAGGTAGGTTGGGTCTCCCATCTCCCCTAGCTGCTTGTTTCGGCTGCTTCCATGGGTGGCATAAGTATGGGTGCAACCAAACCTCAAGCCTAAGCAAGAGCTGAAAACTAACCTGGCCAGGAGCTGAAAAATGGGCAGTTCCTGCTGGAAGAGCTCCCTGAGTGTCTCCTCACCACCTCTTGCATGCCAGTACCAGCCCAAAGCAGAGATTTTCCTTTCAGAGCAAGGGACTACTGCACGTAGATGCAACATAGATTCTCCCTAGTGATGAACTAGGTATCAACTGTTCTGCCGAGATGTTAAGCAAAGTATAGCAGTTACCCGAGATCTTTCTTTGAAATGAATGGCAGGACAGCCTGTGGAGAGAGCGGCAAGCTGCTTGCTGTCAGATTCACTAGATGAAACTGAAACTCTGACCTTGTGGGACAGTAGAGGAAAAAGAAGGTGTCCCAAGTGGGGTATTAGGCATGCTGTGATCTTCCTCATGCATCTGTTAAGCAGCTGACTGGAGCCTTTCCTGTGACTCCAGTTGCTAAAGGACTGGGGAGAGGAAAGGGAAGAGGAGGCAGGGGCCACATTTGGTGTTTTGCAACACATGATTTTGAGGCAAGCATCTCTGCAGTGATGCTTCTTGTCTTGTTCTGCCAGCTCCTTTACTGAAGTTGAACTACATTTATTCTTGTTGGCATTAATCTAATATATCTAACATTCTTGGGCAAGGTAAATATCTGACAGCCCCTGCGTAGTTAATTCATCCCCATGCTTTACAGATTTGCGGTATTCTTCTAAAATATTGTCATACAAGTAGTGGGTGGTAGAGTGCATGCTGTTACAGTATGGAAAGTAGAGGCTTTTAAGTAAATTCCCTAAGCAGATGCACATTACAGCGTGCAACTATGTTTTCTGGAAGTGGTTGGAATTGCACTAGGGTCTCAATTTTCCATTCACCAGCCCTGGAAAAGGCATAAGCATCTATGAGACGGATATCAGTACAAATTGATCTCATAAGTGCAAATTTTCTTAAAATTCTTGTCTGTCAGTGTGTGAGTGATCTTGATAAATTAGATTACCTAATTATTTTGTTCACAACAAGTTTGCTTTCATTATGGCTGAAATATGCAAAATAATATCTAAATAAAGACTAAGTTAAGCTGTTAAATGCTGCTTCCGGGAGTAATCAGACATTTTCTGGCTTGTGCTTTGATTTGAAGGCTGTCTGTCAGCCTTCATCTTTATTCGTGGTAAATAAAACCTCTTCCCTGAAGGGATCAAGGTATGAGCGCATAAGAACCATAATATTATGCCTACTGCAATCAGTGATTTTGTAGGGATCTCGTTAAAGTTCAAGTTCTTTCCCTGCAATTGAGCAGAAATACCAGCACATGCTGGAAATAAATCAGTCACTGTTAAAGGGGATCAAGAAAGCTTAAAATACAGGAAGGCTGCTCAAGGCAGGTGTCAGCACCCTTTTGGAGCGAAGGAGCTAAAGATAAAATGATAAATACCAAAGATTGTAGTTGGGTCTCTCCCTCAGCCTTTCCTCTAGCCAGCAGTTGTTGGTCTTGTGCTAGTTTGAAAACCAGGGATGTGACAGCCTGGGGAAGCACAGAGAATTCACTTGATGAGTGGATAGCAAAGAAGGACTAACTGAGGGACCCAAGAGGGGAGAGACACATGCATTGCGTAAACTCTTTGCATCATACAAATGGATACTCAGGCAATTTACTCCGCACAACCCTTTCTATGTCTGTTGTCAACGGGACTGTGAGAACGTGAATATGCTGAAGAAACCAAACCTCCACAAACATCCTCTCAGCAGGTGACCTTCCAAGGTGATGAGCATTGGGCACTAATCCAAAGGCACCAGGTAGAGTGTTGCCCATGATCATAAGCAACAGACTGCACACCAAATTTTGTGAGCAGGGACGGAGCAAGGCTCTGAAGCAGTTAGTGCTGTACCAACCCAGAAATGTTTGATGGAGGTTAAAGCAGATCTGACTGAAAAGCTCCATGCTCATTCTGGAGGAGGCAGCTTTTCATAATGTGATTAAGTATTTACATGAAGATCTAATAGATGATGATGTGGAGAGGACTAACAAAGTCCCTTGTAACAGTAATAAGAAGCCCAAGTAGGAACAAAAAGAATATAATGTATTTTGGGAAAAGAAACTACCATGCACAAGTGGCTGAGCATCAAGCTATATGGGAATAACTGATCTCAGAACTCTAAGGCACAAAAGGGCCTGGCAGTGTCTGATAATAAGCTCTGACTGAAACATGCTGCCTAATGGCAAAACATTGATTGACTCTCATTTAGTATTATTTCTGGACTGTGGCATATCTGACATGGCCCAGATTTTGAATTTTGGTGTCTCTTCTTGCAGGTTTATTTCTGTGTATACGGCCATTATAACACAGCGCTTTTGTAGGGTAGGAGTGAAAGCACCATACAACAGATTTCTCAACTATATATCAAGATCGTACATCACTTGACAGAGTGTTGCTTTCATGTTCACACAAATGTAATTCCCTTTTGTTGAGAATGCAGTAAGAGAGTGTAACCACCATAAGGACCAACAGATGACGTAAAGTATTTGGTGAAAATTTAAATAGCTCAAATACTTAACAATTGTTGTATTAACTGTTTTCATGGAATAACAAAATGTAATGTTCTAAAAAGTAAATGTCAAATTTTGGTTACCTAGAGATCTGTCGCTGCTCTACAGTGTTACACTATTAAAGGCATCTCTATCTTTTTATCTGCTTAGTTATTCCTTGTCCTCTGTCCTCACTCCACAAATCAGGATTTTTGCAGTACAGAGGCTGAGGATTTACCCTGTGCCAAATAGTGATCCACAAGCTGAGACAGGGTGAGAAATCCTTGGTTTTATTCCATAGACCATCCTGGTTTAGAGTTGGGACTATGAAGACTGCGCTTGTTTCTTAAAGACCACTCAGAAAAATAACTGTTTTCTGAAAGCTTCCCTATGAAAGTGTTTATGTATGCTTATTACACTTCATTTCCCTGTTGCTTTTGCTTTGGTGTCATTTCTTTGTCCTGCTTTGGTTCTCTCTGAATTTTGAACTGAGCTCTCAGGGGATGAGCGTGCTGGAGATCACCATGGCAACACTCCGAAAAATGCACACTGCAGGCGCCAGGCTTCGCCGCCGTTGTCCCTGCGAGAGCTCTGGTGATCTGTGGACCTGTGGACTTATTTGGGAGGTAGAAGAGGGATGGAGTCCGTGGCTGAGAGCTGGGGGTACCATGCCTATTAAAAACATTTCCTATGTAAATTGAGGAACTCTGGATGTTGTTCACTGAAACACAGCACTAGCATCCAGCATTTTCATAGCTTACTGCTGAGATTTCCCTTAGCAGACTGTAAACCCTCTTTTTTTATTCCATATAGTTCTAACATTAGTCTCTTAAGTCTTAGCTCTCCCCATTTTCACTTAAGACTACTGTGGGAGCCATTGCAAAGGCAAAGATTGTTATCCTGGTAAAAGCTTAAAGGTGGTTGATGGTAAAACATGTCATAAATATTACGATGCAGAGTTTAAAAGAGGTGAGTATGCGTGTCCCCGCTGTTCCCAAATCCTTTTTCAGGAGAAAAAGAAAACATTCAAGGAAGAGTTATTTTACAGATGAGTATTTCATGGCAGTGGCTGGGAGAGAATGGGTTCTCTCCAGCAGCAGGAAATAACAGAGACTGGATAAAAGTGTATTGCCTTCTGAGACAAGAATTAGGGGCTCTAGGTTGTGTTCTGACAGGGGAAGTGTAACATGGGAGTTTTGTTTTATATTACTGAAATAAGAAGTACAGCATATCCCAGTACATGGAGGGATTTTTTGGTAGGTTTTCTTTCTTTTTTCCTTTTTTTTTTTAAGGAACTATCTCAGCCCACCAGCCGTAAGGCTAGACCACCAGAAGGATGTGGGCTTGTAATGCTCAGAGCAGTGACTAATTCAAGTGTGATCAGCAATCTCGAATAAGGTACCTCCGCTTCCAGTTATTACATGGGGAGCGCTAAGCCTATGAGAGCACAATTCGTGAATAAGCAGGATACAGAGCAGGAATGCTCAAAATAGTTGGCAAGGAATGCTTAGGAGGAAAATGTATTTGAAACCTTCCTTTCTAGGGGTTTTCCCAGTCCCATTTGTGGATGCATAGAGGTCAATACCCATGTTAAACTTAGTTTCACAGCCCAGACCCTTGCACGATAAGGTCTCCAGTGCTGTTCTTTAAGAGAAAATGGAACAAGGCTCACTCACTCTTCTTTTGAAATGCACTGGACCAGGAACACGATGCAGACACTGGTGCCCTTTCCTTTACATCCATTCTGAAGAAGTGTAGAATCTGGGTTCAGTGCATTGCTTAGCCTGAGAAAGGTGGCGGGGGGAGAACCTGAGGCATCAAAACCAACCCCGCATCCCATTGGGATAACTAAGAGGAGGCTGTGAGGGGTGTGCCTACTCCTCCCTTTCCTCGCCCTCTCTAACTTGGCAGAAAAAAGAACAGAAAGGTCCTAGCTTGGGGAGGGAGCATGCACAGGGGGGAGAGGGGAGCTCAAATTCCCACTCTGAAAATGGGTTACACATTTTGCATTCGTCACTGGGTAAAATGCACAAGCTGGTGCTGCGCCAGGGAGCCCAGATCACCCGTGCAACTCAGTGCCCCAGAAGTCAGGTTTCCCTCAATCTGTTCCTATAAACGTAGAAGCGTTTCTTGTACAGCACTGGATCAAGGAAACCCCCCCTCCAAGCAAACACATCTGGTAGCAAAGTATCAGAGCGATGGGTGTGGATGCACTCAGCAACCTGAACTGAGATTTCCCAATTCCTAAAAAAATTGTTCTCTCTACAGAGCCGCTGTACAAACACCACAGTGTTATCTGCATGCCCCCATCCTCCGCTCCCCTCCAGCCAAGGGTGTGTGTTTCTTCTTGAATGTAGGTGGCTCTGGCATCTAAGTGCAGAGATTCCCACTGCTGTGGTTAAGGGCTCGAAATCCTGGATTGAGCTTCTACTGGAGATAAGTGTAATAATGTTTAGTCTGAGGTTCCCAGACAGGCTTAAGCATGAGAAAAAGAGCAGAGCCACTGAGTGCTGACAAGGTGAAGGTAGTTCAACTTCTGTAGAATCCAGAATTTGGGGGAATTTGGGTGAAAAAAAATAGAAAACTAATGGTATACATGGGCAGAAGTTATGACAACGGCAGTCTGGTATGACAAACCTTAGGAATGCTACTTTCATTTTTTGTCATTATAGGACTAAGAATGGCTTATTTCAACATGTAACTGTTAACATGGAATAAATCGAACAATTTCCTTCTAAGGCCAATTAATTAAATAAACTCACACATGCCTCTTTGAAAGAAACAGTAAAATTGTAAATGATGCCAGATATCTTAACCCATTTATAAAGAGTAGAACTTTAGCAGATCAAGAGGTGTTGAAACATTCCTGTAAATGCTGGCCAAAGAGGCCAGCACTCTTTAAGAGATTCACTGAAGAGAAACAAAGTTCATGGGTTATTTTAATTTCCTGTTTGTCTATTTAAAGTTCATACTTTAAAAACAGAACTGAAAAAACATATCTGTGCATTTTGGAAGAATCTCATTCCCAAGACTTCATTGAGACAAGACTTTTTAAAACTTAATGTTAAAAAAAGTATTTAGTGGCAGTGATGTGGTTCTAGGCAACCCTGAAATCCAAATGCAGTTGACAGAGATGCCATAAGTCAAAAAATGTTGTACCTGAGCCCTATTTTTTAACTGTAACTCTTAAGAGAAAAATGTGGAGGTTAAAATGTGGGTCACCATGCTGCCAGAATGCATAATGTAAACAGGATAAAACGACTGGGAGCTCATGGAATCTCAGCATGAAAAAAGTTTTAAGAAGTGCTGACTTCCTACTACAACTTCTAGTATCAGCATTAATTGAATCCAGGGTATTTATCTTCCTTTGCCATTCTCACTAAAATTAGATTGTTTGCATTTTGAGCAAGATAATGGCACAGTTACTTACTGCTCACCTCTACTACAGAGAAACAACCTAGTAAAGAACCAGCCTGCTCCTTTCACCTCTAAAACATAATTACTAGGATAATGGTGAAACAGCTGATGATAGAAAAGTTTCTCCTAGATGAGAAGGTTGAGGGGTTTAGCTCAAAGAGGCTTCTGATTCCTTTCCTTTGCTGAGATGTATAGCTCTCTTGAGGTATGCAATACTCAATTCTGCCAGTTCCTGAGGGCTCTGCAGAGCAAGGAGGGCAAAAAGATCTTCAGAAGCTTTCCCAGAAAATCAGCTTTAGGTGCCGACCAGGATTAATACCTAGTATTGTTTGTTACAAGTCTGCTTGTTCCTAAAAATGTAAATGTCTTATCCTTGAGGTTCTTGCACTAACTCATTATTTGAATGTGTCTCGACTTTGATGTGGAAAAGCAATTTCTGCCATTTATATAAAACGTTATTTGGAAAAATACATTTTGCTGCTCATATAGTGAAAGAATTCTTCGATTCAGCACCATTTCCCTACCTCAGCCCTGTTGTTTCTAATGATGCTTTCACCTAGCAAATCCAGGCCTTGAAGAGAATAATGCAGTAGGTAACACTTTTAATCAGTATAGGAAATATGAAACAGCAGGGAATGAATTTCCAGCTGGGCAAACAAGAAAAAAAAAGGAAAAATGTGAAAGCTGTTTTTTTCATTTCTTTCTCCTTAGATTGGTCTTACCCATAGGGCTTTTATGGTGCCACAGTTGCATACTTATCAATAATTGTTTCCTAATTCTGCTCCATTTCTGCACTGAAGTAGTATAAAATGTTGAGCTCCACACAGCCAGTCAATTTTCAAGATCCCATGTGGACAACAAACAAGTGTGCTGTTAGTAATCTGTTAAAAGGATAATTTTCTTCTTGTATTGGTGTTTAATTGGATGGAATCTCAAATCTTAATAGTACCTGCATCGCTTAAATACCGTTCTTGTTGAGGTGTGACAATGGACGGGGAAGGGCTGCTTATTTGAACAGGAAGCTTCTGTCTAATTACTCTAACCCATACCTGAGTGGCCGAAAAAAGAAGTTTACCAAAATCATTTCAGATTCAGAACTGGGTACTTGCTCATGGCAGCTGTTCGCTTATACTGGGGTATACATGGAACTGAACATGTGTTTGTGGAAGGCTTGTACCCACAGGCATTCAAGCAGAGATGAGGTATATACTGTAACCACAGGGTCAGCAGGTGGTTTTTTGAATGGCCAGGGATGGGAAAGGCAGGTGGAGTACCTGCACTGTGGGTCAGGGATGTTACTAGAAATGAGGAAGCATCATTCAAAATGCCCCCCAGCTTGAGTACTGCATCCAGCTCTGGGGTCCACAGTACGAGAAAGACACGGCCCTGTCAGAGCGGGTCCAGAGGAGGGCCATGAAAATGGTCAGAGGGCTGGAACGCCTCTCCTATGGAGAGAGGCTGAGAGAGTTGGGGTTGTTTAGCCTGGAGAAGAGAAGGCCCTGAGGAGACCTTATTGCGGCCTTTCAGTATATACGGGGGGTTTATACCAAAGATGGAGAAAGACTTTTTACCAAGGCCTGTAGTGACAGGACAAGGGGCAATGGCTTTAAACAGAAAAAGACTAGGTTTGGATTGGACATAAGGACGAAATTCTTTATGATGAGGGTGGTGAGACACTGGAACAGGTTGCCCAGAGCAGCTGTGGATGCCCCATCCCTGGAAGTGTTCAAGGTCAGGTTGGATGGGGCTTTTTGAGCAACCTGAACTAGTGAAATATGTCCCTGCCCATGGCAGGGGGGTTGGACTAGATGGTCTTTGAAGGTCCTTTCCAACCCAAACCATTCTATGATTCTATAAAGCTGATTCTATAATTCTATATTCTGAAGTCCTGTCCAAATAAAGAAAATTAGGAGAGATTTTTTAACTTCAGCAGGTTGACTATGAAAGTGTCAATGCAATTAGGCAGGCTAAAACCGGCTTTTGAATAGCGACTTACTAGAGCAGGCTAAACTAATACTCAGACCTCCTTCAGACATGCCCGGAACAAAAAGCTCAGTGTAGGGCCAACTGGTGGCTGGGATTTGAAAGGACGCTCAGAGAGGAGGAGGCCCTTACAAATATTTCATTCATTCTTGCTACATCCTGTTCCCTCTGGAAGAGGTCAGGGATTTTTCATGGTGAAGTCCTTTGGGTGGGTGGGATGGGGGAAGTGCTGCCACAGGCTCACTTGAGAACCTGTCTCAGTGGGAACTGACCATGTTATAGATCTCATGTTTATACAGAAAAAAGATGAATTTAAATAGACAAAAAGTAAATGTCTTTGAGTATCCAGCTCCAGACAGAAGAACTAAGACCTTTTTCTTCCCTCTGCTGTCACTGGGCTCTGGCATCAAGGCTTTACCATGCAGAAATGTAGCTTTTCTAGTAATTGTCATGGAGCCATTAGGAAATGACTTATTTCTAAGTTCTCTCTTGCTATTATTCGCTGTCCTCATTCTTCTTACTCTGTCTTCCATTAAAAAAAAAAAAAAAAAAGCCCCTGGCAAATAAGTCAGAGATAGTGAAAAACAATTGAAATCCTTCCATAAGAAATGGGATTTGGCAGTTCCCCAGGATGAAAGGAAAAAAGATTATGTGAAAGTAGCAGCACAGTCCTGATTCCTTATTTACCTATTCTTGGTTCAAATAAATAGGCTCCAATTAACATATAGGCAATTAGTGCTGAAAAGGAGCAGGTTAGGAAGCCATTTAATTCCAAACATCTTTTTGAAAGAAGCAGTCTTGCCCAAGACCTCACGACTGTCACTCACTGTGGTATGAAGGGAGCGCCATACTCTTGGATGTTTCATTGCTGGATGCAGTACAGTGCAAAGCTCTTGAAAGCTTCCAGTCATTAAACTTTGCTAAACAACATAAAGCTTTTTTCAAAGAATGGCACTCCTGCTTCAGTGAGCTGGCCACCATCCAGCCCTAATTACCTTCTGCCTATCTAAATTGCTCTGTTTATTTAATTGGACAAGGTCATATGTCAAAAGATGTTGTTGGATAGGGTTGGTGATGCTAGGACAATAGGTACTGTGTCACCCCACTCATTCAGGGCTGGGTGAAGCAATTCCTATGTGCAGATCTTAGTGATTTTGTGCAAATCACTCTGAAGCTTGCAAAGGACTTCATAAATCAAATAGCAGTTCCAGTAAGTTTAAACAAAGTATTATTAACAAAAGTGCTGATCCCTGTCAACCTACCTAGACCACTGTGAGAGTTGTATATGAATATTGTTATAGTACTCCAGAATGCATAAAAGAGAGAGGCCTGGCTTGCATGAGAAATGAAGAAGTTTCTCCATATGCATCTACCACAGGTTTATGGCCATCCCATACTGATGCAGGGCTGGAGGGGATAAGGACCATTGGTTGTTCTAGACAAAGGTAGTTGTCTCTTCCAAGTAGATTTTTTTTTCCTGTCACACTGCTGCTTAAATGCTAATACAAATGTTACGTTTCTGTCATCAGTAAGATACCCAGGCCACTTCCTTGAGTTCTGTATCCATGCTTGCTGTGTGGGAAGGACTGGGGGATGCGGCTGTGAGGTTGAGACCCTGGTGTTTCAGGTGCCTGGTACAGTGAAAGCAGCCATCCAACACAAAGTATGGCAGACCGCTTTGTCAGCGGTTCTTAAATTTATTCTCAGGATTTGACCTAGACTGGAAGGATATGAAAAAGACATTACAAGTTGAGGAACTTTTTCAAATAAGCAAACAACGGTCCTGCTGAGCGGAGCTATTTTTGAGTGGGGGCGGGGGGGTGTTTGTTTAATCACCTAATGGAGCTGGTGCATTTTTTCCAGATGCACTCAGATCGTGCAGTGGCCTGTGAAATCAGTGGTGTAGTTGTCTTGGATTTTTTTGCTTTTGTGTATGGAGGTAGGGATCCAGCCCCCTCCCCTAGCCCTTCCCGTGGCAGTGAGCATGCTTTACCTACTGGTGAGACTAAGCAAGGTGACCTTGCTTTGCTCTTTGAATTATAACCTCCTAAGTTTGAACATTTGCAGTGCTTTAATAGTAAACCAGTGCCTCTCTTGCTGAAGGCACTGTGCAGTGGGAGTAGAGACAGTTTAAATCCATTGCCAGAGAGCGAGAGAGACTTCATTAATGTCTGGACTATTTGAATCCCACCAGTGTTACTATCTTTAGCATCAGGGATCAATTATTTCAATGAAATAACAAATGCACCCAACACAGGCAATTCTTACCCCCGTTCCACTTAGGAGGCAGTTTCCCTATAGCTGTGTCTTCTGGGTGGCTGTATGGGCGGGGGCGTGCCCCAGAGGTTGGCCAGTTTCTCAAGAGAGTTGAAAAGTAAATGACTTCTCACTATGTTCTTGTTTCATTCTTTTCTGCAAACCTTTGTGCACTCTTAATGCTTTTACTTTTCAAAGGCTTGTCTGAATTCCCAAGTTGGTTTAATGTTACTGAATGATTATATTAATTTAGCTGAATACTCTTATTTGACATAAACCTAACTACATCTAAATAAATATTTATACTTGGCCTACACAAATCTAAACGTTAAGTATTAAATTAAAAGTATTTAAGTGCCTTATTTCAAAACCAAATGAGAAAAATAAGTATAGGTAAAGTTGAAACCTAAATAAGCATGCTCATCTAACTGTGTGCTTTTACAGCCTGTTAGATATCACACCATAGGAAAAGCAGTGCAAATCTATGAAAGCTGGGGCTAAAAAGGTGTTGTCTTTTTTCTCTAATGGCAGTTTAGTGCTTTCACTAAAATCAGTGGGTGAGACTGTATGAGAATTTCTTGGCATTTTGGTGACAGGGGGTGCTTTCAGACATCAAGTTAGCAGGGAGAGTAGGGTGACCGGGCATATACTGGGCAATGTGGACTAATTTGCATGATAGTTTCCCTACTGCACAACCGTAGTTCTTTCTAAATGCATGGAAGTAGTGCTCTTACTTACCGTTTTTTAATGACTATGTGTGGTTAGACCTGAGGTTGAGGCCATCATTAAAAACCCTTGTTTTGCCTTCATGGGAATCCTACCCACCATGTTACTGTGAAGGAAACGTGGTGGCAATGGAGACCAGAGCAAGCAGCAGAGTCCTGGCTCCATCCTCCTCTGCGTGAGGTAGCAGAGCTGGAGACATGGTGGTGGACTTCAGGCCCTCCTCCGTTGGTTGCTGTGAGCAGGGACCAGCCAAAGGGCAGTGGCTGCCCTTTATAGACACTTCAACTTGAAAACTAAGTGGACAGACGCATTTCTGTCTGAAATGCATATGAATTTTCTGCCTGAAAATGTTTACCCAAAACTTTTAAGGAAGGTTTAACACGGTGGCTAATTTTAGCAATGTACTGGAGCTGTCTGGGTGCTTGTTCTGGCTTTTTGAATCTTGCAATGAGGTAATTTCTCATTTTATGTAATGTTTTTTACCCATATGTCACACATCCTTTGTAAAGGAATAAAAACACTGTACCCCACTCGTGCGGCCTGGAGAGTGAAGCACTGAGGCTCCAACTTGCTCAGCTTCATGGTGGGGTAGTCTTCTGGCTCGAGCCCCCTTGTCCAGCGTGGTTCCATCTTTTGGCACCAACACTTTTCTGTGCCATCTTTCTTTGAATCAGCATTAGGAGTTGACTTGCCAATCACATTAACTATATCAAATGGCAACGTACGCAGCCCGAACAAACACCAGCTTTTTACAGGTGCTGATCCAGAACTAGTCCAGAGACAAAGCCTTGGTGAGTTGCTGTTACTTGAATTCTTAGAGCAAGCTAACACAGATTTCAGAGATATTCAGAGAATGATCTTCAGCATCTCAGACATGGTCACATTTCAGTACTTTAGTAAGTAATTTCTGAATATCTCTGTAATGTCAGCTACAATTCATGCCTGCTTCTTTCCTGTCAAACAAATGGAGAATAGTAAGCTTGAGTTTCCTACTGGCTTTTCTTTATGTCATCATTTAAGTCCTATAAAAAGCTAGTGAGAGAAATCTGTGATCAGATACACATGTGCAACTCCTGCTGTTTCTGTGGGAGATGGTGCATAGTTATTTGGTGGTAGATTGTATTAACAAAATCACCTGTAAAGCATCATAGGATATACAAGTCATTTGTGTCTTGGAGTGAAGCTTCCTCTGATGTGACTCCACAGGCTCTGTACGCATGCATCAAAACCCTGTCAGAAATTTGTCTCTTGTTGAGCACTCAGTCATACTGCGATTTCCCGGTGTGGAAATGGGATTTCTGGCCTCTGGGACTGGTTTCCGTCTTTGTTTTGGAAGGGCAAACTCTTGCACAGGCCTTCCTGTGCCCAGCAGGTCCTAGCCTCGCATGTTTAACAAACCTCTGTGGTTATCTTACTGTCATGATCTCGATGGCAGGCATATTTAAAGCTTGGAGATATGGTGTTTGTGATGGCAGTCATAAATGCAGAAAATATTGGCATCTGAATGTCTTTAGAAATCCACATTGAAAAGACCAGGCCAAGGGGTAGGAATTTTTAGTCTTGTGCTAGCACTCTGCAATGGCTACAGATTGCCAGTACGCCACACCCAGGGCTTGCAGCATGAATGGGCAAATATCCCTCTACTATGATGTGACTGGTAATACTTTGTAAGCATCATACATTTCCACTACTTGGATGCTATTACTACCTGATGTGTAGGTCATTGATCCTAATTAATTAAGGGCCAAGAAGGTACTTAGTTCTTTACAAGATGCAGATGAAGACAGATGTCTGCTTAGGAGATTAAAATGTACCAGTTTCAGGGTTTTATATAAAACCAGATCAACTATACAAATCTGATATCTAGACAGATCCTAATAAACCTGATGAAAATTAGAGAAATTAGATCAGCTTAAAGCTAATAAAATGTGATAGAAATGTTCAAAGTAGTCTGCAAAAATGCTTTCAGGCACAAGGATTAGCATGAAGCATATTTTTACAAGGATTAGGGACAGGGTAAACTAGCTTTGCAGGATAAACTAGCCCACAAAATTGTTCCTTTTTACTTGAGTCTATAGAAGGACTTCTCTCATGAGATATGCAGCCCGAACAAAAACTCACAATCTTCAGCTATTTCAATAACAGTTCTTTCCTTATGCACCATATGTAAAATCAGAAGTGCTCCTGAAACAACTGAGCCATGCATTCTGGTTACTTGGAAATAAGAGTATCCAAATAAATGTTGCAGAATATATATATATTAAACACTGTAATTCTAACTGTCCTTCAGTTGTTTGCAGGGAAATGCAGGTTCTGTTTTCAATGATGTCATGCTTTGAGGCATATTTCCAATTATCCGTACACATCACTACTATAAACTTTATGTCTTAATGTAGCCCTACAAATTGTCAGCTTATTTGCTTTCAAACAGTTAAAGAGAAGTGTTTATGCATGGTGATCATGTTTGAAGACTTTCCTAGGTATATATTCTGTTAGAAAGTGTGAAGGCTGTGTTTGAATTTGGAGTTTATCTACTGTACAAAATTTCTAAATACATTGAGTGGCCACTGTAAATTCAAGTTTGAAACATATAGATATATATATCAAAGTACCCCACATACAAAGCAAACATTGTAAAATATACTTGGATTAGACCTTTTAACCACATCAGTGGGTGCCATAAAAGAAACATTTAGCCTAAGAACTCAGAAGATGCATGACCAAAGCTGCCCAGCAGAAGTCTTTGGAGGCTGCCTGAATAATTAGGGTTGTGGGATGAAACTGATCATGCAAGGAGGAGGATTTACACTGCTCTCTATTTGCCTCATATAATGTAGCTGGCCCGTATTGGCTCTACTAACTCATGTGTCCAAATGCACTTACCAGTGAGAAGAAAAATGTTCCCACCAGCTGCCGAGCAGCCTTGCAGTGGCCTCTCCATCCTGCTATAAACACACAGAAGAGACTCATCTTGTTACAACCAGAATTCAGCTGTGCCCTGCAACAGCAGAGGCTACCATGCTGGGGAGCAGGTGGCCTCGGTCTTGTCACCGGGACCATACCTGGCATTTTATATGAGGTCTATGGGAAGCCAGTAGTTTTGGTCGAGACCTCTTTTCCATTTGTTAGCATTGGCTGTTTCACGGGGCATACTTTTGCATTTATTTAAACATCAAAATGAAATTGGGTCCAGAAGTGGGGTCTCCATAGGCAGGACCGTGTGTGAGGCAAATACTGTGCCCAACTTGTCCTGTGGCTCCTCTGGTAAGGAAGTAGTAAGAGTTTGCATGGCTTTACTTGTGGGTTTGCATCTTTTGTCATGTGTTTTTTCATAGGGGTGCCTTGGCAGCACTTGTTTAGGCAATAGGTTAAAGACACACTGTGCTGCCAGAAGCGTGAAAAATGCCGCTCCTTTATTTGAGTGTGGTTAGCCCAGCTCATCAATCAAGGGCAGAGAGGGTTTAGAGTTACCAACTTTTAGGAAGAGTCAACTCTGAGTGTTAGGAAACCGAAACCAGATGCTCTATTTACAGCATAAACAGTGCTTCCCCCCCCTCCTTCTTTTCTTTAAAAATACGTTTCCGAGTCTTGCAGTTGTTTTAGGTTAAAACACAATTTGAAAATGGTTTGATTGCAAAATCGGTAGGCAGATAAATAAAGCCCCGAAACCATGGGTTGTTATTGGTAGTAGTGGAAGGGCTGGTCTGCTTGTCTGTCGCTATTTACTTCCATGCATCTCAAATTGCAGCCTCTGATCATCAGGAGCATGACTTGTGGTTCTTGAAAGCCTTTGAGGAGACAGGATAAAATTGTAAATCTGGGACTGGTAATTATAACGACAAATTCTGGGACTTAGGCCTATGGTTTTTTTTCAGGGCAGAAAGGAAAAGACCATACATATATGGGCACTTACTGGACAGCAACATTTCCAAGTAAAAATTGCACCCTGCATAGGGGGGCCCTGTTCAATACCTAAAGGGGGCTTATCAGAAAGATGAAGAGAGGCTTTTTACCAGGGTCTGTAGTGACAGGACAAGGGGCAGCAGTTTTAAACCAGAAGAGCGTAGATTTAGATCAGACATAAGAAAGAAATTCTTTACAATGAGGGTGGTGAGACACTGGAACAGGTTGCCCAGAGCAGCTGTGGATGCCCCATCCCTGGAAGCGTTCAAGGTCAGGTTGGATGGGGCTTTGAGCAAGCTGATCTAGGGAAAGACGGCCCTGCCCATGTCAAGGGGGTTGTACTACATGGTCTTTGAAGGTCCCTTCCTACCCAAACCGTTCTCTGATTCTGTGCAAGTTTATGCATCACCTAAATCCTGTTAGAGCCCTCAGCGCAGGCCGTAGACAGTTCCTGGCCTGGTTACAGGTTCAGCTGGAGTGGGTCCTGAGCGCACCTATGCAAGCTGGCTGGTTGTATTCACATCTGTCCCACATGTGTTAGAGCCACTCTGTGGAGATTGTAACGTTGTGTTCAGCATGGCTGAGGACTTGTAATTTTGAAGGAAAGACCTCTGTTTTGGAGGCATTAGGCAGGGACTGGTGTGAAATGGCCAGCAGTATATTTTCATCATGCATTGTATCGTGCTCCTTTTTTGAAATAAAGTGCTCCTGGACATGAAATCATGTTGGACATTTCTGAAGCCAGGAAAACACATTTTATAACTCTGTTATGCATCCATAAAAAGGGGATTTGATAATGCTTTTGCTGACAGCCCCCTAAATAGACAGGCACAGGTAGATGCTGCTGTCAGGTCTATGCAAATTACTGGTTAACTGGCTATAAAAATTTGCAGTGAAATATAATGAATAGAAACATAGAAGAACTGCATGCAGTGTCTGTCCAGGCAGATTGGATCAACACAAGCCAGTGCCGCTCTGTTAGAGCCAGGGACGCTCCATTCATTTAGATAAGTTTCATGTGTTTATTAAAACAAAAATAAATTTAAAAAAAAAAAAAAAAGGTAAACACAAGTCAAAATGCTGCAATTCTTTTTTGTCTTTTCTTGCCTGTGGCAGCCAGAAACCACAATGGATAAATGAATAAGTGCAATCAAATGTGACTTGGTAACATACAGCCTGTTCTATATTTGTTTGCATCTCTAGTGCTTAACCCTTTATACTGTGTAAAGTATTTATTTTAGCACTTTCAATTTCCTGCAAGCCCTCTTTCTTGTGGATTCTATTTCACTCATCTCCCCACTACCTTAAAAGCATTTCCAAATATTTACCACATGCCCTTTCTCGCTACACTTCTTTTCTGCTTCTCCAAGCTGTTTCTGCCCTGTTGTCATGTGTCTCCCCATCTTCTCTGGCTCCCTTCTCAGCTGCAGGAGTTATCTGTCTGTGAGCAGAAGCAGCCCCCCAGTTTGTTGTTTCTGCTGTGCTGCTTCGCCTGCACCATGTACCACTACCTCTTCTTGGCTCCCTGTGGCAGGACCCCAGTTCACCTGGCACCGTCTCTTCCATGCCTACATTCACTCCTCCTCAAGCTGGAGTGAACATTGATTATGTAAAATCAGCAGGTGTCATGAAGTTAAGTATGTCTTGCTATATTTTTCTTTCCTCTGAAAAAGCAGGAGGAAACAAAAGAGGAGGAAAAAGCAGTCAAGAAGCAAAAGAGGTGTTTCCAGATAAGGTTTGAAAAGAGATAGGAAGTCAATGAGGGAGTGAGTATATCTGAGCTCCCCATCAAGGTCTGAAAATCACCTGAGGTTCTTGTTCTTCTTTTTTCCTCCCTTTTTTTCCTTCTACCTCCTGCTTTGTCATCAGAGACTTTCCACAAGATTATTCAAGCTGTAATAGCAGCAGCTGTGGGAGAGGAAAACTTGGAGGCTGTGCCTGAGAAGAAAAGAAGGGGGGGGGGGGGGGGGGGGGGAGGAGGAGCCGTAAGAATATGTGAAAAGATGTGTAAGGGAGGAAAAATAAAAGGACTTTTAAAAAACTGTCATGAACATTAATTTGAAGGGCAGAGAGAAAAAAAAAAAAAACAACAAAACAACACTTTAATCTCAGAGCAATCAAAATGAGCACCACCACCACGGACATACAAATGGTCCAAATGAAAGTTTAAAGAATTTCAAGAAAGACAAACCAGACAAACCCCTGCGATTTATCTCCAGCAGCAGAAGCCAGGAAAATTCTCCATTCCTCAACTATGTGTTTCTTGGCTCCCAACATTCAATAAACTTTCCGTTTCAAGAATTTTCCCTATCCTCCTCTGCCTCTCTCTCTTTGTGGCTTGCATTATCAGCTGCCTCAGTACAATATATATTTTAGTACTCCATTTAGTGCAGTTGACAGCTTCCCATTTTCATAGAGCTTCTGTCCCACCTCTCAGAAGTTCTGGATAAATCACTGGCACAGCCAGATGACTACGCTAAAATGAAGAATGCAGGAATCTGTTAAACCCAAATGGGAAAACAAAATCAGGAGAAATGGAAGAATAAGATGACAGCACAATGATGAGATAGGGAACCACACAGCAAACACCACCAAGTGAGAGGTAGATTTAGAAGGAAAGGATTTTGTTGCATGGGGCTTTATGAATTACTCACTGTATTTGCATTTCATCGATTTATGGGTTAAAATTGATTTATCCCACTGATTTATGGGATAAATTTCATACAGCATTATCATTGTGGCTTATACATGATTCTTCTGTTAAGTCCTATAACATTATAGTGTAACAGGAAGAAAAAAACTATGGCTCTGCCTTGTGCCAAAATGCTGCTTAGCTTTGAAAGTCTGTGTGCCATCCTGTACAGCTGTATCACAGCGAGGAAATCCCTGGCTGTTTCCAGCTCTCCTTTTGCTGCACTCAAGTCAGCAGGGGCTATGTGCAGGTTCAACCTGCTGCCGAAGTGGGCTGGTGTCACCACAAAAGGCTGCGGCTGCATTGGACATCCAGAGCATGGTTTGGTACTTCTGTTTTGAGGAGGAGGGTGAGATGGATCCCCTGCCTGTGACCTCTCGAGTCTCACTTGTGCAATCTGTAGAGAAAGAAAAGCTTCACACATGCTGGAAATGTTCTTCTTTTGATTTGATTATTTTTATGTGTGATTAATGGTTAATTACGAGGAAGAACTGGTTCTGGCAAGCAAGGAGCCAGAATAGTTTGAGTTTGTTTCCACATGGTCATGCTCAGATTCCCCCACACTGGAAAAAAATCCGCCTCCTTTCTTGTTTCTTCCAGGGGAAGTCCGAAACCAGTCCTTGAAGATGACCTTAGCACTGAAAACAAGCAATTCGTTGTTGTAGTGTGGAGCTGGTGACACAGAGTCCTTTTACTATCAGTATAAATGCATTTTTTTCCTTGTGCCATAATACCCTTATTAGTGCAGGGAAAGCCAGCGAATTAAAGCTATCCTAACTCCCTGGGGTTTCCTTCCCATGCTCCAGGCTCTCTCTCATTTTTTGCTGGTCCCTCAGACAAAAGAAAACAAAAAAGTTTTCCTGAGTTGCAGAAGGGGTAAAATAACCCAGGACTTGCACAGAGCTGGCAGATGGGCATGGGGCGGTCCGTGGCTTCTGCCAGGCTTCTGTAGCCACTTTGCACAGTGGTTGCTACAGGGAGCTGTCCCCTCCTCGAAGCTCGGGCAGCTTAGAGGCTGCGGCAGGTATTTACACTTAGGACCAAACTGGATTTGGCCATTTGCAGGCTCAGGGAGCATAAAAGTGTCTCTAAGTGACTTTGGGAGTGTCTGGAGGAGCCTGTGGTCCTGTGCTGGCTGCAGACTGATGCATCTGAGTGTTGGTCCATATGGCATCACAGGGCTTAGCATCCAATGACGTTTGGAAAACAAAATAAAAACCTAAATTTTTGTTAGTTGGGAGACCTCATGATTTTAACAAAACCATGAAGCGGGTCAAAGAGGGGATTCTGTAGGTTCAGATTCCTGCTGAGTCAGCTGCTCGCTATTAAACACGTCACTTGGCTGCTTTTCTTGCAGATCAACTACGTCTTTGTAATACTGAGAAAGCGAGGCCTCATTAAAATGGGCGTTTCTACTGAGAGAACACGAAAAAGATGGAGGGGTCAATGTAGAAGCCCAAACTGAAAGGGAGGTGTGGTCCAGGAGGGCAGGAATGCAGGGCTTCTCATGCAACATTTCTCTTCCCTGTGTATGCTCCTGCCTGCGTCAGTGGGTCTGGATTGTGTATGCGCAACCCTCTTATTTGAGGTGATAATATGAATGCTTGTCTTCATAATAAAAATTACAATAATAAAAAATAGGATTTGAAGAGACCTTTCCAGCATAAATTACCTGTGACTCAGTCTGGTTTATACTCTGTAAGTGCTGGTAGCAAATACTGTGGAATGAGGTCTTTCCACAGCAGCTATTTTTATGGATTTTTTTTTTTTTAAGCTACTTGGCACTGTGAACTCTTGAAGATACTTTCACTTAAGAGAATTTTTGTTTTGATTCCTAAAAGCAGCAGAAAACTTACCCTTGGACTATGGCAGAATCCATCGTATAAAAGGTTTTCAAAATCAAAACACTGGTAGGTCTGTCTGTAATAAACCAGGGAATTCATTAGAGTTCAGCTTTGTGTAGCATGGCTCTGCTTCTAAGAGTGCATATAAATCTGCAAAGCGCTACTCTTTTTGTTTACCTGCTGATGTTGCAGAGACAGCACATTATTGGAAATTCTTAAGTGTGATTGCAAAATACGTAAGTATGCATTTTCTGAGTCTCATTACCTGTTGTTAATGCTTTTTTGAGCGACTCCTAGTTGAAAAACTAAGACTCACGCTGCTCCCTCTTGCTCTGAATTTGGATCTGGATCAGAATATTAAATACTTTGGAGTTCAGGTGTGCACAGATGAAAGGTTTCGATTCAGACTACTAACAGTGTTATTCATTTAGCTTGAAGGTAATGACATAATTATTAATGTGAACTCTGAATTTGCTAGCTGCACTTAAACTTTTGACTCAACCCTGCGAATTTTGCACCAAGTTCGTGAGAGTCCTTGGCATGGAGATAGAATCATAGAATCGTTTAGGTTGGAAAAAACCTTTAAGATCATCAAGTCCAACCGTTAACCTAGCACTGCCAAATCCACCACTAAACCATGTCCCTAAGCACCACATCTATGATGCTGGGATGCTGGTGGATGCAGGAATGCAGGACCTACTGTGAAAAGCAGCTGTGCTCCTCAGCTGTTAATTTTATTGCAATGCCTGGAGAAACCTTTTCCATATTGGGAGAGGAAAACATTTCTGTTTGGGTGCTGGCCCATTTGTATGTGGCAATACTGTTTTACTGTAGTTGCCAGAGATACTGGAGCTGGATGAGATCCCCTGTTTAATCCCCTCCCTCCCCCCTTGGAGACTGTGAGACACGAGGAAGGTTTGGTGATCTTTGGTAAATGACTGGTGGTACAGATTCTCAAAATTCATCTTCTGCCTTTGTGGGAAGTTTGATGGGGATAACCTTGTAAGTAAAGGTCAAGAAAAGTCCTTAAAATTCTCTTTGGGTGGCCTTGTTCATGCAACACTGCTTCATCCTTTCAAATGCATCCCTTTGCCCTTGAGCTCCCAGCTAACCAGGCTGTGGGATGCCTCAGTGTCCACTCGAGTTAATGGGCTCTCTCAAGGAGTGAGTTATCTCAGCTCTTTTTGCTGCTGCTACCTCAGATCTTCTGAAAGATGAGAGTCTCCAGAGTGATGTAAGGATCTTCTTGCCCATGCCCCTTTCCCAGGGGAACTGTCCAGTGCACGGTCTCCTCTCGCAGCCACTGCTGGCCTCTGCTGATGCTGCAGGTGCGAGAGATAGATTTACTCCTCTTTGGGCCCTGGAGTACAGCTCATTTTTGCCAGATGTAACCATGGAATAGGTGTATTGGGTTTGCATGGCAAGGTTTTGGTAGTGGGGCAGCTACAGGGGTGGTGTCTGTGAGAAGATGCCAGAAGCTTCCCCTGTGTCCCATAGAGCCAATGCCAGCCGGCTCCAAGATGGACCCGCCACTGGCCAAGGCCGAGCCCATCAGTGATGATGGCAGTGCCTCTGGGATAACACATTTAAGAAGGGGGAAAAACTGCTGCACAACAGCAGGCAGGAGAGAAGAGTGAGACTATGTGAGAGAAACAACCCTGCAGACACCAAGGTCAGTGAAAAAGGAGGGGGAGGAGGTGCTCCAGGGGGAGGAGGTGCTCCAGGTGCTGGAGCAGCGATTCCCCTGCAGCCCATGGTGAAGACCATGGTGAGGCAGGCTGTGCCCCTGCAGCCCATGGAGGCTAGCGGTGGAGCAGATATCCACCTGCAGCCTGTGGAGGACCCCACGCTGGAGCAGGTGGATGTGCCCGAAGGAGTCTGTGACCCCATGGGAAGCCCATGCTCCTGCCAGGACCTGTGGACACAAGGAGAGAAGAGCCCACGCTGGAGCAGGTTTGCTGGCAGGACTTGTGACCCCATGGAAAGGACCCATGCTGGAGCAGTTCACGAAGAACTGCAGTCTGTGGGAAGGACTCACATTCAGACATTCATGGAGGACCATCTCCCATGGGAGGGACCCCACGCTGGAGCAGGGGAAGAGTGTGAGGAGGAAGGAGTGGCAGAGGCGATGTGTGATGAACTGACCACAACCCCTATTCCCGTCCCCCTGCCCTGCTGCAGGGGAGGAGGTGGAGAAAATCAGGAGTGAAGTTGAGCCTGGGAGGAAGGGAGGGGTGGGGAGAAGGTGTTTTTTAAGATTTGGTTTTATTTCTCATTACCCTACTCTGATTTGATTGGCAATGAATTAAATTAATTTCCCTGAGTTGAGTCTGTTTTGCTCGTGATGGTAATTGGTGAGTGATCTCCCCCGTCCTTATCTCAACGCACAAGCCTTTTGTCATATTTTTCTCCCCCGTTCAGTTCAGGAGGGTGAGTTGATAAAGTGGCTTTGGTGGGCACCTGGTGTCCAGCCAGGGTCAACCCACCACAGCTCATTCTTACCAGATGAAACCATGGTATAAGACACCCCAGTTTTCGGTAACCTGAGTTTGTGGTTCCATGTGTTTTCCATTTGTTTTACTCCAGGGACTGCAGAAAAACATCTGCAGAATGTACAGGGACTGAGGGCGTAAAGTTCATTATTTCCTTGGCAAATCCATAATTTCCAACCAGTCCTTGTAAAAGAAGATCCATATCAATGTAACTATTACACGTATTAAAAAAAGAAACCTTATATTATTGAAAATTGCTCAAAAAAATTAGAAAAACAATTGAGAATTTGCCTTGTGAAAGCAAGCAAAACTTTTGTCTTCCACATCAGGACTAGAATCTGTATTATAAGTAAGTATTTGCCCATTTTTTGCCACTTAGAGCAGTTTGACCAGATGGGATGGTTTGTCCCATACAAAGACGCCCTGTATCTTAGCAAATTGTGTTTTGAGGAGCAGGGAAAGAGAAGGAAAATTACTCCTTTTATGTTGATTAGTACAGGCTATCACAGCTTCTAATGAAATGGATATTGGTTTTTCATTCCCTGCAAAGTGACCTCCTGCAGCTCACTGACCCACAGGTCCCATCTGCTAACAGCAAACTGTCACATCTAAAGGGATGGACACCCATCACAGTGATCGTCATTCTCGGTGGTTCTACTAAACCAATTTTGGACCTATGCCATTGTCTACAAAAGAAGTCATTCTCTCTCCAAAGCCTTTTCAGCATGTTGCTGTACTCTTAGGAAACAGGTTTGAATCCTGCAGAGTGTTTTTCCAGGTGATTCCTTCTCTGAACCAGTGAGCTCCATCATTCATTGGTTTTAGGAAATAGTAATAAAGGTTGTAGCTGGGGAGGAGAGTGTTCATGTTTACCTACAGTTCTCACAGAAGTAGAAGCTTTGAAATCCAAACTGAAAATCTGTTCATCCCCTGCTTCACACGTATTCTGTAGTTTCTGTTCTGAATTCCTTTGAGCTTAAATATGAAAGCTGAATTCTTTTGGACTTGTGGAACACCTATCAGAAGCTAAAAGCAAAGTTACTCAAATGAGGGAGAAGAGAAATTTCTTTTCATTCCTCTTTCCCCAGATATCTACACCATTTGGTGCATTCTTTGGATTTTTACCTTTTTATGTTGCAGGTTTTGGGTCTTTGAACTAATTTTTTTCCAATTTTAGGGTCATTTGGATCTTTTGGGGTCTCCCTGATTAGGGGAAAGTTTACAGGGAGAACCACTGTTCTCTGCATCGCATACTGTTGAAGCGTATCAATATCTGCCTCTCTTGGCAGAAGCGTTTGTCTTTAGACCTAGAATTTCAAGTAACAAAACTTTGTCTGGATGAGATGAGGTAACAGAGTTTAATTCAGTGTGTATATATATATATATATATATATGGTTAGTGAAGAACAACTCTGCAAAAGCACCACAGAAGCTAAACTGGTGAGATTATTCCTCCACTGAAGACTTTCTTGTCCATCTTTTGGGGGAATAACACTTGTTTTCGTTCTCAATTATTCCAGTTTCAGGCAAAATTTGGTATTCTTTCACTTCAGCTGAAATGAATATAAGAAATTAAGTAACATAAAGCTAAACTTATATTGAAAGCTAAAGAAAAGTGATTGGGGATAGCTGAAAAGTTGAAGGTTCCCGTATAGGTGCAGCAGAGGATTGTGCAGTGAAGGAGGAAAACACCTGCCTCATCCATGTCAGCATGTTGCTAGTGCTAATTCTTTGGGGTATTTATAGCAGAGTGAAGTCAATTTGAAACTCACTTTGTGCTTGTAGATTATAGATGCTCTTTTTTTCTGCATGCCTTTTGAAGAATTGACTGTTACTTAAGGTTATTGGTCTTGCTTGAGTAGAAAGACATAAAGTTATGGGTACTTAAATTAAAATTGATCTAGCAGTGGGCCAGAGCTCTGGTAGCTGTGTCGTTCCAACACGGTGTCGCTTTATGGCAGTTCCCTTGTATGAAGTGTTCTCCTGGGTGCTCTGTGTTTCCTGCACATAACTTCTAGAGTTTCATATTTCTTGTAAGCGGCAAGATGCTTTTTTTCGCTGGGTTTCTTCTGAAGTGCTTGGTTGCTGCCACCCCACTTTCCTTGTCACTGGTCAAGTCTCTGTGAGACTGCAGAAGGACTGTATGTTATCCACACTTTCTTTTTAATTAACATGCACCTTTTTATAATAATTTTTTTCTGCTTTGGGAGTCTGTTTATTATTACTGCCATCCTTTTAGAATACTCATCAAAGTCACATTCAGTTGTCTGTAAGGTATATGAATCAGAAGAGGAGTATGTTTTGAGATGGGGGAAGGGATAGGGAAGGCAATGATGAAAAAGGGAGGAATCCAGAAAGGGAATGACTTTGCAGTTCAGGTGATCTTGATGGGAGAGTGACAAAGATGATTCTAATGAGATTGTGGGGGGCGGGGAGCAAGAGGCAGGATGAAGACAAGACTTTGAGAGAGAGAGAAAAATTATGTGGTCAACTACTCTGTTGGGCTTCTTTTATCCTGAGCCTGCCAAAGGCTTAAAACTAAGTGCAAAATGAGGTCAGAAGGTGTATGGCAGCTCTCAGTACCAGGGCATGACTTTGAGTAAGCCAAACCTATAATTAAAGTATGTGATTATGCCATTGGAAATATATTTGCCGTGCTGAACATCTCTGATTCCATGCTCCGGCCTGGGCTTCTGACTCATGTTCTCTTGTGGTTCCATGACTTGTTCATTTAAAACAAGTTTTTCACAGCAGAAAACTGTTCCTTGATACATCTCCATAGCACCTAACTCAGTAGGGCACCTATGTTAATAGCAGCCCTGTAGGTCCTACCACATCAGCTGGTCGTAGCAGGGTTCCTCCAGCTGCTACTTCCCAATTAAGATCAGCTGAGAATGAGCTGTGGTTGTAGTGCATCTCATTTCATTTTGTTTGCTTTTTTCTTTTCTTAAGCCTGGTATTTGAGAAGCACATGGGAATTTAGCTCTGGATCTTTTCCATAGCATATTTAATTTTTGTTTACGGTTTGAAATGGGGGGAGGGAAATGAAACCAATAGGTACAGAGAATGAAGAACTGTTACCTTGCATGGAGGTCTAAGATAATCTGACGCTGTTTGGCATGAGACTGGGGTGGCAGGCAGTAAATGCCAAAATAAAAAAGGCAGAATTAATGGAGAATGCGTGTAGTTCTGAATAATTTCAGTCAATAATTTGATAAGTAAACAGGTCAGCAAATAGTAGGGAGGAAGCATTGCCCATATTTGTACAGAGAGATGACTAACTCCTGTTAAGAGTCTGGTTTAGAGGTGCAAAATGTACTTTTCCTTAAATGCTGGCTCTGGTATGAACAAGCAAGACTCTTCATTCTGCCAGTGGGACAAAGGCAGGTGTATTGCAAGTGCAGCCTCTGTGTCATTAAGCTGGGTGCCACAAATGAACAAACTATTTTATTAATCCACTGGAATAAATGGACATGGAGGTGAACTGAGTACAGAAATTAAGGTACAGTAGATTACTTTTCATTCATTTGGAGCCTATTTTATAAGTATAGCTTTTTATGGCTTTTTTTTGACTGAGAGCAGAGGTGATCATAGTGTAACAATAATTACCTCGTGGAAAGAACAGGAACAATGAATCTGAATTCTTCGGCATTCGATCCTTGTGCAATAGATAGTAGAATGATAAAACATTTATGAAACGACATGCGGTAGTATGTCAACCTGGTTTTTTATTTCATTGTAGATAACTGTAAGGGAAAATATTTGAAACTAGATGGCATGCATTATGACATACCATTTAGTGACAGAGACTTAAGCTGGGATCAAAGCTTGTTTGGAAAATTGAGGTCGTTGGGAGCAAGAAGAAAAGAGGAGTTTCTGACAAGTAATATCAGAATTCTTCTGGGTTCCTTAGAGCAGGTCTAAGGTTGTTGTAGAGAGGTCTAACACTTCATTATGTTGCAAGGCATGTGCTGAAGTTCATGTGTCTGAAGAATGGGTTATAATTCGTAGCCTTTTCTTGGTCACTGTCATATGAGGTCAATCTACCATTAGAATTCAGGCTTGTGCTGTCAGTAATATACTCTCTCCTCTTTGACCTTGTTTTACAGTTAGCTACTCAGTTTGGTACATGATAAGAGCTTTAGCAAAACAGCATTGAAGCTAGCCTTTTATTTTGCCTTCATTATTACCCTGAGTTATATTTAGTAGGTTTTTGGGTTTTTAGAAGTTAGAATCACTCTGCTTTTAGAAAAGCTGTTCTCACCATTGTACACGTTTTCTCCATAGAGGAGCAAAATGCAGTCAATGCTGGAGGGCAGGAGTTGTCTTTCTGTATTGCTGGTGATGCCGGTGTGGTTTGGGGAGCTGGCAGATGGCTTGTGCTCACAAGAGTCCTTCCCTCCCTGCTCAAACTTTTGCAGCCTGGTTGTTGACATTTAACCTTAGTTATCCAGTATAAATGATGATTCAGGCAATTCTTTTTCACATGCCACCAGAGTCTATTGCTGCTGCCAAAACAGAATTTATATCTGACACAGGAGCATGGTTCCTTTATTATTATTTTTATTATTTTTCTTTAATTTTTTCAGTTCCTTGCTTTGGCATTCTGTGCTATTTTCCTCCTCCTACAAGGCTTTTGGCTGTTAGATTACTTTGGTAATGTTCCTCTTGTCTTTTCTAGGTTTTTATTTTTTCCTTTCTATTCACAGTTCCAGATATTTTCAGATTTAACTTGAGATTTCCTATAAGTTTACAGGTTCTTTCCTCATCAGACTGTGGAGGCACATGGCTAACTTTGATAATGAAAATGTTATGGATCATATTTGGTTTTCAGTACTTCCTCCAAACAGTTTTTATCTTTTCCCCCTAACATCGGTGTGTCCAAGCATGCCACCTTCTGTTTTCTGCTCTCAGAACTAAACACTTGCAGAAAACATCAACAAATGTTTTGTGCTTAGGAAGCCAATTGGGACTTGCCTCCTCATCCAACTCTTCAGGTTAAAATTGGAGCCCTTCTTATAGATTTCAGAAGGTCTAATTCCAAACAGCCAGATGATCTGCTTGGGAAGTAAAAATTTTGGAAAATAAAACCATTAACAGAATCTTAAGACCATAAAACTCTTAAGTGGTGTTCTTGAGACAGATTTGAAGCTATTACATCGCAGTGCTTCAGTGAATTGAAGTATTGGACTGTAATGCGTACCAGTAGTCAAAGGCAATGTTGCATATTAAGGGCTCTACCGTCTTCCAGCTTTACATTGATGAAGGATTAGTGTAACACCTTCTCAAAGAGCATCAGCAGCCAGATCCAGACTTACTTGTAGTCAATACAAGGTTTTTTCCTTTCTGAGGAAAGTCCTGCAACACCAAATGTCTCAAAACACTTTTATGTAAATTCTCCCCCTCTGTTAAGGAGGAGCCACCCAAAACAGTGGGATCCTCCAGGTTATTTTTAAAATCTCAACAATAAATAATTCACACAGTATGAAACTGTCTAGAGAAGCACTACCACTTCTTGGCACACTACGTTGTTTCAAATTGCCTGTTGTTCTCATTGTGCTTTAGCACAGGATTGATTATCTAATTGGTTATATGATAATCAATTAGACATATGACCTTGTTTAATCCTTCCCCAACATATTAAATTGCTAGGCAATTAACAGGATTTGAGGCTTTCCATAATCTTCGTGATGTCTACACATGCATAAGGATAAGTGTATTTCTTTCTGAAATCATGAAAGAAAAAACCCTTTGTGTTGCTGAATTTTGTGTTAGTTTTCAGTATGTTTCATGTTCTTCTTTTATTTCCTCTTTTAGGTATTACATAGAAATGGCTCTATGGATCTGGACACTGAGCATTTGGAGCTCTTTTTGCATCACCTTATCCAGAAATGAGGAACTGAAATTTTTTCAGAGTCCTACAGAGCTAAATCACCTAACAGTGGATAATGACACTGGGATAATCTATCTGGGAGTGGTAAATCATCTCTATCAGCTTACAAAAAACCTGGATGTAATACAGTCTGTAGTAACAGGTCCAGAAAAGGACAACAAAAAGTGCACACCTCCCATCGATGAAAATCAATGTAAAGAGGCAGTACTGACTGACAATTATAACAAATTACTGTTGCTGAACAAGGCGGATAAAACAGTTGTGGTGTGTGGAAGCCTTTTTAAGGGAATCTGTGCCATCAGAGATCTAGAAGACATTAACAATAAGAGGTATTATGTAGACAGTAGTGGAGAAAAGTCCTTTGTAGCAAGCAATGATGAGAATGTATCAACTGTGGGACTGATCACTTCATTGAATAACGACCGAGTGCTGTTTGTCGGGAAAGGGAATGGACCAAATGATAATGGGATAATAATCAGCACTCGGCAGCTCTACGAAAGGGATGGAAAAGACATTTTTGAAATGTATACAGACTCAGCAGCTGTTAAGTCAGCTTATCACTCATCAAGCACACAACAATTTGTGGCAGTCTTTGAGGATAAAAACTATGTTTATTTTATTTTTAATCAGCAAGAGAAACAACCCGTCAATAACCGTACACTGATTGCGCGTCTGTGCAAAGATGATGCCCATTATTATTCCTACTTTGAAATGGACTTGGGTTGCAAAGATGATGATGGTGCCTATGACCACTGTCATTCTGCTTACGTCACTACCCCAGGAGAAGAGCTGGCTGAGAGCATGGCTCAGCAGAGACAAACTACAGATGCTCTCTCAGATGACAAAGTTCTTCTTGCACTCTTCAGCAAAGTAAACAAAGATAACGGCTCTCTAAAATCTGCCATGTGTGTGTTTTCCTTGCGGCACATCAATGAAAAGATGGAAAAAAACCGGAACGATTGCTACACTAAAAAGAATACGAGCTCATTTTACAAACTTTTTGCAGTAGAAAACCCGTGTGCATCACATGGACTGGTAATATTAGTTCTAAAACTGATGTTTTAGAATCTGTGTTAGAATAAGTGGAAAATATACAACCGCATGGTTTTGGGTGGCTTGTGCTAAACTACAGTGAGATCAGATGACTGAAAACTCAATAGCTGGATTCACTATAGAAATGGAATGTGGTTGGTGGGTTGCAGAACAGGTCAAGCAAGAAGTGGCAAGATAGTCATAATTTTGAGTCTTTTAAAAAACATTTGATGTCTTCTGAAAGATTAATATTGGTTTCATAAATGCATTTCTTTTAAAGGGTTCCTCCTGCTATGGAAATTACTGAGTCAAATGCAGTGATTTTTTACACCCATGATCAGGTCCTGGATGATCACTATAGACAATTTTGGTCTCAGCCAACATACATGTAATGTTTTTAAATGGTATTAAGAATCTCGTAGGTGATATCTGGAGTTCAGTGTTGTTTCTCACTTGGATTTGAATTTTCAGATAACTGGAAATACACATTTCTTATATTCAGGTGGTGTTCATATTTTGCTCTGGCTCAAAATACTTCCATAGCATAATGGCCATCTTCCTTTTCTTTTTATGGCTTGTCATTACCTTGGCTATAAGATTTTTGGAGGGTACTGCTATGTCCCTCCAGATACTGTTCTTCAATTGATGACTGCGCCCCTGAGAGGCAGTTTTCAGCATCTCTGTTGACTTTATGATGTCTGTACCCACGCCACTCAAACTATTCCCAAACCCTACTTGTGCATGCCATTTGTTACTGCAAGCAACCCTAAACGGGGTTGAGGAGTTGAATCATCTTTAAAGTAACTCAGGCAGCTTTTAGGAGGATGTCTTAATTCCCCAACTGGAACAAGTTACACACTTGCATAAGCAGCTGTTTGAGTACAGCTTGAGAAGTGGTGCGCTGCAGTCTAGGGGTAGGAGTGAACAGCTGAAGAGATGGGGCATGGGAATACTTTATGTTGGTATTGACCCAGAATCCTTCCTCTCATGAAACCACAGCCCTCTCCTGCACAGTAGGTCACTAGCACTGATAAGAAGTCAAAAGAACACTCTTTGCTTCCAAACACCAGTGTTACTCACTGCAGTACCCTGCATCTGAGGTGAGCATAAAACATAAAAATCCTGAATGTGACAAGTGAAGTGGCCGTGGCATCTGGCAAAAAGGAAGTGTGGATTTCAGATGAGAAAGACAGTCTCATTACCAAATGTAGCAGGAGAGGCAAGTTGTGAATGAACTTCCTTCTGGTGGCACCCCCTGCAGCTCAGGATTAAAGCACAGTGAAGAGGGAATGTGTTGAAGTTCCCGAGATGGTTGCCAGTGGGTTGCTTTTTTATGGATAGCAGCAAATTAACAAACAAAACAGCATTAAAAAAACAGTCTCCAACACAAAATTGGTCAACCCAATCTATATGACATGTTCATTTTAATTAAACAGACTGGTTACTTTTTAAACTGTGATGCTATAATGAAATAGAAACAAAAAATTCTGTCTACCCATGTCTCCTGGAAAGTGAAAGCATTGAAGCAGTTTGCAATTAGCAGGCTGCTTTCTGATTGCTGCGTGTTGGCTGGGGGAAAATGGCCAGACAATCCATTTCTCTCTTTCTGCTCTTTTATGTCTGAGGGGTATTATACTGTCTGGTTATAGGGTTGCACTTCATTCTTAGCTAGGAATTAATGATCTGAATATTTAACATCGCTCTGTATTGCTATTCCTTATTAGAATGCAAGCAAAAATTTCCCCTGTGGCTCCGAACACTTGCCGTACCTTTTGGGAAGTAAGAATGGTGTTATAGAGAAGCCGGTGCTACAAAAAGAAGGGATGAATCTCACAGCCGTCACTGTGGCTGTGGAGAACGGGCATACCGTGGCCTTTCTGGGAACGTCAGATGGTAAAATTCTTAAGGTAACAAATCAGACTTAAAAGACAAACATGTTTAAAAGGTCACAAACTGTAGTGATAGCATACTTCCACTCTAAAAGTAAATGGGATTTATAAGATCGCATATCAGGAGCAAATTCCCTTTGGAGCTTGGTATTTTTAATTTCAAAGGAAAACCACATTATTTCTGATGTACCTCAGCTATCCGATACACAGGTTGAATTAGCATCACCTGGATGACACTTTTCCCGAAGGATTAGGTACCTACTGAGAGCCCTGTATAAACAGCCTTAGGTAATCTAACAGCTGCTCTAGCCTTATCTCTATTCAAGCCCATACTAGTTCAAAAGCAACTTTTCATTTTGTAATAATTCTGGCAATTCAGTGAATAGAGATGGCAATACAAAGCCCAAGCTGGAGCTCTGTTAAGTTCTGACTGTGTGGTGTAGGGCTCAAGGATTCATGTGTTTGTGGTCTTAAAATGTCAAGACTGCAATGCCAAACACCTTATTTTGCTTGAAGGAGAGTGATGGCCATGTGCCACTACATGGCTTGAAATTCCCATAAGGGAAGAAAACAAATTTGAACACCTTCAAGTGCAAAGACTTCGAGTTGAGAGTTTTAATTTTACAGTGCTGAAATAAATCAGTATTTACAAAAAAAAAGATACAAATATTAGCTCTTGTGAGCAGTGAGCAATTTCTTTTCATGTCTTTTATGCTTTCTTGCTGCTTTTGATGTCATATACTTCAAACTGAAATGTTTTTCCTAATGTGAATTTGTGAACTTGAGTAAACGTGGGATTTTCATTAATCATAGAATCATATAGGTTGGAAAAGTCTCTTAAGATCATCCAGTCCAACCATAAACCTAACACTGCCAAGTCCACCACTAAACCATGTCCCTAAGTGCCACATTTACACGTCTTTCAAATACCTCCGGGGATGGTGACTCAACCACTTCCCTAGGCGCCTGTTCTAGTGCTTCATAACCCTTTCAGTGAAGAAATTTTTCCTAACATCCAGTTTAAACCTCCACTGGCACAACCTGAGGCCATTTCCTCTCATCCTATTGCTTGTTACTTGGGAGAAGAGACCAACTCCCACCTCGCTACAACCTCCTTTCAGATTGTTGTAGAGAGCAATAAGATCTCCCCTGAGCATCCTTTTCTCCAGACTAAACAACCCCAGTTCCCTCAGCCGCTCCTCATAAGACCTGCTCTCCAGACCCTGCACCAGCTTCATTGCTCTTCTCTGGACACGCTCCAGCACCTCAATGTCTTTCTTGTACTGGGGGTCCCAAAACTGAAGACGGTATTCAAGGTGCAGCCTCACCAGTGCTGAATACAGGGACACGATCACTGCCCTGCTCCTGCTGGCCACACTATTCCTGATACAAGCCAGGATGCCGTTGGCCTTCCTGGCCACCTGGGCACACTGTTGGCTCATGTTCAGCTGGCTGTTGACCAACAACCCCAGGTCCTTTTCCACCACTCTTCTCCAAGCCTGTAGCGTTGCATGGGGTTGTTGTGACCCAAGTGCAGGGCCCAGCACTTGGCCTTGTTAAACCTCATACAATTGGCCTCAGCCCATCAATCCAGCCTGTCCAGACCCCTCTGCAGAGCCTTCCTACCCTCAAGCAGATTGACACTCCCACACAACTTGATGTCATCGTCAAACTTACTGAGGGTTCACTCGATCCCCTCATCCAGGTCACTGGTAAAGATATTAAACAGAACTGGCCCCAACACTGAGCCCTAGGGGACACCGCTTGGGACTGGCCACCAACTGGACTTAACTCTATTCACCACAACTCTCTGGGCTCGGCCATCCAGTCAGTTTTTTACCCAGGAAAGAGTACACCTGTCCAAGCCATGAGCAGCCAGCATCTCTAGGCGGATGCTGTGGGAGACAGTGTCAAAGACTTTACTAAAGTCCAGGTAGACAACATCCACAGCCTTTCCCTCATCCACTAGGCAGGTCACCTGGTCATAGAAGGAGATCATGATGGTCAGGCAGGACCTGCCTTTCATGAACCCATGCTGGCTGGGCCTGATCCCCTGGTTGTCCTGCATGTGCCACGTGATAGCACTCAAGATGATCTGCTCCATAACATTGCCCAGCACTGAGGTCAGGCTGAGTGGCCTGTAGTTCCCTGGATTCTCCTTCCGGCCCTTCTTGTAGATGGTTGTTCCATTTGCAAACCTCCAATCAAATGGAACCTCCCTGGTTAGCCAGGACTGCTGATAGGTGATTGAAAGTGGCTTGGTGAGCACTTCTGCCAGCTCCCTCAGTACCTTTGGGTGGATCCTATCTGCCCCCGTAGACTTGTGTGTGACTAAGTGCTGTGGCAGGTCACTAACCATTTCCCCTTGGATTATGGGGGCTTCATTCTGCTCCCTGTCCCTGTCTTCCAGCTCAGGGGGCTGGGTACCCTGAGAACAACTGGTCTTACTATTAAAGACTGAGGTAAAGAAGGCATTAAGTACCTCAGCCTTTTCCTCAGCCTTTGTCACTGTGTTTCTCCCCACACCCAATAAACGGTGGAGATTCTCCTTAGCCCTCCTTTTGTTGTTAATGTATTTATGGAAACATTTTTTATTGTCTTTTATGGTAGTAGCCAGATATAATGGTATTTGGGAAAAAAAGCAACATTAACCACCTTTCTTTCTTCCATGAAATAGGTGTTTCTGTCATCTACTGCAACTGAATACAGCTCTCTTACTATTGAACTAAACAAACCCATAAAGAATGACCTGGTTCTTGACCAAACCCAAGAAAATCTGTACGTGATGACCACAAACAAGGTAATGTGTCCTGCTTGCGTTAAGGACCAGGTCTGCTTTGACTTTCTCTGCAACTTTACCTGAGATTTGTATATTTGTCAGTTGTTCCTGGAAGTCGCCCCATTTGGTGGGGCTTCCCCCACTCTGTGTGTATGAAGACCTTTCTCAAGTCCAAGCTGATGGACTTGATTGTTGTGACTTGGAGAACTGTTATATCCTTGATGCTTAGTGATTGCGAGTGGGAAGTGAGTTCACCTCTAAAGTTCTCTTACAGTGTCCGTGAGAAGGATGAAGTTGAGATGTTTGGCACAAGCACACCACGGGGTCAGGCAGCCCTAGCGCTCAGTGTGGTGTCCATGGGGTACTGGTGGATGCTCTAGCTGCCATCAGTCCTTTTCAAAGGTACTTCAGGATTTAGGAATCTGGCGGCTGACATAATAGCATTTACACATCTGTAAAGCCACCAGGAATTTTCATGGGTCTTCCTGTGAAAAACTAAGAAGCAATGGAGAGAATTACAACTTTGGGAAACACTTTTGTTCAAGCTTCTGCTAGAACTGAGCAAGTACAGCAGGAAAGGTTGGACTTTGCTACAAAAGGCAAAGTTCTTCTAGGTTCCCCTTCTCTGTGCTGACAGGTGAGGCACAATGGAGGTTTTGTAAAGAAAGGAAGAAAAAAAAAGCAAGTAGGAGATGAGAAGTATGCCAGATTTCTCCTTCACCTCCAGCTGTAACCCTCTTCTGACACTTCTCTTTCTGGTGGCTGGAGCTGCCAGCCTCAAACGCGTGGTTCAGCAGCTCTCCAGGACAGGGTGGGTGACAGGCTGCGACCATCTGCAGCACTGACAGTGACATGGAATGGGACATGCTAAATGCTCCAGCAGCAGTAACACAGGGAGAATGAGGGGCGCTGTGAACAGAGAGTATTTGGGAAAAACAGTGAGAGAAGAATGTTCTTTGTCTGTTTTATAAAAGGATTAATATAAATTCCTGCTGCAGGAATGTTATATTATAGCTGAAGGTTTTCAGCCTAGAAGCCACATTGGAAAAAGTGCCAGATAAGCGACTAATACAGCATTTAATGATATGACAGTGTGTGAGAGAGGTTACTTCATTTTTTTGGGGTTTTTTTTGGAGTAGTTGATACTTCTTATTTGGTTTCTGTTCAGATTTGGAGCAGAACTCCAAATTTCAATGTTGTCCACAAAAGCCTGGGTGGTCTGGCACCCTGTTTGATAAGCTGGCACATTGCTTAAAAGCCCCAAGGTCCCCACCAGGCTATGGCATGAGCTGCTGAGCAGCATAAGGGGTGGCAGCAACCTTGAAGGAAGGCAAGTTTTCTGGTGACAGTCTGCTTAAACTGGCAGAATTTAGGAAGGCCACAGACAAATTTTTCAGAGAAAATTTGCAAAAAAATAATTCCATCTCTACAAAATGTTTAAATTTAGAAAGCAGCAAATTTCTGACAAGGAAAGGATTTCAGTTTAATCTTTTCTAAGTAGCTTTCATAGACACTGCAGATTCTGAATAATGCGAATAATAGTTTTCTTTTACAAAACCTGTTCAGCTTAAATATGAATAACTAAAGTTGGGAGCTCTGTAATGGCACTACATTACTGTCATCTCCGGGAGTTAATTACAATGAGCAGTCCCACCCACTTTTAGAAGCAGATAGACAGGAGGAGAATGGAGGCCTTCGAAGCTGTGAGAAACAAAGCAACGTAAGCGAGGGGAGAAGAATAAATGCTGAAACATGCACTTCTGGGTTAAGCATGGCTGGGAGTTGTGGGAATAGAGATATCAGAATCCTGTCCTGGGAGTTAGAATGGTTTAGAGTTATTTAAAGTAAGGTAAACAATAAAGGGCAGGCTAGCCGCGCTGATAGGCATGCTTACTGGTAATCTACCTGGCAGATGGAGCCTGCCTCAGCATTTGGAAATTAATTGCTTGGGCACTGTAAGCACTTGAGCAAAGTGGACGTGATGATGTGGTGGATGATAGACAACTTGAAGCAGCCTTTAAAAAGAAATCAGATTGAGAGAAATACAGGGAAGAATGATACAGAAGAGCCATAGTGAGAAATAAGCTCATGCTTTCCTGTTTCACTTCTCCTCCCCCTTCTCCTCCCAGCTTCTGCTGCTGTGTCAATAGCAGTGGGTGGCTTGGAGCAAATGCTTTCAAAAGTCAGCCCCCTCCTCCCCGCTCTGCTCCCAGAGCTTGAGCAGAAAGCAGGAGAAACCCCTTGCAGCTTCTTGGGGGACTTGGAAAGGAGCGTATCACCCCTGTCTTGCTCAAACTGGTTCGTTACAACTGAACATCACTGGTAGGATCCGATTCCTTATAGTATGTACCACATTGGGAGGAAAGCAGAGGCCTGTGGCAGTCACTTCCCATGATCATTAGCTTGTTTGCTTGTTTTAGCTTTTACCACTCTCTTTGATTAAGAGTGCCAATTAGAAGATCTCTAAAATTAGTTTCTCTGCATTTTGAAGCTGGTTGTAAACGGAGCTGCTATTTTTTTTTAAAACCATTAAGTTTTATGTAAACTTGCAGAGACAGCAATCTCTAGGGCTTGTTTCTGCCTGCCAGAATTATGAAATAAATACTTTGTCATAAAAAAGCCATTCACTGAGTATTAAATTACTCATGGTACCAGTTAGTGAAACAGAGCGCTAGTAACTCAGCTCCAGTTAGGTAAGAATCTGTGGAAGAAGACAAGGCTGAAAAGGTAAACCTCTGTATTAATAAATGCAAGAAAACTACCCAGTATTGACATTTTCCTTAACTGAGTCAGACTGAACTCTCTGAATGTGAAAGAAAAGGCCAAACTCAGATTTTCAAAGTAGCTTTGTAACTGCCAGTTGTTTTAAATGAGAGGATAAGGTAGAGAAAAGAAAGCTTACATGTCAGAGATACTGTTGCTAGAATTTTGCGCTCTTTAAAAGTAAAACGTAGTCATTGACAGGAAGATGTATGTCCCACTCTCCTCTTGCATCATTTCAGTAGCATAACTAAAAGGGATGTTTGTGTGCTGGCTCCTTTTTCCATGCACCAAAGAAAGACAAAATTGTTCATTCTCAGCACCAAAGGAAATCAAAACCAGAAGCCGTATATTTACTGAGGGACTGAGACATGAGAACTGATGATGCTCTTTTCCCTGCTGCTTCCTGTCATAATTATTTCCATTTTCTTTCATGAATGTATTGCATGGTGGAGGGTTATGCGTGGAGGAGTGCAGTAACCCCAAGCGCCTTGGCTCTCTCAGGCTTGCAAACTTTCTGAGATGCCTTCTGGCTAAAAGTGCCACTGACGGTTGGGTTTCCAAATGATTTAATCTCCGTGCTAGGTATATGGAAGGGAGGATATTCTGTTTAAAAAAATTATCTAGCCAGTATCAAGTTAGCCTTTAGAAAGTATCTGTCCTGCAGTAGCTGTTTCTTGAATTCAGAGAGTGGTTCATGCAGTTGCTGTTCTGCAGTGGCTGCTGTAATGCGGATTTCCAGAAGTAACGTAACTGGAGGGAGTGAAAAGCTCAATTTTTGGAGACTTGCACATGATTCTTTATTATAACAATGTCCTACTTTAATTTAGAGAGAGATTAGATAATATTGGAGAGAAAAAGAGCTGGAAAAGTGTGTAAGTTTGGACTTTGTTAAGGGGGGGATAACCACACTCTGGTTTTGTATGGATTTTCTTAAAATCAAACTGAGCTCTGATCATAATAATACAGGGTCAAGTCTTCTGCTGCCACAGGCAACAGCACTGTACAATCATGTCCACAAACATTCCTGTCTCCTTGTGCCTTCTTCAGATCCCTAACGGTTTGCCTTACTTTTGGTTCTTCAGGTGCATCGGCTACCTGTGCAAGACTGCCACAAATATTCGGACTGTGAGAAGTGTGCTCAGGCGAGGGATCCATACTGCGGCTGGTGCGTGAGAGAGGGCAGGTGAGAGCTGCGAGTGTTTTCTCAGGTGCAGGCAGTGGAATATCTCAAATTTGACACATGCTGTGGGTTAGTGCTCGGCGTAGCGATCCCAGCTCTGTGTATTCAGCCTTATGCTCCTGATAGTGATTTAATTTTATGATGCAGACACTGACATCAATCTTCTGTGTACACAAATAAGTCCCCATTGACTTCTGCAGATTTGATTAGTTTGGGAAAACGTATACTTTTCTGCTGGTACTGAAAATCAGTATACATCTTCTAACTGCATGTATTATCACTCTCTGAACTGTACAATCAAATGTTCTCCCAGAAATTAAGAGTGCTCCCTATTTAAAATTCAGAAAATATAGCATATATTTTAAGTAGAGCAGGAAATTGTAAAACAGAGCATAAAAGAAAAAACTGTTCATGTCTGAAATAAAGTATATAGCTCAAACACTGTTTTTATAGAAGTGTCATCTATCAAGACGTGTAGCTACACTGAACCCTCACCTAACTGCAGGAAAGCAGAAAGTGGCATTTGGCTGACTATCTGCAGAGGTTAACTGAATTAATATTCAAACATGTGTAAACTAGGACAGCACTGAACAGCTCTGGAATTTCTCTTCTTTGCACTCTTCATTGATTGGAGTAGTGAGAGGGAAGAGTGGTCCTGCAGCTCTCTTTTTGACTACTAAGTTAATTAACCCCTTGGCATGAGCGGTTGGGAATTCGTGATTCTAAGTACTTGCTGTTGGAACAAAGGGGCTATTTAATTATAATATGCAGATGAATTTCAGGCTTCTAGTTTCCTGTCTGAAAATGTGAACTATCACATTAAGTTACCTATCAGCCTGATGTGTAGCATAATATGGAGCACTGCAGAGAAACTTATGCGGTGCATGCAGGTTTATGTAATATACTGTAACTCCTCCAGCCTGGGTTTCAGTTGCTGCAGATGAAACCTAGGGATTTGTAATATACACCTCGAACTCCTCCTGGGCTGCTGGGAGTTGAAGGCCGTGTCATATATCATACAAAAGGCAATTTTCCCTAGATTTCCCTTCAGGTTTCTGATACGACCAGTGACCTCAGTATCTCAAAGCATTAATGGTCTCTGAGAAAAGGCAAACATGAATTTTTGCATTTGCTAGTATTTATTTCCAATGAGGGAAAAAAAGTGTATAATTTCTAATGTTTTTCTTATCTGCAGTTCTGTCTAATCATCACCCACAGCACTTAATACCACTTAATCACCATTCTGTGATTCCGTGAATAGTATGTTTAAGGATATGTTATATGAATACAGACTCTCTATGTAAATGATACCTTTAAGGATAGGGTTGACAGAACTGTGCAGCAACTGCACTGTGTTAAAGCCCCTGATGAGCTAATAGTCTTCTGCTACAACAGCCAGAGATCCTACAGCATCTTCTCCTAAACTTTGCACAGAATGGAAAGAATATGCATGACACTGTCCCCACACACACACTTCAACAAGCTTTTGTAGCCACATATGCAGCTTCTGCACTGCAGCATCTCTTCTTTCTGTCCTTCTTGTACACGAGCTGGGAAAATCTCACAATATTTTTGGTGAGGCTGCACAACTGCTGTTGTCTTCCCATGATGGTAACAGTGCCCTGGCAGAGAGAGGTCTTAAACAGTGGCAGAATTTAATGAAAACATTCACTATGAAAGTAACATTTCTACTGCTGTTTTCACAGGAGCTCTCCACAAGCCTGTGTGCCTCCAGCAATACTCCTCTATTGCATTTGTACTCTCATGCATCGGGTGTCTTTTTACTGGCAACACATAGCTGTCTGCCACTTGACCTGCAGAAAAACTAGACTGTGCCCACTCATTCAGGAGTTTGTTTTATATTACAATGAAGATTAATCAGCCTGGTCTTAGATGATAAGGCAATGGCTCCATTGACTGATGTCTCTTGTGCTAAATATTACTGCCTTTGTATGGGTTTGGGTTGTCTAATCCAAGGTAGTGTCCAAAATATTATAGGTATGTTTCCCCACTTGCTTTTGACATCTCAAACCATCAATACTCATTCCTCCACTTACTCTATTAAAAGTTCTCTAATAGCAACCTCAATAGTCAATATTAAAGCAAATTCCCCGTCATCTTGTGTTGTAATGTCAGCCTCTGATCGTGAAATTGTTGCATAGTTCAGAGAAAGCAGAGTCTAACTATAATATTGCTTAGGTTTGTTTTTTGTTCCTGTTTTGTCAGGTGCACAAAGAAGGCAGACTGTGGAACAGCTGATAAGGAGAACCACTGGCTGTGGAGTCCAAGTGGCACGTGCGTGACTATCATTAGTGCAGACCCTCTAAATATGAGTCGCAATGCTCCTGCAAAGGTATGACAAGAAAGTGCTTTCCCTACATGTTCTTAAAGCACTTTGATGTGACTACCAGGACAATGAATATCTGCATTTTTTTATGTACAGTGGTGACTATGAATAGGGTAATGTTTTGGGTATACTAGTCTCCAGTGTTTCTCACAGTGCTCTTTCTTGCCTGCTGTTTTTGCAGGTTGCAGTTCATGTTTTCTTCTAAGAATTGCTCTTTTTGACCTTCTCTGTAAACCAAAATGATGCACTAGTATGGATGATAAAGCACTTACACTTATCTGAATATTATTAAAGTGTTGCACAGTGTTGTATAACCCGTAAAAAGTAATTGATAGTGGAGATTTCATGCTGCCCTTCCAGCTTACTTGAGCATAAACTTAAGTCAGCAGCGAAGCCATAAGCTGTTGCTCTAAAATCAGCAGTGGATTTGCCTACACAGCGAAGTCTGGGTACACCGAGAAGGTAAATTCAGCATGTGAAATGACTCTGTGGCAACAAAACTGAGTGTTCAGAGTGTGACCACGGTGTCATAGCTTGCTCTAACTCCAAATGGAGCATGCCAGTGCAGACTGAGGGCTTCCTGGGGGTGCTCAGCAAGTAAAATCAGTAAAAAGGCTTTTATTCCCTCTTAATCAGAAAGAAAGAGACTTTAATTCAAGTCAGTTTAATTCCATTCCTAAACGATGTAAATAACATTGTGTTAAGGCCATTTCTATGTTGAATAAAAATGTTAGTAGAGTGTAAGTAGTCCACATAAAATCCACACCTTCTCTTAGTTCATATCTGGTCAACTTGCATTGACAAGTCTCTGGTGTCGCACATCAGCATCTGAGGCCAAAATACCTAAAAACCAAAACCAAACCCAACTTCAGATGAACGTTTACATGCTGCCTGTACCATCACTAATGCTGCTGTCTCCTCATGATTCCTTTACTCACCAAAATACATTGCAGCTCATAACACAGTGGACCCATTTCGGTGTGAAAGGGATGACTATCGTTTCTACTGGCAATACAAAATGGAAAAAGTTAAACTGTATAATTAATACACCTGAAGCATTAAATCAAGTACAGCATCCAAAATTTCATTTCAATTTTTTCCTTTCCTTGCTAAGTTTTCCCATTTTATTTTGCTTTTAGTTTCTCACATGCACTCTATTGATAATTTCCTTGAGAAGGTTAAGATCTTACCATCACTCTTTCAGAAATCCTTTTTCAGCAGTAATGGTAGATCTCAATGGGTTTCTTGAGTCTTGAGGAAGCCACTTTTCTGTTCAGCCCTTTCAAACACCAGCTTTTCCAGCCCATCCAGCCTTGGTTTCATTATTCACTAGTAACACCTAAGGTTAATGTAATTTTAATTAAGTTTGTCAGGATTTAAGTGCTAACCACTCTGTTTACTGGTGCTAAACTGGATGCTGAGGACAAGAATAAAAGGTTTTGGGTGTGCAGACATTTTTGTTCTGGTCTAATGCATTGACAGGACAAGAGGCTTTTGTACCAGTCTAATTCAACATAGACCCAGCCTGGAAAATTGGTAAAGGTATAAGAAGAAAAGATTAGCAGATGGGAAGAAATAAAAATTGAAAAGGAGAATGATCTTCTGTGATACTAGCCAAAATAGCACCACTGGCCAAAAAAAAAGAGCAGTTGAAATTCTCCAGCCATAAATCTTACTGCGTCTTGGTTTGTTTCTTTCAAATATTTTACCCTTTTTAAATTTTGCTTCCAGGTGGAACTGACTGTAAGTCCATTGCCAACTTTGACTGAGAGTGACCAGGTTTTGTGTACATTTGGTGAAAAAACCCAGTATGCTCAAATAAAAGAAGGGGTTATTGTCTGTGATCCACCCAATACGATTCCTCCAACACCAAAAGGTCAAGGTAAAGAAATATTGCTACCCTCCATGCATAATAAGAGGAAAGAATATAGCCTGCTACTTAAAATGTGGTGCTCTCATATGAGCTGCATACAAGTTTTTTTTCCTCTTCCAGTCTCTTTCCCCAAATAGTGTGTTGCTGAACTTTGTCCGTTCAAACATTTGGGGAAAAAAAAAAAAGTTTGCTCAAACTTTTTCCATTGCTGTATTTACAAGCTGTCGCATTCCCAGTGTTTCTACCAGGAACCTGAAACAAGAGCTTGGCAGAGGCTTAGACATGGAGCCAGAGAGGTGCTATTCTGTGTCCCAAACAAACAAAACCCAGCTTCTCTAATCTTGCCCTAACCACTCCGAGTTGCAGGGCCAGAATAGCCACATATGCACTTCAGATGTGAAGTGTTTCATCTCTGATGTCTTAGTTTTGCTCTAGTAGCTGTAGTTCAGTGGCTTGTTTTCTGGTCCACGTCACAAGGCTGTCCTTTCTCTCTTAAAGCCTTCTGCCTCTTCTACTATGTGCCCTCCAGCTTCTGCAATAGTCAGTCCAGTGGAAAAATATGTGATCATATAATTAAAGGTTGTATCATTGTTCTGAAACACTGATTATATGCTTAAGGTCTGTTGCCAACCGTAATTCTTGTGCTATTTCCTAGATAGTGCTTTATTCATGCTTTAAGTTCATACATCTTGATGCATAAATACATGGAATAAAACTAGTTACACAGCACTGTTTATGTATGAAGTTTTAAAAACAAAAAGAAAGGAAAAAAAAAAAAAACCCAATTAAAAAAAACAGGTGCTCTTGCAGCCTGCAGAGGTACCCCTGAGGATAACCCTTTTATATGTGTCACGACAGCCATAAACTGTCAGAGCAGTACTTGGAAGCACTTTTCAAGATAAGTTTCAATTCTCTTAAGGCTGAAACCGTTCAAAATCCAGTCTTAGTTGCAGGAAGAGTAATGATGTCAAAATCTCACTCTTAAGCTTTAAACTCTCTGGGGTGTGTCTCAGTATCAAATTATGCTAAGTGTTGAACTGGCTAACTGTTTAGGTTGGTTCACATTCCCTAAATATTTTGTAAAGCAGGACATAAAGCAACCAGGTTGATAAACATGACATCTTGATATCTTCCAGCATAAAATGTGAGACTAGAAGCCTGTCAGGGATGGCATTAAAGTAACTAAGTCACCTAGAAATAATATGCTTCTCTGAGTTGGTTGGACAGGGATCCATCTGAAAGGATGTTCAAAAGTAATATAAAGATGCTCAGAAGCTTGGCAGACACTTCAGCAGAAGGCAGACAGTTATGAACACAGACAGTGCTTCCTGGCACCATGTGACAAAAAGTCCTGAGCCATCCATTTACTGTTAAGAAACCCTACTGAGTTTGGAAAAGTCTGGGTTACTTTAGTTGTGGTTGGTTCCGAAAGGAATAGGACATTTCTAGATACTTTCTCACAGTCCCATTGTTAGGAAATCTTCTGGCATTCCTACCAGTCTGGAATAATCAAGGGGGCCCAGTGCAGGCAAAGGTGACTTCCAGCCAAGCAGCTTCTTTGAAGAACCTGTTCAAGGAAAGCAGAGGTTGAAATTGCCCGATAGATTGTGAAGTAGCTTGTCATAAGGACTTAATGATTTCTGCAAAAGGTATTTCAAACAGCTGTGCTAAGGAAAGCATCCGTTTCTCAAGATAAATTTTCCACTCTTAGTTCAGTAATGATCCAGACAAGAAGTACATTTGTGGAGAGATCACGTACAGCAAACTGAAGATCACAAGTGCCTGTGGTAACTTAGTGTTGCAGGCACTGTTGGACATTAACCACAAAGATCACTTGCTTTAATTCACATGACAATGACAGTTTTAATCCACAAATGGAACAAGTAATTTTACATGCAGACATTCATATTTAAGAAAATGTTTTATTTAAAATGACTGTTCTCGTGCCAGTTTTCGTCTGTGTTCAATTATCTCCTTATTCAGTTTTCCTTATTCTTCTAGACTCTTTAAAATTCTAGCATGATGATAGCAGTGCTGAGAAACACTTCCATAAAACAAAGCTATTCTATAATTTTGCTTCTTCCCTTTATTCCATCTCTGCTTTTCTTCTGACAAGCAGGTGCTGAAAAATTTGCAAAGCTTAAAAAGACAAAACAGAGATTATAGATCTGAAGTATAACAGGTCATGAGATCCAGAGTGTCAACAGCATAGTTAAATATTTGCTTATGTCCCGTAAAATAATAAAAGTATTATCATTGTATCATTCAGCTCAAGAGCTAAAAAATTCAGCAACCACTTAGATAATTTTTTTTCTTTTGTGATAGATCATGTTTCAGTTCCACTTCAGTTAACCTTTGAAAAGAACAAGATATTTTTTGCGTCACATACTTACCCTTTTTATGACTGTGGAGAAGCAAAGAATCTTTTTGAAAATCAGCCGTAAGTATTTCAGCTTCTTAACTTAGGTGTTTAGATCCTGTAGCACGGTGTTTCAGGTAACTGGCAGCTGAGTTACTCAATCATTTCGTAATTAAACCTTTGGCAGTCTCAAAATTTGCCAGCGTCCAAATCCTTTTTCTTACATTTTAACGGAGTTGAAAAATGGTTGAAGGGCACCAGGTGAGACGGTAACATAAACCACATGGAATGGGAATATTCATGGCACGTATAATTAAAGGCCAGTTCATTGGATTGCTATTGCAGGTGAGCTCCGTGGACACCTGCTTACCTACCTGTTCCCTCAAACGTTAGGTTGGTGCTTTGGGTTGCAGAACATTCAAATAGGACAATCAAAGCTGACTCTGCCCCCATTGTCTGCCCTGCTCGAGATGTTGCTGCCCCAGGGCAGTCGCAGCCAACCCAAACCCCACTTAATTCCATCTTGTGTATGAAGGTCGAGCAAGATCATTTCCAGTCCTGTCAGACTTGATCTCAAAGTTTGTGCAAGATGCTGTGGATTTCTGATCCTTGTTCAAATATTTAAGGGAGAAAATAGCTTTTTGGGGTTCTTGAACTTTTCTTACTATGAAGCTTTCAGCTTAATATAGTAAGGACACTGTAACAGATTGATCTACCCTCCATGAATAAAGATGGAATTTCATTTACTTTTTTTGTCAATGGGGGAAAAAGCCTGACAGTTTGTCATGACTATCATGTTATATTTGTAGATGCTATTCCTGTGCAAGCAATAGATGGAATTGCCAGTGGGACTGGAAGAGAGATATCTGTGAAGAGTCCTCTTCAGTACAGGATGTGATTAAACAAAATATGGTAATGTTTAAAAATAAGATTATTAGGCTTTTATTAGAACACTTCAATATTTTCTTTGCTTTTTCTCCCATATCAGTTGGCTTAATTAGGGATTTAAAAATTATTCTAAAGTGAACTCCAGAAGTGTAAGATATTTTTTTTTCAGTGACAGTGCGGGGGTGGGAATTTAAGGGTGTGATTGAGGAGGGGCAGTGAGACTGAATAACTCCTGAATGGATATTTTTGTTCCTTTTACTATTTTGCTTCAATGGGAGGAACAAGATTTCAAGGCTGGGAAAGATAATCACCCACAGCTTTGACATATGCTGCAGTCATTTTTAGCATGTCTAATTTGAAAGGGTGTAATCAAATCTGTCACTGTATTTTAAGCATGGAGTTTTTCAGAACAAGCATTCCATTGTCCGAAGGCCATTGGAGCTTGTTGTGATAAGACTTTTTGTTTGGAATAATGTATAAAATGTTTCTCTCCCCAGGAAGAAGAATGCCCACAGTTTCTAAACCCTAACCCTCCAATAATACCTGTGGAGTACGCAACAAAGGTGGATTTTGAGGGAAGACATCTAGATTATTATAAGGTAAGCAGATTAATTCAAAGCTAGCTGTCATTTGAATTCCACTTAAACTGCAGTCACACCCCTAAACTAAAGCATTAGTTTGTGTTCCTTCGAGATCCTGCTCATAATTGTTTTTAAAGAAGGAAAAGAGCTACACGTTCAGGTTTGATATAATATTGGTTACTGTGGCAGAGTAATCACCAAAACGGAATCAGAGCTGGACAATATATTTTAACTACTAGATGTGGGGTTTTTATTAAAGAATGTAAGCTGGACCTACTGAAACACTGACAATTATTTTTCATCGCATAAAATGAGAGGAGACTTAGGAATTGTGAATGTTTCATATCTTTTTTCTAATTAAATACTTGCTTTTTTTTGTTCTAGAATGACATCATTCGATGTGCTTAATTCAGTTTTCACTTTTCAAACAAAAAAAAATGCACTCAGAAATTAAATGTTTCTTACAATCTTTTGCTTTTCTTGTGTGTGTGTGACCATCAAGCGTGAAGATCAGGTATTTTCTCATCTGTAGCAAAGGCTTCTCTTTCTTACTATTTCTCACTATTCCAGAAAGTAAATAACAAAGCTTCTAAGAAGCCAGAGTTTGACTCAAAGCTTTTAATTGTTTTATAACATAGACAATGCATAAAATGTTATTGTTAGTTTGATAAAAATGAAGTTTTAAAACCACTTCTTAGTTCTTAATTTTGTTCTTAGTTTCTATTGTTTGTTTCTGTGTTGTCTTTGTGTAAATGGAATTGATGATAGATATACTGGAGATTGCATCGATTGCTTAAACTACCGGCCATCTATCAAGGGAGAGAAGGCTCTTGGTTTTTGAGGGTTTTTTTTTTCTTTGCCAAACTGAAGTACTGTATAGCTTACAAAGTCCTTCTATCACCTCTGCTACACCTGCCAAGGGATGGAAAAGGGTAAACAGGCCTGGAGAGTAACAATGTAAGAAGGGTATTCAGAGAAGGGTAAAAAGTAATCTGTAAGCAATACAGTCATATGAAGACCATGCTGTGTAACACTACACTATACGTACATCAAGACCATGCTATACAAACATATGTTTGTATCAAATTTAGATTTTATATATTATTATAGAAATTTTATAAGATTTTATAACAATATATAAAATTTAAATTTTACACAAACATATGATGTATATTATATAATATAAAACTTATATGTTTGAAAATAAACATTTTTGCTTGAAGACCTTATAATATATATAAACAAAGAAAGGCAATTTGGTGAATTTGATCTGTTCTCCGAGATGCCGGGAGATGCTGGTCCCTGGTAAGATGTCTGGCTGTGTGCAAGACGTGGGACACAACACTTGACCTAAAGGCCACAGTTCTCTTTGCCAAAAATGGAAAAGTGTTCCAGAGAATTTATTCACATTTCTTTTAACATTGTGAAGATCTGGGTTTTTTGGACAAGAGGAAAATCCTTCCCTGCTCCCTTGATACAAGTGGAAGAGCCCATTCTCTCTCAAGAACAAATTCAGGGCAGATGTATAATCTAGATGCGCTGAATTTTGACTTCTAGAGGACTGTTCTCCTCCAAGGAGGAGAAACAGCAGCAGAAACCCAAAAACGCCTTCATCTAGTTTATCATTCTGCGAATAAGCACTTTAATCTTTCTGAACTACTAGTAGAGAAAAGGGAGTGAAAATGCTTCTGCCCTTTTTTTTTTTCCTGTGAGGTGTCAATTACATCTAACAATGGCAGACACATCCTGTGGATTGAATGCTTTGTCATGGGTAGCAGTGTTTAACAGTTTGCCTACAGATGAGTCCTAGTGTGCACTTATTTAACTTGGAACTGGGAAGGCTTACACGGAATTCAAGGCTTTGTAAGAAGTAAGATGAATGCATAGGCCCTAGGCTGGAAAGATGCTGGAGAGCAATGAGTGTCAAATGATGTCAGAATAACTTTTCTTAGGTGAGAGCCTTGTGGGAACATCATCTCTGGCATGGGAGCAGCCCCATATATCCTGGTACAGAGGTGCATTTTAAGCCAAAATAATAGTGCCAGGACTTGAATAGGCACACACAGTGACTACAGCTGTATACGCAGACCTCTAAGTATATGTGAAAAAAACCAAATAAGGCATGAAATAGTTGTAATTGTACAGGTACTCATGCCTGTGGGGTCATGCTATCTGAAGCAATAACTTTGGTTACTGAAAGTTCATTTGAGTAAGGGCACAACTTACACTCAGCCTTTGGTAAACATCTCATGGAGGGCAGAGTGACTCAGGAGAAGCCATGGATGGATATTTTGTAGGGTTGGCCAGCAGCCCAAAGGCAAAATAGCATGTGGCTTCTCATGTGGAACAATTTTGCCACAGGATATGCTGGGCGTTACAGTGTGTTTGGAGGTAGCAGTCAGGCAGCTACGAGTACATTTAAGGTCTTTATAGAAGGAACATTGGTATATATCCATTTTCCTCGCCTAAATTCTTGCTTAGAATAAATTGATCAGCAAGAATGAATGTTCTGTTGTCACTTTGAACTACTAGCTCTATTATCTTGGTTTAATCTGTGCTTTGCTTTAAAGGGTGATGCACAACCTACCTAATCATGGGTGACTAAGTGTACTAGCCAATAGCAAGCATATAAGCATCTCTGTTTCTAGGTGGAGATTAGCAGTGAAGTTTTGGGCTTAGCCAGTGAGTAGGAATGTGGACAGCTTTTAAAACTGCTATTGCAGAAGTGAGGGTGGAAGAATAAGCTCACGTTTTGTACGTGCCTCTTAACTTGTGAACACTTAGAGTACAATGAATAAATCTCCTGAGGGCTTCCGCTGGAGGGAAATAGACTAAAAGAGGAGAAGCTGTTGGGTGTTTTTCTCCCCCTCCTTCTGTGAAATAATTTCAGTAGGAAGAATTAAATACAAGCTGTCTTCATTGTCTTGGGAATAGCCTCCTCCAGGACAAGCGGGTGAGAGGAGAGTTTAGTACTGATCAGTCATATTACATGCAACTTCTGAGAGGCATTCTCCAGCTAAGTCCTTGAAAGATTGGCACAGTAGAAGAGACAGATGTACTGGCATCAAGATAAGCTTATTAGTCCTCCAAAGATTTTCATTAAAAGTAATTTCCCATTTGGATTTGTCTTTGTCATGTGTGTCTGATGTGTAACCCACTTCCCAGTGTCTCTTCTTGCACCCAGACTGCTGAATGGGAGCTTTGCGGCCTTCTGCTCGAGAGCCTGGTATAGCAACTCCTGATTTCAGTTTGCTCCAGGTGGCAGCTGTCACACACACCGAAGCTCCTCTCCTCTCCCAACGCCTTCTGTTAAATGTGTGGGAAAGCCTTACACAGCAGCAGCAGAATTTGAACACTTTTGAAAAATACATGATATATTGAAATGTAGAGTAGGGAAAGTGAGGCAGCATTCCTCAGAAAAGAGATTTGTAAGGTGCTTTAAAACTTGGTGTGTGTAGATGTTTTCTGTAAAAAAGAATGGGCTGTAAAACTTTCAGAAAAGGCTTTTCAGAGCTCAGACAGTAGCTTATTTTCTATATGCAGCTTCTGAGAAGGACAAAGTAAAAGGTCTGTTCCCCTCTATAACATAAATCTTCCAGAGACTGGAGTCAGGCCCTTTACCTAGTTAAAGCGTGTGCTCATCCTCAGCCTCAAACCATGGTGGGCTCTTGTGTCTGTTACCCAGCCCGTTACAGTAAAGGTGCAATAGGAAAGGTTTCCACTGCACTAATTAGATAAACCTAGTGGCCCATGAGTTACCAGTGATTCCAGCATTGAAGAAGTAGCTACAAATAAATATGATAAGATCCTCATAAATGAGGCTTAAATGACAGCAGGACACAACTTCCTAACCCTGGGAGCAGGAAAGAGGAATCAAGCAACCATTATTTTTTTGCTGTGTACTCCAAGACTCAAGCAGTTCTGGACAAAAGCAGGGACTAGTCCTTTACATCCACAGAAGGCATCAAAGTGAAGTTCTTATGAAGTTCAACAAGGCCAAGTTCAAGGTCCTGCACCTGGGTTGGGGCAATCCCCAATATCAATACCAACAATATCAGGTTGGGGGCTGAATGGGTTGAGAGTAGCCCCACGGAGAAGAACTTGGGGATACTTGTGGATGAGAAATTAGATATGAGCCAGCAACGTGCACTTGCAGCCTAGAAAGCCAATTGTATCCAGGGCTGTGTAAAAAGAAGCATGGCCAGCAGGTCAAGGCAGGTGACTCTGCCCTTCAACTCCTCTCTGGTGAGACCCCACCTGCAGTACTGCGTCCAGCTCTGGAGTCCTCAGTATAGGAAATATATGGACCTGTTGGAGCAGGACCAGAGGAGGGCCATGAAAATGATCAGAGGGATGGAACATCTCTCCTATGAGGAAAAGCTGAGAGAGTTTGGGTTCTTCAGCCTGGAGAAGAGAAGGCTCCGAGGAGACCCTTTTGTGGCCTTTCAATATATAAAGGGGGCTTGTAAGAAAGATGGAGAGAGACTTTTTACCAAGGCCTGTAGTGACAGGGCAAGGGGGCAGTGGTTTTAAACTGAAAAAGGTATGTTTAGATTGGATATAAGGAAGAAATTTTTTTATGATGAGAGTGGTGAGACACTGGAACAGGTTGCCCAGAGAAGCTGTGGATGCGCCATCATTGGAAGTGTTCAAGGTCAGGTTGGATGGGGCTTTGAGCAACCTGATCTAGGGAAAGATGGCCCTGCCCATGGCAAGGGGGTTGGTCTAGATGATCTTTGAAGGTCCCTTCAAACCAAGGTATTCTATGATTCTAAAAAGGTGAAATTGGTCTTGTCCCCGAGTGGGCTCTGATTTCATAAGTCTTTACCAACAATACTGTCTGAAAATATCCTTGCTATTTATTTCTTTCTCTGGTTCTTCTGGCAAAGCTGTTTGCACAGCTGTGCTGTGGGGCAGAGCAGGAGAATGACCCAGCACAGAAACAGTGTCATGGGGTGATGTGTTTGGTGTTTTGCCAGCGCGGTGCAGCGCAGGTCAGTATGTGCTGCAGCCTAAAGGCAGGAATGAATGGATTTAGGGTCTAGGGAGAAGAGAGGGGGAAGAAGGTGTCTAGGAGGCAGGAATACCCTTAAGCTGGTGCTGCCATTAAAGACTGTCCTGTGAAAACACAGCTGGAATCATGGTGAGGCAGGAGAAACAAAGCCAGCAAGGTCTGAGAGATGTTCATTCTGGTTTCCCGTGTAATTCTTGCATTCCTGCTCCACCCAGGATCCCTACAGAGAAAACCTTAAAGGGCAGAACTCACACAGCTCTGTTAATAGCACATCTGATGTGTGAAGCCATCCAGTATTCACATCTCTTGGCTTTTTCTTAGTGTTCCCTGAAATGGAGTGCTAGATATGTTCTTGCTTTATTTGTAGTGCTCTAGTGCTTCCACCTTTAACGATAATGTTGGAAGGGTGCAGCAAAGCAGCAGATTGTGCTGGCTCAGTGTTTCACTAGCTTTGTTTTCAGAAGATGACTTTAACTGGTTAGCCTTCTCCATTTGGTCTTACTACTTCCAGTGCTGAACAGGGTATTGCCCAGTGATACTTTATTACGCTTGGTGATGCTGAACAAATTTTAAGCTGAACTTTTCTCTTCCGCAGAATAAAAAATTTGTGGTTGAAAACAGCCAATTTGCATTCAAAGCTGCTGTTGATGAATCAGAACAAGGACAATATTCATTCATGAGTGAAAAGGTAAATGCAAAAGTATGATTCACCTACCAAGTATATACAGTTCTTATAGTTCCGGTGTCCACGTGTGTGCAGAAATATAGGGGTAATATTGGTTTCCCTCAGAGAAGAAAGTCACCTCTGATGGAGATTCTCCTTTGGCAGTAGCAGTCAAAGGCAGCAGCTTTGGCTCAGAGCTGCTGGGGTCTCCCCTCAAAGCCCTCGATCCTTCTCCTTGATTTCTCTATCTCTGCAATCCATGGATGCATTGAACTGTCCCTGGAGGAATTTAGGACCATTCCTGTTTTATTCTTCACTTTTTATGCAATCTGTTGAAATATTTGAGGATAGAAGATGAGAATTTCAGAGCTCTCCCTCTCCAATTCATTATCTTTCCCATTTTACATCTGTAAAAATGGGAATGGTAACAGTATGTTGTTGTTTGGCTACTTACTGGCTATGCTTCTTTCACTCTGGTTTATTTTACAGACAAAGGAAAAAATATTCAAAAAACTAGTCTGTTTACCGAGGTCAAATTTGGACTCACAAATGTTATGCTGACTTTAACCTTTATGTCTTATAAGCTTACTAAGAGAGTAGTTTTGAGAACTAATTAGCATTTATGCAGCATTTGAGCCTAGGACAAAGCATTTGCTTTATCAAGCCATTGTATTTTTCTTTGCTCTTTTTCTTTCCCACCGGTTGTTATTGCTGCTGTCTTTCAGCCTGAGCAGAAGCTCATGTCTTGGAGCATGTGAACCTTGTGCTTTGGCTATAACGAGGGGGTTGCACTGCAAAAGATGCAAGAGATTTCCCCTCCATGTGGTGCGAGTCTGCCGTGTCCACAGAAGTAATGGGGCCAGATGGTGTGGGAAGGGAGAACTCAGCAGGATCAGCAGCTACACTTACTGAATCTGAACAGTACCTTTGCTGCTTGGATACTTATAACCAAATATAAATTAAATTAATGAAAAGGGGGTATTCAGATATTGCTGTCCCTTGATACTTGAAAATTCAGACTGTGAAGGATTAGGTTCATTAAAACATTTTTCTATAGATGTATTTGGCCAAGGTGAAAAAAAGACCATAAGGTTTGGGATAGTTTTTAAAACCTTCACAGCTCTGATCATTGAGAATCATAGAAAATGCATGAAATTAACCTTGCTAAATGAAGGTATAAATATCTCTATTGTGTCATCTTTTCCAGCTCTCCTATAGTGCAAATGAAACCATACAACTTAACTTATCCATAAAAACAGGTATGGTCAAGATTGACAGCAAACTGATGGGTAAGTATGAAATATGGGATTAAAGGGAGGTTAATTACAGTAAACAGAAATCTATTCCTTCACAATTTGGAGTCATGTGAATAATAATGTTACCTTTGTAGGTTTTACTGGTTTAGGTGAAACAATTGAATCTGAGAGATTGGAAGTTATTAATACTAAACTCATGAATTAAACATCAGTGTTGTATGTATTAAAGACTGTTTTAAATATGCTACCATTATTTTCAAGTTTACTTCTCCTGTGAAGAGCAATCTTAATAGCAAAGCTTCACAGTTCAAACCTACTTAAGTAGTTTGATTTATTTTTTTTCAATGGCCATTTCCCCTTCCCCAATGAACTTGCCCCCTCCAATAGCGGGAAGGAGATCCTTCTCACTGCCGCTCATATGGACTTCACCTGAAATATCAACTTTCAGCTGGGTCTCGGACAGGTTCTGCAGTCTTTACATCTGCTGGTGATCAGCAATACACAGAAACATTCAGTGTGCTTTCAGCTGATTATTCATTAATTTCTATGGCAACAGAAAATATATTTTTATAGCATAAAGACTTGATCTCTGATATAAATTGCTTATTTCTAGATTTTTATTTATTTCAATGTACAGCGATGAAGCAATTATGTCTGTGAACCTAGTCCTGAGTTGAGGTGAGGAAGCTCCATCAGAATCAGTGGAGCAGTGTCTGGGAGCTGGGACACACCTTACACTCCTTTGGAGTGAAGTTTAAGGCATAATCTTGCAAAAACTGCGAGGCAACACACTTGTTACTTGTGTGATGAGTCAGCGTCAGGAAAATTAATACTGCCCACAAGTAATTTCCCCTGCAAATTAAATCTTCAGACCATATTTTTCCATCTGTACAATATTTAAATTTATTCCCTTTCTTATTGGCAGCATAGAAATATGTTTTTAGAATATATTCCCTATGGCTCTGTGTGCAATGTTGAAAGCACTTAAAAGAGGACCTGGCATGAATTTTACGGGGAGGTCATATTACAATCTCACACTGTCTTAATTTCCATTCCAAAGGCTGTGGTGTTTAAAACTGCAGAATTTTGACCAAATATTCCCAACATCTTTTTTTTCTCAGTCTGGGAAAAACATAGAAAATAGAAGTAGCTAAATTATTAAAGAAATGTTATCATTCAAATTGAAATATAGAATCCTTCCAAGGGGGGAATTTAAAAATTATCAACAAATGTCTCTTTTTATTATAGAAGGCATTTTTTTAATCCAAATTCTCTCCTGCTTTTAAATTTCCTTGCCAAATGAAATCCGGAGCGTAATGTTTTTTATGCATCTTGAAAAGGATTGGCTTTGGGTATATGCTTGCTGCTGAGAAACACCTTTGAACCTGCCAGTGAAAGAACCCTTTCTTTGTATAACACTTTGTGAATACTAAGTTACGATAGCATTTTTACATCTCAAGCCATCAGGGGTTCTGGACAGTATGAAATCCAATATATCCCTTTTATCCTTTGTCCTTTTTATCAATGATTTCACAGCTGGTATCTCAAGGTGATGGATAAGAGTCTGATTCTAATGAGTGGCTTGCTGCTGGTACATTTAATGAGCTGATCAGTGAACAGGGGGAGTGTTTAATGCTTTAAGGCCATAGCTTTCTCTGCTGCATTTATGCAACTGGATGTGAGGCATGTCAAGACATTGCAGTGCTGACATTCTTTACTGAGGGATGGGATGAAAATCCCTGTCCAGCCAATGCAGGATAACAAAGTAATTCAGTAAGCATATTCCCATGCTGTATCAGGTGGCCATGTGGCGGTGTGGGTGGGAAATGCAGGGTTTAGGAAGGCAAGGTGAAGATTTGTTTAACAATATTACCTGCTCAAGTCCCTGTGCAGTAGCAGCCTTTCAGAGTGCTGGATTAAGAAAGCAGTCTGGTTCCTGCGAAAGCAATTTGCAGCATAGACATGAGGAAACTTTTCTTTGCTGCTGCCTGCACCATCTCTTCTGCTTATAAAAGCAAACAGGGCTGTCAGTCTGGTGCTTTTCCCCAGCACTGCTTTCACATCCAACGTATAGAGTGAATAGTTAACACACAAGCTATTGAAAATATTGCTTGGGTTATATTTCTTGCTCAGTGACTTCTGTATTGATGTGCTCAGTATATGAAGCAAATGATGCTACTCTTGCTTTGTGCTCATCGATTCCTTGAGAATTCAAGATCGGGGTTGGATCAAATGGATGCTCTTTCTCATTGATTTGTTCTTACAAATGCCAAAGTCCCTTGGCTTTGCGTACACCTCCAGTGATGTCTCGACTGAGTTTGTGGTGGTAGAGCTACTTGAAATCAAGTGGATATGCTGATTAGATGTAAGAAGGGTTAAAACCAGCCTTCATCGTTCCATTAACTCTTCAGTTAAGGGAAGGAATAAAAATGTGTTATTCTACTAGACTAGCTGTGAAACTGAATGCGGAGGTTTTTAAATATGCATCATTTAGAGAAAAACTGCCCTTATGAGGTTGTATGCTCTCATGCAAGTGGCAGAGAGGCTGTAGCCAAGTTTTGGGCATCTGTATTATTGTTCATGCCTGGCAGGGGAATAAGGGCATTGCTGAAAAATAATGGAAAACCAGCATTCTCATTTTACTTTTTCATTTCAGTAGGAATCTGACATGGTAGCCTCTTGGAATTAGATTTAAAAAGCTACTGCTGCTGCTGTTATCTAGGAAGACATCAAGCGCATTGAAATGTTAGTGACTGGAGGGTGCTTTTGCTGCTGTCCTTCCTAGAGTCATACTCCTCTAAGAATAAAAGCTTTCTTTAAATAGACATTTTTGATGGCCTTTACCGTATGCAGTCTCAGAGGGATTTGTCCTAGGCTCTCTTGCCCGCATCTGATCACCTCTGTTTACTTCGCTTTCCTTCTTGCATCTTTAAGGATAAAACTCCTCTGAAAAAAACCCAACGTCATAAAGGGTACCATTTCTTGAGACTTAATCAGCACATAAAACAGCTTATCACTACTAGAAAGGGGAGATGTTGAGTCTCTGTCTTGTACTCCCCACTCCCATCTGTGAGCGTATTTAACTCTTGAAAGAGCACAGGAGGAAACCTGGATAGTTTTCTGCTCTTCTGGGAGGTTAAGTTGATTTACAAGAAGAGTCAACAAGTGCCAGAGCCTCAGTGGCAGAGGGTGAGGTCGTGTGGCCAGAAAAAAGGAGAAGCCAAAAATAGAGAGAAGCAGGAATGAAGGGAAGGAGCAGAAAAGGAGGGAGCAAGAATTTCCCCTCTTTATGATAATCGACTCACCTTCCCAGGGAAGCACAACACTCACAAGCTGAGTAATCTGTGCAATTTGCATGCTTCCCCTAGAGAAATGTGTGGCATCTTTTCAGTCTGTTTTCTTCTGGGCTTGCTCTCAAGTGCATCTCCAAATGTTTTCTTGCAAGCCCAGGCTTTCCTTATGGTGCTGAACCACCCAGCTATGGCTCAAGGTTTTGCATCTTTTTGAGGAAATTAATTTTGTTCAGTGACTGTGCATCATGCTACAGATTGATGGGGGCCAAAACAAGCTTAGCGTCTGGGACAGTTGGTGCGTGGTTCATCAGTAAGAGAGGCATGACTGCCAGACCTGATTTCTTGGCTCAGAAAAACTAGAATTAAACCCCACTACAGAAGGAATAAGGCATACATGAGAATGGCAATTCAAGACAAAAGGGAAAACAAAAGCAAGAAAATAGAGAAGAATGGAGAAATGAAGAGGTATTAACGTGAACAAAAGGTAACACTTCAGCAAGTGTTAACTTTCTATTTGGTTCAGGCTTTAGCGATGATTTTGGAAAGGCCCAAATGTCCTGGAAACAGCCAACAAAGGCAGCTCTTTTCCTTTAAATGCCCAACTGGCAGAGGTCCCATGCCAGCTGATGTCTGTCCCTACCAACACCCAGGCAGAGTTTATACCCTTCCATGTCTGAGTCCTGGTATGCCAGGAGAACCTGTTTGTTTGAACTACTCCCTAAACAGTTGTATAGGCAGTTCATTGAGGATAGTCAAAGAAAGGACTTTGTACTTAAACATTTTGACAATGCCTGGGTGACAAAAATGCATTTAGGTTCTACTTGATAGTTTATTCATACTCTGCACATGGATAGATTTCAGGTTTTTCCATACAGGGAAAAATACAGTTTTCTCTCAGCATCATTCAGGGGTTAAGTAGAGAGTGTGCATATTCTTCACACAACTCAACTGAGCAACAGGCAGGCTTTGTACCTAGGATTAGTTTTCCTTCCTATAACACATTGAATATCCTTAAAAGAGAGGAAAATGTCTAAGTGCATTTACCATTCATATTTCAGTGACTCTGTACAACTGCTCTTATGGACGAAGCGACTGCAGCTTATGCCTCGCGGCCCATCACGACTATAAGTGTGTCTGGTGTGAAGAAGATGGCAAGCCCAGCAAGTGTGTTTATGAAAAACTCTGTCATGCTCCTCCCACCAACACGTGTCCTCATCCAGAAATCACTCGCGTAAGATTGCTTTTTTCTCTCCCTACCAGTGTATTATTTTTCAGGAGAAAGCATCCAAGCAAGCTCATACTGAAAGGCAGTTTTTTTCCTAGGGTGTTAAGTAAGCCTCTGAAATAGCTGCAAGGAAATAATGCAAGTAGTGATGTGTGTGAGAGATTTGTAAAGAATCAAAATAAAAGACTGAATGGAGTCTTTGAGACTCCTTGTTTTTTAAGCCTTGTCCTCACTGTGCCAGAAGCCAGGCTAGCAGTGCACACTTAAACATGGCACTTGCTTCTTGGGAATTATCATGGATTTTTTTGTCTCCTGAAGTCCTTTCTACCTGAAATAAGTCTGTAAGAGAGGTTCACTGCTCCTGGAACTACAAGTACTTTGCAGGCCCATTAACAGGCTTCAGACTAGACTGTTAAATAGTATTTAAAGTAAGGGTTGGGTTTGCATCAGAATGTGTTTTCCAGGTGTCAGTGATATTTTCCAGTCCTCACCGGAATCAAACCCAAGGCTGTAGAAGTTGAACATAAGAAGTCAGAGGGGCCAAATGCGCACCCCTGACTTACTCTGCGGTTGGAGCATTCACCCAGGGCGAGGGAAGAGCATTTTCCACCTTGGTGGATGAGTAGCCAAAGCAAGAAGTGATAAATCCTTGTCCTTCTCAGCAACAAGCCAAATGCTCTTTTTCTGGGCATAATTGTTGAGAAAAGAGTGATATGTACTTCTACTGGGCAATTCTAAATTGCTGCGACAGTGTTATCAGTACTTTGAAACTCAGACACACCGTTTGATGAGAACATATCCCAAGCTATCACAAAATGCGGTAGCTGTATGTCAGAGGTTGAGAGTTGTAACAGGGATGTTTCACTCAATAGGAACTGTTTAATTCTGAAACCTGTGGTTCTACTCAACCTGTAGAACCTACCCAAAATGGTGGAGATGTTGAATCTCCTGAGGCTGCGCATTTAGAGGTGCAATGTGTGTACAGGCAGACCGGCAGCGTGCTGGTGTGCATGCTGCACATGATGGTGTATCTAAGAAGAAATGGCAGGTAAACAGTTGAAGTCTGCCAAGGAAGGCAAATACCCTGAAATCTCGACAAAAATTGTGGAGAGGAATACTTGTGTGATAGCTGTGCCCATGTAAAGATGATTTGAGTGGGAAGGAAAAGGAAAAGTAAGAAAAATAAAAGTGTTTTCACTGTTTGTACATGACTGTGGATTAACTACTAAATACTAAAATATTTGTTTTTTCAAAGCTTTTGTTAGCTTCAGATTTGAACAAAATATTTGGGAACATCTACACAAACTGTTGAGTCATTCTTCAGCTAGTTTATTTATGGATTGAGTGCAAAGGGATGGCCAGTGGGCAGAAGTTTTAGGAAGTTGAACCACTGGGAAAACACTGCAAGTGATTCTGGAGCTGGGCTGGGCAGCAGCAGCAGCCATGTCTCTGTGCCCAGACTTGCTTAGATCTAAGAAAGTCTGATTTTGATGCAGCAGACATTAAAGTCCAGACTTTCAGAAGCTGTATTTGTTTGGCTTCCAACTACTGCTTTTGGGACTATGCAACTTCCCTCTTCTTGATGGTAAACTTGCAGCCCTCCAAAGCTGAAAAGGTCTTGCTGGAGGTGCTCCATATATTACATAGGAAAGTGGGTTAGTCTCCCAATAAATATTCAGAATTCAAGCACCTGTTCGGGCCATATTTCAATCTGAGAAGTCCACTGCAACTGCAGGATTTTCTCAGTCCTCATTTTAATTGCAAATTATTTAATTAGCATCAGCCCACGTGCTGCAGCAGCCTACCATTGGATGCAGTAAGGAAGATCAGGGAACTAGAGGAACTTTTGAAGACACTATGTGGGGCAGCACTGTGTGTTAGGAAGGTGCACTGTTCTGATATGAACCTAAAGGGAGGAAATCATGGCAAAAAAAATGCTGGAAAAGATCCATGGAATGATTGTGAGAGGAGCCCGATCCATTTGCTTTTCAAAATCACAGTGCTTTAGTGGAGGAAGCAAACTTAAAACAGAGTAAACACCAGGCAAGAGTTCTGTACATAACTGTCTGCCACAGGAGACACGAAATCTGCAGCTGATGAATACTGGTCTGAGCTAGCAAATGATTAATTAATATTAAAAAGTCACATAGCATGTTTCTGTGGGGGTCCTACAAGAAACATCTTTTGCATTTTGAGTACAGGTAAGTCAAAGTAGCTCTAAATAATATGGAAAAGCATCATGGTCACTGCAGTATTTAATTTTGTTTTTTTTTTTAATTTCCCCCATGCAAACACAGATTGAGCCAAAAACTGGACCACTAAGTGGTGGAATTCTTTTGACCATAATGGGATCTAATTTGGGAATAAAAGCAGAAGATGTGAAAAATATAACGGTGGCAGACAAGGAATGTCTTTTCAGAAAGGAATTCTACTCTGTTTCCACAAGGTAATTGCTGGATATTTTTCACAAGATTTTAGAAGAAAAAAGGAATTTTGTGCATTTTCAGGAGAAGATGATCTTCCTGTGGTTATAAAAGATTATCAATAGAAGAAAGAACTAGTGTGATACACCTGCAATATTTCATAGTAAAGTCTGAATCTTAATTTAAAATTCTTATAGACTCTAATACAGCAACAAATTTACAACAGCATACTTACTACCAGCCTGCTTCTGATTGATTGAACTTTTTTTTTCCTTATTTGTTTGAAAAGCTTTCATAAACTATTACTGCTGATATTTAAAGACTATTTGTTTTTTTAAATTAAAGGCATATCATAGGTGTGCATCAGATCATTAAAATCTTTGCTAAATCTGAACCATAGTGCAGCCAAGCATACAAGATTTATGGGAAAGTAGGCAAAGCAAGAGGAAGCTTAAATCTTTTTGTTTTAGTCCAGCCACAAAGTTTCTTTCCTGGGGTCAGGGAGGGAGCCTGGTGTTTTGGTTTAGCTTTAGATGGCTAAGTTTCATCGCAGAGCCAACAAGTCCATGAATGTTGAATTGCCTAAGCAGGTTGGTAGATGTTTTGTGGATTACTTGTCACACTCTTAAGCAGTGCCAAAAATTAAAACAAAGTGCCTAAATTCCTCTAGGTATCTAGGTGTTTACCAAAGATTATATCAAGCATCTAATTTCAAGAGGGAAATACCCTTTTGATATTAGCTAATAAAAAGCATAGCATGAAGGTTCAGTAGTAATATTAAAAGTAATGACATATTTTAAGCAGTGTGATTTTTCTTTCATTCACATTTGATATTCTAAGCTGCATTTGAAACCTTGGCTTTCTTTCCCTTCAGTTAAAGTGTAATACAGTAACTTTTTGCTATTTCTGTGGCGTGTTTTGAAAGGGATTTTGAAGATACCTAAGTGATTTTTTTTTTTCGCTTTTGAAAAATGTTTAGCTTTAGTCAGTTTGTGGATCAGGGATTTAGAAGCTTCCCAGGCCCCTAGGACTTAAGAATGTATATATAGCTGTATATATCTTGCTCCTTCCCAAATCCATTGCCATCACTTGTGCGTTTACATGTGCATCACCATCCACAAAATTCTCAACTCTTTTACAGTCATCTTTTCCCATTCCCCATCTTCAGTGTTTGCAAAAGCTGCACTGAATTGCAGCATAGCCTTACAAGAATTTCCCCAGCCTCTTGGCTTTTTTCTAAAGCTTTTTAATATTTTTAAATACATGGAAAGGAGCCAGAACTGAGATGACTGATTCCTTGTATCATAGCAACATTACTGGTTTTCTAAGCTCTGCCAGTGTGGTAATGGGTGAGAACAAATGCAACTTGCATAATGTCATTTATCAACAAATTAGGGGATTTTGAAGGATGTTCTCCATTAGTGAAGCCTTGAAAAAGAAGTTATTAAAAATCTCCAAATAGATATCTATAATTTTCTGTCTTTATCTTCCTCCATTCTTTTTTTATTATTACCTTCTTTTATTTAACACAAAAAAAAAAGTGCCTAGTCTTGCTCCCCTATCCTTCTACAGTCAAAAGCTAGTCATTTTTAGGAGACAGTTGCTCCCATGGGCAGCAGAGTGGTTAGATTTAAGGCACTTAAGGCTGCTTTCTGGCTCTGTGGTGATTTAATTGTTGGCCTTCAAGAAGTCGTGTTCTCATTTTTCATAGTTTTCCATTTGTAATGTGGGGGAAGGGAGGTAATGCCAACGCTGGGGAGGGGAGGGAACTTTTCTCAGTTAAAATCCCTGCTAACCACACTACAGCATTTCCCCCACACTCACCCCCCGGCCCCGGCCCCCGACTGCTTTCCCTAGCTTGACATATGGTAGAAATTCCTCCAAAGGCACCGTTTCCTGTTTCTGCCTGACAAGAAGATACAACTTCCAAGAATACAGTAGAGAGATGATGAGGAACAGACTCAGGCAGCCGTACACATGCCAGGACATGCAAGAATTTAGAGAATTTTGTCCATTTGCCAGTACCCAGGCAGAAAAGTCTGGAGTGATCTGCAAAGGGACTTGACAATCCTTTTATTATAAGTCCCAATTTAAGTACATTATACCCAGTAATTTGGGGTTGTTGTTTTGGGGTTTTTTTTCTATTTGAGGGTTTTTTTAAGCAGTCATGCACTGCTTAAGGAAGAATAGCAATAATCCTGGAGGGAAAGAGCGAAGGAAAGGAGCAGTGATCCTTAGGGTGTGTCCTATATGAAACTGTCTGCCTGTGCAGGCAGCAAACATTGTATACCTCCTTATCTAACTGTATTATCAGCTCTCCATTAAGCATTTGTCCCAGTTTTCAAGTGTGTCAAATCCTTATTGCATTTTCATGCTTATATTCTGTGGATCACCTGTTTGAAATAAAAACTTAAACATCCATGCTATCACTCAGCAGCAGTGTTAGTTAAGGCAGTGTTTTCTCAGCCTTGACTTCTGATTTTGCTTGGGTTATCTCAGGATTTATTTTCAGAAAACAGCAATTCTAAAGGGATTTTGATAATAGGTGTGAAAATACAGTAGTTTAAAGCTGAAAGATAGCAGGATGCACAACAAAAGCACCAACAGCTAAAACACACAAAGTTACAAGATAGCCAGCGGTCTGATTCTTGCATCAAGGGAGGGGGGGATGTCCTTTGTTTTCTTAACATCACCAGGTCCAGTGAAAACCTTGTGTAGGGTTGAAGAGGTTCACTTCCGACTTCTGGGCTGAATTTGAGTCTTCTGTAGAAGGCACCTCTACTAACTGACTGCTAAGTAGTTGCTGGGTACAGTGCTTACCTACCTTTAGGCAGAAGATTAAACTATTCTTGGGTGGTTTTGCTCGGAATCTGAGGCAGTGTTTAAGTACCTTGTGTAGGATAAAGCAAAGTTAGTGCTTTTGCGGACAGCGTGTGTGGTAGCTCACATACATTGCATTGGTATTGCAGCTGTTACTTCTAACAGATAAACTTACGTTCTTTCTTTTTAGGATTGTATGTCAAGTTGGACCAATGAATGAAACAAAAAAAGGTGGAATTGAAGTTAACATCAATGGAAAATTAGGTAAATCACCAGATCAAGTGCTGTTTACATACCAGGTAAGGGCATTTTTTCAGAGACCTGTTTTATACCTTGTGCATTACTTGTTAGAAGCGACTCTGTTAAGCACAGAGTCGCTTGTGTTTGCCTTACAAACTTTGTTCCATCAACAGCACTGTCATTCAAGTATGTTAGAAAACACCTCGAGTATTTCTTTATACAAATGGTGTACCAAAAATCTATTCCGATCAATAGATCCAGAGTCTCAAAATAGGCTGATGTTGTTTGCAATTCAGGTTAAAAAGATGTGGTAGAAAAAAACTCTAATAACCTTATTCAGTAGTGACACAGTATCTTTTAAGTGTCACTATTGAGTAGAAAAAAATCAGCACTGCAAAACATTAGGTATTCTTTAGATGCACAGTTGGTGCACTATTTTAATCACAGTGTTTAGTCTAGCCAATGTTCTTAATTACAAGAATGGATGCAGAGCAGCTCAAGAATAAGTAACAAAGGTACATTAATTTTTTAATAATTTATTTCATTCAAAAATATGGCATGCAGAGCCACAGACAGCATGGTGTGGGTTCATATTACACTTGTGCTTTGTTTTCAGTGTCACTATGAAGGAGAATTTCGTTTGTGTCTTAATTGCTTTACCCTAAATGTGGCCCTAGGTTATAGCTGGTCTGGCCTGTGGTTTTAGCAGCAAGTAGCTTTATCTGTATCTATGAGGTCTTCAAAATTTATAAGAGCCTGTGATACTTGAGAGGTTTAAATAATCTCTGTCCTCATATTGATACTTAAGATTACACCTATAAACTGTAAATCTATAAAACATAAAGATGGGTTAGGCTTTTATCTCCTCCCTTATTTAAACTTCTGTCTCATTAATTCTTGATATCCTGTGAGAAGGAAAGGAGTCAGCAGTAAGAGGTGGAATAAGTCAAGACTGAGATTCAACTGAGAAGAGGATATTCTTGTTTTCGCAAAACAGGCTAGAAGTGGGTTTTCCATAATTTCTAAGCAAATACTTCCTCTTCCTGGTGCTTTTGCTTGAAAATGTCCTCTGTTCCTTTGTGGAAATGTAGGTTATAATTAAGTCTGTCTTTGTCAATCTCATTCGTCTTAACCAGAGAAGAACATAATCTCCTGTGTTTATGTGTTTGTGGTCTCTAGGACAGAGGCTATGACAGTAAACACTACATGAGATGAGATTTTGACATGAACCCATTGTGTGGCTTATGTTTTACACCAGTTCTCCTATGTTTCTCCTGTGTGTGAAGATTCTGCCATGGTTTGCATGAAAACCACATGAAGTTATGGAGTGTGTTGAAATGTAATCTGAAGCCCCCATGTAGGCTTTGAAGCCTGTCTGTGACCTTGTTCTGGTGTGATTCCCTGCTCAGCCCATCTGGGAGGCGAGATAAGCAGCCACCACTTTTGGCTACTTAAGGGAAAGACTCTTGATCACCCATCAGTGAGGTGCAAGGAAAAGCCACTGTGCCCAGGTGTCATCCAGGTGGAGGTTTTTCTGCAAGTCCAAGACTTCCTCTGGGCCGATCTCTGTCTGCATTGAGGTTACTGAAATATCAGATACCTAAGCTAACTGCTGATAAAGACCATTTTTATTTACTGCCAAAATCTTTCCATGGTGACTCTATTTACAAAATGCAAAGCAATGGCAAGTAATACAGTTCATCCCTTAAAACTGGTGAAATTGGTTTCTGGTTTCATTTCTCTTTGTTCCACAAGAAAATGAAGCCAACTGTGGGCTGCAGTAGGATTAAAGTCAGTGTAGGGGCATCGCATTCACGCGCACCTCTACAAGTGTGACACGAGCGCTTTTGGCATGAGAACAGACAATCAGAGCAGACAATCGTGTCAGTTGATGTTGTCTTAAAAGCTACAATCTTGTTTCACTGCTGTTTTCAGGCAGTTCTTTGATGACTTCTTTCAGCAGACATGCGAAATCTGTGCTTTGTTTAAAACCTCTTCTATTCAGTACGTACAAAGGAAAGAAAATACTCTTCTTTCCAAGAGCCTTCCTAAAATAAATTTTCTGTTATATATTTCCCCCTTTCTTTGGCATGTTGTCTGGCTACCCTCCTGCTGGTAATTATCACTGGTTTTACTGTGTGTTCTGATCACCCAAAGCACAATAGCTTCAGCTTTAGCAGTGACCATTCTAAATGCAGTGTGTGGTGGCACAGGGTAGAAGTGCACAAGTGGTGCACAAGAAGGCAATGGAGCTGCTCAGCCCGGTGTGTCTATGTACACCGGAGGTGTCACCATACTCCCCACAGTCTCATCCTGGTGCATGTGACTAGTGTCTACCACCAAAAGCACATAGTCAGTTATCAAGTAGGTTGGATATAAGGAAGAAATGTTATTATAAGGGTGATGAGACACTGGAACAGGTTGCACAGAGAAGCTGTGGCTGCCCCATTATTGGAAGTGTTCAAGGTCAGGTTGGGTGGGGTTTTGAGCAACCTGATCTAGTGAAAGATGTCCCTGCCCATGGCAGGGGGGTTGGACTAGATGGTCTTTAAGGTCCCTTCCAATCCAAACCGTTCTATGATTCTATAAGTACTACTACATTTGGCTCTTGTTGATACCTAGTCTGAACAATGAGATGCATTTTTAAAGCTGGGCTGATGAGGATCAATAGTCAGCACAACTTGGGGCTCAGACTTGTGCTTCTGCTCCGTCTGCCAGCACAGCGCATTTCTGAGCCGAGGACCACGTGAGACCTCCATTAAATGGGTCAAAAAAACAGTTAAAAGGGAAGCCATCATTTCAGTTTAAAATGATTTCTGAACTAAAATGCCCTGGTCCACAAGAGCCTGTGCTGTGCAGTAAACATCTTGTCTATATTTGCTGCATAACAAGGGTAGAAAGCTCTATTTCTTCCTACCCATGACAATTTCTCTATCCAGCCTGAGTGCTGTTCAAGTCCAGCCATTCCAGTGAAATTAAATTCTGGTAACCCAGTCCTCCTCTACTGACAGGAAATAACCATCCTCCTGTTCAGTGCAATAGAAATGAAGTGATGCTAAATTTTAATATCCAGTTATGCGGTATGTCTGGAGCACTGACAGCTTGGCTGGTCTCTAAGCAGGCGGAGCAGTAACACAGCTAAAGGCCGGTCCTGATTTTTCATTTGTTGTTAACTTTATCTGATTTGCTTGTTACTCTGACAGTGACAGGCAGTATCAAAGGAAGGAGTTAAGCTTTCCCTAGGTATATGGTGAGATTTGCTGATCCCATACAAGTGTGATTCCTTTCTCAGAATACCTCGTCTCCAGCCTCGAGCCACCAGAACGAGAGCTTGCAGCTGGTTCGGGATCTCCGGCGTCTGTTTGCAAGAGCAATTCTGTGAGTGTTAGGCTGTGCAGGTTAAAAAGACTATGTGATTTCAGAAAGCTCAAATAAATGTAAGATGGTGAAATTAGAGCTAGAACTTTGCAAAAGTGTAATACATTTCAGAGGTGCTGAAGGTAGTTTAGGGGCTGTCTTGGAAAGAATGACTTTTAATAAATCAGGAAGTCTGTTTACCTAAATAAGAAGAGATGAATAACCAAAAAGAGGAAGAAGAGGGGATAAATTAGAGTCTGATCTGAAAACAAACATGAACATGACTATTGACATACTGGAAGTTTGAATGTGAACGTGAACAGCACAGTTACATTTCACAAGGTGCACTCTTCCACCTTAATCTAATCCCGGCTTGGTTGTTTCCTCTTACCTCTGTCCATCCTCTGCTTTCCTTCCTGATGTTTGAAGTAATTGCCCTGGGAGCTCTCACCAGTGCAGTGGCATTGGTGCCACAAGGCTTTTGTGGAGGGTTTTAGGTCACTTCTTGATTTTTCTCCCTGAGTCTTTACCTCAACACATGCATTTTACACCGTAGTTGGGGGTTTGGGGTGGTTTTTTGTGGGGGTGTATTACCTGCTTGTTGCCATTACAATTGATGCTGATAAACCACACATCCACAGCAGTTTGGAACTGCTTCCAGAGGATATTATTTTATTCTTGAGTGCTGGAGCACATCTTGTTTGTGTGTCAGCCTGCATAGGGGCCAGGAGAACTCCTGGGTAGCTGAGAGTTTTAGCGATGTTGGCCATTCCTCAAGAGGATATTATTAGACTTAATTCTCTATCATCTGAGCTATGCACTTAAATACATGTCCCACCATCCAGTGCTCATGGTTCTGCTTGAAAGCTGCCAGTGAACACTGACTGTATGATAATGCAGACTTTCCAGTCATGCATGCTTCCATTTGTCCATCAAACCTGTCAGCAAGGCTCTGTGGTCTTTTCAGAAAATCATGTGGTGTCTGCCTCATGATAAAAAGATGCTGCCTGCAGTCCAAAAAATTACTTGTTTAAAATACCAACCCTTTGCATAATCATCCCACCCACAGCAGACAGCACACAATGTGCATTGCCAGGCAAATGGTCTGCCTGGGCACCTGGAGTGGCTGGAAGCATTTGATCAGCTCACATGGTGTTAGGATTGGACGAAGCAGCTCCAGAAAGGCAGGACTCAGCTCACTTCTCTGCTGTTGCAGAAATAACCCAGGAACTGAAGCCTGGCTTATGTTGTGGATGCTGTGACGAGGCAAGCTGGTGGGTCAGGTCAGCCACTGCAGCAAACACCAGACTGCCAAGAGTGCACGATGGAAATTCTCTGGTTGAATATCCTGTGAGTGGGTGGCTTGTCTGAAGAAACAAGAAGCAGGCTCCCTGGAGTCTGAGAAAGGAGGGAAGTGGAGGGGGAACGAGCAGTTCCTAATGACTTGCGTGCCCTGTTCAGAAGCTTAATTTAGCTCCTGCAGTTACCTTTATAGTCCATGAAATGACATTTTGACCTCCAAGAAGGTGGCCGGTGTCTACAGCACTTCATGGGCTATGCCTTTAATTTTTGTGTGCATTATGTGCAAGGATTGGCAGAATAGTTTGGCTTTCAGTGTGGGGCAGATAGTTTTGGTAACAAATTAGTTGTTTTACAGACCTGATTCAAGAGCCAGAACTTATTGCAGCTGGGAACAGAATGAGGAAAGGGAAAGGTTACTCAGGGAGGAAAGGATGGAGGAGGTAAATGCAGAGTAATAACGTGCTCTGTACGTTTGTGAAAATCTTATCCATGTGTACGTGCACTGTCATCAGGTCCTTGACACAGCACTCCCGTGCTCTGCTTGTGTGGAAGCACAAGAGCCCATTCCTGCTTGTGAAGGTGTGCACTTGCACCAAAGGCAAACCGCCAACCAGAGGTCACTTGCCTACAGGAGCTGGCAGAAGGGAGCTTAGGTGGCTTTGCTATTTGCTGCCCATTATGTCCGTTTGAACACATCCATCTGTTGCTGGCTTCCCCTTGTGCTGCAGCTGGCATCTCTCACAGCAGCATGGGGATATACTCTGCCACCATCCTCTTTTCCCTCCCCAGTTGTCTCTCTGCTTGTGGTCTGGCACAGTTGCATTTTCTCCAGCATCCCCCTCTGAAGCATAGACTCCATGCCAAGGTTTCTTTGCATCTCCGTTAGGCTCCCCTCCTCTGTTGCCTTCCAACTGTTCCTGAATTTCTGGCCCCTCTTGTGATCCACCAGTAGCTTCCTTGGTGGCCGGTTGTTTCTCTTCCGTTTTCTGCATTAGTGAAGGATAAAGAGTAACCACTTTTATCTCAGTGGTGTAGTTCTTGGGCTAGAAACTGCCTACCACAGATGAATGTCATAGTAGATAGTATCCCTATTTACAGAGTCATGCCCAGGAATATAAAAAGTTGAGTACGTGCTTGGTGACAGATGAGTGGAAAAGTAGAGAAATGGAAGAAGGCATGCAGAATCTAGGTGATGCACCACAGGAGAGCACTTCTCTTGTTCTTGAATACTGTGCAAGGGACCAGAAACGAGTTGGCTGGACAACAGTGTAAACCAGGAAAGCTGCAAAGCAAACAAACCGAGTGAAAAAGTACATGAATCAGCCTGGCAGATCAGATCCCAAATGCAAGCCAGGTGAGTGAAAAAGAGGCTGGGGGAATGGTTCTCTTTTGCACCTGCCTATCTTTAATGGGAAAATTGCAAAGAAGCTGGATAAAAAAAGAATAGCAGTAACCCCACTGTCAGCCAGGTAAAAGCTGTGCTTTGATTTGACACCAGCAGACCACAGAGATCTAAAATGCTGGGAGCTCTCTGAAAGCATTTTCAGCCTGTCAAAGGTATCTTTTACTAAAATTGTAATCAGAAACCTGAAGAAATAAGAGATCACCTTCCTACCTATGCAAAAAGACTAACTGCAAGTCATAAAATATTAAAGATTTAAAAGTTCATTCTAGATTAATAAACAGGATGAAAAAATCTAAGAGCTGAAATGCAAATGCTCAGAGGGTCTGCAGTAGCTGTGTAAGAGCCGCAGTCATGTACATTGCTAATAAGTAAGTTCACGTCTAATTGTGATTATAAGTGGAACAGACATGGAGATAATTTACCCTCTAGCACGCAGAAAGCATGAAACTACAATGAAAAATACATCAGCATTTCTGTGAACAGATTTGTAAGTAGGAGGCAAAGGATACAAACAGAGCAAGCAAAGGAAAGACTTCCGACTGCGATGGAGAAAACAGGACACTGGAAAATGGCCTGAGTGTGAAGTCATATACATACTTGGGCCAGTGCAAGCTGGTTTGCCAGTACTTTTTTTTTTTCCGGTACCTCTGTGCTGATGAAGCACAGAGCGCCTCAGAGGACATACTGTTGCAAGACTATGACATTACTGTGAGGCAAAATCAAAAAATGTAGTTTGTGAAGCTCAGGTTAGTACCCAGTGCAAAGATAAGGCAGTGGCTCACAAGAATGCAAATGCCGCGTAAGGGAATTCATTGTTATTACAAAGAGAATAAATGATTTTGCTAACAAACAAACTAGCACTATTTGAACCTTACATGCCATAAGCAATGTACAAGGACTCAGAAATTACCATTGTCTCACTGTTTCAAATTGGAGCAGATAACCACTGCTTTCAGGTAAACCATATCAATGGGATGGACACCAACCACAGTCATAAAACAGAAGAGGTAACCTATTTGTAGCATTATTATCCTTCCAGCAAAACTGCCTAATGGTTATCAAAGCGCTAGGAAAGCTGCTTATCAGTTCAGGAGTACTAACCCAGCAGTCTGGTACAACATGGCAAAGTTGGGTTGCAGGTAGACTTTGGGATCTCTAGCTCAACATTATTACACCTAAGTAGGATTTAAGGAAGGTTTGTACGTAAGATATGTAAAATGCTCAAATTTCCCATGACTGACAAGCTACAATCTGCTCGGACCTACAAGCAAGAAATCCTGTTAAGATCAAATTATTTCTTCAGGATAAACCATGCAGCAGGGAACAAGTTACACCTGTTGACAAGTTGGACTATATCATCGTTGTAGGTCCCTTCCAGCTGAACTATTCTACTGTATTTTATTGTAAATGGCATAGCTGTGGACGTGCATAAGTTTTACCAAAATTGCAAATCCACTTGCTACAAACACAGGGCATGATCATGACAGTGTAAGGCAGTGGGGAGTCCCGGCATTGGAAAGACCCTCTGCTGGGAGATGGCTTACCAGACTTGGCAAGAAACAGGCCACTGAACAACTGACAGACATTGGAACAGGCTATTTTAAACTAGACTGTCAAAAAAACCACATAACGAGGTAACCTGTTATTGCAGAAAATACTTCTGCTCAAACATTAAACTACCTGGAAGACATGAACAATATTTTCCTGGTGACAAAAGGAGAAGTATAGACTTGAAAGAACATTCCTCCATTTCAAGCAAAATAAGAAAAAGACTGAAATATGTATGAATTATGATTTTCTACACTTTAAGGAATTATAAAACAAGGGTTAAATTAGTGTTTGCAGGGTTGTTTAAATATTACTGTGTCCATGAGAAATGAGATATTGTCAAGACCTCACAAGCGCTGACGTTTTCCAGAAGAATTATTACAAGACTGCTACAAATTCCACATAGGACACACAATCAAATGTTCTGCTTAACATCATAATTGCATTGAGCACTGCAGTGTGATGTTATAGTGGTGCACTGTGCTGCGATGTTACAGAAGGTGTGACTTCCCCCAGGCACCTTCTGGCTGAGCCAAAGATCCCAAGGTGCAGAGGGCTGAAAATGAGAGCAGGATATTTATTATGACAGCAGGCGTACTTCTGATTCAGAGACTGAAATGAGAAAAGGGCAGAAACAAGGAGAGAAGAAATCCTTGAGGGGATTTGGAAAAGGTGGCATCACTGATCTCACAGCACTTGAGGGCCTAGGCTTATCAGTGCTGTTTGTAATGGCTGAACATTCAGTATTGCTTGGGGTTGAGTCCAAATTAAAGGGGGTTGCCTCTTAGTAAAAGCAGCATTTTTATTATCCCTCAAACAAGGTTTGCAGTGAAGAATTTACCCTTTGCCCCTTGTTTTCCTCTGCAAGGAGAAGGAATCTCATGCAGGGCTGTGGTAAGCAACGTAGAGCTGTGGGTTAGGTGCAGCTTTCCTGGACTGTGTAAGACTGTGTAAGATAAGACTAGACCTGGCAGCTTCCAAGGGTCTGAACCTCTCCCACTGGTGGGTGCCATGTCAGACGTGGGAAGGGGCTACCTTCTCCTTAAAGAACACGATTCTTGTTGAAGGCTTTTACCACCACTGATGGCACTTTTTCAAATTATCTTGGCATTCAGCAAAATATTGTTCTCCTGCTGATCCTATCTACCTAATTGCATTTTTGAAAAATGCCTTCTGGTTGAGCATTTGGATGACCCAATTTTTTTTCTTTATTGGTACTCTTAAGAAGACCGCCAGGTGGGCCGATGTAGCTTTGCCTTTTGAGCCATCCATGAATATTTTAGAAGAGCACTAAAACTTGCTCATAGCACATTGGTTTTGCAATGAAATGGTTATTAAAATTGTTAAAATTCTTAATAATTTATTTTAACTGCTTATTTTTTCTGGTAGGTTCTTCAAAGAAAGGGAAAGGGGAAAATGTGAAACAGAAAATAGCAAGTTAAAATTAATCAAATCATTTTCCTGACAAGTTTATGGTAACAAAGCATTACTATAGGATGGTTTGTCTTAGCAGTCATGCTGAAAAATTCCTCTGCACACAAGCATGGTTCAGCTTCTCTTTATTAGATCATCTTTATGAGGCATCCACATTATTTGGCCTCTGGAGAGCTCTTAGTATTTGCAAAATTACTTTAAATATGTTAAATATGAATACTTTTAATTAAGCTGTTTCAAAATAGTCCTTTGAGGAACAGCTGCAAGATTAGTGACTAAAGAGAAAACAAGGGTTAAACACAACTATTCCAACTCCTCCTTGGCTGCTACCTGTGTTAGCTCCCAGAGTGGTTCCTGGCCTCAGTTTTCCATTCAGCCTGAAGTGCAGCCGAAATGTGCCTATGCCGTGGTGTGGCTGCATCGGGGATGGGGTGAGGTGTGGGTGGCGTGTTGTCCCATCTGTCGTAGCTGGGCTTTAACTTCCAGCAGAGCTGGAGTCTTGCCAAGACAAAAAACAATTTCTGGGAAAAACGGAACAGATGCTTGTTTCACTTCCCCCTTGCAGCTGAGTTACTCAGCGATAACTGCTATTTAGTTACCTATACAACCCTATTCCTAGAGAGGCAAACACAGGCCACCACTAAAAGGTCCCCCACAGAAAATGGTGCTGGGTGGTTCTGCTTCAAGTTTGTGGCTCACTTGATATTTACTGGTTGTTAGCAGCAGAGCCAGCTGACGCCCTGCCGAAGTTACCCATCAGATAACAGAGCAGAGCTCTAACAGGGCAATTTTTTCAAATTTTTGCAGGAAGAAAGGAATACAGCTGTCTAGCAGAAGTTCTTAGCAAGCCTTCTTTCATTTTTTATGCTGAGGTTTCAGAGATCAGTGGTGTGTGATGCTTCAGAAACCTTTTCTTGTTCCTTTCCTTCCCAAGTCTCTGCTTAAAGGCTTGGCTTTAAGTGGTTTCTTGTTCCTTTCCTTCCTAAGTCTGTCCTTAGAGGCTATGCCTTCAGTGGAGGTAGTATTTAGGGAAAAGGCTATGAGTTTTAAATAGTTTTCCTGAGGTTCAGGGATAACAAATTTGTCCATACTGATTCTTTAGTGGTTCTTGGGGGATACTTTCATCTGAAAGCTATCCCAGGCATGTTGTGCAACTAGTCATTGCTGTGGATATCTACTGCGGATGATACAGATCTCCAACATGCTTAACAGTTTATAGCAATTAAGATTTAATTTGAAGTTAATAGAAGGTATGGTTTTCTGTCCATATGGTAACGTTGCACTTAAAGTATTTGATACATTTTTATAAAATATTTATTGACTGTGTATTTTATATACAATTTTGATTGTAATTTTTTAGCAACAAAATTGTGTTACAAAAAACAACAAATGAGTTTTTCTGTGAAGTGCATGTCTAGACTTGTGTTAATTTAAACTTCAAATGTGATTTTTAAAACTGACCCCCTCAAACTTTTTATTTGCGCTGGCATGACTTATTTCAATTTAGCTTAAATCAGCAAGCAATTAAATCCAAAGAAGAGCATCCACAGAGTGTTGTATAGACCTAACTGAGCAAGTTTTAGTCAACTCTGTTATATTGAATCAAGGCTCCTTTCTGCTTTAAAAATGCTTTAAAATGACTGAGTCACTTCCCTACATAAAATCTTGTAACGTGAATGATGTATTGAAACAAAAACAAAGGTTAGCACATGAGAGCAGCCGTGTGCTGCAGAAACGTACATATTGAGGAGTGAAGGGTTTACAAACAGATTTCTCTCAGGGAAGAAAAGCAATTGACACCCAATTAGTGTTAAAGCATATTCCTAAAGCTCAACGACTTGAGAGCAAATTACAGTTGTCATTGTGGATTTGTGAAGCGTGCTGAACGATGATGCATTCCTTCAGAGGGAAGTTGCTCAGACATGAAAGTATAAAACTAGCACAGCAAGCATGAGTTCTCTGCGTTTCTGTAATATCTGTGCTTCAATAAAACAAATTTGTAAAGTAACCATGAGGTCAATTGGATGCATTTTTATGGATTCCTATTGCTTGCTAAAAACCTGTCAATGGCTCACCAAACTTTGAACCAAACTGTGATACCTCAGTCCCCCTCCACCCTGCCATTTGTGGGCCCTCACTTTTGTAGCTGTAAGCTGTCACAGAGATGGCAGTCTGTGCCTGAGCAAAAGGACACGGGGGAAAGGTTTTTGCTGCGTGGCTAGTAAGGTGTGGGCTTGTTGCTCTCTATTTCTGAGCAGGGCTTTTCCTGCTTAGAGTGGAGGATCAGTGCAGTGTGATGGTGATGAGGGAAGCCCTCATCAGCAAGGGGAGTTTTCAGACTTCTTTGCTCTTCCTTTATGCTTCATATGGAATGCATAGACTTCATACGGAATAGCACCAAGCCTGGACTTTATTATCAGTCAACCATTTTAGCAAGATTATGCAAGAGGAGGAGGAGAGCAGATGTCATTTACAAATATACATGAGATTGGGAAATAAGCTTATTGCTTGTTTGACTCATTTAAGGAAAGCTTGTGTCTGAATATGGATGAAGAAGCACAGTTATACATCAGAAAAGGCATTACTTATTCACAGCCTCCCTAAGCCGTTGATCTGGTACGCTTTAGCAAATGCAGATAGCAAATAGCAAATCCTGGCAATGCCCCTGCCACATGCTTGGACCTGGCATCCTGTGGTGGTGCACGTGGCAGCTGGCTGCATGTACAACAGCTATCACAACAGCATCCACCTTGCTGCCTGCACGCACGACAGCTATCGCCCTGGTGCGAGGGCTGTGGCACGTGCCCCGCAGTCATGGCCAGGCCAGGGAGTCAGAAGGCAGCACTTGCTTGGAGCCGGCTGGTAACACATCTCATGCAGCTTGCGTGGCTTCGGTCATCCTCTTGATTCAGCAGCTTCAGTGTTGTCCTGAATAAGGATGCTTTTCTGAACTGGAAGCAGCGACGACTTAGAGATGAAGTAATTAAATCGCACTGTTCATGAAAAGCCCTCAGTGTTAATTTACAGAATTTGTCATAGATCCCAGAATACAGTCACGGAAACAAAGACTGAATTGAGAACAAAAGGAAGGAACGTATTTAAGAAATTTAAATTTCCAACAAATTTCATAACAATTTCAAGCATGTCTGCTTGTTTCACTTGATTTTAAGAATCCTCTCCAAGGTTCTAGGTGCATAAGGAAAAGTTTAGCGTTTTCGGATCTTCCTTCTTTGCGAGCTCATTGGTCAAGAAAGGGATGACAATTATACTGCAATTAAGATCCTTAAGAGCTAAATGGAATCTGAATATTCTTTCTGTTCAGTACCAGTTTTGGAAACCTTGCGCTGTCTCTCCTGTTGCTGACACAGAATGTAGCAAAGGGTAAGGAAAGGTGAAGGTAGACTCATCCATAAGGAAGTGGGAAATCTTAAAATAAGTATGAAAACAGGAAATCCAACAGGAAGCCCTCACAAACTTAAAGGCAGCTAACTCTACATATTGCAAATAGAGAATTTAAATTAGTATAAAGCCTTGTAAAATACAGTATGGAAAAAACATAAGTATATTCCCATCATCTGTTACTTCTTCCTTCAGCACGAATAATAAAAGATTTTGTTTTCTTTTGGAAGAATTGTCCATCATTATTTTAATTTTATTATTTTTCAGATAGTAATATTAAACTTCTATTAGCTATTATACCAATTAATACTGGTGTAAATTTTATTTTCATTTTCTTAATTAGTTTGACCATCTTCTCTTTGCAGAAACCTGAACCTTCTGGAATAAGACCTAAAAGTGGTCCACAAGCAGGTGGAACCACACTTACCATCACTGGTAAAAACCTGGCCACTGGTTCCAAAAAGGATGTTCAAGTTTCAGTCGGTAGCCAGCCTTGCAATGTGTATGTACCCTGAGTAATTAACAATACAGAGCTGTATCCTAACGAAGCACCAACCTTTCTTGGCCTTTAGAAATTACACAAATCCATTGTCTATCTCTTCATGACTCATCCCATGCAATGGAGCTCTGCACGTAATGTTCAGACAGAAATTCTCTCAGAGGCTCCAGCTGGAAGAGGCAGCTGTAAAAACAACCAGAGTGGGAGAACTCATATATCGAAAGAATTTTCCAGTTTGGGCTTCCTCTGCTTGACTGGCTGCTCCAAACCCACCCATGCTTTCTTTTTTCTCTTATTAATTGCTGCCCGTCTCTCCCCCCAAAAAAATGAAATTACATGAAGTGTGCTGACATTGCATTGTTCTTGTGTTTGTACACTATTTGTTTTCATACCCTATATCTTTTTTTAAAACTCCTAAGTGATCTGGAGAAAGTGTTGTCTCCTCCCATAACTACTCAGTGCCTAACAAAAACAGAGTCCTTTTTTGTTGCTTCTGGAGTACTACCATGAAGAATACAAATCACTATAATGTTAATAACTGAAGATGTTTCCTCTTCTTTTTCTTCTCCAAACTAGCACTGAATTTGGAGACGAGATCGTTTGTATTACAGGACCTCACAGCAAGGTTGAACCTGTTGGAGTCACAATGGACTATGGGGGCACAGCAATTACTGTACCAGAGATGTTTTCATACAGTAACAACCCTACTGTCACCAAGTTCCTGCCAGTAAATAGCTTCAGCAGGTAATGAAGTGTTTGTCATAACTTCATTTACAATTGGGTTAAAATATGTGTAATATGTAATAAAACTATTGCATATAGAACTGTTTGAAATAAAAACTCCTGTACTCGAGCCATGCACACATTTAGATACCTAGAGTTTGTGATCTTTCTTAACTGCAGCTGATGATTGAAAGTATTCTGTTTACCTCCAAACTTTAATCCCCACTCCAAAGGTAAATCCTGAAACCAGAAAAGGTAATGAGCTTCTTTTAAATGAAAATGTCTCAGAGAAAGAGATTTGAAGCATTTCAGCATGATGTCAGACAACATGATCTTTGCGTTACTCACAAATCCTTATCCTGTCTAAAGGAGAGATCGTCATCTGAAAGTGATATAAAAGGTTTCTAACAGTTCTTCTGTTCAGCTTTTAATAAGTAAGCTGGAAAGAGAGGAATGTTATAGCTTGTCATCTCTTTATCCCATGAGGAAGAAAAGTATCTCTTTAGGAAACCTAGATCAGGATTCAATAAGGCTTTTAAAACGTATGCTCTCTCCTGTGGTGGTACTCATTAGTACCCCATCTGGTAGCTGCTCCTTCTGGAAAAAAGCTCACCTAGTACTAATTGTGAAACCAAAGAAATGTACGCCACTCTTATATTTGTAGCAACATGGCAAATCGTCTGTATAAATGTCCTCGTAGAATACCTCGGGTTTTGAGAGTCATTCTATGACCGATACAGGGACAAACTTGTGACTTTGGCTTGTGTTGGTCTCTGCTGTTCCCTAACATTCTGGTCTTTCTGCCTAGTGGGGTACAGTTGGCAGAGAGAGATCATGATGTTTCCACTTTCAGTAAAAATAAGTGTAGGATCACAGCCTCACAAATAGATCATGCAAAGTAAAATTGGCTGTGACTTCTTGTGGAGAAATTGGTACCTGCCTCTTTGAATATTGAGTAGTCAAGTAAAATAGGATTTGTTTTTAGTATTTGATTTTGACTCTGCTTTGGATGGTTTGGGGGCCTGGAGGATTTTTTGGTAGATCAGTAGTGATTTACCCCAGGGAATTTAAAAGAATTCTTTTTTCCTCTGTAGAAACTGAAGCTTACTTTAATGGATTGCTTTGAGGATTGCTATCCCTCTAAATCCATGTTACTTCGATGACTTTAATTCCCACTGGCAACTTGCATGCATTCTTCTTATTATGCAAATGCATTATTTCTTAAACAATGTGTTGCAATTGAAGGGGAATAAAAAGCCACGTCCCTACAGACCTGTGGAAAATACACTCTCACCTTTGTCTCTGTGTATGTGGTAGGTGGAGTGATTTTAACAGAAACACTGGAGAAGTAAAGCACACATGGCATCAATGAACAGCCACAAATACTGACAAAGCAATTTGTACTTTTTTATTCTGCTGTTTTAAAATGAGTTTGAAGTTGACATTGCTGCTTTTAAATGTTGTGGTCATCGATAGCTTTAACAGAATTCCTTTGTGTAGGATATCCATTTGTCATATAGGCATTAGGTAGCTGTTTTGAGTGGAAGCAGTAGTAGTGCTGCAGTCTGTAGCTGTGGTCTTTTGCCAATGACTTGACTCCTTTTTTAATTCTGCCTTTCAGTGGAGGGAGAAATATTACAGTAACTGGAACCGGGTTTGAGCTCATCCAGACTTTCTCGTTGGTGGTATATGCAGAACGTCCAGAAGCAGGGAAACTGAATCTCAAAAGGGTAATCTTCCTTCTTTCCCCTCAAAGGCATCACACTGGATACATAACATATAATCTGTTCAAAAAATGCATTTAAGTTTGCCCACTGGGCTTGGAGTGGAATAAAGTTTGAACAGATTTCTGGGTCTGTGCAGGGTTTCTGTGGAAGAAGAGCCTACTTCTACCATCTTGACTTATATTCACTTCTACCTTGTAATCTTCTGCTTTAAAATTATTTTCATTCAATATGAATAAGGATAGAAGAATTAAGCTTTGAGTAGTAAAGTAGATGTATTTCAGAATTTGAAAGTGTTTATTTTTTCTTTATCTTTCTCCTTCTTCTCCCCCTGCAAGCTTTAGAGATTTGCCTGAAAATCCAGACAATGCTGGGCACTCAGCTTTGCATAGTCAGTGCCTTTAATTTTCTCACACCTCAGTGAACCAAGTCTTCTTTTCTTTCTTGCTTCATGCATATTCCACCTATAGCATGTTCATAAAAAGTTGTGAAAAATAACATGAAAAAAAAACCAAACCCTTCTTGCACCTCATGTTAAGAAGAACTGACATTACTGATAGTCTCAATTTTCTACCCTTCTAATGAAGATCACAATTTAATGCAATGATTGAGGATCTTAAAAGTGATCTTCCAGTAAGAACATTACAAAACTTTTTCTAAGGCTGGCTCTTCAATTTAAGACTGTCTTGTGATCCATATGGAGTTGGTAATGTGTATGTTTTTTATAATATGCGTGATTCAACTTTTAGAGTATGCCAAACCAGCTGGATTTGGGTCCATCAGAACCCTATCCTTAAAAATTTTAAGAGGAAAACTGCCTACATTTCTTAGGCCATAAACTGCAAGACATAATTATCTTGATAACCTTAGCTCCCAGGACAATCTTAAAGTCTATTTAGCATTCTTGACAGTGTTTATCAACATTTCTTACCTCCCTCCTTATGTATGCTCAGCATCTTCTCAGCACATTAGCTTCAATTGTCATTATGTATAGCACACATTCTTGGTTAAGACTAGAGACTTTTCTAATCTTTTGTTTTGCTTCCACTTATATTGCAATATCAGAAATGTGGGGGAGAAGCTGTCAAATTGCATTTCTCAGAGTGAGAAACTGAGGTGATGATAGAAGAAATGTTGAGGGATCCTATTAGTGTTGTTGGCTATGGTTGATGTTACTGAATGACTGAAGGAATTTCTAGGATAAAAACATTTGTGTAACTGGGGATGGAGGACAGGTTAACTGAGTTGTTACCTTGAGTAGTTGATTGACAATGGGTAAATTTTATTCTGAAATTTCACTTAGTAATTGTATTGAATTTCAGCAAGCTATTTTACAGTGTCAGTAGAAAAGAATCTACCTGAGATACTTAATGGTACAGAAGATAATCTGGATTAAAGGTGCCATGTTAACCTCTTAATCTTAGAGCAATTTAATGATATCAGCCCAGTGTGGTCCAGAGCCACAGAATTTGGAGGCAATGGCAACTGATCTGTAGCCTAAGCTTTTTCTGCAGGCAGCTGGTAGAACATAATGAATCGACAATTTATTCCCATCAACAAATTTGTTTCATTTTCTTTTTGGAAAATACCTCATACTATGTTATTTCTGCTGTATGGGAAGGATATAAATCCAGTCATTTTCTTTCTACAGTCTAAAGTTATCAACAGTTATGTACAGGAATGAGTCAAACTCTAAAAAGTGCATGTTCGTCTTGTCTTGTTTCTTACAGTTTGATGGAAAGCTTGTTACAAGACTCAATGAAACCACGGTGGTTTTTTCTTCACCACCAATACTGGAAGACCCAGAAAACTATAACATTACCACTATTATTCTAATGGATCATTATCATTTGGTTGTAAAAAATGAGAGCCACTCCTTTGCCTATGTTGCAGACCCAACCTTTGAAAACTTCACAGATGGCATCAAAAAACAAGTCAACAAACTTATTAATGCAAAGGTAAACTTGTCAAGAGATGGTGGTTGCTCATTTTGTCCTTGAAGCGCATATGGAATATTTCCTTCCTTTCTCAAACCCTTAACAGCTGTTTAGTACCATATCTTAAATGCTTGGTAGAGTCCCTTACCTATGCTAGATGATGAACATTGTCAGCTCTCCTTTCCTCCCACCTCCCCTTCTCAGAGACAGTTGCTATCTTTTTAGCCATACTTTGGGTTTCGCGGGGATGCCCCCTCCTGCTGAGCCTGGCATTTGGAAATGCCCTCTGCCACCGAGCTCCCAAGGACTGGAAGGGACATCCCTTCTCGCACCAGGAAGGAAAGGAGAGGAACTGCATAATTCCAAACCACTCTGCTCTTCTGTACACTGCAGTGCAAATCTCATCTGCTGCTAAAAATGATCCAAATGCAAAGTTGCAACTCGGGACTTCTTGTCTCCCAAGACTTTGTGATGATGACTTAGCCTTGTATTTTCTCTCTAGGGCAGTAACCTGAACAAAGCCATGACAATAGATGAGGCCCAGGCTTTTGTGGGTGACGAGCCTTGCATCATAAAAACACTAACTGAAACGGACTTATATTGTGAGCCACCGGAAGTACAGCCTCAACCAAAGAAACGGCAAAAGAGAGATACCATCAATAACCTTCCTGAATTCATTGTAGGTTACCTTTTCAATAGAATTTAATATCATGTGTAAGTGACGCTGATACAGTGCTGCTTCATTGGAGTAATTTGTTCTCCAAAGTTGTTGTAGTACTGTGAAGAAACTCCTTGCAGTTCTTTCTTCCTCCAGCTTCTGCCTGCTGTCTAGAAGATGTCACATGTAAAGAGCGGTCTCAAGCTGCCAAATACCTTCTACCTTCATTACATAGGAATGCAAAATTGTAGCTAGACAGGCTGGGGATTTTTCTTCCTCTGCTAAGCAAAATAAAATTACTTCATGGAATAAAGTGCTAGTGACCTAAATTCAGTCTAAAATATTCAGAAATGTTTCCTTTGTTTGGCAGTTTGAGCTAGAAATTTACTTAGAATTACTAAGAATTCGGAGTGCAACTGAGAAGTAAGCCACTGTCCATTTGCACTTTCTGAGACAAATGTCTGTGCTCATCTAATTAGGTGAAATTTGGACACCGGGAATGGATCCTCGGAAGGGTGGAATATGATACACGCGTGAGTGACATCCCACTGAATCTTATTTTGCCACTGGTACTTATTCCTATGATGGCGATCATCGTCATTTCTATCATCTGTTACAGGTACATTCCTTTAATTAGGTGTTTTTGCTGTCCTAAAGCTTTCAAGGTACTACCTGATTGTTTTCAGCTCAGTCTACAGAAATTATCTTTGTCTTTTCTATGAGCAGCAGAGTTAAGAAAGGCAGTTACAGCTGGAATTATGTATGAGCACCAATTTATTCCTCTCACGCACACCAAATTCCTTAGTGTCAGTCAGCCCAGTCTGTCCTTTATACATAAGCACAACAATTGGTCCCAGGCTTGCCAAGTGCACAACTGCAGACTGAGTTGCACACATACATTCTTGAAATGGCAGCTAAAGTGCCTCTTGTGAAGGAGATAACTTATTTCTGTATACATATCCATCAGCGTTATGCTGCCTCAGTCAGCACTGTAGTTCTGAGCTGCATGGATTTCGCTAAGGGGTCATTTTGGCCTTCCCAGCTGAGATAACTGTTACCCACACACAAATTTCATGATTAATGGTGAAATTCATGTTTCACAAAGGGCCAGAACAATGTCTGTATTTCACTTAAGACCTACTTAGCCCAATTTTAAGGTTAGTAATGAGGGCCCCATACTGTCCCTCAGGAGGGGGTGGATTTCACTCCTATGGTGAATATCAATATAGCCGAAGCAATGCTGAAGTATGTGCTGTACAGCACTGATGTTCTCGTGGACCTCCTGCAACCTTCTCAGTTCAATCCCAGACATGCTCCTGGGTGGCTCAGAGCCCATACAGGACATGTTGCAAGCAGTCCTGGTTCAGTGCATACAAATTGGGTTTCTGTACTGAATATGTGACTGAAAGCATTTCTAGCTACTACTTATTGCATTTTAAATCGCTGGCCCAAGCGTGCTTTGAAACAGCAGGCCCGTGATGGTGCCAGGTTGATTTATATGGAATGAAGACTTGGTCCACTGTTGCTGTTCTCCTCCTCCATTCTTTTTCCGCTGCTAATGTTTAGAAAGAAATCAAAACCAGGAAAATGTCCTCCAGTCCTTTGGCTTCCCACTCAGAGCTGTTGCAAATTATTTACTTTTGCAGTTTGTAACTTTTTTAAAATCTTACCTCTATTCCATAAGACGCAAGAGCCAACAAGCAGAACGAGAGTATGAAAAAATTAAATCACAACTTGAAGGCCTGGAGGAGAGTGTCAGAGACCGGTGCAAGAAGGAATTCACAGGTATGACAGATATTTGCACTCCTGTGGGTCCTCTTGAGCAATCAGAAGATGGGCTGGAGCAATGGTGCTAGGTTGCTAAAACTGTCTTCTGGGAACAAATAATTAGTAGATCTTAGTAGTCTTGATTACTGGCATTGACATACAGCAGATATTTTGTTATTATATATGAAAGCCATAAATAAAATAAAATAGGGAGCTGAGGTTATTAAAGGAAATGGATAGTTTTAGTCTAAAGGAAGCACAGAGTTAGCAACTGGGAAATAGAAACTAGCTGAGATTAGGGTTACTTATAGCCATTAATGTGAGTGGCCATTGATATGGAGGAAAGAATGTTTTATAGTGACCAACCGTGCACTTAGTATTTAGCACAATGGCTGTATGTGCCAAGTATGCACATTAAAAACTGTTTTCAGAGCTGCAAAATTTATTTGCAGCAATCAGCATACAAAGGGATAATTTGGCAAGCTCGCAGGAAAGAAAGCATTTTGTTCTGTTTATCATGGGAAAACCTTAAGCTTGATTTGAGGAGCTAGCTAATTGTTCTGTGTAAATGTAGAGACATCATCCCAGGGAAGGCAGCGGGAGGTGTGAAGGCTCAGCATTTCTACATGTTGAACTACTCATTGCGATGCTTAAATTAGGCATCTGAGTGCAAACATTGCAAATATTGGCCTAAATGATTACCATGAAATGTCACCTCATTATCTGAATTATACTTGCTGTTGGGTCCTGTTGAAATAATCTCTACTAAAAAAAACCCACATGTTTTATTTCTAAAGAGAAATAGATTGTTTCATATTAACAGCAGCTAAAAAGCAGGGTTGAATTAAACATTAATTTCAGGTTAGAGTTTGAAATTAATTTAAGAAGCTCAGGGTATCTCAAAGATTTCAGCCATGCTGGAAGCCTCTCCCAGTCTTGTTTTTCTGGCATTTCTGGGACAGGTTGTTCTTTTCTTGTACCAGCTTGCTTTCTCTGGAGAACCAACTCCTTCTGGGTTCTGGATACAAACCAGAAGCAAATCTTTGAATCAAGAACTATTCCCAAATGGGCTTCATTTCAAACTGCATTTTGAACCGTGAGAGTATCAATCAAGGTTAACAGCCCTCCCTCTCGCCACCTTTCCCATGGAACTTCATACGTGTTTCTGAAAGGAGAAGGTGCCTTTCTCTTGCTGACACTCCTAGTAGGGGGCTACAGACTCCTGCTGTTTGTTGGGTTGAAGGTTTCCTCTCTGCTGCACCAAGCACAAATACTGGGGAATTAGAATGCACATCCAAGGAGTAATCCAGTTTCTAAAGTGCATCAACCTTGGCTGACAGTAAAATGAAACACTGAAGTCAAAACACCTTCTTTATCCATGCTGTGAAACTGTAATGTCAACAGGACAAAGTGCAGACAGTCTAAAATACATGGGACCAAAGATAGCCAAGGAAAGGGATATCAGGGAGGAAATACAAATACCACAAAGCTGGAAACCACAAGATGCTTTCTCCCTCAGCTTTGCTGAATGATACAAAACAAAGAGGTAAATGAATGAATAAGAGCAATAAAATTGCTGAGACTATAGGTCACTACATTAGTAAACGTGGTATTCTAGTCAATCAGCAATATTGGGTAATTGGAAACCCTTCAGCTAGAATAGCTGCTCCAAAGGATGATTCCCTAATTGTTGTCCCTTTTAAGAACTTCAGAGCTTTTGAGTCCCACAGAAATGTTTCCATCAATTTCAGTGAACCATTTAACCTTCCTTCCTGTCATCCCCTTCCTTTCAATTAAATTAGCGTGCTTTACACTTTAAACCTTTCATTCCTTGATGGCTCTGTGTTTTTTAAAATAACTTTTATTACTACCTAGACTCAGAGGAAACAGAATGTGCACTGAGAGGGGGAAAAAAAAGCCACCAATATTGCAGTGTCTTTTTTTGGCTCAGTGCTACAATCCGACATTCGTATATATGAACTCACTGAGATGTTCATTAAGGCCCTTTTTCAGATAGGCAGCAACAAGGAAACCATCTGTGCTAAAGGCAGTTATCCTCATGTCACCATAGGATTAGCTGTGGTGGTAGTTAACAGGATCATTGGTAAAAATAACAAGAGAAAATGTGAGATGAAGTAGAGTTTTTGGTGTTGAGTTGCTTTTTTCTCCGTTACAAGGCACCCAAAGAGATTGTGTTGCCTAAAAAACTGCAGGCTTTTTTTAAATGAACTTTTAAACTGTATTGCATATTCCAGATCTAATGATAGAGATGGAGGATCAGACAAATGATATCAATGAAGCTGGAATTCCAGTTCTGGACTACAAAACCTACACAGACAGAGTCTTCTTCTTGCCCTCCAAAGACGGAGAGAAAGATGTGATGATTACAGGGAAGCTGGATATTCCTGAGGCCAGGAGGCAGACTGTGGAGCAGGCTTTGAACCAGTTCTCTAACCTCCTCAACAGCAAATCGTTTCTCATTAATGTAAGTACTGAAATAGATTCGCCTTCTCTCTTAGCTAGGCATACCTGTGTGTGCAAGACAGTAGGTTTGCAAGCACAACTGAACCAAAGTTATTAAAAATGAGCAATTTTCATACAGTTCTGGTTCCACAGTAACCACCGAAGATAAGTGGCATCACAGCCAGAGCTTCCCGGTGGGGCAGAGAGGCAAGATCATATTTCTGTGCCAGGTCATGTAGTACAGAGTTAGTCAACACTGCAGTGGCTGTACGAAAACAGATATTACCCAATCTGGCATAAAAACTGCTGTTACAAGTTTGGTTTAGCCTTTTAAGAAACGTGATCAGAGAATGCTGATTCCATCCTGGTTCATCATGGGAGTCACCTGCGGGCAGCCATCTGCTGGATCTCTGTCCCAGAGAGGCAGAAGCTCCTCAAGTGGCCTATTCATCAAGATTGATGAGTGCTCACAGCAGCTCTGAAGAGATTTCTAATTGCTCACTCTCAAAAACTGAGGCTGATTGTCAGACACCTAAATATAGATTTAGGCTTCTAACTTATTCTCTTTTTTTAAATGAGGCTCCAGTGCTGAGCTAGTTAATTACCATTACAGTTATGCATTACATTTTATAGCAGATGAGAGCACATTCCCAGGTTTACTTAGATTAGTGTCTTTGTAATTTGATGTGAAAGGACTGAGAACCTGGGGGAGAGGGAGGTTGATCTTCTCTTTTAAAAAATTGTCACAGAACACCTTTTTTAATTTAATTACAGCATCATTTTTAGATAAGGCTTCAGTGAAAGTATATAAGCACTCCTTGGGTTACTCCAGCACACTGTGTGTGTATCTGAAAACAAATCATAGGCAACATTTTCTGATAAGTAGTTTTTTCAAACTTCTGAAAACTTTTCCATTCTGTGCTTAGGAGATTAATATTAAAATAATAATGCTTTCCTAGTGCAGACAAGTGTTGAGGTTCTTCAGAAAAACTGTCATCTGACTTGATTTCACATTTGTTCTCTCTTTCAGTTTATTCACACACTGGAAAACCAAAGGGAGTTCTCTGCTCGAGCTAAAGTGTATTTTGCATCTTTACTGACAGTTGCTTTACATGGAAAACTAGAATACTATACTGACATCATGAGGACGCTGTTCTTAGAACTGATGGAGCAGTATGTTGTGGCCAAAAACCCAAAGCTGATGCTAAGAAGGTTTGAACAATTGTCATATTTTCTGGTTTTCTGTAAATGTATTTATTTTGCAATGTGACTATATTAAAATGCCAACTATCCGTGAAAGTCAGAAATAGCCTGGTCCAAGCATATTAGGAAGACAGGCTCACCAGGAATAGCTGTGGAAGGCACAGGCATGACTGCTGGCAAAGATTTCCTTATTCAAATACTGTAGTGTAGAATCTGCATCAAGATTACTGAAACATCTACCTTAATTCAAAGTACAATACCGAACATTTCATTTACTTTTTAATCTAATTTTATTCCAAATGATCTAGCTTTTATACCACACATCATCTTCGTAATGAGCACACATAATCAGCTTGCATTGTGCATTCAATGAGGCCTTGCTCTAGTGTTTTTAACCCTGTTGTTATCCCAAATAAATTACAAAAGACCTTGCTCTGTGTATATTGTAGCTTTGTAATCCGTAGGTTATTTCCCAGTAACTGCACAACTGGGTTAATTTTTTAGCTCTTACAGCAGAGACCCAATTTAAGATTTTGCATAAAGGATGTGTGCTTTTCAGTAATGAGCTGAAGGTACCCAGGAATGATGAGCAATACAAAGCACTTATCCTAAAGCAAGTACATGCTCTCAGGGCTCTATAGGGAAATCATTGCATTAGGAGAGTGCATGCAGTTAAGCATGTAAAAATATTATATTTCAAGCAAGCAATGTTTTTCTTTAAAACTTTGTCATTAAGTACCCTTACCATACTCAGGGTTGTTTTTTTCCTTCAGATCTGAAACGGTTGTTGAGAGAATGTTGTCTAACTGGATGTCTATTTGTTTATATCAGTACCTCAAGGTAAGAGTTGAAGTCTGTTGCCTGTGGGGTTTTTTTATCAATAATACTTAAACATGCTGCATTGAGTTTTTATTTTTGTTGTTTTTGTTTTTGCTTTATTTAATTTCCTTTCCTTTAAATAGGACAATGCTGGGGAGCCTCTTTATAAATTGTTCAAGGCTATCAAACACCAGGTAGAAAAAGGCCCAGTGGATGCTGTACTAAAGAAAGCCAAGTATACATTGAATGACACAGGCTTACTGGGAGATGATGTAGAGTATACACAGTTGGTAAGTGGAGCATGATTAATATATTATAAAATCATTTTTTCTTTTAAATTCAAGTCCTGTAGTGCTAAGTCTGTACATACTTTTCTGGACTACTGTGATCTGCACAGAAATTCTGGTCATGGGCAGGACTGTCGATAGTTTGACCAAAGCAAGTCTCCAAGCAGGAAAATAGAATTATAAAGTATCTTCCAAGCATTAAATCCAAGTCCTGCCACTGTGGAATCCATTTCAGTAAATCTCTTTCATAATTTTCAAAGTCTGTCTGAACAGTGGTCAGGGTGTTTGGCTCCTTCCCTCTTCCCATCTAAATTAACTGGCAATTGATTTTTGCAGAATTCTTGCACTAACTTTATACTTGAACTTCGGGTTGTCTTTCTCCCCTGTGACTGCTGCTCGTCAGCATATCAAATGTCATTTTATAGATCATTTTATTAGTATACCAGGAGGAGCTCCTCTACAGTCTTGGGAGATGGCTCTGCAACCTCTGAAACACTTCATGAGCCTATTTCTGCACCTATTCCTGTGTGAGTCAGGCTCTCCTGAACATCCCCAATGGCATTGAAAGGGGTTTATTTCCACCTAAGGAAATAATTCCCTACAGTGATGAGGGGAAGCTGCCTCTACAGGCAGTTCTGGAGACCCGTGTTAGGTGCTTTAAGTGGGATGAAGTGGACATCTCTGCCCCAGGAATTCCCTATCTGAGCTCCACCAGCCCCTGAATCTGATCACCAGTGCCACGGTTCAGTTCTACTACGAATTCTGCTTTGACTTAATTGTGTTCACTGCCACAAATTTCCACCACTTTTTCAACCAGACTCCAGCACACGGATTCACTGTCTTTTTAAAAAACTGAAGCAGCCCACTCTTTAGCTGCTTAGGGAGAGTAAATTCTAGTTTTAGTCTTTCTGACAGTCTTGCTGGTTTTCTTCAGGATACAGTGTAATGAATATCAAAGATGCACAGACTGTCCTTCAAAGACCAACAGATTTTTTTTTTTTCCCTTTCTGATTTCTCTTTTATTGACAAGTTAGGAGCCATTTGTGGTTGTCTCCAACTGAGAAAGATGCAGTGATATATCTGCGGTGTGGAAAGATAAACTTAATAAAAAGCTTTATTAAGTCCTTGTTAAAAAAAAAAATCACCATTTTGTGTATTCTGAAGGGATGCTGATGGGAGGGCTGATGTGAGGAGATTGCTGTAGGACTTTCAGTCACAGAATCACTAGACTGTGACCTAAACTGCCCGGAGGAAAAGGGTATGCTGGGCAAAAACAAATATTTTAAGTTCAATTGATACTTCGGAGATTAGTTGAGTTGTCATTTTCAGACCTGAGCTGAAAGTGCCACCCATAGAAACCACACTGACTGGCAAAGCTGGCTATATTTTCTCTTGTGTATGGAGAACAAAATTTACTTGCACTGTACATCATGTAAGACTTAATGGCAATAATTCTTTATTCAGTCTGTTTCTTTTCACAAAAAACGCCAATGCCTGCAATTAAGCTAAATGAATGCAGTGTGAAAGCAGAAAATTTGTGTATGCAATCAGATGTGGGCACAACAAGCATGCTAGCTAGATATTAAACATTATAACAGTACAGTAGCAGTATTTGGTCCAGATTTACAGATTTCCCATCAAACAAAGATTTTATGTGTGTGCATGCATGGAAGATGATGAGCTATATATAGGTGTATGATGAAAGATTATGAAGGGGGTTATTATTCCTAGAAATTTTTGGGATCTTTGGCATGATGATGACATTGTTGTAGTAACTGAACAGTTAGGGAGCATTTGTGCACCAAGGTAGGTTAAAACATGAGTTAATTAGTTCACTTCTGCCTGAAAGTGAGACACAGTATAGAGCAGTTGTCTGCTTTCTAATTGTTCTTATTTAAAAGATGAATCTGTTTTGCATTACTGGTTACACTGACATGCTGCATACTGAACCAGCAGCAAAATCATGTCTAATTACCATAAAGCTAATAGGAAAAGGAAGGTGAAATCTCATTATTAGTTTGAGAGTTCTGTCAAGGGACAGTGCAATCATGTTTAATTTGACTGCCGTATGGTGTAGCTTTTCTTCACTGTTTAAAAATACCAGCCCTGCAAGTTTGTTTCTGAGGTTTGAGATGATAAATTCAGGCATTATGGTTGGCAGGACCATGTGTATCTGAGAGCTGCAATGCTTTGGATGTGCCTGGCCTCCAAAGCTACCTGACTGGCAAAAGATTCATGCGGGCTCTGAGCTGGTGTACTGATTCAGCTAGTGAAAGAAAGAGGCTTTTCATAGCATCTCTTTGGTTTTAGTGGTTTTTTTCCTTCTGAGGAGGTTTCCTGGCCATCGTTTTCTTATTTGCTTTTGTCTGTATTAAAACTGACACTTACACAGTGAAGCTACTTTTAAAAAAATCACTCTAGATTTAGCAAATTACAGGCTTTCAAGAAATTCTTCTTAACACTAAAAAAACCCATGTCAATGCTATCAGAAAACAGTAATATTTTAGAACTAGCATAAACTACTTAGGTGTATGTCCTGGAGCTATTAGAGTTATTGTGACAACGGTGAGCAGTAAATTAAGGCTTTGAACACCAAAGATTATATAAATGGCTTTTATATATACACATATATATATGTGTGTGTGTGTGTGTGTATTTATATATACCTAATGAACAACTGGTCACAGGAAGTAAAGTTACGGGAGCTGAACAAGTCACTGCTCATCAGGTGAGCCATGTTAAATCACCATACATACGGAGCTAGTCCGCTTGTCTTGAGAAGTAAAACCACAACCAGGAAGACAGTGTAAAGGAAGGCAAAAGCACACAATATTCTAGGAGTTCAGCAAAGTACAGCTTAAGTGATTATTTGGAACTCATTAAGTTTGGGCACTGCATTACTTGTGCTTTTTCTATGTTCCAGGTTATCAGGCTATATGAGAAGCATATAACTAGTCAGTGGTCCAGCTGCTTTGTTCTTGTGCGTCCCTCTTTAATAAATTCCCAAGACTCAATAATGGTAGCATATTAGACATGAATAAATCTATTCTGCATCTTTTCTGTTTTGTCATAGTAGGAGGAATTAGCTGGAATTTACGATATCTGGTTGGCTGCATAACAGCGAAGAATCCCTCAAATAATCCATACTCCCATTGCAAATATGTGCTGCTGTGCAATAATCATTGCACAGTGAATTTTAGATATTGTTTGCATTTAAATCACCCAAAAGAACAGATTCAGAGGTAATTCAGCGCTGACTTGTCTTAATAACCACGTACATTTTTTTTTTTTACAGACAGTAAATGTATTTGTACAAGATGGAGGAACCGATTCCATACCTGTGAAAGTGCTGAACTGTGATACTATATCACAAGTAAAAGAAAAGATAATAGACCAAGTCTATCGAAATCTGCCATGTTCTCAGTGGCCAAAAGCCGAGAGTGTAGTTCTTGGTAGGTAGCTACTTGTGATACTATACTGAGCAGGTGAAACATGTTGTGTGATTTTCTGTTTTCCTAAAAAATGTCTGTAAAAGCAATTTATTGTTGGTTGTTTTCTTTTTTTTTTTAAAAATTGAATTATGTTCAGCTGGATGCAAAAATACAGCGTTTTGCAGCAATCTTAATATGCATTAAAAATTAATGCTTTCTTACAGAGTTCTTTTTCCTGACTCTTAAAGTTCTGGTGTACTGTCATTAGTGTGCAAAGAGCCTGTTAATGACTGTTAGCATAAATGTATTCATGTCTGACAGAGTCAGTATCTCAGGTACTAATTAATGTGATAATGACAGCATGGACAATTAACTGATGGAGAAGTAATGATGCAGTTTCAGAAACTGGTACTGATTTTGACTTGCCTTTATGATGGTTATTCAAAAGAATTATAACTTATAGGAGCTGCACTTTTAGGAGATGATGAGCCAGCCAGCCTCTGAAAATCATCCTCCTTGAAGGCTTTCAAAATTCTCTTCTCAAGAAAAAAAAAAAAGTTGATGTAACTTAAAAGGTCTAATAATCTCATAATAAAAGCTCCAATTAATAGTTTTGCAATATCTTCATTAATGCCTTAATCTGAATGTAGAGGATGGAATTCATGCTATCCAGAAAATCCTAGTAGATTACCTAAAATTGCCTTTACTGTTCCATATAAAGTCCTACTCCCCTATTTTGGACTGACAGCAGTCCTTAATATATATATTTGTAGTATCCTATGCAAAGGAATTTAACTTTTTGTGGAAAATAATCAGAAGTCATGCGCATGATTAGGAATAGTTCATGCAAACTTCTGTAATAAGGGCCAAACTATTAAGCAATAAAAACCACACATCATGGCATGTGCCAAATTACTTCTTTTAATGTTCCACAATGCGTCAGTAGGTCTCTAAACTGAAACATTTTTGAGTAGCTATTTTTGCACATGGTTAAAAACTGTTTTTTCTCATTTTAATTACCCCATAGAGTGGCGTCCAGGTTCTACTGCACAGATCCTCTCAGACTTGGATTTAACATCCCAAAAAGATGGCAGATGGAAACGTATCAACACACTAATGCATTATAATGTAAGGAGGTGGTTCAGAGAAATTGTTTGCATCTGTTAACTGTTCTCTAGTAATAAATAAAATCTTTCTTTGTAGAGAAAAAGAATCAAAAATATTTGTTGCAAAAAGAATCAAAAAAATAATCCTAGCTCTGGGTCTAGGCAGTAAAAGCTTGGGACCATGAAAGGCTAGGTCTAGACATATTGCCTAAATATCTTACGAAAAATACATCACATAAATGCCAGCACTTTGGTTTCCTCATCGCTGCAGTGTCCAAATCCAAATTCCCCTTTGAACATTCAAAAGCTCCTTTTGCTAGGTCTCATATTCATCTCTTCTTTTCTCTACCACTTCCTACCCCTGAGAATTATCTTTGTCCTTGCTCTGCTGCTAAACAGATTTTAGGTTGGTCTGGTTTGTTCAGCAGCCCAGTCAGGAGAGCAGATGCTGACGTTTTTGTACTGTCTGTTTTAGGTTTCATACTGTGCACTCTACCAAGCACTTGGAATCCACTTATCTTCCCTTTGTATGCTATTTATTGCTTTCTAACAACAGTTATCCTGATTAGGAAAGACAGAAGTTAGTTAGTTTTCCCTCAGAAAACACACAGGTCCGATTCTTCACGATAAACCCCATTTTTGTACAGAAGGCGCCCACACCAGATTGAGGAACCACTGAAGTCTTGGAGATGCTTTTAGCATTTTCAGTAATCTCAGAGGAGGTGTTGATGGGATCTCTTCTTAAAGGAGGGGGAGGGAGTCTGTTCTGAATTGCAGAGCCAGTTGTCCAAGAAGCCTTTGATGGGCAGCATTAATCATAGGTCTAGATTCCCTGCAAAAGATTACAGAAACCACAGTTTAGGTGTTAAGGAAGAGGTTCAGTAGTGCATACTTCTTTTGAATAACATCCCTGTGTTTGTGTTTTCAAAGGTCCGAGATGGTGCCACACTAATCTTATCAAAAATGGGAATTTCCCAGCAGCCAGAGGATAATCAGCAAGATGTCCCAGGGGAAAGTAAGTATCTTGTGGCTTCGCTACCTCGCAAAATGACTAGAAGTCAAAAACCACACAGAGAGAGTGACACTGCGGTCTTGATCTTGTTTATCAAGCATGTCTGTGCAGCTAGATATTCCCCACCAGACTATACAGGGATTATTTGTTGTGTGTTACCCACTGCACACTTGCAATGGTCTTCTTTGTCCTCGTTATAAAAGCTTTAAATAATGGGGCTTTAACAGTAATTGCTGTGAATCCATACCTGGGCTTAATAGAAAGCACTCTTAGCAAACATTTCCTTGCATATTTTGTTTCTTAATCCCACTACATCTGTAGTCAAACCGTATGTTTCATCTTTCCAAAGCTTTCTCTCTTTTCCTCCTTCCTTCTTCCTTTTCTTACTTTCCTTTCCAAATTTCTTCTACTTCTTATTAGACTGAGAATTGAATGCAGTGTTCTAGATGAACCACAGTAGAGACCAGCTCCCCTCTCTGTGACATAATGGATCTGATGTAATTTTTTTAATTGCATTTCTTACAACTATATTGCCTTGCAAACTTTCCTCTGTACATTCATATTTTGTGTCTCACTCCCCTTGAGTGATGTTTCTCCAGCTATGCTAGCTTGGTTTTTCCAGGGTTTGTTGGTTGACTTTGTTCATTCTGTACAGGTTATCTTTTTAGATGCAGCATTTTCCACAATTCCTTTGTTCTTTTTAAGGTTTGCAATCCACTGTAAGTTAGTGTCAGAAATTTCCTTATAATGTTTCCTCCCTTTCACATCACTAAAGCAGCTGTTGCATATTTCTTATATTGCTGTCTGCTACAGTATGCTGGACTTCTCAACACTAAAGACAACCAGTTAGCTTGCAACCTGTCTTTTAAAGCTTTTACTTCTACATGTTAGTATTCTGTCTAGACCAATTTCCTTTATCTCAAAACCTCTTGAGACACAATATCCATTACAGCCTAAAATGCACTCAGATTTTTATGGAAATATTTACCTGTAAATTTATGTTCTTTGTCACATGTGTTTCCTTTACATTTCATATGTTCAGTTTCTCTCTTTTTATTAATCCTTATATTCAGTTATTTTACATGAGGTAGAAGGTAGATTTATGGAACAATAATTGTTGAGATCATTCTTCCTTCTATGAACTCATTTGATATGCTTTTGTCTAGCACTGATTGCAAAAGCCATTGCTTCACCTAATAGTTTCATTCCTTCAAACAGATTTACTGATCTTAGGTTTAATAGGTTTTAAGGGCTGGACAGTCAGATTGGAAATAATATGCTAGAAATATACATTTTTCAAGAAGATGGGTCTCAGCTGATAGCTCAGACATATATTGCTATTGAACAAAAATGTGCATACTTCTTCACTTTTTTTTTCACTTGTGTTCAGTGTTGGACAGGAAATTAGGATGGACAGATTTACTTGCTCTTCAATTTTTACTCCATCCTGGATGCTTTCTATTGACACTTTTTCCAGCATCCTTGAAGGGTCTTCTCATGGTTGTGGCTACACCTCTGCTGCTATCCTCTCACCCCTTTACTGCAAGTGCCTGCCATAGTTGGCCAAGTGGTGACTACCCTGTCACAGCAGGTGCCAGCCCAGCATGTTAACTTAGAAAGCCATCCAGTTTAATATATTGGGCAGTGAAGTGCAGCCAGGCAAGGAGCTGATTCCTAGTCCCTATTCAGTTTGGTTGCACTGATTGCTGAGATAACTGCTGAGGCAGTAGTCGCCTCCACTTTAAAGAAGCGGAGTGGACCATGAATGGAACCTGGTGGTGTCCTTAGCTTGCTTTGCTTTCTTAACACAGAGCGGTGTTCAGTCTGCCATTCTGGGCTCCCAGTCTTCTTCCTCCCCACCTCGCTACCCTTGTGGCAGGCAGCAGAGGACCAGACCACATGGTTTTCTTTTCTTCTTGGGTTTTTTTTTTCTTTCCTCCTTCTCTACAATTATAACTTTAGCTATGATTCAGTATGATGAAGCTCTTTGAACATACATAATCTGTACTCCAAGATGAACTCCTTAGTTATATGTGTGGCATACTAAATTGTAAAGGAGAAGCAGACTTCTGGGGACAGTGCTGTCACATGAGGGCTCCTGTACATGAGAGAAAAACCTGCAGAGATAGTTCAGATCCCAAAATATGGAGTGAAGACAACTTCCACCATGTTTCTTCTCCACACCCTGTCTTGCACCATGGTAGTGTACAAATTTGGGAAGACAGCGTTTCATACCAGGCTAGCCCATTTTCTTTAGCGCCGAAGGGTCCTCAGAGCTATCTGGTGCCAACTTGTTCTTTTGGAAAGCTATAAAATGTAACAAAGCTAGAGCAAAGCAAGAGCCTGCAGTGACAGTGATTTGTGAGACACTATGTGTATAAAAGGGAGAGGATCAGAGGCTTTCCCTCCCACACATACACATTTATATGACACAGGGATTTACAGGGTTGGAATAAATAGAAATCCTATCCCAGCTCCATGAATGAGGCTTGTGATGAAGTGGTTTTCCTTTTATTCAAAGTCTCTCATTAACTTGCACCTTTTGCATTGAGAAGTGTCAGCTGAAGCCATTGACTGTCTGCCAAAGTACTAGGCTTTGCACAGAACGAAAATGTAAAACCATGTTCAGAGATGTTGCTCTAAAACGTGGCATTGCTTCCATGCTGCTTTTGATTCACAGCTTCTAACAGGAAGACACTAGAAGCTGGAGATTGTGACAAATTAAATGCAGCATCTTTTGCCTCTGGAGATAATAAATGCAATTACTAATTTGTATCAAGATGGGGAATGGTTTAAATTATTTCATGCTAGTATTTCTGTACTGAGCTATAAGCCAAAACAACATGGTCTGTTATTTTGGGGTTTTTCTCTGGGTTGTTTTTTTCCTTTTTTAATTCTGAATAAAAATAGAGGGTTGCAGATCAGAAATACTGATTAGCAGATCTGTGTGGGGCAGCCCTTCCTTCACCTCCATGGAGTGATGTATTCACAGTGCGGGAAGAGACTGGCAGGAGCTAATTTGCTGCAGGCCACACAAGGGGAAAGGGGCTGTGTTACCTGTCACCATCTCACTTGCTTCCATCATGTTTACATCATGGTTCATACCACTATAATTAGTCAGCAGAGTCAATATTTGGCATTAAGCCCCACCCAGCATTATTTTACATTGGCCAAAGAATGCCCAAGGGCCAAGACAAAGAGTTCAGGGGGAAGCATTTGACCCAGTGGGCGTAGACTTCTGCCCGCTTAGGGCTTGACACATAATGTGGCTACCACAATAAAAAAGGAGGTGTTCTCCCCTATCTTTTATTTTCTTCACCTCCTACTTTTCCATTGGGGAAAATATTATCTCACAGAAATGTAATTTTCTCTTAGCAACCGTACTGCTGACATGTTTTGTTGCCCCATGTTCTGAATTTCTCTTCCTCTTTCTTCTTGCTATTTTTAGCAATGAAGTGAGATCTTTGTGTTGCAGAAGCTCATCTGGTTGAGCTGTAGTCTCTTAATCCTACTTTCCTGTGAAATAACTACTATTTCACTAGTAGCCAATTCTGTCATTGCTAAACAAACATGGGCCAAATTAAGCTGCACATAAGAGCCAGCGATCTCAGTGGAAACCCCTTTGGTTGTTTCTTTTCTCTCCAAAGTTAAACTGGGCCATATACCATGAGGAGGGCAAAGAGAGGATAAATTCCTTTGAATCAAAGGAGGAAGCAGAAGTGTACCAAGTGACTGACATAAGGCCAGAAAATAGTTTCTGCTCTAACTGCATGATTTGATCTATTAATTTACAGAAGTAAATAACAGGCATTGCAAAAGAAATTCCAGTCTTCAGGCCCAGCAGTGGTTCTTACTGTACTGGCAGATGATTGCTATGAATGGTATCGATTGCGAAATCGCAGCTGCTTCAAAATAAAGCGATAGCTTTTATTTCTTTCTTGCTTCATTCACATGAACTTCCAAGTCAAATTAAGGACTCTCAAAGGACAACGTGATTTAATGTGTGATTTATTTTTTTGCCCTACCTGGATAAAAAGAAGTGAAGGCCCCAGAAGACTGCATAGCTAATGCTTTTCATGGGGTTATATAAAGTAGATTCAAGCAGAAGTGTTGGCTTGGCCAGATTACACATTAATATTTTTTCCCTGTGATGTAAAATATTGAACATACATGCAAGCTGGATAATTTAGTATAGCTATTGAGGAATATGCAATTCATGCAATTAGAAACTGGTATTTTCTGCTGTAACTGGGACTCAGTTACATTAGATATGTATATTAAAGCATAAAACTTAGCAGTAATGCAACATAATTTGTGCAACAGGGCTGAATCACAGTTTTTATGGGAAAAATAACTTTCACATTTTTAAGACATCAGTAGTTTTAAATGCATTGATTCAGTAACTTCCACTGAAAAAGTGCCATTGATTTTAGGGACTATGCCAAGTAGATATAAAAATTCAGAAATTAAAGGAAGAACAAGTAAAACCAGGAGATTTGAAACTAAGTTTGTGACACGGAATCTTTTTTCAAGGGATATTAATTGCAAGTTAAAACAATTGTATCATCTCTTTTAGAACTGTTTGTAACAAAAGATTCTCAGGCATAGAGTTTGTCTGAACATTCCTGTTGATGCTGAAATGCAAGACTCCCTTTATTCCACTGGGTGGTTATTGAACTAAGCTCAGGGACCAGATGCATGACCAAGCCACGGATAGCATAGCGAGGCACTGTAATCAAATAAGCTGGCACCCAGGTGCTTACTCCTTTTTCTGCTATATGGTAACAGACTTGATGTGAGTCTCTTTCTCTGGTTTAAGCTATGAATACTGACAAACAAATTTTAAAAAATCTTATGATAATGGATTATGAATTTGCTGCAGTCATTACCTCTGTCTGCTGGAGTTCATGTCCTCTCAGCAAAGGGATGCATTTTTCCTCCTTTCTGCTACAAAGTCAAGTGGTGCTGATCAAAGGCTGATAAAGGCAGGTTTGAACTGAGGTACCATGCTGTGAACTCAGCAGTTAGGGTAAAAATGTAAATTGTAATCGTGATACCTAGAAAAAAGGTTGAGATCATAAATTCTTAAATTGTCACTTCCAAATTCACCAGAGATGCTACAACAGTAACTTGCCTTGTACCTGGAGTAGGCTACAATTGCTCTTTCTGTGGTGGCTGTTGGGTCAGAACTAGTTGACTTTCTGTAACTTGATCATGTCTCCAGGAAGTCACAAAGGGGTACAGTACTTCAGTGTCTGGACCTCAAAAAATACACATACTGTGCTTACATGACCGAACAGGAGTTTCCTTATTGTGTGATTCCTCCCTCTCCCTTTGCTCTTGACAAAAGCAAGCTTTTTCAGCTTATGTATTGAACATTTAGTACTTGAGTTGTATATGTTGGACAGGAACAGAATAATCTAGATCCTCTTGGCAAGAGGACAGGTATGTTAAGGATAGGAAACAAAGATTTTAAATGTACTTATGTATATGATTATTTTCGTGTTACTGTTTTGGGTGTGGGGCATTCTTTGTAATTATTGTGATTACTGTTTCTAGGGCATGCACTCCTGGAAGATGAAAATAAGGTCTGGCATCTAGTCCGGCCAGTAGATGAAATAGATGAAGGTAAATCAAAGCGGGGCAGCGTGAAGGAAAAAGAGAGGACCAAAGCTATTACAGAAATCTACCTGACCAGACTTCTTTCTGTGAAGGTAGGGCTCAGATATGCCATGGTTATATCTTACTTCTATAGAATTTGAGGTACAGCTGAAGAAAATGATGCAACTATTAGTCATGCATTTGGCTGCAATTTTGATTATGTGTCATGTACATACAAGCTGGTGTTCAGGGCTTCATGTAACTAATATGCCCTGAGGAACATTACTGGGAAAGAGATAAAGAATAACTCCCGATCAAAGCTGAGAACCATGATTATGTGTTCATTCAATAATTTTTCTTGCAAGACAAAGATGGATATTCTCCTCTGTGCCACCTGTTTAGATAATATTTTGTTGGGTTTTCTTTTGAACCAAATGCTTTATAAACTGCTACAGAGCCTCATATTTCCCTGTTCTTGTGTGTGACCAATGCCACAGTATAACCTAGAAAAATAAAAATGCTTTCAAATAATAATAGTCCTTTTAGAGTATTTTTAGTGCTTATACTGCAGCATGGATCACAAGCAAAATAATTTTGCAAAGCATTCCTCCTTGCAGAAAAAATTCAGAATAATGTGTTTAATGACCCTAAAGCCAGGCTCCTCGTGAAAATGAGGGTGGTCTGGCTCCAGCTAAGGCCATTTGTCCAAGTGTGAAAGTGGATGTGAAGGAAAGTCTGTGCATAGATGACGTAGATTCAGGACAAAGAGACAGCAAGATGCTTAGACCCCTCTCTTCTGTTAATAACTCCTTTGCAAACACCACTTTTCCAATAGGCAGTTTATAGATTATTACCAGTCTGGTGCTTTACTAACTCATGCAGAGCTGGTGAGGTGTTATGGCTGGGACCAAAGCTACCCCTACAACCCACGGACTGTCGATGTGTCCTTGCTGACAGCAGAGTGGCTTAGGGCTCCTTGCCTTCTTGGTCCCTGCCCTGTTCCAAGGCTGGCAGCTGGAGTGAGGGTGAGAGAGAGGATGTAGCCTTTCAGATGTGTCTGTAGGACCAACCACCTGAGCAGGGACAAACTGCATGTGGCCTCAATGGGGTGATCTCTAAAACAAAGGGCCAGTCTCTGAGGTCGCAGTCTCTAAGGTCCAGGCAGATGCAGGAATCCAGCCAAGCACATAGCCCTCCGGGGACACTTCACTCCTTGGGCTTGGTGGAGCTTATGGAGCTGGGCCCGACTGGGTGTTTGATGACACCTTGCTTGCCCTTAAAAAGTCAAATGCTCACTGGTACTTTTACCTCTCAGTCTCTTTCTAAAAATTGCATGGTGCTCTGGTGTCAGAGAAACTGGAGGCGGGAAGATGCAACACCATTAAAAAATGGCTAACAATTATTTTATGTGCACAACTACCCTGAAATGTAAATATATTGTATACTTAGCAACCAGTTCTTCTGTCAAGCAGAAAGTAGACCTTTCTGTGCAAACACTAGAATAGTTGGTGAAGTCGCAACCTTTCAGGCTAGAACATAAAATTGTTCTCTAGAAGGTCTTTACTGTGTTGGCAGTTTGCAGAGTCATTGCACTAAGAAGTTGCTTGGTTTTTGTCACCCAGTACCCTTAGCACTGGATTATGGGCCATTAGTGTCAATAGGAATAAAAGATTCTAGGATGGCGCCGAGTTCAGCCTGTAACACAAACGTAATAGATTTTTTTTAAATTTGCTTTTAGGGGACACTTCAGCAGTTTGTAGATAACTTCTTCCATAGTGTGCTCAACTCAAACCATGTGGTGCCACCAGCTGTGAAATATTTCTTTGACTTTCTTGATGAGCAAGCAGAAAAACATGACATCAAGGACGAAGATACCATTCACATCTGGAAAACAAACAGGTACGGTATGAACAGAGTAGTATTTGTATTGCAAAGAAATGAGAGTGTAATTCCCACGTATATACTGGCACTCTTTACTACAAATCAAAGTAAAATTCATTTGTAATTCTCAGAATCATTTTAATTGCAATAATATGTTTATATGATCAAAAGGATTCCCTGTAAGCCTAGAAGCTGCAAAAATGAAACCAGTCTACCTATAGGGTTGCCATTGGCAAATTGACCACTTCAGTTTTTGTCTTTCCTCAGAGAAGAGAAAAACGAGGCAAATGGGACTAGATTTACCTGTCAAAGCACAAAATCTAATAAAATACTACTCAGGTGGTTTCTCTAACCACACAGACATCTCTTGCTATTTTGGGGCAGTCGAGATTCTTCTCATATGAGTTTTTCTGTGAGAGTGTAAAGGCTTGGTTTTCAGACATGCAAACCAGGCAACAGATAGCTTGTATAAATGTTGAAATGTAAAATTAAGCTTCACTGTTGTGAGGAGATCAAAATGCAAAACCCATACTTAATTTCATGTCATCTGCTTGTTGTAGAACATCTATTGTGTAAAAAGGATTATTTATCTTCTTCCTTGCTTTGCAGCCTGCCTCTTAGATTCTGGGTAAACATACTGAAAAATCCCCATTTCATCTTTGATGTTCATGTTCACGAAGTAGTGGATGCTTCCTTGTCAGTCATTGCACAGACTTTCATGGATGCTTGCACAAGAACAGAGCACAAATTAAGCAGAGTAAGTGATTTGCATTCTACATCCTGACTATGCTCATGCCTGACAAGACAAAGGGCATTCTCACAGACAGTACCCATTCTCTGAGGAGATACAGGCTTGATTGTTTTTTAGTTTTATAATGAAGTTAGCATTTCACCTCTTAACAGGTTGGTGAACGTGTCAGTGTTACTGTGTAGTCTGCCAACTGATATTTATCAACTGCTTTTATAAAAAGCAAGTTTAAGAACTGATTATTTCACACCCACCAGTAATTTAGTATCATCTTGCATTGATATATTTGTAAAACTCAACAGTAATGCTGTGTGTACACTTACTCCTCTTAGGACAAATAATTCCACCAATGTTAATAAGCATCCAAATATTAATATCTGTAAAGCTCAAGTGCATGTGAATATAAAGGCTTGACCTTAAGTTCTTGACTTTCTTTTGCTTCCTAGAGATGTTCATAAATCAACCAAGTTTCTCTCTATTATAAATTTTCAGGATTCTCCGAGTAATAAATTACTTTACGCGAAAGAAATCTCTAACTATAAGAAAATGGTGGAAGAGTAAGTATAGACTCTTTTCATGCTTATTCACAGTTGTTAGGGCTTTAAGCCTGTGTAAGAGCAAAAGCAAATGCTGAGGCAGTCAGTCAACTGTCAAACGTTAAAAATTTTACACCTGAATGTTAAAACGTTCCCTTGGTGGTGGCGTTGGCAGGGTTGAAATGGAATGCCGTTATGACCCAGTGCCTGTTCGTGTCTGTGCAGACAGATGGATAGATTTATTCAGGAAAAAATATGATGCTGTTTTCTGCAGTGGTTGTTGTTACCCATACGTTCTGTCTAACAAATGCTGCGCTTCCATGACTCTGTAGAGATCAAATCCTGAAAACATTCTGACAAACACATTTTTTTATTCCATCTCTGACTTTATTCATTTACTAATTGGCAATTCTGTGAATACCATGGCAGACGTGCCGCAGGACAAAACTCTTACTAGCTCATGACTTCAAAAGTTGGAAGACCTAAAATAATCATCAGCTGCAATTATAAATAGATTTCTTTCCTGTGGTACAGCCCTGTACATTCAGGTACGATTTGCCTCTGTTGTGAAGGTACTAATGACTGTTGGAAGGCAGAATTACTAAAGGAATCATTGGTCTGTTGTGGTAGAGCATCTCCTGCATTATTAGGAAGCATGTTTAAAATAATGGAAAATTGAAAGAATTACAGAAAACCACAGTGTATTTCACCTAATTGAAAGTCTGTTTTCATCTGTTGCAGTTACTACAAAGGTATTCGTCAGATGGTGCCAGTTAGTGACCAAGACATGAATACCCATCTAGCAGAGATTTCTAGGGTAAGAACAAATTCCATTTTCTTGTCCTGAAATTGGAGCAAAGTACAGCATTGTTTTTCTTTGTCTTCTTTTTCTAACTCAACAAGTGGGCTTTTTATAAGTGCAAACACCAAATGAATTATTTCATAAACCTCTGAAATATTCCTGTTTAGTGTAGTCATGCCTTTTAGCCCCTTGAAATGTTGATTATTGAATGGAACCAAGAATGGTTATCATCACTAATCTATCTGAGTGATGTAGGTGCCAGAGCAAAGTGTTTGGATTTTTTCACATCCATTGTGGAAAAGTTATAGCACTCTCGAATTGTGTTTTCTCTCCACAGCAGATAATTTTTAGCATTGATCATGCTGATAACAAGTAATGACTGAATTCAGAGTGCTACCACAGCAAAAATTAGATTCCAGAAATGAAAGAGGAGGCACGTATGTTAAGTATAGCCTATTTTAGAGCTGTCTATACGAGGGCAATACTTCTGCTTTATGGTGCGTGTGAGAAGCTCACCATGTGCTCGCTCAGTGGCACTTTTTCTTTTTGCATTATAGGTTATTGGGCGTTACCTCTCATGGAGAAGAGCAGAGGGGGGTGGTTGCTAGCTGGGGACTTTGGTTGGAGACTGGTGGAGCAAAGACACTACAAAACCTGCTTCAGTTTCGAAAGAGCCTGTCCGCTGTGCAGGTCAGCTTAGCTAGAGCAGGCTCGTGCCTTTGAAGCACTCAAGAACACTTTGAGAACCAAGAGAGGCCCTCACCAGTCTTAAAAGATGTTGCTTAGCCTGAGCAAAGAGACAGTGTACTTACTGGCGGGTTTGCTCATCTGCTTAATTTAGCTGAAGAGTTCTAGCGTAAGGAGGGTGTTTGGGGAATTTTTTGTGGTTTGTTTATTTCAGTTCCCTTAGGACCTAACATTTTGCAGATCAACATCCTCATGAGAGCATTTCTGTTTTCAGTCATTCACTACAAAACTCATCTGCAGTGACAGTTCATTTTCCAGTTCACTTTATTTATTACACAAATTGAGATGTATATAAAATTAAAGCATTTGGTGATTAAAAGTAAATTCAATAGAATGTTTTAACATCAGCAGAATAAGTTGATCCATTCTATTTACATTCTAAACTATGATAAAAATTATTATGGAAGGAGTGATCAAACATTGCAAATTTTGAGCAGCTCTAAAAGTGACTTTTATGGAGCAAGGAAAGATGGATGTTCCTGTGCTGTTCTATGCCTTGGGTAATCATTTATGCCAGTAGCAATATTTTGCAATTCTTCATTTTCTTAACTAACTTAAAAGACTGAAGGCGTAGCTAGAGACATTAATCCTATACATCTGAATGAAAAACATCCATTTAGACAGGTAGAGCTCATTCCCTAAATAAGCTAAATGTCAGGGGGGGAGGGAGGAAGAGGTAATGGAAGGGTTATTTCCTGCTTCATTTAAAGTCCTTTTTCTCTCTGTCTCTCTCTCTCACCCCTGCTTTCATCTTCGTGATTCAGATGGCTTTTTCCAAATGTACATGTGCTCGTGATCTTGATGAGTTACACCTTTGCTGTAGTGAGGCGTGAATAATTTCAAAGAGCTAAAAAGAGCTGGAGAAAGGATTTCTAACAGCCACGACAGTGACAGAATCAATGTTTAATATCTCAACAATACATAGATTGTACTGAGTTAATGTTTTAATTATACATACCCATGTTGTTAACAGATGTTTGTGCTGTAGTCTGTGGTTTGACATTCAGAGTTCAAAATATTTTCCACCTCCAGTGTTAGAGTTGTGGACAGGCTGGAAAAACACCAGCGGGAAAGTCTTGATCTAAAAATCACCAAACAAAGGTTTTCTCACCCCTTTTTTCTGCCCCAACTGTCATTTAGCAAAAGTTACAGGATGCAGAGCTTGCATTTGGAAATCTTGTATATTGTATCCAACAGTTGTGCATGTGTGTAACTTTCAGTTGTCTGTGATCATATTTTGACACGTTTGCTGCCCGCTTGTGTTGTTTAACAGGCACATACTGATTCCTTAAATACGCTTGTGGCTCTACACCAACTCTACCAGTATACTAACAAATACTATGATGAGGTAAGTTGCGGCTTTTGTTTTCATTTTTTTATATCAATGGTAAAAAGTTATGAAGGCTGACATCAGTCTAAAGGAACAACTCCTGGAATTCCCTGCATAATCAGGTAACAGCAACGCTGAACAGAAAGCTCCAACTTTGCAGTTATACACCTCGCTTGGCAATTACAGTGGTCAAGGTTGTGTTCCTATAAATGAACAATTTCATTATGGGCTATCTGGTTTTGGTAGTGATAGTTTAACAAGATCTGAAAGAGAAATAGATTTAAAAATAATTTCTCTTCAATCCTACCGTCCCAATTCCTAAGAGTTAGGACATAAGAATGTCACTGAGCAAAAAGGAGTCGTCAGAGCTATATCAGGTTTCAAGCCAGTCGTTTTTTTATTAGGAACAATCCATTAAACTTGTTTTGCTTCTAGGATTGGGGCCGTGCCTTTTTTGTTAGTTAAGATGCACTTAAAACTTCCATGCATGCTACTTAGTCTCTGTTTTGCTGTGCCAAATGAAGTGCCTGCCCAAGGTAAACCAAAGTAGAGTAACTGTTGAATATAGCCTGATTCAAAAGGAGGCTCACAGATTCAGTCCAAAACGTTTCTTAGGTTTTTCACACCCTGTGGAAAGGGGGACAAAGAATATCCCAGTGTAGCTGGACTGTGGCTATGGCTCTCCAAACTTAATCTGAAAACAAAAAGAGAGAAGGAAACTTTTATTCAAAGGTTTCCATGGAAATGAATGCTTCCAGAAAACTCTCAGAATTAAATCAAAGCAAGTAAGAACAGATGCTGAATCAAAAAGGAGCCCAGCACATGTGAGCTCTCTTCGGTTTGTCTTGCACCTCAGCACAGTTCGTGTTTTCAGTTACATTTACCACTAAAGGCAGTGAGTCGCATCCTCAGCTTCATTGCAGCTGCTTTATACAGGAGCAGCCAGCCTCCACAGCTTTTAAACGGATGTAAGCAGGGAAATTCAAATTACCCTGAGAAGTCTTGCAACGTGGGTCAGCAGGGGAAGCTGCCAGAGGAATGCAGGCCAACCCGATGGCGTTGGTTTCCTCGCCCCTCATCCCAGTGCTAACCAAGCTGGCTTTCAACACCTTCCCAAATGGATCCGTGGCCTGACCTCTTACAAAAACACTCAGGGAACCTCGATGACAGATGAACTGTAAAGCCTCGATTCTTCCACACCCCTGTGTCCCTGCTTCCACTCGCAGTTTCATGCTTGGTGGCAGGCGCAGGTGGAGTCACCAATCTGTGGGACTTCATCAGTGGCAGGCCAGCAAACCCCGGTGCGTAGCTGCAGCTCTTCTTTCGTGTACATCACTGTATGACAACAAGGTGCATCTGATGAAAAGGCTGCTAATTCAGAGTTATGGAGTTAATCTGTGAAGAACCATTCAGTAAAATTAATCGAGCTTATTTATTTTCCATGAAAATGTTTTAATTTGCATAAATTGGAACATTTTGCAGCTGCCCTTGTCTTTATTACTGACGCAGTGGTTCCCAGCATGCGCTGTACCTTCTGCAGCTCTGCGGGGCTTGACAATGACTAAGTGGGTACATTCTAATTGTCCACATTTATATGAAGGATATATTCACCAGCAGAGATAATCATGAATTATTTAGTCTAGATTTGAGGAGTTACAGCTAGATGTAATTGTTTAAATTAAGGGAACAATATCAAATTAAATTAGGCCCAATTGAAATACTGTAATAAGTGTTTATTAACTCTGTCTTGTAAAAATGTTTTCACGCTTTAAAAACAAATCCATTACAGTAATTATTTCTAAACAAATTTGCTCCAGTGTTTGAAAATCAAATGCTATACCAGCCCATCAAAGTGAAATTCTTGGCTAGATTGATACTGACTGCATTAATCTCCATTGTCAATGATCTGCAAGAAGTAGTAAGAACCACAGGTAGTGGCAGGCAAACTCTATTTCTCCAGTTCTTGTACTTGCAAGTTTATACGGTATTTAAACAGAGCTAAAGGTTTCTGCTTGATTACAGTGTCTGACTTTTATTAATAAAGCCAGTTCTAGAAAAGGAATGGTTTTGCCATGTAACACATTCTCCTAATGGAGAAATCTAATAGTGGGTGGAAAAGTTTCCCTAAAGGATGGTAGAAATGAAAACCTCTCGTAACCTTTGAAATTTGATCCTGAGAAGCCCTAAAAAACTCGATTTGAAGCAAAGCCTTCTCATAACAGTTGACCTTTTCTAGCTCTTGTTTTCAAATCCCTTGTGTCTTAGAGTCATAGCTTCCTATATATATATATTCCGTACAGCAGAGGCTGCGTGCAGGATGCTGCGGGGGGCTGCTCTGATGAGCTCTTTGCTTCCTGAGCTGCGTGGTGCTCAGCATTTCCTGGCCAGACCGTTTTCTTCATCATATTGCCTATAGATACAAGAGACCTTGCGTTGCCCTACCTAATGCCTGTGCATGGACCACCCAGGAGCTTCTCATAACCAAAGCTCATGGGGATGGGGCTTAATTACTGCTGGCAAATGACCCTTAAGCCTTGTAGGGTGCACTGTAAGTAAAAGCACTGTTTCCTAAACAGCTATAAAGATGTTTTTCCCCCTGCCTGCTCCATCTTGGAATGTAGTATTTCACAAGATAAAGTACTACCTATTAATTTGCTTGGATCCCAGTATAATGGGCAACATTACAGCAACTTAGATAAAGTAACGGAGACTATCATTTTTATTGCCTTTGTGTAAAAATAGAACATGGGGCCTACTAGACGGACTTTATCTTTGGTACAGAGTGAATGCAAAAGACTTTACAACCAAAGTGGTATCAAGCATTTGGTCCGGGAACTATGTCGTATATTTTAAGCTAAATGATTCTAAACATTCTGTGTTTATTTCTTCCAGATTATAAATGCACTTGAAGAGGATCCAGCTGCACAAAAAATGCAGCTTGCCTTCCGTTTACAGCAAATAGCAGCTGCGTTAGAGAATAAAGTGACTGACCTTTGACTCAAAAGCCGCAATAAAGAAATCTGATCTGAAGATGTTCAAATTCATTCTTCCTGTTAAGGAAATAGTGTTCTATTTTTTAATGTATAATTACAACTTTAAATGAAAGATTTCATGTTTTTTTGATAGCAGAGGTGTAATGTAAAAAATTTTTACTGTAAATTATGCTTCTAATTAAAAGCTGTGTTGTGTGTAAATGAATCTTCTGTGGGAAAGAGAGTCCTTTGGTTGGGGGCAGGGTGGGGGGTGGAAGAAGGAAAACCTATAGTTCGTTTAATTTAGTAGAATCTGAGACATCAGCATTTAGGATTCATTATGCAAGTAAATTCAATACTATAGCATCCTTTCTACGTTAAGCAATATTTGTACTAGGAAAACAATAGCATACTCAGAGACACACGCAATATCCCCTTTTATTTTGAGAACTGGAAATTGACTTCCATATAGCTCTAAAACTTAGTCTCTGCTCATAATGAACATTGTGAACAATATGTCTGATTTCTCTGCAAGACCTGAGAATGGGATTTGCTACCACACACGGTTCTTAATTTAATTATTTATGTCCATGGTGATGCGCAGTATTGCACCCACCACAGTTGGCTGCGATGGAAATAAGAGTAATGTCAATGTAGGAGGGTTCTACTGATAAAGTCTCATTCGGTTCAGAAATCACTGCAAAGAAGGAATTAGTCCTTAAAACTTTACAACTCTTTGTTATTATTGTGAGTTTTATGATATATGCTAATGTGCCTTACTTGTACTAATTCTGTGAATCTGATGAACGGTTTTGTAAAAAGAAGCGGATCAGAAAAAGAAATATTTATGTGCTATTGAATTACTTTTGTGTGAAAAACATGACCAGCAGAATGCTTGTAATTAGCTGCTTGCCGAGAGTGTGCTGTTTAACATGGTTTGTTTATGTATAATATCTTATTTTAGAATGGTTCTGATGATTTTTTTTTATTTGAATCTTGGAACTGTCCTAGAAATACCATCACTTGTTTTTATTGTATTTGTGATGTAAAATACTAGTATGATATCAGAAAAATCATATACCCGTCTATTGAAAACCACTCAGTCAGTTTTGAGCCTTGGAATGCTGCATTTGATTGAATACACACCATAACCCATAGCAAAGGCAACTGAAGTAACTTGTCGGAAAGTGTGTGTTTACAATATAGGTAAGCTCAGTACAAATCAGAAAGTTAGGTACTTCTTCTTAAATTGCTGTATTGCACATCAGAGAACTTTATTCCTCTTTGTCTCGCAAGTTTTTGGCAGTAACGTAGCATTTTAATGAAGCGCTGCCATCTGTACTCCTTCGTTCATTGTCCTGCCAAGTGCCCAGACTCTGCTGATTCTCAGCAAGCTAACACAGTGTCTGCTGCCCGCTCTCCCTCCCCGGTAGGTTGTCATATGGTGACTTTTACTGTTTGTTGATATTGCCCACCCACTTTTTGAAAATTTCCTAGTATTTGTCAGTGGGCCTTTCCTTCAGTTCCCGAAAATCAAAAGCCTCGCCAGAACCGGTTTCCTGCCCAGTAAGCTGGGAGGGGTTTTTTGGTTTGGTTTGTATTTAACTTCTTGCTTTTGTGTATAATCATTCCTGAACCTGCCTGGGCTGTAAGTTATTTTACACTGTTTAGGACTGAGGTACATGACTTCTACATAAAGGTGCTTTGCCAGCTACTCCTTCATCAAGAAAGGATCCTAATTTCATGGCTAATCTGTTTCTTTGTCATTATTTGTAAATCCTGTTAACTGTAAATCAAATACAATGTTGGTTTTTTCCACCAAGTGTCACGGGATCTTTACTGAAATTGGGAGGGGTGGGTGTCGAAAGGGGGTTGTAATGCTTCCTCCAGGGGTGATAGAGCAGCAGCGTCCGTCAGTCTGCGGTTGGTAATGGAGGAGCACAGCGCATCCTGCAAATGGTATGCCTGACATCATGCCTTTTTTATGGGCATTTGCTCTGAAAAGTGAGAGTACTCCTGAGAAGAGAGGATGTAGTGCAACATCCCATAGCGAGGTCTTCTTGCCTGATGAAAATCCGTCTTGGGACCTGAAAACCAATTAAAATACAGGCTCAGCAGCATCTCTCCAGAGAGATCAGAAAGCCCTGCTTGAGCAAGTGGGGCTTTCAGAGAGAACATTACATGTCCCCCACCATCAGTGACTTGATGCAGAGCAGCTGCAGGCACGTGTGACTTTGTGATGGATCCATTGGTCACTCTTTGGTGCCTTTTTTTTACATCCTGGGAAACTTGCGGGCTCTCAGCACTGCAGTGCCGTCTGCCAGGGAACATGAGGGCAGATAACTGTGAGCAGCTGCAGCTACAAAGGAGACTTAATGCCAGTTCTTCGATTTCTCCAAGTCTCCTCTCCTGAAAGCAGAGCTGCAATTTGAATTGAAGAACTGAGCTGGTTTATTTTATTCCTCCCCCTTTTGCTAAGCTCCTCCAGTGCTTGTTTTTCCACTCTGGTGCTCTGTTTTGTCCAGGCCTAGTTTTTGGCTTCAGTTTTCCCTACATTTTAGCAATTGGATTCTTAAAGGCTTCATGCTCCTCCTTTGGTTTCTGCTGCTCCTGCCATCTGGTTCATCTGCAAGATAAAAGAAAAAAGCTCACTGGGGGTCTCCCTCCTTTTCATCCCCTCTGCAACCCCTCCAAGGGGCAATTCTTTGAGCACAAGAACCTTCTCTCTGCATAAGAGGAGCCACTCTACTCCACAGTGGCAGCTGTGAACAAAACTCCCTTGGCTTGGACATCTCCCAGCCGTAGTTCAGTGGTGGGTGCAGGCTGTCGACCACCACCAGCAGGTCTGAATCCCATTGCTGATTTCAGCCTCAAAAGGGTTCACTTGTCTCCTCAGCAGCAAACAAGCAAGTAGAGATCTCAGATGATGGGACTAGGTCCCTGCCCCTGCTTACCTAACACAGAGTAACTCGCCCAGCTAAACAGGATTTTGGCTTTTTGTCTCTGGCCAGAGATTTACTCTCTGTTCCTTAGTGCCAGGTTTCCCTCTGACACCTTACTAGATCTTTTTGCCACTCTCCATATGCTATAGATTTATAAGCAAGTGGTTACGGGTGGAAGGGACCTGGGCTAGCTTGCATATGTGAGGCATAGTGCTTCCTCAAGACGGTTTCTCTGATCAGTCTTGTTACAGCCAAACTTGAGCCTGCCCCTTCTGCAGCCTGCTGTGCTGGGACACGTGTTTCTCAGCCTGTGCAGTCTGAGCTGTGTTTACATGCATTCTCTAAAGCTAGTCTTTCTGGCAACATTTTGAAGACCAGCAGAGTCATCACTATAAACAAAAACATACAGGGAATTCAGAAACTCAAATGGGAGTTCAGAAATTCACAAATTCCCAAACTGTAGTATCATGGGAGGATTTATAGCCAGCTGCATAAAGACTTGAAATGGCTCTGAGCTTGAAATTCAGCTGTCCTGGACTTACCAGCACTGATGAGATTTTATGGCCAGTCCTTTACTGTCCCAGGTTCTCAAGCCTTGTTAGTAACGCAACCATTTTCAATCAGAGTATGCCCTGGTAGTATGTCCCTGAATGGCCTAAAAAAAAAATCTCTGAATGTGATCAGGAAAACCCTCTTTCACATGCTTCCTATGGCTGCAACACCTCGATTTACCCTGATAAATTAAGGTTCTAGTCAGGTTTCCCATTTGCACCTAAGCATGTGGTGTAACACTTCTCTGAGGACCTCCTCTCTAAAGAATTTGGTCTGGAGCAAAGGTGGCCTTCTCTTAAGACTTTTTCCAAGTCTGTTGTCTTCTCTTAGGAAAATCTTACAGGGGAAGTTGTTTGGGGTTTTTTTTCTTCCTCTGTCTAGAGATAACCTGTCAGAGCAATGAGACAGTCACCTTCACAAGTTTAAAGGAGGATGTCTGGCTGCTGTTCTTCTACCAAAACTCCACTGGCTCGAGTCCTGTGCTATTCTGCTTTACACTCAAAGGGGCTGAAATTTGGCACTTTGAGTCACTAGAGTTGTTGTACTGGAAATCTCAGCACCGTAGTCCTCGTGACTTGCTTTCATCCCTCATTCCCAGCTCAATGCAATCAAGCTCAGTGCCTGAAGCTTCCCAGGTTCTCCATTACACAAGCTCCTCTCTTCTTAGAGGTCTGCTTTGCCAGATCTGCCTGGGGCATGGGATTCCCTGGAGAATGAATGGCAGCAGCACACAAGCTGAAATGATCAGTAATTCTGTTTTCTCAGGCTCTGTGCTTACCTAGTCTGTATTTCTGTCTTTTTTTATTTTGAGAAACGCTCCTTCAGCTGACGAATGATGAGTTTGAAAGGTGGAATTGTAAACTAGAGTTGGTCTTTCAGCCTTCCTCTTTTGTTAGCCTTTGTCTTGATGGGGCCTGAAAATGATGGTGGAAGTCTTTGTGTTTGACAATCCCTGCAGAAGGGAAGGAAAGGAGACTTTCCACACCCACAGTTATCAGGAATTTTTTAGGATTTTGTTTTCTTCAAATCGTGTCCCCTTAAGGCTCAGTGGCAAGGAGCATTTCTCCATCCATTAGAGAAGAAAGTCGCTTCTCCTGTGCAGGCTTGCAATAACCATCTGTGCTATGAAAGATCACTGCTGTTGTACCAATCATTCAGGGCTGACTTTTGTCTTGCCAGTGCATACTGCTTGCTGCTGTGTGTCATTCCCAAAGAGGACAAATCCGACTATCATTCATAGCCAGGCAATCAAAAGCTATTTCATTTACCCATGTATTCCTGTTTCTTTGCTGCTTTTCAGATAATTGCCATTTGAACCAGAAGAGAGTTTGAGTGCCTTCCTTCTTTTTTATAGCTTTTAAAGCACCTATGTGTCTTAACAGATTGAACACTTCAGAAAGAAACTATTTCTTCTGTGGGACAGAGGACAATAGCTCTCATACAGCTGTATATGGCTCATCTTAAAAGGAAATAAAAATCCCACCATGAACCACACACTGTGTTTTTGAAATCCTTTATTCTGTGCTCTAATTCTTAACAATGTTTTTGGCTTATTTAATTCTCCTCAAAATTGAATGTTGAACAAAACTCTTTTTTTTTCTTTTAATCTACTGTAATAAGAAAGGAGTGAAATGAAAAATGTATTCCTTTGATACCCTTAATCTTTCCTCTCCTGTGGCTATGCTCCTATTCAGTAAGAGATCATACTTGCTAGTTGCAGAGTCTGGACGCCAATCCATGGGATATAAAACAAACCAAAAATCCATGTTTCCTGCAGCTGCATCTGGGTCCATGGCAATGCTCACAATTGTAAAGCTGCCTCCAGGACGTTATTTGGAATTTTATTATTGTGGGTCTGGCTGGTTTCCTTGTCGTCCTTCATGTGATCCTTCTTCGTGTGGGTTTTCACCTTGTGTTTTGGTGGCACTTGCTGGACCACAACGCTACATTCCTCTGAAAGCCCAAGGAAGGAACAATCACTGTCTGGATTAGTCAGGCACCTTTCATCCCCGAAGTGCCCCATGGGCACTCTGGCCCTCCCAGGCTCAGCTTACTGGAAAATGATAAAGTGGATTTTTTATGCTGGAGCAGACAGCCTTACCGAAATATAAAACATTTCCATCTGTCTAAATGAAGTTGTGTTTGTTTTGTAAATAAAACCCCACTGGTTACATACAATACTATTCATATCTGATGTACTAATGAGCCTCTGAGTTGATCTAAGCTCCACCTAAAGTCTGCAGCACCCTCTACCCTAGCCTGGTGGCTATGCTATGCTAGCCCCAGACTAGAAAGCAACACAGATGTTGCCATTTAGCCTTCAGATGAGGCTGAATACCCACATCTCATTTGCTTGATGTGGGTATTTAGCCTTGTTCCTGCTTTTAGTGGACTAAAGTTTGCTTTCTGAGGCTGCTATATAGTTATGATATCCAGAAATCCCATAAGGAGGCCTTAAAGTCCAGCTAAGGGAACAGAAAGACCACCATCATTTTCAGCAGCAGCAGGTCTAGCATCCTTCATTCTGCTCAGCTGCCAATATATATTCCACCCTTTATTTTAACATGGTCTTATTTTGCTTTCCTTGTGCACTTGAAGCATTTGCAATCCTCTATTTGTATTCTGGCACATTACTGCTCGAGATGAGATCATCCATCTGGGTTTTGTGCTGTTTTGGAGCTACAGGTTTGGTATTTAATAGGGTCATACCCTGGTGCACTTACTCCTCTTACAATAATATTTGATAGAGAGCTATGTCAAGTTATGCTTTTGCTCTCTGTGTGTGAAGATTCGTATGCTGATTGCTTTGACCTGGCTATCTATAGTAGGAGCCTGTAACTGCCAAGTGCTATTATAGCTTTTGATTTAGGTTATGGTTGTGATTTCATCTTTCTTTCCAGTGAAAGGAAGATTAGAAATGTTTTGTTTGCCATTTAACTGGAAAATGTTAATAGTTTAGCTGCATCTCTGAGAGAAAAGAGGGGAAAGGGGAGGTGACGTCCTTTCCCTGTGAGGTGGTGTTGGACTATTCTTTTCTGAAGTTAACCAAGACAGTGATGACAAAGACCACTTCAGCACTGCTGTAACTCACAGACTTAAGTTTCTTTGTGGTTAATCATTCATGTGAATTAACAGGGCAAGTTTTTTACTACAGAGCTTGAATTTAATTTCAGTCTGTGCTGTCCATCATTGTCTCTCTCTATCAGGTTTTTGAGATGACAGCATACACAATGTATCTAAGATTAGATTCTGGCTTTAAATATTTAGAGCCTGAATCACATCTATTTGTACTTCATTTCAAGGTTGAAGTAATGTGGCAGGACACACATTCTGCATTAGTTAAAACTCACAAATCAAAGGAGTGCTGAATTATTGATTTTAAACTTTTAAGCAATTTCTCTTTGTGGGCCTGCACCCACGTGCTTCTTGGGGTAAGCTGTGGGATTGCCAGCTGGGCTGCAAGGGTCTGCCCTGCATGCAGTCCCCTTGCCCTGCTCTGCCAGCTGTGGCCATTGTCCCCCTTGCTGGGCCACCTAAGGTTTGCAGGTTGTTTGTGCTAATGGCTGATGTGATTATCTGGGGAATTGATTGAGCCTAACAAACTCCAGGCTGGGCTTTGGTTAGCTTCTGTTTAACTCAAACTGCTCTCTGATGGGTGACTTCAGAGTCTCATCAGAAGATTTGCTCCACTACTGACGACCAACTGGCATGTCTGCAGCCAAAACCTTTCTGTTAACCTTCTGCTGGAAAAGGATGCTAGTTTTAGCCTCTCTCCAGCAAGTGACAAACCCATGGACAGATCAGTTCACTGCAAGACCTGAGCCACAGGGCCAGGGAGAGGATCAGATTGCTGAGCCTTGCCAAGCTTTGAGAGAGGAGATGGCTGCCTCCATAGGAACATATCCCTCAAGACCAGATGGAGCTGCTCTGAGCAATGGCTGCTGCTGCAAGAGTAACCCCCCAGACTGCTCTCTCCAGTTGAGACCACTGTGAATGCACTGTTTTCTGCCTTGCTGACATGCAGGAAGGCAAAAGGCAGGCTAACTCTCAGGTGGGACGGTCATCAGATGGCAAACTGGGAACGTACCTCCAAGATCATCATCCTCTTTCCACTGCCAAGGATCTGAGCCTAACAAAACCTGCACCAGGGCATAGTGCAGGCAGCATTGCTCAAGCGAGTCTGCTTCAGCACTGAAACAGCAAAACTGCATCTGTATGGCTGGCCATGAGCATGGCACAATAAGCAGACGTTGGTCATGTGTGGTCCAGCCATCTCTGTCCAGTGCTGCTGCAGCAGAGCTGGCACCAAGAGTCACTGCCGTGTCCAGGCACCCCTCATGGCGCTCTCAACTCCTGGGTATGGGTCTAGAGACAGGAGTGGCTTACAGGGCTAATTGTTATGAGCACCTAAATTAAACATAGCTTGTTGAAATTCTAGTTCAGAGTATAGAAAGCCAGAACAATGCTAAGAGGACTAAAGAAACCTCAAAAATTAAAGATAAGTCTCAACTCTGGAGGTATAAAGAGAACCTAACCTAAAAAGCATCTTAAGAACATAACCCAGTTCACACCTACTCTTTGCAGTTACCAGCAGCTCTGAGAAACATTGGTCTGTATGTCGATAGCTGTATTAGAAAGTCTGTGCTGCATAAATAGATCATCCATGAAGTAGCTGCACCTTTATAGCTCTGATCATTGCGGTGCTCCTGCAGAAATGTTGAACAGGCATGTGTTAAAATTTTAAGGAAAGGTAACTTTCCTGCCCTCCTTTTTCTTTTTCTTTAGAGCTCTGAGACATTTTAGCTTCATTGATGAATGGCTGCACCACAGAAGGAAGTCACACATCCATATTATGCTCTGCAAGAGCTGAATTCCACAGTTATTTTTTTTTCCCCGAACTTCAGAGTGATGCTCCTTCTCTGTTTACAAGTTTCCCCACAGAGGTTGATGCAGATCTGTTATTCTACCAGTGTATATTTGGGCTCTGTTATGGATTAGCTATATGCACAAAAAAATTATGTATGCACTTCTTGGTAACAAACCCAGAAACTTTCTCAGTGGCACTTCAACCTCATTCTTTTTGTTTGTTTTTGTTTGTTTTAATGAGGATTTTTTTTTTTTTTTTACTAAAGGAAACTCCTTTACTAAGGAAATTTTAGCCTTACAAGCCTGCAGATTTTATTTTTGCAAATGGGGTTGAACTCTGTTCTCATTAGAACTAGTGGTTATTTTGCTTGGATCTAAGATCCAAGAATGTGATATAATGCAGTTTTAGACACTATTCATTAGGCTAAAAACCTGTTTGGTTTGGTGGTAAACCAGGCTATTTTTTTCTGTAAAGGTCACTTAAAACATTTCACATAACTAGCAACACAATCTTTTTTCACCTCCATTTATTGTTCAAAACAGGGAAGAAGCCAAATTCTGTTGCATGAATGAGGACATCATGATATTCAAGAATGATCTGGCTTGTGTCTGTCTGTCAGCCATATCACCCATGCCTGTAACAAGAAAATAAATGAGCCCAAACTGCTAAGCAATAGAGCAGCTGATTAGTGGATCAGATCAGGTCCATCTGCATTCCCGTATCTTTTCAACATGGTCTTATGTATTAACATAGTTGGAGCACTGATCTGGCTATTACTACACTGCAAACGTTGCCCCTGCTCACCCTGGATCCACCGAAGCGTATGGGAGGTCCCTAGTGATTTAAATGGACTCTAGATCTCGCCTGTAATCTCCAGGTGATTTACTCTAAAATCAATTATATTTGCTCTAAAATCAATACAGTTAGTGCTTTAACATGATCAGCACAAGAGAGGAAACTGGAGGTTGATGCAGGTGGCTCAGGTAGGGAGAGAAGGGAACCAAGCAGATCATACGTCAGGTTGATGCCACTGTCCCAGTGCCTGCTCTGCAAATGGAGGGCTGGCATGTCCTGGGCCTGGCCATGAGACATTATGATTACTGTGTGGAATCATTCCTATCTTCATCCAAAAATCTTGCAATGTTTTACAAACATTAATTAAGCCCTGTGAGGTAGCATCCTGTTTCTGTTGACGCAATTAAAAAAAAAAAAAAAAAAAAACAAACCGAAACACTCGCCTAAGGTTAGAGAACAAGTTAATGGCACAGCTGGGAATAAAAGTTAAGATTCCAGATCCTTGGCCTCCAACTCTAACCTGCTGGCAGTGCGCTACATATAGAAAAATGAAAATTGATCCAGCTAAATTGCTATCTCCAAGCTGACAATTTTCCATGGCCTTGTAGAGAAAAAAATTCAGATGCAAGGTTGGGACAAGAAAAACCTGCCTGGCAAGGGTGATCTGTGTTTAGAATCTACCGTTCAAAGAGAAACTCCTGCCTGCACTTAAATATATATATAGCTATTTGTTGAAAAGAATTTTGCCAAAGCTGCAGTGTGCAAACTATGGGCGTTCAGCATCTATGAAGGGATAGGTGAGGCTGGATTTTTAGTGTTTCTCGGCATATACTCTGACCCTTCCTATAAACATGAGCAGAATATAACTCTATCAGCCCTGTAACAAGTTTGAGAGGGTAACTTTGGCACTATCTACAGTTGCCTAAAATGCCCTCATAGACAAGGATGTACACGTGTAGGTGATGCATGTTGTCCCAGGGGATGTCCAGCTGGGCATGGTCACCTGTGGCGCAGAGCTCAGTGCCGCATGAGGACAAGGGCAGCTCGTCTCTGGCCGCATCCGCAGCCCCACTGCCGTCCTCAGAGCCATGGCTGCCCCCTTCTCCTCACTAAGCTGATGTTTAACCAGACTGGGTGTCCCTGCCTGAACCACGGGACTCACACCTCTGATTCCTGCGGTACGACTTGCTCTACCTACCTCACTAAGTGCACAGTGCTGCATAAATGGATCCTGACAAGCATGGGGCCTGCCTGTGCCCTGTCCCTGAGCAAAACCCTGCAGGACACAGGGTGCCATCTCAGGAAGAGAGCAAAGGGCTGCCCTGTCCCTCTCTTCCAGTCCCACTTACAGGGTTCAGGCATACAGGGCTGGTGTCAGAAGGAGGCCATCAGCTCCAGCTTGCACTGCCCTGACAAAACTCATCACCACACACCACAGTCAGGCCTGAGCACTGCTGTGCTCCGGGACATGGTGGCAGGGGAACCTGTGCTCCCTCTCCCACGTGGTCCCTGTCCCACGAGCCACCTAAGTGCACCGGGACAGAGATGCCCAGGCAGCAAGGGCAGCCTTACCCCGACTCACAGCACCACCAAACTGACCTTTCTCAAGCTGGGCTAAATACTTCCATGGGGCAAAACTGGTTATGATAGGAAAAAATGTTTCCATGCAGGCACAATGACAGGAAAGAGTTGTCCCGGTGAAGCTGACTGGTTCTTCTGGTTTTGGCTTTGGGGATTTTTTTGGGAGAAGAAAGCATTTGGTTGAGCTAAATGAAATATAAGATGTTAGAAAAAAAGCAATACAACTGATATAAAGAATTATATGGTATTTTAAAGATTTTTTCCCCCTTTAAATAATCTAAAATGTCACAGAACACGGGCAAGTAAATTTCATTTTACAGATACATAAATATATATGTAACCATATATGTGAGCAGGGAGTTTTGTATAACTATATTTAACATAGCATGCCTTTAATAAAACTTTCCTGTGGAAAACTCTCAGGGATTTTTAATCCAAGCAGCTAACAATAAAGTTTTCCCCATAACAGTAAATTATGACAATTTTGCCCAAGGCTTTAACATCCCTGAGTTTTGCTCACTGCTTTGAATCAGATTGTGATGATCAATATTAATAGTCCCTGATCAGATATGGTCACTGGAAAACCAAGATGAAACCCTCTTTGCCTCTGAATTTTACTGCTGATATGAACATTTATCAACACTTATGAAGACATAAATGAGAAAGAGAACAGCTATATAATGAAAGAGCTTAGTTAAAATTTAACCTCCACACCATGCATCTAGAATATTTTCTAGAAGCAAATGTAGACTTACTGTTATTGCAGGAAGACGGTAACATCTGTGAATATTTGTGATCAGCATAAACTCTGTCCATTCCTAACTGTTCTGGAGAGTAAGAAAATACAATGTTTTCTTTGTGTGATCATAGCTTTACACTAGCTCTCAGACATACTCGCATGGCAGTCTTTCCATCTGCAGCTGTCGTTTAGAATATAAAAATTTCCTAAACACCTATTTACAAGTAACAACAATATACCCCAAAACAACCAAAATACCCAGCCCCTTCGGTGCCACCAGCTGTACTCTATCAGCACACCTTTTGTTCAGCTGGTTGGTTTTGCTGCACACCCGGCATGAAGAGGCAGCCGCGCCACGTTTAGGCTCGCCCAGGATGGGTCACTCTCTGCACACCCGGGCTTTCACTTTCTGGCCCAATTTTCAGGTTGAACTAAAGTTTGTCTCTGCCATTTTGACAAGAATGATCTCAAAACCTTTTGCTCGTGCTCTGATGGGACATATAAATGTATCTGCAAGGCAAGGCAGAAAAGAGCTGGCCAAAGAGTTTGCCCAAAAGAGCTGGCAAGGCCAGGGGGAATCATTCAATAAAACATTGGTTAAAAGCAGTAGTTTAGCTGTTACAATATAAAGTGGTCTCAGAGAGAGGCGAGTAATTTCTCAAACAGCACAACAGAGCTACCAGGGGCAGGAGGAAAAAGGAAACATGAATTTTTAAAGCAGATTTTGCACGACTCAAGTCGAACACGTTCGTCATTGGAATCCGTCCGAGCAGCTTGCTGCGCTAACGGCCTTTCAGAGCTGGGGCACATTGCGTTTCTCATCTTCTCCCTTCAGGGGTGATTTACTGCAACAGGATAATTTTGTCCAGTCACATACCCACCAAGCCAGTGACTCCGTGGGGTATCTCGGGTGCCCCAGCCCTGTTTCTCAATGCACCTCACACACCCACTCCTTTGTACCATCTTTGTAAGCCACCATGCTGGCGCACGTAGCCGGTGACATGAGAGAAGAAAGACCACCTGTGGTAGGAAACAGCTCCAAATTCCGTAGGTATTTCCTCCACGCCTATATCATGGCTGTGGTGAGAGCAAAAATTTCCTCCTCCTCCTTCTCCAGCTTAGAGCCCCTGAGGACCAGACAGGAGATGGGCACCTGGGGGCTGGGCTGCCGCGGCTCCCCACCAGCCCAACACCCACCTCCTCCACCATCTGCCCTAGCACAAATGTGTGTCCACAGCTCCTCACTGTCAGCAGGTAAGAAGAGAGCTTAAAACCCAGAGATGACATCTCTGCTGTTCACCACAGGTTTGCTCGAACAATGTATTCAATCATTAGTATCCCAGGAGGTAGAGGTGCTATTATGGTGGCCACTTTGACCAACTGCTCCTGGGACTAAGGGAAAAAAAGGAAAGAGAAAAGTGTGAAAAAGAGGGTTGGCAGTATTTACTCTCTAGGCCCTAAACCTTGCAAAGTCCTCAATTTTTTCTAGGTGTTCTCTAAAACCATAAGGGCTCGATTCTCAGTTCTAGCAACTGGAGCTTTAAGAAAACACAAAATATCCTGAGGCTTAGGATGCAATCCAATGAGGTGGTGACAAGCCTGGTCTCCAGCTCAGAGGAGCAGAATAGTTTCACTTCTTGCCCTCTCCATTGCTTTCTCATGTTCCCTTCTCAGCCAGGAGAAGAGGGAGGGGGCTTTTGCCATGGACTGCCACACTAAAGCATGCCCAGAAACCAAGAAGCCTGCAGGCACTCTTGTATCCTTTTCTTCCCCTCAGTGTTTGCATTTGAAAGCAATAATAATAGAAAAGACACCTCAAATGAGCACAAGTTCCTGCACTATCTTACAGCCTAAAATCACCAGGTTCTGTTTCAGGAATTTTCTTCTGAGGTTAATCACTTCATCAGCTCCATTTGCAGAAGATTACCATGGTTTCTAGCAAAACCTTGGACTCTTTCACTGAACTTTTGGAGGTTTTTCTAGCATTGTTTATTGTGACTTCTCCCTTGTTGCCTCTACAGATTCCCTCCTACAACACCCCTCATCCTTTCATCCCCCCCCAGTCATTCACCCTACACAGCCCACCTGCTCTCACACAAAGTCTATTTATCTCCTGCACTTTTATTACTTTATGCCTCTTGTACCTACTAGCCACCATCCATTTCATAGGATCATGAGATAATTCAGGTTGGAAAGGCCTTCAGCAAGAGATTATCCCTCTCTATTTAGAAGTTGGTGGACCTCACCTAGAGTACTGTCCCCACTCCATCTGTCCCAATCAGTGCAAGAAAGACATCTATCAACTGAAACATATTCAGTGCAGGGCCATGGCAACAGCTGGGTGCTGGAGCAGTTGTCCTGGGAGGGGAGACTGAGGGAGATGGGTTTGTCCAGCCTGGCTTCAGGCAGACCCAGCAGCAGCCCCCCAGTACCTAAGAGGAGGTCATCAGGAACACAGAGACATAGTGGGGCACGGCAGGGCGACAAAAGGCAACGCCAACCACCCATTTCATTAACTCCCAGGGTGAGCTTGTGGCCAGAGGAACACATGTCATTTTGTTTGGATGGCAGTCCCTGGCTTGTACTATTTAGAAAATCAAAAGATTTATTTTTAAGTCGACAAATCTACACATATTAATGTAAAAACATCTGTTACTAACATGGTACATCAGTCCTCTGAAATCCCGCCCCCCCCCCCCCCCCCCCCCAGCCAGTAACAGCATCAAAGACTTTATTTGCACTACTATTAGGTGTATTGTTTACAATAGCACAGAAGACCACAGAGAGAGTTAAAAACATATTTGCCATCTCTCATTAGCAATGTCAACACTGTCTCTTGGGTAAAAGGGTAAAATCCTACATCTGGAAGGTTTGAAAGTCTCTCTGAGCTTTTGTTCCTTAATGTCTTTAGTGTGTGATTCCTATGCTGGGGAGAAGAGTTGTCTGTACATCAGTTTCTCTTGCTGGAGGCAGGATCTGTTTTGTGAGTTCTCTGTTTTCCTCTCTTTTGCAAAGGGGCAGTTACAAGTCATTCACTCTATGTTGTTTATAATTTTCTGTTCTTTCAGAATAATTTTCAAAACACTTTGATTTTCTTTTCAGCTGTGAAAGAATAATCCACGACCAAACATGTTATTCTTTGAAATTAACTCACTCACTAAAGCTGGTTTCCCCATAAATTTTACTGAAGTGGATGATTAAGAACTCTTCTCTACAAATAATGTTTCATGCAATACAGCTGTAATGAGACTACAGTCTGATTATTTAAATGGATGAACATTTTTATTAACTACAAAATCACTTCTGCCATGCTCTGTATTTAATACTTAACGAGACTTTGAAACCATAATAGTGGTTTCACACATGGTTAGGGAGGTTAACTCCAAAGGCTGTTACTTCAGTCCTCAAAGTTGACTCTGGCCTTCATGTTCTTCTAGGGCACCAATTAAACCTAAAGGACAAGTGTTACCAAGAACCTGAACTTGGAGTTAGATTCCATATACTCCCTATTTTCATGCCATGTGCAGAGCAGATGCAGAGTTGTTTGGTCCTAGTGGATTTCTGATGTCCTTTAAAGAGCAAAACGCCCACCTTGAATAGCAGTCATCCACACACATCTGCAAATGGATTAGAGAAAAAAAAACAGGAATTTAACAAACAAAGAAATAAAATGGAGACTGTGATGAAATAATAAAGAACACATGAAATGAAATGTTTCTGTAGATCTACGTTCTGTATACTGAAGTCAATGAAAATGAGGTTCTAAAAAGTTTCCTTCCCTAGCCAGCATGAGGCAAGAGCACAGCATTCATGAGAAGTTCCTGAAGCTACCCTCCAGCAATAGGCAAGCTTCAGCCTCTTGGCTAACCAGCAGAAATGGGTTAGAGAGATCCAGAATGACACCCCCAGGGAACCCTGTGAAGAACAGCTCGCTTGGGAGATATACATGGGAAACAGTGCAGCTATGGGATTCGTGTTCTTTCAGGGTTTCTGAAGCTCAGGAGGTTTTAGACATAGCCAGCGGTAAGTTCCACTAAGAGACATTTTGCTTCTATATTTCTCTAGCAGAAATTTGAATTGAAGATATGTGGTAGGTGCTGGGTCTTCTCCAACAAACTGATACTGTCTTAAGTTCTGCTGCAACTATTTGTGACATCTCCTCCTTTCTCTGAGGCCTGGTAAAATAGTTATTCAATTATTTACTACTCTGAATTGTTACAAAGGACCCCTAGGACAAGCACCTGTGTGGTCTAGGATCTGAAGACAGGTTACTCATTTGAGTACAGCCAGATGTCCCATCATTAGATGGTACTAGTTTGAACCTGTGTCCAGCATGGCACCATCCCAACGCACCCTGTCCTACTTCTCAGGGCTACTTTCTCTCGTTACTACTCCGAGCTAGTTATACCGCTTTCAGTGCTGGGCTTGCTGTGGCAATAGACTGTATAACACAGTCTAGCCAAAGCCATGTGTGCTATTGTACAAAGTGGATATGCCCAAAAGCACTTTCACTGTTTGCCTCCAGACTGTGGTACCTTAGAGGTTGGCAGGCAATTGTGGTTTGAATGTTTTACGGCACAGAATAGTCGAAAGAAAATCGCCTGACAGTACAAGAAGGCTGGATTGAGAATCTGATTTTTGCTGTGTTTTCATGTAATGATACCAGTGAACCAGAACGATACCCATGAAGGAGCTGTGTGATGATCCCTATTGATCCCAACGGGTGGCTCTTACAGCGGTGGTGACTGTTGTCCTCTTTTAGAAGGGATGCAACCAGACTGGAGTGGGGAGGGAGAAGCCTTCCTCATAGATCACTTTAAGCCTTGCTGATGATTGGAGGAGGAGTGTGAAGTCTTTAGACTGGCACCTTTTCCTTGCCTTTGACCTTTCACAGAACCACGGGCTCATCAGAAATATCCCACTCAGAAAGGAACTTTCTCACCTTTCCATGCTTTTTTACTTTGTTTTGTGCATATGTCTTTTTTGCCTCCCAAATTCTCCAGCTTAGTGGACACGAGAGGGAAAAGATGATCTGGCCCTGAGAGAGCTGCGCTCTACAATAGTTAGCTGAAGGGCTAACTGCAGTATTTTGAAGGCCAAAAACTCCTACATCACACAGATATGTTGTGAAGGAGAAGGGAACTTACTAAGCTTCTGAACAAAACTCATTTTTTACAGTAAGTTGTGGTGAGACACTGGAACAGGCTGCCCAGAGAAGCTGTAGATGCCCCATCACTGGAAGTGTTCAATGTCAGGTTGGGTGGGGCTTTGAGCAACCTGATCTAGTGAAAGATGTCCCTGCCCATGGCAGGGGGGTTGGACTAGGTGGTCTCTGAAGATCACCCTTCCCACCCAAACCATTCTACGATTCTGTGATTTATGAAAAAGTATTTCAGCCTCCCAGGTAACAAGCCAGAGGGCTCTCAATAAAAATAAGCCATGTTCATTTCGTGAGTATTAACTGGTCCAGAGTACAAATGTACTGAGTGAACCTGTCTCTGTACAGATATAAACAAATAGATGATTTTTGAAGTTTGAAGTGCAGAGATTTCATGAGAACCTTCTCCTATGGCAGAATAGCACCATTAAAACTTTTAAACTAAGGATTAAAAAAAAGAAAACCAAAAGCAACCACCCCATTGAGCACTTAAAGGCATCAACAGAGGCTTTCATTTGAGAATTATCCCTTTTACCCTTTCTTTTAACTTCAGAAAAATTATATAAAGGACCAACTCTTTCTCCATTTGGCAACATTTGAGACGGTGCTAAAGAGAAGAGCCATTGTCAGGAGGTGGGGGAGAGAGTGGAGAAGGGGAAAGGGAACGGGCAAGGGAAAGGGGAGAAAAACTTAGAGATGAGCTGGGAGGCATTTTGCTTTTTTTCTGCTGGAGTCTGATCTGGCTTTCCTGAACAGAAATTAGAGAAAGTCACATAAAAGCAAGAGAGAACAAATGCAGCCTCTGTTTCTGGTGTAACTCTCTGCTGAAGAATGACAGATACATGCAAAGCCTTATCAGTCACAGATGTATACAAGCATCAGGTTGTTTAGTTTTTCTTTTACTTGCCTTTTTGGCCATAGGCTTAGAACAACATCGCAAAGAATTCAAGCTTAGTCAGCTGAACCAGACTTCCATTAAAGAAAAGGCATAAACAACCAGATAAAAAAAGAGAAGGAAGAAGACAAGGAAGTTGAAAAAAGGCGATATTCAGGAAAGACATAGTGGATGCAATCTAGCCAGGCTCTGGCTGTCTGAGCGGGTGACACCTCTGGGCTTCTGAAGACGCAGGGTTGTCACCGTGGGTCCCACAACCTTAGAGGTGGGAATGTGGAAGTCGCCACAGCAAAGCTTGCTCCTCTCAGTCCATCTGCTCTCCTGTCACTGATATTTACAGCCCCACAAATGGGAATAGGCCCGGCCACCCATGCTTTCATTATTAGACCCAGCATGCAGCACATCAAATTTTGTTCATTAATTCCCAATTTCACATTTGCCTTATTTATCAAACACAGCCTTTGGGGCGATAGCAATGAGAATCTTGGTTTTTGCTAATCACATCTTTTTCTCTTTAACCCTTTTACTTGTTATGAACAATTTTAGGTAATGGCTTGACTCTGTCTCTTTCTTATTTTGGAGACTTGGAATAGAAACCTCATCACTATACTCTCACCTTCTTTAAGCAATCTGGAGACTTAAGTCCTTCTTGAAGGTAGAAAAAAGAACCAGAATAGGGGTTGCTAAAGAAGTATTGCTGTGTTTCCCTATACTAAACCATCAGTGCCATCTTGCCCTCATTCCTGTGCCATGAGCATCCACTTACTTCCTTCTGTGAACTTCTTTCTTTTACCTTCCTGTTGTTATCAGAAAATACCATTTTTCATTGGTTCAACTTTAAAAAGATTTGGAGGATAGGAATGTAACAAACCCTTGTCAACATGGTTTTAGGGAAATAGCTCTTGTCAAATAAACCCGAATTATTTCTAAAATATTACAACTTTGATTAAGTGTGTCATAGCTCCACCACTATCTTTGACTTTTATAAATCTGTTGAATTAACACAACATTACACTGATCTAAAAATTGGTGCTATATAACATAAATGCAATAATGTAGAAAGTTAACTCTATTTGTGGAAAATATCATTGCCAATAGAGTACCATCAGTGACTGTGGGAAAGTTTCGCTTATCAGGACTTTGACTGTTTTCAAAAGTGATCAAGGAGTAAATTGTAATTCTAGGCACAAGGACTGAAGAAGTGGTAAACAGTAATGGAGAACAGAGCAGACAAACCTCTCTGATTGCACAGTAATCTGAGCCCATTCGAAGAAACTGGGATAGCCAAAGGATAGTCTTCCTTTTTAGAAAGATGAAGGGAAGGCTAAACTTACCGAATAGGGGAAAGGATGCAAGAAAAGACTGAGGGTACAGTAGACCAAGACCATAGCAACAAAAACCAGGATGCATTAGCTAGGGAAAGGTTGAAGAGGATTAGTAAACTGACTAAGTGCTACAGATATTGGCGAGCAAAAACTGAAATATTGTGTGTGGTTTGGGGCCCGTTTTTAAAAAGAATGTTGACAAACTGGAGAAGATGAAGCAACTAAATTTTTGGAGAGCTGGAGTGACAAAGATAACAGTAAGCTCTTTTAGCTTACCAAAAATGAAGACCAAAGAGTGGTTAGGTAAGCACTTTCAAAGGAAGAAGCTACTGAGTAGTAACGCGGTTTTTAATTCCAGCAGTGAAAAACCTATCAAGAACCAGTGGTGAAAGAAAGAAAAGGAAGGAAGGGAAAGAGAGGGGTGAAGGGGAGAGAAAAAAAGGAGGAACGAAGGGAGGGAGGCGGGCAGGGAAATAGATCAACTGTAGAACTAGGTTTGAAAAAGCAGGTGATTAACCATTCAAACAACCTACCAAATGAAAAGGTTTACTCTCCATCATTTGGAGTTTCCAAATTAAGACCACATGCTTTCTCAAACATGGCTTTTACTGGAAAACAAAATATGTGTTCATGAAGAAACTATTATCACTTCAGTACAGGTTATCCTTAATTGTCTGTGACACATGGGAAGCCACGTCAAATGATCTAAGAACCTCTTCTGTCCCGTAAGGTATTTGTAAACAGTTGTTGGTAGTTTTGAGATCAATGGTTAGGTTAAATTTGCTCAAAATCTTGTAGTAGGCATTATTTTCTCCTAGTTAAAATTTTGCCAGACATAAGTTGAAAAAAAATGTGAACTGAGTATGTGTTTCATGGTTCCTTTCTTTACAGTCACTTCATGCATGGCAAAAACAGTCTGGCGTTTTCTTTGAGTTGACCTGCTGAGGAAGCCTGCTGCCTTTATGGTCTAGAGCAGGAGTCTGAAATATGGCACAGGAAAAAAGTCTTCTGCTGGCCACAAAACATCTATGTTCGACCAAACCGTATGCTTCTGAGAATCACCATTTGCATATTGTTAACATGGCAGACAGGAAAAGTCATTTCTAATAGAAAAGGCAAATTTAACCCTACTAATGATCCCTTTGTTTTCTTAGTTTCATCTCATGAGTTAAGCACAAACTCGCCAGGCATGTTCAGAGCTTGGACAGTATGCTCCAGACCAGGCTTTTCTGCGGTTGCCCTTCCAGGACACCATGTTGGGTGCCCATGGCAATGTTTTGGCAGAGGGGGCTGCTGCAGGGCAGCCTCTGTGAGGAGAGGCTGGGGCTGCCCCATGCCCAACACAGACAGTTCCAACCCCCGCACCCCAGGGCATGACTGAGCCCCTCGGCCAACCTGCTGGCCCCTCTGTGATAATGCATTTAAACAAGGGGAGGAAATGCCAGACAGGCAGAGGATGAAGAGGGAACAAAAAGTGTGAAAAATAGCCGAGGGGACACCAAGTGTCTTTCTTCTGACCCATGAGCTTACTTGCTCCTGTTCTTCCTATCTTCCCCACGGCCTGTCCCACGGAGGGTGGGGGCTGAGCAGCTGAGTGGGAGTTTCGCTGCTAGCCAGGGCCAACCCACCACACACACGTTTTGACCATTATGGTATCAAGTGTCAGAAGGGAGCCTGAGGAGCAACTCTGTGTGTTTGGAGGGAACCAGGGCAAGGTCAAGTGTCATCCTTTTCCTCCTTGTTCCTTCCCGAGAGGTGTGGCAGAATGTGCAGTGCACGGTCTCTTTCTCAGCATGCAGCTGAGGGGGCTTGGGCTAGGTCAACACTCACTAACTAAATTCTCAGACCAGCACTGGCACACTGCTGGCCAGGGCCACAAAATATTCCTCCACATAATTCTTGGCCATAATTCAGCCATTAGCATATCACTCTCAAGAGGCAAACTGTGCGAGTTGACCCAGTTTCGGCAGATAAGAGAGTTTAATGGTATGGACATAGCCTGTTCCACACCAGTCGATCTCAGTGTCAGAGACCAACCCTCGGCACACTGAGTTTGCTATCAATGACACACCCATGTTGTCCTCATGAATTAGTCCAGGTGAACAAACATGTATTTCCATTTATAGGGTTAATAAAGTTAGCTACACCCTCACCTGGCATTAACCAACATATTTAGCTGAAGGCAATGGAGCAAAATTGATTTATACCAGTTTATTTTCGGCTTTTGTGGAAATACTGTACCCCTTTCTAAGCTCCAGCCCCACAAATCAGTGCCAACGGTGAAGCACTAATTGTTAGGTTTAAAATTTGGAAACCCCTCATGTTTTGTTTTTGGATAAGTATCATAACTTCAGCCTGTTTCCTAATTTTTTTTTTGCCTTGACCAGCTTACTGAAGTGCCCGCCTGGAAGGCCTTGGGGATCTGGCCTTCAGTGCTCTGCTTCAGACGTTTCTGTTGCTCTCTGAAAGCTCTTTCAGAAGGTTTTCACCCTGACATAAGGTAGCATTGAAAGGACAATCATTAAACCCCAGTCAGATAAGGCACAGTTATTCCTTGTAACTAACCCTGTCTCTTAAATTTTAATGTTCTTGGGCAAATAATATTTTCCATTTTTCTAAGCACTGCATACTGTTCTTGTCGATCTCAATGAGTCATTTAATTATCAACTTAAAATTTGTTTATTTTCAGAGTAAAAAATTGATTTATTATAATTATGTTAAGTGAGAATTAATGCAAGTATTTGTGGCATATAATTTTAAATGTTGCAGTGCCTTGAGACCTTGAGAAAGACTGCACGTGCTTGCTTAAAAAGGCACTTCTGGCATGGGTACAAGTTAAACAAACAGTGTATGCAAATAAGTAGTTGTAAGTAATCAAAAGAGACTTCTCCACTAATAAGAGCTAATATTTATTATTGTTCCTGCCACCATTCCTGGAGCCAGAAGCTACAAAACTAGATTTCCTAATTTGACTTATTCATGAATAAATAAAAAGAACCCAAGCCTCTTTTTTATTTCTTTTCCTTTTTTTTTTTTTTTCAAAATAATAAAGTCAAGTTTGTTCCCATCTTCCATATTTCTTCTCCCAACTGAGCAGCTTATTGTACTATCAATGGAATGCAACAGATTGTGAAGGATTCAAGGAGACGTTTTAAAATAGATTTGTTCAGCCATACACTGCAAACAGCACATCTGTTATTGACAGAGTGAAAATAGAGCCTGCAAGGAGTTAGCACTAAATATAATTCAGACTCAGGAACAGCATTCTTGCCTAGATTTTACTTTCTTATTTTGCTTAGGTAAAATTGTCTCCACTTCAATACAACTGCCACAAGCGGACCCAGAGGGCCTGTTTTAAAGGTCCCTAGGCAATGAAAGACACCATTCAAAATCATATATTACAAGCTCATTCCACATCATGCTTTTGACACCTTCACACATGTGAAAAATCTTTGCTGAAAGAACAGAGAGATTGCAGTGACAACAGCTCAGACTGTTGGGTCATTGAGGTTATCAAGCCTCAGTGGACATGCCTGATTTTTTCACCTGGAAATATTACATTAGAAGAAATTGAGCGTTTTGGCACTTCTCTGATCTCTAGAGAGTTCAGCTTTCTGTGCAGCCTGTGTGTAAATTACTTTGATACAATCTGGGAATTGATGGACCCCTCTCATACGCATCCAAGAAATCTCTTGAAAGAACTACAGCAATCTTGGGAAATATCAGAATTCAAGCTATCCATAACAGCATTAATTTGACTCCTGAGATGTAGTCCTAATTCACATCACCTAACTTGAGCTATCTAGAAGTTTCTCTCCAGCCTTATCTACCCTTCTGTGGTCCCTCTACAACTTGGGGGGAGGACGGGCATGTCCAGATGGGGTGACAGACATCCACAGTGGGATGATAAGGAATTAGGTTAGGCTAGACACCAGTTTCTGTATGTCTCAAGTTAGATAAAAAGAGCTGCAGCTTTTGTATAACAGCCATTTTACACTCTTGACATTCACATTCCACATATTTTACATTTGCATTTTTTCCACAGACCCTCCTGCTTCCAGAATGCACAGCCTTCACTGAACAGGCACCTGCCCAACGTATCTCCCCAATCCATTCAGAAAACACATTTCTCGCCCAGGCCTTCCTGGCTGCACACCATCCAAACCCACACTGAGTTAGGTCATTCAGGTTCTCATTACTGGGACTGTTGGCATTTTTGAGGAGAGAAGCCAATAACTCGCGTGTCCTGTGTTCAGCAACCTGCTATCGGAAGGCAGAGCTCTTGTCTCCAACCTACAGCAGCCGTCACAGTTTGTTACCAGCTGATGGCAAGATGCTGTTCCCCACCACCAATTTCCAAGTGTCCAGTCAAAAACAGCACCACAACAAACACCCCGGAGAGAAGGCTGAATACAGGCTAGCAGTAGGAAACATTTTGTTCTCCCACAAAACATTCCCTGACTGGGTGGCTGTCTGCACAGCCGCCTGCAGCAGGTCGCTCTGATTCTGTGGATCAGACAGGACTTAATCGCCTGTTTGGCTCTTTTTAGAAGCATCACATTTGTCCACAATTCTCAGGCCAGCACTGGCCCAACAGAGATCTCCAGACCTGCTGAGACCTGGAGAAGGCTTTTTTATTATTAAAAAATTAGATTTCTTTAGAATGTAAATGAATTGAAACTGCAGCCAGCCTTCAAAGAGAAAGCAGGGTAATTACATTGCTACAAGGCAGTAGTTGAATTACTGGTGTAAAGGAGTACTCATACATGTGACTACCCCAAAGGGAAGGTTATTATCAGGCTATATGTGATACAGATGCTATTGCTTCCCGGGCTTACTACATTCTCCTTTAATATAAAGAGTCTTCTTGTGTTCCTGTTTTCACTGACTTCTTTACATCACGATTTTTCGTCACTTCAGAAATGAACCACCTGCAAGGCTAAATGCAAGTCCCAGGGTGAAGGGATGGAGAAAGAGGCTTTCTGGAGCACAGCTGCCCCTGATCTTGTGATCCAGAACACTTCTCCACTCCCCACAGCTAAATTTTATTTAAAATTGGCAGTTAAACTGGTACTGTGAGGTCTGAAACTCTCAGAGTAACAATGTTTGTGCCATCTCTCTGGTGTAGGATTTCCAATCTTGGATGCACTACTTTCAGGTAAACAAATATCACCTACTGTCTTCTGTAACGTGTTCACAGTAGCTGATAGTTCTTTCTTCTACTACCTATCATATATATTTTCTTTAGGATTATAGCTATGGGAAAATACCCTTGGTAAAAACAAAATACCATAGACCATGAAATATTAGGGGAAAAAGGGATAGGATACCAGTTTTCCTCCATCTGGTAGGCTTTTGTCCATGTATTGCAATCTCTTGAGTTTCTTCAAACTGCTGTATTTTATTTTCTGAATGGCAAAATTCACAAAAAATATTGGAAAAGAGCTATCATATCTGCCCAGATAAAACAAAATGCAGAGTAAGACACTTTTAGTGGAGATTTTAAACTTTATCTACCACACTTTTTAATGTCCTCTGTAGTTTGACTTTCTGGATCGATAAAAATTATTCTGCTCTCTGTTCTGTTTCTCTGGGGAAAAAAAATAATCTCATGTAAGTGTTTACCATGAGCTCAAACAGACAAAAAGATAGCTCAGGTAAGGTCCTTGTGGGGATGGTTTTGTCATATGAACAACCTGAATCAAAGGCTCATCACTGTTAAAATATGGAAAGCTTTATTTCCCCTCCACTTGCCATGTTCCTTCCTTTCTACTTTGTTCTTCCCCCTATTCTCTGCCTCCCTCCCTTGCTCCAGCTCTGGGGTTCATCTGAGTGCCAGGTTTTCATGGCTTGTTTCCATGTCACTGTATCAACTGGGAGATAAGCTATTATCACAAGAATAGTTCTATTCCACGTCGGGCAATACTGTATCGCTTACTTTATCTGTTACACAGTGTTCAATGCCGGCATGTTATGTAGGCAAATCAATCTGTCATCTTAAAATGGTTACTGCTTTATTTCCTTTTCTTTCTGTTTAAATCTAACATTGCTCTGGGTGTTTTCAGTGCTTGCTTCAGTACAGGGCTCATGCAATAGCAGGACCATGACCACTTCACCCAGGCAACTCAATCAGGAATGTGGCTTCCTTCACTAAAAATATAATCAACAGGGGGAAAACCAGGCATATTCAAAGAGTGATTCAACCCATGTACTATCTGACTTGTCCTGCAAACATGGCTGTTCCCCTCTGGCTCCTGTTTCAGTTTCTCAACAACTTTTTCAAACAGATTGGGTGGAAAGGAATATGTTTTAAATGTCTGGATCAGCAGAGCTTGGGCTTTTATTAATAATGGAAGAGGACATACAAAGCAATTACCATAAGCTCAGCATACTGCCTTTCAGATGTTCTACAGAGCACTGATTTCTCACTAGAGCAGAGTAGAGGGGGAGGATAACCTCCCTCGACCTGCTGGTCACACTCCTTTTTATGCACCCCAGGATATTGTTGGCCTTCTTGGTCACAGGGCACATTGCTGGCTCATGGTCAGCTTGCTGTCCACCAGCACTCTCAGGTCCTTCTCAGGGGAGCTGCTTTCCAGCAGGTCAGCCCCCAACCTGTACTGGTGCATGGGATTGTTCCTCCCCAGGGGCAGGACCTTACACTTGCTTCTGTTGAATTTCATGAGGTTCCCCTCAGACCAGCTCTCCAGCCTGTCCAGGTCTCGCTGGATGGCAGCACAGCCTTCTGGTGTATCAGCCACTCCTCCCCATTTTGTATCATCAGCAAACTTGCTGAGGGCACACTCTGTCCCTACATCCAGGTCACTGATGAATATGTTGAACAGGACTGGACCCAGCACAGACCCCTGAAGAACACCGCTGGTTACAGGCCTCCAACCAGATTCTGCGCCATTGATCATGACGCTCTGATCTCTGTTGTTCAGCCAGTTCCCTATCCACCTCACTGTCCTCTCATCTAACCCACACTTCCTTAGCTTGTCTGCGAGGATGTTACGGGAGACAGTGTTGAATGCCTTGCTGAAGTCAGGATAAACAACATCCACTGCTCCCCCTTCATCGACCCAGCCAGTCACACCATCACAGCAAGCTGACCATGAGCCAGCAATGTGCCCTTGTGGACAAGAAGGCCAACGGTACCCCGGGGTGCATAAAAAGGAGTGTGGCCAGCAGGTTGAGGGAGGTTATCCTCCCCCTCTACTCTGCCCTAGTGAGGCCACAGCTGGAGTACTGTGTCCAGTTTTCGGCACAGAAGGACAGGGAACTGCTCGAAAGACAGGGAACTGCTCAAGCAAGTCCAGCGGAGAGCTACCAAGATGATCAGGGGACTGGAGCATCTCCCTTATGAGGAAAGGCTCAGAGACCTGGGTTTGTTCAGCCTGGAGAAGAGAAGACTGAGGGGGGATCTCATCAATGCTTATAAATATCTGAAGGGTGGGTGTCAAGAGGAAGGGTCCAGACTCATTTCAGTGGTGCCCAACGACAGGACTAGGGGCAATGGGCACAAACTAGAACCCAGGAAGTTCCACCTGAATATGAGGAAAAACTTCTTTACTGTGAGGGTGACAGAGCAGTGGAACAGGCTGCCCAGAGAGGTTGTGGGGTCTCCTTCTCTGGAGACATTCCAAATCCACCTGGACGCAGTCCTGTGCACCCTGCTCTAGGTGTGCCTGCTCAAGCAAGGGGTTTGGATAAGATGATCTCCAGAGGTCCCTTCCAACGCCTACCATTCTGTGACTTCACACCAGCTCACACTATACATCATCTAGATCCCTATATTTTGCCAAGTATTTTCTTAGGAGAGGAAAAGAGTAACATAGACCTTGCAACATTGTTTAGATTCATCTGCCAAGATAGGGATGATAGAGCAGATGCAGAGATATGAATCACTATGACCAGAGGGTATGTGTCAAGGTGATGTGAAAACCTAAGCTAGCTCTTCTTGCACTGCAGATGGACCCTGAGTCACGTACAGGTCAAATGTTGTGTCCCAAAACAACCTCTGACATCGGGTTGGTGGTTAGGCTTGCAGACAAGGTTGCGCTTTTAAATGCAAATGCAGACCTCTTCCTGAAGCAGAAAGGCAACTGCCAACAAGGTTTTTTTTCTCCCATTTTTCATGCTGCGAGCACCGATTTGTGTGTGTTTGTTTTTAAAGACCATTGTGAGGACAAGTAGAACTGGAACTGGAAGATCTAGCCTCTCCCATGCTGGCTAGAGTGACCAGAGATCACCCAGGCATGCTAGTACAGAAACAGCTCATTGTTAATGAGGGGAACTGCGATCAAGCACGCGCCTCTTGTGAAAACCTCCAGGCCCAAAAGAGGCCAGAAAGCAGCACTAGGCGTTGCTGTTGAATACTTCCAGGGCAGGAAGAGCAGTGCGGAAGAGGTACCAGCCAGAGTGAGAGCTGCCTACCAATCTGCATCTAATTAAGCCTAACGGAAGCCAGCAACACTGTCTCTAATTACACCTACCTAAAAGGCTTGTACAGTCAAAACATGCCACATGCCCTTTTTTGTCTTGGCAATAGGTTAAAATGTGTTTTTTCTTCTTTCTTGTAAGGGACCTCTGTGGCTGTATTTCCAAAAGCCGGGAGGGAGGGAGGGAGGGAGGGGGCCAAGAGCAGGGAGAAGGATGGGGAGGGCTTGGCACTGAGGCCAAATATATCACCAAAGCCATGTGTTGCTTGGACCATAAGCTGCTGGACTCCACACCCAGCACAAGTTATATATATCTTTAGCTTTCAAGTTGAAGAGAAAGTTCCAAGCTGACAGGATCTCTGCTGCCTACGCGATGTCTAAGAAATATCTGTCCTTTCTTTCATCAATGAAAGCACCTTGCTGGTTGGAATGCGTGGGCCATTGGGCTGAGCTCTGGCAATGCCTCCTTCTCAACTTCCAAAGAAATTTTTCTGAGTAGTCAAAGCAAGGCCAGTGCCACAACCGTTTTACCACAAAGATATGCTGTTCCTGAACAGCTGCTTCTAGCACTGCTTAGGTGGGTGTAGTACCAGCTCAGTATTTAGCAACTACACCCTCAGCAACTGCAGTTGTTTGATAGAACAGCCCTGAGTCATTAGGATTGTGAACCCTTGTTTGTGTCCTCAAGGACATCAGCCCAAACTTATTCGAGGAAATAAACTGAGAGCTATTAAGCGCATTTGACAGTTTGCTGTTTATAGCAAAGGCATGCAGGGAAGAGCATGAGCAAGGAACTATTTCCCTAACTGAGTGCTAAAGACACACGCCTGGGAAGTGAAATGGCTGGGGTTCAGCCCCTACTCCAGCAGCTTCCGAAGAGCTCTGAGCAAAACCAGAGCACCTAAAACAAGAGAGGCTTTGTCCAGATCAGCCTGTAGCTCAGGCACTAGTTCAGTTCCTTTCTCAAAGGTAGGCAGAAAGGATCTGAATTCAGATTTCCTTTCATGACTCATGCCATCATGTCATGCCACCAGGACAAGCAAGATATATATATATAAGAGACATCACTAGCGCTTCTCCCACTTTGTGACTCAAACCCTTTGATTTTATCAAACCTGTTCAGAAACAAATCAAAACAAGGTTATAATCTATTCTCATGTTTTATTCTGACAAAAACCTGTCCATGCTGGATAAGCCTTTGCATGTAGTCTGGCCCTTTCACCTTAGTGGGGGCGGGGACAGAAGTTGAAAAGCAGAGATGAAGGCAGTGAGGATGGTCCAAGGCAGAGAACCGTTTCTGTGTAACAGAATACTAAACAGATGAGGAGTCTTCAGGTTGGAAGAAGACAAATGAGGATGGCTACAAACAATGAATGGTGCCGAAGAGGTGACGAGGTAATGATTATTCACTGCGTAAGTCCCACCACACAAAAACTACAGGGCACCCACTGAAATTATCAGGTGTCAAATTAGGAGGAGAGAGCAGGTATTTCTTTGTATAGTGCATAATTATATTGTCACAGGCTGCCGTGCAGGCCAAAAGTGTAGACGAAGTCAAAAAATCATTAGAGAAAATCAGGAATGGCTGGTCCACTGGTAGAAATTAATTAAAAAATAAAATAGTAGTCTTCATTCAACCTCTGACTCAGGAAAGCAGGGGAGGATAGATCATGGTTCATTCTCCCGTGCTTTCTCTGAGCATTACTGCTGAAGTGCCATAGCCACTGTGACAGACAGGCTGCTTGGCTGACTTCTCTGAACAGTGATTTGAAGGTTCTTAGCCTGATGTTAGTTTTGGTTTATTTTTTGGCTGAGAAAAATCAGGTATTCACACAACTCGTAGCACAGCCATAGGATAGACAGAGACACACAGGACACAGAAACCATCCCAACTTTCCAATATCACCGCTGGGTAAACTCACTAATTCCGAAGTTTTGCATACATGTGCCCTAAAACTATACCTATACATGCAAAAGCATTACATGAAGAGCACTGATTAAATTCTATCTCTAAAGTTACCATGATACAAGCATTTATAGCTGAAAAACAAATATGCCAAGACAATTACCGTATCTCAAACAGAATAATAATACTCCACGCTTTCTCCCGCTACACTATATTTAACTTTCTACCATTGCCCTATTTTTTCTGTGCCATTTCCTATATTGTCCCTGATATGTCCTTGTTTGAGAGTTTAGGTTCACAGTTCAACAGAAAACAGCTGTTTCTGACACATTAAGGAGCAAATTAAAAAGCTTGTTTATTCAAGGATAAACACTGCCATTCTTTTCCATAACATCCTTGTCTGTCTCGGAATGAAATTTGGTCCATCACCTAGCACTCTGTGATACCTTACAACCCAGCCTGGCCTTCCACCAGAAAGCTAATTTTAAAACCACCTAAGGGAACATCTCAAACTTTTTTGAAGTTTCTACTAATGGAGAAATCACAAGCTGGGGTAGGTAATGTGGAGACCTGCACTAGTTTTGTAGGAATTCTTTTTCTTCTTTAGGAAGGATCATTCATGAGTTAGTGCTCAAAATGCCACACTTTACCCTCCTGGAAATTATACCCTCTCGGGCTGTCTACTTTTGGACCCATTGCTGAATGTCCATGCCCGAATGTAGCAACCCCTGCTCCTCCAAGCCCTCAGTGATGCTGATGCAGCACTGAAATTTTTATAGAAGGGAGACCCAATACAGTGACCTATGCCAAAAGAAATCCTTTCCTGTTATAAGAAAGTTTGACATCTGATAGCAGAAGTTAGGAGGAAATAAAGTCCATTTCAGTTAACTTCAGAGTTTCTTGTACAGTTCTCCCTAACCTCATGAACTGTGGGAAGTTTTGTGCTCTGTCCACATTAAGCCCAGGCTGCCTCCTATGGAAAACACGCTGAATTTTGCTTCCAAAACAAAGGCTTCTCAAAGGGGTCTGCCCTTTTTTTCCTGAGGAATCAGACACTCGGGCGTCTAAAAATCTGGCCTATTCAGCATATCTTGATCAGACACCTAAGAGAGACATAAAAAGACACTTCAGAAGAATTAAGCCAGCTGGGGTTTTAAAGAAAAACATTTCTGATAGGTAAAAAAAATCATAGTAGACTGGGGATGTACATCACACGCTTGCGATATTTCTGTCCAGCTATGCTGAGGAAGGCGTAACAAAGGAATGAAAAAAATTACATGTATCAGTTTAATTAGATAGACTAATTGTCTCAGTTTGAAATACGTGTTAAGTGTGGGACAGCATATCCAATTTCCTTCAAAAATTACTGAGAAAAACACATACTCACTCATCATCACCATCTGCTGGAAAAGAAGCTGGGAGAGTCATGGGAAAGCTTGTTCAATGCTCTTGCGAACATTAGGTCTCATTAGGTACCTGAGGAAAATGGCAAAGCTTAGCTTTTCTACAGGTTCTTTCATTTTATCATTTTTTGTTTTCGCTAAGCTGTTCACATGCTGTCTCTCAGTGGCCTAAGATAAAAATGGTCTGAACTATGGGAGACTAAAAAAAGGGTGCGCGGGAAGCACGCGCTCTCTGCAGGGGAAGCGTGGCAGGAGGCAGCGCGCTCCTGGCTGCTTTCCCCAGGAGCGGGGGGATTCCTGGCGGACTCCCTCGCCTGAAGGAGTGAGGTGGTAACGTGCTGCCAAGTCGAGCTTCAAACTGCAACACAAATTAAGATCTTGTGAGCATACATGCCTCAAGGAGTAGCAGTTTCCGACCTCCCAGACCCAAGTGGATGACCTTTCTCTGGGTGACCTTTCATCTGGCAGGAAGCTATTTCCCCACCTGTCCCCAAAACACATCTGATTATTTGGGGACTGTCACAGCCCCTCAGCTTTGGATTAATTCAGAGGACAGTATGAATTTATTCACCTACCACTCCTGACCAATTCTGGGTTTAAAATCAGAAAATAAGGTCTTCCGCAACACAGTGTTACATTTCACATCTGGAATGTGTGTTGCAGCTGCACTTCAGTCTCAAGGCAATTACTTTGATCCCAAACCTGGTTCCTGTAAATAAATCCAATTAATTAGAATGTTTTTCCTTTGCCTTTACAGAAAAAACTCAGTATTTCAGCACAACCGTAACCACCAGAAGTAGGTCCTTGCTGCTGTTCTGCTCAGTTGTCCCGATTTATAAGAAATGTTCTTCAGTTAAACCTTCATCTATTTCCCTCCCACACAAACTCAGTTTTACCTCAGATTTCTGACACTAAATCACTTCTATCAGGAAGGCTGCATCAGTTCCCTGAAGCCTTAGCTTAATGCTAAGAAAATTAAAACTACTACATTCTGGAACATTTCTACACTGTTATTTTCCTTCAGTTTCTCCTTTTTGACCTTGGTCAGAAAAGCAAGCTGGTGCTCTTTTCTCTCCTATTGCATTCATTCCAACTGCTCTGAGGTTCATTCTGGTTTTGCCGTTTTCTCTAATGAGTAGCACACAGCTTGCAAAAATATTACAAACACTAAAATAAACTGAGCACGCTTCCCAAACTCCCTGGCTAGAATTCCCCTCTGGACGAGACAGCAAAAAAGCTGCAAGCTGATAAATATTACCAATGGACATAAACCAGTAGGCTGAATAGCTTCTTGCGTTCCTAGGAAATTCTTGTCTCTCCTGCGAAAGTAAAAAATAATAGATAACTACCAAGACCATACTGCTTGACTGACAACAAAAATTCCAAATTATTTAAAAGATTTCTGTAAAATGTCACACACCAGTAAAATTTGTTTAAAGTAGGTCAAAAATGCCTTTATATTGCTGAGATCTACCACCTTTTGTATTGCAATGGCATTAACAATACAACTAGGTGGTCGAGAGAGACTTCAAGCCCATCGTTCGGCGCGTTTTTCTTTTAACTGCCTCATGACGCGTCCTGCCGGCGAGCGCCGCTGCCGCGGGGTCGCTCGGCGCCGCGGGCGGCGGGGCGGGCGCTCGCGTGCACGCGGGGCCGCTCGCAGCGGGGCGGGGGGGCCGCACAGCGCCCTTCCCGCCGCGGGGGCCGCCCGCCGGCGCTGAGGGACGGGGCGGGAGGCCGGGCCAGCGGGCGGCGGCGCCCTGCGGCTCGCCCTGCCCGGAAGCCTCCGGGCTCTCACCTGCCTCCGCCCAAATCCTAAACGCTTGTTTGAAATATAAATAAGCAGAGGCCCCTCGGGTCAGGCTTAAAGCGGCGGCCGAGGGGTGCCCGGCCCCGCTCCCCGCCCGGCAGCCCGCTGCCCTCAGGGCGGCGGCGCGGCGGCGGCGGCGGCTGCGGCTGGCGGCGGGCGCCATCTCGCGGCCAGCGCCATGTCGCGGCGGGCGCGGCCGGCGGCCCCGGGGAGGGCGCCCGGTGGCGGCTGCCCCCGCCCTGCCCGCGGGGAAGCCCCGGCGCCCGGCCCTCGATCCCTCCCCCTGCCCGGGGGGGCTCGGGAAGGGGGCGGAAAAGAAGGTTTCCCGGTGCTCGGCCTCGGGCGGCGCGGCGTGACCGGCGCTGCCAGGCCCCCAAATCAGGCGACTGGGTCGCGACGATAAAACATTTCTTTTTAACGCGCTTTAAAGGCCAGGGTTTCCAATCCCCACAGCGCCTCTCGGCTGGAGCCTCTCGGGGGAGGCTGCGTTCACCTTTCGTGTTCCCCCGTTTCTCTAACGCTTCCAGAGGAAGCGCCTGAAATACATCTCGGCGCCCATCAGCATGCCAGTCAGCCGGTCCGGAAGGGCCGAGCTCTCAGAAACCCCCCTGGAGAGGCCATTAGGAAACAGTCAGGCACCATTTAACGAGGCCCCGGCATTAGTAACATCTCTCTGGTGACACTTTTCCACAAGCCCTCTCTTTAGAAATGGGCAGCCAGCCTCCCCACGCAGCTCTGTGCCCTTCGGGGCCCAAGCACCGCTCAGGGAGTGGTGTCGGCCCTGGGATGATAAAAAAGATCTTGAAGATATTAATTCATGTGGGTTTGCACCGTATGAAAAAAAAAAAAAATGAACTGGGAGATATCGGCTGCAATTATTTCGTGAAACTGCATATACCCCAGCATCATCCGTGCTGCCAGTTACCTCCAGTCTGGCCACAGCCATTGAGCTGAGACTGTGAGGCCACGTAATCTGTTTCTCTGTGTGACAGGTTAATTCTGCAATCCATTATTTTCATGGGCAATAAATTTCACAAGGAAGCTTGTTTCTTGGTAACACTGAAATATTTCTACTCGCTTTTGCCTTCACCTAAATGATATGGCTGTTGTGCGTCAACTGCTGATAAAACCCCTGTCCTCACCCAGGACTGTACTAGGGCTTATAAACATTTCTGGCAAAATTTTTCAAACACAATTGCAACCTCATTGCCATGGCCTATTTTCAGAAGGCAAGGCTTCCCTAGAAGCTGTGTTACAGCTCAATTAAGAGCTACACTCAGAATAACAGACCTGAGTAGTTGTGAATATTTTACTAAAACGGTGTATATAGCGCTGTAGTGCTGGGGAGCAATTAGGATGTATAAAACCAGCATGGCAAAGGAGTGAAAAAATGAAGATGGTGTTAATGTCTTGGCAATCCCACCTTATACAGCAACCCATCTGTTAAAAGTATTTTGTCCGTATGATTTTTAAGGTGAGAACATGTGTCTGGCAAAACCATTTTTTCTTCAACTTACTCAGGTAGAACATATGTCATCTAGAGGTTGATTATGATCTTAAAGTTACTCTGTGTAGAGGCATTTAATTCACAGTTTAAATTTCAATAGACTTATGAGGCTTTTATTTAAATATTACAAGAGAAAGAATTTTCCTACATTAAAATTCAGCTCGATGTGTTGAAGACATGAGCTGTCAAGACCTTGCTTTTGAAGCCCTGTATCTTTGTGTTATTTATTAACCTGTTGCTTCCAAAGTCATTCATTAAAACAGACTGGTTTGGATGCTTTGTTGCTGGGCAACTATGAGAAAGGTCAGCAAACTTTGTATGAATGATGATGTACTGAAGATATCCAGCCAGGTCTCCTTCATGTTCTTGAATGCAATCTAATGTGGCCGAGTACGGCCTGATGTCCTTTCCTGGGCATTTTTCAAGTGAAGCAAATGCCCATCATGTAATCAGCTAAGTCATTTGGCCAAAAAAACAAAAAAAAAAATAGCAAGGTTCACATAGGGTGATTCAAAGTGATAATTAGGTAAGAGAAATACTAGTGTTGACATAATAACAGTCATAATAATAATAATAACTTCTAAACAAATATAATTACTCTGTCTCTTGCAATATTAACTGAAAATCACAAAGAGCTGGGCAAACAGCAATCCAGCATGTGAATAGGAGGAGGAAAGAGCATTTCTTACAGAAACATGCAAACTGGAGAATGAAGTGATTTGTCTAATTACTTTGTCCACCTCTCCAGTAGTACAGACTGATCCCTTTGTATTCTGTATATTTGATTTCTAATTCTATACCATGCACAGTGCTATTCAGCTTCAAAACTGAGCACTTAAAGGGATTAGTGTTTGTTGATTGCTTTCATGAGATAATATAGCCTTGTTCTCCTCTATGCTATTTACCCATAATCTTTTTTTTCCAAGGAGAAAATTCTGATTAGCCTTATGCTTTGAATAGCAGAATTATTTCCTGGAGTGTGACAATTGTTGTTTAACCCCAGTTGGCAACTAAGTACCACCCAGCCACTCGCTCACACACACACACCACTGGTGGGATGGGGGAGAGAATCGGGGGAAAAAAAAGTAAAATGCGTGCATTGAGATAAAGACAGTTTAATAGGACAGCAAAGGAAGAGAAAATAATAATAATAAAAGAATATACAAAACAAGTGATGCACAATGCAATTGCTTACCACCCACTGACTGATGCCCAGCCAGTACCCCAGTGATTGCTGCCCTCCGGCCAACTCCCCCCAGTTCATATACTGAGCATGACGTCATATGGTATGGAATATCCCTTTGGTCAGTTGGGGTCAGCTGCCCTGGCTGTGCTGCCTCCCAGCTTCTTGTGCACCCGGCAGAGCATGGAAACCTTGACTTAGTGTAAACACTGCTTAGCAACAACTAAAACATCAGCGTGTTATCAACATTATTCTCATGCTAAATCCAAAACACAGCACTATACCAGCTACTAGGAAGAAAATTAACTCTATCCCAGCTGAAACCAGCTGTAATCATTCAAATAAGCCAGTAAACAAGCCAGGACAAATTTATCCCCAGCATAACAATTCTGATTCAATTGAAATAAAAACAGTCATAAATTCAATCCACAATAACAGAGTAAAATGCCCTTGAGGGTTCAGCAAGTGAAACCTCTCAGACCGGAAATACCTGTTCTGGTTTCTTAACCAGATTAATACATGAGCCTTGCAGAATATGCTGTGTCTTAAAATACAGCAACATGGACAGAGACCAATGAAACCAGTTCCCAAACAAGCTGAAATTGCTTTAGTGAATGCGAAGCAGAATTAACATTGTAGCTAATATAGGCATCTGGGCTTCGAAAGAAATTATGAAACGTAGATTTCTAATAACTCTTTTCTTCAGAGGTGAACTGAACCTTTCAGGCTTTTTAATTAAAATAGAAAAGGTGCATGTGGCCTTTCAGAGAGACATGGGGAGGCTTGTAGAGCACTGGAGTCTGAAGATACAGTGATGATACAATTTCTGTTACTCGGTGGTTTATGCAGCGACAAACTCAGGGCCAGAATGGCTTTAATTTAATGCATGGTTAGAAGACCAAGAATGCACAACACACCCCAGAGCACTCCTGCACCACAGTTGAGATGATGACTCTGTGGCCGTACCTGGAATACTGCCCAGCACTAGCTGCTACTTTCTTTGAAGAGCTCTGAAATATGTGAAAGGACTTCCAAAAGGACTTAGAAGAATGATCTGAAACCCAGGGAACCTAATAACAGAAGAATCTCAAACTGCTTAGCTTGTTGAAGAGAAAGCTCAGAGTTGATACGATCAAAGTATCTGTTTAGGAGAAGATTTCTAATAGTCAAAGCTGAAGGAAAAAGAAGATTCTTTAGCTGGAAGCTAAGCCAAATAAAATCAGAACAGAAATAAGGACCACATTTTTCACAGTTAGCATAATTAACTCCTGGAATGATCTACTCACGGAACAGGTGTTTTCTCCATCATTCTAAGTCTATCTGGGGCAGGTATGAGCTTTGCACATTAATGTTTGGAAAGAGACATACTGAGACCTGCTGAAAAACATTACTGTAGCTTGTCCAAACATTGAAACTGCCAGCTTGCCCAGATGCCGCGAGAAAAGCTCATGATTCAGTAGTAACTGCCTGCTGCTGCCTACCAACACTTGCACCAGTAGGCTGTGTAGAAGCTATTACAAATCTTCCCATGGTTGACACACCATCAGGGAGCTGAGAGGAGGAAGGAGGCAACAAAGCTCTTAGATCTAAAGGTCCCATTGCTCTGCCACAGGACCAAGCAGGGTTTTAGGTGGTCTAACAGCTAGCCTCAGCAACCCCTTCTGACTCCCTCCCTCCCACCACAGGGGTTCAGCGTCCTGACCAGCACAACCCTGATGCCAGCTGTGTGACATGACCCTTCTTCAGGAGCTGCACTTCAGTTGCCTGTATGCCTTACCTGGCCCAGGAGTCACTCTCGACCAGCCCTCCCAGTGTAAGCCTGAAGTAAAACCCCTTCCAAGATACTCAGACCAGGAGAGGACGTACTGTGAACATCTGGTGGAACGAAGAGGCAATATGTGAAAGGGGACATGGGGAAGAGGGTTGCTTTGAATATATGGTGGTGTTATGCTTGAGAGATTGCTGTCAGGAGTTCTGTAATGAGGCAGAGAACATCTGCAACTGCAGTAGTGGACAGATGTGTTCACACTGTCTGCCCGCACCTGAGTGACCATCACACGAAGCATCGGCACTGGGGCGCAAAGACAAGAACCAGGAGGGCAGAAGACCAGAAGGAACTTCCTGCAGGTGTAAGAGACATGAAAGGCTGCTTAAATATCTCTTCTGAACTCAGAAAGCATGGAGGGTGCTTAAAACGCTCCGGTGAGGCTGTGAGTAGTTCTTGGCGTTACACAGGTTCATCCAGAGCTGAACAACGGTGTTGGTGGAGCTGTGGGACTCGGCTGGACCAGCTCACAGCCCCAGGACAGTGCCCACCTGGGAAACCAGCACAGCTCCATGGCGGAGCAAGGCACAACTGTAAGAAATGAGTCATTTGCATTGTATAAAATTTTCTATTTAAAATTTCAGTGCAAAGCAGATATTCAACAAGGAAACTTCAACAAAACCATTAACATTTGGTGAGACTATAAATATGATGAAGGCTATGAGACCACATTAGTAATAGGCTGGACTGCTTGTATATTCTACATAAAATAATCTAATTTATGCAGGGGGAGGGAGGTGTGACTACTTAAATTCTTGTTAACAAAAGGTTACAATGGAATCAAGTATTAGAAGCTTCCAAAAAAGAGCACTGCATTTGCAATCCTCCTGTGTAAATTCAATGGCTGTTTACCTCTCCTGCCCTGTAGTTTCGATCTGTGATAGATGTCGTTTTTTACATCACTTATTTTTGAAACTTCAACTTTTAAGATCTTCTGGTCTTTTAGATATTGATAATAATTCACTGTAGCTAAAATCCCAATGCCTGTGATAAAAAATGGTCTTCCATATTTTATCCTGCCAGAAGTGTCCATTAGTAAGATACCTGAATTATATTTCCCATTTCATTTTTCTGAGGAAAAAGAATGTTATGAGATCATTTCTCATTATAATGATTATGTTAATTGTTTTCTTAGGAAACTCATCTTCCTCAGAAAACAGACTGGATTCATTCTCCTTTCAGCACTCACAGGATGCACATACCAATGTCCCAAAATGGCAAAATAATTGTGTCAGGCAGTGGTGGACTTTCCTAAAATCTATCAATTTATCTATTTACCCAACTTCAGCAAAGACTTTCATATATTATATTCAGTGCTCTGAGTCAAGCTTGCTCAGTGCCATCAAATCATTAGGAAGGAGGCTCTTGCCATGCAAAATGGACTGCCTGGCATGGATGCATGGGAGCCAGGCAAGAATAGACTGGGTGATCTTCAGATGGGTCCAGTGTCTCAAAAACAAAACATCTTGGCACAGAGGGCACAAGCCTGGAGGAGATGCCATTGGCTGGTTTGACCAGAAGTCAGACCCCAGCCCCAACATGAAGTCTACATCCACCTACAAGGTAATGCAGCTTAACTGCTTGGAAGTGTTCAGTGTCAGGTTGGGTGGGGCTTTGAGCAAGCTTATCTAGTGAAAGATATCCCTGCCCATGGCAGGGGGTTGGACTAGATGGTCTTCAAAGGTCCCTTCCAACCCAAACCATTCTATGGTTCTATGATACCATGGGGAGGGTCTATGCATGGGGAGGGTCAGTTTTATTCTGCCTGGTTTCTGTAGATGCTGCTCTTTTACAATTCTGTCTCTGTGTGTGTCTGTATGTGTGTGTGTGTGTTTTTACATGCAGTACAATTTTACCTCTTTGTGAAGATTCCCACTGTGATTTTAAGTTTTCCTTGGCATAAGCCTCCAAACTGGACTCAGCAAGATAGGTTAAAATATATATTTATTTTATATTATATTTAATATGTTCAACTTAAAATCAAAGGCCTAAATATTGCCAACAGAAGCAACTAAAGATGCTCAAAAAGGCTCTGCAAATTCCAGTCTGACTGAGGTCAGTGGCAGTAGCCTTGATCTGTGCCTGAGTTAGTCCAGCTGCTGACTGCATGCTTTGAGCTCTGCCTCAGGCACGCCGTGCTCTGGACAAGCTGCCTCTCCGTGCCTGTGCCACCCACAGCTCCCCACCCCACGGGACCCTCTGCGGTTAGAGCAGCCAGATGTCTGTGGGTGGTCACCTGGAGTCACCAACCAGGAAGGTTATCAGCAGAGAAGGTCCCAGACGGAACTCTGGAGGGTTTTTGTGCGCTTGGGAGGTAGGCTGGAGGCTCGCTGCCATCATGTAACCTAGATGTGCCTTTCCTCATCCTGACTGCCAGATGTGTGCCTCTGGATGTCAACAAGTAGGGTTTCACACCTCAGTACAAAGGGAAGGTCCATTAAACACCTGTTTTCATGTCTTAAAAGATGTCTAATAAGCTTACTTAGACAATTTAAAGAAATGGGTTTCCAAATTCCCACTCTGAGACAGGGACCAATAGCTGAAATATTGAGGCATGCATAAATCACTTCTGTTTAACACAAACATCTGATATGTTGTCAATTTAAGCTTTAAAATCTGCAAGTTATTTTAGCCAGATCACTGTGGAAATAACTACAAGGAAATTTCTTTGGAGGGCAGCTACTTTTTCTAATCAGGGAACATTTGCCTGGGTTTTATTTTTCTGAATGTACAAAATTTCCCAGGCTGGGCAAATTGAGCCAAGAAGAGACAATCCAAGGACAGGCTGAATCCATTAGGAACACCAGCATAAAAACATGCTACCGAAATGAACTCAGAAAAATCTCTTCTTACTGGAGAATATCAGTATTTCATAAAGTGCTCTTAAATCTGGTGTGCTTTTAGGACCACTTTTTAGTTTCTTGGAAACTAACCATTGCATTCTGCTAAAGAGCACATAAACAAGTAAATAAATAAAAATCATTAGATAATTAAATCATCCTATCTTTGCAGTGCTACATTATCCTGCTGTTATCAGATTAAGTCTGTTTTTTCTCCTAACTAATCAGATGGAGGGATTAAAACCTGCATACGCCAGTGAAACACAAAACAGCCAGAGGGAGAAAAGCCAATTTGATAGGACAGATGGGCTGGGAGATGGTGACATGCAGTGCCTTACTGTGGCTGGGAAGAAGAGTGGCAACTTTGTCATGAAAATGGATGGGCAGAAATATATCAACGGCGCTTTGACAGCCTGCAGGTTCTGCTCTTCTTGCCTCCAGCTTTCCAGGACACAGGTTTTCCAGGAGGTTTTGTATGAGGGCACACGCAGGTGACACAGATGATGAACTTCATGATGAACTGTCACAACTTTGAGTAGTTATGATATATTCTGTCTACAAGAGTGCTCCCAAACGTGGCCATATGTGTTAGTGACTGCTGCACCAAGCTAATGAATGCCTTCCCCAATTCCTAACAATTTAAAGCCTTGCTGTGATAGGCACCTACTTAAATGCACTTGCTAAAATCATTGCCTTTGTTCAGCTCCCCCATCAGAGTAATGCCCAGTGGTACCTTTTCTCTTCTGCATGGCTTGTGGTGCTTGGTGCAGTCCTGTGCCCCTGGAAAACCAACAGCAGCTGTGCAAGTGGCATATGTATTCAAACAAGCTGCTACAGGCAGTTTCTAAATCACAGAGGATCAATATTAATTACATTTCATCACTTTGACACCGTACTGGGGGCGGGGGGAGGGATAAAAATAGCTCTATTTCCCCTGTTTATGGTCTTCCTCCTTCTCACTCTTTTCAATCCATTTCTCTTCTTTAAGCTCCTGTTGTATACATGGGACTAGCTGAGAGGTGTCCCAAACCACGTTAAAAAGAAAAATTGGCTTTATGCGGCTTTCGGAAGTCTTTGATCCTTGACTAATCTGAGCAGGGTTCTGACCTCCCCACATCCCTGGAGCAGGGCAGAGACACCCAGGAACCACCTCATTACCAGCTCTATATCTGAACTGTTGTTTTTTTCCATCATGCTCTTCAGTCCCTTTCCCCTCAGACAAGCTTCTTTTTCATGCATTCTCTTTCTCACATTAACTTACAGAGCTCCTTTCTTCCTGTTGTACTTTCAATATTTTTTTTCCTTCTTTACTTCTTCAGTTTGACCTTCTTTCTCTCCTTCAAGATGATTTCTATTTTACACATGGTCATTCACTGCAAATTGCAGAAATCTGATGTTTAGCACTGGAAGTCTTTCACCAATTTCTCTGAGGTTTCTCATGCATTCAGTCTGAAGAACTGCTTTCAGAAACATAAAGAAATGCTTTGGATGTTAATGTTTTATTTTTCTTATTTCTTCTGAGCTTGTCTTCATACATAGTTCCTCCATCTTGTGCACCTACAATCTAATTTTTAAAAATAGCTTCTTTTTCAGCTCTCACATTTTTTAATGAGGTGGGCTCCATTTTAAGATAGCACTTTCTGCCTTCCAGTTTGCAAATTATCATTTCACACAGTGATCTCTACTTCCTTACACAGTATTGTCAGAAAGATAGTCTAGCATTTTCATTACTTTTTCACATGAGAAGTCATGTTCTTTAAAACTGTTACTCATACTCTGTTTTCTTGGTCTTCATCTCCCTCCTCACTGTCCTGTTCTTTATTCTTCCTTTGGGTTGCTATGTAATCCATATTTGCACTGTGTCCAGCTACCTGCTCCTTTTCCCCCAGCCATTTCATTTCTGCTGGAGGAAGCTATTTCTGCTGCTATCCCTGAAAGTAGCCCTCCTCCTGTATTAAACGCAGCAGTCTCTTTTAATGACTTAATTAAACTGGAACATTTCTGCCAACAGCACTTAAGGTCTCTGCAAGGGGACATCTTATATTGCATGCAAGTGATAACTTGCTAGAAAAGCTTAATTAAAAAAAAAAAAAAGAGAAAACAAAACCTCAGATCTGACTCTTCTCCCTACTTCAGCAACATGAATTTCAGTTGGATTCTTCTCAGTCTGCGTGAGGGAAAAAAGAGAGGAGGATATGGTCCTCGATGTGCCAGCAGGGCCTGTAGATCGCCTGCACACACACCAGGACTCATTTCTTGAGTACCACAGTGGGAAGTAGTTTGAATTTCCAAAGAACTGAGAAAACTACATCCCTGCTCTCCTCCCTCCTCTTTCATATTAGTACTTGCTAACAAATGCTTTCCAGTCACGAGTGCAGGAGCGGCTGCCCAGCCCTTCCACTAGCATGGTGGCCACCCTCAGCCATAAGAAAAACTTCAGCAATCAGAGTCTGACAGTTTGTGTCAGAAATATTTCATTGGCTTTGCGGAGCAGTTGTTTTACCCGAGGTGAATTTTAATCCTTCATCAGTTTTCATTTAATTTGTTTTAAAGTAGAAAAATCTATTTTGATAAAAGGCAACATCCTGGACAGTGCAGTATGACTGGTCAGAAGCAAAACAGTTTGCAATCAGTTTGGGACTGTGTAGCAGCAGGGATTTTCCTCTGCAGCAAGCTGACTACACTAAGTTCAATGAAAGTCAGGAATAACTATTTAATATTGGACGTTGGCTACAGTGCGAGGACGCAAAGGAAGCCGTGGGCTACAACTCTAGAACCGATTAACAGACTGTCATTCCTCTCTCACCATGACCTGGCATAACTGAGTGGCTGCCACTGCCATCACTATTTGCCTCCCACCTACGTGGGAGAGCAGTAGGTCTGATTCTGTGTCTCACAGCAAAATTGGTTTCTAGAGCATTACTTCATGTGCTTATGGTTCTTTACATAAGCACATCAGTATCTGCCTGAATGCCGTCACAGCTTGAGATCCATTAAAGTCTAAAGGATGTACAAGATTAAGAACTATAGCACTTGAAAAGAATAAGGATATCTTCTGAATTAGGGCCAGAGACCAGAAATACATTATGTATAACAACCTAGCAAGGTGTAAGTTGAATGAGTAGATCTTTGGATATCACCCCTCTGAAATTTCATGAAAGTTATCAGGCAAGCTGACACCTGAGGTATCGAAATGCAAGGCCTTCAAAAATGTGTAGAACCGGGGTTCTTTCCAAAGTCTTCTAACTCTTGTTTTTCACACTATGTTTTAACTACATAGTTGTTTATTCAGTCTTACTGCTTTTACTATATAAAAGCATGGTGTATTTTGAAATTGTATACAGAAGAGCAGACATCTACAAGGGATTTGTAAAATGCAAATCACAGTGTTTGATACCTGTTCAAGGAACAATTCTAAACCAAAGTTAATTTTAAGGCTGCATCTTTAATCTTACATGTTTCTTAAAATTGAGTTCATTCTTCACTCTGCTAAAAATAATTGATGACATGGCAATTCTCCATATTTTGTGATTTGTGTTTCAGACTATTCTCCAGATAGCAACTTTGGCCTGGCCATGAGCCAAACAAACCTCTTTGTGTTTCCTTTCTTTTGTTCAGCCTTTTAAAAATGCTTTGCTTTTAAGTTTTTAGCCTAGAGCTGTAAAAAGGCAACTTGATACAATACACATCTCAGGATATGGTGTGATTCATAGGAGATATACCAAATTTTAAAAGCACTGTTCAGTATGGAGCTTTAACAGCTTCAGTTAAAAACAGTGTTCAAGCCCAAATAAATGGATCATCCTCAAAGACGACCGAGCTCTAAAGCTGGAGAAGCAACTTTTTTAAGAGCACATGCCAAGCTGTATTTTCTTTCTCAATTTAGAGGTTAAGAGCAGCGGGAGCTGAGGGATGCTGCCTCACAGAGAGGCAAGAGGATACCAATCAACCAACTGGCAGTACCTTCCCTCTGAAAGGCAGGGACTGTCTGTGTCCTCTAAATTCAAAGGATTCCACTGAATTCAGAGGAAACTAGAAACTTTTGCCTTCCATAGATGAATTTTCAAACTGCAGAATTTCCCAGCACTGTCCCAAACTGCACTGTGGGCCATTCAGAATATGCTCCTGTGCCACAAGTTGTTGATCACTGACCTTTGATATTATCAAAGGTAAGTGAATTTGCACTGCTTAAGAAAGAGGAATTTTGGGGTCCATAATCAATAAGACAGAATTTAACATTAAGTCTTGATTTCAAATGCCCAACTCTGTGAAAGTCAAATGAAGCTGAAAGCATATCTCTTCTTTCAATTACACCAACAGACCTAATGCAGGCTAATTCCTCTCCTCAACAAATCTAATATAGGCTAATTCCTTTCCGCACAAACCTCAACTCTTACACCCTTAAAGCATCACAGGTGCTGCAGTACTATTGCTTCAGCCCCATGGAGAGCGGAGAACATGGACAGAAGCAGCAATGGTGGAGAGAAGAGTTACACAGGTATATGTAATACCCAAATACAGTCTAATATTAATGGTGAATTGCCCTTGTCTGGGGCTGTGATGATATCTAGCTATGATTGTAAACTTATTTCTCCTACTCTTCAAATTCCTGCGGTTTCTGTAGAAACACTGCTTTTGTTTCATTTCATCTAAACTAGCTCGACTTCTAGGGAGGGAAAGAAGCACAGTAATGGAAACTTTATCCTTTTTTTGATTCTGTTGTATGTGCCACATGTCCCTTTCACCCCTAGCAGCAGTGAAAACAAAGCCAAACTTGCACAGATACCAATTCAGCGCTGGGCAAGACTGAATCCTAGGTCCAGCCTTTCACTTGCCTCGAGAAATAGGGACTTGTAACAACTGCTGATGAATCTTTACTGGGGAGTGGAGGGTTAAGGGGAAAACAAGACAAGCTGCTGGAAGGATGCTCGTCAACTGTCTTCCAAAGTTTCTTCTTGGGCATGGATTACCCTTTTCACAATGCTTGCACCATGCACTCTTCTCAGAAAGCTGTGACCAAGCTGCAGCATAGTTGTAATGAGCTTTGATAATGACACAGTGCAGCTGAGAAGGTGTGAGGCCTCAGCATGGATTTTGGCTACACAAAGACCTTCCAGGTTGAAGTAAAAAATGCCTCAAGGTAAGTGCTGCAAGGGAATTCTCTTTCTTCTGAGATCTTTTACTGTATGTATGAAAAACTGCTCATATTGCCTATGCAAACTTCATAGGTTGCTCATGCTGAGTGAATGTCTGTTTCAAAAAGCAAGATTGCTCTTAAATACTTAATTTTTATGCACTGCTTGAAGTCCCAAATTGTTATTCAAGGACAGCAAGTATATTTCCAGCAATAAAAACAACTCAGTGGGAAGTTTAACTATTTTATCCTTGCCTTCGCTGTCTCACAAATGAGACAAGGTTTCTTCTTTTCAAGACACTGCTCTAAGTCAGCATGCCTGCAAACTTTTTGATAAAGTGTCTGTCTTTTAAATGCTACACAGATCTCAGTGCATCAAGAGTTTATGCTGACAAAAGCATTAGAACACAAATCATAATGTGGTGCTTTTTAAAGATGCAAAGGAGAGGTAGTTTTGAACATCTTCTTGGTAATAAAAGCCCAAAGTAATAAATTAGGGCTACGGAAGACATTAGTTAAAATAAACCTTATCTTAGCTAAGATATGGTAGGAATGACTTGACATATGAAGAGCAGTACAAAGAGCAGAGGCTTGGCTCTCACTTGCAATTAGCTGCCTTGTAGTCACAGTGCCTGTTCTTTCTTGAACTACAGCACCCTAGCTACCGCTTGTGAACATGACACAAGTATCAGTTCTTGTCTGACAGCCTCGACATGAGTGATTATACAAACATGGCGATAGGCAGATGTTTTTACCAGTCCAGCCGCACTAGAATTTTCCTACTTGCTTTGATCTTGCACTCCCTGCCTTTCTCACAGTCTGATCAAGATGTACAGGCAATAGCATGTGACATAGTTTAAAGATGATTTATAAGCAGGTTGAACTTGTACAATATTTTATCAATGATTTATGTACTTCAGGATGCTGATCTTAAAAAAATTAAAAAAATTTAAAGCATATGAAAACATTGGTGACACAATCCAATGAAAGTCTTGATCCTTACTTATGCTAATCAGGCTTCATACCCCTCCAGGGAAGCTGAACTCGTCAGCAGTTATTTCATGGTAGAATTCTTGCACCAGTCAGTTTCTCAGCTGATGATCATGCTCATAGGATCATGCTCGCTTCAGCCAGTCATACATGGGACGTCCTGTCAAGACACACCTACTGATTTGCTACAAAATCCATCTCTTCAGGCAGTTCTGAATCTAAAAGTTGCAGCATCTGGTTGCCCTGTCCCTTTGAATGGTCACTGCCTACAATCTTTTGTCTGCTAGATAATTGTGTTGGGTGAGTGAGGGGTGTTGATCATGTGGTCTGCTTCAGTGGTTATTGACCTCCCCCTAGATGAGGCTTGCGTGAAAAAGACCAGTGGTGTTCTGCCCCTGTCTGGGCCTGGATCTTTGTTACTGCCTCCCTACGCTCAGCCATCTCCTCCAGCAGTATGGGGACTGTCACTCCTGGCTCAGGGCTCACTCCTTACCCATGCTTACTCTGCTTCCTCCTGCTCACTCCGAACCTGCTTCCCACAGAACAGGCACTGAAGCCAGGCTAGTGAGGTTACCTGAACCCAGCTAATCCAGTCAAGAGCCTTTCAGTCATTTCAGTGCTCTCTCCCCATGCTCCAAGTATCTGATGCATGCTGCAAAAATAGTCCAGTCACCCTCAAGCTCTCTGTTGAGCCACAGCACTGTCCTTGCACCCCACCAGTGAGGTCTTCCTTACTTGTTGCACCCCCTTGCAGGTTCAGCAAGTAATGTACACTCAGGTGTTACAACGATGGTTTGAGCTACTTCTTGCCAGAGAAACAAGGAGGTGAAAGGAAAAAAACTCAGCCTTGGAACAAATTAAAGTTTCCAGACTCAGATGTGTAGTTTGACACAACTGCTTTATGCAAAAGCTTGTCAAATGTGAGTACCAAAACATTTTGTTTAATCAAGCATAACATACTGTACCATAATATTAGTCTTGGCTGTGCACGTGTCAGGGGAGTTCATATCACCATGAATCACTTGTTATGTTTTGTTTAAGGACTTCTGGTGGGCGGCTCAGAGTGAGAGACATGTTCTTGTTAACTCAGGAATGTTCTCATTTAGATGATTTAGGCTTGAGAAGGGACGGTCCCTGAAACTGACTGGAAGTTGGATTCCATGCCTTGAAGCACCCCAACCTCCCACAAGATCTTTGCTTGCTTGAAAGTTTCTTGTATATCGAAAGTCAGTGTAAAGCTAGATGGATTGTTGCAATAACAGTGACCTGTGTCTGGATTGGGGTTTATCTCCTAGCCCATTCATATGATGTATGCCAAGGTTACTGAAAATCAGACATTGCCAATGGAGAGGCATTTCTGTCCACAGATTCTTGTGGCGTCCTCTGCCATACATTCTTCTTTTCTTACCCAAAAAAAAAAAAAAAGAAAAAAAAAAGTAAACAAAACCTAGAGACCAAAACCAGCAAGTCAAAGCAGCCAATTAATAAAGAAGTACTCTAGGTCAAGGGAGATGAACTGACCTGCCTCCCCTAACAGACTGTTCAGCTGCCAGAATAACTGCTATCACGAAGCTTATGCTTGACCCAGTCACTTTTTGTTCTGAAAACATTTCCTGCTGCAATAGACTGTTTGGCCTTGGAGCCTCTGTTTTCCTGTGTTTTTCACTGTCAGAAAGTGCGTGGATTTGCATTATTTGTATCAGCACAGCAGCAGTCAGCAATATTTTAAACATCATCGAGGCGCAGGGAGTCAATGGCATCAGTTCTGACTGACGAAAATTGATTATTTTTGTTAGCAGCTTTTGCCAAGTATATTTACTTGAAAAATATTACCTATTCCTGTACTCATGCATCTGCTCAGCAAAACTCTGTGTTACCTGTGAATACCTGGGCTTCTTCTAAATAAGCCACAGTAGCATGGAGTTCCGCATCTGATAACTAGCCCCACCTTTTCTGCAATGTTGGCTCATCCACCTTTACTCCATACACAGTGTGCAGCACAGATAGGCCCCTCAGGATAAGTTCACACAGCAAACTGAAGGTGTGATTGTATCATGGGTTGGTAACAGCTGCAATGCTTCAAGATCACAGTCCTCAGCACATACTAGCAACTAAAGCAGGCACAACCAGATATACCAAGGCAATAAAAACTTGCTCAGTTTTACACTCTTAATTGTTTGGTCCCTCCCTACAAGCCTATCTTATTCTTCCCTTCCATGACAGCAAGAGCTTGCACCTTCCCAGGCAGTGAGGAACTGAAGCCAGACTGCATCGTTGTGCAGGAGCTAGGGAGTGACTCAACATCAGGAAGACATACGTGGCACAGGGTGAAGGTTGTACGCCTGTACATAGCGTAAGGTGGGGAACAATGCCTCTAGGCATGAGCTGATGCAGGAGTGGGGTTCATTCCTCACCCTTACCTGCTCACATTAGTGGGGTGCATATCCTCCAGTCACACACTCCCTCCACTAGATATGCAACCTTTTAAATGTTCATATAGAGCATTATTATCTTGCAAGCGGACCACTTAGCATTTTTTAGGGCTTTTGCCCTGATAAAAAGCCTTGGGAAAAATGCATAAACTATTATTGTTGTATAAAAAGAGGAGCAAAACAAATATGGAGGGTCAGATCCAGAAGGTCAGCTTTTGTGTCCGTCTCAGTTTGTAGACAGCAATGAGATGTGGAAGTCTAATACCACTGAACTTCAAAACTCTGGCTTGTACTCCTAGTGCCCAAGTCCATAGTTATCAGGGTTTTAATAGTGAAGGTCCCTTGCCTGTGAATAAATAGAACTGCCTCAACCTCTTCCGGCCTAGCAACTCATACTTCTCATACTTGAGCTGACAAGGGTCTAAAAATTAGGCTTTTCTGAAGTGTATCCATTGAGCTCCTTCTCTAGAAGGCATGCTCCAGATGGTTATGGTACTTCAGAAATGAATGGCTGGATTCTGTGCTTCCCTCTGCTTATGGAGAATCAAAGTTCTCCTTTCCTCTCTTTGCCCTGTCCTTCCCTCATCCACTGGGACCTTAAGGACTTGGGTTATATGGGTGTAGCAATGCTCTTACTTCCTTTGTTTGAAGCAGCTCCAGTTTGCAAACAAGAATCACATATTCACTAAGAAAAAGAAATAAAATTATTTTAAATTTAAAAAAAAATCATCTTTCATGACTTGATTAAAGCAATGGCTGGAATCCAAGTATGCTACACAACCAAGGAGCAGCTTACTTGCCCTCTAGCTTGTTCGGTCTTTAAATTCTGTCACTGCAAAGCACTACACGTTCTGTAGGAGGAATAGTTTCTCCTTCCCATCCCATATTGGTCCATTTGCACTTCCCATCCTCCTCCCCCATACCATGGAACCTAGGAACTGGGACAGCCTTAGGCAGTGGGCAGAAATCTAGGGTTCAAGACAGTAAGTTTGAAGGAAGAATTGCAATCATACTTCTCGCTCCTACATGAGTTCTCCAAACACTGAAGTCTTGTACAGAAAAGTGTCTGTTTCTCGTAGAAGAAAGGAGTGACTCTTTCTCTAACACTTGCTAGATGCTTAATCCCTGTGCACCTTTGGTACCTACCTCTTCATAGTGTATTCTTTAGAGGATGAGCACATAAAGGTTTTAGGCATTATTAAAAAAACAAGTCTTCTTAAGTATCTGGACCAGGCAAACTGAGTGATTTGTATAAAATCCCATAGGATGTCTGTGAGAGCACAAGAACTGAACCAACATTTCTTAAGGTCTGGGCAACTGCCCACATAACTGAACACGCTTCCTCTCTCTGGCTGATAACAGATGCGTCCACTTGCTGTGTGAAACGCGTGGGGCAATGTGTGGCTTCTCGTAAACAAGAGCAAAAGAGCCGGGTTTCAAGTTGTGCTGAAGCCTGTCTGCTTACCTATAGTCCTAGCTAAGGCTATCATAATTGCCTTTTCCTTATGATTGAGAGTGGGACAGCTGCTGTTTTAACAGATCACCAAGCACTTGCAGCGGTATGGAGTATTTTACTTCCTGAAGCCACCTGTCCCATACTTTCCCAGTTACCTGCCAAAAAGAGAAACAGAGTGCTCTTGCTTGCTCTGTTTTTGCCCAAGATTTATTTATAATAAAAATCTATTTCTATTTCATAAAACCAGATTTATCTTTAATTTCCTTTCCTGCTTTGAAGGGAAAAAGGCGGGGGCGGGGGAGAAGCAATAACCTATCATTTGGCTTCAGTTACTAGTTACTGTTTCTGAGAATCTAGCAGCCACCGAGTAAAGGCTTTAAAATCATGGAAAGCTATTCCCTGTGTGCCTTTGCGTTACTTCAGCGAATTCACCATAATGACTTCTGATCATGGCTTTTCCTGATTGCAGGATTGCAACTTACCCCTGTGTAAGGGAATGCAAAAATAGTGTTTATGGTTGGATTAATCAAGAAAGCTGCACCTGCAGGGAGAAGCATGGGGCATGTGATTGCTTTCCAGAACACTAGAGCTATCAGCTTTGTGGCAAAGGCCTAGAGCTGGAAAGATTGTGTTCATTGTGTTGGGGGAATTGTTTGTTTGACTGCTGAAGCTTGCCGTATGTGTGAAACATTTGTCTGCTTTCCTCTCTATGATTACACTTATTTCATTAAATAAAGAGGGAAAGCTACAACATTTACATTCTAAGCTTCCTCATCTGTTGCCTTTTCCTCTCAAAGCATCACCTTATGCTGAGGGCCATCACCTTAACCAAAAGATCGAATGAAACTGATATTTATGTCTAAGCTAGACTTTTATCAATTAGTACCTCAGAAAGCAAATGCAAACCTTGGTTAAGCTCTTGTTATTGTTGTTATTTTTGTTTGCTTGTTGAACAAATATTGCGTAGCTATTATTAGTTCAGGTTGTTATGCTTACTGCAGAACTCATGAATGGAAAGGAGAAGGTCACTGAGCCCAAGCTCTGTAATTTTGTTCCTCATGCTCTGTTAACCATGATCCTTCCAAGCTATTCACACATTCATACTCTCCGCAACCTGCACTACAGCAGGGAATTTCCCTGTGAGGCAGATCCCTCCAGCCATACAGACTGGATCTATCAGCAGAATGGCAAAAAGTAGATGTAAGGGAAGAAAGAGAGCATGCAGAATCCAGTAGGTCAAACCTCTTCATTCTAGGTAAGCTAATGAGAGAGAATGCATGATCAACACAGCAGTGGGGGCTACTGCCAGCCAATGCAGCTGCCCTCAATTTGTTTTTGTCTTCTTCTCTGCCGTGAGGGACTGTGGGAAATGTCTTCAGGACTTGTTTTGGTCTAAGACACATAGGAAAGAAAGAAAGGAAACAATGAAAGAAGATGTTCATATTTACTGAATATCAAGGAAAGGAAAGTCTAGGAATATTTAGGGAAAGTTCTTCTCCCTATTAAAGCAGAATGGCTAATAACTATGATTACACTACTATAGAAGGAAATAACTGAAAATAGGGTACTCTTGAAGGAGAATCCAGCCTTCTCATCTTACTTCAATATTAAACCAAAGAGATATTTTCTGGTCTACACAGCTTTTTATGTAGTTGTGAAGATCTGAGCTCTGTTGTAATTAAGTTTTGTAGTGCAGTGTGGGTTTGAGGTATGAGTCACTGGACAGTGGGGATGACATAGAGGACTGTGCCTTCCTGGGGAACTTCTTCTTGAGCTGTTTCTTATCTATATGTTGTGATTTAGCTTTTCCTTCTCTTTGCCATTTGCTCTTTTGCTTGTGTGATTTGTAACAGGAGCATCACAGTACTGGGAAGGCAGGTTAAATCCAGGCTCCTGTTGTCATCAAATATTGTTACAACAATCACAACTGATGCAAAACCGTGCAGTATGAATGCCCTGATGGGGTCCAATCTTAACAAATGGTTGTTATTTGCAGAGTGAGAGTCCTGCCAATTTGGAATGAGGCTGGAATCATAAACTGGAAATGAGGAAGAGGGAGAAGCCAGCTGAATGGAACTAAAAAGACCTCATCACCTTGCAGCTGCTGCAATGTGAGAAAACCACTTATCTAGGAGATAAAAAAGTTTCAAAAGGCTGGATGCTTGCAAAAAAATCTACTGCTCCACCTGCATGGGGAGTGTGGGAGTTTCTAATAACTAATCACATAATTGGTTAATTTTCTGAGAATAGAGGAGCTACTCTATAGCTAGCAATTTCTGTAAGTCAGCACACAAAATAGTGCTGATTGAATGACTTTGCAGGATCACCTGTCCACAAAGCCACTGGTGACTGCAAAGCTCTTCTGCTGCCATAGCAGAGTCAAACAGAAAGTACCGTATTTTCCCAGTATGTGACTGGATTAAGAGTTTGGTGAAACATTATGAGTTTAGCAATTCATCACACCAAAGCAAGGGGCAGGAAACTGCAGGAGGAGTAACAAAGATGGTACATGGCTTCTTTTGAACGGCATACAGCAAAACTGATACAGAACCAGGCCCTGAGCGCTGTGGCATATCTCGGGAGAGATATCAACAACATTCACAGGTACTTGGATCTCATTGGGTTCAAAACCCATCAGACTCTATTTGTATAAAGGCAAAAACATCACCACTCCACTGAGCTCCTGGTAACATGCTTGTCTAAATTGGAGAAAGAACCACAGTCTGGGACAGGGCTCTTGAAATGTTGCTAACCTTTGTTTCAAAAAACATGTTAGCATAGGAAACACAAACTGAGGCAATTCCAGACATTGATTTGGGCCTCAAAAATTTATTAATAATTAATTAATAATTACTGAGTCAGGGGAGAGAGACCTGATAAAGCTGCTAGGTAGGTGCAACAGCATCACACAGAAAAACAAGGTACAGATCAGGCAGAAGGAGTAAATGGACTCTCTTCGAGGGCATCCATTGAGTTCAGAAGACAGTAAACAACTTGAATTTTACTATACATAACAAAAACCACTTTCAAATGAAGCTTGATTCAAGGTTTGCTGCTTCTATATTTCAAAACAGGAAAAGTTGTGAAAACTAGTAAAAGAAGAAAAGTTACAGAAAATCTGCTGCTTCTAAAACCCGTCCTGGGAAAAGCCTTCTACGGAGCTTTCTAGAAGGAGAGTTAGCTAAAACTGATACACTGTTCAAACACTGTCTAAACCTCTATTTTAAGAAATAGAGGGATAAAGACTGGCAAAGAGAATTTGTTTCAATGCTCATGCTTACAATCAATCCAAAATTTTAAAGAAAATATTGGGCTCTATCCCAAAGCGAAAATTGTTGAAACTGCTGGACAAGGCAGTTGGCTGATGTCTTTCCGGAGGAAACTGGAATGGATTGGAACAGATGAAACCAAAAACTGAAGAGGCTGCTTAAAAGCTCATCCACTGTTTCACACTACTGAAAGAGAGGCAGACCACTAGATGTATAAAGAAGGCTACATGGGGTGAGGTGGAGCGTGTTACTGCGGCAGTAATAAAAGATGGGCTCACACCCATCTCTGATTTCAAGAACACCAGTAGCATGGCATAAAAATCACTATCTGTTATCTGCAACTAAGGACTTATTTGCCTTATTAGCTAGTGATAAGAATTTCCTTAAGGTATACTCAGTCTAATCCTACATAAAATGGAGATTGAAGATGATAAGAAGTGGTGTTAAGAAGCATTAGCTTACCAAGGTATTTTGCTGTAAAACAGGCTGTTGTTTAGAACAAATGTGCTGCCTTTGCCAGAAAAGACATCTTGCATTTGTTCCCCTTAGCATGACAGGAACGGTAACTTCCCATGCCTTGAAAAATTGTATTGAAATGCCTCTTGCCTTGGCTTGTAGGTCTCTTACCTCTGCCAAGCTTAATTATGCTCACATTGAGAGAGAAGCCCCCAAATACACTCTGGGGATGTAAAAGGTTTTGCCACAGGTCACTGTCCTGTCATTTAAATGTTCACACAAAGAAGGCAATGGGCACGACCATTACTTTTGAAAGCCCACTGCTATGCCATTCACATCCCAGAGTCTCAGTCAATAAAAAAATGCAGCCTATTTGTTATTTGAGCATTAGAAGCAGGAGATAACAGTAAGCAAGCAGCAAAAAGGACAGTCTGTGTGTTTTGCTGCAGGCTGAGTAAAACCTCAAGGAAATTGGGAATAATTAATTCTGACTTAAACAACAGATTACAGTACAAAAAAGGACTACTTCATAACTCCCTGGTGGCCACAGAGAACCGTCACGTAGTATTTTTCATAAAATAATCAACTCCACAGGAGGAGCTGTTAAAATTTTTGCTCAGCATTTTCCTCAGAATCATACAGGGAAGGGTGAGCCTGCCTTAACGCAGGAGACATAAAGAGCTCAGTGTAGTCAATCTGCATGCTGCCACAGACACACTTGATGTCTAGAAATATACGGGGAGAAACAGAAATACCAAGGAAAGGCCATGGAGCGGCATTGGCACAAGCACAAATATATATTGGTAGTTTACAAACTAGTATAACTTTTCGGGTAAGGCCAGTGAAAATTAATTACTTTTAAAGTGGCACATAGTCAGTTTGTGAGGGTGAATGTAGCACTGTAACTCAGTGACCTACCTGGGAAGTCGCTTCCAGCCTCATATTCCTTATCAACGTGGCAGCCTTCCCTTGAAAGCTCTTTCCAACACAGTTCCCTTCACCTTTTTATGTGGCCGTATACTTGCTGCAGTCAGGATCTGTCTCACTTATTTCTTGCAACTGCTGATAACTCCATTCCTTTCCAGGGCCTGTGATCTTACAGTGATTTAGTATTCCCTTTGTTAAGTTCCAGTTTATAAAAGGGACATTAAAGGGCTTAAATCTTGAGGTTCAGGGCCCTCAATTAATTGTTTCTCAAAAGAGCCTTACCTCTGCCATTGCTTTTATTCATTGATTTCACTGTGTACAGTCAGGTACAATAATATAAAACAGGTAAACTGAGGCACCACCTGATATTTATTTCTGAAATATTAGTAGACATACATCAGATGTCTACACAACTCTAGATACAAAGGTTTATGGCTCTATTTGTTTTAAGAGGGCAATACATATATAAGAAGGTTGCTTCATCTATGCAACCTGTGTATGGGTATATATATGCAATCTATGGTAATGGGTACTGCTTATGCAGCTCAGTTCATAACTCCCATAAGTACAAGAAAAACTGAGGAGTAATAAACTAGTCTTTCACTAGCAGTTTCATGTAGACTATCTGGGTTCATTAATAGAAATATGATTAGATTTCAGTAGATGCAGGGTCTAAATAGCCTGAAAGATCCAATGTGTATCAAACACATCCTGAATTATGACGAAGCTGTGAAAAATTGTCCCCCTTTATGGAAGGCAGCTCTTGAACAGAATGTGGGTCATGCGGATCAGAGTTTTTATCCAAATGGCTGTTTGGAATGATTTGAAACACATCACAGTATTGTCTTACCATCCTGCCATAATAATATTAGCAGAAAGTTTGATCCAGATATTTAGCAAGAGACGTATGTTGTGGCTCCAAATGTGCCTAATAAATGTACAGCCTGCCAAGCCACGCAACCATTTCACTGGGTTTATCAAGCCCCTGTGAAGCCTTCGTAGAGGGCACATCTCCATCAGGTCCATTATTGTCCACACTGCTCAACATCCGCAGTATAATCTGTCACATTACAGTCACGTTACAACCATTATCTGGAGCCTTGCTGGCACACTTTGAGGAACCAAAAGTCTGTTCAGCAGGGCCCAAAGGCAGGATATGCAGTCAAAAACCGAAGAAGGTGACAGTATAGCATCAGTGAGTAGGAAATTGTTATTAAAGTAGAAATTCCACTTTTCACCTTTGTGGAATAGCACACTATGCACTGGAGTCATGCTGGTGGAAAAAGAAAATTGCAGATAGGTTGGAGAGGTCCATATACAATAGAACAACTGAATTTGTACCATTTTTCTCAAATAGCCTGAGTTGCATCCTCACAACATATCAAATAAAGACTGAAAAACACAGTGATGGAGAAGGATGCAGTATTTTCAGTATTATGAGGTTGAGTGTAACTGCTTTATGGGAAATGAACAGCACCAGACTGAAGTACAAAATCCTGTAGATGAGTAGCAGATGGCAAATGAAGGCATGTGAATACACGCATCCCATACTAAGCCAGGCTGATAATTTCCTAGAGATTTGTGTACCAGCTTTTACAACTGGTAACTGTTTCCTCTAGGTGTTCATGAAGAGTTAAAGTTGAATCAGAACTCACATATTGTTCTCCCTTAACTGTAAATATTTGCATATTTTTAAAGCACTCTGTTAGTGCTTACCATGTTTTGAAGCTCACAGGAACCAGGCAGAGCAGCCCTACAGGTGTGGGTGCAAGTTTGTACACATCTACAACCATGGTTATTTAGAAGCCCTGTAAGTAACGCCTTCTCTTCATATTGGCTTAGTGCACAGAATAAACACAATGTTAGCCAAATTGACAACTTGTTAATATAATTGCTCCAATACATAAATATTTTTGGATTGTGATTAGAGGAATTCATAATTAGAAATGCACAGTCATTTTAAAGATCCCATCGTGTTTTCTTTGGAGCCAAAAGAGACAACGCAATAGTCAATTAAACAGCCTTCCTTGAGTGTGATCTCTTATATGCATCAGAAAAGCAAAGAGCTTGGTGTAAATCGGCTTTTACATCCACATCTGCTTTTATCTTTGGAGTGTCTTCAGAGTCAACCAGGAGAAATTTACAACATGTTTATTCAGGACATAAACCCAAATTAATGCATTTGGAACAATGTGTTCTTGCTCCCATGCACATAATGAAATTTGCCTTTGACTTGAATGGGAGCAGTGCTGGGCTCTCCGCAGCTACTGATTATACACGTCAGTATTAGGCTGTGTTTGAATGATGCATAAGATTATTATGCATAAGAATAAAGTATCATGGAGTTGTTGTGAGACACCAGGCAACATAATTACATGGACTGCAGGAGAAATACAAAGCAAAATATAGCACTATATATTAATAGCCCATCTCAGCCTTCCCTCATTATATCTGGACCTTTGTTTACTTAATTAGGAATTATTTTAAAGTTAAATCTGTATTTATTTTTCTGTTGATGGCCTTGTTCTGAATGTACATACACTGAGAAGCCCTTGTTGTCATGTCTGAGCAGGATATTGTATTTTATTAAATTTACTTTGGAAACTTCTGACGCCAGTTGCTAGCACATTTGCAGTCCCAATCACACTGAAAATCTAATATCAACATGAGCTTAGAATAATACCCATATGTTGTTCCTGGGTGAAGAAAACACTGTCACCCTGTATTGGTAGACTACAGGAGGCCAAGGTACACTTCACTATAACTTCAGGTAAAGGAAACTGATTTTTTTTTTCAGAACTACATTCATTTAACAGGATATTAGAAAGTATTTCCCACCCAGCACCCACAGCAGTATGAAAGGAATATTTGAAAAATGTTGTTAATGTCTGCAAAGAATAATCATAGGTAGTACAAGTGCTATTAATAACTGAGGTGATACCAATCATATATTTATCCTTAAAATAGGGAAACAATCCTAGTCTCAGTTCATAAATGTGGAAAGGTGGCATGGAGGTATCTAGTGGTCATCCCAATTCCACACAGAAAGAATGGGGGAGAGAAGGAAACAAAGCCCCAGCTCTGAACTCAAACCGTATTAGAATCTGTCTTCTCAGAAATAATAAAAAGCTATTCTTGCCATGTAATTATTATGATATGTATTGGGTTTGCATGGCAAGGTTTTGGTAGGGGGGGGGCTACAGGGGTGGTGCCTGTGAGAAGCTTCCCCTGTGTCCCATAGAGCCAATGCCAGCTGGCTCCAAGACAGACCCACCGCTGGCCAAGATCGAGCCCATCAGTGATGGTGGTAGCACCTCTGGGATAACATATTTTAAAAGAGGAAGCAAAATAAACCAAACTGTGCCATTGCAGCCAGGAGAGAGGAGTGAGAATATGTGGGAGAAACAACCCTGCAGACACCAAGGTCAGTGAAGAAGGAGTGGGAGGAGGTGCTCCAGGCGCCAGAGCAGAGATTCCCCTGCAGCCCCGGTGAAGACCATGGTGAGGCAGGCTGTCCCCCTGCAGCCCATGGAGGTTAATGGTGGAGCAGATATCCACCTGCAGCCCATGGAGGACCCCACGCCGGAGCAGGTGGATGTGCCCGAAGGAGGCTGTGACCCTGTGGGAAGCCCACACTGAAGCAGGCTCCTGGCAGGACCTGTGGCCCCGTGGGGAGAGGAGCCCACGCTGGAGCAGGTTTGCTGGCAGGACTTGTGACCCCGCGGGGGACCCATGCTGGAGCAGTCTGTTCCTGAAGGACTGCACCCTGTGGGAGGGATCCACGCTGGAGCAGTTTGTGGAGAACTGCAGCCTGTGGGAAGGACACACATTGGAGAAGTTCATGGAGGACTGCCTCCCGTGGGAGGGACCCCACTCTGGAGCAGGGGAAGAGTGTGAGGAGTCCTCCCCCTGAGGAGGAAGGAGCGGCAGAGACAAGGTGTGATGAACTGACTGCAACTCCCGTTCCCTGTCCTGCTGTGCCGCTGGCGGGGAGGAGGTGGAGAAATGGGAAGTGAAGTTGAGCTCAGGAAGAAGGGAGGGGTGGGGGGAAGGTGTTTTAAGATTTGGTTTTATTTCTCATTATCCTACTCTGATTTCATTGGTAATAAATTAAGCTAATTTCCCCAAGTTGAGTCTGTTTTGCCTGTGATGGTAATTGGTGAGTGATCTCTCCCTGTCCTTATCTCGACCTTATTCTCTCCCCTGTCCTGCTGAGGAGAGGAGCGATGGAGCAGCTTTGGTGAGCACCTGGCGTCTGGACAGGGTCAACCCACCACATGATATAAGCCAGATTTTAAAAGTCCTCAGTCAATAGCAGGATTCCTCAGTGGATTTCATACCTAATCATAGGTATGGAATACCTTGGATTTTTCATGATCAAACTTGACATTCAAAACGAGTAGCTCAATTTTAACAGTTTTCTCCAAAGCAAGACCCTTCATGTTCTCACAATGTCAAAAAATTTTCTCCAGTTTAAATATCTAAGCTGTAACAGGACACAATAGTCTCAGGCTGGAGCAGGTCACCTGAATCAACCTGGGTGCTCTATAAGGCTCCCAAATAGGTATTCAGCAGCAAAGAGTTTTAAGAGCAGAAATAAGAGTGATACTACCTTGCAGGCACATGCAACAAGCGTCTTGTAATTCAGTAACAAAGATATACAGTCTCTCGCAAAGCAGTCTCATGGAAACTGATGAGCGACTCACTATTTACAGAAGGGTTCATTAAACCTTTCCTGCTGCCTATACTGCGTCTTTTCTGTTGTTACAAACAATGACAGCTTTCCTATGCGACAATTACATATTCATAGATGTGGTTTCGGAAATTCACAAAAGTTTAAATAAATTCTGTAAATAAAACCAGCACTATAGCTAATTACCACAATGTTTTATCATTAAGAGTATTGTATATAACATTCCAATATAATTTTTTTATTTTATAAATATGTTAAGTATTCCTTACAATGTTTTCAAAAGAAAGCGGCACAGGAAGAATCTTCATAGCATTCTCAGGTTTATTTTACTGTTATTAATTTCAGGTGGACATGGTGAAATCTATTAATGGGCATCTCCAAGTTCAGAATTAAGTCTGTAACAAATCTAGCAACAGAATCAAGATGGTTCATCCTAAAACCCCACTGATACTTAGTAAATCTTTAGTTAGAGCTACCCTACCTTTACAGCAATTATAGTGAGGACAGTCTGAACTCCGATCTGCTGACAGTCTGTCCTATGTTTTCCAAAGCCTGTTTTAAATCAGTGCTGGGTTTACAGTAATATGATTACGTTTCCAGCCAGGAAATTATACGTTTTCAGTACTAAGGTGGCATTTTCTTTCTTCAAGTTTCCATGTTTATTATTAGCATGAGAGTTGCAATCTTTAAACTGCACTATGTATGAAATTTGTGATTCCTAAACTGAAAATCAAAACAGAGCTAGAGAGAGAGAATAAATGAGAATCAAAAGGAGCCAGAAGGAGGTTAGCAAAGACGTGCAAGCTTTCCGCAATGTATCCAACAAGAAAAGGAAGTAAAAGGGGAATGAGGAATAACTGGCAATCAGTAACTCACAACTGGCTAAAATAATAAATTCCTCTGTTTTATGTGGGGTTTGTTCTAGTGAGAACACCAGAGGATTTGGCTATGCAGTGCAAGAACAGCCACCACAGAAAAGCAGCGCCCTGCTACACCAGCAAGTTTTCTTCCTTCGGTACCTGCTGGAACTTCTGTGCACCAGAGGGACGGCGCATCCCCTCCCTCCATCCCGGGGGCACGGCCTCCTCGCGCCCGCAGCCAGGGCTCACCTGCACGCCTGGCACGCTGCTCGCCAGGCGCGAGGCTCGCGTGGCTGGGTCCTGCCTCACACGCCGCCTGGCGCCTCGGCCTGCCCCGCTGCAGCACACGGGCCTCCCTCCCGCCCCGCGATGCCGTGGGTGAGGCGCAGTGAGTCCCGCTGACGCGTCGCCCTCCGGCCATCAGCACGTGCCGTGGGGAGAAACTGCCACAGGGAGTTACGCGGCCGTCCGGGCAGGAGGGGAAGGGGTGTGCTGTGTCCACGTTGGTTTTACGGCGTCCCCCGTCCATGGGCAGCCCGAGCACAGCCTCAGGCACGGTTTAATGTAGCACTCTTTCATGTATAGGAAATGAAAGTTCCTAAGAGGGCGACGTATGCACAGAGGAAGCCATGACCTTATCTCTTCCTTATGCCTTCACACCTCTTCAGAGCATGCTCGCTCTCCTCTCCCTTGTACACGCACAGACCTGGCCGGCCTGTAGAACAGGAACTAAAACACAAGTATGTGGCTGAGGAGGGAGCTGCCTCTTCCTCTTCCTCATGTGCCTCCACAGAGCCGGCAAAGATGCATGAGCTGCTTCTGCTGTGGGAGGAGCAGCTGTCAGGGCTTGCTTTATGGGAGGTTTCAGGAGACCTGTAACCTACCTAGCTCTGAGAGAACTCGCACGTGCTGTCCCTCTGTGTTTTCTAGTATCTCCCTCATTACGTGGAGTCGAATAATTGCATATGTAGTATCCAGTAAAACAAGGTAATCAAGCACAATCTCAGAGTCATGATTGCAAAGGAAATACCTGACAGAAGCTCGCAGAAGACAGGAAATTGAGAGAGACTGCAAATATCAACAGGACAGAAAATTAACTCCTGTGGAAATTGCACAATTAGAAGCTTTGGCAGATACGGATAGACTCAACTTCTAAAAATCATGGCTACAGTTAGTGAGAAATAATCCAATACTTGGTGAGTGGGTGAGGGTCAGAGGGCAAAACACCTCCAGAGACCAAGTAGAATAAAAGTCAGCAAGTAGGATTATTTGCTTCATTTTGGCACTGGAAAACACTTGGGCTTGCTTACTTTGGGGTGGGGGGAGGGCAGAAATATTTCTTCTTGTCTTGGTGTAGAGTGACTGCACTGTTATTCTGATTTTAAAACTCAAGATGGTGGCACTGAGAAAAATAAGATATATGAATGTATTGTTGGATTTTTCACACTTGCCACTTCCTTCAAGTACTATGCCCTCTGCACAGAAATTCAAGTGGGACCAAGGAGCAGTCTGGAGAGGACGGGAGCTGTCTGTTGTACTACAGCAGGGCAGAAGAGAGAACTAGGTTACGGCTTTAGGAGTACTTAGTACCCTTGAGTGGGTGGCTGCGGGTAGATGGCTGTAGTAGCATCATTCATGTATGTTTTAATTTGAAATGCACTGAGCAAATGCCTAAGCTGCTGGCACCGTTCACTCTGGTAGTCCTAGTATGGAAGTCCTGTCATGCAACATGGGCTGGGGTTTTGGAGCTGGAACGTGAACCATCCAGTGTTTGGAGCATCCATAAAACTTGCCTCGCAACTATGCAAGTGTACGTGTTCTGTACTCTCACGGTGATGTCCTATCATGAGCCGAGCATCCATTTGTCAAAGCGAATTGCAGTTCCTGGTGTGGGAACACAGCGGACTTGTATGAGGGTTCTGAAAAGAGAGGATTTGCATTCCGCGCTGATTCAAAGGCAGGTGCGGTGCATCTCCATACACTGAATCTGTGCAAGCAGACTACATACACGTTATTTAGAGGTACTCAGGGAAGCATAAGAAGTTACGGAAGGAAGTAATACAGAGCAAAATATACTGGTAACATTGCAGCAGTGCTGCAACGATTCCACAAGTCATTCAGATATTGTATAAAGCACGCTTTGAAAAAAAAAGGAAAAAAAAAAAGGCAGTAAATAAAGCAGAGAACATTTTACGTTAGTCGGTGCATGTGTTTTGGGAATCTAAAGTTTTCAAGCTTTTTCCTCTGCTATCCCGAGGGCTCGAGTCTTCCTTGATGAAAGCGGGGGTGCTCAGACGGCTGAACGCACGCAGGAGTTAATGCTTTAAGGGGAAATTCTGGGCAGCAGGGGACCGACTCCCGGCAGTCCCGGGGCTCCGGCCGGAGAGCCCTCCGCCAGCCGGCCATGCCCGGGCCGGGCTCACGCCTCTGCCCGAGCCGGGGGGAGCTTCAGGCGGCCCCGGAGAAGCGACAAAGGTGTCAGCAAGGCTTCCGAGCGCCCGCCGGGTGCTAGGCGAGGGGCTAGGCGGGGCGGCGGCCCCCGCCTCCCCCGCGGGGAGCTCCGGGGGGCGCCGCCGGGCCCGGGCGCCCCTCGCCCCGCCCGGCTCCCCCGGCCCCGGGCGCTGCCCCCACCCCTCGGCCTCCCGCCTTCCCCTCCCCTTCCCCGCCCGGTCCCTCCTCCCCGCCGGCGCCGGCCGTGCCCGCCTCGCTCCCCGCCCCGGCTGAGGGGCGGCTGCCGCTGCTGCCGCTGCCGCCGCCGGCGGCTCCGGGAAGATGTCCGAGCGCGGCGGCTTCTACCGGCAGGAGCTCAACAAGACGGTGTGGGAGGTGCCCCAGCGCTACCAGAACCTCACCCCCGTCGGCTCCGGCGCCTACGGCTCCGTCTGGTCGGTGCGGGGCGGCGGGAGCGGGGCCGGGAGCCGGCAGGTGCCGCCGGCCCCGGGGCGGGGGGGGGGGGGGGGGGGGCGCGGCCCCGCGGGGACGGACAGCGCCGCGGAGGCCGGGGGGAGGCCGGCGCGGCCGTGCCGGGCGCCGGGGGTCGTGCGCGCCGCGCCGCGCCGCGCCGGGCGGGGCGGGCGGGCGGGCGGGGGGATGCCGGCGGGGCCGGGGGCGTGTCCGCGGCGGCGGCCGGGGTGGCGGCGCGGCGCCGGAGCTCTGCCCCCGCGGCCGGGGCGAGCCTCGCCGTCACCCGGGCGACCGGCGGCGGCCCCCGCTGCCCCCCCCCCCCCCCCCCCCCCGCCCCCTCAGGCCGCCGCCTGGCGGGCGAGCGGGGCCGCCGCTCCCCGGCTCGGAGCTGCCCGCGCCGCGGCGAAAATCGCCCCGAAAGGGAGAATCTTGCGCAGTCACGGCGTGTCCGAGCGGGGAGGACGGGGCGGCGGCGGCGGGGCGAGCCCTCCCTGCCGCCGGGCCCGGAGGGCTCCCGGGAGGGCTCCCCGGCGGGCCGCGGCCCTGCCCCGCGCTGGCAGCGGGGGCCGCGCCTGCCGGGCATCGTCCGCACGCGGAGACGGGCGGGCGGGCGGGCGGACAGACAGACAGACAGACAGGGTGAGGATGAATTCCGCCCCCGGAAACAACGGCAGAAGCCCCTGGAGCGGGGCCCTGCCGGCGGGGCGGGGGTGGGGCAGGGCGGGCTGACAGAGGGGATTCGCCCGGCGGCTCCAGGGGAACCACGAATTATCACGAGTATCGCGGCAGATCGCCGCCCAAGGGCTTCGGCGTCTTAGGGCTGCGAAAGGGTTTATCACGTCACAAAACGGTTTTGGTTTTTTGGCGATTACTTCATCAGGTTTGCACTTTCGGGAACTCCCAGTGCAGATTGGGCTATTATTTTCATATTTGATGCACACTTAACTCTGCCTATAAAAGCTTTGAATCAATTTTTGGAAATAATAGTGATGTATAAGGGGTTTCTGAAAAAGAATCGTGTTTCTTTTGTAAGCTGGGTGAGTGGAATTGTGTGAAAACAAGCCACAATGGGCCTTTCAATAAATGTGCTACACAAAAAAAGGTTTCTTCAGAACTTAACTTTTTTGCCATGGTCTAAACTTGTGCAGTAGTCGCTCGCTTTTTTCTCTTCGCGGTCAGGTACCAGAGAACATTTATGGAGTTTCATATTTGTTGCTTCCTTCTCCAGCTCTGTGAAATGCCCCAATTACATGTAAACTAGGAATATGCATTTAAAAAAAAAAAAAAAAAAAAAAAACAAACCCCAAAACCCTCCAACAATCAGCAGAAACACTCAGGACCAGTGTGAAGTATCTCTGAATTCTTCTCTCTTTCATTATTTCAGGCTTATGCTTGCACCAGGGCAATCTAGGCAAATACCCTGTGACCGTTAGTCACAGGACTGTATGCTTAACTACAATGGCAGGTACCATCTGACGTGAATAGTTTCACAAGGACCTAGTTTATTTAGACTAGAAAATCTTCGTTTACTTTCTCCTCTTTTATTTTAGAAACTAGGAGCTGGATATACAGTAGGAGAGTAGCTACAGTCGTATTCCAATTGAACCTGCATTTCTGGTTATTTTCCCTATTTATGCTGACATTGTTTTAAGGGGAAGACCTACTCTGCTGAATTTTGTAATGAGATGTCAAGACTTTTGAGAAATTGCAAAGGAAATGAAAACATGTGGTGGTTCACTTGCAGCGCAGCTGGTGCTTTGTTTTTTTAAGCTGTTGGCGTTTGTTAATTCATTGTGCTTACTTCTCTTCTGGCCTGCAAAGCCAAGGAAGTCCTCGTATTTTGTGAATGGAGAAGCCTAGGAACTGGGATGTAAAATGAGACTGGAAGATGCTATGGGAAAGGATTACTCTAAAATATACATTTAAGAACAGAATACAGCAATAAAATATTACTCTATATTAATAGCCTTGTTAACATCGATGAACTATAAACCCAGACAGAAGCTTGAATGTGAGGAAAATGTTCGCATATCCCTCAGAAAAGCCTTCTATTTTTAGTGCCTATTGAAATTGATTTCCCCCCCCGCCCCCCGTGCATGTGCTTTACCCAGGAGACCCATGAGACACAATCATTCCCTTGAGTAATATGCTATATTGCTTTTGTGGATAACTGTACTCCTATTCAGTAAAATATATAAAAACATATTTAAGTCTTACAGAAACCACTGGAATTAAACAAATTCTTAAGTGCTTGGCTGAATAGAAGCCAAGGTCCTGAACTCCAAATGCTGTCTTTAAAACAGGAACAAAGTTGTTGTAACAAATCCGTTTCTACCTCAGTGAAGCTCTTCTCTAGTCCTACCCTTTCCTTTTTTTACAGTAAATTATCAGTCACATCCGAGAGACTTGTGCAACCAAAGTGATAACTGGTAATAAGAAACATATTGTGAATATTTGCATTTAAGCTAACTTCTGCTTGCCCTTTTTTTGCTTGCAGCTCAAAATCGATAGAAGGGTTTGTGTCAGGAGGCTGTATTTTGGCCCGATTTGTTGACATTTCGTAAGTCTAAGAGAATTTGTGTTTGGGTTAGTTTTTATGTGCAGATGCATCAAATGTGCTACAGAGATAAGATACTATTGTTTTAAAACAGATTCACTTTTAAAGAGGTATGTGCATCAAGCACCGTGCTTTCCAGTATGTTTTTCTTGGGTTTTATTTAGATGTGGAATATGTATGAAAAGCAATCTTCCTTAGCACAGAGACCTCTACTGCTTTTCTCACTTTTTTAATGACACATCATTAAGAACAGTCCTCCTTGGAAATCCTCAGAAGAACTCGGCCGTGCCGCCAAGGGGAGTTGCACTTCAGCATCTACGTGAACCACAGGGAGAACTGTGAGGTCTTTCCCTCAAGTACTTCACCTTTGCAGTACACTTTGTGTTACTCTTGTATTTTAACTCCCTGGAGGGCTTCCTTTTACCTGAGCTCTTTCCTGTGACCGTTCAGGCTAGTGGGTGTTTTGTCATTTGCTGCTGTCAGATCTGTTTTTTTTTTAAATTTAAGAAAAAAAAATTAAAGCCTTGTGGAAGTGTGGTGCATGTATGGTAGTTTAATTACATTTAAAATGATCAATGGAGTCTTCAACAGTACGTTTTGGTTAATTTTTCTTTTCTCAGGGGTTGTTTGCATATTAGCCAATATCAAATTCATGTGCACAACTGTTTCTTTTGGAGTTGTTTTTGTGCTATACATTTGCATATCCAGTTGAGGGTTTTTTGTATTAGACAATTATTTTAACTCCTTCTCAAGCCAAAACTCAGTTAAATTTAAAGTTTTCTTGAAAAATGCATTTTCACAGTGTCCACTGTCAAAGTTGGATTTATCTCTCACAGAAGTCAAAGAACTGGTTGACTCTTACAGACCAGGTGCTATCCCTGCTAACTGTGAGTTTTAAAAACATTCCCGACGTTAAGTGCAGCATTTAAGCAGATAGCCATTTAGATGGGAAGCAGGCAAGCTTACTTTCACAAGGTAATCTTCACCTACAACCATTTCGTTTCAGTTCTGGAGAAAAGAGACAATTCATGTCTCGGTTCAAACTGCATTTTAATCTCTTGTCCCTTGTGACTCTGCCTTTTAAATAATAATTCTGGCTGTGTTTGAGTCTTTTGACTGTCTCGGAGATATTGCTTATAAACTGGACCTCTGGCCTGCAGCATCTCTGCCTCCCTGCTGTATTACCCTGGTAGGTCTGCTCTGGTTTGGTACCTCTCCGCCTTTTCCTCTGGGAGCTGGCATTACCACCTGCTTGAGAAAGAGCTTCTTCATCTCTCCGTTTTCTTTTGAAGACTTTTTAGTATACCACACATTATGTAATGTGGATAGATTTTTGGCTTACTTTTTTTTTTTTTTTTTTTAAAGCCTGTATACCTCTTTTCACGCCAGCTTTCGTAAACTGTGTTCCAACCTACTTATCCCTATTTTTGCCTGGGAGGTATAAACAGCTTTCTGCAGCATGCCATCTCTGATCTCTCCAACAGGTTGTTTCCCATTAGCATATTGCCAGCTCTGTGTTCTGCCTTCTTTGGAAAGAACAGACCTTGCAAGATGAACCAAAGTGAGTCCAGAGCTTCTTCCCAACCAGAAACCCTGCACCATTTCCTCAGAGGCCATTGGCATCAATAGTACTTGCATTGTGCAGTCAGTCTCTTTTAATTTTAAGAGTATGCAATGCCTAACACCAGCTTGGGTGACATAACACATTTTAAAAAAAAAGAGACCTGCTAAGTCAGAGTGTAATGGCACAAGCCTCAGTTTAAGAAAAGCAGGAAAGCAAAGCCCGCCTTAAGTCATTCACACAATGCAGCACTTCAGCAGGTCCCTCCGTCCTGCTAACTTTGAGTGCATGCTTAAGATTCATTAAGTTTTTGTCCTGGCTAATTTTGGGTAAAAATGGGGGAAAGTGGGGTGGTGTTTAGGCTTCTGTTTTGCTTTGAGGAAGTACAAGTGGAAAAATAGAAGTGGAAGGCTTTAATCCTGCAGCTTAACCCCTTCTTTACCCTGTCCACCCTGTCCTGTGCTGCTGGTTAGATTGTCACTCACAAGTGTTTGGAGGGCAGTAGCTTGCAAGACTGGAACATAACACTGCTGATATTGTCCTTTTCACATTGAGGACCTCTAACGAGATGCTGAGACAACTCGGTAGTGTGTGAGGTTTTTTTAAAAGCTGATAAAAGTTGTCTTTGACTGACAAAGAGAAAAATTCCTTCATCCGAGATTGTACTTGATGACTTTTGAATGATAATGTTTTTTTTAAAGGGACCTTTTACTTAGCTGTAGTGATAAAAACTAGCGTGATTTCAACTATGAGATCAGGTTACCGGAGTTGTTATATGTGTCAATGTAACATCACGTTAGTTTAAATAGCAAATCCTGAGATAAGCTCTTGGAGTAGTAGTAACACACACCTGCTGTGTGTAAATGCAGCTGGAAACTGTAGACCCTATAGATCTCTACAGGCTAAAGGCAGAAAGCATATGTAGAGCCAGTTAATTTCAGTGCGCTCCCTTTGGACTGTTCCTCTTTCAGATTAGGTCTTTTGTCTCCAGTGCAAGTACAGGGGCTGAACTTCATCCTACATATGTTTATGGTTATATTTTAGTGGAAATATATCAAACAATATCGTTAAAATACCGCTGTTCAAGATCTGTTAGTAGTTTTGCAGGTATTTACAATGAGCCCTTCTAAGCGTATTCAAACATTTGCTTGAAAACTGAGTGAGAGATGAAGGCTGATCTGAGAGTCCAGTCAGAGGCAGGACATCTCTTAAGCGTGAGTATATGTAATAATGATACTTAGAAACAAGGCCTTGAAAGTGAGGTTGCAATAGGGAGGAGAACTAAATAAAAGGTGTTGCATGATCAGCAACGTTACAGGCTAGGAGGGGGACCTTTGCAGTAGCATTGCTAGAATGACAAGGTGAAAATAAGTGAAGCAACAAAAAAATCTTGCAGAGTGAGAAAGATTCGCAGAGGAACATGGTGAAATAACTTTTAGGAATGAAGACACATGGGGTTTGCAGCTAGAAGGTCAAGGGAGGTCAAGAATTCAAGAAATTCTGTGAAAGATACATGAAGGAAGATGGAATAGTGTTCACTGACCAGGGACACATCACTGGAGAGTTCATTGAGAGTGGTTTTGTTGGAGTACTAGGATGGAGTGCAGATTGATCATCATTCATTTGTCCCCTTTCATCCTGCGTATTTTCCAGTTGTTGGAACAGTGTAATTACTGACTTTGGAAAGAAAAGGGAAGTGGGATAGTAATTAGTGGAGTCAAGGTTCCTATTTAAAATGGAAGTGTCTAAGAATGCTTTTAATGAAGGAGATGGAATCAGGAATTAGGTGTTTGTGGAGACGGATAAGAATGGTTGAGATAGAGATCTTTAGGTATGATGCTGTCACAAAGCCTGTGGAGTCGTTAGAGAGCAGATGAGAAATACCCGTACGTGTGTGAGGGGGGTGGTGGAAGGAGTTGTAGGAAGGGTGAAGAAAAGGTGAGCTCAAAAAGTGAGGAAGACCACTTCGTATTGTGCAGATTTTCTCTCAGGAGTAATTAATGAGATCTTTTTTAGAGAAGGAGGGGGCACGAGATGGAAAAGTGATAAGGGGCACGAGATGAGCCAGTTGTGGCAGAAAGACAGCAAGAATCATGGAATTACAGCTTTCTACAGCTGGCTGTAGGAATACATTAGCAGAATAAAAATTCTCTGCGGAGGGTCTCCTCCATCTTTACTTCAGTTCAATTTGTTATAATGTGCACCTTCCTGACCACACGATGCAGCAGTGGCATAGCTAGCTGCTTTCCTCTCCTGCCGTCGTGATTGTGATTGCAGTTGACTAGGGGACCCAGTCCTTGTTCCAGAGCCCTTAAAGTCTTAGGGCCTTGTTTCTTCAACAGAGCTTCCCAAGGAGTTATTTGCAATTTCGGAACCTATTAGATAGATGGTACCAAAAATCCAGTATCTTAGTTCTGTGTATACAGTCAGGAAGGGAGAGGGCATTTTAAGACCTCTACGTGACCTGGGAACAAATTGCTACCATTTAATATTTTTGCCTTTGTAGAGAGAGAAAACAGGAAATGTGAAGGAGAAGTGGGGGAGGAATAGGAAAAAGAAGGAAAAGAATGTAAGTGAGATCTTGTCTGTTTAGGTTTATGTAAGGTATTTGAAATCACTGGTGTTTTTCATGTTAAACTTTATATCCAGATTAACCACTAGCATTTCTAGCTGGAGCTTCTAAGCCCACAGCTACCTGGCAGTCTTTTTTAATGAAATGCCGAACAGAATACGTTTGTCATTAGCAGTGTCCTGTCTTAGTGGCAGCTGACAGATTTTCTTGTTTAAATACTGACATTTGGCTTATAGGCTATCTAAAATACATGATTATTTTAGTATCCATGAGTTGGTTCCATGTGCTGAGGAAGCTAACAGCTTATTACTCCAACCTTCTGTATGTCTTTCTCACAAGCATGGTTTTAAATGCATCACTCCCACTGAAGTAAGCTGTACTGTCTATAACTTCACCTAGAAAAGTGTGACTGCTCCTCTGTAAAGTTATTTGAATATTTAAGTCACTGTGGAGACATAAGACAGATCAGAAAATAAAAAATAGCTTGTGGATTCAGAGACTGATACAGCATTTTTATGATCACATTGTTACGTTGAAAGAAGACTGGTGAGGTATTCACATAAACATATGGATGGCAATTATTTTATAGTATTTTTCAGTGTCTGCTTAAAAGCATGTACATATTTTTATGTTGGTTATGGAACAATTATGTTGCATATGTAGGAGATATTTTGTGCTTTTATATTTAGATCTAGTGGTAAATTAATCTGAGATAATTGACAGTGATTGTACTAAAGCCAAAACAATTGATGCCAGCGCTCAGCATGGTGTGTTGGAATAATGTCCGAGTGGTGGGATGTAATTTTACAATACAATAACCTGTCATCATCAAGCAAGGGGTTTTTTTCTCTAATGAGGAGATTAACATGTCGTTACAGAGCTGCCCATTACTCATCCTCCCACCTTTTGTCTTGCTGCCATCTCATTTTTCTTTATGGTTTCCTTCTGATGTACATATATGTCGTGATTTGTGTGGTTTAGTAGACAAACACACACTCTGTGCCTTAAATCTAGCTCTTAGAGGGTAGAAATCACCAACTTGCACTTGCATAAAGTAACAAAACATTTATAAAGAAGAAAAAAATTAACTGTTTCCTGGGTTTACTTTGCTGCTTAACTTAAGCTTACTGTAGGTGGCCTTTTTCTCGTTCTCTTGCTGCACTGCCAATAGCTATTATGGTCCATTTTCTGGTATTGCATAAATGCTTTGTGTGCTTTTTTCAAGACTATTCTATGTCTCAATAAGAAGTAGCTCTATTTATTTAAAAAAAAAAAAAAGAAAAAAAAGTTGTATTTTAAAAAAGAAGAGCAAGATTCTGGAGAAGACCCAAAAGACAAAGCTCACAAACCAAACCTTGCAAACAAAAACCAAAATCCATGTTATTCATGTGATGACTTTCATTCGCTTACATTACATTTATGAGACATGTAAAAAGGGTTGTCATTTCACTGCAGTTGTGAGGAACCCAGGTTAGATGATTGGGCACTAGAAAATGTCCCAGGGCAGGGTTCCTGTGTGTTGCCCTTTTCTGGGGGATCGCGTCTGTCACTGTGTGCTGCAGTAAGGGCAGCCTACCTCAATGATTAGGTTCTCTGCATGTTGACCCCTCTCCTGTTCCTTCCCCTCAATGTTTACTCACATACGCCCTTTTGCTGCTGTTACTTGTTGTTTTTCTCAGGAACTCAGGATCTTGCGAATTAAGGGGACATTTGCCCACAAGGAGGTTTATGTCTCCTGTAATGGAAGGAGTCAGTGGGTACATGAATGGATGCTAAGGTCTGTGGATAAGAGCTCAAAGTTTTGGCTGTACTAAATATGTGGCAGAAATTCTGTGTACTTCCCACTTTGTTTTCTGGATGTCACCTTCTTTCTTACCAAAAGTGCTGCCCATGTGAATCTGTGTTGTGAGCATGAATTGCATTTTTTCTTTGTGTTTTTTCTTAACACTTACATGTAATGGAGAATCTTCGTGTGTTCTGAAGGAATATGACCCAGTGAAGGAAACAAACTTGTGCTGCAGTGAAAGAAAGAAAAATAGAAGCCTAGAACAATATGGGGAAAACCCAGACCCGGTATCATTGTCACATGGAGCAAATTTAGAGAGAATGCGGTACACAAACAGATCCTTGAGTTTGGTATACTGTGTCCAACCAGTTGTCAAATTTCTGATGATGTAGGGGTAACAGCCTCGCAAGCTGGGACACTGAATTATATAAAATAGATTGGAAAAGAGTCTTGTCTGTATTTTATGCACTTAACCCCAAATGAATCACTTAGAATAAGTATACCTAATTATTTGTACAACTGTAACGCTTCCACAAGCATAAAATCACACTTTGTAGACAACCAAAGCCTTGTGGTTATCTCAGGTGATAGGGATGGAATATGGGCTGACACAGGTAACCCACAGTAAATGGGGAGTTTGCTGTGGACACAGGACTACCACCACATACAACCAGCTTGGGTCGTGCCTTCATTTTGCATCAGCTGGACCTGAGCTGGCTCCGGCAATGAAGGGAACTCGCTAAACCAAGCACCACACTCAAGCTGAACTTTTTCCAGGCATTTTGGGTAGTACTGTGCCCAGCTAATAAGCCCTCTCTGAGCCCAAAGCATTAGGAAGTTCAGGGACCGGCTGTAGTCCAGAAGGAGCACTTGATTCCAGGAAGAGTTCTTCCTGCATTGGATACTGGAGTTTACTAAACAGGGTACGAGTTGGCTCCATACGTGGTTTGTTAGATTGGCCTCCCACAAGCAGCTCTCTAGCTGTTGAACCAAATTTGATCCTGAAGGCTAAGTAGCCATAGCTGAATAGCGTGCTCCTAATCCCAAAAGCCCTGAAGGGTCTGAGCAGGCTGCACACATGAATGGCTTGTCTGTCTGTCCAGTATTACTGCTCTGCAACCACAGCGTATAAACTGTCCATGGGTACTAGGGAAATGACTATATATATGGCCATGTTTATAAACATCAGCTACTAAAAATCCATGCCCCATCAAAAGTCATAAAGTTAGCATGAAGCTGTTAAAATCCTGTGCTTTTTGCCTCCTGAGCTTTTGGACTGCATTAGCTTCCTATGTTCAAACTTTTCTCTGAAACCATAAGAACTGGGAAAATGTGCCTATAAATAGAGATTCGTATTTCATCTGGTGGAACTTCAATAGAATTCTTAAACGTAGGAGTTGACAACACTGAAAAGGTAGGTCTAATTTAAACAATGACTGAAAATCGCACTAAGCAAAAGTCTCTAATCTGTGTGAAAATGATGCCATCCCTGTAAGCAGAATAATGGCTTTTTATCCTTGATCTTAGAAAGGACAGACAGCAAAAAATGTGTCATAACTGCAAAGGCTTCTGGGTCAAGAATGATCATAACTGAAAAAGCTATTGCTAAGATTGTTACAAAGTTGGTTTTTGTAAATTTAAAAAGTAGTAATAATTGTGTTTCTTTTAAAATGATGATAGAAAGCCTGTCTAAAGTGGTGTTCCCATATTCTATCGAGGCATGTGAGCATGCTGCTTAACGGTGATGTCAGAAATACTCACTGACAATATGCAATTAAAAAGTCACTTACTTTCCCTACCTACATCAAATTAAATGCTAACAGTAAACAATAGATTAGAGATGGGAGACTATATCCCTTTGCTAGTATCAAAATTTATCTCCATCATACTATTCTGTCCAGCTACATGAGGTAACATCATAATCAGTGGTAAGGCACCTCAGAATAAGTAGTTTCAAAGAAACTCAGGAAACAGTAGCTGAACTATTGGAAGGATGATGTGTTTCCAGGTGTAAGTGAGTATAAACCAGGTATAAACACAAGTGGTTGGCCAAAGCTGAAGCCTGTAGAAGATAACCTTGCAAAAGAAAAAGGTGCTGTAAGTTGCTGGCAGTTGTTTGTGAGGCCATGCAAACACCAAAGAGTGGCAGAGAAGCCCTCTCTAGTCTTGATGCAGAAGTGGGGAGGGTGTGACTTGTGTGTTGTGCAGGGTAAGGGAAGATGAGGGCCTCTAACCCTTTTCTTACCTGTTAAATCAAACTAGTTAACAGCATTGGTGATTTTTTTTTTTTTTTTTTATTAGAAGCTGTTTTGAATCATTTTAGTCAGGCTGGTTACAGGCCCCCAAGAAAGGGTTTGCAGGTGCCAAGCACAGGTGGGCCCATGTTTTCACCGTGACTGGGACCAGAGATATTCTATCCAGGGACTAGTCTGAAAGCTGAACATTCTTGGAGAAATCATACAGAAAGGGAAGCAGCTCATCCTGCCACCCAGCAGTTTGCTCAGGGGATGATGAAGGATTCAGGGGACAACCCAGATTTCAGCTATGATGATATAAGCAAGTGAGGGAGACCGAGTCTAAAATAAGAGGCATAAGTGTACATGAGGAGGAATGCAGGCAGTGGCCTGCCACTTGCAAAATGTGATCACAGAGGCAGTAGCAGAGATCACAGGTGCAAGTCATCCTTGACTCTGACAAACAAGAGTTCAAACAATGTGAAATCTATATTTTTGAATATGTCACTGTTAATAACTTGAATTATGATGGTAAACCAGGCAAGGAAAGAGCCTGAAGACATTAGCTCTGATTACCATTTGGTACAATTTCTTGACTGCGGAGGAACTCATTTAAACCAGGTCAGTCGCTGGCCTGTGCAGCTTCAATTCATTATTTCCCATTGGAGGTCCCAGGACTCAAGTTGCCATTTGTTTTCTCTTTATTTTTTTTTCCTCTCTACTTATGTGCTTCCATGCTGGTTCTAAAAAGCTGCTGTCATAAGAATTACTGAAGCTAAAAAAATAGTGCTTTGTACCATCTGAAAGCTTTGCAGACTTGAGTCATATGGAGGGTAAAAAGCAATCCATCTTAAAGATCAGTGGTTTTTAAACCACTGAAACCCACACTTGACCTTAGAAATGGGAGGAGAGGGATGTTTATCATAACGGGATTTAAAACCTAATTCCTCCTAGCCTTGTATAATGTACACAGTATTTCACAAACCGGTACAAGCATGAGTGGGAAGGCTTGTGAATTACCAGAAGAGCTGAGATGTTAAGCACAGACTGGGTTTTTTGGGGGAAATGTTATTCATTTATCTGGATAAACATTTCCTTTTCCACTGGAAAAAAGTTGGAAAGGATATAGAGAGTATGTATTTGTGAGACTTGGTGGTGTTCTCCAGTGGCTTCATTGGCCAGGATTATACACAGGGCAATTATACCTAACCTTTGTTACGTTAACAGCTAAGCATTGGCTTCCTTTTTATTTCTTCAGATTTACTTGTGCAACCTTTATGTTGTCCCTGTGGCCAGTTGTGCGGAATTTAAGATACCTCTGTTGTCAGTTCTTCTCACACTGTTCATTCCTTGAGCTGTTCCATATATTTGAGCAACACAGCATCCTCATATCCTGAATAACTGTGTCCCTACCCTACTGTCAGAACAAGTATCTCTGTCATATCCCTTCCACCCACTCCTCAGAGTGATACCAGTCTTCTCCTTCTTCCTATGCTTTCTTTCTTCTGCTCAGGGAATGCCCTTCCTGAGGTGCTCAGCAAAGCCACAACCCTGTACACCTTTAAAACTTCCCTGAAGATCTGCTTCTGTGATGCTTGCAAGAAACTAGCTAAGTAATCTGCTTATCTGTTTCATTTATCTCGTGAGTGACTCACTCCTTCCATGGTGCCTGCATTGGCCTTCGCAGAGGTTGGGTGAATTCTAGGATAACTGGATCACGATCACCTTTTGGATGCTGCTCTATTCTTCCTGCCCATTTGTTGCTTGAATCCTTTGTTGCTTCTCATTAGAAACACTGCCTTGTCCTCCAGCTGCCTGCAAATAAAGAGGCTTTGCTCTTCACTTAGCTCTTCATGACTTTAGTGGAGCACCAAATATGTGTAGGAGTCCACCTACTTGGAGCTGATTATAGGCTGGGCTTAGTTATAGGTGATTTAGGTTGGGAGCTACTCCAGGCACAATCAATGTTTTTTGTCTCTAGCAGGTGTCTCCTACCACAATTTGCAGGAGTGTCTAAAACACTGTTCATAAGGAGCTAATAGCATTTGGTGTGACTGTTGACTGTTGTCGTCCTACTCTGTGCATTTTTCATGTTATCTAATTTTCATGTTTGTAACACCAAAAAAGCTCTGTAAGATAAACGTGTGAAGGTTCTCGGCTTGCTAATGCTCTCTAGCAAGCGTAGATAGTGTTATCTACACTTTAAATAGAGAATTTCAAGGTATTTTAATTGAACACAGTTTTAACTTAATGGATAAGAGTAATAATTTAACGAAATTTTTTTTCTTCATAAGAGAAGGTAGCAAACTGAATCTTTTTATAATTGTACTGTGTAGTGTCATGAAGTAATACATACAGGGATCATTTTTATTCCTGTGCTACATAACAGGCACCATTTATTTGTGGCTTGTTGTGCTTGTCATGTCTTTCTAATGCACAAAAACCAGTGGGTCTCCCTTTTGTGCAAATGGTGATGTGTGCATTTAGTGTCCTCTTCAGCAGGGCATCTCCATCTGTATGAAGTTAAGCACATGCTGTGTGTCAGCAGGATGTGTGGGCTGGAGTGTAAGACATGTACCCGTTGTTCACTTGTTACCAGCATTTCCCAAGGAAACGGTATGGCCTTGGCTATGTCAACATCCTAATTTGATACCAGTTCTGCGACATTATCGTCTAGCAAGCTAATGGTCACGTAGGTAATTAATATTGCTAGACACAATGGCAGCATTCCTCTAATTAGTAGACTCGTTTGTTCAGTAAGACCCAGAGTTTGAACCCCCATATTCCCTACGAGCCTTGCCTTAGAGCTGGAGGCTGGAGCTGCACTAATGGAGCTAATTCTCTGGTTACTTTTCCTGCCATATGGGGAAGGGTTACCTGAGGATGAGTCCTGAACATTGTCATAAGCGTTAGAAATTTGCTAGATGGAAAACAAGGAAACTGTCTTTGAATACTCAGGGTTACTGCTGACTAGCTCCCCTGTTTGCAGTCCCTGAGTAGAAGGTGAAAGAGGGCAAAGGAAGGAGTAAGAGCCCCCAAGAGAGTACAGGTTTCTCCAGTGAACTAGCTGAGAGCTTTGAAGTAGAACATGCCATCAACATGGACTTTTTCTTTTCCTCTTCTAGTTCAGCTTATGATACCAAAACAAGACAGAAGGTGGCAGTAAAAAAGCTTTCAAGACCTTTTCAATCACTTATCCACGCGAGGAGGACCTACCGAGAGCTTAGGTTGCTTAAGCACATGAAGCATGAGAACGTAAGTGGAGAGTGAGTTCTTTCCCTTCGGATTTTTATGGCAAAAGTTTGCAATATAGGCTTCATTCCAGTTAGGTACAATCTTTTTTGAAAAGTATGCGCAACCTTCAAGCTACCCAAGATACCTGGACCTAGCCATCATACGTGTAGTGAAGTCACTGGACTTTAGAGACTTTCAGTAAAAGGCTGCCTTTTTATTGAAAAATGATCTCATTTCATCTTGAAGATGCAGCTAATGAAATCCAAAACAAGTGGTCCTATTCTTCACTTTAGTATTTACTAACTTACTTTAGTAAGTAATAAGAGTGTTCTGCTCACTGCTGTTGGATGCTCTTGAAACATCAGTCCAGGGAAAAAAATACCTCAAACCTGCTTTTGCTGAATTTAGATTCTGTTAAGAAATTAAGGGCAGATACTCTCACTGAAATTAACAACAGTGTAATATCTAGATGAAGGGCAGTAGAACTTCAGGCTCCAATTAATTGAGTACTATTCTAAGTTTATGTGGCAAACAGTTAATTTCAGTGGGAGTATCCACCTGCTTAAAAGTAACTTGATGAATTGAAGCCTGAATAGAATATAGTGGATTGAAAAGTATCCTGGAGAAAGGATGCTAAAAAAGTTAAACAGAACAAGGTAACCCATGAAATTGTGCATAACCTTAGGTATAACAAGTGTATAATCCACGTGTCAGCTTTTCTGTAATGACTCGTTACTTTTCCTGCCTTTATTTCTGATTGTCTGAAGTCTTGTAATTACTTTTTGTAATTAATATAATTTTCTGTTGGTCATGGAGATAGCTGAGGCTATACCTGTATAGACAGCCTATTGTGCCAGTTGTACTAAGTTTTCAGGATGACCATATGTCATATTTGTGTAAGTTTCATCCCAAAACTGCTAAGCTCTGTCACTACTAATTACGTGTTGCTTTACAGATTTCTAAAAATAAAATGTCAACTCCCTCATTTTTCAGGTTATAGGATTGCTAGATGTTTTTACACCTGCAACTTCAATAGAAAATTTTAATGAAGTGTAAGTAAAATTTTAAAATCGTTCTGACTAGTAAGTACGTACCACTCGTTTTAAAAAGGAAGCACACACTTTTCTAATAGACTCACAGCCACAGCTGGCTTTGTGTGAAGAGCCCCCAGTAAATCTTTTTGCAACTTTTCCACAAAAGAGGAGGCAGGAGGATGGGCCTCATTTTTGTACTTTTTTGAGTGATAATTAATAAGATTTTAGGTATATGGTAAGTGGTTTGATGCTGCATAAATGCCAGTAAACTTAAAACTTTTTCAGTTCAATTATGTGTTAGCTGTAGATTATTTTTTCACAGCTGGATGGGATAGTTCAGGAATGCAGGAAATTATTCTGTTGGTTAACTGAGACAAGGTACATTTAGGCTAGATTCCTGACTAACCTAGGACTGGGTGTATTTTGGTGTTACTCAGACATAGGATTTATGCTGAGTTCCTCTTGGTTTACATCATGTATAAGCACTTAGGTAAACAATTTAGCAGAAGAAATAGTAATTATATATTTTTGTCTCCATGGAAATAAGTGGCCAAACCCCTTTGACTCTGGGGCAAAATTACACAAATGAGAACTGGGTATGATGGATGCATACATTTGTCCCAGCACTGTTTTTGGAAAAGAATCAACATTTCTGCAAGAATTGTCAAAAAATAAAACTTCCAGTAGGGTTGGGGAGGGAAGTTACACAAAACACTCTTCTTTCAACCAATCCGATGTTAATCTCCGTCATCAGATATTCTGGGGCCTTGCAGGTACTGTAGTTTTGGGGCCTCAGGCTCCCACTTTGATGTTGGGTGAGGCTTCCTATTCATCTCAAAATACGATGCGTTCTCCCCTCCCTGAACTGCTGTAGTGTGTCATGGAGAAAACAGAGATAAAAGCTTTTAGTGTAATAAGGATTTTTCTTTTTCATGATATTAAATCTCACAGCTGTGATTCCATTTTTAAAGCTCATAGCTGATTTAAAGGGCATAAACTCTGTGTTAGTAGAAAATGGAAAAGGAACCTAAACAGGAGTGTGTAGTTACTCTTTAGATGTGCTGTTATTAGAAGGGTTTAAATTCTGCTGTTCTTAAATGAGGTGTGTTTCTTTGTTTTCTTCTCTGTTTTATTTTCACAGGTATCTTGTGACAAATTTAATGGGTGCTGACCTGAATAACATTGTGAAGTGCCAGAAGTTAACAGATGACCATATACAGTTTCTCATCTATCAGTTACTTCGAGGTCTTAAGGTACTGGCTGAATGCAGCAGTTTTAGAGTCAGCAACCGAAGTCTTGTAGTAACGACTGGTTCATTGCGGTGACAGTACTTAAACACTTTTTTTTATGTCTTAAGAGTGCACAGATAGCAGCAATCATTTCAGAAATTATCAGATCATTTTTCTAGCCAGAAATGGAACCGCAAGCCTGCCAATGTTTACATGTGCAATACATGTGAATACTCCCCTTGAGTGTCTCAAGTGAACATGTTCTGTAGCACGCAGTGTGTGTTTTAGACACTTCACCTGTCATGACAAGGTAGTAAAAAAACTTCTGAAGAATGTGAAATTGAAAGAATGATATGGCAAGTATTTGTGCTTTGAAAGATATGAGCTAGTTTGAAAAACCACAGCCCTGATTTTTGTAGAGAACGTCACATGGGTGAAGAGATAACCAGGTTAGTTGGGTTCTTTGGGAAATGTCTGGAGGTAGAAGTTTATCCTAGCAATGCATGATGTTGCACACAATTGCCTGGGATTTACTCTGCCTGTAAAGTCATTGTTTCCTTTAATCGTATCAGTTAAAATTTATGCAATTAGATAACACAGGTGTTTAGCAATGAAACTGTAGCAAAATTTTCTTCCAAAAGAATTAAAATATGTATCATTTTGCTGACATTAAACATATAAGTGTCTATAAACAGGATAAGATGTAGAAAATGCTTCCTATTACTAGGTGATAAGCATTTTCTCAGACCACTGTTGATTTTCCCAGGTATAAGCAAAAAGAAGAGGGAAGGTTAGCTGCTTTAGTAGCTAACTTAACAGTAATTGATACTGTAGACATGGAAAATAACTGTATGTTTGAAAGCAAGCCATGGTAAATACTGGCTGTGAGATATACTTATTACATGATTTTCAGCAACTCACCTTGTGCCTGAGACAGTAATTCTTATTCATGCGTGCGGGTTCTGTCAATATAAGTGTAGAATTTAGTGAATAAAAATTGCAGAACTGAGCCCTTAATTGCTTTGTCTCATTTACTTAAGTTAATAGCTTAATTAGGAAGATGGATTCTGGAGTTAATTATCTAGCTTGCAGTTTTGAATATAAGGCTGTGTTGTGTCAGAGCTAAATAATAGTAAGAGTTGTGCTCTGAAGTGAATATTAATTTCAGAAGTGCACTCAGGTGCATTTCTGGCTCTCTTTCAAAGGGGAGGGGTTGATGGTGGCTCATCTCTTCTGGAATTGGTATTCTCATGTCTCATTAGTCGAAGAACATTTGATCATATATAACACCTTGCTTACATCTATGCTGGAGTCATTACAATGTGTATTTGCATACCTGAGCAAGCTTTGGGCTCGCTGGGAGGTGTGTTCAGCAGTATGGAGCACAGCCTTCGCACCCTGCAGAAGCTGAGCAGACGAAGCGCTAGCATGGAGCTGCGTAGTTTGGCAGGCTCCTGAGCTGGCTGGTAGAGGACTGCTTGGTGGCACCGAGAGGAGCTGCTGTCATTGTCTCAGCAGAGCAGGGACACAGCTCCTTCTGTGGCAAGCAGTCGTTTGGTTTCATCTTCATTCAGCTGCTCGCAGCTGTGGTGAGGAGCACTCAGGGGTGGCCCTGCCCTTCTGATAAACAGTGCGTAGGTCTGGAACAAGAAGAATGCCCTTGTGTTTTCTTTGGGTTTTCCCAGCTGATATACAGGTTTTGTGTGTAATCTCTGCTCCTAAAAAAGAAGGTGAACTCACCTCTAGGGAATAGAAGAGAAGGTTTTCAAGGTCTTGCTGATCCTGGTCAGTAAGATCATAGATAAATTGGCTGTTAATCCTAACAAGTGAATGATAGGCAACTATGGAGTAAGCTTTTCTTAATCTTTGAGTTTTAATGTGTCATGTAAAATAGCAGGGACGCTAAGTAGCCACTGAAATACTGCTTTGGGTCCCTGCTTTGAAAGTAGACCTGAAGTAATGCTGTGGCTTAGGTGGGTATTTTGGTCACTAACCTGTCCCAGGGTGCGAGTATCTCTCACCCACGTTCAGTGTTCACAGTGTGGGAAGGTGACTTGCATCACCTAGAAGTCAACCACGCTGCTCCCTAGGCCACTGACTTCACTGAGCCACTAGCTGATCAACATGGACATCCAGATAAGACTGGAACAAATTCCAAATTGGTAAGAAACTTTCAACAGAAGAATCACTGCAAGTGCTATCTTTTATGGTAGAATCTAGTCTTCATGGTTACCTTTCTTGAAATATCCAGCTCTGGATAAGACAAAACAAGGAGGTTTTGAAGTTCATCATACCTCCGTTTGATCTGAAAATGTCATGTGATGTCTTTTCTGTGTATAAAACAATCAGTCTCAGAAGCAAAAAGATAAGACAAGTGACTTACACCTTCCTTCACCTCTAACTTCAAATCTTACCTTTTTTTCTTTTTCCTTTTTTTTTCACAGTATATTCACTCAGCTGGAATCATCCACCGGGTGAGTTAAGTCATTGCGTTAATAAAAATGAATGGAGTGTGTCCCTCTGTGCATCAAGTGTGTTACTAAGACATAGTTATAATATAATACACTTTAAAAGGTTAAAATCGTACTTGACTAACTCTCTCTATTCTGGTACAGGACCTGAAGCCCAGTAACCTTGCTGTAAATGAAGACTGTGAATTGAGGGTAGGTATTACGCTGCTGTAATGAAGAATGTTGTAAAAGCACTCAAGATGATAGTTTTCTCAGAAAACATTAACTACTGTTTTTATTTCGGGTTCCATTAATTACAACTGTTTGCTACTCTGGCTCCCCTGGCATAGAAAACCAATTTCCATGAACATGTGTTTTCTCCCAAATGTTAATTTAGTATGAACACAGATATCTTTGCAAAATGTTCATCCTAGTTCCTGGCAGATGGTACATAGGCTAATAATTTGGCCCATGAGTGAGTAGTTAACTGAGTATATCTTGAAAGTTTGACCTGTGATATGTATCTACATCTGCCATGTTTAGATGAAGCCTTGTAACAACTTTTCATTTTTATATCTATAGAATACACAAGCTAAATTAAATAATGATATGAAAAAAGATACCAGTATTACCAGTTACAGGCAGTAAAAAAAATAAAAAAACAAACCAAAAAACAAGCCCAAACCCCAACCAAAAAGAACACTGTAATCCACACTTCTCGAATGCTATTTTAACATACACGTCTGTATAAATATATATCTTTGTGTATCTGTGTGATACAATATTACATAATAAGCATGGAGAAGGAAAAGATGTCTTCTAGCTTTCTAAGCCTTTAAGCCTAAGAATGAGACATTTAGCATTTCTCCATGACAGCCAGAAACATCTTTCTCCCTGTGACTGAGACTCTGGTGTAATCAATTTATTCCAGCTGTGAGGGATTTAAGAAAAGATTCCAAATACTACAAGATCAGCAAAAGTCACAAGAGTGAATAAGAGCAGTGCACTTAGGTTCTCGCACTAATCCGGATCTGTGGTGAGAAACTGTAGTTCCTGTTTGGTTTGATGACACTTGCAGATGCTCAGCAAGTTTCATGATTATCCCTTTAATGTCTTCGTGCATGTATGTTCAGCATCTGTGAAATTTTATGGGTCATCTGGGTCTGATCATGCACTCTAAAATGTGTGCTGTATTTTTGTACTGTAAGTAAAGGAGACTTTTAATCTTTTTTTCTATTATTATGGTATCTGTGTGCCTCCCTGCCTAGCATTTGTTACACTGCTCTTTGCTTTGTTTTTATTTATAGCTTTACTTTTTCCTCTGATTCCAAATTATTTTCTAGTAGAACATACTAGTGGATAGTTACAGGTACAAACAAAAAGGAAATGGAAGCAAAAAAGAAGGAAAACGTGTGTGTACACATTTGATAGAAGGGTCAGCTATTGAAGAAAAATATTGCCAAAACCCTTATAAAAGTAAGGGCATTAGTGTTTGGGTTTCACCACCGTTATTCATGCCTTGTGTGCCTCATGCTTTTATTTTTGCTTATTTAAGAAATAAATAATGCTTTTAAAGTATATTAGAAGTAAAGATGTTAAAGTGTTATATCTTAATATTTTTCTTTAGGTTTTTTATGTCTTTAAATTGGATTATAACTGAGGAATTTTGAATGATGCTCTTAATATTTTCTTACTCCCAATGAAAAGGATTAGCCATCAGCTTAATAAATAGTCCTGGATCTCATCACAGGAGGTTGCCACTGATCTTAATTCCCATTTCTATTTGAAGAGATGCTAACTAGCTCAGACGACTGACTTAATGAACAGCACCGAGGCTCAGATGGTACCCTTTCACAACAGTCTCCCTTAGAGTTAGGGATACCCTTTAGCGCCATAATTAGTGGGACATAGACTAATCAAAAAATAGAAAGCAAAGAAATGAGCAGGAAAAATTTAATTGAAATAACTTCCTGTCAATGTAAACTTAGCAAGGGAGAGCATATGGAGGGGAGCATTTTGCTATCAAGCCTATGAGTACTAACGTGTACCTAAACAGAGCTCTTCTGTTGTTTCAGTGGGGGAGTTCTACCGAAAACAGATGGTATGTGATTTAAATTTACCTTGTTATGTAGGATATATGTTTCTCTCCTAGTGGCATCGGAATGATGTGTGATTTGGGTAAATGCTTTGATAGACATGAGAGGGAAACAACAGAAATTCTGCAGGTTGGTGACCAGCTCCTACGGTCTTCAAATGTTTAAATGGCCAGTGGCACTTGCCATTGGCATTTTACATAAACATTCCCAGGCAGTACTGTTTCATTTTTTATAGTAACAGTGCTTATTTTTAGCAAATGAATGTCAGCGGAAAATTAATCTTCGGGCAAAATGTAGAATTTCCCTTAGAGGACAAAGGGCCAGGCTCATCACAGTGGAAGCATCTTTATGCAGACCCGTAGGCTGCAGGGATGCAGCAGGGAGAGCAGATGAGCTCGTCCATGGAGTGTTGCTGTTTTACTTCACCGATAGTGAGGGACTATGGATAAACTCAGAAATGAGTAATGGGGAAAATCAGTACCTATAACAAAAGTGAAAAGGAATTCTAAAATATTTATTTATTTATTTATTTTTATTCTGTAGATTTTAGACTTTGGTTTAGCTCGACAAACTGATGATGAAATGACCGGGTATGTTGCAACAAGATGGTACAGAGCTCCAGAAATTATGTTAAACTGGATGCACTACAATCAAACAGGTAAGCTGTGAAGACTTGCATTTTGCTACAGCTGGACATAGTGGTAGTTTTAAACCAAGAGGCAACTCTGTTTAAGGATCTCTTTGATTCATTGTACGTATTTCTGTCTCTGGTTTTTGGCAGTTGACATCTGGTCAGTTGGATGCATCATGGCAGAGCTATTGAAAGGGAAGGCCCTATTTCCAGGAAATGATTGTATCCTTAACATAAAACATAAAATGCAGATATAAAAATACTCTCTAACTCTTCCTTTTTTTTCTTATGACTTGCGTGTTTCTATGGAAATGTTTTTGAGGTAACAAACTTCTAAAACAGTAAACAGTTTTTGCTGATCTTTCAGTTTAGTGGGTATGACAGCTGAATATGAGACCCACTGGTAGGAAAAAAAAACAGTAACAGATGTTCCTAAACAACAATAAGTTAAATTTATTCTTTGTTGTGTATCTATAGTTAAATAATAACCTAGTTACAACAGACCAGATTTCTTCCATATGTGTATCTTACTGAAATAACATACGTTAAAACTGAAGCTGAGTAAAGGCAATATTTTTTGATCTACTAATATAATTTTAAAAAACAGAACTGCTTTTAGGCTGGAAGTTCCTACAATGCAAACAAATTAAATTTTAAATAATAAGTGAATTAATAGGCATATTGTGTCCTGTTATAAAAAAAGCCAGCAGTTCCAGAAATGCCACAGGAGCAACAAAACCCTCTCTTTTCTTCAATGCTGTGCTGTGGTCCCTGCTGGAGCATCAGCGATTTCCATTGGCGTTTCCTGTGCTGGTAGAAGGAAAAAAAAAAAAAGAGCTGTTGCTGAGGAGAGCAGTAAAATAATAAAACAGAAAAAAAAACCATAGCATGGAATGAGGAAACAACTGTATCAGAGGAGGAAAGCTTTTAATATGAGAAACAAAGCACATTCTTCTGTACTGTATTGACATTTCTCGCTACTCTGAAACCCCTCACACAGCAAACGCTTCTGCTAAAACTAAGCCGTTCCCAGGTGCAAAACAACATGACATTAGAATTGCCTGAAAAACTGTTAAGAGAGCTGAGAGGCCAAGTCTCCCCGCTGACCCTTCTATTGTGCTCAGCATCATTAGGCTCTATTGTAACCACAGGCATTGTCCAGATGTTCATCATCTGGATGATGACTGTGCTTCAGACTGTTTGATTACATGATATGTGATATTTAGAAAAATCTATACATCTCATTTTCAAGAAATAAGATATTTTTTGCTGTTATAAAATATTGTCTACAATTATATGTTTTCATCAATTTAAATAAAGCTGTAAAATAACCTTGAGTCTCTAGGGAAAATGTAATATACTTTACAGGTCATATATGACAATGAAAAATTAACATTTTCAAAGTTTTTAATCCTGAGACGAATATAAAACAGATTTTTAGAGCTACCAAATGAGAATCTTCCATTTACCAGCCCTCAGATTAGTAATCTAGCTCTATGTGCTGTATCGTATTAGGCTGTTCTTCAGAAATCCCTCAGATCATCGAAACGAATGTGCTATTAAAACTAAGCTTAAGAATACGTTAATTTGGGAACTAGGACAGGAAAGCAATATCTTGCATGCACCTTTCTCAAGTACAGGCACACCTGACAGATTCATATAGTACAATAGAGAATTTCATACTCCAGGACTACGTTTAAGCAGATACGAATTGGTATCCTTCCATGGACTACGATGGAATTGTCTTGCTGAATAGTTTTAAATATGTTAACTATCTGCATGAAAGCTCATTAATTGTTTAGACCCAGGAGGACCATGTGCTGTTAACTTCCCTGAAATAATGCAGATATCGATCAACTAAAGAGAATAATGGAGGTTGTGGGCACACCCAGTTCTGAACTTCTGAAGAAGATATCATCAGAACATGTGAGATAGCAGCTTCATTCGGTTAACTGACTTTCTATCATCCCTTTCTCTAACTGGCATCGCATGTCACTGCTTGTGTTACGCAGATACTCTGATTTGGAAATGAGCGAACACTTTAAAATGATCTCTATTTTTTGCTGCTAAAATGCCACCATTCAAAAATTATTGGTTTTAGAGGTATCCAAATGCCTTGACTGTCAGCTGGATTAATTTTGATACTTGTTCTCATGTACTCGGTTTTTGAAAGTTTTGCAATTGGTCCTGATGATCTTTTATTTTGCCGCTATACTTATCATAAAAAAATTCAAACTGATGCTCAGCTCAGAGCATTATATTGTTGTTATTAAATCTGATATCTCTGTAATTTTTACGCTTTCTGTTGTTGTAAGGGATCTAAACAGAGATATCAGAATTGAATAATGTGTGTTCTGCATAAGTGCTCTTATTTGGATACCTAATTCAAAATTAGTATTTATTCATCTCTCTGAATGCTTGTGTGAGGTCCACTTTCATGATAATATCCGTAGTTAACGGTGTGATTTTTAACTCTCCATAGGACTTCTTTAAAATAGTGACCTAGTAAATGAACAATTTCCACTTTGATTCTGTTCTAAAGCTACACTTAAAGGATTCACTGTAAATAATAACTGTGGATTTCCAGCTGAGGGATGAGATGTGGTAAAGATTGATAAAGGCGGGTGATGGACACAGTGTAAAAATTCAGATAAACAGCACTCAGATACCTCCTGAGGTGAAGCTGTTTTAAACCTTTTCTAGAGACTCTTCAGATTAATACTAATGGCTATTTTTCAGCTTGTGTGTATATTGATGGGTTTTCTTTGAACTTACTAATGAATACACTAGTGGGTTAAGTAAGCAGGAGCAGTAGGAGGGCCAGAGCAATACTGTATTTCTGGAAGGTCCAAGCATAACAAAACCTGATCTGCACAGGCCAACTCATAGCCCCAGAGTTTGTGGGTACCCAGCACCTGGGAATGGCCGGGGCAGGAGGAGGATCCATCCTTGTGCCAGGGACTGGATCAACCAGTAAATCTCAGACTGTGTTGTCCTAAGCATAGGTCCTTGTATAGTCTCATAGGTCCGTGTATAGCCTTTGAGTGTTATTAAGACCCTACCATTTTTGCAGTAACGCGCTCAGAGTAGTGTATGCAAATGTGTGATTTACCCACAACTAGCCAGTTTTTGAGCTTTTTGATTATGAGATTAAGCACCTTAAATATTTACTGGAGACAGTGTCTGCTTTTGTCTTTAATTTCTTGTGTTTCAGTGAGCTACAGGAATCCCAGAACTGTTTTACTGGGGCTAATTATACCTTTAGAGCATAGGGAGAACACAAAAACCTGCTAAGTCACCTCTGGGCTGCTACTGCCTGGATAGAGGAGCAATGTCAAAGGAGATACATTCCTTGCTTGGGGGTACTTGCCTCTTGCAAGAGAGTGTCTACTCTGTTCCTTCATTCTAGTTCTTCTTCACCTTGTACTTTTGCCTTAGTGTTTAGATATTTCTTAATGCAGCTTGCAGTCCTGGACAATTTTTTCCATTCTTCTAACAGCAAGGTCAGAGGTTTTTTGAAACGCCAAGCCTATTCTCAGTTATAAGTAGAGGATTAAAGAATTGGAAACTAAAGATCAACCTCATGGGATGTTTCAGCACAAGTTACTGAGCTGTTTTGTCAGTCTTTCATGTTAATTTGTGTTTAAATGGTGATTGCATTTCATTATTTTCAGAATAATTCAAATGTCTGGATTCTATCGGTTGGGTTTCTGTGGTGAATATATAAGCAGAAGGGGACAGGTTGCTAAGTATACTTTGATGGCTCTGTGTTGTTTTCAAAGGACTTCTGGGCAAGGTTGGAGATAATTTTGACAGTATCTCGTTCAGTCATGTTTGGATTAGTGATGTTAACTGATGTCCATACAGGAACAAATAATCCACAAATCCACAGATGTTTGTAGTAGGATAAATTTACCTGTTGTTTCTACCCTAGTCCATAGCTTCCATGCAAGATTGTGTGGCAGCTCTCCTTTGCTCTGCTGTTCACACATATGTATAAACTAATGCCCTGAAAGAATTAAGTCTGATAGGAGCTGCATACCCTGGCCTTCCAGCAGGTGTTTGCTGCCTTCATGAACTTTAGGGGCATAAAAGAGGTGGAGTGAAGCCTGTGTTTGACTAGTCTTTAAACATCGTTCCCTGCATGACTGGCTACAGCTGCTAAGAATAAATCATCCTTTTAGAAAGCCTTGCTGTCAGCCCATAATAAAGAGGGAAAATGCTAATATAGTTTTAACAGGTTGGGGACATAAGGCATGAAGGCTTGCTTCTTTTAGTAAGACTCTGAAATGTGTCACTAACGGTAGTCTAGAGTTCCGATAGAATTTGTTTGCATCTTACAAGAAACAGAAAAAATAAATATATCTGCCTCGTTAAATTAGAACACAGTTTGAAAAGAGCCTGTGCTATGTAATGATTTAAAATATCTTTATATCAGTTCATCGTAGCTGCAGAAATTAAGACGATGGCAGAGAGAACAGTGTAGGGAACAGGATCCGTTTCCCGAGTGTGGTTGTAGGATCTCACAGGTGATATGTCAGAGAATTTTATAGTCGCTTCATGATAGTCCAGAAGATAGTTCCACAATTCTCAATCTGGTATCTCACTTGAAGCCACAGAGCTGCTTGGTATGAACAACTTTATTTCTTTTGCTGTCTTCAGTAGGCCAAGGATGCTTAGTTAGCCTCCTGCAGATAGTCTCCTTCTAACAGGATTGCTAAGTGTGCAGGGAGACGTCCCTTTAACAGAAACATGTTTTAAAAGGATTAACGTTTGTTCAGAGACCACCGGCGATATTTTACAGATTTGGGGACAGCCGTTTGCCTCTACTTTAACTGCTCCATTTCAGAATTCCCTGTTCTGTCTGATCCCAGCCCTTGGAACCAGCATTCAACCTCTTCTCTTGCCAACCTATTTACCTCAGCCCAGAAATTCATTGCTTGTGTAATGTCAGACTGCACGCTGACATTTGTGGGTCCGAAATGCGGATAGGTTTTTCCTAGCGGAGTTTGGATGAGCCTTTCACAGCCACGGTGACAAGGCAAGCTACAAATTCTGTTAAACATCTGAAGATCTGTGGCCTGGGAGTATCAGGATTTGTTCTTTGGTTAGTGAAGCTACTGTTCGACAGAGGAGAGAGAGGAGGGAAGGATGCAGATTGGATTATACCACTGCGCTGAGGGTGACTGAAAGATGATTTAGGTTGCACTTTCTGGTTGAACATTACATGCCTGTGCTCCCTGGGGATACACTGCAATGAACCACTAAGCGTAGGTGAAATCGTAAGCGCTAACACATAACCCTCAGAGGAAAATATACCTGTTTAAAACTCTCTTGCTTATTGTGCAGTATACAGGAGTGACTGTTTAAAACAGAGTCACACATTATGGTTTTATGTAAAGAAGGTTTCCCATGTTAAGAAACATAAAAAAATATTACCTCTGCTTTTTTAGAGTTGATATGGTTACTGTTGGCAAAATTTAACCTCTGTGCATGTGGTATGTATATTGATTTATTCCTAGGCAAGAAAATACATTGAATCTCTTCCACATATGCCTCAACAGGACTTGAAAGCAGTATTTCGTGGTGCCAATCCATTAGGTAAGAAAGTCAGACTGATATAGATTAAATCTTTCACTAACATAGGAACTCAAGCTTTCCTTTGCTATATGATCCCATATAATAATGATCAGACCAGTGAGAAGATCATCGTTTAACCTTTCATCCTGAGACTGTTTTCCCTTCATGAAGCCTGTGTCTTTTGTTTCTGATGGAGATTGCGGGAACCTCCTAAAGGAAGGTCTGCAGGTAAAAAGCAAAAGCCAGCTCTATATAGCAGGAATAAATAAAAATGTCATGGGGTCTAGACTAGAGACATCACTGCTGGCTCAGGAAGGCCATGACCTGTAAATTGCTGGCAAGCAGAAGAATACACCAGGAAGCATAGCTGTTTGAATGGTCCTTTTGAGTATTATTTCCTAGGAATGTGTTAGCCATTGTTGGACACAGGATACCGGGCTAGACAGACCTTTGGTCTGATCCTGCACAGTTGATTTTATGTCTAACCAATTGGTTCTGCCTGTGCAAAAGAGATGTTTCTGTGAACCATTTCTTGTGACATGGCAAGTGAGACGTTCGAGTCACTGAAGTCATCTTATTACAGTGTCTGGCCAGTTCCATTGAGTGCACATTAAAACATTGTATACAGGGAAGTGTTATGAGTTAAAATGTTTTTAATTCTTTCTGTGTATTAAAAGACAATTTTACTTTTACAAATACAAGTAGCTGTGAACGCTTTCTGATAAAAAATGGGATTTATTTGCATGAGGTACATGACAGCATGCCACATATTAATATCATAAAGGCAAATTAACAACAGTGCTTACATGAAAGCACTAAAAATAATTTGTATATAATATTTTAAATAGTTATGATGACCTTTCCATATAAAACCAATTCCAGCCTTACAGATCTCTCTCACTTCTAATATTCTGCAACTGTCAACTTCAAACATATTTTCTTTATGCTGGGTCCTATAAAGCTGCTTTGGGGTTTTCATCTGAGGATTTCATTGGTGCAGCTAATTAAAAGTGTAATCTCACATTCACAATTTTAAGTTACTTAAGTTTACACTGATGAGGACCAAGTTAAGCACATGATGCACAACACAGGATATTTAACTTTTAAGCACACAGAGATCTTTTCAGAATGAAGGCCTTGGATGTCTGAAGAGGTGAATCAGATATCAAATAGACTATAACGAACCTTTGTGCATACCACAAGCAAACCAGAAGCTTCCTTCAGATCTGAAAATTGTACTCACAGTATAAAATCTTCAAAACTTATTTGTTATACTGCCTAGATTTTGTGGGTTTGCCAATAATGTTAACTGTGTTTAGGGTGAGTGAGAACAGATTGTGTGTAAACAGTTGCCTTCTCTTTTATTTCTAGATGGTCTCTTCTGGCTTTGAACCATGTTTCTCTTTTTCCCTTAGCTGTAGATCTTCTTGAGAAGATGCTTATATTAGACAGTGATAAAAGAATTACTGCCTCGGAAGCACTTGCACATCCATACTTCGTACAGTATCACGATCCAGATGATGAACCTGAGGCCGAGCTGTACGATGAGTCAATAGAGAATAAGGAGCGAACCATAGATGAATGGAAAGGTAACAGAATTGCACATAGTAAATACATGCAGCAGAACAAAAACCTTACTTAAGTAACAGTTTTCCTCTGTTTCTAACCAGAGCAATTTGAACTCTTAAGCCTCAGGGAAACAAGATAAGTCCATGTGTGTGCTTGTGGGAGTGGAGAGGTGGAAAGGTTGTTTCCTCTCTGGATTTTGCTCCCTACCCCCATTCTATGATCGCCTCACTAGATTCCCTATAGCAGGTTTAATTTTAACTAAAAGCTGTTGCTAGTTACCAGGTAACCACACATTTTGTCTTGCTTTTAGTTTTCTAAGTCAGATCCTCAGCTGCAGTAACTGTCCTAGGGCAAGTGACACCATTTGGGATTCTGGTCTAACTTTGTTCAGAACCAGAAATGAATATTTTCCACATAGATGTGTATTTTATTAATCGTTCTTTAGATAGCCAAGTAATTGGGATTAATAGATAAACCATGCTCTTGATCCTGTTTGAGATGAGAGTTGATGATTTTACTTGGGAATCACACCGCAAAACTCATCCTTGAGAAATATTGCAACAACCCTTTTTTATTAGTTAATTCCATGGTTGCATAATGATCATATTGCACTACAGTATCACGGAAGTGAGTAAGTTTGTTCTTACAAACATGAAGTTTGCAAGTACACTGAAAAGTACAGTCCAATTTCATCATTGCCTAATGAGGACATATTATGCTAAAAATACCTTACTAGACATTTTAAATTGAGAGTAATGTTCTAGGAAACTAATTTTTCCTGTTTATCAATAAAGTCCTTTCTTTGGCTTAAGATGAAATATGTATTCTGTAAGATAAATGATCTTCTGTTTCTATTTGTATATTCTATAACTTTTACTCCAGAAAGGTTTGATAAAAATGTATTAGCATAGTGGGTAGGTTTATGATGGAAAATACTGACCTCCCATGTCTTACTCATGCCCTTCCACTTGTGCCACGTTTTATCCCGGGCATTGCAGGGGAGACAAGCAGGCTGACTACAGCGAATACATCTTAAAGAAATATAGGAGCAGGGTCATGGGTCTCTCTACAATAAAGCAACCTCCTAGAGCCCTGAAAAGGGTTTTCTAGAAGCCTACTGCTTCTGTACAAACAAGGAGAATTGACTGGTGTTGCTCACTCCTTACACATGCTCTCCTCTGCAAACCCTGGCAGCATACAGCACTGCCCATACATCTTGGTTATTGAGAGGCATGTTCAATTTGCTGCTGTACTTATGAGTGGATGATTTGTTTTCTGCTACTTTTTCAGTTGGCTTGAGTCTTTAACAGGAAAGTTTAACAATTTCCAGGTCATGAAGCTGATTTCTGTTTGTGATGAAACTCTGTTGAAATTATTTCAGGAACAAACTTCACTTAACACTTTCTGAACTGAAACAAGGACATAGAGGTGAATTCTCTAGAAAGGACAGTATTGTATTTTTCTACATCACTGTCCTTGCTGGAACTACAGGTCAAATTCCTTCTTTCTACAGGAGAAAAAAAGGCCTGAGACAAAAATCTCAAAACTGGCACAGGACATGCAGCTCTTCATCCTGGGCGTATTTTTATCTTGGGGAATAAACTTTTTATTTTCAAGTACAGTATGTGCCACATTTAAGTAAGATGACATGAAAGATGAACATTTGCATAAAATGTTTGTATCGTTGATGAAATATTGACCCAGTTTCTCAAGATGTCAGTGGCGTATTTCTCCTCTTTTTCTGTTCAAATTAAAAATCAGTGGCGCTTGATCCCAAGAGGGACTGAGCACCAAAGTAAAATGAGATTTCAGACACTTTGTCTTACATGTTACGCACTTAAGAGTTTCCTTGGCCTCCATTGCACACTGCTGAGGCTTGCAGCTCAAGCTTGTAGATTTCCTTCTGACCTGTTTAATCAGTTAGAAAATATTTCAGCATTTTAGAGGCCAAGAGTATGCTATTCAGAGTCGAATGCTATGCACTATCTCTCCTTAGCTGTTGCTCCAGTTGCACATATCTCAGTGTAACATCTGTACCCTCTGCTGAGTAGGTGGCATGAGGACCAGGTAAGGAGCTTCATAAACATACACTGCACAGCCAGCAGGAATAATTTCTAACACAGTTCCAGGTGTCTGATATGTGAGGACGCTGGCTTCCTCCGAGTTCAGTCAGGACCACTCTAGCTCCTACCTGGCTGCTGTGACCAGATGCTACTTAATAGCAGCAAGTCAGTCACTGAAAGAGTCACCTAACAAATCCTTCTGCCTCATGGGTTCTGCACACAGGATTTCTTTCAGAGAAATCCTTCACTGAAGCTAGCATGCTAGTCACCATACACCATGCATAACACAACCAGCGCATAAGAAAGATTCAGCCTGCAGATTTTTACATTGTTTTTAGAGGAGCGCTAGGTCCCCTTGCAGGTGTAGCAGCTGTCTCAGACAGATCTGTTTAATAAACAAGCTAATAGGCACAAGTTTGATATGATTTAAACATCACTGTTTGGAAAACAGAACCTGAAGTAATGCATTGTTAGCCATATATTTACGTGTGAACAGGATTTGGTCCTTAAAATACAATGTCTAACTTGAGAAAATGCATAGGAGGTAGCCGCTGATGACATATTCCATTACTGTGCAAGGCACAAAACAGGACATGACTGTCAGCATGAAAAGATAAAGGGCTATTCCTAAAGCAGGGTAGAATAGCAGGGAAATCCATGTTTCCAGCTAAGCCCTTCTTGATGAAAACAGAACTGTTACATGCTTCTAAGACAAAAGAAATTTTTTTCAGAGGACCTTAAAATTAAGTTAGTTACAATAAAACGTACAAACGTACAAAAAACCCCAAAACCTAGCTCCCAAGGCATTAGCACAGAATTGCGAGTCATTTATGTTGAAGTCAATTGACTGAGAGATGATAAAGAACATTCTTTGCAGTTAAAAGTGTACATTTTAAAACCTGTTCGGGTGCTTTTATAGATTCCTTTTTCCATTACATTTTGTCTTTTATTACATCATTTTGGCAGGTCATCTGACAGCATAATTGATGTTTCCATTTCAGGGCCTGTGTGTTTTAGTAATTAGCTGTAGGGGACAGACATGTTGTACAATAACAGTATTTGTGAGTCTAATTTGTAATCTGAGGTTAACAGAAGGATTCCTGGTGAATTCAGTCTGGTTTTGGATCTGGACTATAAAAAGTCTGGAAATACAAAGTACAAGTCACATACATCCATAGAACTGTTTTGTCTGGAATATTTTTCTTTTGAAGAGAATATCACCTAATTCTTCTCTTTCCCTTACACCCTCTCTACAGAACTTACCTATGAAGAAGTGATTAGCTTTAAACCCCCCGACTTAAAAATGGATAGCCTGGAGATAGAACAGTGAATACAGGCAGCTCTGTCTTGCCTTGCTGCACTATGAAGACTGCTAAATATAACCATACAATTTAACCTGTGGTCAGACGTAGATTTTACTATCCAAAGATGTTGGAGAAGATGTGGAAAAGCAGATGCATTATACAGAAGCCAGATGTTGTCTGTTTTGGGTGGGGCTTTTTTTGCCTTGTAATATGAATGTATTCCCAACTCACGAAGGGTGATAAAGAACTGCTTCATTCTGACAAAATTATGCACTGAGTTGTGTCAAGCTATGTGTTCTGCATGTTTCATTTTATCAGTTGTATTGCCAAAATAAAGGTGACTTTTTAAATTAATTTTAAAATTGTACATTTAAAGCATGAATGTATACAAACATAAACATAGAAGTCCATACAAGCAATCCATTTTTTTCTGGCATTTTATCTGTCCGTTTTCATATTATTTATAGTTAGTGCCTTTATGAAGAGAGGGCGTGGTAGTGAGATAGACAGAATTTGCATATGTAGTCATATCTGTGGTGGTCTTACAAATTTACTGGATGTCTCTCAAGCGATCTTAATGCCAGTTGAAAGTCAGTAAAAATAAATCTTTGTCTTCTGTTGCCATTCAAGTGTCTGTTCTCGTTATTTTCCCCATGTATATTTTTTTTAATCTGCACAATACCTGTCTGTGAGACGATTTTACTTCCCGATGGTACTCCTAACCATGCCATCAGTGGAGTGCTGGTGAATTTGCCCGGGTTTACAGGAAGGTGCCCTGAAGGCACTGTGGCAGATCTCTGTAGTCTTCTGATGGCTTCAGTAAAGGCAGTCACAGATGACGGTGCAAGAGTACTCAGTTCAGTTTGCAGCTTTGAATTCAATATTGCTCATTGTCTTATTTTCCTCCACATAATCCTTGGGAAAATAATCTAATAATTGCCATTGGAAGACATGACAAAACAAGAAGATTTAATAATTTGTTTGTGAAAAAATATCCATCTCATCAGAGTTTCTTTTTAAGCAAAATTTTAAAGGCTTTTCAGCTCAGAAAAGTTGGAAAATTAAATAATAAATTGGAGGATCCACCAGATACTGAGATTTCTTAAAGAATTAAAGTTATCTGATTTCCCCATTGAAGGTATAATACTGAAACAGGAATATCCTTGGTATGAGGTCTCCTGTGATGGTTGTGTCTTTCTACATACTTGTGATTCACGGTTGTTCAATGTTGTTTATTTTTGTGTCTCGTTCTCGCTCTGTCAGAGTCTCATTTTGGAAGTGGCTTTTTATAATATTTAGCTTTTCTGCAGCTTTTGTCATTAAGATTCAGTTGTACAGCTATTACATGAGGTAATGAATTCTACTGCATTTATTTACCTTCCTCTGTATCTTTTCTATGTAAAAGAAAAGCTTTTTCTTAATAAACAGATTAAAAAAAAATCCAAGTCCAAGAACTTTGATTTTTCAGAGATACTTGATACGTTGTTTGCCTTCTTTGAGAAATAGAAATAAGCATTCCATCTGGAAAATGTGCTCCTAATTTGTGGACTAAGTGGTGGACTGTTATTGGTAATGTTGGCCAGTTATCTGATACTTGCATCCAGTGGAGTACAGCCACTTGTACTCAACTTGCTGCAAGGGTTATTAATCTGAAAGTAAACGCCTCCATGGATTTCTTGCAAGTCTGCTGAAGTGTTGTCTAGCTGTCATTACTGTGGCTTTCTACAAAGCTGGATGAGGCCTGTAATGGTTATGCAATGACTGAATTTCATGCTGACTAAAATAGGTGAAAAGGTTGTAGATCCTTAAATTATTTGTCTGACTACATGGTGAAAATAATCAGTCATGTCTTAAATATATTTTTTCGTTTGTTTGTTTACCAGTTAACAGAAAAGTAGCTCAGTGCTTTATTTTCTCTGAAATCTGATAGTGAGCTTGTTAGCCTGTTCTGCCGCTCTATTCCAGCTGGAAGGGCAAGGATGAAGTAAAGAGATTTCACAAGAACGTCCTGCATCCAACGATAATTAATTTAGTGTGGGATTTGTCCCATCGTTTGTTTAATCTGGTTTCCTGCCTATGAGGGTGGCCGTCGCCAAATGTTTCAAAGGATGTGTAGAACTCTGTGGTAGGCAAAGACCAGACAGTCTGCTCTTGCCATAGCTCTGCTACCTGAGGTAGAAAGAAAGTTTTACATCACTTCCAAAATTCTGGCAACTCTGAATCTTCCTCTGAATATTTCCTTTTTACATGCAAAGATGTAGTTTTTTCTAGGAGATAAATTATGTAGGAAGAATATGGTCCTAGCCACATTTAAACTAATCAAAGGTGACAGTAATGGGTAACAAGAGCTCAGCTATTTTTAATGACATACCATCAAAACCCATAAATCATCTCATTTTAATGTCAAGAAAAACAGTAGGGAGAGAGACATTTTTTTCCTAGATTTGCAAAATGAAGGTGATTTCTTAGACCTCAAAAGCCACTAAGTATTTTTCTAGAGCAGGTAACCGACTCCCTTGTGGTAACCCAACGTGGGACTGCAATGTGGCAAGTTTATCAGTTTACAACAGCAGGATAGGGTAATTGGAAAGATGGGACCCCACTGGGACAGAAAAGTGGAAGGCTTAGCACTAACAATGCTTATCGTTTGAACAGAGATGGAAAAACCATTTGTCAGCCAACACAAACCAGCGCATGGAGGCAAACATCTAGGAGTGAGGGCTTTGTCAGGATCGGTGAACCTGTACGGCAGATCGCTTAAATTCTAAAGAGTAAATAAATACAAAAGTATGGATTTTATCTTATAAGAATTTATTTGCTAAAAGTGTCTTTAATGAAGGCATTGTTTACATGGCCCAAATTTTATTTGCAAAACTTGTATTGGAGCCTGCTTAAACAGTGGGGTTTTAATCTCCTGACACCACTCTTACCCCCATTATTACAATCGTGCTTTTTTAGGTCCTCTACACATTGCATGTACATTTAAGAAGAGCGTTGTAGGTTTTAGCCCACACTAAGTTAGGCTGCTCATCATCCCCGACCACTTGCGAAGCACAGGAGGGATGCTCGGAGGAGCGTGGCTGGGCCATGCTAGCGGAGGAGGTGGCTCAGGTTTCCACTGGGGGAGAAATCAACTCTCCGAGGGCTTTCTCTGGTTACTGTCAGTGTTAACAATTTACTTCTAATCTGAATTTACCTAATTTCAGCTTTCAGTCACAAGAGCTTGTTATCCCTCTACCTGCTGAATTGAAATCACTTCTAGTATTTATTATCTCACTCTATAATCAGTGTTAAGTGCAACCCCAAGTCTAGTAATTTTATCATCACTGGAAGCTAAAGCTCTTGCAAAAGGAAAAAGAAATCTTTTGCATGCATCTCAACCTTTTGACATGCCTAAGTATACACTACACTTCTTTTAAAATCTGCATCTTTATTTTTTAAGCTCTCTACTTCATCAACACTGAAGCCCAGCAGCAGGAAACTGATAGGCCACAGCCAAAGCAGAAATAAAGACAAGATTAAAGCAATCTCTAATTTACAATGTGCTAATGGAAAGAAAAACCAAGGATGGTTTAGAGGAAAAGCACAGCGCCAGAGGGTATCATGTGCCATAAAACACAGAATTCCTTCCTCCAAGAACATACAAAGTGGCTACACAAGTATGAAACAGCAGGGTTACTAATAACTTTGGGATTTTATAGGGGGAAAAATAATAGGAAATTAAGTAATCAACTCTGTTATATGAAAAAATATATCATGCTCCAGTAGGTCAAGAGCCATTAATTAGACAGCATTGCTGCAGAATTCCCATTAGTACTCTCAATGTGTTTTTGATGTGGGGCAAAAGATGAAAGCAAGAGGGAAGGAGGGTCATTATGCTGCAGGATCCGACACAGCAAGCTCACCCTAGGGACAGGAGGGGGACAACCCTTCCAAAGACAAACTGCTGGCAGCAAAAGCACCTTTGACAGAGGTGGGGAGCAGTCAACACAAAAGCCACTTCCTTCCTTTCTTCCTGTCACATGTTCTCCTGGATCATAACAAGAAAACAGACCTCTGCTTTCCCAACTCTTCGGACCTGGTCAAAGATGGGTCTGTTCAAAAAGTACCATATGCAGCTGCAGGTACAAATTACTTAAGTATCCTCTGCTACATCTGTAAATTGCTGACTTGGCCCAAGAATCCCTGACAGATGAGCAATGGTAAAGATTTAGCTCTTGCTAAAAGAGAATTGCACTGTAAATCAGGTAAATTATGTCCTTTGGTAGCAGCAGAAAGGAATTCAGCCTCAGCAAGATCAATCACCTTAGGAAGGAATTAATAGCAACACCTCTTTGCTTTAAAAGCAGCTGCTTGTTTCTCTTACATGGGAATCATGCTGCTAGTGTTTATGGATGTAGCGCAATTCTCTAAGGCTGGTCCTTAGAAAATCAGCACTCGCACACAAGTGAGAGTACCAAGTGTCATTAATTTATGAGTCTAGGCAAAAAGCGTAAGGGTTTTTAAGGGACTAGTACCAAGAGACTCAGAAAGCTGCATTAGTGCAGCTGCCACTGACCTTCTTTCTGCTGTAAGATAAAATATTGAACCGATATGCCTAAAAGGGTCTAAGTTTTCCCTACAAGGAGGGAATATATTGTGAGTTTCCTGTGCTAATGCTGATTTTCCAACCAGTCCGACACTTAATCCATTAGACGGGAAATTTCTACATAATGAGCGAAACTGTTCAATTAGGCTTCAGTCTTGCATGCATACAAATGCTCCATTTTGCACTCACATAGTCCCCCAGCTTCCGTTATTGTCACAAATTAAGATGTGTATGGTAGCACAGAGGTTTTAGCTAGTCCTTTTAGGTTCCAATTTGATCACAAGTAATACTGAACACAGTAGAAATATTGAATCACTGTGGCGGCCCTGAGGCAAATGTACATTAAATCTGCCTTAACTGGCAGCCTCCACCGAGCCATACTTTGTGCCTTATAGAATAATATCCTGTAGATTAGCACTAAGATAATATATTCCTATTTCATACTCATTTTATAATAGAGCCCGAAGGCTCAAATCAAGAATAAACCCTAGTTAGGTTACATTCCAGGCAAAAATAACACACGGTACACCTGTCCTGTCCAGCTCTCTCGTTAGGCTGAGATGGAAACGCAACAAATGAATGCAATGTTAAGGAGGATAGGAAAGACGGGGTAAGAGCACCCCCAAGTTTTTTGTGATTTAAATGGGTGATGTGCACAACTATGTAGTGACAAGTAAGTATGGCCATCAGTCACTGATATCCCTTAATGCTCTTTTTGTATGATTTTTGCATTGAAGTAGGGAAACTCTTCAACATGAGTATTTTTTTCCTCTCTGCACAATAGCATCTCAGACTGCAACAATCTGTGATAGTTTAAACATTAAACTCCTACAGTGTATTGTAGGAATGATTACGAAGAGGACCTTTAGGCAGGCTCTGAGGAGAAAGAGTTGGGCGGGTGTTAAAAGCAGTTGGTTTATAGATAGTTGCCTGCTACCCCCAACACCCGGCCTCACTTCCTCCACCCTCCTCCAGCCAGCAGGGATAATGGGGTAGTAAATAGTTACTTAGTAAATTCTCACTCGACCTCTTAAACAAATGAAATGGCCAGTTTAAAAAATATTTTTTTTTTTTTTAAAAAAGCACTTAGGTGGTACATACTTATTCCTTTCTGCTGATGGCCAAGTGCTCTGGCAACATGGCGAGGCCCCCGGTGTGCTCTGTGTCACAGAAACTGGAACTGAAGCACCCTGCTCAGGGGTCAGAGAGACAAAAACAGAAAAGTTGCGAAACAGTTGGCAGCATCTCCACTGGGGAAGGGTGGGGACACAATAGCATGGGGATATTTTCAGATGAAAACTGAGATTTATTTTTTTTTAATTTAAGCTTTACTTCTTGTCATAATAAATAAAATGGACTTACTTCCTCCATGGCAATGTATGTAAGTAGACAAGAAAAGAGTGCTTTTTGAAGGTGGGGATAGAAAGCTGGTTAAAAAAATAATATTCTAGGAATCAGCTTTTGACAAGTCAGCAAGATTTTATGTTTACTGACATTTAAGGTGTGTTTTACAGAACTAAAATATTCATATCTGAATTGGTGTATCAAGAATAAAATGACTGTGTGAAAGACATCTTATAGACACAAACAGACAGAAAAGTGGGAAGGTGCTTGATTTTTTCCACGGACCTTGTATGATCTCCTGCTCTCCCCTGGTTGAATCCACGTTGCCCGTGCCTGGACTGGGGGATGAAGGTCCCAGTCCCTCGTCCTGCTCACACAGATGCACCTCCTCGCCCAGGGCCCAGCAGCCTGCCCGCAGTTCAGCTCCTGACAAACGAAGCTGTGCCGTTTTATCACGGCTAATAAACAGTTTGTTGTGAGCAGCGTTGCCGTCAAACTCTCTCACCAGGCTCCGTACCTGCAGAACTTCTAAGGAAAACACGGTGAGCTTTCTCATGTCTCTCTTGCAGAGCTCCTACTCCAGCACTGAAGCCTCCTGTCCAGGCTGGAGTGTAAATTGACTTCTCAGTCCCCAGAGGGATTAGAAAGACTACTGTACACATCCCGTCTACCTCATATGCTTTGCAGCTGACGGCAACCTTCCAACACATTGAAAGTTGGCTCTTCAAAAAAAAAAAAAAAAGGTATCAAAACAAGTGTTTCCTCATGGTAATAACTTTGCCATCCTTCCATTTATGGGATAGGAATTAGGAAAGTGGGATTTTTGCATCCTTACTGCATTTATTACCTTTTATTCATGATGTCTGAAAAGGTCCCTTTTTGTTCTCTAAACTTTACAATAAATGTATGCCAAAGCGGAAACATCTGCTAGCATTCCTTTTTTTAATTTACCCTGTCAAGCACACACTGCCTGGGATAAGATATGGCCGTAGTATCCTATTAGTCTCATTGCAACAGACTCTCTTTGGGAAAATACATCACTGTATATCCAGCCGAGCCTAGCAGGATGCTGAGGCTCATGCATTTTGTGATGCTGCTACAAGATTTACCAGCTGTGGAGGGATCCAAGTTTCTCCCCTCCTCCTGTCATAGACACTATTAATGGTTTTATTAGACAAAGCTTCCCTTCTTACAACAGTCCGGATTCCCTAGTCTTTTCAGTAAGTTTATCAGTTCATCTGCTATACGTGTGACTAGATGAGAAAAAGTGGTCTTGTATTTGACCTACGCTGCTACCCCATCCCTCTACAGCAAAGTACACCTAAACACTCACACGAAGGAAAAACATGGGGAAAACAGCATTGGCCAATTTTGTCACTGAATTTAAAATATCTTACAGAAGTTGCTCTGTAATCTTCTAAGCTTCTGCACAAGAGTGATGTTGTCTTGGTGCTGGTTAAGTACTCTAGTTATCTACTCTACCAAAATCATCTACGTTCTGCCTTGATAAAAAGCAAGTAGTAGGAGAGCATCATTTTGCCACAACCGGGTAAGGCAAAATAGGCGAGGGATTGCACTAGACATATATATTTGTCATTAAAAGTAATTTAACTAATGGACTGGCTCAAAACTGAGTAGAAGGTAAGCTGCTCTACCCGTCACCTTGCCCATACCACATTTCACTCCAGTTATCATCTGAATAGCAAACACGGCTTGGGACAGTGGATTTTAAAAATAAACACGTATCATTAATCTAACACTTGACACAAGCCTCACGCTACCTGCCCAGTGTCGGAAGGCTGGTTCCGTACTGCCTAAAGCAGGAAGTCGAACGGGTCGGCAGAGAGCAACGCTAGGAAACACAGCTGTTGGGTGGAAGGGTGTTCGTTCTGGCTTAGTGAATCTGCAGCGCCGCTCTGCAGGCAACTTCAGAAACGGTGTTTTCCTCCTGTACCTGACATGTAACTGATGGGAGGAGGGAGGTCAGGGCTGCTCTTCCACATGCAGTAGTTAGGCACAAAAAGGTCTGGGCCCACGGCAGCTACCAAAAAGGCATCGGGAATAAGGAGACTTGGCCAGATTGCCCCTTTCGAGCTAAGCCACGAACTGAACTCCAGCAACAACAAGTCTGAATTATCTAACCTCAGCAACATTGCTCAGGGGTGAAGTCAGACAAAACAAAGGTTTTACCAGTCCCTGAAGAACAAGAATTTAAATTATATTTGCACAGAGAACACAGAAAACATTTTTTAAAGCAGGTCTTTGCCGTACACACGCCGGTCCAGGCTTATTTAATATGGAGCTACTGAGAGGGTTGCTATTCTCCGTGCTCCAGCACAGCATGTTTCAAGCTGCTGCTTGAACTGTTTCTTGTCACACCACCCGTGCATGGGACCACTTGCGCTGAGCAACTGAATCAAGTTGTGTGCTTGTTGCTACTCAACTATGGGAAATACTGTTGAAACTTGGGGTCTGACACTGGGGTGAACTGGGAAGTCCTCAGCTGTACACCTTGGTGTGAGGGTCATTTGGAAGCTCGGTTGTGCACGCCCAGCTCTCATTGATTACAGCCCCTCATATTACAGAATCACAGAACGGTTGGGGTTGGAAGGGACCTCTGGAGATCATCTCATCCAACCCCCCTGCTTGAGCAGGCACACCTAGAGCAGGGGGCACAGGACCATGTCCAGGTGGATTTGGAATGTCTCCAGAGAAGGAGACCCCACAACATCTCTGGGCAGCCTGTTCCACTGCTCTGTCACCCTCACAGTAAAGAAGTTTTTCCTCATATTCAGGTGGAACTTCCTGGGTTCTAGTTTGTGCCCATTGCCCCTAGTCCTGTCGTTGGGCACCACTGAAATGAGTCTGGACCCTTCCTCTTGACACCCACCCTTCAGATATTTATAAGCATTGATGAGATCCCCCCTCAGTCTTCTCTTCTCCAGGCTGAACAAACCCAGGTGTCTCAGCCTTTCCTCATAAGGGAGATGCTCCCGTCCCCTGATCATCTTGGTAGCTCTCCGCTGGACTTGCTCGAGCAGTTCCCTGTCCTTCTTAAACTGGGAGGGGGGGGAGGCTTTCAACACTTCCACGAAAAAGTCGGTTGCACTTTCTCAGCCCCGTGAAATCTTTCTCAAAATCCCAGAAACGCGACCGCAAAAGGAGCTCGGGGTGAAGCGCCACGCCGCGGCGCGGACCCGCTCGGAAAGGGGGGGCTGGGCTGGGCTGGGCTCGCCTCCAGCCCCGCGGCGCGGACTCCCGCGGCCAGCCGGAGCCTCGGCACCTGCTCCCCGCAGCCCCGCCGGGCCCCCCGCGTCCCGCCGCCCCCGGCCCGGCGGAGCCAGCCCGGTCCCCGGGCACGCCTGCTCCCGGCCCCGCCGGCGGAGGGCGGGCGGGAGGGAAGGAGGCGCGGGGCGGGCGGCCGGGGCTGCGGGGGGAGCGGGGCGGGAGGCGCCGCTCGCCCAAGGCCGGCCCCTCCCCGCAGCCCGGCTCGGCGGCGCCGGCCGCTCCCGCTTCCCCCCGCCGCGCCGGCCCGGGCTCTTTGTCGGTGGGCGCCGGCGGGGGGCCGCAGCGCCATGTCCTCCCCCAAGAACGGCTTCTACCGGCAGGAGATCACCAAGACCCTCTGGGAAGTGCGGGACCGCTACCGGGACCTGCAGCCGGTGGGGTCCGGCGCCTACGGAGCCGTCTGGTGAGCGGGGCGAGGCGGGGCGGCCCCGGGCGGCGGCGGCGGCGGGGGGCGGCGGGCTCTGCGCCGGGCCGGGGGGCCGCTGCCCTGCCCTGCCCTGCCCGGCCCGGCCCGGCCCGCTCCTCTCCCGCCTTGCTCCCGGCCAACTTTTTCCGGTTGCTGCCGGGCCGCGCTGCCCACCTGGCCGCGCCCGAGGCGGGCTGCGCCGCCGGGGGGAGCCCGGCCCTTGGCGGGGGCGCCGGCAGGCGTGCCGCCCTCCGTCCCACGCGGGTTGTCGTCCCCGGAGCAAGCGGAGCCCGGGGCGCGGGCCCGGCCCGGCCCAGCCCCGGGAGCGCTGCCCGCGGCGGCCCGGCCCGGCCCGCGGCTCCCCCGCAGCGGCAGCGACCCCTAAACCCGGGGCGTTGGCCCTTGGGGCGGGACGCCTGGTTCGGGTTTGGCTTGTTGGGGGGGGTTGGGGGGGGGGGGTTGTTTGTTTGTTTCTGCCTTCTTTTCTTCCTCCCTAGATGCTCCACTTTAAAGCTTTTGAAAATTGGTTGCTTTTCATCGCAGGGCCTGGCAGCGTTTTAAACGAATGAAACCAGGCGCCGGGTGCTGCCAGGGAGGCGTTTTGGGGAGGTCGGTCGCAGGTGCCTGGCAGGCCGAGGGCCGGGCAGCGCAGGGCAGGACGCAGCCGCTCCCCAGCTGGGTTTGCAGTCTCGCTTCGGTCCTCGCTCACCAAACTCTTCCTTTTCCCTTAAAGCTCAGCCGTCGATGGAAGCAGTGGTACCAAAGTGGCCATTAAGAAATTGTACCGGCCGTTTCAGTCTGAACTCTTTGCCAAACGAGCCTACCGAGAGCTGCGCCTCCTGAAACACATGAAGCACGAAAACGTGAGTTGGGTCATTAGCAGATATCCCCCCAGGGCCGCGGTTTACGCGCCCTAAGAACAGAAGGAAAGTTGTGCAGAGTTGGACAAGGCGGATGTGTGGCTGCATGGAATTCAGGAGTCTTTGGGCAAGACCTGCGTGTCTGTCTTTTGTCTGTCTGTCCTTTATCTGTAAACATCAGTTTGCACAAGCTAGAATATCCTGTGGGAAACACCACTTCGTTTCCATGTAGGAAAGGTTGGGTGGGGAAGGTTGGGACTACAGTGGAATTTGCACTCAGAGCTAGTGAGAGAGATTGAGGACCAGAAATTACCGTCTCCGTCACTACATTCCTGTGAGGTGCAGGAGAGTGCAGAGCATGGGTCTGTACCTCTGCATCTTGGGCACCAGCATCCCTTTTTTTGTTTTCTGAACTTGCATGAAGATGGCGATGGTACACGTGCAGATCTTTGGGGAGGGGTTTCATTTTTTTTATTGTTCATGAAGCATCTGAAAGTTTTGGGTTTGTACTAATATGAAACAGGAAAAGTTCATGAATGACTAAATAAATTGCTTTACTGGGAAGCGGAGAAAGGGATACAGAGCTCTGCACAGACTCCTACATAATGTGAAAGAAGAACAGCTGTAGAATGAAGTGTTGAAGGTGTCATTGAGATAAAGATACTTAGTCCCAACAGTGCTTAGTGATTTAAGAAAAATATAAAGGAGGAGAGATTTGTGTGAAAACAGTTATTGAGGAAACAAAGCACAAACTCCAGGTGAGAAGGGTCCCAGGGTGGGCTTGGAGGATCACAGTAGTGGCTTTAAATGCTGTTTGTTGTGAATGCACGTGGAAAAAAAAATAGTTTGGAGGGAGTTGTTAAAATGATGCATAAGAATCTGGTTTAAAAATGTTAATAATATGGGAGATTAGAGCATATTCATGCTCTAGAGCATAGAGATTAGGCCATTCAGATGGCCTTCAAGGAAAGCTAAGAGATTGAAAGCAAGGCTAAGAGAAACTGGGAATAACAATAGCCAGTCATTGCCATTTAATGTTGTGGTATTAACGTTGTGAGTACCAACAATATCCAGGTTCATTTTGAAGAATAATAATCTGTGGGATGTCCTGCCCGTCCAGAAAAATGGGACCTTTTTGTAGGCTTAAGAACCTGTCTGCCTGTTAACGTTTTAGTCTAAATCTTCTAATACATTTGATCACTTTACTTGATTCCTTTGAAGTAACTGCTTCATAACCACTGCTATATATGTTAAAGAGTTAACATTTGCAGGGAACTTCTGTGTCATGCATGGGCTTTCATACTCTCAGCATTTTCTTTACTGAACATTTGGGAGCAGAGCAGCTCGTGCAGTTGCCAAGCTCCTAACTGTGTCCAGAATTTTGAGATTATTTTTCTTCCATTTCCCAGAATAATCTGTTGGGTAGCATTTTCCACTCCTGGTGGGTTTTATGCGGTGTATGCCCTTCAGGATAATGCTCTGGAACCCCTCCATGGACTTGTTTGATAATTAAAGAGTCTACAAGAAAATGCTCACTGGGGAATGTGAGCACAATCTGTAAAAGTTACAAATCAATATATATGAAGGAAGGGAATAACTCACAGTCTCAGGAAACAGTTTGGGCCACAGAAAGAAGAATCTGGTCTACATACTAAGGAAAAGTTTTACCATGAATTATGGCGTCTACTCATTAGAGAACAGAGACTGAATAAATGGTCCTGCAGGGATTTGCAGGCACCATGGAGGCAGAAACTGACTACTCCACCCGTCCACGATGAGGCTGAGATGCCAGTACAGCCCATCAAGAGAATTTCCATCCACCATCCCAGCCTCACACCCTTCTGCCAGTCATTTTGCCCATGGTGAATTAGGAAGAGCAACAATGCCTTTTAGGATTTGTAGTCCCTGTGCTGATCTCAGGATACCCCTTCAGCCGCTCCACCCATCCAAAATTAAACCAGAGTCGCAGTTTCGCTCTTCGTCAGGATTTTCAGCCCCCCCTTTAAGACCCACCACCGTTCTGTCAAAGAGCCTCTTTTTTTGCATATTTTTACCAAAGGATGGATTTACAGGCAGACAGTAAGGTCCTTTCCCATTCACATAGCAGTCCCCTGTGCGCTGTGCACACCTCTAATGATACGTACCGTAGCAGCAGGACAGCTGTCTGTTCTCTGTCGTTACCATCGTGGCTTCCGTGGGTCTGGCTATGGAGTTTTGAATGGGCCTCACTCATGTGAGTGCATGTCTCCTTATAACAGGAATTAGTGGAATAGAACTGTGATTGAAGTATCTTTCCTGATTTTATTGTTAACTAATATATTATAGTATACTTCTATAAAATAGCAGTTATCTATCTTTCTGGCTGTACTATAAATACAACTGCTATTAAAAGTTAATAAAACTGGAGTAATTCTTTCAAAGACTACAACAAAATAGCAATGCCACTGTTATCTCTGTCTTGGGTGTTGGTAATCTAAGTATGTAGAGGAGGTGGTGTGTGATAGATGGTCTCATGGCACTGCCACTATGGATTAGACTTGGGTTATTGTTGCGATGTTGCACTCATCTGCTAGTACAAATCTTCATCTTGCTTTTCTCCTGCTTCAGGATATAAACTATTTCAAGGTTCTGTTTATTTGATAGTTAAAATTAAATCCAATTTGCTTTTCTGATGTGTTCCTTTTAAAATGACTTCTGTAATCATGATGCATTTGATGTTGGATTGCATGAAAAGTGTGATGTTTTGTTTGTGTCACCGTGATAGCCTCTCGATGGACCATCTCTGCCCTTCATAGCTTTTGGGGAAGTGTTATGTTAAGCATGTAGCAATGCATTATCACAGTTTGTTTAACCTTATGCTGTATTCAGAATGATGGAAGAAATTGTAATGGTCTGATACATGGTGTTAAAAGTAGCATCTCTGATCCTCCATTAAGGTAACAGAAGATACCATTAAACCCGTGCCACAGTGATATAATTCATCAGCCTGTCATGCTTCGAGTGAAGAAAATGGAGGAAAACTTCTGCTTAATACCCTGGGTGACCTCCATTATAGACCCTTTGAGGGGTATGCTCATCTCCTTAATGTGGAAGGGTTGTAGGATGACCAGGAGTCCTGTAAAAACAAATATAGGAGACATAGTACTGAATTTTACTGGAATTCTGTTTTACCTTGTAAGGAAGTTAACTCACAGGTCAATTTGCTTGTCTGTTTAGGTGTTTTCAGGAGGAGGTGACTCTGGTTGCTGGCATCTTTCATTATATATGCTAGACCTTTGTTTTGTGTAATGGCTCTCAAGTGGGACATTAATGTAGTGAGGAATATTTCTATATAAACCGTGCAGACTCGGTAGCGTGGGACTTCTCATCAACCCTTTGCAAACAAATCCAGAGGAGAAAGGGTGTTGAGGACCACGGGGCAGAGGCTGCATGTGAAGGGAGCAAGACCTGGCTGTTAGGAGATAAATCACTATCTTAAATGGCACACTCTCCTTTTTTTTATTTTTGGTAGGCCTTTTAATTTGAGAGGATCTGGGATGTTTCACAAACATCATAAGCTAAGAAGCAGTCTAACCCAGATCAATTCCTCAGACGTTGCCAAAAAGAAAAGTTAGTTAGTTTCCAGCAGGATAAGCTGCTGGATCACCATGTAGCTGCATAAACAGATATTCTGGCACAAGAGAGGGAATGGTGTAAAAATGAGAAATAAAAACAGCTAAGGCAGAATGAAGAAAGCACTGTTTTGGGTTTTTGGGGTTTTTTTTCTTCATTTATTCATGCTAGCTTGAAGTATTCATCCCACTACAGCCTTAGCAGCTCTAGATGATTTCTTTGGCATCTGCTGCATCTTGTCTAGAAGAACAGGTTGTTTACCTTCAGGAAGTGTTTTTCAGTAGTGCTGCTTTTGTTCCCTGCTTCTTTCCATTTTGAGTTCAGTTAAACTGAGGACCCTTAAAACTATCTATTATGGCTCTGACTTAAAACCAAAACCAGTGAAAGTATGGCCAGCATGCTAACTTTGGCCCTGGCTTTGGCTCTCAAACATTTGCATAGCTCTGCATTCGTGTATTCTTCTGCAGTTAACGGAGATGTCTGTGTATGCAAAGCTAAACACAGACAAGTAAGCGGAGGTGTAGAACCGCTGGTTTCATTTGGCAAATAACTTGGATTTTATTGTGCATTCGGACTGGAAGTGATGCCGTGATACCCACTTTTGTTGAAACAACTGCATAGTGACTCGTACTGGTCCAGTCCTGGTGCCCTTCTCACCTCCCAGTTTGCCAACAGAGGTTTTGAAGTTGCCAGCAAAATAGTTGGCGAGGGGAGATGGCACTGGAGAGAGGGAGAGAAAAGCAGCGGCTCATGCCGATGTTTTGTGTCAGAACAGAGTGTGGATTTTATGAGAGTGTGGTATATGCGTATGTGTGTATCTATGGACATGCCTATGTGTACATATAAGCACATAGAGTCATTCTGACCCAATTCTACCAACTTAAATTCTGAATGTGTTTCTGGCATAAAATTTTTGACAAATGCCCGTTAAACGTTTCTTAGGTCAGTTAATATTCTACAGATGTTTTTCTCTTCCTGGAAACCCTGTATGTAAGAGGCAACTGCAATATTTGTTTAAAGGTACTCTATATTATACTCTCGTTCATTGCTCTGAGTGGAAATTATTCTCTGGTGTATTCCCACATCTGAAGACCAATGTGTGTTTTGCATTATGAGAACCATGTAGCTTTTTTTTCCCCTTTTGGAAGGAACTTGGGTATCCAACAGACACCAAATTGTCTGTCTCTCTACAGTTACGTTTCTGAGGATGATGCAGGCCTTCACTTTTAGGTTGGCTAATATTTAATTCTGTTGACTTCTTCATTTTGAAAAAATGTTGGGCTTTTTATTTACACCTACACAGTATCAACCAAGGGAGGAATTTGTTCCAGAGAAAATAGTGGGGCACTCTATGTTCCTGCCTGAGAAAATCTTGAAACTGTCGCCTTTTGCAGTTCATCTAGCCTGACGTGAGCACTGGAAGAGCAACAGCCTCTGCAGTGTGCAAAATCAGACCAAGAAGGGAGCTGTAGATGAGTGATGCCTTTACAGATGAAAGCATGCTCACTGTATTAGGAGAGGTTTCCTGCAGGACTGCTAAAAATTCATATCCTTTGGGTACACAAGTGCCTGTAAAGTGCAGTTCAGGAATCCCGGCTGGCAATGGCAAATCTCCTTATGGGCCCTTACGAAAGCAAAAATACTGTTATAACTGGATAGTTTATTGCTGTTAGAAGGTTGTAGGGGAGAAACACGCCTGGCTGCTTTTCTGTGGTCTGGAAGCTTCGCACAGCTAGGGAGCTAACAGGACACCAGAGTCACTTATTTTGGTACTCAAAAGCCAATAAATCAACACAGTGGTATCGGTTGTCACTTCTGCTTATTTTCACAAACCTGCCTAATAGGTGTTCTACCTAGGCTGGGCTTCAGCTGATAGCCATTTTCCACACCCCAGCCTTGGGTACTAATAAAGCAGACCGAATAGCCTAGTCCAGTAAATGAGAAGAGGGAAGACAGCACTGAAACCCAAGCCTTCTCTTTGGATTGCCATCCAATCCAGAGATGACGATGACTATGTCTGCAGGATTTTGATCTGTCCAGTGTTACATATGGGTCCATTGAAAGTAGAGTGTGGTGACGCCCATGGGTTCGGCTTGTGCCTGCCAGTGTGTCGATTGGCAGGAGAAAAGGAAAGGAGCTCTCTGTCGGCCTGCAGGCATCCCTTATGTCATGTGGCAGTAATCAGTGAGGAAGAAAGGTGACTGTGGTGCAAGCCTTGTGTGTGGGTAGTTAAAATTTTAAAAAGATTGAGACTTCTTAGTGTAGTAAAAGGATGCGGGTGCCCTGTGGTGTGGAACAGCACAGGAACGTGAAGTTGAAGCTAACCCTGCAGAAAATTTAATGCAGCATAATATGTAGTTCAGTGCACCCCAGCAGGGATCTCTCTCAAAAATGTACTTGAGTTTGTAGTCCGAGTGCCAAAGCCACTCAACTTCACTGTGTTTTCATGCATAACATCCGCAAGAGAAAGCAGCACTTAATGTATAAGACATAACCTACATTACTTATTAACTTATACAAGATCCAAGTCTTTCATTGATGTGCCGCTGCTTACATCAGAAACTTTCCTTTACAGAAATGCAGCGGAATGGTCCTTGAATAAAAGTAATGCAATACATGAAAGTGCAGGGGAGGATAGAGGTGAGGAGCTCTTCACTGTTGTGCTCCACTGCTGGAGTAACATCTGGAAAAAGAGGCAGCTGAGAAGGGAAGGGCAGAAACCACCTTACCAATGCAAAGCTGTTATTTAGTTGTTGACAGTAGTTAAAGTTGGTCATGGTGGTTAGTATAAATGTCTTGGGAGGGGGCAGACCATAGGGATAAGAAGGGCTGGAGACACTGCCACCCACCCCGCACTGGCTTCATAGGGAGGAGATGCAATCAACAAAGTAAATATATTGAGTAAAAGCACACATGTGGAAGGGTAGTTTTGCTCTTACTGTGGTTTTGCTTTGCCGGAAGGTGGGAGATACAGTATTACACTCTGTCCTTGAGATACAAGGAAGGAAGGTACTTCAGTGGAGGCTGCAGAAATCCAGGTTGTTTTTCAGTCAGATGGGTGGCAGGAAACAAGGTGCATCCATTGTGAGCTAATTCATTTGAGAAATTGCCTCTTGGGAGAGTTAATGGGGAAAAAAAGGAGACCCTGAAAGGGCAGTGCTGCAGCAGGTTTCCACAGATGCTTTTCATTGCCGTCGCAGAGTGTACTGGGTTTGTTCCTCAGCTGTGCTTCCATCGCTGATAGTATCAGTAATTGTGCTGAATTAACACCAAAAATAGGTCTACGGAAGCTTTCATAGATACTTCCGTTACATTTCATATAGGCTACACTATGAAAAATAAATTATTCTTGTAATTGTTTTACAGTGGCTTACTTTTGTGCTGGGACATTCTTTAAGTATCCTAAAGGGTTTTTTACAAATACTGTAATTAATTGAGAGCATTTTAGACAGACACAGGATTTTTCATGATATTATGGAGGAGGGAGTTTCCTACACTTTATCCAGTTATTTTCCTGAAGAAGTAGCTGGAGTTATGTCTTCCTCAGAGGATTTATTTTATCCTGTACCTCCTTGTGCTTAACATATCTGCAGAAAGCTGTGGCCTAAATGGAAATACTAATGACTCTGTTCCATTACAGAAAAATCATCCCAAAGTGCAGCTATTAAATAAAGATCACTGACAAAAAGGAAATGGATCCCTCACTTTTATTTTTAAATTGATTAACTATTAGACTGTCTTACCATTTTGGACACTGACATGGATTTCAGGATTTTTAGAAAGCTTGCTTTGTAAAGCAAGAAAAAGAAGTATTGTGAAACTCTTGGCCTGTTAAAAGAGTTTTCTGGTTTATTGTTTACAATTGCCTTCAGCGGGAGCTGAGGATTGGTCTCAGTGGTATCCTTCACTGCAGAGGATTTGCAGGAATGGTAAGCTCATCTCCATGAGTTTGCAACATTACCTCAGAAGTAATGTATATTGTATGTCAGGCAGTATTAAGTAACTACCAGGAACTCTGTTTACTTGAATGGAGAAGCAGTAAAATGTTAGTGAACTTCATTAACTGTGTTTTGGGGCTGGTATGCTCTTTATGGAAATGTGTTCTTCACGCTCCCGCGTTTCACAGTGGGCGCCTGATGATGCCTTGGTGCACAGATGGATGTGGTACGGCGGCCACGCTCTCTCATCTTCTGCTGTGTCCCTTCTTTTTATTGTGGTGTCCCTGTGTCATTCACTGCTACATTCAGACGTGATGGGGTTTATTTTCTTGTTTCTTGCTTAGGTAAATGAAGGCATGGAACTATCACCTTGAGGAAAACAAGCAGGACTTCTGAAAGAGTGGGGCTTAATAGGGGAAGAAGTGCATATTGGATAAGATCACTGTTAAAGCATTAACTTCCTTCTTTTTAATACTGAATTTTTTGGAGAGCATGCAACTTGTCTGGCTGTGTATGCTCTGTGTGTGTGCGTGTACACACGCTGCCTCAGGAAATGTCTGTAGAGCTGCATTACGCTCCATTGTTGTCATGTACATCTTCCTAATTCCTCTCTCCTCCCTTTCTCTCCCTGCTTCCACATAGAAATGGAAAACCTTACATAAAACTGTCATGCAAAAAAATAATATTCTTGCTGTAAGGTTAGCGTTGGAGGTATTACTTCAAGTAATAACCACATCCTCTGTGAGTTTAATTATTGTTTTATGGTAGTTATATTATTCTTAATTAGTTTCCTGTAACAGTCTTCAGGAAAAATGTTATTAGTGATTTTTTTCAAAGATATATGTGGCTACAAAGAAAAGAGTTGTAATTTTCTATCTTCATCTTTATTAGTTTTTCTATCTGTCCTGGTTTCGCCTGGGATAGAGTTAATTTTCCTCCTAGTAGCTGGTATAGTGCTGTGTTTTGGATTTAGGATGAGTATAATGTTGATAACACACTGATGTTTTACTATAAACAGTATAAGCAGTGCTTAAACTAAGTCAAGGAGTTTCCAGCATCCCATGCTCTGCCAGATGCACGAGAAGCCGGGAGGGGGCAGAGCCAGGACAGCTGACCCCAACTGGCTAAAGGGATATTCCATACCATATGACATCATGCTCAATATACAGGCTGTGGGGAGTTGGCCAGGGGCAGCGATCGCTGCTTGGGGACCGGCTGGGCATCAGTCAGTGGGTGGTGAGTGGCTGCATCACTTACTGTTCTTGGGTTTTGTTCCTCTCTCTCTTTTTTGTTGTTTTCCTTTTCATTACAAGTTGTTGTTGTTTTTATTATTATTATTTATTAAACTGTTCTTATCTCAACCCACGAGTTTTCATTGGTTGAGGGAGCTCTTTGGGAGGCAGCCCTGAAGGGCAAAGGAGTCCAGGAAGGCTGGACTTTTTTCAAGAAGGAAGTCTTAAAGGTGCAGGAGCAGGCTGTCCCCATGTGCTGTAAGACAAACCGGCAGGGAAGATGACCAGCTTGGCTGAACAGGGAGCTTCTGCTGGCACTGAGGTAAAAAAGGAGAGTTTACCACTTTTGGAAGGGGCAGGGAACTCAAGAAGAGTACAGGGATCTCATTAGGTCTTGCAGAGAGAAAGTTAGAAAGGCAAAAGCCCAGCTAGAACTCAATCTGGCCACTGTTGTAAGGGATAACAACAAATGTTTTTACAAACACATTAACAACAGAAAGAGAACCAAAGAGAATCTCCATCCTCTGTTGGACATGGAGGGGGACATTGCCACCAAGGGTGAGGTGAAGGCTGAGGTACTTAATGCCTTCTTTGCCTCAGTCTTTAACCTTCAACCAGTTATCCCCAGGGTATTCAGTCCCCTGAGCTGGAAGGCAGGGACAGGGCGCAGAACAAATCCCCCACAATCCAGGAGGAAGCAGTTTACGACCTGCTGAGCCACCTGGACACTCACAAGTCTACTGGATGGGATCCACCCGAGAGTACTGAGGGAGCTGGTGGAGAAGCTTGCCAAGACGCTCTCCATCATTTATCAGCAGTCCTCGTTAACAGGAGAGGTCCCAGACAACTGGAGGCTTGCCAGTGTGACACCCATCTGCAAGAAGGGCCGGAAGGAGGATCCAGGGAACTACAGGCCTGTCAGCCTGACCTCAGTACTGGGGAAGGTTATGGAGCGCTTCATCTTGAGTGACCTCACCAGGCATGTGCAGGACAGCCAGCATGGCTTCATGAAAGGCAGGTCCTGCCTGACCAACCTGATCTCCTTCTGTGGCCAGCTGACCTGCCTAGTGGATGAGGGAAAGGCTGTGGATGTTGTCCACCTGGACTTTAGCAAGGCCTTTGACACTGTCTCCCACAGCGTCCGCCTAGAGAAGGTGGCAGCTCATGGCTTAGACAAGTGTACTCTTTGCTGGGTAAAAAACTGTCTGGATGGCTGAGCCCAGAGAGTTGTGGTGAATGGAGCTAAATCCAGTTGGCAGCCAGTCACAAGCAGTATTCCCCAGGGCTTGGTTTTGGGGCCAGTCTTGTTTAATATCTTTATCAATGACCTGGATGAGGGGATCAAGTGAACCCTCAGCAAGTTTGCAGATAACACCAAACTGGGTGGGAGTGTTGATTTGCTTGAGGGTAGGAAGGCTCTGCAGAGGGATCTGGACAGGCTGGATTGATGGGCCGAGGTCAACTGTACGAGGTTTAACAAGGCCGAGTGCTGGGCCCTGCACTTGGGTCACAACAACCCCATGCAATGCTACAGGCTTGGGGAAGAGTGGCTGGAAAGCTGCCCGGTGGAGAAGGATCTGGGGGTGTTGGTTGACAGCCGGCTGAACATGAGCCAGCAGTGTGCCCAGGTGGCCAAGAAGGCCAACAGCATCCTGGCTTGTATCAGGAATAGTGTGGCCAGCAGGAGCAGGGCAGTGATCGTGGCCCTGTACTCAGCACTGGTGAGGCTGCACCTCGAATACTGTGTTCAGTTTTGGGCCCCTCAGTATAAGAAGGACATTGAGGTGCTGGAGTGTGTCCAGAGAAGGGTAACAAAGCTGGTGAAGGGTCTGGAGAGCAGGTCTTATGAGGAGAGGTTGAGGGAACTGGGGTTGTTTACCCTGGAGAAGAGGAGGCTGAGGGGAGACCTTATTGCTCTCTACAACTACCTGAAAGGAGGTTGTAGTGAGCTGGGTGTTAGTCTCTTCTCCCAAGTAACAAGTGATAGGATGAGAGGAAATGGCCTCAAGTTGCACCAGGGGAGTTTTAGATTGGATATTAGGAAAAATGTCTTTACTGCAAGAGTGGTCAGGCACTGGAACAGGTGCCCAGAGAGGTGGTGGAGTCATCATCCCTGGAGGTGTTCAAAAACACATGTAGACGTGGCACTTTAGGGCATGGTTTAGGAAGCATGGTGGTGTTGGGTTGACAGTTGGACCTGATGATCTTAGAGGTCTTTTCCAACCTTAATGATTCTATGGTTCTTACTTTTGCCCTTCCAATTCTCTCCCCCATCCCACCGGGTTGGGGCGGGGGGTGTGAACGAGCATCTGGGTGGTGCTTGGTTGCCGACTGGGGTTAAACCACAATGCTATCTTGTTCAACATTATGAAATTTTGATAATGTCCAGGCTAACTGTAGTAGTTCCCCCTGAATGTGGAAAAGATAAAAAGACGCAGGGTAAGGATTTCATCACAGTTGGAGATTTTTATATAAAGCTTTAAATAAAGGAAGTCGCCTTTCTTTTCTGGCATTTTTTTCCTGCATTTCTGCTCTCACTTCTCATTATTTTCACACACTATTTTTAAAGAACTCCGTTTTGTGGAGCAATAAGACATAGTAGTAATGTCCAAAATCTGTCTTGATCTTTACCAAAGTGGATTTTGCAGTCCTTCTTTTAGTATTTTGATGGTAACATCAGATAACGTAATATGCTGTTACTCCTGGTGTCTTTCTTGCAGTTTCTAATTTTATACAGTTTTAGTTTGATATATAATCTGATGTCCTTAAATTGTATGGCCATGGAGATAGGTCTGAACAAGGTTATAGATGTTGTTTATCTTTTAGCTTGCTTTCCCACAAGCCCCTGCACACCTCTGTCGACACGGCAACCTGCACCTGGGAAACACCATGAGCAGTCCAGGGCTTTGGAGGCTTCCTCTGAGCAGACAGAAATGGTCGTGAATTAGTAGTAGAATTAGAGAAGAAGCAACTCTAAAAGCCTGTGCTATTTAGGTACTACCTGGATTAAGCAGCATCCAAGCTGAGATCTGTCTTTAGGCAATTCCTGCTACATCTTTTGGAGCATCAAGTTCCGTATATTTAATTTTCTGGTGTTTAATGGGCTTGAGAGAAGCATTGGCAGTAACCATAATGCATCTAGTCAGTTGGTATAGTTCTGCTGAAAACCATACTAGTAAGAAAAAGTGTGGTGGGAAATCTGTTTTACTAGATTGTTATTTTTCTGTTGAGTGATAGAATGCTTTTGTTTGACAAAAAGTACTCTTAAGGAGAACCTAAGGTATAAGCCACTAAATCATATTAAGCTCTTGATAATTTACTCTCTTTTTACAGAGTTTAGTCCTAGATTCTTCTCCATACTCCCAATTAGATATCGCAGTCTATGTACCTAAATTACCCTGTTACTAAAATTAGAAGATGTTTAAATTGTTCTTCGTTGTCAGGCAGCAGGCCCAGCTAGGTGAATAGCACTTAGGATTGCTTCAGGTTATAAACTGATTTGTTTGGTTTATTTTTGACATTTCAGTGGTTCAGGTTGAAAGATACTCTCTCCTCCTACATAAAACTGTTAGCCTCTGAGTTTTTTGTTCAAGTAAATACATTTTTTTTTTATTTTTTATCACAGGGGCAAACAGCCCTCAGAGTTATAAAATTTAATACATAACAAATCGTGGTGTTGCCAGGGTCTACTTTAAGTATTCTTTCTGCCATCTTTATACCTGTAGCTAATGTCTCACTACGGAAATGTTTGTGATTATATTTTTTTACTTATTATGCAGCTCAGAATTTTTTGTGTTAAATCAGTATTAATCCATTTCTCTCCTTATTTTTAGGTCATTGGAATATTGGATGTGTTCACACCAGATGTGACACTGGAGAAGTTTAATGACTTGTAAGTTCCGAGTTGTTTGTATTTGGGAGCAGGGCATCGTTGCTTGTGCAGGAGGAAGGGTTGCTGCTTTTTTAAATGGAGAATTTCAAAATTATTGCTTCATGGTTTTTTTTTCTTATTTTTCTGAAGATTTTACTCTTCTGAATTTTATCTTAATATAACTCTAATGTGCAACTTCAAAATTTGTAGGCTGAAGTTTTCAGATTGTCATTAGAACGAGTTACTTATAAGGCATGTGCTTCTTTCAACCCGTAGTACATGGCAGTTTGGTGGATTCCCCAATCTACCTTTCAAGTGCTGATTCCTTGCCCTAAGGCCCAGGTTGACCAAATGATAGGACAATTCTTAACCCACACAAGTAGGCTGAAAATGATGCCTGCTACATGACACGTCTCTGGTGTGATCCATCCTAATTCAAGGATTAATTCAAAACCGCTGATGCTGCTGAATTTTTTTAGTGGTTATCTGTGCTGTGGTTTGTTGTATTCCCTGACTGGTTTCCCATTCCAGTGGTCCAAACAGCACATGATATAGATCCTTTCTAGCACCAAGCATGTACATCTCCCTGACCTTTTGGCAGCATCTCAGACACAAGATATTTAGCATGTCTGTTGTTTTGCTTGTGGATCCTGCTGCGATTCTTGTGAATTAGAGTCACTAGAGAAACAGTGCTCAGAAGTCCTGGTGGGTTTAATGTAGATTTCATGTTACATTTGTAGACCTGTTCTGAATTTCACCTAATGTAACTATGTTTCAAAAACAAACTTGCATATTTGTATGTTACAAAGAAAACTCTCTGACAGAAAAATATAGAAAATGAAGTACAGAAAACATGGACCATGTGTTCATATTGATCATTTGGGCCAAAATGATCATTGAGCCAAAAATTATGTTGTCCATATTGCTATTGTGCTAGAATTTTATACATGTGCATTTTATTACGTATGCTATATATGATTAGCATTCAAGCACTGTGTTTTAAATGGGACCCTAAAATCATCCTTCAAATTTTGGAGGTGCAAGTCAAGTAGGAGGGACATTTTTATAACTGAAACTGCATCAGGTGGACCTATGGCAAAATTTACTTTCAAGACTTCGGGCAACCTGTTAGAAATGAGCAGAAGTAGATTTGTGTACATTTAAAACAAAAGTGGAGAAACTGCTTTTGTGAGTTAAAGGTCAAATGGGTCATTTGAGGGGGACATTTTGCTGAAGAGTCATGGGGCATTATCTGTGGCCTGTTGTATAAAGATCAAATTAAAGCGGATTTGTGGCTAGAAGCAACAGAAGCAAGTGGGTGGTTTCACCAGAGCCAGTACCTAAAGCTGGTATTAGCTAAGAAACCCAAGGTTTCAGACAACTTCTAGCCCTATCATGCTCCTGCTCTACCTGCCATTCTGCTCTCCTGCTCCTCTACTCTACTGTTCAGTGTAACAAAGATTGAAGACAATGCCCTATTTCCTTTATGAAGGAATATCCAGCATTCTTTCCCTGCTTGTGCTTGTGTTGAACTTTCTTCAGTTTTAGAAGTTCAGCTGATTGAAATGGTGTACGAAATCAGAAATGCATAAATCTTTACCAGTTTAAGTCCCACTCTACTAGCTGCTTTTCACCCCCTTCATCTCTATTCCTTGCATTGTCTGTGCTTGTATCATATACAATGTGCCAGAACACATTGCTGCTCCTCGTTTTTTAAGAATTTTGAGTTTTAACTGGAACTTGCAAAGAGCATAAATGCATTAGGCATCAAGTTCCCATTGAAGTGAATTATTAATCAGGTGCCTAACCTCCTCAGCTTATTTGAGGATTCCAGCTGTGTATTGTAAATGCATTTTTAGTAATAAAAATAAGTTTGCAAATTTTTAAGTAGTAGATGAAGTGTTAAAAGTGAGCCTGTAGTGTTTGATCCCATTGTTGTCCTGTTCCAATGTATTGCTCATAAACGATTACTAAAGTTTGAATTTTCAAACTCAGTTAGGAGTGGGTTTTCCCTCTCTTATATTTTGTTTGTTTCTCCACCCACCTAGACCTCTCTATTTGACTGCAAGAGATTTGAAGTCATCAATTTCTAAACTTAGCAAATTGTGTGTATGTAAAAATACAGTCTTACTCATCCTTCTCATCCTTTTCTTTACAGAGCTTAATGGTTATATATTGTTTTGCACTTTGTCTGTTCACATAAATCATTATCCATCCAGAGCCTTAGGATTTGTACAGATGATGGCAGGCGAGCAAAATCCTAATGAATGCTTGAAGGTCACTGCCAGTAGTAAAAGATGTGTAAATATTTCTCTGTTTCTCTTGCCCCACCTCTTTCTAACTCTGTTTTTTCTAGAGCAGTCACTAAAGGTTTTTTTATGGCTCATTCCAAATATTCGTGACCTCTGGGAAAATGTATTTGATAAGTCTAGGTCGGGGGAGAACTTAATATGCTTTCAACAGTCACGAACACCAACAAAGAAGTTAAACTCCATTTTCTAAGTCACTTGATCTCTTGATGGGAAACATTCTGTGTGTTATACTGGGGGAGAGATAAGAAATGTCATTCTCTATGCCATATTTGCTCTGTCCTTATATAGTTACAGAATTAAATTGCTCATCTTTTGTATCCAAAGGATAGCAAGTTTGTCTGTGAATGCTGGGACTGGGAGCCTGGGTCCTGATCCCCAAAGTTGTGGGGAAAAAATGTTTCATTCCTAGGAAATGTTGAAAATATTAACTGTAACTCCTAGTGACTAAATCAGTGTCCCATCTCCCTTATGACTTTATATTCAATTTCTATTTTGTTTATAGCTACAATTCTAATAGAATAAATGAAGTTTTCATACAGGTTTAATAGTAGAAATCAGCAGAATTATAATTTGCATATTTTAACCAGAGGAAACCCATTTAAGTCTAAATAATAAAATCTGAAGCTATGAAACAATGATCACATCTAATTCTTCCCTTCATGAAAATGCATCTATTCATCTCCATAAGAAGAGGAAAACTGATGACTCTGTCCTCAGGTGACAGCCGTGACTGGCTCTGTCTATGTTCAGACCTGACTTTAAGGATAGACTCTGAAGGATGAGTTTACTACAAGCAATGTGAAGAACAGTTTTGGATCTTAAGAGAAGATTAGCCTTGAAATGCCAGCTTGGCATTCTCAAGCTCTCTGTTGCTGGTGTCCCTTACCAGTAGTAAGTACCGAAGATTCCAGTTTATGATCCCAGATGAAAATTAATGGAAGTTATTGTTGCCTCCTGATTTGATCAACTCTGTTTCTGTTACGTCTGACCTTGTATATTTGAACGAACCATCTAGGCGGTTTGGTTGCTGCTAGTTCAACACTATGATCATGATTGGAGATACATAGCATTGCGTGAATGTCTTTGTTTTCTGTGTAGCTGTCTTGGAAATATCACATGGCGCTTGATTAGATTCTTTCTAACTAGTTCAGAATCTGCACTCTTCTGATAACTAGCAGCTTTCCATAATCAGTAACAGGGTTGGGCAATAGCTCTCTATGACAATCAAAATAGATAAAACCAGAGAAACTTGGAAGGCAAGGGGATGATGATGGAATTGTTTGGTAAATGGAATGACCTATAATTTAATATTGTCACTGAACTATAACATAAAATTTTGTTTCAATTTATTTGACAAATTAATTTATTCTGTCCTTTTTTCTTTCCTTTTTTTTAAGCTACCTTGTCATGCCATTTATGGGAACAGACTTGAGTAAGATAATGAAGCATGAGAAACTAACTGAAGACCGAATCCAGTTCCTGGTATATCAGATGTTGAAGGGCTTAAAGGTTTGCCACTTTTACTATTATTTTGATTGCACAATCTTTTTTCCCAGTAAACCATTATGGAGAGCTACAAATACCTACCGTTTGATAGCAGGATAAAATTTATCTCGCCTTGTACAGTAAAAGTAATGACATTCTGCATAGCAGTTGTTTTGTGATTATAGATGTTATCTGGTGGGCTTTTTTGTATGATGGTTTCATCTGTGGCTTTTTCAAGCAGAAAGGAAAGATAGTCATTCAAGATCTCTATAGTACATTGATCCAGGATGACCTTGGTTTCCTTATTTGAGTACACCAGAATGTCCCTGCTGTGGTTTTTAGTTGCCTTCTTCCCCAATAGTTGATTGTGGTGCTGCTTTGCCACACCTGTTGCTGTGGCTAGTTGGAGAGCGTAGAGTGAGACTGAAACCACTGTTGAGTTCAGAGGCAAGCTCCCCTTGACTTGAGCCCTCAGCTTTGTCATCAGCTTTTCTCTAATTTGAAAATTTTTCCATGGCTTATGAATACTCGTCTGATACACTGTTGCTAAGGCACTCTGCACCCAGCCTTCTCCAAGTGTATCTTTCCGTGCTCTTCTGAAGAGCATGTATATATGTGTGTGTGTGTGTGTGTTATATACATATATACGTGACTGGGGTGTGTGTGGATGTGTGTGTGTGTATTTATACCGTATCTATATGTATGGTACATATATAGGTATGGTATATAGATATAGTTTTGATATATATGTACCATACGTATCTATCAACCTATAGGTGTGGTATTTTGGGGTGAAAGTCTGACCCTGAGAGGGACTCTGAGCCCTGTGGACTCCTAGTGCTCACACTGTTTTTGGGAAGTGTTCAAGGACCACAGCAAGTGCTAGTATTGTCCCTGGGTGTTAAAAGTCCAGTTCTGCAAAGTGCTAAAGTACATTGCTAAATTTAAATAGGTAAGTCATTGGGATTTTTTCTATTATTTAAATACCTTTCTGAGCCAGACATCTGAATGTTTTTTGTGAAATTGAAAAGTATGTGTCTTTTGCATAACATGCATGTAAAGTTAAAGAGTCTCTGAAGTCTCCAAGTCTGGGACAGCTTTGATGAAGAGGGAGGACTGTGGATTTTTAGTGACAAATCTTGATTAGGGGGTGGCTGAGAGGAGCACAGGTAAATTGCTTACAAGCCCGAACTAATAGGCACCTGAGTTAAACAGCTGTGAAAGACATCAGAAGGGTGTTCTCTGAAAGAAAATAACTTTTTAATACCTTTTAACAGACTTGCAGAGATTGGAAGGGACTTCTGGAGACTAAAACACAAAGCAGGGTCAAACTGAGCAGGCTGCTTAGGAGCTTGTGCAGCTGGGTTTTGAGTATCTCCAAGGATGGAGACTCCACAGCCTCTCTGGGCAACCTGTTCTAGGGTTCAGTCTCCCTTACAGTGAAATAAGTTTTTCTTATGTTTAAATGGAAATTCCTGTGTTTCAGTTTTTGCCCATTACCTCTTGTCCTGTCACTGGGCAGTACTTAGAAGTATTTGGTTCTGTCTTCTTTACTGCCTCCATCAAGTATTTATGCACATTGATAAGGTGCACCATGAGCATTTTCCCAGCTAAACAATCCTGGCTGTCTCAGTTTCTCCTCATATCAGATGCTCCAGTCCCATAATCATCTTCATAGAGCTTCACTTGATTTGCTTCAGTGTCTCTAACTGGAAGGCCCAGCGCTGGACACAGCCCTCCAGGTGTGTCTCAGCAGAGCTGAGAAGAGGGGAAGGATCACCTCCCTCAAGTTGCTGGCAATCCTCTGTCTAAAGCAGGAGACTTTTGGTCATCTTTGCTGCAAGGGCACATTGCTCACATTCAGCTTGTCCATCAGGACCTCCAGGTCCTTTTCTGCCAAGCTGGTCAACCCCCAGCCTGTACTGGTGCATGGGATTACTCCTTCCCAGGTGCAGGATTTTGTTGAACTTTGGTGGGTTCCTGTCAACCCATTTCTCCAGCCTGTGGAGGTCTTGCTAAATGGCAGCACAACCACCTGGTGTCTGAACATTCCTCTCATTTTTGTATCATTTGCTGACTTGCTGAGGGGTGCACTCTGTCCCATCATCCAGGTCACTAATGGAGATGTTAAACAGGACTGGGCTCAGTACTGACCCTCGGGGGGGGCACAGCTAGTGATGGGCCTCCAGCTGGATTTCCTGCCACTGATCACAACTCTTTGATCCAGACAGTTCAGCCAACTGACTCAGTCAGCTTTGATCTAGGCAGTTCAGTCTACCTCACTGTCCATTAATCTAACTTGTACTTCCTCTGTCTATGAGGGTGTTACGGGAGAGGGTTTCAAAAGCCTTGCTAGAATCAAGGTAAACAACATGGACTGCCCTCCCATCATCCATGAAGCCAGTCATCTTATCATAGAAGGCTAACAGGTTAATCAGGCATGATTTTCCCCTTTGTAGATCCATGTTGACTACTGTCAGTCACTTCCTTGTCCTTGTTATGTTTGGAAATGGTTTCCAGAATTATTTGCTCATTACCTTCCCAGGGAGTGAGGTGTGGCTGACTGGCCTTTAGTTCCTTGATCCTCTTCTTCCTTGCCCTCTTTGAAGACACAAACAATATTTGCATTTTTCCTATCATAAGGAACATCTCCTGATCACTGTGACCTTTCACATATTATTGAGTGGCCTCGCAATGACCCTGGCCAACTTCCCTTAGCATTCATGGGTGCATCCCATCAGGGTCCAGGGACTTCTGTCTATCTAAATGTTCCCTAATCTGATCCTCCTCCACCGAGAGTAAGTCGTCCTTGCTCCAGACTTTCCCAGTGGTCTCGGTGACCTATGATTTGGCAAATGTTACCAGTAAAGATGGAGGGAAAGAAGGCATTGAGTACCTTGGCCTTTTCCATGCCCCTTCTCACCTGATGCTCTGCCCCATTCAGCAATGGGCCTGCAGTTTCCGTGTTTTCTTTTTGCTCCTGATGTGCATGTATGTCCTGGTTTTGGCTGGGATAGAGTTAATTTTCTTTGTAGTAGCTGGTATAGTGCTGTGTTTTGGATTTAGCATGAGACTAATGTTGATAACACGCTGATGTTTTAGTTGTTGCTAAGCAGTGTTTACACTAAGTCAAGGACTTTTCCAGCTTCCCACGCTCTGCCAGGTGCACAAGAAGCCGGGAGGGGAGAGGGCACAGCCAAGAGAGCTGATCCAAACTGGCCAAAGGGATATTCCGCTACTGTATGACATCATGCTCAGTATATAAACTAGGGGAAAAGCTGGCTGGGTGTCCGCTGCTTGGGAACTGGTGGGGCATCAGTCAGCGGGTGGTGAGCAATTGCATTGTGCATCACTTGTTTTGTATATTCTCTTATCATATTATTATTTTCACTTTCTTTTCTGTCCTGTTAAATTGTCTTTATCTCAATCGACGAGTTTTACTTTTTTTTTTTATTTTTTTATTCTCTCTCCCATGCCACTGAGGGGGAGCAAATGAACGGCTGGGTGGTGTTTAGCTCCCTGCTGGGTTAAACCACAACAGTGTAGAAGCTCTTCTTGTTGCCCTTCATGTCCCTCACCAGGTTCAGCACCAGGTGGGCTTTGCCTCTCCTAACTCCATCTCTGCACACTTGGACAGTGTCCCCACATTCCTGACCTGCTCTGCTTCCACCTCATGTACGCTTCCTTTTTATGTTTCAGTTTTCCTAGGAGCCTTTCATTCAACATGCAGGCCTCCTGCCACCTTTGCTTGATTTTGTCTTCTAGTGCCTGTTTTTGTAATGTGCCAGCACTTTACACTGTGAAAATATGAAAGGATTCATAAAAGGCTAGAAGGGGCCATTCAGATTTGTCTAGTTTTGAACTGTGTAGGAAAGCTTCATCTTGTAGCTCTTCCAGTAAGTCGTGACTTAGCTGGAGCATGGCATCTGGGGAAGAAAAATAAATTCACCATAAAATTTTCTTATACTTGAATAAAAAGTATAACCGGACTCCATCCTTAAGTTAGTTGTTGGGCTTCTTCATGATTCTCATTTTTTTTGCAGAGAATAGCCCTGACTGTAAGCCCAGTTAAGCCTGACTGTTAATCCACCACTCTTTCTCAGAAATAATGTTTATATTTGCAGAAGACACCAAGTTGGGCAGGAGCATTGATCTGCTTGAGGGTAGGAAGGCTCTGCAGAGGGATCTGGACAGGCTGGATTGATGGGCCAAGGCCAATTGTATGAGGTTTAACAAGGCCAAGTGCCTGGTCCTGCACTTGGGTCACAACAACCCCAGGCCACGCTACAGGCTTGGGAAGAGTGGCTGGAAAGCTGCCCGGTGGAGAAGGATCTGGGGGTGCTGGTTGACAGCTGGCTGAACATGAGCCAGCAGTGTGCCCAGGTGGCCAAGAAGGCCAACGCACCCTGGCTTGTATCAGGAACAGTGTGGCCAGCAGGAGCAGGGAAGTGATTGTACTTGTGGAGGACCCCATGCTGGGGCAGGTGGATGCCCGAAGGAGGCTGTGACCCCATGGGAAGCCTGTGCTGGAGCAGGCTCTTGGCAGGTTTTGTGGCAAGACCTGTGGCCTACAGGGGACCTGCACTGGAGCAGTTTGCTCTGGAAGGATGGCATCCCATGGAAAGGACCCATGCTGGAGCAGTTTGTGAAGGACTGTCTCCCGTGGTAGAGACCCCACATTTGGAGCAGAGGAAGAGTGTGAGGAGGAAAGAACAGCAGAGGCAATGCGTAATGAACTGGCCACAGTCCCCATTCCCCATCCCTCTGCGCTACTTAGTGGGAGGGGGTAGGAGAGTCAGGAGTGAAGTTGAGCCTGGGTGGAAGGGAGGGTTGGGGGAAAGGTGGTTTTAGTTTTGGGTTTTGTTTCTAACTATCCTATTCTGTTATTAATTGGCAATAAATTAAATTCATCTTCCCCAAGGTGAGTATGTTTTGCCCGTGATGGTAACTGGTAAGTGATTTCCCTGTCCTTGTCTCAACCCATGAGCTTTTCCATTGTATTTTCTCCCCTCCCTGTCCTGCTGAGGAGAGGGAGTGAGAGAGCAGCTCGGTGGGCACCTGGTGGCCAGCCAAGGTCAACCCACCGCAGAGGAGAAGAGCAGGAAGTTCTTGATGTAAGCTGCTATTCCCAGGATTTTGTAAAAACGAGGGCAGTTCTCATTCCAGTTACAAGGCAACCAGCAGGGATGCTGAGACAGTCTTAGTAAATTGGTATCTCTGGTCTCTGTAACTGTGTAAGATCTTCTACAAGAAGTGGTTTGCCTGAATATTTTGTCTCTTCCCCCACATTTTTGAAGAGCACAACTGTACTTACCTCAAAATTACCAGCAGGAAATAAGACATTATTCAGCTACTAGACTCTGATGTTTTGTCATTTCCTACTGCACGGCAAACATTTGAGAACAATTTTTGCTGTATCTGTTCAAATAAATTTTGGTTTCTTCTTGAACCAGTTCATCCAGCCGCAATAATACACCTAGTTGGAAATATCTTTAAGAAATAGGAGTGGTCCAGTGCTTGAGGGACATTATTGCAGCACTGTCCATGCTAGGAAGTGGGTTAAGCTGGCAGCAGTATTGCTAGCATGCAGAGAAGAAAGAAAATGGGTCAGTAATTTGTTTCTTCTTTTACAGATATCAGTAAGTTAGCTCTTTAAGAAAGGGTCTGCCAAGTTTTGCCTGTAAATCTTGTACTTTTTAAGGTCTACTGTATCTGGATTAAAGACAGCCCATCTGTGTCTACTTAGATTGCCTTTTTTTTTTTTTTGGTGGGGCAGGGGGAAGAAAGCATACACTTAGCTAGCTCTCGGTTGAGGCATTATAAGGGAAAAATACTTGCAGCACCTGGGAAAGAGGAATATGCCACCCTGTAGATCTTTGTTGTAAAGCTCTTCAACTACCCAAACTTAGCCTCCAATTTTTATAAGGCATATTAATTTTTTTGCACCTTTTAACTTTGATGGACTCTATTTTGGGGTTTTTTTGGTGTTAAAGATGTTACCTCCGATATGCATTTGTCCTTTGTGTAAAGTAAGTACATAAGCACTTTATGGTATCTGTATTTATGTTTGGTCAAAGGCAAGAAGGCTGTTCGTTTTTGTCACATTGCATACTTGTATTGTAACAACCTGTTTACACATGACAGTTAAATGCATGTAGAAAAAACTCTGCCTGAGTGATGTATCATGAAGGGATAAGAGAGATTTTTGCTAAGCCCCCAAGTCAGTTCCTTGCAGGCTTCGTTTCTACGTTCTGCCTGTAGACTGATCCTGGATTAGATGTATACCAAAATGCTCAACCGGCTTGATTTACAAAATATATATGAATTGAGACCAATAGAAAGTTCATACAGAGTTCAGGAAGATTTGTCTTTGCACTGTATGTCTGTTAGTTTCTGTTCTTGCTGTTTTACTGTCTTCTTTCTATAGAGAATGAAATATTCATTTCCTTTCTTGGGTGAGCCTTGTAATTTATCAGAATTTAACTTCATCTGTGGTAGGAAAAAACAATGCGATTTGACACCACTTAAAAACAATGATGTGCCTCTCCTTTGTCTGTTTCCTAGTTGGGCATTAGTCTGGCATTAAATTTTATTTAAGTATGAGCTTGCAACTTGGAAGGGCTTTCATCATGTTTGTGTTTGACAGAAAAGCTGTGCATTGTCAAAGAGTACAGAAGGCAACCTGAACATAAATGTCTTTATGTAGGTGGAAAGGGGCTGGAGCTTCCAGCACTTTCAGGCTTGGGTCTCTCTTCTGCAGGAGCGCCAGTTGGGTTCCTGTTCATAGAGGTCTGTGGAGGTGGGTGGCAGTCCTGTTTCTGTATTTGTACAGTGTTTGAGAATGGATGGATAGCTCCTGGGCCATACAAACACCTGTTCAAGTTTCTTTTGCCATACTCATGGTAATATTTACCTGCTCTAGTTCTCTCCTTTTGTCATCTCTATTTACTGTCTTCGGTTTGCATTTATGTTGTTCTTTCTGCTTCCCTGCTTTCCCTTCCCCCTCTCACCTATTTCCTCTTCAGTTTTTCCTTCCCTGCCAAGTCACTCATTTTCATTTTTGCATGCTGCCTAGAATACTTTCTCCTGAGTCTTTTCTAATTCCGTTTTGATTAGCTTTTTATTTTGTGTAGCAATTGCATACACAGACAAGAATGCTTAGAATTTACACAACTGTTGGATAGCTTCCTAGCACAATCTGAAGCTTGCATTCAAGCATTTATGCATGCTACCAAAAATTGTCTTTAGGATAGTGCACAGAGCTCCTGTGCTCCAAGGCACTTTGCTCACATTAACTGGGTTCTTGAATCAAATATTGTTCAAGTGAAGTGGTAATAACATTGTGAAGGATACGTCTGCTCTGGTCTGGATGTTTTTGCCATGTTAAGAGTGAAAAATCTGTCAATAAATGGATAATTTAATGAGGAGAATCAGTAAGAATAGGATCCTGTTTCAGAAGGTTATTGAACTGAAATGGAATACTGAATGAAGACTGGCATCGTTCCCGTGCTGCTACCTGCCAGGAGATAATAAAATGTGGTTAAAAAAATACTACTATTGTTAAAGAAACACTGCAGCACAGCACCAGTATTTCAGCTTACAGAAAGGCTGATGTGTACATTAACACCAGGAATTGGTGCTATTTCATGTAATCTCAGTAGTGTTGTATTAAGAGAAGTGTTTAGAAAAAATAGAAGTTCTCCCCAAAGTGTTAACATTATTTTGGTGCTGTGAACACTCATAAAACCTTCAGTGGGATGAGAACGTCAGCGAAACCATGCTCTTCCCCCCCAAACAGGTGAGATTTACTTTAACTAAAACTCCAAAAGGTGCAGTCCTTTTAATTGCTGTTTCTATATGCCACATTCTTAGATGCAGAAATTACTCAATCTGCCAGTTATTTCCTTACTGTCTACAGTCATGCCAGCAAAAATAGCCTATAGAATATTTTAAATACCTGCTCTGGAAAATCAAGAGGCTTCAGTAAGAAGACATTGAAATGATTTAGAATGCAAGTAGTCATTGTGATATCCTTGATCAAGATGGCTATTGGCAGAAGTCATCAGCTTTTTTCTCATTTGTTGGGAGTCGAACTGCTTCCAGATACATTTCTTTAAAAAAAAAAAAAAAGTATATATTCTCTCTGGTCTCTGCATACAAATTACAAACTCCCTCTTTTTGCATCTGATTCCTCCCATCCTGATCCACTTCATGCCCATCCATGACAGAAACAATGTTCTGTAGTTCTTCGTTTGCTGTAGCGGTTTTACAGCCTATGTTCTGGGGAACAGCCCTGCGCCCTCAGCCCCTTGTGTCTGCGCCACGAAATCCTGTGAAGCACTTAGGCTGTTCCTATGGGTGTTGTTAAACCTTGCCTGATCTGCAGCAGGAACTGGTCTACCGCAAATGCCGAGTCCTGCATGGACTCGGGCACAGCAGTTAGCAGCATGCCCGTGCTGCAGCGGAGTCCTACCATGATCTGAGCTGGATTGGTGAAGTTGTAGCCACAGGATTAAGGGAAGTGATTTTTTCCTCCCCTCTCTTTTCAGAACCTACGGGACCACATCTGGAGCACTGTGTCAGGTGTAAGACAGGAAAAAGTAAATGTCAGAGATTTTTAAAGCAGTGACTGAACAAAAATAAAACTTGGTGCCTTAAATCCAGGTCTTGTGCTGCTCAGGTTGTATGGGTTTTGTTTAAGTTCAGAAACCTAAGTCTGAAATGCACACTGGATCTGTCTGAAGAAGATGGCTTTGATCTGTAGCTTTGCTTTCTTTACCCTGGTCCCCTCATCAGGTGGACTATGAGGATCCTTTTGCAGAGGGACTGTTGCATTTACAAGGTTAATTGCTCATTTTCATGGCTGCTGGGGAAGAAGGCAGCCGTTGCTGGGGCTACGGCTGGTTGGCAGTTACCCTGCAAAGTTCAGTGCTTTGGTGCATCTCCCTGAGACCACCCTGACTGTCCCTGGTTGGTCTTTCCTGGCTCTGACTGCTGGCTTCCAGTAACTCTTTTCCCAGTTATTGTACCATTCTTCAGGGTGGAATAAAATGAAAACTCTCCAGGTGAAACTGGTGGGATTCACCTCTCATCCATCTTTTTCTGGGGACTTCTTAAAAAGCCTTTATTGTTCTCATGTTGCTTAGTGTCAGTAGTATGAGCTGCTATCAGTAGTATGGTCTGTGGCGTTTTCAGATCAGTTTCCCACACCCGACGTGAACAGCAGTAGCACGTCCCAGGCCACTCTCAGAAAGCATGTCCTCAGTTAGGACAACTTTCTGCATTTCAGTCCTTGTGAAAGAGATGCCTATGTCTGAACTTGTTGCTAGAGGCTCCGTTTATGGTCTGTGATGAAAATGGTCTCTTCTAGAGCATCATTCAGCTGGTGAGAGGAACTGCGTACCTCAGCAGGGAGCATTTGGTGACAGATATCTGTATTTGGTCAGGTGTCTTCCCAAAAGAACTAGTCCTAGGTGTCCAGTTTGTTTGTTTGACTTTTGAGAGCCCTTAAATAGGTCAGTGGAAAGGTGATGAAAGTGTTCGGGTAAAGGAAAGTGTCTTGTAACATGACTTCTCGATGTTTCATTGCGGAAGTATTGAGGCGCGTAGCAAGACTTCTCAGCTAAGACCTTGACTGGCCTTCATCCTGGTCTTAAATGATTTCTAAAAACTCAGTACTGCTGGAGCATATGAATCTAAATGGTGATGGCACCTGGGAGATGCCTGTTGCAAGAGAGCATTTCTAATATATAAAATAGCAGGATTTATTTTGATACACACACATATATATATAGCAATGCCAAAAATTAACTGGAAACAGGATTTTATGTATGGGAAGAATTGGAAAAAACTGTGTGATCTGTTGCAGTACTCAAACTGATTTATTGGTTTCTCATTATTGGGGTAGGGGAAGGGCAAAATGCTAGTTTAATTATCTGAACATTAAAAACATAGCTAAAAAGATCCTCTGTGCAATAAATAAACATTTTCTAATTTCAGATTACTTTAGCACCATGAAAAAGTACTTTCTCCCCTGCCCAGGCAATTTATTAGTCAGGACCTCATTAACTAAAAAATACTTTCTCTTTTTACAGTATATTCACTCATCAGGCATAATTCACAGGGTAAGTGGAAACGATATAAAAGGTGCTTATATTCTGATAATGTGAGTGGTGTTTGTGTATAAGCATGCTCATAAATATGCCTGAACTTCTGTTTATAGTGTCTCTATGGTGTTTGATGCCTTTGGTTTCTTGCTCAGTAGGAACAAAAGGTGGTATGGCTACATCAGGGTAAGTTGGGCAGTCAAGCTGCACTGTATACAGCTTGGATTTGGATTTCTTAAATTGCTTTTTGAAGTTGAGTTGTAAGTTCCCACAAGAGCAAATAGTGTCTAAACTGAGATGGATAAGAGATTTTTTTCTGGCTTTTTTTAAAAATTAAGATAAAACTTTTAAAAACAATGTTTAAATGTTGTTTAAACATCGTGTTAATGTTCAAAGTTGGGGGGAGGGGGAATGAAAACAGAAACTGAAAAAATGGTCCAAAATTTTAGAGCCTTGGAAACCTCAATTTTTTTCTGAGAGGAAATAAGCATCTGATTTTTTTTGAATCCCTGCTGTGTCTAAAGCCCACTTAAAACCACTTCTGCACTGTGAAGAAGGAGTTTTGAATGATGCCCTCCTGGTACCAAGCAGCATAACTTCCCCCAAAACTGTATCAGAACAGTAGAAACTCGCCATTTGTAATAAAATATAAGGAATACCAGAGAAAGTGCACGTTGTGTAGTAGCTTTAAGCTGGACATGGAAACTATGCAAACTGCCAAAATAATGTAATAAATTGATATTTTTATTTCTACAACTGCTGTGATCATGGTCTAAATTTACAGTGGCTTAGACTTTTTCTACAATCCCTCTTGGTGGCTCTGGAGCGTCTTGGTTTCATTACTGTTTTTTGCACCAATTTGTTTCTCTCCAAGGCCCCTCTGATCTTAAAATATATTCGTATAAAACAGCTGGATGCCTGTTAAAAAGTTCAGAGAGAAGATTCCTCTAAATGTCTTGTGCTAAAGTGACAAACAAAGGTTTGCAAAAACTGAAGGAAATCTGATTCTTTTTCTTTCTCTTTATAACTGAACATCTAAGAGTCACTGATATGACAAAATCTTCTTAGTCATTGCCAGTACTCTTCCCTTTGCTGCTAAACTTAGAAATACAAATGTTGAAGATCATTAGAAGTCTCTACAGGAGCTAAAGAGGCTTAAAGGAAATTTTTTTCATGTTGCAGTCTTCATTCAATTGACTTTGTTAGGAAATTGATTTTCCCACAGAGGAGACAATAGACTTTTATGTAAAATCTTGTTTGATTCCTTCAGTACTCCTTCTAGGTCTATCAGGGTATGGAACCTTTTTAAAGTGTATTTTGATATGTAATGTGTACAGTCCAGAAATATATATGTGAATCCTTAACTTTGTGGTGTTAGTATTAAATGCAAAAAATTTATGGCCAAACCCCTCTCACAGTAAGATGGATGAGTTCCTTCACTGGCAAGTATTTTCCTGACTTCTAGCAGAAAAAAAGTTGATTTGTCTGGAGGGAAACCATACTGGAGAAAAGCCAAACATATTCAAGTTTCCATCTTTGTTTCTGTTATTTGTTATATTTAATTTTCTAAGTTAGATTTATGACATCATTCTACCTGTTGCTGTTCAAAGTAGTTGTATGAAAACCATTAAACCTAAATGAAAGAAAGAAAGAAAATGTGCTTTTGTGCTTGCTGTAAAATAAATAACTAACACTCATTTCAAATCTGATTACAGGATCTAAAGCCTGGAAACTTGGCAGTAAATGAAGACTGTGAATTGAAGGTAGGATATATTTATTTGAAAAAACAGTTAGATGTATTAGAAATACACCACAGAAGACAACAGGTGCAACAGATGTAGACATGCTGGCTGTTTTCAGTGGTGGGCCAGGCTTTCAGCCCACGAGCTTTGAGGAGTCACGGAGAAATAGGGGAACGCTGGAAAACGGAAGGGAGGAGGATTAGATGGGCAGCGGTAACAATCTTGAAAAAAATTACAAGAGACTGCTCCTTGTAAGTATTTTCCCATTTGTCTGACTTCAGTCACCATGAGAACAACTAAATATTTATTTAAGAAATAAAACCCTGAATAGTGAGAATCGTCACCTTCTATTTGTATTTCCTTGACTGACATAAATGTGCGTTTCATACAAATGGCAGAGGTGATGATCAATTTCTGAGATCATTCTAGAGCCAAGCACAAGACATGGCTGCACCTGAAGCTAGACGTTGCCCAGGACGTCCCAGCTGAAAACATCCAGTCCAGATAGGACACTCCGGGAAGTTGGTACCCGGTACTGCTAACAGGGGAGAAATGAGGGTTGACCCCAAGATGTAGGGGAGGATTTCTGGTGAGAAAGTCAGTGCCTCCGGTTACTATATTCATGGCATCGTTGGAGTGGTTGGTGACTTTGGTCCCTCTGGCTGGGTGAAGGGCAGTGTAAGAACTGAAACTGCTTCTGCGGGTTTGGTGTTGACAGAGCAGTCCACGCTACAGCTGTGTGCGCATGCCAAGTGCACGTGCGTGGTGGCAGTAGTTAGCCTTTTCCTGTGTGATGTCTGTGTTGCAGTGAATACTGGTATATTTTCATGCAGTCACTCAACTGAAAATACTTTTCAAGAAAAAATCATGTCATGGTTACAGTCGGATAAGAGCTGTAATGGAGAACTGTTTTTAAGAGATGTTGCAGCTAATCACTTCAGAGAAGCACAAAAGGAATCACATAGTGCTCACCACAAACAAGAACATCTTGTTTCTTTGAAAGCGATTCCTTCTGCAGTGTTACAAGTAGCAGTAGTATCACTTGCATGTAGACTACAGTGTATTTCATAGCAGGAATATATCAGTTCTGCTTGATTTTTGCTCTTAATCGAAGTAGTGAGGAAAAAAAAAAAAGATTCCTAAATCAGTTCCTAATTCAGCCTCCTGTAGTTCAGCTATTAGCTGTTTCTGTTGTTACGCCGCAAGACACTTGCACTTTATGGCATTTCTTATATTACCTGGTTACTGCTTCTCTGGAGTGGGGCAAGTATTGGCAGGTACCGTGACTCCCTTTGTCCTACCCATCGGGGCTTCCATTGAAAGATGGGTAGGAGGACAGTGCATGCCCACACCTCTTCCCAGTATGGAAACTGGGCTTTGCTGGCATGCACTCTTGGAGACTGGGGCAGTAGCACCCACTGTGGAAAGTATCTGTCCTGAAGTGTAGATGTTGCTACTTCCTTGGAAATGTTCTCAGTAGAGTCCATCTTATTCTGCACAATGTTTGTCACCTCAAGCCTCCTCCTAAATCATTGAACTGAAATACTGAATCTGACCAGTTCTGACAGCAGTTTCTTACGGGTATTGGAAATCTTCCAAAGCCTGTTGGAGTGGATACTATTTGTACTTCAGAAGTAATTATGCAGTGTACCCAGACCTAGAAAAAATGCATCTATTTGGCTGTGTGGAATGAATTTGTTATAAAAAAGCCAATTATTTATTATGAAGTAGAATTATATAGTACTCAACAGTGCTTATTTTATGAATATAGTTTATTCTCTTGAGTGTAGACATAGTAGCCCCAGACTGCTTCCAGTCCCCAGTTAATCCTGTTCTTGTATTTTAATAGATCATTATTAAATTTTAGAATTGGTTTTGTCACCTGTCTTCTCTAGCAATCTGAAAGGCTAGTCAGGGTTTTTCAGTTAATTACAAAATCAAGCTACGTCTTCTGTGCTTGAATCGTGTCTGGCCTATACATCTTCACAAAACAACAGTAAATTTGAATGGGGGATTTTGTGTCCTGATATGTAAGTACATTTAGACCTTATGGCCAAGGTTTCCTCCCTAAAAGAGATGTAAGACTTTATGGGAGTAATTCCATTATGTGAGAATTTCATCTTTGAATAAATTTTAGAAGTCTTAACTTTACAAGCTGGGAGATACAGAAGATCAAAGATTGTGAAGCACTCCCTTAATTAAATAAAATAAAAGTTGCTGCAACACTGCAAAAATGTTTTTTAGCATACAACATAGAAATTATACACTTGCATGTAGCTGTTGTAATACAATTTTTTGCTCTTTGGAGACTGACTGGAACGTTCAGGGTCCTGTCATTTCAGAATTTCCCTATCTAACACAAAAAGCCATTGTCTCCTCCTGGTTTGTAGGTGGACAAACGGTGAGTGGGTCCCAGGGTGATGGGGAAAAAAAGAGAATCTAGAAAAAGCAGTTGTACATGTTTCTCTTCTTCCCCCTCCCCTGCCCCAAAGCTGCGCAATTTCGTTTTGAGATGCAGCCCAGGTCTAAGACATTCTTCTGTGATATGATCACTGTATCTGCACTGTATCTCCTTATTTAACACAACTTATTTTTCTGTTACCTTGGACATTTTTAAGCTTTTAGATAAACTTAGGCAAAGGATTCTATATCAGAACACAGTTTTGTGAAATGACAAGGAGAAAGTGTAGCATTAAGCTTTAGGTTTTGTTTCTTGACTCTTAGAGTGAAATTATGCTGTCCCTGGTTGTACGATAAGCCCTGATACCATATGCAGAAGAAAAGTGCAAATTTGCCATTAGGAAATACTGGTTGTCAAAAGGCAACTCTGGTCTATACACAGAAAGCAAATGATAATATCTTGAGAAGTGTGCATAAAAAATACCATGGCGAGGATTTAACTGACATCTCTCTTACACTGAAGGAGTTGAACTGACTTCCGCTGCGTGCATGCATTTGGATGCAATGGGCAGGATGTGACCCTGCTCTGAGACTGAGCTTTCAAAGTTAGTTTATGCAGGCACAGTACCATGCTGCCAAGGATAGTCCAACACTTTTCCCCCACGTCTCGGCACTCAGCAGCTTCCCTTGCATCAGTTCCAGTGGTGATGAGGCTGTAGGCAAGTTTTAATAGTTCCTTGAATTGGTAATTCATTAATAAGCAATCAGTTTTCTTTTTCACAATGAGCTTTCTGGCTCCCTCGTCTAATGCCCTCAACTGCTACATAGCAATTAGAAAAGTGACAGTGAAGGGGAAGTCGCTGCCCTTTCTGCAGTCTTGAAGATACAAGTTATTTTTGTTATCGTTATTGGAGGAAGTTGGGGAAATTAAGTTTGCTGAGTAGAGAGGGAGCTTATCCTTGAGGAGCTGAGGGGAATTTGTTCTCTCTTTATAATTCCTGCATTATAAAAAGGATTTTCAAACTTGCTCTGAAAATTGCTTTGGAAGTTCCAGCTGAAAAGTTGAAGATTTGAGTATGAGAATAATAGTTCCACGTGAAGATTGTTGTTGAAGTGGTGCCGTGTTAATATTAAGTACCAACAGGATACACTTGTTCCTGAGCCTAATGAATATGTAAATGAAAAGAAATCCTTACATTAATACATAATGCACAAAAATTCTCACTATCTGGGAAGCTGGTACCTGGTACTGCTAACAGGGGAGAAGTGTGCTTTTACAAAAATACGAACCCAAATTATATTTTAGCTGTCTCCAACTCCAAGTGTTACAAGCCTTAGTATGAAAAAGACCTAAAAAGCAGTGACAGAACAGATGGTACCCCATGTGGCTTTTGACCTGTTATGTAAAACTTCCTTTTTTTCTTCCACCCCCCTTCCCATGTTACTGGGAAGACATAATGTGTGTTGTATGTGTTGAAAGCTATATATAAAAGTGTATTTTGTTACTGCAAATATTTTGATTCCTGTAAATCTTCATTGCCGAAAGTTCTGAGGGATAACTTTGCCAGTAATCAATTGTATTTTATCGGTAAGAATAAAAATCTCTCCCTTGGCATCCTATTCCTGTTTTTAAATTGGTAGGTAATCAGCAGTTAGGGGGAAGATGTGGAAATGATGTTTCAAGTATGGCAATAAAGATAAGCTGTAACATTTTATGCTCTTGATCTATGAATGAAAATACAATTTTCCTTTCTCCTAGTTCCAGGGAATGATGAAACCATCCTGAAATATTTTAAAATGTTTAATTACAGAGAGCCTTACAAAAACATCACTCTTGGTATATTAATGCACAGGTGCTCCTAGTAAAAATGTCTGCCCTGTCAGTGTGTATGAAGCCTGATACACATGGAAACTAGTGGCTGTTCATGCAAAGTATCTGTGGATGATGATGATGTGTCTTGAATAGACTTTACTTACCCAAGACCCCTGCGAACTGACTGTCATTCCAGGAGTGTTCCTCGCTGTTGGCCGCAACTTTTGGCACCATCTTTTGAAGGTCCATACAGGCGGGCCTTTGCGTTAGCCGCTTTTATAGAAGTTGATGAAAGGCAGTAACATTCATTTTTAATCTTGCTGCTGTACACATTGCTATATCCAGAGGTAAATATCTGAGTCTTAGAAATAAGCTGAATTGTGCATAATCCTTTAAAAAAAATTGCATTGACCATGTGTTTCTTACAGAGGGTTGTTCTGTAGTTGACGCAGTAGGTTGGGGAAAACTCAGTGGGGCTGAATAATTGTAATTCCCTACTCTTATTGTATATTTTCAATGTGACCTAGAGGAAGCTTTCCCGTGTATGAAAACTCATAAAACAAAGATCATGATTCCTCCTTACTTCAGAATATTATTGGAACACACTCTTGAAAAATTGTGTCACCTGGGAGATGAGAGTAATGAATACCATCTAAGATAGGTGCTGTTCTTTTAGCCTTAATAAACTACGATAGTCATTCCATGGCCAGGGAATTTTTTGCATTGAATGGGACCCATATCTTTTTAATTAATAATTGAAGAATTTATTATTTTCTTTACTGGTTTTTACAGCTTTTAGTGATGCTACAGGAATATCTAACATGGGAAAAAAATGTTACAGCTCCTTGCTTACTTCTGTCTTGATTTTTCAAATGAGAACAAGACATTTCAATGAGAGAAAAGATGCAAAAATAAGCTGATCTCTGCAGAATGCTCCAATTATTTTATTTTGCGCATCTGTAAAATCTGTATAAAATAGATAACTAGCTGTCTGATCAGGATGTTCTTTGTGCTTCTGCTACAGATTCTGGATTTTGGATTGGCGAGGCATACAGACAGTGAGATGACTGGTTACGTGGTTACAAGGTGGTACAGAGCCCCAGAGGTCATACTTAACTGGATGCATTATACGCAAACAGGTCAGCATCTCTTCAGAAAGTCTTAACAGAGCTGAAGCATTCACTGAATCAGGCAATATATAAGCAAGTCTTTGTTTCTGAAATGAATGAGAAATCGGAGGTGGAAATGACAATATAATTATGCAAAAATTCCTTGTAGATAAATTGCAGGTAATTGTTTGGTGGTTGTGAGTTTGGGGGCTTTTTTTGTGTATTTTTTGAGAGAACAGAAGGTGCCAATGTGGTTGGAAAAAAGTGATATAAATGTATACAGATGTGACAGTCTGGTCAACATTCTTGTGTTCTGCACTGACTGTCATCTTCCTGCAAAGATGGGCTGATTGTAACTCAAACAGACAGGGGAGAATGGCAGAAGGAGGGAATTCAAGTAATGCAAGGATAACTATGGAAGTTTTTGAAAGCATTGAAAATTTACACCCCACATGCATCTGCCTGTTACTGAGAAACTGACTCTGCATATTATCAGATTATCTCCAGTTTGCTAATTAGAAAGGCTGGTAGTTTTACCAATGCTGTTCATCACACTCGGCAAGGTACTCATTTATTTTGTAACAGGCTATAAAGGTAAGTTTTACACTTCTTTAAAACATGTTTTAAATTAAACTTTATGTACTTTTACATGGACAAGTATTCAGCAATTTAATGTGACTATTGGTCTTTTTTTCAGTTGACATCTGGTCTGTGGGCTGTATAATGGCTGAGATGATAACGGGCAGGCCTCTGTTCAAAGGAAATGATCGTATCCTTCAGTGAATTTATGACACTAATTAACAAAATGATGAGAGGTTCTTATGTGATACAGTAGGTCTGTTCAAAAACTGATGAGCATAAATTGAAATTAGTAGTAAAATGGCTTGCACCTTTCTTATTAATTGGTTATTTAATATCTGTACCACTTTTGCACATCTGCAAATTAAAACTTGTATTTCTGATCTTTTTCAATAGAGAAAGAGAGGCAATCTTTGAATCACATCTCAAATCATCAGGTGAAAGGTTCTGTGATGATAGGAAAGGCTTATTTTGATTATTTATTATTTTTTTTTTTTTTTTTTTTTAGTAATAGATTCCACAACTCCAGAACACACACACAGAGGATTCTGCTGTAGTGTACGGACTTATGTGCACATGCTAGTCTATTTCATGCTTTTTGAGACTTTTACCAAAAAATGTTATGTAGGTAACATCTAGTAAAATGTTTTAGATTTACAGAAAACATCTAGTCCTATCATTTCATTGCTAAGAAATTAAGAAAATAGTTAAGATTAAGCCATAATTCAACCTCAAATGATACTTCATTGGTAGTAGTAGTTGTGATAGTTAATAGAGGACAGTGTTAATAGAAGACAACAAGAATTTTTTTACTTTTTTTTTTTGTTTTTTTTCCCAGCTTTGTATGTTTGACAGCTCAGCCTAATCATTTTGCACTGCTTTTCCCCTTGTGGAGTTCCAGTCAATACAATGCTTATCTGCAAATACTTGTTTACAGAATGACAGAATCACTATTGTTTCATTTTAGTTACATTTGTATTTAAGTACTTACATGTAAGATTAGGACTTCATTGCATGGATCATATTATTCTCATTTTGTGAGGAAAAACATGAAAAAGAAAGATTGCATTCACCAGAAAAGTGACGGGGACTATGGAAGACTAGAATACATCAAATTATTTCAGCTGTACAGATTTTAAGTACGCATTAGTTCTTAACAAGAAAATATTAAAATGCCTGCCAAAGAACAGCTGTTGACTAACATAGCATTTCTCAACTAATGCTAACCTTGAGCATTCTGGTACATAAATAAGGAAATGAATGAGTCATAATTTTCCAGTTGTACTGTAAATATAAGAGTGGAAAAGCTAGTATTTTAGTCATACTGGGTTTTGGAGATTTCAGAACTATTGGCTGAAGTTCTATGTCCTGTTTTACAATGGAAATTACCGCAGCATAATAGGCCTTGCTGGCCTTTGAGTACATAAAACAGTATTACCTATTGTCAGGGAAATGCAGCCATGGGTTCAGCTGTGGGTACGTGAATAAGAAAACAGCTAACTTAAGGGATTTTTCTTTTAGTAATATGAATAGGTTATCCTGCAAACTTGGTATGGGGTTTTATTTATTTATTTATTTCATCAGCATTACCCACCATTGCCTTTTTCTGCAGAGGTCGATAGAATCCTTGTGTGCCAAGTGCTGATCTAGCTTCTAGCTTCTCATCTGTTGCTCTTACCAGAGCAGCAAACAAGTCATAAAGCTGTTCTCTGCAGCAGTAGCCGCTTGTGAGTATGGTGTTTCTTCTTTGAAACAGCTAATATTGTTGATGATTAATCTGTGCTGGTTTAGGACACAGAAGACTAGGGATTGTTCTGATGTCTCCAACATCTCGGCATCTGGAATTGAGCTAAGCATGTGGGAAATGAGGAGGAGAGGGATTTCTTTTTTTCCTTGAAGTTTCTCAGTATGGAGAAGAACTAACACAGACTGGTTTCCTCTGATTTTTGTTCTGTTTATCGTACCACCTGATGTTCCCTGTGACTTTTCCTGCCTCTATGTCACCTAGGTATTGGATAGACCAGGGCAATGCATGCAATGCATGTGTTGATTTTTCAGATACTCCAATACTTTTGGACTGATTTCAACCAAAAATACAGGGGAGGCCTGATGATAGTAGAGGAGTTCGCAGATGGTTGAGTTATGTGTTCCCAAGTTACAGGGTATTTTATTTCAGGTGCTTTCAGTGTCTTTGCCTTTTGCAAGAAAAATTGAGAACTTTCATCTCATCTTTTATAAATCTTCTGTTCAGTCCTTGCATTATGATTTTTGCTTTACTCTCCAATAGCGAAGAAACTCACAATTTTTGCAAGGTGTTTAGTTTTATGGTGAAAAACTTTGTTCCTTATTTCTGGTATTCAGACCTGGACCAACTCACAGAAATAATGAAAATAACAGGTACACCAACTCAGGATTTTGTTCAAAAACTGCAGAGTCAAGATGTGAGTATTCTGCTTTGTCAGTTGGTTTTACATGTCTTAATTTGACTTAAGCCATGCTCAGTTCTTAGACTGGCTGAGATAACATGTATTGACTACGGAAATGACCCCTGACAGTACATCTCTGCTTTGAAGTGCTTTGCACAGCCAGAATAGCTACTGGAGATTAAGGGGGCACAGAAAATGATCAGGACACTTGAAAAATCTAGATATTTAAATACTTCAAAGTTTCCAGTGCGTACCATATAAATAGTTGAGCTGATGCATTGCTACCTTTATCGTAAATGTACTGAAAACACGAACCTATTCAGAAAACCCAGTTTTTCTGCAGATGTCTCTGACCTTGTCTTTCCTATTCTTGTGTGGATGGCCTTCTAGAATCCTTGAGCCCCTACTACAAAAAACCTAAAATTAATCATTAGACTAACTATACTATTTAAATACTAATGAATTACTGTATAAAGTTCACTTCTAGAGATTCCTGTAAACTCACAACATTCTTTCAAATTATGCATACATATTTATTCTAATTAATATATTAAATATTTACCATTAATAATTAAAGCTTTACATTATAATTTCTTAATCACAGTTTTAAACCTTGATTTTAAAAAAAAAAAGCTCCTTTCAACAAGGTGAATACAATGAGGGTTTATGACCCAAAACCAATTCATTTGTACAATGTGCTATCAAAGCATTGTTGAGTTACCCCTGAAGCATATAGTTAATGTCATATCACAAAGGCAGCAAAGGTCTAATTTAATATTCATGTTTCTTTTAAGGCAAAAAACTATATCAAAAGTCTCCCAAAAGTCCAGAAAAAAGATTTTGCATCCATCTTGAAGTATGCGAATCCTTTGGGTAAGACAATTTGTGTGGTTGTGTACAATTTGTCTTGTTCTTGTGTTTGCATTGGAAGCAGCAGCAGTCTCAGTCATGTGATAGGTTATGTGATGGTTCTTGTGCTTTTCTGTCTCTTGCTTTCCAAAATTCATAACTTTGATTTTAGTGGCTGAACTTTGCCAAGTTTAGACCCTGCCAGGAATCAGATGTTTCTTAGAAGATTCAAAAAAGAAGTATTTTGTGTTTTAGGCTCCAATCCAGCATCTGCTTAATGGTTTTACTGGAGCAGCTTTCTCATGAGCCCTGGGAAATTAAATATATGGAATAAATTTTTCTGTGTATTGTATTTGAAATGTAATTCTGAAAGCTCAATCTGGTCTACAGTAGAAATGCAAGCAAATAGAAAGCTGACATTTTAGTCGTGGAATGAATACATCCTGAGAAACATCTGTGCATTCCTGAGAAGCACTGGCTTGGATTTGATATAAACAGCCAGAAGAGCATACCAAGTGTGCATAACCGTGACATGACTCAAGGCAGCTAGAGCTCTGAGGTGGCTCTGCCCAAACCTTATCCATTCCCCAGTGACCTGAACACTCACAAAGACAGTTTTATTAGAATATCAGTTAGGATAATTGCATCTTCTCAATTTAAGAAGTTAAAATTATATGTTCAGATACAGTAGAAACAAACATGATTAATAAGCAGCTCTTACCCTGACTTAGCTCACAGACCTTCTCAGCTATGGCAAACTCTACACATTTCCATTTAGTTTTTAGGATGTTTCTTCCTGTCGTTTTTGTGCCCATCTGGCTGTTCCTTACATAGAGAACAACTAACTGCTCATGATCTGGGCGAGAAGGCTGGAGAGAATCACGATGTGGCAAGCAGGAGTTGCAGCATCCTGTCCCACACTGCTGCCTCTTCTTTCGGCTGCTCCACCCAACCCAGGAACGTTCTTTCAGGATAGAAAAACAGAGAATAAATAAACCATTCATCATATCTGTTCACACTAGCCCATTTTGACAGTCTACCAGTAAACCTGATCCAAAATCCACTGGAGAGGAACATACAAGATTTTCGTGAATTGTTTTGGCTGATAAAGTCAGCGCTGAGATTCTAAGCATGGACAACTGACTTGTGTTTGTGAACTTCAGAGTGTACTTGGGCTTGGATTGGGTCACACAGCAATTCTTATTAGCTCTACACCCACCTGTTCATTCTGCTACTGTCAGGTCGTGATGTACCTTAGAACTGCAACACAGTGGTGGCAGTGATGAAAGACACCTGGGAAAGCCCCAGGCACGGTGGTCCTGGAGCGGAGAAGTCATTAGCTGAGATGATGTGGCTGTATTGCATACAGAACCAAGGGAGCATTTCTGCGTTGCATCAGGCTTTGTACAAATCCCAGCTTACTCGCAGCACTATTTCGTCATGCAGATGGGCCCCACTGGCTATAGAATGAACACCCAATGATTTGGCTTTATAACTGTGTGTTTATTTGAAATACCTCCAGGGCAATGTTACCGTGTACAAGCTGGAATCAGTGGCGTGATTTGAATGCACTGTTTGTTTTCTGTTCAATAGCTGTAAACCTTTTGGAGAAGATGCTGGTGCTGGATGCGGAGAAGCGAGTCACAGCAGCTGAGGCTTTGATGCATCCTTACTTTGAACCAATTCACGATCCTGAGGAAGAAACTGAAGCTGAGAAATATGACGACACATTTGATAACATGGATCTTCCACTAGATGAGTGGAAGCGTGAGTTTAGTTTTGTGATGTTTTAGAAAAATGACCAGATAGAAAGGCCATCCAGAAATAGGAATGTTCCCCTTTACAAATTACTTCCTCTGCTTTTGATGGAACAGAGTAAGTAGACAGCATTAAGATAGAGAAACACTATTAATAAGCCAGTGTTCCTCTTATCAAGTCCTCCTGGAACAATCCCCAAAAGTTTCTTCTCTGCATCCTAACAGAAGCTCTTCTCCTCCTCCTCGTCCTCTTCCTTCTCCTTCTTCATGTGTCTGTCCTCCCATCTTCTGCAATGTAGGAAAGAAACCATTTCTGTAACATGTTCCTTCTAGTGGACAGGACAGGCAAAGAGATTCCTCAACTGTTGGCTCTATAGGACTGCAACAGTTGCTGGCCTTAATTTTAAGTTAGGTTCTCTCAGGGAGAGAAAACATATCTATCTCAGCAGAGATGTAAGTCTGAGTCTATTTTTCATCTAATGTCAGAGGTTTGTATTTTGGCTTTGAAGTGAGGACTTGACTTTCAAAGCTGATGTGCTCAGTAGCTCTTTCTGAGCATATTGCTCCATAAACTGTAAAGTCAATGCACACATCCTTTTGAAAGCACCTGTAACATTTCAGCATTGGGCTACTTCTTCAGATCTGAAATAGTGAAAAAACAATCCTCAATTCCCTTACTTTTTGTACGCTTTCTCTCTTTTTGCCTGAAGCGGTCTCTCTCTTCCTGACCTAGAGCCTAACCATGCTGGGGGTTGCACCTTGCTTGTGTCTGTGCACCTCCTTTTCTGATTAGACCAGCAACACTATGTTTATTCTGTTGTTTTCCAGGCATTACATATAAAGAGATACTGAACTTCAAGCCAACACAGACATTGGAGTCAAAGGAGACAGCGGTGTAATTGTATGACTCGGTCTTTTCAGAACTGAGAAGAAAGCAGGAAAGTTGTAAATGTTTGTGATATTTCAGGTGTATAAAACTTTTTATAAATAAACTGGATGTAATCTGTTTCATCTGCACTGTGAGAAAGAGCAATGTCTTTTACTCTGCATGTAGAAGTTGGTGCCTTTGGAAGTAGCATTTCAAAACTGTCCAGAAACTTACTCTTGCCTACAACTTCTTCCTTCTGCACAAAAGGATTAAGACTGTGATAACCTGGTGCCATCCTCAAAAGAGCAGGTAGGACGAATTCTTCAAATCAGAGATCAGAAGAGTACGAGTTACTGCCCTAAGCAAGCTGAGACACAGAGCATGTCAGAGTTGTGCCATGACTGCTCTCCAAGGCCATTGAACTGTCTTGAATGCAAGAAGTATTTGTGTGACTTCCTCTGGAATATTTCACCTCGGTAAGATGCCTGGGGAGGCTAATCAGCTTCTGCTACCTCAGCTAGTGCAGCGGGTAGCAGAGACACAGCCCAAATGAATGCCTATGTCGCCTGTCCTGTGTGAGTGGAGGAGAACCTGAGCTCCAGCCGTTTCTGACAGATCTGGGTAAGAGGCAAGAAGCAGAGAAGTGTCAGTGTCCTAGATTTTTTCAAAGGAACCAGCGTAGCAGGACAAGATTTGACAAATGCACTAGATGAACAGTCGCTAGATAAACAATCACTGTCAAGGGGTGGGTACAACATTTTCCTCCGGATACAGTGCAGTCTCTTTGAGTAACAGACGAGGGATCAAGGATTTCTAGGGAGAAATTCTTAAGACTTCCTAAAATTTTGTAATCTCCCTAGCATCTTAGTATCAAAATGATCACTGAAAAAGTGCATCATTTCAGAGGGACGTACTGGTTACAGAATCAGCGGTGCTGATTTTAGAACTAAAGCTGCACACAGGTCACAGGATAGAAAATAAAATGAGGATAAAAATGCTGTGCTGCAGCTGTTCGTTGGGAATACCTGCAGCAAGCTGTTTTGTTGACAGTGTATAGAGGTGTCACCAGGTGCAGAATAACAACCATTCCTTTTTTTAGCCTTTTGAACTCATCTTACTTGGGGGGAAAGCCCTTGGACCTTCTGTTGGGAGCTGCCTTACCAGAGGGACTCAGCTTTCCGATGGAATATTGGTTGGACACTTCATGAGTTCCCCTTACTGTCTGAGTTCATTTCTTGTATTTTCCTAGGTGCTTAGTTTGTAATAATCTGTCAGAGGTAGGAAAAGGAAATTGGCAAACTTTTGGTGAAGAATTTCTGTGTGAGATTACTTGCCCTTGTTAAAGGTATCTCTTTACAGTTGACTATTTGAATGTGGATTATTCCCACTGCAATACGCTGCTTTGTGTTGCTACTAAGTGAAACAGTTGTGAAGAAAGACATTTGATCTTAGCAGGTAATAACTGAAAAAGAAGTAAGAAATTACTTGGTTGGTTTTGCTTTAATAACCAATTTAAACCAGAATTTTAATCAAGGCACAGTTCTGTTTCTTTCAATGAATGTTTAAGTTAAACACCTGTAAATATTAGCATTTGTTTAAAAATTGTCATAAGCATTGATTAGCTGATATAGGCACCTAGAGAGACTAAATGGTAAAAGAAACCTTAAATTATTGATGTATTTGACAAGTCATTAAAAACTATAGTTTCAGGAATGCATGCAAAAAAAAGCAAAGAATGTAATTTGAAACAAAACATTTTTCCATGCTACAGGTCACTGAGGAAGGCACACTTAAGAGTCATACCCCATTTTGCACTATTGACTTTCTGCTTAGACTACACTTTTATGTTAAATAGGAACTGGAACTTTATTTTTTACTGAATAGATCTTTTCTCTTTTAGGACCGTGCCCTGTGGTCCTCTTAAAAGTCATGGGAGAAAAGTGCCTAGTGGAATTGGTGGGTTTGATAGAGTCAGTCAAGGGCAATGAAATAATGTCACAAATTTCTTTGTATTTTAAATGGAAATTCAACATCCTAAATTCTAGCAAATGTCTAAAGTCTTCGATAATGCAAATGGCTCAAATGTTAGACTTCAAGGGAGCATGTTTTTTCATTGAATAACTGGTTTGCATTTTCTTTATAAATTCCAACACTTCAATGGGCATTTTCACTTCCCCCCCACTTTAGCTTTAGTGAAGTCAAGCCCTAAAAACCTCCATTGGCTGAGGTGAACATTTCCCTCTCTTAATCTTGATATAGTATTGGAGAAGTAGCTAGCCCACATGAGAAAGACATAAGAAGAAAATGTTAGTTTTTTCTAAATATTGGGGAATACAGAACTCAATAACTGAAGAGAAGACCTTGATGTATGTGCCAGCAAAGACCGAAGTACTGCTGTGCTGTCTAGTCAGCAAACAGTCTGTAAGGTAAAATAACAAATGTGGAAAGTTTGTCACATCTTGGCAAGATGTTTCTGCTAAGAGATTGAAATCTGCAGAAATGGCTCCAAACAGCAATAGAGATTATTAGTATAAATAGCTCATTAAAAGAAATGCAAGGTGAAAGCGAAATATTTTGCATGGGAGGCAGCTGCTGCTTCAAAGGGAGAGACAACATTTGCTAAGTTTTTATTTGCTATTTCTACTGGTGCTAAGCAACTCAGGAATAAGAACCTGGTTTCTGTTTGTCTTAAAGAGAAATGTAAATACATTCTGCATGTCCTTGTATTGTGAAAAATAAAGGTTGGGGGTTTGGTTTTTGCACAATAATAGTCTTATTTTCCCCATATGTATTCCCAAATGTATAATCACTCCTGAAAACTGTATTTTTGGTATTAGGCAACTGTATGAAACCTAATATTGTAGGTACATTGCATGTAATATGAGCTGCTGATGTAGTTTATTTTGGAAGTCAGTCAGGCCACAGATCCTAACCTTTCTCCCCTTTTCCAAACTTTGTCAGCCACAGAGCTGATCTGATTATTCTACTGCCACGTAATTATTTCTTACAGCATCTTGGGATTTTAGGAGACATCTCTGCTTTGTTCTGAAGGACAGGATTTCATTCCGTAAATGCAGTTGCATTCCTCAGCCTGATTTTTAAAGCCAAAGTCAGATTGACGGTCATCAAGCATATACCTCTTTGAGTTGGACAGGGAAGTTTGAGTTAACAGAGTTCTAGCAGGATATATGGGACCTTTGCCCTGAAAACCCACGTACCCCCTGACTGGTTTAGAGCAAGATTGTCCCCTTAAGTACTAGTCTTCAGCACATTGATGACTCATCGTTCATGTTGAATTTTGATAATGTGTTGTTGTGGGCCAGATGTGGCTCACAATTGCACTTCTTGATTATTTTTGGGGTTTTTTACAGGGTAACACTGAGGTGAGGGCTAATATGTGTCCTGCAAAATGTGTTCAGAAGATCCACTTCGTTCTTGATTCGGAACTACCAGGCATATGAACTGTGTGGGATTCTTTGAGCTTCCTACTTTCTGATCTGCTGTTAAATATCAGATGCTTCTGGTCTGCTTCAGCTAAGGTTGTCAGAGAATGAAGCATCTGTTAGATGCTACCATTCACTGGATCTTGGTATGAAATACTCCTGTAGGGCTTTAGATTGTCCCTGCAGGTACCAGAGAAAGAACAGGGCTCATAACACCTCCTGTCTCTGCTGATTAATTCTCCATCTCCTGAATATACTCTAGGGCAACTGGTTGTGAAAGTCAAATAATACCAGAAGCAGCCTTATGGACTACAGCACTTAAAATCTCCTCCTAAGTATTTTTAAGAATTCAGTAGCATGAGTTGGAGAAAAATCAAGGGAGGAGGACTTCCATCATACAGACAGTCTTTGAAACTTCATGGACTACCAGTTAATGAGCAGCTCTTGTGCACAGATTTTTTGCAGCTCTCTGGGATAGTAACTGCATTGCCACCTAGCAACCACATGCAGCTGTCGGGCACGGGAACGATGCATGCCTGTTAGCTACTAGGAACAGCATCCTTCTGCAAGGAGGTAAGTGGGGACAAGGAAAGTAATTTAAGGATTCATTATTTTTGTCTGCTGCTATCCTGCTCTGCAAACAGAGCTCCTTTATGCTTAACCTCATTACATTCCCCTGCTGGGGTTTTCTAGTTCACTCTAAGGTCTGCTTCATTAGTAAGTGACGAGGTGCCTTTCCCAGCTAAGTTTGAGTGATCCAGGCATGCAACTCTTACGCCTTTCATTGAAGTATTTTGAATGTGCTGTTATCTTTGAGAGGCATAATGAGGCAACCGGTGAAGCAAGCAAATGAAATGTAGTGACAGAAATTGCTCAGGTTCCGTTTGAGAATGCTCTCAGTTTTGCCATGCAGTGTCCTGGGGGCACGTGCTCCTCGCAGGGAGCAGGAAATGTCTATTGCTGTGTTTGCATGGTGCCTGCAGCAACGAGGCTGCCATCTGAGTGACACTCGTCATACCAACACAACCAAAGACTGTCGCCTAATCCAATTCAGTCTGATACTAAGGGGAAATTCATTATTATTATTATAACAGTAATATTACCACAGGTTATAACAGTAAAATTATACTGCTCAGAAAACCACGAGCATTTAGTCCATTGGGGGACTGGGCGAGGGCAGCTTTTTTTCAGGAATGTTAAAAGCCCCATTTGCACACGATAGAGCTCCTGTGGCCAAGTAGTACCACTTTGGCAGGTGTCCAACCATTTTGCTGTTCCTAGGAAACTCCTTATATTTTTGCGTTTGAGTCAAGTTTGAACTTCCTTTTGCATGAAAACGGTAGTGTGCTACTGTAAGGGGAGAAAATATGGCTGAGAAGTGCAATCAGAAAAACGTTAACTAAAGTTTTCTCTAAAGCAAAGCTCTCTCTCAAGATCTAGGATACATTATAAAAAGGTCAGTTACAAGGAATCAAAGTTGCTACTTGGGAAGAATCCTGAACCATGGCTGGAGTAACCAAGTATTTTTGGTCAGAGTTTGAACTCTTAAAAGAATCCCAAGAAGACTTTTTATTTAATGCAGAAAATTAATATAGTATAAACTTTGAATAAAGAGGAAGCATGACTGATGCACACAAAATGTCTGCAAGTCCTGAAGCAGGGCACCTTTTTAAGAACAGGTTTGCATATTGATGAGGGAAGCACAACACTGCAGGGAACTCCCCAGAAAGCATCCTTCAGAAACATAGGTTCATCTAGAAACATGTATGTTGTTCCATCTTGCTGGAACAAGATGATCAAATTAGCCAAATGTTTGATTCCATTTAAATGATTACATTAAATGTAAGGCATGTCCAGTGAGTGTGTTAGCTAGGGTTCTTAAGTCGGGATTTCCAGGCAAAAATGTAGCTACAGGGAGATTCACCTCAGGGGTTCATCATAGTCCCAACAGTCTTAATCTGTCCATATCGTTACTACCGTCAATACAGTTTACCTAGGTGATTGTGAGTTCTTGCCACATCCACCAAAGCTGCCTTTGACTATTCCTTGTGTTTTGGTTGGTTGGCTGGAGACCTTGGCACCTACTGCAAGGGGGGAGTGCTCTGGGCTTGCATGTGCAAGCCAGTGGGAGCTGTGCATTGGACACGTGGGCTCTGCACTAGCAAATTCACCAGGGCTGGGAGTCTCTCCAGGTGCTGAACTTCAGCTGCCTGCTCTGTTAAGTTGCTAACAGAGTTCTGGCCCGGGGCTGCTGCAGTCTTCCTGCGACTCCCTCGGCACTGCTGAGGAGCAGGCGGTGGCCGGGTGGTGCTCCTAACAGGCAATGGGATGCCATCAGCCAGCTTTGGAGGGTAGGAGGCTTTTGTAGCATGGAGTTGGGTGGTTTCTTGCCAGCTGGACTTCTTAGAATCCAGCAAAGTGCTCCAGGCATGACTAATTTACTAGCACAGACATGGCCATAGAGCCAACAGTGCCTGCAAAATCATGCTCACCCCAAACTGATGGGTGCATATGACTGTAATCTCTTTGTGCTATTGTGCTCTAGCCAAGAAATAACAAAAATGCAGCCTTTGTGAAGGAGTTGCTGAGGAAAGCATGATGGTGAGCTCTGCTGTAAGGTTTGTGAGAGCATCCCTGGGGGCTCCCGGAGGTTTGGCTGCTGGGGCTGGGGGCCAGCTCAGGGCCAGTGCAGCCAAGGGTGGCCCCTTCCCTGTGATGGCCCTGGGGAGAGGCTCCCAGACGTTGTGGGGCCAAACCTTGGCCTGGAGGAGCCACTTCCAGCTGAGGCTTGCCTTGGCCCTGCCTGAGCTGCAGCTCCTTCTGCCATGTGGCCGTGTGCCCGGCCATGGTCCCACCGAGCTGTCCCCACCCATGGGCTGATGTCTCAGTCTGGCCTGTCCCCATCCCCAGGCAGGTGTCCCACACCCGGGGCTGGGGCTGTCCCTGGCTGCTCCCCCACTTCTGCCCTGACCTAGACATGGTGGTTTACATTAATTTAAGGTCAAGTTGAAAATATTTTTTTAGCAGTGCTCCAAAATAAAATGGAAATAATATGTATTTTCCCTGCCATTTGGCAAATCTACCATAAGTTGCTGTGAGTCTCTCATTTGTTACTAACAGGATTTTGACCAAGTAAATGTCATGATATCATTTGCTCTAATAAAGTTTTTTATAAATGATGCATTTGTGGAAAAGGTAATGATGAGATAGGAAGGAAAATAACTGCAAGAGAGCACAGATTTCTTTTAAACAAAGAAAAGCCAATACAGGATGTTTTTTCAAAGGCATTACTAATATCTTAAATAAACAATTGGACTCATCAGAGAGGTAAAACCACAGAAGTGAGAATATCGTGAACGCTGAGATCTAGCCCTGCCTGTCGACAGAGCGGGAGGGCTAAGTCACCAGGGACGCGAACTCCCAGTCCCCTGTCACATGGCTTTAAACATGACTCCCCTTACAGCTTCTAAACACTCTGCTAATGCTTTACATTAAAGTTGCTGAATTATCAGAACAGGTCTGAAACTATGACTGTGTGTAAACAAGTGACTATCTGGAGACTCTAAAACGAGTGGGATTCTCTTCACAAATAGCTCACTATAACTATAATTACTATAGCTACTCAGTATTGCCATTTTAAGTCTCTAAAACAGAACATTAACTACTTTTACTTAGGTTTCTCAATGGATTTTGTAGCCTTTTATGCTTTATGGCTGGATTAGTGGTTTTGATCACATGGATTTAATATGATTAATGTTATGAACTTGCTGCATGTCTTCCAGCTTTTGAATTGCTTTCCATAGTTAGTGTTTGGCACCATTAAAGTACTTTGAGATATAAATTATTTATGTAAAGGGAAAACTCACTTTGCACTGTAACCTCAAATCTTAGCAGTGGGGTAAGCATGACCTCCCGTGAGAAAATGCTCAGGAAAGGCTGAAGAGCTGAGCTGAGCAAGCAGAGAGCATCGCTGTGCCCCAAAGATTGACTTGCCTTTATGCGCCAAATTCATACCAGAGTATGCCTGAGGGCTCCCTTAGGGTTAATAAATTTTTCTCTAATGTGGTGATGTGACATCATCAGCTGGTTCATACATCCTTTGTGATTAATTAGTAGGTTTAAAGAAGACTAAATCTCTTTCTTCTTGTTAGGCCTTAAAAAGCATGGGCATGTCAGTAAGGCTGGTTATGAAGAGCCTGAATCAGAAATGGTCCACTCCTCTTGGAAAGGAGAAAAATTAAAACTCGCAAGTAGGCAGAATTTGAAGCAGTAGTTCCCCTCATTTTTCTGTGTCAGCTTTATCTACTCAAGCAGTGTTCTTACCAAGTAAATCAACAGTCAGTAATCCTCGAAAAAATAAATAACCAAGTGAATGTTCTCATGCACATGGGCACAGACCCAAGCTGGCTTCTCCCACCAGAGTGGAGGGAGGGAATGGTTGTGTAAGGACTCCAGTAAGAACAAGGAAAGAAGCTGTCTGTTCACTTTAAAGCTTGGCATATGTGCCTGCAGCATCCCTTGCTGGAGCCAAGATAATAGGATGAGGATGCTTTACTCAGTCAACCATATGGGAGGGCAAAGTACCTTCCATACTAAATACTTTTTTAATGTCATGTTCCCAAAGCAAATATTTTTATATAATGTCCTGAAAGATAATTCACTGAAAAGAGTGGAGTGGGTGGCCTGTTTATGTTGGCCACGTTTGTCAGTCTTGCGCACGTCAAGGTACGCCATGAGAACTGCACTGACATCAATAGGAGGTATTGTAACACTCAGCATAAGCAAAACAGGCAGAATCTTGGCTTTCAGGATATAATCATGGGTTATGGAAACTGTCATTGACTTTCCTGGGTACAGGATCAGCTTGTCAATAACTCCAGTATTACTGTTCCATTTTCATAGAATATCAGGAAGAAAAATACTACTCAGCATAAGTAAGGATGGCAAAACCTCACCCAATTGTTAAAACAAAAACAAAGAAAAGAAAAAGAAATACAGAGCATTTACCCACGCAACTGAGTGCTGGATGTATTGTTCTAAAAATATTTTTCTCTCTCACCAAACAAAAAAAAGCTCTCTTGCCCTAGTACATTTACCAATAGTAACGCTGTAGTAGACATGTAGATATAACAAGGCAAAGCTTATGGGGAGTGGTGATAGCTTTTATCAGACAGACATTACCAGGGGAAAAAACCTAAAGTAGCTGTCAGTCAAACATGCTCCTTTTAAGGTCTGAAACTAGAGCTGCAATCACAAATCTTTTGTCTCTCAGTGCTCCTGAGTCTAATTTCAAAATACCTTCCCCTCTAAACTATTTGATCCTCTATGGTTTCCATAATGAAAAGAGCCTCCTGTGGATACAGTTATCAGTCTTTGGTCACTGCAACCAGCGTGAAACCCTTAATGCTATTTAGAGAATGAAAATGGTTCCTAAGACAAAAAAAAAATCAGCCTCTCCTGATTGGCCTTAAATTTAATAATTTCTCTGGTTCTCCCTCCCTGACCTTCATAAACTAATCAGGAGTTAACCACAGTTTTAAAGATCATTTAGGTACTGTTTGATTTTGAGCCATTTCTAAATGATTGTTCTATAATTTTTCCATATTTATTCAGCTCTTGCTATTGTGTAGCTATTTAGGATGGATTCATCTCCATTTCATTTCCTAGTAGCACCACTGGAAGAAAAAGATTGCCCTGGGATGAGAGTAGAGGGCTGTGAAAGCCAAATGACATAACATTTCCCAGGCAGGCTACACATGGTCTGCATCCAGATTAGCAAATGGGTGCTGGAGTCATAGACCCCCTAATCCTGGCCTGCAGGCTGAAGGGCTCTGCCCAGGTATTTAAATCCAAATGGGGTTTAATCATTAGGGTGGAGACTTCTTTATCAGTGAACTTCTCTTCGAGATAGGGTAATAGAAACCAAATGTCTTTGATCTCAATGAGGCAACCTGCGACACAAGCCATAGTGAAAGGGAAGGAACCTGCCATCAGCCCTCTGAACTCTGAGGGACTGAAGGCCCAAAGAAAAAAAAACTTATTTTCTTCCCCATCTCTTTTAAAGCATATTGCATCTATGCTTTCTGTTTGAAGATTGATATTTTTTTTTTTAAATTGAATTCTCCCCCTTTGCAGTGGCTTTAAAGCCTGTCATGAATACCAGTGGGGCTGTCCTGCAAAATGGAGGAGCGGGGATGGAGCAGTTGATTTGACTCTCTGGCCTGCTGTGGGAATTGCTACAGCAATCTCAATGCTCTCCATAGGAGCAGTTCCTGAGGTTTTTGCAGATTTTGAGGGCCCAGGATCACAGTGTTACAAGAAGGCACTATGTAACCCCATTAGGCTGTATATAAAAAGCTTTTGTATAAAATGCAAAATCTACTTAATTTTACATAATTGTTCTACTAGATGTTTTCTCAGGTGGACAAGAAGACTTACAGACTATTTACAGGGATATCATCCCTGTATGACAACGTAGAGAAAGTCATAAAGGTTTGATTCAAAAAGAAGTAATGTCTGTTAAGCCACTATCACATTTGATGTCTGGAGCTGCCTGTGATGATCCCACTAATGCCTGGCATGGTGCTGCCAGTTGCCTGCCATAGTGCTGTGGTCCTGCTCTCACTCACCTTCTTCACTCCTCACTCAGAGGTGTGATTTGGCTACTCATTTGCAATCGAAATGGGTTATGCAAAAGGCCAGTGGCTCAGTTAATTGAAAAACATTTTGAGTTCCTTGAGAGTTATATGATAAATACTGAAGAAAATAGATTAGTGACAGCTGTAATAGCAAATGTGTGTTTTGGTGGAGTAAGAAGGTGCATCAAAGGCTCCAAAAGGCTGTCTTTTGTTGTCATCCTTTTCCAGAAGGTGTGTGTAAAGGAATATCTAAAATGTAGAGAGTGAAAATAAGTAGAGAATATTGAGAGCTTCAGCAAGTATCCCTTCCCCTTTGGCCACAGAGCTCAAGTAACAGAAGAGACAAGAACTATTTCCATAGCAGTCAGGTAACAATTATATACCATACACCTATGAATGGGCAGACTCATTTGTGAAGCAGTTACTCTCTTAAGTAATTTGTAATTGCCACAATTAAAAACATATTGTATTTTCTGCGAGTCCCAAACCAGTTTTTGAATATTGACTCTACCAGTACAGACACTTGAGTTCAGGACACAGCTATTTGTTTTAATTAAGCCACCCAAAGTTTAGTATGTACATGTGTACTTGAATGAAAAGGTTTGCAAATCCTTTTAGGAAAAAAAAAATACCTTTCAAAAAATACTCTGACATAGAAACTTAAAGGCTGGGATTTATCCCGAAAATATTTTTTCCTTTTTGAAATTTTAAAATGTAAATCTACACCCTTAAAAACAATATGAGTCATAGCTTGGAGAGAAATTTATAACCAAAAAAAGCTACCGGGATTCCAAAGACCAGAATCTGAAATTCATGCCCAGGGTGTAACTCTGACTATTTCTCAACAAATCTTTGTTTTAATCTCAGTTGACCAAAAAGATGTGCAACAGGAACACTTGTTTTGATTATTTAGATTTAAATACATTTTCAATGTCTGGAAAGAGGTTACATTTTACCATCATTATTCAAGAAAAAAGTCATGCTAATGCCAGAGGGAATTTTGCATAGAGAAGATTTGGCAATATCTAATTCAGATATTTGAAGCACATTTATTTATTTATTTGTGAACCTTACAGACCTTATTTAATTTTGCTTATTCAGCAAAACATTTAGGCAGAAGTTTGGCTTTTAAACAGATGCTTCAGGGCTGCTGATTCCCACGGCGTTAAAGTGAAGCGAGCTTGGCCTGCCATGTACTGTTATAACATCAGATGCTGAGAGCCTTTCCTCTGGGCGGCTGGGATACATAGAAGTTAGATGCAAAATGCCATCAAGCAACTTAAAAGGAATGGGCTCCAGCCGTGCTGGAGTCAGCGGAGCACTCACCCACAGTTTTACTTGCTTAACTGATAGAGCTATCTCCAGTGACAGCCAGAAGCCAGACATAATTTTCAAGACTTAATGTGTTTCCCTCTTATCTTGATGATCACTAGCTGGCTACAAGCCACAGACAAAGAAAGAATCGTGGGGAATAGACAAGACGACCCTGTTTACTTTCTCAATGGACTACAAATAGTTGGTATGTACTTGCTGTTTACTTGTAGCCCAAACAGCTGTTCCCCTGCCTTCCTATGAAACAGTCTTGGGACAACTTTTACTCCCTTTTGTTCACAGAGGTTTGGAAACGATTCGGGGGGCTCTCCATTTAACCTCGCTTTTTATTTCATTTGCAGTTGCTTGTGGCCATGCATAAGAGGGGACTCAGCTACAACAGAAATTTGACAGAGGGAAAACCAGAATCAGCCCAGCTGCCAAAACATTTCAAAAACTGCTTAGGCCTAAAAGAAACAGGAGCTTTTCTGCAGAGCAAGAATTGTGCCTGAAATATGTGATACCTCATTTGTCAAATGGTCCTTCTTCCAGAGTTAAATCAGAGCAAAACTAAATTGAAACCCAGTAAAACTGACTAAAAACTAAAAAGAGAAATAGGCAGTATTAGCTAAACCAGCAAACCAATACTAACGGAAAAAAAAAAAAAAAACAACTCCTAAGAAGTTTAATTTTTTACCTGGGTGAAAACAGAGAATATTGGCTATTACTACTGGCTCTCTGTGGAAGGTGCTCGTCTGGTACATGATCAATGGTATAAAAAACCTACATTCGGACAGACTGTATCTTGCTCGCACCTGAAAGCCATCATTTGGAATTTGCTTATCCCTGGAGCAAAAATAACACTGTTGAGCCTGCTGTGCTGCTTATGACTGAAGAGCAGAATTCCACTTTCTTAATGATAATCATTCCAGCGCTTCTCTCCTCCTTTCAGCCACCTTGAAAGCAAACCACTTCACACAGCATTTAACCAATACGGTGTTCACCGAAAGGCCCTGCCATGCAGCACATGGCATATGGCCTGAATTCAGTTTTGTGAGCTTGCCGCTAGTAAGTCAGCACAGGATTTCAGTTCTTCCCTTGAAATCTTTTTATGCGACTTGTCCTGCTCTGCAGGGACCAAAATATTGCTGGGCAAGAGACCCAAAAGCTGAATGGGTCAATGGATATTGCGATGGCAAAGCTCAGAGTTGTATGCCTGCATTAGCCGCTAGCTGATTGGCAAGTCATCTAATCTCCCTATGCCCTTTATCCATCCCCGATTTACCTGGTCTACTTAGGAAATGCTACTTACCCAGTTTTTGTATAGTAGTCAGCACCCTTGTGCCTTTAGGTGATACTGTTGGAACCTCTGTGTGTCATTTACGTGCCTCCTCCCAGCTCTTGCAGTATCTGAACGCTTCATATCCAAATGGATTTAACTTCCAGCATCCCCCCCCACGCCCCCGCAGTGTTAACCAGGTGAGTCTATGTGTGGAGGAGTACAATGCAGTGGGGTGAAAGCTTCAACAGGAGACTTGTGGCAGAGTCAGAAACTAAGTTTCAGTCACCCAAAGCATCGACTTTCTCTTTCTCTATTGAAACAAACATTCCTCTCAGTTAATCAATTAACAGTAATAAGGCCAGAGCTCAGCATGCCAGGGCAGTGAGCCTTTAACTATTTGCATTACAGATTTATAAGGAAATACAGTATTTCTGTTCTTTAAAAATTAAAGCAATGCTAATGTTGTGATAAATAAATTAACAAGGCTTTTTAAAAACCATCTACAACTCTTCTTTCATTGTTTTACAGATACCATTCGTGCCTAATGCGTTCTTTAATAAAGCAAAGGAAATGTTATGAAATAAATTCTGCCTCACAGAGGAAGGATGTTGGTCCAGCAAAGCTGTCATCAGAGTGATGACCACCTCTCCCTAGCCTCCTTTTGCGACTCCGGGTGCACAGTTAACAGCTTTGATCCTTGTCTGAGAGCCTTGCATCTCTGCAATTAGACTTCAGATAAAAATTTCTCCAGCCGCGTATTGCAACAAATGTTTAGATTAAAACCAAAAATCCCTGCATCTGCTAGTTTGCTCTCAAACCCCTACTTTCTTTGAAGAAAAATTCAGTCCCATTTCCTACTGGGGTCTGATGGGTGGCCCCTGGTTAATCTCTGTCTGTCTCCCTGGCAACAGTCAAAGGAGATGACACAGAGGTGGGCAGGGAGTGAGCCTCCAGCCCCTGTTCCTCTTATCAGTGTCCATCAGCAGGTGACCGTTGCTCATATCCAGGACCAATAAATACAGCCTGTGGCTAAGGGAACAACCACACAGCTTTCTTCAGAAGTTTCAAAGAGCATTAGCTGGACTCCAGACTTCCAGACGGAAGTTTCTCTAAACCCTCAGGCCTCGTATTTTATGCTGCCCACTCGAAATGTGTGCAGACACTGCAATTCTCCTGATAGTTTGCTAAACTAATAATTTTTTTCATTTTAGACAGTCTTTATTCAAGCAACCTCTACAAGCATATATCACTACAATTAGAAATATGGAGGACCCGCCAGCTTTTGTGTAATTTGAATGTTTAGCTGGTGTGGCAACAGTAAATCACAGTTTACTCTGTTCCCAAAAGCAAGCTGTGTGTATATATGCCTGACATTTTTTTCCATGCCATGTCAATGAGCAGCTGAGCGCTTGCAAAAAAAGGAGAATTTATGGCACAGCAACGCAGGTGCTGCAGCTCACACTTCTGCCAGGGAGCCAACATCTGACTGACCTGAAGCACTCTCCAGGCAATGGCAATCTACTTTACATGTTCATTTTTAATAACTGTTCTGCAAGACTCCTGCAAAAAATGATAAATGATAATGAATTGCTGTCAAACCAGATTTCAAGGTAGCATCTGCTTATGAAGAACATCAAAATAATTAAGCCTAAACACAAGCACAACCAAAGTCATTCCCTTGCTTAAAAGTGGCTTGTGAGCATAGAGAAAAGAAGTGTCAAACTGGCAAATTCCTTAGTATGTGATGACACTGAAAATGGCACAGGGTAAGGAGTTTGACCCAGCTAACATCTTGAACCCAGTGACTGTCAGAAGAGAGAGGAATCAGAAGCTCCCATAAATGATGCTGTTTCCTGACAGAAGAAGGCTATCAGAAATGGCTGAATTATAGATAATGCTCGGGCTTCACATCCAGCCTTGAACCCAATGCAGTCATAGATGTCAAGCGAAGGCATTTGAGCACATTTTGTTCTCAGAGCCGGTGACAATCCTTCAGCCCTCAAGTGAGCTCCATCATTCCTGACAAACACATAAAGTCTTGCTATTCCCTGGGTGAATGGCTACTGCACTCAAAACAGCAAGAAAACAAGAAGAAATGGAAGCAGAGCAGATGGCTTGCCATTCTTCTGGCGGCAAAACCATAGAGTTTCCCCCACGCCCTCGAATCCCCTGGGCTCCCTACTGAAGCACTGTGCCAGATGTGGCCGAGCAGTGGACTCCAGATCCTTCCTGACCCGCTGAGGCTTTAACCCTCCCACGTGGTTGCACCCTCAGCCTCCAAAGATGCCACGGTACTCACACAGAGAACCATTATTTTCTTTAGCATTACGAAATGATGACCCACTGAAAGTCAGCTTACCAAAAGCAAAGCATCAGAAGAGAGCTGGCCTCCTTTGAGACATATCTGAGGCTAAAAGAAACTTTAAGGCACAGCTCTGCGGTGGCTCATAAATGACCTACCCCCTGCGAAGCCCCGGTAGGAAACAGTGACACAGAGATACACAATTATTTATTTCAAGACAGTTCCTATGGAATCTAAGCTTGTTAGGAGAGGTATTAGCTTTTACTAGAACATCTTTGTCTCACACGCTCTCGTTATGCCTGTCTCTCTTCTGTCCATCAGTGGTGGCCCAGAGGGAGCTCTCAAGCTCAGACCTGCTGTACCACACCCCAGCACGCCTGGTCTCAGGTACAGCCGGGGCTTGGCCCAGCACAGACCTGGCACGGGGCGGTTTGCAAGGCACTCCGTGGTGGGAAGGGGCAGAGCAAGCCCCTTCAGCGGCGCCACAGGGCCATTCGTTCTTGTTCTTGCAGAGCAGCGCCGGCACAGCTAGCAACCCAGTAACCCCTCATTATCTGGAGTAACAGAGTTGACTCAGGTTTTAGGATGAATCAAGTATTTCTGTAGATTGTGAGATGGTCACAGAGAAAAACATATAAAAAATTGAGAGACCAAATATTCTTTCTTAATATATATTTTATATCACTCCAAAATGTGCATGTAATACCATGCCCCACATGCAACAGAAGGGCTTCCTTCACCAGAGATCGTGCCACCTCCTTTCAGATAACAAACAGATCAGAGAAGTACTATGGAAGAATACTTTTGGGGCCAGAGAGGAATTTGATTAGTTTCATAAAATTATGGGGTGACTTGGTAGAGATCAGTGACACGGATGGGTGCAGAAGCCTGCCAGGTAAGAGGGACACTCATATATGGAGTCCAGTTTCACTCCAGTTGCTGAATGCCAAAATGACACTCAGATGAGAGACGTCAGGGTGTCTGCAAGATCTCTGGAGCCTGTGTGAGCTGAGCTCTGCGCACTGGGCAGCTGTGCCTGTGCATAGGAGGTGAGGCTTACAGCTTCGCTCTGAGAGCGTGTGAGAGCCAGGTGATACCAGGGAGCCGTTCAAAGAGGCTGCACGGTTGGCTTCGTTTGTGGGCCTGCCTTCCTCCCTGTGCTGAGCAGCTTCATGCTGTCATTTCGTTGCAAAATGGTACCAAGAGCAGCTATGCGAAAGCATGGCTCCCAGGGATACCTGCATAGATTTAGCAAGAACAGGACTTTTACTGGGTTTTAGTAAGGCTCTTCACCTTCTTACAGAATACATAGAGCACCTGGCAAGGGGATGCTACCATGAGGTGCTTCATCAGGCTTAAATCAGTCTGGTTAGGTATTTGGTTCCTCTGCTTTGAAGTGAGATAGCAGATACAGAGAAACCACATTTATTAGAAAAAACAGAGCTAGGAACCAAACACGAAAAGAGAAAACAACAATTCTTCTAAATATGTCTTTATTTCCTGGAACCTTGCGTGCTGTCATTTTTTTCTGACTTATTTAAACAGATACTGTAATTTTTCCCAGTAGCTCTAAGTAAAGAGGACAACTAAGGAGGAATCAGTGGCAGTTTGTCATTGATTTCAAAGATGCTAGGATTAATAATCTAACATTTAGGTATAAACATGTAAATTATATGTAGCATATTGTCTAAATGTGCCACATCTAGGTATAAGCACAAAAAGCTGCTGTTTCTGAAAAATGTATTTCAATCATCAGTAATACTAGCTGATACACTATTACATACTCATTTTAGCCTAATAATCAAGCCAGATATTTCACAGTAGATCCACCTACGTGTGATTTTATCAAAAAACTTCTGCTAATAAATCATGTAATAAGAAATGGAAATAAAAGTTAAAACCCATAACTAATGGGAAAAATGTTTTCATCAAATAAAAATTTCCACAAAATGCTTTGTTTAGATCTTCAACTCTTTTAACTAATAATCTGACTTTTCTATTCATAATAGGTAAGCTACACATTACCCAGACCCTCTGTCACCTTAACTGATTCCCCAACTTCTCTACAGCAAAGAGCTGTTTATCAGTACTACACTAAGAACAGTAATGAAGCACTCAGTAATTCTGTTAACTTTTTAACTTAAGACGTTTAATACTACTTTTTGTGCTACAAACGGAAGTACACATCTGGTATCATTTGCTTTCATACAGCTTAATGTAACTACAATTTATTAATAAACAGGTGAAACTGCATTATTTGAGCAATTTTAAGTGTAGCCAGGTTAATTCGAAATAATAACAATGTTTGTCCATATGCGTAACTGCCTTTTCACTCTGAATAATACCGATAGCTGCAATAGTCCTACAATATTGAATCCACCACTGAACTTGAATAAATGAAAGCTGCGAGTTCTGTAGCCATCTGATAGGCACATACTTCAATCAGTAAAACAATTCTGTATTTTTGGGTGTCTATTAAAATTAATAGAAGTTGGGACCCTTAGCATGACACGGGACAGGGGTCCAAATTTCCAGACAAAATAGTCAGTTAATAGCAGGAGGCTGTCTCTTTTATAGCTCTTGACCAACTAAAGTACCTCTTCTACATTGTAAAACAGTGGAAGAGACACAAGCAATTAGCACAAGCAAAACATTTTCACTTGATAAGTCAATCTGGGCTGTTTTTTCTGCCCTGTCAGCAGTGTCTGAAAACAAAGGAGACACAGCAGCCGCAGGAGACAGCTTGTCTGCCCAACCTTTTTTCTGGGGGATCTCTTAATTTGTTTTAGAAAGCACATAGCAAACCTTCTAGGTGTCAAAATTTAATATGCCACATAGCACTCTGCAGCAACTGACACCCTGGGACACGTGAAAGACTATACCAAATCAGTGTCTTTAGGGAACATACTTCTATACTTTGTCTCCACCTCCCTGGTTATCACAACAATCCCTTGAATAGGCAATAAGACCTGGTCTTGTCTCAAGTGATTTGATAAGCAGTTGATAACCAATGGTTTATTAAGCTCTTGGGGTATATAAGCCACAAGGTTTTCAGCATGCCCCTGTGCTTGTGGGGTTTGACAGCTCCCTGCTCAGCAGCCCAGGAGTCACTGGAAGATGTTCTTGACTGCAAAAATACTTGTTTTTGCTCTGAGTGGTTTCCTAAGAGTGGCAACAGGCTTTGACATTGGATTATCCACGAAATGTGTAGTGATACCCAAGGAGATGGACATGTGCCACAAGATTGGGTACTCCGAAATGAGGCTTCCCAACCTGATGGGACACACAAGCATGGCAGAGGTTATCCTAAAATCCACCAGCTGGCAGCACCTTGTGCACACAGACTGTCACCCCCACGTGAGGACATTCCTGTGCTCCCTCTTTGCACCCGTCTGTTTAGATACGTAAGTACCACCGCACAGTACAAAACTCCAGCCTTTATTTGGCAGAACAGGGATCAAATGAAATGCATGTTTATCATAGAAGCATACAAAGGTGATCTCCACTTTATCGGAAATCTCTCTGTTAACTTTTTCATACTCATTGGAAAGAAAAATACTGAAAACATGTTCCACTTCAACTTTAGTTTGCTTTGGGGAAGTGAATGCTGTTGTCAAAGAATATCGTGTTGTATTTTGTTACAGTTGAAATTTTATTCTTGTTAATTTAGGGTTGAAGCACCTATTACAAATAGAATCAGGCCCTTGCCGAAGCTTTTCTCAGGTTGTAATAGAAGCATTTTTAAAACTGTGACTTAATCCTGTAAGCACAGCCCAGTCCATATGCAGACCACTTGCAGAGTTTGCACAGCTGCCTCTTCTAGAACTACATTATTGTTGAAGGATGTTAAATATCAGCGAAGACAAGGTACTTTGCACAGAAATCACTTTTGCAGTAGTTTCCGTTATCACTGAGTGAGTTTAACTGATTCAGCCTGGTATTTCCTCTGGCAACAGGTTTATCCATCCTTGTAGGAGTATGTGTGTTGCCGTCCGTGAGAGCTGCGCCCCCGTGCTCGCCTGCCACGGACACCCCTGGCCTGACAGTCTGGACTGTGATCGATTCCCTGCGGATGAGGACATGTGCCTGGCATCTCTTACAAAGGAATACAAATACTTGCACAAAGGTAGCTGGAAGATGGCAGAGGGGAGGGTGGCCATACTCTGTGTTCCTGGGAATCAAGGAGAGACGAGGGACACGTTCCCAGACAGTCTGTGATTTTGTAAACGGATTCATGTCAATCCGTACTGCTTCACCCTGTTTGTCCAGAAGGCAGGGGAAGTGCTAGCGCTTGCAGTGTAAGCTGCAGCAGACCTCGGTGTAAACCAGCATCACTTCAGTAAAATAAAGTGTAGATAATCTACGCGTATATAGAGGACGAAGGCAATTATCACCCTGCACACAGCTATGGGCAGTGTCATACCCATAACAGAACACTATATTTGACTTGTTTTAAGGTCTCTTTATAGACTTATTAATGGCCCTTACCACGGATAAATGGCACAAACCCAGTGCACAATCCCAGTGCAGCTGAACACAGGATCACTGACAGAAGCATCTAACCCCTTCCCCACCCACCTTAGCCATGGTAAGAACAATGCCGTATTTGATCCTAATAATTGAGCTTGTCAGTCTGAACGAGGACTGAATAGGCATGCAAAAAGAAACTCCTTTTCATCCCTAGCCATGTTTTCAGAGAAGTGTGTAGATTTCTACGTTATCAGTGACTAATTGTGTATTTCCTCTGTCATCCCTGTGGTTAAACTGTGGGCTCTCAGCTTTGACAGAAGAAAATTAATACAAAAGATTCTGAAAGATAACAATGAAACTTTGTAATTTATTACCAGTCCTACCAAAGCCTGCCTGCCAGGCCTGCCCAGCAGTGGAGGAATTCTTTACGCACAAAAGAGTTCTCGAAGTTTTCTGTGACAATAACTTTGGTAAGTCCTTGCTAATATGGCTGCTACTAAAGAGACTAACAGCTCCCCTTCTGAAATGCTTTAAAATTAGGATTAAAATAACTGGCAGTTTCTGCTGGGATTTCAAAGTCTTAATCCTAAGAGTTTGGCTGCTGACTTAACTTTAGGTTGTTTATCAGACTATGTTCTTCCTAATCAAAATATAAGGAGGATTTATTTTGCATGAAAGATTTATTAATGATCTATTTTACAACCCAGTAGCTCTTCTGTTCTTGTCTAGTTGGCTACATTGTAGGACAACATGCTTTATGGAAAATATTTCTGGCAAAAGCAGCCAGATAGGCAGGTTTGCCTTTTATTAGTGGTTAAACCCGAAGTAAAGCTTTGGTTGTTTCACCAGTGAACGGCATGTCCTTGTTACTTGTGTGCATGACTTGTTTGTGATACATAGCTTACTGAAAAGGAGACTTAAAATCATATGGGTAAAAGGAATTCTTACCTTGTGCTGTCTTACTGGAGTGACAGGCAATACTTTTGAGTTTGCCCTAGAAACTTCCTGCAAAGTCCTTTGAAGTCAGTGTAAAGACTCTCAGTGACTTCAGCTGGCTTTAGCTCCGGCGGTACAGAGAAATTTCATGCTAAAAAGTGTTGGTGGAGTCAAGTGGGGTAGGTAGATGCCTATAATGAAAAGGGAATATCTAAAAGGGTGGTATCAGCAAGCATTACTAGCTATTTTTTGCTGCGGGGTTCATAACATGGACAAAGTGAGTTTCAGGAGAATTGCTTGGGTGAGCTGGGCAGCCTCGTGTTACGAGAACCACACCAACAGCTTAGAGTATCTAATTATCCACAAAATCTAACATACATGGTGATGGTAAAAATACATTATTTACCTTTGTGAAAAAAATCTCTATTATTCCATGAAAAAATTCTCTACCACATAACCTTTATTTTTTAAAAAAATATTTAAAAACGTATACTGCTGCTGGAGAAGGCCTTGCTGTACTCTACCAGCATAAATTATGATAGTATTTTTAAGGAATCGTCTTGCTTTCATTGGCAGTGTTTCTTTCTGCATTTGAATAGAGTGACTTACATGTTTCCTTTTTTTTCCTTAGCAGTGAAAGTAAAGCTGTCCAAAAAGAGAACAGTATTTGGTGACCAAGAGTATAACATTGAATGCCAAGTGGAATTCATTACCCAGGACTCACTCTTGCCTTATGAAACTCAGAGTATGATACAACAGTGGTTGCTTATCAATGAAAACTGTACACAGAGGATGACTCCGACCCATCGTCCCATGGTGTATCTCCTTGTGGGGAATATTGAAGAGGGCATCATTTTAGTAAATCAGGTTTATCGTTGGCAGAGGAGGGACTCCCAGCTGACTTTGGCCACTCAGAAGTGGAGATACCATAAATGCTTGTAAATAGTTATCGTATTATTTGTAAACAGATGATTATACTTCTCATGCCAAACCTACCTTGTAAATAGGAATGTACTATAAGTGGAATGTAAAGTCTTAATTTCCTTTTAAACTGTATTATGAGCTGAACTTAAACCCCAGTGTTATCAGGCCTCCTTTCTGTAGTGTTCCAGCTATTCACATCGAGTTTGAACTTGGCCAAGCATGTATAAACGTTTCTTTGAGTTATTGAAAAAATATTTTGTAATATGTGCAAAAACTGGCATAAAATAGTTTTAGTCCAGCTGACTATGTTTAATGTATTTTTCTATACCGCCCACTCTGCCATTTTCTTGAGTTACCTAAACTTTCCCTTGTTTAATGTTTCATTAATCCACCTCATTTTCTCCCATTAGAGTATTTTAAAAGAAGGCAGCCCTCTGCTGGTTGGTTTTGCTGGAGTCAAAGTGGAATAAATAGGAAATAAGTAACTGTAAGCATGATATGGTTGTCCCCAGCTACTTGAAGATTTGGTTACTGGGCATCATTTTACAATGACAGAGCTGACAAGTGACTCAGTGGTAACACCTGAGAGCATAGGCTAAACACGGGTTTTGAAACTTTTTATTCTTGCGTGACCATCTTGAATGTAACACGGTTCAACTGGAATCTAACTTGGGCCCCCGCTTCTGAAAGGTCCCTCTTCATTTTCAGACACATTAAAAAAGCCAGTGCAGAATCTTTACCACTTGTCTAAGTGGACTGCAGGGAACTGATGGAGAGATACTATTCAAGAAATGCGAAATATTACAGCGGCCACGTGATTAGCATCCTCATTGTCAGCACAACACACTGACATTAAAGACCACGCGAAGATGGACAGAACTTGACTTAATTTTAGTTTTATAAATATGTTGAACAGACCCAAGCGCAGGTAACTGATAATACATAAATCAGAAGCTATTTCAATAATACAGTGTCTATATGGTTATATTTTTTTGAAACGAATATAGGAAAAGTGGTAAAATACATCAAGCTATTCACACAGCAAGCATTCAGGGCACGCGCCTGTGTTACTGTGCCTTATATGCAGGCTGCATGCAAACTGCAGCCACATCAGTAAGTTAAGCTGAGTTATTAGTTTTCCAGAAGTCCTCTAAGGGTGGAAACAATCTGATACGCAGGTTCCAGAGACCTCCTAAGAGCCACTTACACATGAAACAGCAACGAACAGCTAAAGACTGTCGTACAAGCATGCTTTAAACTAGAACAGGCTGTTTTGCCTGTATGTCCTGAAGAAGTGGATTACGTCAGGGATCAAAACTGTCATCCAGCATAACAACACTCTGCAAGTAAACAGCTAACATTTCATTTAGTACAGGTTAAACAAACATAAAAAACTGTACAACAGAAATTTAAAATACACCCACAAAAAACACCCCCCGCACCCAAACCCTCCAATAAATAAAAGCAAAGGTCAGTAGCCTAGTCAAGGTACCAAGACCCCTCCAGGATGAAAAAAAAATTCCTCATTATGTTATGACTTAGCAAAAGGATATAAAGTGCATCCTATTTTGTTCACGGAACATGCAGCTGGTGAAACAGGAAAATAACAGCAGCCAAAAGACAACTATACATAGCAGGTTTTTAGCACCTCCTGTCTATTTCTTCATTAACTGAAAGGTGCAATAGCTCGTTTCATCATTTGACTAACGATGCTAGTCATTGCCCGGTGGCAGAGGAAACAGCCACCGGCGGGACCGAGAGCCCCTCGCTCGCAGCATTGGAGGAGCAGCCACTTCAGTTCAAGTTCTTATTTCATTTCTCTTTACGTTAGCGCATACCATACGGCCTGGGGTTGTGGGTTTTTTTGCCGATGGGTTTGTTATGCACTAAAAACTTGACAATAGCTGTGGCTGAACTACCCTCGGCGTGAGCACACAATTCAAACCGCCGGGCCTACTTCAGAGAGCTCTGGCGAAGTAAGCGCTCTTCTTCGCCCGCGCTGCCAGGCCTCCCGCCGCGCAGGCCCCGAGCGGCCAGCGGCCCCGCGGCCGGCGGCAATGCCAGCGCCGCTCCCCAGCGCCGCCCCCGGGGCGGGGGCTCCGCTCGCCGCCCCCGAGCGGCCGCGGGAGGAGCGAGCGAGCGGGCGGCGGCGGGGCCGAGGCGCTGGGGCCGGGCGCCCTGCCGCGGAGGCGCTCTGCCGCCGAGGCGCCTTCGCCGCCTGCGGCAGCCGGGCCCTGCCCGCGGCCCGCTCCGGGGCTCGGGGCGCCGCCGCCCGCGGCTCCGGGGCCCGGGCGGCCCCGTGGGAGGGCGCCGGGGGTGCCAGGCCTCCCCGGGCGGCGGGCGAGGAGCGGAGCGGGGCGGAGCGGAGCTTCTCCTCACCGCGGCTTCGGTGAGGCGGCCTGGCGGCCGGCTGCGCGGCCTGGTCTCTCTTTCTTCCCACCGGTTTCTTCGTTTCTCTTAAATGTCTCTCCTGGGTTTTACTTGAAAGACCGATGAAGTCTTAAACACAACAGTTCCCCGTAAGAGTTCTGTCCGCGGTGTATATAATCCTGGGTTTCATGCGTTGTGGCTTCATAACTGAAGTTTTCACAAGCGTCTGTGTTGTTCCACATCAGCCATGGCAGGGAAGCGTCTGTCGGTGGCCGTGGCGGGGGGGGAGGAGGAGGCGGCCTGTGCAGGCCTGTGCTGCGATCCTTGCCAGCCTCTGTAAGGCCCTGAGCCGGGCTAGAGGGGCTTGGAGAGGTGGCACAACCCCTTCGCCTGCCCCAGAAATACCTGTGCCCAGGTGGCAAAAATTCAGGTAACCGTGAACCCTACCCGCATGCATCCGGAGTCGAGGTCTGTGCCATTAGCTTTGCACTGCTGCCCAGCTCCTCCGTCTTGTCAGGGCTCCTCCTAAATGATTTTATTTGATTTCGTACTGTAAGTACAAAGTCCAAAGTGCAAAATCATCATGCAAGCAGATATGCTGTGTACGTACGTTCTCACTAGCTAACATAATATTAAGGTTGTTTTAATATATGTTTACTTCTTGCCTGAAATATGTGTCTTGGGATTTATGTTTTGTTCTGTCTGTAGCAATGGATCCAGGAACAGCGCTGATTTACGATGAGGAGATGACCACTCATAAACTACTTTGGAGCGAGTAAGTTACTGCTGTCCTTTTTATGAATAGATTCTTGTTAGGACTTCTGAGAGGAGTACCAAGGAAATGCAGTTTTTGTAAATGTAATCTGAAATACCTAGTGATAGACACCCTGTCATTTTCCTGGTAAATAGAAAGTCTTTCCCTTTGGAGAAAAATGTTTATTTTATTTCCCATTTGTATCCAGATGCCGTAATGGTAATCTGAAGCTGGATTTGAGAAGCTGTAGGCCTCCAGCCTGGTAGGCCTTAACAAGAAGTGTTAGCTTTAGGCATCTGAGTATCCCCCTAAATAGAGTATTTTAGGCTAATTAAATTGTTTATAAAGCTAAAGTATCATTCATCTTGGAAAAAATATATAGATACACTCACTCAGCTGAAATTTAAATTAATTTTTTTAAATTAAATTGATTTAAATTAATTAAATTTAATTAGAAATTGGTATATGCCACTTGCTTAAATTTACATAAATTAGACCATACCTTTGCAGTGCTCCGAGTAACAGTCCACGGTTGTCTTCTCTCCCAAAACCGCTTCTCGTCTGCTCACCTTCACTGTAATCCACAGCTGTTCATTTCAGCATTCCTCTGCCTATAGTTAACGAAAGAGGATGCTATTGTGTTTCTTTTGTATTTAAGAACCGTATATATTTTTCTGCTTATATATTTTAGAACCAATTTTTGGCTCAATTCCAAAACAAAAAATATTTAAAGATTTTATTTTTCTTTTACTCTCACATGTCCCTCTAGGGGAGGGTAATGAATCTTCTTACAATGGGAAGTTAAAAGCTAGGCATTATGAAGTGTGTTTGTTAGCTGTTCTGGTATGGCATTATAGTAATATGATTATTGCTTATTTTTAGTCCTGTGTGTGATATTGAAGTGCCAGAAAGACTGTCATCCTCCTATGAGCAGCTTAAATCTTACCATCTTGTGGAAAGATGTGTCCATGTGCCTGCCAGAGAAGGAAGCGAGGAGGAGATCCTGTTGGTTCACAGGTCTGAAACCTACTTTTATCACCGTTCAGATTAATTCAATGAAATAACAGATCTCATACCTCCAGGTCATATTTTGCTCCATTTGAAAAGGTCTGCTCCAAAACTCAATGACTTCTAGTAGTTCCAATGGAAAATGTGGCACACTTCAAGTTAGACAAATAATGCTGATTATGGTGTAGGTGCTGAAGTATGAATCTGCTATTCCACTAAATCCCCATTGTCACTCTTTGAATTCTTAAGCAATGAATGCTGATTTATAGAAAGGATTAAAAGTAAACTTCTAATAAAAATTGGGACAAGACTTAAAAGGTGTAGAAAAATGGGTATTCCTTTAGAAAGATCATAACCACATCTTTCTCCTAAGCATCTTTGAAATAGAGTGAACCAAACAGAAAAACTTTGCAGCTAATTCGGGGGGGGGGGCAGTTCAGAGGAACAGCAGCCTGCCCGTACAGAAGTCATGGCAATGAAGTCTGCTCTGGCATTTGTCACCTCAGTGTGATGATTCTGCGTGTTGCTTGTGCGCTCATTTGCCCTTGTCAGGGAGCGGCAAGGGCAGCCTGCGCTGAAGGGCAAGGGGAGTCAGGAGCAGAGCGTGATGACAAAGCAGCCAGAGGCACTGGCTTCGTGGGCAAGGGCACAATCCCACAACACCCAAGCGAGGTGAGCAGCACAGGTCCAGTGATGGTAACCAGAGATTGCCCAACGAGGCCATAATGACACGGCAGGTCTGAGGCCAAGCTGGAGAGTCAGCCCACAGATCAGGGTCTGGGTCCAGATCTGTGGGGTTCGTAGCCAGACACAAACACGGCTATACGACACAGCTGCTGCAGTGTAGCCAAGGGTGAGAGCCTTATCTTCAAAGCAGGTGCCAAGGGAAGGAAGGGGAGCCTCTGCTGAGACTTCTTAGCAGAGCTGATTGCAGGGAACCTCAGCTGAGGCTCCTTCTAGCTCCTTCTTACAAGGTGACCGGCTGTACTATCTCTAAGCTGGTTCTGAACCCAGCAGCCAAACCCCAGGAGGAAAGGGGTGCACTCAGGGCCCTGACACCTGTGACGAGGACCATAGCTTGATCTCAAGTCACGCTTAAATTTTCAGATTCCAGAACAGTATTTTTCCTCAGAACACATTTGTTTGTTGGAATGCAATTGGTGCTGCGTACCAATATAATTTATTTTCATAGTAAATACATTGCTGATTGGGTACTGCAGAGACTAGATCACTGTTTCCAGTTGAGTTGCTCCTGCTAGATGGCTTGGGGACAAATGACTTCACTAAGTCTTGTCTTGGTTTCCATAGGTAAGCTAGAGATAATAGAGCTCTTTCCTTTCTAAAACACTTTTGGCGTGAAACAAATACATGACTGCTACAAAAATGTTTTGTATGTATTCACAGTTAGTTATGAGGCTGCTGATGAACTTAAACTAGTAATTATACAGTCATTAAGGTTCATATGATTTTATTCCTGTTAACACCTTCATTTTGAAGCCACTGTTTAGCTTTATTTCCATTAGGCAGCACTAGTGCGTCTCATTTTGTTGTGAAATTCTGGTTGCTTTGGCACTGTCCGCCTAGATGAACACATATGGTCATTGTGTCCTGGATTAGGGCATGGGTGGGAGAGTAGATGCCACCAGCCTCCGTTTGCGGCTCACTACACAAGGGCAGGAAAGCGGTGACAGAGAATCGGGGGAACATGGATTCTAGTGCCTTAGTACTTACTGCACTCTTGAACCAGTGAAAAGAGGGACTTAGTATGCACCTGATAAGGGATTCATTCAAATACTTGTTTTCCATAGGAAAAGGGAGCACTAGACACACGTTCTCAGAGTTCTAATTCACACTCTGATGACTGTCAGAATCCTAATTTAGTTCGTGTTGAGATGGTATCTGTAGGTAGCGTGGACTGTAAAATAGATTGTTGCAAGGTGAATGAAGAGCCTTTTTTTGAAAGCAAGACTAATTGCTCTTGCCACTGGAAAAGGGAGAAGAATGTCATATTCTTAATGACGTCCAAGAACCCTCGCTTTCATGGCACTCCTTATTTTTTTCACTATATCCTGTAACTAGGGTTCCAGAGTACCTACTGGACTTGCGAAGTCTCACAGAAAGCCCCTTTTAACATATATTCTGTTACTTTTAATTATGTTTTGCATTGAAAGAAACCTTTATAGGTCTATTTGCTTAGTTAAGTGTTGTGTTAATCTCTCTCTCCTCTGCAGCTCAGAACACTTGGAAGTGGCGAAAAGCACCCAGACAATGAATGAAGAGGAACTGAAAAGAGTCTCTGGAAATTATGATGCTTTTTTCTTTCATCCGGTGTGTAAGTTAAATTGCTTCCTCTATTGGTAGAGTTATAAGTGTTTGCGATTTTGCATCTGAGTGGCACTTTTCTAAGTAGGGGAAAATTAGCAATACATTTTTTGCTATTTAAGTAGACTTACATATATTTATGACATTTTTGTTATCTGTTTCAAGTTTAGTATAATGCTATGATTTAAACTGATTAAGTGTCCTGTCATCTATTCTGTAATTGCATCATGCCAATATAGCACACTACTCAAATTTTAGCTCTATTTTTGTCACTTAATGTCACTGTGGACCATCAGTGACCTGCAAATCACATTTTGGTAACAATCATTCTTAAATGTTGTGCCAGGTAATGGAGGTGAAGTCTTTTGTGTTTTGTTTCTGTATGGTTTTGTTCCTTATTTTCAAGATGCCATGTTATTCCACTAGTCAGTTCAATATGTCCACCTCATGTCTCTCAACTGCTTCAGAGAGAACATCCTTATAAAGCATATGGCGATCACAGGTAAACCTAATAGAAGGCACATTGGAATTCGTGTTGTACAATTCTGCTTTCAGCTATCTGCATACAACGTCAGTAGGGGGTAGACTTATGTCAAGAAAATTTGCTGTTGGGGTGCAAAAGCGCGTCATGTGTGATTAGTATGAAACAAGCTGATGTGTGATGGAAGATGTCTAAGAGATTCTCTTTTTCAGAACACTTACCGCTGTGCCAGACTAGCAGTAGGAGCAACTTTGCAGCTGGTGGATGCTGTGATGTCAGGAAAAGTGTGCAATGGAATGGCATTAGTAAGGTAAGAAAATACGTGAGAAAGTCTTCACTTCTCCCCAAAATTTCCTTTGTTGTGAGTAACCATATAAAACTTTGTTTTAGACCTCCAGGTCACCACAGCCAGAGAAATGCAGCTAATGGGTTCTGTTTATTCAACAACGTTGCTATTGCAGCAGAATATGCAAAACTGAAATATGGTCTACAGAGGTAAGTGCGTGGTTGGCCCTAGAAAAGCTTACCATGTGCAAGTACTGCATTTAGATAACTGTTGGGAGTTGTACTGTTTTAGATTAATGTCTAGAGCTTTCTGGGTGTCCTGTAACGCTTTGGACAGAAAAACATCATTCACCTGTACCTCATTTAGATCAAGATGCTGTGGTTCTTCCGCTGAATGTTTTCTTTTACTGATCTGTGCAGAATCCTAATTGTTGACTGGGATGTGCACCACGGGCAAGGAACTCAATATGTATTTGAAGAGGATCCAAGGTTTGAAAGATATTTTGTTTTTTATGTTAGCTGGTTGTTAAATATTGCTTTCCTCTGTAATAAGTAAGATCTCTTAACTTTCTAAAACTAGATTCTTACAAAACATGAAACATTCTCCTTGCTTTTTTAGTCACTCTGTTGTTTCTACTTGTTATCAAATAGAGGGAAAATTCTAACAAAAAGAAATATGTAAATCTATGCTACTGTAAAGAATAACAAACCAAGGGAGCAATACGACTACCTTGGTTTGCCAGTAGTAAGATCCCTCTGTGGCAGTATTCAGGTAACATCTCTATTCTCTCTGTTCAGGAATCTCTCAGTTCAAGTATTCAAGTAGTAGTTGGATAAAACACATTGTTTTTGGAAAAGCCACAGAATTAGATTCTAGAAACAAGTCTGCTCTTCTGAAAATGCCTTGTCTTTGATGTAAAGGGATTGTATGCATACAATAAATTTTTAGCAGTTGTCCTAGGTTAATTTTGGCATAGGACCTACTGTACCAAGTTTCACAGTCCAAGTCCATTAAGAGAATTAAGGGGAAAGGAGGATTCTATTTTCATGTTTTTAGTCAATACAGCCACCAGGTTCAGGTTATAAAGTCAGTTTCAGAATCTTTTCATCAAGCTGGATTTTTTTTCTTTTATCTTTCAGTGTTTTGTATTTTTCCTGGCACCGCTATGAACATCAGGAATTCTGGCCATCACTCAAAGAATCTGATTATGATGCTGTGGGTCTGGGAAAAGGAAAAGGTTTTAACATAAATTTGCCTTGGAATAAGGTAAATGTTGTTTACAGCACAACAAAGCAAATGCAGTAGCTTTCTATCTCATGCTTTATGTAACGCTTTCTAAGTGCACCACTTCACTTGCTTGGCAGATATCTTAGCACCGTGTACCTCCTTCCTGTCAGTGGAACGTCTGCTGAGAAATTTGGCTCAGAATATGATAATGTTTTTTAAAAAAAAAGAAGAGAGAGAAAGAAACATGCACATATTCTTTTTTTCTTTAATATCTTGCCTAGGCATCAAACCAGGAAGTGTTTCAGGAGATGATTACATCCATCCTCATTCAGCTGAGAACAATGGTGGATATTTATGCACTTGACTTAAATGGAGTTTGTTTTACTTGACTTCATAAGGTTCTCTTACCTTTAACTTTTGATAGTATCTTTCCCTAAAGTCTTGAAGAACCTTAGAAAATTTGTTATTCCAACAGAAAAGTATGACCTATATTTCATGTTTTGCAGGTTGGGATGGGAAATTCGGATTATCTTGCTGCATTTTTCCATGTCTTGCTTCCAATGGCTTTTGAGGTAATTTTTTACTGCTCTGCTATTTGAATAGCAAAACCAAAGGCTGCTTCCTGAGTACTTCTTAAGCAGGAACCATTGAATGTTTTGTAGAAATGCAGTAATTGCCAGTAGCACCGTTAACACATTATTTCTGCTGGTATGAATAATGTTCTGATCAACTGAATAAAATTTATGGAATGTTAGCTTTTAAATATTCAATATAAAGATCTGCAACTTCTCTAGCAGGAATGAAAATAGTATAAAAGGACAATCTTAGTTTTTATTCAAGGAGAGTCTTTATTTGTTTGTCAGCTGAAAAAACAGCTGAACATGATACAGTTTAAATCCAGTACAAAATTGAAAATAGGACATAAGAATGTGCTACAACTCTTTGTCTATTTTATAACAGTTTGATCCTGAACTGGTTCTTGTCTCCTCTGGATATGATTCTGGAATTGGAGACCCTGAAGTAAGTAACTTGTTGTGGCCTGTGTGTTGTCAGTCATGAATCTGTTTCCAAAATATCCCTACCTCTTAAATGTCCTGTGACTGCTACATGAAATTTACTTTGACCAAGCTAAAAATACACGTTTGAGTCTTTAAGCTGATGCCAGCTCTTTAAATACTACAGGAAGACATGTAAAGACGAATTACCCTATAGGCGTAGTTACTGTGTTGCTTTTTGCACCTCCCTTTAAAGCAGTTGGTTCAGCGTTTTGTTAGATACAATGAGGGGCAAGTGTTCCAGTATTCCAACTCAGACTCACATATTTCAGATTATATGGGGTTTTTTTTTACCAATGTTTTTGATTCAGGGTTTTATCTCACAAAATTTTTTCTTTGATTTAGGGTCAGATGAATGCCACTCCTGAGGTTTTTGCCCACCTTACCCATTTCCTGATGCAGTTAGCTAATGGAAAGCTGTGTGTCATCCTAGAGGTAAAGACTTCGGAAATGTATTTCCAGGGGAAGAGTCTTGGTATTAGAGCCATATAGGGCAAGTGAGAAGCTAGGAAGTGAAACTTCTTAACAAAATAATTCATTCTTTTTTAATCTGTTGAGAATCAGGAGTGCAAAAATGGCTAAGATTTGACAATGCTCTTATACATTAAAAGAAATGCATGTCTTAAAACCTGATTTTTTTAACTTAAAATTCGGAAAGATGAGCATATGCTCATCTTTCAAAAAAACATATCCTCCACAGATATGTTCAGTTCTTGTGAATAGTGACTAGATGGCTGCTCTGGACAGTCCCCAACTCATTAAAATTTATTTAGTCAGTAAGCTGCATTACCAATGTTTTTGCAAGTATATCTTACTCCAGGAGAGTTTAAAAAGAACCTTTAACCTAAATATACTCTTACTTCGTAATGGAGTCCTTACTAAATTCCATCTTTTTTGATTAAAAGCCTCTATGCAAGCTCTTTTTTTAAGAGCTTTTTTTTTTTTAAAAAACAACTAAAAATGTTCCTTCCTTTGAAATCTAGATTTCAACTCCCTATTTCTGCTGCATGTTAGAAAAATGGTGGCTTTTCAGGTAAATAAGTTTATGGAAATACTACTGCCAACAAGGTCTCCAAGAGCGAACTCTTTAGAATTGATTCACTTGACGTCTGTTTTGCATGACCTTTCTTCCATCATCCTTGTCACCAGCAGGTTATTGTAGATATTTCTGTCTACTAGCTGAAGCGCCAACAAGCACCCCCTCCTAATACAGGTGATGTGACTGCTCTGCAGGGTACGCAGGAAGCAGTCTGTCGTCTGCAATCCAGCAGTCTTAAATCTATCTTCAGCTATTGTTCTCCAAATCCTGACAAACCATTAGGACAACCATATCTTACAAGTGTCAGGCTGTGGGAGATTTCCCTTGTACAGACGTTTTAGAGGACAGTGATAGTATTTGCCTTCTAAGGAATCTTCCACAAGAATTGTTGAAGATGGCATATCATGGGTAGGAATGGAGAAGGCGTGTGTTTCCAGGGTTTTAATGGCAAAGTCAAAACTGATTTCCGAAATGAATCGAACCGTGATCAAGTGAGTTGAATCATGGGATGCCAGTGAAGTTCAGCAAGTAGCCTCTAACTTAGTGGTTTCACATTGAAAATCATTGACTTAGATGTACTTGCATATCATCTTCTGTTTCTGTAAATTCAGATATATTTCAAAAGTTTAATTTATTTTCCATGACGATATTCAGATAGATGTTACAAGTACCTGTTCCTTAGGTGACACAAAATACATTTTTCTAGGGTGGATACCACTTAAAGTCATTGTCTGAATCAGTCTGCATGACTGTAAAAACTTTGCTTGGAGATCCTGTACCTCAAATAACTGGAGAAATGGCACCTTGCCTAAGGTAAGCATATGAAGAATTTTAGAACAACCCATGTATTTGTCAAAGAGACTAAAGACATGCATGCTCTGAACATTTTGGTGAAGCAAGGTTTTAATGTGATGCTTTACAATATATTATTTTCTGCTTTGGATAACTTGCTTTCCAAAAAAGTCATCTAAGGTACAGTTTTGTGTACTTTTGTTTCTGAAATGATTTCAAGTTGCAAGAACCTTTTAATGGCTTAGAATTTTTTGCTATTTATCCTTGGGCCTTGTTAAGAGATCCGTCTCACTCAAGGCTGAGACAATCCTGCTGTAATCAAGTCAATGCCAGTTAATAACAGGCAGTATTTGGGAAAGTATGTAATTGCGAGGTTCAGTTCTTAGAGCCGCTTCAGTTGCTGTAGTACAGCAAAAGCTGGAGCTAACCTTTCTCTCATCAGTTAGAGCTGATGCTGTGCAGAGCCAGTCTTGATGACTCCCTGTGTTTCTGGAATTTGGAGCATTAAGGCCTGGTGTGCGAAAGCACTCCGCTGTGTGTAGCTGTACCGAGATAATTAAACTTCAGGCCTGACTTCTTTTTGGAGACAGTAAGATTGTGTTTGCACAGTGGTGAATCTGACCTAGTAAAGCATTCTGAGCCTTGGACCTGAATCAGTCCTCCATCTAAACAGTGTCCTTCTCTCTACCTGGCTGTACCATCTCCTCCACATCTCCATCTTCTGTCCTCAGTTTCTCTCCCACCTCAATAGTTGTCCCATGCTTTTTACAGCAGTAATGCTCCTCATGCATTTTGGTGGGTAGAAAGCAGCACCTCCAGTTGGCTGTGTTAGTTAAAACTTGGAGCTCAGATCAGTCAGGGAAGCAGTGTAGATATAAACAGGCTGTGGGCAGAGCTGGGTTCGGTAAGCTGTGGATGGATAGATGGAACAAAGCTGGTTATTTTGCTCCCAGTACATCCATAGCCCCTGTATCACCTCTTTTTCTTCTCTACCACTGTCGTATCTCGGGTTGCTATCATCCTAGGTAATACAGAGTTGATCACAAATTTGTCCATTATATCAGTCCAGCTCCTGAACACCTTACAAATAATCTCCAAGTACACAGAATTTTTCCTGGATTTAACATGACCTGAATTATGTTTGTATGATAGCTAACATAATAGGACCATTTGCGTATAGTGCTGCAAATACCAGTGATAATAAAAAAGAGGTTTCAACACAAAGAGTAGCAGGGAATGCGATTTGCTTGGTTCCTGAACAGACAGTCTTGCTTTTGAGTGAATCTGATTATATCTTTACATTCTGTAGATAAAATCTCTGACAGAGCAAAGACAGACGGGTGAAGTCTTGCCTTTCCTGAAGTCAGGTACAGGTGTGCTTCCTCCAACAGCAGGGTCGGGATTTCACTCAATGCGTGTAAACGTGTGTACATACTGCATGTGTTCTTCCCTTTTCTTTTTTGACTCTTGAACCTAATCTTTCCAAGCAATCTGCCCATTGACTCTCATTCTCTTTATCTTTCTGTTCTGCATTCTTGGAATAGACCAGAGCTTGTTCATTTTCAGTTGGATTTCTTGTATTCGCTTTTTCACTGAGGTAAGTTTGTTTCCTGTATTTTCATTAGTGCTGATACTGTTAATCCTGTTTCTTTTGTAGTGCTGTTGAATCTATTCAAAATGTGAGAGCAGCACATAAACCCTACTGGAAATGGTTGATGTATGAAGGTAATTACTCTTCTCTTTCTTCAAGCAAATGGGGTTGGTAAATGGATTCATACAGAAATTCAAAATTATTAAGATTAATACCAGTGGATTAAAGTAATTAACTACGAGTTTTTTATTAAGTGACTGATGAAGCACTGTGGGGCTTTATTCAAGGCCATGTCTTCAGCTGGTCTGAAAAAAACTTCTGAAGCAGGCAAACATTATGCCAAAAAGTAGCACTTTGATATCTTTGAGGATGCTGCTTTCTGTGTCAAAAATATGGGTTTAAGATTTATTATCATTTATGACCTTCCACTAGATTAAAACAAATGTAGCAGCACTGAAAAATAACACCTGTGGCAGGAAACGTTGTAGCTAGTGCATGGAAATGAATACGCATACTGTGAATACAGAGGTATTCTGTTTTGTAAATGAATGTAAACAAATATTAACACACTGCTCAGGAATTAATACATGTTAAACCTCTTTTTTTCTCTAGACACATCATTTTTACAAAATTTGAGCACCAAATCGCACCTATTAGAGAAGGCTAATACAAATCCCTCCACAGAACAGGAATCTAAGATGACTAACAACGATGAAACTGTCAAAGTAGAAAGGTTTTTGGAACTGCACATGAAAAATATTCTATTTCCAGTGCCTCCCATCAAAACAGCAACAACAACTGACTCTAAAGGTTCAGCACATTTGCTCCCTGTACCCCTTCATTTGGTGAAGGAAATGGACCAAACTGAAATAAAAGCTCTTGTCAGGTTGGTCCTATCTATTTAATTTTCAACATAATTATGAGAATGAGAGGTCTCTGTACAGACTGTCATCTAGCTCTGTCTCTGCCGTGGTCATCTTTTTGGCCTTAGTTACTCAATTATCACCAGAGTTTCTTTCTTTGAAAAATGAAGACATTAGTGTTGGTTATCACTCGTAGCCTTGAAGTCCTTTAAAGATCTAATAAGAATACTTCGAGAGAAAACTATTTCAATGGAGATAGAACAGTGAGTGCAAATGTATTCATTTAGAAAGAGATTTTGCTAGGAAGGTGCCTTAAAGCTCTCTGTTCACTTTTAGCTAAAAAAATACCAAACTGGTCTGATTTCAGAAGTTCTACTTTTTGTCTTAGAAAGTCTAATTTTGACAGAACTCTATTTCCTGAATATTGTCAGACATTGTTGTTTTCTTTCCAGAGCAGAATGGAGACAGGTTTACAGAGCGTAAGACTGTCAGGCAGCAGTGTTGTCATCTTCCTGCTAGAGCTACATTTTTGAGAATGAACGTGTAGCACCTACACAAAGTGTACCCTGTCCATACTAACTGCGAAGTACTGTATTAGTGTTCTTTTCTGAAAGCATTATTGCCTTTAACCTAGTTTTTCTTCATACAACTTATTTTACAGTGGCTTTTATGCAGACCTTGTGAAAGAGGACAAAACTTGGCTCTCTCTTGGCAGTATGTTGGCCATCCTAGATAAAATACTTAAGAAGGAGGTAATAATGAACTGCTTTGATCTTAGGGGATGGGGGGAGAGTAGGATTCCTCTGATTTCTGCTTCTTCTATATTGTCATCCAGGTATTAGTTACTGTGTAGTTCACAACCCCACTAATCTCAGCTAGAATATGCTTAGCTACAAGAGTGAGTATGCAAGATGAGAAAACAACTATTTAGGAGTTGTTAACCTCAAGACATCTTTCTAATGATCTTTGGGCAAGACATTGTCCTGCTTTTCTGCAGTTGCAGCATACGAGTCAGTAACAACCTTCTCATCACCCTAAGACATACAGGTGAGCCAGGCATTCACCCTTCCAGTTAAGGGGAGCAGAAGGCGGTGTATCAAGCAGCAGTGAGCAGCAGCAAGAAATCTGAGCAAGAAATGTCAAAAATTTTCCTGTGTCAGTGCATAGAGTTTTGCCTTCTGTCTTTAAGGCGGAGTCTACTTCTGCATTACCCTTCGTTACAAGATGCCATGCTATGTGCAGCTGCACTCACTTACCGTTATTTGTACAACAATTTACTCGGAGTAAATTTTGATTTACGGCACACGCGCATACTGCTCTAGTGGAGCTGTTGAAAACACCCCTCTATGCTGTGATTCTGAACAGAGTAATTCCAGTTCAGCATTTTGATTCTTGCAGGATCAGGAATGAAGAGAATACAGGCTTAGAGGGTTAACATTTGTATCTATGCATAAAAATGTGGAGAAGCAAAGAGAAAAACTGCAAACAAGTTAAGAAAACAAAAGACTATTACATCGTAATGAATCAGTCTTCCCCTTTGAATGGAAAGATATTTTTAAAGTACCAGGCCTGTGAGGAAGAGTAGCTGCCAGAATGGCCTCTTGTAAGCCATCTTCTTGCTGCTGGAAGTCACATATGTAGATCTCAGGGACAAATTTCTAGCATTATGGACTGCACATACCTCTAGGAGAGCCTATAAATAGATAAAAAAAATGGTAACTGGCAAAAAGAAATAGAACTTTTCATGAGTTGCAGATGCTAAGCTGAGCTTTTTGTGTTGACAAATACAAAGCGGAGGAGTGAGGCGGGGGAGCATGCATTATCTTTTTGCTTAGCTTTCATGTAGAGTTCAAAGCACTACACAACACAAATGAACACTGAAAGGTTGACTGAGTAATACCGTGATAGTATTTTCCAGAAAGGAATAGCTTGCCTAGGTTAAAGGAAGAATCAGAATTAGAATTCAGGGACAACCTCCTTTTCATGGGGTGTATTTTTTCTGGTGCGGTTTGCCTACTGGCATGCTGAATGTATCCAATCTGCAGGCTGTTGAGAGAACCAGTAAAGATGACCTTCCCCTGCAAAAGCTATTTTTACAGTTGCCTTTCAGCATAGCACCATACTTCTGAAGTAATTGAACAGCTCTTGGCATAATGATCAAATACAGCCTTTCTGTAGAAAATTAATTAATAACATTTTCTTAACTTTATGATAGATCATTAAGATACTTCTCATACAGCTATAGCTTTGTTTGAATGAAACATATATACAAGTAAAAATACAGTTGTTACAAATAAACAACACGATCTTGTGCAGCTTAATTACTTCTGAATGAAAAATATATTTTGTAGGTACGCAATGGAATTGTAGAGTCACCCACAGCTGCTGTTTCTGTTGCTGTTGCACTAAGACATTCTGTTCGTTTTGGATTTCAAAGGTGAATTTGTATCTTTTGTATTTAAGGCCCTTTGATAAAAATGTAAAAATAAGATAAAAGTGTGTCAAATATGGCAAATTGCCTTTGAAACCTTAATTTTAAAACAAATAGCATCTCCATACGCATAGCATTTTCGGTATGTACTACAGACAATATTGTGTATGCCAGTAAAAACCTTTTGCCTTATCAAAGGCAAAGCATTTGTAAGGATGACTGCTGTGCTAGCCCACATTTTCTTTGTCAGATTTCGATTGTCTTTGGCCTGAGGACATTTTCTTGGTTTCGTTTTTTCTCCCCAGTATTTGGTGGGAGAAAAGGAGTTCCCTTGAGCTGTCAAAAATGTGTTTTATACTTTTAATGGACCGAGTTCAGAAACAATATACATTCTTTCTTATGCATCTAATCTACATGCAAACTCTTCAAACAAATTGCAATAACAGCAAAAAAATTACTTGTAGATGTAAATGTATGTATATTTTTCTTTGTTTTCTGCAGAGTGCTTTGTATATTTGTTGGAGACACACAAATTATACCAAACACAGAAGATGGGTGAGGTTTCTCTTTACTTCAGGGAGTCAGATCCCAAGGCTTTATAAATGTTCATAAGTGTCCATATGTATGATGGAATCTGCACTAAGGAATCAGTCATGAGCTGATGTTCATTAAGTTTAGCTTGAGACAAAATACAAAGCATCCCCAAATACGTCTCTAAAGACAAACTGCTATCTCTAAATACCACTTTATGAGTTACGTGGTAGGTTTAAAGAATAATCTTTCTATATTAATTGAAATTTAGATTGTTATTGAAAATAGAATATTGAAAATAGAAAGTAATAAAGAAGGCAATTATTAATTACATGGGGTGTACCCCTATAACTGCAGGGGGCATGTACTGCTGATGCTGAGTTCCTTATTGAAAGTCATCTTTACTTGCCTATAATTTCTTTTGCCACTTCCCCTTCTTGAAAGTAATTTGCCCATAGTGTTTTAATACTCTTTTTAATAATACTGTAAAGAGGATTTCAGTTTTAATTGGTGTTTACATTATGGCATGTAGTAATGCAAATAGTTATTTGCTCCTGTGTTATGAATTAGTATTTAAAGAATGATGAAAGAAAAGATCTTTTTATCTCATTGGAAGTTGCAGGTTAAATACTCAGATGTGGTTTTTATTTACAGAAAAATACTCATGATGCATATTTGTGAGAAAGAACAGTCTAGAAAGACCAGCTCCAAACACTATATTTCTCTAAACTGGAAAGAGGTAAGATTCACTTTCTGGAAACAATGTAAGAGAAAAACTTTTTTAATAGAATATATTTACAAATTCATAAAATAACACTGAGAATTGCACCCCTCACTGCGATTTGGACATCTGAAGACATTCCCTTTCCTTGCCCTTGCCAGGGTACTACTCCTTCACAGATCTTTAGAGTGTACTAGAGTGCATAGGTTTGAGGAAACCTTCAGGAGTTACTGTAGTTCTTCAAGAAGGCAGAGTTGCAGTGCGAAGACACTAAGGAAGAGATTAATATCTGCATGTTTAATATAAAAATTGCTGTGAAAATAAATCAGTATCCCGTTTCCTAGGTCAATCAAAAGCTTTTTGAGATTCACCTTCTGTTTTGTTTTATAGCTGGGAATTTGGGGCTTTACATTTGTGCTAAACAGTTTCTCATTATTGTTAAAGGATGCTGAAGGAAATGACTTCTTTTCTGCTGTACTTGGATTCATTCTTCCTATAGCATACAGTTATCAACCTAACTTGACAGTAATAGCTGTTGGACCAAACAGGAGCCTTGGAATAAGTGAAATTTCTCTGCTTTTTGCTTTACTACAAGGATTAGCGGAGTCCCGAATTTTTGCAGTGATGGAGGTAAGAAGCGGTGCTAAGCCATGGTACTTCAAAGCACCTAGGACAGAACTCAAATCAAGCAGCAGTGTGCTTGGTATGAACTGTTGAAGGCTGCTCAGTAGAAAATATTGGCTGTATCTATACTGTCTTTTGCATCGTGAACTCAAGGATACCAATAGCCCAAGCTTCTCTGGCCTGAGAACAAGACCAGACACCGAGCTGTAGGCAGCCTGCGTGGTTGAGAAGCTGAGGCATGAATGCAAGCCCATGGTCATGTCCATAGACAGTACATCTTCTGACAGTTTGCCACAGTCTGAGGATTAACTTTCCTTTCCACCTGGGATTCACAGCTCAGAGTTGTCTTCTGGAAAGAGACACTTGTCTGTTAATTATATGGCCTCTTTCCATCAAAAGTGGTTGAAAGCAGCCCAATGTCCTGTTTGTCATAAAACACTAAATTTCCTCTCCTTCTCTCCCCCATGCTGTACTTTATCACACACGACTTCCACCACGCAGAAAATAAATCGAAATGGCACACACCCTTTAAGTGAACTTTATTGCCATAATACATAACTGAGGACTGATCTACTCCAGCTTTGCGCTTGTGATAGCATGGGAAAGGAAATAAATAATATATGGATCTTTCCCTAGTCTGGTTCTTCCATACACTACCGCTTTAAGGATTTCTAAATTTAGGAAGTCGGAGGCTGTATCCAGACCAGTGTGTGATAAGTGCCAGTGGGTGTATCTTCCATGAATTTGTCTAATCTCTTAAAGAACTCAACTTACACTCTTGGCCTCTGCAGCATCTTGTGGCTGCGAGTAACGCAATTTCTCTGTGTGTTCTGTGAAACAGTAACTTCTGGTTGCTTTTGTGCCTTGTAGTTCTTCTTTAATGAGAAACAATAAATAATTGTTCACGTATGCAATTTTATTCTAATCTGTTTCCCAGCAAGTATCCAATTAAAGGCATACTATTCATTAAGCTGCCAATTAAGTGGATTTTGACACACTTTATTCTGTAGTCTCCTCAAATGTTATTTAATTTACAGTGCTGATACGTAAATCGTCTAAGCTAATATAATTTGTACACTGATATACGGAAATAGTGTATTTGCACATTACTAATTAGGAGTATGAAATGGAAAGAATTATGGATATTCTGAAGGGTAAACTCAGAGATAAAAAGGAGGTTAGACATACATCTTTAAGAAATGACTGAGACTTTTATATTGGTACTCTGCAGGTAGCTCCATAACAGGATTATCTCATGTGTGGGGATTTCCTAATGCATGAGTTTGGCTTTTTAGAGTAACTGAAAAAAGAATTCTGTCTTTTAAAGATAAAGTTACAGTCTTCAAAATAAATGTTAATAATCCTCATATGGACACCTCAGAATATGATTTCTGTGAGGAAATGACATTGATTTAGACTGTCAGGAGTCCAAAAATTGCCACTTTCTGACAAAGCAAAATATATCACTATTTTCTACAGATAGAAAATAAATGATGCATGAAGTAAACAAGCTCTATGCTCTCCTTCCCTCCTAACATTTTCTGTCTTTAACCCAGCCCTGTCTCTTTTCAATCACAAGAGGAAAACTGAGATTCTTTATTTGAAAAAAAAAATAAGTTTTATGGGGGATAAAAATTAATTTACCTTTTGCAGAAAAAACTTCAATTTTGACACATTTTTATTTGAAAATTGAAAGTTGCTCATTCTTGCTACTAATATTAGCAACCTAATTACAAAAGCTCGTTTTAAAATATTTAATGTATTACTGAAACAAAGAAAGTTTGGTTCCCAGGAGTATTTTTTTTTTTCTTCTTAAATAGGACACAGAGATAAATTTAATGCAAAGTATAGCCGAAGCATTAGCGGGTGCTTCAACACCTCATTTTGGAGTTTATGTACCTCCTACTCAAGAAAAAGTAAATAAAATAAAAATATTAAGAGACCAGTTTCAGCAGGAATGGAAAATGCTTCAGTGTTCAGGTAAGCTGTCTGTTTTTATCGTTCTTATGAATATATGCAAGTTTCTGAAAAGATGATAAAATACAGCTGGATCCTCAAAGTCACTGGAATATTAAAGTCAGTGAGAGCACATTGATCTAATGTGAAAAGGATGAAACTCGGAATGCTTTTAATTCTGCCTCTTGAGCCAGAAAGCACCGAATTCCATAGCATAATAACTGTACCCTTGGGAACTGTGAATACTTGATGTATTTGTGTTGTACATGTATTTGAATACAATAATTTGAAAATTTCTCCAAAATTTTGAAATGAAACCACCAAAATATTATGTGCTTAACAAATGGTTAGCAAGATGTGCGCTGGCTCTGACTGGTACCGTGTTTTCTGAATATAGTGCAGAATCGGGTTACATTTTTATTTACATTTAACTTGTCCAAAAACCACTGAACTCAGTAGTGATTAGTCATGCTTACAGTACATTCCCAAATAGCTGAGGATCGGATACTGCGTTTGTACAGGAATCAGATTAGGCAGGCATGTCTGTTTTCAAGCGTACTTGTCTAGAAACATTCTCTACTGAGGAACTTTTGCTTTTTCTGTTGAAAAACAAACGATAAAGGTGGGCATCTCTCTCTGAAAGAAAACGCCCTGCTCTCTTTCCAAAGAAATGGCCAAAAGCAGTGGTCTGGTTCCAATAAAAATGTTCTTATGGGGTTGGGAATTGTGGTATGAGCTTCATTAATAACTTTTTCTTATCGCTGTTCTTTTCAGTGAAGGATGGGATTTCAAGAAATTGACTTCACTTCAGAATCGTTTTACACAGCAGAAGAAAATGTGTTGCTGTTCACGTGGCCTTTTAAATAATCAGGAAAAGAGATGGTCGATCTCTAAACAGAATAAAAGCCATTCACAATTGTCTCCTGTTTTTAAAATACTTAAAATCCGTATTTTCAGCTAGAGAATGGTGTGCTTGCAAATTCTATATTGGCACTAAGTATTCAAGACCGACACTTGAAAACATCTCCTGTACTTCATCAGTGCAAATTGGGGCCTATGTCATTTGTGACATTGAAGAGTCAGGCTTGCATATGCAGTAGTGTCACTGCATGAATGTTAAAGAAGTCCAGAAGACAGGAATCTGAAATGAGCAATTATAATAGCCAAAACAATTTAATATTATTCAGCATAACTGCTGCCACTGGAACCCTTTCATTGGGATTTTAAACTTAACAACAGGGCCTACAGATTAATGAAATTTCATTTCATAATCCAATTTAAAGGATTCACCTAACATGGTCTGTTCTTTTAATTTTTCTAATGAGTAATTGTCAATTGCGTTGATATTTGATTTGTTTTGCTTCAGTTGACAAATTGAATTGCTATCTTAATAAGAAGTTAAGGAAGAAAAGCAGCCGAGCAGCTATAGCCTATGCATTTCCTACAGCAGACCTGTGTGGTTGAGATTAAGTTTAATTTCCTGAACTATACCAGGCTTTTATTACTGGAACCGTACGTACACTGTGTAATATGAGGTGAATTCATGTCTTTCTAATGCATAGAATTGTTGGGATTGGTTATAAAAATGTATTCCATCTGAATATTTGATTTACAGCAATGTTAATAGAAATTGAACCTTCAACTCAAGTGAAAAAAGAAAAGTATTTTGCATATATAAAATTACAAATACATAATTGAATAAAGCAGTGTAAAGAGGACTTCGCTGTGCCCTCTTTTCAAACATAAATTGTCTAGAGAACAGATAAAAACCCCAAACCCCCAGAGATTTGGTAGTGGCCTAAGGCTGACATCATGTGAACACTCAAAATTAAATAAACATCCCGAGGCACTAGCCGTAGTAGGCCTTGTTTTGCAGCATTCCGGATATGATTTTAGGCTCATTTTCAAGAGCACTTTCCTGTGATTGTGACTTCAATAATATGACCTTTGAATTTCAAACACTTCAAATTATGTTTATACATAATTAGATAGGATTCCTACTGGTGGTGCTACTGCGATCAGCTTTGCATAATCTGAATAACTAAATCTGTCTTCGCAGTCCTCTTTATAACTGTTCCCAGTTACTCCCTTGCGTTCATACTGGTTTTCAGTTATTGCTGGATGGGAATGATACCCCATCCTTGAGCATTCTGAAATGAAAATCTATTTCAAAAGAAACTAAAAGCCACGACAAACATTTTCACAAACAGAAGCTGAAGAACACGAGGCTGTTCAGTTTCAGTTCAGAATTTCTTCACACGTAACTTCAAAAAGTATTTACTTTAGATTGGAAACTGGGCAACGGCCGAACTTTAGCTTCAAAACTTCTCAGAGCTGGAAATCTGTTGGTTTACTCTTCTCTGTCCCGAGGAAAAAAAAAATATGTTGTTTTGGACAATTCAGCATTTTCAAGGAAAAAGCATTTTCTCAGAGATACCTCAGCTCGTTCCCTTTTACCTGCTGCATTTTTACAGCCAGTGTTTGAATGATGCCAATGTGGTATGTCGATATGTGTTTTCCTAAGATCTTGATCAAATTTATTAAAGCATGAATTAAGAGAAAAAACCCGTGTACTCCTGGCAGAATTGTTTTGGAAATACTGCCGGAGGACTGCCGTCGCCTGCTGCGGACCGGGACGGGGCACGAGCGCCGTTTATCGCTTTCTGGCTGAGGGACAACGTTAACAACGCGTGCCGCACCAGTGCTGTAAACACCGTGAACGGCCCCAACCGGCGTTTACACCACGCCGCGGTGAGGGTGGCCGCGGGGGGCGGGAACGTCCGTCCGTCCGTCCGTCCTCCCTCCCGCCCCGCCCCGCGGCCCGTCGCGCTCGCGTGACGTCAGCGGCGCCGCGCGCGGCGCCCGGCGCTGGGGGAAGGAGGCGGTGGCGCCGTCCCGCTCCCGCCGGTCCCGGCGGAGCCGCCCCTGGTACGGCGGGGAGTGCTGGGGCGCGGGCCGTCTGCCCGTCCGTCCGTCCGTCCGTCCGTCCGTCCCCGGGGGCGGGGGCGGGGGCGGGGGCGGGGCGGAGGTGGCGGGGCAGCCCCAGGGGGTGCGGGTTGGTGCGGGCCGGTGCGGGGGGCGAGGAGGAGGCCAGCGCGCCCTCCGCGGGGGCGGGAGGGCGGGCGCGGGCGCTGGGGCCGCGCGGGGCCGGCTCGCCGCCCGCTCCCCGCGGCCCCTGAGGAGAGCCGGAGCGGCAGCGCCTGCGGAGGCGTGCCCGCGGGGCTCCTGCGGCCGTCAGCCTTCTCTGTTCTGTCTCAGCCTGCCGAGCAAAACCGGGCGTCTGGAATTAAGCTTGTGCCGCCATCGCTTTGCTTGTGATCGAAGTCGTAGTGTTACTCTTACAGATCGTGTCCTAAATATGCCCGAGGTCAGTTCTCTCTCGTTTTGGGCTGTCCCAGTTAAAGCGTAGATCTCATCAACTTCTCCTACACACGTTACGACTGTTTCTTCCTTTTCCTGATATTTTTCAGGTCTTCGGATGAAACCAGAGACCCAGACTGTCACTGCTGTAACCTGACGATTTGATTTGAAATGGAGAGCATTACGCAGTTGTTCAACGATTTGTGTGAAGCGCACTTGACAGGTTTGCCATGGAAGGTCCACCTGGGCAGGCAGAAGATCAGCAAGAGAAGAGCTAAGCAAAATCTGAAAAGGGTTGCTTATAATGCCCTCTTCATAAACCTTTTTCAAGATGAGGCTCGTAAGCTGCAGTCAAACGTATCCAGGCTTCCAGTGAAAAACAAAATTTTGATGCTGTCTTTCAACTTGAGAGTTGGTGGCCTAGGTGCTCAAGCGGATAGACTGGAGAATCTTGTGGAGGAACTGGAAACAGCTGAATGCTTGCCGTTTACTGAGGTTAATTCTGTCTTGGATCTCTTAGTACAGCTTGCTGGAACAGGTCCTCCTCAGCTTGTACCACAAAAAAAGGACTATTTTCTGAACAACAAATATGTTGGGAGAAATGTCAAATATCAGGGCTATGATTATTATGATGTAAGCGTATTTGAAGCTGACATACAGTCTCTAATAACAAGTGAAGAATGTCAGTTCAACGACACAATTCAAAGGACGCTTCAGATAATGGAGGCTGCACCTGGCACTGGACTCCCTGCCATAGGGTTGTTCTCACAGAACTACCCCGCTGGCGACAAGTTTGAGAAAGAAACGCGGGTCTCGCTCTTCGGCGCTCTTGTCCATAGCCGTACATACGATATGGATATCAAGCTGGATTTACCACCAGTGCCTGACAATGCAGATTTGTCTGGACTTGCAATTAAAGTACGGTATCATTTGTTTTGGACTTAAGAATGTATGCATGCTTTCAGTATGCCACTTTGAAACTATCGTTTAAAATGTAGGTATTCATTTAATTTGTAATGGAAGCATACAGTGCTGGAATTTAAGATGGAGCAGGGATCCTTTTCTTTGCTGAGAACCAGATAAGCTTTTTGGATACAGACATCTATGATAACAAAAACCTCGGTCTTGTCCTATAACTGTGTAAAAAGCCATCATGTGGCCGTAGGCTTTATGAAGTTAAGCCTGAGCTGTATCTGTGTCTTCCCAACCCTAGTAGTCTTTTGCTTTGCTTGCATTTTTGCCTGCTTTGGATATTGAACTCCTTTGCATTGTTGCTTACTTGTTACTGTTCAGCCTGGCTGCGTAAGCGTTCCTGTCTGAATGTATGTGTTTTGCTGTTCAGATTACGTTACCTGACTTATATTTGCTTCTTGGCTTGTTCTATCTTAAAACATTTTTTTCAGTTATTATGTTTCATTGAACCTCCTAGTTCCCACTGTCCTCTTACCTTTTCAGTGTGTACAGTTTCTACTGTATCTTTTTTCCCCCTTTGCTGTCCATTCTGTTTATTTTTGCTTTGTTTTGTTCTCATAAATGTACTAGATAAACTTGTTTTTTTCTTTCCATTTTTACTGTGTGTAGGTAGGTTTTCTATACTTCTCTACTTTTAATCCTCATTTTGTTCCCTCTTCTTCACATATGGATAGCTCTTGCAATTCCCTTAACTCTGGGTCTTAATTGAAACTTGAAGGCAGACACGTTAAAAAAGAAAACCCCTGTGCCATTCAACGTGCACATATGGATGTAAGCCGTAACTTAGGGGAGGCAGAACCTTTTTGAGTAAGTGCTGTACTCTTTCCATCAGACTGGAAGATTTGCAGTTTCTTGAAGAACATGCTGCTTTTTATGTGGGTGTGATTGTCTTTTACTAAAATTGAGTACTGTTCTGCACATATACCTCCTCTTGAGTGGGAGGTGAGGATGTGGCATATATGCTGTTCGGACACCTGCGGATTTTCTGCATATGAATAAGCATAAGGGAACAAACTATGTCAGTCATAATTAAAAAAATGTTTACAAATTTGAAGAATTAGGGCTTGGATCATTTGCTCAAATGAAATACTGAGCAGTATGATTTCATTAGTGTTACATATTGTTGAATTTCCAGACCTCAGATTCTCAATTTGTAGAACTATATGCTTACCAAAGGACTGAGTTTCAAGTTTAACACCGAGAAACTTAAGTCTGTTATTTTGATGGTGATTATTGTTTTATGTATGGGCGTTAATACTGGTAGAGACTTATCAAATGAAAAGAATGTTTACAGGAAAAACTTAAAATGGATGTAAAGGGAGAGTGGATGACACGGGTTGAGTCACGTAGAGTCACTTGATCATGAATGACAGCAGAACATCATCTTTATTAGCATATATTTCTTCAGTAAAATGTTTTCATGTATAACACTTGAACTCTCTCTGACAGGTTCCCCAAAGTATAGACCAGTCAGAAGATGAGGGATTCCAGTCAGCATCCAATCTGACTCCGGATTCTCAGTCAGAGCCGAGCATGACTCCAGACATAGACTTGTGGGATGCAGTGCTTACATATGGACCCAGCAAACGAAGATGTTGGGAAAGAATTGGATAGTATGTGTCTGACGTTACTGGCAAACTTACTATGCATCATATGCAAATGTATGAAGGTGCATTCTATCTTTGCTCCAAATGACCTCAGTATAAATAGTGAAGTGTGCATATTTAATTCACACATCTCAATATACTGCTTTAATGATTGAGAAAGGAATCAAGGTTGTGCAGTTTCAACAAACTAGTTCTTAGATTGCAGCTGTTTTATAGGAAGAGATAAAATCATCTTTGTCAAAAGAAGGGATTATGGAAACACTCGCTGTTTGTGTGAAATACAACCTTTTTCTAACTAATCAGACTTCTTATGCACTATGCAATTTATCTCAGTCTAAAATGATTCCATTTTTTCAGTTTCAAAAGAGAAAGTGGTAGTTGTAGAGCACTAGAATAATTAAACCCGTATCTCCCAGTATTGTGCAGTATTGTATTCCTTCTCCCTGTAACCAAAACAGAAATTATTATAATAGATTTCTTGATAGTGTAGTTAGACTTGTAGTTCTTTTGGCGTTGAGCAGAAGATGCATCTCCTGAGAGAAGGCTCTATATAGCCCTGGTAAAGCTTCCGAGCTTCCCTAAAATGGAAGAAAAAAAGAAGGCAGGTATGGCAGGTGTCTTCCTTACATTTCTGTTGGACAGTGGCGTGCCTGATTCTTGGAGAAACTTTGCTCCGTATGTTTTCTGTAATTTTAAGTAATAATCTACTGTGCCTGTTGCAGTGTTACCGGTGTTTTTTCAACTTCTGAGCCTGAGAAGCTCAGAAACTCAGAAGTTCCCTGACCTGATTTTTCAAACCCGCTGTGGCACACGCTAGCTTTGTTCCTAGCACAAGAGAGTTTTTGTTGCTCCTGTTTAGACTGTAAGGATCTTAGAGTCAAATATAGACCATATGCCAGACAGCTTTCATGTAATGCATGCTACTAGAGTTCAGAATTTTTTGAAGAATTGGAGGTAGAAATTGTTTTGGAGGGGACAGTAATCCTCACTGGGAGGAGCTAAAATGTGTTAATACAAGCCATTATAGCATTTTGAGCATATTGCTCTTTTACATATTTGAATATTAGTATTACACAGACCCTGGAAATCTGGTATATATTGACCTCATTTTCCTAATATGAAAACTGCATCAGGGAAGGCCACAAAAGAAGATGGTAATTCTCTGTAAAGGTTTCTGTCTCTGAACTGATGTTCAAATTATCTACCTATTCACTGTACTGATTTTGGGCTACAGTTTCATTGACCAAATGCACATTCCCTTGAAAATGTGCTGTATTACGATAGCTTTTTCTGTGGTCAGTACTGGCTGTGTAAAATCTAAAATGCCTCCTTCTTCTTTAGGAGAGATATTTCCTTCTTTTCGTATAATCACCTTGCAATGTTGTGTTTACTCTGACACAGCCCACCTGGTAAAAAAGAGGAACCGTATCTTACTGAAGCTGGGAGAGAAGCTTTTGACAAATTTTATAAACTTCGAGAAGGGGAATTGCAACTGTTCAGTAATACTGTACTGCAGCTTCCACAGCTTGTGCTAATGAAGGAACCTGAACTGGTTAAGGATGTCTTGAATGTCCTCATTGGTGTGGTATCCACTACATTTTCTCTCAATCAGGTATGGAAGATTTTTAACTGCACTTCTTAGTCGCATCTTTTTTTTCCTTGTAGAGGTTTCCTCTTCAATACTTTTATTTCTTTTGAGATCTTGCAGTTGTGGATACTGTTAAAAAGTTGAATGTGACCTAATGGCAATAAGGCAGTATTTATATATTGCAATAATGATGTTATTGCAATAGGCTAAGAGTATCTGTAGTTCTCTAAGTGAAAATAGGTTTATGAATACTTGAAAGTAGATGCGTAAATAGTTTTGTAGATTGGATTTTCTGAAAGGAATTAGATAATGAGTCTTATTCTGTATATTTGAAAATACCATTTATACTCCTGAAACTTTGCTACAATATAATATGTTTATCACACTGTCCCAGTTATATAGTCTCAGTCACCAGAGCATCTAAAGTGAAAATTTGTCTGCTGTTGTTTTTGTGTGTAAATGTTTGGTATTTTAAATCAGAATACAGCTATGAAATGGTTGAATCTACCTTTTTTTTTTTCCTCCCTATATCCTTTTAGGCTGCTCAGACTTTTGTGATAAAGGAGGGGGTATATGTATCTGGAACTTCACCAGAGACAATGCACAGCCTACTCTCAGAAGTTGCAGAGTATGGAACCTATTACACTCGACTAAGTCGTTTTTCTCTTCAGCCAGTTTTAGATTCTTCATACAGCAAAGGACTTGTGTTTCAGGTAAAACAACTGTATTAAATCATCTAGATTTAATGGGCCAATTATCTTAGGTAGAGAAGGTAACTTTGATTTCTTGTAAAGCTGGAATTTCTGCGTTCTGCAAAACTGCAGAACATTTTAAGTGTAATGCTCATCCCAGGTCGACAGTGAACAGTGCCACTATGTTTAGATCACAGCTCTGTGTGCTTAGGGCTTGCTTACACTGAAACACATGGTAAAAGGTCTTCATTACCTGAAGTGTGATTTGTTTAGTCATGTTGTTCTGTTGAAGACTAAAGGAGTATCATTTTTAGATGTTTTAAAAACATTACTTATTAATCATAGAACGTCCTGAGTTGGAAGGGACCCAGAAGGATCATCGAGTCCAACTCCAGTCCCTGCACAGGACAACCCCAAAATTCACACCATGTGTCTGAGGGTGCTGTCCAAATGCTTCCTGAATGTTGTCAGGCTTGGTGCCATGACTGCCTCCCTGGGGAGCCTGCTCCACCACCCTCTGGGTGAAGAACCTTTTCCTAATATCCAATCTAAACCTCCCCTGGCACATCTTCCTGCCATTCCCTCAGGTTCTATCATTGGTTGCCAAAGAGAAGAGGTCAGCACCTGCCCCTCCTACTCCCCTTGTGAGGAAGCTGTAGACCGCGATGAGGTCTCCCCTCAGTCTCCTCTTCTCCAGGCTGAACAAACCAAGCGACTTTAGCCACTCCTCATACGGCTTCCCCTCTAAAGCCTTCATCAGCTTCATGGCCCTCCTCTGGACACTCTCTAGTAGCTTTATATCCTTGATGTACTGTGCTGCCCAAACCTGCACACGGTACTCAAGGTGAGGTCACATCAGCGCCGAGCAGAGTGGGACAATCCCCTCCCTCAACCGGCTAGCAATGCAGTTCTTGATGCACCCCAGGACGCGGTTGGCCCTCTTGGCTGCCAAGGCACACTGTTCACTCATGTTCAACTTCCTGTTGACCAGAACCCCCAGATCCCTCTCCGCAGAGCTGCTCTCCAGCCTCTCGTTCCCCAGTCTGTATGTATATCCAGGGTTGCCGTGCCCCAGGTGCAAAATCCAGCACTTGCCCTTGTTAAACATACAGTTGGTATGAACTTCATACATTAAGACATATAAAATTAAAATACAAGAACTTTCTTAATACAGTATGTATATATGTAATATATATATTTTTACAAAATAAAAACTGCAGTAGAGAAATATGATATTTAATAGCTTTAATTACTTTTTCTCAGCTCAGAATTAAGTACAAATTTTCCCTGTTAGTCCTCTGTATATTATGCTGAACTGTACATATACTACGTTATATGAGGTGATTTCATCTCTTTCTGATGCGTAGAATTAAGTTAGGATTGGTTATGAAAATTTATTCCTTCTGAATATTTGATTTACAGTGATGTTAATAGAAATTGAATGAGAAGGTCTCTCTCCTTGTCTTGTTAGAAAAAGTTGTAGGCGAGTTTTTTCTAGTATCCAATTTAGGCGTGAAAGTAAGGAAAGAGGTTTCCCTATGTTCGTATTATAGCTGTTAGAGAACAAGGAGCTACTCAAAGGGCAATTGAAAGAAGCTGAACCAAGATGCTGTATTATACTGTGCGTGGGTACAGGCTCCGTGCATTGGATGTATAAAGAGTATAGAGGAGTCATTTGGCTAACCTGAATGTCTGAAGTTGCATGGACTCTTCCTTTCCCCTTTGGTATACAAGTCCCTCTTACCTGCACATGCAGATTATTTTAGTAAAAGGTTTGTTTTCATGCTGATGCAATTGATGTGAGACATAGATAGACTATTAACAGCTTCAGCAGTAAGACTTTAAATATTTTCTGTTGATACTAGGCATTCACAAGCGGGCTGAGAAAGTATCTTCAATATTACCGAGCCTGTGTTTTGTCAACGCCTCCTACTTTAAGTCTTCTAACAATCAGCTTTCTCTTCAGAAAATTAGGTCGTCAGTTGAGGTAAGAGAATATTATTAAATATTTAAGCTTTTCATAGCAGAAATAATGCAATCTATTTCTTCATATAGACTAAAAGAGACAATATTACATGGGCATTCTTACATACTCTTTCAGTATTTTTCCTCTATTTTAACAGAAAGATTTCTTTATATCCAGAAGATTCTAGGGAAAACATGTAAGGTCTTTATATTCAGTTTCTTTGTTATCCCTGTTATCATTCAGCTGATACAGTAGGGTTGTTGTTTGACATTCAACTTTAGCAAAGTTCATCACTGTGATCTCAGAGGCTTCTGGTTGAAATTGTTCCATATGTTTTAATATTGTTTTTTAGGTATTTGGCTGAACTTTGTGGCATAGGAACAGCAGCGCTGGGGATCAGTGGTGGAGCTGGTGATTCATTCCCTACGGTGATAATTAATTTGATGTTTTTAGGTTTGGTTTGGGTTACAATATTAATATTCTTCAAAATTAGGTAGGATTTTGCATAAAATGTTTAGTGTTGGTCCCTCTGCTACCAAAGATAGGGCCTTGGACCTCCAGTTAGAATGCCACGATCCTTTCTCCAGATATTTTAAAATTTGGAATTTTGTGCTGTTTTCAATTCCTAAAGTAAACAAAGGACCCAGAATAAGCCTTGGAGTGCATGTCATTTCATTCTAAAGGAGTCGTTTGTAGCAAGTCAGATGAATCTAACTCTAAACATACCTGTTTCCCTCCAGTGACTGTAAAGTGAGCTTGAGGTAACTAGCTCAGATAAAGTGATCTTAATTGCAGATAGCTAGAGGAAGTGAGATGAATCCTGCCTTCTGTGTCCAGTGAAACATTTAAAGCTGTCTATGTGTGAGTCTTTTGTTATTAGAGTTGTAGTGAAGTTTGTTGCCTAACATTAGAATATTTTTCAATTTTTTAGGGTGTTAAATTGCTTTCATACTTGTACAAAGAAGCTCTCAACAACTGTAGCAATGAGCATTATCCAGTTCTTCTGTCTTTGTTGAAGACAAGTTGTGAACCATACACAAGGTGCGTCCATACTGTTCTCTGCATAATTGTGTTTAAGAGCAGTTCTGAATTAGTAATCTGGTGAGTAACTCTGCTAATTTAGCAATGGCTTTTAACATTTTCAGAGAAAATATGTGGCTGTATCTGCAAAATACACATTAACATTAATTCATTTTGCTGAATCCTTTCTTTTTCTCTCTTTTCCAGCTCAGTAACAACATAAGGCGTTTATGTGTGACTAGATCAGTAAATAAATATGTGTAAATAAGACTTCTTTCTTGCTGCTCGTCCTGGAAATTCATACTGGAATATAAGACGCAGCTAAACTTCTATTTTTTTTCTTTTCATACCTGTAGTAAAATCCTGAAAATGGCAACTAACAGTTTTCTCTTGGTGTTGTACAGACTGGGAAGGTTCATGCTTATTTCCACTGTCTTTTTCTTTAAAATGTAAAGATTATATTTAAAAATTAAAAAAACCCCTGTTGTTCATGAAGTAGAGTTCCTTGGATTGCAACAGTTTCGTTAAGCAGTGCACATCGATTTAGAAATTGTTAGTTTATAGGCTTCTGAAGAGATGCTAAATTTTTTTAAATAGTTATTTATAGGGATTATAGCTGTAGTCAATCATCAGTTTACGATGATACTTCATAGATGTAATGATACTAGAAAGGGAAAAAAAAATCTGTCAAAATGCTCTAAATTTAAGGTTCCTCCCATGGCCACTCTTGTTGTTTTTTCTTCCTTCTACATAAAATTAAATTTCTCTGGAGAACATTTCAGGTTTACCAGAAGACTCATTGAAATTTCTACACAGTTCCTGCCCTGCAATTTATAGAAGGTAGTCAGATTTCTGAAATACCAAGGGCAGGATGTCATGGCATCACAAGGAACATAAAAATACGAAAGTATGCTTACTAGTATGTGATACTTACAGGATTGACTTCTAGATTTGTTGCAGATCTCTATCAAAACATCAGTCGTGTATGATCAGGGTTGCCGTGGAAAGGAGGCCTCCAGTATCTGCAGAAAGTGTTATCCCACTCATTTATTAACCTGAAGGAAATTAAATAATAGAAGTTGTTGCTCTCATAGAAACATCAGATTTAACACTTTAAAAGTTCTTAGCTTTTTACTTACAACCTTAAAATTGAACAGTGGTTCCTATGCTGAATGCTTCCTGTTTGTTACACTGACCCAACATCTAGAAACAGTGTTAGTATTGCAACTAGTAAGAAAAGAAAAGATAAGCTTCTGGGTCCTCCGAGCCTTTTTATCTATAGCTTCAGATAATTGTATTTTTTTATTTCTTCAAAAGTTTGGTTTCACACAGAGGTAATATGAAAAAGCATGAATAAATATTCCAAAATAGTAGTTCTCATTATTGCACATATGTTAAAAATGTCTCTAGGTCCAGGGAAAATGGTGCTTGGTGTTGAATCTTTGTTTTATACCCTTTCAGTTTCTTCCTGCTAAAGTTACCTCTCTTTAAAATAAATCCTTCCAGCTTATCTCTCCCGATGCTTTTGATGTGATGCAAAGACTTCTAGAAAATTTTAATGCATACTTCGTAAATTAATATACAGAAATAAAAACATTGTTTTAATTAAGGCAATGTTCTTTCATTGTAACTAATTACCACTGAAATGTTCTATATAAAGTTGCTTTCTTTTAAGAAAAATGTAGAGAGACAGTCCTGTGTGTATCTATAAATATCAGTGTGACAGCACTTAATTGCTGGTTTTTATCCTGCCTATAGCTTGTGTGTTTTGATGTTTTAAATAATATACTTACTGTTCGGTTATAGTAAAGTTGAGAGGGTGAGAGGATTGATTTTCAATATTGTACAATTTTATATTTTTTAGATTTATCTATGATTGGGTATACAGTGGTGTATTCAGAGATGTTTATGGAGAATTTATGATCCAGGTGAATGAGGATTATCTTTGTTTCAGAGGTACAGTATGTATGTGGAGCATTTCTAATTTATATAATTTGTGCTGTTAATTAAAGAATTAAAAATATGTACTTTCATCTTTTTGTTTGATATGTAGATAAACATTACTGGACTCATGGTTATGTCTTGATTTCAAAAGAAGTAGAAGATTGTGTCCCTGTATTTCTTAAACATATTGCTAATGACGTGTATATATGTGGAAAAACCATAAACTTGCTGAAATTGTGCTGTCCTAGGGTAAGTTTTGGTTTGGTTCCTTCCTAATACACTGAGCAAATCGTGTCTCTTTAGAGCAAGTTTCTAGGTTTTTAGCAAGTTCGCTCCTTTACTGAAAACTGGTGTTGCATAAGTAGGCTGTTGATTCATGAAAGGCAATTACTTGCTCTCAGATACTTGTGAGCTGATTATCCACTCTACTCTGGAAACATAAATTTTTAACAGCATCAAATTTATCATATACAATGCATGTGCTACATTTCTTATTTTCCTTTGTATTGAAAGCAGAAATGTTGTAGGCTTCCGAGCAAGTGCCTTCCATTTTTCACACAACTCACACTCCTATTTTTTGGTTTAAAGATGCCTCACTTACCAGGTCTTGACTCAGTTCTGCATAGCTCTTGTATTTCAGCTCTATCGCTACATTTCCAAGAAGTGCTTAAATAGTTCCGTTTATTCATATTTTGCAGAATGAGTCTTGTACTTTCTAAGAAAAACAAGTTAAACTACTTTGTGTCTTTCCTCAGCTCGGTATCAGATATCCGATATCGGATCCAGGCATAAGCCTAATATCTCAAGTGAGATGACCCTCTGCTAGTTCTCCTGAGTCTGCTCTGATAAGGGTTCTCAAACCAGGACTCACGTGTGCCAGTAGTACTGGGCTTTTTATAAAACAGTGTCAGCCATCATTTCCATTATAAATTACAGCTTTATCAGTCACTAACACAGTATCTTAATAGATAGAACATTCCCCCAGGATGTGCAGCACCCAGGTTCAATCATCTTCCATCTGTCTGAGAGTTCCAGTCACATTTTGTTCCTTTCCATGATAATGCCCTAAACAGCTGGCTCTTCCCTTTTGCTTCCAGTAGACTGGGGAATCCAATGTGAGCATGCTTGTGTGCCCTTTTTTTTTTTTTTTTTTTTTTTTTAAAAGCTCACTTACCTGTTTTCTGCACTGAGTAGAACAGCTTCAGAGATTTAAGGATGTTGAGGTGGAGCAGAAAGTCGTAAGGTACTTAGCTTAGGGAATAGTTACTCTGTGATGTGCACTGCCCATATTTTTGAGAGTTATGTCTTGTGTAGAGCTCTGTCCTGTAGGTGTGTGTTAGTTATGTTCCAGACAGCTCCTATTAAGTGGGGATCTGTGGGGGATACAAGTGAACAGAACCTAACTTTTGATAGGAGAGGTGCATTCAGTGCTGAGTTACTTAGGATCACTTAATTTGGATATTCAGAAAAGCAAAATTTGAGGCATTTAGAACATGACTAGTATAAATGTATGTATCAGATTTTAGATTCCTGTCCCATTCAGTGGGAAAGAGGGGACCCTGAGATTTTGACCTGTGATCCAAGTTCTAGAACATTACACCTCTGTCTCCTACTTCGAATGATATTAATGCTAAAACAGATGACATTAATAAAAATTTTACATCCTATGTGGAGGCTTGTTTCAGTATCTTGAAGCATTGCTAAGTTAAAAAAAAATATGTATAATATGAGTTCATAATCTAACATTTTACAATTTTAAAAATGTATTTAAAAGGAAATTTCTCATTTTTCAGCATTATATATGTTGGTCAGATATACCTGTTCCCCGGATTTCAGTTATTTTTTCACTTGAGGAGCTGAAAGAAATAGAGAGAGATTGTGCAGTGTATGTAGGTCGAATGGAAAGAATTGCCCGATACAGTTCCGTAAGCAAGGAGGAAAAGGTAAATGAATAAAAGAATAAAGACCTTATTGTTGGAATTTTTTTTTTTAATACTCATTTTTCGTTTTTGTTATAACTTTGAAAGAATTTGTATTTATGGTCAGAATTTCTTCATTTGTCAGTTGTTGTTTGATTGTTATCAAACAAAATAAACTTATCAAATTTATCAAAAATTGATAAAAACTTATTATCAAAACAAATAAACTTATTTAATATAGCTTTTAAAAGTATAGGTGGTGTGTTGTCATTTTCATATATTAAATGAGTTGGACTTCCATCTTAGTTCTCTGCAGCACCAGATTTGCCCTCCTACTGAAAAGTACTGAAAAGATTGTTAGATTCTAATTTAACAAACGTGATGAGCTAATTAGTAACCAAGACTCTCTTTGTAATTTGCATAGTTAATTGTTTTTTCAAATTTATTTTAGTTATAAAGAGACTTCTGTGTTTCATATGCCATCAATATAGTGTATACATCAGATTGATTTGGTTGTTTGTAAGGTCTGGAGTATTAACTTTCAATATTAGTTTATAGACTTACCATTTAATTAATTGCTTTATTCATATTTCTGTACTGTAATCATAGATTAATAACCATTATAAAGTGTGCACCTGTCTTTGCAACAATATATTTTCATGTCTAAAATAATAGAAGAAATTCCTACCTGTATTTTTGTTCATTTGGGTTTTTTTTTTTTTTTTTAGGATTTGCGCATGGAGATAGCCAAACAAGAATTAATTGTTCATGCTCGAGAAACTGCCAGCAAAGTGCTAAAAGCCATTAATGGTAGGTTGCGGTGGCTTTTCATGTGTTTTCTAGTGCGTTTGTTAATGTAAACTAACAATACCTTTATTTTAATACAGATCGACAAATATCAGAACGAATGGCTTTGGATGCAAAGAAACGGGAACAGTTTCAGAAACTGAAAGAGCAATTTGCAAAAGACCAAGAGGTATTTCTGTGTGTGTTTCTAAAGGCCAACTGTATTTCTTAGGCAAATAATTGAAAGGATATCTTGATTTATTGTACTGAAGTTGAATTAATAGCTCATGGGGTTCAGTTAAGAACTGATTGCAGATGTGTGCGTTACCGCTGGTATTGAGAGTGGCTTTTAAAAGTCTTAAATATTTATGCAGCGTCGCCTTGCAATAAAGCAAGAGGAGATTGATGATGATTTCAGCTATGCCCGAGAGCTCAGAGAGAGAGAAAAAAGACTGAAAGCTTTAGAAGAAGAACTGGAAAAAAAGGCAAGGTAAATGTATCTGAGTAGTCTCCCGAAGCTTAGATACTCCAAAACCATCATAAAGACCTCAGGAAAAAATTATTGTATATTAATATTTATGGTACTAGCAGTTCCCAGACATTGCTCTACAAGGCTAACCTTTGCAGTTAAAAGATGGATGTAAGGATTTTTGGTAATCTATGAGCAATTTTGTGAATTAGGAATAGTTAGTGGCCCACAAATCTGGGACCCACTTATTTGCACCATCCCTATCCAGTCCAGTTTTTATTATGATCAGAATTTCAGGAAAAAACTTAACTATGTCTTACAATCAAAAACTGAGCCCACAGCAAAAATGGTCACATGTATGTCAAAGCAGAAGTAAAAGGCAAACACGGGAGTTAGACTGATAATTATTTGAGTTGCTCTTGTTGTATTTCACTTTCTTCTGTTATATCTAAAATACTTAAGATAAATGAGTGACCTACTAAGAATAGTTACAGAAATACATCTTGACTAAGAATGCAGTCCTGTTTTCTCCAAGTGTTTATTCTCTGTAATTGAAGCCTCTGGCTTCTACTTTTAAAAAATTGCTTCTCAGTTTTGAAGTGCTAAAAGTTCTTATTCTTTAGAAGGGAGGATGAAAATCAGTATGCAAAAATCTTTAACTTAGCTTTATTTTTACCTTCATTTAGGCAGGAATTAATTGACCATTATAGCAAACTTTCTGATGATGCAGCCCGTAGGGAACAAAGAGCGTTATGGAAAATCCAGCGACACAAGTTGGAAACAGCTCGTCTTAAGTTCCTATTAGAAGATCAAAAACGCATCGAGGTATCTTCTGAAAAAAAGTAAGAAATGTAATTTAGAAAATTTGATACTTGGTACTTAAAGAATTTTGGTTTTGTCATTTTTATTTATAGGAAATGCTTGAAAAACTTCCAGATAGAAACTACAGGAGAAAATTAGATGTTATTCCTTACAGACAGTGCCAGTTGGCTTTAGATAAAAACCCTATTGTGAAAGATCCACATTCACAGGTGAGTTTATTTTCTTACATAAACTCCAGGTTGCTGTTCCAAATTTCCCTCGAGGGAGTTCATTTCATGGTTCAGTTCAGTAAACACAAGGTTCACTATACCAGCAGGGTGAGTAGTTAGCATGTTATTTGTAGTGCATCTGAAAAATGGAAATATTTTAAATCTCACTTGTAATAAAGTGATACCCTAATAAGTAGCTTGATAATGTGACTAGCCATACAGTGTAATAATTAGTTCTTTTGTAGGTGTCTTCTGTGAAACCTCTGCATTCTAATGAGACAGTTGGCAGAAAGGAATCTGAGCCTGGACTGGAATATGCTACTTCTGCTGACAAAGGGCTGCCCATGCCAGAGCCGACAAATAATAATGCTGATCAGCATTTTCAGCCTAAAGCAGCAGGATCTGCAAGCAGTCTCCAAAGTTCAGAGAAAGCATGCAGTCCTCTGTACAGTGCTGATTCCTTGCCTGAATCCAATGTGAATATAGAAGATTTTTTATCAAAGCCACAAGGTGAACAACCTGTTGCCATTAGTGTACAAGGATCTTTACTAGATGAAGCATTCCAAAATATTAACTCAGATCTTTCTGAGACCTCTCAATTAAGTGAGAATCAGCCTGTCTTGAGAGGAGCACTGGAAGGAGAAGACAATGCACCATCGCATCAGCAAAATGAGTATGATTTTAATACAGTTCTCAGACCATCTGCAGCTTGGCAGGGACATGTTAGCGTTGGAGAAAATGTATCTGATGTGGAGTACAGAAGGCCTCGGTGGAATATTCATGGACATGCATCTGATGCTGGCATTAGAGTGGGAGAATATGTACCTCATGTGGATGCTTACCAGCCACATTTGAGTCCTTATGGGCATTCTTCAGACTCCAATATAAAAATCAGCAGCTCTACTTCTGAAGTTGAATCTAGCCGACCCCGATGGAATATTCATGGGCATGTTTCTGAAGGTCATATTAAAATTGGGGAATATGCTTCAGAAGTAGAGCCCTCAAGGCCTAGGTGGAACGTTCATGGACATGCTTCGGAAGCCAATATTAAGATTGGAGAGTACGTGTCAAATGTAGCTCCTGCAAGGCCTAGATGGAACATCCATGGTCATGCATCCGATGCCAATATCAAGATTGGTGAAAACGTGTCAGAGGTGGTCTCAGCTAGACCTCGTTGGAACATCCATGGGCATGCTTCACAGTCGCACATCAAAATTGGAGAACTGGTTTCAGATACAGAGCCGTTGAAATCTCATTGGAGCCCGTTTGGTCATGCATCCCAGTCAAGCATCCAAATAGGGAAGTGGGCCCCATCTACAGAAGATGATCCAATACCCCATCGTAAAACCATTTCGGGTCCTTCGTCTGACTCCACAATTCAGACACTTCTGTACAGTGAAGAATTATCTCCTGCTGAAGGGAGCAGAAAGGAAGCAAAAATGTCACAAGTTAAGGAAAAGACTTTACCACAGTCGCAGTCATCTGACAGTGTTCCAGTCTTTCCTGAGGCTAATATTAAAGATGACGATAAAGAAAATGTAATGGAAGAGAAACAAGAAGGTAAAATAAATTTAAGTTTATTCAGTTAGCGTTTGTTTAAGGGCTCATTAAAGTAACTGTAAATGTTTATGTTCAAAATCGGTACTTATTACTTAATTCCTTGCATAACTTTTTGGACACTGTTAGAATTCAGAGGAAAGAATGTGAGCTTAGTCTTGTCTCCTATATAGAAGAAACAGAGCATTAAAAAAATTCTAGTCTGAAACTTGGTGAAACAGGACCTTATGTGATCTTGAGTAGAGAACATGCATAAAGCTGCCTGGGTGGGACTATGGGGAGGGACTCTTACTGGGGTAGTTGTTTCTGTGATAGTCTATAGAGAAATTTTGAAGAACTTCAGGAGCAGATCTGAAGTATGAACTAAGTATTATAAGCAGGTCTAAGTAAATACTGTCTTTAATTTACTTGTAATTACAGTAATTGCAAATGTGGTCAACAAGGACCCTTCTCCAGGTTCCTCACAGAGCTTACAGGTAAGAAACAAAGTAGTTGTTGAGAAGACTTCCTTTTTCTTCGAAGGATTAAACACACTGGTAGTTAAGGTAGTAAGTTTCTGTCCTAATCTAGTAATCACTTTAATACCATGTTGGTTTTACATGTCAGAAAAGTACAGGTGAGTAAGCTCTTTTATTTTCGGTTGGAACAACTAGTCAATTACCTGTAAGAACACGTTAAGTGTGAATAGACAAAGCCAGCATCTCTCACAAAATTTGTCCATTTTTTTTTGTTTTAGGCAGAAGAACCTGAAAAAGCAATTCCACAAGATACTGTGCCTCAAGAAACTTTATTTTCTGAAGCTGATGCTCCCACAACTAAGGAGGAGGAAGGGGGAGAGGAAGATACATGGAAGAAAGAACAAGCTTATTTGAAAGCCTTATCGGATCAGTATTGTATTGAAAAATATCAAGATAGTTATGATTTGATGTGTGAGTAGAACTGTTGGAACAGTAAATCAATAGAAGATGTGGTAAACTTGAGCAGGAAAGCTGAGTGCCAGAAAAAACCACCTGAATTACCAGTAAATTAGCAGTATTATGAAGTAATATGCAGTAGCCAAACAATTTGCTTCTGGGCACAAAGATGAGAAGTACATTTTGATACATTAAGATTTTCTAACCCAGAGGGGTTTGTAGAGCTTAATAGAAACAGATTATCAAATTGCATTAATGTAACAGCTTACAATGTTTATATATTTTTAAATTTAGCAGAACTACCAGTTTCTCATCTCTTGCATCATGTGATACCAAGATCGTACACTTTTCCTGTGGATCCTATGGTACAGTCAGCAACAGATGAAACGGCTGTACAGCTGAGTGAGCTCTTATCTCTGCCAGTGCTGATGAAACGTTCTATTACTGCTCCACTTGTATCTCAGTGAGTATTTGTTAGAAATACTGGATCCATAATTTAGCAATTAATGTTGTGTTCTTCATTAGCTCTTGTTCAAGAAAAGAGTTGCACATAGATCTCTTCTCTTAAACTTTCTCTTTGCTCCCAGAAGTGATTCAGTGGATTGGTTGATTACTAACTAAAAAGTTCAGATTTACATTATAAATAGTAACATAAACTCATATTTTTATGTGTAAATTAAAAATTTGAAGGTCTATTTGAAACACAAGGGCTTGGAGGGAAGTGGATTATGCACCAGTGGTTTCGACACCGTTGGTTTCCTTGTTCTTTTAAAAAGAAGGTGTATTATTTATAATGTTTGTGCTAGTTTTTATTTGGCAGATGAAAGGTAAGGGGGGAAAAAAAGAAAAATCTTTTGTGTGAAAGCTCATTCATGTTGATCAGGATATATTTTATGTTTCTATGGGAACTCTAGCTTAAAGGCTGTTCAGAAGTTTAATAGAAGCTGTTCTTGTTACTATTGGAATGTATAGGGAGACCACATATGTGTTGGACCATTTTATTAGTATATCTAATGGTATTTTAAAGAAAAGTTTTTGTTAGTATGTACAAGATTAGCTTCTGTCATGAAAAGTTATTCACAAATATGTTGAAACGCTTCCTGTTTTGGAATCTACTGTCTTGTAAGTTTGGATTTCCATTTACTAACTCTGAGTATGCTATACTCAAAGTTTGGTGCAATGTGGAAAGATTTAATTATTAACTTAGTTTTAAATATCCAGACTGGCTACCAGAATGATCTGTATACACATACGTGTATTCAGCAAAGTAGGTGAGCCTGAGTTGCGTACTGGCAGAATTAGCCTATCCCTGACGTGGAAGTTAAATTATTTAAAGCCAGCTTGAATACCTACACTATACTGCAAACTGTAGTACAGACCTGCCCTCGATACCTACTGTCAGAGCTTTACCAATTAGGGTATTCTTCTCAGGGATTTAATAGTCTTTCCTAATCTGTTTGTGTAGATGACAGAGATAAGACGGAAGGCTATTGATTAAATGTTGCTCCAGGCCCAGCAGCATGTTCTAAAGATTGCTATATGTAGCCAGTCTTAAAATACTTCCACAGTACTGTTCAAAACCCAGTTATGTGAAGTGGTAGGTTTTAATTCTGGTATATTTTGGATGAAGATTTTTTTTGTCTTCTCTCTCTCTCTCTTTTCTTTTTTCTTTTTTTTTTCTTTTTTTTTTCTTTTTTTTTTTGCTTATGTGAATATCATCCTGTCTTGGATATTGGAGTTACATACTAGAGCATTAATCTGATGTAGCCACAGCTGAATGTTAACAGTAAGGAAGGAGTTGCTTGTAAGAATAATACCTTTTCTGTGTTTTTACTCTTAGTGTTTCTCTTGTGAACAAAGCAATAGTTGATTACTACTTTGTGGAACTGAATGTAGAGAAACATTTTGAAGCACTGAGACACTTTTTGTTAATGGAAGATGGGGAGTTTGCTCAGTCGCTCAGTGACCTGTTGTTTGAGAAGGTATTTGTTGTCTTCACCCTTCTTTTTTGGGTTGTCTGCTTTAGCTTGACACCTCTGGATTAATTTTGATGGGAATGAGGGAATGGTGTAAATTAGAATCCTGGCTCGTGCTGTTTTCCTCTTTTGTGCTGTGTGAAGAAGTCTTGTAGCAAGGAACTCTGTTAGTGTGGTAAGGACTGAGGCAAAAGAAGGTCTTTGCTCAGAAGGAATGCCCATGCCCAAGGAAGTCCCAGGGAAGAGAGTAGTATTTCCTACTGCTAATCCCAGCAATAGAGTACAAGGATTTGGCATGTTGAGGGTAATAATGTCACACTTTGGCAGATAAACAGTCATGGAAGGGTATTTCACTCTTTCCTGTGAAAACTGCTGCACTATTGCTCTGTTCCCTCCCATCTGCTGGCAGCAAGCCTGGAGGAGCCTATTGCCATTTGCTAAAATCCAGTGGAAAGGCCTGTCTTGCAAAATACCAACTCTTACCTCAAATATCCTATAGAGCAGAGGGGAGGGCATCTGAAGAGAGTGCTGGGCCCTCTGATGAGACTGTATTTTCATTACTTACTCCTGTGTTCGTGGGGAAGACAGCAAGGTAGGAGGGATAGCCTGGGTTAATATAGCTGGTTGCCAGTGGAGGTACGTGGCTGTAGGAAAGTTAATGCATTTCTCTGAATCCTAAGAATGCTGTAGACCCAACTAGGGAAAGCACTTGGGGATTTTGACTCAGTGAATAGCTTTATTTGTAAACCTCTGAGGTTGCTGAGTTGATGAGATAGGTAAGTTGGAGTCAAAGATAATACCAGTCCTGTCGCTGGCTTTCTGCCCTACTGAAGCCTAAAGGCTGTATTCCATGCAGTAGGGACGTGTAGCAGCTCCGGAACCACAGCAAACTGCAGTCCAACATACCAAAATAAACCAGTACAGATATGAGATTACCTTCATGCTGTGAAGAGCAGCAAATAGTTCAGAAATTGCTTCTTAAGCTGTTTATGCATTCCTACGGCAGACGTAGAAACTTCCAGTCATAATGGTGGAGCAAGGCAGGATAGTCATCGCTTTACCATTCTGCTTTAATTCACCTGTGTTCAGGAGCCAGGACTCTTTATTAATACTGTGTAATTAGGATTTCTTTTTTTTTACCCCTAGCTTGGATCAGGACAAACACCTGGTGAATTGCTGAATCCACTGGTTCTTAATTCTATCCTAAATAAAGCATTACAGTACAGTCTTCATGGTGACACGCAGCTTGCTTCCAATCTTTCTTTTGCCCTCAAGTACCTTCCAGAAGTGTTCAAACCCAACACACCTGATGCTCTGAGTTGCTTAGAGCTAAGGTACAAGGTAAGAAAGCAGGGAGAAAGGTAGTAGTACTGCAATTATACCATGGTTCTTAAGTACCATGGTAGAGTGAATATGTTCTTAGTAATGGAGTACCATTAAGAATGGAGTCAAAAAATTGTGTAACGGAAATGACAGGATTTACTTAGCCTGGCCATTGCATTACATAATTAAAATACATATATTAATTTGTATGTCCCAAAATACTTGCACCTGAAATATTCTTATAATTTTTAACAGAAAAATGTAGTATCATCAGCACTGTTATTTCTTTTAGGTTGACTGGCCTCTGAATATTGTCATTACTGAGAGCTGCATGAATAAATACAACAAGATCTTCTCCTTTTTGCTTCAGCTGAAGCACATGGTGTGGACTCTCAAGGACGTTTGGTTTCACTTAAAACGCACTGGTAAGTCTTATAAGTGAACTAGAGAGCATCCTGTTTAAAATGCTTTTAGCACCCTGTACTAGACAATTGCTTATGAACAATCGTGTCAAACTTCAAAAGCCACAATTTTTTAAAGAAATTTCCGTGGCATTTTAAACAGACTCTACTAACAGACACCTTCGTTCCTTTAAAAATCCTGATTTTAGACAGTCTCTGTGGGTGCTGATGAAAACGTATTTCTGTTTTTATTTTCAGCTTTAGTGAGTCGTGCATCGAATTCTGTTCAGTTTCGACAGCTCCAGCTGTATAAACATGAAATGCAGCACTTTGTGAAAGTTATTCAAGGTTACATTGCTAATCAGATTCTTCATGTCACATGGTGTGAATTTGGAAACAAACTGTCTTCTGTAGGCAACCTGGAAGAAATTCACAGGACACATGCTGAATACCTCAACAAAGCAATCTTCAGGCAAGCTACCATACTTATTTTTGCTTCAAATATGTACATTAATGGAGCTGCCAGTCTAGCCTAATGTATTTGTGCAAAAATGACTTCTACCTGACATGCTAAGTAGTCTTCGCATATGAAAGTGTTCTTACGTAAGGGAAACAAACTTCATGGCACATTATGAGGTCCATACTTTGATGCTTTTCCTCAGCTACCTATCCTCTTCATTTCCCCAGACCCCTTGGACTTGCTTCCAGCTCCTGTTCACCCCACCTCGGCAAGCTTCAAGTCCACTCAGGACAGCTCTAACCTGAAGACTAAGGGCACACTTGCCACAGTTGTGGGTTTTTTTCACCCCATCCTTGTCATAGCCTTTGTAAATGAATGCTGTTCCATTCAGCATGAGTAGCATGCACAAAGAAGCCTAGCTCAAGGATTGTAAAAAGCTTCTTCTGTACATTAGTTATGTCTTCAGTATATGAGCAGTGACCAGGACTGGACTTTGAAGGAACAAATGTGACCTGATGCCTCTGTTCAGATTTATGAGCAGTGCAAGAGACGTCTGTCTTTTAGAAATCACAGGCTTTTAGCCCTTCAGTTACTCTGTATGAGGCAGAAGGGTGGTGTGAAGGAGAGGAGCTAGGGTTTATTTGGTTTCTTAAAGAGTATACACGGGAATGATAAAATGGGGAGATGGAGGAGAAGAGATGATAAAGAACGGCAATTATAAACAAGGAAAGAAATCTGTCCTTTCATGTCTGTCTCTCTCGGTTTTAATAAGAAAAAACTTGGCTAAAGCTGCTGTTTGGTACCAGGTGATGGGATGAGAGGGGATTAAAGTTTAAGGAAACTCAGAGCATGATAATTTAAATGAGCATGATGATTTAAACGTCATCTCTTTTACAAACGCAGATGTCATTCTAGAAATCAGATACACCAATGCAAATATCAGTTTCCTGTAAGTGCAAGCAAATTGTGTTAGGTTGAGGCACCTTTCTTAAAATCACCATTACAGTTGGTTGCAGTCTTGTGGATTTTTTTCTTTTTAAAGCAATTAGAAACCTAAAGGATTGTCAGCCCTTCATATTTTTCTTCCTACAACCAATAAATTATGTCAACTACATTTCAAAAGTTGTTTTTGTTCTGTTAGGGGTCTGTTGACAGAGAAGGCAGCCCCTGTGATGAACATTATACATAGCATCTTCAGCCTCATTTTGAAGTTCCGCAGCCAGCTGATCTCTCAGTCATGGAGCTTCGATGCAGGGAAGCAAATGGCTGTTCATCCCAACTTTGGTCTGATGCAGCAGTCGTACAATACCTTCAAGTATTACTCCCACTTCTTATTCAAAGGTAAGAAATTGCGTAAGTTCTAGAGAGAAGAAGTCAACTGACAACTGAAAAAATACAAAGAGGTTTTGGAAGCATGATGTAAAAGTAGGAAGATGCGTGTACATAGTGTGTTATAGAAAATGTAGTTCCCAGATGAAAACTGCATTATTGTGGTTTGCAGAGGTCTGCATATCCATCAATTAAAATGTCCACACGAGAAATCTAACAGATATCCCAAAACTGACCAGAAGTTTTTGCTAATTTGCAAAATAAGTGTTTGGTATTTAGCTCTGTATATGTGCTTACATTTTTCTTTTCTCTGAAATTGACTTCTGGAACTTTTTATTGGCCGCAATGAGATAGATACCACTTAGAGGTAATTTTAGATATATCTGCATTAGTTGAGTGTTACCGTTGTTATGAGATTTGAAAATTCTGATTCCCATGTTGGACTAAAGCTCAGAGAGCCTCCCAGCACTAGTTGGAGCTTATATCCAGTGCCCCAGGCAAGTGTTTTTCAACTGCACAGATCGTTTGCCAAATGTTCTTTTCTTTAACACGATAAAATTTCTTCACACTGTCAGCTTAGCCTATAATGTGAAGAAATGGTTGATCTCTCTTTCCTCTCCATTTCTCTTTCAGGTCTTGCTTGTGTTTTTAGTAGAAGTTACTTATCCTTCCTCTGAGTACAAAAGTGGTTCATGGGGTTGGCTTTTTATTTCTTTTTTTTTTTTTTTTTTTTTTTAGAAATCCCTTAATTCCTGAAGGAAGTGTGACTGTTTTCCTTAGATCTATTTTTCTAGACTAATTTCTAGTCAGACTATATTCTTCAGGAAATGAGCTGCCCTTTTTATTCTTTAAGGGTGTCCAAAAATGGTGTCAAAGGACCAAAACCAGATATTTCAGGATGAGTTAGAATGGCTGCTTCCAAATTCTACAGGAAGTCAGAACACCTCTGGGAGCCACCTAAGCCCATACTACGAGATCTATGGTTGCTTCATGGACAGAGATTAATAGACCATTCCGTAAGGAAATTTGCTGAGTGATGACCTGGTTCTTTACACCCTCTTTATTAAGCACTACAAAACAAATGTGTGCTTGTTCATCTCCACTTGTTCCTTCAGTCACCATGTATTGTAAAATGCTCTCTTTCACAGTGGGTTGATCCAGAATCCATTGAAAGCCAATACAAAGTAGTCTGGACTTCAATGGCTTTGGCTCAGGCCCTAACTTCTAACTCTACACTTTCCCTTCTTCCTTGCATGTTACTGCTGCTTGCTAATTCCCTTTATACTGGTGCATGGGATGTTCATGAGCTTAGGGAGTTTCTGTTGCCTTTTTGCCTTTGTTACAAAGGCTGTTCAGAGCAGTCGGTTTGTTCATTCATAGAGTTTGAAAGGTCTGTCCCAGGAATTTCTCTTCGGTGTTTTGTTTTTTTTTTCCTCACAATGGACTTAGCTCAAGAAAACTTCAGCAGCGCTTCTTCCTTCACGGAGGTCACCAGCGGACCTCAATATGCTTCGTGGTCAGCCGACATTATAAGAACATACCATTTTATTGTGAAAGCAGCTTGAGAAAGCATTTCTTTATTAGAAATAACACAGCTTCTCTTAGAACTGACAAGTAATCCTTCTCTTCCATCTTATTTGAAATACTTTGTAATTCCAGAAAGAGATATTGGACCTTTCTTATGCAAAAATAGACATTTGTTCCCATTGTTTTCAGGTTTCTGCATTAGGCTTTTTTTTTTTTGTTGTTGTTTTAATTAAAATGCCCAGATCCTGTCACGGTTGACTTTTTAGAATATTAATCTTAGTCGAAGCTTATTTTGTTTTTTGTTTGTTTTATTTCCAGTGGTAACAAAGCTTGTAAACAGAGGATACCAACCACATTTGGAGGACTTTCTACTGCGAATCAACTTTAATAACTACTACAAGGATAACTGAACTCTGTAGAGTAAGGATCACTGATAGCATGGTAAAACAGAAACAGATAAACCCATATGCTTATGATTTATAGAAGCTTATGCAACGCCACGCAAGAGGCATTTTCCTTCAGTGAAATAACCTGCCATCTAATAGCTTGAAGAATATAACCACCACATACAGCGAATGATGCATCTTAAAATCCACCGCACCTAGCAGTCTTTTGATCTACTGAGCATTGATGTTGTCATTATTGCAAAGATAGAAGAGCTGAGTGCCTGGTCGTAGCAGGGGAGAGAGTGCAAAACTGTACAGCTGTGAATGTGTAAATGTTGTATTTTCAGTGTTGTGAATTTCCTCCAATGTAAATACGTGTATGGGAAATAAATTAACAGATACTTTCTAAAACTGTTGAGAGATGAGTATGAGGTATAAATATTCAGACAGTCCTAAACACCTGTTTGATGTGGTTTATTTTCAAATTGCTATTAATTCTCAATGTAAACATAACTGATTTCTTCAAGGCTATTAGTCACAGTGGAAGAGGGCATGCTAAAAACGCCTTGCGGTGAGGAGAGCTGCAAGGAGATAGAGTATTTGACTATTCAAGCACTTGGTAATTATTGGATCACTTGCGCCAAGCTTAGTTTCCTTATCCCTGATTTAAGCTATACACCTTGTTTTGTGGCGACTATGTAAGACAGAAATTCAGCATCACTAAAGTGAAACAAAGCTCTGATTCCAAATATATTCTGACTAATGCTTTCACCTGCAGGATCACATTTTCAATTTGCTAATGATTTTCCTTCTCCTTGATGTTTTCTTTTTTTTCTTTTCTATATTGTGAAAAGAGACAACTGAACTTGAACTTCATGGTATGAAAATGTCATAGAGAGACAGCCTACTTTGAAATTTTTAACTTTGCAATATGTTGATTTTTGAGATCCTGAAGTCACTTAACACGTGGATATATTCCTCGGGAGCTCATTGTCTCAGTAGTGGCCACTTACGTAAAAGGGCAGGCACAGCTAACACGTTACCTGTACCGTGGAACACTGAATATCGTTATTTTCTGATGACGTGTAGGTAGTTTTATAGTTCATTTATTTTTTTTTTTTTTGTTTCTGAAATAGAAATTAAGCATTAGAGTCAGAATATACCAACTGTAAAGTTGACCCGAGTGTTCCTGCTCCTGCTCTGGTACCAAAGTTGGTATAAAAACACACAGTTATCACATGTGTAATGCACATCTTCTATGCCATTTCTTTATCTTTGCTGTATTTAATTAACTGGCTTCCTTCTGTTCTACAGAATAGGAGACCGAAAGAGCAAGTGGCTTGCAGCTTGAGCTCTTCTGTTGCCTGGGCAGGTGGAGAGCTGTTCGTCTACCTGACTTGCTCAGGCCAGGTGCATACGTGCAAGCTTGCCCTCCGTTGCGGACTGATGCCTTGTCCTGGCGCACAATGCCCCACTAGAGAGCAGCCACGCAGCTTCTGCGGGGAGCAAGTAGCTGACGTTGGGGACCTTGGAGCGTGGCACTAAGGTGAAACGTAGAAAGGCAAAGGTGTAGCTTTGCCCGGAACCCTGTGTAACCCTCGGAGGAAGGCTGCACCGCCTGCCTGCAGTCAGTGTTCTGAAATGCCCGAGGTGGCCATTGACAGAAGTAGCAAAGAGAGGGTAGAAAGAGGGAAGAGAGGAAAAGGGAGTCAGACCACCTAAATTGCTTATTAAATGTAAATTTAAACAGCTAAAAACCAGAGACTTCTCAAATGCAAGCCCTGAGTACTGCTTATCGTCAGCCCACCGCATATTAGTGCAAGATTCCTTTGTTCAGTGTGATAAAACTAGCCTGCCATTGCTACAGTTGAAGCATACCCATCCCTGCTGGCAGTGAAAGATACACGAAAGTGCCGTAAACAAGTAAGTTTCTCTTAAATTTAATCATCTGAAATGCTTTTTTTTTTTCTTAAGTCCCTGTACTCTTGCCATCTACATACCTGTAATTTTCAAATATTTATAAAAGGAGTGATGGGGGGGGGGGGCAGCTGGCTCCAGAGAGCTGTTCCAACCTCAGCTATTCTTTGATCCTTTTGATTCAGCTTAAATGCTGCTGCTTGAATTTGTTTGCCTCACCGTCCCTGTCCTCACACCCAGCGCTGCAATGCTGATTTTTTTTTTTTAACAAAATTAATCTTTTTTTGTGAAAAAAAATCTAGCAGCAAACTTAGGACTTCAAGTGCAGTCTTGCAGTGATGAACTGCTTCCTTCCAGACAAAACTCTTTAGAAAAAAAATGAGAGCAAAGTATAGAAATGAAGACGCCCCCCAGCCCCTTTTTATTGCCGAGCATGATATTATATGGCATGGAATAGCCCTTTGGCCAGTTCGGGTTAGCTGTGTCCCCTCCCAACTTCTCACCTCCCCCTGTGCAGGGGCAGAGTGAGAGGCAGAGGCAGCCTTGACAACCCTGCAAGAGCTGTTCAGCAATAGCCAAAACACTGCTGTGTTATCATCAGCCCTGGCTGAGCTGCAAATCCAAACCACAGCCCCATACAGCCTGCTATGAAGAAAGTTAACTCCATCCTGTCCTGACACTGCACAAAGTAAAATTAATTTTGGTTTGGAAAAATCCTGCTTATTTAGAAAGGGCAGTTAGGAAATACCAAGAATGACCTCAAACTAGAAAAACTAATGCATCCTTTCACCATTGTGGTGTTATATGAGCACTTCAGTATAGAAATGGTTGTAGTACCTCCTGCTTTTCTGCACAGGAAAACTTTTGAGCATAGTGGACTGAAAGTCATCCAGCAACATCTATAAATCAGAATTTTGATCCACACCCTGGCACTGCCAACTCCTAATTAAAGGCAGAAGGGGGAAGGACCCACCACCAGCTCAGCTCCCAGTGTATGGGAGCTGTCAGAGGCAGCTGCAGGGCATTCCCTTCTTCACCTCCTTTTGCCCTGGACTCATAGTCATTGATGAGGGGATTTGCTATCTCTGCTTCTGGGGAAGGGGAGGGATCAGGTTTTTTTGGTTTTGTTTCTTTTTGTTGTTATTGTTTTGGGTTTTTTTTTTCTTTTTTTTTTTTTTTGTTTGTTTGTTTTGCTGTGGCTGGAGAGACCAGAGGGGAGAAGCCAGTTTACACAACAGGAGCATTGTAATGCCAGTCTTGGCGCTGAATTCATTAACTCCCAAAAAGAGCAGTTTAGACCTGAGGTTTCCTGCCTGACAGCCACAGGGGAAAGGCAGAGGGCCGGACAGCAGCACCCACTCAGCCAGCATCCCTGCAGCTGCGCAGCGCACCGGGGCTGAGGAGGTTGAAGCCACCTATGCCTGACCCCCACCAGTGCCCACAGCGTCAACCCGGGCTCCTTTTCATTTCTGTGCACAGCTCGTGCACCAGAACAGGGAGCTGCTGAGGGGATGGAAAACCTGCTCCGTCACCAACCAGGCCTGGGAGCCAGCACAGCTTTGCCACCATCAGCAAAATCACTTAATCTCTGTGCTTCAGGCTGTCCACCTGAAAAATGGTAACATCATTTATCTTTCTTTTTTAAAAATTTTACAAAGGAAAATGTAAGCAAATGCTATTTAAATATCAGTTTAAACTATCTATTACTCTGAATTATTAAAGTGTCAATTTCTTGTTTCTTAAATCAACTCCAGAATAGAAAACACATGACGTAAGTTCTGTAGGTCAGCTTAGCCTGCTAAAACTGCTTCTGCTTATTCTTGCACGAAGTATCATTAAATCTCACCTCTGGGTTTACCTGCTGAGTACACAGGCTTAGCAGGAGCCCTACAGTGCTACAGCACTGTCCTTGCCCAGCCAAAACAGCAGCAGGGGAGGAAAGGAACAGTACAGACCTTCAGATTTTTTGCATGCCTTGGCTGCAGAGACAGATAAGCATGACTTCTCTCCTTGGGTTTCTGCTCCCCTGTTAATTAGGCAGTTACTGTAAAAATTGAATGATTCGTTATTATGCACAGAAAAAAAAGGCAGTCTATAGTCATGTCTCTCTGGAATTTTATCACTACCCTCATGTCCTTTGATTTATATGCCACGGTACCTGTCTTCAGCTCCATCCATCAGTTGTAAGGCTGATTTGGGGGTGGGGGAGAATAGAGATGGTAAAGGGCAGGCAAGGACGGAGGACAAAACACAGCTGAGAGCAACTGAGAACTGCCACTGCACCAAAAAAACCACCCCTCCCACTGTAAATGCATGAAGCATAAAGCCAAACGAAAAGATGTAACATAGGTATCGGTTGCATTATTTAGAATATAGCCTTGACTGTGTGATCTTATACAAGATGTGACAGCATTGCGAAACCCTCGCGTTGGGTTTACATCCATTACCCTCAAGTATCGCCTGGCTCTGGAGGTGTAAGTGCAGGTTATTGCCTCTACCTGTCTCATACTGACTCTGATCAGAGGTAAAGCTGCCCGAGTCCCACCCACCTGTGTAACAGAGCTGAAGGGTCTGCTAAAAATGGGTGTTGTGACTGCTTGACATGATCTAGCATAATCGAGCAAACCGGGCGCATGGTGGTGTGTGATCTAATGAAGGGTGCTGTGTGGAGATACTCACATACGGGAAGCACGGATCTGAGAAAGTACATTCAGGATAACCAAGGCCTGAATTTGCTCTTTCAGTGGACCCTGGGGGTTGCCTCAGCCCTTTGCTTGGATGCACTCCATGCAAAGGGACAAGCAGCAGGTTTGGCCTAAACCCGCTTCCATCACAGACAAATAAATTGATATGCAGAATACCAGGAACAATCCTGTTCAACAGATACTCGGGAGCGCAGAGATTTACCCCAGATGAAGCATCCTGAGGAGCCACGTCTGTTCAGGTTGGAAAGTGAGCTACATCGGAGCCGGGTGACACTCCAACACTTCCTCAAGATGCTTGTCCTAATAACTCATTATTTTTAGTATTACCTAAAAAGCAAGTAAGGTGGAGAATGCAATGGGAAAGAGGAGTATAATCTCTCCCCCTTTCTGAACTGAACTAGTCTACAAGCAAATCCCACTGCGTGAGGATCTGGGTGGCCAAGCACAGCACAGATGGAGAGCGCTGCAGAACTCCAGCTAACAGCCTCCTCCAAACCTGCTGCATCATTAAAGGCCCCAGAGGGCAAACGGCTGCTGCCAGTGCCCCAGGTGAGATCATCCAAAAGGTAAGACCCCCTGCACTGAAGTGCACTAAGACAGTCAGCCCCAGAACATTCACAGAACACTATCGGTTGGCCAGGATCTCTGGAAGTCATCTAGTCCAATCGCTGCTTAACACAGGTCCAGCTGGACAAGGCCCTGAGCAGCCTGCCCCAGTGACATTTTGAGGATCACTAAGGGTTGAGATGCTACCACCTCTGGGCAACTTCTTCTGAAGTTTGGCTGTCCTTATGGTGGAAAAAAATATTATCCTTATATCTACTCAATTTCCCATGTTGTAACTCTGTTCCTTGCCTCTCATCCCATTACTGTGCTCCCTTGACAAGAGCCTGCCCCTACCTTCTCCGCGCTCTCCCAACAGCCGCTGTAGACAGCAAGGCATCTCCCCTTAGCCTTCGCCTAAGGCTGAAGAAACCCAGTTCTCTCCGCCTCTCCTACGCACACCACACAGTCTGTGCGACTCTGCCCGGGACCAATTTTGGCTACACCACCACCAAGGCTCAGAACAAGTACACACCACTGCTCATCTGGCTGCCCGTGCAAATACTTCTCCCCTTCAAACCCACATTCCTCCTTTCTCTGCCCCCTCCCCACCCCCCACCATCAACACCACCAAGGAAAAGGCATAAGCTTTGCTAAAGGAAGCCATAAACAAACAAGTACTCCGTTAAAATAGCTGATGTAACGTTAACAAGGAGCTGGTTTTGGTTTAAAGCCAAGCGTGGAACTACGTAAACCCCTTGGCTCTGCCAATAACTGGCTGTGGATTAAGTGGAGAGTGATCCTCCCCAGTGAATTGCTTCCCAGGCCTCTGGGCTCTCACAGCTTGACGGGAAGGCCCCTGTACTCGGACTGCAGGAGTAAGAGGAGGCCCTAAATGCTGCAGAGCCAACGTACAGATTGCTAGATCCTGATACGCAATCTCCTCATGTGCAACAGGGCCACATGCCAGGGCATCCACTTCAACCACCAAGCTCTAGACTAGATGTTTTCCACTCTCTAGAGTCCCATTCTCTCTGATATCACTGAGATCTTGGGAAAAAAAAATATCTGCATAAACTACTCAATCCACTTTAAATCAACAAAATGCATCTTCACTTTCTACCCAAAGGCCTATTTCTGTGAGCAGAGTTTAAAATCACATCCTGTATCTGCTGGCATCAGGTGGTGCCTTTTATTCCTCCTTACATCACTGGAATTAAAGAGCATCAGCATATAGGTCTTGCAGCCAAGTACCTAAGAGGGAGGATTCTCTTTGAAAAAGATTAAGGTCCTTACCTTGCTCCAAGCTACTACCAAAATCGCTGGCGAGGCAGGAGACCGCACCTGTGATAATTCACTCCTCAGAAAACACTGCAAAAATACAAAGTGAGGTTTCTGTGATACGACCTGGTCAATGGATGGTATCAGATCATAGACTGATCTGTTCGTGAGGTAACACATGATGTTACCTCATCATTGTGTGTTGATGGTGACACAGAGCAAATACTTCTAATGAAATTAAGTCTGCTGAACAGTATGGTTAACAGCAAAACTCTTTCAGAAAACAGACACAAACAAGAATATTAAAATTGTATTTTTTAATTTTTTTAATAAAAGAATCAAAGAAAGCCATAGCACTTGTGTGAAAAGAACAAAGAAAAAAACCCCCACAAAACATTCCGAAGTGAGAGTTGTCAGTAAAACATTCGGCAATTGTAGATTTACAAGCTCACGAAGCTGAGTTATGGTGAAATTTTACAAAGTTAGGAGAAGAGTCCCACTACCACGTGAGACTATCCAGAGATCCGTCTCCAAGAGCTTCTCATCTCAGTTCTGTAATCTGGGTACCATTTGCTTTTATGCAAGGGTAGCTCAGGCTGTATAGCGAGAGACTAAGTCTAATCAAGTGTTTCCACAGAAAGCTGTTGATGTGAAGAGTCACCAATTCATTTTGAGCACAAGTCCACAGCTTTTATACAAGCAGAATATTTGACGTATAAGAAATATTATTTTCAGGTTTACCTATTGCAAATACAAGCTGTAAAAAAAATAATCAAGAAGCAATTTACGATTCAAGTATTTAGACTCCCAAATGTTGTAAGCTGTATTCCCTTCTCTCTGAAGAGCTGAGCTACGAAATAAAGTTCTTTCCTGGACAAAATCTGGTCTAATTGTCCTGAACAACCTCCTGCTTCCACACTGCTCCATGAACAAGAACAGAAGAAATGCACTATCATCAGAGCTCAAACTACTATCTGCCTTTTGAAATGACGGTGCTACAAGAGCTCAAGCATTCCACTTGGCTTCTGATCACCACTCTTCTTCAAATACAAAGCATCGATATTATTGCATGCACTGAGAAACTGAGCAGTTGAATGCCAGCACAGTTAGGCTGGGTGAATACCCTCTTAGTACTTCTACCAGTCCGTGAACATACTGCATCTATTACAAATACTGCTTTACTGAGTGGCACACCAAAGCAGCCACACCAAGGGTCTGCATTCATCATTTCAAGCTTTCTAGACCTCTTGCACTTGATCTATATGTAAGCAAAGAATGTATTTAGCAGGAAATGACACAACATTTTCATTCTTCACTGTTCATTCACCTTCCTTTTTAAGAATAAAATTGCTAGCAAATTATTTCAAAGTATTTCTGCCTCCATGCTTTTGGCTTTATAGGTGCAAAATAATTTGTATATTTAAATACAAAATAATTCAGAAGTTAATTCAAGTTCTCCTATGTCCAACACACATTCTCCTTCTCCAAACTATTATTAATAGAGATCTACTCAACCCCCCCAAATTAGTATCAGAATACAGTTAAAAAGACTTGATCACTGAGGTACAGTGTAAAATCATTACTTTTTAGACCATTCTGTTAAGACAAAAGCCTGGGCAGAGCTCCTCCGAGATGCTGTTCCCCTCTGCCTCCCAAAAGGAAAGATATAAACTGAGAAACAAGATCAGCACAGAGGTATGTGGATCAGCTGGGAGCCACTTCCCCCCATTACTCACTTCTGGACCCGGCACAGCATAAGAGACCCCTGGTTCTGCAAATTTGTCAGGGGTATATTTGAAGTGTCTTTCAAATTGCCAGCACACCTCCCCTCCCGTCCCTCCCCTAGTGCAGTCCTTTTTACTCAGCACTGACTTCTTGTTGAAGCTTCCATTAAACAGTTTGGTTCCAGTACCGCCAAGTTCAGAGGAAGGATAATCCCTGAAGACACTCAAACTCCTACAGAAATGGCTTATCTCTAGAAGACGACCAGCTGCACCGGCTAGTATTACTTGTTGCCCACTTCTCCAAGGTCCTCTTTCAATTACACCATTCTTCCATGGACTAGGTAAATACACCTTCAAGTTTGTCCCTTTCTGCAAGGACTCCAAAACATCACAGGAAGTGCCACGTTTGTCAGAGACTCCAGTTTGTCACAAATCATTGCTCAGCATCAGTTTCTCCAGTTCGAAGGCGAGACAGAATAATGTTTACATTCAAAGCATCACCTATTTACCGTGGCAGCGAGGAGGACAGATGGATAAGCAGTAGCCCAACTGTTCTCCCTGGCTTTTGATAGCTTGTACTTTGAGGAAGACTTAAAAGAGCACAATTCAACCTGAGCTACTGCCAAGCTTGCACGGGGGTGGAGGAAGAATTTACTGGGGTACACTTAAACTCACAGTGTAAGACGGTGGTCACTTTGGAAAAGAGAAACCTTTGCATTAAACCAAACTTTTCCCAAGATTTCAGGTATCTCAACCAGTAATAGAGTCCTTTAGAAAGAAATTCAGAAAGCTAAGTAATAACTAAACTAAGGAATGACTTTTTTTGCTGACATGGCAATAATGGTAACCAACTTTCCCCTGAAACCTCAACTAAAACACTATCAATAAGTAACTTGAAAGCAAGTCAGCTCCCATCCTCCTCCCGTATCCTCTATAATCTTTTACACAAGCTCAAACAGCATGTTCCTGAATGGCAACCTTCCACGCAGAGATTTTTAAAGACCATGGAAACAAACGAAGTGGTACGAGCCCAGAGTGGAACGGAAGACTCCCAGTGACCAGCGGGAACGAACAGGTACCCCACCTGCACGCCTCTCGGACAAGGAGACTCTGTTAAGAGCACACAAACATACAGACCGTGAACCTGGATTTGAGTCCTGGGGTAGTTCAAGGTTCATGCTAATTTGGCTAACTGACCTTGCCCGAGTCAACTGGCTTACAAACTGCACCCATGGTTTTAGTAAATATTTACGCATGTTGTATGCAAATATACTGAACCTGAAGAAACTTTACCACCATGATTTTCAAGTGCAAATATATATCGTCTCCCTTAATTCTGCTCTTACTGTATTAAAAAAAACCAAAACCAAACAAAACCAACATTACATTCAGTTGCTCCCCCAAACCCCAGCCTGCGCAAATTCTCTAAAAATAGATAAATAACAATCTGAAGGTTCACAAGAAATGAACTACTTAATGAAACATAGCTTAAAACAAGCAACGCTGAATCTATTCCTCCATTAAAGAGGACTAAAAGTCCCTGCATAGAGAAAGCAGTAAATAAATGTTAGAAGTACTATTAGTTAAAAGACATCAGACAAAAACAGATCAGATTCCTGACTTGCTATTTTTGTCTTCACATAACAACTCCATTTGGATGTTCAAAATTCGGCCTGCCTCAACGTAAAATATTGCTTTCTACTTGCAATGCGGTATGAATAAAGGAAAGACTTTCAGTCTCAAAACATTTAAATTACTGATGTATACGGACTATCAATTGTCATTCGTTTGTTCCACTGCTCCATGATTGCTTCAAATTACGCACAGCTGAAGACCGTTGCAGATGCATCCAAATGTAGGGCTGTTTCAATAACTTAATAGCACTTTGATATTTGCCTTGCTGAATTCTTCACTGCTGAAGGAGGATCAGAGTCTTCAGTTCACAGCAAAAAATAAAACAAGGCAATTATGAAGATCATGTAACACAGAGCTCCGAAGCCCACAGCGGAGGTTTACTGCAATATGGTAGTCTGCTTCTGGTCTCTTGAGCGCAAGCAGCTGCTGTAGCAGTTGCCCCCTCCTCTTCTGCATCTTCCTGTACCTCCCTGAAGCCTTCTGCTTCTTGGAATGGATTCTCCAAGAGTTTCAGGACATTTCTTACCTAGACAGAAAAGACAGCACGGTTATGAGAATTTAGGAATTAAAGGCAAAATGATGTAGAGAAGAACCTCACACCAGATAATGATTGTGTATATTGTATTAAATACACAAACTGCAGACAAGCCAATATGAAACAGATGAACAGTATGCATATCAAGTAAGCTGAAAACTGTAAAATCATAACTGGCTGAGTTTGTATCTGTGTAGAACTCAAGCTCAAGTAACTTGTATTTCAAGTTCTTATGTCGCTTCTCAAAATAAATTTTCCCATATTCTGCATGTAACAATCCACATGCTCAACTCCACAGGTGAAAGTCGTACGTTTTAAAAGATAACACTTAGCACAGCAAGGAACAAGTACAAATTAATCCCCAACTGCCTCCCAAGGTAGACGCCATTCTGAAGACACTAAAAGTAGGGGTAAACATCTTGTCCTGGGATCAGCCTTACAAAAGCTGGTGAAGTTCAGATTCAGATTTTTCAATTCCTTTCTTTGCTCTGCAGTCATTAAAATCCTCAAAACAGCTCCCTCAAAAACAATACAGACCTTCTGAACAGTAAATTCCTAATCTCCTTACTGCCTGAGATGGCAGAATGAATCTCACCTAGCGTAAGGTCAGTCATCAACAGCACCGCTACACATCCACGCAAACCTAGAGAGATGTTAAGTAGCAATAGCATACCTCTGAAAAATCCCCATTTTCAGCTGCTTCTATGGCATTCTGGGCAATATAATTTCTCAAGATGTATTTTGGATTGTTTGAATTCATGACCTTCACACGCTCAGTATTCCAGGCATCAGCATCACTAACACTTTCTAGTTCTTTTTGCAAACGGACTCTGAAATTAAGCAAGTGAAAGCAACTGGTTTGGTTCAAGAATCACATGTAAAAGTTGACCCGTTTCCTTGCCTTGAGATCCTTAGTCTGCAGTTCTTAATAAATATTACGTCACCTATAATGGTCTCAGTTTATAAAATCCAGCAGACCAACCGATGACAAAACACTACTTCATTTAAAAACAGCATTACAGACCATCGGCAGGTCCTGACGAGGCCTGAGGAAGCGGCACACCTTGCATATTTTCTGAAAAATCAGATTGCGACACTGGTGCATGACCTGTTCTGCACTGCTCTGCAAAAACCTTCACATTCAGAACTTGGCTTAAGTATTTCTACACTTGTTTATGGGTTAAAGCTTTTGATGCTCTGCTGAAAGTAAAGGGATACAACGCAGCTGAGGCAGTCTGATCTACCCCTTAGCAGCAACACTTGCTAAAACTCTCAGCCCCATTGGAGAACAAGATCACAGGCAGCCAGGTGAGGAAAGGAGTCCTGACCTAGTCTACGCAGCAGAAACAACTAATGCTCTGCTAAAGGGTTTTCTTTATAGAAAATTTCCTGCTAGCATTGAGTTTTTAGGATTTTAAGTTATGCCTATGTTAGAATAGTCTGCGTACTTTTTTCCAGCCACGACTTGTAACAGCTACTCTTTGATTAAGAATACTTCTACTTGCTTTTTATATTAATACATAGATTTTTCTTTCAGGAAAAAAAAATGTAAAAGGATAAAATGCTTAGAGATCAGTCAACTGTAGTTACTGAGCACTTAATAGCTCACAGCCAAAATTAGTCTCTGCTAGAGTCAACGTCAACATTCCTGAAGCTCTTTTAATACTAGATTTGATGTGAGGTGATTTCTATACCCTCCCCAAAATCTAGCAAACATAATACATAGATGTCCTTGAACTTGCACAGCACCATAAACACCGATCTCGGAGTAGCTACTATTCTGAGCTGCATGCCCCCCGCATCCCTCCCAACCTACACACTTCGAGACACGGTGTCTTTTGTGAGACAGGCACACTGCGCTCAAATAAAACGCAGCACAAATATACTGCTCTGAACACCGAAAAACCTTACCTGTATTTCTCTAGCCATTCTTTCCAGTGTCTTTTATTTCTGCTGAGTAAATCAGCTGCTGTTAACTGCTGCAGTTTAGAGAATTGCTCAATACGTTCTAGTTCTTTATTTATATTATCTTTTGTTCCAATTAAAGCAAACAGCTGAGGATTAGACTGAGCCAACATTAGCATCATTGACAGTTGTCTGGGAACAAAGAGGAAGAAACACATTACATAAAGTTCAGCTGCCTCTCAAGAACCATCTTTTTGCAACCATAAAGCAGATATAAAAACATTCACAATAACCTATGATTTCACTAGAGAGGTTAAATAACAGTACTTTAATTAACAAATTTCTAATAAATTATGCTAATTTTACTGCTCCTTCCCTCTCCTTCAGTATGTTTAATTCACATTCCTGTGGTACATAAAGTGCAGACAGTAGATTTTCAGAATTACCAATTGGGTTTAGATGTGCAATTCTCAACAAAACAGTCTTGGAACTTTGAAAGGAAATTGGAATAAGGAATTTGATCTTACTTAGCTATCAAGATAATACAGAATCCATAGGGTTTGGGTTTTTTTTTAAATTTCCTTTCCTAACAATAATACTGTAGCAGCACGCAGAATAAGGATCTGACACACACTAATCTTAACAGTACTAAGAAAACCAAAATCATATGGGGAAAGATACCTTATTGAAGTCATGAGACAAGTTTGTCTATTTTTTTTTTTTTTTTTTTTTTTAGCTATCCAATCTAAGTCACAGAATGAGAACTGCTTTGTGGTAATAATTTCATAACAGCATCCAGGCTATCTTGCTGCAAGCCTGACTAGGACTGTATCTTTTCATATTTGACTGTGTCAGCTGATGCTGTACAATAGCTTCACCTTATTTTCGATACCATACTAGCTAATTTTTGTTTTTCATGGATTAATAACTGCACTACAGCAAAAAGTAAAATAAAAACCCCAAAGAATATAAGTTGCAGCATATCAAAACACACTATTTTTATTTCCTTCTATGAATGCATTTATAAACAAAGGAGAAAAGAAACGTTATTCCCTGGTCTCCAAACACACAACTCATTATATCAGATTATATTTTCCTACTTCTAATAAGCAGAGATAAGCTAGGTGCTTTGATTTTTGAATTTATAAGAAGTACTATCCAAATCTGATTTACAGATCTGATGTGCCCAGATCTACGATATCCAAGCAGTGTGATAAAAATCAGTTAAGTACTCATTTTAACACAGTACTATGCCCCTCCAATGCTTTACAACCATATAATGATGATTTACAGCTACTTTTCACGTTCCTCTAAGCCTGAACGTAATGTTTAAAAAAACATATTGTCTCATCTGTCACTTGAGCGATCTTCATATTGCATGATACCTGTTTACAATTTCAAAGTAGCTGAAACCAGGAACTTAATTAAATAAGCAGTATCCACCACCCTGATTTAGTTCCCTTTCATTTTAGTGTATCATCACTAAAACTTAAATAAACCAGTAATATCTCCAAAATGATAAATGACTACAGCCAACCACCTTGGCATAACACCAAACTTGTATGAACAAGTTTCACAGCAGCCCATCTTCTCAACTCCCTGCTTTCTCCAAGTTAACTACGATATCAACACATACAAAATTCTTCAGCTTTTTCTAGGTTCATTACCTTTGTGGAATACTTATTAAACAGGGGGGGTGACCCTACCCAAAATATCCCCGCTAACCCCCCCCCCCCCCCATCTGGGAAGATGCTAGCAAAGAAATGACAAATTCATTATTCATTCCCTGTTTTCTACAGCTCCAAAAAGTGAAAACCTGCTGCAATCACTGTTATAAGCAGCAGCTGAACAAAACTTAGTATTTTTCCATGCTCAGAGCAGCTGGGCTGCAGAACATAACCCACCAAATGGGATCGCACCACAAGGTTTCAGAGCCTACAGTGTGCATTTAGGGTATACTTAGCCCAGAACATTGTGATTATTTGCTGCCAGTACACTGGCACAACACGGTAAATCCATTTCTTCTATAAAATATTTCTGTATCACTTCACTATCTGGCACTCTCATCGCCTTAGTCAGCAGAGACAGTGGAAATAAAAAACCAGAACCAAACAAAAGCTCAGACAACTTAAGCCCAAGAGCCAACTGCTGCAACTCACTGCTGAGCATTCACCAGTCACAAAATGCACAAGAATTTGCACTGCTGTAGATCATGATGCATCTACTTAACAGTGAAATTTCCGAATTTAGTTAAATACTACGTTGCATGCAGAGTTCATTATGGTTATGATGAAACTAAAAGCACAGGCCAAAAGCATTTACGTAAGGATGAGTATTACCTTGGATCCATTTGCGGTTTGAAAGCAACCTTCAGTTCTTCCACAGAAGCACACTGACTTGTCAGCTTTTCTAAGAAATCTTCCAGTTCTGAAGGATCAGAGTTTACTGAGAATGAACTCAGCAAGTAGAAAATATTTGTGAAGTCTGCACCTGAAAAAGTGAATTCTTTGAGAACGCAACTAATAAATCAGCAGGAAAACAAGTCCTATACCTCCTTCCTAACACCCCCCGCAGCAGTACAGGTCACCACTCTGAAGGGGCAAATAAACCACTCCCTCAGCGAGGGTGCAAATGTGAGACAGGGGAGCCCTGTATAGGGCAACATTCACAAGAAGGTAATTATTTTTTCAGTCTTTTCTTCTTTCAGATGACAATGTACTTTCGCAAGGCTGCTTTCTTGTAAGGTCAAGACAAAAAGCTACATTTTTGTTTGACTGTAAGATACTGATGGGCTATTAAATAATAACCCACTGTGCTCTTCACCAACCTGTGAGATGCATGGTTTCAAGAAGTTCAGACACCAGCTTACTATCTTCTTCTAATTCCAGCTGGATTAAGCCTAATTTCTTCCTCATCTTCTGTAAATAATGTTTCTCAAATTCTGCATCATATTCCTCTTCCAGGATGAGTTCACTTATTTCCAATGGCAGCTCTGGAACTAGAGCTTCAGCAAGTTTCCCCAGGTTCCACTTGCAAATCTCTGGCTGCTTGTTGTAAGCATAGCGCCCTGTATTATCAGAACCATTGCAAATGTGCTCAGGGTCATATCTACAAATGAAGAAATAGTTAGCATTCTTCTAGTTATCTGGACACCAATACCGTGAGAAGTATTATTTTTATTATTTTAGGCTCCTCTAGGAAACTAAAAAATTCGAAACGGAACACTCCTCCTTGATTCTTTTCCCAGAGTTACCTCATGAGAGATTTTTCTGCCCTCTCAAACACTGACAAACCCCACAGGCTACAAGAACAGTCTAAGAGTTAGAGATGTTGTGAATACAGTTAAAAAGAAGTTGCAAAGAAAAATTACAGCACAACTAGAAATAACTTAATCTACTTTGCCACAAAGAGGGTTCATAAATCCACTTTAGAGTTAAAATATTAAAGCAATTGTGAACATTGGGATCGTTCTACATGGCAAATACATACATGCATTTCAAGTAATTACGCCACACTGACCTGTCCATAAATCCAAAAGGGCCGTAGTCAATGGTTAGTCCAACTATGCTCATGTTATCTGTATTCAGCACGCCATGGCAAAACCCAACACATTGCCATTCAGCAACCAATCTCGCTGTCCGTTTTGTTATCTAAAAGAGAATTTTTTATTTTTTTTTTTTTCATTTTTCAACACAACGCATTTCCAATACATTCCTGTATTTCCACGCATTTCCTAGTCTGAACTGATGTTTCTACAGCTCTTACAGAAGCAGATTCTGGCAGCACGCCACACCCACAAATACCTTAAGGACAGCTTGACCTCTCTCCTCCTGCTAGTAACTCCCCTGTTTCTCAGTCTCCCATTTCTGTTTGCCTCCCCTTCTTTCCTTCCATGCCTGACTTGCAGGTCAACTGGACAGCTTTAAAATGTACTGGAGACAGAATGCTGAAATAAGGTAAACTGTTTGACACCAGCCTTGCATACTATTCTAAGTCATTATACAAATATATTCTTTTGCTTACTACTAATTTTAGAGACCCTTTAACTACAGGCAGGAGAAAATGTAAGCAAAGTCTAAGCAATAAAATTAACTATATGCAACAAAGCCCAATATAAAGTTAGTCTTTTGGTTTACCTAGTATGTAGGAGCTATTTACACAAAGAATTATTCCCTGCTAACAAGTTTTAGCAGTGATAGCACTTCCTTCGATTTGCTGAGAGTGGAAAAAAGCTACAAGGTTACAGAAAAATATTCCAAGAATGACAATTTTATTTGAATGCAATTCTTCACTGAATGCATGCTTCATCAGAGTTTTTCCCATTGCTTAACTGAGAATTGTTGTGGAATCCTTGACTGCAATCACTGCATGTGCCCCGTTCTTTAAATGAATAGGGTAATATTTTAAAATAGTTCTAGTTATTTAATTAAATTAGCTCACCTGTCAACTACAACTAGATATGCCCTATGAAATCTAAAATGCAGGAAACTAACCCGGCTTTCAAATAAACCTAGGTATTCCTAAATGCTTCACTGAATTGCTGTAAATAAAAATTTTATGTGGCCATTAGCTAGAACTTTTAAATCAAACTACTTTCATAGCTAAAATCACTCATCTTGCCAAATAGCTATCAACGTACAGAAATTTAACACAACTATTCTCTCCAGGCTGCAGTGTAAGTGTGTTTTATTAAGGTTTAAAAAATGATCTAGTTAACAGAGGAAACGTTAGTTTTATGCCTGTCTCCAAACCCAAAATTTTTCCATTTTCCTTTTTTTAAACACGTGCAGTCAGGTAAGGAAGAAAAATTAGAAAAATCTTGCCCCAGAATAATCTGACAGGTAGTAAAAACCACAAGCCACACCTGGAACAGAAGCTTTTGGTTCACCTCGACATCCCATGCTTCTACTTTTTACTATATTCTCATGTTACGTACTTTACCCATTTTTCTTGACCACTGCTCCACGGAGCAGTCAGCAGCCAGCTACATGTGTCCAAAACTGATTACTGGCATGCTATGAACCAGTAAGGGAGACGCACCCTGTACAATGGCTCTGTGCCAGGAAGAGGGTAAAACTTAAAAACTAAAAAATCCTGGCCACCAGGGTTGGGATGAAAGCACGCCAGCAGCAAGGCAACTCATGACTGCTGGAGATCTCTGTATCAGTGTTCTGGTAAAAAAAGAAATCCCGCTAATGAGAACACCTGAAAGCAATTAATGCTTGGGTGCCACTCAAAGATGGGTATATTGATTAGAAAGAGACGGCTCTGCACTCACTTTGACCTTTATTCTTTGTGATCACTTTTTTCTACTGCTAGCCATACTAGAAAACAAGTATGGTGTATATATAAATAAGAGCACTATCTCAAGGACATGCTCATTTAAATTTAAACAACACCTACAAATTATCTGAGAAGTACAGATAACGGTGTCTGCTTTCTAGAAGGTGCTGCCAAATGCAATCACTTGTACTTTCTTCCTCCATTTCTTCCACAGTGCAACAAGAAAGACAAAACACAGTAGAGTTGAGCTGACAGCACTTCCACACTATTAAAAAAGGTGGACGTATTTGTCAAATTAGGTAAGGGACTGGGTGCTTTTCAGGTGGAGAAAGGTATGGAAAGTCTTCACTAAGGAGGAGGGAAAACATGAAAAGGCAATGCTAGCACAGGCATGGAGCGCAGATAGGCACAGGCAGGAGGAGCACAATGAACAAACAAAAATATGGAGACAGAGGCAACAAAGAAAGGCTGCCAGGATATGGGGAGGAAACCAATCGTAACTGGACCAGAAAAACAGCCAAAAGCAGAGAGAGGCAGGATTAGACACACACGAACGGCCACAAAGATCCCCAAGTCCCGTGACTTTTCTGCCATCAGAAAGTGAACATGCCACCAACTACAGAGCTGGGCATGCACATGGTGGGTGACAAGCCACAGCTCTCCTCGTGAACTCCAATCATTACAATGCAAAGGGCCTGTCCAGCGAAGTTAAACTCTTCAGCACCCAGTGGTGAGCCAAGCCACAGCTTGCTTTTGAAGAACTAATGCAAGTACACACAGGCTGTGTTAAAGCAAAAAAACAAAACAAAACAAAAACCACCAAAAAAAATCCACTCCAACCAAAAAAAACCAAACCAAAACAACAAAACAAAACAAAACCCTCAACAAAACAAAAACCACACCAACCCAAAAAAAAAAAAAACACACCAAACAAAAAACCTCCCACAAATTCAAAACCCACAGAATTTAGAGAATGTCAGAACCTAAGCCTGCCTTTTGACCTCTTAGTGGTCTGTTATGAATGTGCATCATGTTGCAACGATTCCCTCTGTCCCTACCAGATCATTTCAGATTTCAAAGCACCACAACTGCTTTTATGTAGACTAGCCAAGTGTGTTAGTTAGACTGTGGTATTTTTTAATTATTCTGTTTGCTGGTTAGTTATAACATTCTTATTTGGGCTGTAACATTATTTGAACTTCAGGTTCAGTGGAATGGGAGCCTTTATTACAGTTCTCCAGTAATATAAAACTGGATCCCTTCTGCAAGGGTAGCATTACTATACACTAATCACTAAAACACAAATTGAAGCATCTTATTCCCTTACCCCAAATTATTTCTTTGCTTCCTGAGACAAAGGAATATAGTAATAGAAATTCAATGTCAAGAAGAGCAATACAATATCAACAGTGAGGCAAAAGGTGTATTCAGGAGATAAAGTGTAGTTACAATTAATTTAGCTATGTTTTACTTCAAAGAGAAATATAGCAACTCTACATTTACTAATGTTATAGTTCTCATTTTTATTATGGATCTCCAGTAACTGTTAAGGTCTAAATTTATACGGTAATTGAAAACAGGTTCAAAATGGGTCTCTGAGAAACCACCCAGCCTCTCCTCTGGGTCACTGCAGAATGACCTGATACTACAACACATCTAAGACATATTTATCTCACCATATCTTACCATTCCCAAAGTTGAAGGTTTTGCAGCTTCCTCAGGCAAGCCCTCACAGTGCTTGACTGCCTTTAAACATTTCAGTACTAAAGCCTGAAGCTGAAGTGATTTGCAGTCAACATTCTTGTTTGTAATTTGGAAAATGAGAGACAGGAAGTGACTCCATGTTCTCACTGTTTTACAAGATGATGCCTTGCAGGTGAAGTCACTGCACCATCAACTCATCAGGGCCAGAATTCCCCCTTGCAGTCTAAGACACTCTCACCAAACAGAGACAAGTCTTGGGAAGCTCTCCCCAAGCAGAAAAATCATTATTTACTATTAAAAAGGTTAAGCCGTTTTCACCGGTTTGATCAACATCAACACTGCTTTCATTGATAAGCAGTTCTATTAAGAGTGTTTTCTTCAAAGAAAATAATAGTTCAGGCAATCGGATGATACAAGTTGTTAACTGACTCCAGTCATCTGTGCTTGCAGATGAAGTTCCTAGAGGTGACTGCTATGGATTTATGAAGAGAATCTGATCTTTCTTACCTCTTTGAAGAAAGCGGCGTTCCTTTGAATACTGTTGTCTGAATAAGCCTCCTGGATTTCTGGATAGAAAGTGCTGATCACATAATCAAGCATCTGTATTCGAATATCATTTCGGTTAACACTGGGACCCTTGCGTCCTGTGTATTCATCAGTAGGTTTAAAAATTTCGAAAGAACCAAATCTGTTTTAAAATAATAAAAACACGTTTTAGTATTATCTGATACTATTAACTTCATTTGATGTTACAAGTAGTAAAAACATTTACGCTTGTTGCAATAACACCGCATCATCTCTTGAGCTTAACACCAATCCTTCAACTGACTGAGAGAAAAGACCCACAAGATTCCTACACTGAACCTAGCGAGGCTCAGTGATTTAACGCAAGGAAGTGCGTACATCCGTGTCTAACTAAACGGACAGATCAAGACCCAAGCCAGTACTGAAGACCAGCTCATTACAGTTTCTTACAGCCATTTCTACAGAAAAATTCTTATCCTGAGTAAATATACAGGAATAGGACTTATTTAAAATTAACTAGACTGCACATCAAGCACGTAAGATAAGATTTTTCTACATATATATATTTGCATGCACAGAGGCACATACATATATACACATACATATACACGCACATATTCTTTACGTCTCACCTTCCTCCAGTATTCCGTCACCTTACATGAAGCAATGCAACGTCCTGAAACTCCTAACGTATTGTGTTGGAGCAAGAACTTTGTACACTTCTCAGACAGGAAAAGTACACCCAAACTTTGACAGTACTACATTAGAATAGCTTTGGAATTAAGGGTACAGCTATAATCCACCTCTACTACCAACATCAGAAAAAAACCATGTATTCTGTGCAGGCGTAAACATGAAAAACCTCTTTAGAGGTCTGCAGAACTTAGTTCTTCTTTCTACCAGGCTAGCATCCTTCTTGTTCGTCTGTATGCAAAGACACCAGCTCATCCCATCCGCTGGACAAGAAGAGCAGCTTCCTACAACCTGGTAAAAACAGTTCTATGCCTCCAGAACAAGGAACACGCAAATAGTGCTGTTACGGAAATACATTTAAAAAGGTATTTTAAAGGAATTAAAAAACCCAGCAAAATAGGCTTCTACCTTATAAACGTAGAAGCTATTCTCAGAACAACTGTACACCTTTCACTTTTTGGATTCCCATCGTAAAATATGTCACGGATGACTTTTGAGTCAGATGTCACACATGTTCCAGCCCTCGTTGTTGGTATTCCTAGGTGAAACATCGCCTCGCTGCACAGGAACTCCCGTATGCTCGACCGCAGGACCTTCCGACCATCAGCTTGTCTGCAACAAGAAGACACAGACAGTGTTGAGGCTATAAAGGCAGGAACTCCTGTCTCCCCCTTGGCAGTGGAGAAACAAAAGCCTAGAAGTGACTGTCCACAGTCACACAGCAAAGTAGTGGCAGATCTGAGAACAAAAGCTGGACTTTCAAACTTCTGTTAAAGCTCGATTAGACAGACACAACACACAACAGAAGAAAATACACCTTCCAGTTACACGTATTCCTTCTAATCATTAACTCTGATGTTTTTATTGATGCAATAGGGTCTTTCAAAAAATTAAAAAATTTTGGACAGATACAGCTATTTTATTCTGTCATAAGTCACTAGTTTCCTCTTAATAAAATGGCTACTGTCATGCCTTGGGAAAAATAATATTATTTTGGATCTTTCTGGGAATGTAATGTAGAAATGGGGTGTTAAATCCGGGCACGCACGGCAGCTGCATTAAAAAAACCCCTAAACAGACAGCAAATAGCAAACTAGCTTATTTACTAGATACCGAGTGAACGGAAGAGGTGCGGGTGGTTCTCAGCACTTCAGAAGCCACAGGCACGCAGGAGGGCTGCCCAGGGCAGGCCTGCAACGCTACCGCCGCACCTGGGATTTTCACTGCGATTTCCCTACCCTTCGCAGACCTGAAGAAGGCTTTCAGAGCGCCGCATGTATGAAACTAAGGTGTCACCGAGCCCGCGCGCAGCTCGAACACGAGACACGGGAAATGCAAGCGGGAAAAATGACCTGAAAGACTTAAAGCAGCGCAGGCTGAAGTGACTAATGATGATATCCGTCCCTTGCAGGAATGTGGCCAACGTGCCATTTTGGGGGCTGGCAGCGGGGCCAGCAGCACAAACCACCCCAACACCCGCATTTTAACCACCACTTGCGCGGGCCGCAGGGCGATACGGCAGCGAGCGGTGCTGTCGCAACGCTGCTGTCGCCGCTTCCATCGCGGTCTGCGCCCTCCTAACGGGGGAAGAGCCTCAGAGGAGGAGAGCGGGGGACGGAGGTAACGCACCACCTGAAGGAGGTGCAATTGCAGCCTTGTTTTCCAGAGGAAGGTTTTGCCACCTTCTGGCTTGGCATTTCAGCATTACGCTTTGCTGCAGAGAAGTGAAAAAACCACACCGAAACCAAACCGCGAGGGCGTAAGGGCCGACCCCCGCCCCGGGGCCCGATCCTCAGCACGCACGGCGAGGCCGCCACGCAGGGGGGGGTTCGCGCGGGGGCCGCTCCTCGGGAACGGCGCCTCCCCGGCCGCGCCGTTCCGTGCCGTTCCGTCCCCCGGCCGTTCCGTTCCCCCGGCCGCGCCGTTCCGGGCCGTTCCGTTCCCCGGCCGTTCCGTTCCCCCGGCCGTTCCGTGCCGTCCCGTTCCCCGGCCGTTCCGTTCCCCCGGCCGCGCCGCGCCTTACCGGGAGAAGGGGGTGAGGCCGGCGCCCTTCAGCTGGATCTCCCAGCGCTCGCCCGCCGGGCCCAGCACCTCGCCCAGGTACATGGCGGCGCCGTCGCCCAGCTGCCCCGCGAAGCTGCCGAACTGGTGGCCGCAGTAGCAGTGCGCCGCCGGCTCCGAGCCCGCCAGCAGCCGGTTCCCGCTGAAGTACAGCGCCGCCTCGGCCTCCGCCGCCTCCCGCTCGGCCGCCGGCGCCTCCAGCCCCAGCAGCGCCAGCGCCGGCAGCGACATGGCCACCAGCCGCGGGTTCTGCAGCGGGCTGGGCCGCACCCGGGAGAAGCAGGCGCCGGGCACGGCCCGCGGCCCGCCCTCCTCCGAGGCGTCCACCGGCAGCGAGCGCAGCGCCAGGTTGTCGAAGCGCAGCGCGCCCAGCCAGCCCCCGCTGCCCGCCTGCGCGCCGCCCGGCCGCGCCGGGAGCGCGGCGGGCTGCTGCATGGCGGCACCGGGGGAGCCCAGCCGGCCCGGGCCCGCCGCCGGCTGCAGCGGCGGCAGCGGGAAGCGGCGAGCGCTGCGCAGCGCCGCGGCCATCCGCCGCTGCCGGCGGGGCGACGGCGACAGAGCGCCGCCCGCGGGGGGACGGCCCGCCCGCCCGCCGGCCGGCGAGGGCGGAGCGGAGCGGAGGTGGGCCCGGCGCGCAGCGGGGCGGCGGGGCCCCGGCGGCGGCACCGGGGCGGGGGGAGGCGGCGGGTGCGCGGATAAAAGGCGTCCCCGCGGCGCGGCCGCCTCAGCCCGCCCGGAGGCATCGCCAGCAGGTCCCGGGGCGGGCGGGGGCGCTTTGCCCGCGCCCTGCTGTCGCCCCCGTTAGTCGGCGCACGGCCCGTTTGCCTCAGCTGCGCCTCGGGCCTGAAGAGGGGGCGCCCCGCACGCCCGGGCTTAAGTGAAGATGGCCTGGCTGTCGAGGGGGGGGAAACCCAAGGAGAGAGAGGAGCCGGAGAGCTCGCTGAGGCAGGAGGAGAGGGGTCTGCTGGTGCAGGCCATGCTGGAGCACGGGGGAGACCCCTGGGACTCCAAGGTGGTCGGGCAGGACCCCACCCTGAAGGCCGCGGAAAGGCACTGGCTGAATTACGTCTCGGTGTACCATCCCAAGGGGGAGAAGAAGTGCTCGGCCCTGCAGTGGCTGCTGTTCAATCTGGCCCGGGTCTTGCAGGCAGCGGTGGAGGAGAAGGAGCAGTGTATCCAGAACCTGCAAAACAATCTGCAGGTGGCTCGCAACGAGATCCTGGCGCTGCGGTGCGATAGCTTGCTGCTGAGCGAGCAGGCCGAGCAGCTGCGCAAGCTGAGGGAAGAGCTGCGGGCTGAGGCGGCCGAGAACGCCCAGCTGAGAAGGAAGGTGCAGTGCCTGGGCACGCTGCTGTCCCTGGGGAAGGGTCTGGATGGGAGGAAGGCGGCGGCTCTCAGTAAGGCAGACTGGGACCCGGAGGTGTGGGACGGGCATGGCTGGAGTTTGGAGGAGCAGGAAGAGTCGCCGGTGCTAGGGGTGGGTGCCGCGGACGATAGGACAGCAAAGCCGACGGAGGGGGAAGGAGGTCAGGGAGTGGGGGAGACAGCCAGGAAGGAGAAGGTTTGGAGGAAACAGAAGGAGGGATGGCCCGTGTGGGTGAACCGGATTTGGACCTTGGAGCAGTGCACTCTCTACACACATGAGGCAGCGAAGCGGGTGGTGACGGCCATTGGGCTGCCCTGGCCCAAAGTAGGGGCAATTATCAGCGCCCTGCCTGCCGATGAGGTGCTGGGGGGGGAGATCTTAAGGCTGGTGATCAGAAATTTGGGAGAGTACGAGCCCCTCAAAGATAACATGGAGGGGGCGCCTTGGAGAGATGTCCAGGAGGCATCGGCCTATGTGTGTGGGAATGTCTTACTCCGGGCGTTAAAGCAAAGGGAGAAACCTGTGACCCCTGACTTTGACATCTGTGGGATGAACGTGGAGCAGGGGGACGTGGGGGTGCTGGCCTGCCGCGCTCCCGAGCTGCACAAGGGGTTTTTCATCAGCCTGGGGTCTACTTTAATCGGCCGCCCCCTCGGGGAATGCATGGCTACCTTGGAGAACATGGGGACCCTGATGGGGGCTGAGGGGAAAGGGGTGGTGAAGAAGGATGGGATGGGGGCAAAGGGGAGGAAGTACATTCCCAGAGGGACAATTTGGAGGTATTTGATAAACCAGGGGGTGAATGAAGGAGAGCTAGATAGTCAGCCCACAGGAGTTTTACTTGCCAAAATGAAGAAAATCCTTCAGGAAAAGGGGATGAAGCAAGAGGAGATTTGGGAAGAACTGATGCAGATGGATCCACCAGCTCCACCCACTATCCCAAAGAAAAAGCTATACCCACCCTTAGCGGCCCTTAAAGATTAGGAGTCCCAACCCCTGGTGTCAGTGGTATTAACCTCCGCCACACTGACCTGGTGTGCAGGGGGAAGGGGCTGCGCGGAGGTACAATGTCTGTTGAAGGGGGGGTGGGAAGTTACTTTATTAATTGCTACGGGATCAGAGACGGTGTTATTAGATTATCAGGGTCTGCCGCTTACAGCTAAATCCGTCCACATGTTGGGAGCGGGAAGGGGAAAAAGGAGGGGAAAAGAGGTAGAAGCCCAGTTGTGGGTAGGGGAAGATAAACTGGATGGGTGGATAATTCTGGTAAAAGGCGGGGGGAAGCATTTTGGGAATGAATTTCCTGTCTCAGTTCAGGATAGATCTGTCTGAGGGAAAACTGTATTGTGCTGCTGCCTCAGAAAGTGAAGCGATCACAGGAGTCCCCAAGTCAGTGAAATGCTGGTCTAAAAGTAAAACAGAAGCAGGGGTAGTAAATGAAGAGTATGGGGTGGTTCCAGCTGGAGACCCCCTCTTCCCAACCCAGGAGGCTCAGGGGGTGCAACGAAGGCTGAACAGATGGGATTTAAAATCCCAATTTTCACAATCTCTGTGGAGATCCAGGGGCGTGGAGTATGTGGATGGTGGAAACCCCTTGCAGTGAATTGTAAATCCACTTTGGGATTCGACCCCTGGGAGCGAGCACCGCTTGAACAGTGGCAAATTGATTGCGTGGGCCCCTTCAAGAGGTTGAAGGAGAGTTTGCGTCGGTTTGTGTTTGTTGCCACTGATAGAACAGCAAGATGGACAGAGGCAATGGCAGCGTGTGAGGCTACTGCTAACACCATGGTTTGGTGTCTACGTGAACTATTGAATGGATGTGGTCCTCCAATCTTAACTGATTCAGATAAAGGAAACCACTTGGCAGGTGCACTAGTCCAGAAGTTCCTGGAAGGGGTAGGAGTGCATCAATTAACTTGCATCTCCTGCCATCCACAGTCCTGCAGGGTAGTGGAGAGAGCTAACAGGTCCATCAAGATGAGACAGAATTTAATTGCTGAAGAAAGAGGACTGAGCTGGGACGAAGCACTTCTGTTTGTGTGCTGGGCCATGGGAACAAAGAGCTCGCCAGGTACCGCTGCAGCCCTTACAAGCTGGCCTGTGGCCCTGCCCCACAGGCGGACGTCCTCTGGCGATGCCAGTAAACAGCCGTGTGCCTCCAATACTGATTCGATCCTGGAGCAGGGTTCAGTCAGCAGAGAGCACCGGCCTGTGCCACTCTCCGGAGTCACCCGGCTCAGGAGCAGCATGCCAACATAAAGCAACATGAAAATAAACTGCCACTGGGAAACATGGTCCTGTCCACACCCCAGGTACAAAGGGGGAAGGCCCAGAGAAAATTCACGGGTGATTGTGGCTCGCAGGTTGGGAAACACAGAACTAATTGGAAACAAAGACGGGGGAGGGGTTCATGGGTAGATGGGGCCCACTGCTGGCACATCAATAGACTGTTTCTGACTAATGTGTAAGTAAGGCTGGTTTTCAGGATCGAGTGTGGCTGTGGGGTTGATCACAGGTGTGGACCGCAGAGAGCCTCACGGAGAGCCATCTTCGAGGTGCTCATCGTTGTGTTAAGACAGCATGAGGAATATTGTTAAAGCATTGCAGGCCCAGTTCACTGTGTTCTGCTGACTTCTAGGTGTAACAGCCATGGTTTGGATGTGCAGCATCACTGCTGTTAATAATTTTATTGCCTTCAGGAAAGATGACAAAGGTGTTTTAGTACGAGACCTGGAGACGATGGGGATGACCTCGGAAGTTTGGTTTGCCAGTAATAAGTGTTTGTTAATAGTCCTTCCAGAATTAACTGACTTCACCTGTGAGAGAGCATGGGCTGGACAAAAAGGGGGAACTAATAAAGTAGATATTCAGCTTGGATCCCAATGTGGGACAGCAGCAGAAGTTGCACGGGGTATAAATGGTACCTTTGCAACCAGTGTGATAATAGAGGGATGCAGTTGTAGCACCTGATGTGCTCTTAATTGTTCGGATGGCACAGATTTAGTTTTGGTCACTGAGCATATCCAAAACTAAAATCACACCATCCACAAGTATCACAAACCCTGTAGGACAGTATCCATATTAATCCTGTAAGGTGGGGAAAGAGATGGGGAATTGATATGTGAGGCATGAACTATTCTAGAGTACATCCAGAGCATGACCCACATGTACATGGGTTGTGCCTCTCTCATGATTGCAAAGTCTCCATCCTTGGAGGTACTCAGAAGCTGTCCAGAGACAGTCCTGGGCAACCAGCTCTAGGTGACCCTGCTTGAGCAGGGGGTTGGACCAGACGATCTCAAGAGGTGCCTTCAACCTCAGCCATTCTATGATTCATTCTATGAAAATGGCAGCAATTTTGAATTGTACACGAGGTAAACGGGTAACAAGCTTCAGGCTGTTGTTTGATACAACAGCAATAATAACTACCTGGGATAACCAAATGCAGCACGTGGTAAAATTGACTGCCAAGCTAAAAAACCAAAACAAACTAACAAACTATAAAGGATTAAATTCAATGATATCTCTATCTATTGTACTCAAGCTCAATTGTTAGCTATTAAAACAGCTTTTTCAGTTGGATTAGCTCTGTTCTCACGGGTAGTACAACAAAGAGATCCCACATTGCAAGGGAAGTTTCACCAACCGCTGTTGCAAATGGACAACTAAATGGAATGTATGTAGTAGTTCTGCACAGTCGGTTGTGGACCACAGGAGGCTCTTGTCACACATCAGTGGAGCAAGCCAGCATGGGAACGCCGGTGGTGTTCGGTGACAGTGCAGGCTGTGTATGCGTCACCTCACCCGTAACGGGAGAGTGGGAGGATAGCATGACCTCTGTGGCTCCAGAAGACCAAAGATTTGGCGTTGCATCCGTTGGCAGTGTACATTCATTTGCCTGTTCTCAAAGGCAGGGTTTTGTTCCAGACCGAGAGACTAATGATGTCTGTGTGAGAGCCGAGAGGCCTCGCTGGAATGAGGCGTTCAGCCAGCATGACAGCATACAGAAGGGAGCCGAGAAACCGGAGAGCAAAGTGACAAGCCTGAGGACCAGCTTGGCAAGTAAGGAACCGTCAGAACTGGAGACTGACATTGTGAACTGTACGTCATTGGTATGACATATCCATGGGTTGGTTTCCAAAAGCTACTGCTATGCAGCACTTAATGCACTTAATCCTTTACTTGTTATTAGTTATGATAGAAGTTGTGTTGTTCTTTGTCCTTCTGAATATGCTTTGCTTGTTTCAAAAGGAAGGAGTGGGCTTACGTGCCCGATTGAACATATTAATGCATTGCTAGCCTAACGGTTGTGGTGGCTTCCAGCCGGAAGGGACTGAGCTTACAAGCACCTAGAGTGGTCTGAATGTCCTCGGAGGAGGTCAGGCAGACCAGGGGGTGGATTGTGAGCAAGAGGTCCTGCTGGAGCACGCAGCCCCACAGAGCCGAGGCCCCAGCAGAAGGGTTGCAAACAAGTGCCTCTGCTGCTGCTCTCCGGTATGTAAACTGCCAGATAAGGTCCTGCTAGCGCTGCGTCAGCTTGCGCAGGGATCAAGGCTGAGGTGGAATAGCTGTGTCTAGTAATCACAGGAGGTAAACTAAACCCAACGGGACAACCACGGGGGAGTCATGGGGAGCCAGGCTGCCCACAGCAGGTATCCCTGCCCGTAACACCGCATAAGGCTGTGACTGCCTGGGTAACAACATCAGAGATAACCACAGTTAGGTGTGGCTGTAGCGAAACCAGGACCAATGGGGAGGAAGTAATTGGGGGCAGGTTGTTTATTTGGGAGGGATTTGGGTGGAGGAGAGACGGTGGCAAACAGGTGGGCCCTGATGCTGAAGAAGGAAGGATGAGGTACGAAGTCAACCAGAGACGACCAGAGGGCTCCTCCCGATGGTAGGAGAGTGGATGCCTACAGCCAGTAGCAACCCTGACCTGCAGACTCAAGCCCTGGGAAGCTGGAAGGCATCGCCTGGGATAACCCGCCGGACTCGCTCCGTCGGATCTCTGGCCATATGTTGGTGTGGGGGGACGGACCTGCGCCTTGGGACTTGCTAAACTGTCACTGAGGGTTGGCTGTGCGTGAGACTCATTAGATCCAAGATGGAGAGCTTGTAACTTCATAGCTGTGCCTTACGGTTTGCATAAATATGTAACTCAGTCAGTGGTATGGTACTTAGGTTATTGATTATTTTTGAGGTTTGCTAGTTTCCTCATAGCGTGTTCACCAGTCAATAAACAGTGTGTCTCAGTTATGTCTCGGGTAACTGGTCTGAAGAGGGGAGCCACGCCTCGGCCCAGTCACAGAGATGTTGTCCGTGCCGTCAGAGTGCTGCCTGCCACCAGCCTTCCTCTAACAGGCCTGGGCATCCCAGAGAGCACACATCGGACAAGCTCTGACCGCCGCACGCCCAGGAATGCCTTTATTGGCCTGCCTGTGCACAGTCAGAGAGGTAGAAATCCATGTGTGTAGTGGCCAGGCAGAAATTGCTGATAACCGCGATGAACCATCAAGGCTACTGCATGTCCCCAAGTCCTCCTGCTCCGCCCCACGGTAGAGTGGCACCAGGAGCCTGCCAGGGTGGTCATGGTAGATGTGGCTTTGGGTGAGAAGACAGAGTCTGCAGCTGCCTGAGAAGAGCAGCTGTCCCTCAATACAACAAACAAAAATACATTAAACTTTTAGAAGAATGAGAGTAAAGGTCCACTGAGGTTTGGTCTTATGTGATGGGCAAATTAGGTCTATCATTGAAATGTTACAAATAAAGCAATCCACGCTGATTTCAATTGTTTTAAAACCATGATTCTTACAAAAGAGTAAAATTAAGGTGTAGTAAGGACATTCTTCTCTAGCGATGTAATTCTGTATTTTCCAGAAGGTACCCTAGAAGCAAAATAATCATGCTTTTTTGGCAGACATTTAATTTTAAGTGAAGGTCAATATGTTCTTGCTGATTCATTAAGAATCTGCCTCTCAAACATCAATACAACCACAACAAGAGCAAGAAATGGGCATATACATCAAGTCAGTAATTATTCAGGATGCTCCTGTTTTGTGTTGGTTCAGTTAATACCGGGTACCACATCGGTGAGTCAAAACCAAACCTCCCCAAGGTATGCACACTTACCTTCTTCCCTGAAGAATAGCCTCAGGGTCCGGTAGACACCTCCACTTAAAACCAGACATACCAGGTAAACCATCTGCAGTCGGTAGATGGCACTAAATTATTACTATTACTCGTATTTTCCAGCTAAATCAGCACAGCAGGGCAGCGCTGTGTTTCCCCTCCGAAGAACTCCGGCTGCAATGAGAGACAACGCGGGGGTGGAAGCAGGGAGGGAGGTGCAGGAGAGAAGATGCTCGCTGGCAGGTGGTGCGCACCTAGAAGCCTGCTGCGCTCGCTTCAAGGTGAGGCACCGAGCGGTCCGGCCAGCCTTGGCCGCACACACACAGCTCCAGGGACTGTGCAAACACTGCTGCTGGCCCTGAGATGGCAGCTGTGCAGTTCAGTCGCTGCAGAGACACGGTGCGTTAATAACCCCCACGCTCTGCTCAAAACGTCCCTCAATTACTTTGCCCAGTCTGTGAATCATCTCCGTAGCTAAAAGCAGGGACATTTTACCACTGAAGGAATGTCACTTAGCTAGGAGGAGACACAACCTACTGAAACTGAGAAGCATGTAACAGCGCTTTTTTTTTTTTAAGTCTGATTCTTTCCACTTTCCCTCATGCATCAGTCTTGGTGCATCAGCACCAAGTATCTTGGATGAGGCAAGCGTGAAAGCAGTAGAGTGCATATTCCCCCCCCCCAAACTAACACCACTAAGAGCTTCGCCATACAGTACTAAATAAACCAACAGACAAAACATCAAACAAGCAAAAGCGAACATTTCCTCACCTTGTACCACAGCCACCTCCAGCACGGAGCTTCCTGAGAAGGATCCAGAGCCAGGTAGCAGGACCCAAGGGCAAGGTCCTGCAATGGAAAAGAGCACACACAGCCCCAGTTGCCACCCTTTTCGCCACTGGGAGCAAGGATAAGGCTAGCCCCATCTTTGCTGCCTCCCCGGGGTACAGAGAGCTTCATTTGCTCCCCACTGATAAGGCTGGAGGAGGCAGAAGGCAAGTAACAAGGGAGGGCATAACCAGACAACCCCCCACTGGCCTCTTCAGCTAGGACCTGCTCAACCTGACAGCTGCTTCAGCTCTTCCCCATCACATACAAACGGGCACGAAAGACCTGCTGCTGTGGGGACATGCACAGCAGTTGTATTTTGTCAGTAGACCAATTTCAGCTTCCTGTCTTTGGAGCTACTTGTGTCCCACAGTTGATGTCTTCCATGCACATTTCCACAGCCAACTGAAAGGGCTCAGCACCACACTGAAGTCTGTCCATCAGTCAGAGCGAGAAAAGTGACCCTTCTCCAGCAAATACTTAAAAAAACCCCAAATCTTGCAATAAAATCAGTCTCAAAACACTCAAATCTAAAATTAAAGTTTATTTCAAGTTTTAGAAAGAAACAGGAAAATACGTACATGAGTATCTTAGAGTTACACAAGTGACAGTGGGTTGTTTCTTTTCCATGTGTAGTTCCCACTACTGCCTGGCACTTTGAGACAACTCGGATATATTTCTCAGTGCCTTCTAGATGTTTTACAATACACACACAGAAAAACAGCTTCCAGTGGAAATCCAGGCAATATCAATCCATCTCAAAATTCAATTTTTTAATTTGGTTCAGTATTTGGTATGGAAAAGACACATTATTAACATGACCTAGGCCAGCAGTACGCACATAACGCTGGTGAACAATACCCTCCAAAAGCAGGCAGCTGCCTTCCACATGTGCAGGTGTGCAAACTGAGGCTGCCCGCCCGAGCGGTGCTCGATAGTTCACGCGCTGTGCAGTGCCTCATTTGCCAGTCCCAGGGATAGTATTTGACAATGGTATTTATAATTTTTTCCTTCCACCTAAATGGCTTACCCAGCACGTCTTTGCAGATGCAGCTCCAAGTGCAACCGAAGGGAACTTTGCCTGATGAAGGAAAACAGGACTGCACCTTGCTTCACGCACGTACAATAAAAAAAGTATGGACCGCTGATTGACAAAGCGCACAATCAGCAGACTATTCAGCTGGTACATTATCTGGATGGAATACAGCTTATTATATATGCTTACTTTTGGTATGAATACAGGGTTTTTTTATTAACAGCTTTTTTTTTTTTTTAAAAAAGTAATGGTCATATTGATTTGCCTGGCTCAATTTGAAAGATTAAACTCTTTTTGCCACTAATTCAACACTTTCCACTTAAAGGGTCTTTAATTCCAATGCAGAGGACAGCACTTTAAGCACAAGTGACTGTGCCTGATGTTAGGCCAGTGTTTGAGCACTTTGCTGGACTGGGACTAAGGCCATCAGCTCCTTGCACGACTGAGCACTGGAGAGACGTTAAAAGAAAAGCAACAACAACAACAAAGTCAACTCACCATGCCTAACACTCTGGACTCTGAACTTAGGTACTCACATTGAGAGGTCAGCCTCCCTGCATGTTCAGTAGGGCAGGGAAACTTAACCTTTCCTCTCTCAACCGATTACATTCGGTAGGTAGAAAAAAAACTAGTTTCCCTACTTCAGCGTTACACTCAGATGCCCCTCAGTGGGAGGTATTTACTCCAACTGATGTTCTTGTTCAGAAAAATGCGTTAGATGGTGAAATTATCAAGTACTAGATCTAGCTAACCAGTGTTTGTTCTCAATAAAAATACTGATTAATAAGGAAAATAAATGCCTTCGACAGAAATGGTGGTTAAAATATTTTATTTTTTATAGCATAGAACATACTGCTGCTTACTTTAAATCACTTTAGAGTAAAGGCACACATTGTTAAAAATACTTCAAATTTACATCACATGTACAAATGCATAAAACAGATGTACATGCCACCAAAAAATACAATATGGCTTCATAAGGTTGAGGCGGGGCTGGGACAATTCAACATATATTTAAATTTTACAGGATGCTGTTAACACTGAAAGGACTGACTAGAACAGAAAAGAACGGACCTAAACCACTGATTATGTTACATAAACAGTACAACACATTGAATACACAACACTGAGCGTTCGTGTATGGATTCATAGGATTGTTACTTCTGGAAAAACATCAGGCTTTCCAGTGCCACTGAGTAAACAGCGCACGCGTATTATCTGCCAGTTTGCCACAGTGGGAAGATAAATTGCAAATTCTCCATCCACAAACAGGCTCCTTGAAGAATCTGCTGATATGCTTTGTGAAAAAAAGAGTGAAACAATAGACTTAAGGTATTAACTGGAAAGAACTGAATAATGAACGGACAACTTACACGGTAATCACTTCTGGCTAAAAAACATAAAACGTTAAGTCTGCAAGAATGCTCCATGACAATCATTTAGCATTAGTCCCACCCAAGTTTAAGGCTCGTATCTAAAATTTACCTTAGATTTGTTTTCCTTTGTGTAAAATTACCTGAGCACAGATATCAAAGATCTACAGAGCTTTTAAAAGATCTGCAGATACCTTAAAAATCTGTAGATAACTTAAAGCAAAACATCAATATATTGAATTCTACCAGCTAAAAATTCTCAAAAAAACAACCAACAAAATATTTTGGTAGGTCAGTAAAGCCAGGAGAAGAATGAGCTTAAGCTTTTGCTTTCATTTTTTAAAAATATGCATAAAATGTAATAGAATTATTCAAATAGGACTGCTCAATTGTAAACAATACATTTAACCTTTTAAAAAATCAGGAATCAAAATTCAGGCAGTCACTCTAGTCTTCTATAAATTGTTTACAAATGCTGTGTTGCCTCTTGCTAGAGATGGCTGGTGGTTTCTGAAGCACTGACAGACGGAAAATAAAAGGACCCGCCTCCACTGTATTCTGTATTATCATTTACACTTTGTGTCCAGGAAGCGTGAATTGCTGTCATTCTCTTTTGCTAAGATTTATTCCCTGCACAACTGTAAGGCCCAGATCCAGAAAAGCACCTAGCATCGTCTCAAGAGCTCTGCAGGATCGGGTTAGATTTAGTAGGTTTAAAGATAAACATGCACTTAAATGATTTGCTGCACTGGGACTCATAAAATTTTCAAAGTGCAAGGCAGAAAAGCATCAGGTTGCATGGACAGACCAGCTCCCAGCAAAGTCAATGCCATCACAGAGAGGAGCATTAGACCCTTAATTTCATTAAAAAAGCTCGAAAAAGACAACACTGCACAGAAGATACACGTACATACTTTCGGCAAACAACAGGCTGTATGGGACGATTTCCAACACGAGGCTTTGGAAATACACCCTACTAAAAGCGGTTTGCTGATTTTATTGAACCAACTGAAAACAACAAAGAAACACAAAACACAACATGACCTTTTCCTCCTCTTGCCTCACACACTGGTTCCTATCTTTCGTTCCCAAAAGGAATTAATACAGATAAAAACTTCACTTTAAGTGATGAGCAACTGCATATAAGCCTGAGAAGCAAATGGGACTCTCCCATTCAAATACATCAGGTTAAAACTTTGATATGACAGTTACAGTTATCTGTATTGTTGAACTGGGACTAGCTGATTGCAGAGGGCGCTTCACAATCATTGACAATCCTATATGAAGGGTACCAAAAAAATTCCTGTGAAATATGAACCTAGGATTAAAAAAAAATTAATAAAAAAATATTGATGATGGATGGTTGTCCTGGATAATTAAGAAAGAAAATCACAGCAGTCTGAAGTACCCATAATTCTATGTATAAATAGCAGGGAATCCAAACAAAATGCTACAGCTAGTTTGAATAACTAAATCGAACACTGCTTTTCTATTAAATAGATTAAAATATTCATCCACTGAGAAATTACATTGATAAATAAAATATTTTCATGTATCAAATATGAGGGGCAGGTACTGTCAATTCCAGACTTCTTGTCCCAGTAATGAAAGGTCCGAGAAACGGAAGTAAATGGTACAGTAGTTCTAGTCTAATCTTAAATTTACAATACTGAATCCAGCAGGATTTGGCTAAATAATACACTTTAAATAAGCTAAAGGAACACAGTGTCCTGTAAACATCTGACACAACCCACATTGCATTCTGATGGTGTGGCTATACCTGCCCTATGCAGGAGAAAGACAATTCAACTGGTGGCGGTAACAAGGGATGCGATCTAAAGGCAACATTCCTGTTCTTCAGTAAGGCTTGTAAAAAATTTGAGCAGTGTACGTATGACAGCCTGTACAATTCTGAAATTTTGGAAAGCTCTTAAGTTTAAAAAAAGCCTAAATGTTTTAGGTATAAAACACATATTGAGAAGATGCCCTTCTAAATTATGTGTAAAAGTGTCTGGCACCAGAAACGACCACTAGGTATTATTATACCTAAGGAAAAAAAAGCAAAGAATCACTCAAGACAAGTGTCCCTGAACTTCGGAGCAGATCCAGCCAATCAGGTTACTTTGCGTTGTTCTGTTCCTCTGGAAAGAAGTCACACACATACACTCTTTAAGCTGTCTGTACTACATCATCATTAATATATATTATATATACAGTATGCATATATAATATATATATTTGCGTACACATTTCTTTTACCTCAATCTGGAATCATGTGGTTTCATGCAACAACACCTACCAGGAATCAAACCAATTCATTACATCATAGCTGGTGTATCTTTAATATCAAATATTTTATTATACAGCGATTCAGCGTCGCTCAGCATCAATCAGCTCTGACTAGAATCCTCATCCCCCTCTTCTTTCAGTCCAGTTCACGTTTGTTGCCTCTATCACCCTTTTTCAGCCACCTTCTTCACATAGTGGCTCCGCTCGATGTTCAATGCTGAGACCTCATTTCTGTCAGCTTCTGAAGATAGCTCTGTGCTGCTGGCATTGAGAGAATAAACTGCACTGTCCTTTGACCTATTCGGTAGCAGCCATATCCCATCAGTCCAAAAACTGTTGCTTTTATGACAAATTTGAAAATCTTACTTGAAGCTGACGGAGGAGGCACACTGAAGCAAAAGACATAAAACAATGTTAACACCTGCATAGCTGGAAAGAACAGGCGTTTTCCAATCAAAACAAGGATCTTTTCTCCACTTCCCCTTTATAGTGCAGAAGGCTTTCAGGTAACAGATGGGTCATGAGCGAACAACGTATTCTTTCATGTTCGAGGGCTACATCCAAATTAAACAGTAACAACAACAATAATAAATAATAATAAAGCTTCTTCCACTCATGTATGATGCCACTCTTAATGGCTACGGACCTTGACTTCCCCATCACCCTATCAAAATAACACAGACCAACATCAAGACTTCTTGAAGAATACTAGAAGTTAATATTGTTTGTCAAACTGTTTATAACATTACTGTGCATATCTCTGCACAGAGACAAAAGTCAGAAGAAACACAGGACACAGCCTAAGTCCAACACCTGTACAGTCAGCTCACTGTCATTCAGGGTAATGGAGGAAAACAGGGCTTGCATATTCTGGATAATGCATGTCAGGACCTGGTCAGGTTTGTGCGGCCAGAAGGGGTAAGTCTGGAGCCGGGCTAGCCCCCGCACAGATTCGGGGGGGGTGTTACAGCAAGGTGTACCCCTGGATGCCAGGCAGGCTTACCAGCCTGGCTGCAGCTCCCAGCATGAGCGTCTGGAGGCCAAGCCCCTGCAGCGCTCTTGGCCTCTGGAGCTCCACGGAGGACAGTGCAGACAAATCACAGAGGCTTTGTGTGAAGCTGTCCCCGGTCTGGCAGGTACTGCTGGCTTTGAGATCTTCACAGAGCCACCTGGAAGTCTCTGCACTGGCCACTTGGAACCAGGAGGGCAGAGGACAACAAGCACACCAGGTCTACCCCTGCCTTCAAACAGTCTTACTAACTTAGCATACGAAGCAAACAGTTAATATTACCTTCAAAATAAAGCTGGCTTTGAAAGCACAGCAACATGCACACGTAGCCCCGCACCTTCCCTAACAGGCTCTGTGGTACCTCAGCTGGCCCTGCACCCGCCGCATGCCTACGCTGCAACTCGCAGGGGACGGGGATGTCTCTGCACGTCATTTCAAAGAATCCACAAGTTCTCATTTATTTATATCTAGAAAATGGTTCTAATCGATCCTGAAGCAATCAGTTATGGTAGTGCAAAAACATTATGGGCACACTCAAACCGGGTTAGATGTGCTGAGATTAGGATACCACTAGACTGAGTTTAGATCCATGTGCTCAAACCAGGGCAAAGTTATTACTGGTAAGATTTTGCATATTGAGGGAATACATAGGAAGAGTTTTAAAAAAGCATACACGTTGAACAAAGGATGGGGTAAAGACATCCTTTTACACCTTCTTACATGCTTCTCTATCGCTTCTTTCTCAATTCCAGTCCCTCAGCACAATTTAAAAAAATCAATTCATAACAATCTGAAGTAAATAGTAAGGTCTGCTCAGAGTCAGGTTCAATGCCTAAACTTAAAAACTGGAGGTCTGAGAAATGTATATGCTTCTATCCAGATGACTTCCAACATCACTTTACAACATGTAAAACCTAACTAAATACCTGTAAGTCTTTCACATCAGAGGTGACAACCACTAATGCACAAAACCCTCCCGTAACTCTGCTCTGCAACTGCAGTGCAACAGCATGAGGGGTAAAAAAGTTTAACAAGAAATGAGTGTCAAATATAGTAATCTTATTAATGTAATTTGCTTCATATTATTTTAGGAAGTCAAGTTAATGCAATATTAATGTCTTATGAAAGATACTGGTGCCATTCCGCTTAGTTACGGCGCTGGCATGGTAAAGACAATCAAGTCAAAGAGCCTAAACTTTGATGAAAAAGACCCTCTTTGTAAACTTGAAGACACGTAGTCAGGCTTTCGGCTATTCAGTTCTGTAATGTCAATGATGCAACCAACATTGACCATACAATTATACGGATTTGGGCAACCTCATTTCACAGGTTATTTGCGAGGGTGCAGAGGAACATGGACATCTGGTTTGTGACTCCAGGCAAGGCTTAGCCTTGAAAAAGACTTATAAATGGCAAAGCAGGGCTTCTGTACATTGCATTCTTGGATCCAGACACCAAAAAGTCTCTCTACGCCATATTTTAGATGCCTAAATACACCATTTAGGTGGGGGACAGTCTCCTCTGTTTTTCAGAGCCTCTGAAGAGATGGGTGAGGTGCTTACATAAACAACACAATAAATGGATGTGATAAGATAAAACGCCAGTATTTGAAAGGCTCTATTATCCTAAACCACCGCAGACCAGTACTACCAGGTCATGCTATAATCCCTCTTACATTTCTAAAGTCTTGACCTTTGTGGCTTTGTAGGATACACATAGCCTGAACATTTTGGTTCTTCGATTCCTCATTTTACAAAGCACATACATCTATTTTATATAGGTACTTTGGAGCAAGAGTTCACCAGATAAGTGGCTTAAATCAACCCATATTTAGGTATATACATTTTTTTATATATATATATATATATACACACACACACACACACACATGCACAGACAGTTAAAAATAGGCTGTGAGCAATTGTGATAGCAAGCTTGTTGGGGCCAGCAGTGTCCTGACACAACAATAGCTTTGAATCCAATGGTTTATATTTACCTAAGCTAGACTGGAAGCCTGGTTTTGTTTTCACCATCTTCTACAGCCCTCATTTGAATTCTCATGTTAAAAGCCTTAAGTATGGCTCAATGAATTTTCTTTCTAGACAAGGGCATCTTCTCATCTCTACTTCCCTCGATATCCAACTATTTACTTTTTTCCTTTGATATTTTCCTTTCCTTTGCTGTAAACACAATCTGCAAGCACTGCACAGTAAGTCAGTGAGCTGACAGGGCAGGGATGACAGTAATGATGTTTCTTCAAGCTGTGACAAACAACCCAAAAGACCCCAAACAAACCAATTATTGCTGTCTTTTAGCAAGAGAAGCTGTTAGGTCAACATGTAGGAAAGGATGACTGTTACCTCATTATTTCCTGGATGTTTAAGTCAGAGTTCCAGTTCTTTTCAATTCCAGGTACATGACCCATCCCAACAACACCAACTACAACAGCTGGGATATATTTTCTAGGTTCAGCTGAGAAAGAAATGGAGAGAAAGGAACATATCAGTAAAAGAACTAATTTCAAACTATAAATAAATAGGTGATGTAGGAGATTACAAAATTGAATTTTCCAAGGGACTCTTATTACTAGATACTAAAACTCTGTTACATACTAAAAGTTAATACTCATCTCACCCACTGACTCTTACATTGAGAGCCTGAAAAAAATCAGCACGGTTTCTGGATTTTCAGGAAACATTTGCTTCAGTAAACAGACCTGGACAGGGCTCATACTCCAGCCTCAGGGTGAGAGGCTCAGCAGATCCAAGCTAAATTAATTTCTTTCCTCCCCTCTGTGGGTCATGTTTCTGTACTGCTTATCATCAGGATCAGCCCTGGTTTTTGCTCTCTCCTGAACAGAGAGCTTTTCTCCGCCACTCTGGACAGTGGCAGCTGGCACACATCCAAATTGTGACAAGACCTGGGCTAACAAGCAGAATGAACAACTGGAGAACAGCACTCGAGACCACACCTGCCCCTGTTAATACTGTTACGGACCTGGCCTCAGCAAGTAACAGCAAGACCCATACCATTCGTGTGCAGCAGCTAGCCAGTCACCATTAGACCGCCGCAACACGTGCCGGCTCTCACCCTCACCTCCCATCTACCATCCAAATCCCACAACACCCAGTGGAAGTTAAAATGTTGTTCCTGAAAGTTTTGGGATTACCTCTCCCCCAGTGAAAAAATGGCACCGTGCCACGATAAAAATAATTCACAGAAAACTTTCTAGGTAATAGTAATCAGGCTGCTTTCCTATGGGGGAAATTATACATAAATATAATAAATAAATACAAAATGTAAGTTCCACTGTCTTGTTTTAAATATCTACCCTTGATTTTTTTTTTTCCAGAAGTAAAAAAAAAAATTTGAAGAGCAGCCCTGCCCCCACACCTCCCCAAACTGAAACAAAACTGTATTGAAAACACTAGAACTATTATCCACATTGCCAAAATTGTTTCTTTGGACTTGCCTTTTCTCAGCCTATTCTAGAGTTGCTCTAAATCAGAGCTGCAACTAGAACCGAGGCAGAGCACAGCACCTCAGCAGAACGGGCTGTCCACAGCACATCGTATCCGCTCCAACCAACACCCCTGTGTTCCTGCCTGCTTCTGGGCAGGATTCAAAGATGACACCATTTAAAGTCCTGTCTGAAACTTAGTCCTGGAAGAAACTGTTACCCCTCCCTCAGAATATTTTGTGTGGAATAAAGATAGAATGAAAAACTAAACGTGAAAATTTCATTTGCAAGCTCTTTGGAAGAGTTCACCCAGTCAAACAAAGGCCAGGAACAAATCAGACCTAGTTTAGCAATATATCACACCAAAACCACATTTGAGTCCTGCAAATAGTGTCCAGGAATTTCCCCTTACTATGTCCCTACAACAGCAAATGATTTGAACAATGGTGATGATGCCCTGCTTCTGCTCATTTATAGTGAAATACAAACCCCCACAATTCAAATCTCAAGTATCTAATTTGCCTTTTTTTTTTTTCCTTTTTGTCTCTCATGAGCATGCATGCATAGGACAGATTATATGTATACAATATAAATGCACAGCTTCTAAACAAAACTGTCTCTGGCATTGTCTCTTGTTAAGAGACTGAGACACATGACTGTCAGTCAGGTAGTCCCTCACATTCTTGTCTTTTATGGTCCCATCTTCTATTTTAAGTCCTTCATAATGCGTATAAACCCCTTCCAGTTTCACAGGCATTCACCAAACCAGTGATCCAGAGACTGAGCTTTTAAGAAGGCAGATTTACAGGGAGGAGAAAAAAAAAGAGCAGGGGAACTGCTAAACAATTCCTCTTGTGGCTCATGACCCAGCCAGGACCAACAATAAAACTAAATTTTCAGACTGAAGTAACTGAATGCATCTGTGTCTTTCAGCCATATCAACTGAGCTAACAGGAAATACTGTGTGTTTGGACAAACTTCATGAAGGCACCGTTGAGGTAATACTAGGCAAGGGAGATACAAGAACACAAGTGCCATCCCCTCGCTATTTTTTCGATCGAAAGACAGTGCCAGAGGTCTGCACTGAAGTGATTACAAACAGTGTCTTAAGACAGCAAAATAAGAGGTAATCCATACCTCAGTATGCTTGTATATATAAAGGGCACGCAGATCACATACAGCAGCAAAATACTTCCAAAGGCTAGAGAAATGCAATTCTGCTTGCTTATATCTTGCTGAAACATGCAGAGTCACACATTTCAAGCAAGAAATGTGTTCCTGAGCAGCTAGTGATGCCAGTGAATTTGGTGAGGTAACAAGGCAGAAGTGAGAAAGGCAACGTAAGTCTAGACTGCCCCGTGCTGTGCTGCAACACCAGATGCCTGCCTTCTGAAAAAATTATTCAGGCTCATTAGTATTTTCCAAATTTTAAACAGCACAATGAGAAAGGAATCATAATTTGGAGTCTACTGCTCTATGAAAATTCTTTACTTCTATAGGTGGTTGCAACAGAAGACTAATATCCCTTTTTAATTTTAGAAGCACTGTAGTCTTATGTGACATGTGGCACACAAACAGAACAGAACATCCCAGATTTCCTGAGAAGAACTGAACTTTGGACTAGTACACAAAAAACACCTTGCTGGTTATGATATCTGCTTTAAAACAATTACTTTCTGAAGCTCGAGGTAGTTCTATCTGCTTTGCTGCTTGCTTCAGCATGTAGGTCAAGTAAATATCTCGTTCCGAAACAATTGTTCGATGAAGATCAGGAAATTCTCCAATCATTTCTGCCATCATCTGCTCCAGTAAATCCTTCTGTTTGCATTTCTCCACATCATCTTTACTGAAAGAAAGGTAAGTTTTCTCAGTATCTGTTATGCTTTTAAAGCTCAATACAGACAAACCAATGAATAAGAACAATTGGGTATTATAAACATGATTCACATAAACTGACACTCTACAGTTCTCCTCTTCAAAAGCAAAGCAAACTCCCTAAACATGTAAAACTGGATATTAACAATGCCTCTACAGTGAGGGAAAGAGAAAGAAGAGAGGTCACTTGCCTTTAGGCAGTGCAACTGGATTTTCACCCTTCCCAGTTTGAAAGCTGACAACTCAACTGAGCAAAAGCACTGGGGCTTCAAAGGAAATAGTTATCATGGTGCCTCACTTTCAGTGTACATTAATAAGCTTAGAAGAGGCAACACAGAGCTCTCCCAAGGAAGCAGGTCTGATCACTGAACACACAGAGGCTCTACTTAAGGAACAAGACAAGCACACTGTAAGGCACAGTCTGAGGGAAAGGAAAGAGTTCTGCAGGTTCCTAGTGTCAACCACAGGTCTTCAGCAGAGAAGTCAAAGTTATAAATCAATTCCCAGAACAGAAGAATAGGAAAGGGGCAGGAAATAAACAAATAAATAACACAGGAGTAAATATAATGAGCTTTTATATTTTTTATAGGTGCTGTTAACCTTCTGTTTGCACCCACAGCTGTGGTACACTCATATTTTGTGGCAATAGAATAATCTGTTTTTGCAGCACTGTCTACTGAAGAGTGATGCCAAACATGCTTTCTTTAGTTTCCAAGATCAAAGGACACTACAAATGTCAACAGGGACAACCAAAAGGAGAAATGCATTGCTAGCTTTCAAAAGATCAGAGAAAAGCTATCAGACTGACACAAATTTGACGCTGAATTATTAGTCCATTTCATGGCTGGTGCACAGTACCCCTCTCCCTCCAACAACTTCCCAATTATAAACACCCTTCCTTTTCAACTCTTACCCACGTTATTTTTAAAAAATCAATGTAGCAGATCAGTTGTACGACAACAACTGAGATGTTATGTCCAAGTCTCAGTGGCAAGCTAGTGTGCATATCCTGTAATTTTCTTAATATTGCAGTTGAAAACCAAAATCATCTTAGGATGGATAAAAGAATGGGAGAAGTTGCAGAGAAATATATCCTCCAATGCCCCCGAAAACGCTGCAAACAGTTTCATGCTGGTATTAGACCAGTAAGTAAGAAAACTTACTTTGCACATGAAGTTAATGTAGTTAATGGATTGAAAGAGGGTCAAACTCATTTTACAGATTAACGTAACAGCAAGTATTTACGGGAAAGGACAATTAAGTAAATGCTAAAACTGGAAACCAGAAGATTTGATTGACCAGACTACAGTTTGAGCCCTGGCCCAATTTTAAAAGCCTGGAAAAAATGGTCACAGATCACTTCCTGAGCTGTGCAGAGCTCTGGTCACAGGGTTTGAGAGGCATTGAGATTCGGGGACCACGTGCACAGGGAACTCTTTTCTGGCAAGCCTCCCACCACTGCGAGTCTGGTAGGAGCAGACTGAATTTAGGAGGACAGCTGTGCATGTGTTCTCACCCAGTTCAAGCAAGTTATCGCACACCTACTTGTGGAAAGAGGAAGCAAGCTTGGCACAGGGATGTCTCTGAAGGGCAGGGGAAACCAAACTGAGCAAGAGAACAGCAGTCTGAGAAATATTACTGTAAGGCAAAAGTTCCTAACAATGTCCATTTATAAAGGCAATAATCATTAGGAGTCCACATGTTGTCCACAGACTTTAAATGTTTTCTCTTGTTCCAAAAATCTGCTCAGACAGCAGATTTAGTTCTCAAGCTGCCCTGATCCAGATGTGACTTAGCACAGCAGGCCCAAGTCCTTTGGAAATCTTAAGGAGGTATAAATTAGCATACCGAGGCCCTACTCTCTTCTATTTACAATATCCACACACAGGAGTGGCAAAGATTTTATTTGCAGCATAGAAATAAAGTAATAAAAAAAATTTTTTTCTTAAGTACACTAGGAATTCTCCAGCACCAAATCTTTCACTTCACCTGGAAGTAATATATCAAAAGGCTATTAAAGAAAGAGCTGGAAAAGGAGCCAGCTTTCTTTTAAGAAATATGGACTATGCAGGGTAGTTTGTATATTCATCCTTCTCACTATCTTCAAATTTCACTGCATCAGGCTGGGTACCGAGGACTTCCAGCTCCTACTAAAGTCAAACTGAAGAATAGAACAATTCACACCGATAAACATATGGAATGCTTATTCATACCTGATTGGGTCAGATAAGAAGCAAAGGCCCCAGGCAAGCTTGACTTTTTGCCAGAAAGAAAGTGCAGCAATTGCTCTCTTAAATGTAACAGGGATGGGTCGGTCTCCAAGATGGAATTTACAGAAAGGTACTTTACTGGCCTGAAAGAGAAGATATAAATCACTAGTCAACATTTCATACTGTAGCGCAGTACATCCTTATTAAGGGAATGTTTGGTTTTTTGTGTTATACAAGGTATCTTAAAAAAAGAGCAAGTAGTGTCATACTTCAACATCAAAAAAATATTTTGGTTTTGCAGTAAATAATTTCCAAAATACTACTTCATGAAGGAATACATCAGCTACAAAATGCGGCAGGTATTACAGTAGAAACATTACGTTGTAATGCCACCCTCTTTAGGTTACTTCTACCTAAGCAGAGAAAGCTCCTGCTTAGGACTACTTAAGGTGAACAGATAGGGCTCAATATCTATCTGGGTCTGAAAAAAGTCTATGGTGAAACAACTCTGGTCATTTTGCTTTTACCGAGGATTCGTCAGGTTTGCTAATGGCAAAATATATTTAAGAAGGAACTTATGAAACAAGAACTGATCCAGATACCACACAACAATGTAAGGCAAGACTTTGCTGTAGCTTAGACGGAAAATTTTAGCACAGTACAGAATTTCTAGAAAATTCTTTCCTATGCATACCTTTTTAAAAATTTCAAAGCAATGACTTTGAACAGGACAGAGCTAGTATATATATTTTTTCCTTTCCCACTTAAAATGTTTCAGTTTGGTCTGGAATGCTCAGGAAAATAAGCCTTGAAACAGTTTTCTTTTTATTACAGATAAATACACCAAATTATTCCAGATTCTTTAACAGCTACGTTATCTCAGATTTCCTTACTAGTACCTAATTTACATAAAAACAGCAAGATACATTCTGCAGGGTGGACACATACAGTGAGAACAGTGTCTTAGTATACTCAGGCGAAAAAAAAAGAGTAGCTGTGATACACAGTAGAAGTCCAGCTACTATTTACCTCCCAGTATCATCAAAGCTGGCAGTAGTACAAAAAGGAATGTTAAAAGACCAGATAGGACTAATAGACCAGTCAGATATTTTACTTCCTCAAATAATCTTTCTAGATGAATGTATTAGATCTCATTAATGCTTTAGAGTTGGTTTTCACAGCCTGAAACCACCAATGGTGAGACCAGGATCCATAACCAGAATTCAAAAACAACTATTTAACAGGAACAAAATAAATAATTGAATGAAAACAAATGCCATCAGAAATATCATCAGGAAAAACCCTTATCATTTGAAGTCTTTTTGGAGTTGCTTTCATGCCACTCAGGGCTACAAACCTCTGTACTTTTGAGTATACTTTGAAACCAAAAATAATTTTTACTACATCATAGGCTCCAGCACAAGTAAGACCAGAGTGCTCTTTTCTAGTCACTAACAAATGGTTCGACTCCGGGAGCAAAAGGCCAGTAATGTGACCTCAGAAAAACCATTTCAAGTTTGCACCTCTTTGAACGCCTCCCTGAATTCTCCTCCTGGGGCCATTCCCAGCTGTTCCGTGATGTGAGCAGAAACCTTCAGAAGCAGCATTTGCATCAATCCAGACATGACTCCATTCTGGCAGAAGAGGGAGAAAAGCATAAAACGAGAAGAAAACTCAACAAGTTGTGTGGATTTCTCAGAAGAATGTACTGTTCAGTCATGAAAAAACCCATTATCTTAGCGAGGAAGCAGCACTGAAGCTACCTTTTGCAGCCAATTCACTGAGCAATACAGCTCTTATTTCAGTTTGTATCAGTTGTGAAGCAGCTTTTCACTTCAGCCAGCAGCCGAAGTATTCTCCCTTTCACAAAAACGTATGGCAGAGTTAAGAAAGGAAAGGAGGGCAGCCAGACTTACTTCAGTCTATATTTACTCCACCTGCATGAAGAAAGTGTCTGAATAACTGAATGGTAAAACAGGTCATACTGTGCATTTAATTCTTCCTGATCTGGTTACAAAAAAAAAGGGATCACAAGTATATTCCATTGAACATACAGTGAATGCCACATTACAGAGATACTGTAAGGGAAATAGCTAGTGGTCTAATCATAAACACTTCCACAACCCTGGGAAACACTAGGCTGAGGACTGGTTAGGATAACAGATGCATAAACACAGAGAATCTACTGTGCAAGCACTGCAGTGCATGACTTCAGCACGTAAGACCTCAGAAAAGACCTCAAAGTCCTGAGTATGAGTCACTCCCACAAGCAGAGTGAAGGCCCCTCCTCGCAGTCTATTACTTTTTGAAGAGAGACCTAAAATCAAGACTCTTTTTAAGAAAAAAAATCCTCCTGTATCTACTTATGCAGTTTCCCTCCCCTATCCTTTTACAAAAAGAATGAAAAAACATCTCAAACAAATCCATTCAGAGCTGTTCCTTCTGCCCAGCTCTGGCTGTCCTCAACCAGTTATTTTTACAACTAAGACTCAGAGGCTGAGTGTTACCTGGCCCCAACTTAACCTGTACCTTGGTTAGGCATCTCCTCCAGTTTGGCATCAGTCCATACGGCTACCAAAAGGGGCATTCCCCCTTACCTCACCAAAGGTTGATTTCCTGCTGTATCACCAGCTTCATGCAGCTGAAGATAAGGTTACATGGGATAGCTTGAGTTAATATAACTGCCTGAAGTTACCAGAGGAAGGTCCTGGTCTCCATTCCTTGCTCCCAGGGCCATGCTCAAATGACCCACCCTGTGCCAGCTCTGATGCTTGTGTGACCTCTCCAAAGGCTGTAGGCAGTTTCAGCAGTTCGGTGGACTCAACAGTCACTGAGGACCAGAACTGGCAAAAGAGAGGGGCTATTTTCAAAGCCAACTGATTATCTGCTTTATCATGCTGCAAACCAGCAAACATGGCAGAAAGACAGGTCACTGGGCTAGAGACAAGGAAGAAAGAGGGACGAAAAAAGGTTTTCAGCATCCCTGAGATCTGGTTCAAAAGCCTGGGGGACAAGGGTTTCCAGAAGTTCAGAGAAGATGCCCCAAAGAAAAGAAAACCAGGATAACACAGCCTGAGGTTATTTGCTGGCTGATCTCCCCTTCAGGATCGATGTAGTTGAAGTTGCATTTTTACACTGTGACAGAAAGATTCATCCTGCTGGCTAACAGAGGGATGCATCTTTGAAGTGTGTCTGAGTCATTTGTGCTCTTAACCTGCATGCAACTCAGTGCCTGCCATATTTGCTAAGCATCAGGGAGATAAGAGGTGACAAGCAGCCATTTGTAACAGCAACCAGCAACAACTGGCCAGCCAGAAAGTGCTGGGGGATAAAGACCAAAATGTATGAAAAATGATGGGAGCAAAACAGTAAAAGAGGTTATTATCAATACCAGATTATTCAATGTCAGACAAAGGAAAGCTGACCACAAAAGAACATTAAATCCTGAGTGGCTGGCAATAATTTCACAGGTTAGATGCAACAGCCATAAACACAAAGCAATGCACAAGTGGAGAGAAACTGAACTGCACAGGCAGAGGGATGCAGAGCTATTAGCACACAGGAGAGAGAAAGCGAAATACCGATTTTATCAGCCCAGTGTTCAATAGCAGTCAGAAAGCAAGAGTGAGAGGGATTACCAGGAAAGGAACAAGATAGAAACATCAATGAGCTGCTTGCTGTACAATCTTTAGCAGAATCCTGTCTTGAAAACACGATACTTGAACTAGAAAGTGTGCAAAGAAATACCAAACATATGAGAAGAGATTAAACATATTAAATACTCCTAAAGCTTAGGAAAGGATGACTGAGGAAGATACACTACCAGACACCATGACTAGCATGGAGACAGTGAAAAGGACAGGAAGAGAGGGGAATACCCAGGCAAAGTATGACTGCAGGTTCTAATGCCTCTCATGCATCTGTTATTGGCAGCTGCCAGAGGGCTTCTGAAGCAGGTAAATCTTCCACTGGACTCAGCACAAACTCTTATACTATGTATGGGAACACAGCCTTAGAAGGGGGCCTTGGGGCTACTCTTTGACTGTATAAGAAGTCACAGATCCAGCACTAACTGCAGAACTGCGGGCAGAAACAAACAATTTGTATTTTAGTCCTCTGGATTTCTTCTTTTAAAAACCCTAATTTCCATGGACGCAGACCTGTGCAAACATAGCCTTGCCACCTGGAGCCTGGAACTGGTTTTCCTGCTGCTGCAAGCACACTGGAGGTTAAACTCTAAAGCGCAAGTGAAGGTCACAAGTGACAGCAGCCTGCTCCTGTCCTTATGGATGTACCTGCCATCTACCAATTCACATTATATCCATTTTATTTAACAGGACAATTGTGTAGGTTACCTAAACATGAAGGGCTGTATGACACGGTGCAAAACAAGAGCTTTTTCACTGGCCAGAAGCATAAAAAACCCCCAACATCACAATATATTCCTGCACAGGTACCTTCAGCCTAAAGGAGTAGGTTAAAAAAAGTGAGGTTGAGCTAAGATTTTGCTGCCACCAGCCCACTTTCTCTTCTGCCCCAGAACAAGGCTTCTCAACTCCTCCTCTTTGTCAGGACCAACAATCATACAGCCACATGATGCAGCTAAAAAGCAAGCCCTGTTCAGACTGCCACACCGCCATGTTATGGACACAGAAGGGACAGTGGAAACAGGAAGCCAGGGGAGAAGATAAGACAAAACCTGTCTTACCAGTTTGGTTTAAGCCAACTGTTACTGTGCCTCTTCAAGTAAACTGCATTTGAGCCAGATACTAGTCTGCACTGTGCTGCTTTGCTTAATGGAAAACAAACAGGTAGTTCTCTGCAAAGAGCTGTAAGCATTTTGAAATTCAAGGAGGGGCTGGAGGAGGGCTGTTTTTAACCTGCAACAGTTGCTTGATAAGCTGTGAATACCAGTGACCCATTGCAAGTGTGTAATAGTCTCCTATTAACTCTCTGCTCAGTTTCCAACTTCAATTAAGAGCAATGAAATGCAATTTTACTGCTTGAGACGTATACAGGTGATATAAAAAGAGACAGTTTTCTTTTCCTAATTTGATGCTCAAGGATGAAAGTTACAAGCAGTTTTGACTCTTGGTGTAACTTTTGGGCCTGAACACACATTTCAACAAGAGGACAACTGAAGCATGACTGAGCAACTTACCAGCTGGTTTGATTTTTACTAGACAAAGACACCACCATTTAGCATGAGACAGTTGGACTGTTTTTCCCTATATAACCCATGCTGCTACTGAATTCAAGGGAGGAAGGTTGGTTTTTTTTTTTTTTTTTTTTTTTTTTTGCTTGAGACTATTGTTGGAGAAATATATTATCTAAAATGCACAATGTTCAAGTTTTGTTATTTGCATTATCTCTGGTGACAAAGGAGACTAAGGTTGAGGATCTTTGTATTATTCTCTGGCTGGGGAGCCAACACAGTCTGCATTTCCTACTGTCTGCACACAAGAGCACTTCAAGCCCTGGTAGGAAGTGCTAATTACAAAGCTCCCAACATGAATTTACACCACAGAGAAAAAACGTCTGCTATTTTATTTTCATTGTCCTTTTCCTCTTAACAGAGAAGCACAGCAAGAACTGTTGAATTGAGCTTTGATATTAAAAGAAGGCTTCTGTGCCTGTTTACCAGGTCAGAAGACCCCCAACAATGCTGCTCTGGTTCTTGTGAACATGCATTCTTTTGGCTACATGCATCAGAACAATCCACCTTACCTAAAGTAAACAGATGGATGCAGTAATTCATGCAATACGCAAGTATTTTGCAATGTTCTTTCCTTTGATAGGACATAAATAAGAAAACAGGAAAGACACATTATTGCCTAACTGTATGAGTCAGAAAGCCTGCACTAAGACACTATGTGCACATGCGTGTGCAAACACACACACACAGAGGTAGACCAGCTCCTAGCCACTGCAAGTGCTTCTGTATGGATGCAGATTATATTCTTATGAGGGGTGCAATCCTAGAAATTCCCCAATTACATCAATAAAATAGTTCCAATATATAATGATATAATTACCACACAACCAAAATAACAAGCTATGAATTTGTTCATTCAGCTGGACGCTGGAAACTTTTTTCTATTGACCACATACTGCCATTCTAATCAAATGTCCCGTCATTTTTTAAGTCAACTTTGTGCTGTTTCACTGTTCCTAGCTTAAAATTACTTAAATACAAACTAATTGGGTGAAACTGAAAAAATACAGGACAACACTTGTTTTGCACACACATCCCAGACAGTGTCAAACTACCAGAGTGGTTATAATTTGAATTGAATCCCACACTTTTCAGCCCAAATTTTTCAAAAACCTCCCTCAAGGCCCACTGTCAATGAGCAACTATTCAAAAGACAACATGGATGGGAATTTAAAAGAAAGAGCAACACACTAGGATGAAGAAAGAATGCAACTAAACAGATCATGACAGACAACACTAAAATCAAGTGCTCCTTAAAAAGCTGTGATACAGATGCAGACTGCAGGGATAATCATCATATTTGGGTGTTTTAGTGGAATATTGCAATTGCAAAGCTAAACTTGTATCCTGCAAATGGAGCAACTGTTAAACCTGGGAGGATTCCTGCCTAGGTCAACAACTGCCCAAACAATCCTGTTGTGGAACAGAAGCCCTCAATACTCCAGCTGAAAACAAAATACCAAACCTAACTTCGCCCTGTAATGGTACTCTCACCTAGGTGAACAGTATCAGGGTTCCCAGCTGGTGGGAATACTGGTTTTGGTTGTAACTTGACAAATTGCTCTTGACAGAAACCTTTAATTCTCACTGTGGGAATCATACCTGCTTTATAGCTTGTTGAAGTTTTTCCAGATTTATTTCTTTGGCTTCCTTTAGTAATGTCTTTTCATCCATCTTTAACATAGAAACTCTGTACTGGCATAGTTCCACCACAACTACATCAGGCTGCACTTCTTGTATTGTCTGAAAAACATTAATTTATTTACACCAGTTTAGGAAGGATTAAACAGAAATGCAGCCAATATCGATACTTCCATGAGAAAAGGGACTTAATAAAAGCACATTCTAGCAATCATTTTCAATTAAAAGAATAGTGAAAGAGTAAACAAGGCTTCTCTAAACAGCTATGTATTGAGAAAAACATTGAGGAAGATAGCAGTAAAATGCTTTAGCTACTGAATGCTTTGGGACAGGAAGACTGGGAACAAATTGTGCTGGGGGTGGGGAGAAAAACTTGATGTTAAAAACTTTTCACATTCACAAAGTTCCTTTGACCATACTCTGTAACCATTTGCAATCTGAGTTAGAATAAGCTTTCTACAAACGAGGGTTGATGATTCTGGCACAAGATTCCTCCCCCTCTAGCTCCTGGAGAATAAAACCACTCTGAACTGAAGACTTTGCATGAGGTACAGCATGAAATAGTTCCTACTTCCACTCGAGCTTCAGACCTCTTTGTATCTTGTGTTCCATTCTCAGGTTTGGGGCAGCGTGGTTTTACAGCTCAGTATTATACACCCCAGGCACACAAAAGGTGTAAACTGTAGTTCCTGTTCTAAGCTTCGCGTCTTCTCAGCACATCCCCATCACAGTGAGTGTGCAACAACCACAGTATGCACTGTCGGTATGACGTGATGCTTTATTGTGACAGGCAGGGCGTAAGCTTCACTAGTGAGACTTCTACTTTTAACACCAGCACTGTATCTACATTTGTTGTTTAAGGGCAAATAAAATTGCTTGGGATGGGAGAGCAATGTATTGCATAAAAAAATTACTAAGATAATATGGCTGCCTCTTAGCTCATCCCACAGTGCTGTCAAGCCCTCCAACAGCTAACTTGAGAAAAACAGAGTCTGGAGATTGCAGCACAGAACAGAGTCAGAGAGTTGGACTTCATTCTACTTAATGTTGTTGACATCATAAACACACTGCTGAAGGACTTCCACTTAGTATTTACCTTCACTACATCCTTTTTGCTACTGTCACTGAAGTGGGCTGTTCCAACCACATATACTTTAGAACCATCCTCTGTATCAAGCTCAGTCACAGTGCTTGGTAAATTAGGTTTTTTCTGCCTCTTCTTCATCTTCATCTCCAGAAGAATTTTAAATGCATCTGCATCAGCTAAAAATGTAAAGAAAAACAGAAAAGAAAAGCACACATGACTATAAAGTGCAGGTAAGTAAAACAGAAAATAAAAATGTCACCACTAAACAGCAGACCAGAGCTAAAAGGCCATTGATTTACCACTGTAATCTTACATTCAATTCTGAGGCTACATCATTGAGAGTGCCACCACTGGAGAGGCTGCCTCCAAGCATGGGTCTCAGTCCAGGTTTCCTACCCTGTGGACACTGGGACAGGCTGTCCATGCAGTTCAGTAAGGGAAAGAGAGAAGCTGTGTGGCAGGTGAGGTGGACAGAGAAGCAAAGAATACTTAGAAAAGGTATACACTAAATTGAAGAGAAAAAAAAAGGCATTTTTTTCATTCTAGAACAAAAGTGTTCCCTTTTGGGATTTTATCTGTATAAACGATAGCAACACATGTACAATGGTGTGAGTATGCTGGTAAAGTCACCTGCGCATATTGGCACATATAGGCTACCTACAGTACCAATCTTAGCCTTTTCTGTGATTAACACACCAGGGATCAGTATACAGTTGAAAATTAAACCTTAAGAGGTATTCAGGTCAGGAAACCAATCCTTCTTCCCTAGTTTCAACAACAAACTATTTAAGACCAAAATGGTACAACGCGAGTTCAGCCCATCTATGTCAAGCTTGCCATGGAAAATAGAAAGATCTATCACAATTGCTTGTTAAATGCCAGAAAGCCTCACAACTGAGATAGAGAAGCTTCAGTTTTTCACCAGTGGGAAATATAGTAACTTTGAATGAGTTATCTTTAAGCTGTAATGCATCTTAGGAAAAAAAAAAAGCATCAAGTAGGAAAGCAGAGTTTTGTTTCCAACCAACTCTCTTTCTCTGGCAAGCTGTTGCACAAGTTAGCAGAGGTCTCAAGTGGTCCAGAACCCTGGATAGGATCATAATCCCAGGAAAAAAAAATGGTTAGTGAACAGTTTGCAGGCAGGATGTCAAAGATGCAGACAAATTATAGCCTCCTACCATACATTCATTCATTTCATGAATCTGGTTTAACTATGTGGCTCTGGCCCCTGATCTGTCCCACAAATACTTATCTCACAAGATTTTATGTCAAAAAAACCAAAACCCAAAACAAAAGCCACCATCATCCTTCTTAGTTAGCATTTTAGCAGCCTAGTATTTCATGGTCAATACCCAACAACATGGTGTGTTGCAATCAGTACGGTCTGACCTAAGACCATGTTGCTGCCAAAAGAGATAGCGATGCTAAGGAAGGGGTGGCGAAAACATGACTGTAAAAGGAAGGAGAAGAGGTAGGGCTGTTGCAGTTGTAGCACTCTCAGTCACATAATCATAAAAGCAGCCATAACAGATCAACGAAAATCCATCTCAGCAAATATCCTGCCTCTCACAATGGTCAAAAGTGGATATCTAAGGAAGAGTACAGGAAATGGGGAAGCATGCTCAATACCTTCCACAAATACTCTCCCAGCATAAAGCCATTTATGGCTCATATTCCCCCAACTGAAAGTGGTTTCTACATATTCAGTAACCCTTAAAGGATTTCCTTTCTATTAATTTTCCAGCCTTCACTTCATACATATATTCAGAACAGGACTGAATAATGTTTCATTGGAAGAAAAACTGCTATAACACTGCAGTACCAGATGTTATCATTTAAGGATGTAATCAAGGAAAACATTCTCAGGAGCAGCTATAATTTTTATTACGCCAACATCTTTATCTGGAGAAAAAAAACAACATAAAAAATTAATCTGCTTCTTTAGGTTTGAATGCTTTTCCCATAGCTTTAGTCAGGGCTCTGTTTGCTCCCATGATTGTTATTTCTGAAAGCTGTGATCCCTAGGGATTTTTCAGCAACTTCAGCATTATAGTAATGTTGCTGTTACCCGCTAATTTGCCCTAAGGTGGTTCAGAGCCTATTATTTGCGAGAAAGCACAATCTGAATGCTCCTATTGTTCAAAACGAGGATTGTATATATTAACATCACAATGGTGTATCAATAAACACAAAGTAAATCCTAAGAAGCCTTTGTTTTCTCCTCCTGACAAAGAAACGGCTGTCATTATCTCATCCTTACCACTAAAAGGTAAGGACTGATACTCTTCCTGGGCTTCACAAGATGGTTTTGGTTGGAATACTTCTAGTCCCACATCCTGCAGGCTTGGCCCTCCTATCAAAATATTATCATGCTGGCATGGGCAAAGTATTCCATCTGGGGTGACGGATTCAACATCATAACACTAGATGCCAGCATGCCAAAGCAAACATGTACTTATCCATCTCTGGCTTAGGGAGCAACAACTGAGCTTAAACCAATAGCTGAGTATAGGTATTAAATCAAAAACCATTTACTTTCTTTTGAAAGCATGGGAGCAGCAAACTGACAATCGATATGGCATTGCTCTTTCCAAATTTGGTTTATGCAACTAGGCCTTTCTACAAATCATGAACAGATTAAGCCAGATAAGACCTCATCTGCATCTCCCTTTTGCGCCAACAAACAGCCACATCCTTATTAGGTAAGGAAAAGGCATGGACGTTTAGCTTAATATACTTCCAATGTGATACACCCTCCCCAGTCAAACCAGAAACATACAGATATTCTGCGATACACTTGACGTTTCCTTTGGGCCATCTTCTGGTGCATCAGAGGAGGACATTGGATCTGCAGCAGCCTGTATGAAACAAATTCAAAAGGAGACTGGGAATTATAATGAAATGTTTTAATACATCTCTCCCCTTGTGATTTTGCTCAATTTGAACTTACATATAATATTCAAGCAATTAAATAATTTAAGCAGTGTCAACAGTTCAAAAAGTCTGTGGTTTTACAACTGTTTTTCTCCTAGCTGGATAAGTATGAGAAAGAACATGTTAAAAACTATTTCATGCCTATTTCAGAAGATAATATTTAAACCTGACATGGAGTTTTTAAGACAATCTGATTCTAGAATAAAAAGAACAAATTTATCATTAACACTACTATAGCGTTTTCTGTGTTCGAAACTAAAACGCGCACTGATTATTATAACACCATGGCCATTTATAAGATGGTATATTTGACTCAACTACCAGTCAGCATTAGTCTTTCAGGAGTCTGACAAAGTTAATCAGCACTCACAAGAATACACATATCCATGTAAGAAGAGTCTGCTCAAATATTTTATTCTGTTAGAATAAATGTAAGGCAATTACCCAATAGGCACACCCAATCTTATAAAATGTACATGTTGACTTTATATACATCAGAAATCAAAATCAAAAGGATGAAAAGCATCTGCATAGTTTTGTTCCCTAAAGGATCAGAAGTTAATTGAAAAGATTCCCAAAGACTGACTTTTAAATATTATCATTAGAAGTACAGGAGGCAAGTCTTTGTCTAACAAAACCTTCCTTATTTTTAACTACCAGGCAAGTTCTAAAACCCGGGCATAGAATTCAAACGATCCCGGTCATTCAGCCTATGTCATACAAGCCGGACAGGCAGAGTTTAATGCAGAAGAGAGAGACTTAAGAACCAGGGAAAGCTCAACTATAAACTATCTTTAGGCAACTACATTGATTCAAAGTTGTATCAGGATGACTACTGGGAGAATCTGAAATTCTTGAACAGTCAAAAAGTTAGAGACAGGATCAGAATCCATCATCATTCAAGTACCTTCCAAAAGAAAAGCAATCCTAATGAGTTAGCAAGCAGGCAGCCAAATTCTCCTGAAGGATGCCAGCTTTTTAGCTAGAATGACTGGTTTATTTACTTTGTACTTAGCCTGGTATGATTTAAAACAGGACTCTACAAAGAACAACCAATTCTTAAGAGCTTTCAACAAGAGTAATTAATTTATTCTTGCATTCCATTATGCCAAACAGTAATTTTCAGAAAATAAATCCTGAGTGTCTTACCTTGGCCCCACTGAAGGTAAGGCAAAATTTATCACGCATTACCAAAAAGTACAACAGCTCTACAGTGCAAAGTTAAAAACATTCACAGCAACGTATCATCCTTTCACTACAAAGCAAAAGTCTGTTCATGGACAACTGTAAACTGCAATTACACCGCAAATTGCAATTACATTCACAAATCACAAATTTAACACCAGCTCAGCTTTTTGATCACAACATATGGCTTGACTCTACTGCTTGCATATGTAACTCTAGTCACAAAAATATTTTGAAAAATGTATCCATCTGTAACATATGGAATTAATCCTGTCACTTATGCTGGCTTTGTCATCATAACAACATTACAACATCGCAGTGGGAAAAGCACTAAGCACCACATTAAGAGTCTGCCATTCCTTTTTTTTTTTTTTTTTTTGATTAACTAACAGGACACAAGAATCAACATTTTTATATCTCATAAGAAAAAAATTTCCTGAGCTTCACCTGTTAGACCAGAAAAGATTTTGAGATACATGGATATGAAAGGAGACAAAGGAACGGAAAGGGTAGACAAAAACACCTCGTTTTACTTTGGCAAGGTACTTAACCTATGTACAGTGACATCATTCGTATACAATTTGTGTAATTTACTCACAAAACATTTTTTCCTCCTAAAGGCTTAAGATCATAGGTTAGACTATTTTCTGCAATTCCTCCCTTGCAAGTAAATTAATGCAAAAGACCCTTTTTAGCTTTTGCAGTTGTAGGGAAAAGGATCCTGAAAAGAACCTTAATGTGGCAAAACAATAGCACTCAGCCCCCAACCCCCCTACACTGTTAGTCTCGAGCCCCGACTTTGCAGACCTTCCCTGGAGTGGAAGAACCTGGCTGATTCAGAGTCTTGACCTTCCCTGCAATTCTACTGTGAAAAAAACTTCAGCCCCAAGCCCTACCTCCGGCTGTTGCTCCTCTTGCATCCCTGCAGCGTAGGCTTATTTTCACCAATCACACAAGAACTGTAGGAAGTAAAAGGAATGGAAGAGTATTAAAAATTAATGGCATAACCCAGAATATTTGTTTAAGAACTGTAAGAAACAAAAAGCAGAAGTGTCTCTACAATCCCTGATAAAAGCTGAAGTAATAAAAGCAGCAAACTGAAGATGCACAAATGCCACCTTTTCAACTCTGCTGCTGTTAAAACCAAAAACACAAAAAAAAAACCCCAAAACAAAAAAACCCCAACCAAAAACCCAGAACAAAACAAAAAACCACAAAACATCAGTAGGGTAAAACTAGCCCGTCTCAATCCATTTTTTGGGTTGGCTCTAAATCCAGAGCATAGTCCTAGCATTCTCACACACACTGCAAATACCTTGACAAACAAGGGTGAATTTCATGGGAACTCAGAATTTGCTTTTTTTGCTGTCTTAGATTCTGCAGAAATGCCTTTTTCCTCCAGATCACTCACAAGTAACTGAAGATACAGGATGGCTGTCAAAAAGGTTTCAGCAATAGTAAAAATCTTGCTCAACTAGATCAATAGTTCTGTCTCATCCAAACAAACTATGTCAAGACAGTTTTTCGGCAAATTTTAGGAATTATCTGTATTTCTGGGACTTCACCACTACAAGGATTAGGAGAGTGGTCATGATCTTAATATTGAAGTAGAGAGCCACATGCATTATTATCTGATCTGCACCATGTTATCATGTACATATTTACAAATATGTCAGGGTCAGAACATGAGTAAGATCATGCCTGTGCAAAGAACCCTGGGAATTGGGTTTTAAAACCCTTAGTGAATGGTTTCCATGTCTTAGTTTTGAGATTCCTTCTTCCACCCATATTGTTCAAGTCCAAGAGTTCTCCCTGAAGCTAGCAGTGTGCTATGACTCGACTTTGACTGTACTCTAAGGGGTCTGCACAAGCTACTGACCACATGACTAGTACTCATTCTGCTGCCTCACTAAAATCGAAGTACTCGTAGAATAAAGTGCTGCTTCTTCAGTGCAGTATTTTGGGTTACCTGCCTCTGAGCTGTTTCACAGTACACGTGAACAGTGTTTTACTTTATTAGACTGGAGAGCAGTCCTGATCAACTTATTCGTACAACCCATTTGCAGCCCTGCTCTGAGGAGCAGAGGGACAAATTAGGCTCCTGCCTACAACCAGGCAAGGCTGGAGGAAAGCTGGCTGGAACCAGGGTGATGGCATATTCCAGCACACAAAAGTGATGGCAAAAGCGCCCCCCCACCCCTTCCCCAAATGCAGTCTCCTTGAGTCTGATTAGTGCTCTGCATCCTGGTTTCTCACCTTTATTTTCAAGTGAGTTGTTTTGCTTTCTAGCTTTGCTTAAAATACATTTCTATAAAAAGAGCGTTCGCCTGGGCAGCATGAAGCATGCAAGTGTAAATTCAGGCAGCTGGCAGACCTCCCTCCACGTGTGTATGGAGGGACTTCAGCGATTCACGCCTTCATGTTGTCCACTGCTAGGGGTCAGCCAGCGAACCGCAGACCACAGCTGCAGGCTGGGCAAGAAAAAACCCAGAGTGACCAAAAGCCTGGCTTCTGCATGCTCCTTGGAGAAGAATCCTCATAAAACCCAACAAAGCCTCGTGCCCTGAGCAGGCAACAGCTACAGACACAGCTCCCGAGCTGTGAGGCGAATACCTTGTTGAAACAAAAACTACACACTGCAAACAGTCCAAGAGGTTCAGTAACAAACTATTCAAAAACACGTGAGAAGTCTGCACAGGCAACGTAATACAGTTCCCCAAGTAGTCCATTGTTTTTGCTACGATGCATAATATAAATGTAAAACCATGACCATGCCTTCCCCCTTTCTAAGGAGTCAAGTGAAGGGAACTTGGATGTAAGCTGAAATCAGCAGGTGAAGCAGATCCGCTCTTTTTCTGCTTCAGTGTTTCCACGACTTGCTTGGAGCTGTCCCACCGTATGTAAGTGCAGCAGAAGGGAGCCCCTGCCCTGAGACCCACAACCTGAACAGGCAGACACTGACACCTCACACCAGACAGCCCAGGACAGCCCAGCGGCACCGCAGGCTTAAGCGAACCCTGCACTTGTTTTCATGCTGTCCTGTCTCTGATAGACCAGTTTAACTATTTGTAGACTTGTGCAGTAAACCAGACTGAAGACCAGATTCTGGTTAAAAAACAACTTTCCCCCTCTCCTCCCCCAACAAAGTCTTTTATGCTCAGATGACCAAACAGTGGCAGGAACAACTGCAGCAGCAAAACTGAAGGGACAGTATGAAGCAGAGATGCCGAAACCAACACCGCTCTCTGAGAAAATATTGGTCCAACTACACCACCAGTCAGGGGTGTACCAATACTCTGATGCTCAGCTCTGGGCTTGGTTCTCAATTGTTATGTGCAAAATACCACGGTGGGTTTCTGCCAGTTAATCAGCTGGCCCTAAACATAAACAAGTTCTGAGCTTGGTTAAGGCCTGCTGGTGTTTGAAAACACGTCTCTAATCTATGAGAGCGCTCTTAAAAATAGTAAACTTCAAGTTTCAGTTAAAGAACAGACTTCTGTACAGAAGCACCAAGTCATATTTTTCCACCAAGTGACATTTTAGAAAACCTCATCCCATCCTCACCACTGGGTAAATGACGTGTCTGATATTGGAGAGATCTTTTCTGAAGTTTACTCATGCTAACTAGCACTGCTTTTTATCTGACCTGTACAACCTTTGGAGAAAACAAAGCTGTTTGTTCAGTGTGGTTCCCAGCTCCACCATAGTGGGGTTCCAGCCTCTGCAGGGAACCCACAGCCCAATACCATGAGGGTCAGATGAGAGACTGGGCAGCCACATCGACAGGCAAGTCTTCCACTGGTTTTTTCCAGGAGATCTTGTTCTCAGGTGCTTACATCTGCTCAAGATCCACTGGAGGTGAAATCTTCCATGCAGAAGACCTGTTTCTGGATTTTTTTTTTTTTCTTCCTTAGAACATGCCCAGAAATTCAGGTTATTCAGTCAACACTAATCATAGAATGGTTTGGGCTGGAAGGGACCTTAAAGATCACCTAGTTCCAACCCCCCTGCCATGGGCAGGGACACCTTCCACTAGACCAGGTTGCTCAAAGCCCCATCCATCCAGCCTGGCCTTGAACACTCCCAGAGATGGGGCATCCACAGCTTCTGTGGGTGAGCTGTTCCAGTGCCTCAGCACTCTCACAGTGAAGAATTTCTTCCTTGTAGCTAATCTAAATCTAACCTCTTTCAGAGCCATTACCCCTTTTCCTATCACTACATGCCCTTGTAAAAAGTCCCTCTCCAGCTTGCTTGCAGGCCCCCTTCAGGTACCAGAAGGCTGCTATAAGGTCTCCCCAGAGCCTTCTCTTCTCCAGGCTGAACAACCCCAACTCTCTCAGCCTGTCTTCATAGGAGAGGTGCTCCAGCCCTTGGACCATCTTTGTGGCCCTCCTCTGGACTCGCTCCAACAGGTCCACGTCCTCCTTATGTTGGGGGCCCCAGAGCTGGATGCAGTACTCCACGTGCAGTCTCACAAGAGTAGAGTAGAGTAGAGGGGGAGAATCACCTCCCTTGACCTGCTGGCCACGCTTCTTTTGATGCAGCCCAGGATACGGTTGGCTTTTTGCTGCAAGTGCACATTGGGTCACGTTGAGCTTCTCATCAACCAACACCCTCAAGTGCTTCTCCTCAGGGCTGCTCTCAATCCATTCATCCCCCAGCCTGTATTGATACTGGGGATTACTCCAATCCAGGTGCAGGACCTTGCACTTGGCCTTGCTGAACCTCATGAGGTTCACATGGGCCCACTCCTCAAGCTTGTCAAAGTCCCTGTGGGTGGCATCCCTTCCCTCCAGCGTGTCGACTGCACCACATAGCTTCGTGTCATTGGCAGACCTGCTGAGGATGCACTCAATCCCATTGTCCATGTTGCCAACAAAGACGTTAAACAGCACTGGTCCCAATGCCGACCCCTGAGGGATGCCACTTGTCATTGGTCTCCACTTTGACATTGAGCCATTGACCACAACTCTGAGTGCGACCATCCAGCCAATTCCTTATCCACTGAGTGGTTCATCTGTCAAATCCATGTGTCTCCAATTTAGAGACAAGGATATCACGCAGGACTGTCAAAATGCTTTGCACAAATAAAGAAAATTCTTACAACTGGTTGTCATCAGCAGACTAAAACTCATCTGAACAACTGCTGTGAAAATCTGTGTGTTCAAGCTCTTGCTTAGCGTGAGTGACGATAGGCACAAAATATGTCAACACCAGAGTACAGACAAGGCTGGCTACTCAGCTAGCCAGTGTCCTCATCATCAACAACAGAGGAGAAAGTATATATATTCAGGGAACTAGTCAAATACTATGGACTCCAGGCTGACCTAGCTCATCCATGTGGAAAAGCTTCTGTATTAACAGAAGATATCCACATCCCACGATACTTGAAATAGTAAACCTGAAACCTCTGAGAGAGGACTGAACGTACCTTGCTGTTACACAGATAAGGAACTGAAACATATGAATCTGTACGCACTTCCTCCCGCTGTGTCCAACAGCAAGAAAAAATGGTGCTAATTCAGATCAAATCCTGGCAAGCATGTGGGCAACTTAAATCCAAGCATTTCCAAATTTCTTAGAGCTTGATTTTTCAACCTTGCGATTTCTTTTTTTTTTTTTAAAGTTCAACTTCCTAAAGAAATGAGATTAGGTAACAAGGCAGAGCTCATTTATCTGTGCTTGCCAACCCATAGGTGAATTTTAAACAAACTTGGCAGGGAGGTAAGAGTCTCACAGTCATTCAGAGGTGCAGTGCACAGCACTGCTCCTCCAGGAAAAAAAAAAGAGATTGCTGAAGATTACAGGGGGTGGTGCGTGTGCATGTGAAAAAGAGGAGGTTGGCAGAATCTGCTAGGGACTAGAAGGAAATTCAACCCCAAGTTGTAAAGCCACAGGCAAAAGAAGCTGTTCAGACAATTATTTATTGTGTTCCATAATACGTATACCACAACATCTCATAACCTCATGTTCTTCTACTTAACGTGGGATTTGGCATGAACATGTGAAACTAATCAAATTCCTCTCCTCCAGCTACTTCAAAGGCCTGTAAGAGACCCTCATGAGATAAATCACATACTGAAAATCTCAGATATGACAGTGCATTTCTTTCAGACAAACTGGAAGATGCAGCGTCTAGGCACACATCAAGATCAGAGATTAGAAACTATTTCTGTTCTCTTATCTGCCAGGAGACTGTCTTAATCTGGGATTCATTCCTCCTGCTGAGAGTGCGACCAAGAAAATTCCTGGAGCAAGAAGAGAAAAGGAGTCTGACTGGGCTATTATGATCCAGCAAGACTGGGTTTTTGCCTCTGGAATTTTCTTGAAAGGACTCCTTGATGACTGAATCCCTGATTCAATCCCCAATTTGATCACCATTTTTCCCCAGCAAGTGGAATTCTTGTGCTTGTTTGATCTTTGCTAGTCCTAGGGGGCCTGCCATTCACTGGGTGATAAAAATTGTTCTTTACGTATACGTATGAACAAATTAAGACCTTGCCCGAACTCTTAAGATACGTAGGCAACCAAACAGGAATTTGAGACCACCCAACAAACTGGAAGCCTAAAATTTAGCCATTACTCATCTTACTGGTAGGCACCTATTTCCTTTCAAGTTTTTCTTGTCCTGATAGCACACGCAGGGCAGCCATTCACACTGACAACAGCACTGTGGGAAAGGGGCTGTATTTTTCCCCTACGCTTTGGGGATCATTCTCTTTCCCCAACACAACAAGTTCAGAAAGGAGCACGCAGGTAAGCACAACATCTTCTAGCAATGCACAGTGGCTTACAAAAGAGAGACCTCCCTGCCATGCTATTTCACATCAGTTCTCCACCTTTCCTAATGTAGAACAGCTTCAGCAGAGCTTCCTCTTCGCATGAAAACTGCTCGTGAACTACTGGCTCATTTTTCATACTGGGTAGTCTTAGCTGACCAAAGTGTTTCAGTTCTATCTGCATATTTAGGCATCAGAAACTCTTTTAGCTCACAGTCTCGAGGAGACAAAGGTAGACTCACAAGTCAGGGGTTCTAGGAAGGCAAGTTACAGGCACTAAAACATGAGCTACCCTTAAAGAACAAACACCCTTTCTCATTTTATTTCAACTAGGTGGTTCAACAAGAAAATTCAAGCACAACACAGGAAGAACAGGCAGTTCATTAAGGTATCCTCCTACAGTAGGACTGAATTTCTTCCTTTATTGTCTTGTCTAAATTTGCTTCCTTCAGACAGTGATTCAATTGAATCAATAAAAAAAGCCTTTTAAAAAACTCTCATGCTCCTACCTATAAAAGAACGTAGTCTGCTACTCTTTAAAAAGAAGACTTTTATTGAATGTTTTCTTCCTTCTGAGCCATACAGAAATTCAGAAGCAGTATTTGCTTTCCTCAACATGTTGACATTGCGAGAGAGAAATGAAGTTCTTTGTAGTCTTATAATTGCTCTGTATTTTCTATGCGCTGCATGCACATCAGAATAACTAGTAAGAAACTAGGAGTCACAAAACTACCACAACTTGTGTCACCTTTTATTGAAAGGGAAAGTCAACAATTTTTATGTCTGATTCCCCTGCCCCTCAACAAATCTAAATGCATCTATTACTGCTTTCAACAGTTACAATATTCACTAGCATTGCGGAAGGTACCCACATCTCTCAGTACTCGGAGTATTAATGCTGCAGTTTGTGAGACGGGATTATATGTACTTCCCTGTTCTACAAATAAGGAACTGAAGCATATGAATACTTAAACACATCTACAAACCTGACGTGCAGTATCTAAACAAGTAGTTAGGAGGCTGCTGGAGCTTTCAAAGCATTTCAGTTTTGCAATCTGAATTTTCCTTTGTTTTTAACCATTGGCCCTTCAGAAGAAGATTCCCCCACACCCCTCTGGGACAGCCCTTCCTCACAGCAATGTGCCAACATCACTCATCCTTGTTGCTCTAGAGCCACTGGGGGAAAGACAAGAGGTAGGCCAAGAACTGAATTTGATTCAAGAGCAAGCTGTCGGACAATAAAGTGGGCATTCTCCAGTGAGAATATAGCACACCTCACACAGGTTACGCTGTAACCAAGCCAGAAATGACCTGCGCTGGACATAAGCCACGGCCACGTGCAAACAACTATTTCACGAACAGCCTCCTGACCCAGCCCTCTAACACCAGTACCCGTGGCCAGGATACAGCCTCCGTCCACTCGGCATCAGACACAGCAATAAAAATTTACTTACATCTATGGTGTGCCATGTTCCTTTTATCCTCTAAATCCGCAGTTTCACTAGGAACGGATATTCGGTTTAGCTGGTACAGCCTGCGTGCTTCAGAGTCGCACCATGCACTGCAGAAGCACATCTTATTTGAATGCTGCTACCCGTTAACAGGGCCACTTGTTTTATGTGAACAGAAGAGGCATATCAATACATCAGAAGATAAGGACACAATTTTTCTCCCTCCGACAAGCCGTTGCACTCATTACTCGCTGTCTGGAATATCTAACAAAGTACCTTTCATGCCCAGTGTTTAACCTGCTAAGACGAAACCAAATCAACAGATACCCACTTACATCTCAGCACTGTCCTCTGCAATGGAAGCAGAGGATTTAAAATTGATGAGGCTTTTTCCATGCTTATGCACAGAAATCTTACAAATGTTTACAAACAATCATCAGCTCCAAATGGTCTCTTCTCTGTTGATAGACTGCTCATACTCAGAAGCATGCATCAGCTGAAACCTGACTGACAATTAATTTAACAGCCACAAATTCAGAAATTGGAACGTATTTCAAAATCATCACCAAGGTGACCTACTGTATATATTGCACGTATCTCTTTGACACAACCCACGCCTTTGAAACTTAACTGAGCAACTGGTTCTGTGATCACAGATGGTTGTAGATTGCGGCTCTGGTTTCTCATGACTCAGAAGTTCATGAAATTTCAAAACACAGATTTTTACCCTCTGATCATCAATGAGATGTTCCTGCAACACAAACTGCGCTGATGTATGCAGCCTAAACTCAGGTACCTGCACGCTGGAGCCAACATCCATTTGCATACTTTGGAAGCTAAAAGATAAAACTCACAGACAACTAAATTAATTTTGTTTGAAAGGAGGTGTTGGAACATGAGAGTACCTGGTCTAGGACACTATTGCACTGAAAACACCTTTATCAGTGAAAGACAAGAAGGCACTCTCACATATGTTTTGTGTTTTTAGAAGTTATTGCTATTACATTGACTAGGGCTACTAGACAAAATGAGGTGAATCAGGATGCTAATGCAGAGCAGAATTGAGAACAAACGGCCAAATCCTTACTCTTTTAAGAGGCTGTGAAGAGGCTGCTAAATTTAGAAACATTGGACACAAAGACCACAGTGAAGTGGCCCAAGTCTGGCCTGCCACTGAGAAACTCACACTGTCTTAGAACCTACACACCTACCCAAGTCACCTTCCTATTTTATTCCAAAATGAATCATGTGAATTCAGGCAAGTTTTAGAACCAAAATAGTTTTATTAGACTCTCCTGCGATCAGCGGATTGGGGCAAGATATCCACTCAGCACATCTCCTCCCTCCAGGGAGGTTCAAAACTATGAACCAAGTGATACTTCTGAGTCGGGTGAACCCTCCGCAAAACACTCCCAAGCAGAGCAACAGGAAAAGAGCACAGCTGCTGCATGCACAGATTCTGTGGAGTTCTAAAAGAAGCAGATTTTCCACTCTCTGTTCATTACCTACAAGCAGCCAGCAAAGGAGATGGGTAGAGAAGTTCGGCCATGGACAACTAACTAGCGGCTTGGAAGATATTTGACTGTGGTCCACAAAACTGTTGCAGAAGTCATCTTAAACTCCACATACACATTTATTCCACGTGTCAATGGCTGTCTACTGAGATACGCAGGGGCTGGGTCTCAAGAGCATTGGCAGACAGTCACAATCATTCATCTTGTTAGGAACACTTTTAAATGCAATCCTTATGATGGTAAAATTGGGATTTTGTAGGACAGAATAATTTTGCCCAGCTGCCAAACACGTTGTTTATCAGTACTCTTTCTGCCTGCCCCTTCCATCCTAGTCTCCAAACAGTAGCTGGGAACAAGCCCATCTACTGGTTTTCAAAATCACCAGGTGATCACAAAAGCTGAAAACAGTTACACGACACAGGCCCACGCACTCGCAACAAGCAAAGACACACAGCTCTATTGTGGCAGGAAACTGAAGAAAGAGGGTCAGGTTTCAAGACAGACCTGAGAGAGACAAAGCTCCAGGAAAGCAAACTAATTCCAGCCTGCAGGCCTGCAGACGCAAAAGCCCTGCGTTAGCCCTAACTGTTCAGTACTACAGATACACACTAGCCAGGACAGTCGTCTTGCTTGCAACTCCATCCAGCTGCTGCACCACTCATTTAATGTGTAAAGCACCCTGCGCCCACCAGACAAGGTCAGTAATTAAAAACAAAACAAAACAAAACACAAAAACAAACAAAAAAACCCACCAAAAAACAAACCTTTCCTCAAAAGATTATCTCTATTTCCATTCCTACCTGCTTCCCTCTAAAGAAATGAGAAAGCCCCTCAGCAGTTCCTGATCCTTGCTCCTCACACACAGGCCTTCTTTATCGGTTACTATAACTAGCTGTCTTACTGTCCTTCAGAAGGACGGCTTCCCGTTGTGAAGCATGCGGGACATGCATCCTACCGAGGTAAGATCAGGGTCTCCAGATGTACTGCCCAGGTGGCTGGAGACCTTTTTTCAACTTCACCAGCGTTCGCGTTGCTGTTCAGCTGTGGCGCAGGCTCCTGCTCCCTCTCACAAGCGTGCACACCCTTCCTGCACAGAGAGCGAGCTCTCAACATGTGCGCGACCTTGCGCTGCCCCTGCAGAGAAGGTTCTTTTGCAGACAGCCTGCAGGGCTTAACCACTGGAAAACGGGGACTCCTGGAGCTCCGGTGTAGTCTCCCCTGCAGCTTGATATGTGGCGTCATCAGGCCACTTAAGTTCTCGTACGTGGAGATGCTAAGTCCCTGCATCCCTCAGTGAGTTCAATCAAATTGCATAGTACGTCAACTAAATGCTTGGGGCGGGGGACATGAAGGAGGCAGGAGGAGAAAATAGCCCCTCTAACTTTTTTTTTTGGTTTGTTAGAAAAAGAAGTGGAAAGGAAGGGAGCTTGTCACTGAGTGCATGCATGCTTTCACACTATCTATAAATTGCAATTACTATTAAAGTTATATGCCCCTGAGTCATTTCGCAGGCAGGAAAAAAATTCACTCCTACTTGTGGAGTTTGTAAGTTCAAATGCAGAACCACAGTATTAACTAACAGGTTCACAGCATCTCAAACTCGAGTGGGTATTTACCAAAACCTTCAATAACTGAAGGTCTGACCTCAGAAACTATTCACATTGGAAACCAATTTGCAAATACCTATCTAGTAAGAACCATTACCCACAGAATGCACTGGTGAGATCTAGCACTAAATAATCTATGACAGACAACCGGGGCTGCTAACCAGCGTGGACTTTTGCTGGCAGGACAAGGAGAGCTGGAGAACCCCTCCTTCCTACCGGCACTGGCTTGCAAGGCACATGCTGCAATATCACTTCAGACAGCTGTAGTTACGCACCACTCCCATTAAATCTGGAGCACGCTTACCTCTGGCCTGCTCTCATTTTTTCATTTTCTAAGACTGCCTCAAATCTTTCTTCACTTGTCCCGAGTAGCAAATAAGGAGAAAGAAGATGCTTTCTGAAAAGTACTATTTAAAAAAAAAAAAAGCAATCGGATGACTCTCCCACAAATAAGATGCCAATATCACTGTGTTTTATTCACAGCGGCGATGGCGGCAGCAGCAATGTTTCATCATATTTACCACATGGAAGAAAGAATGCACTGAAAAATACACATAACTCCCCTAGCACTGAATTTAAACAATATCGGAGTCGACAGTGAAGACACAAGAGTGCCAGACACTGCGATGGCTGACAAATTTACAATCAGCAACTCAAGCTACTGAAGCTTGAAAGGCTACCGAAAGCCACAAACAGCAGAGCACAAACCAGTGTCACGGCCATAACCCAGTATTTTCAGTGAATAAACTCATTTAGCTCAGGATAATTACACGTGCACGTGTTTTTGCCCTACTGACAAAGGTCTATCCCCTACCAAAATACAGGGGGGAAACCCCTGGAATTTGGGGTTAATTTTTTTTGCTTTACTCTGTTAGCTTTCCAAGACGGAATACGTGCGTTAACGAGCTGAACAGGAGGTACACTGACACACGTCTCAAAAAATGGAGAAGCGAAGCCATTTTTGGGACTGCTGCTGACACCAGAGTAGCACCTAACTTGTAAAAGCCCATCCTCTCGCTTTTCCAACCCGGCAGCAACCACTCAGCGGCTGCAACTTTCTGCAAAGTTTTACCGAACAAAAACATTCTCCTTCTTCCCAAAAGGTACCCAAAAACAAACGCCTTCCTTGTACGGATACCGGCGCACAGGACCATGGGCACGCGTGTCTTCCTCAGGAGAGAAGTACAGGCTATGCCTGGGCCGCGAGTTATTTTCGAGACCTGGGCTAATTAGCGCTATTTTCAGAGGCGCACTCAAAATCCCGACTTCACGGTTTGCGGCACGTGATGCACGGCGCGGACAGCCCGAAAAAGTCACAGCTGTCGAGAGACCGAAAAAAGGAAGAAGAGAAGCTGCGAGTCTCTGCTCTTCTCCTCCCCGGCTCCCCGTCACGGCCAGAACGGCGGCCGGCTCCCGCGCCCCCGCCGCGGGACACCCACGGACGGCGCGGGAGCGCGGCGCGCCCTGCCCTTGCCCACGCCACGCCGCCCCCTCCGCGGACCCGCGGGCCGGGGAACGGCCCTAAGGGGGCGACGGGGAGGTGCAGCCGCCGCCGGAACCACGCACCGGCCCCGGACCTTAAAACCGGCCCGAAAGGCCGCGTTTCCCCGCCAAGTTCCGCGCCCGGCCGGCGGGGCGGGCCTCCTTGCGGGGCTGCCCCGGGCGGGCGGCGGCCTCCCCCCCCTCCCGGCGGCGCGGGGGCTCGCCCCTCAGCCTCCCCGCCGCGGGGCCGAGGAGGAGCCGGCCCGCCCGGAGGGGCCCCTCGGCCCCCGCCGCCCGCGGGGCTGGCCCGGGCCGCCCCCCGTCCCCGCGGGCGCCGAGGCGCCGAGGCGCCGCCCGCCGCCGGCGCAGGGCCCGGGGAGCGCTTCCAGCGGCGGGAGCGGGGCCGCCGGGCCCCGGCCGCCGTCCCGCCCGAGCGGGGCGCTGCCCGGCGGCGCCTCCGGGCCGGCCGCCTGGAAGGGCAGGGCCGGCGGCGAGGGGCGGCTCCCGCGGGGCGCCGGGCGAACCGCGGCAACCCCCGCCCCGGCCCCGGGGCTCGGCCCCAGCATGGCACCGCCGCCCCCCAGGAAGCGGGCACGGCGGCGGCCGCCTCCCCCCCGCGCTGCCCGCGCTCACTTGCCGTGCTCGGCGGCGGGGCCGGGGCGCGGGCGCGGCGGCGGCGGCGCAGCTCCGGCGGCAGGGGCACGCCAGCCGGACAACGCGCCGCAGGAGTCATTCATCGGGGAGGGCGGGGCCGGCGCCGCCGGGCAGCCTGGGCCTTGTAGTCCCCCGCCGCTCCCCGGCCCCGGGCGGCGGGCGGCAGCGCGCTGCGGCGGACTACAGCTCCCAGGGCGCGGGGGCGGCGGGGCCCGGCAGCCTCCTTCCGCCGTGCGCGGCCGCGCTGGGGGCCGCGCGAGCCTGCGGCCGCGGAGCGGCCTCCCGGCGCTCGCCCGTGTCGCCGCGGGGCGGCGGCGGGCGCCCCGGTCCCCCCAGCCGCCGGCGGGGCGGGCGGCCGCTGTGGCGGGGAGCGGAGCCGCGTCCCCTGCGAGGCTGCTTCGCCCAGGCCGGCTGCGGCCGCGCTGCCGCCTGCGCCGGGCCTGCCGAGCTCGGCGCGGGAGGGCCGGCCTCGGCACCGGCCTTCGGGGCCCGCGCTGTGACCCTGCAGCGCTGCCCGGGTGCCTGCGCCTGCTGTGAGCGCGGAGGAGGAGGAGGAGGCGGAGGAGGAGGAAGGCTCCTGCTCTGGCGCGCCGGCCGCTGCGGGCGGTTTGGGATTGCGCGCGGGGTACGAGAGCGCCCCTACGCGTGGGACTGCGCGGGGTGTCCGCGCGAGAGGGCGCCGTGGTGCGGGGTCTAACGGAGACGGGACACGCAGGGAAACCAGACGCCAGGCTACGTCGTCCCCGAACCTCGCCGTGAGTTCCCCCCTCCCCGTGCCGGCGCGCCGCTTGCCGCCGCTGCTCCGCCCGCCCGGCCGCTTCCCCTCCGCCGGCGGACCGCTCCCCTTCTGCTGGAGCGGAGTTAGCGTTTCACCCGCGAAACCGGGGCAGTCCGCCTCGCACCACCGGCTCAAGCACGAGCAGCGTTTGGCGGTACTTCCCGTTACTAGGCTGACGCACACAAATACGTGATTCGTCAAGAAAACTTCTCTTCCAAGAGAGCTGTGTCAGGAGTTGATTATAGGTACTTAGCGTTTTCCAAAGTTGTCCCTACCCCTTTTCCTGCTTCTCTGTTCTCCTTCTGATAGGTCAGAGTATGGCAGCATAGCTAAACACCTGCTTGGTCTGAGCACGTGTTTATTACCTAAATACAGCCTCATTAGAACGGATTTGAGTGTACATTTTCTGTTCTTTTCTTAAATACATTACTTCACAGCCGTATTCTAGCCAGGGTTAGTTTAGGATTGGGCTGAGCTTTGGAAGTACGTGGTATGTAGAAATCAAGTACAGACGTGTTGAGGCAGTTGGGAATTTCACTTCCCGTTTTGTGTAATAATAGTTTCAACTTGCTGTAAAAGCACAGAGCAGGCATTTCGTGCACGAACATTCAAAATACGCGTAATCAAGTAGAGGAATAAGCTATGCAGACCTTCACTTCTGGAAAAAAAAAAAAAGCCATCCAGCGTCTGACAGATAAGGAAGAAAATTTCGCTTTGGGCTTTTTAATCTCCCACAGTCCACAGATTTCAAACACCTTTTTTTTTTTTCCCACAAGTGGTGGGTGAAGGCCACCGAGAAAGATGGGACTCTGCTAGACAAGAGCAAGTTGGTTGCTGCTTCTGGGGATTGCGCCAGACAGCTTTCTTGGCATCCAGGGACAGCCCCGCTCTGAGTACTGCCGTTTCCAGCACAGCCGCTCCCCGCTGACCACAGCTGCTCGCTTCTGAGTCTGTTTCTAATCCCACCTCTGCTAGACATCGGCCTTGCCCCGCCACGAGCTTTCCATGGCACTGGATCCTCTCTCACTCAGATTTGCTCAACTATCAGCATGTGCCAGGCTTACGCTCAGGCCCCAGTTATTTGCAGTATAATGTGTTCGGTTCAAGCTGTATGTCTTAAGTGACAGGCCAGCATTTTTTGAGCTGCAGCTCCTCCTGCTACACCCCCGCTGGTGTTTTGTGCAAACTTTGTGAGCCCCTTGATAGACTACCGACGTGTTCCCAAGCTTCCCACTGCTTCAGCTGGAAAGGTTCGATGATTTTTGGTCTGAGCTGGGGAGCACTGCCTTAGCCTCAGGAAAGACCTCACCTGATCTGATCTGATTGGCAAGCCCTCTGCTTGCGAGAATACTGTGAACGTTGCTGGCCTGTTTTTCCTTTAGCTCATGATGCTGCACCCTGATAAGGTCAACAGTGTTTGTGCTTTCACGTAGGGTTACTTCAGGCAGTGTTTCCTTTGCGGTGGTTGAACATGCCTTTACGAGGACCAAGGTAAGATGCAGGTCTCTACCGACGTGAAACAGTGCGGCTGGAGGTTCTGCCTGTGCTGTTTCAGCCCGGTCTGTGGCGCACAACACTTCTGAAAGCGCAGAGGGAGCACTGAGGTGGGAGGAAGTTTATCAAACCGCAAAGACCTTGGCATTGCCATGTCCGGCGATCCCAGGGGTGCAGGGCTCCGCAGCTCTGCCAGCAGCAGACACGCCGGTATCGTTAGAGGCACGCTCTTGCCGGGACCGCGCCAGTGATCCCACTGACAGCTGTGGTGTCACCGTGGGAGTGTGCATGACTGCAGATTGTGTTCTGATCCGTATTGGCAGAGGGTTGCGGTAATTGAATGCCCCATTAATTAGCAGTTCCAAGATGGGGCACTGGTGTCTGTTAAGTGGCCTAGCATAACATATAAATCCAGTCCTTAATAGTTGTTTTTAATACTTCGTATATCTTCTTCTTTAAATGTCACTACTGATGTGGGATTGTTTTGAGGTCAGTGGCAGATGCCAGTAGAGAAGAGAGGGCTTGGCAGCTGATGATGGATTTCTTCAGCGTTTCAACTCTACTTAAACTGCATATATTTTGTTTTTTACCGAAACTGAGCCTCACTGAATAGTCACCAGCCACAGCATGGTATATCTGAGGTCATTTTATTGTGTAGAGAGTCAGAAAGGTTCCTCAAGCACATGACACTGCTCTTAGGCATAGGTGTTTCCAGGATGGGGTAGGTACAAGGAGGGGAGCTAAGTGTACTTCTGCCTGCCCTTCCTCCCTCCCTCCTTTTTTTCTTCTCTCCTTCCCTCCATCTGTCCTGCCCTCATCCTTCCATCCCCTCCTCTCTCTTCTTTCTCTCTCTTTTTCCTGACAGGCTATTTTTACATAAGGTTTCTTAGGAACTGATAGCAGCGATGGTGACATCAGCTAGACTTGCCCAATTGTCTTCAGCGATCTCTCGTTTGTAGAAAATAGAGACCTGGTGCAACACTTGAATCAGCCCCCAAACAGATTGCCAGGGAAGTCACCAGGCTGCTTCCGGCATGGGCATTTGTCTGTCCCTGTCACAAGTCCTTAAGTCACAAGTTCTTAAGAACTTGCGATAACAAAGGATTCCCACCACCACCCAAACCAGCCCTATCATTGAAAACCTTGAGCGTTAGGAAGGTTGTTCAAGCGTCCAGCTTAAACTGGTGTTTGCTTGCATCCAAGCCCTGCTGCTCTTGCCCTCCCCACTGCAGGTCTGGAGGACAACTTTCTCCCCATGTCTTTGCAGCAGCCTTCGCCTGTTGAAACGTCGTCACGTCTCCTTTTGCCTTCTCTAGACTAGTGAGTCTTAAGTTTTTCACTACGAGTCCCAGCCTCTGGGCTGCGGAGGCGGGTGCCGGGCCCCAGCCTGGGGCCAGTGCTGTGAACCACCTGGAAAACGTGCTGTAACCGACCGCCGCTGAGGCCCTCCCCAGTTCAGCAGGATCCTTTACCACACCTCTGGTGTCTCAAGCACAGGAGCGAGGCGGCGGTGCTGTGACCACTGCCGTCCGCACCGCAGGAGCTTGCGGGACCCACACGGATAGAGGCGGGAGCTGATGGGGGGCCTGCAGGGATACAGGCGGGAGCTGATGGGGGGCCCACAGGGATACAGGCGGGAGCTGTCGGGGGCCGGCAGGGATACAGGCGGGAGCTGACGGGGGCCTGCAGGGATACAGGCGGGAGCTGATGGGGGGCCTGCAGGGATACAGGCGGGAGCTGATGAGGGGCCCACAGGGATACAGGCGGGAGCTGTCGGGGGCCGGCAGGGATACAGGCGGGAGCTGACGGGGGCCTGCAGGGATACAGGCGGGAGCTGATGGGGGGCCTGCAGGGATACAGGCGGGAGCTGATGGGGGTCCAGGAGGGATACAGGCGGGAGCTGACGGGGGGCCTGCAGGGATACAGGCGGTAGCGTTACACGGGCGAGATGGGGCGGCAGCGGAAAACACAGGCCAGGATACAGACTTGGCGGCCTTCAGTGACCCTTGCTTCGTGGTTGCCAGCTAATCCTGACTTCAGCTGTGGTGACTAGAGGGTTTACCTGGCAGCCGTTCCGCCAGTCTGCGACGCGCAGAACGGAGGTTTCGGGAGAGAGCGTCGCGCCGGCGAGCGCCGGGGCCGGCGGGGCGGGGCGGCCGGCTCTGGGCGCCACCGGCTGGGGCAGCTCCCGCGGGAGGCGCGGGGCGCAGGCGGTGCCGCCAGCCCTGCGAGCCGGGAGCCTGCCGGTGCGAGGGGCGACGGGGAGCCGCCCCGGGGGGCTGCCGCCAGGGAAAGTGCCGCGGCCGGGGGGCCTCAGCGGCGGCGGGGCGGGCGGGCGCGGCGGGGCGGGCAGGGGTGCGGGCGGGCGCAGCGGGGCGGGCAGGGGTGCGGGCGGGCGCGGCGGGGCGGGCGCAGGCGCTGCCGCGGAGCTATGGCGCCCTCTGGCGGCCTCCCGCCGTCAGCGCCCCTCGGGGCTCCGGCGCGCAGCAGCGGGGGACACGCTCCCCCCCCGTCCCCTTCATTTTCCTCTTCTAATGTGGTTTTCGGAAAGACCATCTACTTCAGGCTGCGGGTGAGAAGAAGAAAGACAGGAAGAATTACTAGTAGCTCTGCAGAGTTCACTTCACCGAATTCCCTGGCAGAGAGACAGATTTATGTCATTTCGGTCTCACTCGCTGCATTTTTGTTATCATTCAGAAAAGCACCTGCGGACCAGCTCTAATATACTTCATTCTCCAAGCTCAAGACTATGGAGTATAATTATGTTGCTCCAAAATAGCATCATCTCAACTGCATGTGATGTGCTGAGAGGGAAATTAAAGTGCAGTTCTGCTGCAACCAGAAGTGATACGGCCTTTCTGTCATTCATGCAGAGCCAGCCGGGGCAGGGCAGAGGTTGCAGATTGCCATATCAAAAGATTGCCAGCCAGACCCTGGTGGTATCAGTGTATCTGCTCCTGAAGTCTACGACCCACAGCAGCGCTGGGAAGGTCTCAGAGTTGTTCCTTCAACACTGCTTCCACGACTGAGCTGCTGTATGTGGCTAGAACTGGCTCCAACAAAGCTGATTTGGTAAATCAGAAGAACTAAACCACACATTGGACTAACTTAACCACCTCTGGACTTTACAATTTACTCTTAAAATTTGCACGACGCTTGGGGTCAGTCCGTCACGAGTGGTTGCTGCGAAGGGAAACTCCATGGGAAGCTGACAATGGTGAGCAATGCTTTGGTACCCCAGGTCCAGCCCCAGCTGCTGTGCTGGAGAGAGCGGCGTGGGTGCAGGCAGGCGTGCAGCCTTCAGTGTGCTTGTGGAAGAGGATGGTGCTGATGGCAGAAGGGGAGGAAGGGCTACAGACCCCTTGTTCTTCCCCTGCATCTTCCTCTTCCTCTCCCTCCTCCCATTAAATTTGCAGCCAACCTGCACGACTCCATGCTGTGCAGTGTAGAGGCACTCCAAGCAGCTGTGAGTAATGCAGCTTGGGTAGCAGAAGCTGTTGGCTGTGTCAGCATGGGGCTGGTTTTGGGTTCGCTCACGTGGGAGGCATGCGGAGCGAGCAACATGGCACTGCTGTGACAGCAAGATGGATTGTGAAAGACATGCTCTGGGCTTCCCTCGTCCAGGGAGAAGGACCCAAATCAGAGCTTGTGCTTCTCTATAGGAAAGGCTGCAAAAGAAGGCAAACCAGAGATGTGACCCTCTGAGGGTGCCTGGGATTGCACAAGTTAATCTTTCTGTTCACTGGAGGTAACCAAAAGTCCCCCAACAGAGCCTGATGCCTGTAGGCTTTGGAAGACAAGGAGAGGCAACGGAGTTATTATATACGGTCTTGTTCTTACACAGGAACAGTCAAATCACACAGTGCTGTCTTCAACCAATAACAGGCTGGATTAGAGCTATAGAGCAGAAAAGTCTGGGCTAATGCCATTTTGCAATCCTTAACGCACACTAGTCTGCCTCAGATTTGAAAGCTGTATGGCGTTATGGGAGACTTTGGGTATAATCCCTGTAAATAAATGAACAAACAGGTTGAAGATAAGGGCTGGATTATGAAGCACTGAAAATCACTGCTGATGTCAATGCGAGATGTGAACACAAGGAATAAAAGGATGGGTCCAGAACTGTGGTTTGAAGTTGTACTGAAAACCCTGGTTTAGCAATGGTACTTTTCTGTTAAATTCCTTCTCACAGGATTTGGGGTATACATAAAGACTAACAGCTTGTCTTACAACAAATTGAGCTGGGGACTGAAAGAGCGGGGTGCTGCCTGCTCTCCACTGACTCCTTGGGGGATCGTTCAAAGCAAACAGTAAGTTAATTTGGAGTAGGTGGTGCAGTGGCTTCCCCACATACAATATCCATATGGGGAATTAATCAAAGTGCTGTAATCAGCTTGCCTGCTTATCAACTCCCCTGTTTGCATGACCTCTAAGACTCCTGATGTGTACATGCGTTCATTTAAGGACATTGCACAACTTCGTTTGTCTTGCACAACTGAAGTCCCTGGCAAAGTTCTGTCACGCTTCAGTGGCTACAGGACCTGCTTGCTGTGAGTGGCTAAGGCTGGAAGGCATCAATACTGTTAACGTCCTATTTCCTTCAACTGTGTCATTTGATTAAAAAAAAAATCAAGCCTGACACATGATTACAATCCCTTTATTACTAATATCCAGAAATACTCTGATTCACAAATCCCAGCTGCTTTTGCCTTCATAGATTAGATGGGAAAAGTGCTTAACTCCTGAAAGGTCCCTTCATAATGCCTTTCTCCTGAAAAAAAAAATTAAGTCATTAATAAAATCATTGGGCTGCCTTAATGTTACCTTGTGTTTGTGTACATGTTTCGGTAGCAGGGAATAGTTGTACAATGCAGAATCAGAACCTGAAATCCAAAGTTATACCTATTGCATATCAGAATATTCGATTACCTCCCAGGGATTTGAGTCAAAATGTCAGTTCCTTTGCCCATGTCCTCTAATAGACATTGAAATGAGGAGGTGCAAGCTCCGAGAAATAAAACTTGTTCAAATTTTCTGCAGAAAATCCTGGGGCATACACCTAAGGATAAGAGTGAAGAGAAGGAAGGAGACATCATCAAGAAAGAAAAATGCTCCTTATTTGCTTTGTTGAGCTTAAGCTGAAGGTGTGAAACAGGGGGGTCTTGAACGTGCTTATGATCTGGACACAGCAATTTCACCTTAAGCCAAATGTTTTCTGAGAAGGTGGAGAACTTACTGGGGAAACAAGGCCAACATGTTTGAAAAGGACTCTGTTAGGGAAAAAAAAGAGGTGAAAACTACCGTATGACCACAATGGACAGCTTCCTTCCACTTGCACTAGGGCTTGTGGTTCTGGTGGAGTGGTTTAAAGAGTTACCACCCTTCAATCAGAGTTTAGTGCCCCTAATGAACTTGTGAGGGTTTATGCAAATCCATCCTACCTGGCATGACAGTGGCCTGGAAGCACTCTTGTAATCTGTCCCTCCATCTCTGATGAGAATCTAGGAACTAACAGCAATAACTTCCTAAACCACTTGCTTAAGGGCTACCAGTGCCCTGCAACAAAATTCCTCCATTGAAAAACTGAATAGTTCCCAGCCAGGTTACTGCCTAAATCTGCTGCTCTTCTTGGGAAAACAAAACAAAACTACAGCAGTATAAAAGTGTGTGATACCTATGACTACAAAATAAATTGTTTTAAAGCAGTGTTCACAGATAGCACACCAGAGATAACAATCATGTCTTCTAGGTGTTCTAATAAACATACTGATTTCAAGTTCCTTTTCTTGTGTTGATTTCAGGTTCCTTTTCTTGTGTAGTTAACCTTGCTATCAGCAGAAGACTGTGAAATAATACCTAGCTGGGAAGAAGTAGACAATACACACCAAGGCAGAGAACTTTGCAAGCCCACAGATGGTAAATATAGTGCCAAGAGCTTTACTTGGCATGATAAATGTCCTGTTGACATATCTCAGAGCTGCCATTACAAAGCAGAAGCATTTGTGATACAAAATATTTACAAACAATTGTAAATGTAACTTAACCCAATTCAAATTTGGAACTTAGTTTTGCATATGTGGAGATTCCATATCAAAAGTGAAGTTCTTCACAAGCTAAATTATCTTGGGGATGGTAATAATGACCAGAATTGTGTTAGAGAGCTGTGATCTGCTAGCTGAATCTGGATTCTTTCCTAAGTACTTTAAATAACTGAGCAAGAAGATGAAGGGCATGGGTTTCGCGGTTGTCTTTTTCTTTGAATGAGATAGTTGTCTACAAAGCTGTCTGAGAACAGGTGAAGGGGGCAAATTAGAGATGCGGCAGGTGACGATAGCATCTAGATATTTTGAAGGATGATGAAAGGTAGGATAACATTCCCCTCAAAGTTTAAAGTTCTTGATTCCTGTGTTTACCCTGGCTTTGCATCAGCCCAATACTACTGTACTCAAATTTGGGCTTGCTTTTAATGAGTGACCTTTCCATGCAGTGAAGAATCAAGTGTTATATGCCTAGGGGTATGTTCTACTATATCTACTTGCTTAGGAAGATTTCAAATATTGTTCTGTAGCAGAAATCCTCGTTTAGCTGAAAGATAAAAGGGTGTCTTTTGAATCTGTAAGACTATCTTAAGGATGGATTACTGTATTTTTTATTTTAGGGAGGAATTAGGCATCCCTGAGTTGACTGCAAGAGTCCTTGTCCCTCACCAAGGGTAAAGGAAGAATTGTGTATAGTTAAGATTTACTGCAAATTTTTAATTCATTACTTATATAAAATAAGAACTTTCTTTCTCTCCAGTGCTGGATATTATAATTTTCTTATTCCTTTTATTAGTTTTGGTTTGTTTTACAAACCTGGATTAATCTATCTGCATTAGTAGTTATACCCTGTTGAAGGAGATGACGTGAAATTTTAGAATGAGGAACTGTGCGCTAATTTCAGGTAATCCGTCTGAGACATTGAAGGGTTTTTTATATATATATATATATATTTTTTTTTTTTTTTGGTCAGAGTATTTAAAATTAACACTATAAATTAAAAATAAATATGTTCACAACTCAGCTTCTGCTCACTGTCTCCGGGAGATGACAGGCTAGTCTGAATGGGAAGACTGTGGCTGTCTCCACATCATTCCTCTTCCTCTCCTTCTGATTTCCAAACCCCCTCTGATTTCTTGTCCCCACCCAATTTATTTTGATTAGTATGTTCAAATGGCCTGTAATTCCATTTTCCAGGTTCTTCTCCCACCTTACTGCCACGTCACCCCTTTTACCAAGCCAAACTTTGTCCTTTGGACAAACTTTTGTCATTGCATTTGCACCTGTTTCTCCTTCCTGCATGCTTGGGTACCATCAGCAGGAACATGGAGAGCACAGGAACATTAGAATTCCGGTACTTGGCCAAAAGGGATGAGAGTAGTTAAGAGCACAGATTTTAGGGAAAAAAAAGAAACCCTGGCCTGAATCATGCTCAGAAGGTATCTCCAGCAGTTCCAAACAAAATCTTGACTGAGGAGGTGTGAAATAAGGTTGCAGAGATTTATAGTTTGCCAAATTTAACCAGTGTCACATGAAAATTACAGAAAAAAATCTTTCCTAGTCCTTTGCGAGCTTTCAAGTCTGTAGTTCACAGCCTGGAAGTGCTATAAGGAGGTGGTTAAAATATTATTTTTAAAGGAGAAAAATAGCATCTTTTACCCCAAACTTTTTCAAAGCAGTTTTTGTGGAACCATTGCTGCTGGAAGTTAAAAAAAAATGTGTTTCAGACTCAGATAAATATCTGCCCTGGAAAATTTCACCTCAGGTAGTTAAGAATATAGAATCATACAATCACAGAATATCTCAAGTTGGAAGGGACCCATAAGGATCATCAAGTCCAACTCCCTGCTCCTCGCTGGACTACCTAAAACTAAACCACATGACTAAGAGCATCGTCCAGACACTCCTTGGACTCTGACAGGCTTGGTGCCGTGACCTCTTCCCTGGGGAGCCTGTTCCAGTGACTGACCACCCTCCCAGTGAAGAACCTTTTCCTAATGTCCAGCCTGAACTTCCCCTGACTCAGCTTCACTCCATTTCCTTGTGTCCTATCGCTGCTCACCAGAGAGAGGAGATCAGAACCTCTCCCTCCGCTGCCCCCCTTGAGGAAGTTGTAGGCTGCGATGAGGTCACCCCTCAGCCTTTTCTCCTCCAAGCTGAACAAGCCAAGTGACCTCACAGCTGCTCCTCCTAAGTCTTGCCCTCGAGGCCTTTCACCACCTTGGTCACCCTCCTCTGGACACACTCTAATAGTTTGATGCCCCTCTTACATTGAGGTGCCCAAAACTGCACACAGTACTGGAGGTGGGGCTGCAGCATTGCAGCGCAGAGTGGGGCAATCACCTCCCTCGACCGGCTGGCTATGCTGTGCTTGATGCACCCCAGGACACGGTTGGCCCTTTTTGCTGCCAGGCACACTGTTGGCTCATGCTCAACTTGCCGTCAACCCAAACCCCCAGATCTCTTTCCGTGGGGCTGCTTTCCAGCCTCTTGTCCTCCAATTTGTATGTATAACCAGGATTACCCTGGGGAATCCTGCGCTTGCTCTTGTTAAATTTCATATGGTTGGTGACTGCCCAGCTCTGTAGTCTATCTAGATCTCTCTGTAAGGTCTCTCTACCATCAAAGGAGTCCACAGCTCCTCCTAATTTAGTATCATCGGCAAACTTACTTAATGTACATTCAATTCTTGCATCCAGATCATTGATAAAGACATTAAAGAACACTGGCCCTAAAACTGAGCCCTGGGGAACCCACTGGTGACTGACCACCAGCCTGATGTAACCCCATTTACTATAACTCTTTGAGCCTGACCTGTCAGCCAATTGTTCACCCAACCTATTATGGGCTTGTCCAGCTGTGTGCTGGACATTTTGTCTGGAAGGAATCTGTGAGAAACAGTATCAAAAGCTTTGCTAAAATCCAAAAAAGCCTACATCTACTGGCTTCCCTTAGTCAACTAGATGGGTGACCTTGTCATAAACGGAATTTAAAGTAGTTAAGCAGGACCCCCCCTCCTGAACCTGTGAAGACCAGTACCTTTAAAAGTACATGAACACTGTCTCAAAAAAAAAAAAAAAAAAAAAAAAGGAAATTATTCAGCAGTCCTTCTTATAGGAAACTCCAGGAAAACTGCCTGTAATTGTCATGTTCACTATCACGCTGATTAATGCTTTCTTGCATACAGGCAAGCTATATAACTTAATAAATAGTGCAACAGGCATTTTTCAAAGAAAATCATAGTAAGAATGTCTAAGATTTTACCATCACAGGAGAGCTAAGCAAGATTCTTCATATCTGAGAGTATTAGAGAAGACAGGCAGGCTGACAAATTATTGCCCTGATTAAGCCAATGATGCCAGTGTGGTGTGTTGTTTTCCCACAGACTGCTTCCTTTAAATAAGTCTTTCCTGACCTTTACAACAGGTAAGAGTGATGCTTGCTTGAGGACAGCATACTCCTCGTGAACAACTCAAGGGAGCTGTAAAAGTCCATGGATCCAGACCCCAGGGCTTGGAAAATTCTCTGGTGCTCTAATGGTGTTGTGTTATAGAAATGCCCTAACCGTTCACCTCAGCAAGGACACAGGTTTCAGTGACCCCAGGATAACAGTCTGTGCCCCATGGCATTCTTTAACCAGTCCACAGAGAGTGTGTGGTCACCTTGTCCTCTACCTGTGATGGCATTATCTGTCAAAACCTGGAAACACGGCAGAGATAAAGAAGATACATGTGCAGGTGTGAATCAGCCAGTGCATGTGGAATACCTACCTTTTTATTGGACCTCAGTTTTCTGCTAGATGCTCCAGCTGTGGCAATTATCCATGGGATTTCCCAGTTCCTGACCCAGGGACCCAGAAAGCATGAAGCTCGCTTGTAACCAAATAGTTCTTCTCCCCACTAGCCTTGTGCCAAGCACCAGTAGGAAGCAAGGGACTACTGGTGCGTGTTTGTTGATACATATATGTTACAAGCAACATACTGATCACCTCGGTATATCAGGCTGTGTACATAATAATTTGAATATAATCAGCAATGACAGATGTTCATTCTATAAAGCTACACTTAAAATATTACTAAAAAGTCTACTGTCCATTGACTAACATACCAAAATAATATTACATGGTGTATTGTGGTCTATCGTATGTGTCCACAGAGGAATAGTCTTGTCCCTGACACCACTATCCTGCATCAGCATTTGTGAACTGGAAGCCTCCAGCGTTGTGATAAAATTAGACAGAGAGGTGGTTGTGCTATGCTACATGACTCCCTAATTTACCCTGATTAATTTTGTTTTGGATTGGCTAGTCCACAATTAGTATAATGGCATTTGTTTAAGATAAGATAGGAAAACAAAAGGGGTTTTAAAGAAGCAAGGTCTTTAATTTCCAAAACCAGCAAAGGTGATACAAAATTATACCAACCAAGTGAATAGTGGAATAGATTTTTACTACTGCAGATCTTGGAAATCTCCCTCGCATATGGAAATCCGTATTGATAAGTGTAGGTGAGTATTATATTAATGATGACTTGCTAAGTACACTTAACTGCTGTCAATATGCACATTACATAGATCCCAATATGTGAAACACTTAATACCCTCAGCTCCTAATACAACAAGTGGAAATTGAGAATTAGTAGTAATATATTCACATCTTTTTAAGATCAAGCATAAAATTTGGCAATGTTTGTTTAACCTTGTCTTCCCATTGCTCCCTGAAATGAAAAGCCTAAAGACCTGCTTCTTTTTTAATTCCTCTGACATGGTATTTTGGCAGTCTTTCCCACCCATCTAGCTTGCATGCTATTTGGATATACTAGTGTTGAAAGATATCTGATGTTCAGCACATAATAATTTTCTGTGGTTTAACTGGAAAGTGCATTGAATTTTCCTTGAGAGACTTGCTCAAGGCATGGATCTTATTATCCTCTGTAGCTATGGGGAAGCTACAGCTAAAATTAAATTTTGTGCTTTATTTTAAGGTTAAAAAACACATTAGAAGTAAATAATTAATCCAAAGGAGCTCTGATCGTTGCTATTAATAGTAAAGTAGCTGATCTATAATAGAGATTGTATACCTGAGTTCCTAAGAAAAACTCGGTGTGAAAAAAAATAGCACTCGTGCTACTACTGTTGGTGAAGTACATTCCAAGAAACAGCAGGCTGAGTTCTGCCTTAGGATCATACTTGCTGCAGGCGAAGACGTCTCCTGCTCAGCCATGCAAGCTGGTGGGAATCCCACCCGAATGCCGCTCCGGTCTGCTCAGGCTGTGTCCCCCAGTCTCGCTAATAGACCAGAAGCAGTTTATCCAATACTTCCTCTTGGATCAAGGGTTTGCAAAGGGGCCAAAAGTAAGTGGTATTTCTTAATCTATTAATTTTCCCTGAAGGGACTTGCAGCTGGAAGTGAGTTGTGTTATGAAACGTTAACACATTCCCTCCCCAGAGTTAATGAGAAGATCAAGGGGAAATTCTCTCTTCCTCCAAGTTCATCTTCTTTTCCCATCCAGCCTGGACTTGCACCACATCCATGCTGCACAGCACTGGGAGAGTGTAAAACTATGACTTCTGTTCCATTTGATTCAATTTAGAATGAAGATATCATTCAGTTTTACATAAAAATAATTTCAATTGGATTTTGATAACTTTCCTCACACTGACTAACTGCTCTTCCTATTAAGAGTTCTATTGAATTCAATGGAATTGAATTTATTTTGTAAGAGATCACTCAACATGACAAAGCATCACAAAATCGGACTTTAACATAAGAAAACTTTTTGGTTTGTATTTACAAGGATACCACCCAGTAGGCATCTTGTCCATGGGAGGAGTTCTTAAGCATATCACCAGATAAGAAAACCCCAATAACAAATAGTTACAACATCAAAAGTACATTGGTATAACATCAGCAGGACACTATAGTGGCATCACAGTTCTAGTTTTCCCCAAGGTAAATAAATGAAGGTACTTTGGCAGCTGTAGTACCTCTCTGTCAGTCATGACATGAAAATCTCACTCAGGTGTCTAAGGAAAGCGCACTTGTGAACACTAAGCTAATACTGCTTTTTTGAAGCTACTCTTGCTACCCTTATTTTTACAGTAAAGCTCCTAACTACCTGATTTTGCTCTCTGTGCAAGTGCCCCTTGTTCTTGTAGCCAGAGCTACCTTAAATAGCTGTGAACTGGGGGCCACAGAAGGACTCAGTTCCCTTGAGAAGCCATGAAGAATCCCTGCATGATTTTTCTAACTCTTATGGACTGATTGGAAATAGTCACTTCAGAATTGCAAGTGTAAACTCAGGCAAAAAAAATCACAGAAAGTGGAGATGGAAAACTGTATTAAAATCATCATGCCTCTGCCAGGGAAGAGACATAACACTCAAGGCATGCCCAAACCAAAACAGTGAGGAAAGAGGAAAATTCGTGCTTCAAGCAGATTGCTTTTCCTTGCCAAAGAGTATTGCAAAGCACTGCCTAATTAGCTATCTGCTATCACCCACATATCCTTCAGATGCACTGTTTGGCAGGCTTCTTCCTGCCACTAAGTACCAGTTTTCTCTAAGATGTATTAGTTTGCGTTTTCCAAGGTCAGTCTCACTGTATTTTCTGCCCATGTTTGTAACCACTGCTTGATAATTGGTATGGCTGCTCTCACTAGCGGGTTAGGCACTTCTGAATCCTCACTTCTTACGGTATTTCCACGACACTCTGCTTTCCAAAATGACATGTAAAGGAATATCACTTCTCTTTCATCAAATTGTCAGTCCACTTATCACATTCAGTATCATGAACATTTATTCACTAGTATGATTTCATGAGATTCTATAACAGTTTTCTTACTAAGATGTAAACATTTTATGATTCTGCCAATGTCTGAAAAATCAAGCTATTCTAGTAGGATTATTTTTCAGACACTGAAGCTGTTTCATCATTTATGGCTTCACATACACTGAAGGAGCCCAATCTTACCTCCTTTACTTACCGAAACAGTTCCAGTGGCACAGCTTATGAGAACGGGCAGAATTTGGCCCTGTATACCCATTTCACCCTGGTTAAAAAAGCCACAAATGTTGATATTATCTGGCATCTTCTAACAGTGAATGCTTAACATGATTTTTGGGGGAAGTTCAGCACTTAACTGCCAGTGAAGCCAATAGTTACTGTGCTCCAAATACTTCACAACAGCACCGATATATCATAAAACATCTTTACGGAGATACTCTTAGATTTCTGTGCCCTTAGCACCATCCTTCATCTCTGACACATGCGAGAGGAACCTGGGTGACAACAGATCTGCCCATATGCCCTACATTTTGACTGCTCCTACCTGGCATAATGCATCCTAAGATACCCATACAAGCCTGTTCTGTAGCTATTTTGCCTAGCTGCTTTCACTGTAAGGAAGGGCAAGGGTAAGAGAAAACACCACTTTTTGGTGTTCTTTATTGGTGTTGAAGCCAAACGTGGCTTCAAATCTGAGACAGTATCCAGAGAAAGCATTCAGAGGTTTGTCCTGTGAAAAGGGGCTGCAGCCCCTCATTAGCACTGCCCAACGTAGCTAGTCTAGCCCTTCTCCTGTGGGTTTCAGCTGTCTGCAACTCCAAGACCTAGTTCTGATAGCACCAGCTCTGAGAAACTTCCGAAAAAATCACTCAATTTTGAGAAAGTAACACAAAGTCATGCGAGATAAGAAAGGCAAAATGGCAGTGTGTAGTTTTGAGATGTGGATAGTTAGCAGTTCAAGGATTCAAAAGGAAAAGACATGGCTTTGAAAAGGTGTAAAATCCTGAGAGAAAAAGCAGGTAGTTGGAAGATGGCAATGCAGCAATGATCAGCCCATTCCAAGGACAGCAAGGACTTTTCCACACATGGCTGACAACTGCCTGGCCAGCAGAGACTCGCTGCTTCAGAAGAAACATAGCTTCACGAATGTCACCTCTTCAGAGCCTCCCAACACTGTGTGTTCACTTAGGTGTGAAACTGTGAAAACCATCACCTTTTAGCCATTGGCTATGAAATTCCATACCTGCAGACCTCCAGTTTGTCTTTGCCATGAACTTTTATTCTTCCCTGTGGATGTTAGTCATATGATTTAGTGCTAAAATGGGTAATACAATGTAATGTACTGGGGAGTACTTCCAGAGCATGGAAATCATCATTCCTAAATCATCTTGACATGAAGATCTGGGAATCTTCTTAGAAGATCGGAGAATCAAAGGAACTAGCTCAGACTTGATCTGTCAAGAAACTGATGAAGAGCTTAATCTTGTAAAATTACAAAAGAAGAAAATCTGTAAAATGCAGGAATGATAACAGTCTCCTGCTAATTAAATTATTAAGGCCTCTAATAACGAACAGATAATGTTTCAATGATGATGATGCTAAATTAATGCTTTGACAGCTATGAGTTTCTGGTTGTATATTAAACGGATGTGTTAAAATGTGATACACAAAACACCTCCTTTCCTTCCATGGTTCTGTAACAGAAAGAAACCAGAAAAATGTTTTTCTCAAAGTTCCACACAGAAATTACCACTGGAACACAATTAAAACTCAGAATTCAGTCCCAAAGGAGTTTGATAAAGATGTGAACAACAGGGTACTCTGACCTGATTTTTTGGTGTGACTATTGCATATACAAACTAAAAACCCCAATTTCACTCAAAATTGTATCAGTGGAAAGTGAGAGTAGTATTGTCCCAGGATAAAGAATTACAGAAAGAAAAAAAAGACTGACAGTTTGAAGTGCACCATGATCCAGTAAACTTTCACCACCTAATGAAACTGTAATACTAAACATTTTATTAAAACATTTTTTAAAAGCAATATAATCATTTTATAGATGTCTGATAGTATGTTAGTATATAACAGAATTAATTTCTTGAGTGCCTGAAGACACACGAAAGTCAACTCTGGGTCTCACAATGCCTTTGAGTAGTTCCTGTATTCAGAGCAAAGACCCATAGCAATGAAGATGGTACAAAATCTTGGACTGAAGAGTACTACATACCTCTTGTGGTGCTGTCAAGAAATGCTAAAGAGAAATTGGTCACTTAGTTTGGTCAAAGACTCACTAAGCAATGAATTACCACTGGAGATGCTAATTCTACCTCTGCCTGAGATCCTGCCTCATTTACGGTTTCCTTTTCATCTTTTTCTTATCTGGCTTGTAGGAGCAGCCAGTCTTTTGCAATGAGACTGTACTGATGGTGGAATCTTATATTGGACCTTCCTGGGCCACTTGTTATATAGCAGCATCTACCTGTGGACATTCCTGCAAGGCCATTTAATGCCTTCTCTGTGGCTCAGTGTTATCACAGGCTAAATCAAGTGAATATTTAACAGAGTCAGGCCACTCGGAAAATAGTTTCCAGCTGAGAAAATCAAGACTGATTGACTGAGTGAATGACTGCGTAGTTAGTTAATATTCAGGTACAGAATTATGCTTGTGCTGAGTTGACGGTTGGACTTGATGGTCTTAGAGGTCTTTTCCAACCTTAGTGATTCTATGATTCTATGATTGTTTCTACAAAGTGTCCTAATAGCACGGCTTGATGCCGTATAAGAAATAAAACCTCTCGTTTAATAGATTTCTTATGCTTCCTGCGGATTATGTGTGGGGTTTTCAGGTGCTACTCCCAATGCTTACAAGAAGTTGTTTGGTCCCTTGCCGGGGGTACACCTGTGCTGCAGCGTATTCCAGTAGAAGTTAATCTCGAGCTTGCGGAACCTTTTCACCTGAGGGCCCGCAGCGGGAGCTGCCGGTCCACACCCTCCCCCATCTACCGCACCCCGAACCTCGGGAAAGGGCGGGAAGGAGCGCACGCGTGCGCTTCCCGCCCCAGGGACCGCCGTCGGCTGGCTAGGCCCTCGCGGCGGGCGGCGGAGCGGTGAGGAGAGCGCGGAGCGGGGGGAGGAGGGGAGGGCACCCCGGCCCGGCCCGCCCCCCGCCGCGCCCTGAAAAACGGGACGGGACGGGACGGGACGGGGCGGCGGCGCGGCTCGCAGCGGCTGCGCGGGCTGTGCGTGGGGAGTGCCGCCGGCCCCGCACCGAGCGCCGCCCGGGACCCCCGCCCGGGACCCCCGCCCGGGACCGCCAACAGCGCCGAGGCGCCCTCCCCTCCCCGGCGGCACCCCCTCACGGCGACCGCCACAGCCCGCCCGCCGGCACCACGGGCCGCCAGGGCCTGAGGGCGCCATGACCGTGCTCAAGCTGTCCCTCATGGCCTTCAGCTTCGTCTTCTGGGCAGCGGGGCTGACCATGCTCATCATCGGCCTCTGGGCCAAGGTGTCTCTGGGGAGCTACCTGGCGCTGTCGGCCAACGACTGCCCCAGCGCCCCTGCCATCCTCTTGGCCACCGGCGCCGCCGTCATCATCTGGGGCTTCCTGGGCTGCTTTGGGGCCGCCACGGAGCACCGGGGCCTCCTGCGTGCCTACAGCGCCTTCCTGACCGCCGTGCTGGCGGCCGGGCTGGCGGCGGGGCTCTCGGCGCTCTTCTACCGCCGGAACATTGCCCAGGGCTTCCAGGAAGGGCTACGCCAGGCCCTGCTCGCCTACGGGGAGGACGAGGGGATGGCGGACGCCCTGGACGCTTTGCAGCGCGCCTTGTCCTGCTGCGGTGTGGAGAGCTACCGCGACTGGCTCACCTCGCCCTGGGGGATGGAGCAGAACGGCTCGGTGCCCCTCAGCTGCTGCCAGGCCCGCCGGGGCTGCCAGCGCAGCCCGCCCGACGCACGCAGGCTGCACCGCGACGGTTGCTTCGGCAAGGTGTCGGCCTTCGTCAGCAGCAACATGTTTTATGTTGCCACAGCTGCCCTGGGGCTGGCACTGCTGCAGCTCATCGGCATTGTGCTGGCCTGCCTGCTGGCTGCCCGCATCCCTGCCCACCTGCTGGGCATCGCCACCCCTTGCTGAGATTCCCCCCCCCGGTCCTGCCCCTTATCCCCTCCAGTCCTCTTCTTTCCCCCAGATCTGGGTGCACCCCATTGAGAAAATCCTTCCTTCATATTCCCCGCTTCCACCTGAGCTTTCTCTTCCAGAATCTCTTCCTGCTACGGAGCCTGTGTCAGGTGCATCAACGCCACAGGCATCTCCACAGCCCCTCAGAGCTGGGAAGGTGCCTCCTGGCCTGGCTGTGCGCGCTGCAGGACAGCAGGTCCCCACTGCCCCCCCGGAGCCTCTGGACCGCTTCCGCAGAGAGTGGTGGCAGCATGGCCAGACATCGCCTTCTGCGGCAGTGACAACAGCTGGGTCAAGGCTGACCAGTTTTCTGGGTGATGGGACTGAAATGGGGGCCAGGAAAGAGGAGAGGGTCTGGGAAAGCAAGAGAGGTGTCTCTCAGCATTACACTGGAAAACTGCTGGAGTGCACAAGGGGCAGGTGTGGTCCGGGACACCCAGGTAGTCATGCCAGCAGCTGCCAATGGGGTCTGCTTGAGGGGCTGCCCAGCGGCGTGCACCCCACCGCCGTAAAGATTTCCTACCTTCCCTGTGTGCAGATTGAAGCCGTCCGGCTGCCGCGGTTGTTTTTCCCGCTGTGGTTGTTTCGGATGCCGATCCCCACCTAAAGGTGGAGCTGCAGCTCTAAGTGCTGCTCTCTCCTTCAGGATGTGCCTGTCTTAGCCAGCGCTTCCCTGGTTACGTCTTTGCAGGGCTGAGGAGACCTCAAACTTGGGTCCCTGTCGTAAAAGAGGAGGGCAAAAGCTGTAGGATCAGAGCTGACTAAGGGTGGCAAGAGGAGGGAAGGGCACATTGCCCTTCAGAAGTTTCTTTTGGACTTCTCCTGTTAACTTCAGGGTGAGCAGAACAGACTGTTTTATAGAAGGGTTTCTAAAAACCAGCCCTCAGACTGACATTTTTCCTTTTTCAATGGATTTGTCTCTGAAGTGTGCCCTCATCTATGTTTTTGAAGCCAGCTATATACAAACTGAGACTAAATAGAGGACCCCAAGGCTTGCTGTGTAGCCCTGGGTGTGTGCAGGACAGACAGCAGCATAAATCTACAGGATTTTGTTTTTCCCAACAATTCTGGGCTTGCATTTGGAGCTTTAGGAAAAGCCAACCCTGCACTTTAGAGGGTCCTGAATTTTTAGAGCTTCACCCCTGCTTCTTCCCACTTCCTTAAAACCTGTGAACAGGACTTTTACATGTTTCCCTGCCGCACAGCATAAAGGCATGTTGAACGCCCCCTTTCCCCAGCAAACTGGGGAGGGAGGATTTCAGAAAAGAACCAACAACCACAAAGAAACTCCAGGATGTGGCATCTTTTAGGAACGTGACCAGCAAAGCTGTGGAGAATGGTCAAATGTCAACAAATACGAGCAGGACCGGAGATCTTGAATGAAGAAGATGACTGATAGCTTCATGGGAGGAGTACCCCTGGAGGAAAGGGGATTAACAGTGAAGCTCTGGTGCCCGGGCAATGAATGCATGGCATGAGGGGCAAGGAAGGATTGGCTTATTTTCTTCCTTGCTTGCCTTTACTACTTTTGCCTACATTTCTGGCTTTCTCTTTTCCTCCCACTGAAGAGCGACTGGCTGCAAGGACGAGCCAGGCAGAGCCTCTGTCCCGCTGGTGTGGGAGGCGAGAGCCTGTCTTCCCGCTCACTTTGGGAGATGGAGCTGGCCCTGCCTGCTGGAGCAGCCATGCCTGCTCATCCTGGTAAGGCAGGCAAAGGGAGAGCAAACCCATCCCTGCCTCTTCATGCGGAAAACCAGATCAAATGCAGAGCTAACTCTCCTCCCGCTGCTTAAATCACCACAGTTTCTACACCTAGAAGAACTCTGCCTTGGTATTTCTGTGCTTTCCCCCTGCTGAAAATAAGCTTCTAGGATTTTGTTTGACAATGCTCCTGAGGCTGAAACCAGGGCAAAATGTGTATTCACTTGGAAAGATTCCGATTTCAGGTATCTTTACTGCTTTTAATGGTTTATACCATTTAAAAATACCTGGAAATGCTACCATTTCCCTGTTTTTTGTGATAGTAGAGCCCTTTTGTTTTTTCTCCCACCAGTCATCTTTCTTGGGAGAGGGATTGCTCAATTCTATGGTGAATTTGTTCCACTTGCAGGACTGTAACTATTTCTGTCCTGGGGATAGTGCTGCAATTTGGCCTGCTGATAACAGCCCCTGACTTGTTGGACTGCCCTCATAAAGGTGCAGCATTCCTGCAGAGCAAAGCAGGCTTGTCCAGGGAACATAAAGGGAATTCCCCCAACTTATATTAGCAATTGCTCAAGCTTGATGGTTGTTGAGAATGTAAAAAAACCCAAACCAAAACAACGTCAGTAGGTGTTTCCATGAAAAAGTGACGTATCTCCAGATACACAAAATTGTCTGGAGTTTAAAGGAAGTTTCAGCTGAGGACTGCTTAATCCACAACGGTGTTTACAAGCAAAAATCTACAGAGATCGTAAGGGAGTATCTAGCACTTACTGGAGTCCAGGCACACAAACTGGTTTTACTAAACTTATAAAAATGATCTTTGCTCATGGAAATAATTCCCTCGGGGTCAGTTCTCTCAACCAAAGCTCACAAGATCAAAAACAGAAAAAGAGAAATTGAGTTTTCCTTTTTGGAGAGCGAATCTAGTCCTCATGGATGGGTCTTAGGATTCTGAGCTAGCCGTTGTGTTGTGCTTGGGTGTTAGCTGTGGCTTTATCTGAACTGTCCCTTTGCTCAGGTATTAGGTGGCTATGTAATTATGATAATCGCGTTCCAGGTGAAGAGTACAATGTAAACAGGCTTCTTAGTCATTTGACTATTCATCTGAATAGAGGAACTTTGAAAATGTGTTGGGAACCTGTCTTTACAGAGAAAAAAACACTTCAGTTTTTTAGCGCTGATGTTTATTGTTTATTGTTTTACATAATATAATTTTTTATTTTTGTTGGTAAATATCCCTGTATTAACACCAATTTTTTTTGCAGTTATGCACTAGTGGAACTCCTGTGATTTTTCTGGAAATCAACGTCATGTTGTACAGTTTTAAAAATGGCCAAAAAGTGTGGTTTGTATGGGAAATGGTATTTCAGAAATAAAGTTTAGCAAGTGCTATGAGCAAAACAGGTCACTGTTTTGAATCCAATTCAATATTTGTATTTCTGTATGTCTCTGCATGGTTCAACTAAGTGCAAGTGAAATGAAGTGTGCACTGAAATGTAAAGACAGAAGCATATTGTGGTTTTTTTATTCACAAGATCCATTAAAGAAGCAATAAAACAGGCATTGCGGAGAGTGTGGGAAAGGGACATGGAGTTACACTGGGTTTATCACAATGGTTGTCTTTATCCAAATCAATAAGCATTGAAAATTTACAGGAATACTGCATTGCTCTTTTTTTTGCTCCACTGATTACTAAAATTATTTCTGATCCTGGCCCTGATTACGTTATACGACACATAGCAGTCAGTCAGAATGAAGGATGCTGTTAAAACACATTCAACCAAAAACCTTGTGTAGATATTCACTTCAATTGATTTGTTGCATTTTTAAGTTGCTAGGAATATCAAAATAGGAATGATATGACCAAGTTTTAAGCATACCAGTGCATGTTTGTATGGTGGCCAGGCCTGAATCTCAGGACATCAACTTAACGTAATGAATAATTCAAAATGTAAACCAGCACTCCACACGCTTGGCCTACACTCACTGAAATAGGGTGAACCTTGGCAATGACCGTGTAAATGTTAAATATACTTGCATCACTGAAGATCTCATGGACTGACTGTGAATTTTAGTTGAATGTTTATTGCTAGTTCCTAGAATAATAATTAACTGCATTAACTTTTGTAGATGTATGGAACAAATGTCATTCTTCTCTGATTAATTCCCAGAATAGCAGATTCCCAGTAGCTGTTTCAGTTGTCTTGAATTCTTTGTGCTCAGTGACCAAATTTTAATTTAATTTTTAAAATTAACTAGAGTCAGTGTTAATTTTGTTCCGGATGGTCAGAATGGGTGTAACTGGAAAATGTTACACCATCTACCCCTTGCTGGAATACGTATTTATTTTCTGTCATCCTCTTCAGCATAAAGTCATTCATCAAAAATGGTATGCTTTAATAAAAGCTGATCCCATCTTTTACAAAAAGCAAATCTCAATTTTAACATCACTGGTTATGTAATCAATTAAAACCCATACCAAATTAAGTACAGGCGCAAGCTGTGTTGCAGTTGTAGAAACAATAGCTCTGTTGTTTGGACAAACTGAGATTTAGGATTAACAGGGTGGTAAGATTAGACCCTTGTTATGAAACAAGGACTATTTTGTAACATTGATCTAGAATACCAAAAATATGACTCTTTCAGAGTTCAAGGTGTTTTGATATTTTGTCCAACATCAATTATTCACTGGACTTGTGTATGGCTGAACATTGCGGATAACCAGAACTGGAAATGCCCTTTATAACGGATCGTGAATTTTTAGAGAGGAGATGGCTCTTCTGGGGTCAGAAAATTTAAACAACAAAAAAGCAGTAGGATTGGGTAAATCAGAGAAGAAAAAAAGATTTCTTTTGTTAAAAAGTAATTTTCACCTTTATTTCTGTATTTATCTTATTATAACATTATCTTCTTTGTTCTGGAGAAAATACAATCACTTATTATCTCTGTAGCTCCCACTCATAGCAGCTGATATTGTAAAAAGCCCTTGACAAGAAGAGTACTTATCCTTCTATTTCCATAGATATATTACAGTAAAGATGCCCTTTTTCATAGGTCCAGCAACCTACAGAAGATTTTGATAAATCAGATAGCTAGCATGGGAAGAGAGCTGGAAATTTAGTGTTTTCCCAGTCGAGTTTTTTGGGTTCCAATAAAAAAGGCATGTCCATGGCAAGTTTGGGAGGTCAAGTTAAGAAGTCTTACCACAGTCCTGTTCTGAAGCACCACAAAATATTGGCAGAAACTTAAAGATAAGTCACACAACTAATGAGTCTGAGACTTTCTTTTCATCTGAAATCTCTTCAGCCCAGAGGATAGCAGATACTGTCAGGAAGGTAGCACTGGTTTTGATATTATATTCGTTTGAGCTATGCTGGCATCAACATTGAACAGAACAAGTCAAAAGATACTCTTAACTTAAAGAAGGTCTCTGTAGTTTCTAAAGGTATCTGTAAGGATCAGGGGAACATCTGTAAAGATGTTACTTGTCTGGTCCTTCGCCTTCATCCAGCCACACATCTCTACCTCAGGGAGCTTCTCAAAGCCACAGTCACTTCCCCATAACATCCCAAATTCTGTGTTAGTTAAAGAAAGCATTTATTTGTGGGAAGAGATTTTTTTTTCACTAGAAAAGCAGACAGTTCACATTGGTTTATTTTGCACCCATATTGTTTCTTGGGCCTTTTGGTCCTGCCGGTGCCAGGGCACAAAGGAATAGCTCCAGACAGAAGTACAGCTAAAATAATTTAGATCTGACTTGAGACCTGAAGGAGGGGAAAAAAAAAAAGAAAATGCCCAAAGGTGAAGGCAGATGTGGTGATGGTGAGACTGTAAAGGAGGAGAAAACAGTGCCAACTTCTGCACTGCCATTAAGAAACTATTTTCTGAGCAGAATTTAAGCATGAACCACGAAAAGGATTTAACTATGGGTGAATCCCTTTTGCCATTAGCCTTCTGATACATGTAGTGTTTACTTTTTAATGCCACCGTTTACTTTGTGCAACTTGAAAAGTTATCAGGAGTCACATCATATCCTTGAATTTTATGCTTTTCAGGATGATATTGTGGAAAAAGGTGCAAAGCAAACTAGAGTGCAAAGCAACCTAGTGGTAGGATCTCCTGTGGTTCTTCTCTGTTTCCTGCTGTTTCAGAGACTGACCATCTTTGTAAGGTAAGATTTTTGACACTGGTAGGTTAATTGGCTAAACATATCTATCTGTAATTTTACTTCAGTTTATACTTCAGTGGTTGTGCACTCATTATGCTTCAAAGTGGTAAAAATACATGCTTCTAGCCAAATCAATTTGACTGAAAACCATAGATTTCAATCTGTTCAATATGCCACTGCTGTTTGCTGAGAAACCGATTGAAGTATCACAATTTAACCTTGTTTTCTTGTGCCCTCTACTGTCCTGATCTACTTTCTGGGCCAGTAAAATTCATATCTTGAAGGATATAGTGTTCCTATGTTATCAAAGAGAACACAAGCACACACACACTTTTCAGAAGCTCTGTATTTATTGGTCAGATATGTGGATTTGCTCGTGGATGAGAGAGTGACAGAAAAAAGGAGCTATCTAAGCAACGTATCGTTCTGTCCTTGACATTAGCTTTCATTTGCAATGAACACTCAGAACTGTCTATTGTAGAGAAGAAATCTTTTGTTAATGTTTTTAATCCATGTAATAGAATTTAGTAGAGAATCTTATCTGGGCTACAGGATTAAAATTATCAAATTAAACATTTCAAATGCTCTAATTCTGTAAAGATTTTTCTAATCTGCTTGAAGCGATTTCTGTGAAGCCTTGTTTCTCCTGTTCTCACATTCTGCTAATGTCTAGAGTCAGTCAGGCTGGTTTCACAGCAGCAAAGTTTTGAGTTAAGTGGTGTTTGAAGCTTGACTATTCCCATTTTGTAAATATTACTCCTGTTTTATCATGTTAGGGTACTCAGGGCGATATATTGTGAGAATAACATTTGTGTTTGTTGGTTTTGAACAATATCTTGAGTCTTAGGCAAGACCACAGCAAAATAAAGGGAGGTTCAATGCTCATATTGACCGAGACAGGCAACTCCTTGGAACTGGAGATTCTTGGAAGAATATCATATTAAATCCTAGCATTGCAACAAATAGGTCAAATACTGCTTGGTGATTCATGTTATTAGATTGCCCAGAATAGCAGTTCTGCAGCTCTACTCTGTCTACATGAGATGCATGCATCTTGAGGTATCAGCACTTTAAAGCAGTGATATGGTCTCATAACAAAACCTAAGAAAAGGGATCTCTCATGCTTAGTGTTAATCATTTCTGATAGCTCCACTTCTTGCAGGTCACAAAGATGGGATGCTGGGAGTATCCGTGCCTAGTTCTAGGACTGACTGAAGAGTTGGGATTGATAATATCTTGGTTAAAATGTCAGTGTCAATTAGAGTAGTCCTACTGCTTTGTTACTGTTCTGAGTGCATCTTCCAGGGCTGTTTCTCTGGTGTTTGGTTTCCTGACCTTGCAGGCAGCACTATGTAGGGTGCCTGCTACCTGTTTGTAATTTACAGGCAAGTTGGGAAAATGTCCTGTGCAATAAAGTGCTCTACTTTCTGAGCCTTCAACATCCCTGCCACAATATAAAGGAAACCTCTCTAGGTAGTAGATGTCTTTTACATTGTTTCTGAAATTTGTTGTTGTTTATTCAAAGGGTAATAAATACACTTTTTCCATGAAAGCTTTTCCACATAATAAAGTTTCCCTTGGAGGCCTGGAGTGATGGTGTCCCTTCTGCTCACGTCAGCCTCTGCTGTGCTGGAGTTTGCAGCAGGAAACTCTCCTCACACAGCAGCTCACTGCTGAGAGGGGGCTGCCTTGTGTAGACTTTGGGGTTCATCCGCACTTCAGTTTCCTGAAACTGCCTTTTTGACAAGTTGCTTTTCTCAGTAGTTGTGCTGGAGTATTATGTCATGTTCCTTGACATAGTGTACTTGTCTCCTAGTAATCCCAGGTACTGTCATTCTTGCCTAGGAACTCTCAGAAGAGATAGAAGTGGAGGCTTGCCATCTGTAGTAGCGCTTTGAGTTTCGGTGTAGAGTTCAGCCAAAATAATCATGAAAGAAAAGCACAAATCCAACAGCTAAATATACCTATGTCATGATTTGGAATAGATCAGTTCACCAAAACTGGTGAAGAAAACACCAGGATGGTTAGGTAATAAGCAGAATTGAAAACTCATTAATATTGCAAAATTTCCTATCAGTGTAGCATGTCCACACTGTCTTGTCCATTTTGCCTTTCCAAGACCTGTCTCTGTAACTCCACTTCTTATTCACAGGGTATTATTATCTATAATGCTTGTCTCAGTTGTTACTTTTTTGCTGCCTTGTGGGCCCCTTGAACCAACTCCTCTTTCTTTTCTAGCTTCCCACCCCAGGAGTCAGGCAGTCCTTTGAAGTCTCAGCTCTGGTTGGACAGGTGTTTGGACAGAAGCCTCTTGATCTGACTGGCTTTAGTAACAGCAGCTTTCTAGCAGTAGCAGTCACCTTTATGTTTTTTAATTATATGAAAAATTTGTCAGAAAGTAATAATTAGTAATTTCAGATAGCTATTTTTCTATTAGGTAATATTTGTTTCTTACCAAAGCAAACACCACCACCACCCACGTCCCATATATCTTCTTTCTTGGCTTGATGGTATTGTTTGTTGTTGCTGTTGTTTTGTTAGAATGATAATACTTAGGGAAACTTAGGTAGAAGCTAAACTAATTATTTCACAAGTAAAATAAGTGGGTTTGGACCAGTTCTAGTGATTATGTTAACAAGTTAATTAAAGAAGTTTAGAAGGTACCATTGAGCAAACTCATCAGAAAACAAACGTGTCATCAGATACTTCCCGGAGAAAGCAGAAGGCTCTCTTCCAGCTAGACTCCCAGACAATGAGCTTCATGGTTTGAAAGCAGAACGGAGGTTAATTTTAGGTCTCCTGATAGGGGGCACTGATACATATACTTGGTTAACACAGCTCTTTCTAACAAGTAGAAATGGAGGAGTGCTGTTTTGAAGCCAGCTTTCTAGCATATGTTGTATATGTCATGCTTCCAGTGTGTCAGGGATGCCATCCTTTATTTCCATTCTATATGAAGTTCCTTGTGTGCTTACGACCTTCACATTTATTTGTTACTCAATTTTTGGCTCAAGACAGTTTTCATCATGTTCTTTTTCTTTTTGCAAGAGGCTTAGCAGCACTGTTGAAACACCATTCTGTCCCTGCAAGTGGATTCAGTAAGATTTCTCCAGTGCTTCCTACATTTTTCACCCCTCAATTAAAAAGACAGTACTATTTTTCACTGAGTTTACACTGTGCAATATCTTGTTTGCTTCTAATTTATAATATGAAACACAGATTAATCTTCTTGCCCACAGAGCCTTCTATCAAATAAAAAGCATTGCTTGCCTTTAAGCCATTTATTTTTCCGAGTTTGCTCAATGGTACCATCTAAGTTTTATTAATGTAATACCCCTGATGCTGCTTCCTCTCCAGCTTTTAATTATGACATTGTAGTACAATCAGCAGACTGCTGCTCAGCTCCTTAGCTGTTACATTTTTGGGAACTGCATTTCCTTTGTTCTTCACCCTGGCTTTTATCATATTGATTATTTCTATTTGGTATTTACATGTTTCCAGGACATACTGTTCTGCTTCAAATGAGATTTAAAAAGTATTTGACACCCTAAATGTCAGATCAGTTATTTCATATTAAACTTGATCCAAATTATTGCAATACTGAGTCCTGGGACTCTTTTCCAGAGCTGGTTGGCACAAAGCTGAAAGCCATCGGGAACTTAAAATAAAACTTCATTCCACAAAAGTGGGGTCGGTAGGTTCTTTTGTTTTATAGCACTATTAGTGGACACCTATATACATGAGCATAGAAAGCATGACTGTGCAACCCATGCAGTAGCAGTGTGTGCACATATCCACATATCATTTGGCCCAGGCCCAGCCACTTGACATGACTGGGCTGGCAGAAACAGAGATGTCGCCTTCCAGGGTTTCAAGGAGCTCTGCCCTTTTTCCACAGTAGGGCCAGGACAACAACTAGAAACACAACAATTTCACCAAGGATGGTGTAAATTCAGACTAAAACACAAGGAATCATCTGCTGTTGCTCTGTGTTTTCTTTGAGGGCATTCATCCTCCCAGAGCCTGTAAGGGCCATGCAGACCAGCCAAACGCAGTGGAGGGTGTGTGGTCTAGGCAGCTGGCACTAATCCATCAGATATGAGCCCACAGACAGTTTGTGGTGCGCCCTGTTATCAGTGGCTTGTGCACTGCTGATGGCAGAAAGGTCAGACACTGCTTAATGAAACCATGAAGCCCAAAGCCCATTTGAATCTGTAAACCTGGGTATGGGAATGGAGAAGATGTCATTGCTGCTGATATGTGTGCTTACAGAGCATGCTGTGGAAATCTCTCTGTGAGCTCTGTGCTCTCCTTGCTCAGACAGAAGCCTTATTATGGAAAGTAGTATCTCTCTGTAGCATTTGCTGCTTGGCTCCATCAAGGTGCCTGACTCTGATGGGGGTGTAGACTGTGACTGAAAGGAGGTTGTAGAGAGGTGGGTGTCAGTCTCTTTTCCCAAGTGACAAGTGATAGGACGAGGGGAAGGGGCCTCAAGTTGCCCCAGGGGAGGTTTAGATTGGATATTAGGAAAAAATCCTTCACCGAAAGGGTTGTCAAGTATTGGACCAGGCTGCCCAGGGAAGTGGTTGAGTGACCATCCCTGGAGATATTTAAAAGACATGTAGATGTGATGCTTAGGGACGTGGTTTAGTCGTGGGCTTGGCAGAGTTAGGTTAATGGTTGGACTCAATGATCTTAAAGGTCTTTTCCAACTGAAACAATTCTGTGATTCTATGATTACAGCCAAGGTGTTTATCAGAGGGTGGTTTTATTCAGTGCTGAGTTCCCGATAACTAACATAGTTTAGCACAAACCCCAGTGCAGCATAAGCAGCTGAAACAAATTCTTGTGTTCTGACCCAAAAAGAAAAAAGGCTTAATATTTAATACAGAATTTCAAATATTTATATCCAATCTGTTAATAGCACTAGTTCCTGCAGTTTATGAGATGCCTTGCAAGTCTCATCCTTAGCTATAGTACACCCCCCATCTGAGATAAGACAAGTTTGGATTCTTTTCAGTTTTGTTTAAGATTGAACAATCTGTATAAAATATACGTCTAGGGTTTACTCTACCTTCATTCTGTCAGTCGTTACACAAAACATAACTACAACCATCAAGTCTTCTCTTTTATGCAACTGGTTTGTAAATCACCCCTTTGTAGATCTAAAGATACTCTGTTCCCATAAGTAGTTGCCTTATGGAAATGACATTATGCTTAACTTTCTGATAAGGCTATACTCTTATTAAAAATGCCTTGTTCTTTAAACATACATTAACTGAGGCCAAAGCCTTAATGTATTTTGGACCTCAATATTGTTGTATTAATGCTTATGATCCAGAAGTCATTAGTTGATGATATTAAGAGTACTGCCCCAGTCCCTTTCAAAAAACTGTTTGATAGCAGTTCAGGTTTGCACTTTCTGTGGAAGAGCCAGACGTGATGTTATTGCTTTTTCTTCCACAAGTTAGTGTAGATTTGCAAGCCATTGAGTAAAGGAAGAGGTAAAAAGGCAATTTTGAGGGATCCTGAGGAGTGGGTGTATTTTTAGTAGGTAAAGATATCTTCATGTCCCATTTATGATCTGACATTTTTCATCAGTGTTTCACAACGCTGTGGTTCTTCCATGACATACCACTATCCCACTTAGATACAGGAAGATGCTTTTAAAACCACTGTTGGGGAGAGTCAGAGGTCCCTGTGCAGGGTAGAAACTGAATAGGGATGGAGGCAAGTCAGAAGGGCTAAGTGTATGGCAGCAGTGGTCGGTAAGGACTGCAACAGCAGTCAAGGGAGAAGTCTGATTTCAGGACATAGAAAGGAGAACCGAAGGACTCTCTGGGTGTATGTTGTGGTTTAGCCCCGGTCAGCAACTAAGCACCACACAGCCGCTTGCTCACTCCCCCACCCTCGTGGGATGGGGGAGAGAATCGGAAGGGCCAAAGTAAGAAAACTCGTGGGTTGAGATAAGAACAGTTTAATAATTAGAATAAAACAGCAATAATACTAATATAATGAAAAGGAAAATAATGAGCGAGAGAGAGATGAAACCCTGGAGGAAGAGGGGAAAAAAAAAACTAAACCACAAGTGCTGCAACCGCTCACCACCCGCCGACCGACGCTGCCGGTCCCCGAGCCGCGATCGCTGCCTCCCCCGGCCAACTCCCCCCAGTTAATATACTGGGCATGACGTCACATGATATGGAATACCCTTTGGCCAATTCGAATCAGCTCTCCTGGTTGTATCCCCTCCCCTCCCGGCTTCTTGTGCACCTGGCAGAGCATGGGAAGCTGGAAAAGTCCTTGACTAGTGTAAACACTACCTAGCAACAACTAAAACACCAGGGTGTTATCAACATTATTTACATACCAAGTCTAAAACACAGCACTATACTAGCTACAGTGAAGAAAATCAACTATCCCAGCTAAAACCATGACAGTGTAACACATGGCGTTTCCTGGGATGCTGACTCCAAGCAAGCCACTTAGGAGAGCAGATCTCAATCTAGTTGACTGGCCTAAACTGGGGATTTTTCTTCGCAGGGCAAATTTTCTACAGTTCAAAGTGGGGGGAGTTTTCCTACATGCTTCCTGACACCTGCTCATTCAATAAAGCTGTTCTGACAAAACAGCTGGCATCTCTAAAAGCCGCCGGCTGTGATACAATGTAGTAGGAGGAGAAGAAGGAAAAGAAGGAAAAGGTAAACCACCCTCTCCTTATTCTATCACTGCCAGTGCTGGTCAAAGCAAAGTGCTCTTCTTCTGTCATTCTTCCTAATTTAACCAGTGCAGTGCAGTGCTACTGAGCTGTACCTAGGTGGCAACAGGGAAAATGAAGTGTTTGCATTTGTCTTGCTGTGGAACAATTGCCTTGGACAGACACCTTCTGTGAAGAATGCATCCCCATCTGCTGGACAGCAAAGAGAAAGCAGACCTCTCTCCATCCCACCACAGCTGCCCAAATCCATGCTGATTTATGCGGGGCTTGTGAGAGCAGTATCCCCTCAGGTGATTTTACAGCTTTTGGTGCTGTATTTTTATAGTCTGTGTAAACAGATAATTCCATATGGAATGGGTCAATGCAATGTTAGCTGTGCAGTGCTGGCACTGTGAGTGATCATAGCTGATGTAGGTGCTGTTTGCTGGCATGGATGATCAGAAATAAGGAGATAATGTGGAATGGGAATGTTAACTGAGGATATAAATTCATCAAAGCGTAGACACTAGAGACAAGAAGAAAATATTAAATCATTCTCCTTGGAATTACTTTTGAAGTCCACTGCCCTAGAAGTTTGTTCCAGTTTCAGCTTTGCAGAGAAGAACCTGGCAGATGTGGAGGATGAGTCGAACAAGAGTGCTCTTGCGGCAAGGTGGTCAGCCACATTCTGGGCTGTATTAACAAAACCGTAGCCAGCAGAAACAGAGAAAAGATTAATTCTTTGTCTCTGGCGCTCATGAGGTTGTATCCGGAGTACTGTGTCCAGTTTTGGACAAGAAAGAGTTGACCAGCTGGAACTCATCCGGCCGAGGGCCACCAAGCCTGTTTGGGAGCTGGAGAGCATGATATATGAGGAGAGGCTGAGGGAGCTGGGTTTGTTCAGCCTGGAGAAGAAAAGCTTAGTGGAGCACCAGATTGCTGTCTTCACCTGTCTTGTGGCATGATTTTAGGATGCCCAGGATGCAGTTCTCTGGATATCAGAGCTGTCTAAATTTGCAAATCCTGCACTCCTGTGTTTAATCACACCGTGGTCACTTGTAGGAACTGAGACACATGATAGTCACACTTTACATTTAAGGCAAAACTGAGGGGGAGAGAAAAAGCACTACGTGAGCAAACACAGTGTGTAGGATACTGCCACCAGGCAGTTACTGCATCGCACCTCCAGACAGATCCGGGCAATCTATCTTTACTTGCAAGGAAGATGAATGCTTAATTTCAGTCCCACTATGTCAGAGACAAGAAGCAGTGATTTTTTTCACTACCTTATCCAGCCATTTCAGGACAACTCAGTTAACATTTATGTCTGGAGGTTTTGCACATCATTCATCATCTCCTATTCCTATTCTCAGGCTGGGCTGACTGATTTGAAACTGTGCTGAGTGGAGGCACTTGGGATGAAGTGGTATGAGTTCCTATTGTGCAGTTGTCCTTCCCTCACCCATTCTTGAGGAGGTTTTCCACTTAGAAGGGACTGAAGAACCATGGCATTGCCAGGAGCAGAAACCCAGAGGAACTCAGGAGAGACATCCCAGCTGGTGAGTCCCGATGGCTCAGCGGACCACCATGTAAATCTGCCAGCCTGGGTCGTGTAACTTCCTGGCAGGTCTGTCCAGCTGGGGCAGAGCACACACTGGCGTAGCTAACCCTGCTTCTGGTTGCAGTGGTGGCTCCCACAGAGCTAAATGAAGCATCTCTGCACACCACTTCTGGGGTTTACTCGCTGTGGTTACCAGCTTGGATGAGTCTGTACTCATTGTATACACCAGTCAAACCACTGGTTCATAGAAGGATTGAATGAAAACTCTTGAAAAATGTAACCAAATGTTGAACAATAGTCACTGAGTAGTAACAGATGTGACTAGACCAGTCAAGTGTTCTTAAGGTCTTGCCTTGGCATGCAGCAGCTTTTGGACTAGAATATGGCTATACACAGTCCTGCATTTTTATTTTCTGTATCATGGGAATGTGTTACACACTCTGAAGAGGACAGGGTAAATGCCGATTACAAATGTGTTATAAATTCTAACCTGATAAGAGAAACTTGATCTTGAAAATATGCTACAATGCTTTTTGGCACATTTCAGCTACATTTTGTTTACAATAATCTTCAGTAGAATGGTTGGATGCTCGCATCATGGCATTGTGCTTAGTAAACGGCATGCCTTGAGGTTATAGTTGGGCACTTTTATTTGTGTGGGCACATTTTAGAAAGCAGGAGACCAAAGGTATCATCTCAGGAGGCACCCTTAGGAACTCTGCTGAAGTACACTGCCTGCCGGGACAAGTGTTTTTTGGAAATAGGAATTTTACAGACACAGAGGGAAGGTTTCCTTTCAGTTAAGTCCTTTGCACAGCAGTAAGCTGTGAGCAAATTCAGGGAGTAACATTATGGTTGAACACTGACATTAAGCTTGGCCCTGTGAGGGCAAGCACTGCTCTGAAGTGATTCATACCTTTGGTGTACGCATTTGTGTACACATGCAAAATAAGAGGCAATGATGTTCAGTGCTAGGCACTTTAGACAGCTGTCAAATGCTCAGTGAAGATTACTGACTTTACAGGAGAAGTAAATAAAAAAAAAAAATCACTGATATCCAGAATTGATTAGTCATTTCTAAACCAGTTTTCATCTGGCAAAAGAAAGTGCAATGTGAGAATGGCAGCCTGCATACTCTTAATCTTGCTCTTTGTCTTTTGAGGCAGGTAGCAGAGCTGTATCTCTAACACAAATAAAATGAGATTAGTGTGTAGAGGGCTTTGTCAATTGAAATACTTGGAAAGAGTACTAATTTATCAGGACGTTGGCTAGCAATCTCTCAAATCCCTATTAGGAAAAGGGGTTGGTAACATGGATATTTTTTTTCCCCACTCACAGGTCTAAGGCATAAAGGAGACTTAGAGAACACAGGGAGAGTAGTGCGAGACATTTTCTATGTCAGAAATAGCAGAAGACTAGACACATGCCTGTGTCTCATGTAGACTTCAGCTATTGTGGACTACAAAGAAGATGCTGAGAATGCAGGAGGGAATGGTTTGGCTGTTCCGGGCCACAGATCTTCTCCCTGGAAGCGATGAAGAGGTTACTGAAAATCAGAATTGTTCTGGTGGACTTATTCTCACTGATGACATGTTGTCTGACACGGTCCTTGAAAACATGCTCAAAATGAAACCAGCTCAAAGCGCAAGGCACCATACACCTAATTTCTTTACTGTCTGACAGTGCCCTGTTGCATTCACTGGGTGTGAGTAAAGTTAAATCATGAAATCTGGTTAGTACTTTTTTTGGCAGGAAATAAGAAGAGGAAAAGATAAATACTTTAGCTCACTATTTGCAAGTGAGCTTCCACTACTAAGTTTGGAACAAGTAGAGTAATTCAATGGGTTAGTGGTACATCTCTCTGATAATATGATTATAGAACACTAGAGAAAACATCAATGCTGTGTAACTGAAGTTTATCTTATTAATGCCAGAAACCTTTTCATAATGCCCTTATGTAATGATTTCCTGGTTTATTGCTTGTATTTTAAACAAACTTTTGCATTTAAAACATGTAATTACCAGCTTCAAAATCCATATTATTTTTTTTTAATAAGTAGGGCACATAAAGCCCCTTATGTAAAGAACAGACAAGAAGTCAGTTGTTTACCTTGCTCCCAGGCATCTCATTTCCAGGCAGATTACCTTATGTGTTTTATAAGGTTGACTGTAAGAAAATCTTTGCACTTTGACAGGACAGGTATGTCACTACTATTAATGCCACTTCTGGTAACAAGAACTGTACTGTACAGTTTCATGCTAAGCTGGTTTTTCCTTCTCCTGCAAATCTTCACCTTGTACCCTGTGGTGATGCCATGAATATAACTGAAGGCTCCAAATAGCAAGCAGGTGTGGTAGGTTGGAGAAATCACTGCAATGCCTGGCAACGCTGCTTCTCATTCAGATTAAAACTGTGCATAGGTATGTTTCCACAGAGGGCCCTTTTCACGCAACAAAAAAAAAGTGCTTGACATATTTGTATTAGATATTAGAAAGCTGACATGAGTATTTTGCTTGGTGCAAACATTGGTCATCTCCTGCAGATTTTGTGTTCGAAAAGTAATTCTTGTCTCTCTTTTTAGGGACCACCAGGCTGAGCAATTTTTAGTCACCCAGTAACTGTATAACTTTTGGTATTTTTCTAATGGGCAAGATTGGACTGTTGCAGCTTGATGCTGTTATATTGATTTTTCCGAAAACGTATTCATTAATGTTACTAAAAAGACAGAAATGCCTATATGGCTGTAGCCACTCCAGAAAGTTTTTAGTGATGCAATGGACGTAGTGAAATCCAAAAGGTAGTGGATATGAAGCTAGCAAGTTGGTTTTCAAGGGGCAGACCAGGCGGCTGGATACCATGTCATATCCTTTGGGAATTCTGGTAAGCCCTCCAAAGTCCTGTAGAACAGAGGCAGACCCTAGCTGTCTTGGGTAGACCCTTGCTCAGAGCATCACCAAATCTAGGCTGTTTCATATTCAGAGGGCAGGAGACTCATATGTCTCTGAGATCTCACAGTAAATAGTCTTGGACCCTATAATGAGGGGAAGTTTCAGAAGAACTCCTTTGTGACCACAGCCATGGAAAGGTGATTCCTTACGGGCTGGTCCCTCCTCACGGAGACTCGGATGACTGAAATGCTTGCCAAAGCCTAGGCAGCAGCCAGATCCTTGCAGATCCCGCAGTGCTGTTGTCCAATGCTGCCTATAAGGTGCCCTGATCACTGATGTTATCCGGTATCAGTTCCTTAAAGATTTTAAGATATAACACTTCTATAGAATTGTTATTCTTTCCCTGTTTTGTATTTTGTTCTCTGATGTGAAGAAAACCCACTTTTCTGTTTCATTGGACTCAAGTTAGGCTCTTCCTGTTTGTGTATTTTTACTTTGGGTATTTCTTCTACCTAGAGATTAATATCTTTTCTTTGTTGCTAGGACTTTCCAGGCTGATCTACCTTCAGGAAATTTGAGCTGTCCTGAGTGAATGCCAGAAAATGTCCTTTAATTTCATGGGTCACTTACGCTCGTGTTCAGGCGTGACATGATCCGATACCCATCATTTCAGAAACTGACCTTGCCCATCAGAAAATATACAAGTAAAAAATGTTTAATCTTTCTTGCAACCGGAGACACAGAGACCTGAGGTAAACACTGGCTCCGGCAGTAATGTGTTTGCTGCACAGGGCGGGCGCGTCCTGTGCACAGGCTGAGCTGCCAGCTGCGCTCAGTTTTGTTACCTGGAGCCATGTATGCCAGTTGTGAAACTGCTCTCCTAGCACATTGGTATAAATTTGGTTTATACAAAGTCAATATTTTCCAAAAAGGAGTTTAACTTTAGACTGATTCAACAAAACCTGCTTGAAAAAGCTGTTTAATTTCCCTGGTAGTTGATTGTTGGGGTCTCTGCATATCTATAAATGCGCTTATTCAGATACCTTTAGAGCACAAGAATGTGACCGACTGCACGGAGATGCTGAAACTCCTGCGTAAGCGCTGGGGCTGGTGTGGGCAAGCAGGGACCCATGGGGCCACACAGAGACGGGCTCAGGCCCCAGAGCAGCCCAGCCCACAGTCGCAGTATCGTGCCTCTGCGAGCAGTTACCCTGTTCGGCATTTCAGAGGTAGCTCACACAGAGCCAGCCTCAGCATCTGCGTTGTGACTGCCCAAACCCTTTACATATCTCTGGCCCTTCAGCAGATCTGCTCTTGTCTGTTCTACCTCATCCGTTCCTGTCCCATGATGGGAACTCTCTGCTGCCTTCAGTCCCTTAAGCATTCCCATGGGACTTAAAAAGAGATGCTCTATTAGCCTTCAGTCCCAGGTAATTTTCACCAGGTGTAATTACAGCCTGACTTCTCTCCATTCCTCCTGAAATTTTGCTTTGAAATTGTCACTGCTTCCTATTAGAAAAGCCATTTCACTTCACTCAGGGTGATTGCACTTCAGGAGTAAGTGATTTCTGAATGCAGCTTGAAAATGCTTTCAGCTGAGGGTTACTCTGGCTTCTTTTTCAGGCAGAATGCAGTAAAAGTGTTAGTCAACAAAGGAGATGGAAATTGAAGCTTTATGTGTACACATTGGAGAGGAATCTGGCTGATAAGGAGAAGGGTAAAATAATTCCTTCTTCTTTGAAAGCCGACCTTCCCTCTGGCAAGGTAAATCCAATTACGACAACTGCACTGATTTCATTGAAGTACCACTGGGAGCACTCCAAATCCATAAAATAAATTAGCATAAACACAAAGCACACATGATAGGTATATGGGAAACTATTCCAAGTTCTTCCTGTGCAGTATTAATATGATATTTATCAAAGCTGTGAGTGAAGCCTTACAAGTCAGGGATAAATGTTTTTAGCTACATATGACTTGTAATGGTAAAAGGATAAGCATTGCTACTTGCTGCTAGAAGGGTGTCTCTTTGCAGAAGACTTACTAAAAGAAGAATTTCTACTCCCTGTCCATCACTGACATTAATTCAGATCCTATTACAGGAGCTTTGTGGAAACACATTTTCTCTATTTCTGTCATTTGCGGTTGCGATAGTTTTGGATTTAATGTTGCAATTTTAAAATTTTAATATCTTCCTGACAAACTGATTATAAACCTCTTGATAGGCAAGACTGTACAACATAGGCAAAGATGTGTAAGCACATGGGATGATAACAAATGGGTACTAGCAAAAAATGGGTATGTATGAAAAAAAATTCAGATAAATGACCGTGTCTGCAAGTTACTTGCAAGTTCAATGTTATGATTATCTCTTAATAAGAAATTACATAAAAGGTGATTTTAGCTTTAAGCTGTTAAAAATGTATTTGTTGATTCTAAGTCTACCTCCAGGCAAGGCTTGAATTTTAATTACTGTCACTGGGTGAATGTAGAATTAATGCAGTATGCATCTAAGGTACTGTCTGATTAATTGTTCTTATAGTTCATTTAGGAAGCCTGTTACTGATACTAGTTACCAGGATATTGGCTGAGATTGTTACAAATACTTGTACTAAACATTAAAATCACTCATAATCAAGTTAACGAATTATAATATTTTATCTTCTCTAATGATATTAGTAATGGATTCTGTGGGAATATTAACCAACAAAACTGGACGTTTAGTGAGTCTATTCGGGACTGATTAAATCACATACGAAACGTCAGCTTTTGAATTAATTTATCAGAGGGAATAGCAAGCGGCTCCTTCCTGAACCTTTCATTTCCACCTCAGCCCATGATTGTGATCAATGGCAATTTTGAAGTAAATGAAGACATTTCCATGCGTGTAGTGAAGGTAGCTCCTGCTGACGCTATTAAAGTCTCCTGGGGAGAGGGGGGAGCGGGAGGAGCTGGTGTCAGCTAATTAGAAATGCTTGTTATGTACTGTATGTCGAAATACTTACCACATGCCCACAGCATTGGTCAGTCAGCCTCTGGCTGAGCAGACCTGTCAGGCTCCTGTCAGGCAGCAAGTGAATATTGAACAGCACCTTTTAGCTCAATACAATTCATACTACAGATCCTGAAGTTGCTCTCCGGTTTAGTAAGGTATCAGACTTACTGGCTAGAAAATATTTCTTTTTGCAAGATTCCTAATGATTAGGACAGTTTTAACAGTAAAGCAGAGCTGGTGCTGAGAGAAAGAACCCCACCCTGCTTGAAAACACTGGACTAGCAGAAAAGGGGAGAACCTTCTTCTTCAGTGTTTCTATCCACTGATGCAAAATGGCCAAATACATTTTAATTGTATATTTTTCTAGGAAATGTAAGAACTGAGCTGAATTCCTCACTTTGTATCAGCTACAGGAAGGGAATGGAATCGTTGCAACCACTGAATAAATCAGTACACCTGCCTACACTCATATAGTCCACCCTAAAAGTCTCAGGGGTGGAGAACTGTCTTTTTTTACTCAGATAGTCACCAGAACATTGCTGGAGTGGCTCCTGCAGGTGAGACAGGTATCTAATCCTCATTTGAGAGTCGCAAAGCAGCCTGGCAGGAGCCTGATTTCTGCAGGCTTGACATGCCATTGGCTGGACGAGACGCTTCAAGGATGAGGATGTAGAGCATAGGTATGCCTCAGCCTGTGTTGCTGCCTTTGAATTAAAAAATGTTAAACCCCTCAGGGAAGGAGCTTGCCCAGATGAATCTCTTTGTGTATGGTAATTCAGCTGGCAATGGACACCTTCAGAATAAAACCAGACAGGTGACACTCTTATCCCAACAAAACACACCGAGGCCTCCACCCCCCAAACCCCTTTCCCAAAAGCAGCATCTGTTATCCACACTGTTCAGCACTGTGTTGAAAGGGGGAAATGCAAGAGAGGTGATGCAGAAAGGTCAATAAAAACTTATTTCATAGAGGAGTGTTGCAACCTGGCATTTGATTTTGACATTTAGTTTAGGTATAGTGTATAGCATTTCTTTATTTGACCCGTACAGTCTAACAGAACAGGTAAACAAATGATTTTGCACAGGCTGCTTTTATGACAGGAAAATGCAAGCTGGTTTTATTATGTTATCACTGAGTTTTCATTTAGTAATTTCATGCATGTACCTGCTGTCCTCTCTCTTTCAGTCTTGTGCATCCCTTTTTCTGTATACGTGTCAGGTGTTTTCATCCCAACAATTTTGCAGGGAACAGAGAAACAGCTCTACTTGGGAAAATATTTTACAACTGTGGTTTTATTTATTTTCTTTTTCTCCTGACGTGTGCTAAAGTAATGAGCTCTCAGATCTCTCTGGCTAACTTCATAAATAAACTATGAAAATAATTTAGATTATGAAAAATGTCTTGTGCCAGTTTTGTCTGAATAAAGCAATTTATATTAAATTCCATCTGAATATCTGTGGCCTGGGATTAGTGGTTCAGTTACGCCACTGAAGTACAGGCTTCAGCTGGCCAAGTTTGCTGTGGTGAAGGGCACCCAACAGGTAGGTGGCCTTTCAGTCACAGCCTTTCTGAGGACAAGGGCCAAGACATTTGCTGCTTCTGTCTTGCTGAAAACGAGAGAGCCCAACCTGACTGCCCAGCAGGACTCATGCTTGGCAAGACAGCAGGAACATCTCCCGGTCCCGCCCAAGTGATTGCAAGATAAATGGTCCAGGCTAATGTAGAGGAGAGTTGACTCAATTTTATTTGTAAAGCTTTTGTCTTTGAACTCTCTAATTAAAAGAAAAGGATTTATTGTATCAGCACAAGGGCAGATACATGTTAACATTTCAGAAGGCAATTAAGGGAGCTATCAAGAGGAAGATATTTTAACAGAAACATTTGGAGGTAATGTATCATTGGAATAATGGTTCTGCTAAACATTAGAAATTATTTCTCCAGGAGTAAGACATAATTGGACCAGCACATACGCATTACCCAGTGCACAGAGAAAGTTGACTAGCTGATTGCCAGCCTGCTAACAAAATCAATGTTATCTTATTCATACATTCGCTGCTTGATTAACATTTGGGGGAAGAAAATGCAAATGATACCATAAAATCCTCGGTTTCCATTCAGTTATAGCAACTTCTATGCCATAAAATCTGCCTGTATCAGCCATCCATGCTAAACAAGTCTTGTCAGTGGTCCTCAGGAGCCAAATGTTTTGGGGTTTTATTTCTGCTATAAATCTGCAGAGGAAGCATCATTAAAACTAGGTATTTGTGTAGTCATTTATTACTCTGAACCTGATAGATTGCTCAGCACAATCATAGCTTATTTGGACACATTTGGTATCAGTTATCACATGGTCTTTGGCTTCCTAAGCAAAACCAACAAATTAACATTTAAAATTTCAACATTGCAGTGGAGACATTATTATTCCTGTCTCTAAGGAGTTTCCTAATGGAGTCAACTCCACAGAATACAAGAAGCTGGTGGGGAAGGCTGGGACGTGGATTTAGGAGGTATGAGGTATTCTGGGGTAACAAGTCGTGTATATGTGTCCATCCCACAGTAAAGCAAAGCTTGCTCTTCGGTGAGAATGGAGGATTTATTTAACATTTAGCATGGCTCAAGTTGCCACACAGAGCTAGTTAATACACCATAAATCCACAGTCTAATTTTACTTCATGGTAGCTGAATGTTACCGTGTTCAGCTTGCAAAACTGAACATCACGATGGCTCATATGCATAATCTTACCCTCCAGGTGAAATTCACCTTGCACATGAACTGGTAAATTCCACTGAGTTTGGCTTTCCAGATCTGATGAACAGTATTAGCACCTGCTGGTGTGCCTCATTTTCTTCCTTGCTGGTAGAGGAACCAGTTCTGCAGCCTCTTGTGCGCCAGCTGTGGTGGTGTGCTGCAGCCGGCTGGGTGCTCAGGTGAGGCAGAGGCAGAGCAAGGTGCTGCACAGCCAATATATGATCTGTAGCTCTAGAAGTAAGGTGTCGTGAGGGTGGCTGGGGGACGGACAATATAGTATAACAACAGCGTCAGCTTTGGCATTTTGTCTTGGAGGAGTAGTGTGGTTTTGGAGAAAATTCCTTGATGGACCTGCCAGCTGCGCACTGGTTCATTTTGCAGAGTGGATCTGTTGTGAATTCAGCTTCTCCAGGAGAAAACAGCCCTGGATGCGCCACTTGAGGTACAAACCAGACCCTGATAGAGAAATAAGGGTCCAGGCACGTGACAGGTCTCACATGCATGCCCAGCAGGAATGTTTGGTCCAGGGTAGCACACTAAATGTCATCTGAATTTAAACTCCCAGACCACATATACTGGAGCAGTGAGGAAATCAGCACTGACTGCTTCAATTTACTAATATGCCCCTATGGCACTGCGTTACTGGCCAATGAAGAAGTAGCCAGTCAAAGCTAGGCACAGTGTCTGTAAGAATTGGCTTTAGAAAAATAGTTTTTATGTGTGAAGGGGTATATGGTAAAGAAAGAGTGCAGAATTTCAGAAGAGGGCTCAGCAGGCAGGGACATCGCAGATTGTGGGTGAAAGGGAGGGGAGGAGAAATAAGTTAGTGACCTGCCCAATAAAGGACAAGCACTGGCTGCATGGCCGTGGGCTGTGATTGACTTCCCAGAGGATGACCGTTGCCTTTGGTAGCTCTGGGCCCTGACTCACCCACTTTCTGCTCATTGCCTACTCTCTTGCAAAGGCCAGCAGGTCAAGCTATCTCTCCCGTGCCGCCATGCATTGTATAGCCAAAGTAGCAGATCCGTGGCCTTTCATTTCTCAGTGGGTAATATCTTGGCCTGCAGAAACAAAGAAATGGGCAGCCCTGCAGAGTAGAGAGTGCATTTTAATGACTAAAAAGTTGAGGCTGCTCAGTGCTTGCCCAGGAGCGCTCCAAGTAGGGGTAGCCCTAAGCCCAGGCAAGCAGGCAAAGCTGCCGGCGCAGGAGCAGTACAATGGCTGTAGGCTTGCTGGCTTCTTGGCAGAGCTGCCATTGTATTACTGGTCTCTGACAGCAGCTCCCAAGTGCTACTGCTGGCCAAGCACTAGGTAGTAACATACAATAAATTAACAAGTTATCTCATCAGAAGTCTCCTGCCTTGATTTTGTACATGAAACCTGTCATCAAGTATCTTGCAATTTATTGTTAGCCCAAACAAGAAACATTTTTAAAAAAATCTAGTGATTCATTCACTACACAACTTACAAAACTTAATTATACAACTTAAAACTTGCAGAAATTAGATAATCTTTTATGGATTTTGGTTTCAATGCTTAGGGTAAAAATCAAAAAGCAAATTCCCATTTGCAGGGAAATTGACATTTCTATTTTAATATGTATTTGCTGAGGAAGTCAGTACAATATAAAACCATAAAGTTTTAATTAAAACTGTGTAAAGCCCAGGGCCAGAACCTCCAGAGGAGATACTTGGTCTGCTGGGAAAAAGAGGAGCGTGCCTTGAGAGGACATTTCATTTGCCAGCCCACATTTCTTCTAGTGTTTCCCAGAGATGTAGTGTAACGTAAACCTGGATTTAGAAGGTAAAAGGGAAAATAAGGAAATGAAATAGCTCCTGCTTTATGTCCAAGTGTCTCTTTCCAAGACTTTGCTCTTGGATCTGTCCTCAGTTCCTATCCTGTGGTTACTTTAATATGAGACTTTGTTTAAACAGAAGGCCTTATGGCAGGAGACCAGACTTCCCCAGCACTTGAGTAGAAACTGATGATTTAGAACAAATTAGGTAGTGGCAGGCCAAGCCAGCAACTCTTATAAGTAAAGACAGGCTTGCAGAGAAATACTTTGACTGCTGCTGTGGGACATTCTGACAAATCTGTGGGAAAAAGAGTTAAACAGGCTTTTGCAAAGATCCTGGAATATAGAGGGAAAAATACCTATCTGCATATATATTTTATTGCTGGCTTTTCCCAGGTTGATGCTTTCTTTCCACAACAGAGAGTCCCTGGATTTCATGTGGTCTGAGAGGAGTTTCCAGGAGATCAGCCAGGCTGCTAGGGAGCCTGGAGTCAGGGGTCTGCATGAGGGCAGAGGCCTTAGGTGTGTTGAATGCTGCCTAGCTGGAAGGTTACATACATTGTCCCAGCTCTCTCAGCTTTTCCTCACAGGGGAGGTGCTCCAGTACCTCCATCAGCTTTGTGGCCCCTCACTCAATGTCTTCTTCCCAGGCATTACAATATTCTCTGCCACTGCTCTGGAGTCATTCTCATTATATTTAAAGCTTCTCCGAAAAGCTCCTTTGACTCTTCTGCCACTCTGGTTGTCATCTGAAGCATCCCTTTGCTCTGCTGGGATAGCTGGTTCCTTAGGCTCTCAGCTCTGTTGTTTTGGACTATTTCTTCCTTAGATCTAGTCTGAATCTACCCTATTTTAGTTTAAAACCATTACCCTTTGTCCAGTCGCTACAGGCTCTATTAAAAAGTCTGTCTCCATCTTTCTTATAAGCCCTCTTTAAGTACTGAAAGGCTGCAATAAGGTCTCCTGGAGCCTTCTGTCCTCCAGGTTATTAATTTCTTCTATACTTCTAGTCACTCCTTTACATTGCTTAGGTCTTTCCGATAACAGGATAAATCTCTCAACATGAAGTCCACAGGACTGTACATAGAGGACAAATAGTACAGAGTTTTTCTTAGCCCCCATTCTGGCACATCTTTCTTCCAAGTTTGCATGGATGAACACACCCATCACTTTGCAAAAGGAGTTCCTGAACTGCTTGCAGAAACTCTTTCCCTCAGCAACAATATGTACCCATCTGTCTCCTCTGCTGTGCACCCCAGGGGCTGGACACAGGCTTGTTATCCCAGAGCAATAACTGCAGTAAATTGCCATGGCTTTACTGACATAGTATAAAACCTCTAACAGCAAAAACTGGTATCATCTTTTAAGCACGTAATTTTTCTTTACAAGCAGGCATCTGCAGTGGAGGATATGGGGTACTTTTCGGTCTCATTTCATGCAAGACGCCAGATTTTGCTTGTGAATCACGCATTCCTTTTCCAGGGATTTATTGTATTCTGTGCACTCCCTGGATGTGTTTTTGGAACGCTAGACTGGTGAACGCTATGAGTCCTGAGATTATAAAGCAAAATTTTTTCTAGTTAACCAAAAGAGTCAGTAAACTTCTTTGCTCCCGAGCCCAGCTGGAGGCCCAACAACTTCTTTCAGCTTAAGCTGGCTCTGACTCTGGGCAAATTCATTCTGTGAACAAATAGCAAGTCAGTGAAGCATTAAGTAAGAAGCATCAATAACCACCGAGAACAACAGGATTGTTGGGCCACCATTGCCTTGAATCTGACCTGCAGAGCCCTGAGATCCTCACTGGTGTGGCAGAGTCATTCATAATTTTTTCTCTTTGTACAATGTTGCAAAACAGCTAAGAAACACTTTAAAACTGTCCAGAGAATAGCAAAAGCTGAAAATTTGTTGCTTGTAAATAGTGTACATAGAATGTTTTCCCATTAGTTACAGTCTGTTTACAGGTGGAGTGGAATATTCCTCATTAAAAGCCAGAAAATATTGGAAGGTGTCTGAATAATAATTGTCCTGTTTAAAACTCCCAGTGTGCTCTGTGGCTTGTATTTTAGCAGAATGATTTTAATGAGAAAACCCATTGTTTCCTTAAAGCAAAACATTCCTTGATCAATATTCCACAATGTTTCTGGTATAATAAAAAAAAAGCATCTTCTGCTGGGAGAAGAATTCAGAGAGCTTTCCTGCAGCACTCAAAACCATCCTCACTTGCTTACGCTGGCAGGTTGGGTACTGCCCTACCTACGGCATGTTCTCAGCCTTAAGTTAGATAGTTTAGACACAGCCTAAGTAGCTTTGGGACAAATTGTTTCACTTTCCTGTGCTTCAGTGTCTACATCCATAAGCTGGGGACAATGATGATGGCTCTTCTAGAGCTTCTTGAACACTCTGACTGAAAGGTTAAAGCTGGGTTTTCACTATTCCTATTAAAACTCTTCTGTGACTGTGATATGAAGGGAAGAATTTTCCCCTACGCAGCACTAGGTCAAGTGTGTTTAAAGCTGTCTTCAGTTTTCACTGGGTCAGTGGCTTTAGGAGCCTGGGCTCATGCTCTCAGACTTAGCTTTTCGTTAGTGCTCCTTTTGATGCAAGCCTGAAAGGGCAGTGACAAGCTTTCTTAAAGCTAGAGATGAAATACCCTCAGTGCAGCATCTCTTTCTTACAGACACAGAGCCTGTGAGCACTACCCCTGCGGTACTTTTAACTGGCAGATAACCTGGTGGCTGGTAACCAGGGACAAGTGAGAGGAACTTCAACTCTGCTTTGCCTGCCTCGGGGTCCAACGCTGGTTTGGGAGCCAGCTCTAGAGATACAAAGGATGTGCAAAATCACTGTCAGCTATATAAACTGCATCCCCAGCACAGAGATAAATTCTGTCCTGTATTTTGGTGCCAAGGAGTCATAGGAAGCACCGCACAGAAAAGGACTCCCAAGATCGGGGCCTGACACACTGTCACTAACAAAATATAAACTACCCAGCACACCTAGCTCTGCAGGGAAGAGAGCATCCTCACCAGCATGCCCAACATCAGAGAATCCCAGTGGAGTCAGAGAGATGCATAACGTGTTGCTGGGTCGGGCCTAATGCATGATCATGGGAAATGAAGAGAAAAGAAATGACTAAGTATAGCTTATTTACAAAGCAAAGTAGAGAAGAAGAATATTTCTATGCAACAGATACATATTTACCTGTATATATAGAATTTGTAGGTATACAGTTGATATATATATAAATCTGTGTGCGTGTGTATGTGTACATTTACTCAGCACAGATAAATATTAGTAACATCAATAGTAAAAAGCATTATTGCACTAAAAAAATCCCAACAGAAGCACTTCTCTAGCTGGCTGTGAGACAGAAATGGCTGATCTCCTACTGCGTTTGGACAGCCTAAATATAGCTCAAAAGATGCTTCTGACACGTGTGTCTCTCCTGTTTGGTTGTCAAATGTACTCTGAACAAGAGTACCCTGAAGAAAGGGGTTTCTGTGCTCTCAACATGTGGTCCTTTTCCTGGTGAAGTAAATGGGACAGCAGCCTTGGAGAATGTGAATCATCTGATCTGTCAAGCTGAAACCATTAGGCAGAGACTAGGCAGATGGAGATGCTAATGCAATTCAGGCTAAAGAGATATATAAAAATGAGGCTGTGTCTCATCTTTCTCATCTTTGGTCATTCAGTTTAGGTGGGTTCCTCTCGGTGGGTAGGGCGCTGACATGTTCCTTTCAGTTCAGCAAGGCAGCGTTTGCTATGTGCCTGCATCAGTTATCTACCCCTCATCAGCCAAGACTAAGCTGCACTCGCTCTCTGCTTGCTTGGTCAGTGAAATACCATGTCTGGACCGCCATCCTGCCCTTAGCAAGTAGTTAGCATGTTAACACTCAGAGCGGGGTGCCCGACACCTGCAGCCTCTGGCTTGTGAAAGAGGATGGTGCAACGCTCCTGTAACACAACAGGTAAAGATGAGTAAAGTGGGTGTTCTCTGAGTTTAGCTTGTCCCGGGGATGAGGAAAGCTATATGCTTTCCTTTCTTTCTTTAAGTTGGTCCAGTCAAGTCTGATATTGATTTCTAAAAGGGCACCAACAGTTCCTAAATCAACAGAAATCAGCAGCATCATGGAGAATGTCATTGTACCCACAGAGACTTGAGTCCTGCTCTTGAATGAATAGGGGACATACGCACCTTAGTGGGCGACCCTTCCTAGGAAACACCACCTCTTTAGATCGGTACGTGTACCTGCCCGAGAACCCAGCCCTGCGTTTTCTGCATAATGAAAACCCCTCTAGTTATTGAATGTTGCTATTTTCAACGTACTACACAAAGTTAAGATCCTTAGTTTTTAGACAGTCTGCTTCGCCTGACACTGGTATATATGTATGTTGGTATATCACTTTAGCTACAGACCCGCATGGCTGACATATTGCCCGATGTGTGATACCAAGTGGAGAGTGAACAGGCAACCCTGAAGGTTTCCCCCTGCATTTGCAACATTTCAGCTGAGCTGCCACAGCCAGGAAGAAATTCACCACGCTGCCTTCTCACAACTGAAAGTAGAGTGGCATAAGGGAGTTACATCTCTTTAAATCTGGCCTCAGGGTCCTATTCTTTCACTCTGCTTTTATTAACAGGTTCCTGATTTTCTTAAGGCAATTTTCCATATTTTTTTCTAATTACTTATTAGCGTTTAACAAGTACTGAACTATGATGGTTTTAATTTGCCCGAAAAATTAATTCTAACTACAGTATTCATCTAAGGGAATAGGATGTAGTGGGGCATTTGGCTCACCTCCGAAGTCGCTATGTGCCGTTGCTTTCAGGTGACTCTAAAGGGATGGCAGTTACCCATCAGGCCAGGCAGAGACCTTGCTTGCAGTCCTGTCACGGGTGATGCTCCACTCTGAGGCTGCCTCGCTGCAAAAGCTTCCTCCTGTACCCGGGTAGAATGAAGCCCTGGCTACGCAGGTGCAGATTTATTATTTAAAATGTCACACCAGTGTATCAGCCACGCAGGCAGTGATACTGAACACCCTGCAGCTTGTGTTCGAGTGGGTTAGAAGAGGGGTGACCAATTTGGAGCCGCAGGCAGCGTATAAACTCCTCAAATCCCTGCTCATCCCATGGCTGCCTCAGGCAGACAGCTCTGCTGTGGGCTGCGAGGGAACATCGATGTCCCCAGGGCTGGAAGGAGACAAGCCAGGACAGGAGCCATTGCAGCCTTCATCTCCCAGCTGCCCTGGACTGAGCTCTGTGTCCCCCAGCAGCTCCACACTGCCTCGTGCCATGCCGAGACCTCGGCGTGTTACAGCCAGGTCCTTCAGCTGTCCCCAGTGCTCCCTTCCCTGTCTGCGGTACGTGTCCTGTGACTTGCTGCCTTTTTGGTATTTGTCTGTTCAGGCCAAAAACGCTGGGCATAACTGAAGTAAGGTGGGGGGAATGGTGGCTTTACATGTCCCGCCTACTGCTTATAATAAAATCCCACTTGGACATTACTAAGCTAGGAAGTAGTACACATTAAACTATTCAGAATAATAGGTATTTATTTTCAGTGCTATTTTTCATTAAATATTGGTATCATATATTCATGTCTGAGGTAATAAATTAAAAATAAATTCAAGATTCAGTCCCATATTTGTGCTGCATATTTTTTCTACCATTATACATAATTTTGAAGCAAACACACATAGGCCATAATTCTGAATGCAGCTAGGAATATTATTTTAACACAGTCACTTTTTGTTTCACTATAATTTTGCTGAGAATGGTTATTGCATGATACACTTTTAATAGATGTTTTAGTTATACTAGAGTTTTCTATTAAATCACACATACTGTAGTTATAGGAAGATGGGCATGAAGATGTGCTTTGAGCCAAGGAAGGCAAATATTGAATCAGAGTGATAGCACATACTGCAGGATTATTGTCTGCTTGCACTAGAGCCCAGATCCAGCAAAGCCATTTCAGTGTGTGCTTAGCTTTAGACATGAGGCATTTCAGTGCCATCCATGGCCTTAAGTGTTTGCTGAATCAAGGACTAGCCAAGTCTGCAGACCCAAATTCATAGACTTCTTCAACTGTGTGTTATTTGAAAACAGTTTTGCTGGTTTCATATTTTGTAAGATATTTTGTAACGACCTTTGTATGATTTTTTTGTATCAGTGAAGCACCCATGAAAGTTTCTAACCTGGTTCATAAATACACTGAAAAAATAAGCAGCTACAATGACTCTCTTCTACACATTTTGTTAAAAGCAACACCTGGTTTGAAAAGTTATTAAAGTAATTTTTCCCATGGTAAAATATATTTAAAAAAATAAACTCTTCATTTCATCATCTTCCATCAAACATATAAGCGTGTTAAAGGGCGGGGCATACCTCAGGTATTTTCATTTATAAATGCAAGAGATTGAGTGTATCAATCTTTTTGCACTTAAATGCTGGTGGTAGTAAGGCCCTTTCAGCTAAGTCTCCATCAAGCCCAACGTTAGTGAGCTAAAGAAACAAACAAAAAAAATTTTGCTTGCATATAACTATTTCATAATCCTGAATTGAAAAAAAAATCCTCTCTGATTAGAAAAAAACTCGTATTTAACCACTGCCGTTAAAAAAGTATACCTCACCTCCATGTTGTTTTAACTTTAATCAGTGATTCTGAATGCAAAGGATTTAAACACTCACTAGAATTATGGTGGCATGCCATCAGACTCTTCATGTTCATAAATTGTGCTAATCCCCATTTAAATCAGGAAGCTATAGTTTAGAGCTGGAGCTAATGGTTGTCTTGGTGTTAAAGGTCTATTTCCACCAGATTTTATTCTATTTTGCAAATGACTGACAGTGCTCATGATGTGATCCTGAAAAACTGTTTGGTGTTATTACCAAAAGCTATATAGTCTGTGTGAAAACTCTCCATGCTCATGCAGTGAATTGCATCATTGGGGGACCACAGTCCGCACTGCCTTGGGCCTGGCCACGAGGGCGCAGCGGTGCAGCCCGGGGCCTTCAGTACTCCACTGAGCTCACGATTGCCATTGGTTCATCAAATGTTGCCAACCTTATCTGCTTTGGGGTAGGGATGGAAAGAATTTCCCCAGTGTCAGTTGGTGAGTGAATGCCATTGTCTATTATGTTCGAAACTTCCTCCTCGTGATCCTCATACAGCGTGTTGATGTGCAGCAAAGGGTGGGCTGGGTTGCAGTTCAGTGCAGGTGTTGGCTCTGGCTTGACTTGGTTCAAAGTCATACTGGTTGCAGCAGCAGTTGTGGCTATATGGTTGTGGTTACATGTGACAAAAGCCCCGGCAGCAGGCATAGTTCCGCATGTCTCAGATGAGTACAGGATCTCTTTTGCAGGATGAGGGGTGTCTAGAAGAAAACAAAACAGCCAGTTAAAAGACAGGTAGTCTTTCGCCCTTCCAGTCCATCACAGAGCAGTGTCCTGAGCCAACAAAAGTCACTGGCAGTTTTGCCACTGATTTCAGTGGAAGCAGGAGTGGACCCAAAAATGAATTTTCTTGGGACCCACTGAGAAATCCAACAGGACTGTTTCAAAACAACAGGGTTGTAAGCTCAGGGAAATAGGACAAACAACAAACGGGTTTTGTAAATCTCGCTCTTTTTTACGCATGCTCATGCTTCCTTACGTGAATGGTGTTTTCGTAAAATGAACAAAAAACAACTGAAAAGTACCTTTTATTCTTCTCTACAGTCTGGCAGGTGTTTTATAAATGTTATGGTTTAATGTTTTGACAAACGTTATGAATGTTGAAATCCACAGGATGGAATACAGAAAGCACTGATATTTTCAATGGGAAAAAATAGTGGTTACACATTGTAAGCCACTTGTCTTTAGAAAGAACTCAGCAATTTGACATTAACTGATGTCTCTTTCCAGAAATTATAAGTCTACCTTACCTGATGGACTGCAATGTAGGTCTAACTCAAAAGCAAAGCTGAAAATTTTTAATGGGAATGGGGATTAACAGAGCCCCAAAACTACAGTAATTATTTTTTGCCCTTAAAATATTCAAGCACTAATTTAGATGAAAGTAATTGAGACCAGAAAACCCCAGTAGTTTTGAGGAGTTGAAATCAGCAGGTGACTGGATAAGGAATGCTGTAGAATAGCTCACATGCACATTGGGGAGTTGGAGGGCTCTAAGGAGCATAAGGATTTGGAAGTGACAGAAATGTTTATACCTCAAATCACTTCTTTGCTGGGCAGTGGGGTGACGGTAGCTGTCAGTCTGTCGAAGCCCAGAGGGAGGTCTTAGCTTGTAATGAGATGAGAGCCATTGCTTTAAGTACGTACAAATCTTTCTGTAACTTCAACTGCATAGTGCTTCTTTCTTATGTCAGTAGCTTACAAAAATAAACAAGAAGATATCTATCTATCAGTTTATCTGCTGATCTATCACTTTTCTTAGCACTCACATGGCTTTCCCCATCACCCTAGCACCTAACAGTTATTGCTATATTTGAAACACTCCTTTGAGGTAAGAAAGGGTAAGACAGGATTTCCAAGACAAACACTGGGGCACAGAAAGAGCATCTCCTGTGAGGCCACATGGGAAGGGAATGGCAGAATTCCTGAATCCCCGACCAGCACCTACACTTCAGACCATCCATCCTCTGGTCCACATGAGACAAAGGGCAATTTAAAATGTCTCTTGTGCGACGAACAATATCAATGATCTGAGCTGTGATTTCCTAGGTGACAAACACATGCCAACCCCTAAGAATTGGTAGTTAAAGAGAATTTTTTTTCTACAGGGAGCTTTAACTGCCATTAGCACAGTTTCTCACACACTCCTAAGAAGTGGCTGTTACTGGTGAGAGTACAGGTCATCTGCCACGGCAGTTTCCATATGACTTGAAAATAAGGCAGGTTTGAAACGTGCGAGGCGCTGGTAGAGCATGAATGCTATCATGGAGGCCAAACCCTTCTCGTTTTCTTGGCAAGGCATGACCACATTCATAAATGTGAAAATCTGCTTACATGTGAAAAATTACCTGCACCAACAGCCTGCAGGCTGTTTCATACCGCTCTACCTGTAATAATGGTTATCCTCCGTATAACTGATAAAGAGAGAGAACCCCTAATTGTGAGGCCTGCGAGCCCTAATATTATTAGCTATCCCAAAATCTAGCAAGGTAGGTCAAACAGTTCAGATAACCTTTGAGTTTATGAAGATTGCTATGCAAATTATGGTCTGTGGAGGTGGTACGGGCATTACGGCATACTGTACCTTTGAGAGAGGAGGTAACGTGTACTACAACATTCTCTTCCTGGTTTAAAAATCCGCCCTCTTGGCTTTTTGACGTAGGCATTGAGGGGATGGCTTGAATCTCTGGCTTGGGTTTTTTGCTACTAAGTATATATGGATGAACATCCAAGGAAAAGTGTCGTGTGTGTTTTTTTTCACTGCTTGTGCTTGGGATGGTGTTTGGCTCGGTTTTGTGAGCGGACGATTGCTGTGAAGTTTTTGCAGCGGACTCTAACAAAGGAGCTATCAGGCTGTCTGTTGCTGTTTTTCTCCGCACAGGCTTCGGTTTTTCAGGTTTATGGTTTTCAACCTTCATAATGGCTAACTGTTCCTTGAATGGCTGAGGAAGGGGATTGGTAGTTGGGATCCATTTCATCTTCTTCCTTGGTCTCTTAATGATGAGCTGCTCATTAGCATCAATGTCTGCTGGATCAACGCTTGGGTCTATTGTTTGGATCCCTGAATCACGCATGGTTGGAGTGGCATCATGATTGGACTGGGCCAACGCTGCAAGCAGCTGGCGTACCACGTTGTCATACATCAGATCACTTTCATTTGTAATAAAATCCAGACGGTTCAGTGATTTTATGTGGTCCCGATTTTCATTACAAAACATGGCCAAAATATTGATATCACAAAACTGGGACTTCTGCCACTGTTTCTTGGTCTTTATTCCAACTTTGTTCAGTTTATCAAATATGAAGTTGGACTTGCGAAATATGAAGAGGTGAATTAAGTTGATGAGGATTATCAAGTTCATGAAGCAGAGGAGAACGATATCTACACCAGCAATAATCCGCTGGAGCTGGACAGATGGCAGTTTGCAGTTCACTCTGATGTGTAATTTGGAGCTGCTCGTTTTGTCTGGAGGCTCTCCTAGTGCACATGTAAATTCATTTTGCTTCTGTGTAGCATAGTAGGTGGATAAGTACGTAATTGGTATGATGCTTAAAAAGATGATGAACAAATGTCTCGCAAGGTAAAGCTTAGCTAAAAAGTTACTTCGTCCTCTTCTTTCCAGGTATTTCTCAAACAAGTTCTGTTCAGGGCTTTTTTCCTTTTCTGCATTCTCAATGATTTCTCTCTTCTCTCTCTCCGTGATCCCCGGGCCTTTGGACTGAATCTGTTTCTCTATTTTTGGTGCCCGCCCTTCAGCTGCACGGTGGTAGCAGTTATCGATCTCCTGAAGCAAAAAATTAAGCTCTGAAGTCAGTCGGGTGGAGGCCAGAAATTCCCAGCCCAGAGCTGGAATGTACATTATCCCAGCAAAAGCCAGCAGTGCATAAGGTAGGAACTTATGCTCAAACAAGGAGGGCCAGTGGCTGGCATCAACTCCTGGCAAGGCATCTTTTAATTCTGTCCAACAATATCCTCTGGCATACAAGGCTTGATCGCGGGTGAAGTTGTGTGGTGTGTAACAGTATATTGGCTCCTCTGTATAACAGAGAGAAAAGTCACTGCTGTGCATTTAACCTACAAAAGGAGCTCTGGAAAATAAACATTTCAAATCATATCAATTTTATTTTACTGTATCTTTACATGACCATTAAGCCCTCTATCTCTATTAGACAGCTCAGCCTGCACACATCTTCACAAGCCCTCAGGCAGACCTATTTACCTGGAAGTTTTAGAATGAACCTGACCTAGAAACGTCAGCAAGAAATACGTATTTTGGTTTAACTCTCTGAGAACAATATCCTAAGCAGCTGTGACCTAAACTCTGCAAAGCTAAAAGACCTGATATCCACTATACAGTAGCTGAGGATGTTATGTGCAAATGCTGAAAGGCTCATTTAGGTGAAATTTAAGGTTCATCCCAGCTAAATATTCTTCTAAATAGAAAAAAGTTAGACGGAGCTGAAGGCAATGTTTTTAATCCTTATTAACAAAGTCTACTCATTGGATATGGTATAGAAAACTTTGAAACTTAAAAGACATACAAGCATTTAGTCAACTGTATCCCTCCCAGCTAACACTCTTGAATTAAACTGTGACTGACCAGGACAGAATCTGGTGTGTTACCTGTATTTATCACTATCAAAATTTAATTCTATATTTGAAACTGTAACATTGTTTTTTACACAATGTGCAATTAAATGGTGGAACTTGCTGTCATACAGTATTATGGAAGAAACAAATACTGTGGATCAAGAAAGCAATCAGACAAAGTAATGGAAGAAAAAGTATAGCAAGGATTATTAAATACACAGATAGTGATGCAATTTTTCTCTCAGGACATGTTTAAGCTACAGGCTGCTGGAGGGTGGAAGGGTTTATCACAGGAAGTAACACCATATGCTTGTCTATTTTAACACTCCTTCCTAAGCATTTGCTTTTTGGCATCATCAAAGGCAGGATGTTGGGCTAAAAGGACTTTTGTCTTGACCCAGTAGATAAGTTATGTTCTTATACAATTACATTTTTCTAGCAATACATGAAAGTAAGACAGAAAAGCTTGTGAAAGCTAGAATAGTATTAATTGCTCAAAGAACAATGACCATTATCAAAACATCCTCTTCAAAGAGGAAGACCATATTTTCATGTTTTGGCAGGTAGAACAAAGGGAATATATTTTACAGGGTTCTGGTATACCTTTAGAAATCTTCCTAAAATGAGATCCATAGGAAGGAGGCATGTTCTCTTGAATTGAGAATTGCTCAAGAACACCAAGCTTGCTCCAGTTTTGAACACAGTCTACAATTCAGATCGAGAACAGCTCACTGGAAAAGACTGGTGGTACTGTTCTCTTAATAATACAAATAATGAAGAGCAATAATAAAATATTATGTCATTTGACAACAATAAATAAAATATTAAAAATTATTAGGCAGGCAAAAAACCCTAATCCTTTTGGCTTAACAGAGGACTTCTTACTTGACCAACTACTTCTCATATGCAAGCAAATCAAAAGCATTCACTAGTTCTTTGGTAAAATGTTGAAGTATAAAACTCTCCTGTGACCTACAGAGATCTACCTGCTGAGGGCTGCACAAAAATTGTTTTGTTTTAAAAAGCGATTCAGTGAGGATTCTTTTCTAAAAATACAATAAATTTAAACAAAGTTGATGATAGAATAAAAGATGCTACCCAAGACAGCATGTAAAGTGAGGAAGCCCTGCAAATTCTTTAAAATCACTTTCAAAGACTATTTTAAAATGATCTAACTTCAACCTCAGAGGAGAGCTTAAAACACTCTAATGTTACACAGCTTCCCATTTGGACTATTTTTGTGTATTTACAGCCATGTGTTACATGAAAAATGCTCACTGACTCTCTTGTTTTGGGTAATTACATGCCCTCCCAACCCTACCCATGAAGGGATGGATATAAAAAATTACAACTCCTGCTATCAGAGATTTACTGTATGAATTCCCAGGAGACAAAGTAGATTCCTATATGAAAATGCTCCCACGGGGAAAAAATGCAAATAAGCATGATGCGTTTCTCATAAGCAGAAATATTTTGAATTGGGTGTCCCTAAGCTCAGTAGAACCTGCCCGTATGAAACCTGTGACATACATGGGTTCATTTCTCCTAGGTATCAGCACCATGAATACTTGGGAAGACAGCAGCAAGTGTTCATACAAATCATCCATAAGGATTATTTTTGGATTCATGTACCAGTTGCTACTACCAAATAAACTGTGAAGAGTTCTCTTCAGTTCTCTTCACTGAGACCTGAAAGCTAAGGTGACTTCTGCCAAAATTGTATATATACAACAACAATCAAATATATATTTATTTTATAAACAAAAAAAGGAAGCAAATCCTAAGTCTTAACATTTACATTTATGTTGGACAGATCACTTACAGACTAACTCTGCACTCTGTCCATTGCCACTGCTTCAGTGAAAAAAGTCTGAAGAACTTCATAACTCCCATTTAGACTGAACAGCTTCATTAGAGGCTACTTTAAAAATGGGGCTGTCCAGCCCAGCCCAGTAAAGAAAGCAAATGCCATTTTACAGGAATTTGTTTGCTTTTCCTCTGTTAAACATTTTTTAAGCTGCTCCCATTGCCTGGTAAGTTGTGAGAGATCTCTACTTTATTGGGATAGCTGAGCATGGTGTCCCATTCTTATTCAATGTTTTGTTATTTATTGATGCTAGACTAGTATCTTCTTTGAGTATTTGTTAAATTGATGTGGCTTTCATCATATGCCATATAAATCCCAAGACCCTATCCTCAGTGAAGGCAGTGGCATTTCTTATAACTGATTGAAGTGGGGGAAGTGGGGTTACAATGCAATTTTATTCAAATGGCATCTTCTGACTCAGCCATCAGGGAATGCCACTAATTTTGGTAAAGTTACTCCACAGGGGAGTTTAGCTTAACCTCCTCAGCACAGGACTTGACTCACAAAGCATAGCATCAGCTCATTCATCTAGAAAACAGTCCTGAGAATGGAGAAGAGAGGAAGACCCTTCCAGCCGATGATTCAAAGCAAAAGACTAATTCAGCTATCACCTGGAGGAACCTGTCTCTCTTCATTCACAAGAGGCTGCCAAGCAAGATCACCACTAGGTTTGACTTAGCTTTTGTGAATGCTCCTTCTCAGGCAATGCCAGCATTTTACCTTGCATTTAACCTAGCATTTAACACCATGAAGGTGTTTGATCCCATCGTAGCAGAGAATAGACCTGCTTCTTCTCTACTGCAATCTGTGTCAGGCAGGAACAAGTGAAAAAGAAAAGCACCATGTCAAAAACTAATCTTGTTTTTTATGAAGGATGGCAGTAACATATAGCTGGATCTCAACATGCAGATCGGATGAGGGTGGGGGAGTAACAAGTTGTTCTCACACATACAGCTCACTCTAGCTGCGAGGGCCCTACTTAACGCACAGTTTCAAGAAGGCACAACAGATGTATTTTTTTATTTTACAATGTTCTCCCGATAGGTAAGTAGCATTAAAAAAAGGCTGTAAGTATTAAAATCATAGCTCTGACATGGATCATGCAATACAAAAAAATGTATTTGCTTTTTACTTTATATTCACAAATATAGAAAGTTTCTACCAATATTCTTATTTCACCCTGAAAATCCTCAAGCAACTTAGGAAGTTTCTTTTTCATATAACCACTCCAGCCACCATGAAATGCAGCTTTTTCCTAAGACTCCGCAGTTTAATTGCATATGGCGTAACTTCAATTGTGTAGGAAAAGACAATAGAGTAAGATGACATAAGGAAAATTTTTTGAGAAGCTTAGGGGACATTGTTATGGCTGAGCAGATTGGTTGTCTTCTCAATAGTGTCTAGGCTTAAGCCCATAAATATAATCTATCCCTCCACTCTCCTTGATAGCTAAATTCTTGTGAGCCCAGGAGACAGAAACTTCTAGCAAAAAAACATGGAGAGTAAGGTCATTATCTCCAGAATAATCTTTTGCCAGTTCCAAACATTAATGAAAAGGTGGCTCAGGATGGACGCGTATCTGTGATTTGCACATGTTTGCATCTGTATCAAAGGCAAAAAAAATAATAAGATAACTAACCTCCCATCATTACTGGTGGCTGGAATACTAAACTCAACTCTTCTGCATTAAATGTGATGAGCTTCCTGTGAGATGCTTAGTTCTGATGCTCAGAGTAAAATCTCAGTAAGCTTGAAGTCTAAAGGTCTGCCCCTAGGTCCACCTACACAAATGTGTTCAACAGTTTCAGAAAAAAATCACTAGGAATACCTAAGAGCAAATCCTGACTTCAGTAATACTTACCTACATTCCCAGGAAATGTTCCTTTTGAAAAATTTTTAAGACACTATGTAACCCAGTGCTAATGCTGTGCAGAAATAATTACCACATCGGAAAAAAAGTCCTTGATGTTAATATATTATAAAGTATATTATATTTTGTCTTATACCGACTTAAGTATAAAGATGCATACTAGGAAGCTTAGTTTCCCTTTTCTTGATGCCCACAGGAGCACTGCATGAGATGTTTTCGACAGCTGTACATAAATACATTTTATCCTGCTCACTGTGCACATAAGTAGCTTCTAGAAATTCACAAAACTAGTCTCATGGATAAAGTATGAGAGACACCTCACTATGAATTTTGGACATGCGAAGAAGATGAAATAATCAATGCAGAATTACTTAGTTGTGTAATAAAACTGATTGGGTTATGCCTCTTGGAAAATTAAAATCCCTTGATAGCTAAGTTTTGTCACATGCTCCATTCTGTACCATCTCATCCCACCACTTTAAGAACTACTTAAATGGAGAAAAATGACTTGCAGGAAGTATTGTGGTACAAAGGGCATACCTTAGGGGAATGAAAGAGAGTACATGGTTACAAGAAGACAGCCAAGGCAGGGAGAGGGATGAAGGGAGGGGCCGTGCTCAAAAAACTCTTTACAAAGAATCTAAACAGTATGGAAATGAGTGAAGGCAAAGTATGGAAGCTAGGAGCTGCTGAGTCTGCTGCCTGTTAGTAAAGGCTCCAAGAAATGTTTGTGGGCTTCCTGCAGGCACAGGCTCCCACTCCTACTGTTCCCAATACGAGGTCAGCCACCTCCTTTCAGTGGTTCCCCAGCCTCCATATATGTCAGCATACGTTCAGCTGCCCTCTTCAAGAGGCCCTTATTTAAACACTGTTTGTTGTCTGAAAGTGCTAGGCATGAAAATACATTAGATAAATAAATCCTGCTTAATTTCATGCAGGAGACACTATCCTGTACGTTCTGAAATTCCTCAAGCAAGGGGCTGGGGTGCTGAGGTTTGGGGTTGGAACCTCTGTGAAACTTCCTCCTGCAAAAATGAATCTCAGATCTGGAAATGGTGTTATCAATGGAAAAATCTGATAACTGCTGTTCTAGACCATTCCCTGAAGTTATATCCCAGTGCAGAATCATGGCAATGCTGGAGGAACCTTGGAAGTTATCGAGTCCCATGTTCCACTCAAAGCGGAGTCAAGACACAGTTCAGACCAGCTTGATTAGACCTTTGTCAGTCTGAAAACCTCCAAAGATGGAGACTACATGAGGTGCCTGTGCAACCTGCTCCAATGTTTGATTGTTCTCAAGGTGAACTTGGTTTTGGTTTTAGGTCATGTCCAGCAGGAATGGTTGATTCATGGAGGCATAATTTTTTTCACTTTTGAGAAATGGCCATTTCCAAGAATGAATGCAATGGCCAGTTGCACTAGGAAGACATTACGTAAAATATGGCTAGAAGGCTATCATTACAATACAAGTGGCTAGAGCTCAGGCCCAGTATTGGATCTCAGTCAAAGGAAGAGATATCAACAGCACAGTTCACCAAGGAGGGGGTGTGTGTGCGCGCATGTATTTGCCTAGCTATTAAAAAAAAAAAAAACTTGCAAAAAAATGTGAGCTGGTGTACAGTGCACAGAAACGACACTGTCAAGAAGACATGGTGAAGCTGGAAGTTTTGTACTGCTCTCCATTACCTTTGCAAAGTTAAATTTTTACAAGTCTTCCTGGGAAAGTGAGTGAATTGAATCTAACACATTCACTTGCCCCTTCAAAATAAAGATAACAATGCCAATCTCTTAGTATTCAACACTGTAAAAAATTAGACCTGCTCCTAAAAAGACTTAAGTGGCTTCATGCGTTGGACAGTTCCTTTGAAGCCAATGGGATTACTCACAGTGCATAAAATTTGGCATGTGTATCTCTCTTTGAAGAACTGATGCTGAAAGGGGGTCAATTTCAAGCTTCTAAAATATTATTATGAGCAAAAGTTATTTAAATAAATATGGACAACACATTTACAATGCTTTTGGTAGACATTAAAAAGTAATAAAGGAAAATCGTAGTAATAAATAGTATATGCTCCTATATAAAAGGGCAAATGACTTTTCACATCTAACATATTCCCAGTGAAATAAAGTATATTCACCCAAAGCAAAATATAAACCATAATAATAAATTGTGTATGTCTCCTGTGACCTCCAGCTTTTAGAATTTACTCTGGAAAAAGTAATCATGCTTCATTAATCTTCCAACTGAATTGTATGATTTCAGTATTCTAGCACAATAATTCAGTAATGCAGAAGGAATAGCACAATTCTCTAACAGCAGACAGGAAAAAAAGAAAAAAGGAACCCAGTTTTCAGAAAAAATAATTCAAAAACGAAAAAAGGTGAAAATTCTTGTGCTTGCTATACCAAGACAACTCTTGTGCAAAAAATTCTTCGAGGATCTAGAAGTGAACATTCAGCCTGACCACCATGGCCCTCCATCGGGTACATGCAGCAGAAGTGGTGCTTAGGTGCTGCCGAACTGGCTCGATCTCCCGGCTCCTGGACAAGTGTCTAAACCCTCATGCTGGAGACCCAAGTTAAGCATCAGGTAAGTATACTGATAAGTATACTTACTGAGTTAAATATACTACAGACTCACCCTGTGCCTAGTGCCTCCTAGCAGTTGGCTTTCAGCTCTCTTGAAGAGGGCTGCTAAATCATCCTCATGCTGGTGCCCAACCTGCCTGGGAAGAAAAGCTGGCATTCCAGTCAAGTTCTCTGAAGCACTCCTTGTACTGTCCTCTCCACTTGGCTCCACAGGGAAATTCAGTGCTGAGGTAGAATCTCTGAATCTCCCTGCCCATCAGATGCCAGAACACAAGTTTCTAACAGCCAAGATAAATGAGAAACTCCCTGAATTCAGCAATATTGCCAGTATTTGACAAGGGTAGTCCTTTATCATACAGCTCCCCTTACATTGTGTCACATATGTGTAAGCAATCAGACATACATGCCTCATTCATCTTGGGTACTAAAAGGATTGCACAAGAAAGCAGGTAGCAAACTGTTTATTTTGAGAAACAGAAATAATTTATTTAGTAGGTTTTCAGCAATTTTTAAATGGAAAAGAAGAAGTGTCCTGGATCCTCTTCTCTCTGGAAAAAAAGAACAAAAAACATTCTTATTACTGAGGTTGAATATATAGTCTAAGGAAGTTTAACATTATCTAAACAGTATACAGGCTTTCCACCTCAGCCACACAGTCCACAAGGAGTATGTAACTCTCTACTCTGAATGTGATTTTAACAAATGCTGGCTAATACCCAAATTAATTCACAGCCAAAGGAAAACTCCCTTAATTTAACTGGTTTATTTCAACTATTTTATTTAAAGGGCATTTAAAGGTTAGAAATTAGTACAGTATGAGGATGGACCCCTGAAATTACTTTTGTGTATCAACTGTAGTCATACAGTCCTATTTAACTCACTGAGTTTACCCATATGAATAAGAAAAGAAAACATTCGTCAAACTAATTATTAACTTAGCAAGCTAATTAATAAGACTTATTACTTTTATCAAAACAAAAAGACAATACCTTTACCTTTCTTAGGGAATATTCTTTCCAAATCTGAATATAGGTTCCATGCCCATGAAGTCTTCCTAAGGTACAAATTTCTCCATGATCAACAAGGTAAGGTATAGCCTTTTTTGCCCACTCTCTGAAACCACTTGTCCTGTTTAAGAAAAAAATCTTGAAAAGAAAGTCCCTAAAGAAATGAGACAGGAAGCCACTGCTGCTAGTAAGTTTTACTGGCCCATACTCTACATGGATTAGTCATAATGGGTGAGATGCAGATAAGCAGTTTTAAAGACTGATAGGTAATGTGTTCCCCACAGGGGTAACTGCAATGTAAGGGCAGCAGCAGGTGTCCCTGTATTTACAGTTTGGGTCTTTTTTCCTTGCAGGACTGCTGCTTGAACTGCATATATTTTGGATCTGCAGAATCAATGAATTAGTAATGCACTCTCCTAGTGTATATATAAATTTTCAGAACTATATTCCCTGTATGTAATAAACATTGGCTCTGCTAAAATTAGCTGGTATGCCAAAGTTCACTTATCAGCAATCTGAGGCTTAAAGGCTTGTAATGCCCGCCCAGGTTACTCAGGAGAGAAAGATACCTACTCCTACTTGGTTGATATGTTGAAGTCTGTTGGAGAAGGCTATTCCAGAAATGGCAACTGTTACGGAGAAGGTGCAGAAACACCTAATGAAATCCCTTAGGCTGCTCTTATAGAGCAATGTTTCCTCAATAATGAGCTACCATCCACCATGTGATTGCCATGCACTATGGTGGCCACATTACTGGAATGAGAGTTTACTTATAGTGACTGTACCGTTAACCATCACTAGAAGCATTTCCTCCTATGCTCAAGAGAGCTCTGTGAGAAAAGAGAAAACACCTGGAAGGAAATGACAATGCTTGTATTTGCACCTAGAGGTATGCTTTTGTATTATAATGTTGCTTTGTGTTATGTTAAGATTTGAGGCAAGGTTAGATCTGAATTTAAAAGAATGTTTTCATGGAAATACAATAAATGAAATTCAGCCATGCAGATAGTCTTACAAAAGAGATCTGAATAACATTTACTTCCAAATTTAGCCCTTACATGAGGAGGTGAGTGGAATTTTGGTGATGTACAGATCATCTGCATAGGAGAAGTAGTAACATGTGAAAATATGTGTTTTAATGTTTTCCAAAGATCAAAAAAATATTTTTGGGCAACTCAAAAATTCCCCTCTAGAGATGGAAACCCAAAGCCACTACACAAGCACCCAGCCACTATGATAATGCGGAACACAGTAATAGCTAAAGCAAACTTCAAGAACGTATAAATACCAAAGTGAAATGAATTATGAAAAACCAGTGAAACTGATGATACATAGACAAGGGTGGCTTCTTAATTCAAGGGTCAAGTGCAAAATACAAACACAGGAAGCAACAGGAAACAGCAGGTTTGTTCTACTGCATTATTGTTATTTAATGATTAGAAATGAAAAAGATGGTTTGTATTGAGTACCTCTTGGCATAAATACAGCACCTGGAAAACTTCATATTGAAAAAGAAGAAAAACACCAATAGTTAGCTCATTAGGTAATTATGTTATTTTAATAACATAGAGTTTTAGAGGCAGAGCTGGCTGGTCTACTGCTTTTTGGAAAGCTGGTTCCTCCATGTGTCGAGAAATTGGGTTTTGTAAAGTATTAGAACTGTTCTGATGTATCAGGACAGAGCCAGGAGAATGAGCCTCCCAAGGCTCCCAGGGGCTCTGCCAGTTCCACTGTGGAGGTCTCCTGCTCTCCTGAACAGGTCATGGATCCCACAGAAGATAAGGCACCTCAGTTTCAAAATGCTGAAATAATTACTTCAGCATATAACTAAAATGTTCCAGAAATAGTCACTGAGCTCTTAAGCTGTACAAAAAAGCACCATGAATCTCAGCACCTGGCTGCATTGCTGCTCTGGTAACTTAGAATCTGCACAACAGGCATCGTGCCAGTGAAGAAAAGCAAACAAATCCCCAAGCCTTGCTATTATAATGAGTTGCTGTATTTCCCAGTTCAAATGCAAGAGTACAACACAGGCCTGGCACAAAACCCTGATGATGGAAATATCTGCACTGATTTCAGTGTTCTTCTCAGAAAAAAATCCTGTACCACGGGAAACAAAGGGAACCTCTACAAGAATCATACCAGTCTACTGAGAAATTACTCAGCTTTTGAAATTAAACATGTATACCTACTGAAGGTGCCCACTGCAGTCATTTTTAATGCTGACAGAACCGAAGGAACTCAGTGATGATGCAGTTTCTTCTTGAAGAGTTTTACAGTTCTAAGAAACAGTACAAGCTTAGATTTCTTCTAGATCATGGATGCGTAATTTCTATCCAGTTTAGGGAATAAAAGATCTTCAAAATACTTCAGGGTAGCTTTGAAAAACGGTCTTGACCTTACTCTTATTTATTCAAAAGGTTTCCTCTTGACTAAGATGAATGAATTAAGTACCTCTTAAACAAAAATATTTTTGACCATCTGTTCAAACTGTTGAAGTTATCTAAAAGCATGTACTAAGCTAAATCTCATCCACGTTTTGGACCTCTTCACAAATGTGGCAGTTAGGAAGATGAAGGGTTTAATAGTGCAAACAGGGTCATTAATTTCATATGGAAAAAAAGATGATGTGTATGTGTCAATAAAGCTTGAGAAATTGAATTCATGACAGAAAAATATCTGTAGCCACTAGGAACTGCAGTGGAATGATTACATGTGAGGCTCATGCATTTCCTCAAGATTACCTTTCTATTTAACATTCATCTATGTAACTGCAGATCTTTAAATGACCAAAACTCGCGGAAAGTGAGCTCACATATCTTGTGCACACCTCATGTTTGTGGGTGTGTGTGAATTGCTCTTACCCTTTGGGAAAAATTCCATCAGCAGTGCAAACAGGCAGCGGCTGAACTGCAGCCAGCCTGTGGTTGCTTGTACTATTTCAGTTGTTTTTAAAAATACATGATTATAAAGCACTTAAACACAAGTGGTACTGAGACACTCTTTAAATTCTCTTATCACAGCTAATACCACCTCAGAACCAATTTCTGCACTGGTGTCGTCATGTACATAAAACAATCTGGCCCTGTACTCTTAGCAGTAACAATAATCACTTGGAAAAATGTCATCTTCACTTTCTTACTGTGTGTGGCTTTAAGTGAAGTTAAAGAGAAAAAATGGAAAAGAAGCTCAAAAGCCATCATCTCATAGATAAGGCACATAAGTGAGCATGTGTTAATATGCTGCCCACAACTTGAAATAGAAATGCAAATTAGAAAAGTTGACCAGAAATACAAAACAAAACTCCATCTTATAATAGAGAAATCTTCAACATATCTTTCAAACATACTGTAGGGTGAAATGCATAAAAAGACACTGAACTCACGCATATACCGTACTACACAGTGAAGTAAGCATTGCTTATGCAAAATGATTACATATCAGAAAGGAAAACATATAAAAACTTGAACTGACCCTTCAGTCATTTAACTTACTGTCTCCTTCCATTACTTCCTCATGGGAATTTTCTAGCAGAAGGGTGGTAGAGGGCTGAGCTACGTAACTGCTAAGAGACATAGAAATACAGTATTTATGAGCAACTTTTTTGGTATTTTGTAGGCACTGTTTTATAAACCTAGCAAGAAGATCAAGCCAAAGCTTGGCTTTTGACTAAAATATAAAAATCAGCTGGATGACTGTTCTGCTTTATTTTAATAAAGTATTGGTATTTAACAGCTTCTGAGGGAAAAGCAAACACAACCGCAATACAGAAAGAATAATTCACTGCGAATAGAAAGCATGAGGCACTATACAAGAGAGATATGACCTAGCAATCCCTGTAACTGACCACATCAGTCTTAAAGCTTTTGGAAGTTTGGAAACCAAAATATTTCAGTATCGTGAAGATAACACGTAACAGAAACAGCAACGCATTATCCTTTGGGGCCCACCACTCTCTGGTCCCTTACACAGAGAACCTCCCAAAGACACTACTGATAGCATTGCTTCTGAACACAGCACAACACTGAACCAAAGTATTTAAACCACTTAGTAAAAACTTTAAACGATACAAACAAACTAAGCAGCTCATCATGAAAGCCAAATATCTCTTCGTCTGCTGGACTGTCGAACAGTGTCTTGGAAGTTCAACAAATGCCATGACACATTTCACTACAAAAGGCTGCCACTTGCTGCCAGTAGCATTGTTGCCATTCACAGAGGACAGAATACAGCACTTGCTGGCGAAGACCAGTATTAAGTACCCAACAGCGTCCTGCTTATGGCTGTGGTCTGCGTGTACGAGTTCCATGGTAAAAACAGGGAGTGTAGAGGAAAGGATGAAAACCACACGGAACACCAAACAGACCCACATCAAACTGATAACGAATGGTGCAGTCTAATAATACTCTGCATTCTGTGCGTTTTAGAAGGGAAGTGAAAATGGAAAGGTGATGTATAAAAGAACCAATCCCTTTTTTTCTAGATCCGTACTTGCCCAGACTGACCATGCCTTGATAGGAGATACTGAAACATCATCACTAAAACCAGCTGCTGAGCACTGACACAGGCTGTAGCTGGACTACAACTGTGTTACCTTAGAGCCTCACCTACTAACATTTAATTAAAGTTTGGTGGTTTACCATTTTTTTCACCAAATATTAATCTACGGCTAGTCTGCTTCAACATGAAAACACTTTAAATGCTTTCTTTAAAAAGAAATAGATAAATAAATAAATAAAAAGAACACCAAACCCTTTACTGTGGGAAAGGGAACAATCCAGCAGGCTCCTACAGGGATAAAACATAAGGACAAAAGTGACAGCCTATACTTACAGGCTTACAGTTTGCTTCTCCACCAGCCCGTACCTGGTATAGTCACCTATTCCCACACTGGGACAGCGTAGTACTGCCAAATCTGAACTCTCCATTCCTATTGGTTGTATTTTACTCGTAGTTTACGCAGGAATAACTAACTGTTCAGGCTCCTAGGGAATGAAAGTCAGGCTTCCAAATCTTCAGGTATGAGAAATCAAACCTCTAACGAGTCAAATACAAACACGGACCTTTGCAAAGCACTGCATACCCATTTGCATGAGTGCTCCAGCAGACGCCTAAGAATATAAAGGGTATAATGGGGGTCACGTCACTGTTCTGACAGAAATTCAAACACATTGGTATTCCCATTTAAATAAAAAAAAATAATTTCTATCTTTAAAGCAGTAATTTCCAAACGAAAACAGAGCAAACCAAAATAAGTTCCCTTGGGACTACCAACTGCATGCATTGTTATTCTCAACAAGAACATTGCTATGGGAGAGGTTTCCTTTAGTCTATGCTGCCTTCTGTAGGCACCTTCACCGGGGCCAAAAGCCCTGTGACTCCAGAAAACCAATTCCACTTAAATACAGATCCATCCACTGGGTAAGAGAAACACACCGCCAAAACCTTCCTTATTATCTGCAAGGTCAACGTACACTGGCCCCTAAATACAGGGTGTCCTGGTTTACATGAAGTCTGTCCATGGGTGAGTTTTATAAAAGGAAACAATATTCGTTCTTCTCTCGTGGGTACTTGTGTGGGCTTTCCTCTTGTGTGGCAGCTGACTATTGCTCCTAAATGACTTTATGATGATCTTATGCCCAGTATAAATAAGGCACATGAATTTATTTTAATTAACTTTCTAAGGGTGTCCTTTCTGGAATCACACTGGTTTGCTTGAAGAACATTAAAGGAGAATTGGAAGACCCAGAAATGATAATGCAAGAGGTTAGCTGACTTTCTTTCCTCTTATGAAAGAAAGTTTAGGAAGTGCAAAGGCAGGCTGTATGCACTTCTTTGCAGAGGGGCCAGTGCAAGAATTGCATCTTACTTCAGTCATCAAAGTGAAGTCCTGTCCCCATTGAAATCAATAGTCAAACTCTTACTGATTCCCTTGCAGCCTGAATTTAACTCTCAGGAGCACATCCCACTGATGTGTATGCCCTACAACTTCCCTCTGCAGAGAGCTCAATTTCACCCAAAATGCACTGCCATCCAGTGGCAAAATTTTATCTCCCAATAAGTTTTGGTTATGTTACAGGTTCATTTATAGGACAAAAGTGAACCAAGGATGACAGACCATTTTTTTTTACATTGAGTCAGACTGTAAGGATACTGTAAGCATCCAGGGCTGCATAACAAGATGCGTGGCCAGCAGGTCGAGGCAGGTGATTCTGTCCCCCTAGTGAGACCCCACCTGCAGTGCTGCATCCAGCTCTGGAGCCCTCAGCACAGGAAGGACATGGACCTGTTGGAGCGGGTCCAGAAGAGGGCCACAAAAATGATGAGAGGGCTGGAGCACCTCTCCTATGAGGACAGGCTGAGAGAGCTAGCGTTTTTCAGCCTGGAGAAGAGAAGGCTGCGGGGAGACCTTATTGCAGCCTTTCAGTACTTAAAGGGAGGTTATAAGAAAGACGGGGACAGACTTTTTACCAGGGCCAGTAGTGACAGGACAAGGGGCAACAGTTTTTAAACTGAAAGATTTAGAATAGATATTAGGAAGAAATTCTTTACTGTGAGGGTGCTGAGGCACTTGAACAGCGTGCCCAGAGAAGTTGTGGATGCCCCATCCCTGGGAGTGTTCAAGGCCAGGTTGGATGGGGCTTTGAGCAACCTGGTCTAGTGGAAGACGTCCCTGCCCATGGCAGCAGGGTTGGAGTAGTTGATCTTCAAAGGTCCCTTCCAACCCAAACCATTCTATGGTTCTATGATACACGTAATAGAAGAAAAGCCCAATGCCTAATTTAAAGCCTTTGTAACACATTAAGTTCAGCTTGATTGTGATTTATTCAGAAAAATCAGCATAGTATCTGCTAAAGAATTCGGTCTTTTATGCTATTAAAACATAAATTTGTGATTTAATTCCTCAGCAGTGATGCAAAGATCAGAACACTCCAATACGAGGACATACAAATCACTTATATGAATAGCAAATGCATTAACCTAAACAACGACTTTGCCCATGACACTAAACCAACATAATTAACTAAGTAACTTTATCTACACCCACAGGCAAACTACAGTATACAATATATTATGCTACAGACATAATGATTTTTATGGTTGTTAATTATCATCTTTTAAATAAATACTCTTTTTAAAATAAAAACTCTTGCTTTGTCCTGTGTGGTGGGACTGAACTCTGCTTATGTGCATGCTTCACCGGAGCCTCTGGCCCCAGAAGGCTGTGTTCTGCACACCCGCAGGGCAGGACACCCACGCTGCTCGGCCACGCAGCTTTCACTTCACTTGTTGCACAGACTGTAGAGATGCTCTTGGCTACACTTTAAGCTATGCTTGATCCCACACACATAAACTCAAAGGTAGATCAGAGAGATAAGAGGCTCTTATCTCCTCTATGCGCTTGTCATACAGGTTCTTCCAAACTTCACCAAAAAGTTCTACGGGAAACCACTGCTTTTTGATAACTACACTTTTATGTCTTGAGTGCACACACCACTGTTCCAAAAGCTTTACCAACACTGATTAAATAAGATGGGATAGACCCCAGAAAAGGGGGTTGTTCTCAGTTTAGTGGCATGATGGTAGCTTTCCATGGCTTGCACTGGATGCCATTAACAGAATTACGAGTAAAGCTAAGCATCAGTTTTTATTTCCTATTCTGAAGCACTAACTGATGCACACAAGGGCCCAAAGCAAAGTTTGGGAAGCTACTACGACATTCACAAGCAAAGGGGCAGCAGGAACCTTACCCACTTCTGTCAGCAAAGTTTGCACTTTCATACGTATTATTTAAATTGCACGCAGGGAGCAGTACTCAAAGCAAGCAAATGAAGACAGATTTTTTTAAAGATCAATGGCAGTGCATGGGTGAAGCACAACACAAACTGCAGAATCAGTAATAAGCGTGTATCCAGCTGGACTATTGTTATTACCATTGTCAGTGTCTCTGGACAAGCTTGACTTAGTAAAGAAGTCTGAGTGCATACTGTTTTGGTAACAGAGTAACACCTGATTCAGGTCACGTTAAAATTAATAGGAGTTTTGCTCTTGAACTCTGGAAGCAGAATTGAATCCACTAATCCTGAGCTCTTCAACTCCACTCTGAAAAGGAATCTATTTAGTTTCCTCAGACCCTTACAGCGTTTCTATTACATTCTCTTGTAACTTTAACTTTTTCCTTTTTCTCGTATTATTTTTCTAACTGCAGACCACGCGAACAAACACATGACATCACATGACAGAAAAGTGTTGCCCCACATTTTTCCAAAGACATAAGGGTGTTTTCTGTGTTGCCTTGCAAGCTTTGTCCTGGCAGGACACAGAAGGTGACTGCCCTATATCGTACTGGGTCAAATGAGCATACACGGCCTGTAAGTAGACACAAATGATATTGCTTTTGCAGTACTGAAAAACAAATCTGGAACACCACCACAAGCCTAGAGAACGGTCTTCCACAGCATAAAACAAACTCAAATGCAAAAATTCAGCAGACCCCCTCTCTTTCCACATACTTGTGAGGACCACCCTTCAGAGGGACATCCGCTGTATTAATCTGAGTCTCTTAGACTTGAGGCTTCCTCCGCAATCTGCAGTCTCGGAGGATTTGTTCTTATAGAACAAGTTCCTGCTGCCTGCACAAGCAGTGAGTCATCAAAGGACTTCTGCTAGGAAACTCGCACAATGTACAGGAACACACGTGAAGGGGCATGACCTTTCCTGCGCCCAAGGTTATCCTCAGGCCTAGTGAGGTTCAACCTGTACATCTCCAACAGTACAAAGGCACATACGTAAGTATGCCCTCTCGTGAGCTCCTGCAGGATTGCCTTTTTATTAGTTTACTTCTCTACAAGCCAAACAGAGGAAGGAATCCCAAAACTTTTGCATTCTAGAGAGGATCACCAAAGGTGACCTTGAATCCTGCCTTTCAGTCGCTATGAAGAGATGGGTTTCAGATGTCCAGCAAGCTCAGCATGCCTTGAAAATATGGTCTCTTTGAGATACCTCCAGATCACCGTCCAAAAACCGAGGCTCTTACCATTAACTGTGGCTGAATATCTTGGGCTATACAATTGTATGTCTGAAAACTGAGGCGGACTGAAAAAGTTTTAACTATAATAAAGAAAAATCTCAAGACTCCATTTGCAAGCAGCTATTCTTCTAGGTAATTTAACTTTATCTCATAATGAAAACAAGTGTTAAGGATAGGTAAGTGCTGGAGGTCAATCCAAAAGCGGTGTGCAAAACAAGAGCCTGGTTCTGGTAGGTTTAGACCGACTGAACAGAGCCAATTCCCACCAACCTCACAAGCTACAGACTGCCAGGTCAGTCTTGTATATGAAAGCACTAATAATTTCACACGGGTCTTCAGCGTGGAGCTTCAGGGGGCCTTAAAAGCAGTCCCGCGCTGGCAGCCGCGCTCATCAAGCCTACACGTCAGAAGGTAAGACAGTGTTTACGTACGCGTTAATGGCCTGAGAGGCGTCGCGCCAGTTTACTGGGTCAGTAGTTTTCAAGGTGCATCAAAACCTGACCCTCCCGGACTGCCAGGACTCTGCACTGGCGGTGGTGAGCAAGCGAACCGGGCTTTTTAAGTCGCCGCCGGCTGTGCGCAGGGGGTAGGCCCCGAGCAGAAGCGCCCGCCGGCGCGGCGCGGCGCGGCGCGGCTCTGTGCCCCAGGCTCCCCCCGGCAGGCCAGCCGAACGCCCGCGCTGCGGACGCCCGAGCTGACGGCGGGACGATCGCGTGGGGCCGGCCAGGGTCCAGCTCCGCCGCCCGCCTCACCGCCCGCGACACCGCGCCGCCCGCGACACCGCGCCGCCCGCCTCACCGCCCGCGACACCGCGCCGCCCGCGACACCGCCCGCGACACCGCGCCGCCCGCGACACCGCCCGCCTCACCGCCCGCGACACCGCGCCGCCCGCGCGCGCCCGGGGCCCGCCGCCCACCGGCGGGGCGCGGCCGAGGCGAGGGGCGGCGGCGTCCCCTCAGCGCTGGCGGCCTCGGGCAGCGGCGGCCGCCGAGGCGCGAAGGCGGGGGGCGGCGGCCTCCCCCGCGGCGCCCGTCCCCCCCGCCCGCCCGCCCGCCCGCCCGCCGAGGGCGCCCCGCCGCCCTTACCGGCGAAGTTCTTGGTGAAGACGAGGGTGACGAGGAGGATGGGGATGAGGACGGTGCCGATGGTGACCACGCGGTCGAAGGGCAGCTCCAGCTTCAGCTGGAGGAGCAGAGCCGCCAGCGCGCCCGCCTTGTCATCCTGCTGCCCCGGCAGGATGAGCTCCTTCAGCTTCTCGCCCGCCAGCAGCGCGGTGGCCATGTCGGGGTGGTTATCGATGATGTGTTGCATAAGCGGCGGCGGCGGCGGGCGGCCTCACGCCGCCGGGCCTCCCCGGGGACGGGCGGCGCGCTGCGGCGGGCTGGCTGCGGGCGGCGCCCGCCCGGCCTGCGGGGACAACAGCGACAGCGGTGACGGCGGGGCCGCGGGCGGAGGCGCCATCCGTGGGCCGGCGGGACGCTGCCCCCCCCCGCCCGGCCGCGGCCCCGGCCCCGGCCCCGGCCCCGGCCCCGCGGGGAGCGGTGCGAGCGGGCCCGAGTGACGGTGCAGCCGGGCGGCCGCAAGCCCGGCGCTGCAGCGCACGCTCCCTCTCCCCCGAGCCGCGCAGGGAAATGCCCCGAGAGGCGGCAAGGGAGAGAACCGCCCGCCGACCGCTATGCAGTTAAGCGCTGCCTCCGCTTTGCAGTTCACGCTGTACAATAGCGGCGAGGCAGCCATGCAACAAGGCAGGCTGGAGCCGCCTCTCTTAAAGTGCTGCAGGCAAGGAAGAGGGCATTTACCTGGCAACTTCGGTTCCCTCCGTTCCCAGGGGATGGTGAGCGAAACCGATGACTTGTAAATAACGGCGGAAGCCGCAAATAAAACTTAGGCTGGACCTTCCTGCCGGAAAAAGGTCCCTGCACCTCCAAAAGTAATAAAATCGCTCCGCATTCGGAGCGGGAGGCGAACGATGTGTTGATGCTTGTTACTGCAGCGGGTGGCTGGCGCTTGCATGGAAGTGCCCGCCCGCACCGAGCAGCAGTAACGTGCGGAGCAATTCAAGAAGGGGCTTGCAGCAGCAGCAGCAGGAGCAGCAGCCGTGGTGGGGGGGGAGGAGGAGGAAGAGGAGGAGGCGAGAGCAGCACCGGAATGAACTGCGGGAACGCAGAGGTCCGCTAAGGTTTTACAGCGAACGGCTGGAGCCTGCTGCGGCGGGAGCAGCGGCCGCAGCAGGGCAGCCGGGAGCGGCGCGGCCGCACGCAGCCCGTGCGGGCACAAGACACGCGGGGCCGCACCGTGCAAAGGGGCCGCACCGCGCAACACGTTGCGGGGCGGCCCCGGGCGGCGGCGGCGGCGGCGGCGGCCCCGGCCCTGCGGGAGCCACCGCGCGGCGGCAGCGCGCATGCGCCGGCGCGGCTCCGGCGGCGCGCGGGGCCGCGGCACGGCGGCCGTTGCCGCCCGCTGAGGGAGGCGGAGGGCGGGGGCGGACCCGGGGGCAGCGGGGGCGGGGGGCCCCGGCCGGAGGGGGCCCGGGCTCCCGTGCCCTGCCGTGCCCTGCCGTGCCCGCCCCTCAGGCCGCCCCGCTGCGCACAGCGGGGAGCTCGGGGCCGGGTGCGGCGGCGCCTCCCGCAGCCCCGTGGGGTGCGGGGGGGGGGGGGGCGGGGGGCGGCGAAGGCAGGAGGCACCCGCTGCGCCCGGGAGGTCTTGAAGCGGCGGGCGCGTGAGCGGCCGCGTGCTCCCGTTAGAAACCCTTCCAGCTGCTTGCTTTTTCAGGCTCATGTAGGGTTAGCCACGCCCGATCGAACAGCCCAAGGGGTAGAGAGCTTGCCAGAAATGCGGAGGGCAGCTTTCAGCTTGCCTCAGCCGAATGGGGCTCAGGCCTGTATGGTCACAGAGGTGACCTGACCTCGCTGTCCATCTCTGGAACGGGCTGGGAACGCAGAACGTACTATCACTCTCCGGGCAAAAGCTGGACCACACGGCATCAAAGGAGGACGTATGTGCTGCATCGCCGCCAGCAGCGATGGCATTCAGACTAAAGCTTCAGTTCCTCCTTCTCAAGTTGTTTATGGATTTTATATTTAGCAGTACTTAGATGGAAAACAGAGGTACACTTAAACAAATATCGCTGACGTTGCTCTCAAAGATTTGCCGTTGTCATCTGCAACGCAGCACGAGTAAGGCAGGGATTTTCATCTTTGCGTTGAGATTTCCCTTTCCCCAGTCACTGCAAACAGTATCATGGTCCTGCTTGTTATTCACGTTTAAATATTGGGTGCAAGCTTTAAATGATACTTCCTGGCAGGGGTCCTTCCATCCAGGCAGGGATGTAATGAGCGAGGCAAGAGGGATGTCTTGATGGCAACAGCCCTGATGAAGGATCCCAGGCAGCAGGCACAAAGCTGTCGGCGCCACGTGCTCCTGAAGAGTACTGGGGATGAGAAGGCAGGAGAGCCTAAACCTGCAGCTGTCATCATCGCTTGTTTCATTTTCCCTGCTCCTCACCCCCGTGGGCTCTGTGGCCTGTTGGTCCTCTGTAAGGACCAACACGCAGTACCTGCCTCATGGGCAGAAGACAGGGAGGAGAGGTACCATCTTCTCAGCCCCTCGCCCAGGTTTGGTGGGTACTTGCGATGAAGCGCAGCAGAGAGTTCCTGGTCACCAGCCGTACCCCAGGCAGGGCGAGGTAGGAGGCAGAGCAGTGAGGAGCCTGGTGCGGTGAATTTGGGAATGGAGTACAGCTTCTGTCGTCCCCACATGTGAGGAGAGGGAAGAATGGTTGCCAGGTCACGCCTCGAGCCTCAACAATCCTTCCTACCTGCGGTGAGGGATGGATGCACCAAATTCTCTTGCCGTAGCTGTATTTGGGCTATGCATTGATTTTATCAGCCCCTAATACCCAGGCTTTCCATTCTGAAACTCCTTATGCACTTGTTATTGCTGCTGCCAGAGGGATGATACTGAGCAAGGTGGACTGACAGCCTGAGGCAGCACAGCTAATCTGCAAAACTTTTGCTCAGACTTTCAACATCGTAATCGTTTCACCATGCCCTTCTCTGCTGTTGACAATCTCGTCCTGCTCATCAAGAATGTTGCTGAAAGACCATTTTCCTAATCCTCACTTTGTCATCTCCTTTTTGCATCCTCTCTTTTGCCCATCCAGTTACTTAATTCAAAACAAGCTGCTTTTTGTTTTCAGAGGCTTCCTGGGGTACTTCTCCTCCTGTCTTCCCTGCCTAAGCCCTTACCACTTGTCTGCTCTCTAGATGCTGACTCTAGGTGCTTCCTCATGTTTTCCCATGAGGAAATAATGCCAGCCTCTCGTAACCATTTCTGAGGAAGCTCGGTGTAAACATCTATAAACTTTAAGAACATAGGAGCAGCCATCCTGGGTCCATCGAGTCCTTTATTATATCTCCAAGGAATTCCACAGGCTTACAACCTGTTGTATCGAAACCACCTTGTTCTGTTTGTTTTAAACATAATTTAATTTGATCGGCCCTAGTTATGGGAGGGTATTTGGATCAATCCCTATCAATGTTTTCCACGACGCATCCGCTTTTGTAGACATCTATTATATCTTCCCCCTAAATTATATCTAGTTTCTGTGCAAGGAGTCCTACTGGCATAAAAAAAGAGCCATAAATCAGACACTCTGTTTTTAAAACAAATATGACATCCACAAGTAATTTAAATTTCTCTTTTGAAGCTTGCTTCATTATAATACCATTATTCAATTTAATCATATCGATTTTGTAATGTTGCTTGGCAAGATTATGTCTGTATAGCAAGCCAAAGAGACAGCCAAGATGGAACAGTACTGTCAGACCAAAACATGTCGGTAAACAGAAACCTGTAGTAGGGCAGAGACTGGGACACGGAAAATTACTGTCATAATTTATAGACAAACACCGTGGCCAAGTTTCTCAGCAATAACATGCTGGCACGTATGCTGCTGGATAATCTAGACAGTAGTCAGGCTGTGATAATAATCCTGTGCTAATAAATATTTCACAAGCTGCTGGTAGGGTCAGAAATCGATTTACAGATCAAAGTGGAAAGCCATGTGAATGAATTTTAATTAATTCTAACAAAAGATCAAAAAAGGAGTATTATTTTTAGACAGTTTGAATAAATCATTTGGTGTTATAGAATATATTGATTCTCAAAGGTAAAGTGTGTGGCTTTTTAAAATCTTGTTTTCTGAAGTTCTGAAAGTTCAGAAATTTAAAAGCAGATGAATAAAAGTGAGAGATTGATTGCAAATTCTGACAGGGAGACCTGTAGCATCTAGAATTTGCCTTCTGAGCAGAGGGTACACTGCCTCTGGATGCAGGGTGAGGTTTATCTGTTCCAATGTGGAGGCATCTGAGCTAGACATAGCAGAACACTGTTGCTGAATCATGGAGGAGGAGAAACAACTACATGTAATGCTGCAGTTCATGTGACCAAATGCAGATGTCCTCTTCAAAATGAGATGAATCATTTCCACATTGTAGGTGCCCAGGGTTTACACATGAACCCCACTCACTGTCTCTTATATTACAGCTTGTCCCAGCTTAGCCATTCCCCCAAGGGCGACTGTGTGCGGCCCTTGTCCTTGCCAGTTTCTAGTCACTTGGGAACTGCTGCCTTTTAATCTGGTGGTTTTAACATGCTACCATGAATCCTTCATGCAGTCCCCCACGATATCTTTATGGAAAGGATGCAGCTTCCCTGACAACATCGTTGAGGAGCAGAAGGATTGGGAAGCAGCTCTGGGGCATTTCTTGCCCTCAGCCAAGGCTGTGGCTCTAATCCACGTAGCCTCTATCCCACCAGCCCCCCTTGGGAATCGCATTGCTCACCGAGCAGTGGCGTGGGGGCAGTGTGGCCCTCGCGCAGACCAGCTACTCCCATGGTTGCGTGGATGCTCTCGCGAGGCTCGGTTAGCAGTTAGTGCTGCCAAGCTCTGCAGGTACTGCTGTCTGTCTGCCTGAGCAGCAGTCATGCCTTTGGTGAGAGCAGTCATGCCTTTGCAGATGCACTCAGTGAGATGAGCCTGCGTAGGGTTGGCAATGGGAACTGGCAGATAGCAGCAAGCTGTGACGGTGGGTCTTAGCACTGAGGTGGGGGTTTTGGCAGTAAAGTGAAGTGAGATGCCAGATGAGAGTGAAAAGTGGCAACTGGCAACGCAGCCTGGCTGCGGCTGCTGGCACCGAGATGAGGCTTTGGCTGTAGGAGGAGGCTCTGTGCTCCCTGTCAAGAAAAAGTGACTCTTAACAGTAAGATGTGATACTGTTGCTGACATTGGTGAAGTATTTTTTGCAGCAATGCACATGTCCTTGCTGATGGATCTCTTCTGGGATTTTTTTAGCATAGAATAGACTATTTCAGTTGGAAGGGACCTACAACGATCATCTAGTCCAACTGCCTGACCAATTCAGAGCTGACCGTAAGCTAAAGCATGTTATTGAGGGCATTGTCCAAATGCCTCTTAAACACTGACAGGCTTGGGGCATCGACCACCTCTCTAGTTCCTGTTCCAGTGTTTGACCACCCTCTCGGTAAAGCAGTTTATTCCTAATGTCCAATCTAAAGCTCCCCTGGCACAGCTTTCAGCCATTCCCACATGTCCTATCACCGGATACCAGGGAGAAGGCATCAGCACCACCCTCTCCACCTCCCCTCCTCAGCAAGCTGTAGAGAGAAATGAGGTCGCCCCTCAGCCTCCTTTACTCCAAACTAGACAAGTCCAAAGTCCTCAGCTGCTCCTCACAGAATATTCCTTCCAGCCCTGTCACCAGCTTTGTTGCCCTCCTCTGGACGCATTCAAGGACCTTCACATCCTTCTTAAATTGTGGGGCCCGGAACTGCACACAGAACTCAAGAAGAGGCCGCACCAACACTGAATACAGAGGGATAATCACCTCTTTTGACTGACTGGTTATGCTGTGTTTGATGCACCCCAGGGTGCAGTTTGCCCTCTTGGCTACCAGAGCACACTGTTGACTTATATTGAGCCTGCTGTGGACCAGCACCCTCCGATCCCTTTCTGCAGGGCTGCTCTCCAGCTGCTCCTCTCCCAGTTTATACTTGTGCCCAGTGTTACTCCGTCCTTGGTGCAGAATCCAGCATTTGGACTTGTTAAATTTAATCCCATTAATCATAGCGCAATGCTCCGATCTATCTAGATCACCCCGCAAGGCCTCCTGTCCCTCAAGAGAGTCAACACTACCTCCCAGCTTGGTATCATCAGCAAACTTGCTAATAGTGCGTTCAACTCCTGCATGCAAATCATTGATAAATATATTGGACAGAACTGGCCCTAGAATTGAACCCTGAGGAGCACTGCTGGGGACCGGCCGCCAGCCAGATGTAGCCCCATTCACTACAACCCTTTGAGGTCTGCTCTTCAGCCAGTTCTTCACCTGCTCATCCCACAGCTGGACAACTTGTCCGGAAGGATGCTGTGAGGGACTGGATCAAAAGCCTTACTAAAATCCAGAAAAGCTACATCCACCACCTTCCTTTCATCCACGAGGTGGATGACCTTATCACAGAAGGATATCATATTAGTTAAACAGGACTTTCCCTTTGTGAACCCACGTTGACTGAGCCTGACGATTGCATTATTCTTTAAATGCCTTTCAGTAGTACCCAGTAGGATCTTCATAATTTTTCCAGGAACAGAGGTTAGACTAACAGGTCTGTAGTTCCCTGCGTCTTCCCTCACGCCCTTTCTGTAGACTGAAGTAACATTAGCTAGCTCCCAGTCAGCAGGGACCTCGCCAGACTCCCAAGACGTTTGGTAGATTATCAAGAGGGATCCTGCCATAACATCCACTAGCTCCTTCAGTACTCTGGGATGAAGCCCATCAGCCCCCATGGACTTGTGAACATTCAGCTGATACAGCTGGTCCCTTACAATTTCATTGCCCACAGATGGAAAGTCACTGTTCCAGCATTCATGGTCCTCTGACTCAGGGGACTGGGCAGCCCAAGGTCTAGCAGTATTATTAAAGACTGAGGCAAAAAACTCATTGAATGCCTCCACTTCTTCTTCATCCCTGTTAGTCAGATGACCATCTGCAACAAGTATCTGTCCAATGTTTTCTTTAGACCTCCTCTTTTTTATGTCTCTTGCCCTCCCAGTCCCGCAGTTCCCTGGGCAATCCTATTCAGCTGGACCTTAAAAGTTTCAGCTCACTGTGCTGTATATTATTTCTCAAGCAGATGTGAGTGATCAAAAGCAAATTTTGCTCCCTTCCATTCAGGTGAAGTGAGAAGGTATGAGGAGATTATACAACCAGCCTCACTAAAATGCTTGGAGAAGGAGTACTGATTCCAGGTCCCTTTGCCTTTCCTGTTTGCTGAGTGTTGGTAACAAGTTCAAGCAAAAGAGGCTCATGCAGGTGGCAGGAGATGGTGCTGACGCTGCAGGCCTGGCCGGTGAGACCAGGGCGCTGGGCTGGCCAGCTGCTCGCTCTCCCTTCTGCTTCTACTTCAGCTTCTCTCTGCTGTGCAGAGGAAGGAAGAGATTGCTGCAGGAAGACGTGGTGTGGCCTGGGCTCTTTCCCACTGCTGTCGTCTGCCACGGTGTCGGCAGTGCAGGCTGTAGGAGTCTGATTTCTGCCTTCTTCTTGATGTCCTTTCTTCCTTGTGTCCTCTTGTGCTAAGAAGGGCCTGTGGCGAGGCTTTGAAGTAGCAAGACATTCTCTTAGCGACTTCTGCACCATCTGCTTGCCATGTGCAGGGATGCACTCAGGTGGAAGCACTGGCAGGTGCAGGGCTGTACGATGAGTAAGAGGCCCTGCTCAAACACCAGCCTTCAAAGCCAGGTACCACCGCCATGGGAACTGGGAGGGTGATTGAAACTGTTCAAGGGCAAAGAGCCTGTGTGAGCACAAAATGGGTTATTCTGTTGCTCTGGTATGCAGGCTGTCTCTGCATAAAACAAGAAACTCCTTGGCTTAAATAGAGTTGGTAGGGAAGTCAAGGCTAAAGTAAGATAACATAATTCTGTCCAAAAAGCACACGGTATAGATGAAATGTAACCAGCTTGAATGAAAGTGTCTGAAGGGAGTCTTGGGACTATGATAACAGTATGAGTAATACCATATTGTATCAAAACTGCCTAGATAACAGTGTTAGAAACACCAAATTTGGGTGTGCATGAGGCAGAATTGGGACCAATGAGGAAAAGATAATTAGGGGCAGGTCATTAAATAGGTCCCATTTGTCTGGGAGGAGTCTAGGCAGAGGAAGGGAGGTGCAGGGTTGGTGAAAAGGTGGGCTCAGGAAAATAAGCTTTAGGAATTAAAATCATTAAATGGGAAAAAAACAGGAAATAATTAAAATAATAGGCATTAGGTATAATCCAGGGCAGAACAAAGAAGGGTGGGATATTCTGGTCGCAGAAGTGCGGACACCTCCAGTGGTAGAGCAGCCCTGTGGCCCCAAGGCCTCCCAGGACACTGGACAACAGCCTGGGGACAGCCTGCTGCACTCTCAGCAGGTCTGTGTCCAAAAGACTTGGCGTGCAAGGGTGGGGGAGAAGGGATGGGCCTGTGCCCTAATACTAACTGGGGAAGGGAAGGCAATAGGATTGTAATGGGATAGAGCTTGCATGTGATTGGTACAATTTCTTCATAGTAATATTATTGTGAATTACTACTACTAGTAACAGGCAATATAATTGTAACTCAGAATTGTGTTTGTAGTGATACAGTTGTGAATGAGTACTGCTAATGTTAGACATTTGTTCATCAGGCAGTTAAGGCATTACCAGTCTCTTAGAGGTGCGTTGATTGATCAGTAAACATCATAACTGTTAATCAGTTACATCTGTCACGGTTTTAGCTGGGATAGTTAATTTTCTTCACTGTAGCTAGCATAGTGCTGCATTTTAGACTCAATATGAAAATAATGTTGATAACACACTAATGTTTTAGTTGTTGCTGGGTAGTGCTTACACTAGTCAAGGACTTTTCCAGCTTCCCATGCTCTGCCAGGTGCACAAGAAGCCGGGAGGGGAGGGGATACAACCAGGAGAGCTGATTCGAATTGGCCAAAGGGTATTCCATATCATGTGACGTCATGCCCAGTATATTAACTGGGGGGAGTTGGCCGGGGGAAGCAGCGATCGTGGCTCGGGGACCGGCAGCGTCGGTCGGCGGGTGGTGAGCGGTTGCAGCACTTGTGGTTTGGTTTTGGTTTTGGTATTTTTTTTTCTCTTTCCCTTCTTCCAAGGTTTCATCTCTCTCTCGCTTATTATTTTCCATTATATTATTATTATTATTGCTCTTTTGTTTTAATTATTAAGCTATTCTTATCTGAACCCATGAGTTTTCTTACTTTGGCCCTTCCGATTCTCTCCCCCATCCCACAGGGGTGGGGGGAGTGAGCGAGCGGCTGTGTGGTGCTTAGTTGCTGACCGGGGCTAAACCACAACACATCTTAGGTCTCCAGTCTAAAGGAAAAGAGTCAGACACATAATATACTTTGATAATTATTTTAAAAGCTATTTTATATGCAAAAAGCTAAACCCCTTTCATTTCCTGAAGACTTCTCATCTAGTTATCCACAACAACCGAGAAAATGAAACAGGGAGTGCTTTTGTGGCCTGTGATGTGGGACTTTTTGCAGCATTAGCATAGTGCTTTTATTCTGATGTCATGGCATTGATCATTGTGGAGTCAAGATTGCTTACAGGGTGCAAGCCAAAAGCCTAAACGGAGCCCAAATGTGGGGGCTCAGTACTGCAGCTGAAGACAGCGAGACACGGGGTGCTGAAATGCTTTAGTAGCAGAGACTGCAGCTGCGTGCAGATTGCTCGTGGCAGGAAATGCGTACAGTACTAGACAGGTTGGGCATGATAGTGTGTGGGGCCTGGAGGTGAAATTACCAATGTGAGACTGAAGAGACGTTCAGACAGAGCCCACCAAAGTACGGAAACTAACACCAAGGAAAAATCCAAAGAAAATAGCACCTTAAAAATGTATTTTAATTTAATTTTGGCAGTTGGTTTTACTTCAGAGGAGACTGAAGTTATAAGTGTATTGTGTATTGAGTTGATGATGTCTTTATAGTTGTATCTTTCTGTTGCCAGAAGACAGCTTGTTTCTTGTTTTAGTCTCTTGCTTAAAAATTTCAAATTCTGACAGAAGAAGGCAAAGCACATGCTTAACTGCTTTGCTCAGTACAGATTGCAATCAGCAACATTATTTCAAATTCCACTCTGAAGCTTGCGAAGTAAAGGCATCATCCTGCCAGGCGGTGGTGTTAAGTATCTCATGGAAGGCCATCATAATTCCAGTTCAGTGTAGCAAGGAGCATTTAAAGTTGAAGTAAACTCATAATGCAAACGAACAAGGAAGTACAGATGAGATTATGAGGATGACCTTCTTTTAATTAAATCCTTAGTGAAGTGGTAAGAGCCCTGATTTCTGCTGCCAGTCCTGCTTGTTTGAGCATCACATGCGAAAATACATAAATATAATTTGGAGTAAGGAATAAGACTCTCCAGGACTCAAACTGCTGGGAGCCCTCATCTCACTGTGCTACATACATATGCCCCATTGCTTGTCCCCTCTCCCGGGTCGCATTAATCCTGCACTCTCCGCTGCACATTGGCTCCGCTTCAGCAAGATGGACAGACGAACACCGCTGCCGTAGCCTATTTTGTAGCATGATTAAGCATTTTGTTGAGAAGTACAGATTCAAATTCTTCAGGCTGCAGAGGGCCTAAAGCTCAGATTTTTCACTTCCCAGGGAAGTGCTCTAACCCTGAGGATCTCAACTTGTCTCCTCTGCTACAGGATGTCAGAATTTTCTTTAGTGAAAAACAAAGGAAAACACTAATGTAATTTTACAGTTGCTCAGAGCATTCAGTTATGCTTAATTGTTGTCTTGCTATTTCTGTGCATCAGCCTTCAAATAAATGGTATATTAAGAGGAAGGAAGGTTTTAACCCTACATCTTGACATACAGAAGTAGCACTGGAGGGATTCCTTCTCTTGCATGTTTGTTAAGGAGTTCTAGCTGGGTGGGTTCTGGATGGAGGTCTGAGGTCTGCAAGATAAGCTGTGCTGCCAGAAGGCTGAGCATACTGCTGCTACCCTGGAGGGAGTTTAGGAAGAGAGCTGCGGAAGATACTGCCGCAGAGGCAAAAGAGAGAGAGTTCCAGGAGGTAGAGAAAAGCAGGAGGAACAGAGCAGAGAACTTCACACAGGTTCACAGAATAAGAGGAAGGAGAGAGCTGAGGTGAGGAACGGCACTGCCAGTTCACAACCACCCTAAGCAACTTCCAGCGTGTTTTCTTGTGGGTCTGCAATCCTGTACAGGGTTATGAGTACACAGCTCCCCTCTCCCTGCAGTGTGGGTCAGACCTGTGTGTCTTGTTCTGGAGAGATGCACTTGCCTTCTACTGCAAAGATTCCTTTGCAAATGCTTAACAGGGAGCAACATGGCCTCTCCATCTTTGCTACTGCAGAGTGAAGATGATTCCAGGGAGATGGACAGCTCAAGCAAATGAAGGGGAGAAACAGTTCTCATCCAGGTAGTCTCTAGCCAGTCCTGCATAACGTGTCCAAGCAAAGACCTGAAAGGGAAAGTAAATGAGGAGAGGCAAGGAGGTAAGTGAAACTCCTGCATTTTTCATCAGTTTTTGTTCATGCAGGTTGCGGTCTTTTTGATGGGGACCGTTAACTGTTATTATCAATCAGCTGTTCTAACTACACAACTATCTTAGCCCCCTTGCACACACTGGCAAAATTAATACAGGTCATTGCTTGTTTTTAACACTTGGTATTATCCATATAATTGTAAGGAAATGAGAAGGAGCAGCTGTGCCAACATATTATTATTAATGTATTTGAAAACAGTGAGTAATCTACATAGTTCAATCATAGAGATCCCCATGTCCCCAAGCCAGCAATCGCAGAGATTTACATTTTAATTGATATTTTATTCTGTAAAGGAAAATAAAAGCCCTCAGCTACCTAACTCCTTACAATTAATTAGGCACAAAATACTCCATAAAGATTAACAGTGCCCTCATCCTAGGAGTGCTCAAAAAAAACCCCCCAAAAGGCAAAAGAAGCACTTTAAAATCTGTAAGCTATCTGTTTAACAACAGTTCACAATCCACAAAGCAGCACATGCATTTACAGTGAGTAATTACTCATTAGAATTGTCAGGCATGGCATGAATTTGAGACATATGGCATCCCTAATTTCCGTTGCCTGCTTTAACCTTAAGTCTATAGCTCTTACGAGGGCACATTGTTTGGTTAAGGGATCCATCAGTATGTAGGCTCTGCTCCACAAAAAAACATTTGCCTCTAGTTTTCCAGTTAAAGACTGTGACAAAAGCAAGTCCCGGCTGTATGTACACGCTTTTGCAGTCTTGACATCCAGGTGACTTTCAAGCCAGCACCATTTTGCTTTTGTGTTCCACATGCACAGGCCAACCCTACCCTGAGTCTTCTAAATGTGCTGGACTGCAAAGTAAAATTGCTGATAGCCCTTTTCAGTACTTGAATGGATCTCTTTGGTCATGGACCACGGCCCTGAAAGACTGGAGTACCTCCCTAACAGCCATGACATCCTCCAGACATTGTGGAGCCATTACTAGTCATCCCATGTCAGCAAGGCAGTATGATCCCACCTACCATGCTGTGTCTTGTTCTGCTGCTCCTGAAGTGTTGATGGATGAGAACGCAGCGTTCGCCTTGCTTGCCAGATTTATCATATGCTCTGCGTTCAGTCTCCATACTCAATGCCTTCACATAATGATGAACTGTCTCTCTGATCTACTGTCCCAAACCACAACTGCCAGTAAACACAGAACCAGTGTGCAGACCCTGCAAAGCCATATGCCTTGGCAGACTAACACAACTTCTGCCCTTGAGCCTGCTAAGAAAAAGCCAGTCTCACAATGCACCGCAGGGAAGCGTCCTCCTGGGAACAGCTCTGCATTCCCATGGAGAGGGTGGATTTGCCCCTACCAACTGCCATAAACCGTTAGGCACAGCATGAGCACCGACAACCATTGATTGGAGCCTGTTAGGCGTGGGAGTGAAGGGAGTTTACTTGTCTCAAGCTTGCCATCCGCATGTGCAGACGTGGATATTTCCTACCATGTACCTGCCTCGTAAGGGCAATTATTTTTTGTATATTGTGTTGCGGGGGTCAGGCAGCCTTTGTCACATCTTTTGGCAGATGCCGCTGGGTATGAATTTGGGCATTGGCCTATCATCAAGGTGTTCCAGTGTAAACTGAACCAGATACTGGAAGGACTTAGTGTCCAGAAGACTTCAGCTGGCGGCGTTCTTCATTGTTAGAAGAAAATAATGCAGAAAATGCAGAACCAGAATACGGTCTGCAGTGGCTTTTGCTGTCTAATGTTTGGAAGTGGGCACGTACAAATGGAGATGTCCTAGCCTTTATTTCCAGACGTGGGCATATTTTCTCATGGATGCTGAAACATAAATTTCTGGAACAACAAGACTGGACAAAAACTCTGAATAAAACCAGTGCTTTGCCTAGTTAATAATAAAGCTGGTTTTAATAATAACATAGCAACAAAGAGAATGAGTTAAAATAGAAAAATCATCTGGTTTTACTATTCAAGAACTCATAATCGTCTTTTCCCCTTTGAATGAGTTTTGACTATAGCCTATACATGAATATTTTGGTTTCCTTTCGGCTCAGAGATTTAGAAGTGACTGAAGTAAAGAGTTGAGAAGGGAAAAATTCTTGCAGCATTTCTCAAAAAAATTAGAATCCAGATATATGTGAGAAATAGCGTCAATTCTCAACAGCAATGATCAATATCGGTGCCAGATATTACCTTATGTAGCACAGTGGAAACATGTTTCTGCCCCTGTCAGAACCAGCTCAAGTCCAGCAGCAGTAGGCAGCATCTGCATTGCACCCCGCAGTAGGACTGCTGCTTCCTGTGATTTCCCTGACAGAAGTGCAGGAAATCTGTCACAGATAAGACTCCTGACAACTTGTACGTGCGCACTGCGCCTATTACCTGCCCAGTCTTGTATGTCCTGAATAAGCCAGGGTTGCTATGTGCTAGCAGGCTGTCCCTGCACTACAGCATAGTGTTTGCATCCGCAGACTCAGTGTCCCCAGTTGCAGATCTGATCTGCATGAGTCTAGTAGTCTTTTCTTCAGGATGTCCAGCAGCTGGGTCTGAATCACCGCTCCAGCCAAACTGCCCGATGCTCAGAAGTAAGTGACAAACAGTGAAGTCTTTCTAGTCCATGTGGTAGCCTTGTCCCAGCTCTCCACAGGGCTTAGTGGCTCAGGTGTAGTGTGGGACAAAGGCAAGGAACCTGCCTGGGCTGAGGAGGAGCGGGAGCTGGTTCCCCGGGAATCTGGAGGGCTGGGCAATGCCATGCAGGGTCATCAGTGTGACTGTCGTTTTTGCTGTCTGCATCTGTGTTATCTAGATTTTGGGGCTATCTATCTGTCTGGAGTATCCTAGCCTCTTGTGCCCTCAAACTAAGTACAAGTACAGTTCAAAACCTGAATAATAAATATACTTTCTGTAATTTACATCCTGTGAGTAGTTCCATTGACTTAATGTTCAAATTGTGTGTAAGCCTAAAATTATCACAAGGCAAACTAAACTGATAAAGGTTTGAAGTAATACTAATTCTGTCTTGTTCCAGAGATAGTAATTATCAGTCCTCCAGTAAAGGACTAAATTCCAAACAGATCCTCCCAGATGTGTTGTAAGGAATTCCTGCTTGCTTCAGACAGTTTAGACATATTTAATTTTTTATTTGGCTTTATATTTCTCTTATTTCAGAAGATTATTGAAGAAACATTTTTCTCTTCACCTTCCTATGAGAAGGAAAGGATGCAAGTTTGAACAATAGAAATTCTAATTAGATGTAAGAAAAAAAATTACCATAATGGTGGTCAAACACTGGAAGAGGTTGCCCAGAGCAGCTGTGGACTCTCCATCCTTGGAGCTATTAAAAACCCGACTGTACATGGCCCTGAGCAACCTGACCCTGTTGGACGGGCTCAGAGCAAGGTGGGGGCACTAGATGATCTCTAGAGGCCCCTTCCAAGCTAAACCTATTCTATAACTGCATGCTACACAGCTAGCATTTCACGTCTCTGTTACATCTGGAAAGGTGCCCAAACCCAGAAAGAAAATACGCCTTTGAGAGCTGCTGTGGTGTAAGTGCTGTACAGCTGCTGCAAATCACGTCCCTCCATTCCTGGCTGCAAACATTTTGCTTTGTAAGTGATGTCACCCCTAAGAACTATTAGGGTAAGATTACAGACAACACATCTACTGAAGAGCTGGATTCTCATCTGTCAACATAACAGGTTTTTCTTGTAATCCTGCAAATGTAACTGATGTAGCCTTGGGCAAAACATTTTTAATTCATGTGCTGTTATGTTAGTTTTGGCAAACCTGCACGTGCTGCTGGTTGTGTCCCTGGTTCTGTAAACCCTGACACACTTCCTTAATTTTATTGTTCTACACAGTCAGCCATACTAAAAAAGGTGGAAACAGTCACATTAGTAAGGCTAAGCTACTGCACGTCTGCATTTGTACATCGTTTAGCGCAAGCGGGCTCCAGTCTGGCCGAGCTCTCGCTGGGCGCTGCTGTAATCCAGGTGTAATAATGGGGGGGTCTCCAATATTGACTGTACGGAGCTACTTACCTCTGAATAGAGAATATCAATGGTTGAATCATCTCCCGTTATACTGAATTTATATTCTAAAATACTGATTTTGGCATAAGCCCCTGCTGCTAAAGTTAGAATATGCCTAAAGCTGTAAGCTAAAGTTATGGATCAAACCCTTTTTGTTTGTGGGGATAAAAACAACTGGCAAAGTTCCTTACACAAACTTGGAACAGATGAAACCCTAACAGCCGAACAGATCAGACAGTGGGCAGGGAGGGTAAAGCTGTCAGCCATGATGCAGAAAATGGAGTTACACTAAATTAGGATTTTCTCTGGAAAGTAGCAGGAAGATAGAATTAATATATTGCAGTAAGGGGGAGATACTTTATATTCCATAATTATCTACTAGATGCTTGTTAAAAAAAAATAGCCATGAAAAAACCCACCAAATTAAGGGAACCAGTTAATCTGCAGACAGTTTATTAAGGAGTTAAAAAAAAAATAATCTGAATAATTTTGAACTTAAACAACTGCTTGAACCCTGAAGAAGTTCTATTTAGTCTGGAAAAAACCTACCATTTTACCCATAATTAAAATGGGTGAGTGCCATGGCATGGGGAACTACAGGTCACGCAGTCTGCCCTGAGGAGAAATTGTAAAGCACAGGCTGTACTCAGTGTCCTAACTAATGCCAGCCGCCAAGGCAGGGGCAGCCACTGCCCCAGTGTGAAGGCTGTGGAACGGATGTGGCTTCTTCCCAATCCCGCTAATGTCAGATCACGTCATACTTTCAGCTGGCAGGAACCGCAGGCTTTCCGGCTCTGCATCGTGCTTTAATGTCTCCGTAGCTTCTTACAACTGATGTATTTTGCTGAGAAGCCAAAGAGGAGACCAGGTGTTACGCCAGGAACCCAGAAATCCACATCTGAAGCAAATTGTATGAAATATATTTAGACAAAATTTCAAATTTGCTTGATAAATTCTGAAATAATTACTTGAGGTAATCGAGTTTGTGAAGACATTTATGATATTAAATATGTACTTGTTAACTTTTTGATACAGAAAATTACAGCACATGAATAACTTCCATGCTGATTCACAAGCTGCTAGATATATGACAATAACAACACCATAGATACTTGATGGAAAAAGCTTATAGGCCTAGGTTATTCAACAAAGCTTCTGCTGGAGCAGAATTAAATTAGTATATAATGGCATTTTTCACATTAGAAGAAAAAGTCAAGTAAAAACCAGTCAAGTCAAGCAAGACAGGTGGTATCTGCAGAAGATCTGATGCTGCCCTTCAGGCATTCAGCTTAGTATCTGTGGGCTGTAGTTGTTCATCATGATCATAAAGCCACAAAAGGAAAATTATTCTTTGCAATACTAGATCATAATGTATTTTCTTATCTGACTGTAAGATAAATACACATTTTTGTTTAGTAAAAGAAATTAAACTGGAAAAAATTATTAAAGGAATGTCATAGTGGCAACAATCTTTACCAGTTACCCTGATTAAACATACAAAAACCTATTACCTGAAGAAAGAAACAAGGTGCCTGTGGAAACCTTGCTCTGCATCACCCAGTGGAAAGCAGGAGTAATTCTACCCTCATCTAAAATACATGGCATGAAACTGCTGGCAGTGGGAGTTAAATCAGGCTACACAGTTTCTTTAAATGCAATAGATCTGATCAGTCTGAGGCACCACAGAGGGTGTGGGGTAATTTCTTACTTTGCTAGGAGAGGGAGGTATGTACCTCCTGAGGCACTGCTGATGCAGGTGGTGTTGGTGAGGTGGGATAATTGCTGCAGTACCTGCCTCATTCTGTCTGTGCTAATGGAACCACTCAGGTGTTAATGGGTTACAACACTGCATACATCTACCACAAAATACACAAGCAGCTGTTCAAAAATTCACATTAAATCTGTAATGTTCTGTTAAAAGGGGAGAGAGATTTGACAAATACCTGACAGAAGGTCATAATTTAAAGGTTTTCAGCCCCAATGCATGCAAATACACACTAATGTAAAGACAATGCACCTCCTGATTTTTTTTAAAAATTATATTACCTCCTGAGCTTTTAATGGGATTCCTTCCTTTGCAGTCAGTGGGGAGTGGATGATGTCCTTATACAGAGCCTGTATCTGCGCTACAGAAATCAGTTGTTTTTCAAAGCATCCAAAATGCTCAGTAAGAACTTGACCTTCCAGATACAAGCAGTACGCAGGTATTTTTTAAGAGTTAATGTTTGGGATAACCTTTAACTGGAAACTGGGATGATTTTACTTCTCATGTTCTCGACCAGTTCTGCAGTTCCAAATCTTTAAAATGAGTTAAGTAAATCAACAGCCCCACAGGTCTGACTGCATGGAAGTTGTGGGTTTGTTCACACTTTTAACATCCCATTGCTTGTCTACATTTGCATTCAGACACTTGGGACACTGAGTCAACGTCTTCCTCAAACATTGTGAGGCTTTTCTGCATACAGCCCTAACCTACTGCACAAAAAGGAGATGTGGAGAAAAAAAAAAGTTCAAACTCTTGAAATAAATGGATCTACAGTTTCCCTTTGCTTCTCAAAGCATGTTCAAAAAGTCTGTGAAGTCCATGAGGTTACTCACAAGCTTAAATTACATTATTCCTCCGGCACAGAGTGCTTGGCATTGTCTAGGAGAAAGCCTGAATTTCAATGGCACTGCTCACAGGAGTGCATTTACTTCTTTGTGTCTAGGCCCTATCTTCAGATTACATCAGAAAATCCCCTGAGTTCTTCTGTCATTCAGCCAAAAAGTGCTGATGCAAATTTTATTTGGAATTTTGTCTGAATACAGATACCTGCTACCTCTGGCTTGTGGATTACAAGGTATGGCTTGCTACAGATTTCCAGCCACAAGTCCAACACAAAAACTCCTGTTATAAAAACCTGGAAATGCCAAATTACTTTTACAGTAGGAGCACAAGGAATTGCTAAACCAGACATTTTTGGAACACAGTTGCTCCAGGATCTCAAACATAATTTTACTTTGTAGGAAATAACAATGAGCTTGATGCACTGGGGAGTAACAGAAGAAAAGAGAGGGGAATGTACTTTTAAAGGATTTCATTGTCTTCAAGAGATTTTTTAAATGTACCTACTATGTGAGGTAAGAGTTGATTTCCAGTTAGTTCTTTGAATAATTTACTCTTAAAATGTCTGAAGCATCATGTATAAAAGGAACTTGTTTCAGACCACATGAACGTGCAGTTCAAACCACTGTCACCCGACTGGTCACTACCGTATCTTCAGGTATGGTGTACGCAAGGCCAGTTGCTGTTCATTAAGTGTCAGTCCTTTAGTATGTTATGACCAAAGGTAGCACTCTGCTCTTGCCTGGCTATACACGGAGTGATGTGAACACTAGGATGTAAGAACGAAAACCAGAAGGGAAAGCTATCTTGAACCGTTAGTGCTTCTTCTCATGCTGAGGAAACAATGTTAACTTATTTTATTTCAGGATATCTCTACAAGCAGGCAGCAGGACAATACAGATTGGCTTTTGAGTCCAGACCAAATCTTGTTAACTTCAATCCCAGGCAGATCTGCAGTTTAATCTGGATAAAGATTACATAGCGATTTACAAACAATTAATCTGCCTGTAATTAATTTATTTTTATTTCTACTATTAATAAACTATGTAAAAATTAATTCTGCTTTTTTTGTAATCTGTTTCTTTCCATGTGTACTTCTGCAATGAGTTGCTTTCAAAAAAAAAAATCTGTTCTTTAAATTTTCTCTTGCTAGATTTTTCTGCGGTGGTAGCAATGACTCCGCACACAGATGAGGTTCATGTGCAGGGCACTACCATAAAGGCCACGTATGCTCATAGCACACAATCAGTTTTGAGACAATTTCAGGACATGCTGAAGCACAAAGGGGTAATATCACAGCTACCATATTCAGTGCAAACGAGACGGTAACATTCACCTGGAATGTATTTGGGATGACTTATTACCTAGTCAGCAGTACCTAGTAGAACACAAAATAAAAGCTTGATAGTATGAGACTGGATGAAGAAATCTGACTGAAGACTGACAAACAAGTTGCTTTTAAAAATGTGTGGTGGGCTAAGTAAAATTAACGAACAGCCTAAGAAAGTTAATTGCACGCTATTTACTAGCCTATTAACAGCAGTTCCTTGGGTCTGAAGTTAAAAATCACCACACCTGACAAATGCCAAGTCTTAAGCCACACGACTCCAGCACAACCTCAAGACTACGGAAAACTGGACAGGTCAAATGAATTGCATCACCTGCGGGCGTGACGGCAGTACAGCGTGCGCTGAACTTGACTGGCTCTGCCCACGCCAGCACCTGCCCCTTCCAGCACGGGCTGCCAGGCCAGTGGCAGAGGTAGGGCGCCTGTGAGAACCAGCATCCTATTTCAAGGATGGAAATACATATCTGGAGGGCTACAGGGCTGATAATTACTGTCACTATCCTTTTCTACAGCAAGACCTGACCAGCCTTCAGAGAGCTCTCCCCAAAGCAGAAACGATAGAGGTGAAAATGCCTTTTGGTTGCTGTCATGTTCCACACAAAGAATGTCTTCATTTTAGGCACTCTACAGGGAATGTTTCTGCCGCTTTTCTTCTTCTGCCTCACTTATCCCATCTGTGCTGTTTGCTCATTAATTTAAGGGAAGCCAAAAGGGAAATTTTCACTACCCTTCTGTCCTCACTATCTTGTCCTCTTCATTGCTCCAGGGCACGGCTGTTAGCAACAGAATGGAAACCACCACGAGGCCCCTGACTTCCCAAAATACATTTTCAGCAAATGGCCAAGAGCTGACAGAATGCATATATTTGTGCTTCTCCCCTCCACCCCCTCTGCTGCCGGGGATTTATTTGTACGGGTGCTGCTCTGCTCTGCCCCACGTGGCCTGGAGCACCCGCTCTGTGCTGAGGCAGGTCCTTAACTGCAGCAGTAACTGCACCTCGCTCAGGCAACTGCTGCTCTGCTGGGCTGTGCTGTGGGCTGCAGCCCGGCCACCCGCCCTCACCCTGGGGACGCCCACCTCGCCCCAGGGCCACCCTGCTGAAGAGGGCCAACTGAAATAACACAGGCTGCAGCATTAGGGCTTTTCCCTTGGAGGACACCTTTCTCTTATGGTCAACACAGTACATGTGGTTGCTTAAAAAGCCTCGCTGTTAGGGACAACCCCGCTTCCCATTTGCCCCTTATGCTAGCAAGGCTGCTCTTCTGGTTGCTATGACCGTCACCCGCCAGGTTGACAGTGACCGGGATCACCTTCCTGGTATTCATACAGAGACACATTTTGTTGCTTTTCAGACATATTATTGGGAATACACAGATCTCTTATGAAAACACACACTTCTGCTAAGCATCACTGTACTAAAAGGCACGTTAAGGGAGAGCTTTCAGTTCACAAAAAAGCAGCCAAATACCCCAGCTTTTATTGAAGCAGAGTTTTTTGGGACCCTAGCTTTACTGTATGCCACTAAAGACGTGCCCAAGCTTGTTAAAGCCTGACACACAGGATGCGTTTTATGGACCTTCCCCCTGCATTATCATCTGTATGGTTTTATGAAAGAACTGAGAAGCCACAAAGCACTACCCACCCAGCTCCCCCAGCTGCCAGCTAGCACAGCGTCAGCTGCACCGTCAGATACCCACGTGCTGATTCAATGCTCCTGTCAGACACCCCTCCTTAAGGAGAGCGCACATAGCATTATTTCTCTATTATTCATGTCCATTAGTCACCTCTGCTGTCTTTCCTTCTCTGAATTTCTGCTACTTCTGACCTTCCCTTAATTTTGATACTGTTTGGATGTACTTTTTTCCCAGCTGAAAGACCTACAAGGCATGAACCGTGAACCACAGTATTTACATACTTTTACCTTTTACAATGTGCATACTCCAAACTGTAAAAATAAAAGCAGCAGTATCTTCCTTGAAGATGGTAGCTGAATTCTATCATACTAAAGTGTACCAAAAGCAAATGAAAAAGGACCCAAGTTCTGTCCAGGACTCGTCTACATGGGAATGTTATTTCCCATTAGGAAGGATATGTATTTGAACAGCTGCTGAACTCCCATGTTTATTTTGCATCACAAACACTTTTAACTGTTCATTCATTTTAAAGCAATCTAAGTAACTCATGCAAGTTTCTTGGACTTGCAGTGTGGGTGTTGTTATTTGAGAAGTGCTGTCATAAAGAATGGCTCTCCCCATTTATCAACAAACCAAGGTCTTTGGCATCAGGCTTTTGTAAATTTAAATTTATTCACAAATCTAGTAAGACTGTACTTAAATAGGCCTTAGTTTGTTCTCCGTGTGATCACTGTTGTTATTGAGACTACTCTGATATCAGTTGCACGTAACACCTCATGTTAACATACTTCCTCACATCTAGATGTACTGAGCTCTGCCATCCTGGCTCAGAATTGTTCTACTAACGCAGCTTTTCAGTAGTTAGGGATCACCGAAGCATTTCATTTTGTGCTGCTGTATTCCACCGATGTAAATCAGTTTAACTCTACATCAGCAACCTTTACTTCCTCAGCAAGGGAAAAAAATTAGAATTCCAGTTGTGTCATTTTCCCAAACGCTGTCATATTCCCTCTTAGCTACACTGCTTTTCATTCACTTATAGGAGAAGAGCTGCTTCCTGTGCTTTTAGGAAAAGATGATGCAGGCAGCAAGGGCAGGTTTCCCCTCACCTAGCTCCAGCTATCCTGAACTTAGCTTGTCTCGGTTTCTAGGCTCCCTCTCCAGTCAGTGGAGAGGGACAGGCACCTTCAGGGATTCACTCACATATTCTAGACACATTTGAGGATGAAGTAAACCACCTTCCAGAGTCATTGCTCTCCGTCAGCTAGAGAGGTAGCCTAGGCAATTCAGATGAAACACAACTCGCAGGCATTTACCTTGCTGGCTCTGTAGGCACCAGATGGCAGAGAGGAACCTTCTGTTCAGTTCTAGCGCTTCCACATCATCTGCACCTTCCAGTTCGGCAAGAGGAAGAGAAGTCCTATACGAAAAGCATTGAAAAGAAACAAGTAAAGGTTAGGAAAGTGACTGATTCTTGTGGGGGCTTCTGTTCATTTGGTTTTGTGTGTGTATATAGGTTTTTTTGAAACTAAAAATTGTTTGCCCCTTTTCTCTTTGTTAACTTATTCTTTCACTACCTATAGTCTCTTCTGGTTCCAGATTTTTTCTTCCTTGACATCAGCATTCCTTAAAAGAACTATTAGTTCTAGACTAGAACTATTCATTTGCGCCTTGTGGAGAAATTCTAAGCCTTTCCAAATTTAACATTTCAACGGCACTTTGTCCTCTATTTATACAGTTCTTCCTTCTACGGCCTGCAGTTTGCCTTCTGTCCTTCTACAGCACCTCACCTCCTCACTTACTGTTCTTCTGTGAGACATCGCAGCGGAAGTGTTTCCTTTTGCTCTTGTAGAGCAATTCTCAAGAAGCCAGTACTGAAATATCTTTAAAGAGATACTGAAACATAACAACACTTGAAACTGTAAGGAAATTTAAGCAGTTTAAAAGGATTATTTTACACTCCCACTCTTCAGCATGTACTGGAATAACACCCTTCCCCACAGCTCAGAGGCATATTGCATTTTCCTTACCATTGCTACTGGGGGAAAAAAAAAAAAGCCAATTGCTTAAATAATCAGAGTATGTAAATTTTAACAAGCCTGCTAAAACCTAGACAAATGAATTGTTTCTGAATCTGTGAATGAATGCTGATGTTCTCTTTTGCTGGTTGCAAAAACCCAATATTGCTTTTTAAAAGAATCTGTTTCTTATTAAGATTTAGAATACTCATTATTCTGGTATCTGAACTCCAAAATGTGCAGCACAATACTCCTTGACACCTTGAAACTATTTTATTTAAAGGAAAAAAGTCCATTAAACTTTCATAACATTATGAAATCAGGGTTGCGGAAGACAGTAAATAGCAGCTGCAGTTGCCCGCACACTCTGAATTCTATTTCTTGCCCCATTGATCTAACGCCCTTACTGGGATAATGGGCCATATGGAAAAAACCACAACCACACAGGGTGTTGAATACAGGTTGTAACTAACAGCCTCAATTTTTTTTCCCTTCAGGTGTAGGCTGACCATTTTTCAGGAGGATGAAGGATAGAAAGAATTAACAGGGCTCCCCCCTGCCATTATCCAGAAAACCACACACAGCCTGTCTGTGAAGCCTGATCAGCGTGGCGCTGAGCAGGATCCAGCCACGCATGTGTCTTGGACTAATGAGCTGGTACGACTTGAATGATTAGGCTCATGCCTGAGGCCCACAGTTTGATCTTCAAAATGTTGCTGTGTAGTTGGTAAGGATGTGACTTTTATTAGATAAAGCGCAGTTAAACAGCTGTTATGAAAAAATGTGGAACTAGCAGAAATGACAAATGAAAAAGTAAAAAAATACTTGCCCAGCAACTCCTGCATCAAACAGTGATTTAGTGTGACCTGACCTACACTGCACCAGCATGGAGAGATGAACAGCAGCAATTTAAAGGAAACTTAAAAACATTAAAAATAGTCAGTGGAAGACTATAATAAGCAATATGAGGGATTGCCAATCTGATAAAGCCTTCATATTCTAAAATACTATTAGAAGTGCATATTTTTCCCTTTTACTTGTGATCTAAATGTAGCCACCTACAAGTTAAGGTACTTCTTTCAAAAAGCAAAGACCATCCATTGAGGGAACTCTCGCTGCCACGGCACAGAATTCAGCTGTTGGGACCCCTGTAAGGTTGAGAGTGCTACACAGCAGAATGGACTTCTCAGACCTTCGCGACTGTTTGAAACATACTGGGAACACAACAAGAACCTGTTCAGTGTGCAGCTGAGTACTACATGTTTTGATTCTGGCAAGGAAACCTCCAGGGTTTTCCAATGGCTTGACTGGTCTTTGAAGGCATTTCTTAAATTTCAACTGTTAACTGCTGATGTTAAATGGCTCAGGAACTGTCTGCTTTACAGACTACCTCTTTCTCAGTCTCTTGCTTTCTTAAGCCCACAACGTCTAATAAAATATTTGGAGGGAAGCAGGCAAAGAGAGAAAGTTGTAGTAGCGTTCCTGTGTTCTCTGACTTGATGTACCTCTGACATCAAGGTGGTGGAAGCCCTTGGTTTGGCTTTTGTAATTTCTTAGTAAGGCAAGGAATTAGTAAATCAGAAACAGCCATGACAGAGTTGGCTTTTTTCTGTTTTGGGAAAAGACTGTTCCCGTAAAGAGAACTGAATAACTTGAACATGGTTTCATGCAAAGTAAGACTTAGTTCAACTGTCTCTAAAAGAAAGAGACTGACTCTAAACGGACTGTCAGTTTAAACAGTCTAAACTACTTTTGCATGCAACAGCTGATCCTTTTTTTCCACATATCCCAAAAGAAATTTATGTAAATTTTTGCCACAATAAAAATGAAAGATTATTTTAACCAATAGCGAGAACACAAACTGTTTTCTCCCCTTTTCCTCATTCCAGCTCATCAGAGCATATGTTTTCATGAAAAGAGATGACTAGAATATTGAAGCTAACAACTCTGGAACACCCAGCTCTGCCTGCACATCAAGCTGCCAGAAGAAATTGTTCTAAAGTTGCAAAGACTGTTAAATCCTGTACAATTCTCCTGGGCAGGTCTCACTTCAGACAAGGTTTTCAGCAGCAGCTGGGTAGGCAGAAAGAGATGAAAAACATTGCAAGAGAAGGAGGAAGACAAAGTTGGTTTATATCACACGGTACAGCTGCTCAGTCATTAATAAGCAGCAGCACAGAGGGTGAGGTGAAAGGGTCAGAAAAAAAATGTAGTTTAAAATGTGTAACAATAGAAGCAGGAACAGAAATCCCCCTTCTCCCCATTCTTCAACATAAAGACAGTGCAAGCTTGCTTTGTGCAGCTGTCTCAGTGAGGCATAAGCACTTCTCTGGAAGCATTTTTTAAGACTCTCAGAGGCTATTTTGAGTAACTGGGGGAAAAGGTTTCCACATTTTAGTTGTGGACAATATGAGTTACAGTAAGAACAGTTATCAGTGAAAAGAGTATATGAGTTTCTCCACTGGCAAAATGTAGTTGTTGGATGAAAGACCTTCTTTCCTTCCCTCAAAAACATGTACTTGCCCTTTAAACTAAGTACTCTTCTAGAAGAATAAACACCATGTATGATAACAGGCATTTATCATTTGACTTTTGCTCAGTAATGAAGACACAATGTTCAAAAATAAATAGAGTACTTTATCTTCGTAGAAACTGATGTCAACATGCAAACTATTACAGTTAATAGCGACAAGTTAATTATTTTGTGATACTTAAAAGATTATCAATCCTCTGCTACTTTGCTATGCAGAGGTCATGGAAATACTAATCAGAAGTTCTAGATTATATCTTGCAATAAAGTAAGCATCATCCATCTCCATTACGATCTCTTCACTGTTCTCTGAAGAGAGCATGAGCACACTGACAAAGAGCAAGGGCGGCAGTACGTCCAAGCAGTGGTAGGTCTAAACAGTGATTTGTGAGATGTGGTGCGACGTAACACAATCCTGAAGCAAGAGGTCTTTCAATAGGCAACGACTAGGACAGATTCTTAGTTAAACAGCTTCCTGAGTTTGATGTAGAACATTGGCATGGCATCATCGATGCTGATATTTTCAGCATCATACTGCAACAACATAAACCATCTGTTCTGGCTTGTCATGAGTGAAAGCCATTTAAGCAGCATAATACCATGCCAGAGAGGCTGGGCTGAGTAGTCTAGGGCGCTGCTCAAATACAGCTGCGACTCAGACTGGATACACTCACACAGCGTAGTCTGAGTGAGAGGTAATGCTGGGTTCTCCACACTGTGCCACAGTACAGTGCACCTCTGGCTTTGATGGTTTACCATGTTTGCCATCTTCTAAGTTGCAGTATCTACATAGTGTGCATTGCAGACCAAAGTAGTACAGTGCATGCCAGGAATGGATGTAAGTGGACTGTAAACAAGCAAACAAAAGCTTGCTATCTTTTTTTCCGCTCCATTTGTTTCTCTGTAGACTACTGTCCTATCCAAAATACTTCTGTCTGTTACAGAAAGCCATCTGGTTGTACTGGCAGTTCCTAAACACAGTGGTTAGTTTTCCAACTATTCCTAAAGTGTTGTGCGGCAAGACTTAATCACCAGGGAGAGGACAAGAAAAAGAGAAGAACACTGCACAGTGCCCAATGAAGCTGACAGCAGGAATACTGCTAACCCACCAGTTACTTTTAATTTTGTCAAAATAAAACAAGATACTTTTATTTTGCAGTGTATTTGTAGAAACACAAAACATGGTTTTAATTTTTTTTTTAAACCCACCTTTTGAGACATTGTTCTGACATACACCACAGCAGACTGCTCAACTGCAGTGGAAAACCAAGAAAATCCTGTATTATCTCAGCTGTATATAAAAAGGTCTTAAAAACTGGAAGCAGGGTTTTTAAGCATGCTTGGTTAAGATACTCAACATCAGTCAAGTGGAGATATTAATGTATCATTCCAGTTGACATCGTAGGTACATTATTGTAACACTCCCACAACAAAATTACAAGACACATACACATTCGCGAGATGGTCCAGTTTTAGGAAGTACTACAAAGGTCTGAGAACACTGAGAAGCTGAAAAAAATTATAGAATAAGGAAAAGCTAATGTAAGAGTCCATCAATATTTTTCTTCTGAAGCTTCAACGATTCAGGCATACCGTTCTATGCAGAGGCATAAAGTCGTACACATTTTAAACAGAAAACCAAATGAGTTGCCACTACTATTTTATACTGTTAAATTTAAACTTTTTCACTTCTTAAAAAAAGTATTAAAAAAAAAAAGTCTTGTTTAGAGAAACTTCCAACCATTTCAGAACATGCGCCATGAGGACAAAAGGTGTTGGATTTGCTCAGGACCGAATTTCTGTTAAGTATTCTTAGCTTCAAGACAGATGAGGACTGAATGAATCTTCAACACTGAAAAAACTAGTCACACCTGTCAATTAAAGGGAATAAGAAAAATTTTGCTTACCTTTCCATGAAAAACAATTTTGATTAAAAAAAAAGGGAGTTTCATCTAGTAGATAATGTCCATTTAACAACATATTACATGTTACTAGAAGAGACAGGTTTAAATCATTCTTCAAGCAAATTTCTTTAATTACAGTAATCTTAAACATTTCCTCTGTACCCCCCCCAATCCTTATGGTCATCAAATACATAAGGCATCATTTGAGGATACATAAAATACCAAAGTCAACAACAGCTCTTATTTAATATATAATGCTTGGACTCTTCTTATAGGGTGGGGGAAAATATGGTTACATTACATGTTATTATGTTTACGGTACTTAAGAATGCAAAATCAATTCCTACTATGATATCACGGGTTATTGTATTTAATCAATCTTTCGAGTGATACTAGCTTTAAAGAGATTGTAAACTGAGCCGAATCTAGCAAGGTTAAAGTGAAGACCAGACACTCACTTCTGCAGGCTTTCCAGCTCTGAAGGCAGGTCGCAGCCTACATAAACTCTATTCATTAAACTGTATTCTAACAATGCACAAAAACAGGGATCCTGCAAGAGAAGATTAATGTTTAATTTAAATCATGCTGCTCTGTGAAGTGAATTTTCAAACAAATTAACATGGCGCATGAATGCAGGAGATTTAATAGGACCTTTTCCAGAAAGAGAACTCTACAAATGGTGCAAGCATGGTAACATGGGAGGAAGATACCTATAGGTGCTCTAAGTTATATTTGTTGCATGTAGGTGTGGGGAGACTAAACCTTCTATTCAGCAGTATTCCAGAAATGGTCTTTCCTTCTTATCCAGTAAGTCAGATATAACATTTTATCAGATATTAAGAAAAGCTCACTTGACTCCTATGGAAGGACCGTGCATGGGTTCAAAAGGAGACCACCTCCCTGGCAGGCTGTTATATTAATTGGGAACAGTAACTTCTACCACCCTCCATCTAAGAAGTGAAGCAACTGCATTTTGTGAAGAATCTGATTGCATAACGTTATTCAGAACACGCTTACTGTACTTGCAGGCTGCTGGAGAACTTCAGCATTGAGGTTCTGACCTCTTCTAAAGAGAAAAAGGAGGCAGGATTCCATATGCACAGATCAGCACTGCAGTTTCTTCCATGCTTGGAAGTCTACTGTGTGGGTACCTGAACTGTCCATACTTACAGGAACCTATAGAGTTCAGATATTCCCAAATGCAGGCTGAGGACAGCAAACCAATTCTTAACATAATCTGATGTTCCCTCACATCAGATTAACCCCCGAAATCGTTCACTTACTGTGGCAGGTACCACATGCAATTCAAAGATATAAATCCAAAACTTACTTTCACAAGAACGTGAGGATTTCCCACGATAATCAGCAAAGCTTTTGCTCTAGTAATGGCTACGTTAAATCTCTTTGGGTTAGAGAGAAAGCCCAAACAGTACTTGTCATCGCCAAATAAGCCTTCGTGAGATCGCACCTAAAATTAATTATGGATAATTTTAGAAATCAAATAATGAGAAAACAATTTACCTACCCATACTGTAACTTTAACATCATATTTGCTTACTGCAGCAATCCACAGCTGAGTGGCAGAAATGTACAAGTTAGCTTCATAATCCAAGTTTCAGCTAAATATTTCCCACCACTGGCTTTCCCACAGACGGGCTATTCTCCGACAGGCTGCTAATGCAACTTCAGCAATTTCAGGAGAATGGTGTACTAGTTTTATTTTAGCATCAAGACTATCCACTGTAATTTGAAACACAAGACACCAAAACTGCTTCCTAAAAACCAGTAATTTTATCTTTTCAGTAGAAGAAATGCTAGAGCTGCTGGTATTCTAATTCCTGCAATTGAATGACAACTGCAACGAAGGGCAACGAAGCTGGTGAAGGGTCTGGAGAGCAGGCCTTATGAGGAGAGGTTGAGGGAACTGGGCTTGTTCAGTCTGGAGAAGAGAAGGCTGAGGGGAGACCTTATCGCTCTCTACAACTACCTGAAAGGAGGTTGTAGCGAGGTGGGTGTTGGTCTCTTCTCCCAAGTTACTAGTGATAGGGCAAGAGGAAATGGCCTCAAGCTGCATCACGGAAGGTTTAGATTGGATATTAGGAAAAATTTCTTCACTGAAAGAGTGGTCAGGCACTGGAACAGGCTGCCCAGAGAGGTGGTGGAGTCACCATCCCTGAAGGAGTTCAAAAAAACGTGTACACATGGCACTTCAGGATATAGTTTAGGAGGCATGGTGCTGTTGGGTTGACGGTTGGACTTGATGATCCTAGAGGTCTTTTCCAACCTTAATGATTCTGTGATTCTATGATTCTATGACAATTCACAGTGTGTCTTTTTGCAAGCCTTCTTCAGTAGTCTCAGTGTGCTTTCACTTAGCTTAGAAAAAACAGCCAAAGCAACTAGTGTGCTATAACTACTGCTCATTAAATTTTCACCTCTATCTATTTCATCTATATTTGAACCCATCTTTGATAAAAGAAAATTTTCATGACCTAAATAATGAGTTCTTATATATAAATAGGAGCATAGTACATACCTAGAACTACTTTTAAAAGAGATACAATGCTGGACTGAAAAGCTATTGTATGACGCAGAACAAAAAGTAAGCATAGTACCATTGCCCTCAGGAAAAAAACCAAGAAAATCCTACAAACTCTTCCCCCAAGCCACAAATGAACCCCCAAAAAACAAACGTTCCTCCAGCCCCACATTCACCTTGCTTTCCAGTGCTTTGGTTGTTTACATAGCTGTTTTATCCTCCTCTCTCCTGGAAATCCGATGTAGTCCTGTTAAAAGTAGTCCAGTACCGGCCATATCTTCAGCTACACATTCCTAGTCTATACTTCCTCCTTTGATCAGTTTGCCTTATATACTAATACTCAGACTTAAACAGGCTCTGCCTGTCCTGTACATTCTTGAACAGCCCTGAAGGATCCCAGGTCACAAACACCTCAGGAGCTCCAGGTTGCAAACACTTAAATTTTACTTTGCTTAGAGACTTACTGCACCAAAACCACATTACCATTTGGAAAAAAGCCAGCAAACAGACTTTTTTGTATTCTGAACTGAATTCCACACTGCAGAAATATAGCTACGTAGGGCCCATAATGCCCACCAAAAGAAAGTCTAAACCCTCAAACCCGATCACGTACACCAAACTGGTATAGCTGATGTTCAAAGTATTAAGTTAGCCCTTCTCTAAAGTTTCCCAACTGTCTTTTCCACTGATCCAGCACAGATTTTTACTCCTGTCCAGGAGTTCAGCGTGCCTACAACAGTGTGCATTTGATGGATATTGTCTCAGAACATAAAGGATTGGTATCGCGTATTCTGGCAGCAAGAACCTGTCTGCAAAAAGCCTCAGTAGCTATCAGCTGACTTATCAGCTGCTGCTTACACTTCTCGACTCCACGCTGATTTCCCCTTAGAAGCACAAAGAGAAGTTGCCTGTCAAGAGCTCCAGCCAACAATCTTACATGCCTGAGAAGGCAAAGGACAGAAAAGTAGAACATAAAGAAGTTGCTGTAGTTTTTCCATTTATGGGACTTTCACGTGAATTCAAATACCAGGGATATGTGCATGCACTGGAGTAATACCTAGCATTTAGAGAGAGGAAACTGGCACACACCTGCATCTAACCTCAGCTGAGCCTCAGAGCCTTCTAAAGCCTGATGTCTCAGCTGCTGCAGATAGGATTCCACACTCTAGTCAACTGCCTGAGAACTATGACTACATCTTTGTCTGTCATCTGCAGATAACATGCACTGAGATCTTTCAGAAAAAACAGACATCTGCTGAAGCGTAATGGTCATCAAGTTTGCAAAAGAACGTGAGAGACAAGGGCTGCCAGCTTCCAAACAATAACAGCAACTCCCTCCCAGTACTCTGTGACACAATCCTCTCTCTTTCCCTCTGTCAAGGGATGTGCTCAACACAAATCCACAAACATCTTCCTGAATGCTCTCTTTTGTCAGCACTTTTCTGAAAGTTCCATTTATTGCGAAAACTGAGACTAAATACCTAGCATTTTCATGGTTAGCTAAAAATCTCTAGTGATGCAGTTTATGCCACTGTACCTTCATATTTACATAGACGCAGTCAACCGAAACCAACTCTAAATCAAGGAGGTGATGCACTGTTATAATGATGGCCTGTGACTACTGTACTGCTGAAGTAGAAACACAGCATGGATTATTCCCACCCGCCCCAGACCCTTTCTTCAAGGCATTTGACAGCTTCAGATTCAAAAAGTTAGCACCTAGAAAAGACTTTTACCAACTTCCCTATAATACAACCAGCACAGCACTTAAAGTGCACCATCAAGATGATCATAAAAGACTATGAAATGCTCTCCTACCAATGCAAAATAAATAGTGATAAAGAGTATTCAGCTTCTAGGCACAGTCAGCCGTGGTGTCTGGGAAGTTGTCAGCTGTATACCATTAAACGATGATTCTCAAACTGAAGGTGAAGAAGAATGTAAGAACCTACATCAGCTTTTAGAAGTCAAATAGCAATCACTTTTTAATACTGTGATCTACACAGTTGTCGCTCTAACATATATAATGCATCCAGTTTCCATTCTCCCTATGCACACTGAAGTGAAAGGTACATTATCCACATGAAACTCTAAAAGAAATTCAGATCAAATATCTACAAAGGTTTAAGGTTTACCTCAAAATCACAGGTGCTGTACTATTTCCGTGCACTTAAAAATAAGCTGTTTTCAAATACTGTGTCAGACTGACAAAAATATAGCTTTTAAATTTTAATTTTTTATTTTTAAAAGCCCTATATCAAAAAGGAAACAATTTTACACATACAAAAATTCTCCACAGGACCACAACAAATATACATACTGTTGATAAGATGATAGCCATGTACTCCTGCCCTTGAAACTCTTCTACTGAGCCAACTTTAATGTCTGCCAAATCAATACTTCTCAGAAGAAATCTAATTTTTTCCACCTATCAAAAAAAAAGTGTTTGAAGGAATTAATTTTTACAATTGAGAATGGGTTACTTCAAAAATATACTACATATACAAGTATGTGGTTTAACACAAAGTTGTCACTGGGAATGCCTACACCAAGCTTAGCCATCATCCACTAGTAAGGTTTTAAAATAAAATAGTAACTTTTCCTGAGAAGTATTACGCTTATTACACAATTTAGAAGGTGAAGTACTCAGTACCATCATTTAAACATAAATCAACAGATTTTTAATAATCCAGATTTTAATGAGAAGAACAACTTAGATCCATAAACTCTCTTCTTCCAGTGTGCATTATATCCGAAACCTATATCCAAAACCATGCTTACCACAGATGTGGTAGCACAAGCAGCTTCCCCCAGACCCTCAAGAAGACTGTGCAGAGATTCCACCTTTGCTTGCCAGCTACATCACGCAGAGTGAAAGACAGAGGTGAGATGTGACCTTAAGTACCCTCCCAAAAAGGGAAAGAGAACAAGGAGTCTCACGCACTGGAATGCTGGTATGTGTGGGATCAGTATATTACCGTCTGCTAAAAGCTGCTTGGAGACTATACCTTAAGTGCTCCAAGAAATTTACCAAGAAATCATGCCTGCCTAAGCTGAGGATTGCAGACAATTATTACTTTCTAATCAGCGTTCCTGCAATACAAGGTGACTTTCCTGAAGCAGACATTACGATTATATATCTTGCATCACAGACAGATGAAGGACATAATCATATTAAATGATGTGAAATGTTTTAGGGAGTATAAGAGGTTCAGTCACATCAATACTATATATAAATATTTGAAAAATAAATAGGAACTGTAAACATGGGCAGGTGTATGCACCTGCCCAGTAGGATCACTACAGGCAGAGCTCTAATCTGCAAGTGAGATTTCTTCAAAAGGGTTTGGTCTTTTCCCCACACCTCTGTGTTTCCCCCAACCCATGTATGCAAGGCCATGAATACTGAGATGTGAACACTAAGAAAAATAATATGCACACTGTCCAGAGCATCCTCTGGAAATGAAAGAAGATTTAATCTTCTTTTTAAAATGAAGGCAGACATCACATACTTAACAGGCTTGAAAATAAATAGTTTTAAAAATAAGGCACAGCATTTGAAGTTGACATTCAACATTCTCTACAGGTTTAAATAACAACAGAAACTTCAAGTCTGACTACGGAACAGCTAGGAAGTCCCAATTCCTCTAGTTTCCTCAAAGCCATAACAAGGTGACATGCCACCTACTTCACTACATTTCTCTTTTGTTCCACTCCTCAGTGCAGAGAGTAAGTGACAGAATCAGATTGCTGTTCCAGCTGTTGGATAATAAATTCTTGACTTGCACTCTTTATTTCCAACAACTGAAAAATCTGCTTCTGTCTCCAAAACTGCAAGCAGATCTCTCCTTAATAATTTCCTGATCTTTAAAACAAAAAAAAGTGGAGTGCCATTACTGCTGTCTTTCTCTAGGTTTAGATTTAAATAGAAACATCATTAATGACTGATAATACACTGTGTAATATGACACACAGTGAATTTTTGAGATATGCTTCCTTGCTTTAATAAACCACAGCCACAACGTAAAATCACAAGATGAAATACAGCAACTTCGAAGTTCTTAGACATCAGTTATACCTGTTTACGATATGGTGTAATCACTCCAATTTCAGTCACTGACACTACAGCATTTTCATTTTTAGCAAGGTGGCAACAGTACTGCATTACTTGAACTGCTTCAGTTGGATTAAACCATGAAGGACTGTGACCTTCACGTGTTTCACTGCCCTGTATTAGGGGAAAGGAAACGAGATGATGAAGACCAGGTGCCGAAGTGGCTGTGTATAATGGATTATTCTTATACATCCTAAATGCAAAGAAGAGTGAGGTAATGTTATATAAAATTTCCCTTCTTTGCTACACAGCCTTTCCAATGAACAAGTATCACCTAACATTTTATACTGTTTTTTTAAGCTGGAGAATTTATATGACAACCGTACTTTTAAGTGTGTAACAAAGGAGTTAAATCTCAACTGAGAATAACATGTGTTAGCAAGTTGGTATCTTGCTTTTGTGCAAGGTAGAAGAGTTCAAAATCAAGCCTCTCCAAGCCATGGATATTATCACTTTTTACTAACTTCTTGGAAAACTAAAGAAAAACTTTTTTTCTAAAGTATTATTCTTCCCCTGCCTACTTAAGCCTTAATAATCCTCTAGTTTTAGAGGCTTGTATTCATTCTAATGTAGCAAAGTCTCATCAAAAGCAATCCAAAGGCAGCCAACTCCTTGGTCAACCTGCTACAAATTTAAATTTGTATCAAAATGTCTCCACAATACACTTCAATGGGCAGCTGCTCTAGTTCTTAGCAAACATTTGACTTCAGTAGTTGTTTCTAAAACCAGATGGTCAGGAAGTCACATTACTCGCAAAAGGAAGTTTATTCTTTTTTCATATCCTTTTTAGAATTCATTCTGAAGAAAATTTTTATCAGCAAACTTTAACAGGGCTCCTTATTCGTACTTTCACTACATGAACATTTTACATACCCTTATTCCATGAAAAATTAATGGAAATCCCTTCCTGGGCAATTTCCCCCAATGCAACAAAGAAGTTACTACTGAAGTGTCTGCACAAACTTCTAGCTCCTTATTATAAAACAATTTAGATGGCAAGGCAAGCAATGCAGAATGTGACCTGTAGTTTTTTACGAGTTTTGTGATCTGCAAAGACAAAAACCAAAATCCATAACTGCAACAGATAATTATTCATCAGACTTCACAGTACACAGCTCCCAGGCAGATAATACCTTACTGTCCTCTAGCATTTAGCTTTTCTAAAGCTGCCAAAGAACGGTATTAAAGGCAAAAACTGTAGGTGTCATCTTCTATAAGTAAATATTAAATAAAAGCAGTTTTTTGAAGGACCATCTCTTTCCCCTCCAAAAGAAAAAAAAAAGAAAAAAGAAGAAAAGAACTGAATATATGTGATTGCTGCATTTATCATTCTCCAGTTCCTCAAAACATTTGATCTATAGTCTCTCTCTCTCTGAGAGTCAGATTCTTTTCATGGGGTTTCCATGGATGTAACTTTTTTTGAGGAAATCTTGACAGACAGAAAGGGATCATTGGAACAGCTGGTAGAAGCTGGCCTTAGAAACCAAAAATGTATTTGTCTTTAAATGAAAGAATGGCCTTAAGAAAGCATTCCAGTCAGTAATAACTCGGAAAAATATGTCCTGTAAAAACACTAACATATAATACTCAAGCCCAATGGTATCCTTAAAGCCCTCACACTTCCTGCTCTCTCACTATGCCAATTCTCCTTAAGGATTGTATAAGGAACACAACAATGAAAGTTTGCCTTAACAGATTTTAGGAGGAAGCGTGACGTGTTTTTCAGTAGGCTGAACCCAACCTAAAGCCTTGGGCCAAACACCCCTGCTTTCCCCCTTAAGTCTGCCAGATTTCCTCCCTCCTTTGCTTACATGGTCATCTAGTTGTCTTTTGCTCTCAGTTTAATTCTTCAAAGTATATTACCATAAGAATGGGAAGGCATCTTAGTAAGTTTAACTTTAGCCCTGTATTTCAGATTTAGACAATAATTTAAAACAGCTGAAACATCTGTGCTCACTTATGTAGTATATGCTACCTCTGCCACTTAACATAGACTTTAGGTACTTCACAACAGAAGAGCTTTGGGAAGCTATCCTTCAGAGGAAGAGGTCATAAAGAAACAAGAAGAGTTTCTTTTTTCCCTTCTTGAAACATGATGTTTGCAAAATTAATCTTTATGTTTAAAAGAGGAGTCTTTGTTTGTCTTTTTATGTTAAAAGTAGAAGTTGTACTTGTTAATCTGTGGAAAATTAAGTCATGAAGTTATGGTGAATATGGACAATGGAGATGGAAGGGAATTTTAAGCCATTATTCAGAATTCTGCTTTGTGCACCATATTTGACTTATTCTGCTTAAGAATAGAGAACCCCCTCAAAGAAGGGTTTTAACATGCTGGAGGGCTCAGCATCCTTGCTATTCAGAGTATATATTCAAAAGAATCAAGCTTTTCTAGAGAACTAATGCTCAAGCTAGACTTATCACTAAGCCTCAGGGAGCAAAAAGGTGGTAAGCACACAGCAGACACCACACTTTCTCCTTTTTTGATTTAGATAAAAAAAATAGAATTGTAGTTTTACTCACCAACAAAGGATTATATGCTCCACAGGCACTAAAAGCATCCTCATCTCTCAGATATATCTCTCTTGATGTCAGTCTTTCCAGCAAGGACACATTTAATCCAAAAGTCAGTGCAATTTTAGATTTTATTACTGGCCCTAACTGCTTTGGATCTCCCACAAGAACTATCTGTATATGCAATTAAAAAAATCCATCTTGTATTAAAACAGTGATTAAAAATGTAGTTTCAATAAATCATACACACTTCAGAATTCAAAGGTCAATTTATATCAAGTGTTCTGCTTTCCTCCAAACATCTAATCTGTTTGCGAAGAAGGGTTATGCCCAGGACAGAAGTACACTGTTGCCTTAAACTAAGAAAGCATATTTTTATTTTGGCATCTCCCACACACTGAATCCTGTCCTACCAATGTAGACTTGCTTTAGATGTAAACCAACTTGTTTAAGTGAGAGACATGGATATTTTGCATGAATAAGATTTACTACAAGTACCCAGAACTCCATACTCATTACCAGGAAATGGCTGCTTGAATTCTACTTCATTCACAAAAATACAAACAGTAAATCAAAACTTTTTTCCTTTCAGTAAATGATGCTAAGAGAACTACCTGTCCATTAGCTTCTGAAACCAACCCAATAGGAATCAGGCTCTCTGGTTCACTTGCTTGCCCTGCCTCATCCAGAATCACATGAGTGAAGTGTCCAAGCCTAGAAATAAATTACAACATGAACCCAAACCAGGGCTGTTTTCAGATTAGTTCATCCTGCCACCCTGTGGTTGACCTCAGCAATTCTGTTAACTTCCTTGTCAAGTGTGCCAGGCAACTCCACACACGCAGAGCAAAGATGGATATTTTCAACATGGAATATATATAAAAAAAAATCAACCCAGTAACTTCAAATTTGTCATCTTTGATTTCGCTTACATGCTCCAATATACACAACCACTGGTTATCTTAATTAAAGCATTGTTTATACCAGGGCAAGACACTTAAAAAAGCTTTCCTTGCTCTCAGTTTCCTTCAGCTATTTAATTAGAACAATGAACTTGGTGTAGCAAAGACAATCCCCAGTTGTTTACTTTTACCAAACAACTCAAGCCAGTTAGGTTTCAGAGTGTCCTTTTACAAAGTTAAAATCAAAATTAGAGGAATCTTTAGTTAACAGCACTTGACATGGTGGTTATTTACAGTTAGTAACGGTGACTTGATAAAAACCAGATACAATATAATTTTTAGTGTGACAGTCATTTTGAGCCAAAATGATTGTCAACAGCAATATAATTTCCAAGGGTCCCACTAGTAGTGGAGAAGTTATTGTGTCAAAATTTCTTAACGTTATTCAAGATAATTCTTAAATTTACCATGGAGAAAGTCTCTGCTGAAACATTACTAAAAACAAGTGGTTTTCTAGGAAGACAATTTCAAAATAGAGGCACATGCAATAAACTGTATTAAAACAGCTCAAGTTACAGTACAGAGGGTATCTAGAAGCCTTGGGTTTTGTAGCATCCAGCTATCTCAGTGATATTCCTATCTATAGTACTCTACCGTATTTTTGCTTGATAAAACATTCCTGCACTGCTGCATGTGGTAATTATTATCCTGAACCACAATGCTTTCCGAACATCATCACCATCTTTGCAGTAAGGTTTCACCATGTCATCCATTTGCTGCAGAAACAAAAAGGCGTTTTGTAAAACAAAATGCTGCTCTAAAACGAAATGTTTTAATTTGAATAAAAAAGCCCACCAAAAACTGTTTTAGAAGCTGAGCAAAATACTTAAGATTTAGACCCATTCATACACCAAAATGAATTCTTCATTGTTGCCTAAACAAAGTAGTATATATGCAAGACATCTGTGTTTTCTTTATTGTAAGGATCAAAATTGAACATATGGATGTTTCATATACATACATATGTATGTATATAAATAGATACATATGTATAAAATGCACACACAATGTGTGTATACTCTATAAAGATGACAATCCGACTTACTTTTCTGTGTAAGTAGTCTTAATTTGGAGACAAAGGCTTGACTTCAGTAACAGATTTTAGGACGCTTTGTAAGTCAAAGCATCTTACCACATTAAAAAAAATCCCACTGGTATGTACGCGCTGTTTGTAGAGTTAAGCACTGAGGGAAAGAGGATAAAATTCTATGCTCATACAATCAAATTAAGGACTACGATCAACATCTTCAAGTTTATCTTCTGGAAAAGCTGAAGTAGTATGTTCGTACTTTGGATCCTAAACAAGCCTAACCAGCCTAATAACCACTGACAGTTACATTACTAAATCAGTATTTTAATATCAAAATATTAAAATGGAAATATTAACTGGCAGGTATCTATAATACTTACCTCTGCTGTCCTGAAGCTAGCATTAACTCGGACCATAGTTCCCGGTTTTAACAGATTGCTTTGATGCAGCCGCAAGCAAATCAGATCTGTTGCAGCATTTGACGGCGCACAAACCAAAATTCGACTGTCTGGTAGAGTATAATGTATCTACATTAAAGAAGATGGACATTAAAAAAAGATTATTTAGAGAAGTGGCAATAGCTTAAACATGCCCATTTTATTTCACTGAATACAGAATCCGGAAGAGTTTTGCATACACGTTATATTCATCTATACTTTTGCAGTTCAAGAACACTAGTCTTGACAGTCATGACTAAGTACTCTCAAACTGAGTGTAGTGACAGCAGAATTAGTTCATGGTTATCATATTAGTGTATACCTGTGCTTCATGAATATATTATGCACTACTGGAATCACAAGTTAGATACTGTTCACTAAAGCTTTAAAGACAAAGACAAGAAGACTTGCAAATAAGCCATTCAGAAACTCTGTTAAATCCATAGGAAGATCTTTCCTCTTTCATGGAACTACAGAAAATAATATTTAAAAGAGTATTTTGAAAACTCCTTTGGAAAAAAATATGACTGTACTTACAGAATTACTGTAAGCGTTCCAACACTGAAAAGATTAGAGATGACTGATTTGTCATCCACCATTACCTGTAAAATAGTTTCAATTACTGTTAATGTTTTTCCAGTTCCTGGTGGTCCAAAGAGAACATAAGGTGTTGGACGACATTCACCACTCAGAATCCTTTTCACTGCTAGCTTCTGTTGTTCATTCAGCATAGGATTGAAAAATTCACCAGCTCTCTGTTTAAGTGCCACAGTTTCACCAACTACAATAAAGATAAGCACATATTAAAATTCCACATAAATATTTTTAACATAGGTAGATTAAAGCGATTCCAATTCACATCATGCTTAAAAAAATTTTCATTTTCCTTATGAGGTAACAACTAATGAATTTCTCAAAAATTCTGATTTCAGAGAACAGCATGTAGAAAGTAAGCCATTAATATTTCAGAAGTGTATTGGATTTTCAATAAAATTGAAGGCCAGAAAATGACTATGATTATGTAACCAAACAATCTGTAAAAACTCTATTCAGTAATTTTATCATCAAGCTCACTTCTGTTCTACAATAGCAAAATTACAGTAACTTTCAGTAACTGGTACTTCAGGGATAGTACCGGTACTAGATGATCAGTAGTAAGTCACGACTACTGAAATTTTTTTCTTAATCCTGTCTGAATTAGTCTAGCTTTAGCTTTCCACAGCAGAACCTTGTTAACCCTTGGACAGAAGTGCATTCTAGGTAATCCATTCCATATTTCTTTAGGCATCATATTGCTAGAAAGTAATAAAATCACTCTCTTTAGCAATTAAGTACACTGATATTTAAAGTCACACTTTCCAGAAAAGCATAGAAATGATCTGGGCTTTCTGAAAACTTTTCTGAAGTTTTAGCATCTTTGCCAAAGTACCTATCCCAAGGAGGAGACACAGCATCCCAGTAATGAATTGGAACCTTTGAACATGACCAAAACTTTTCCAGTAAATGACTGGGAAATGATAATTCATTGAGTACAAAATAAATCACCAGATGTTTGCTGCCCCTTCCCTGGAAGCATTCAAGGCCAGGCTGGATATGGATTTGAGCAACCTGATCTAGTGGAAAGTGTCCCTGCCCATGGCAGGGGGGGGTGAAACTAGGTGGTGTTTAAGGTCCCTTCCAACCCAAACCATTTTATGATTCTATGAACTGGAGATGTTTACATAATCCACAAAAAGACTCCAATGAAACTTCCTACTAGCACTGTTCTAGAATTTGTCTCTAAAAGACAGAGCACGTGGACATCTAAAAGGTATCTTAATCAACCCTGGTTTACTGAAGTGACTGCAATACTGAACTGTCTATACTTGAACATAAAGTATGAAAGTATACCAAGTTGGCTTGGTTGAGCAGCTACTCTCATCACACCTGTTATGCTCATGTCCCTTGATGTCATGTGTTTTGCCTGTTTGTTCTGCAGTTTTTTAACCTGAAAACAGCAAGTGAAGATAAATGCATTTACAACCTTAAGATGACAGGCAACTATCTTCACTAACACTTTTGAAGTTGCTAGGTTTTAATTTTTCTCATTAAATAGCATTATCCCATTAAACAGAATACTTACTGTGAAGACAGAAAGGTAGAGTAGAAGGTGCTATGAATTCCCACCTTAAACTTAATATTTCTAAAAGTTTGTCTTATATTAACATTAAACATTTCTTTCACAAATACTTTGCAGGCTCAGATGAGGATTTTGAAGCCATGGCTGAATAACTTGTTTCCTTCCACAAAAACTAATGTTCACATTCCACACCACTAAGCAAGAAGATACCTCTTTGAAATTGCAGAAAGGGAGAAAACTGCTTGTAGGGAATGTGGTGTTTGCAAGATTCTGGACCAGATGCCTCAATCGTCTTAATAATATTGATCCTAATCGAGTGAGGTGACAAGTGTCAGAGGTTGATTACTCCTCCTTGAACAGGACAGAGGTATCATCCAGAGATGTTTGCTGCTTCCCCAGAGCCATGATGTCATGGAAAGACTGCAGGGCTCATCTAGTCCTTCTGACTACTCCCTTTGCTGCTTACCCATGTGGGTACTAGTGACACCTTGAATAGATCAAGGGGAGGATCATATAGCTCTGGGGTAAGCATGAGAGGTCCAGGTGATGTTCTCCACCACACTTCTAGTCAAACAGAAAGGCCTCAGTAGAAGCAGGCATCTTGCAGAACAATAACTAGCTGTGCTGCTGCTCTCACCAGCACAGCTCTGGGTCTATGTGCAGGAACAACTTGACTGCGCATTATTAATTGCAAAACCAGAGACGTGTCTGAGTTGTTACCACAGGAGGATGGAAGAGCAGCAATATTGTCTGGTGGTCTGTAACAAATCCCCACCAGAAGGAAGACAACATGGATGAGACTGCTGACAAACAACTGGTATCAGTGTCCTGATCACAGGTTGTGCAGCTTCCTGGAGACTTCAATCATTCACACACCTGTTGCAGTTCACCCAGGAAATGTCTAGAATTTCTAGGCTGAGTTGGTGACAGCTTCCTAATGTAAATGGCTGACATACTGATCAGAAATAACACTCTAGTAGACTTGCTGCTCATATACAGGAAAGAGCATGTGTCCATGTACCAGCTTTTGTTGCAGAGATTGCAAGATTGGAGGAAGGCTAAGAAGGTAAAGCAGCTGAGTCAGAACTCTTGCCCTTCTAGAGCAAACCTCAGTTTCTGTAAGAAATCACCAGTCAAAATCCACTGGAAAGTTACCATGTGGGGAAAAAGATCCCAGGAGAGCTAGAAGTTGCTTATTGAGAGATTATGAACAAACACATCCTGTTGCACAAAATCACTGGGAATTTCAACAGAAGGCCTGCTTAGCTAAGCTTGTAGCTTCTTGATGAATTTATAGAAAGCTTATTACAAGCAGAAACAAGGACAGGCAAAATATAAAAACACTGTTTGGACAGTTGGACAAAATCAGGAAGGTCAAAGGGATCAAAGTACAGCTGAAGCTGAAGTGTGGCAAGACAGTAATAAGAAAGGATTTAGCAAATGTTGTGGTGGAAGAGAGACAGTTCAGGGATCATGGAGGCTCACAGAGGGATAAGAGAAGACAATATATTGATAGATGATATGGGAAAGAACTCAATGTCCTTTCTGCCTCACATGCAGGCCTCCAGACTCCTGTGCAAAGTAACAGTATGGGAAGGAAAGGGTCAAGTAACAGAAGGGAAGGACCATGCTACAAACTGTTTAGAGACACTGGATAGGGTAGATGTGATTCACCATGCTGATACGATTGTGGACGCTGCTGCCTATTATCTACAATAAAAAATAGTCATGACAACCTAGGGGATGTCTCTGACAGCTGGAAAAAAGCTATATTGCTCCAATTTAAGACAGACAAGGAAGATCTGGGGAACTACAGATCATCAGCCTCACTCCAGTCCCTGAGAGTATCATGGAGCACATCCTTCTGGCTTCCACGTCCTTCACAGGATTGGAAAAAAGGGTGACCAGGAATAGTGAACATGGCTAAACCAAGGGGCAGACCTTTCATGACCAACCTGATTTTCCTCTATGATGAAGAGGATATTATGTGGACAGGCTCTTACGTGGACAAAAGAAAAGCAGTCATTGTAATACTCCTCGACCTCAGCAAAGCTTTTGAAATGGTTTACTTACCACATCACTCTTATTTGTAGCCTGAAGACATATTAGCTAGATCAACAGACAGTTAGACGAGTTGAAAACTGACTGAACTACGGGGCTTAAAGACTATTAATCAATAGTTTGATACTCAGCTAGAAGCTGGTCAAAAGCTAAGAATGCCAGGGTTGTTGTTGGGACCAGTATTATTCAGTACCTTCATCAATGACTATGATGAGACCAAAAAACACCCTTGACAAATTTGCAGACAACACAAAATCAGGAGTCGTACCTCAAATGCCTGATGGTACATCTTCAGTTCTGAGGGACCATGAGAAACTTGGCAACAGAGCCAACAGAAAACTCATGAAATTCAGTAAGAAGTGGAAAGCTCCACACCTGGGACTGAATAACCATGTGAACCAAGACAGGCCAAGAACATACTGGCTGAGTAGTAATCCTCAGGCCCTTTTCCGGACCCTGGGTTACTGTGGATGCTAGAACTGTATACGAGCCAATATCACGTCCTTGTTATTAACTGGAGAGTCTGAGAGAGCCTGGATTTTCAGTTTGGCCATGAGGAGGTAAAGAGGCAGTCTAATAGCCCATGATGGCTTAAATCAGAGTGACAAAAAAATGAGACAAACTCTTCCTGTAGTCACATATGATACAACAATGGACCTCATCCACAAGCTGAAGGTGCAAGATTCATACTGGGAATTAGGAAAAAATCTTGAATGGAAAGGTGGTCAAGCACAGGTTATGTAGAGGCTGTGGAACCTCTAGACAAAAATAAAGAAACACCCTCCCCACACCCCCAAGCTGACTTGATTTAGTGTCGGTGACAGTCCTGCTTCAAATAAGGAGGAAGACTAGGTAGCGTTCTGAAGTCCTTTCGAAGACAGATTTCTACATTTTCTCCATATTATTTAACTAGCAGTTAAGAAACCTGGATAAATCTACTTAGAACAGGACGATTACCTTTTATCATAAAATTATTTCCTGCCCCGGTGACAGGACTTAAATATCTACTCAACAATAGCTATGAAAGGTAGTCTAAGGCAAATCTGACAATTCCAATTATAATCATACAGTTTTTTTATAAGCACTTTCTATTTGAGATAGGAGTGTTAGCTTAATAGTATCAGTTATCATAAAATCCCGTCCCCAGCCAGCAAACAAAAACTTCTGTCATCAGAAAGCAGCAGAATACAACTTTGATTCTTTGATACTCCATTATGCAATTCCTTTCTACCAACAGCTGTACAGTATGTACCTGTTACCAAACTGAACGGTATTCAGCATTTTAAGGAACGTTTACAGAATAGATACCTTACTTTCCTGCTGGGAACCTTGTTCAAGGCCATCATCAACAACACAATACTCAGTAGTATTCTGGGTCTTGATAGCTTGTGGTGGTTGTAAGACAAGCCTTTCCGGAAATAACACTTCCAATTTAGAAGAGGAAGAGAAAGTAGAAAAATTTGAAAGCTACACAAACACTTTGCACATTTCACTGATGAACGTTACTGCTGATAAATCAGCTTGCTCTGAGTTGCCAAAACTGGTTTATCAGAACTTATGTAAAAGTGGTAAAGATCTGTGTGAAGTTCATATCGATCGTTCTACTCAACCATAAAACAGAAAATCAGTGCTTTTTAATAAATTCTGAGGTAACACAAAACACTGCCATTTCACTTGCTATTATTTTAATGGTATGATTTCTACAGTTCTTATTGGTTCAAACGGCTTACAGAAGTTTGTTTCCACTCCTCTCCCCTGTGATGGCCAACAGATGAAATTATTCTGATGACACCTACTCTAGATTCACAGAGTTGTTTAAAAAAAAAAAAAGGGAATTCCTCTAAGAACAAACTACAATGCATTCTTCTCAGTGTGCCCTGATGTGAAAGCAATTTAAAACACAAGACTTCCCACAAACAAACTCCTCTAGTCAGCTTCAGTCAACTGAAGTGTACCTTTTTCACCCAGGTAGATAGCTTGCTCAACTGCCAACTGGCATCGCCTGCTAGTAATCCTGTTGTCAGAATACAGATTTGTAGATTAAAATAAAAGATTACATTTCCATAAACTACAACAGCATACACTTACAAGTTACCTGGTATTTTTCACTACGCACCAGTACATATAAAAATAGGAATTTCATATAAACACACTTTTTTTTTTTTAAAGAAGCATCTATTGAGAAATATGCTGCAGAAGTGTCAATCAACAGCTTTGCTATAACATTGATACACATATTCTCTAGCTCTTCAGTGACGCAAAGATGGCCTGGCGTTCCAGACTTAGATAGCTTTTCAAGGAAGTTCTCTGCAAAGCTGATTTTACAGAGGAGATTAAGTAACTCTGTACAGATAATAACATCCCATGAATAAAACAGAAGTGTAAAAGGATGGGTGGTTAACATCAGCAACATTTTTGCGTAGTCTTGCAGCCATATTGTTATATTTTTTTCTTAAAAACACAAGAGAAAAGCAAAACCAAAAAACACCCAACCTCATCCCCCCCACCATTTCACCGCCTGGCATTGGTGTAATCATTTAGAGAGGCTTAAGACAAGAATTCTTTGTACATTGTGACTACAGCTGCAGTCTTTTACCAATGAATGTAGTGGCAAAAGTGCGTTGAGGGAGAGAGGTGAAAGAATTGGCATGATCTCAGTTATGTCCTTCTCCTATCTGTATCCACAAAAACAACTAATTGATAGTCATGTATATTTTAAAAGTCACTTTACTAGAGGAATCATTAAATGCAGCTTTTTGGAAACTTATAAAAATACCTGCAATGGACAAACTCCACATCCATGGGTTCCAAGTTGTATGCCTGTTCAAAGTCTGCATTCAATTGAAGAGTAACCTCTTCATTACATATCTGTTGCAAAAATTAAAAAAAAAAAAAAAAAACAAACAAAAACCAACCAAAATCAGTTTACTGATGAGGGTTTAGTACTTTAAACACAAAGTAGCATCTCTGAAAGCACTGAATGCCCCCATCACCTCCAAAAAGAACACATCGATTTACATGCTATCAACATATTGCATATCTAGATTATGTTATGAGCTCCTTCAGAGCAGGTAAAGGTTATAATCTAGAAAGAATAGGGAAGCCGAAGTCTTCAAAAAACACAATAAAAATACAAAATCACCACTCAGAATGTAGAAAAAAACAAATCTAGCTTCCCAAAAGTCATGTTAAAGTAGTTTGTAACTCCATGAATTGCCACCTTCCCCTCTGAAACCTGTGGACCACAGTATTTTCAACAGGAGATACACCTTGCTTACCTCAGTAATATAGGCAACGTACTCTATTATATGCTCAGAGTAGACTCGACTTTTCAGTATCACCTTATCACCTAATTGTAAACAAAGGGAAACATAGTGTTACAAGGAATAGTAAAATTCTTGTTGCAGCACTTATTTTCTTCCTCTTTTGCATGGTTAAACTAGGAATTCGCAGGATGCTAGATGTTTACTAAGTTCAGCGAAGTTGCTGTAGCTGTGAGTACCTGTTCTGAAATGCCATATGCAGTTGTATATTACATTTTAAAAGATATCTAATATTGATGCCATCAGACAACACCTCCTGGAAACAGTTATCTTGTAGGTTATATTATTTGAGATTCTGAATTCAATTTTAAGTATTTTCGCAGCTTTCGCTTTTGATATGCCTATTGTCTATTAAGTCATAACTACATTGCACAGTTTATTTTTGCTGAAAGCCCCACCAATTTTTGTACATGAAAAATCCTAAAGTATCAGAACATGCATAAGAGCAGACACATGCAATGCTGCTTCAGACAGCAGCCACTGTAAGACTCTCACTGAGACACTAACAGTGCAGTGCACCTGTCTAGTAGCCTAGATTAATAACTTTGTATTCAAATATGTGAAAGACTTCTTTAAACAAATGAATAAGCAATGGAGTTTGTATTGCACTGGAAATACTGATCAACACGCTATTTGGCTTTAGCTCACATTAATTACTACCTGTAACTAGGTGAGGTCTGCCCTCTTCCACTCCTGGCACTTCCAACACTAACAAGTTTCCATTCCTTTTCAAAGTAACCCCACTCATGTTAAAGTCTTTTATCTCCATTTCTGCATGGATGTCTTCAAGCCACAAGAGAGTAGAAAAGTTTGCTTTATAATTACGTACATTAAGATGCTGAAAAACAAAACGGTGTATGTTATTGTTATAACTTCTACACTAAGATATGGAACCCACTATTCTTAACATTATACAAAACACCTCTTAAGACAGATTGCACAGCAACTAGGTGGCCAATTAAGGCACCTAAATACATGTATCTATACACTAGCTAATATTTAAAACTCCCCCAGTAGTCAAAGCAGAATTAGTATCATCCTTGGAACTCAGATAGAAGAGCCAGCCAGCTAAAGAGTTAACCAAGTCTCTCCCTGCTACAAGGGCAGTTTCAACATCTGAATTCAGGGACAGTCTACAAACTGAATTCTATGCTCAGCAATGCCAGAAAGCATAAAATCTAAGTACACTGGACAGAGATGGGTAAAGAGATAGAATCATGTCAGTGCTGGCCCTGGCTGATGATTATACAGCTTATGACAAGCTGAAAGAACCTGAACCTTCTCCCTCAGAGTTTAATGCGTCTCACTGAAGAGGTATTCTCCAACAGTACAAAGCTCTGCCTAAACACTGACTGATAGCACAGAATGCTGTTTCGTATCTTCTCACTGAAACACAAGACAAATGAACAGTGCTTTCTGAAGCAGACTTAAAACAGTCACCAGTACCAGACAGAACTTAAGGTGTCGTCAGAAAAGTTACCATTAATGGCAGTCTTTCAGCATAAAATTATTTCAAACACTACAGAGTTTTATCTTCTTTTTGAGAGAGGATCACTAACCTGCTGTGACCTCAGGTTTTGTGTGAGCTGTTTAGAAAGTAGACAACTTAGCCTTTTACATTTTTTGAAATATTAAGTTTCAGCCCCAGTTTATAAGTCATAAAAAGTAAGGGGGAAAAAAGTGAGTAGCAGCAATGTTCTACCAGAAATCAGGTCAAAGTTTTGGAGAAGGAATCACTGTAATATTCTTGTCGCTACACTTGCAGGAAGAATTTGAACAAGATGTAGTGAATTAAGTTTAAGGATTTTTTAAAAAAAGTTCTGAACAACCAGAAAAGAATCCTCTGTTATTACAATAACTTAAGAATTTCTGCTTTCATTTGCTACGAAACAACTGCTAGACTACTGTTCTGACAACCCAAAAATTCCTTTCCAATGATGCCTAAAAAGTGAGAGTGAAGAGGAATCTTTGTTCAGCTTCTGTAATATCCCCCGCCCCCAGTATACTTCTACTCCCTTTTCAGTTTTTCACATTTACCCTTTCGTGCTCTTGTGAGCTTGGATTCTGTGACATACTGAAACCCATGGAAGTTACAGGATACAGACTGAAGTCTTAAAGTCTACTTGGTAACAGTATTACATCATCATCCATTACACTAAGGACTACACATTTTTGCTAAATTAAGGGCAGCTTGAACAAACACACTTACATAAAATATATTTTCTTATATAAACCTACACTTACATACTTCTGCTAGGAGAGGCTGAAAGGTCAGTATGTCTAACTTCTGCTCCACACATTTTCTTAACTCATCAGGTATGGTATAATGTGGAAGAAAGCTTGGCAACTGCTTTCTGTGATTTCTGAAACAAAAATATATGACATCATTTAGCTTTCTCAAATTATATATGTGAAAAACAGCTAATTAGCATGCCACATCATCAAGGCTATAAACCCAAAACACACACACATGACAGACCCAATGATTCCTTCAAAGTGACAACTGAGAAGTTTGCTATGCTGGGAAGAAAGATAAGCGTTCTAGTTACAGATTATTTGAAAACATCACGTGTCTGCTTTTTCATTTTAGGGCTATTTTTATAACTAAGCAAATACTGTAAGTATAATGGAAACTTATTTGCAAAAGTAAAAGTTCTGAATGAAAGATGGTAAACATTTATCAGGTATAGAAGTCAAAGCTGCTTGAGGAGTTAAGAAGCTAACTCTCAGAGAACTATTTATGATTTTCCACCTTTATTCTTAATAACACAATTGTTACTTGTAGTATGCAACAGTGTTTACCTTTTTTATCTCATTATGTATTAGAAAGAGCTCCTGTTTGACAAATCTACAAAGAAATCAAGCAGTTAAAACAACATCTTCTATCAGTAATGTCCACAATTATCTTGTTGACAACATCCATATAAAAACATGTACAGACTCTCCCAATTTCACTTTTTCTTTGTCAGCATTACAGAACAGATATAGCAATACCAAATAGAGCAGTATTAAGTTCTATTTTTTGCTCTAATTCACAGTACCTTCTGTATTTAGGGGCAACCACTACTGTCTTCCTTGGCTGAGGTTCTGGAATAATTTTAGGCTTTCTTGGAGAAAATGGTTCCACAGGTGCTATTAGTAATTCTTCTTCATTTGTTACAGTGGCTTCAATATAGCGTCCAACAGTAAAATCAGAGAAACCGAGTAACAGGAGCTCTTTACTATACCCAGGATTTCTTCAAGTAAGCAGAAGTTATGTTCTTAAAACCAACATGTTCACACTTCATCTTCCCCAGCCATAAGTATTTTTAAAATAAAATTGTAGATTTTCATTTCAGTAACATATGAGAACTGCTAACATAGGGTTATTCCTCACACTCCCCACCCTGAGTTGAATCCAGTTATCATAAATAATTAAAAAAACCCCAAAACCCAACCCAAAACAAACAAAAAACCCACAAGAGTAAAAATCTCAAAACCCCAATTTCATCAAAAGCTTGGGTAATGATCAACCACCCCCACCCCCCGTACAGAATTAATACTTCTGTCATAAGGAACATCTTGGAATTACTGTTACTGAAAAAGATTAGCCAAACATTTCCATCAGAGGAACCCGAAGCATATCCCTTCACTGTTTGCAGCAAGAGCTTTGCTCTACCTTGCTTAAAACTACCCAGAACTGAACACTAACTGTAAACACATCAAGTAGAAAAAGTAGGAAAGATCCTTTATTTCTGAAAAATGCACTTTGTATGTGTAAGTAGTGCTTGGGGAGTGACAGAGGGGAAAAGATCCAAAGGAACAGTTTCTTCAGATTGGTTTCTAAGGAACTTAAGACAAAAGATCTAACACACACCATCTGCTCTGAAATCCCTTAATGAACTCATCCCAGTACTACCCAGAGCCCAATTCTCTCCTCAGCACTAACTACATGGTCCAACGCTTAGTATGTGCCTGAAACAAAAGCATCCCAGAAAGATTCCAGCTCACTTTCTCTTTGGCAGGAGTACCACTTTTGCATGCCAGCTAACACCACCTGTTCGGAGGGTTAAAGCTATAGCCTGGTTTTCTTTGATACACAAATTCAGTGCAGACACTGAACAGTCAGATTTACGGTCTAAACTTGCAGTCTTTATGGTCTCTTAAGTGGCCAGCAAGCACTTGTTACCTTCATGCTGCAGCCTCCCACGGAGTTTTGCGTGGATTGTTCTGTATTATTAGAAGATTCTCAGACTTTGTGACATTTACAGATCTACAGTGAAATATAAATTGTTCTTTCTACAAGTTTTTCTCCACAAAGGCAGGCCACGCCTGCAGCTTATCTTTCAAATTGCAGCTAAATTATCCTCTGAAGAAAATGTGTACCCCTTGTCTGACTATTTAAAATGGTAACAGAAGTAGTGTGAAAGTTAAGGCAGTGTTACTTTGATTAGTGAAACCATTTGACGTTGTCTTCCCCTGTCCAACTTTTAAATTATGTTCATAAGAATCAATGGTTGTGGTACACAACATTTGTAGAGCTACAGCTGGAAGTAACTGAAAAGTACATGAAAGTAAGCTTTCCAGCATGAGGTTCCTGCTTGAATTCTAAAAGAGCTCACACAAAGCCATTTTTTATTCTTAACTAAATCCATGAAATATTTTGTACAGCAAAGTATTTTTGTTTTTCAAGGGTCTTCTAAGATCTGCAAACCACTTCCTCTATAAATTACACCTTCAAGGAAGAAAGCTTTTTTCTTTGTTGTTTCAGCATACATAACCTGCATTTAATATCACAAGACAGCGAAGCTTGAGATTGAGGCGTGTAGCAACATGAATATGACATCAGGGTACCAAGACTGTAAGAAATATATCAGACATAACACAAAAATTCCCAGGAAATCCACATTAGCTCCAGTACTCATGGAGCAAAGGGTTTCCTGAAAAGAATATAACCAGCTGTAGGCATCATCTTCACCTTACTGTGTTTTTTAGAGAAATTATCTACTCCTGCTATGTTTTTTCATTTACTACTACCATTTTCTTTCGACAAAAATCAGAATCAAGCATTAAAATGATAACTACTTTCCAGGTCTAATATAGGTTTCCACATCATTTGCTAATACGTACTGGCTTACTTCACCCCACACCAGAAAGAGAACTGTGCCCAGAATAAGGGAGCTACTAAGTAAATTTTTATGACTTGTTTCCATTGTATGGGTCAGAACCAATGGAAAGAAATACCTACACAGCTGTGCATATGATCACTATGAATGTTTTTCCACCTGGTGGTATGACAATTTCTCCAGTAATATTGATGTGCTTTACTGGTTGTTCCACATCTTCTCTTTGCTCATTTTCTCCATTATGTAGATTTTCATCTTTCACCAAGGAAAAGTTTTCTTTTGCCCTTGATAAATTTGTATCCTGAGAATTAATTCCTTCTGTAGTAAAAAGATCATAATGAATTCTGTTACCACAATTGCTATCACTAGCATAGGCAAGTCTTCTTAAACAAACCTACAGGTCTTCTGAGGAGTTAACACTCAGCATTCAACTGTAACATTTCACTGTACCTGGAATAACTCCATTCTTCATAACAGATGTATTATTCAATGACTCATATGTTGTTCCTTCGCTGTTGTTATATGAATTAATTGCAGCTTTTGAGAGGTTTTCTTGATTTATTGGAAAAGATGACAGATAGTCTTCTGGACTGTTCTCACAGTTTTGAGGAATCTGAAAACTGAATTGCTTGTCTTTCACCCATCCAGCTAATCTGCAGCTGATTAAGGACTGTGGTACACTCCCTTTATTCCTAGAAGTAGTTATGCAATTAATTATGTAATTAAATGCATAGTTAATGTTCTTGGGAAGCTTAATTCTACCTGAAGACAAATACAACTGTCTGTAGCAGGTTAGTTCACCATTATTTCATAACTACTATCAGAAGGAAATTGCACTGCTGCTTCTAACTCATGAGGACTAGAACCTCTGCTAAATATTAGTATTTCTAGGTCATATCAACTACCATATGAAGCATACAGAAATACTGTTTATAAAAACGCTATGGTAATTTAAAGTTTATCATTGGGTAACTAACTCTTAGGAAAGAGCGCATAGCAATAAATAGAAGGTATTCAGGTGTGACTTCATTTGAGTCTCTATGCCCAGATGTGAAACAAACCAAAAAGCAAGAGAAAACCACCAAAACAAGGTGTATCCCTCAAGGATACACCAACATTGTTCTTCGGCATCCAACTTAAAAAAAAAATTAGAAAAAAATCTGGTCTGCTTTTAATACATGAGTATGCAACAGTCCTCTTGTTCTAAGGTTTTGAATTAAAATATTTAATTTACTTTAATCCTCATTCCAGAAAGGATTTTATTAGGATTGAAAAGAGACAGGATTGGGGAGTCTCAAAGCACTATCTACAAGATAGATGCTCAATGAAAAGACTATCCTAAAGACATTAAATTCAAAATGAAATTCTCTTTAATTCCGTAGTATTTGGGGTTTGCTTGAAGACCATGAACCACAAGGCTCAACTATGAGAGACTTCTGTATGAAAGGCAGGTTTACAGACTATGGAGTGATGGAAAGAAAGCAAGTTTAGAACAACCAGAAAGGCTTACTCTATCCAAATCATCACTCTTTTAGATTCTCCCTGCTTCAGAGTTCCAAAATTAGTCATTCTTGATATTTCCAACCCTCCTTTCTCTCTCATTAAGTCTTCATAAGGCTCATCCAGATTGACTCCATTAGAGTGTGATTGTCTGTAAAAATAATTTTAGTTAGCAATTTTGAAACACAAATAAGACTCAGGAAATATCTTTGATTCAGCACAAGATTAAGATCACTATACCAAAGCATAGTCACAGCATTTAGGAAAAAGCAGGTGAGAGGGTTCACTTTTTCTCAGCTACTTATACTTCCAAGACAATTAGATTACCTTTTCTATTTAAGCAGCAAATTAAAAACAACAAGCCTTTTGTCAGCAGCACAATAAACCAGCATAAAACTTTGGATACAAGACTAAAATGATTAAGAAGCTAGCTAATCTTTGCTGAAGAGGTGAATCAAATGGTGACTGAAGCTGTTATGGATCTCTTTGGGAGCTGAACCAAGCCACAACAAAGAGCAACTCCTTAGCAAGAGTCCTGATTAGCACTGGAGCTTAAGACTAGACTGGAAGTGTTTCAGCATGTACCCCAAGCGCTTATGGCTTCTGTGAACTGCTACAATCTGGAAGCAGCAAACTGAAGAAGAAATTAAAAAAAGCTGAAAAACAAAAAGCACCCTTAAAAACTGCTATCACACATAGTACTGATGAAAAATGCCTATGAAACCAAAATCACATGCTCTTCCCTGTCTGAGACAGTGACCAGAGCTCTAGCCTCTCAGTGTCAGCTACCTGTAGAAACCATTTAAAAAATTCCTTCTATTCTACAATTAAGAAATTATTCAGTTAGATGAAGTGGCATGAAAATAACTTGGAAATATTTTAATAATCTTGCCAATATTTACACACCCTAGGAATTCCTTAGTTATCTCATATAATAAGGTAGGAAATTACTGCAGCTGTTCTTAGCTACATCAATTTACTAGCAAAGCCCACTAGATGTCTCCCATTGCAGCTTAAGCTGCCTCAATTTTTTTATATGGTAGGAAACACACTAAAACTGACAAGTCAACCCTAAGGTCTACTTTTGTAACTTGGCCTTAGTAATAATCTTCTGTGTTAAATCCATCATTAAAAACAGGTCCAACTGAAAAAATAAGTGAACAAATTGTACTGTTGTGCAAAGTGATGTAAACACTTCAAGCTTCATCTAGGTACAATTTAAATCTATTATACCTGTTATCTCCAGTGAAAACAGCTTATTCCATTCTTCATAGTTCCTTTGAAGGCATACGTACCACCTTTGGCTGTATTTCCTAGAGATCGAACAGGGCAAGTTCTCCCAAAGACTATGTTTGAGAGGTATCAGAATGTCCTTTTTGCTCTCCTTTGGACTTTCCAATTAGTTTACAGCTTATTTTTGGCCTGCAGAATCAGTCTTGGTAGTCCTACCATGGCCTTGTTAGCACGGAGAGTGACAGATTTTACAGGTAATAGCCCTATTTATATACATTTGGGCAGAATTTGTGTTTCTCACAGGACAGACACTTAAACTCACAAGTCAAACTCCGGATCTTTGCTGCAGAACTGCTACTGACTAGTTGTTGCCCATTCTACATTTGTGTAGTTGATTATTTCACAAAATTTTGCTTCTTCTCCATACTGAAGATCATCTACTTTTTCCAACCTTTTCTGCAATCTGTCCTGATACTCCTCACATCACATATGCCATCTAAAAAGCCTGCAGAACCTCTCAGTTTGATGTGTGCAAGCCCAATGAATCTCTATTATTCAGATTTGTTAACTATTCCATTTATGACAGATATCTGAAGAATCACTACAACTTAAAAGTTGTCTGGATTAAAGAAACATCCATTTTACAACAGTTTTGCCGAGAATGGTTTTCAAACAGTGAAGTCCTCACTAGAAGAGCACAGATTAGAGGAAACACAAGGTAAGAGCATAAGCTTGGCATTCTTCTAACAAAACCATGCAAAATTCCTTCCTTGCCTAGCAATATCCCTGAGCTCAGCTGCTACTAGTTTTGCTTCTCTAGTAAGCACAGATGTCCCCACCTTCTGGAAAAGAAGAAAAAAGCAAGGGCCAAATCATATCACACACTGATCTTCCTTCCTAATGATCTATCACACCTCCTAGTTAACTAGTGAAGAATTCACAGTATTTCTCACTTAATAGATGCAACAGAATTTAAGCTGCATAATTACAACTAATCTTTAGTTGTTATTAAGTGGAAAGAGAATGAAAGAATGAATATTACCCATTCTGGCTGACTGGCACCAAGCAGAGAGCTCTCCAAATATAACATGACTGATTGCTCTCCACCACAATTGTGTTCACTAGATCATGTCTACAAGGTGAATAGCCATCAGGAAGTCTCAGTGAATCCAAAGTGAAAAATATACTGTCATCTACCGTACCACTTCTTCCACAGATGCTGGAAATGCGAACCTGTAACAGTTTGTTATTCAGTGTTACTTGATAATATCTGCTTAAGCTAACAGGCATACTACCATTGCATAGTTTTTCCTGCAACAGTCATTCTAGCATTGTGCTAATAGAGCGTGTGTAGAGAATTGTGCTAGCGGTATGTTAGCATTGTGCTAACAGAGTGTGTCTAGAATGTGTAACAGAGCTGCATTCTGAAGTTTCAGTTATTCATGGGGTAAACATACAGCTCTAACCTAGAAACACTGTGATTTGCTTTAGATTTCAAAGTGTAAAGAAACACAAGCACTTCAGATAAGCATTAGGTTCCAGTTAAGTGCATACTACAATACGTACATTTGACTTAATCAGGATACCTCTCTTTGACTTACCAGCTTATCTAATTTGTAATACTAGCAGTCACAAGAGAAGAATTTTTTCCCTATGCTTGACATGCAAATATTATTCAATAGCTACAGTTAAGGCAAACACAATAAAACATAAACCTAATATGTATTCCTATGGGGAACAAATATTTTCATTAAAATATAAAAAAAAGGAGAATGGTTGTTTTTAAGCCAAAACACCTGGATAAATTAAACATAATAAATTCCACAATCATTACTACTTAAAAAAGTTTGAAAAACCACACATCCTCACTACACCCAGTGTAACTAAAACAACTGTAAGCATCCAAATTAACAACTGATAGCCAGTAAGTTAGTTACTCTTCCTCTTCTAACGAAAATGTGTATGCTTTTTCAAAAAGGTTTATTTTAGAAATAATCCTATAAATGGATGAGTTCATATGTTGCATCTTTTAAAGAAGTGTTATAGATCTACAAGTACCAGCAACTTAAAACCACCTTCAAAACCCCACTTCACACAAGATTCCTCTTGCCAAAAGCAATGTCCAGAACATTTACCTTGTCTACTCGCTTATATCTCAAAGGCTTTACAGCAACTGCTTCACTGTTCCACGTTGTCGGGTTAATAAAGTATTTCGCTTGCACCCAGTCACCTTCACAAGGTTTGAAACCTATGTAAAAGAGAACATTCAAGTTTAATTGCTACTGATGATATCTGCATTTCTCCCATACAGAACTAGTTTTAGTTAAATAAAACCACCAGCCAGAACAATGCATTATTCAGATCCACTGAGTTCAAACTTCTCTTTACAGCTCTTCCCCCAGTAGATTATAACAAACTATGTAAGACATGGTAGTGGGAAAATACACTTGGTTACATGTAACACGCAAGTTATGCTCAGTAAGAATGAATGGGTAGCCTTCTTCACCCAAATCCCTATGTTGTTTCACTACATACACTCTATTAAAACTTAAATTCAAGATGTGGACTGCAAGTTTATCACAAGATATTTCTATTGTATATATAAAAAAAATATTAAGGAAGAGCAAACAAGCAAGCTCCTACACACCTTCACAGACATCCTCCATTGCAAAAAAAGTATTCTGATTAATATAGCCACCATCCTTAGAGAGAGAGGTAATATTGCCAATTAATATTTTCATATTTAGTTCAGATGCATCACGAGTAGTATTGGAGTCTCCCCATGTACTCTGGATGACGTCTACCTGTTAAGACAAAAACTCCAACATTCAAACAGCTGATACTTAGAATTATGTTAAACATACTTCTACAATAAATATCAGAATTTCAACTGTTTATGGAAGTCAAACTCCTTACTAGACAATTCTGTATTCACTGTAGCTGTTCATTTTTGTACATAAAAAACATCAGTAAACATTAAGTAACTTCTCTTAAGAAGTCTGCTGTATGCTTCAACACTGACAACTACTATAATTACATGTTGATTTGTCAAATCCTTCTCATGCTTCCCTTGCTTTAGGTCTACTTAAGAATTGCCTTCATATTGACAAGAGGACCGCCCCCTCCCCCAGCAATACGATTGTACACAAGTGGAACTAGAACATCACTATTTCAGAAAGCAAAAAAATATGTTTTCAAGATGCTATTTATAAACACTAGATGTATTTCAGACTGCCCCTCAGTCGTTCTTTAAAAATGTCAATTAAAAAAAAAACCTAAAGAGCTGCTTCTTACAGACTCTCCATATCACCACCTCAAATGTAAGTTTACTTGCTTAAACAGCCCCCTGCAGAACACAGGCTACAAACTGTCAATGTATACAAACCATTTTTTCCCTCCAGCTATGTTGGGGCAAGAATATAGCATCTCTGCTCTTAATTACTGGAATTCCTAGAACTGCAAGTTCTCTTCCTTGCTCCCAAAGGGCCAACACCATCATGGGTTTAGGAGTCTCCACTCTGCAGTTGAAACACTTGTTCTTCAGAGCTTCCTTGCACTCTACAAGGACTGTTGGGGCCAGTAACAATGCCAATGTCACTGGACAGAAACACTTATTACCATTAAGCAAGAACTGCTGACTCCAGATGGTTTGCAGAGAAACTACACCGTGCAATAAAGCAGGAGAAAGAGATATCAAATTCTTCTTTTGTGAGGCTTATGAGCATAAGGACGTAGGAAAGCGTGAAGGAAGTGTGCAAGGTATCTCTGCAGTGATTAAACAAATACAATGAATGAAATGCCCATGGACAACTTCTTCCATGAACTGTAGCATAAGTGTACAAGTCTGATCATTAAATTAACAGCTTATTTCAGAAAGCCTAGTGTTTACAAATTCACAACCAGAATAAGGAAGCTGAGTGAAAAACTAGAATAATGCAGATGAAGGAGTAACAAAAAAACCCACCACTGGACAGAAAAGAAAAATAAAATAGTTAGCTGTAGTGTTTTCACTTCTACATGAAGATTAGAAACTCTGAATAAAAAGTATTTTCTTAACGTGTAATGTGAAAAAAGTAATACACTGACAAAGGACTCTATACAGTGCCATCTTTCTCTTACAGATCAGCATTCATGCACTGATGGAAAAGAGTCCTCCTATAGGCACATTTTCATAAATATTAAGATGACTTTTACACTTGTTAAATGTTATTACTACCTTTGTGTGGTGCACTTCTTAGAGGCACAATTTTCACAAACAACACATATATTACAAAGCATGAAGAAACAGTCCCAACGTTAACTGCTCTGTCTTGATCACATGGATCCTGTTCCAGATGCCGAGGCATCATCCCTAAATAAAACTGGTGAGGGAAGCTACCTGAACTAGCCTGCGAGTTGGCTCCTCTTACAATGGAGACTTGCTTAGCAAAGGAACTGAAACAAATTCCACATGAAAGTACCTGCTGAAAATCTACTAGTGTTTACGCAGGGAGACTCGTCCTTGGCTAGGACAAGGACACCTTCTGTGTACCTGGTGGCATATATACACATTGTGGAGCTGACAGCAGGACTGGTGATCATACACCAGCACACTCCATTGCAGTGACCACTATACTGTTCACTTTAAACACTATGCTGCTTGTGTAAGTGAAAGGTAGCCCCAACAACAGACATACTAGTCTAGACCAGACTAATTCATAGTCTAAATCAGTTTATTTCAGAAAGCTTACAAAACGCACTGTGACATAAAAAGCCAGTTAAGGGAAGTGATTATCCCCCTTCATTCAGCACTCTTAAGATGACATCTATAATACTGTGTGCAGTTTTGGCCTCCACAGTACAGGGCAGACATCAATCAATTGGATGAGTTCAGCGTAGGGCCATGGCAACAGTTGGGTGCTGGGGCAGTTGCCCTGGGAGAGGAGGCTGAGAGAGATGGGCTTGTCCAGCCTGGCTTCTGGCAGACCCAACAGCAGCCCCCCACTACCTAAGGGGAGGTCATCAGGAACATAGAGCCTTCATTGTGGGCATAAACTGAAACAAGAACTCTTCAGGCTGGATATAATGAAAAAACCTTTTTCACCATGAGGAGAATCAAGCATTGGAAGATGTTGCCCAGAGAGGGTGTGCAGTCTCCATCCTTGGAGGTTTTCATGACCTGACTGGATGAAGCCCTGAGTCACCTGGATCTGACCACAAGCTGACCCTGCCTTGAGCAGGAGGTTGGACTAGAGACCTCCTGAAGCCTGGTCCAATCTGAACTATACTATGATCCTAATTTCTATACAATTTATTTTGTTGAACATAATAAATATTATCATTTAAGATAGTAATAAATAGCCTATGTCTACCTCTACTCCAGAGTTTGCAAACATTATAGTTAAACTATTTATTTTTTAGTCAATATTGTTATATTGCATTAAAAAAACTATTACACATGGTATTCCTTTCAATGACATGAAAACTCACTGTAAAAAAAACAAAACACAAACTAACAAACAAACCAAAAACCCCAACAACAACAAAAAAACCCCACCAAAATCTCAAAAATCTATGTTTTGCTCCCGTCTGACAGACATATCTTCGCATTCACCAGGAACATCTGAGAATATCACACTTTCTCCTAAGCGATTTGTATGGCTTCATATGGATAGAATCAGAATAAGGAATTACACAGTTCCACAGAAGACTAGTGAGTTTACATACAACGTAAGTTACATATGGAGTTACACTTGAAAGTAATTTATAGACCTAAGGAAATGGTTTCAACACATGAAAACATCTTAAGCCTCCCAACATACGTTTTCTTTTGACATTTCTCAACTTGATTTTCCTCTACCAATAAAACTATAAAGTTGTTCCTCGTACTAGCTCAACAACCTTCCTGCTGTCACTGGTGGTAGCCTGATAGAGTCTGCAACAGAACCTCTAATCGTTTAGTGCAGAGTTTAATTACCCTTGACCTCAAATAAACTGAAATCCAGACTTCTGAGGTAGGATCTTTCCAAACCACAAGGCAAGCAGCTTCAAACAGCACTTTAAACAGTGCACTGAGCAGAGGGCCACCAAAGGCTGACCACACTCTTCCTTAAAGTGGATAATATAAAAACACCACCGACACCACGGAAGTTTAAACTGCACCTTCCAGATTCTCCCCAAAACTGCATGTTGGCAGTGCTCAGGCTGTAGAGCTTGCACTCATTTCTGAAATTAGAGGAGTATCTTTTAGGTCACTTAAGTGGTAATATCTCAGTTTTTTGGAAGGAGATAGTATTGGTGCCCAAGCATCATCTTATATAGTATTTAATGATTATGCTTGTCAGGAAGCTAATTTTTTTCCTCTGCCTAGGGAATTAAAAAGAGACCTTCTTCCTTCCCTCTTCCTAAAAAAAGGTTATGATTGAAATGTTGTTGGCTGTTCTGAGCAAACTCTCAGGGCATCTCAAATTTGTGCCACTATGTGGAAAGTAATTCAAGATTTATCACAGAGTACAGACAGAGTTTAGTTTTTTATCCAATACTTATCCAGTACTTGGAACAGACCATTTGGAGAAGGAAGACTAGTGTTGTTCTTCTGAAATCAGATATTTTACATCAGTAACAAAGACAAAAGTGGGAACCCTGGACTCCTTATGCAGGAAGCCCATTATAGTCATGGTTATTCCTGCCCAACAGTAATGATGCCTTTTTTTGCCCCTCTCACGTCTTTGAAAAGAGTAGTTATACCATTTTTCTTTTTATTTGCAAGAGCAAATTACTGCATACTTGGGAAGAAGTGTGCTTGGACTCCTTGCTTATTGAATGAAGACTGCCCTTGGACTTTGACTTTCTATAGAGTCCAGTCAGCTTTAGGCTTAAGCTTAGCTTTAAGCTACTCACCCAGTCAAAAACTACATTGACAGAAAAGATCTTCTGAGATGCCTGCAGGGCTTAAGGCTCATCAAAAAAAAGGAACAACATAAATCATTATGTTTATCCCTAGTACTTTTTGAGAAGGCCATTATCTAGCACATACAGCAAAACATCCCACAACTGCTAAAATATCCTAGCTGTTTTGGAGATCCTTAACATAGTTTCTCAGTTACCAGGTTTATGTATGTTGGAGCGATGACAATATTTCAACAGTATTGTGAAAGCTGACTTTCAGAAGGAAAACAAGGAGAAAGAAGATTTAAACTAATTTATTTTTTGAGTGTGTGTGAGTGCGAATACTATTTTACCAACCAATACTGAAATTGCTCGCTGGACTTTAAATATTTAGTTTCCATCTAAGAAAGTCATTCCACTTAAGGAAAAAAAAAAAAGAAAAAAGAAGAGACATAAGGTTATCTTACAGGAAACTAGATTTTTGATAGCACTAGAGGGGTAGTATTTTAAAAACAAGACTCCTCTTTCACTTTTCTTCTATGTCTCATTTTAGATCATACAATAAAACTCTCTCCCCACTAGTATTCTTTCTTCAGTTTTATTTAATCAATGAAACTGCACTGGTTTCAAAATTAAATGGATTTGCTAAGAAAAACTCCCCTCAACATTTTGTATGTAACTGGAGTTCATTTTATGACAGTGTTGCTCTCTCCTATACTTCTAATCTTTAGTATGAAACATCTTATTTGCTTTAGCCTTCAGGAATTGTTCTTATTGCTATTTTGAGTTAAAGGAAGGACAGAACAGAGAAAAATGGAAGTACACAACATTTTAAATCTTCCTGAAATAAAGTATTAAAGTATTAAAAACCAGATGTCTAACAAACCCAGATAAAAAAAAAAAAAACAAACCACCCAGTTGATTAACTGCCAACATCTCAAAAAGTTTTCATGAGATCATTAGTTATTACCAAACCAGCAACAGACCTTGAAAAAAGTCTGTACAAGTACTCTATTCTGTTTGCTCAGTATTTTACAGATTTCACAAATGTATAAAAAAGCATCTAAACCCCCAAATGTTAGAGTAAAATGCAAATCAAGTTAGTCTTCTAGTATTTTTACTTTCTGTCTACCCCTACTTGAGAAGTCACATTTCTAGTCAACTTCGTTTCATCAGACACAGTACAGTTACTGCCATTTCTACTCCAATTCTACCACTGGAGGAAAAAAATTCTCAGAGGTCTGCATTTATTTTAAGCTTAAGTCCAGCCTCTAGGGAGGAGTTGATCATGTGCAATTCATTATTTCAACCAGAAAACTTGTCTTCTCTATTAGCCTGGCGTACATCTCATGGACTATTATCATGTTCAGATGAAAAGCATATTTATTATTGACGAATAATGACTACAAAAAAGGCTTTCAGCAGGCATCCAGCATGTTTGAATTGGTTTCCTATTTATAGGTTAATTAGATAAAGATCTTTCCCTAAGATTAACAGCTATAGCAGCTGATCAAGTTAGAGCTTTGAATCCTAGAGAGATTTTTAAATTCAAGGCAAAAAAGGTGAGAAATAGTAAAAGTTTCCAGACTAACACCTGTACTAATATGTGTTTTACAGGAGGCAACTCTTTCTTACAGCAAAGACAAACCTTCACTTCTCCTTCATTCACACAGTCATCCTCAAAGGAAGACCATTACAGTGAATGGAACCATACTGTACTAAACTGTTCAACAAGCGGTGTTAAAATTCTAATTTTGTTTCCAGTCATAAATGTGTATGTGAGCTTTATGTACATATAACACATGCTCTCCACAATATGTGTCCTGTTCTCAATTTTAATTAGATGTTTTATGCAGCAATGACACTCCAGCAGTTACGTGCCCTGCACATTACAGATATATCGTAGAGGCCTCTGCACATGTACATGATCCCCTGGATTTCCAAATGCCCAGTCGTTTATTGAGTTAGCCTGGCCTTCAGACAGCTGGAAAATTAAAACAGATGGGTCAAATCCTCAAATTTTGAGGGGGACAGGGAGCAAGGAAGAGAGTACACCATACAAACTCGCCTTCCATAGACATGTCAACACCTCCACTGATATTCAGTGCCTTACTTAAAAGCCATGAAGCTCTTTTCCAAAAAAGTGCACAGAAAAATCCAGTGGAGCTTCAACTGCTCAGGTTTATCAAGAGAAGAGCCACGTCTAACAGAAGAGAAATATAATGACAAATTCTTCAATCTGGTAACTTACACTCTTATGAAACTTGCATATCAGAATTTTACTAATAAGATAACTAGATACATGAGAATACTTTGGCTAATCATTACCTTCCTATTACCTGAAACATGATCCCTGAAGCCACTATGTTTGCTGATTACACTCTTTATAGACAGCATAAGCTGATAAGATACTTAATTGTAAAACATCCATTTACCAAAAAACTCAAGTTAACTTTTAAACTAGTTACACTGTGACTTGTTCTGTACAAGCAGATTGAGGTTTGGCTCAGACTTTTGGTCAGGGTGGGTTTATTAGATGAAGTACACTAGTTTAGTGCTGTACTTAATGCAGCTAAGCCAAGCAGATACAAGCCAAGAAGATGGGTTCTGTACCACCCAATTACCAACTGCTTCTGCACCGCTTTGAAGCGCCACTCATATTTATATAATATCTAAATGGAGAAGAGCCACTTGACTCAGCTTCTCAGCTAGATTATCACAGGCACCTGAGAGTTGAGCCTACACAAATAAAAAAATTACAGTAGTTTAAAGTTGTGACAATGTAAAATCAAGCTTGAAGTAAGTTTACAAATTAAGTGTTAAGCAGGAAAGGTACTGAAATTTCCATTTTTATAACTCTCCAAGACATTAAATTGCTGATTTTTTACAACAGAAATTTTGAAAATTATGTGCTTATTCACATCTGTGCAAAAAGAGTAAACTTGCAGCCAGTTTTTCTTATCCATTCATATAAAAATAAGATAATATAGATTTTGAAGCTCAAAAAAGTTTAATACACAGATATGACCTAGGTATGATTAAACAAATTCTGATGCAATTATCTCAACCAGTAGTTTCATATTCACTACATCTAGACCTATATTCAGATAATCAGTATTAAAGGAACAACTTTTTAAAGAAGATGGAATAAAATAGTAATAAAAAACCAAAACAACTTATCTCCATTAGGTAAAGGGCTGACAATTTCTCTTATTTTGTAGAATTTGGGAGGCTAAAACTATAGTAACTTCCAAAAGAAAGTCTCAAGGGATTTAAAGAGAAAATGAGACTACTATTTATCTCCACCTCTTACCCTGATGGCCTTCAAGCCACCCGATGTTTTATCCTCTTCAACAGTGGCAGTAACTTCCTGTCCAACAGCCAGCAGCACATTTTTTGTAACAGCATCCTTTGTGAAGATTATCATGTCATCTATCATCCCATAATCATGGCAAAATCTTGTCACTACTCCTTGTACAGTTTTTAATTCTTTATCTCCTGCAACCAGAGGAAAAGTGTTGACATAAAAACAAAACACTTGCTTACAGAACTATGCAACAAGTAATGAATGCTATTAAAAGTGCTATCCTTTCTATCAAAACGTCATTCTCTTGTTCAACTAAAAACGCCAACAGTTGTCAACTAATTAGTTTCACATTTAAGTCTTGAAGTCTTATGGCAAGTTATGGCTTCAACCAATTAAGAATCATAGAATCACAGAATCATTAAGGTTGGAAAAGACGTCTAAGATCATCAAGTCCAACCGTCAACCCAACACCACCATGCCTCCTAAACTATATCCTGAAGTGCCATGTGTACACGTTTTTTTGAACTCCTTCAGGGATGGTGACTCCACCGCCTCTCTGGGCAGCCTGTTCCAGTGCCTGACCACTCTTTCAGTGAAGAAATTTTTCCTAATATCCAATCTAAACCTTCCGTGATGCAGCTTGAGGCCATTTCCTCTTGCCCTATCACTAGTAACTTGGGAGAAGAGACCAACACCCACCTCGCTACAACCTCCTTTCAGGTAGTTGTAGAGAGCGATAAGGTCTCCCCTCAGTCTTCTCTTCTCCAGACTGAACAAGCCCAGTTCCCTCAACCTCTCCTCATAAGACCTGCTCTCCAGACCCTTCACCAGCTTCGTTGCCCAAGAAAGCTAGCTAAATACAGACTACATTGTAAAAAACAACATTCTTCAAGCTGCATGAAAAAAGTCATAGAATATCTCAAGTTGGAAGGGACCCATAAGGATCATCAAGTCCAACTCCCTGCTCCTCGCTGAACTACCTAAAACTAAACCACATGTCTAAGAGCATCGTTCAGACACTCCTTGGACTCTGACAGGCTTGGTGCCGTGACCTCTTCCCTGGGGAGCCTGTTCCAGTGACTGACCACCCTCCCAGTGAAGAACCTTTTCCTAATGTCCAACCTGAACTTCCCCTGACTCAGCTTCATTCCATTTCCTCGTGTCCTATTGCTGCTCACCAGAGAGAGGAGATCAGAACCTCTCCCTCCGCTGCCCCCCTTGAGGAAGTTGTAGGCTGCGATGAGGTCACCCCTCAGCCTCTTCTCCTCCAAGCTGAACAAGCCAAGTGACCTCACAGCTGCTCCTCCTAAGTCTTGCCCTCGAGGCCTTTCACCACCTTGGTCACCCTCCTCTGGACACACTCTAATAGTTTGATGCCCCTCTTACATTGAGGTACCCAAAACTGCACACAGTACTGGAGGTGGGGCTGCAGCATTGCAGTGCAGAGTGGGGCAATCACCTCCCTTGACCGTCTGGCTATGCTGTGCTTGATGCACCCCAGGACACGGTTGGCCCTTTTTGCTGCCAGGCACACTGTTGGCTCATGCTCAACTTGCCGTCAACCCAAACCCCCAGATCTCTTTCCGTGGGGCTGCTTTCCAGCCTCTTGTCCTCCAATTTGTATGTATAACAATAGAATCATAAAACATTTAGGTTTGAAAAGACCTTTAAGATCATCAAGTCCAATCATTAACCTAACACTACCAAGTGCACCACTAAACCACATCCCTAAATGCCACATCCACGTCATTTAAATACCTCCAGGGGTGGTGACTCAACCACTTACCTGGGCAGCCTGGTCCAATGCTTGACAACCCTTTCAGTGAAGAAATTCTTCCTAATATTCAATCTAAACCTCCCCTGGTACAACTTGAGGCTATTTCTTCTCATCCTATTGCTTGTTGTTCAGGAGAAGAAACCAACACCCACCTCACTACAACCTCCTTTCAGATAGCTGTATAGAACAAGATCTCCCCTGAGCATCCTCTTCTCCAGACTGAACAGCCCCAGTTCCCTCAGCCACTCCTCATAAGACCTGCTCTCCAGACCCTTCACCAGCTTCATTGCTCTTCTCTGGACACAATCCAGCACCTCAATGTCTTTCTTATACTGAGGGGCCCAGTACACTGAACACAGTATTTGCGGTGTGGCCTCACCAGTGCCAAGTACAGGGCCATGATCACTGCCCTGCTCCTGCTGGCCACACTATTCCTGATACAAGCCAGGATGCTGTTGGCATTCTTGGCCACCTGGGCACACTGCTGGCTCATGTTCAGCTGGCTGTCAATCAGCACTACCAGGTCCTTCTCCACCAGGCAGCTCTCCAGCCACTCTTCCCCAAGCCTGTAGCATTGCATGGGGTTGTTGTGACCCAAGTGCAGGACCCAGCACTTGGCCTTGTTAAACCTCATGCAATTGACCTCGGCCCATCGATCCAGCCTGTCCAGATCCCTCTGCAGAGCCTTCCTACCCTCGAGCAGATCAACACTCCCACACAACTTGGTGTCATCTATAAACACATGAAACGAGACTGGCCCCAACACTGAGCCCTGGGGAACACTGCTTGTGACTGGCTGCCAACTGGATTTAACTCCATTCACCACAACTCTCTGGGCTCGGCCATCCAGACGGTTTTTTACCCAGCGAAGAGTACACCTGTCTAAGCCACGAGCAGCCAGTTTCTCCAGGAGAATGCTATGGAAACAGTGTCAAAGGCTTTACTAAAGTCTAGGTAGACAACATTCACAGCCCTTCCCTCATCCACTAAGTGAGTCACCTCATGACAGGAGGAGATCAGGTTAGTCAAGCAGGACCTGCCTTTCATAAACTGGGCCCGATTCCCTGGTTGTCCTGTTCATGTCATGTGAGGGCACTCAAGATGATCTGCTCCATAACCTTCCCCAGCACTAAGGTCAGGCTGACTGACCTGTAGTTCCCTGGATCCTCCTTCTGGCCCTTCTTGTAGACGGGTGTCACACTGGCTAACCTCCAGTCAACTGGGACCTGCCTGGTTAGCCAGGACTGCTGATAGGTGATTGAAAGTGGCTTGGTGAGCACTTCTGCCAGCTCCCTCAGTACCTTTGGGTGGATCCTATCTGCCCCCATAGACTTGTGTGTGACTAAGTGGTGTGGCAGGTCACTAACCATTTCCCCTTGGATTATGGGGGCTTCATTCTGCTCCCTGTCCCTGTCTTCCAGCTCAGGGGGCTGGGTACCCTGAGAACAACTGGTCTTACTATTAGAGACTGAGGCAAAGAAGGCATTAAGTACCTCAGCCTTTTCCTCAGCCTTTGTCATTGTGTTTCCCCCTGCATCCAATAAAGGGTGGAGTTTTTCTTTAGCCCTCCTTTAGTTGTTAATGTATATATAGAAGCATTTTTATTGTCTTTTATGGCAGTAGCAAGATTAATTTCTTTGGCCCTTCTAATTTTCTCCCTGCATAACCTCACAACATCCTTGTATTCCTCCTGAGTTGCCTGCCCCTTCTTCTGAAGGTCATAAACTCTCTTATTCTTTTTCCTGAAATCCAACCAAAGCTCCCCATTCAGCCAGGCCAGGATTACCGCATTTCAGGTGCAGAATCTGGCACTTGAATATATTTATGTAACATATATATTCAAATGTCTTGAAAAACTTGAGATAAAACAATACCTGCAGGCTAAACAGTTTCTCCCAAAAGCTCTGGGCTAACAAGTATTTTCAAGATTTTCCACAGCAAAAGGAAGTTCTCAGCATTGTTTACATGAGGAACCCAACACATTTAAGGTTTTTATACTAAAAAAGCAGGTGAAGTAAACAAGCTATACAAAGTAATTCTTCAAATTTGTTTACATAATATTATAGTTAATACACTTCTGAACTGAGATGTAGTGCTGTTTCACTGGAGACCTAGGAGTTTTAAGTCTTCTGGATTAGAAGTAGTATCTACTTACATATCACAAACTTTCACTCAACAGCGCTGCACTACAACTTCAGGCTTAAAGCTGAATTGAATTACGCTAGTTTAGACTTCTAACTTATTATTAGCTACACTCACAGTCAAGACTATTCATACAGTTAGTAACCTTTTTTGCTTTCTGTATTCATAAATACAAAAAAGCACTTTTTACTTCTTTGCATAATGCTACCAAAATGACCTAAAATGTACATCATTTTGGAGCCTCAAAACATCGAAGCTACACTATCATCTCCATTCTACAGCCCAAGAAAGATGAAGAAGTTTTCTTTATTAAGCCAGCAGTACAAAGGAGAGCCCAAAGCATCCATCACCCACCACCACCACACTTCTCTTTCACCTCACCCCATACTGTGAGCAGCAACAGTAACCTGTCCTTCTCAGCGAACACCGCAAAAAGTACTGCTAGGAACATTCCCAGACGCTCTGTAGTCAGAAAGTTGTCTTTTCCAGATTTCCCTTCTGAAGGACAGAGGTCTTCCCTCAGCCGCCCCGCGCGGGGGAGGGGACCGGCGGCGCCCCCGCGGCTCAGAGGCCGCCGACAGGCCCTGCCTCTGGCACCGCAAACCCCGGGGCGCAGGGGCTCCTACCTGAGGCCGCCCGCCTCTCATCCTCGCCTTCCTCGCTCCCCGCACGCCTCCAGAAGTAGGAGAGCGCCCTAGCGAGGAGGCCGAGCATCCCCGCGCGCCGGCAGCCCGCAGCGCGCCGGCACCCCGCAGCGCGCCGCCCGCTCCCCCAGCCGCGCTTCGAGCCCCGCGGCGCCGCCGGCCAATCACGCTGCTCGCTCCTGGTCACGTGAAAGCCCTCGCCGCGTGCCACGGGGCGGGGGAGCGAGGGGAGGGGAGGCGTTACGGGCTGGTGCGGCTTTTCCCGCGGCGGGCGCGCGGGCTGGAGGGCGGGGCGGGGCGGGGCGCTGCGCCGAAGCTCGCGCGCCTTGACTGTGACGACGTCCCGTGACGTGAGCGGTTGCAGCCCACTTCCCTCGCCCCCGCCTAGGTCGCACCGTTTCTGAGGTGCTGTAGTCTCAGTAGCAGCCAGTTTCAAAATGATAGAATAAGCTCTAGAACATTATAAACTGGGTTAGCAGAAAAAAATAGTATTTTTATCTTAATCATGTAGGAGCTGCTGTGGCTCTAGAGGAAATAATATTTTACTGACTGTTGCTTATCATTTCCATAGTTGATGTTTTTACCAGTTTTCTTCATGCAATGCACTTCAGGTATCTTGTATAAGTCCCTTTTCAATTTTGTTATTTGAACAACATAGTGTTCACAAAGTGTGTTTCACAAAGCATAGTGTTTGAGTTGATGAGCTCAGCGCCCCAGTAACTTCAATGGGATCTGCAGCATAAGACTTACAGGAGATGGTTTCAGGAAGCTGGGCAGAGAAGGGTATACTTTTATGGGAAGCTGCTTCATGGCTGTTTGTTGCAGAAAGGCAGTGTAGCCTGTGATTAGATTCTGAGACTAGACTAGCAGTTGTCTTTGGCAACCTTTTATTTTCTACTCGTATGGTTGGCTCAGCATTATTTAAGCAAAGAAGGGCTAGCAGTGCATTGCAGATTGTTTAATGCTTTTATAGAGTTCTATACAATTCCTAGACCAGAAGAAATTTTGGTTGCCAGTAATTACACACAGGTTCCCGTGTTTTGCTCTGAAGTAACTGAGGTGATGCTGTTGGGAGGAGAAATGTGTATGAGTGTCTGTAGTCAGTGATCTTTTTAGAGAAGAGCTGAAGGAGTGACAGCCTCCACTTCTAGATACATTGATTTAAAGCACTTTACCATTTTCTTTCCCAAAGATTCCTGGGGAGTGCAGACAGAGGAGTGTTGGCTGGCAAAACTGTGACAGGTGAAGAAATTGTTTTTCTGGAGGAGGGGAGTAGTTACACATGCATAAATTCCTGTCTGAAAATCCTGTAGTTTATAACAGCCTTCTCAGGCTGTGCTTCTCAGGAATCTTATTGCAGGAAAATGGCCTAGGCAGAAAAGACCAGTGTTCAGTCTGGATGTCCTTTAAAATGCTAACATGATGTGCTTATGACATCCATAAAATCAGAAGTATTTTGTATTTTAATAGCATACAAGGGATAGTGTATATACACTGATTGAACCTGTTTAAACTCTTCAGATGACGATTCACGTGAAGGATTAATCCAGAGAAGCTTATATTATACTAGGGGAGCAAGACATGACTTTGAAGCTACTGAGTCTACATTTTGCTCTTGGTTCAGTACATGCCGCAAGACATGAGCTGGGAAACAAGGACTGAGGAATCAGCTCCAGAGAAACAAAATACTTCAAAGAGCTGATTTTAAAAGAGCTGCAAATATTGAACCAAGAATACAAGTAATGAGCTAAAGTAGTGTAATTAAATATCATGTGAAAGAATGCATAGGTAGTGTAGCTAATAAAAACTCATCAGAACAAGGAAGGGTTGGTCAGCATGGTAAACATAAATTTCACCAGAGCTTCAGGTGCTGTATATTTTTGCGTTTAGATTTGGGAACATGGGCGTGAGCCTGGGTTCAGTGCTAGGGAAGCTGGACCAGGACAGACCGATTTATTATTAATTACTGATGCAAGAGTAGGACTAGGACAAGTTTATGTACCTTTTTATCCTCTCGACCCTTGGTGGATCAGTTACAATTGTCAATCTGGTTTTTGTCTTTTGTGGTTGCTGTGGGGGATGGTTGCGTGGCACAGGCCTGGCAAATGACCTAGTATCTGCTATAGCTGCTTCAGGCAGCCTGAACTTGTTCAGTGGTCATTTCAGTGGTGCAAATAAGTAGTTCTTCATAGCCTCTCACAATTTGATTTGATTGTCATCCCTTGACATCTTTTGGCCTAAATTAGAATAAAAACAACTCGTAAATCCTTTTCAGAAGCCTGTAATATTCTGTTGGCATTGTTATATTTCCTGCAGTCTTTGGGTAGGTTTCCTATGCACTCTTTAGAATTAGGAGGAATCTCTTTGTACAGCAGCTTTGTACCTTACCTAATGTTATGAGGTACATTATCAGAGCCTGTGACTTGGGCTCTGGCTACCAGATGTTGCCCTGTGGTTGTGTATACACGAAAATGACCCAAGACTTTTTATGGAATCAGGAACATGAAACGAAGGGAACCTAAAATAAGGGCCCCAGAAAATTTTTAGAGTAGAAACTGAACTGTGAAGTTTAAGTGTTTTGTGTTGACACTGATGCCAAATGCAGAGAATACAGTAATTGGGTGGTGAACCTCTGTGCAAAAAGGAAAATGGCAAATCCTGAGAAGTGCACAGGAAAGGGGGCAGAAGGAATTTCACCATAACCAGAGAAAACACTGTAGTGCCATGCTTGAGGGAGGGAGCTTTCAGGTACAATACTGGCTGTTCACACTGGAATTGTGAACAAAAATTTCTGGGGTTTGAGCCCTGCTCTGTTCAGTGGCACAGGACTTCATAATTTCTTTTTATTCAAATAGGTTAGATCAAGTAAATACCTGAATATCTCAGCAATTTGTGTAAAAAATAAGTTAATCTCCCTAAACTGGTCAAAAGGGATAAAATAAGATCCTGGTTTATATCTATGGTCATTTGTGTTAGAGCAAACCAGTAACTAGCATTCATTGAAAAAGATTTGAAGTATCACCCATTTTCCATTAAACCATAGTCTTTGAAAAGTTACAGATAATGGAAATATTTGCATAGTGTTTCTTCCATGAACAGAGGAACAGAAGGGCTTAATTACTTAAGACAGTTTTGCTTGGCTACAGAGTCTCTTTTTCCCCCCTCTTCTAACACAGTTTACAGCTGTGTCTAGCGCTGTGTATGGTGTATTAATTTCCATGTTTCAATCTATTAAAGCAACTGTAACATTTTATTATTCTTTCAGTATTGGCTGACATTATGAGAAGAGCAAAATCTACAGTCCGTACAAATTGAGTAGTGCTGTTTTAAAGTATTTATAGCATACTTTAAAGGTGATGCCCTTCAGAGTACTGAAGATTTAATTGTGTCTTGGTTACAAGAGTGTTTAAAGTTTAGACAAAAGACCCTGTCATTGCAGTAGCTGTCAAGGTGCCAAAAACTTCAAGATAAAAGCATTCTTTTTTTTTCTCCTTTTTTTTTTTTTTCCTTGCCTAATAAGCAGGAGGACTGGATCCAATGTACGCTGGCCATTGCATGTCACTGCTGCCTGCTAGATTTAAAATATGTTTAGTCATCATGGTGTCCTGTAAGTATGAATGTCAGCATGATTGAAGTGTGCAGGGTTTATCTGAACACTCTAGAAAACTAGGGTCAGTAGAAAAAGATAGTTCTAAAGTGAAGATAATGTTCTTGATAGATTTCTAACCTCTAACTTTCTAACCTCCCAACTTGTTGGGATACTTGAATACTTGCATTTTTATCTGTAGTTTATTCTGGGAGAATATGGCATTGTAAGTAGCTTTTGCTCTTTTGAAACAAGAACTAGATTGTCAAATATCATTATCACTGGCTATTATAATAACTAAAACTGGTAAACTATGAGGAAGGTCTTATTTAAGATGCCAAGTAAAGGATAGTACTCAAATAAAAAAGAGACTTGAAACTTTTTTAATTTGTTGGTCTGATTTGGAAGCAGCCCTATGAGAATGTAGTACAGTCATTTTCTAGTGTGTTCTGCTAATTAAAATTCAGGAGGCATTTTCCTGTTCCCTGGCTTAACTGAAGTTTTTGCTGTGCTTTTGTTCCATATCTGAATAGATGTTGTTGAAAGCCAAAGTGTAAGGGAGAACTTTTCAAAGACGGCATGACTCACTGAACGGTGAGAATATCACAAAGTGTACAGGCAGCTGTGTTCACAAGACTGCTTTAAACTGACAGTTAACTTTTCAGTTGAAGGTAAGCATGAAGGTTTTTAGCTGTTGAAAAATCTGCAGTAACTTAATTCTAATATAAGATGCTCCTCAAGGTATTTGAACAGATTGGCAAGCAGTGAGATGAATAAAATAGGGCTAAGTGAACGAGAGAAATGGTTGATACTGGCTAAATTAGAAACAGTTTGCTGCAGCTGAGTTATTGTGAGTATATGAGTTCATCGGACTCATAGTGAAGTCTGTCATTGTAGATACCTGGTAAGAAGTGTTAAAATCAAGTGGGAGATACTATCTAAACATGTTTAAATGTCTTTTCTGTCCTAGAGTTTAAAAAAAAAAAAAGAAGAAAAAGAAAAAGAAAAGGAATGAAAAGAAAAAAAACTTTGGTTATAGAGTTACCCTCAAACTAAACACCTCCAAAAATAATTCTCATATATTGAAATAAAAGTCTGTTGAGGTATCATAGATACACAAACTTTCATTTTGTTGGTATTGGTACTGTATTATTATGAACTGTGGCTATAGGATGTAATTTACTTATTGTATGCAAGTAAGTTGTTAGAATGCTTGCATATTTTGAAATGTAAATACAGCTCATTACTAAATATTGCTTTTATTTATTTTATCTTAAATAGACAAAAACCTAGTTGAGCATTGATCCGAGTATGTGAAGGAACTAAATTATAGTTTTGGTCTTTCTTCATAATTTGCATTTCCATTATTATTATTTAATTGCCTTTGTGAAGTGTTATGACCAGGGAAGAAGGTTACAGAGAAGAATTTAGCTATGACAGGATGCCAACATTGGAGCGGGGAAAACAAGAGAATGGAAATTATATACCAGATGTCAAATCCAGTGACCTTCAGCTATCAAAGAGGCTGCATCCTTGCTTTAGTTACAGAACATGGATCTTTTCTTTACTGATGGGAGTAAGTACTTTAAATGATACAAAATTTTAAAATGCAGGTGAGGTCTCAGTGCCCAGTAATCCGTTCTGTTTCACATCATTTGGGGACCCAGAATTTCATCACTGATAGTATTGAATATAAATATTTGTACAGAAAGGAACATGTTTAGGAAATTTAGAATGTAACACTTAATTGACTAATGGTATTCTTTGGATAATTCTGCACTAGTCAAAGATGCTATATGAGGCGGAGTTTTATATTTAACCATATAGCATAAACAGTGGTAGTGGCAGTGGTAAATATCAACCCATATGTATGTATAAGCAGTGCCTTTTGGTAAAGGATGTAAAGTATCCTGATCATGTGTATTCTTTTAAGACATTTTTAACTGTTAAAAGTACTTGCCATGATAGCATTTTGGCATTAAAAACATATACGGTACTTAGTTGCCACATTCATCTTTCAGAGTTCAGTAGTCATGTATTTATTTGGTAGAATCTTCATGTAGTGAGGTATATACTTGTGTTTCTTACATGAACGTCACAGTCATTTGAATTTTTGTATCACTGCTAGAATCATAGGACACTGATCTTGCATGTACGTCATATGCTTCTTCATGTTCTGAGCCAAGTTAATTAAAGTTCATTATAACTATTAGAACTTGCTCTTTTCTTTTTCTGTCAGTTTGTGTGTTTTGAAGAGTAATTTTTATTAAGAGCTAAAAATATTTCACTGTTAATACGGTAATTACTTGTTTTTGCACAGTGAATAAAAGTATTGCCTTATTTTCATGGAAACAGCTGAACATTTTTTTCCTTTCTGACAATCTGCAAAACTTGGATTCCCTTTCAGATGTACTGTTACATAAAAAGAGAGCAAAAGAAGAGCTGGCTTTCTTTGTATTAAATTTTCTCAAACTTAATTGTCAAAAAGGACAACTGTCTTTAATTAGATTTTTCCTTTTTACTGAGTTGTTGCAAATGATTGGAGATACTAATGTTTAATGATCGTTTGCTGAAGTCATATTATCAAGAAGCAATTTTATTAATAATCTAATCCAATAAATTCCAATTAGATTTTTCTCCCAAGTGTTATAGTGGTTAATCTCTCGCAACTTTTCTGAAAGACAGTGCCCAGAAAGGATAGTCAGTATGCTGAGCAACAGAAGTCATAGTGAACACAACTGCCTACTTCAGGGAGCAGCTGCAACGCGTAGAGTGACATCAGAGTGGCTGCTAGTATGGGCTGTTCTTTTGCGGGAACAATTCAATATGCTTCAAGCACAATTTCAGGTTGTGTTCTATAAATATTATTCTTCCAGGCTGCCAGAATTCTTGGTGTGTGTGCTTATTCCTTATTTTCTGTCATTTTTTTGACAAGGACTTTTTAAAGACCCCCATAATTTTGTAACATCAAAAAAATGCCCAAATAAAACAAAAGAGCCATTCTGTCTCTCATCTTCTCCAGCTCCTTCAAAGAAATGTCTACTCAGAGGATGACAAGGAAAAAGAAAAGATATTAGTAGAATACACTAATAATTTATTGCTGAGAGTGTAACTGATAATTATGAAAAAAATTGAATAGTTAGCAAGGGAACAGGAGAAGCTGAACATTTATGGGTCTGCCACTAGACCAAAGCAGGAAGAGAGTTTGGAGGGAGGCAGGAATGTAGGTGGAAGAACCTTCATCAATGTACCCTAATATTATTTTTGTTATTGTGGTCTAGTTGGTAATTGCCCAGCTGTCCATATGCATAATGAATGTTGGTGGAACCAAGTAGAGAATGCAAAGTAGAGGCTTAGCTGAAGTTTCTGAAACATTTTTACCACTGAACACTGCAATTACCTTTTGAGCATTTTATTAGGTATTTGCCAAGTCAGGGCACAATACTTGATTCAAACATGATTATATTGTTCAGTATTAAGTCTTGGTAACCAGCAAAACATCTTCTTCAGAACTCAGCATGTTTTGATATTTTTCTTCAAGATTGTTCACAGAGACTTCATTATTAAATGTTCATCACTAGCTTAATTTGGAAGGAATTACTGATTTGTATCTGACTAGTTGCTTTTTTAAAAATAGTTTAATTCATATTAATTTATCTTATTTGTTGCCTTGCAGACTTGCCTCCTTATTACTTCTGGATTTTCACTATATCTGGGAAATATTTTTCCATCTGAAATGGATTATTTACGTTGTGCAGCAGGTTCAGTAAGCATTCTTAATTTTTTGCTGTGGCTGTTTGACAGCAAAATCAACAGTAAATAATTTTTGTGGGTTTGTTGTCTTTTTGTTCTGTCTGTCTTTTTACTACTAACTTCCTTCATGGAAGATTTAATTCTATTTAACGGTTTATTAAATGGGTTTTCATTCCATGGTTAAGGGAGTAATGGTTGTCATAACGACAACTGGTTTGTGCTACCATTTTCATTAACCAGCTCACCACTGGCTTACAGTAGTTATCTGCATGAACAGTTTTTCTGTGCTTGGTTTTAAGAAAATTTGCATTGTTATGTATTTGGGGAATTTCCTGGCTAAATGCTATCAGAATGTATTTCAGATTGTATTTCAAAGTATTACTTTTTTCAGTTTATTTTGCCATAATATCCAAGTACTGAAGGAGACTAAGGTTTTCTTGAATATTACTATTTTATTAGTAAAATATGCATTAAAGATGTCTGACATTTTCCAAAGTCCAGTATTTTTACTGTATTTTTAGGGACTAATTTTTTTTTACTGTATTATATATGCTTAATCTATATTTAGATCTATGTGCATGAGATGAGTCTGATGTACTTGCTTTGTTCACGTCAAGATTCTGTTCTGTCGTTATTTTTGCAACTTGACTTGCAGGTTTGTTCTAAGTTAGGTGCAAGACTAATGCTTTACTTTAAACAAACAAGTCTCAGGAGTTGCTCTGGGAATGAGTTGTCATTTGTGTTTCTGCTAGAGGTGTTAGAATAAAGTTGAAGCAGTTTTTGAAGTTAATATCTTCACTGATATGTTATTCTCTGCAATGTTAGTGTTTCTTACTGAGATGTCTCTTTTTCTGCCCCAAATCTTATCTCTTTGAACTTTGTATTTATTGAGAATTTCCAAAGATCTGGTAGACGCAGAAGGTTATCACATTGGGTTTGAATGCCTTGCTGTGGATAAAGATGTGTACATTTGAGTGTCTGTATGTCAGCAAGGTGTTACAGCTACTGCTAGAGATAATGGAGTCAATATAGTGGGGAGAGCCTAGAGAGCCAACTGACCACTAAGTGCCTAGTTCAGCATGAACTGAATTGCTCTCTAGACTTTTTTAACCATCTTGACCAGTAGTAGGATTCAGTTTCCTGAACATAGTCATGTAGTGTTCTAGAGACTGTAGGGTAGCCAGGACACACAAGGATGTTTTAATTATGTTAAATACAGGTCATTTAGGTGTTAAGGAAGTGCTGCCAAGAATTTAAAATGTCGATAATAATCTAGTTATAGTGGTTGCATTGTTAAACCATCGCTGTTCAGATGTGTGAAAAGATAATTAGCAAAGAAATGCAGCATTTGTTACGATTCATTATTTAACATGGAAACATTTTTAATGATTTTAATTGAGCATATTTTTATTTTGCTTGTTAGTATGTTGTAACATTATGTATTTGTGTAAAATAGAGTTGGATCTGTAATGGTACCATACCTATTGTGGTGGGGAACAGCTAAGGGTTAGAGAAATTACTTTGTGAAACTTCTCACTTATGCATGATTTTTCCATTTAGCTCTGCCCTTAAGTATAGAAACACATATCCTAGTGAACACAGTGGAGATCTCAGGCACAATTCTTAAAGTGTAATTTGACTCAACACATCATTTTTTTACAAAGTGCTGCAGAACTGTGTTGAGATCGGCCAAATTTTAGCTTACACAACCATGACTTAGCCTGTTTAAAAGAATGTGGAGGCCCAGTTGGGGAGTAGCAGTGTTTTTCTTTTCCTGCTCAGGGATCTCAGGCCTTCTAGAGTTAATTTAAACTAACAAAGGCATGAAATGCCTCATGAAAGACTTTCTTTCTTTACTCATCACATTGTGCTGGGTAGCTAGTCAAAACTGAGGGATATGGAAGGCATATTTAAACCTCTTGTAATCCTCGGATACTGATTGTAATTAATGAGCTCAGACAAGAGTGACAAACTTTCCTCAGAGTTTCTGATCTTCTGTTTGTCTAAATTAACCAAAATATGAATTCAGAACAAATAAAATACATGTGTAGAAATAGGTATAAAATTCTTTGTGCAGAATATCCCACTAGTCTTCTCTCTTAATTTTCGCAGTGTATTCCCTCAGCAGTTGTGTGCTTTGCTATAGCGAGGAATAAAATTAATGTGGTAAGTATAAGATTTTATTAGCAATTATATATTTTTTTTCTTTTTTTTTTCCTGTGGTTAAAATGAGAGAGAAACCCATTCTGAAACTGTTTTTCAGATACCCAATTTTCAGATTCTGTTTGTCTCTACATTTGCTGTTACAACAACGTGTTTAATTTGGTTTGGATGCAAACTTGTCCTCAATCCATCAGCTATAAATGTAAGTTACTGAAACAATTACTAATTAATGCTACATTTATCTTTGTTGAAAAAAAAAGGGGGGGGGGTGAGGTGGGTGGAGATCACATGTAATTATATTGTTGTCAATACCCCAGTATTCCTACTTAGTCTGTGAGGAGAGATCATCTAGCAGTAACTTTACTTTTCTGAGTAAGGCAAGACTGGAAAATTGACATATATGGCTAAAAGATGCACAGTACACCTAACTTAGAGGAAATTAGTATGGAAACAACTTTCCTGTCCTTTTGTATTCAGAGTTCAAAAACATGAAGTAGATCTTCAAATGTGATCCAGTTTGCTCAACTGACTTTATTTTTCTGTTGACTGTAGCAAGTTTTGTTAATTTTTTTTGTTTGGTGGTTTTTTTTTTTTTGTGAAAGAGCAGGGTCAGAAGAGGAAATTGAAAATGAATTAGTAGCTCATCTGTAGATTAACCAGTTTTTAGGGTAGAATTGTACTGAAATGAGAAGGTGTCCCAAACAGTGCTACTTCTAGGACATTTCATCATCAGATTAAGTATAATCCTTTCCTGGATCTTCTTTAATGGATAGTTTTGCTTGTGAGGCCACCAGGAAAGAAACTTTTGAGGAACAGTTTTCTTATACATCATCAACAAAGAGAATGCAGCAGTTACATCATTTGAAGCATACATATTTCATGCTGGGAAAAGTTCACTGGTTTTGAGTCATAACATTTTAACATCTATCTTTGGTAGTCTGAGCCAAATGGTAGAACTATAGGGTGGTTTAGGTTTTTTTTGCTATGGTAAAATGTTCTGAGACCTCTATACTACATAAGAATATTACATGTACAAGTAAATAACATAGCAATAGATATTATTGTTACCATTGATGACTATTCATAATAGACTATCACAGAATAGCAGTACTCAATACAACTACGTCATACATTTTGTATGAAGCTTAATGACTGCTCTCATGCTATTATTCAGTTCTTCTCCCACTATCATATCAGCTGTTGTGATACTAAGAGTTCTGCAGTAATAATGGCTCCCTATAATAATATAGCGGATCTGAATTAGCGTTAGTAACAAAAGACTTTTCTAGTAGAAAAATAGTGCAGAGGCTAGAGTTGGCTTTGGAGTTATCTATGCTATTTTAATAACATTTGGTTAGCTCCAGGTTTCACAGATGTTGAACTTTTAAATTAACTGTGTTTACTTCCCCTTAGAAAGTGCAGTATATTAGGGCAATACTTACAAACCTGCCTTTTAAATTAGGTAACTAAGTCTAGCTTCATGTTTCTGTGCAGCTGGCCTGATTTTCAGAGAGGTGGAGTACTGCAGTCGATCGGAGCTGTGGAGATTTAGCACTCTGGATGGTCAGATCACTTGAATTCAAGCAGTACTGGCTTTAGATGTGGGCAGTTTTGCCCTGTGTGTGATGTGACAATGTCATGGACCCCTGGGTTCTGTGTGTGTCTCAGGACAGTTTATATCAGTCAGTTCTTTCTACAGCCTTTGCTAGCTTATTGCTAGTGTAGCGGTTCCCTCATGGATTTGTCCCCTCAAGTGTTGTAGGCTGTTGTGGCTGAAGGAATTATATAGCAGACACAGGAGTACTGCCTTTTCCCTTCCTTTCTTGGTAGAGAGTTCAAATATTAGAAACCAGTCCAAGCATTCTGAGAGAAGAGAGCAGAGAAGTGTGACTGGAGGCTACCAGTCCCTTCGCATTCCCTTCCCCCGGTAGGCAGGATCACAGTGCTGTCAGGACAGTGGAGGGCTGTGTCTGCCCAGGATAGGTGGGCCCAAGGGACTTATTCTTCCACCACAATGAAGAGTTATTTTGTCATGAGCCCCAGTGTGACAGAATTAATTTTACTTATGCTCTTCAGAAGCTTTGAGCTGGCCCTGTGTGTAAGAGGTAAAATAGTTGCATACTTTTGAAGTGAGTAGTTTTTAGATTGCATAAAAATTTGCATTTCCTATTATTAAATACTAACAGCTTTTGTATTTTTGAGGCAGATCAAACCATTTGAAAAAAGAGGTTATATTAGATGGAAAAGTATAAGTGATAAACATTAAATTTATAACAAGGTAAATTCTGTCTTTGCCAAATGTTAGTTATCTACAATAATATCCACAAGACATCCTTGGTTATGTGGTTTTAATTCTTTTCACTTGCCTATTGTTTGTTCATACTATGTTGTTGATCAATGAATAAAGATAAGTCAGGATAACTGTGTGCAAAGCTGTCTCTGAGGCTTTTTTGAACCTTTCTGTCTTAAGAGTTATTCATGGTGCTGACTTGCTCTCCTCTTTGAAGGATACTGTTTCAGTGAGACAGTCTTACTGTTTGGCAGCTCACTGCCAGCTGTTTCCCATTACCCATGTGGTACAAAGAAAATGTAGAATACCATCTTTTTAACTCTTCTTTCATCATCGTATTTATTTTCCCTCCCCATGGGAAACTGCACAAGAAAATAATGCTAGGTCTGATGTGAAATCACTGCCAGTAATTTAAAATCCATAAGGCTCATAAAAAGGATAAGTTTATCCAATTAGGGCAATTCACATTTAACTCCCTCCCATTTATAAAGGACCTGGGTAATTCTTCATTAGTGTTGCTCGTGTTGATGGATAACTCTACAGAATTACTTTAGATAGATAAATGGAATGCAAGATACAAGCCATGTCCTAGACTGCAACTGTGTGACACCGCTCCAGCAGTGGGCAGTTCTGCAGTGGGTATACTATCAACATGAAGGATGCGATGTGTAAAAGATGCAAACTGCCACTGCTGCCACTCTGTTTCTTCCCAGCTCTCAGAGTGGGAAGCCTGATGGACAAAAATGAGTGGAACCTCGTGCATGCTGACCACTGCAACTGAAAGGGTTCAGATCCTGAACAGGATTCAAATTAACTCCAAATTGAGTACATACATTTATTGTCTCCTTGTGAGTTGAGCGTCTATACCTCCATTATAGTGAAGATGATCCAGTCACTTAGATGCTGCAGTACAATCTTGTTTGCCTCAGTGTAGATGGCGAAGGCAGGATTCTGAAGAATGAACTTCTTATTTTAAATGTGCTGTGAGATATTCTGCCAGATTGCTGCTACTACTCTGGAGGGCTGAGAGTCTCCCGTCAGTCCTGTGTCATACACCCCATTCACACAGGCACGTTCAATACGCTTGAGTATTTCAAATGGTACTAGCAGCCAGTATAATTGAACCCCACCTCTAGCGACTGGTTGGCCCAGTAGCTTTTGAGGTTCCTTCTCTTGTCTGTGTAGGCTAGGTCTCCACTGACAGCAGTGAAAGCCTGGGCAACGTGGGTGCACACAGACACTGGAGTGTAGGTGCTTGATTTGGTTGCCTAACCATAAATGTCTGTCTCCATTAGGTGCGCTGGCTTGTCCTGCCTCGCTCCAGCTGCCGGTCCAAGAGGGCTTCAGTCTCCTTTAGGTTCTCTGTCATTATTTGTCAGACCTGTGCAGGTGTCTTGAAACCTCTGTAGAATATCTTAAATCGTATTAAAAGTATGCGTTTAAGCAACTATATTGAACTTTAAATTATTTAATCTTGAAATTAATTCAGCCCTTTCATACAGTCTCAGTGAACCACATTTTTAATACGTGGTGCAGGTTCAGAGCAAATTGGATTAAGTTTGTGCTAATCTACTACTTTCTACCCAGTTGCACTTGCATGTTCCTTAGTCATGGAAGAGGATTAGGGACACAACTTCCTTGGTTCTCTGCATCTGATGGTAGATTTTAAGTATAGTGGTAGTTGTAGAGATAATTTTCTTCAGTGCTTAGAAGTCTAACATTGAATTTCCTATTGTTACATGTGGTATAAAAAGGTACTTACTTCTAGCTTTAGCTGTATTTCTGTTTAAAAAATAAAAACAACAAAATCACCCAAACTTCAAAACTGGAGATATTTTTACTTTGGTCTAGGGGTGTTGAACTAATTTTATGAGTTGAAGGCTCTATCTGATATTCTAGACATGTCATATCAGAAAAAAAAATACTGGAAAGATAAAATTAAAAAATCTAATTTTACTGTTACTTTTTCATTTTCTGTTATTTCCGTCTTCTAGCTAGCGCTAAATGAGCTAGTCCATCAATGTAGTTATAGTGCTTCTGGACTCAAACTTCTACGTCTACTTGGCACTGCACTGTGTGGTGTGGCCTTGCCAGCCCATGTCAGTACCAGCACTATATATCAAAACACACTCCAATCATGGGAATTTGTGGGCTGGATTAAGTTGTTCTGCAGGCCACATGTTTGACACTTCTTCTTTTGCCAAATAATGTCTTTATTCTCCATGCTAGCACTTTCCCAAGAAGCTTACCACTATGACATTTATTGCTGTTGGTGGCTCTAGTACAACTGTATAGTCTGTTGTGTACTGCAAGGCGCATAGTTCCAATTATGATTTCCTGAGAAGGATGAATTTCAGTGCCCAAAAAAGCCTCTCAAGTCTGCCACTTATGATCTTTTTCAAAAAATGTGTGCTGCAAGATACGTGTTGGAGAAAAACTGGGATTTGATCATCTACAAAGCAGGTCTGACATGAGGGAACAACATAATTCTGTTCTAAGTCACTGAACATTGGTTTGCTATAATTGTATAGGTTCTGAATGGAGTCAGTTCTCCCTAAACTTTTGGTACTTTGCCCAGTGGACCTAAGCACCAAATGTTTTCTTGGGCTGCCAGTGGGAAAACATGGTGCTTTTGAAGACAAGAGAGGGAGATCTGCTCTGCCTAACTTGCCTGCCTCTGGAAAATGATTCAGCCAATGTAGAGTAGGTATCTACCTCTTTTCATGAGATAATAAGGAAACGAAGGGAAATGTTAAGCATTACACTTATTTGTCTCTTGAAGATGAGCAATGGCAGGAGGAATGGCAGCATCCATGGTTTTGCACAATAATGTAGTCTATTAGACCTGCAAGAGTTACAAAACCACAAAGAGTGTTCATCAATGCACTACTAGCACCAAGTAGAGCACAGAGCTAGGATTCTCATCCCAGTTCTTTGGGTTGTGTTTTCATTCAGCATTAGACATTGTATCACACCATTTGGATTGCAGCATAGGGGCTGTGAGCCTGTGGCCCTCCTTCCCCCCCGCGGTGGATTGCATTAGCCCCTGGGCTAGTCAGGCTTGCTTTTGTTTCTCCTCTTTCTGTTCCTGTGCATCTTCCATGATTTGCTGCAGTGTTCTGGTTTCACATGGGAGGTCCCATGAAATGCAAACATACCCAGCAATCACCCCCTTGTCATTAAGTGCTCTTCTGGAAGACAGTGGTAAAATCTTCAGGCAGAATATCCTCATAAATTAAATAAATGTTTCTTTCTTAGGTTAGGCATTCTGAATATTATACAGACATGTAAGTGTTGTCCTAGAAATTCATCAAGAACCAAGTAAACAGTTAACAAAGTATTTAATGAATAGATATGTCTAAATGTCACAGAAAAGAGACAGACTGCTAGATCCTGCTAGATCCTGCCCCCTTCTTTATTTTTAATAAGGAAGATGTAACTCATTTATGTTTGGGATTTTACTGACAGATAAATTTCAACTTGATTCTACTTATTCTGCTGGAAATCTTCATGGCAACTACTGTGATCATTTCAGCTAGGTCTACTGAAGACTGCTGTACAAGAAAGAAAGTAGGTACCCTTAAGGATTAAAAATGTCTTTTCCTTTTTTTTGGTGTTAAATAATATTATATTTTTCCAGTATTATATACATTGACAAGTTACTGGTGACTCCAGTATATAACTTCATATTACATGGTAAAACTAGATTTGAACAATAAATAAAAGTACCGTACTAAACAGTAATAGCCTCTTCTGTCTTTAAGAGTGCAATGGGCCCTCTGCAAATTATAGAGCAGAGGGTTGTTTGAATAACTTATGAACAGGCATGGCAAATGTTTTATTTCTGTTTTGTAGAACAAAACTTAATGACATATGAAACATTAGAATACTGTGACATATGCAAGCAATGCCTTTCTGAAGCCTGAGGTGGAGAAAGTTTTTGTCATGTATGCTAATCTGGTGGTATCTGGAAAATGAATATTGGCTTCAGGATTTGGGGCTATAGATTAAATTTTCTTTAGTCACAAGTGCTCTCCCAAATCCCACCCTCATTTTTCTACAACAGTACTTCTTTTAGGTAATTATGAAGCAAACGTGGTGCCATTTTGTGTTCCAGTAGAAGTATTGCTTGCTAGATAAAGTCAGGTAGTGTACTGTCCTCCTTCAGTTCCTGTTTATCCACATCAGTAAAATCTGAAGGCTCAGGAAGAAAGCGTGTATTTTGAAGGTAGAAAGGGGAGACAAGATGATCATATTTCATTGTTGGACAGTGGTTGTATAACAGCTAAGCTGGGACTACCTCATTTGTTTTTAATGTGATTGATGTGGTCTGATACTGGCGAACACTGTGGTGTGTCACTGTCAACTCTGATGGGACAACCAGACATTGCATGCCACCGTTAGGATCTGTGGCAGGTTGTATAGGATATTAGAAAGGAATGTATTACTTTGTGTATTTTTTTGATCAAGATTTTTTGTTCCCCTGTAGAATACTGCGTATGACAGTACCATCGTTTTGAGCAACATCAGCTTTCCTACTCGAATTCTGAAGTCATACTCGGTAAGAAAAGTGTTGTTTTCTTTCATTAAATCAATTTGTTTTTTCATCTTTCTAAGTGCTAAGCTTCTTTAAAGCCAGGAAGAGATCAGTTTAGCTACAAGCTGAAAGAATAAAGACAGAAATGAGGGATGTATCTTAAAATGTTTCCTTTTAGAATATTGCCTTAGTGAGGCCACATTTGGAGTACTGTGTCCAGTTTTGGGCCCCCCAGTTTAAGAGACACAGGTAACTGCTCAAGCAAGTCTAGCAGAGAGCTACCAGGATGATCAGGGGACTGGAGCATCTCCCGTATGAGGAAAGGCTGAGGGACGTGGGTTTGTTCAGCCTGGAGAAGAGAAGACTGAGGTGGGATCTTATTAATGCTTATAAATAGCTGAAGGATGGGTGTCAAGAGGATGGGGCCAGGCTCTTTTCAGTGGTGCCCAACGACAGGACAGGGGGCAATGGGCACAAGCTGGAACACAGGAAGTTCCACTTAAACATGAGAAAAAAATTCTTTGCTTTGATGGTGACAGAGCAGTGGAACAGGCTGCCCAGAGAGGTTGTGGGGTCTCCTTCTCTGGAGACATTCCAAACCCTCCTGGACATGGTCCTGTGCCCCCTGCTCTAGGTGTGCCTGCTCAAGCAGGGGGGTTGGATGAGATGATCTCCAGAGGTTCCTCCCAACCCCAACCGTTCTGTGATTCTGTGATTTCAAGATAAATGATAACTGCCATGTATAATAGGAAGGAGACCACTGAGTGACTTGGGGATAAATAGTGTAAACTGAACTGTTGTTCAGTGGAGCTAATAAATGAGAGCATAAATACGTATAATGAAGCTGATCTTGTTTTCACTTAAGCCAGCTGGAGTTTTGCTGTATTTTAGATCTGAAAAACATTGACTTCATGCATAGCTAATAGCATAAATGCATTTTTTCCTTCCAGTGAGTTCCTTTCTATATGCAAATAGGAATTTTGGTGTTCAAATGCACTGTTAATAATATGTGTGCTCTTCTTTGTTTTAGGTAATTGAGGTGATTATTGGAATTTCATCAGTATTTGGTGGAATAATTGCTTTGAATATGGATGTTCTGGTCTCAGGTCCATATCTTTCAGTAACATTCTTTTGGATCTTAGTTGCTGTAAGTAATGCAAAATGAAGGCATTCTTTTAAAATAATGTCTTTGATTTTTAATTTTTTTTTTTTTTTTCATTTTTCCCCTCCCCACTGGAATATTTGTTTGGCCCTAATACTACTTGGCAGTTGCTGCTTAGCAAATAAATTAGTGCTTCAATATATGTAATATATTTATGCAATATGCTTGTTCTATTTTGATTTACAGTACTTTGGTTCTTGTAAAATGTTCTGATACATTTTCAGTCCTCAGTTCAGTAAAATGGAAATGAGTAATAAAACAAGGGTATTAGAAGTGAAGTGTTTTGTTAAACAAGTCCTAAGTTTTAGAATTTTTCAGGCTGCAAAATGAAAAGTTGAGTTTAGTTTCAGCTTGGTAGAATCCTTAGAACATCATTAGCCTGTCAGCCGTAACTGTCTTAAAAGCCTGAGACTGTGATTGGTAACCCTTGTCACTAATAACAACCTGTACTTAGAAGCAGTGGATTCATAAAGGATGCTGTGCTACCTGGCTTGCCATGAATTGAACAAGCTGAGAAAGAAGACAATGAACATTAGGTTTATATGTGTCTACTATGTCTGGAAAATCCCTCAGTGTGAAGTGGAAAAAAGATCATAAACAAGTTTTTCAGCATTCAGAATTCACAAAGTTCAGTATGGTTCATTAGGTTTTTATGTAGAAGTGTAAAGTTTTGAAGATAATAATATTTCAGTATGTGTAGGTTTAATACATGATACTCATTAAGTGCAAGTTAAATGAAGGTTAGTTTTATCTCCATTTGACTAATTGATTCCTCATACTGCCATAATAAATCTATACAGTTTTACCTTTACAGGAAATTTAGGATGTGATCTGTGACTAGTGGGAATCACTGTAACTTAATTGTAATTTCTGTAGTTTTCAAATAGGTAAATATTTATTTTGTTACGCTTTTTTGTTTAGTGCTTTCCAAGTGCTATTGCAAGTCATGTAGCTGCTGAATATCCAAGTAAATGTTTGGTAAGTGTGTAAAATTCTTTGATTTTGTCATTAGAGTGGAATCATGCTAAGAAAGCCTGACTTTGCTCACTTGTTTTTAGTTACTTCTACAAAATGTGACAGAAATATGTAGCACAAGTGTAAGCTGATATTCCTGTAAAGAAATCCAGTAGGTCCTTTAGAGACTTAATCTATCAACTCTAGGAAAGAATTCAAAGGACTGTTTGTTGGGTTTTTTTTGTACTGGTTCCTTGGGAATGGATATTACTATGGGAAAACGACATACCTCGTATGGTACGCTGAGAACTGCTTTCATGCTCCTGAGCTGAGGTCCTTCCTGTTCTGTTCTCCTTTGATTATGAGCTGTAGTTTTGGAAAGAAGAAAATTAGATGTACAGACTGCCCTGGACCTAGAACCTATTTTAAACAAATTTCTCATCTGCATGACTAGCAACAAGGACTAAGAATATTCAGTAGAGTGCATTTATTCCTTGACTGTCCCAGATGTGTAGTAAAACATCTGTTCTAAGTTATAGTCATGTAACCATATTTAAGTCAGTAATGAGGCATGACCACAACAAAAGTCAGAATTTGGTCCTCTAGAATGATATTTGAATGAAAACTCAGCTGCTATTGTATTGAAATAAATTTGCCTCGAAGCACTTAAATTTATTTGCATGGTTATTTAGGTTGTAAGTCTGCAATATCTGCTGTTAATTCTCATTATTTCATACAAACTGAAGAATAAATGATACTTCTATACTGGCTTTTTAAATTGGGTATTGCTTCCTCTATATGCATATGAAAGGCACTTTAAAAACCAAACAAAAACCCCATAATCCATGTTAAATGGAAAATGAATTAAAAAACAACAGTGTTTTGGCTAGGAAACTTAATTTATTCAAAGCTTGCTTCTGTATCTCCATGCACTGTGGATGGCTCTTAATATTTGACTAATATGTGTAATCTTACAGACTTTTACATGCTTTTGTTACGCTTACTTCAAGGAGATAGAGCTCGCAAACCAAAGTGTTAACTTATTTTTATTCTTATTTAACATTTATTTTCTTATTTTTTAGGTTGAGGTCCTGATTGCCATTAGCAGTGTTATCTCTCCATTGTTGTTCACAGCTTCTGCATACTTATCCTTCAGTATCATGCATGTTGTTGACATCTTTAAAAATTATCCACCTGCTGTTAAAGTATGTATGTTTATGCAGTTGAGAAATTAACATCTACCTATTACAGTAGCAACACAAGAATTAATTAGGAAGTATAAGAAGACAAGGTACTGCATTATAAAGATTGAATAAAACGTTATAGAAATTATTCAAAACCTCTTATTTGACTAATGATATAATTTTAAGTATGTTAAATCCATTGCCACCATGGAATTATAGTTTAAAAACAATGGGATATTATTCTAAAGAATCAGTAAAAATAACATGTAATATGCTGGACTCCTTGAGGTTTTTATAGATTTATAGTATATAAATTAAAGATTCTAGATTTACTTCAAGAATACATTTTTCTGTTTCTTAGGTTGTCTACCAACAGGTGGCATGTTGGGATTGTAAGCTTATACCTGGATTCATTCGCAGCCTGGACTGGGGCAGAGATGAAAAAGAGTTTACAAATCTTAAAGCATTTCAATATGAGGTGTTACTAGTGCATTGCTGAAGAGCTTTCTAGGGCTTTACCGTCCAAGTGTTTAGCAATGTTCAAAGAACCATTTATGGGGATTAAAATAGTCTCAGTAAGAGTCTTGACTCTTAGTACCCACTAGTCCTTGAGTAGTCTTGTAATTTTAGAAGAAGAGAGGGAAAATATTTATTAAACTGAGATCTCTAGGGAATGGAAAACCAGTTTTTGAGTATGTGATCCTGTTCTGATACTGGAGGAGCATACTGTATTGTTGGACCTCAGGAAGTAGCCAAGGCTTACATGCTCTCTTTAAGTAGCTTCTCCAGTCACACATGTTGGAGACGGAAGTCTGGGCTGCCTAGAGAGTTGGTGTGACCCTGTAGAACATTTCTTATGTTCTTATGCCACTTTGTGTCTGGATACAGCAAGAGCGGGCTACTCTGCAAAGGAGGTCAACATCGGAGTTGAAGGTGCAGCAAGGCAGACGAGGACAGTGACCTCATTGGCAAGGGGTGCAGTCCTACAGTACCCAAAAAAAACCCAAACAAGGCAGGTCTGGCCATGGTAACCAGGTTCAAACAATAGTTCAGTGATTGCCAGACAAGTCTGTAATAGTGAGGCAGGTCCAACGTCAGCCAGGAATTCAAGTCAGCAGGGCAAGGTCAGAGCCAGCAAGGCACAGGGCCAGGCCCAGGCATAGCTGTGACATTGCTCAGGGCAAAAGCAGCAGTGAAGCTCTATATTTTAGGGGATGGTTTCCTCAATTCTGTTCTATTTCTAGAGGAAAAGATAATTTGGCAAATTAACATTTTGTTAAAAATTATTGATCTGTTCTACTTTGACCAAACTCAGGCACTCAAATTTTAATTGAAGCTTCATGCTGAAATAAACTGTAAATTATAATTTGAGTTAAAAAATTAAATCTAGATACAAATCTCAAGGGGTGGGAACAGCAGAAAATATTTTATTCAAGTAGTTAATAACTTATTTAATATCTCTATTTTCAGCAATCGTATGATGTACTCCTCTTGCTTTTGATGTTGATGCTGCTAATTCAGGCATGCCTTACTATTGGAACTGTAATACAGTGTGTAAATTACAAGACAAAAATGAAACTACATGATTCATCATGGACAGCATCACAGGTTAAAAAGCAGGAATACAGAACAGCGGAGGTATGTATCTATACTGATTATAAAATTTAAAAATCTGTATTTAAAAAGATATTTTTTGTAATGTTTTGTGTTACTTAATTCAGATCACAGTTAAAAGCTGCTCTGTAAAACTGTAAAGATGTTAATGCACTGGTGAATTTTGAAATAAAGAGTTAATATTTTGCTGGTTAAATGGTGACGGGGCATGACAGACTCAATATCTGTAAATCTGTGACAAGTCCTGTTAAGAGAAAAACAGTTGTAAGGTAAAAGACCCCTTTTGTTCTTATTTGTAATATGAGCTCCCAATTATAGATGAGGTTCATCATTGTACTAAGATAAAATGATAGTCTTACTGTCCTACTCCACAGGATGCACATCCATGATTTCTATTTACATGTCGGAATGAAGTTATAGAAAACACGATGGGCCTTGCATGACCATGTTCTGATAATGAGATAGCTACCTATTAAGAAAGAAATGGATTTAACCCTTTCAATGCGAGCAGAAGTTTTGGGCTATGGAATGAGAGTACTCAATATAGCTGTACTTCTCCAAGGCCTGCTCTGGGGATTGAATTTACTAAGCTAAGTCAGTTCTCTTAAGTTCCTTAAACTGCGAAGAGTTAAGAACCTTGGATGTAGGAACAACAATGGGCAAGCTGAGTGAGCGGCTGCCTGTGCTGGACAGTATGGAGCAGTGCACAGAGGAGTGCCTGGAATCCCGGGTCTCTCCATGTCTCTCATCCTAACTGCACTACCTTTTAGTGTTTAAACACATGAATAACGTTACAGGTGAAGTTGTAGGTCCCTTTGGCTTCTTGGAAATATGTATTCTTAGGCAAGACCTTAGTTAGCTTGCATGTACGTAGATGAATCTTGCTTCAGTTGCACTGTAAGGGGCTACTTCTGCCTTTGGGTTTAGAGATTTAGATGCTAGGACTTTCAGTCACATTTTGGCAAAAATCTTGAAAAAAATGTCCTAAGTATCATGTTTAAAATAGGAATTTGGCCAAGTTTTTTTGACCCAAATGTCTCAAGTATTATACAATTTACACTATTATATTTTATATCATAAATGTATACTATACAGTATACAAAACTATACAATTTACAATGTATAGAATATTTTAATAGCTCAGACTGTAACTATTCATGTTTACATTCTCCTAGATTCTCTCAGATACTTACTTGCTCGAACTCCAGTTTTTAACCAAAGCATTGTTTCATGTTTCCATTTCTCTGAAATGTGTTTACTTCTAGGTTTCCAATAATACCTTAAAGGATTTTGACAAAGACAAAGCCTGGAAAGCAGTTGTGGTGCAGATGGCTCAGTAGTTTGGATTCTGCAAATGCAGCCAATACAGTATAATCCAATTCAGTAAATCGACTGTTGGAATTAAGGCTTAAAAACTTTTCATTTTATAAACAGCAATATAGTTACAGCCGTAGGAACCAAGGAATAACAGTAAATAATGTGTCTTTCTAATAATTTTGAAATATATTGATAATATTGTTAACATATCTGTCTTTTCTGTTGATATCTGTATCCTAGTATTGCTTTAGAAGATACCTTTAGAAAAAAGGTAATGAGTCACATGGATTTATGCTGATGGCAAAGTAAAATATGACAATATGTAGTAGGCTTCATATATTTGCAAGAGATTGTTATAACTGCAGTTATGCAGTCAGTGTAACTGATAAATGCTTTTGTAAAGTTATGAGTACAAGTCATAATTGATATTTTTGCTTATACTTCACTTTTGTAGGAGTTGTAAAGTTATTTTGCATCTCATTGCTTTTATATAAATAAAAGTCTTTATTATGTGGAAACTCAAGAATGTGGATTGACATTCTAATTGGAGAGGTGAAAACAGAATATTCTTTCCCATTAAGCTTCCATTTCTGGACTGTTAAAGGGGGAAGGGGCTTTTTCTGTGTGGCTAGGCACAAAATCTACTAGCCAAAGCAAAAAAAAATAACATCAAACAGAAGCAATCAGCCAAATAACAGGAGATAGTGCTGATCTTAAAGGAGTTTTTTCACATATGAAAATGTATTTTTAGGTATATTACTTTTCATTTATTTATTTTCCTAATGATCTTTAAAACTTACAGAACCTAGCTGCCTTTAAACAAGCGATATCCCCCATACAGATTGCCTTTTCCTCCTAGCTGAATTATGTATATGATCATGTAGATTTTGAACACTATAAGAATTTCCATGTTAAAAGGCTTTTTTTTAAAAGGTGTAACTAGGGAGGTAGCCGCTGACAAGGTGGTGGGTTTTTTATTGTTTTTCTGTTTTTATTGTTTTATTGTTGGTTTTTGAAAGGTTCTAGACTTTGTAGTTCATTCTTTTTTAATCTGAAATAACCTGAATCAATTGTTTAGAGCATGCTGCAAAGCTTACCTCTTTGCTTTGGGGAAGGGAAATAAGGAGAGAGAAAGGTCTTTACATGCAGAGCCCTTCAGGTATGCTAACAGGTTTTCTTTTGGTTTTGGGAAAGCTGACAATTATTATGGCATTTTAATACATAGAGAGTACTCTTTCAAGTTTAGAGCAATGCTTCTTAAGAACATGTATACAGCAACCTGTCTGCTCACCTAAAATAGTGTGTGTTCTTTGTCCAGACTAATACATCAACAACCAGAGGATGCAGCTGCTGTTTCCTTAAATACTGCCAAATCTCATGCCTCTACTGATGGTACTTGTGTAAACATTCTCACAACAAGGCAGATAAATAATAATGTATCTGCTACAATCTTACCATTTTTATAAATAGAAAAAGTTAGGTTTTGATTGTGCACTATTTTTTGAAAGTCGCAAAGAAATAGTGACAGTTCTACCTAAAAATAAACATCGAAACAACTTTTTAAATCTCACACATGGATTGAAACTGGACAAAGGCTGTAGACAGTGTAGAAGTTCTTCATGAATCACTGTAAAGTGGAAAGATAGAGTCATATGTAGAATAGTGTGAATGTATCTTAACGGTTTGCTTTCTTTTATGTGGTAACACACTTGCCTTCATTTAACTGAATCTGTATCTGCAAGAGATCATCTGTATCTTTTCTGTCAAGTGATTATTGGCTTTGGTTATCCAGAAGGTTAGATATACATAGGTATTACTTCTATTACTGACCTTGGTTGGAAAAGAAATTAACGGGAAGTTGCACATTCTGATCCTTTCCACAAAACACTTATACGAACCAGGCGCTGAGGGTCTTTAACCTCCTTATGAGTCAAATGGTTTGAGGTGCTCTCCTCCAGCCGGTAAGAACTTCTTAAACAGCTACTGATTTTTGTTTTGCTATCAGGAGTGGCTAGGAAGAACTTAATGATGGGATATAATAGGGGATATTTGCCTTTCTTCTGGGGAACTAAAGTATTTTAATAAGAGGTGAAGAAAACAGTATTCATCAAAAACAAGGAGGAAAACTAAATAGGTTAAACATATTGATTAAGTTAGAATTTGGATTGACCCTGAAGTAATGGTTGAGATACATGACTGTATCTGAGGTTTTTTACTATTCTTAGATTAACAAGGGGAAGGAATAGATGCAAATAAAAAAAAAGGTCATCGCAGATAACAGCCATAGATGCTGCTTTCCAGTGAAGATCAACGCCCCTGGGCTCCCTGCCTGGCCATGGCTCCCTTCCTGCCCTGTTCAGCACAGTGGGGACTGCACAATCTGCCAGGTGCCAGGACTTTTCCCTACACATCTAGTAAACTAGGAGCCCCACCATGGATACTGCTCTGGAGGTTGAATTTTCTTATCCCATGCAAGAAAGAGAATCATGGAGGTAAGAGGCAGGCTTTTAAAACCATAATTAATGTAGGGCTGGCTGCTGACATGAAAATCCTTTCTCAGGCAGAGAAAGCTTCGCTGTAAATCTCACTCTGTGGGTAAATACTTTTGTAATTCAAAACAACACCCTCTGTGGCCCCTGCTACTGTCAGCCCTTCTTTGCCAAGTGCTTTTGTGTGGTGGTGTTTGACACAGAGTAAATCTTGGTTGCTTGTAGCTTTAATTAGGGTGTGCTGGTAGATGATCTGTTTCTACAGCGCAACTGGGAAGCCTGTTCCAGGGACAGAAATCACAGCCCTCTCTGAGGTCAGCTTAGTAACAGTGTATGTGCCACACTGTAAGGGTTTCTGTTTGGAACCGGGTGGAGAGTGCCCTTTCCTGCCTTGCTGGGTTTCAGTAGAATTAATGCCATGGGCTACTACTTAGTTTATACCAGGAGTTAGGGTCATAGCTCAAAAGAGAAAAAAAAGTAGCCCTAGGTAAAATAAAGAAACAAATCTGGCTGAAGCATCTTCTGAAAAAAACAGAATTGTGTGCACCTGGTGCATGAATCCTTCCTCTGCTACCAATTTAGCTAGGAAAAATGAGGAAAGCAGAAGGGGAAAATTGCAAGTTTAAGAGCATTTTTTAATCCTCTCTGCTCCTGCAGGCAAATTTCTTGTAGCACCTCACCAGGAACAAGAACACACAGTTGACTATTGGTATATATTTTTTGTTGTTTTTAGTAGTAACCTGCCTTACAAGAACAGACAGGTGAGGAGGAAAACTGCAGTTAGGATCCACTTTATCAAGTCTCACCTTTGGTGCTTCTATCTACTGTTTTTCTGTTAAGACCTGTGTCTAGTTACGGTTAGAAAAGCAGTATGTCTTTAGTTCTGTTGGACCTACACTCCTGTTGTGAACCCGGGCTTAAATACTTTAGGTCCTCAACTAGAAAGAGAAATCTGGAAGAAATGGTACACTGCCTACCCCACAACAGGAGTACAGACCTCTCTTTGTATCCAGAAATGACTCTGTGTCAAATGGATTGTGCATACGTGTTTTTGTATGTATGTGTATATTCTGCATGGATAGTTTTGAGTTGATATGAGTTTTTTAGATCTTTCCTACCATTCATCTCTAACAGCTGAAAGGGGAGATTTTTACAAAGCGAATGAACTGATCTAACTCAGTGCTGAAAGGGATTGTCTCCTCTGGCCTCTTCCTTTGTGCTAGTCGTGGCTGGGATCTGATTAAACTGGCAGAAAATTTATCGATTAAAAAAATGAATAATTTCCTGCTGATTTAGTTAGCCAGTTTAGCACATTGCAAACCCATAGTGGCCCTCTAAGATCTTGGATATGACTTCATACTAACTGGGGCTAGAATAGGACTTCTACCTCAGTGGAGGTAGATCAACAGAGGATTTGTCTTTTGTTAGTACTTCCTTTGTCCCTTCCCATCACATTCCTTGCCTATGTTTTGCCTTGGGCGTATCCCCCTTCTCTTCTCCATTCCCCATTTGAAAAAGTAGACTTGTACATTATCTGTACCAGGAATTACAACTTTATACTGACCATGTAATCAGCTGGTTTGTGTGTAAATCACTGTCAATTATAGTTGGAGTTAAAATAAAAAATTGCATGTTTTGTGGTCAGGGTCTTGTGTTTCTGAAGAGAACCCATGAGATCAAAATAATAAAATCTAAATTAGTTTCAGAAACTGGAGTAGTCAGGCTTCCCTGGCAACTGATTTGGTTTTATAATAATTTCCTGTTTTTTCAAATGTTAGAAGTATTTTTGTTTGTTACTGAGTGGGAAGTCCCTCAGGGAGAAACCGACAGTCAGAAGAAAATGTTAGTATCATCCATTTTATGATTAGTAGTATCTTAGATAAAATATCTTCAAAAGATGAGTTTTGGATTATTTTTTTCCCCCTTATCTGGTGTTACCTGTCTAATGCTAATATGAGATATTTCACAGTAAAATGTTTTTCTGCCCCTATATTTATAGGGAAAACAGCCAAGGAGTGAAATAACGATAGAGCTGAATGCATTATGATGAATCAGATTCATGCGAAAGGAAAACCGTGCCTGCTAGCTTTAAGCAATGAAGATAGAAATGCCCATGAAAACAGTATTGGCCAATTACTTTCTAATCAGTGTTTTGTTAATATCAAGTTATGACCATAAAATATAAGCAAAAATTGCTTTTCATACTTCAAGACAGGAGGGGTCTACAAGTATAAAATATCCTTATGTAATGCTTACTGGAGTTTTCCTCAGACTATTTTTTTTAACGTTTATTTCCTACTTAACCTGTTTCATTTGTTCAAAAGTTATAACCTATAACTAAAGTGAACAGGTTATAATCGTTCTTTTCTGCCCTGTAAAGATAAACTGTTTCTGGAGAAAAAAAATATAAGACTGATACTGATTTTTTTTTTGAATGATTTTTCTCTAGCTGACTCTATTTTTAAAATCTTAATGTAGCTCCTAATCTAAGAAACACCTTTTATACAGATGCTTGGTAGTGGCCATTTCCTCAAACAAAGGGCAGAGTGTTTAGGTTTAAACAGGTCCTGTTCTTTTCTTCTCTGCTTATTGTGGACCATGAAGGCTGAAATCCAGATGTCTGGACTTTGTAGGGATTCTTACCACCTGTATGTTCTAGAAAGGGAAAATAAGAGTGTTAAAACACTGTGTGCATAGGGTGATGTGCTGTTTTGTATTGCATGGTTTTGTGCTTTGTGCCATCAGACTTTGGGCACCCAGAAGGAACCTGGAAGTGTGTTCCTCTGTTACCAGCTCTGCTTTCCAGCAGCTACAAGAGGCCAAGTGCTTCTGCAGGGGCTGAGTTGCTAAAGGTTGCCCCAACATTGCTTGTTTTCAGAAGTGCCACCAGCGGGGAGATGCTGATGGAGTGTCTCCTACCTCCATACCTCCTACCTCTGTACCTCTGCACTGTCTGTATAGGGTGTAGCCTGTCTTTCCTACTGGCCTCTGTTGACAGTGCAAGGATCATGACTGGTTCTTAGTTGTTCCTGGGCTCACCATTTAACAAATAACCAAGATTAATATCAACTACTCTGGAGCTTGTTTTTCTAGAGAGAGGCCTTGACTCACTCAAGCTGACTTCTCAGGATATGTACTCTTTGCCAGCAGTTCTGGTTTAAATTATTCATCATGTTCTGCTGCTCATTAACCCATTTCCATTAAAGTCTATGGAAAGAGTCTCATTTATTTCAGTATGGTTCATTTTGGAGGTTTTGTATTTATTTTTATGTTCTTTCCAACATCTGATTTATATAAAAAGTTACATAAAATCAGAAGGATTTTTATCTGCTATATAAACACTGACGTTCAAGATTGAAACGAGAAAGAAAAAAGGCAGCATTAAAACTTCAGCCTATTCCACACTGTCTGCTACTACACTGAGTTCCACCAGGACACATATGATGCTTCAAACTGATCTGCCTAAAAACCCCCAAATCACTCAAATTACACAAAATCACTCTTTGTTCTGTAAAAGTTTTAAAGCTGCATTGGTTTCCTTATTCAGTTTACAATGTGGCTTCACACCCCATTTCAACTGAAGGATTGAGATGCTACAGCACAGAACAGCAGATACGATATTATCTTAAGCCAGCATTGTTCCCACTTACAATATTTTCAAGCCCTATCCTAGACTTCCTGTTTGATAGTTGCCACTCTGCCAGTCTTTTCAGACTTCACCATATCCCTGTCATTTGCTGGTCCATGGTTTTCAAGGAAAGACTTTTCCTAGATTTGGTGAGAAAGGAGAACATGACGAGAAGCAGCTTTCCTTTTTAATGTGATTCAACTTATTTTTATTTCTTGTTTGGTCCTGGTGTTAATACAGTCTAAAATCTGAAATTCTACCCTGCTGGCCTCAGCTGAGATTTTGATAGTTGGGAAGGAGTTTTTATTTCAATCCTTCCAGATGGTTAAGCATTACTTTCTGTTCTAGAAACAGCTGGTGTCCTCATGTGCAGCATCTCTTGTGTGTTAACCTCTATTTTTTGTGTGTATCATGACCCAATACTTCAATATCTATTCTATTCATAATTTGATCCATAGATCTAGCATCTAATCACAGAGTATCTGTTTCTCTCTAAAATCCAGTCTGTCCTAATAACAATGCATTAGGACTTTAAAGGCGAGCCGTAATTGTACTCGTGGAGATGTCATAGAGTATAAGAGAATCCTCTCCCTCCTCAACAAAACGAATCAAAAAAAAAAGTTATTATCACCGGAATGAAGTAGGCCTTGTGGTAAATAATCCAAGAAGATTTTGGCAATGCATTTTCAATTAGTAGCATGGCTGAATTGGTTTTAATATACAGTGAGGTGGAGAACTGAGATCTTTTCATGCAACTGGATATAACATTGTTCTCCACAGAGGCGGTTGGGTCTGTTTGTTGTCACTTGTGATTGCTTGCACTGAGGAGGGTTTAGTATTTAAACCTTATTTTGTGCCACCAAAGCTCACTGGCAGCTGGGGTCTTCACACATTTGAGAACAACTGAGCAGGACAAGGGGCTTTGGCCTGTGCTCTTTCCAATGGTGAGAATCCTAAATGCACTACAGCTCTTTAGCTAAGGATAACTTCTAATTCACTCAACAACATTATTCCTTTAAGCAGCCTGTGCTGATTTTGGCTGGGGTAGAGTTAATTTTCTTCATAGTAACTAGTATGGGGCTTTGTTCTGGATTTGTGGTACACCTTAAAACGTCAGTGGCTGTGTATGAGGTCATGCTGGAGCACCTCAAAGCATGTGGCTGTGGATAAGCCCATGACAGAGCAGGTATGCCCCTGGAGGGACTGCAGCCATGGGTAAGGCCATGTTGGCGCAGGTTTACTTCTGAAGGGACTGTGGCAGTGGGTAAGGCCACACTGGAGCAGGTCTATCTCTGAAAGCATTGTGGCCCATGGAGAAGGCCATGCTGGAACAGGTGCATGTCAAAGCAACTGTGGCTGTGGATAAGTCTATGCTGCAGTAGGTATACCTCTGGAGAGACCGTGGCTCCTAGATAAGGCTTCACTTGGAGCAGGTACAACCCTAAGGGACTGCAGTCTGTGGATAAGTCCAGGCTGGAGCAGGGGCGAGGGGAAGAGTTCACTGCAGTGTTAAACCCAATGGTCTGATCCAAAGGGACCAGGGGTTGAGATTAGAATGGAAATAACTTTAAATTGTTGTAACCCGTGATTTGAGTTGCATGTTACGGGAATTATTATAGCAGGAACCACCTGAACCAATGAAGGACAATCCTTACAAGAAGCAGTGCAAGTGCAGGAGTGACCTGACCTGAGCTGGCTTTGGTGCTCAGTAACTCCATGCAACACACCACCTCTCCTGTCCTGAGTGACCACCATAAAAGATGGAGCCTGAAGTCATGGACTAAATGAACTCAATGGACACTTTGTGGACATTCACGGACATTTTAAAGACATTTTACAGGCATTTCATAGGGGTGGTCCATAGACTAAGGGAATGATGTGTGTTGTATCAAACGATAGGAAGAGAGCTGGCAGATCTTTAAGGACATGTTCCATACAGCGCAAGAGCTCTCAGTTCCCAGGTGTAAGAAATCAGGCAAGGAAGGGAAGAGACCAACATGGCTGAGTCAAGATATGCTGGTCAAACTAAAGAGCAAGAGGGAACTGCACAGGCAGTGGAAGCAGGGACAGGTATCCTGGGAAGAGAATAGGGACGCTGCCCAGTTGTGTAGGGATGGTCAGGAGGGCCAAGGTGTGGCTGGAGCTGAATTTGGCAAGGGATGCAAAGAATAACAAGAAAGGCTTCTACAGGTATGTTGACCAGAAAAGGAAAGTCAAAGAAAGCATACCCACTCTGATGAACAAGAGACCTAGACAAGCTGGAGAGGCGGGCCTGTGAGAACCTCATGAGGTTCAAAAAGGCCAAGTGCAAGGTCCTGTACATGGCTCGGGGCAACCCCCAGTATCAATACAGGCTGGGGGATGAAGGGATTGAGAGTAGCCCTGCGGAGAAGGATTTGGGGGTACTGGTGGGCAAAAAGCTGGACATGAGCCAGCAATGTGCGCTTGCAGCCCAGAAGGCCAACTGTATCCTGGGCTGCATCAAAAGAAGCATGGCCGGCAGGTTGAGGGAGGTGATTCTGCCCCTCTACTCTGCTCTGGTGAGACCCCACCTGCAGTGCTGTGTCCGGCTCTGGAGCCATCAGCACAGGAAGGATATGGAACTGTGGGAGCAGGTCCAGAGGAAGGCCACAAAAATGATCCGAGGGCTGGAGCACCTCTCCTATGAGAACAGGCTGAGAAAGTTGGGGTCGTTCAGCCTGGAGAAGAGAAGGCTGTGGGGAGACCTTATTGCAGCCTTTCAGTACTTAAAGGGGGACTATAGGAAAGATGGGGGCAATCTCTTTACCAAGGCCTGTTGTGACAGGACAAGGGGTAATGGTTTTAAACTAAAGGAGGGTAGATTTAGACTGGATATAAGGAAAAAATTGTTTACAATGGGGGTGGTGAAACACTGGAACAGGTTGCCCAGAGAGGTGGTAGATGCCCCATCCCTAGAAACATTCAAGGTCAGGTTGGACAGGGCTTGGAGCAACCAAATGTAGTTGAAGATGTCCCTGCTCACTGCAGGGGGGTTGGACTAGATGACCTCTAAATGTCCCTTCCGACCTAAACCGTTCTATGATTCTATGATTCTATGAGAAGGGGGTGGTGGTTGAGGAGGATGTATGTGATAGTGTGCGACCTGAGCATGATGTAAATGGTATGGAGTAAGGGGTGGAGAATGTGCTGGTTTTGGCTGAGATAGAGTTAATTTTCTTCATAGTAGCTAGTACAGGGCTATGTTTTGGATCTGTGCTGAAAACAGTGTTGGTAACAGAGGGATGTCTTTGTTACTGCTGAGCAGTGCTTACACAGAGTCAAGGCCTTTTCTGCTTCTCACCCCACCCCACCAGCGAGTGGGCTGGGGGTGCACAAGAAGTTGGGAGGGGACACAGCTGGGACAGCTGACCCCAGCTGACTAAAGGGATATTCCATACCATAGCTGAGGCCAAGGCAGCAGATGGAGGCTCTACAAGAAGCTCCACAAGAAGCAGAGAATCCTCTACCCTCTTGCCACCAAGCAAAAGGAGGGGAGCTAAGAGATGGGGGGCGAATGGAAACAGGTTCCTGCTCGGGGCGGCAGGCGAATCCCCTCCCGGCCTCCCTCACCTTCTCAGCTGCCCTTACACAACAGATACGGGGCTCTGGAACTTGAGGGCCAGGCAAATGAGGATTTAGGTGAAGGACCATCCAGGGGGTTGCCTGAGGGGAACAGAGGGCCCGATATGCCCATCAGACCCATCCCACAGGGAAGTCTGCTGCCTCCCTGGGGCCTGGGTTAGAGACATTATTAAGAAACTCCCTGGTCTGGTACGGCCCTCAGATTATTACCCGCTATTGGTTATGCAGGTTGGCAGTGATGAGGTTACAAAGTCCAAAAGCAATCAAAAGGGACTTCAGGGCACTGGGGTGATTGGTTGAAGGATCAGGAGCACAGGTAGTGTTTTCCTCAATCCCGTCAGTGGCAGGGAAGAATACTGAAAGGAACAGAAAAACTCACCTGATTAACACATGGCTCAGAGGCTGGTGCCTGTTGTGGTTTAGCCCCGGTCAGCAACTAAGCACCACACAGCCGCTCGCTCACTCCCCCCAGCCCAGTGGGAAGGGGGAGAATCAGAAGAGTAAAAGTGAGGAAACTCCTGGGTTGAGATAAAGACAGTTTAATAGGCAAAGCAAAAGCCACACGCGCAAGCAAAGCAAAAGAAGGAATTAATTCACTGCTTCCCATGGGCAGGCAGGTGTTCAGCCATCCCCAGGAAAGCAGGGCTCCATCACGCGTAACGGTTACTTGGGAAGACAAACGCCATCACTCCAAATGTCCCCCCCTCCTTCTTCTTCCCCCAGCTTTATATACTGAACATGATGTCATATGGTATGGAATATCTCTTTGGTCAGTTTGGGTCAGCTGTCGCGGCTGTGTCCCCTCCCAGTTTCTTGTGCATCCAGCAGAGCATGGGAAGCTGAAAAAGTCCTTGACTACTGTAAGCACTACTTAGCAACAATGAAAACATCTCCACGTTATCAGCACTGTTTTCAGCGTAAATCCAAAACATAGCCCCATGCTAGCTACTATGAAAAAAAAATTAACTCTATCCCAGCTGAAACCAGGACAGTGCCATAGGTGGAATTTTGTTTTTTTTGATCATGGGGAGGTTTATATGGCACTGGGCCTGCTGGTGGCAGATGGAGTTCAGCTGTCTCAAAGGGGGAAAAGGATTCTTGCTCATGAGTTGGCGGATCTCATTGAGAGGGCTTTAAACTTGGTTCAAAGGGGGAAGGCGATATAGCCAGGCCCACTAGAGAGGAGCGTCGAGATGGCATGCCAAGGTTGGGAGTGAAATCCGTAGCCCAGCTCGAGTGCACCTACACCAATGCACGCAGCATGGGCAACAAACAGGAGGAGCTGGAAGCCATTGTGCAGCGGGATAGCTATGAGTTAGTTGCCATCACAGAGACATGGTAGGATGGCTCTTATGACTGGAGTGCTGCAATAGATGGCTATAAGCTCTTCGAAAGGGATAGGCAAGGAAGGAGAGGTGGTGGGGTAGCTCTGCATGTTAGGTAGTCTTTTGATTGTTTAGAGCTCAACAATTGTGAGGATAAGGTTGAGTGCTTATGGGTAAGGAAGAAGGGGTAGGCCAACAAGGCAGATATCCTGCTGGGAGTCTGTTATAAACCACCCAACCAGGATGAAGAGGTGCCTGAAGCATTCTACAAGTGGCTGGCAGAAGTCTTGCAATCGGTTGCCCTTGTTCTTGTGGGGGACTTCAACTTACTGGACGTCTGCTGGAAATACAACACAGCAGAGAGGAAACAGTCTAGGAGGTTCCTGGAGTATGTGGAAGATAACTTCCTGACGCAGCTGGTAAGTGAGCCTACCAGCAGAGGTGCCTCGCTTGACCTGCTGTTCACAAACAGAGAAGGACTGGTGGGAGATGTGGTGGTCAGAGGCCGTCTTGGGCTTAGCAACCATGATATGATAGAGTTCTCAATCCTTGGTGGAGAGGGGTCATCAAAACCACTACCATGGACTTCTGCAGGGCAGACTTTGGCCTGTTCAGGGCACTGGTTGAGAGAGCCCCTTGGGAGGCAGCCCTGAAGAGCAAAGGAGTCCAGGAAGTCTGGGCTTTCTTCAAGAAGGAAGTCTTAAAGGTGCAGGAACAGGCTTTCCCCATGTGCTGTAAGACGAACTGGTGGGGAAGACGACCAGCCTGGCTGAACAGGGAGCTTTTGCTGGCACTGAGGAAAAAAAGGAGAGTCTACCACTTTTGGAAGAAAGGGCAGGCAACTCAAGAAGAGTACCGGGATCTCATTAGGTCTTGCAGAGAGAAAATTAGAAAGGCAAAAGCCCAGCTAGAACTCAGCTTGGCCACTGTTGTAAGGGATAACAAAAAATGCTTTTACAAATACATTAACAACAAAAAGAGAGCCAAGGAGAATCTCTATCCTGTGTTGGATGCAGGGGGGAACATTGCCACGAAGGATGAGGAAAAGGCTGAGGTACTTAATGCCTTCTTTGCCTCAGTCTGTGATAGTCAGACCAGTTATCCCTGGGGTATTCAGCCTCCTGAACTGGAAGGCATGGAGGAATCACAGAACAAATCCCCCATAATCCAGGAGGAAGCAGTTTACGACCTGCTGAGCCACCTGGACACTCACAAGTCTATGGGGCTGGATGCGATCCACCTGAGAGTACTGAGGGAGCTGGCAGAGGAGCTTGCCAAGCCACTCTCCATCATTTATCAGCAGTCCTCGTTAACAGGAGAGGTCCCAGACAACTGGAGGCTTGCCAATGTGACACCCATCTACAAGAGGGCCTGGAAGGAGGATCCAGGGAACCACACGCCTGTCAGCCTGACCTCGGTACCGGGGAAGATTACGGAGTGGTTCATCTTGAGTGTGCTCACCAGGCATGTGCAGGACAACCAGGGGATTAGGCCCAGCCAGCATGGCTTCATGAAAGGCAGGTCCTGCCTGACCAACCTGATCTCCTTCTGTGGCCAGCTGACTTGCCTAGTGGATGAGGGAAAGGCTGTGGATGTTGTCTACCTGGACTTTAGCAAGGCCTTTGACACTGTCTCCCACAGCATTCCCCTAGAGAAGCTGGCGGCTCATGGCTTGGACAGGTGTACTCTTTGCTGGGTAAAAAACTGTCTGGGTGGCTGAGCCCAGAGAGTTGTGGTGAATGGAGCTAAATCCAGTTGGCAGCCAGTCACAAGCAGTGTTCCCCAGGGCTCAGTGTTGGGGCCAGTCTCGTTTAATGTCTTTATAGATGACACCAAGTTGTGTGGGAGTGTTGATCTGCTCGAGGGTAGGAAGGCTCTGCAGAGGGATCTGGACAGGCTGGATCGATGGGCCGAGGTCAATTGCATGAGGTTTAACAAGGCCAAGTGCTGGGTCCTGCACTTGGGTCACAACAACCCCATGCAATGCTACAGGCTTGGGGAAGAGTGGCTGGAGAGCTGCCTGGTGGAGAAGGACCTGGTAGTGCTGATTGACAGCCGGCTGAACATGAGCCAGCAGTGTGCCCAGGTGGCCAAGAAGGCCAACAGCATCCTGGCTTGTATCAGGAATAGTGTGGCCAGCAGGAGCAGGGCAGTGATCATGGCCCTGTACTTGGCACTGGTGAGGCCGCACCTCAAATACTGTGTTCAGTGTACTGGGCCCCTCAGTATAAGACAGACATTGAGGTGCTGGATTGTGTCCAGAGAAGAGCAATTAAGCTGGTGAAGGGTCTGGAGAGCAGGTCTTATGAGGAGTGGCCGAGGGAACTGGGGCTGTTTAGTCTGGAGGAAAGGAGGCTCAAGGGAGATCTTGTCGCTCTCTACAAGTACCTGAAAGGAGGTTGTAGCAAGGTGGGTGTTGGTTTCTTCTCCCAAGTTATTAGTGATAGGATGAGAGGAAATGGCCTCAAGTTGCATCAGGGGAGGTTTAGATTGGACATTAGTAAAAATTTCTTTACTGAAAGAGTGGTCAGGCACTGGAACAGGTACCCAGAGAGGTGGTGGAGTCACCATCCCTGGAGGAGTTCAAAAAACCTGTAGACATGGCACTTCAGAGCATGGTATAGGAGGCATGGTGGTGTTGGGTTGACGGTTGGGCTTGATGATCTTAGAGGTCTTTTCCAACTTTAATGATTCTATGACTGTATGACATCATTCTCAGCAAATAAAGCTGGGGGAATATGAAGGAAAGGGGGGACATTTGGAGTGATGGCGTTTGTCTTCCCAACTAACCATTATACGTGATGGAGCCCTGCTTTCCTGGAGATGGCTGAACATCTGTCTGCTGATGGGAAGTAGTGAAGCTTTTGCTTTACTTATTAAACTGTCTTTATCTCAACCCACGAGTTTTCTCACTTTTACTCTTCTGATTCTCTCTTCCATCCCACCCAGGGAGAGTGAGCGAGCGGCTGTGTGGTGCTTAGTTGCTGGCTGGGGTTAAACCATGACACAGCCATGATTGAAAAACATTATGGGCATAGCAGAAAACCAAATTGGATAAAAGTAATATTTTTTAATTGCTAAAATCAAAGGAACAATGTATTTCAAGTACTTAGTTGCACTTGTAGTTGTGGTCTAGTGAAAAAAATGGTAAATGATATGCATTGCTATTCATATTAGGGAAATTGGTTCCTAAGAACTTGCCTTTAAATGCTTTTCTATTTCAGGTCATCTATTTTTCATCTGTGTTAGGAAACAAAGTTGGTTTATGTTAGCCTATAGTAAACTCAGGACATTGTGTTGACCCTGGTAACTATAGGCCTGTTAGTCTCACTTCTGTGCCTGGTAAAATTATGGAGAAGATTATCCTGGGAGTTATTGAAAAACACCTGAAGACAACGCAGTCATTGGCCCTAGTCAGCACAGGTTCATGAGGGGAAAGTCCTGCCTAACAAATATGATTTCCTTCTATGACAAGGTGTCATGGTTTTAGCTGGGATAGTTAATTTTCTTCACTGTAGCTAGCATAGTGCTGTGTTTTAGACTTCGTATGTAAATAATGTTGATAACACCCTGGTGTTTTAGTTCTGCCGGGTAGTGTTTACACTAGTCAAGGACTTTCTAGCTTCCCATGCTCTGCCAGGTGCACAAGAAGCCGGGAGGGGAGGGGATACAACCAGGAGAGCTGATTCGAATTGGCCAGAGGGTATTCCATATCATGTGACGTCATGCCCAGTATATTAACTGGGGGAAATTGGCTGGGGGAGTCAGCGATCGCGGCTCGGGGACCGGCAGCGTCGGTCGGCGGGTGGTGAGCGGTTGCAGCACTTGTTGTTTAGTTTCGGTTTTGTTTTTTTTTTTTTCTCCCCTCTTCTTCCAGTGTTTCATCTCTCTCTCGCTCATTATTTTCCTTTTCATTATATTAGTATTATTGCTGTTTTATTCTAATTATTAAACTGTTCTTATCTCAACCCACGAGTTTTCTTACTTTGGCCCTTCCGATTCTCTCCCCCATCCCACAAGGGTGGGGGAGTGAGCGAGCGGCTGTGTGGTGCTTAGTTGCTGACCGGGGCTACACCACAACACAAGGTTACCCACCTAGTTGACCGAGGGAAGCCAGTCAATGTGAACTTTTTGGATTTCAGTAAAGCTTTCAATACTGTCTCTCACAGTATCCTCCTGGACAAAATGTCCAGCATACAGCTGGATAAATGCATAATGCAATGGGTTAGCCGTTGGCTGATGGGTTGGGCTCAAAGGGTTATAGTAAATGGGGTTATATTGGTGTGGTGGCCAGTCACTAGGAAGGTTCTGCAGGGATCCATCTTGGGGCCAGTACTCTTTAACCTCTTTATAAATGACTTGGATGCAGGACTTGAAAGATTACTAATTAAGTTCGCTAATGACACAAAATTGGGAGGAGCTGTTGACACTCTTAATGGCAGAGAGGCCCTGCAGAGAGATCTAGACAAATTAGAGAGCTGGGCAATCCCCAACCGCATGAAGTTTAACAACAGCAAGTGCTGGATTTTGCACCTGGGACATGGCAACCCTGGATATAAATACAGACTGGGGAACAAGAGGTTAGAGAGCAGCTCTGCAGAGAGGGACCTGGGCGTTCTGGTCAACAGCAAGTTGAACATGAGCCAACAGTGTGCCCTGGCAGCCAGGAGGGTCAACCGTGTCCTGGGGTGCATCAAGCACTGCATTGCTAGCTGGTTGAGGGAGGAGATTGTCCCACTCTACTCTGCACTGGTGCGACCTCACCTTAAGTACTGTGTGCAGGTTTGGGTGCCACAGTACATCAAGGATATAAAGCTACTAGAGAGTGTCCAGAGGAGGGCCACGAAGCTGGTGAGGGGTTTAGAGGAGAAACTGTACAAGGAGCAGCTAAAGACACTTGTTTTTTTCAGCCTAGAGAAGAGGAGACTAAAGGGTGACCTCATCATGGTCTACAGCTTCCTCACAAGGGGAAGAGGAGGGGCAGGTGCTGACCTCTTCTCTCTGGTGACCAATGATAGAACCCGAGGGAATGGCAGGAAGATGTGCCAGGGGAGGTTTAGGGTGGATATTAGTAAAGGGTTCTTCACCCAGAGGGTGGTGGAGCACTGGAACAGGCTCCCCAGGGAGGTAGTCATGGTGCCAAGCCTGACAATATTGAAGAAGCACTTGGATAACACCCTCAGACTTATGGTGTGAATTTGGAGTTGTCCCATGCAGGAACAGGAGTTGGACTTGATGATCCTTGTGGGTCCCTTCCAACTCAGGACATTCTATGAGTCTATGATTCTATGATTTTTTGCAGTGTTGTTTTATTCACATTCCAATTTTATTAATGCTATTATATAGTTGTGGGAATATGTGATGATAACAATATCAGTATATATATCTGAATTCAAGAAATGTAATAATTTTTTTTATTTTTAGACAATTTAATCTAAACAAAGTCAGATCTTATGAAAGTGATTTGTCACAGGGTTTATGCTCTTCCCTGCCTAACAGTAGTTGGCAGCCTCAGAGTTCATGTAGAAGTGTTTTCTATCAAATCTGAAAAATTCCAGATCTCTAAGCCTTGCAGTACATCAGTATTAATATAAGTAGTAAAACTGAACAAATAGATAGATGTAGTCCTTAGCATAGAAATGAGAGAAAATTTCCCAATACTGCTTTTGTTTATTGCTGCTTGGATTATAGTTGCTTTTGCTTCTTTTCTTCTACAGGGCTAAATCTTAGAAATGCACAAGAATTACTTTCTACTCCAAACCCAGAGAAATACAATTTGGTAAGATTTCTAGAAAGGCAATTAAGGTAAATATGTTTGTTAACTGATTTACTTTTAATTGCAAAACCCCCATATTTGCTAATAACACTGAGCTTTAAGTTCTTAAAATTATAGATTTTCTACAAAAAGGTTTGAAAATTGTGAATATGCTTTCTGTTTTTTTCTTCTTTTTTCTCTTTTTTTAAGAGAAGTTTTTTTAACACTCAGGTTTGTAGCTTTTTAAAAAGAATTTTATTAACAATTTTAATAGTGTTCTAAAATAAATTTCTTTAATAATTTGTAAATGATTTTTCTTTAATTTTTTTCTTTAATTATGCATGGGGCTTTCAGCAACCTAATTCGGAACTAGATGAACTTTAAAGATCCCTTCCAACCCAAACCATTCTATGACTGTATGATTCAAATTTTAGGGAAAGAAAGTCTTTAGCATCTGTGGATTGTACCCAGTAATTCATGTAAGTTTAAGGAAAAAGAGTAGAGAAAAGGTGTCCTTGTACAAGTGGCTTTGCAGGACAGTAAGGGTGATCTGTATTGTAGTTGTTGTGAAGATCCTGGGAAGAATGGTAGGGTACCTCACCAGCCTCTCTGATATGGATGAGAAAATCTGTTCACTTATAGCAGTGATCAGCACAAAGTAATTAAGTATGGTTTTCTTGTTTGGCATTTCTGATTGAAAGGACTTGATGATGTGGGGGTGCTGAGAAATTCCAAGTGGTCCTGTTGGAAGACAGAAAGTACAAATGACAGAAGGAGCAGAAGAGAGAGAAAGTAGGTTAGCTCCTCATCACCATCCTACAAAGCAAAACTGATGGGCTAGACACGGGATGTGTCTTCACCTGTTTGGGAAGGTGGCTGGGAAGGTCAGTGGTAATAAATGACTGCTGCTTTAAACATCTGCCTCCCTTAGAGAAGATTTTTCGTTACTTGTTCTGTGCAAAGAAATTCCTCTGCATACTGTTCTGTGGGAAAACAGTGGGACTGAATACTATGTGTATGTAAAATATATTATTCCCAGCTTGATTTAGAAGTAAAACTTTGCAACTTGAGCCTCAAAAGTTAAAGAACTCAGTCTCTTCCTTCAGTATCACTTTTTGTATTTTGAGGTGGAGAGAAAGACTCTTAAGAAAAATAAAATACGAAGTATCTCTTCCAGAGTAAAATAGTGCAAGTTCTAATCATAAGCAAAATAGTCATATATATATATATAGGACAGCAGACCTCTGAGTGGCAACTGACCTCATGGCCTCTGGATTTCTTCCAGAGCCATAGAATGCCACCTTTGCCCTCTCTAAATGATTTGATGTATTTGGGATGCTTGCTTGCAGGTGATGGTAGCTTCTTCCACAGCAGTTATTATTTTCTCAGCCCTCTAGAAGATGAAGAGTGACAAACCAGTCTGGCCAAGGCTTTGGCATCACCATTCCAACTCTATGATGAAAGCAGCCTGGTTCCTCATACTCAGGGCAGGAAAATCAGTTTTGTCTGTTCTCTGAGATACTTTGAACTAACCTGGGACACATAGCTGCTGTTGTACAACATCTTAGGAACCATCAGTCTCTTGCCTATTTCTTAATCTGCTGGGTTTGCCCTTATTGTGTTCCCAAATTTCCCCAGTAGAGTTTAAAATGGTAACATAACATTAATATGTGACTGTTTTGGGGTTTTTTTTAAGGAAACAAAACTACCTTGCTGTAAGAAGCAACTTGTGTTAACAATTCAGATGACATTCATACTGCAACGGTAAGATTATATACCTGTCTATTGGTGTATCTTTGTTACCTGTAATATCTGTCATGACAACTCTTTCTTTAATTTTCTCCCTGTTGTAAAAATTATTTTTATTGCTATACAGTCACAATGGGCCAAATTCTGCTGGGAATGAGACATATGACACAGAGCAGGTATTTGTCTGAAGGCTAGCAGAAAGCAATGTCAGTAAATACTTGTTTATGCTGGAAAGAACTTGGCATTGTGTAAGTTCAACACGTAATTTTGTAGTAAATCAGTCATGCATAAAGATAAAAAGGATGTGGAGCCCTTGTTGAATCAGGTGTTACATATCAGATTGAATTGCATGGGTAAAAACAGAGCTAGTAACAATGGACAAATTTGTGCTTAATTTGCAGCAGTTAAGCAGTGAGCTGATGTTAAGTACCACCCAAATCAACATCTGTGGCTCATGCCTTGTCTTATTAGATACTTGTGGTAGCCAGTGTCAGTCTCCCTATTGTACACAATGGGAGATGGAATTTTTTTGCATACTTTCTAGAAACGAAGATTCATTGTGACTGGAGAGTAGGCAGAACCAAAAGAGTTCCTCTGGCAGTACAGACGATATATAGACAGTGCAGTGGACTATAGTGTATTAAAAAAATTAGATTGAGCTTGTTTCATAGTCACAATATGTAAACATAAACTGCTGCTCAGGTGCAGATTTTGAGTGAGCTTAAGACCCTCCGAGGAGTAGGGAGGAGAGCTGGTTTGAGTCCTTCAGGTATGTTTGAGGCTACACTTAGCCCAGATGTTTACCATGACTGGCTTTTTGAGAGTATTATGAGGTTTATGATGGCTTGATGAGTGCCTTGGGATCATTTTTTGGAGAGCACTCTAATGTTGTATGGCTCAAAGGCAGGTGGCATTTGTGTGTGGCCTAGATTTGGGCTGTCTTTAGAAGTGTGTACCTATATGTGAATAATCTGGGCATCCTGCGTCTGCCAAGGTGAACATGTTTGCTGCCAACATTAACTGCTCTTCACATCAGAATGAGTGTCCCATATACCAGACCTCTTAAGGTATGTTATAAAGACAGTCTAATATTCCATGGAAAAACATGTTCTTCTAAGTGATTGCAGTAGTTTGTCCTTTCTGTGACTTTATACAAAAATAGTGTGTAAAACTTTCTAGTCTAATATTGATATACTTAATAATTTCCAAGGGTTTAAATCTATATGATAATAATATAAATTCTCCTTTTATATCAGTCTAGGATGGTAAGAAATGAAGATGTCTCTTTGTTCTTGACTGTAAGAAAGGATGCTAGTAGCTGCCATACTTGCATTATAACCAGATGTTGAATTATTATGGAGAAACTGGCTCCTTCCCAGCTAAAGTAGGTAGGTTGCTGAAATCACATGGTCTCCAAGTTGCAGATGGCAACTACTGGTGCTGCTAGGTTTCATAGGAAAGGATTCAATTTCTTTGTAAACTTGATGACCAGTAAGTGACATAAGAAGTTAAAAGTCCTAAGAGAAATGTTAATATATTCAGCTTTACTATGCAAGGCCTCAGTCAGCAGTCAGATCTTTAGATCAGTATGGAACTCGTACACATAAAATTATTAATAAGGCCGACATGAAACTTTACATTTTGCTAAGCTTATGACATATTCATGATTAATCTTTGGAAAGAGGGGAGAGATGGAAAGAAAGCTATCTACTCATTCTTATAGCTGTAATTGTCAAAGGCACAAGGTTTTTTTTTCAAATATTTATATCAGCTTTTTGTATTTGTACATGAATGTAAATATTGCAGAGATGTCCCAAATGTTCCTAAATTAGATTCCCAATTACATGAAAATCTTTTTGCACAAAGGGAAGTATGTTAGTATGTATGGTAAGATTTCAAGTAGTTTATTTGGATTTGGCTTCAGAATCCAAAGTTAGCCATATTGTTGGCTTCAGATAGAAGACAATAATTTAGGTGCTGGAGAAGTAATTTGCAATTTAATGTCTCAATAATTGTTTCAGTTATTATCACTGAAGTACTGTGTCAGTACCAATGGCATAGGAGTAAGGAAAAGAGGAGCAGAGCAGCTATAAATAATGGAATTCTAGGGGTTAGATTTTGTTTTGCTTTAAATCTTTTCTTGGTTTAGGACCTGTTTTTTTGAGAACGCATACCAACATTCAGCCAAATTGCTGTATGTACAAAATGCTTGAACTGATTCCCTGCACTGTGCAAGTTGCAGTTAGGTGGCAGGAGGCTGAGGCCTCCCAGCTCTGGGACTTGCCTCAGTGCTGCATTATGGCTTTTGGTTGAATTGTCAAACTTGTTGGGTTACTTGCATTTCAGTACCCAGGTTTGGAGATTAGACTCTGTCTCTAGGTGGTGAAAAGGGAGAAAAGAATCTTCAGAGGGCTTCAGATTTTATCTTCCACTGTTCACTAGGGAGGGAGTCAAAGGAAATTGGTTACCTACTGAGGCTGTAGTTTCATGAGACGGTTGGACTAAAATTTAAAGTTGTATTCCACCTGACATCCTCCCCTTCCCCAGCTTCGATTCCCTGCCCTGCACCAAAGCCGATTGTTTACCTTGAGTCAACTTAGGTACTCATTTCATTTCAGAGTAGGCTTGCTTAACTCATTAATGCAGCAAATAGATTTTTTTGATTAATTTAATTTGTTCATTTTTGAATAAATGAGCATGAGCCTGATTCACGTACAACAATTAAAGCTGGCATTCACAAGATCCTCCAGCATAATAGGCATGCCTAAGAGACAGAGCAGTTCATTAAAAGATACTCCCTACCTTATTCTCCTACTTAATACATTCCTAATTCAAATGATCCTTTTCCTTATGCACAGTCAACCAGTTTTAATTCAGAAAAGGATCCAGTTAATTTAGCTAAGTATTTAAGACCTACTGCCTTCTAATTGTTAACATGAATGCTTTTATTATTCAGTAGTAAATCACTTGTAGTATGGACTCCTCCCACCTGACTTTAAGATTATCTAAGAGCTGAGGATTCACGTTATGTCTGAATCAAAACAACAGCTTATTCCTCCTCTCTCCTTCCTTCCTGGCTCTTTCCCCTTCAAAGTCAGTCGCACAATTTCACTCTTCCCTCTGCCTTTGCACAGACTAAGAAGCAATTTCACATCCTTCCTTACCTCTCCCACACTTGGTTCCAGCCATGCATTCCTGTTGTGTCCTGTGGGCTCTTGTGCATCTGACCTAACTTGCTAGCTGACCCAGAGAAAGCTGTTCATTTTATTGGGATGGATTGGTTTTCTAATATGTCAACCACAGTAGGCTGAAGAAAAAATCAATCAGAGAGATGTAGACACAGGTAAAGGTATTTCCTGAGTAATGTTATATTTTTTTTTGTTTTTAAAAGTAGCCAAGGATTAGCTTGTAGTGAACACGTTTTTAAGGAACAAATACTGCTGGGTGTTTTTTTTTCCCCCCACTGATGTAACCAAAATCGTTGAATTTCTTTTCATGGCAGCCTCTTACACAGTTGTACACATTTACTTATAATAGTTACAGTATAACTGGAGTGATGGAGGAAGAAGTATTAGAAAAGCATAACAAATATCCCAAATTCCTATTGTAATTCAAATCTCATTTTTAAAACAGAAAGGTTGACTATACCATGAAGATGGCTCAAGATGTTTTTGAACCCAGGAAGAACAGTTTTCAGTCAAATGGGGCAGATTTTATTCTTTGACAGGACTTTAAGCCATGAGTGACTGAAATCAACACCAGCTCAACCAAATTTCCTTCAAGCCCCAGTCACAGCAAAATTACATGCAGGTACAAGAAGATACAAACAAGGTTGTTCTCAATAGTAAAAAAATTGAAAAAAAGCAAGGATACCGAAAAATTTTAATTTCTCTGAAAATGGGTCCGGATGATATAGCATTACATTCTGGTCAAGGAGACCTCAATCTGAAAATTGCTTTAAAGTCTAAGAAATGGTTTATTGCTATATTAGCTTCATTTTAAAATGGAGCACTTAAGTCAATTGTGTATGTAAGAGAATATTCCTATGACTTCATATGAAGCTTGACAAATTCCTTCCAATATTATACAGGTCTTATGACAATGACTTATCATAGAATCATAGAACCATAGAACGGTTTAGGTTGGAAGGGACCTTTAGAGATCATCTAGTCCAACCCCCCTGCAGTGAGCAGGGACATCTTCAACTACATTTGGTTGCTCCAAGCCCTGTCCAACCTGACCTTGAATGTTTCTAGGGATGGGGCATCTACCACCTCTCTGGGCAACCTGTTCCAGTGTTTCACCACCCCCATTGTAAACAATTTTTTCCTTATATCCAGTCTAAATCTACCCTCCTTTAGTTTAAAACCATTACCCCTTGTCCTGTCACAACAGGCCTTGGTAAAGAGATTGCCCCCATCTTTCCTATAGTCCCCCTTTAAGTACTGAAAGGCTGCAATAAGGTCTCCCCACAGCCTTCTCTTCTCCAGGCTGAACGACCCCAACTTTCTCAGCCTGTTCTCATAGGAGAGGTGCTCCAGCCCTCGGATCATTTTTGTGGCCCTCCTCTGGACCTGCTCCCACAGTTCCATGTCCTTCCTGTGCTGATGGCTCCAGAGCCGAACACAGCACTGCAGGTGGGGTCTCACCAGAGCAGAGTAGAGGGGCAGAATCACCTCCCTTGACCTGCCGGCCATGCTTCTTTTGATGCAGCCCAGGATACAGTTGGCCTTCTGGGCTGCAAGCGCACATTGCTGGCTCATGTCCAGCTTTTTGCCCACCAGTACGCCCAAATCCTTCTCCTCAGGGCTACTCTCAATCCCTTCATCCCCCAGCCTGTATTGATACTGGGGGTTGCCCCGAGCCATGTACAGGACCTTGCACTTGGCCTTTTTGAACCTCATGAGGTTCTCACAGGCCCACCTCTAGTGTGGTGAACACTATACTTCAAGTGAATCGGTTATTTGGGAACTCTGTAGTGTGTCGTTCAGCCCAAATATCTTTGTTGCAATGGAAGAAATAAAATATTTTTTCTGTGCTTTTGAATCTTACTGGGGATGTTTTTAACTTTATTACATTTTTGGTATTTGTTCTATGTCTGCATTCATTTAATTTACTTAAAAATAGAATTTAGCTGTATTCAGTTTGTACATCTGGGTATACTGTAAGTAGACAGGAGGTGTTTTTACTGTTTTCATTACAGTTGTGTTTGGGAAGCTAAATAAAAGCTCTAAGTCACATTGTGCTATACATACTACCAGACCAATATCAAAGGTAACAACCACTTGCTGAAAACTTACCTACTAGGTGTAAGAAAAGATACAACAGAGAGACAAATATGTCCAGAGGGGTTGGTAGGATTAGTTAGCAATTGTTTACCAAGAAAGCTGATACCTTACAGTTTTTTTGTCTTATTTTGTGATTACTATACACTTATGTTCTTAAGTCTGTAGGTTTTCCATATTGTCTGTTATGCATTTAGAGTTAGTATATGAGACTGTACTGTATTTAAATTTATTTAAATATAATAAATTTATTAAATTATAAAATTTTATTATTTTGAACCTGTCACTGATCTGTCTCTTTGTCTCCAGACTACATTCAACCCACCTTCAATTAATGTCACAGATCTCAAGATAGAAGGCTGTTCCCACCACTAATGTTAATTTTAGAGAATCAAGGATACCTAAGAGTCTTTCAAACAGCTGCTGATAGCAAAGAGAGTCAACGGTACCTTTAGATTATGACAAACAAAATGTCGATATGGAAAAATTAAAAATGTTCATTGTAATGCACAAGAGTTCTGAACTAGGGAAAAATGTAAATGAAAAGATGTGCAGACAAAATCTTTTGGGCACACCAATTTCCCCAGTTGTCCTGTACAACCTACACAGAGTATTCCAGGTCCAAAACTTCTCCCACCTATTAATAAAAGCAAAGTGGAAAAAGATGCAAATTTCTGGAAAATAGATCATGCATGGCTTCCCTTTCAAAGAATGCCTCACATCAATTTTCTAAAATACCAGGTAGTGTCTGTTTAGCAAGTATTTAACTGTAAGTGTAATGAACAGCATTTTTATGAATATAATGATAATAACACAGTGTAAGTCTTAAGTTTATTTGTCTAGTTTGTTGTATGTCTGTATCATATCCACCCTTCTTTGCTTCCTCACTTTTCTAGCTGGCTCCAGTCTTACCAGCTTTTTCTTTTAAGGTGGTCTCCTAATACTAGCTGAAAGTTAGGTTTCCTGAAGAGTCTAGGAAGAACTAGGTGGTGGTCTACCTAAAAGCCTTGTTCTAGGAGCATATTTAATGCACTGTTTTGATCATGTCCCATTTAAAAAGTGGCTGTGACTGCTTTAAATGAAGTGCTGATGCCCATGTTTTTTGTACTAGCCTGGGGATCAGAGCGCTCACCTGAGAGGATGAGCACTTCGAACCAGTGTTGTTCTCAGCTTGAAAGCATTTTAAACTTGTATCTCCTGTCTCTGAACTGTCAGTTCATAGTCAGTAGGCTGAAATAAATGAATCATATAAAAGTGGAAGCCACCATGGATTGTATATGTATCTAGTCTTTGCTTTGATATCATTTGTGCATGATTTGGTTTTAATCCAGTCACTATTACAAAATGCCCTGCTTTAGTTTTCTTTCCAATGTTAAGTGCTTTAAAAGAAGATATAATTGTCTTTTAAGAAAAGAGTGGCATTTGCATAGTGAACAAAGGCATATCTTTGCAGTCATGAACTCTTGAGGGGGCAAAGGGGTTTAAGCACAGCCTCTTGTTAGAATTTCCCAATAGTCTAGCACTAGGCAGTTCTGCTCAAGAGGCTTGCAATTCTGGACTCTCTCCTCAACCTCTGCACACTCTCCATGCACTCTGTGGGGAGCCCTAGTATCTAACTTGGCTTCAGATTCCTTTCTGAGGAGAAAGTGCCTCATTTCCAGCTGAAGCAGCTACAGCCATTTAAAGTCTAAGAGCACTCACTTATACTTGGATGATGATGGCCTATATGTACTATGCATCTCTATAACAAGTATTTTCAAGCTGAATTTCAAGTAGAATCCAACTGAAATGAGGTTTCATGATTTCTTTTTTCCTCTCTGAAGGTATATGGAATAATAAGCAGGTTAGATGTATCTGGAAACATTTTCAAGTGGGAGAAAATAAGTAAATGCTGAAGCTTGTTTTGCTCAGCTATATTGCAAATACATAGATAAATATAAAAAATATTCATCTATGAATGCCTGCCGCAATCCAGAAAAGATGGACAACAAGGTGATAAGTGATAGATAGACAGTGTTTTCTGTCCGTACAACTGAAGTAATTCAGAGCACTTTGGTCTTTGAAAAGAATGTGGGGTTTGTTTATTTCTGGGTTGTTTGTTTTGTTTTTTAAATAAATAGAACTGTGCAAGACTTGAATAAAGTGATGTTGAAGGAGATGATTTGTCATTAGTAACTAACTTGCAATATTTTAAACAGAATTCTTAAATATTTAGCAGCATTATTAGTGCAAAAAAATAGGCATCGCTGACTGGCACAGAAGGTGATAGATCTATGAGTCAGTAGTTTGTAGCCAATTTTCTATGTATGGAAAGCTCAGAATACAGGCAGTTGCACGTTTTTGCAGGCTTAAAGAGTTCAATCATCTTACTGAAGTAGCAGACTAGTGCTGCAGCAGTGTGCAGAGGAAAAGCAGCACTGCCCCTTCAGCTGCAAGAGTTGCTCAGCTTGTCTTATCCAGCTTATACCTGAGGCTGTTTCTATAAACTGATCTGGATGGAAAAGAATGGTAACAGTTCACAGATTCTGTGGGGATGAAAAAACCCACCAACTAGCGATCTCTTAGTAAGTCAAAAACTTCATGTAGATAATTGTATACATACCAGTTCAAACTATTGACTGTGCTACAGGTCTGTTAAAGGATGTGTTATAAGGGGCTGCCCCTCCAGCAGTTCTGGGGGTGGAGGCACCTCCTACCTGGCTGCTGGAGCCCAGCCAGGGCTGTCCTGAAGCCTGGAGGTCTCTGTCCCAGGCTGATGGATGCAGCTGCTGCTTTTCTGTTTGCAGGTTCAACCAGCAGCAAGGCTGAGCACGCATCCCGGAGACACACACAGAAGACACTGACATGGCTGGCTACACACATGGCCATGAGGAGGCACTTCCTTCAACACCACCCACATATAGTACCGCCAGGACTCATGTAAGTGCAGACAGCCAAGTCCCCTCGTCCTCTTCAGCTCTTCAGGACTGAAGCTCACTAGTGAAAGCACACCCACCCAGCACTCTATTCACATGGGCATTCGCAGATCCCTCAAACATCAGCATGGCTTCTCTGTCCACTACCCTTGGCCAGATCCCAAGCCCTCTTACCTGCTCCACAGGTCTACTACTTGCTAGCTGGTCCAGCATGATGTGTGCTAGCAAACACACACACTCATCTCACAGGCACCCTATGCTTCTGGGTCCTCTCAAACACCAGCATGGACCCCCTGCCCATCTGATACCTGTGGTGGGTTGACATCAGCTAAGGGCCAAACTCTAGCTGCTCACTTCCCTCCTCAGTGGGACAGGGGGATAAAATAGGACAAGAAAGCTCTTGGGTCACAATAAAGACAGAGAGGTTGCTTACCAGTTACTGTCACAGGAAAAACAGACTTGACTTGGAGAAAACTAATTTATTGCCAATTAAAATAGATTCAGGTAGTGAGAAACAAACCTTAAGATACCTTTCCTCCCCTCCTGTCCCAAGCTGAATTTTACTCTTTCAGTCCCAATTCCTCTACTCAACCCTGAGTGGTGCAGGGAGGATGGCAGGGGTATGGTTGGTACACGGTAGTTCCTCTCTCTTTCTCCTTCCCTCTCCACAAGCTGCAGGGAAATAGCTGCTCCACCATGGTCCTCTCCATGGGCTGCAGTGTGGATACCTGCTCTGCTGTGGTCTCTCCATGGGCTGCAGGGGAATCTCTGCTCCAGTGCCTAGAGCACCTCCTCCCCTCCTTCTCTGACCTTAATGGTCACAGCGCTGCTGTTTCTCACAGTTTTGTCCTCACTACTCATTGCCATGCAATGTTTTGCCCTTTCTTAAATATGTTTTCCCAGAGATGCCACCACTTATTTGTGTCTGTCCCTCCCAGCTGTTTTTTGGGACACACACCGTTCCCACCCCAGTGGCTGTGGCCAAGACCTCCATCCACTCCAGCTGCTGATGCCACTGGCCAGGGATGCCTTCACAGTGGGGCTGACTCTGGTTCCTGGCACTGATTGCAGTCCTGCCTGCCCCTCCAAGTGCTGGCACCTCATCCTCATGGCACTCCCACACGCAGGGTAGAGTGAGATGATGGAGAGATGGTTAAGAAAGGATTCAATAAGACAATAGGAAAGACTGGGCTCATCAAGCTCAGAGCTCAGTCACATCAGTACTGACCAGACACTGTTTAGATGCAACTGGCTCCTTTCTGTCTATTCCCACTTTGTTCCTTCCTGATCACCTTCCCCTGCACATTCTTTACTGAGTTTTGTGTAGTCCCAGACTCCTCTCAAATGTCCAAAATCCTCATGTTCCTCTTCCCTTTCTTACCAGCTACTAAGTCCAGGTTTGCCCTCTCCAAAGCTATGTCTACCTATCAAGCAGGTACTCTCACCTTCGGCATACCCTTGCATTATCCTTTCCTCAAAAAGGGAAAAGTCAGAAAAAAGGTAAAGGAAAACCATAAACTAAATGAAGTTTTGATATTAAAACAAGTATCTGAAAAGAAGCAGAGCAACTGGGACAGAAGAAACTAAAACTAAAGTAATGGGACACAGGAAAAAAACCCATGCCAATTAGAGGTCATCATCTTTTGAGAATGCTCCTGACTGTACTAAGTAAAAAACTCTATTTTCATGGAGTGTATTAATGAATAAAATACTGCTGATACCAGTCCATAGGAGCAGCAATGAGTCTGTTCAGGTCAGTGCACTCACCTGAGAGTACTCAGCAGACAAGCGTGTTAATGTGAGTATTTGTATTGGAGGGAGAAGGGTGAGGGCAGGCACAATCTTCCAGCAGTGCTTCATCCTTTCCTGCCTTTTTCCTGGCACTGTGGGTGGTGAGAGCAGGAGTAGGTACAAGAGGATCTCCTGGTTACTCACAGGAGAGACTGGCTTGCTTTGGCAGGGAAGCAATATCACTGGACACAATACTATGGCTAGTAGTTCTACCTGGAAGTAAATCACTTCTTAACTAGACATTGCTGCCTAGATATGGTATACATGATTGTAATGGTAGTTGCATACATAGGACTTAATCCCTAGGTGTCTGGTGCACCTGACCTGCCTCTGCTTAGCCATATTTTGAAAGTTGCATTTTCCAAAGAGGCCCAAATGCAGGATAATTGCAAAAACAGTGTAATCTCATCAACATTGAGTCTAGCTAGAAGTGCCTGCTTGTACTACAGCATGAACCAGGTGAGTAGCAGGCTTCTCGCATTCCACTGAGCATTTTGTTCACCCCTTGTACTGCAGACTTGTGCATGAATGACATTTACAGCCTCTACCTGCAGTTCTGGGTATGTTTTGACTGCTTCTACAGGTTGTAGGCAATGGTCCTGAGGTGCTACCTACTGTAACATTTGCCATCACTGCTGAATAGTTGTCACTCTTGTAGGAAAGGGACGGGGTGAGGGAAGAGAGTGAGGGTCCCCTTGGATAATGTAAGTGAAATAAGGAGTGATTGTTTTTGGACAATGAAGCAGTAACATGCTGATACAGGAGCACTTGGGCAGCTCCTGTTTCACCAAGCTGTCTTGTGGCTCTGTGGGATTAAGTGCCCTGCTGGTACCCTCCTGAGTACCTGCCCTGGCCATGCAGGCTCACTCTAGACAGGAGATATAGGCACACTCCTGGAAAAGTGCAGCTCCCAAGGAGTTCTGAATCATGAATATTTTGTTGTGATGACAGTAGCACCCCACACGGCTCCACTCCAGAGCTTGCCCAACATGACAAGAAGCTGTTAAGTTATAAACACTCAGCTGTCCTGTGGTTGATGTGAGTGGCCCTGAGGCAAAATGTCTGTTGCCTGGTGCAGGCGGTATGACTGCACACTAAGTTAAAAGAGGAGCCATGGGACTGTGCTGACCATGGCCCTTCATCTCAAGACAGATGGAATAATAAGATATGTGTGAACTGTGTTGGTGAGACATAAAAGTATGTAGTGCTGTACCACAGGATACTCTTGCAAAACCTAGTGTGACTGTGGCTATTGTGCTCCAAAGAAGGCTGGGACTTCTCCAGTATGAATGTGACAGGGACATGCCTTCCAGCCTAGGCATTGACATGTTCATCTCAACAAAGTCAGTAAATATGTCGCCAAGGTAGAAATCTGTGTGGAGTTCTGTGCCTAAACTTTTACACAACAATTACAAAATCCATGTCTGGCTGCTCAGGTATGTCTGGTAATACACCTGTCCTAACTTTTATTTCCACATAACACTCCCTGAACACACTTGAGCAACAGTGGAATTATATTAGTGGTCTTTCTTGAAATGGGCCAAGTGTGTAGCCAAGCATGCAAAATTTGTGAAGCCAGAGAGCAATTAAGAAGAAGGGACCTGGGCTGATGGTCCAGAGATCAGGCTTGACCCAAGAGGAAATGGAGAATGGGAGATACTGGATTTTGCTCTGTACACTAGGGTCTACCTTTGCATTTTATTAAAAAATGCTGAGCAGCCAGGCTGCCATCCTGAAATGTGCAAGATTTGGATTTAAACCTTCTTGGACTGAGAAATGTTTAGATTTTGGCTTTTCTATATCCTTGACCAGCTCTCTAATAAAGCTTTAGGGCACAAAGTGTCTATATTACCAAAGTGCAAAAGGAGGCACTTCCTATTAAGGTTTTTTTTAAGAGTCTTTATTCTTAACATGGAGGGGATGTTGGTAGAAGCAGGATAGTATATAATTTGCTATCATCTGTTCTTCAGGGATGAATTAATAAAAAAGTCAAACACAAGATAAATGTTGATTAAAATGTAAGTAAGCTGTAGTGAGGAACAAGGAATAAAAGAAGTCTGTTAGCAAGAAATTATTTTCAAGAATTATTATCAAGAATTAGAGTCCCATTTGAGCAGGGAGGCTAAGAGCTAGTGCCTGTATAAATTTCACATGCATAGGTGCTTCTACATAAATGATAGTTTTCAAAAAACATGGCATGGGTCTATTGTACTGCCCAGCTTTTAGTGGGAAAGTTAGCCTAATGGGGGTTCTGTAACCTGACATAGTAAAAACAATGGATGAACACTATAATTCTGTGATACAAATTATGTAGGAACAGTAGTTTGTGCTAGTTTAGACATGATTTTAAAAAAAGCTTACTGTCAAATGAAGTAAATAACAATAAGGTTGTTGCCTGCTGAACTTAACAGGTATTACAGAAACTGTCTGGACTGAAACACTGTTCCTGCATAGAAAGAGTATACTGTTAGAGCAGTGCTACTAACTGCTTTATTCAGAAGGTGACAGAGGTGTTCTAAGAAATACCAGAAACAGTAAAAGAGAAGAAAATAAGTGAGTAACATCAGTAATTTCTATGGAAACTGGAGGAGTGTTACCTCAGGGCTTGATGCAGAAACCAGATTTGTAAACACTACAACTGACTGTTCAAAGCAAGTAATTACAGACCCCATAGGAAGAGAAAGAACTATTGGTCCCTGTCCAAACAGCCAGTCAAAAATCTGCTCTTCAATAGTGGCACAAATTCAACATCCAAAAAAATGTGCTATGCTAATGTATAAGTAAAAAAGGAACTATATAAAATGAATAAGTTTCCAAAGGGAAATTAAAAGGAGCAGTTGAAAGTGTAGAAGCTTTCCAGGCCAAGGAGCTTCTTTAAAAGTAATGTAGGGAAAACTCATAACAGTATATATGTAAGATATCCCCCAAAATGTCACCTGTAAGAAAACATCCTTCTGCAGCTCCCAATGCAATAGTTTTAACAAAGGGCAATACAACCCTTTTTTAACCAAAGATGAGGAGGAAGCCTGCTAAAAAGTCTATGGAGCTGACTAGTAGTAATGGAGATATAAAAGAACATGTTTTGCTCAAGGAATCTTCCAACAGAGTAAAAAAAATGAAATGTTTGCTTGCTTGCAGTGGAGTTTATTACAGGGGAACTTACTGAAGGGTGAATTGGAGGAATTGTCTCAGATCTAAGTTTAGAACAAATAGTCCAAAAGAATAAGACTAATGTCTGAAACAGTAATCAAACTATTCTACAGGGTGCCATAAATTGACATTGAAATGGAAGTTGCAAAACTACTAACTGTGGTGTTTGCTGAACTGGCTGGCTTCTAGTAGACATACTGGTAAATGATACACTAAGGAGGGTCAAAATGGCTCTTTAGTAGAGGGACATCATGCTTCTGATGATTCGGTCAACATCACTATGCTATTGTGTAGAAGGTCCTTGATCTGCTCACTCCTGAATATTGTGTGTGGAACCGCCTATCTTACAAAAGGATATAGTAAAAATGAAGAGGTATATTCTTAATCTTAGAAAAAATAGGGGAAATATGCTAGAAATCAATAAAATTGTGACTATTTTGGCAAAGGTGAGATAAGAATGGATACTCTCTATTTTTTCTAAGGCAAGAACAAGGTGGGAACCCAACTGAACTATTTGGAAGCAGTTTTAAAATCCAAACAAAACAAATAAACATAGTTTAATCGTGTAACTCATTGCCACAAGAAATTTTGAAAACTAAAAGGATAAATAGATGCAAAGATTTGTACAAATTCATGTAAGAAAGGTCCAGAAACAAAACAGTGATGTGCACATGGCTTTCAGTCCAGGAAATCCATGAAATCCAGGTCATTGGAACTTGGCAGCATATAGGTTAAAATAATCCATGGAAGTAGCATATTTAATGTCTTTCTTATTTTTCCTAAGCATCTGCTACTGATCCTGTTAGGCACAGGAGAGTGAACTGGGCAGATCTTTGATCTGGTGTATTTTTATGTACAGATGACAAAATTTAATTGTTATTTTTTTAACCAAAATAATTAAATAATTTGTTCAGTAATGTGATTAATCTTCCAAAAATAAAGTCTTATTGGAAAATTGACAAACTGGACTTACATGAAAGTATCTAAAATACAACTATAGTAGATGTATTGGCAGAGTAGATGTTGTCTTTTACCTGTTTATTAAAAAAAAAGTTGGTAAAGCCAGATCCTAGCAGATGGTGTTAATTGTGTATTCCCTACTTTAAATGACGTAAAAGGTTTTGCAAGAGCACTGAGGACTTAGGTTCTAGCAGTGTCCTACAGAAAGATATCTCTCTTAGTTGTGAGCAAGCCCTCTTTATGGAGGAATAACTCCCTATTCCACCTATGGGCATAATACACCACATGTACACACAGAGAGTGTGTTTTTTGGAATACTTGTTCTTTGTGATGGGTAGTGGGACCATGCAAGGTAGCACCTGGAAAGGCATTCCTGGGCATTTTGTTATGCTAACAGATATTAAGGTGTGACTCATTTGCACCCTGCTTTCAGAGCTGGTGGTGTTGAACTTCTTTGGCAAAACATGCATACTGCCTGAGTGTGTTGAAAATCCAAAAACTGGAGATAGGCTTCTGTGGATACAATTAAATGATAAGTGAAATAAGTTCAAGGCACAGATTTCTAGGGTAAAAGAATCTGTTTTTTCTGCTGATGAAAAACAAGAAACCAGTCTTCCAAGACTACCCACCTTAGCAAAGCTGTTTTTCTGTTTATTCAATGCATTAGAAAACCAGAAAAATAAGTAGACATAAGAATGCATTTGGATTCCAGTGAACATGCCTGGTACATCACTCTAGAAACAAAACTCCCATTTATACAGAGAATTTACAGAAAAGAAATTTGCTAAAACTGATCTAAAGCTGACTTGATGAAATCCAGAAGGAAAAGGCTTTTACTGTGATTATCAGAAATTTACATCTCCCCTTTTTCAGTATGGAACATAAGAAATGAGTTGAACATGCTTTATATTTCCCACAACTAGCAATTTTCTGTCTTTGGAAAGTTTTAGAGGGAGGAGCTCAGAGGTGCCGTGGGAGGGACTAAAATTCATATTAAAGTTTTGGCATGAGAGGGAGAATTGTCAGAGTAGAAGGTTTCTTCTGAGGTTTTGCTTTTTTTTTTTTCAATTTAGGATGATAAGTATTCATGTTCAGATTCTTCTCATAATTCTTTTTTGGAATTCTGATTGTCAGATTATTCCCAAGATTGAAGAATGTGGACTTTCGTGTTCTCAGGTAATCTCTTACTTGTTCCTATTTGCTATCTATTAATATAGTAGTTGTATGCTGCCAAAATAATTGTAAGAAAAGCAAGAAAGCAAAAATTGAAAAATATTTCAGCTGTCCTGAACATTCACTTTATATTCCTGTCATTCTGAATTAAGTATCCAAAGTGGCAAAGATGACTGTTAGGAAGGGAGTAAGAAAATACACCTTACACCATTTCCAACTGCTGTTGTTAGTACCTTTTTTAAATCTGTCTTTTATATTTGAAAAAAATGATTTAGTTCATATTCATTACTTCGGAGAGTCAGTTTTTACAACAGCAGTGGTGCCAAAGGGATGAGGGAGGGAGGAACGGGAGGTTTCAGAAATTGCTAATTATGTTAGGAGTATACGAAACACTGACTTTCCTGTGAATAAATGAATTAAGTTTGAGAAAGAGTAAAAGCTGGTTTTCATTTTGTGGGATGAATGTAACTGCAGTATTAAATTTAATGACTTATGTATGTGCATAAATGTGGAGTGTGAACCATACCATCTCTTTAATAGCTTTGAATTTTGTATGTTTCTAAACATACCCACAAAGGGGCAGTATGGAGATACTCTGCTTCTGTGGTATTCTGAAACTGTAAGAATAGAGTAAATTGAAAGACAAGTAAAAAAAGGATAAAATAATAGGGAATCTGACTTTCAGTCTTGTTAGAGGATGATGACTATGTACTTGCTACAGAGAAGTGGAATTGATGGCATGAAAGAATTTGGCTGTCCATACAGACTTCTGCTTGAAGATGCCTGTGTTTAGGACAGGCAACGAGACATACTAAAGATTGTCTAAATGTGGTGGACTACCCAGATATTAAGTTAGTACGTGTTACAGCAGTTTATTCTATATTTTATACGTGTATCCTAGAAAATACCAGGAATAAAGATGCTTATAAAATACTAGACTGAGGGAAAAAGACCCCTCTGTATTTAAAGTTTAATATTCCCGCATGCAAATTCTGTAGTCTCTATCCACTTAGATAATGTTTTTAAAATAATAAAATATAGTCATAAGAGATTAATCTCTAGATGTACCTAAGGACTTTTCAAGAATTTTTATGTACTTATGTTTATGAATGCAAACACACATGTATTTTAAATAGTTCATGCTCCTTGGTCTGCTGCAATGAGAGTTTAAATTAGAACTGATTTACCATTCTAATTTATCCCTCCAAAGAGTGTATGACTATCAGACTCGGCATGTAAAAAACAATAGCAACCTTTTTGGTGGGATTCAGTATAGGGGATAGGATTTACCTCTGGGGACCTTAAAAGGAATGTTTCTCTGTCATATCTTAGGTATGTATCTTAAGAAGACTGATTCACTGGATGCCTAAGATACAGACACTACCCTGAGGTTTGGTAGACTGGATCCCTTACTTTGCCTTCAGGAGTTTGTCTTAGAACTTTTCCAATACTGAAAGTTGGATAACTGAGAAAGGTGTATTTCTTTTAATTTACAGGGGAAATACATTGTTTCCAAACAATATCAATCAATAATTTGTGTAAGATTCAGTTCATGTTCTCTATGTAATGTTTCTGCTAGTTGTATTCAGTGGAATCTTGAATGCATTAATGACTTTTTAAGACAAAAATGTTTTCTCACTGGGACCAATCATGATCTCAACAGGACAAGTTACTGCCAGCATAGCATTTTCAATCTAGTGCAAAGCATTTTAGCTACATGAACTTTACAGTCTCATGACTAGTTTGTTAGAGAAAACACCTTCCTTTTCCTTTGAAAGTAACTTCAATTTTGCTACGTAACTGAACACAGTTTGTGGCCTCAATCCCATTCCTACCTGAGTTACTTTAAAAAGGAGAAGTTTATCTTCTCCATAATTTATAACGCTCTTTATTTTATCATAATTTATAATGGTTTTTATATGGGCACTAACCAGGAGTTACAATTTACCTGTTTATGTGGAATATATGTGTGCTGCCTTCTGCTATAGCACATCAGATCACAAAGTAGAGAATCAATGCTATTTTTTCTAGCAATTTGCTTAATGTGATAACGAGATATAGTAATTTTAAAACTATCAGAAGTTTTCTGTAGCTGCTATTGCTACAAGTGAGTATTATAGAAAATTGTTTTTTCTTTATGATATTTTCCCATAAGTTTGTATAGTGGATTTCTCTTCTGCAAGGTCAATCCTGAGGTTGTGTGGTTCTTTACAAAGCAATAGGGGAATGAAAAGCAATTAATTTGCATTTTTCTGCATTTTCCAAACTGTGGGTATTGTCAGAAGGTTTTGAGCAGGTTTAATAACTGAAACTGTTGAGTTTGACCAGCAGACTAGATTTTAAGGTGGCTATGTCCCTTGAATATTTGGATTTGTTTTGGCCTCACTGGGTACTTCTTATCAGAGTAAAGCATTGGTTGTACTCAAGAGGGAAATAGTGATGTAACTGTTTTGAGGTATGTGACTTAAAAATCCTTGACACTGAACTGTTTAGATTTTGGATCTTATTACAACTTTATGAATCATTCTTAGTTTACCATGAGTATTCAGCAAGACATCCTTGCATTGCCTTGTATACAGCAATATCCAGGTTTCATTACTATACCACAAACTGTACTTCTGCTCAGTACAGGAAAGGAAAAAAACAAAAGAACATTGGATGTTTATGCAAGTATTACATGAAAATTTAAACAGCATGAAAATATACAATTGTGGGTTGAGTGATGGCAAAGGAAAAACCAAGCTTTTATTATGTATTATGATTTATTTCTCCTTCCTTATTTTAATGGCTTGGCTTTAGAGCTCGTGTGATATTCTGGTATTCAAAGGTTAAATACAATGGGGCTGGTCTCCATGCCTCACCCTATAACAAACATAGTTATCAACCAAGTTTCCCTGTAAAAGCATAGGGGAATCCCAGCCTGCAATTGAAATTGGGTTTGCGCCCTACTCATTTTACAATCCACATTGTTTGCAGGCTGTACACAAAGAAACAGACTTATACCAAATTTGACTCAACAGCTGGTAAAGATCAAGAGCCCTACATTTAAAAAAAAACTATCCAGCCAACTATGAAATAGTATTTGCATTGTCTGCCATTAAATGTAGTAATGTTTCCAAAGTCCATGGATAAAGAAGGAAACCCTAAACTCAGTCTGGGATTTCCCTGCAATTATGAAGGTTATTGGCAGCAAATTCTTGGTATAGCTGCTGCCTGATCATGCTATTCATAGTCAAAGTATGTGGTGTTTCTTTACTGAATATTTATGCCATGGAACAGTCCATTCTTGCTGAATACTGCACACTGCAAAACCAGTGTTATAATACAGTCCTTAAGCCACTAACTCAGCTGACATAAACTGGCATTCTTTGTTCATTATTAGGGTAAGCAATTTGTATTTTAAAAGTGATCCCAAGCATCTAAAATTGGACATGATAATCTAGGTGACATAATTCAGTTGTTCTTTAAAATCTGTTTGAGAAACTAGTTTTAGACATGGAAAATGTCTTAAGAGACTGACCAGAGGCCTGGCTTCCTCAGAATGAGCATGAGAGAGAGATAGAGTGTGAAATTCCAACATAGGAAGAGGATTCACCACAGAATTTTTTGTGTATGCATCTATATACTTGACTGGAGGAGATGCATAGAAATATAAAACATATCCTCTGCTAATATTTGCTGAAATGCAGTACAATCCATGAAAGCATGCTCTAGAGAGAAAGCCTGGGTTTTGCATCCCCGCCTGCCACTGACTCACTTGTGTGGCCCTATTCAAGTAATTTCCTTTCTCCAGTTTTCACAAGTACAGAATAGTGCTGACCTTCCTGTGTGATGTCTTAATAATAAGTTTTAATTAAGTGCTTTGAATGCTATAATTGTTAAGTACTCATTAGTCAAGGCAGTCATACTTAAGGGGCTCGATCGTGTTGAGTCACTATATTAGAGTGATATTAACCCATTTGCTTAGATAACCCTGCTTGCCTTCTGTGCTCGTAGTCAGGAGAGCTGCAGTTTAGCAAGTTTAGGTGGCTTATCTCTTGGACTGTGTTTTATATTTGCTCTTAGGGTCAAAAATAGCTTGACAATGACACGAGATGCTTAGCTTCCATGTTTCCTGCTGTGTTCTAGGCCACTGGAAGAAAACAGCCAGTGACAGGTACAAGCAGGGACTTAAAAACTTGCCGGTGTTCCTCATTATTACAGCACCTACTACCACTTCTTTCAGGAGAGGTGGAGATGAAGAAAGCTCCGCAATTCAGAATTTGCAAAAAACCGCAACTTTAGCTCTTGGTTTATTCTTTCTCACTTCTCCCTTCCTCAAGAACTCAGGAAAAAGTTACAAGGTCTGGAAAGAGATAAGCCACTGGAGTAGCAAGAGCAGAGGTACTACAGCCAGTCATGAAAATTAGGGTCACAAAATTAACAGATGTTGGAACTGGACCTGGCAAGGTGTCCTGAAACTGAAACACAAGGCAGTGCTAGAAGCTTCACCACCATGAGACATCAACATAAGTATGTAAAATCAGTACCCACAGCAGAAGGTAGATATTAAAAAAAAAAAAAGTATATATAAGCCAACTCAGCAGGAGATGGGAGCAGCTGATCTTTATTATTGGCAGAGAATTTTAGCTCACAAGTCTCTCTCAGCCCTGATCTTAGGGAGGGAAGATATCCTTCAGCTCCCTTTGGACCCAAAGCTCAGTGGTGAACCTTGAGATTTGGGAGTAGGTGCTTTCCAAAGCTGTAGAATATTGCTGTCCGACTGACTGCTTTGCAGTTGGAAAGCTACTTGTAATTTGACCAAATCTAGGTGGGACAAATTTTTAGGAGTGGTAATAACTTTAACAAGAACATGTGGTGTGACCTAGCTGGAATTCTTGCAGGTAAGGTCTAGGATTAGCTTAATTTGTACGTTTGCTGGAGCTGGCAATGCTGTACTTGGTATTGTGTCATGTTTGTTTCTACTCTCCCATTCTTCCTCTCTTGCCAGAATGCCTGTGCATGGGAGAGAATCAGGGATGATCAAAAATGAGAAGGACCAAAAAGAGGTTTTAAAAGACTTCTTTCTAAGGATAGCTTTGGATATTCTCCTGGGTTTTTGGCTCAGCATTGAGAAGCTAGGCCTCACTCCCAGATAGGTAGGTAATTTGGACCTAAGAAAGGAGTTTCCTCCTATCTGACTGAAAATCATTTGATTTCTGGGAGCCATGAACTCCTGTGTGCCATGCTGTGGCTACCAGGCTGTTCAAACCAGGAACCCACATTTGAAGTTCTATGCATTGCATTACCATCATCTCCACAAGAAATCCCTAGGTTTTATATAGCAGCTCTGGCACAGATGTTTTCATAGTAGTTTTCATACTCTCAGGAAAATATTTTTCCTTGTAAAACTTTTTTTTTCTGATTTTGTTAGCATTTATTGGCTGTTCTTTGAAAATCATGAAATTATTTGCCATCTTAAAAACACGAAACAGAAAATATGCCCTGAAGAGCAGTGTGTTGCTGAGGAAGCTCCAGACCAGCTCTGAACAACTTGGCTAGGAATTATTGCAGAACCGGTAAATTAATGCAACATCACAGCCCTGACCCTGCCTTCGCAACTGTAGGAATTCACTGGGCCAGAATTTTCTGAGGTCATGAATAAGCTAGAAAGTCACAGTAACTAATGATGCTGAGCACTGGAATAGATTGCCTGCGGAGCTTATAGAGATCTCCACACATGCTAAGCAAATATCTCTCAGATATGTCTCAGATAAAGGTCATTCTTCCTAAGGCAGAAATGTAGAGTAGATGGTATCTTGAGTTATTTTCCAACCCTAATATCTCTGCTTTCATTCATCATTTTCTCTTTTGTGGGATCTAAGGATCATCTTTCAAGTCGTATTTAACATCGCTTTGGAACAGTCAAAAGAGGCAAAGACCTGTCTTGCTGTATTGCATACCCTGCCCTTTCAGCACACAAAATATGGGACTCATCACAAAAACTGTATGGGACATACAATCTCATTCAGGAAGTGTCTATGCAAAAATGAAGAGAGTTTTATTTTTACTTTGCAAATTATCTGTGGCTCTTTCTCTTGCAAGAAAATGCTTCAACTTAATTCCTTGGAATATGTGTGGTAAATTTCAATCATTTCTGGAAAACTTGATTGTCTTGGAGTTGCCTCTACTTGCCTGCATATTTTCAGAAAGTATGAATCATATAAACATCACTGTACAGTACTAGATGTGTATTCATTGTCTTTTCCTGGAAAAACTTTGAGGGAATAGAATTTATTGCAGTTAATACATTTCACTGTCTCCAGTTTTGTTTTTCCCTTTCATCCCTACATATGCAAAATTCCTTGATCTTTTTCCCACTTCCTTATCTCCCTGACCTGCTGTTCTTCCTTCCATGACTGCAATGACAGTTTTCTCCACTACTTTTCAAATTTTGATATCTTTGTATTATATTTTTTCCCCATTTATGTTTTTTAAATTTAATTTAATTTAATTTAATTTAATTTAATTTAATTTAATTTAATTTAAATTTTTTAAAATTTATTCTTGCAATTCATTATAGTATCATGCTTCATGTTTAGTTTTAGTCAGTAGTATGTGTTCTTTTAATTTTTTCCCCTCATTTACAATGTATTATATTTATATATGATATAACAGAAAAAATTTTAGAGCACGGTCACATCTGTGTTACCATTCAGTCTGCCTTTGTGGTTTATTTTTCCTTCCACTTAGGGGAAAAAAAACCACAAACACTTTTTAAGTGCACGTGGCATAGGTGGTTTTCAATGAGTAAGGCCTATCATTAAAAATGAGACAGGGTGAAGCAACATATGAAGGTATGGAACACTGACGGTTTTATTAAGCTGAGGCCATGCCCAGGAATTATTGCTGCCTCTAGGGACAACAGTGTGATCAGGAGAGTCAGGTGAAACAATGCTGCTGTTGTAAAGTTGGTAGAATCCTCCCTCTTTGGAAGCCCTTCTTTTGGACTTCTGCCTCCTGTAATTGGACTGTGCTAACATTAGCAACTGCATTATGTGGAAGATATACAAGATAAAGCCAAACTATATGATTATTCCACAGTTTGGGTATTTCCCCCCCCCCTTCTTCCCCCACCCCAAACCCCACAAAATTATGAGTTAACAGTAAAAAGAGAAATAGACTACATAATGACTTTTTGAGTAATTATCTTTTATTTTGTATTTTATATGACTTACTCTTCCTTAGCATTTCCAAATTTATTCATAACTAGCTTCTATATCAGTTATCTCAAACTGCAGATGTTTTGGCTGGAATGGACAGTATAGATATTTTCAATAGGGCTTTTCTACATAGCAAATTTGGAATGTTTTTTAATTTTTCATGTACTCACACCGCTAGCTCTTTCAGGGAAAAGTGGTTTTGGCTTTTGTTGCTCTTAATAGGAGAGGAAAGGCATGCGATGGTATACGATTTCTGATGTAAGATTAAGAATTTCAGATGCCATAACAATACAAATATGAATAGTTAGGAAGTAATCCTCTCTTTCAAAAATTTTCAAGGATACAGCTGCAAAAAAAAATTTTCACCTACATGTACTAAGAAGATTTTCCTCATTTTGCTGTGGTTAGAGTGTTTCTGTAACTCAGCAAGCACAATTAGAGCTAGTCAGGCATCTTTGTCATTTAGACTTTGAAGGAAGTAGTTCCTTAACTGATACCGTGGTACCAGGAAGGAATGCAGAGGCCTCTCAGGACTGCCGTCCAAGACTACTCCACCACTGCTTCTAGCATGGCCTGAGGGATCATTTGTATGGCTTTACATCCTTACACAACCACATAATAAGCTAAGGCTAGAATAAAACCAAAGTCAACATTTAAAAATATTTCTCAGTAGGAAGATCTATAATCAGGGGTAGTTCCAAATTTACTGAGGTTTGAAATTTTTCTCTTTTGTAGAAGAATAGGGAGAAACACCATTTTTATGGGAGCTATGAAACCCAGAAACATGTGCTCTTGTGTTTCTCTCCATGGCTTTGAAGGGTGTCTCAGCTCTGACACGTGGCCTCCAAAGTCTTGAAACTGTTATAAGAAATTATTGCCAAGTGTGCTTTATTGTTCTAAATTTTAGTATGTGATCCACGCTGGCAGGGTTGGGATTAGCAAGCTCATTTTTGTTTTTAAGCCCCTCTGCCCCCAGTATTTCAGGATAGTATCTGTGCAACATTCACCCATTCTATGATCCTGCTCCTTTCCTGTGTTTCCAGGTTATTAAATACAGATTAAATGGGGATCATGAGAAAGCATTAGCGACTTGTCAGGGCAGTATGAGAAACCTGCATGCTCAGCATGGTGCTGCCTCAAGTTAGGCAAGGGAAAAAGTTAAGCACTGGGTTAGTCTGAACTCCACTCCCTAGAGCCCAGCCACCTGAGTTATGAGCCAGAGTTTGACATTCTTTCTTCAGAGCTGCCGCTGAGAGCCACTCTTCCAAAGTTTCAGTTTCTGGTTTTTTTTCTGATGACTGCTTAAAATAAAATGTAAGTGGCCTTTGAAGTAGGAATTACAGTGCAACTTGCCTGTCCTTCTCTCAGACCATCATTCTTTCATCTCCTCTCTATACAATATCACTGCTTTGACAGGAGGCCTGGGAAACCCTCTCATTTACTGGGCAGCGTGGCAAACAGACAACTTAGGGATAGAACTGTTTCAGGTTAAGGAGGATGTTGAACCTGGCTGTCTCTTGAGGTAAGGACTTGAAAGCTACAGTATAAAAGCTGGAACATGCCCATATTCTGCTTTCCTTTTCTAATATTTCCAGTTTGAAAGAAGCTAGGCTCGAGCTTTTTAAGTTTGACCCCTGTTACTATTAAATCTCCTCCAGCCACCTGCTATGCTTGGGGACGTGGGTGTCTCACTTGTGAGTGTGTGCTAGATGAGCTAGATTTCCTTCCAGCTTTGTTCTGGTCATGCACTGAACACCAAACTACATGCTTCCAGGGAGCTTTCAGATCAGAAAGGGAGGTGCCTAATAAACTTAGGTGCCTCTAGTGTTAGGTGGCAACTAATAGGGTGTTATGGATCATGGTGTTTGGCTGAGATTGCCACGGTTTGCTTAAAATACCTTTCAGGTACCTAAATCCTCTTTTAGATTTGGTTGACTTAATTTTATTTTGCAAATGACTGCAAACTTTGGCTTCATTTTACTACCAGTAGTTGTGCAAAATTCACGCAGAGAAATTGCCTTGCTTGGAAATGATGTGATCCTCTTCTCATGGACAAAGCTGAAGTTTGTATAGGTGTACTGGGTTTGCATGGCAAGGTTTTGGCAGTGGGGGCTACAGGCGTGGCTTCTGTGAGAAGCTGCTAGAAGCTTACCCTTTGTCCAATAAAGCCAATGCCAGCCGGCTCCAAGATGGACCTGCTGCTGTCCAAGACTGTCCATCAGCGATGGTGGTAGTGCCTCTGGGATAACGTATTTAAGAAGGGGAAACCAAAAACATGCCCAATCTCATCCAAAGAGAGGATTAAGAATATGTGGGAGAAACAACTGTGCAGACACCAAGGTCAGTGAAGAAGGAGTGGGAGGAGGTGCTCCAGGCACTAGAGCAGAGATTCCCCTGCAGCCCCTGGTGAAGACCATGGTGAGGCAGGCTGTCCCCCTGCAGCCCATGGAGGTTAATGGTGGAGCAGATATCCACCTGTAGTTCATGGACGACCCCACGCCAGAGCAGGTGGATGCTCAAATCTGGAGGTTGTGACCCCGTGGAAAGCCTATGCTGGAGCAGGCTCCTGGCAGGACCTGTGGACCCGTGGAGAGAGGAGCCCATGCTGGAGCAGGTTTGCTGGCAGGACTTGTGACCCCGCGGGGGACCCATGCTGGAGCAGTCTGTTCCTGAAGGACTGCACCCTGTGGGAGGGATCCACGCTGGAGCAGTTTGTGGAGAACTGCAGCCTGTGGGAAGGACACACATTGGAGAAGTTCATGGAGGACTGCCTCCCGTGGGAGGGACCCCACTCTGGAGCAGGGGAAGAGTGTGAGGAGTCCTCCCCCTGAGGAGGAAGGAGCAGCAGAGACAACGTGTGATGAACTGACCACAACCCCCATTCCCCGTACCCCTGCGCCACTGGTGGGGGGGAGGTACAGAAAATTGGGAATGAAGTTGAGCCCGGGAAGAAGGAGGGGTGGGGGGAAGGTGTTTTAAGGTTTAGGTTTTATTTTCTCATTATCCTACTCTGATTTTGATTGGTAATAAATTGAATTAATTTTCCCCAAGTTGAGTCTGTTTTGCCCGTGATGGTAATGGGTGAGTGATCTCTCCCTGTCCTTATCTCGACCTAGGAGTCTTTTGTTATATTTTCTCTCCCCTGTCCTGCTGAGGAGGGGAAGTGATGGATCGGCTTTGGTGGGCACTTGGCATCCAGACAGGGTCAACCCACCACAATAGGCAAAAAGTTTTTCCCCACTCGGATCCAATTCAAAGTTCATTCAAATCAGTGGAAAGAGTTTCACTCAACCATAGTCCTCCACAATTTGTGAATGTGAGCAGGGCGACATTTAGGATTTATAAAAGTCACAGTGTACAGCAGAGCACAGCTCTGCTCCTGAGACGGACTCTAAACATAAGCAAAATGAGTGGTTGTCTAAAGCAAAACGGTGAGGGCTTTGCTGTGTATGCCAGAGCACTAGAAAGACAGGCCTGCAATATATTCCCTCTTTTGCTGAACAAGAGTGTTAGTATGTATGAGAAGACAGTAAATGGAATAGAAAAAGATCTTCAGGCCAAAAGAAAAATAAGTGTTTCCAAAAGAAATATCCACTGCCTCCAGCAGCAGCAGGAGGAGCAATTCTATCCCAGAGGTTCTCTTCTCATAATCTTCACTTCAACTCTTGCCTTTTTTTTTTTCTTTTTCCTTTACTGTGGCAATCTCACTGCCCACTGGTTCCAGTCACCTCTGAGGCTGCAAGTCTCAGTGCTGTCAGTGCTGCTGAGGGATCTTGACTAAGTTTTTCTTGTAGCCTCTTCTGTGCTACAGAGATCACTATACCATCCTAACCTCAAAGCATGGGATATCCATGGTTGTCTGGAGAGCTTGTGAAATCTATGTCCTCCAGTTTTTCAAGAAATGACCAAAGTAATGGCTGACTTAATCTGATGTTGGTGACAGTACTGCTTCTAGCAGGAGGCTGGACTTGGCGACCTCCAGAGACCCCTTCCACCCTAACTCTCTTTGATTCCATTTTGTCATCCTCTGTATGATATCTCCAGTCATTCATTGAAATAACCATTAATGCTGTTTCAGAATGCCCCTGTCTCATTGTTAGACTAGAAGTGCTGATTTGGTAGATTAGTTGTCCTTTCAAGTAGCTGAGTGGTCTGAAACTTTTGACACACTATGTATGGGATGGTGCTGATTTATACCAGCTGAGGGTATGGCATTCAAAGTGCATTTTAATTTTACTTTGTCTATTGTATGCAATTCTGTTTTGTTAACAACTTGTATTAATATTTTAGGAAACATGACATCAAAATGATAGACTTTTTTGTTTTATTTAATTTTTTTTTGTTTTTATTTCTAAAAAAAAAGAAGCGAGAGCATACTGTTGCTTCAAGCAAACTCTGCTTCTAGTTCTGGAGTTGAAGCATACAATAGAACAGGCAGCTTTTATTTCAGACTGTCATAGCTCCCTTTGGTCCAATAAATTTGAAAGCAAGTGGTTTCTGTGTAGGTCCTTTTTGTATTGCAGCATTATTTTTACATACAATTCACTTAAAAAAATACAAGGGGGGAATATTCTTCCCAGTTGCGAGACCTCAAAGGCAATATTGTTTTGACTGGACATTCACTTATAGGATAAATGCATGTCACTGCAAAGAGTCCCCAGAAATATAATTACTGTGCTGCCAACTCTTTCACTTGTTCTGCTCTGTAAAAGGGATACAGCCATGCAGCTGTAGGTCAGAATGCAGATCAGAAGACATTATATGCCACGTGCAGTCCAGCTAAAATACGGGACAGTCCAGTTAAAATATGGGAACAGGGTACCTCTGCGTCAATACAGTGAAGGAGGAAATACATATTGACTTGAAGACAGAAATCTCTGTTATACCTGAATAGTAGCAGGTAAACAGAAGGACAAAAATCTAAGGGGCGTGAGGGTCTTGTGTTAGTCATGTGCTCCTGCATTACTGAAGTAGTGGAAGTGTTGGCCTTGTGACAAACAGCAAGTTGTGCAGGACAGCATCCATATGTTTGCATGCACGTGTGAAATGGCAAATAGTGCCGGAAGCAAAAATTGGTAAAAGGCTATGCTTTAGACCACTGCGAAATCTTACTGGATTGTCCAATAATCTTCAATAAACCAAATAACCTCTTCCCTGTTTGTTCACTCTCAGTTCACTGTTTAGTTGACAGCACATCAACATGGGGTTAACACAGGCAGATGTTACCTTGCTCTGTTGGACCCAAGCCGTCTCTCATCTGAAAAGTGTGTGACTTTGCTAGCACTGTACTGAGCCTGAGCTTAATACCCCACTTCTCAGTAGTACTTATCCTCTCAGGTTCAGCACTGCACTAATGTGATGGGATGATTTTTGTTCAGCTTGGAACACATGCAAGGAGACTTGGAGCTGGATAATGCATAGGCATGACTCAGATGTTTTGTTTAACATTCTGTAAAAAAAATCCAGCAACATCCAGGCACTCTTGTAGAAGCAGTAGTTCAAAGTAGTTCCAAAATAATGCTTTGCCATAAGTTCAGGTGCCTATTTCTTTTCTGCATGGACAACAGTCCAGATGTTTCCTTCTATGATTGCTTAGCGGATCCCATTGCACACTGTTCACATGTATCTGATCACCACATTGTCAGTAAAAGTTGAAGAACAACCTTGTGGTTTGCCAAAAATTAAAAAGGATCGTCAGTAACATAGTTTTACCTTGGCAATGGAAGTAATTACACATGATGTCAAAACAAATACAGGTGCTCCTTTTGAGAAAAAGTCTTTTGGGAACACTGTATCAACAGTACTAACTATGAATTTTTAACAGTTCTAAATTTTCATACTATGTGTATTAATCATTATAATTCCTCTGGTTCATAGTAAATATAACCACAATTTTATTCAATTGCCAAGTGTGTTCTGTAGGCCTATTATTTTTCCTTTTCACCCATTTCCAATAACATGCTTTTTTGTATAAATACTTGACCATGATATAGTTAAGACTTTTTTTAGTGGAAGAGGAATCATTATGTTATCCCTGTGCTTTCTCTTACTGTAAAGAATTCTGTTTCCTTACATTTGGTAAGATAAATACAGTGGTGACCTTTATAAAAATAGAATGAGAAAAGTCCTGTGAGGTTCCTATCTCCACCAGCATAAAGGACATGTAAAGTGCAAAGCCATTATCTCCTTCACCTGTGAAAATAGCTCTGGAAAAAGCTAAAGCATACTCAGTTGCTTCCATTTGTGAAGTTCTCCCTAGACAGTTTCTGGGGCTGTATGTCTCTATGAAAGAAATTACAGTCATTTGTTGATAGTCTGAGGAGCTTATGATACAGCTCTGAATCCCCTCTGTTTCCATCCAAAGTTCCTAAATTGTATAGATCCCTATCACTTTGTCTGTGGCTATCCACCGCTCAAAGACCTTTTTCCTTATGGAGGTGATTGAGATCACAGTAGCACTGTCAGGTTTTTCACTAGAGGCCATGAGAAATCATTTAGGACTCTTAGGGCCCAGCAACTGTAGCCTCTCCCCTCCATGAACTGAATGGGGTGAGCAGATGGAGAAAAGGCTGCTGCTGGATTGCTTACACAGAAAGGGGTAAGTAGCTCCCTCTCTGTATGGGAGGATAACTACTGATATGACATGGTTGTGGTGCTCCCAGCTGAGACAAGGAATATTACCATTTTACAAGGCACCAAATAAATACTAGTGGGAAACTGTCTTCAGAACTAGCGTGTGGATCTGGTCACTCCATTTGGACAGATGCATTAAAATAGAAATAGCTGCTGAAAAGGATGATGGTAAGAAGGAAAGCCTGTTTTATTAGAGAGGAATAAAAGAGCTTGGCTTTTATAATCTCACAAAAAAGCTGAGAAAAAGTACATTACTGGTTGTAGATAAATGAAAAGTAAATTCCAAGGTGGAAAGCATCTATTTAAGTGAAAAGATAATGGGAACCATCAGAAGTCAATACAAGCTAACCATTATTGTGTTTATGTCAGAAATTAAAAGATTTGGTGCTGGCAGAGAACAGGGCTTCTGGAATAGCCTTGGCTATTGGAGCAATGCACATGAAATCCTGACTGATTTTAAAATGAAGCTTCACCAATTTTTGAAAGGGATTAGATGATGTGATACCTATGGTTATCAGGGGACTACACCGAGTGATCTGCGAGATCCTTTCTAACTGTGTGCAGAATAAGATGGATTTGTGCAGAGCATCCCCTCTCAACTGGAAATCAAAAAGAACATGATTAAATTCATCATTATCAGCCTACTGGCTACAATTTGAGCATCAGTTATTGCAAGACACACTCTCCCCTTGTTGTAAGAGTACATACAGTCCCATGCTTACTTTTAACAGTGGCCAAAGAACAGAAATTGCTGCAATAGAGGGAAACATCAGAATATGGTCATGTTGCTTTTTCTCTGCCCTCTCTGACAGTTGAACCTAATAGGTTCAGGTAATAGCTTTGCCACTGAGGATCTCTCAAAAGGGGGAAAAACTGTTCACTCTACATTCACTGACTTTAATGTAGGCACCTTAATGAATGAATGTGAAGTGCCTGACAACCTGGTCCCAATTAAAGAATACATCTTAAGGCATTTTCAGGCATATTCCTATTCCTTATGGAGTTGTGGAAGAACTGCCACCAACTCTTCTATGAATGAGGTACAACGGAGCTAACAGGTAGAGTTTGAAGCCAAATTTACCTCAGACTCTTTCCTGCATGACAGAACATTCAGGGAAGAATTTCCACAATTCTGCGCTTGATTCAGTGCCTGAAGATATGAGAGGAAATGGGAAGCAGGTCTAATCTTTGTTTCTTTTCCTTGGCAATTTCAATTTGTGAAAATACTCTCTGTGCCCCCAAATCCAGGTGTTCCTCTGCTGATCTCACTTTCTTCTCTACAGTCTTTAAACAAAACAATGTGATATTACAGTTGGCTTAGACTCAGGAGAAGTTGCTGTGCTAGCTAAAAAGTTGGCACCACACCTTCTATTCAGAATGCTGCACGTTGGTGGTGTCTGTTCAGATAACCTCTAGCAACAGTTGAGTAATACCGCAAATGGGGAAAACCCTAGAGAAACAGGAAAATCCCTAACTGTTTGTGCGTTGTGTAAGTATATTTTGCTTAGGCTCTTTGCCAAAGCAGATATGAATCAAAGATGCTCTCTGTATAGGAGCAAAATGTGCTATCATGTTCAGGATCTTATTTCTGCATAAAAGACACCCACGGCATTTGTGAAAGGGGAAGAAAATTTCCATTCTGGTTTTAGTGTGTTATGTTTTTCTATTGCATTCATCACTGAAAATTCCTGAAAACAAAAGATATAGAAAGTGGGAGAGGAACTTGGTTAATTTATTTGAGTTCTTCTTTGAGACAAATGGTCTCTTTTGACTATTTTGCAAAATGATTATAAAAGAAAATACCACCCCCACCCCCCTTTGGTATTGTACAATAAAAAGAAACACTTACTAAAAAAAAGGAATTGGGCTGTGACCAAATGGTCCCTGTAACTGGCAAGTGTTTGTGCAAATGTTTGATTATTTATGTAAAACTTCCCAACAACTCCTCATCCAGAACAAAACCAAGTACCCAAGAACAACAAAATATCTCTCTATCAGAACAAAAATCATTGATGGATATGTTTCTTTTTTCCCATGGAGAAGATGAGAAAATAAATGCAAGATGGTACTGGAAAGTACTCAGATGGTAGGATTCATCTGAGCAATAGTGAAAAACAATAATTAATTAGGATAGACTAGAAGGTATAGGAGGATTTCTGCATTGTCCCACAGCCCCACAGAGGTGGGTGGGTTTTTTTCGTGTTGTAACTTAAGATAATTTATTTACTATGATTTGCGTTTTTCAGATGTCATAGCAGGGACTCCAAAGCACTGGCATTCTTTAAGTAAAAAGCTGAATCCTCTGAGTTCTGTGAGATTTTTGTTGTTTACTGCTGTTTACTGTCTCTAACTTACAGTTAGAGAATTTAGTTTAAAGATGATGTTCTAAGAAATTTTGACTGGCAATTGGGAACTCTCTCAAGCCACCTAACCAAAACACTTTCAATAGTCTGGCTGCAAAATGGGACGTTAAAAATATGGAAGTAATTTACTAAATTATCAACCTCATGAGTGATTAATTTCTTCCAGTAAGCAGTGGCTCATCAATTAGTTGATCCAACAGTTAGGTTTTCTCACCAAGAAAGCTAGCTCTCTAACTCACTCACTCGATTTTTTTGCAGTAATTTTGTACATTTGTCTATTCCACTCCCTAAGGCCATGGAGAACCTCAAGTAGAGACTGCATTCAGATTGTCCTTCTGCATACTCCTGCAGGGTTTGATTAGAAATGATTCAAAATTAGGGATTTGAAACAGCAGTTAAAATTCCAGTAGTTTTATATGAGCTGGCATGTTCCACTTTTATTGGTTTAGTGTTGCACTGAATTATTCAGAAAGCTATGGTCTTCTTTCTGTTGATTAATGTGCACTGGGAGAATCAGCAAGCTATCAATGAAGCTTTTTTTGGGGTGTCAGAAATAATTAATAAATGACAAATATTTCTATGAACACATTACAGCAGAAATAAGGTCGCATCTGTCACATTTTTCAGTCTTTCAGGGGGATTTGAGGAATTTATGAAACCATTGAAATAGAAGCACCCCAGTTTTAGAGCAGTTATGTAAAGAAGTTTGATTTCCTTTATAGAATCATAGAATCATAGAATGATTTGGGTTGGAAGGGACCTTTAAAAGTCATCTAGTCCAACCCCCCTGCAGTGAGAGACATCTTCAGCTACATCAGGTTGCTCAGAGCCCCATCCAACCTGGCCTTGCATGTTTCCAGGGATGGGACATCTACCACCTCTCTGGGCAACCTGTTCCAGTGTTTCACCACCGTCATCGTAAAAAAATTCTTCCTTATGTCCAATCTAAATCTACCCTCTTTCAGTTTAAAACCATTACCCCTTGTCCTATCACAACAGGCCCTGCTTTTCTGAGTGTCGATATATTATTGTGTAGAGGCAGCCAAAGTAATAGCTTTAACAATGTCACAAGTAGTTTTGATAGTCTTCAGTCTATGAAAGTATATGACTATCTCTGTCTTATTATAAAAAGTGGTTTTTCTGCATCTGCACTTTTATGAGTCATAATGACAAACTGCCAATTGTAAGAGATGAAAACTTACCTCAAGAAGTGATTATTAAAAATAAAAGTGCCAAAAGGACAAAAGAATGAGAACTAATAGATGTTAGATACTGGTCACTGGTTTTCTAAAGGCCGCCTTTAAAAACAAGCTTATCTAGCTAAAAACTTAAAAGCAGTGATGAGGGACAGAAAACACACTTCTCAGATACTCTAGGCAGCTGCCACAGGGTAGCTAACATGCTGTCAATTCTCACCTGCAGCAATAATAAGATTTTTCTCTACAGCTGTATTTATAAGGAGGACAGAATTGCCTGTGAACAAAAGCCTCATGGAAGACCAAGCAATAGTTATTTTATGATGTGCTAATGCTTACCCAGGCTGCAGTCTCTGTCTACAACTCCGAGAACTTCCTACTGTCCACTGAGAGACTTTTGCTGGCTCTAAAACTTGCAGAGTGTTGGCTTATTGACAAGATCCTAAAATGTTTTAGAAGTACAGAGAGCTGCCAGTCTGTTTGAGAGCAGAGGAGACAAGGTGGTGCCTACTCCTTTTGTGGGTGTGACAGAAGTGTCTCTATGAACGAGACACTGATTTTAAAGGAAAGCAGAGGGGAACATATATGCTGTATACAAAGGAATACTCGTATAGGTCCTATGTCAGAAACTTGAATGCCAGAACAGCAGAAAGCAGTATTTGCTGGCTAACTAATAGCCTTTCTTTAGAATGCCACACATAGTAGTCAAAATAAGATTTGTTATTTTTATACTCTACAGAATTTTAGTGTGTGTTTTAAGTGTTTATTTTACTGGGAAAATAGATGTAGTCTGTCTGAAAGATAGCTGGAAACTTGTTAAAATCTCAGAGTCAGGTTCACTATGCTTCCTACAAAAACACTTTCCCACTTGAACACGGTAAGTACTGTGCCTGAGTAATTTCATTTTCAGGATTCTGAGCCAGATAGTTCTCAGAAGTAAAAAGGCAAGTCTTATTTCTAGACTTCATTTGCAATTACTATAATACTTCCTTCCATTGGCCTACTGTGATCTTCTAAAAAATCATATAATATTCAATAGTGTTCTAGATATCTTCCATTAAAAAATCACTTGGTTTCTTTGCCCTGGTATGAAACAGTCCATTGTGAAGTTTGACAAAACGGTAAATAAGCTGTTGGTCAGTGTGAATGGCAGTCCCTGATAAAATGATATCTGTATTTGATGGAACTGTTCTACTCATTATAATAATTACACCTCAGTAGAAATACATGAAAATAAGGATAATGCTGATCTTGTGTCCCCATATGTATCAGGCTGTCATATGCAGTAGCAGTGTGCATTTTCACTATATTTGAAAATCTTTTTTTTATCTTGAAAATTATTTCTTTTGTGGACTGTGAATATGTTCACCTGTTTAAGGTATGTTTATATTTGTGTACAATGATTAAGCAATATTTACTTTTATTACTACCTCAGCTTTTATAATATTTTTTTTCTGTTTGCAGGGGATTCATTGTAAGAGCAAACCTTCCAGTGAGTATACATTATTCACATTTTTGCTATATTTGTTTTTGAAAGATAAAGATAATTTCTTGCAGATAATAAATCCACTTTCCTGGTGACATCAGATCACTGTTGTACAAACACTGGAAATTGCTAGGCTCTGATAAATAATAGGTTAATGATGACTGTGCATTGTTGCTTTATAATTTTCCTTACCATAGATGGTCATTGGGAGAATTTGCTTAGTCATTTCACATGTTTTTATTGCTTCTACTTATTATTATTGCCTACAGTAATAATACAGGCTCTTGAATTACCTGAACTCTGAAGCCTCCATCAATCACTCCTCTAGTGCACACAGTCACTTGACAGGGAAGTACGAGGCAGCTGCCTTGCAGGCAGTCCCCTCTGAGAGGACAGTTGTAGCTGGAGACCCAGCTCTGAGCACTGCTTGTCTCCACGGTGCCTCTCCTGGATCTGTGTGGCAGAGAGTCCACAGACAGGGAGAAGCTGCGATGATGAGCCACAGGTGTGTGAGATACTGATGCTATGGCGTGGGGCGTGAGCTGAATGTCACCCGTCATGAGTCTTACTCTGAAAGCATGACATTTATGGGACATGTGTTGAGATGGAGAGAAAGAACATGGCTGTGGAAGGGATGCAGTTAAAAGTCCCACCTGAAGAAGTCCCTAGTCTTCTGCTGGTGAGCAGAGTGAACCAAGGTTCAAGGATTGTGAATGAATCTTTCCAGAATTAGGCAACTGAGCTGCTAGTTACACAAACAACGTGGAAGATGGAAGAAGAAACAGGGACACTGACCTTTGCTTTGCCTAGCTGAAGCATGTCTTCATGCCCTTGGGCAGCACAGGCTGAGGAAACCAAACCCTTCAACCCTGGTCTCAAAGGGAAGGACATTTGCAATACTGTTGGTTATGAGTTAAAATCTGTGCTGGATATTACACAAATGCAGATCTAGATAGTGGAGACTCACTACAGGTACCATGAGGTGGTGATTCATTCCACCCATCTTAGGAGAAGGTGATTTATGTGCTGGGAGGCAGGCGAGAGGGGTTCTCCTTCTCTGTTGACTGCCAGAGATGCTTCAATGATGCATGTAAGCTTAAACTAGATGTTTAGCTCTTAGGTGGATATAGACTTTGGGCACTGAAGAGTTGTAAACTGAAGATCCTTATCTTTCAAGATGATGTACATGAAGCAGAGCTGGTTGTAGGTTTTCAGTGCTGCCTAAAAATGACTTATCAGCTATCTTTAATATATGCAACATCTAGGATGACTCAGCCTTATAGGGGTGATGAAAAAATATTTTTTTAGTCTTCCTCCTAATTCACTTGTGCAACAGTGGGTGTATACTCATTTCCATACTTCCTTTTCTATAGTCACTCTTTTTATTATTTATTATTTGAGGTAAAATTACCTTAAAAGACCTTAACTCTATAATAGAGCACATTTTCAGTAGTCATTGCTTTTAGCTGTAACAAAAAGATTACTTTATTTCCTAGAATTTGCAGCTATAAGCTCAGCAGTATTTGGCAACGTAGCTTTGACTCTGCCTTCTCCCTTCTGCTCTTCTAGACTATTAGTAGTACATAAGGGCTACTGTAGTATTTGAAATTCACTGTAATATATCCAGACATTGATATCAATATATCAATGATTTTAAAAAAGCCTTACATTCTCAGAAAATGTATTTGGCAAGGTTATCACCGTGTTGTTCAATATCCTTGAAAGTTTGAAATATTTTCTGAATGTACAACTGTGAAACCCTTCTAATTTACTGTGCATTGAAATCTATTGTGAAAGAGAGGCTGTCAGTCTGAAACTTAATCAATTTCATAACTAGTGTAAGTACTTTTAAGTAGTGAATTTTGGTATTTTATTAACTGAAGTGCACCATGTGATTATCTTAAGAGAACATATCTAGTTTGTTTAAGAATTTTGTTGAATCATCCTAATGCACAGATGCAGCAGATACTGTGGTAAATCATATGTAAATAGGTTTGAAATGCTACTGTAATTTATACTCATGGAATGATCCTGCAGTGAAGCAATTTTAGTGTGCTTTAGCTATGCTCACAGATTTATCACTTTCAGTATCCTAAGTAGTTCAGATTCTTACAATTCTTGTAGGGAAGAAATATCAGACAAAAACTGGTTAGGACTTTCTATTGGGTGTTGGCCTGGATCTGTTATTAATGGGTTTTCTCTGCAATTTTTTTTGCTGTTCTCTAATTTCATCTTCTTGCCTGAGGCTTCAAATTATCCATCTAATAATTTCTATTGCGTATTCATTGCTCAGCTCTGGCTTCTATTATACAAGTGTACATAAGGTGTGTTTTGCTGTCGTGACAGTTCTGGGCTGATTGCTGCATCATCAGATAAAAAAATAATCTGCTGTGGTTGAGCTGATGGCAAAAGTACAAGGAAAGTGTCTACATGCTGAATAATAAGCCTTGGCTGCTTTATGCCTGGGTTTATATGTGTCCATAATTAAGGAATCTTTTATTACAGCAACAATCCCTCTCTCATGTAGGGCTAATTACAATTATAATTCATAAACATAAAATTTAGGCAAGATTTACTCAGCAGATGGTTTGTGTAGCAAGATGTATCTTTATGTCTTCTGGGGTGTAGATCAAATTACTCGTGAGAAAAGGAAAGAGGTGTGTGTTCCAGAGGAAACTATCTAAAGGGGGATTAAAAGATGATAAGGTAAGAGTTTACTGAAGAATTAGTCAGAAGTGAGTCTCATAGTGTGATGATTTATAGAATGAAAATTATTTTCTGTCAGCTCTTCCTTGTAATCATATATTTATTGTGATCCAAAACTAATATCCTCATGCATGATATGAGCCATTTAAATTATTATTAATGAGTTTTGCAATTCTCAAATTGTATCATAAAATTAATGGGAAAAAATCCAAAGTGAAAGAGTCATTTAATTTTATCCAGTGCATTACTTATTTGTTCTCAGTTTGAAGGTAGAAACTGTGATCAAGGAGGACAATGTCCCTGCTTACAGACAGACAGTAGTCCCTAAAACTGTGTTTGTGCATCTGCCTGATACGGATCCAATGTCAGTAATGCACCTAGGTATGACTTGGGATTCTCCCGAGATAGTTCCAAGCCTGTGACATCTGATAATACCATATCTCAGGCAGTAATAACTAAGGAGTGAATTCAATTAAGTCATGACAGTCTCTCCTAAAAATAAGTAGGGTCAAATAATATGGTCAAATTCACCCTAACAGAGTACTTTGTAAAGAACTGTCAGCTTTGACAATGTGTATATATATACACATTGCTCTTCCCTTAAATCATTCCTACACAAACTTGGCAATGGGCAAGATTATAGGCCTGGATCAAGAAATTTACACCAACAACCAAGGAATTAAGCAGAAAGAGTTGCTCCTGGATACCATTTGGTATCCACAGCTGTATGTCATACGATGTAGTCAAGAAAATATCTTTTTGAGCAAAGAGACAGAGCTAAAACTAGTCATCATTTATAATGTTATTAGTAATAATTATCAGGTACTTCTGCAACATAATAACCTCCCAGTTAACTATGGGTGGATTGATTGGATGTTGTACAATTACTTTCTATCCTGATTTACATTCAGGATTATTACACCACCCATTCTTGGAACGTGGAATATAGTGTTCACATCTGGCTGCTGTGCACTGTACTTCTTAAGGCTGCCTCAATTCTGTGGAAACATGTTTACAAATTCTTCAAAAGTCAATGTACTCTACTGCTTTTAAAGCCTAATTTGTATATTTTGAATGATCTATGTTTTTTCTTTGGTTTGCACAAATTTTCTTGTCTCGTTGGCTATATTACCTCGGATAACTGAGAGCTGACTCTATTGTCAGTTGAGATAAATTGTCCTTTTTTTCCCATTCTTTTCCACTTGGTTCATATCAGCATATCCTGTTGCTTCCAAAAGATGCTTAATGGCACAAAACCAGGATAATGGAGTGCAGGTTCAGGTGTGAAGTGTTTGTCTTTTCTGACTTTGGATATGTATCACACAGGATTTATTTCTCCTGCTACCAAGTGTGAGGGCACCTTAAGGCCTGACAGATTCAAGCCAAGGTACCACATTTATGTCAGCCTATCTTCACGTCTTGCATGTATCAGTATCCAGTCCTTGATAATGGGCTTCAACTGCAACTGGACACTGTGAAAGTGAGGATCTCATAACATAGAAAGAGGTCCTGTACAGGTTAATACACTTTCAGTCTTTAAATTTAGGGCACTTTCCTTCATTGGAGGGATTGGAGGGGTAAGTAAGGATAAGCTTTGCCCTTCCTCTTCCTCCACATCCTACCTTTCCTCTGTGAGAACTGTGGATGTGTCTTCCATGTGAGTCAATGGGTATCCGTGCTTGACAACAATTTTTGGCTAGACATGGAGGGATGCACCCACCCTTTCCTGATGATTTGAGTTAAGAGCATTATCCTGTATTCTATGGCAAGCACAGTATCGTGGCACTACTGTTTCATACTAAGCTCTTCACCATACTGGTTGAACTCCTTGCAGGGGTATGTTAAGCAGTATGACTAGTAAGAGTCAAGTGTTTTTTTATTCTTCCAGCCTCTCCCCAGGGGGAGGAGAATGTGCAGTAAAATACTTTGTTTTACTTGGGTGTCTTTTAACTTTCATGCTATGTACTGTAGTGAGAAGAATAAGAAATATTTCAAAGAAATTGCTATGATGTAGTTACAGCTAAAATGAGGTGTGCTGCATTGTATACCACAAAGCCAAGGGACAAGAGACAATTCCCTGACTATTTGTTCTGATAGTTTCTTGAACTCTTAATTTTTGGGACTACAAACAGTGTATGTGAGGTAGAGAAGCCCGAGGAATGCATTGGGGATTAATCCACTGTACCAACCTAAGTTCATAAATCATAGAATCATAGAATTTTTGAGGTTGGAAAAGACCTCTCAGATCATTAAGTCCAACCGTCAACCCAGAAATAAATAACTGATTTCTGTGCAGGGCAGTCTGAGAAGTAGAAAGAGATGAAATATGTCTAACTGATGAGATTTGGGGGCTTAAGACTGTTTTTTTCTTTTACATTAAGTACAGAATGTGGCTGTGCAAACCGAAGTCCTAAAGCTTTGGGATGACTAAATTTCCATAGGAAAATAAGATGAGACATAGTAGCTGTGTTCTGTGCCTACTGTTTACACCTTGAAGAAGGCCAGGATAATATTTATTCTGCTCTTGCTGTTCTGGTCTCAGGCAGAAGGAAATCCTGTAGGTGTGAGGGATTTTTCCATGACTAGGAATGCAATGGTGCCCTCTTGTGTGAAAGTGATATTTTAACAACAGTTGAGACCATCAGCCAATCCTAAAATTAAAATATTACCCATAAGAGTGCTTACAATATACAGGTAATGGTTTTGAAAAAAAGGTTTAAATAAACTATTAGTCTAGCCACAATCTAGCAGATCTGATTATTTAAAAACACTATTAGTCTCCTATCCTTAACTGCTAGAAGTATGATTCCTTCCTCTTGTGGGTTAACACTTCCCTAAGCCAGGAAATTTATTATCAAAGTCCATCTGCAATGTAGTTCTCTCCAACCACCCTGCATTGCTAGTGAAGCCAACTATCTATGTCGGCCATGTGAAAGTCTTAGGTTAAAATACTGGCCTTGCTGAAGTCAATGGTGACTTCCCTACTGATTTTAGTAGAGCTGGAGCTTCACTTTTGGTGCTTTCTCTCCTCCAGATATCCTGTGCACAATAAGACTTCTCTGTCTTTGTATTTACATTTGCAGGTGGTATTTTTAACAGCTTCTGCCATGATGCTCCTGCATCTTTATCTCCTATGGTGCTGAAAAGCATGAAGATCTCAACAGTGATGAAATGCATCCAAGGAAGCCCATGCTCTCTTCATTTAAACATTAAAGGAACTCTGAGTCTAGATGGTAGGAAGCAGATTTCCTGCTGAATCATTTCTCTTTACTTTTTGTTTATTGCTGTTCAGCCAAATTTTGTTCCATATTGCAATATTTGTGTCCAAGCTGTTTTCATGTAATTATGTCAGAAATATTTTTTGTGAAACCATTTTACTACAAACCAGGATAAAGCCATGGCCTTTCTCAAGGGAATGAGAACTGAGATAATGAACTCAAGACAACTGAATTTTTGCTTCCAACATAATACACTTAACTTGTCCTCTACCATTGCTCCAAGCATACTGCCGCCCTTTTCTTTCTTGCTCTGACACATACATGCGTACACATGCACTAACTCTGTCTGCCATGGTAACTCAGACGTGAGCAACTGCCCCAACAGAAGGAGAAACAGTTTATGCATCTGAAGTTACAAATCTGCACTAAAATAAAATTTAAGCACTCAAACTTTTTGGGCATAACTTATCTTTACTAACACGCTGCTATTCATGTGCTTAGTGTGTTACCATTTAGATGTTTCCTGGTGTGCTTCACTCAGAGTTAAGAAGTTTATTTTTAAAATTTGCATAAGAATTTGCATAATTAAAGCTTTAATTTATAGCAATCTGTATTAATTCCTTGCTCCTACTCCCATGTATGTGGTATATATAATGCCCCTTTTTTAAACAGACATAAAATACACGTGCCTTTCACTTAGGAGGGAAGATTACAATATGGTATATTTTAATTTATTTTTTGTTTTTCTTAAAGATGCTCAAATTATATTTGTGAAATCTCTTCCTAACTCATTTCAGAAAATATCCGTGGGCTGGAAATATGTTCTCTTTCACTGGACACACAGCAATCTCAGTGCACAAATGTGAGATTTGCTAGGAAAAAAACCAAGATGCTTAACGGAAAGAAGGTAGACTCCTTTTTTGTGTGTTTTTTTCATTTAAACGTTTATAAGCCTTTGGAAAAGATATATTTTGTATCTCTCATTTTCGTCTCTTATTGATTTTGTGGAAAACTGCAATGAAATATATGCTTCAGCATTTTCAGATGAAAATCCATAACAAAATATCCTTTTGTAACATACGAATTCAATTCTTTATTTTCGTACTTCTTCCACTTACCTTTTTGCAAGTGAAGCTGCCTCTGCAAAGCCTAATTTTCATATCAATCTTGCTAGCTTTCTTTTTGTGCTCACCAAATTGTGGGGAAGCTTTTGTAACTCAAATTGCTAGGAAGCACAGTGCCACAGGCATTTTAAGTGCATATGTATGATTTATTTAAGTCCAACCATGTCAATGGCATTTGCGCATCTAAAAGACAGCCAAGTGCCTAAGCACCTGTGCATATCTGTCCTAAACTCGTGGTAATAATTGCAACAGCAGAGCACAATTTTTTACTAAACTAAACCCGGAAGGATTTGTTACTAAAATTTGCAACTGGGGGAAAAAAAAAGAACCATCCTTGACCAACTGTTTACAAGTCATGAATTTTTGCTTTCAATTACTGGTGGATAACTGTTATTAATCCCATACAAAATGTGTTACTTCATGTGCTTTGTAAATGTTATGTTGATTGCACATTTGAAACAAAGTTCTTCTCCCAAACTGCAGTTGCAGTTTACGCTCTGTATCACTTGGTGATTAAACATCCCTATAGGCAATGCAGGGCCAGCAATGAACAACTGGTAGCTTTTAGGGTAAGGTAAGTTTATAAGCAAGATTCAACAAACATATTCAATGAAATTTTCTCAGTTTCAGTTCAGTGACTAGAATGGTGACAAAAGGTGTCTTTTACCCTCCAAATACCTTGTACCGAATAGGAGTATATCCACCATGAAAACCTATATGGAATTTAATAGTTACTGCTATCAGTGAAGGAATGACCTGCTATAACTGGACCTCAGCTTTTGTCTCCTAAATTACTTTTTCTCTCTCAAACTGTTACTGGAATTAATAAATTTGCTGAAGTTGAAATTAAATGTTTAAATAAACTTTTTTTTTCCTATTCTGGAAGTTTGTGCTTGTAAAATGCCTACAAACTGTGACTTTTGGTAGTATGAAACAACTTTTTGCTTTTCAAGTTCAATAAGCACTAGGTACCTGTATTTCTATGCTGTTAGGATTATTTGATAGCTTGTAGATATTTGTATTTCTGGAAGTGAAGAAGATAGCAACATCCTGGATTAGAAGTAATGATACTCTTTGAAATCCTTTCATTAAGTGGTATCTGCCTCTTTTACATTCTTAATGCTACAATATTTGAGACTGCTTAATGCTCCTTCTAAATATAAATAAATCTGAACAAAGAATATTGCTTGCTTAACTCTGATAACCAGTGGTTTTCATGTATTCTGGAAGTTACGCACAAACTTGATTTTATAAATTTTTTAAACAGGTACAGGTACAATTCAATTGCATTGAAGTCAATGTAGCACAACACATCTATGTGACCATGAAAACAGTACCAAATTACTGTGAAGTCAAGCTGAGTCAGGAATACTATGTTGAAGGTAGGAAAACGTCTTAAACCAGATGTTTTTCAATAAACATCTTTTCAAAGAAAGAAACCAAACCAAACCAAAAAACCCCAAATGCAAAGCCAAATCATATTCTGGGATACACTGATCTAACTGATGGTAGATCATGCATGCCAGGACCAGTCTTATTCTACATTTTGATGATTTATTTTATGCATATAAATGTCTGACTTGCTATAAAAAACAGAGACCAAAGTTTATATCTAAAAGTACACGGAAAACTGAACTGCGCTATGCATTTGCCCTAATTGTCCTTCTTGTGATTGGCATGTGCTCTTTCTCTGCCTGCAGGTTCAGTCCTGTGTGCTTTCTGTGCATAAGATGGAGCCTCTGCTTCTCTTCATAGTTAGGCCACAGGTGGTTTCAGAGACTGAGGAAAGCTTAATAAGAAAGTGTAAAGAATTTTCATTTTACTTTCATTAGCTAGCTGTTCTATCACCTGTTTTCATGTAACTGGATAGAAAAAGGTTGCATTTTTCCATGTTTTTGGCACAAAGTGCCTGCCATATGCCTATAAAAATAGATTCAGCACTGTGGTCCAACCAAGATAAGGTGTGGCTAGTGAAGACAAGTGCACCAAATGGTGGTGCAAAAAATGAAGTGACACCCCCTTGTTTGGTCTGGTGCCTGGGCTTGTTCTGCCTTCCCATCTCCAGAGCCTGTGGGTGGACGGCTCTTGCCCTTGCCCCTTGGTACAGTACCATCCCTTGCACACAGTATCAGGCATGGTGTGGCTGTTTCACACTTTTGTAGAAGTAAAGCCTTTTTGTATTTAAAAAGCCTTTCATTTTCTTGATAAATCCCTATTCACTACTGAAGTAGATATGTACCTTGTGAATAAAGAGGGGAGAAAGTAGGGCTTTATAAAGCTCAGTTTTAAGACACTTTACCAGGGTGAGTAAACAAATGAAAATAGGAAATATTTCTCTGGGGAAAAGAACTGTGTGGGGGAATGAGAGCAAAGTTCTGATCTCATACTGTGTTAAGCAAGGAGAGCTGAAAACAGTAGGCAGCCCATTGTGAGCTGATTTAGTGTTCTTAAATCAAGATTTAAGTTTTGGAGATACAAATACTAGATATTAGTTCTGAAAGTGTCACTTGGCTTCTAATTCTGGTAAGCTCCCTGGGAGCTAAATAGGGTGTTCCTTTGTAAGCCTAGGGTAGGGTTAGAATAGCAAAAATACACAGTTGTTTATAACAGAGGAATAGGCCTGGAAAACAACTGGAGTAGCTTTCAAGGGAAGAATAACTGAAATTATTATTATTATTACTTAATAATAACTAAAATTATTGTTAGGTACTAGGTAAAGAAGTGCAGTGTTATATCCTAGATTGCCACCTTAAACTGCTGATAACGTTTTCCAGTAGAAACCCCACACTGGTGAGATAGCTCCTTAAGGCAAGTTGTGATATAATCTCTGTGTTTGGTAAGGGTACTTTTCTTTTTTGCTGTTTATCTAGAAGTGGATGTAAATTTGCCTTTAAAAAGGGGTATAAGAGATAGGTTTCCTGTTGGGAAGCTATTGGATAATTTGGCAGTTTATTTACACAGTTATACAGATAAAGCAGCACTGAAGAAAACTCTGGCTTCTATTTTGCAGATTGCAGAAACAGTGATGTGGGAAAATATATTTCAGCTTGTTCAGGTGAGCTGATCTTCTATACAACTTAAAGCTGTGAGATATTTCTGGTGACATATACAAAGATATGTTTTCATAGCTGAATAAGCAGGGAAAAAAAGATGATTTACAAATACCACTACTTATAATTACCGTGTAGTTGATAGGTAAAGACCTGGAAAATGTGTTTCTTAATATTGACTTGGAAATGCTAGAGAGCAGATAAAGATATTGACAACCTATTTAATACTTCAACTTTTGGAAATAGGTTTGTGTCCTTTTCATGTACTTCGGATTGCTGGTTTTATATTTTGTCTATAGACAGACCTTATAAATAGATTGAAATTAATTTGCCAAATTGCTGTCCTGATTTTGGTATACCTATGTATATATTAAAAAAATAAAACATCCCCCACATATTGTACCTGTCTAACATAGTTGCACATATTCTCTATGTAATGAAATTGGAACCTTGGGATAATCATCTTTTGTAGTAGTATTAGTGTGTATATTTCAAGTACATGAACTACATAACATTTCAAGTACTAAGGTTGAGGTACAATCAGTAGGTGTTCTGGCCTCTCAGTATTGCCAGTGTTAATTTGAAACTGAATAATTTTGAAATTTATTCTCATAAAAATTATTATAACTCATAAAATAAGAATACCTTTAGGAATATAAGGATATAAAAAGAATTAATTCAAACGTCCTAGGTAAGAATCTATAGATGTTGAATTTAATCTCCATCAAGTTATGAAATATATTCTGTACCATTTATAAAGAAATAACAAAGCAATAAAGAAACAAATGTGATAATTTCATGCTTGAATTTTCTTTTTCAGCAGGAAAGTTTGATTATAATGTAGACAGGGCAAGGAAAATTATATCAGTGAATGTATCTGACTTTCTTCGAGATCAAGATTATTATGTTCGCCTGTGTCACAAATGGTTTACCTGTGAAGATGTAGGGGCATTTGCTGTGGTGAGTTAAAGCTCAAAGCAGTTTGTTGAACTGGTGGGGGGTGGTTGACTTGTAGGTGGAAATGTTTATTGAGTTCATAGTTATAGGAAATGCCCTTCTATATCTTTATTTAGCTTTATTAAAAGTAATTTACTGTCCTGGATTCATGACCATCTTTTTCATTTCAGATAAAAGGGAAGGAATCTTTAAAATCAGTTTCTCTGAAATATTCTCAGCTACTCCCTTGTCTTTGCATCGAGGTAATATAGTCTGGAATTTGGTATATACTTGTGTTTCTGATTAAAGAAATTTTATCTGGGATTTGTGCTAAGAAAGGAGGAAAAATCTATAGAAAAAGGCTCTAGACCTAAGTTTTTCACTAAGGCTTGTCTGACCTTATGATTATGTAAATGTAGAAGAGATTTTTTAGGAAACACTAATTAAAACATGGAGATAAGATGAAAATGGGATACAATTTACATTAATTTATGGAAAGTATTGTGTAAGATTAATTTGACTGATTTTTTATAAGCAATGAAAAGATAGAAAATTTAATCTGACTGAATTTCAGCATAGCATTTGATATAGCATTGCATGAGAAACTAAAAGAGGAATTGAGGAAGCTGGGGGTGAGAACAAGATTTGTATGGTAGATAATACCTAGCTGGAGGGCTAATTCAACTACTTTTGTTGAACAGGGCTGTGCTTATTTAAGGAACACACTTAGAGCAGTTCTTACATAAATGTTTTCATCAATGGCATGGGCACAAAAGGTGGGAATGTGTTAATGAGATTTGCTGATAATACAGTTGAAAGGTGTAATCAAAATGGAAGATGGTCAGGATAATTGGAAGAGACTAGAGATCTTCATATGTGAAATAACTAAAGGAAGATGAAGTGCAAGTTCATGCACTTGCTCTAATAAAAAGAATTCTTGTTGTGGGATGTGAGTCCTCATTTAGAAATAACAGTGAAGGAAAAAAGATCTGGGTGTAATAGGTTGTCACAAGATGATTAAACTAACATGCTTACATGATGTAAACGTGAACAAAAGTCTAGTGGGTTAGATTATTCCAAGCTAACAAGAAAGTATGGGCAAGTATGAAATACTGTAGGCAATTCTTGTATCCATATTCAAGAAAGTTTAATTGAAACGGAAAATGTACATAAAAAAATCTAGAATGGTTGGGGAATGGAGAGACTGTCTTATGAAGGAGATTCAAAGAACGTGTTTTCATTAGCCTTGTAAAACACATGCAAAGAGGAAATATGTTTGTTGACTAAACACACATTAGAAAGGTCACTTATATGGAAAAAGAACAGTTTTTTTAAGCTAAAGACTTTCTTGCCACAAGAATTAAGGGGGCTAAACTTCATTCCATGAATATATTCAGGATAGCTACAGATTTTCTTCTGATAATCTGAGAACTGAGATTTTGGAATGTCTTTCATAAAAAGAAATAAAAAAGGCACCAAACCAATCTAAAATTATCTTGGTAAACTATAAAGGTACTATGTGTCCTGGTTTCTCAGTGAATTTTGGGGTAGAATTTACCTTGCGGATTAAGATACCTAAATGTAGATGTCAGGACGTAGATATCTACATTTGAATTGAATGTCCAAACTCTTATAGTCACTGGAGATCTAGTTAATGCAGTCAACTGACCAAATGTAAATGGCTATTTTGGGATGTGCTGGATAGCACTGTAGACGCCACTGGCTGTGTTGGCTAGATCTTCATATGGCTACTGTAATTTGGGCACTTTAGTCACACTCAGATGTGTAGATTGTAGGCACCTAAAATCTCATATCTTAATATGTGAGTTGAACCACAAAGTCTGTTCCAAGCCTAGGGATTTTTTTCGTTTCACTCTGAAAGGTATGAGGTCACTGGAAAGATATTATTCCTCTCAGCATATACAGAGAGAATTCCATGATGCGATTGCTGAGCAAACAGGTTGGAACTGTGAGTAATAGAAACATTTGCATATGAATCTAAATAATTAGGGTAAAGTAACAGCCATGCACATATACTTGCAGATTGGGCTAAGTGTTAGTCCTCATATTTTAAAGATACATCCTTTACCACAATAAAGGCCAGGAGATCTGATATTACGATTCTTGAATGTGTTTTGGTACCCCTAGAAAGTAATGACATTGTGAGAAACTTAATGAAAATCAAACTGGAAGACTTTCTAAATGAAATTGGTCTAAATATATGACTCAGAAATAGTAGGAATATAGTGATAGGAGGGATCACCTTAGTTCAGCTCCAATCCCCCTAATGATGAACAATAAAATAGATATGTAGTGCAAAACATCCTTTAAAAGAGCTACTTCCAAAGCTTTCTAATAAACATGGCATCTTTATCTTTGGTGGAAAGATTTTCTGTCACATTCTGTCTGAAATGTTAAAAACTGCTGTTTCTGAGAATCTCTAGCTAATGGCCACTTTTTGGGTTGTAGGGTTGGCTGGCAATTCCAGATGCAAGGAGGATACAACTTTGCCCCTTCGAAAATGGCAAGTATTGTGTGATTACTCTTTATATGAGTGATTTTCAGCAGCTCCAGCAGTATTTCACAATTTGAAATTCATCTAAGGTGAAAACCATACATTGCAAAACTTCAAGGAAATTGTCATATTGTTTTTTTTTTTTACTGTGGGTAGACAAAATAACTTACTTTCAGACCAAATTGTTCACCAAGTTTATGCCAATATAAACACTAAGTAACTTTCTAGTCATTTCCCACATTTTCTTAAGTCACATGCAAACCAGCCAGAAGGAAGAAAAGCCACTGAGGTCAGCTTTGAAATGCTGATGTGAGAAGAGGTCTTCAAGGAGAGATTTGAAGAAGTCATCTGACTTTCAAGGGAGTTGAAAAAGACAGCAGTTAACTGCATATGGGAGTTCCCATACTTAATGGGAAATTATTCGCAGAAAGTGTTCCAGCAAAGTCAGAGTTTGGTCTGAGATGGCAGCTGAAAAAGAAATTGTCATATTATATAGGTCTTCGGTGAAATATTTACCAGGCAGATAGAAAAAAGTGTAGCCTGAAAAACTGTTTTATTGTGTTAAATCCAACATAAGTACAACAATATTTTTTCCTCAGACTATGCTAAGAAGCCCATTAAGGGATTTTAGTATTTGACTGAAACTCTGAAAAAAACCATGACAGAGAATAAAAACACCAACCCATAACAGCACATCCAAACTCCATTAAACTGCATAGACATTCACTGCAATCCTTTCACATTCTTGCAGGGCCGATACATTTGTGTTAAAATGGAAGCAATTTCCTCTTTAGTTAGCCCAGTCTTCCTTTCTGATGTATTTTATTGTGGCAGAATAGAGTGTTTGTGACACTACAATTCCTTTGTAGCAATGGAGTGCAGTTTGACTAAATAAAAAGGGTTTATTTTTTTTCTATTTATGCAATGGAGAGCACTTAAAGGAACGCTCAAGCTCTCTCTCTAGCTATGTCTATGTCACGTAGACAGATCTGGCTTTAAGGTCATCAAAGCAAAGCCTGTTAACAATTTGCAGTATTAAGTCCTAACCTCTATTCTTAGTAGCTGTTCAGCCTGAGGTGGGATCTCATGGGAGAGATCTTCCAAATTTTCTCCTATCTCTACCTATTTCTGTGTGCTTGGAATGGTTATGCTTTGCAAGTGCAGGAAATTGGGCTCATGAATACCAGGATTCCTTCCTTCCTTCTGTATTCTGCTTCTTTTCCTTCCTCTCCTACTGCAGTCATTCGCCTCTCTGATGCCATTGAATCAGGACTATGGGGATAGCTGAAGCATAGGTTACAAAGCTTTATGTAGTCAGAAGAAAGGCAGTATGTGCTTTGGCACACTGAAGCTCTTGAAGCTTATTTCTGTCTATTTAGAAAGTTCCAATGGACAATTACAATTGAAAACTTAACTTATAGCTTTGTTAAGGAAGTGAAAATGGGAAATACTGTTTTACAGCTATACTTTTCATTTATTCAGCTATTCCCCTTGCAGGAATCTCAAGCAATTTTCTAGCACCCAGCTGTTTAAGTACATAAGGAGTTCCAGCTTTTAAGCCACATTGTCTTCTTTTTAAATCTTTCTTTTTCCTAACTAACAGCTCTGTTTGTTGGCATATCTAAAGTAGATTGGCTCTTTTTTGGCTCATTTATCATTGATGTAATAAAGTTGGGATTATAGATTTAGTTCTGTGGTAGGAGGTAATTAAATGTTGTGTATCAGAAAGAAGCTCCACTATGTAATAACTCTTTTGGGTTAATGTAACTAAGAAAATTTAACTAAGAGAAGAAAAAAAGGAAAAAAGAATGTCTATTGATTACTAAACAATGTAATTATATGAGACTAAATATGAATGAGCATCTTTATTATGACGTAAATAAGTAGATGCCACAAAGGAGTAAACCAGAAGGAAACTCAGGTTTCTTTCAGTCAATGAGCAGGCCTGGAAACAAACCTGAGAAGTCTTAATTGTGGTGCTATTCTCTTAACTATTAGGATTACATTACATTATATCTCCATTATTACAGACTCCTATAACATTCAAAACATAGCTGTGAAAACTGTCAGAACTGTTGGGACACAGGACTTTCAAGTCAGGTTAAATATTCTCTAAACATTAGCTTTATAGTACATGTCCATTTATTAAAACCAGCATTTTTTAAAAAGAATAAAAATTTTCATCAGTTTTTTTAAAACAGAATAAAAATTTCCACTTCATAGAAAGTTTCAGTATTTTGATGTACATGCATTGGGACACAAATTTAAGACAGCAAGAGGCTTGCAGAAATAAAGGGTCTGGAAGGTTTCTATCAGAAATTATCAAAAGATCTTATTTCAGGACATTTCTGAGAGAAGCAATACCAATAGGAATTGTTGTTATGCTTGATGGGAGTTGAATTTGGACACCTGGTGTTTCCACTCTTTGCTGTAGACTGTGCTTCTTCATTTTGCTACATTTTCTAGTCATGGGTATTGTTTGTTCACTCCTCTTGAACATCCAACTGGCCACGTTTTCAAGTTTGTGCTTCACAAATAGTTGCAGAAGTATATTTTTCTCGTACTTCTGACTATTAAGCAAATGTAAAACTTTCCAAATTACTTCTTGAAATATGAACTGAAATATCAGTTTGAATTTCATGCTGTAATTCTCTCATCCATGTGCAGCTAAATGGAAAAGAAAGTCAATACAAAGTGACTAATTTGACCAATCAAATAAATGAGACAGCTTTTATTTTATAATAGTGCCTATTTAAGATATCCCCAAATATATCATAGAATCATAGAATGTCCTGAGTTGGAAGAGACCCACAAGGATCACTGAGTCCAAAATATTGACTAGTCCATATGTTGACTAGCTCTGAAATTGTGGTGTGTCAAGTACACATGGAAAGAAGATTTATATAAATGCTGTAGAAAAAATACTTATTGTGAATTACTGCACATCTTTTCACTATTGGAGTTCTTCATATTCAGCTAAAGGCTTGAATTTATCTTCTTACATATATGTTGTGTGTATGTAAGTCCTACAGAAATCACACAGAGTCCAATACCAGGATCTCTAGTCACTAATGTATGGATTCATTCTCATTTACCATACACAGTTAACTGAAGGTCCTTGGTTAGGAATTCAGTTGCGTTACAGTCCCCCTGTGATTGATGGGCAGAGAATGCACTTCCAGTGCAGCCTACTTAAGAGCCCAGGCATCATTCCCTGGTGACGCCTATCCATCACTATAGTGGAAGACTGGTAAGACTAAGCTCTGAGGTCGAGTACTTCTGGTAAATGCCAACACTCTGGTGGGATGAATTCAAGTGTTACACTGTTACAGTGAAACACTGCAGTTCTGTTTGGTCAGAATGACAAGGAAATGGAAAAGCAATGCTTTTGGTTTTAAGCACATGTATAGGTACCAGATTTATGAACAATTTTGATACAGTTTTAGACATCTTGATTAATGTTTCCACTCTTTGTGCACAGATACGAAGGTGCTATGGGATAATATTGTTTACAACCCAGCGACACAAACCCTAGCTTGGGAGCCAGCCTGTCCTGTGCTTGTTGTGGTTAACCTATGCAGGTTAATGAAGTCTAACGACCACTGTGAAGATATACAAAACTCTTTCAAAAATTCTCCTGAGAAGGTAAGAGCTATGCATATTTATTCAAACTGTGAGACTGAGGGCCATGACCAAAGGCATGAGAAGGGCTAGACTTCGGAATAAGAGCAGTTGCAAATTCCTCTCTTCTCTGATACTTAAAACGATTCATAATCACAGCCTGTTTGTGTACGCTAACCACATGATTCGTTCAAAAAGCTCATATTGACTGACTCACTATTAAGAAATAAAAAGTGGATATGACTGTGAAGCTAGTAATGTTTGCTAAATTCTTTGGTGAAAATAGGGTCTGCTTTTCATTTATATTAAAGGCATGATTCATCTGCCCAGACTTTTCTGTCTAAAAGATAGGTGTTCAAGTCTCAGACTTCTCAGAGTCTCAGTCATCTCAGATTCCCTTTAAAGTAAGTAAATGAAACAGATATATTGAGAGAACAATTTTTCTTATCTGAAGATAAGCATATAAGAAAGGTCGGAAGGATTTCTCTCTGAAGGTACCTCTTTCTCTTCACTGACTATGGCAAGAGTTTATTGTGATTAGATCACATTTGGATATTTAACATTTAAAAAACTAAAATGTGAGATGAAGCTAAATCTCTTTAAATTTTACTGGAGACATAATGGTACCTTGGTAGGGCATGAATATTTTGTACTCTCTTCAGATTTCTTTGAAGTGCCTTCCTCAAACTGGTCTAATGTCTTGAAGTCATGGGTGCTGAAATATTGGGTTCCTCAGTTCTTCCAGCACTTACGTTCTAAAGTTGAAAAGAGTTTTCATTGCATGTATTGTGAACTGCTCAATACTTCAATCTGAAGTCTCATGATGCTGAATACACTGGATTTATGAAGTTGGTTAGAATTCTGGCTTTCATCTTGAAAAGTAGGTTTCAGGCTTTCCTGATTGTGGAGAGAAGCCATTAAACTTCAGGTAATAACTGAAAAGACAAATAAAATAAAATACAAATTCTTAATTTTTCAAACTTTATGAGTATTATTCTGATGACATGATGGGGGGGGGGGGGCTGACTCAAGACTGTTGAATTTTTTTTGATTAGGAACTCCTCGCCAAGTGTTTAGTGATTGTTCAGATTCACCATTTTATGGGTTTCAACAAAGCTTTGATCTTGCAAAACCAAATATATTTAATTTTACACATGTGAGTGGTCCCTGTGGGATTCATCATCTGCTGACAACAAGCACAACTCATTGCTTGCAGGAAAGAAAAAAGGAAAGAAAAAAAAAGGAAAAAAAAAAAAGAAAGAAGCCTAAAATGAGATTTGGCTAGTAATGGTCATATCTATTACCCAGAACACAATCCAAGATCATTTTATTACAGATGATGAATGTTTTCCTGTATTTATTAATATTCATGGTCAGGATGAATTTTTCATTTTTTCTGATTCATCCTAAAAGGTTTGATATTGAATTTGGTCCATTTCTTGTACTGTAATGCCAAAGAACGTCTCTATAGTGTGCTGGAGACTACTGTAGAGATTCCTCACATATTGCCAGCTCCCCCAGTAAATCCACACAATGCTGCACACTCTAATGCGATGCACATGTACCAACTTAGGCCCAAAAGCTACATAACTCTTCTCTCTAATTAGGGTGGGGCTTTCTCTGTGAATGGCAATGCTGTCTCTGTATCTGAGTGGACTCTTAGAGAACTCTATTCTGTGACCGTATTGTAGACATACCCAAGGACAATCCATTATGTTCTCAAAAAAGTTACAGGAAAGAGGTGCTACTTCAGTCATGCTGCCATGTGTTGTGTGTGTGGTCCATTGTGCTCAGTCACTTGAGCAACGGTGTTTATTTAAGTAAGATCATGGGTACAGTAGGTAGTAATTGTTTATATGAGACAAGGCTTTTTATGCTGAAGCCCTTGGTGGGTAAACAGTTGTTAATCAAGAAAGCAACATTTTGTAGGTCACTTAAGTGGATGTCTAAAATTCAGTCTACGTTTAAGTCTTTTCTGAATTATGGATACGGAAAATTGAAAAATTTCTGAACTGAAGGTGGAACAACAATTTAGGTGTATGTTTAGATGTTCTGCTCAGTCATTGATGAGTAATAAAAAAGGGACTGAAACAAGATGACTGTGTAATCAGAATTTTGCACACAAGCCACGACAGAATCAATTAATTTAGCTCTAATGGATGAGACTGACTATAAAAACTGCTACATGTTACAGATAAAAAGAAGCAAATTATTGAGTAATCCAAGGTAGCGGTTGCTTCTGTACTTAAAATTTTATGTGATTAACGTCCTAGGACATTTATAAAACAAACAAAACAGTTCCTTTCTCAGTAACCAAACAATGAAAATTTTGGATAATCGATTTTGTGAAATTAGTTAATGAAACTAGCTAATGCTAAGTGTTCTCTTTTCAAGCAGGTTAAATATTCTCGTGTGGACACTCACCCGAGACTTTGCATGAAGGTAAAGGGATTTCTTTGTAAAACACCTATTAACTGCCCTCTTTCTGTCAGCTCTAAAAAAATGAATTGCTAAAGTTCTTCAGGATCAATATTTTGTTTCAAAGCTCTGATGAGTGGGAAGTAAGAATGAAGGAAATCTGAAAGATTAGATTAAAAGGAGGTTCTTTGGAAGTGCAGCAGCAATGACAGGACACAGGTCAGATTGTGCCCTCTGTTTTCTCTGCTTAAGAAAAGCAGGGAAAAAATGTTTCAGGTCAATGCAAACTCTGAAACATGCACTAATCTTAAAGTATAAAATTTTCCATATTAAATATTTGGTAATAAAAATGATCGATACACTACTTTTACTGGAGTACCTTTTTTTTTTTTATTCTAGTTGAGAAAAGAATGCCACATAAGGTTAATATAGGCATATTATTGTTTTCTTTTAGATTACTTTTAAGTCAGTGGAACTACATGCTTCTATAAAATAAGCATGTGTATAAATATCTGAAGAATTGGGGGATCTAATTTAAATCAAGGGTTGGAAGTATCTATAGACCAGGAAAGCTGGGAATTCACTTTCTGCAACTTTCTGGAATGCACCGATTATCTCTAGTTAAATCTGTAGCCACAGATTAAAACAGAAAAATCAGTTTTCCTAACAGATTTCTTTGCTTTCAGTTTACAACCAAGCAAGGTTCTTGGGTTAAATGTCCATTTGCTCATGGAGAATTTCCAGGTAAATATATTTTCTTAATTACATAATATTAAATTGTGAAAAATATTTAAATCAGTCACTAGATATGAGCCTTCTCCAGTAAGCGAGATGTGTTCACATCACTATAGCTTGTAAATTATGGCAAAGAGATTTGTCAGCTTGCTATTTCTATATATATATATGTATATCAAGTGTTTATCAGTATAAAAAGTAACTTGTGGGAATCAAAATAATTACTTGCATATCATTTGGTGGCACTTAACTAATTAAAAAGACATTTATTTTAAATATAACAATTTAGAATATAATATATGGTCCTTGTACATCTAAAAGTAAGTCTTTTCCCCTAATATCAGCTTGGAAAATGAGAACTGCTGCAGTTGCAGAACAAATACAAGTTTTCTTCACATCCCAAATGAAGGCACAGTTCTCAGTGCTTGTGTGTAACAGGACACAGCTGGCCTCATGTGAATCTGTTGGGATGCACCATTCAGTCTCTGTGGTTTGTATATATTATTTCTTAAACATTGTAAGACTTTTAAACATATCTAACTGCATTAATTTATTATTTCATTTATCACTCTGCTTGAAAGCATTAATAAACCCATACATACATATGTTCCATACTGGAAAAAATTACTGGAACATTTTTAAAGCATGTAGTTCTAATTCTGATCTCACACTGAAGCAAGAAATAAATAAGGATCCTGAAGTCAAATGAGTCACATCAAAGGAAGTGACTATTAAGTAGAACCTTAATACTCTTTTAACGTAATTTTCATGGTGTAGTATTTCTATTATGGATATAACAAATGTTAGTGTCAGTATTTCATATATGGGTCTTTGGTACAGCTGACCTGGCAAATCTAACATCATGAAATATAAGACCTGAGGCATAAGTCCATGACGATCTTGAGCTCCTCTAAATTTCACAGCTGCCAAAACAAACTCAACACACAAAAAAGCCAAATTAGCTTTTTGAGCTGGTGTGACTATACAACTGCTTCTTCCAGCAAAGTGGGGGAGACAGGGAAAAGGTTATGGGAGGGTGAGATTTCTGTTTCAGGCAGCAGCTAGTCAAGAAATGGGAGCCTCATTCCTCTCTTGGAACTAAGCCTGTATCTCACACATTTTTAGTGCCACACTGTGGCTCGCCATTGCCCTTCAACCCGGCCTACCAGAGTTACCTTGTTGGCCTGGCCTGGCCTCTGCTCAGATGTACATCTGGAAAGTGGGGTCAAAGAGCAGAAGAGTGGCCATAGCATTCTTTTTCAAATAGGATATTAACAGAGTAGGTCCTAGGAGCTACTGGGACCACCATGCTGAAAGGCATCCTGCTGGTTCAGCAACCAGCTCTTCAGCAGTCTTACATCCACCCCTGAATGTGTGCTCCTGCTGTCTGCTGCACTGACCAGGTAAATGAGATGTCTTATGATGGATTTTGAGAAAGCTGAGAAATCCAGATATTGTGATTTCTCATGTTTTTCCTGACTGTGTCCACTGACTTCACTCCACTGCAGAGGGTTGTGCTTTAGAAGACACAAACATGCTGTAGCTCCTACATGTGTCCTCTTTTTTAGGTTATATTCCAGCTGTACTTCTTTCTTTCCCACTGTATGCAGGTACATGCTGCAATTGTGACTTTTTCAAGTACCTCTGATGCTTTCAGTGTGCAGGGTGCACATACCAGGGGGTAGTTGACGAGCTATGAATAAGGACTTCTTAAACACAAAGGAGCAGACACTGAAAGCTGAATTTATTTTCTAGTGAATCACATTAGGTCTTTATTACATCTCTGGTGCTGAATGTAACAAAGCAGCTGTTAAAAGCAAGAGTTTCCCAACTCAGCTTTGCTGGCTCAAGCTGAGTACATGCTTAAGTGGACCATGACAACTACTCCTGCAGGACATCCCAGAGCTGAATAAACAGGGGGAAAGGCCTGGGAAAAAAAAGCTATCCTAATCAATACAGTCCACTGGACATTGGTGGTGCTATCAAGAGTCTGTCCTAATCGGGCAAGGTATCTGGGGAAATGCTGTATTACTGGCAGAAATGGAGATCTCTATGGGAGAAGAGTTGTTGAACACTGTGTTCAGTGAACACTTACAGTGGCACTTCCCTTCAACTGGCTTATTTCACATGAAATCTGTGGAGTTTAGACTTTCTGGTTTTAAAGGTTCCCTGTGTGAATTGCTAAGCAAGAAGGATAATGGTGGATGACCAGTAAATCACAGCTACATATTCAAGTGTGTGTTTCATGAAGGGCACTGATCACTGATGCATTTAAAAATGCTGTTTTCTTCCCTCCAGTACAAAGCTGTTATGTCCTCTGCTACTGTGACAGAATGGGGGCCCATATAAATTACACACATTTCCTGTCTCAACACCATGAGCAATATACACAAAGTTTTCATCAAGACTTAGCTCTGTGTTCCCAGAGACCAATGTTCATTCTCTGCCTAGTAATCCCTGTTCAGTTGTGCTCAAAAAAGAATGTATTTATCTAATTTGCCCCAAATTATTTTAGGATTTTGCCACAATAAAGACAGCGGTGTAGGATTCATAGCTATTAGTGGAGCAACTAACAAAATTTTGAGGACAAACCATAAACAATCAAACGTTAAAGTGTTAGAACAGTCATTTAGGACAACTTTACCCTAAGGCTGAACTTGTTCTCAGCATATAATGTGATGGGAAATCCAGAAGAACTGTAAAGAAAGGGTCATTCCTTCAACTCATGTACACCAGGGAAAAAAAGTGAAGATGCTCATTGGCTAGCATGATGTGAGCATCCACGGCAGGGAGGGTGTCCTGCCTTATGATGCTTCATAAAATGCAGGAACATTAACCCTCTTCCTGTGCTGCCCAAATTGTGCTTGGCAAAACTACACCAGCTGCTTATGGTCATTGAGATCTGGGGATATCTCTGAAAATAAATAACCTTCCATAATAAATATATACTTTATTAATTTTCTGACACAGTAGAACATGTAGCATTATTGGCAAACAAACCAAAGAGCTGGAGAGACAGAATACATTTTCATTGTTCTAGGGTATGGAAAATAACAGTTTTCAATTTTTTTCTTTTCATTAGGGAGATTCTTTATCCATCACTATGTCACGGGAAATGTGTAGGTCAGCAATTTGCATTCAGGTATGTGTCTTGATTTTGCCAGGTACTCTGTAGAAAACACACAAATCATCCAAAAAAAACCCCAAAAAAACAGACCAGCAGGCACTCTCCCTGCTTTCTCCTCCCAGCCAAATCTCATTACTGTGTGAATGGAGTTGGTAAAGAACATTATTTATAGCCTGATGTGCTGCCACCACCTCTTGTTGAGATGACATTAATTAACAGAGAAGTTGCTCTTCATGATCTTGCTCCTTTGTCAGTGGCAGATAAAGGGATATCATCAGGAAATTGCTAATCCTGTCTTCATATGTTCCTTTGTAATAAAAAGTTCCAAGGTATCAAAAGATCTAAGTAAATCATAGATGAATTTTTCAAAAATTGACATTAGCTCAAAAGGTTAGGCATATAGCAAACAGCACAGTAAGTGCATAGTATGCTAGAATTAGCACTCCTGAAAGCAGAGATGAGAAAATTATTTCTGACATTTTTGCATACTATTTCCATAGCTGAACTTTATTAAGGCATCATTAATAGAAAAAGAGCATGGAGCCGATAGTTTATTCCTCTCTGGAGTTAATGTTCTCAGCAGGCACCAGAACAAGAGAGACTGACAGACAGAGCTGTGAGGCTCCAGTTGCTGCCCTGGAAGGCCCTTGTCAGGTTCACTTTCTGCTATTGGGAAAAAAGGGGCAAGATGAAAGTTAAATTGGCAAGAGCCTTCTGGGTAATGAGTGTTGTTCTTCTTTCCCTAGTGAAAAATCAGATTCAGTGGTAAAATTGATGTTTTCCTGCATAAATTGTTTATTTTGTAAATAAGACATCTGTCAGAATACAGTTCTCCCCCCCAAAAAAAATCCGATTAGCTTTATCATTTAGAAACCTAACAGTGATTGCAACTCACTAAATACACACTAGACCAGCAGGATCCAAATGCATTTATTTAAAAACAGATGAAAAAAATGCAGTCACTTGAGAAACTAATAAAGCAGTCTCATTTTGTCAACACAAGTGTTTAGTAACAGTTCTGCTGAAAGCCTCATTTCTTTCTTTCAAAAGGGCTGGAGGACAGATGTAGATTATTCAGTTCCACTGCAGATCTGTGATATCCACTGTGGTAAGTATGAATGATAACAAAAGAAGAATTAGGTCTTGACTGTATAGAAGACAGGATCTCAGGTGAATTCTTTTTCCTCTGGGAAACTGAGGTGGGATTCACCTGACTGAATGTAGATGCCTGCATGTGAGCTAGATATGCTCAGCTTCCTTTATAGACAATGGACTTACATACCTCAACTAACTTTTAATTAGCTACTGCAAGGGCAACTTGTGTGGCTGTCTGTTTTCTCTGCTTCCTGGGTGAATTTTCCATCCCGTGCCAAGTTCTGCATGCCACACCTATATTTACCTTGCTGTCGGTACATGAGGTAACTAGTTAAAACAATCCTTGGCAAGTAGGCACACAGTGCTGTCATTGTAGTTGTTGCAGCACAGCCCCACTGTTAATTCCCCACCTCTGCAAATGGGATAGTAGTACTTCCCTCCACTGCATAAGTACGGTGAGGATATTATTATAATTTGAGGTACACTCAGAAACACTCATAGAGTCAGAATATTCTGAAATCTCCAGGCCCTAAAAGTAAGGTGTTTTAGAAGTTAGTGAGTTCAGACTGAACTAAGGCTGTGGGGTTTATGGTGAAGAGCACAGGAATGGATTGACTAGTTTAGAATGAAAAAGTCTAAAAGGAGTCAGGATGAGAGAAGGCTCAATCTGAGCATTGCCAAAAACATCTCCCCAAATAAACAACTCCCCTCCCAGTTCATTGTAAACATAGTGATTCCTATGTGAGATTTTTTCTGTTGTCTAAAAATACCTGTCAGTTAACTCTAGCTTCAGAGTTGGAAGCCTGATACTAAAAAGGAGGGGGGGCTTGAATTTGAAGTCTAAGTGTAGTTCTCTGTGCAAGCACTTGCATAATGCTAGTTCAGGTTTCTTCTCCACTTAAAAACTCATAACAACCCCACTCAAGGTGAAGCAATTAAATAGAGTGTTGTGATTCATGTAGTCTGGATGCATTTTCCTTATTCCTATTTTCCTTTTAACAAATGAGAAGGGTATGACGAAAGCATGTAAAATAATGAAAGGCTCCAGAGATGGCAGTCTGGGAATTTCCCTCTGCCTTATAGTAGGAGAGAATGGGTCTGTGTATTAAATGAACACAGTGGAACACCGAAAACTGGGTAAAGAACTTTTTGGGCACAGTATTTGATTTAATTGTGGAACTTTTTGTCACAAGTTTTTGTTCTGATCAAGAATTTGTGGAGATTCAGAAAAAAATCTGAGAAAGTGTGTGCATATCAAGAATATCAGAACTGTAATACATGATCACTGTGTTTGTTGTATAGAGGATATTAACCTCATGCTTCATGGATTCTGCCATACTTAATATTTTTGGGATAAGTGGTCCACATTAGCAGGTGGATAATTCTATCTCTGCCTGCTGACCAGGAGGGTGTTCCCAAAATCTCCCTCTGAGGCAGATGGTACAGGTCAGTGTCAGAGATGGGACACTGAACTAGGTGGGTTTAACTCATTGCTGTAATTCCTGTGTCCTCAATGACTCATCAAGAGCCATCAACTGCTTGTCATGTGTAAGATTTTTGAGGTAATAGTAATAGCATTACTACTAAGGACTTTCATACTCTTAAATGCTTATTTTCTATAACAAAGATATTTTCTCAAGCACTAACTTTTCAAAATCAGATGAAGAAAGTTTCTTAAAGACATTTTCACCGAGGGTGATAATTTTTACACTGGGATGTTATTGTGTTTGAACCTAAGATGTTAAGAAAAAACAATCCACATAAAGGTGAAGTGAATATTGAACCTAAGATTTGTCCATAATTTATGACAATTTGGATCATACAAAATGTCAAACTAAATGAGAAATAATCTTATAATGGCATAGTGAAGGTAGTGAAAATATTTACTGCATACATCTTTGTAAAATAGAAATTTACGTTGTTAAGTATCACTGTTAAAGATACCAAGCAGCATCAGTGTGTCCAAAAGAGCCATGATGTTATTAACATGTATTTTATTACTCAAAACCAAGATTCCAGTGATGACAGTAACTATTACAAAAAAATCAGTTTAGCTAACCATCATGAAGGCTACTCTCTTTCCAGCTGCAAGAAGAGTGTTCTGGCACGTAGAATGCATTATACTGCAATGCATTGCATTTTTCTATCAGTAGGTGTTCTTTGGTATTAAAATGGATTAGCCTTATTTGCTCTACAGAGGATGAAAATGAGAAAATCCCTTTTTTTTTTTTTATATATTTTGCATTTAATAACGTTGTCTTAGAGACAAAACTTTGTGCTCTTTTTAAATTTATTTTTCCTTTGGCCACTTTTCTGGATTCCATTTAATGTAGCCAAACATTTTGAGACATTATTTCACCTTTTAAAAAAGAAACAGTTAATTAAAGAAGAATCAGTTAATTTGAGACTAAATATGTGAACCATAATGAAAACAAAATGGCAACCTACATTTGAACTTGTTTCTTCAGATTTTCGTGGTCAGACATATGGTGATGGAAACCCAGCAAAGGCCATGACACACAGGTATCCATCCAATGTATAGTTTAGAACATCTTTGAGAGTTGATAGAATTGTTAATCCTGAAAACATATCATCGGCCTCCCTAAAGAACAGAAGCAATGTCTGAATGAATTTTGTACTGGCCAGCAAGAATATCAGGTTCTTATCTCTCCCCTTTTCTTGTCCCCACTGAAGATATCTCTTGCTCCTGTGCTCTCTCTCCTCTTGCTTTCTCTCTATTGCACCACAGTGCAGTCTGGCGTCAGAGGTAGCTGCCTTGCTGCCAAAGAGAGAGGACAAAGGGAGACAAATAATCAGTGGAAGTGAGAAGTTTGTAAAGTAACAATACAACCTGCAAGAGCCCTGGAAATATCTCAGATTTGCTGAGCAGGACATTCACATTATTAGCACCTGCCCCCTGCTTTCTCCCTGACATTTGCAGGCAGATAAGTCCCCTCTGTGCTCTCACTCGTTAGATGTGTCTGCTCAGCTGTTACAGTGCTTTTTTCATTCCTATGGCCCTTTGCAAAATACCTATTCCTAGGTTGTAAACAAATCAATAATTAATGGGGCCCATGGATGTACGATTTGGTAGACCCTGAGCTCTTAAAAAAGCTCTTCCTTTAAGGATACCCTTTCAGAGGCAACCTAGAATAGTGGGAGCAACCTAGAACCCCAGAGAGAGTAAAAGTGCTCCGAAAAGCCCTTGTTCAAAGATGGGAAAAATATGTAGCCTTGCAGAAGTTATGCAAGTCGTGGTTGAGAAGGGGCTACCATCTTTGCTTTAAGGAAGTCTTTGGCTTTTCCCTTGACAGAAGATACCATTCAGAATAAATGATCTTGGTTTTGTTCGTTTGTTCATATAAGTGCTGTTTGGATTGTGACAGCCAAGTCCGCAAGCTATAGACAAATGGTTAGACTTGTTATTTAGCTCCAGCTATGTATGAATTCAATGAACTCTCACACTTCAGAGAAAAAAAACCAATCTTCTTTCCTCTTCTGTTTTTCCCCTAGAATGAAGAGTGTGCATTCCTTGCATTGAATTTAACAACAAATTTTCAAGGTCCTTAGTATCTTCTCAACATCAAGCTAAGCTGCATTTTGGTGTAACTTGCAAATCTTGTCTAACTGGTCATCTCTCATGTTAGTAGTTTCTGCTAATTACTGTGAGATTATTCTTATGAGTGAAGAATTTAGCAAGTTAAACCTATTCTAACATGTCCAAAAGAAGCTGGATTATGATTCCTCACTTTCCAGTATTTCAACACAAAAAAAGTCTTAGATCATTTAGTTAGAGAATCAGGTTCACATTTTCCTTCTAAATTAATATTTTATACACAATATGCTACAAATGAGTACTTTCACAGTACTTTGTGTGCCTATAGAACAAGTATTTCAGATTTTCTTATTTGTAACCTTTGTTTTTAAACCATAAGCAAAAGGTTTTGAGAAATGAAGAATGGAGAAAGCTCTCTCAGCTTTGTTACATTGTCCTTCTTTGTAACTTCCTTTGTTTTCTGATGCCATTCTGATAATCTCACCATGACAGACCATATTCCTTAAATATATCTAAAAACTGCTATCTGTGTTTGCATTTGTATTTGACTTGGAGATAACTTTCCTGTTTGTCTGAGGAGGTACATGTCTTTGGTTTGTTAGCTATTTAAAACTGTCATGTGGAAATCCAGCCTAGAAGGAAACAGTTTAGTAGAAAGAATTGAAGTATTTCTTTTCCATTATATCAGTATTTAGACTCCATTGTTGAGAATAATATTACACACTGTACTGATTATCAAACATTTGGCCTTTATTTCAATGAATACTCCTGTCAAACATCCTTACTTCCTGTTGTGTAACAAGGAAATAAAGTCAACTGAAAGATGATTAATAGCAAATCCTGAAACCATGTGGAATTGCTCATCTGGTATCAGGAATATGGGTGGGGAGTTAGGGTCTGGAGCAAGAAGTTGATCAATAAAAAATATTTTCCATCTGAATGTGTTGTTTTGTTTCAAGACTTTCAAAGAGCAATTTAAGGAGACAAATATGGTGTAAGAAACATATCTGCTGTGTTGAAACACAAGATTTCTGAGGTGCCCTGAAGAGGACAAATTCTGCTTGGCTCCTTTGATATCAAAGCTTCATTGTGTAGACTGCACATCTATCAGATATACTCTTATTCCAAGCAGTGCTACAGCTCCAAAAACAGAGGTGGCAAGGCAGCTTTCCTAAAGCATTTAGTTACTTGCTTTGGATGTGAAATAGAAGTGCTGATCTATTCAGACATCTGCTTTTCCTTTAATACCCTCCAGACTGCAGCTAGAAACAAGACATTCAGCCATTCAACTGAGAGAGCATCATAACATTACTCTCTTCACTTCCCTCCAGTGGAAAAGCTTTTTCTGTAGGAAAGGTTGATTTGTACAGTGTGCTTTTTATAGCAGCAAATTCTTAAGATCAACTGTTTGAATATGTCCTTTGACTGAAAATGAATGTACAGGTGTGGCAGGATCTGAAACCCTAAGTGTAACTAAGACAAACACCACCTCCAATGACAAGTTCATATGAGCTCCTGAAGCAACAATAGCTGTACTGAAGCTGGATGCTTTCAATGATAATATCCTGTTTCAGCCGCACAGACAGTAAATCTCTTGCAGTATATCTTCTCTTGTTGGCTGTAGAGGTGGAAATACCCAAGAGAGTCTGACCAGCCATGATCCTGATCATTTGGTGCTGTTTTACAGGAAAGCTTGAATGGTGAACATAGCAGACATGTCACTTTGCCTGTCTGAAAGTAAAGTGTTCAGTCTAGGCTCCCATGATGGGCACTGCAGAGAGATGGGTACTTCCCATGCATATTTCATTCTGCTTGGATACTTGTTTTAGAGGGAGCCTAGACATCTTAGCCTAAATGCTTACCATTAAGACATTCCTGCTTATGGCAATGTTTGCAAATAATCCTTAATAGTATTTCCATACTTTGGCTCAGGTCTTCCTGTTTGCATTTCTGTAGTGAGAAAATTGCTGGTAGCTTTTCTGATTGACTCCCAAGCTGATCTTTGGGAGTACTGTTTCTAATATGCTACTTCAGGTAAACATTGTCTCTTCTGATTACAAAATTCATGCTGCACCTGAGGCCAGGTCTTCCCGCTCTTTCAAATAGTGACTGGACCACCCTATACATGTAACACACCGGAAGGATTTCCACTCAGGTGATGCCTTTTCTAGAGAAGTTCAGAGTTCTGCTACTAGACACTACTGTGCTAGTGACATTACAGCTGCAAAAACAAAGCTTTTTTTTCTTTTTCACAAGGCATTTTAAATATTAGTAGATCAATCCTGACAGAAGAAGGTATGAGAATCTTTCCCAACTCTAAATGTATTAATTTCACTCTGCTGACCACTGAAATGTTTTCTTTTTATCACCCAAACTATGCAATAGTTTTGCAATGTTGACCAACGCACAAGTAAATGTGTTGTAATAAAGGTCAAATGCAAAAATCCCCTATGTGATTGCCTATAGACTCGACTAATTCTGTAGAGCCTCCATTGTTTTGTTGAAGGAAATTCCCTTCTTGCTTATTGTAGGCCCAGTCCAATCACCCTATTTTGAGACAACCAGCAATTATTTGGTTTTCATTTCATATGTACTTTCTTACTATTATCGCAGAGCATCAACGTCCCAATTCTTCTGAGATATGAGCATATATCAGAATATCATTGAGGGAGAGCAAAAGCAGTGATAGATGCTTTGTAGTAATCTCTTCAAAAGACTTTCAGTTACGTCTAGTGCATTGCACAAACCTGAAGCTAACATTTAAAGTTACCACATAAATTAAAGCAGTTTTGCTCCACTTATTTATTTAGGGACTTAATTTTCACTTGCCACACCCACACTGGGTCTGGTGTGGGAAACCAGACTGATGCTGCTGCAGTATTTCGGATGTGTTTATTTGCACTAGTGGATACATTTACTTGATAGCAAGTTATTGTTGAGTGGCATGCTTGAATTGCCTGATCCTAATGAATAGCTGTGCATTCACTTAGCCATAACAACAGCCACAGCAGACCTAGTCCAGTGCTCCGCAGGCTGTGTTCCTGACCCATCACTTTTCTGGACTTCTGATAAAGTACTTCAGAGAAATAAATGGGAAGAGAAATAATGACTACTTTTGTAGGGTTAGTTTACTGCCGATTTCACTCCCTGAACTACAAAGTCAAGCATATGTGAACCAGCAGAAGGGAAGCAGCCCAGCTATAGGGGAGTGGAAACAGTGCTGCTCCTGTTAGTTCCTTAGATAGCAGATTGACTGAACTGTAATGTGACATTGCGACCTGATCACGAAGAAAATGTACTTACTTCAATTTACTGTGAAAAGTTGCAATGAACACATTCCCCTTGCTCATATCCTGTAACAGCTGCCCTTAAAAAAATGGTGACTTTATCTGATCTCATATCCCCTGCAAGTTTTTTATTGTACACAGAAATATCTTTCCTGGATTAAGAAAACAATTTCTCTCCCTTACCCAGAAAGCCCTTTAGTGCAAACGTGTAATGCTGCTGTGTTTAGTGCAGTACTGGAACAAGTCCAGGAGCAACCGTGGGAGCTATTACTCCCATCCCTCTTCTGGTTTTCTACTGCTCCAAGCCATTGTCAGTATCACTGACTCACATTTTGCAGGAATAGGCCCTTTTATGTGGCGCTAAGTGCCATTTTTTAAAAACTTTAACTAAATGAGCAAGGGTCAGTTCTGTATTGGATTCACAAGAACTCTAGAAATTATGATTTCCTAGGAACCATCAGTGTCAAGACAGATCTCATCTACTCTCCATCTTACATTGGACTAAATGACTCTTTAATATGTAGCTGATACAATAAAAACAGGACAGCTTATCTACTGAAAAGCAGATGATAATTTCTCTAGACCACATCTTTCAACAGGTAGAATTTGTAAGATATATTTCCTGCCATTGACTACATGCTGACTGATGAAACTTAACCACCCTCTTTTAAAGCTGTGTAAGTTCTTATTTAACTTCTAAAGGTTAAGTTTTCAAAATCAGCTTGGGATGGGATCATGTTCCACATTGCTGTCTCCACATGCATTCTCTAAGGTTTTGGACCTTTTAATATTGTAGCCAATATAAGCAAAAAACTCTTGCCTTTGTGCCAACAGCCACTATTCTCATATATTTCACAGCTTCTAGTACATGCTCAGTGGCTGCACACCCACTGCAGAGGTTTCCAAGCTTTGCCCTCATAGGTTATATGCATTCTGAACCTGGGTTTGTGCTTGACCAACAGTATTTGCATGAGAGGTTCTCTGATGGGATGTGTCTGGAAGATAAAGGATGAAAGGCAAAAGAAGGCCCAGAGATAGGATGACTAGTTAAAAGATGGGGAGAATGTACTTTGAGCCATCCATGGGCACAGGTAGGGAGAAGCACTCAGCAGGAAGCAGTGTATATGAAGCCTGCAAAAGGAAGCCTATAAAGGGTGAAGGATGAAGTGGACATGCAGAAGCGGAGGCAGGGATGACTGGAGGTGGGGCAGGGGAGATGGACTGGAGGGGACAAAGAGTGTGAGGCAGGAGAGGGAAGGGGGAGATGAAGCCGGCCAGCCCAGGAGTGATTCACATTGCTGGCTCAGATCTACCTCTCACTCAGAACCTCCAGGTAAAATGGAAATGCAAGTGGAGAGGAACCAGGCATGAACTGCTCTGCATCCAGTGCATACATTTGCCCTACCTGGTTGCTTCTCACTTTCATCTCTGCCCTATGCTATCTTGTCCTCTCCTTCATGGAGTACAATGTCGTGGTGAGTGGGAGGCAAACAGAACCAGAACCTCCTTGTCTGACAGGGAGTCCTCTCCAGTGTGCCGCTGGGCTTCTTACCCATAGGACTTCCCAGTTTGTTGGGTCCTCAGCAAGTCATCTTACGCCTCAGCTTCTAAATGTAGAGCATGAGTTAAAATGGTGTGGAAACTGCCTGCCATTTTTTTTAATTCTTCAATAATAACAGTGCTAACAGTGCTAACAATGGGGAGAGAAAGTAAAGGTGTGATTCAAATGAGTGGAGAAACACTGAGTTACATGACAGCCATATATGTTTAATAGTCCCTTCATGACCATTTTCCACCTTAAAAGTACTGGCACTTGACAGGGCTGTTTCTTACATTTTTTGTGTTACTGTCAGTTTACCTATATTTTTAGAAGTAGAACTTTCTCTACTTAATATTATAATGAATCTCTTCCTCTCTTTCAGTACCGGTCTTCTGTGGCAGTCAGCTTCCACTCCAGTAGCTCTTCCTCTTCTGTTCTTGATTGATGTTCTTTGTGAAATCCAGAACCTCTTCCTACATCTCTAGTTTCTACTCATTGATTTTTACCTGCAAGACCCTGGCCAGCTGAGTGCCTTCAAACTGGGCTGTTGCCAGCTCACCCTGGAAGACATGGTTCTGTGTATATCTGCAGATACCAATATCATAATAACCCTTAATTGTTCTGCTTGTTCCATTGATGTGTCCTTTTATCTACCCAGTTTCTTATCTGTGCCCTACCCAGTTTACACTGATGAAACATACAACCATAAATGTCGGAATAACTCAGAATATTTCTAGACCACGCAAGCTTTTTCTGCCTGTGCTCTAAGATGGCTGTGTATCTGAGTCAACTGCAGTTGTGTGGGGATATACCTAAAATAATAAGATTTACTGAAAGGCAGGATAGATCATTTTGACCACAGCACTAATGTGGTTTCCAGATTAGAGGATAACTTGCTCTTGGCAAGTCAGAGCACAGACAGCAATCTCTTATCTGTCCTTACCTTGCTATATAAACAAAACTTCAGCCTTTTTTTCTGGATATATGTTCTGTAGTATTGTTTGAGCTGTGTTTCCTAAATTTGCTTTTTCTGTATTGGCTTATTTAAGGTATGAGACTGAGCTGAGCCAAATGAGCTACCTCATTTGGGGTCCCTTCCTTCAGAGACTATGGGGTTTTTTATGATTCAAGCTGAGGCATCCTTCTGATGTTGCTTTAAGTTTCTGTGAATTAATGATGAGTAGAAAACTGTCATCAATATCTAGACTGACTCAGCTCCTTTGGCCTGTTTTTGGGCAGCTGACTTTTGTGGTGTTTTGTGACCCTCAAGTTTCTTTCTAGAGGCACATTTCTAGCTCTTTAAGGGTGTGTTACAGATCATCTTTAAGCTCCAAGGTGATTGGACTTCATTTGCTTCTACTGCCAGGAGAATATTCACGAAATAGCTAGTTGTTGCTGGCCAACTGATCAGACACGATCCCCACTTCCAAAAAGAAGTGGTGCAGCAGGACTTCCAGTCTGTCAGTAAAAACTGCAGTCAAATCCAACCAATATTTTTCTTCTGCTGGACTTCAACTGTTGCCACAAAACCTTCAGATGCTGTCTTATTGCACTGTTTTTTAATTTTGTTTGCTACTTTTCATTCCTGGGAGCTGCTCCACTGCAGCTCCATCTGGCCTCCACATGAAAATGAGCTCACAGCTTCTTGAATTGGATACCTTGGGGGGGATTTAGGCCTTTGTAGCATGCCCAAAGTCTAACAAAGGCCAGGGGCAAATCAAGAACCTATGCCTTCACAGCTGAAGCATGTGTTAGTTCCTCGTTGATGAGCAATCTTCTGACTTCTGTGAGCAGAGCTCTTCAAGTTCAGCATGACAGCTTTGATCCTCTGCCTTTCTGTAGTCCAGGAACGGCTTTGGAAATCTGTTCTTGCATGAATGAAATTGTTAAGGAGTCTATCTCTTTCTCTTTTGTCCTCCTATTTTTCCTTGCATCCCATGAGGTGGAATGCCTCTGAGGAGGCAGCACTTTCAATCACAGCCAGCTGGAACTAACTTAAAGGAATGCTTTGGAGAGAAAAACACCAATGGGATGCTGAGGTAAATGTGTTACAGTTGCTACAAAGGTCTCATCAGGCACTTAAAAGTGATATAGGGCCAACTTTCAGGAAACTGGGTCTGAAGGGGCTTTGTGAAATGACCCTCAGTCTTTGGGGAATGCAAAACCCTCTGATATTTTTATTTTTTTGTCTAAAAAATTTTTCATAGTCCCTAGCATGAAACTTTATTCTTCCAGTTTACTTCAGGGTTCTGATCATCCATGTTACATACATAGTAGTTCACTCCAGGGTTTTCATTTGGAGCAAACCAACTTCTCCCATTTGAGACAAAGCATGGGCACAGCTTAGGCTCCAGGGTATTTCCCTTCCCTTTGGGGGGTGTGGATATAGCCAGTCTGCTCTTGAACAAGATATATACAACCTAGTCTGCACAAGTCGATATTGCAGACTAAGATTTACTCCATGGAAAAGATCACAAAGATAATGTAAATGTAGTTGTGAGGGCTGTTTATCACTTGTCATTATCTGCTTGGTGCAGAAACATTGGGTACCATGGGAAATAGCTGTACAAAAATTGCTGCCGTTGTGTCACTGCCTCAGTTGAAAGAGGACTCTGTGATTCCTGAATGGATGTTTTACTGTACTCCAGCTTAGCAATGCTCTGTCGTCATTACCAGAGAAAAGTAGTGACTGTGTTTGAAGAATGTAAGACACTATCTATATTTGTGGTATTTTGTAAGACTCAAACACTACAGGCTATTTTGGTTTAGATTGTCACAAGATTTCATTCTCTTTCTCCATTAAATACTCCAATATTTGGGTTCCAGATCACAGAAGTGAAGAACCATTGCATCAAGTCTTTCTTGGAGACAGCTTTGTGTAAGACTCAGCATACAGGTAGCAGCATTCACTTATCTATATCTTAAGGTCTGTGAAGAAACTGCTTTTAAATGTAACAGGCAATTTTATGGAATTCTGAAAAACTCCAGCAAAGTGGGAGGGGCACTTAAAGAATGTCCATTGTAATATTGTTTACAACCACAATTCCCATCCCATGCCTAATATAACGGTTGTGAATTTTTGTGAAGGGTGTGTGTGTGTTCATGTGTGTGAAGTGTGAGACAAAGGGAGACAAAGAATGAACTTCATTGCGAGAAACTTTCTCTTGCGTATTATCTGCCCTGTGAACCACTGCTTGACAGCAACAATCGCTGTGCCTGCCAGAAACAATATCATTCACTGCTCACTTAGCATTGTCATGAAGAAAACAGACTTCATCCCGCCCAAGGAAAGTACGCCTCTGATCTGTAAATCATCCGTAGTAATTAGTAGTAAATCCCAGTCAAATATGGATTCCATTTGTCTTTTCTGCTATTTTTCGCTTGGCAATATAAGCACTCTGCTGAGCTTCATTTCCCAGAAGCACAAAAGCTCTTAATTCTCCTGTGAAGTCCAGTGATTCATTTCCAGGTAAGTGGAAAGCAAGTTTTTATGAGACATACAGAAGAGCTTTTAAAATGTGGGTAATTATAGGTTTTGTTCAGAGTACAAATGATGTATATGGTATAGAAGCATGAGGAATCAAAGTCTTTTCCTCACTAGGCAAATTTCGATGGGCTCTGGATCAGGACATTATGAGCTTCTATGCTTTTGCTGTCATCCTTGCAAGATCCCCTGAAGGCTTGACTTTAGATGCCCATCGATATAAATCAGGGCAGGATGCAGTCCTGAGATTTTGTGGGGGTAGCTAATTTTTCACAGTTGCCAGGACTGTGTCCTATGACAAAGATGCTCCTCCTTCAACCATGTTGTATCATATGATGAGACAAGCCCCTTCATGTCATCTCCAAATCAAGTCCATCCTGGGGGAGGATTGTGGGGCTGGAGCTAGAGGCACACATTCCCTTTTCGACATAATCACTGCATATTCTCTCCTGTTCTTGGAGCCCAGCTGTTTGGCATCTGGGAAACTGGGACTGAGGAGCTGGAAGAAGCAAAAAGTATTGTCTGGGGAATGTAAGAAATCACAGACAGAGGTAGGAAAAGTGAAATCTTTTCTCCTGTAAATTCCATCCTTCCTCATCTGTTGCAGAGCACTCCAAAAATAATCTTGATGACTTAGCCAGAGTTTCAATGCACACTGTCAGCAGAGCTTCTCTGTGCCACTACATTTTTCACATTTCTGTCCAGTCACCTCAGGCTTCCCTGACTTTGTATAAGGACGTATGAGAGTTCGTACTGAGTCAAATCACAGGTTCATCTAGCTTGTACTCTGTCTTCAACAGGTACATCTGCAGATAGCTAGGTCAAGTATATGGTGATATTCCCCAACCTCAATGCCCATGTCTTAAGAACTTGATGGATGACATTTTTTTGTCTTTACTGTCTTGGGAAGTGTTTTTTTTTTTATAGGAATTTACCTAAGTCTTTTTTTTAACTCATGTAAACTTCTCAGATTTTCCATTTCTTGTGCCAAGGAACTCCACTCCACAGTTTAAGCATGTGTGAAGTATCTGTCTTTGCTTTAAACCTGTCACCAGCCACTATGCCATTCACTTAGCTCTAGCTGTCCTCTAGCTCTTGTGTCATAAGGGACAATGAACAGTTGTTCTGTATTTATTTTCTCACACTCCTTATGCTTTATCGACCTCTGTTATCCCCTCCTGGTCTTTTTGTCTTGTTGAAGTCTGAATAATTCAGGTCTTTTTAACCGTTCTTTATATGGAAATAACTTGAACTGTATACAGTATTCAAAATATGAGTGCTTCATGAATTTATACAGTGGCGTAGTGATGTTCTGTCCTGTTCTCCATTTCCTACCTAATAATGCTGACAATGACATGTCTGTTTTTAATCAGTGCTATGAAGTACTGAACAGCTGACAACGTGGAACTGTTAGAAATCTGAGATCTCATTCCTTAGTGCTTATGGCTAAATCACAGTTTAGCACTATATTACCAAAAAATGCCCCTTTATTCTCTGTGAAGACCCTACTTCTTATAGACTGGACAGAAGAGAGAGAGGCTTTGTTATTACTTCTTTAACTAAGCAAAATTAGAATGAAAAAGAAAAGACAGCTGTTGGCGCTTCCCTTGTATTAGACAGTTTTTGGTAACACTTCCATGTGTGTTAATATACCCCTGTGCCAATCTGCAGAGGACACCCAGCTGGAGGTTGTTCAGTCTGTACCTGGATCTTTGTAAAGTAAGTAGGTTGTTGTATATGGTTATACGCACTGTTATAACTCTGTGCTCTTTATATAGCCAGATTTTAAGAGAAAATGCTCCTGATACTCCAGTCCAAATCACTTCTATCTAGTGAAGGCTACATATGACACTATCATACACGGGCTATAATATTTTTCTGCAAGACAAGTAGCTTTAGGAAAATTTTGCAACCTAGTCATTATGGTAGCTTTTTTTTTTTTTCCTGAGTCTACTGAGTTACTGTGAGCCAGCACAGGATACATTCTGCATGTAGTTAAGATTTCATGGTAGGTGTGGTGATGGTGATGGTAGTGTCAATGGTGTTTTCTGTAGCTGTGAAGTTAGGATTGGTTTTTCCCACACACATCACTTTATTTATCAGCATTGAATATCACCTACCATTTTATCACCAGCTGCTCACTGTTGTGAAACCCATTTGTAATTTGTCATATTGAGCTTGAATACCTTAGGATCATCAGCAAATGGTTTATATCAGTACCTAGATAATTTACGAGCATGTTGAACAGTTGAGAAACCAACACAAGCTCCCTCTACAGCAGTAAAAACTTACATCAATATTTCTTCTTAAATTGCGGGATACCTATTCCCTGCCCTCTATCTCATACTCAGTGTTTTGTCACTAGAAGACACCATTGTCTTCAGATAGATTGCTTAATAGCACAGCCGGGGCCTAAAATGAAAACTGCAGAATGGAATTGCACTGACTGGCAATTAGCCATGCAGTGCTCCAAAGGGAAGTGCTCTGCAGTGAATAATATATCTCCCTGTATTTATTTCTTAATTTATGCAAAGTACTGTTTGCTTTGGATTAGTCATTCTCCTTCACCTTCTCAGCTGTGATTTTTATCAAGGGTTTCTTAACAGCTGCGTAGGTTTAGCATATATTTGATTAATTGTGAAAAACTGAAATCAGCATTCAAACTGTAATGACTGGTAAGAAAGAATAGACTATCTGTTGGGCCTAGGCTCAAGTCTTGCTGCACTTGGGAGTCTGATAGGGGGAATTTCAACCTGTGTTGAAATGTACCTCCACAATTGCATGTTTCCTCTGAAACTGTATAGCGAAATTCTCCATATCCAGGATATCCAGGACACTTAGTTATCTGCTTGTTTGGTTGTTCATTCATTTGTTTATTCGTTCCTTGACATCTGTCAGTCTCTTTGATTTTCAAGACAGACCATTTGGAAAACTCTCTGGACACCATTGCTCTATGTGTTTTCAAGGCCCAGTGGGACTCCTCAGCAGCAACTCAGCCTCTCTTTCCTCTTAAAAGTGACACAGAGAAGAAGAAACAGAGGCCTTCCCTCTCTTGGTGCACTTGAGTACTGAAGTTTACGGTATGATGGTTTGGAAGTTACCTTATCCAGTGGCTTATTTAGTAGAATGTGAAGCCAGGTGGTTGCTAACCCCATGTGTGTCTGAGCTCTGGTACTGACCTTTTGTACTGCCCCATCTCCAGAATTTGGAAATTACACAAAGCACCTTTTAGGTCTGACAGAAAATAGGAGGGGCAAGAGGGATTCCCACCCACGTATGCAATAATAAATGCAAAGCAGGGGCTTGAGGTACAGTGGGGAGAACAAACAAGGCTGGAAATTCCCTCTGGGGACTGATGAGACTGAACTGCGATGCAAACTATTTATGACCAACACCCCAACAATGATGCGTTTCTGAGATGCTTTTGCCTGGCATCTCAGCAACTCATGGGAAGGAATGGGAGTCTCTCGGTCAGAGCCCAAGAGCTGGCACCTGTATATATGGCTGTGCTGTGGGACCTGTAAAGGCAGGACTGCAGCTTTGGTGGGAGTGACTCTTGGGCAGGTGAGGAGTGCAATGTTTTTGCTGAGTGTTCTGAAAATAGACTGCAAAACTTGGGGCTTGGGCCAGCTTGCAGACCAGGAGAACCTACTCTGTGCCAGGAAAACATCTCCAAAGCATTTATTTGGAAAAGAGTATAGATAATAGGTTCATAAAATGCTCTACCTTCCTGTTCTAACATGCATTTCATAAAGCAAACACATACGTATGCAATGTTGATTAACACATGAGGTACAGGGAGCAGGCCCAGGTGAGGCTCCTCATTTGGGCTGTTGCTTATTCCAGAGGAGAGCTGTTCATCCTGAGGTGGAGGAACTATTCTGTAGATGACTTCCCTGCTGCTCCACTGGAAAAGAAATATGGGTTCATAAAAGCAAATGAAAGCTACTTTCAGATTAAGTAGTTACATTGTGGTGCTTCATGACATTTTTTACTGGGAATTATTTTCCTCATGAAAAGCAGCAGTGGCTTTGCCATGATGGATGCGGGGCTTGGTTGCACTCTCCATAGATGTGGCTCCTCTGGTTTCCCTAGGGTTACTGCACATATAGCTTTCAGAAGAAAAATGAGCATATAGTGGTGAATCTTCATAAAACTTGCAAAGCTTCAGATCCACTGTTCCCTAATATTTTTCTGTCAAGGCAGCTAAATAAATTTTTCAGATCTGTTTTTTTTCTCATCTCTCTTCAGACACCCATTTTCTACCCACTTCTATCTACTGTAGATCACCCTCAGCAGTATCCGTTTCATGATGCTTCTGTTTCAGCTCAGGGTTCCCAAAGCATTCTTCCAATCTGCAGAGGAAACCACAGTCAGAACAGCAAGTACTGCCATTTTTACCTCTCAGCTTTTTAACTCTGAATATTTGATTAACTTTACCTATTAATATAGCAACACAAGACCCTGCGGGAGGTCCTTCCACTTTGCAAAGGCAAGAATGGGGAAGTGAATGCAAGTTTGCAAATGCTTTTTTTCCCCTATAAAAATCTCAGTTCCACTTAAATGCAAGGGGAACAGATGGAGAAGAATGCTAAAATGAAATATAAAAGAGAGGAATGTGCATGAGAGGAATGTGCAACCTGTGACTAATGCGGTACCTTTTGTAACAAAATACAAAGCATATATCTACTGTCAAATTATCCCTTCCTATGAGGTAATGATTGAGGTATGAATTGCAGAGCCAAGTCTTCAGGACCACACGCACACACTAAGAGGTAATTTCTAAGGAGGGGGAATTGCTTGATTGTGAATCCTGACTTTGAAATTGACTTTGCTTTACTGCTTTGGTTTTCCTTATTACGGAGGTATAAGTTTGTATTAATACTTCTCCCAGTATTGCACAAAGAATTCTCTCCTGGACTGTTCATAGTGTCCTTGGATCCAGCCATGCAGACCAAAGATTGGCTTCCTCCTCTGCACCCTCTCTAGCCCTTCTCTTAGCTTCCACTGGGAAAAAAAAAAAAAAAAGCCCATGGACATAATATCGTTTTAGTGCATTGTGATGACACACTCTTTTTCCTACTTTATTTTGCCAGAGGTATTCAAATGTTTATTTTGCTCTACACGTTCCTTGTGGTGAGAAACTGGCTTCAGAAGTAGTTTCTGAAGTAGTAGTAGTAGTTTTTTTCTTATCAGTTATCTATTTTACTTTAGTAATTTTTTTCTGTTTTACTGCAGTCATTTGCATCCTCCAACTGTTTATGTGGAAGGACATAATTTGTCATTGGGTAGGAAGAGGGACATAGTATCAGTGTTTGTCTTTCAGGTGAATTTTAGCTTATTCAAAGTTGTCTTTCAGAATTGCTTTACTATCAGGCAGGAATCTAAAAGCTAAAATCAGTCAACTTTTCTTATCTCTTTCATTATCTCTTTCCTCATTTATCTTTTTCTAGGCCTCCCTGAAAATTGTGCCAGTCCTTAAACTGTGTTAACTTCAGGCTGAATTCATGGACTGATTTTTAACCTGAGCATCACTACCAATAACAACCGTTTCAGTGTAAATTCTCATTCCAGAATTTGATTTTTAGCTTCAGCCAATTGCATAAGAGGACGCTTACGGGTGATTCCAGGTGCTTTTTCAAGCAGAAAATATAAGCAAGGAAGTTATGCCAGAGATTTCAGAGGGAGAATTCGTATGGTCAATACCTGTACCATGGTGGCTGTGCCACTGCAGGGAACAGCCCATTGCTTTGTTCAAGTAATTATGTTACTTCCTTGGCTCCAACGGCTGCATGCTATGTCAGGGAGCTGAGCCTCAACATGGAAACAACAATAACCAAGGCTACGATCTGACACACAACCCGTTACAAAACTGCTTATCCTTGGCTGCTTTCCAGTTACAACACAACTTCTTTTCATTTTCGGAGAAGGGTAACTCAGGGAAAGTCAACCAGCTAATTCTAAAAGCACAGCCCGTCCCCGGTTTCCTATAAGGAAACTAGGCAAATATAATATAGACTCTAATCTGTGTAAGTTTGCTCAAAGTTGGGAATTTCCACTTGACAAGCACTTCTGAAAACTGGTGCAATGATCAGGAATGATGAATCCTGTGAAGAATAGTGACAACAGGAACGACAGTTTCCAGTAAGGCTGTCATGATAAGACCAAGTCAGCCAGTTCTGGGAACACCTGACAGAACTAGAGAGCAACATAGCGTGACAAAGGGAGAAACTACTGCAATACAGCAAATGTCATTAGTTTCAATCATCTTTCATCTGGGTGTGTGAGGAAGTGTGACTTCCTCTTCTCTGCTGGTTATGGGTTATTTTGGATGAGAAAACCTCTTGGAATTTGCATAGATAACACTGAGCAGACTCTGGCCTTTGCAGGCTGCGATCTTTCTGTGCTCCTCGAGGGACTGCCACTGCTCAGGCTGCAGTCATCTGAATGGTCTTAACTGGTTTGTTGTAGAACTGAAAAAAAGTCACTGCACCTAAGGAGGGCACAGGTCAGTCAGGAAGTTCTAAGTCACTGTTTTTTTTGCCGTGCTAACCAATCCTGTTCTCAGCCAGTTAGCAGCGACTCACATTGCATGGTTAATAAAATTAAATTAAAATACATTAAAACCCTCTACAGATTTTAATTTTCTTAATACTATCCCATGAAGAGAACAAGATAATAAATCTCCAGAGGAGGTCAAGGATATAGTATCCCAACTCCCTGGATATTTGGGACATCTGGAAGAAGAGAAGGCAGCTTTAAGTGTAGCACTGTCTAGCCTATACCTTGCTGTTGGAAACTACCCCTTCCAGTAGGCTGCTTTCTGCAGGAGGTAGGTAGAAGACTTTGCAGTGGCTGGGCTGATGGTTACCCAGTCACATTTTACACTGCTGGGATTTTGAATTGGAAATTTGGGGTTTGCCAGTGGATCAGTAACACATGGACTTGCTGCTTTTAAGCTGCAGTTGGGAGATACTGCAATAGTTTTGTTTTCCATAGAGCTTCAAGGGTCTCAAAGATCTGGGTTGCTGAGGACAGTCATGCTGAATGCACTCCAAGCTGTGTGGTTTATCACCGCTCCTCTCCACATGGGTGGTGAGGGAATGAACCAGCATTTTCACTTTTAATGAGGCATATTAAGTATGAAAGCTGAGCAAGAGATCAATCACAGACTGGATATGCTCCATTTGCTGTAAAGGTTTGCTCTTTTGCAGGCTAGCTCATGCCAGATTGTTGGATGATGACACACCGATCTGAATTATGGAAATACTTAACAGGAATTTATTGCTGATATGTAGTAAGCCACAGGAGTGTAAGCAAATCAAAGGTGATAGGAAACTGCTGCTTCCTGTTTTGGGTGAACTTCTCAGCTTTCATGTGTATGCTGAACTAATTATGCAGTCCTAGGCATTACAACGTTATTCCTTGGCTAATGTACTGTCTAATGACTTTTTGGGAAAATAATTACCTATGACTACATCAGTCTGATTAGACCTATCTGAAACATCAGTGACAAATTTATGCAAAACAGAAGAGGGTTGCAATTTTTTTTCAGCTTTTGAATCATGACAGAGTTGACCACAGTTATAATATAAATTTCAGATTTGGTATAGAAAGGGGAAAGAGGATTTTTTTCCCCAAATAAAACCTCATTTGGGGTGTACTTTCTGATCAGTTGTTCTGGTCAGGAGTCTTCTCTGAGCCAAAAAGAATTATAGTAGGTCTTTTCATAAAGGACTATGCCCCTTAATGTAATTTGTTAGATAGGGTTAAATAGGAAGGAGTAAGTGTTTTGTGAGCTTCTTTTTCAAGCAGCAGCAGACCCAGCTCAGGAGCAGAAGAAACTTTACAATTTCTATGCAGATACAAGCAGTGAAAAGTCCTCTGGGGACTGGGAAATAAAAACAGAGGATAAGGCCATGTTCATATAATTTACCAGGCTCTTTAAGGTCTAAGTACAACATGGTGGTATTGTGGTATAGCTAGAAGTGCCTGTGAAGTGAGGAAACATGTGCCTCTCTGAAAAGGCTTCTGTGGAGTGAATGTGGGTTTACAGAGCAGGGAGAGACAGGCACAGTCTTGGGGACCAGAGTGTGAGTATCACTGTGCTGTCACCCCAGGGAACATTCCCTTCTGGCAGCACCAGCCATGTGCTGTCCAAAGGGTTAAGGGATGGCCTCAGGCAGTCAGTCATTTGGCAGGTTATATCTGTGCTCTGTGTTCTCTCTCTCCCTGCAGCTAATTCCAGTAAGGAGCTGCCTCCTGCAGCTGGCATTTTCTCAACCAATGACAAGGCTGTTTACAGAAATTTTTCCCTCTGCTCTCTCAGGAGCAGAATGTCTCCACTTCCTTATTTACTTTTATTCCCTTCCCTTCCATGGAGTTAAAGGAAAGATGATCAATTTTTGTCTCCCGTCCAGAAAACTGTCATTTTTTTTTTTTTTTTTTTTTAAATGGGAAGCCAAGGTTTAAAAAAAAAAAACAAAACAAACAACAAACTGTTTTCACTCTGAAAACTGAATTGCAGGAAAACCTGAGACATTTCAAGCCATTCTAGCTAGTAACTGGTTTAAATAATAAGATTGGAACGTATGTGGACTCAGGGGTGATAAAACTGAATTACAGAGACACATTTGATTGATTAAAAAAAAAGTTTGCATGTATGGGGATTATGTGGATGAGGTGAAGACAAGTTATTTGAGAGCATGTTTGTTACCTATACAATATAATGAACAAATCTTACAGCCTGTGTTTACCCGTATGCCTCTCGCTTTTGGTTTCGTGGTTGTTTCCACGCCAGCAGGGCTGCATCCTAGTCAGTCACTTTCCTTTCTTACCAGCTTTTAAAAAATGTCTAGATTCAATTCCTTTCCAGTAGTGCAGGGATGATCTAACCTATGTGCTCATGTGCATCACTCCTAGTTTTATCTTACTCCCAATATTTTTGCTGTATCACTTCTTCCTAGAAACCAAAGTACTTCTGTGTTACCTAATTCCTAGCATGAGCTTTCCCAAGCTTGTTTTTGGTTATATCATCAAGTCAGTGCATCTCTTGAAACTTCTTTCTGTGTATTTCTTTCTGGTCGCCCTCTTCACCATACCACATTGACTGAAAGGCGGACCTCATGGTCAAAACACACAGAGTATAGCAACAGTGGCCAATGCATGGTGGGTGTCCTGGGATGGCCTTGCTGCACAGCTCCTCGTTGGCTCTACAGCACTGTGGCTCTGTAGCTGGCAATCATACAACTTTGCTGATGAGTGCCACACATCTGGCAGCAGATAAGGGGTTTACAATGTAGGATTATGCATGGGACTAGTTGATGATAGGTGAGAGACAGTGTCTGTGGAGCTGGCAGTAGGAAGGTCCAGGATTAATAGGCATTTTGGATGATGCAAAAGAGAGGGAGATGCACTGGTACACAGTGGGTTTTGGAGGTAGGCTGCAGGTGCAGCTGTTTGGTATTGAAGCAGTCTGGGGAAATAGAGGCTTGTTGCTGGATGTGAATGTCTACGTGTGCCTGGCCTGGCAGGTAGAGTCCTTGCCCCACCACCTCCCAGCCCAGAGGACTGGGCTAGGTCTTGCTGTGCATGAAAAAAAGAACTCTTCTTCATGTAATTGACAGAACATGCTATCACACAGATCTGAAATGATTTCACATTTATTATGTTGTTTATTGCTATTGCTCTGAACCATGGCTCTCTGTGAGGAGTCACCAGTCAGTCAGGTTAAGATTTAAACATAAAAGTGTTTAAAAAAACCCCTGATTCTTCAGGGTGTTTTCCAGTAGATTACAATATCCTGTATCAGCAAGGTTTTGTACAGAGTCTTGGTTATAGTAATTACTGTTTCTACAAAGACAATGAAAATAACATGCTTGTACAGAGCTGGAATCTGGCTGTGAAACACCAGTCCAACTCAGAGATTTATTGGTCCATAAAAATTGTAGGCATAAAACCAGCCTTCTTTTGGGCTTTTATGAAATCTGTTAAAAAAAATCTAACACTATAAAAATGTGATATTTGTGACATCCCTTAAGTTACCAAAAAAAGACTGAACCGGGGCAAACCAACTCACATTTAAATATACTGTCTACACTGCTGCCAAAAATATAAAATCATGCTTGAGTGCCACGGCCTTATTTTATAGCACATGCCTGAAGATAAATTTTATGGTTTAGATAAGGCCTTCTGAAAATAGACATTTATGAATCTTTTATTATAGAGGACTCTTCACTGGGCACCACTCTAATAAAATCCTCTCTCTCTAAAACAGATCAGTATCACTTTGTTACCATGCAACAGAGTGTTGTTTCAAAGCCTGGCCACAAACCGTATGCAAAAACGCTCCAGTTTGGAGCAGCAAAGGTTTAAGTTACCCTTTGTGCAGAAATTGTACATTCCTTTCAAGTCCAGTTGTTTTAAAATTGAAAATGAAATTTTGATATCGGAAAACTTTGACTTTAGAGAACCTGTGAGCTTAGCATGGTTTGACTCTAGAGTCCAGTTCTCCAGTCCAGAGGGAGTTCCCAAAGGCAACGATGGACCATTGTTAAACATTTTATTAGAACCTGAAGGTGCTACGGCTGCTAAATGTGCAAGGGCAAAAGAGAAAGACTTTGATCATCCACTCTGTTTAGTTGTAGTTTCACTCCATGGCTCTGATTTGGCCCTCTCCAATCTACTTTAGCTATGACAAAGCCAACCAAGGACAGTTCACTCCAGGCTCTTTTCTCAAAAGGTAGTATGTATGAGACTACCCTGGCTTTGGCTCTCTTCCGCTCCACAGTCTTCCCACAACATATCAACATCTTTTGCAGTCTCATGCACTTCCACACACTCTTATATCATATCCCTGGACATGCAATACACACCCTACATCGCTCGCTATGAAAATGTCCTGCTGGACTGCAAAACAACTCTTAACATTATTTTAAACATTTTGAACTGAAAGCAGCAGACAGAAGAGTAGCAGTATCTTAGAACCACTGGTGTACCACATGAGGCATGAGGAGATCTGCTGTGTGGTGTGGGCATGAACCAGCCCATGCTACTTTGTGCCTTTACTTAGCAGTGGCAAACTAAAAGCAAACTGCAAGCAAGCTAAACATGGTCAAGGCATTGGCTTGAGAAGTAGCATCTATCATTAGTACTGTTTGGTGTTTACTGCCACTCTCCCTGGCCCAGTTTTGGCCTGACTATTAACTGGGTCATTAATGTTAACTAACATTAACTTCCCTCAGATGATGGCCAGGAGTGGCTTGAGGGATAACACAAGGTCAGGGGCTGGTTGCAATACATGGTATGGAGGTGGCCATGCTGTTCTGGAGAGGAAGAGGGTCTAGCTATTCTGAAGCAAGCAAGCCAGGCTGTCCCATTCTTTTGCATGGGCAGAAAACATACCCCAGTTGTCCAGTTTACTAATATAGATGTGGCTAGTATTTCATAGCCATCAGCATTATGGCTTGCTACAGCAAATGTAAAAGGAAAACACTACAAAGCTGTTTAGATATGGTAGGTTCTTCTTTACTGTAATGTCCTTTTGTAACTTCGTGACCTAATTGGCTGAACTCAGTATGTTTTTAGTGCAGTTAAACAGAACCCAGTTTCAATCCCAAGCAAAATTCCAACATTTCAACATTTGTTTTTGTTACACATGAAGAAAAAACGTGAGCACATAGTTCTTCACAGATGTTCCCACAAAAAGTTAATTAAAAATCTGGAAGTTTTTCTGCTGTTTTTAAAATCTAAATGAAATGTTATCGTAGTCCACAATCAAAAGAATCCACTTTGGTTTACTGAAGTGAGCCCAAATGATTCATTTTCAGGTCTTCACCTCCCATCATGCACCCAGCATAATGAAGTAATATGACTATGCAGAGTGATCAAAAGAAAGCATGTATTCGCAATGAAAAATGTAGGGATTGAAAAGCCTCTAATCTAGTAGCTGGGGCAATGATTTGGCTGACGATGGGATTCATCTGATCAGGTGTAGACATCTACTGCTGAGTCTTTGTCTGCTCTCTTATTATAGTCACTGGAAAGAAATAGGCACTGTCTGGAAAATGAACGAGTTCCAGTTTCTGAATGTAACTTAACCACACAGACCGAGCTAATGATCTAACTCTAGGTAATTTTAATGAGTAGAAACAGGCCTTTTGGGGTGAAATCCTTTGCCAATATTTACTTCAGAGAGAAACAGAAAAGGACCCAGAGGCAGGCACAAAACTTATTCAACTTGCATTCTGCATTTTATCATACCTGGGTAAATTTCTGTGAGGTATTTTATTGCCCGTATTGCCCGAGAGACAGGTATTCTACAAACTCCTCCAGCACTGGAGTCTAAAGCAGCCCAGAAAGTCTCTGAAAGATCTCCGTACCATATCTCAGGATAATCAGTATAAGTAGCGATAGACAATGACAATGAAATAAGAAGCAGTAAGGCTTTTCTGAATGCCAGGAGGTAATCAAGATTTTGAACTCGTGCATCTGGCATCAGATCACTTTGTGCTGCAGTTATTAGAACAGTCTGGTGGATAACTTAATCAGGCACATATTTAAACACCACAAGTGAACAGTCAGAGTCTGAAGGACAAGAAATTTTTTTGTACTTACTGTAGGTTTGACTTGTTTACAGGACTAACCAAAAAGAAATGTAACTGTTTCAATTTCTGAAAAGCTCAGAGTTAGGAATGCTTTGCTGGTGTCTCCTGGAAAATGGAGGAATCGCTGTAGGCTTGCTCTCAGCTCCTTCTGATTGCTACGGCTCTTTCCAAAATCAGAGGGGAATCCTGTGACTCCACCCAATCCAAACCTTCTGTACCCCGTTCTGTTGTCACAGAATGGAGGTGGGAGGAAAAGCATCCATCACTCCTCAGCCTAAATCTAGATGGTTGCTGTGATGAGCAACAATCTCTTCTCTACTAATCTTCATTACCTTAATTGTCATCAAGAAAACCTTGATAGGCAGAATCACCAGGCTTTATGATGAGATTTTCTGTCTGAGAGAGACTATCTAACACTGTGTGACATATTGCAACTCTACACCCCAAAGTACTGTCTGGAGATGTAAGAAGCACTGAAGTAGCCTATTCCTAAATTTGATCATGCTATGTTAGCAGATCCTGACTACATTGTTTCTACCTGGACAAGGTATTTCTTAAAAATCCACTCTGCTGTGAGTGATTGGAGAATCTTTGCTAAGCTAAAAAAGTTCTATTATGTTCTTCCCCAGAGCTCACAAATCCCATCTAGGAATAGTGGCCTAAAATCTAGGTGCCAGACAATATCTTATTCTTTGTCTTTTGGATCATATATTTTGGCTGTCTCCTTGACTTTTGCTATGGCCATAATGGAGGCAGAGGATATGTCAATCTCTAACCATTTAGGAACTCTCCAGAAGGATGGCAGGTTGCATAAAGAGCTTTTACAAGATGGTAAAAATGGACTTAGTTGTGAATGTAAGAGTATTTGAAGCATTTTTAATGGACCGTTTTCTGTTGCTGTCATGCTATTTACATTTTTTGTTCGTATGCGGTGACACAGAACATCAGAGATGCCTCAGCAGTGTCAGTGAAAAAAAGATGTTTGAAAGACCAAACCTAAATCTCTGGTGACACATTAATTTACAGAAGCCTCTGGATTTAACAGCTGGCAAAGCACTCCTGTAATCACTGTTCTCCTTCACTTCTGCACATTATGAGTTTGGTGTTGCCCACACCAGAAAATCCCTCAAGGGCTTCACTTTTGAGGGATTTTCTCAAGGTAATTTATGTTACAGTAACTGGAGTTTTTCAGACTTTGTTGCCCACTCTGATCTGTCTGCTTTTCCTCAGCAAGGGAACTGCTATGGTAGAGGCATAGGCTGTCCCTTGTGCCCCTATCATGAACCATGAACCACCACAGAGTGCATGCCTGCTACATATCTATATAGGCAGGTATAGATATATAAATATTCACACTGTTGTCTCTTGAATATACACAGCAAAGAGACTGCAAGGCCAGGTACAAGTGCCATGCATATGCCAAGAGCTCTTACACAGTTGCACCCACTCGCAGCTAACATGAACTCTCACTTCGAAAACTGGTTTTCTTTCATAATCTCATTGCTGTCTTGCAGCCCAGGGTGATGGTAGCTCTGGTATCTTCACTCATGAAAGTTTTCTGCCATGGATTAATTGGCAGAAAGGAAGGCACAATTCAGTCTCTTGGCCAAGCTCAGCCCCTGGGGATCTCTAATAAATAAGCACAGGCACACACAGTTTTGCACTCCCATGCAGAACTGTGGGGAAATTAAATCAAATTGGCGAAACTAAGACAAGCTCTCTAGGCTTTGAAGAAAAGGTTCTTCCTAAGTCATAAGCAATGCACTGTGCAAATCGTTGTAAACAAAGACAACACAGTGGGAGGGAAACAAAATACATGTCATGAATATCCCCAAAGGCAAACTACCACCCCTAGAATATACTGGTGCTATGCTAAATCCAAGTTTTTCCTGTGAGGGTGGAAGCAGGATGTAATGGCTCACCTCAGACAACCACAACAGCCATCACCTTGTGTGCTCATTGATCTAGAAGATTGTGACCTCCGTTCCTGAAGCTTATTTTTCAGGTCATGGCTGAAAATGAGGGTCTGGATTTTCTTGGAGAACTGCCTGAAATTCTTCTTCTTTAAGCCAGTTGCCAGTGGATATGGAAAGCCATCCTCACCTGTAGCTGTGCTGGGTGACATGACACCTGAATGGAGGGCAAGTCACTTGAGCAAATTATTAATATTTTATATGAAAAAGAGGATGAAAGTAAATAATGCAAGAAGAGTGAAAAGATACATTTGATGGATGAATCAGCTTCCCAATCCAACTTTTTCCACTGCAAATGACAAAAGATAACCCCCTTTGTATGAGTTATTGACCAGTAATTTTTGTTGGTAAAGATTTTGTAACGTTGCTGTGTAGTCTGGTCTAATATAAAAGCAATGGGGTATCTTTGCTGGGTTCCAATGAATGGGGAACGAGTTTAAACTGTGGCTGTTTTAGCTCATGTACAGGAATTTTAGTGGTAGTGGAACCCTCTTTCAGAGTTTTCATTTTACATGGTGACTATAAATTTCCTGGCCAACTTCATAATTAACCCAGAAAGGATTTAAACTTGGCAGTTCCTCTTTCGCATTATGTTGGCAGCAGCAGTTTCTCTCTGTACCTTCTTGCATAGGGGACATTTTGAAATGTCTTGTGCACCGTGAGTTGCTCATATGGTTTGGGAATCTCTGACCAAAGGCTAGTCTGACCTGCCTCCCCCACTTCTCCTAGCCTCTCATATGTATTCCAAGGCTCTGCTCAGAACAGATATTTTTGGCTGTTTCAGAAAGCTGTGTTGTTTATTCCAAGAACCGGTCTGACGAATTTACACATCAAAGCCCATGCTGCCAAGAATATGGAAATTATAACTGTAATAGAAAGGATGTTTAATAAAACCAAGACATGTTCCTAATGAAATAAATGCTTATTGTGTCCACTATAGCAAGGAGGGTATCTTAATTTGTGTGAAGGTATAGGACAAAATTCTTGCTGCTCAAAATGGTGGTATAATTTATAACATATAATTATTTTAATAGGTTAATAACTAGGTGAAGACACATTCAGGTCATATCAATGAGATTTATCTTTTACAAGCAGAAGTGTAGAAATTGCACCTGTGAATGGGAAGACGGTGTTCCTGTGCCTCGTCCATAAACCATGGACATGGTCCCAGAGCAGCTGAAGGGCAGGGACCTGCATTTTCCCGTCTGCTGGTATCATCTGTTGCTCATCTGAGCTGAGATGTGCCTGAACTTGCTGCCTTCACTTTTCAGCCTGCATTGCCGATATTGCCACTGTTTCTGCAGATCCCCTCTGAGTGGTTGATGCCTTTTTAAGTATATGTCAGTTCTTGATGACCAGTCAGTCTCTTGACAAATGATAGTCCCATGTGCAGTCATACAGCAATGCAGAAGCGTCCTTCTCCTCCTGCTACCTGATCGGCACTGCCGTCGAAGCGAATGGAAATGACACCCAAGCAGATGCCTGTGTGTGTGTAGAACATGGCACTGAGCAAGACTGTTGCTCTTCTGGAGGTCACAGTCACCACCATAAGAATCCATAGCATTGCCAAGCATACTACTGTTATCCAGTGAGGCATGAGAAAGTTTTTGTAGAAACCCAAAGGATTTCTCAAGAATGGTTAAGAAAAATGTAAAGTCAAAAGCAGGAGAGGTATGTGCTGACCTTCCTGTGCAAGCACAGTTCTGAGGAACTGGGAAAAAAACAGCAATAGGAAGTTATATTGCAACATGGGGCTACTTCATCCAGAAGCAGTGAGTGCTTCCATTTTTTTGGGAAGATGGTTCAATCGACCCTATTTTGCTGTCAAGTTAGGGGGGAGAAATTGTGCTTAAAGACAAGACAATTCCATGCACTTGGGACACAGGGAGGGTTTATTTGCTCAGGAACTTTGTCTTTTAATAGAACTTGTCGAGAAAAGCCCCCGTGAAAGGACTGAAAACAGTATTCTTTCTCTCTCTCTCTTTTTTTTTTTTTTTTTTTTTCCTGGCAACATCATATATACTTTTAAGCTAAGGTCACCTACAGAAGGAAAGGAGTCCAGATGTGACAAGCTCCAAAGCTAATCTTCACTCAGGGAGGAGGGGTTGGTCTATACAGTTTTTACTGTTGGTGAAACTGGTGGCTTCATCCTACGTTTGTCTCCCCTTGTTCTCTGTTGCATGATTTCCCTATTCATCTTGCACCAATTTGCACTTGTCAGACCCTAAGCTGATTTAACTCCCTTACTTGGCAGAAAACTGACCCAGGAAAAAAATGGTCTTCTGCTTGATTAGAGATAGGTTAGGGCTTAATGGAGAGAGAGGTAGAGATAGCAGGAAGAACCCCTCTTTTCGAGACCATATCTCTTTAGCCATTCTGTTTAAATTTAACCCTGGCTTCAGAGGGGGCTTGATCCCTGCACTGAGGAAAGGATCTAGTCCCAGTGGCATTGAACTAAATGTTTTAATGATCTTAGTGTTTCACACAGAGAATGAATTCCTGCCCCCTCTGAAATGGCAAGAATTGGCTTTAATGGAACCATGGTACTGCCTCTTTTTGTGGAAATTTGTTGAGATTGCAAATGAGAATTAGTATCCCAAGCTGATAACGGTTCTTTTCTGCCTCTGCAAGACATGTTATCAGGGTTGGTATCTTGCCAAAGTTGCTATGAGATTAAAGCTGTGCAAGAGTAGTACAATGAAAAGCATCAAACTATATGACGTGGAAGGGTGTGAATCACTACAGATGTACGGTACTGGAGTTTTGTGTTGGATAGGGAGGTGGACTGGAATTCGGAGAATCTGAATTCTGCCCTGTGTTTTGCCTGTGACTTAGTTTATGACCTAAAATGAGGCATTTAACCCTTCTGTGATTTTGTTATGTCATGTACAAATGACACCAAGTTGATATTCACTTCTTGCTTTGACATCAAGGAATAAAAAACCCCCCCTTATGTAAATTATAAGTAGTAAGGTTTCACAACACAGGACACTCCTGGAGATTGTGTCTTATGTGGAATTGTACCCCTTCATAAGTTATGTGCTTTACCAAACCACAGAAATTCTGCGTACTGAAACGTACAAACTCTTGCAGAGTTTTGTCAGAGACAATCCTCTACTGTTGCAACTCATTACCACATTTTGTTTTGCTCAGTATCATTTGGCAACAATCTGAAATGGCATTTCTGGGATTTCATCTGCTCTTGACCAGGAAAACAAACAGAAAGTCTCAGTACCCCGATGAGGCTCACTGCCTTTCTCTCCTCCCTTGCTTTTTATTCGAAAGAACGGGGCTCTGGCTGTCGCCGCAGCTTAGCGAAGCTCCTTTCCCCAGTGACATCGACCCCGTTACGGGGAGCAAACCAGCAAGGCAACGGTCTTTTTGTGAGACCTGCGAATCCGCCTGGGAGCGCGGGGGAGCCCAGCGCCTGCCCGCCCCTGCCCGCCTCTGCCCGCCCCTGCCCGCCCCTGCCCGCCCCTGCCCGCCCCGCTGCCCGCCCCTGCCCGCACCGCTGCCCGCCCCTGCCCGCCTCTGCCCGCCCCTGCCCGCACCGCTGCCCGCACCGCTGCCCGCCCCTGCCCGCCCCTGCCAGCCCCTGCCCGCCCCTGCCCGCACCGCTGCCCGCCCCTGGCCGCCCCTGCCAGCCCCTGCCCGCACCGCTGCCAGCCCCTGCCCGCACCGCTACCCGCACCGCTGCCCGCACCGCTGCCCGCCCCGCTGCCCGCCCCTGCCCGCCCCTGCCAGCCCCTGGCCGCCCCGCTGCCCGCCCCTGCCCGCCGCTGCCCGCGCCGCAGCCCTCGGGCGCCCCCTGGCGGCGGCGGCAGGCCCCGCGGCGCTGCTCCCGGGTGGTGGCGGAGGGGGCGGGGGGGTGGCGATGGCCGCCCCGCGGGGCGCCCCGGCAGCCGCTCCGCGGCCAGGACCCGGGGCGCGAAGGCACCGAGTCAGCGCCGAAGCAAAATCGGCTTTCGTCTGCCGTGCGGGTAGCCATCCCACAGAGGAGCTGCTGCGCGCCAGCCCGAAGGGCGATCAATCTTACGCCTGCTGCTGGCAATTTCTCTCCCGCGTCGCAACCCCGGGGCGCCTCCTGCCCCCATGGGTGACGCTGCCTTCACCCCCCAGCCTGAGCGAGACGTGGTAAACAACTGCAGAGAATGAAGGCGGATCTGTGGTGTATACCATCCCTTGCAGATTTACCATGAATTAACCAGGAAGATTGAACAGGAAGTGCTTTGAAGTCTCACAGTGTTCAGCAGAGAATTATATTTTCCATAAATTGTTAAATACAGTGGAGTTGTATAACAGGAAGGTAACAGCTTTCCTATGTATTCTGACATTGCATGTATCCTTCATGGTGCAGCACAGGCTGGTGGCTCCCATGGGCTGGGGGCCAGGAGTGGTGAGGACTGACTGCCCATGGGGTCTGTCAAGGCAGGGCCTGACTCCTAATAAAATAGAAAAAGTCTCCATGCTTGGCTTTCAAATGATTATGGACTACATTGGTCTGTCTTAGTGGTAATAAGGGAGGGCAACGTGAAAGCATTTGTGAGGCCCTAGGCAGACAGTAGGAGAAAATTTTGGTGGCAGAATTTTTGCCTGCCATGTGGGACAGTGTTGTGGTTTAACCCCGGTCAGCAACTAAGCACCACACAGCCACTCACTCACTCCCCCCACCCCTGTGGGAAGGGGGAGAGAATCAGAAGGGCCAAAGTAAGAAAACTTGTGGGTTGAGATAAGAACAGTTTAATAATTAAAATAAAAGAGCAATAATAATAATAATAATAATATAATGAAAAGAAAAATAATGAGTGAGAGAGAGATGAAACCTTGGAAGAAGGAAAAAAAAACCAAAACCAAACCACAAGTGCTGCAACCGCTCACCACCCGCCGACCGACGCTGCCGGTCCCCGAGCCACGATTGCTGCTTCCCCCAGCCAACTCCCCCCAGTTAATATACTGGGCATGACGTCACATGATATGGAATACCCTTTGGCCAATTCGGATCAGCTCTCCTGGTTGTATCCCCTCCCCTCCCGGCTTCTTGTGCACCTGGCAGAGCATGGGAAGCTGGAAAAGTCCTTGACTAGTGTAAGCACTACCCAGCAACAACTAAAACATTAGTGTGTTATCAACATTATGTTCATACTAAGTCTAAAACACAGCACTATACCAGCTACAGTGAAGAAAATGAACTATCCCAGCTAAAACCATGACAGACAGCCAGGCCCCCCTGCACCTGCGCAGCCTCGGGGCTGACTGGCTGGGTGGCAGTGCTGCCAAAAAGGACCTGGGATACAACAGAAATTGTTCGCCAACTGTGCAAAGTTGGCCAGCAGCATCCTGGGCTGCATTAGGCAGTGGTACCAGCAGGTTGAGCAAGGTGATCCTTTCCCCCCCGCCAGCTCAGCCCTAGCTGGAGTGCTCTGTCCAGGCCTGGGCTTCCCAGGGCAAGAAGGACACGGACATACTGGAGTGAGTCCTGCAATGGACCACTGAGATGATTAAGGGATTAGAGCCAATCTTGATGTACAAGCAGAAGCTGAGAGACGTGGGATTGTTTAGACTGCAGAAGAGAAAAATCAGAAGGATATTATCAATGTGTGCAAATATCTGATGGGAGACAGTAAAGAAGACAGAGTCAGACTCTGCTAAGTGGTATCCAGTGAAAGAACAAGAGGGAATTGGCACAACCTGAAGTATGGGAACTCCCATTTGAACATAAGGAAAACTTTTTTACTGTGAGGATGGTCAAACACAGGCACAGGTTGCCCAGAGAGGCTGTGGAGTCTCCATCTTTGCAGATATTCAAACCTGGCTGACATGGTCCACAGGAACCCGCTCTAGGTGGCCCTGCTGTTAGCAGTGAGGTGGGACTAGATGATCTCCAGGGGTCCCTGCCAACCTCAGCCATTGTGATCCTGTGATTCCAGGAAAAGTGTTTTTAAAGCAAGAGATGTGTCCTCTTTTTAAAATAAATGTGAAGAAGAAAAAGGTGGTGGGAGAGGATAAGATTTCCCTTGCTGTCTGGATCCTAAAGACTGAAACAGCTAAGAGGGTTGTTTTTTTTTGTTTTTTTTTGTTTTTTTTTTTTCTTTGTTGTTGAATTGAGTTGGGTGGAAATATGAATAAGGATAGGAAGGGCACTGGTAGACATAATACTTTTATTATTGCTCAGTCAAAAGTATTGCAAACCTGAGATGGGGATTTTTTTGCTGGTCTGTGAATCTGTTGGGAATAACCCTGTGTTTTGGCTGGCTGCCTTTTTCAGCAATGAGCTTAACAGCAGGTTTATTTGTCATCTTCAGACTGGTATAAGCCACCTTCACCATTTGAATAGTTTGCATGGGCTTGTTCACTGCAACCTTTTAGAAATTTATTTTAACTGTGTATTTTGAATGCCACAGAAATGAAAATAAACTTTTAAACTGTAGGTCTGGACTTGGATTTCAAACATCTAGCAATACAGAGTGCAGCAATTTGCTCCTGCAGTCCAAATGTCCAAATGGATGCTCCCTGAAATAAACTGGGGCATAGCAATTGGTCTCTCTCTGTTAAACTGCACATTGCAAGATCCTTATCCAAGGAAAACTTCAGCTTCAGTTTTTGGGTAACCGTTAATCCTCTTCATAACCTTTCCATAAATGCTGTGTAGCTAGTAAAGGCACAGAGCTGACTTTTGATCCTGCCTGGCTTTCAGGAGATGTCCTTTATATGATCGAATTAAAAATCCATTGGCCAAATGCTGGTGTTATTCCCCATTCCTATGTTTATCCATGAAAATACTGTGAGATGGGAACAAATCTAACACTAGCATAGTGGTAAGGAAGATTGTCAGATATTTTATCTCTGTTCATGACAGGCATTGTTAGTCCATTCAGGGCAAAATGTGAAAACAAACATTACTGGAATGGAAATCTGGCCACTTTTATCTGTTTTTTTTTTTTTTTTTTTAATGAGATTGTTTTCAGTTTACAGGCATGTTTCAGAACCTTTGCTTTCATGTTTGGATTCAAGCAAAACTAGGAACCTAAAAGAGAATTTAATCAAAATGTTGATGAAAGCAAGTGTCTTGCTCAATAATCTGTATTTGCATCTCAGAGCTTGCTGTGGACAAATGCTGTCTACTTATGAAACCATACCTTCTACACTCTTATAGTCTATAAAATATTGGCCCATATTAGGCAACACGGCAGTAAAGTTGCAATGTTCCTGTGTCAGTGCAACAGGAAGTATATATTTCTTTTACGGGTTGTGCAGACTTCTGTTTCAGAAAGCCAGTCTTCTGAAGATTTTGCTTTCTCTCATACAGAGTTTACACACTGTAGGTGAACTTTGCCTAGGGATGCATGGTGAACCAGCTGAGAGCTTATGGGTTAGTGGGTGACCAACATGGGCATTGTGATGGGTGTCTGCTACAGACAGGAAGAAGTAGATGAGGTGTCCTGAATAAAAAACTTGATAAAGGAACATAGAAGAGGTAGAAGCAGGGTCAGGCCATTTCTCCAAACCTTGGAGGAACAGAGACACTGTCTGAGTATGCAGGGATTTGATTAGGAAAGGGAAAGCCCACCTGGAGTTGAATCTATTGAGGGATGTGAAGGGCATGAGGTGCATTAGGATGTGTAGCAACGTGTGTTAGTATTACAAATGTCCATGTTATTAATGTACAGCAAAATAACCTGAAATGAGCATTTTTCATAAGGAACATATTCAAACAGAAAAAGTGTACTTTCTTGAAGGAGGGTATCTTCCCTGACATGGGAATTCACAATTACTTGAAGATTAGATTGCTCCCAGCCTCCTATTTGTGTATAATGCATTCAGTATTTGTACTCCTATAGCACATGAGTGTTGTGGTACCAAATATTTATTCTGTATGAAAAAACCAACAATGTAGTAAAATTTCCAAGTGTGATTTTCCTGTTTGAGTGTCTGCCTTCTGTCACATTGATTCTATTCACTTATCACTTTGTAGCCAAAATATATGATTCTTGAAAAGGAGAATATTCCCCTTGCAAGATCAGAAACTTCTGAGAGAAATCCTAATGATTTTTTTTACAAAGCCAACACCAAGGACTCTGAGCCACAGGGTGGAGTGAAAAGTGCAGATGTTTGAAAAACTAATTGTTTTCTAAAAGCAGCATTTTTCATTGTACTTTCACTAAAGTGATGAAAAATTACCATTATTCAGATAAAGATCTTCTGATCTTTCTTGTGGCATGTGCATCTACAACAGGACAGACTGTCCCTTTAGAAACTGATCAGAGTCTGATCAGTCTCTGTACCAAAGTCTGGCCCTTCAATCCACCATTTTGGTCTTCTGGCTTTGTTAGCTTATGTGACGTGAATTTTATGCTCAGACTAGGACAAGAGTAATATCTTTGATCACTGGATAGAGGCAGCTGTCCCTCTTCCAGGCAGCATCATGAACACCTGGGAGACACTGGAGCTAAGCTGTGAGAACTGCAGGAAAAGAAAGATTCCTACCAGGGACTGTAGCTTAAGGAGGCACTTGTAGAGCTTTTTATTATTCAGTGTAGGGTTGCTGTGTTTCTATCTCATCTTCCAGACTGAAATAGGGGTGTGGATAGTGAGCAAGCCACTCACAACAGATCCCAGGGACGCAGATTGGCGTGAAGTGCATAAACAAAATAGGATCTACTGAATCCCATCTGTGTCAGGATGACTATATTTCAGCTGTTGAGTTACAATTGAATGAGCACCAGCTTGACTCAGATTCCTGAAGTCCTCACAGGCTGCCTGGATGAAACTTGCAGATGGAAACAGATGACAGATCTGAGAACTCAAATGGATGACAGCTTGGTTTCCAGGCAGTTCCACGTTGTACCTGTAGGCCTTTCATTGTCAGGGACTGAAGAGCCATCTGCTAAGTTCCAGAAAAATCATGACAGGCCCATGAGTTTTTTTTTTTTTTTTTTTTAAATTTTAAATAAAGATTTCTTCTTCCACCTTACCTGTTTTACTCCTAGTCTTTGTTTCCATTGCCCTGAGACTTTCATGCTTTTCAAGAGCTGTGGTCTTAGTATAACTCTGCATATTGCGAAGGCTCAGTAAATTAGGAAGTTTATATCTGAGAGAAATTGGCCTTTTCCTTTCAGCTATTAGCTTCTTCAACAGAACTGATTTCTGTTCTAATTTTTTAAATTGGCCTAGTTTGATATTGGCCCATTTCACGTTAATCAAAACAGACCATAGAATAAAATAACTTTTAAATTTGAAAAGCTGAAAATGTTACTGAAATTCACCATTTGGAGGACTTTTCTGTTTCTGTAGTTTCAACTATAGAGGGAAAACTAGCGAGAGAAAAGCTGAGAAGCTTTTCACTCGGGTGGAGAGAAGAGGGAAATAGCTTTTGCCTGGTTGTCCTTCAGTTGCTTCTTAAACTAGAACACTTTAAGAGTTCAGTTAAACAGAAAATTGATTGCCCATGTCTGGAACAAAGTTGAACACATTTGGAGGTCAAGAAGCTTAAATTAAAATTTGTGGGAATTAACAGATTACCTAAAGATATTCTTAAAGATACAGATGTTAAGCTGATGAACTATTTTGGAATACATCTCTTGGACTCAGGCACCAAAAATGTTTAGACTCTTAAATATAGTATCTCTTGGATTTTTCAAAGGTACTTGAAATTAGTGGGATTATTCCCCAGAATCAGAGCATTCCCCAACTCTGCTCTGTCCATTTCCCTAAATGTGTAAGTACACTTGTAACTCCATTCCTAAGAAGCTTGGAAATGTTCAGATATATTATTAAGCAAGGCCAGTGGAAGTAAATATACATAGCTTGGATAAGAATAAAGTTTCTATAAAATACATGTTGCTGAATGTCTCATTCTGCTTTCCAAATTGCATTACTTCTCATGAAGCCAATAGGATTAGGGTAAAGTTGGAAGATAGTTCTCTCTTACTCTTAAAGAAGATATTTAAAGTAGAATTATGTCTTGCCTGCAGCCTGTAAAGGAATTTTCATAGGTGTTAAACCATAAACACCTTTTGGAAGGCTGGCACAATGTGCACTATACATATTTATAGTTAAAATGCCTCAGGTCTGTATTTTAAACATGTAGTTCTGATCTAATAGTGTCAGTAAACTGTAGATTGGCTTTAAATTGTATCTCGGTTTGGACATGAGAATCGGACTACAGATCTAGAGTTGATGACAGTATGTTTTGTAGCTGGCTGCCTGTTTTGCATGGCATGGATTTTAGTACTGTTCTGGCATTTCATATGCTCATTTAGTGGAAAGACCAACATTAACAACTCTGATGTGGAATAGTGCAGTAAAATGATAGCACAAAGGCCTTCCTACTTGTAAACAAGTCCACTAGATGTCCCTCCAGCTCTTTGTGATGATAATACATGGCTGATTTACTCAGACCAAATGGATCTAAGATGAAAAGCACTGCATTTTATGTCCCATGTCTTGATATGTAGCTCTTCCTGGGTTCCTACAGAAGTTATAAGTCCAACATAAATCTACTTTCAGAAGGTGAAGGTAGGCATCTTCCTTCCATATGTGTACCCACGTGGTTTTGATCTTTCAAATTATTTTTGTCCTTCTAACTTTCCTTTTTAAAGGAATTTTTGCAATAATTTGAATGGGAGGAAAATGCAATTTCTCACTGTAAGGATAGTAAACAGATATAACCCTGGGATGGAAAAGTGAATGCATTTGTAGGTTTTGGCTGGCTTTTTACGTGAAGAAGACAAATCAGATCAGTCTCAACTTCTCTACTCTGCAGGTGAAGACTTGTCTAGGAGTTAAACTAACATAGCAGTCTAGTTAGGTGGCCTGATCAGCCATTCGGTCTTACTATGAAAGTGGCCAGCTCAGATGCCTCAGAAAAGTTAAGACACTTTTCCACTACATCCTGAAATATGAAGATTAATCTCCTCTGAAAAGCTGTTAGCTTGGTTCCATATTTTCTTCTCTTGCCTCTGAACATGTAATTTCCTTTTCCATCTTGATACTATTCTGTTGCTTGTGACATCTGGAAATGTAGTTCCAGAGTGTGGGTAAATATCTTGTGAGATGATACTCTATTTCATTGAATAACCTCTTACTTTTGTGCTTTGACACAGAGAAAATGAATCTCCCAGTCTTGTTCTTTGTATTTTTTAATCCCATAGCCTCTTATTCACCTGCTTTCTAAGGAAAATAATCCTCATATTTTTATGATTTCTACTGATATCCCTACTCTTTTTAATCACATTTTCCTTGAATTTTCTCCCTTAATTTCTCTATGTTATGTTTTTCTTGGTGAGGTGACTAGTGTGGCATAAATTTCTTTAGATGACAAAACCACAGGAGATGGGGCTAATATATTGCTAACTTCTGAACAAGGTCACCAATTCATACATAGCTGTACAGAACAGTATGTCCATATTTCTGTTGGCAGATAATATACTAGGAGTATTAGATGTAGGCAAAATAAATTAGTTAAGATACAGAAAAAATAGCTCTTTGGTTAGCTTCCTCTGCAGCACTACTCATATAATGATTACACAGACTGATAGTTATTTTTAATAGAGATAAAATTGTGTAGAAAATAAGGGATATTGCTTTATAATTAGGGGGTGCTTCTGTTGTTAAATTTAATGTGACCATTCCATTATCTTCTGCTTGCTGTGCATTCCACCTCTCGAAACACATCTCCTGTACAGTCATGTACCAGGTGTATCTAGATACAGAGTTGAGAGAGACAGGGCTCTGTAGAAACCTTTGCTAGATGTCAGGGATGTAATTAGTGTAGGGCAGACTCTTGCATTTTAATCTTCTGCTGTAGGCTTATACTATAAGCTCAGACAAGAGATGCTTGGTTATGTGATGTGGTAACTAAAAGCAAGGAGACCTCAGACTAAAAACCTGGTGATTCAGAGAGATAAGAACAGTGCTATTTAGAACCAGAGCAATAGTTCCTCAAATCCTCTAGGTTCCTTCTGTTCCAGCTGTGATCGGCATAGCTCAGTTATGAAATTTAATATTATTGAGCTGAAGATGTGGGTAAGACATGGTGGAAAGAATTATTTTCTCTGCATGAAGATGCCAAATGCCTTGAACATATTTAGCAATGGCAGGGGGTTGGAGTGAGGATGGGGGAAAGAGAGTATACAAAGAGGCAGCAATGTTGCTGTGCTGATTTACGTTAGTAAATCAGACCACTGGTTTCTGAATCAGCTCTGGCACAGAAGTGCACTACCTCAAGCCCTTATCAATAAAACAGGCTAAACTGTATCTGAAACAGAAGGTGGTAACACTACACCTCTATTAAAAGCAAAGATCAAATTCTGTTTTTCTCTGTTGAGAATTTGACACAAATCATGTAAGACATCTTTCTCTGACCACAGGCACACAGGAAGTTTAGAAATCTGCACGTTAATTCACTGTGGGAAAAATATTCTCAGTTATGTATACAAAAAAAAAATAAAAAGGAGAGAAAATTGGAATAGCCAGTCAGAGAAGTTATCCCTCTGCTTATAGGATTTCCTGGAGTAAGCAGAAGCAGGGAAGCTAGTGGTATTGTCCTGTACTGGGAATTTGGAAGCCAAGACTCAAATGTGGAAGGGTCTGTATAAAATTGCTATAAAAAGGTAGGATAGGTTTTACCTTGAATATTTAGCAGTGTCAGAGACACATCCAGACATTTTGATGATGGTAAAATCTATGTTCATATGCAGACTGGGTTGCTAAGGAGTTTCTCAGGGCCTAGCTATAATAAGGGATGTGGTGGTTCCCTGTATCCCCATGACACCTCCCTCTTAGTCCTTCTATCCTGCTTTGATCCTTTGTACCTGCTGTTGTTTTTTTACTGTTCTTGTGATATTGTCTGTCCCAGACAGGAAGGAGCAGGGGAAGAAATTAGCAACATGTTTTCCCCTTTCTCTTCTGCTTACCTTTTCTTCTAACCCTCCTCTTCTCCCCTCTCCTTAGATCATGGGAAAACAGACAAGGGAAGAAAAATTAGGGAGGTTGATGGGAAATTCCTTTCCTATCTCTGTTCCACTTCTGAATGAAAAACAGGTGCCTGTACTAGTCCTCTAACTCCTTCTAGTCCTAAAGTTGTCACTTTATGTCTATCTCTTACCCAGCCACCTGACTCTGTTTTCCTATCCAGTTCCCCTGCTTGCCAGCTGCTGTTTTTAGGGATTATTAAATAGAAACGATCACTATTTGTTGGTTAGCTAGCTGTATCCACGATAGAAGTCTTCAGAAGGGCAATACTCCTTAAATTCTTTGCTGCTGAAGTTAATAGTTCGTATTTTTACAAGTATCTCATTGGCAACGTTGAGAGTCCACATGAAGATAGATTTCAGGATCAAGTCATTGTCTCAGAAATTGGCTCATGTTGTTCAAGTAGTAAATAGCATCATCTGCACCAAATTTTTCACTTTGAGTCAGGGATGCAAACTGATGCACTTGTAATACATTGAGGGTGCTCTTTGCCATCTCAGACACATAAAGATGAATGCATAAACTTCTGACCTTGCTTTACTTTGTAAGAGCAGCTGTACTACCGAACCTTGCCTGGACAGATGCTCATGATTTATCATGTAAAAAGAAACATCAAACTATGTTGGATTCTTTGTATAATATTCTTCAGGGTGGTTACCACAGGGAACTGATTCACTTTTTCTTTATTTAGAAAATGGCTTTTACTAAATCCCTGCCTGTTACACCTCATGACTTCCTTGTAAAACATAAGACAGAGAACAGATGAACCAAGCTAATAATATAATAATATACATATGATATGTTTTCATGTTGGACAAAAATGTCCTGTTTTGGATTAAATGACAAGAATAATATCTTCTTTTCCTTATTTATTACTATTTTAGAAATTTGGTAATATTAATGTGATAATGGAAAATCAAGAGATAAACATTATTTGTTAAACACTGAAATCTCTTTTGTAGTTCAGACAGTCATAACAGATAGATAATTCATGACAATAAAGCCAAACAAGAGCACTATTAATTGTTTTAGATGGAAATGTTTCCATAATAAAAATTTCAGTAAGGATTTTCTGTATGTGTCTGTTTGTTTATCTTTTAATAAGTCTGTTATTTGAGAAGTCAATTCTATATAGTAACTCACAGCAATGGCAATTTTAGTACTTTGAAAGGCATAGGTTCATAATTTCCAAAATCCTCCTCAAATATGTGTATTACAGGCCAAAAGATAGTAATGAATAAGCTGTTAATGATTTCAGATTCCAGACTGCAATCTAGTAAATATTAGTCTGATACAGGGCTATCACAAAGCACTGCTTCCCCCTAATGACAACATTTTACACAACTGAAACTGAACTGACTATTTAACACAACTGAAAAAAGCTCACTTGTCAAGGATGCTAGGACTTAGTCCCATCCTGGAGAACACAGAGAAATCAGATTTCATCTAGGTTGTGTCTTTGGGATTGTCTTTCTGTGGAAATTTAATTTGTGCTTATGAAGTTCACATGGTGGCTATGCTCATGATTACATGGTGTAGTTTTTCAGTGATACAGTTTCATGAGATCATTTGTATGCATTCAGCTTTCACCAGAAAGGACAGATTCATGTTTTAACAAGGGTAAATTCTCAGTGCATAACTTAATTATCTTGTCATGAGGATGAGAAAGGCCATTTGAAGATCTGGATTTATTTTCCTTCTTCACTTTCCCATCCCTTTTTGATTGCTAATTCTCAGGAGAAGAAATACACAACTGGAGTGAGCCTAAACCTCCCCTCATTGCTCTTGGAGAACTTGTCAACCTGAGTTTTTAATGATACCATTTCTTGCCTTTAATAAACTATCAGAAAAAAAGAATCTACAGTTCGACTTGTCACACCTTGCATAGAATGTAAGGGTTTATAGTATAGTTGGTGACACCGTTAATAAGTTACTTGATTTAGGAACAACCTTAGATATTGTACTAAAATATGCCAGTTTCTTAAAAATAACTGCAAGCAAAATTTCACCAATGTTCTCTAACCTGAATTGTCTTCTCTTCTTATTAGAATCTGTGCACATTAATGGATAATTGCTACAGGCAGTCCTAGGCACCAAGTGCATGCCTTCACTATGTCTAACTCTACATTGGAGTAAGATGTGGGTGGCCCCCTTCTTCCATCCTCCACAGACAGCAAACCCAGGCAGAGTAGGCAGGCAGGGAAGGAGGGAGGTGTGACATGTTCCCATAGCTCCCCCAGGGCAGAAGATTGGGAGAGCAGGGTTAATGATGATTCTGACACTCTTTTCCCAAATTTAGGAAAAAAATGTGCCAATAAGATGGGTTTATTTGACTTTTGATCTTCTGCATCCTACTCTACCACCTATATTTTACACTAATAAGAGTTTAAATTGAAAGTGTAGGGCATCTCCTGAGATGAACTGGCAGTTGTGCCCCTTGTGAATTGATAAAAATGACAGTATCAAATATGTAGGAACAGATCACCTTTACCCTAATTTCATCAGATCAAAAGCCATCTCTTCACAATTTTATGTATGAGCGTGGTATTAGCAAAAGCTGTATTACTTTGGTTATTAATGGACATAAAAGCTGCTTATTGAAAGGTGTAGTTCAGTGAACACTATCTGAACTGAGTTTCTCAGAAGTCAAAGATTTGTCTTCTGTGTTGAATGTCATGGAAAACACTTTCTTTTTCCATTTTAGTCATCCTATTTACTATGTGCTGCTTCTCAAATCTGTCATCATGCTGTTGTTCTTGCCTCATGTTTTCATAATTTTCTTTCTGTACATTAGGTTATTTTGATCCAGGCTTTTATTTTCTTTCAGTTGGGTAATTAATAGAGCTGGCTTCACTCCTTTTATGCCCATGCTGAATTTGCCGCATTTCTGCTTTGCTTTTCAATTCATACGTCAGCAGAGATCTCTAGTTACAATAGCTTCATGTTTCCTGGAAGTTCTGCGTCACGGGGCCAAATTTATCCCTAGTGTATTTTCCATTGACACAGAAATTACACCAAGAATGAATCACCCTCTGGTGTTTATGTTCATCTGGTCTTATTTTTTTCCTCAGATATTTTTCACTTATATTAATCATGTAATACTGGTAGTCATTTGAATGATATGAAATCAAATTATGTTGTTTTGGGGACTTGGCAAAGACAAGAACAATGAAATAAAATTATGGAAGTCACAGATCAAGGCTAGACCTGTTTCTTTCACATAATGTACGTAGTACTCACGGTAAGAAGTAAATCTTATTGCAGTTTCTTTTTCACTGTGCTGAACAAAAGAAATGTAAGATGGGAAAACAGATTTTAGAGATAATCTTGCATTTAGGTGTACAAAAGCTGCAGATACCTCTGACCCCTATACAGAACAAAAAGACGGCTAGCAGTCAACTAGCTTTAAAGTGATGCACACTTAAAAACATGTAGAGCAGCCCTTCTGAGGTCTGATATGGGTGCTTAATATGGAGTTAAACAATGGAGCTTTTCATTGTGTTTGTTAATAATCCTAGAAAACTACACATACAAAGAGGTAAAAATAGGACCAAAGTTGCCAAATATTTAAATCTAGCGGTTTCCTTCTCAACGCTGTCTGGTTGCCAGCAGTCAGGAGAGAGAAGCATAAGAAAAATGAGATTTTTTATTCTCAGTTCAGTGCCTGTCTTCACTCTGGTCCTAAGCAGCTGATAAAGAAATAGGTTACATCCCTGCATCTCTTGGCTGCAGTACATTCAGTGAGTCTGCAGGGATGGTCCCTGCACCACTGACATAGTAGGAGGAGCTGTAAGAGGGCAGAAGAGTTTCTGAAGCCAATTCATTGATTTTCCCCTGAGCTGAGAGGCAGAAGTACTTAGCCAGTTATTATATACTCCTTGCCAGCTGGCCAATATATCAGCATATGGTGGTGGGATCTGGGTGTAAGACCCTTCCCTGCCCAGCCTGCCCCTAGCCAGGGAGGGCAAAGGAATTCTGGAAGGCAATCTGGATCATCATGATGACAAACACTGTTGTCTCCCACCATACTAAGGTTGATTTTCAACCCAACATGAGAAGCCTTCTCTTTGGTGCCTTGCAGGGAGCACTCTGCAAAAGAAAAACAAGCTGTAGAATGTAATAGTTTGATTGATGAAAGAGAAAATCTTCACACATTAATAAAATATATTCTGGAAGTCTTCCTTCCTGCATCTGCTCTTCAATGGTGCATATTGCACAGCACCCAGTTGTTTCTTGTGAAGTCTATTTAGATTGGGGGTGATAGGTGGGGCAGGCTCTATTTACAGAAGGTGAAGTTATGGGATCTCTGGAGCCTGCTTGCTGCATTTTAAACTCACTCTGAGCCTGCTTCTGCCTCTGTCCTATAGCAGAATTGTGAGCTGGGGAGCAGAAATGAGCCCTAACTTCTGTATCTTCTGCACTCCAGTGCTGTGATGGCTGGAAAATTACTCTTTTAGCTCTAGCATTGAGGTGAAGCAGATTGGGGCCAGGATAAATACACATGTGGGTGCTGGAGTGTGTCAGTAGGTCTTCCTGGCAAAGACGGCTGGTGAAATGGGTCCCAGAATGTGAGGCAGCAAAGTAAGAAAGAGATGCAAGGAGAGCTGGGGAAGAAGTTCAAGGCGAGAGTCTTTCATAATGCACATATTCAGTGCCATCACCTTCATACATATTTTTGTAGCAGTAAAACTTGAGATATCTAATCCTTGTGTGCTCTCTTTTTTAAAGTATAAATGAAACTGGGAAAAATATTTCTGGGTTTTATTTCAGTTGTCAAAACTATCAGCAAATTTAATCCTAAACTCAGCAAAACATTGTGTCCAAAAGAAAAAGACAAGTTTTGACAACTGTATTTTTACAAATTTGTGGTAAAATCATGAAGAAGTGACATACATTATTCACTAAATAACCAGACAGAAAAATTACTCTTTTCTTACTTCTCCCTACCCAGCCATTCTGGACTGGAATTTTGGAAGATGTGAGAAACCCAGATTCAATTCTCTTGCAATTCAAGGGAATTTGAACCCATATCTCACAATACAGTTCACTAACCACTGTTGTATGTGTTATTCCAGAGTGGATTTCTCCCAAATGGTCTTCTTAATGATGTTCAGCATTGCATAGAATACTAAATTTTTGATGGAGAAGGGATAGGAACTTAGTTGTCTTGCCTGTTTCTTCTCTCTTTACCCTAATGGATATTTCACGTACAGTGGACCTACTCTAATAGAAGAGATTAAGAACAACACTCAAGTATACCTTGGAGTGATTCAAACTTTTCCTGGGAGGTGGGAGACAAGAGCTTAACTGCCCCTAGGAAGTGGAGGGGTCCTGTATCCTCCAAATAATCTTAACTCCAAATATTCCTTATCTTTCAAATACTGTAACACTGCACTGTCAGTGTGTGTGATACAGGGAGCATGTGCTTATTATTTATTTCCTTGAATCTGCTTCCTTTTGTATTGCAAGTACAAAAGCCCAAATACTTTCCCTGTTGATTCCTTCAAATATGTTCACCTGTGAGAGAACTAGAGTGAAAGATGTAAAACCTCATTGTGAAAAATGTAAGACTTCACTCAGGAAAGCCTTTAGGGAACAGACACAAGAGCCCATCACAACCTTCTGGTAGCAACCAAACAGGAGTGAACACGCTGTTTTAATCTTACTCAGCCTTAACCGGTCCTGCAGGCATATCAGCAGCACCTCCACATCAGAGACTGATGAGGAATCAAGTAAAATTGGCAGCAATACTTACTGTTTTGAATAATAAGTAATTATAATTGAGAAAAGTAAAAGAAAGCAGGAGTAGTGCTCAAAACTACAAAGAGTTATGTGACATTTGCACATGAATGTGACTTGCAGTTCTTTATCTCCCAGTATGTGAGCCTGAGCAAATTCAGACCAAGTACTGTCTTTGTTCACTGCTTTAATAGCTACAAACCCCCTTAAAGGAAAGAGGCTTTTACTTTTATCATCTCATCAGCCTCATGTGAAATAGAACTTCACTATCTAAACCAGCCTGTGTCTCAAGGTGCTCTGCAAAGCAGGAGCTTTGTAGAGACTGATTGTGCACTGACATATGAGCAAATGGAATGGACAGGTGTGTTTGAAAATAACTTTTACACAGTGTTTTGTTTGAAAGCCTGGAAAGAGCTGTCCAGCTGTGCTGCATAATCTTGTTACATTTTTTTCCTGTCATAAAGTCAGTCTGACAGAACTAGGATGTGATGAAAAGAAACGGCTCTTGTACACGTTTAAGTGGACCTCTAGCTTATCAAGCTGTTGCTAAACAATGGTAACTTGGATTATGTGCAGATGGTTTCCATGTGGTGGTAGGCCTGTCTTTCTGTGGTTCTGATATGCGAATGCCATTTTCAGTATGAATTCATGTATAACAAACTGTTCGTATGTTGATTAAAGATTTATGTCTTGCAAGACAAGTTCTCCAGTGTTTTAAACTATTATTGACACAATGAAGGCAGTTCCCAAATGTGAATATTCCTCCACATCAGCTCATATCAATGTTATTTAGCTGTTGTTTAAAAATTTAAAACTCAATTTTATTTTAAAAATACAGACATCATAAAAGATAATACTTGTTTTTAAACAACTGAAAAGGCAGGAGAGGACTGAAAGTACAGTTATTCTTAGACTTAATTAGAAGTGGCTTACTGATTAGGGTAGTGCATTTAATTTCAGAGTAATATCTTTGTTCTCCTTGCAGGTTTTGGAACAACATGTCCATATTATGAATTCACTCTGATAAATATTTCTTGCCTCTCTCTCTTTCAAACAGAGATCCAATGCACAGCATGAGCAAATGTGAATCTCATATTTGGAGAAGTATGATAAGCATTTTGAAATTTAGCCCAAATATAATCAAATATATTCCTTGTTGGAAAGAGAAACTATAATTAACCTACTAAAGCTTTTCACTGTGGATGATCACAGGTGTTTTAATTTCTTTCAGGAGCACATCCTTGGAACTGTGTGGTATTTTAAACTATGGATAAAACCTCATGGTTTGTGTTTTACTTGAGAAGACAGGTCTATTGCCAGATTCAAGAGTGTGCCTTCTCAGGGACATCTCTTTATAGGGAACTCAGATTCTTTTATGCAAAACAAGGGACCTACATTCTTCCAAATTTGCACTCTAATGACAGCACCTAGCTGCCTATGTAGAACAACAAGGATCCTTGCTTTCTTGGCTCTCTGACTAGGTATAAATATGTCAGAGTTTTCTCAGAAGTTTTGAAACATCTGTGTGTGCTACTAGGGTTCTTAAATCTCCATGGATTCTCTTTAAATAAGGCACAACTTTCACTGCATCTAGAGATCAATAGTCACCTGGCAGCAGAGTGTAATGTTCCCTGACATTGGCTTTTTGTGATCGGCCTAACCCAGACTAACTCTAACTGTGACTTTGAGACTTTTGACAAGTGAACTGGAGCCTCTCAGCAGAGAGGGGATGATGATATCTTTTACTGATTCTCTCAGTGTTTTCTTTCACTGAGAGATCTGTGTTCCTGGTCTAGGAAACATGCCTTGCTTAGCATGTCTGCCATCAGCCGTGACTTCACAGCACCTTATTTTCCAATTCTAGTGCTGCAGTTATTCTTTGGGCTTAGTGGCTTTGTCAGGATGGTTTCTCATGGCTTGTAATTAGGTTGCATTCCCACTGATGCTCAAAGGTGATTAAGCTATTCCTTTCCGAAGAGCACAGCCAATAGATGGTAGCCCCTGCTGTTGATACTGCAATTTTACCCAGTGGTTGTTCCATACAAAAACAGCTAGGCTGGGAAGGAATGGCAGAACCTCAAGTTCTTTTAAAGCAGGTGAACAACAGGTCTGTACTCTTAGGGTCCTCCTTGATCTCTTCTTCTGGACTTACAAATCATGAATTCCATTCTTTATGGAACGACTGTTTCAAGAGCAGGGTTGGGCTGTGCTACTCACTTCATTGTAGTCTCAAGCTTCGTTTTGGGGACAATCTTTAGAGAAAGCAAAGCATCTGAGAAATGCCTTGGATCCAGTTTTCCTACTTGGGGTATGGTAAGACCACAGCTCACTCTTCAACATTTGTCAAACCATGAGGGTTACAGTGGATTTCTGAGCCACAGTTGGCAGCATGTCCTGGCTCATTAGAGACTCTGAGATGTGGGATTTTAGGTGAGCATGCTTCTTGTCCAATATAAAGAGGACTGAATTTTAACCCTTAGGCTGTTGCAATGTCATGCCCCACTTTTATGGGTAACTGACTTGCTCTTTTCTGTTTGCTTATCGGAATGATGCAGATTCCAGGAAAGTTGGATTGTCCATACAGTTTCACACAGCATGCATGTTGTGCTGGAGGAAGATCCCTCTAATTTTGGGAGAGATGGGATTCCATTCTTCAGCATTTTCTACTCACTAATGTAGGTATTTTCCTCATTTGTCTTCCATATTTTTCTGTAGTGCCGCAAGATACATATCTGGTCTGAGATTTAGCTTTACCATTAGTCAACTATTTCCCTGCCCTGGGGAATGAAGGTTTCCCCACCTGTGTTTTATCAGAGTAAATGGGTGCTCTACTTATGCCCTAAATATTCCACTTGCAGTAATGTGTAATGCTTCTTTTCCACAGAGAAATGTAATCCAAGTCACAATGCTGCTCAAAGTAAATGTTGCTCTACAGCCTGGCGTCTTAATGTACGCATACAAACTCTAATTACATGAACTGTTACCTCTCATGCAACAGTATATCATAAGGCCAGAATGTGTGTTTCTGGATATTCAGTTTTGATTTACCTCACAGGTTGTGACTCCTTGCGAAAGGTGAACTGGGTTCACGTTCTTTGGAGCTGATGATGTTGTGGATCTGGGTTCATGGGTGCTCTGATTCCACTGAAGATAGCAGGGCACATATCATACTTCATGTCATGTTGTAGTTTCAGGCAAGATTTTGTGCCAGGCGTTCCAATGATATTCTTATTCAGAACACATATCTAATTTCAAGCAGGCTCTGCTAGTCTAGTGCCATTAGACATATTGTTTGCACAGTTGGTAGAATTTTGAGGAGTGTTGAAAGTAACAAGTGGATTCACTTGTATCTTTAAATTGCCAGGGAAACACAACCGTGCAATCAATTTTTCCTGTGACATTGATCCTCAGCCAGCTTTGTTGAAAGTATGTAGCTTCAACATGTGAAGCACTGATGACTTTAGTTATTCTCCATCACATTTAGAGTGAATAAGAGCTCACCATTTGTGTTTTGCAGCAACTTAAACAATTCGGCATACAGTGAATTGCAATCATTGAAGTCAAAGGGAGTTTTCGGTCTACCTGAGCAGTAACAGCACCTTCAGCAAGGCAGAAGGATTGGCTGTGGGATTTGGAATATCCCAGGAGGAAAGGAAGATGAAACAGTGAGGTGGTCATGGGAATGGAGCAACAGCATTCAGTGAGCATTTGAAAAGAGCATGCCCCATCTTCATAAGCAGAGGAGTCTGAATGTTGTTCTATGCAGTGATTTGGGAATGCTCCATCAAGGCAACTGAGCATACGTGCTCAGGAGGGCATTTAACTTCTGAATCATCAATAAGCAATTCAGAAAAAACAGTAAGTCATCTTACTGGCAGTAAGAGTAAGCCTGATTTCTGTCTTCTTTTTAATTGTATTTGTTTAAATTTTTTATCTTGTTGCCAGTAGCCAAATTCTCTGCAATATGCTGAATACATATCAGGGTTTTTTTTATTTCAACACCTCTCAGTATTTGAGTAAATGGTCCAAGGACTGATCTCATTGATGCTGTCCCCAGAAAAATAGTCTGTTTCTGCTGCTATATTTCCCTGATCTGTTACAGAGAAGATTATGAAGAAATTTTGAACCAACTATATATTTTTTTTGTATTTAGCTTTTGTCTAGTTTTATCATTGCTTTGTCCTAGAAATTGCATTAGCCCATCTGTGTTATGACTCTCAAGAGGAAGGATCAAAAATCTCCCATCTTCCAGTGTAAGGAGAGCACTGTGGAAATACTGAATGTTCTGTTCACAATTTTGTTCCTGCACTTGCCCTGTCATTGCTGTCTAGAGCTTTAACTGTTTCTCAGTACCTCAGTCAGTAACTTGTTGCTCCTTACATTTAATATAAGAGCACAGCCAATTTTGTAACATTTTTCAAACTATGAAGGATAAAATGGAGCTTTTAACCAGGGCTGATGCAATGTATGTCTCATTCATAACTTCTAGAGGTGCTGGAACCAGGGCAATCATATTTTCTTTTGCAGTATGGGGAGAATTGAATGCTGTGATATCTATTTCCCTCCATTCTTTTCTCTATTCCCTTTTCCCACACATTGTAGTTTGTGTTTAGAAAGGTTTCCTAATCCTCAGTAGGTTATTTTAGTTTCCAGACCTGTGCTCAATGACTGCTAGAAGCCTAACAGCTATACTACAAAATGAAAACGCATGTAAAAGGTTTGCAGACCTGAAGCACTGGTTCAGAACATGGCACAATCTGTCTTTCAATGAATTGCAGTTTTCAGGGGCTTTAATTCAACTAGCTGAGAATTTCATTGACACGGTTACACAAAGGAATTGAGAACTGGTCATCTGCAAAGCAACCTTAATATATGTAAGTTTTTAAACAAGTTAGCTCATCTCTGTAAATGCCAAAAATTACATGATTTTTGCAGTGCCTTGGGAAACTCAGCTGCTTTCCAGCTTACGGTCATTTCATATCTTTTGTTTTGCCACCAAAAAGGCTGAGAAATCATACTGCCTCCTTTAGAAAAAGCTTTGTTTAGGGGATAAAAACGCAAAACCAGCCTGCAGGAGCCTCTTCTTTTTCAGCATCCTTTGAGGCTGACTCATGGTTTAGCTTTTGTTTTTCGTCAACAGGTGACCTCCACACACAACAATCCCTCTAAGCAAGCTTATTCTGCTTGCTCTGAATTGTCTGACCAGCACAACTCTGTTATACAAAGCTTCACATTTTACAAAATTCACAAGAATTTTCTGTCCTGAAAACCTCTCATCAGTCAAGAAGCCAGAATGAATGTATACATCCTCTTCTGTTCTGAAATTTCACGGGATTAGGTTTGGGTAAGAATATGCTTTTAAATGCACGGTCTCACTCCAGCTGCCTTATGTTACAGTTTGCTGTCCACAGCCTTTGTGTTCCATAGCAATATTAGAATACGCGGGGGCTCCTGTGGCCTAACTTTCTATTGTAGAGCTCACACTGAAACCCTTGGTCATCTGAACTGCTGTATACACAAGGTATTTATAGAGAGAAAGGGATACAGTGGCATCCCTCTTATCACAGCAGAGAAGTCTGCTTCATTGCACAGAGAAATTAGTGTTACTCTAGATGCTTTCAAGGATAAATCAGATGCAAGTTCAATGTTGAAACCGCAGTCCTGTGGATCGCTAATAAATAGCTGCCATCTGCTTGAATGTATGGGTGCTGCATACATTTCCTTTTAGTTCCACAAACCTTCCCTTATTTCCCTACAAAAGGCTAATTTTCAGCTCTTATGTATTTCCCTTTGCTTGTATATCTCTCAGTTATTACCATCGTGCCAATTTCAAACTGAGGCTTTTGCCTATATACCAGCTTATAGTAAAAGGAAGGTGTAATTGCTGAAAGTGGTCTTTTGGCATAGTGGCTACTTAGTATATTTAACATTTAAAGAGGAAGTAATCGTTAAAACTAAGTCAAACCTTTGATCACAGTCAAAATCTCCTTTCATGAACTTAGGAATTGAAAATATTTATGTGGACACCTGTATAAATCATCTGTATGTTTGTAGGTATTGTATTTAAAGGGCCTAGATCACCTGCTGCTCCAGCTGCTATGTATCTAATGTTGTCAAAACCAGACCTGATTCCTAAAAAAATTTCTGAAACAAGTAGTAGATAGCAAAACTGTTTTCCTTTAGAAATGTTTAACTTCCCACCTGCAATAGCTGAGTATGTTATACAACAGCAGGTCAGGTTTCAGCATACAGTATTTACATACTTGAAAGAGATGGTATTGATTAATGAATTCCACCTGATATATAAATTACCTTAGGTTTTTTTAGGTGGTTGTTTTTTTTTTTTTTAAATATATTTTATTTGTATCAGCTATGGGCCTTGCAAATCACCTTCAAGGAAAATTTAAAGGACAAACACAAAGGTATGCCACTTCCAAATTTCCAAGATCTGTTGGTTTGCATGAGTGCATCAAATATTTTCAGAGTAAGAATATTTACAACTGTGATTTTATATTAAATTAAGGAACAACCAAAAATGAAACCCAACACTGATTCAACCAAAATGAGTGTTACACTTTTATATCTGTTTTGGGATTTTAATGGTCTGCTTGCCTGGCTTTTTTTTTTAAAAGTTGATGTGTCCCTGCAGAAAGACACTTATAGCCAATGAACATAGTGTTTTGATAACAATAATAATAATGATGAATCAGTCCAGTTTTGAAGGAAAGAATACAGTCTATAAAAGAGTAAACCCACTTATTTATGGGCTAAAAGGCTGGTAGGCCAGAACGTCAAAGCAGAAATGTTTGAAAGTGCACTTTTCCCTTCTCCTTTAATATAGCATTGATATATGCTTAGTCTTTTTATCCATATGCTTTATATTGATGACATTTTATGAAGTAATTCCAGTGGTCACTAGGAATGTAAGATTATGGGTTATTTCACATGTATTGAGCTTAGAAGAATGAATTAAAATTAATGAGGCAATTATATGGAATATCTTGGCAAGAGTTTGTCCAAATACTTTAAGACGAACTGTAGGTTTAATCTGCACAGATTCCATTCTGGTGTAAATAAATGTTGCTGAAAGAGAATCTGTGAGCCTGTTTCTCAGAAATATTTGTATTTGTTGGAAGTTTTTAAACTAGAGATGATGTATTGACTAAAGGGGGCAACTGTTTTATGTTGTTGAGTAAAGAGAGAAAATTATTTGATAAAATCAAAAAGATGTCATGTCTAACTGCTTATATTTATAGTGGAACTTTTTCTTTTTACATTTAAGCAGTAGAAATAATTCCAAAGCAAAGATATCTGCATTTTTTTTCATATTATTGCTGTGAATATACATACTGTTGGGATGTACAGTCCTGGTTAACTGAAGACACCTGGAGATGTATTTGGCCAATGATTTGATGCAGTTATGAAGAGTAGGATTTGTGGATGACAATGTGACATTGTCACTGTTTTGAAACATGTTTTCTGCAGAGATGGCAGAACTTCGGAGAATAAATGTTAAATGAGGATACCTCTTGCTAGCTTAAAATACCTGATTAAGCCTGTGAAAGGTCTGCATAATTGACACAGAGATTGTTCTTGGCTAAGAAATTCTGCAGTAAAAAATGGAGTAAAAAAACCTGTTTGTTTCAAAGACATAGCTAGAGAAGAAGGAGTTTCAGAATCTCTTCTTCACATTTAGTGGCTTTGGGTAGTTTGTGACCTATGGTAAAATAGGGTCATATTTTCACGTTTTCCTAAAGGAGAAAGAGAAATGTCGATCCTAAATGTGAATATTTTGTCCCACTTTTCCAACTGGGTGAACAGAAATCAGAACTTTTTTTTTCTTCTAGCTCTGCAGCCATTTCTGTGAATCACGTACTGTATCCAACTTAACAGTGAGTAGTCTCTGCTTCCTATTGTTTCTGCATTTTTTATCTGTTTCTTAGTTTACAGTTAATGGTTTATATTTTACATAGATGTTAATGTCTTCCTCTCTACTACCATTCTATTTTAGGGAAAGACAATAAAAGAACATATTATATTTTATGTCACATTTTTCACTAAGTTTTAAGAGAAGAAAAAGTATTTTAATTTTAAATTGACCCTTCCTGAAACAAAAAAACCACTCCATTTTTCTTAAAATCAGTGTAATGAATTTATATATAGACAAACTTTCAAGCTCTACATGTCTGGATTGATGTTTATGTTTTCCCTTTGAGTACAAGTAATTATTTTTAAGATTTTCTTAATATTAATAATATTTACCAGGGCATATGCTCATCTATTCTGAATGTTAATTGATGGCAGAATTCAATTTTCCTGTCATCACATGGGGTTTGTCAAGGACAGACAATAAGAACTCAGAGCTGGGAGACCGCAGAGCATGTGTCTTAGCTGAGGAAACATTGTCTTCCGTCACAGCAGACTTTCTAGTGTATTAGAAAAAAGTTAATATTAGGAAAATCCCTTCAATATTTTTAATAATTCAAAACAGTGACACTCTTTTTACAAATATGTATGGTACAATGTTGCTGATGTACTTTCATTCAAGCCCCACAACCCCTTTGTTTTTTTTAATCCTGAAGGTTCAACTCTGTACTCCTATAAGACTTGGGAAATGTTTCTGAAAAAAACATTTCATAGGTGGATAATGCTCTTGAAAATGAAGCTTTGATGGGCTGGGTAGTACTGTTATTCAACAGTACTGAAAAGTCCCAAGAACTGGCTGCTTTCTGCACTTCCCTGCCACGAGGAGGAAAACAGCTGAATCAGGAGGGAGCTTCTGCTGTCTCCAACCCTTTAAAAAGAGGACTCTTTGAACAAGAATAAAATACAGGAATTTGCTTGTTTCTCTGAGGAGAACAGTGAAGTGAACAGAAAGTGTCCAGAACCTGGGGAAAATCAGCTCCCATATTCTCATGCAAAAAATAAGTTGAAATTAAGCTGTTGTTCCTTCCTTCTTTCTTGTTTCCCCTTTCTTACAGTTGCAGATCTGAAAAATGAGAATGGAGAACTCTCTTGGACCTACAGATCTTCCCAGGCAGAAGAAGCAGGAAGGCCTGAAGAATGGTGGTGTCAGGCACACCTGCCCCAGGGATAGCAGAGGTGCGTGGGGTAGCTCCATCCTCAACGAGCACAAACACCGCTATAGGAAGAAGAGGGAGCATGCTGGGGAACCCAAAGGCAGATGTGGGGCTCAGAAAGAAACTAGTGCTGGGGAGAAGACGACAACCTCTTGTTTCCCATTTTAAGCTGTGTGAGAAAGTAACTGCACTGGAGGTGGGAAGAGAGAAGCCAAAATCTCAGTGAAACAAGTAAAGCTTACATTCACTCACAAGTTTAACCTGTAAGTTGAAAGGTTTCTGATGAATGTCTTTGGATTAGGCAATAATGAAATACTACTACAGTCTACAAAATGCTTGCTCTGAACTATTTACTTTCTGGTTTAAAAGCAGAGAAAACAAAAAAGCATAACTCTCCATCAGCATGTCACTTCTTTTCTTTTTTTTTTTGAGGAGGGAGAAGCTGCATGGTTTCTGAGTCACACTGGGAGCAAATGTCAACACTGTGTGAAAGATTTATGTCCATTTAAAAACAAGGTCTGTTGAATCAATTATGTGTGCGCATATACTATCACTCCAAATCTGGGTATGGTGCTTTTCCATGCAAAATTCAGGTTCTTGCACAGTGCTTCCAATTTCAATGTATTATGCGTTGCAGTTCTGTGTTCTGAAAGTCCATAGTTGCTGTTATCTGATATTTATACAATAGAGACTCTGGGCAGCCAGATATGTGGGACTGGCAGCAATATTTGGGTAAACTTTCTTAAAGGAGTTTGAGTTTCTGTGTAATCTTGAAGGGCTGATTCTTCCTTTTTCCCTCCTGTGAGCAGTTATATACATGCACCACCCTGCCCATGGCCCAGGGCTTCATTTAACCCCCCCAGGACTCTCCCCACCCTGGCCATGGCCCAGGACCCCATTCCAGCCCCCTCAGAGCTGTCAGCCCCTGACCCAGTGATGCCACAGCAGGGCTGGTTTCCAACTCCCCTCAGCCCTGCTCTCCCTGGACATGGGCAAGGCCAGGCCTACCCGTGGGCCCACGTTCTGGCCCAGCTTCAGCCCATCCCCATCCCCAGGGAGGTGCCTGATGCCCCATGGCTGGGGCTGACCCCAGCTGCCCTGCTCATGGCTGGGGAGGGAGGGCCGGCTGGCTCTCCTGGGGAGCCCTCACCGCTCCCAGTGCCTGTCCCCGAGGGACCCACCAGTCTTCGTGGTGCCCTGACAATGGGGATGTTTATTAACAACATATTAATAATAAAAAAAAAATCAAGTAGTTTTTTTCCCAACTTAAACATTTCCCAGAAGGAAACCTTTTCTTCCAATTCAAAGCTCACATTCGCAAGACTTTTGTCCTCTCTGGCAATTTGCATTGAATTCAATAGCGCAAAGTGAGTTGTGAGTCAGCCGCCACACTCTGAATCCTCAAAATACTTCTGTATTATTAGCAGACATTAAAACTGACATCTTGTTCAAGTGGGAAGAGTAATGCAAGTTTAAAGCATCCTCATAACTCAGTGATATGTATAGGAAGCACCGTGGTGTTGTGTAATGGGAAGAGCAGCCTGAAATCGATCCTGCCAGTTTTTCCTGGGGAAAACTGCCAGAGACTTGAGTTGTTAAGTCAATGTTGCATTTTAATGAAATTCCTGGCACATCTAATGCTAAAAGTCCCCTGAAGGGAAAATATTGTAAATCCGACTGGTAGTGCTAGAAGTGAGGCTCATGGGTTCGGAAGGAGGTTGTTGCTTCTAGTGTTTGTTGGGAGCTGAGGAGAGGCGCTGCTTCCCATCCTGTGGGGTTAGCCCCAGGGAAGCGTGGCTGGGAGCTGCCGCCCGGTTGCTCGCTGCGAGGGGGTGTTTGCTGTGACTGCTGGTGCTGGCACTGAGCCCTGGATGTGAGCAGGGACAAAAGGGTGCCCAATGGAACCACTGCATGAAACTTGTGTCAATAGCGTAATAAATGAAATGAACTGTGAGTAGATAAGGGGAATATACAGGCCAGGTGGCTTGTGAGACTTGTGTGTTTCAATATGGGGCAATATGTGATGAACTTCATGACTGTGTGCATAAGTGAGAAAGGAAGCAGTTGACAAAATGTTTATATTGAAAAATAAAACTTCAAAGACTGCTCACAGGCATCAGTCAGTTCAGGAGAACATTCTTTTTACTTTCCTCATGAATTTCCGAAGTCGGGTTTCAAAGATGATTTCAGAGTACTTGCACTTTGGAAATGTAGGCAAATATACTAGTGCAATATATGTGTTTAATAATAATGCGGTTATCACTTGAGACTGATGCATACTATAACATTAAGTACATAACATCATGTGTGAGTGTGCATGTGTGGGCTGGGTTTTCAGCTTGGTGAAGTCTTGGCTCCTCACTTGGGCAGTTCAGGGAACTGAGCTGGATCTGCCACAGTCTCTTTTGGTGTATCTCCCTGTCTTCATTCCTGATGCTTCTGTGAAATTCTCCTGCTTTGAAGAAATAAAATGCTTAGTTAAAATTATTTTTTTCAGAGAATGAGGTGCAGTTAATTAGGAGTGGGCTTTCTGTGTAGTCATCCCATCACTGCCTACTGCACAGCTTGGGCTGAAGCAACAGGATGATCATTTGTCTGATCTAGATAACTTGATGAAGTGCACCAGTGGTCTTATGATGAGCAGCACGTTCGACATTTCTCCTTTTCATAACGTATGAAGCTGATTCAGCTAAGAAGAATTTGTTTTGGCTTAATAGATAAATACATATTTCAGAAATTCAGAAGAAAATTGTGAATGCATGTTGTTGGCCATAATAGTAGCTTAGACTCTTTTCTGCATGTACAGCAAGGTCATTTCTTACTATATGCATTGCATGATCAGTTTAAAGAGCTCTTATTTTAAGCAGACATCTTGATTGGTTATGTAAGACCACACTTGCTAGATATTTTATTCAGTCTCTAAAATGCAATGTCTTTTTGAAGCTGGTGTCATTGATAGCATATATTTAGGCTCCTCATGAAATAATTATCTGAGTTCTTCAAAGTTTTTTCTGTGGAGTAGTTGAACTTCAGATTATTGGGAATTACTAGTATGCACTAGTATTCCATGCAATTACAAAATTTAAGACTACGCAGTAAAGTGCAACTTTAGAAAAGTTTGGAAGTAAATTTTCTATTAGAGCTGAATGAATATTGCAAAAGAACTTCCACAAATATTTCACTCTTTCAGTAATTTCACCATATAACTTTTTGTAATCACTGTTTGTAAATATTTCCTTTGAATTGTCAAAAAACATGAGGAAGATCAGTTTGTTTGTAGGCACTTACAAAGCAGTCAAGTTATCTCAAATTCTGAATTAATCATTCTACTGTATCATTCTCTTAAAACTGTGTGCAGTCTGTGGCTGAGGCTGTTGCAACCAGAGTTTAAACCCTTTTTTTAATTAAAAGTGTTTTTCCTCAAGAAACTTTTTACAGCCTGTCTTTTAGAAAAAGAAAGGAGAAATAAAATGGCATTCCTAAAACCCTTCAGCCTCCTTATTTTTGGGATGATCCTAACTTTCAAAACAACTGTCAGTTCTATAAAACTTCATAGGACTGATTTATCTGACAAGTTAGCAGAGGAGTGATTACTTTAGATATTATATAAACCAGCCCCCTTGTCTTCAAAGTTCTCAGTATCTCAGGTTGGGAAAGGCATAGTGGTCCCTTGATTTTTACATCAGTGAATTTCTCAGTATTTAAGGTAGCTGGCTGTTCTCTGCACTTTCCTTCTACAGCCAGTGCAGGAAGTGAGCAAGAGGGAGTCAGCTCCAGGGGCAGTTTAGATCAAGGAATCTCTTTTTTTGTTTTTCCCTTGAGAAAAGCCGTCTTTCTCTTCCTGTTGGCTGTAAGTGAGAGTAAGTGGTTAAATTAGGTGCCTAAAATTGGTGAGTGTTAATAATCACCATGGTATGTGTGTACATCTTTGTGCATTGCACATGTTGTAGCCTATGTAGTATTACCATGTCTCTTTTGGGTTCTCTGCTATTTAATTTTCCTTCAGGATTCCACTGCAAGGAAACAAAAGCACTTCTGTCCCTCCAGATTGGGACCCAGATACAATCCCACTTCTGTTAACTCCTTATTATGGAACTGGGCCAGCTCAGCTACATTTCTCTCCTTCCAGAATATGCAACCAAATAGTTTTACTAAAAGTAGGGGGTTAGTTAGCCAGCTGAACAAAAAATCACTTTAGAGACACAATTTTATAATTTTAAGTGTATATTTTTCTCTCCTGATGTTATACATCATCAAAAGCTAATGTGGATGGTATTCTTCTTCTGGGATAAAGGAAAGGAGCAGACCCAGTCTGCAGTCCTCTGGCAAGCCCAGAATTCCTTGAGGCTTAGTGTGGGCTTTGTCTTCCAAAGAACATGCCCTAAGCCTGTTTTTCTTAGTTTTTGATTGTTTTAATTTTATGGCTTTTTTTTAAATCATCCACATGCAAAATAAGAGTTGATTCTCAAATTGCACCTTCTTTTCTAGAGTTTTAAAGATAAAACACAAGAGAGGTTGTCTTGCAAAGAACATCTACATACATGTTGGCCATCCTGTACTGTATTGAGAAGTCCCTCTTTAGACAAGCAGAGAAACTCAAGTGTGAACAAACCATTTAAGAGTGGGAAAGGCTGTGATGGAGCAGAGTCGATCACATCAGTATGGAAGCTTATAAGATCTCAAAAAACATTCCAGGCAAAACATTTCATGTGGAAATGGAGGTCAGACACTCTGAGACTGCTCCATACTGAGAATCAAAGGGGATTTGATTTGTAAATGGGGATGATTAGGAAATTCCCTTTGAAAGCTCCATTCTGGTCGAACTTAAAACAGTTGTGTAGACATATGCTTTAAAGTTCCAGCTGCTGAGCCTAAATCTGCAGCCTTTTGAACACTGCTGACTTAATGAAGTCAACAAAAACTGCTGATGTTTTCCACACACAATAGGTGCTTGAGTCTTTGCAGCTTTGAGTCATTACTGAACTATTGTACCCTTTTGACACTTGCAAGAAGAACATTTGAGACAATGGCATCTTAATTGCAATCCAAAGTCTCTACATTGTGCTGCAGGAGGCAATCACTTAAAGAAGTGTGGCATAAACCAATATATAAACCTGGAAGCAGGACACAGGTTGATCATCAAGGCTGCTGTTTTTGATGGTCTTCTTCAGAGAAGGAGAAATGAAATTCTAAATCTTATTAAGCTGATGAGTGATCTCTCTCTATATATATTGAAACAATTTTGCAATACTTATGCTGAAGGCACAGTTTAACAAAATTCAAAGATGCCTTCTGAAGATCCCACAGGGCAGAACCTATAAACATTTAAATGTGATTTCTGTGTTGGTCAAGACAAAACTGCAATGTATGTGAAAGAAGAACTGAATCCCACACACTTTCTAAGTTCTTTGCAGGAGAAAGTTGGGGAAAATGGACCTTATAGACTGTGTCTATTGGAAAATAAGAGTGTTTGCAGGAGCTTCAAGAGACCTGGCTGTGATGTTGCCCCATGATGGTGACTACACTAAAATTATATAACTTTTTTCCTGTATTCTGGCTGCATTTGTTTAACAGACTACAGGACAAAGTCTTCAATTTATCTACTTCAAGTTACCATATTTATATTACTTATATTTGGAAAGAAATCACTATCTGAAACCTATAGAACAGAATCTCATTTTGTGGCCATAGTGCTAAATTATGAAGTAGTCCTGCAACTTCAGTACCTCTGCTGGACTCTTCCTCAACTCGGTAGCCTTCTTGGTTGCAGCAAACTTTGCACAAGCTTTCTCTAAAGTGGAGGGTTTTTTTTTTTTGTGTTGTTTTTTTTGGTGTGGGGGTTTCTTCTTCTTTTTTTTTTTTTGTTGTTGTTTGATATTCTTACTATCAATTTCCTTGTTTCCTTCTGGAAGTGGTTGGATTCAGACATGTTAATGCTATGGTGTTAAGGATGTATTTGCCTCCTATATTCAAGGAACTTTCTGTAACCTGTTTCCAGAGATACATGGCATGGAGTAAAGCGGCTCTTCTGTAGTGTTTTGAATTAAAAATTCTACTGCAGTCCTTTCACTAGCTTAGCACCATGTTCAGGAAAACTTGCCTGTGTTGTCAGCTGTTTAAGTAGGTACACAAGAACTTGTTTTTAATATGCAAATATTTTCTTGTTTCCTAAATGGTCTTTTTCCCCCTCTTTTTGCCTCTTTTTATGTTCTTTCAATGTAAACGTGTATTTTCTAAAACACAAGATGAAGGAAAACAGACAAGGAGAGTTCTCAGAATTGCATTTCACAGTCCTTGGATATTTTATTGCTAGTGTTGTTGTCTATTTTAAAACTGAAGTTTGTCTTTACTTACAAGTCTCCTGAAATTGCTTCAGTTTCCTTCATATTTCAGTTAATGAATTAAGCATGCCTTCTCTCTCCACCTATCTCTTATGATACTTTCCATATATAGCATCTCATAATATTCAATAGCAGTGCAAGCAATTTTGCTGTCTTCTACTGTTTGCTAAATGTATTCAGTGTTTGAATCAATATTGAGGTTTGCTGTGTACAGTTGTGGTCAAATCTATGATAAATTATCTTTTCATCAGTGTTATTAAATGTAGCACTCAGACTATTTATCTATTAACATGTTGTCATCCTGGAGGAATTTGTATGAAACTGGATTACACTTGCGTAAAGAATTCCTGTAGTTTCTTTAGATTCTAGAAAACCGCATTTAGGATTAATCTTCTTTCCTCTCCACTTCTTCCCCCTCCCCCAATAACTTTTTTTCTTTCCCCTCCTTCTCTGTTGATATACTCATTATTTTCTGAATGAATGCCAACACCGTAGCAGATTTTTCAAAGACTCTCATCGTAGCAGACATTTTGAGCTGTGCCTTTGACAGATTGCACATTTTGAAAGTGAGATACTGTAGCAAGCTTTTTAGTAAATTTGGCAGACTACATACTGTCTTGAAATCCACTGATGAAAAGTGAAAAATCTATTAGTTGTAGGTTGGCAGGATACATGTGACCTGCTGACAGGCTGTGCACATATTTTAGTTCATTCCAGGAGCAAGGAATCCAATTCTTCAGGGTTTATGAAGAATTGCAGTAAATGTCACTTACAGAATTAAAAAAAGACAGTCTTGGAAGAATTAGATTGTAGGAGATTACTAAAAAAAAGAGTTGTAAAAGTCTTTGTCTTACATATAGAGGTTTTATTGAAATTATGATTGGTAGAGAATAGACAGGAACCATGATAGTCGTGTATGTTACACTACTGAAGAGCTGCTTTGATTATCCCCCCTTCTTGAAGAAAGAATTTGCAAGTAGAGGAAACCCTTTCATTTTCCAGTGCTCAAAATACAGGCTTACATTTGTGATTTTGACTCTTCATTTTCGATGCTAGGCTGGGACACTCAGCATCCCGGGATTGTTCTGCACGAAAAAGCTCAGCTTCCAAAAGCAGAGGGGGTTTTACATTTTACTTGCAGGCAGAATGCTGCTCTGAGGAATTTCCCTTGTGGCTTTAAAATCTGTTACCTTGCTTGGTGGTTCCTCAAAAGGTGTGTCTGTTACACACTGCCTTGTATGAGAGGGTACTGAAGCTAATATTCAGTGCATATGGACACAAGAAGCACCCTGTGTGTGTCTGTGGCTAACCTGCAGTATCATGAGTTTAGTTGGAATACTCAGGTCATGATGCTGCCCAGAGGGGTGAAAGGACCCTCCTCTCCATCCTTGACTACATATTTCCACCTCCACCTTTGTATTGGCATTGGCTTTTGGCACCCTATGGTTAGTTGAATCAAACTGCTGATCTAACTGAAAACTAATTATAGCACAAAAGAAAAAAAAGTTAGTTCACAGCTGGATCAGGAGGCTTGATGGGCATGTGGGTACTAGTACTGATGCAAGGAGAGGAGGAAATACACTGTTAGGTCAGGCAAAGGGCAGAACTACATTTTTGGTAGTGACTTCAGTTTGCAATTTTTTTAATTCAGTGATGAGTACTCATCAGAGAAATAAATGGCATAGCTAATTCTCTCCAAAACTGTGGTTAGACTTAGGATGGTATTTAAACAATCACTTATAAAACTGGAGGCATCTACATTGCACCTCATTGCAGTGTAAGTGAATCTTAGCAGTTGCTTTTTTATTCCCCTTCTAAAATTCCTACATGAGATAATAATAGTGGAATATTAAAACAGATCTTACCAAAACAGATAAATTGGCTATCAGATTTTCTGTCTTTTATGGAAGTATACTTCATCACATGTTCATGTTTATTTCCATTTCTCAAGGGAAGTGGTTGTAATACTTGTGTGTTTGGGAATGTCACAGATTTTTCACTGCAAAAAGATTATGCTGTTCTGATTTTTTAATATTTTATATTCCCCTTGAAAACGTGAAATCTTAGCACTGACCATGTTGTGATGTACTAGTAAAGAAACATATACAAAATATTACTTATTACTTTCTCATTAACATTTGCATAGGCAGACCAAAGCAGATGTATTTTTCATGTCTGTTCCTTTCTTTGTAAGTTTTAGGGACATTAAACTGGGAAAGGAAAGATAAAGAATGAAAAGGATGAAACAAAGACTCTTTAACAAGAGAAAGGAATATAAAAATTTTTAAAAATCAAACCTACTGAGGTTGGAGTCTATGACTTTGGGTTTTAATATTTGAAACTGGTTCCTACTTCTAATACTGCTTTTATGTCTCAAAATATGAAATAATGAAAGTGTTTCTCAGATGAAAAACATGATGTAGGGATTAGGATCCATGCTGCATTCTCTAAGTTAAAGCCTTGGGTTCTTCTCTTTTAGACTTCACTAAGAGACTTTAGACAGTTTTAGGGAGACCTATTCTGTTTTAGAAAGACCAACACTGGCACTGGAGACAGCACGTAACTTTAAATGTCACAGGAGATTGCAGATAGAAGTGTCCTATGGGGCTGGGGCATTTACAGTTTCTGTGAGTGGGTTGAGTGGGTTAGGATGTAAAGGAGAGAAACTGCAGTCTTATAAAGATGCTTATAAGGCCATTCATACTGATTTTTGCATATCAGACATGGCCAACTGCTGATATGCAGTGTGGATCTGTCCTATGAGGCACTTTTACATAGCAGCTAGAAACCTAAGAGAAGGGTTGCACAATTTGTGGCCTGCTGAACAATTTTCTTGGCCATGAGGAAAGGATCTGAGGATGCAAGGAAAAATAGGTGATATGGAAAGGTGGTCAGATTGCTCAGTTGGTCACTGACATGTGAAGTCCCCTTGCCAGCACACATGTCCTCCCAGCTCGCTCCAAACCTGCAGCAGAAACTGCTTGACAAGCATGGGTTAAGCAGCCTGGTGCTGATGTCTGAAAACATTGGAGAAGGAATATTAAAAATAGGTGATAAAGAAATATAGGGGATGTAGGCAAGGGGATGGATGTTGGGAAGTAAAGGTGAGGAGGCAGTGCTAGGAGGGAAGTTAGAGACACTGGGGTAAAGTGAAAGGGGTATGTATGGAAAAGTGGAGAAGGAGGTATTTGGGTTTTGGCACCATTGACCTTGAAATACAGCAGTCTCTGAGTTGCAGATGTCTGTGCCAGGTTTACAGAGATACTAAAGCTCTCAGATTCATAAGGTTGGGTCTGACAGGGTAAATGGTAAAACATAATCAACTATAAAAATCAAGATGGCATTTGCTTGTATTATTTGTGTTATAAGGGAGGTATTTTTGAGTTAAGATGATATTTTATGCATTTTCTATAAATAGCATAGTATTTTTCTTTGAACTTTCAGTATATGCTATTGTGAGGAGCAGTGTATCAGATAAAATACAACATTTTTTGTTTTGTTCCACTATGTCGGCTCCCAGTTTAAGTATTAATTTAGAATAATATACCACCCATCAACCACAGCTTCCATGTCTTCATACTTTCCTTTGTTGTCATCTTTAATCTTGAACTGGCATGTTCCAAATATGTGTCAGTCTTTAATCAGTGTAGCCAGAATAGCATCCAACCTTTTGCAAGTTTTAGTGTACTTTTTCTGAACTGACATCTGATCTGTCAAATTCACACCTCTTGAAAATGTGAAGATGTAGGCAACAGGGTTAGTATAAGAATTATGTAATTGTGAGACAAAATGTATAAATGCTTTTCAGCAAATTCTTTTTTAACACCATATATAATACTGTCATTTGTATTAAATGTGTGTATTTAAAAAAAAATAGTTCCCACAATTCAAATTATTCTCCCAATATAAGTACATGAAATCATCACTCTCAGAACTGAGGCACTATCTTCAGGGAAAATATAGTTCCTTTTATTGCAACTCCTTGCTTGTAAGGAACAACATAATTGCGAACAGCAAAGGTTGACTTCCAAAATGAGAAAAAAGAAAATCTTCCACAGATTTCATAACAGTGGTCCTTTTGCTTTTTTTTTTTTAAACTTTTGTTTTCACTTTGAATGCACAATTTAATGTGTTTTACTGAGCTATGAAACTACTTTCTTCAGGTCACTGGGGAGGAATTGACGTTCTTGCAGATGCATGTGATCTAGCTACTTAGTTATAGAAAGAAAAATTGGAAATGCCTTTCTAGTTGCATGCATTTGTATTAACAATTGAATGTATAATATCTTTGGACTAATCACTTTGCACTGTCTGACAGATACAGAAGCACTTGTGCAGAAAGCACTAAACAGAAGCAGTTGTGCAGACAGACAGACTGCACTAAAATGCATTGGGAACTGAGTTGAGAGCAGGCACGTGGGGAATACTTTAACCTACAAGTGACTAAGGGCTAAAGTTGACATGTGGTCTGTTCACTGGCTGTCATGTCACTGTTCAGAAATATGAAGTCCCTGTCCAAGATCTGTTGTATCTCAGAGGCAGGAAGAGAAGTGGGTAAACTAAGAATAAGTCCTTGGAAGGACTTGATTTATTAAGCAAATGAATTACACACTGAGGATTCTGAGCTCAGTTCATAGTAAAGAAACACTGACCATCTCTTTTGAGTAACGTAATGGCTAGAGCACTTACTCAACAGTGGAAAACCTAAGGCTGAATTCATAACTTTTGTTAAAGAGAAAGGAATCCTGAACTCCCACTTCACAAAAGAATGCCACGGCCATCAGGGTACAAGAAAGTCTAAGCTGACAGAGTGAACAATTTGACCTGTGACAATATTAGTTCCTCTGTGCAGAAAGAAGCACTGGAATTATGGGCTAGACACATCACAGAGGAGGAAATAGAAACCTAGCTATAGACACTCATGTGGATGTTACTGGAGGAGAAGGCATGCTCCTGGGGTTGCCTATGTGTTTTGCGTTAAGGACTTATTGGAAGGAGTGCATCAGCAGCACTGGAAAGCAGAATCATACCCCAGAACAGCAAATCCACAAAGGAATGATTTTATTTTCTTATCAGTATAAAAATGCCACTTCAAACATTTACTTACTCTTTTACATGACTCTTGCCCTAATCAGAAGCCCTCTGAATTTGATGAGCTTTTCCATTGATTTTGATAACGTAGGCTTAGGCTGTAAATTTAAAATTGCTTGTGCCTCTGTCAAAGAAGTGTTGTATTACATTTCAAACAACGTTTACCACCGATGATATGGGTTGTCATTTTGATTACAAAAAGAGGCTCTGCAGGGAGTTGCTAATAGTAGCTCTAATAAAGACTCAGATGTAAAAGACCAGAAGGACTCAATATAAATTATAATTGTGCTTTAATTTACAATCATTGTCTTACAAAATGTTCTCTAAGGAATCTTTTCAAAATAAGTCATCCATACAGCCGTTCTTAAAGGAAAAGGGACTCTGTGGCAGAATGCAGCATTGCATTTTACCTGCAGACAATAAAAAATATTCAAATTATTTTCTTTTTGTAATACATTGCAAAATAAAATATTTGAAATACCAAATAAGACACTTAGAATTCAAGAATCTGGATGGACTGTGAGTCTAATTCTCTTTTTCAGCAAAACATGGTCTCTTCCTTTATTGTATCGGGGAGCGATACTGTATTAACCCCAGGCAGCATCCACCATAAAGTTAAAGTGACAGGACTGTGTTCCTCAAGGGAGGATGTGAGGATGCTTCTTACATTTACATCAAAGATCAAAGCACAATTTGGGATGGGTGCTGACTGAATGTACAAAATTCAAAGGACATTTAAGGCTAATAGCTCTAATTAGTAGTTTACCAGACTGCTTTAATGACAGAATAGAAATTTCATATAACATAACATAAAGAAGGGAGCCTCTGCAGCTGAAACTAAATGAAAATCTGAATTCAGCCAAAAATCTACCTGTTAAAGCAGCTTTTTTTTTATTCAGCCAGTTTTTGCTATTTTTTGCTCTCTACTATGGAATAAGATTTAAACCGAGATTTTATGGTTTTTGTCAATATAGAACACCTCTCACCTTTCAAAACAGTAACAGCAACTTAAGACTATAAAAGTAACTTTCAGAGTATGACAAGGAGCCATATGCATTATCAGATAAGTGATCATTTGTCATTAATTAAGTCCTCTTCCTTTCTGTAGGGCAGGAATGGGCAAATCAAATCCTGTCCACAGCTCAATAGTGGTCCTACTTTTTGGGTGCTGAGCACCAGGAGTGCTCGCTGCAGTCTGTCATCCTGACTCCTCTCTTTCTCTCCATGCACTAGGACAGTAAACACAGAGGTATTAATATTTAGACTGCAATCATGCTGTTTTAAATCATCCTATTATCATATTTATTTCTTCTTGTCTTTCTTTCCCATGGTGAATTTAACTATCTGCTGTTTTATGTAATTTCTTACATAATGACTTAATTTTAGAGGTTCTACAACTAGGAGCAAAATACTTAAAAACACACACACACGAATGGATAGAATGACCCTTTGTTCCCATCTGTTGCTCAGGCAATTTAAAATTATGTACACTGAAAGTAAGGCTATTTAATACTCTGAATTTTCTCAGAAGATTGACCCAAAGCAATATTATATTTTCCCTGTAATTGTAATGCAGAAAGAAAAAATGAGAGTTCAATGACTTCTTTGTTTTTGCTGTGGTTTAAAACTTGCCTTTTAAAATGCAAAAAAAAAAATTGGCTTAGAGAAATGAGGAGAAAATGAATTAGTCATGACAACAGTGTAAGAACTGCAATATAAAATATGTAAAAACTTCTTTGTATCTTTCTTTATTGGCTGACATCTGATTTGCCTTTTTCTATCTGTAAGCTTTCCTAACCTCTAAGCTCAAGCCAGGTAATACTTTGGGGATGGACAGATATGCCCAGAAAGGGAACCTGATACCAGGTGGCCCTGGGGATGTTGTGAAATGAGTATATGTTTCAAAAGAGAAGCCACAAATAAAAGAAAAAGTGCATATTTAGCATTGGTCTTCGAATTCACATAGCAGGACTGGCAAAACTGAGCCACTTAGGCATTTTGAAGGTGGACATATGAAGTTACACATGCCATGAGCTGGGATTCTTCGTCTAGATGGTTTGCCTAATACCTCTTGAAACAAATGGGGTATTTTGCATATCCAGTCAACTGAAATAATGTGGATTTGTTTAATTTTCCCTGTAGAAACAATGATACCATGGTAAAATACGGGATTGGTGTGGAGTGGCAGCAGTACATAGCAATCTCTTCCTGATTTGAATACTCAATAAGGGAGTTCTGGGAGACTTGGGACATCCAACAGAGCAGTCCTCATTTCTAGCCATTTCTCTGCATTTCTGTAACAGGCTATTTCCATATCTCAACCTAGTCCGTGTGATATTTTGTAGGAGGTTTTGAGGCTTGTGCTTCACTGGATGCTAAATTTTCTTATTAACACTTAAAATATGACCACAGAAAAGAATAGTTTTTGGATCAATCTTGCTCACCTCATTAAAAGCTCTACAGATATTGGAACATTGCTCTTATGGAAGATCTGAAGGTGTGCATTAATCTTTTAATTAATAATTTAAAAGAAAAATGATTCTTTTTGTGCATATGAGCTTATTCTTAACAGGGTGATCAAAATGAGATGCAAGGGACAAAAAAAGCAGGTCTGAAATAGCTGACACAGAATGTTACACCTGTGGTTAGGTTTCAGACATTTTCTGTATGCAATTAAAATTCATTACATCTTTGTGCAAGAGCTTATTTAGGAAGTCTGACATGGAGAAATTACTTGAGCTGTTTGACTTACCATATTTTTATGCATATAGTAATCTTTGAAAGGTTTCCATTAGACTGTGTGTTCAGAATTAACAATAGTTTTGCCTTCAATTTCCAACTGTAGCTACAATAATAAAATCTAATGTATTTTTAAAGACAATTCTAAGCATTTTTTATCAATTCAATTTAATTCAGCCCAATGAGTTCTTAAAATGTGAATGTTATTTTTTAAAATATTGCCTTTATGGAGACTGACAGAAAAGAAGGTATTCATGTAAAACTTGGGAACAGTGCCTCACTGTTTATTTATTGATGTGAGATGTTCCAAGTTTTCTTATAAACCAATGGCTCTTTCCTGCTATACATATCTTGGATTTCCAGACTCAGTTATCGTTTAGGAATGAACCAGCCACCCATTGCCCTGAGTGAACTTTTCGCTTTTATCAATGTGACTATATTAGCTATGTCTCCAGACACAGATGAGGCAGGAGCAGAGGGAAGCAGTGAGGGGACAAGAATATTAGCCATTCTGTAAATATCTAGGCCACAGGCACAAGTAGGTATATTACTACACGTTAACTGGTTGATAAATTTTAGGGAGGGCCAGTAGTTAATTTCACCCAGTTAATACTTATTAAGGCACATGGCCATGGAAATCAAGATGGTAATGTTTTTCTCCACACTGAGTACATTTATTCACATGAAATCTTTGATCAAAGCCACCTAGACACTATATTAAGTACACCTACCAAAGGTATCTTGCTTAACTGTAGCAGCTGTCATGAATTTTTAGGCTAAGAAAGTGACTGTGGATAGCTTAATGTCCACAACTGCTGGATGCCTACTTGCTAGTTTAAGAGAAGAGTTAAATTCACAGCGGTCACATACGGGCACATTGGAGTCCCTTACTCTTTTCCCTCTCCCTATTCCCCCTCAAAGTCTACAAACTTTTTATTAAGAAAAAAAGAAGTAATAATGAGAGGAGCTGTCTTAGCACAAGAAATATGGGCCAAAATGCTGTTGGACCTAGATCATTATTTTTAGTAAAGCACTCTGACTATTTTTGTTCTGAAAACACTTATAACTAAGAATTGGCCTCTGTGTGAAGTAGAAGAGCCCTCCTGATACTGGATTGATACTCTTCATAGGAACGTGAGCTGCAGAGTTTTGGCCACAAAAGCTGCCTCCATTATAGGCTTTTTTTTTTTTTTTCTTTGTGTGTGTGTGTGTCTCTCAAGAGGCTAGTTGCTAAATTGGAAGCTGTGATTTGTATTCAGAGTAGAAATGGAAGAATATGTACTAACTTTCAATATAATTGCTTATGTTGCTGAGTGGGTTGAGTTTGAGGTGTTTGTAGCATTGCAGAGTGATGGTTCTGCAGCAGACTGACAGAATACTGCTTGTACCAATTAGGCACTGCTTCTTTAGCTCAGAAGAGGAAAACTGAATGTATTGATTTTGTTCTATGTTTAGGATACAATGAATGAAAACCATACCTTATGCCTTCTGGGATCTATGTCTGAACTGAACAGACTGGAGAAAACTAACAAATGCAAGAACAAAGCAGCCTGTTAAGGATTTAGTTTAAATAGGGAATTGAAATATCTTTTTGTCACCTGACAGAAGTGTCTGAACACTTAATGACATTAGTTTTGATTCTGTAGAAGAGTTATCTTACAAACAGCCAGGAGCTTTGTTTGCTGTTGTTTAATCTTGGCTTTCTTGACTTCTAAGGAACAAATAGGCAAAGGGAAGAACTGAACCTCTCTGAAAAGCTGAATCAATTAAAACTGGTAGAATGGATACTTGTCTTATCAGAAGTGTGTTTATAGCTCTTCAAATAGGAAAGATGAGACATTCTTAAAAAATGAAAATGAGGACTTGAACTGGTATAATCATGAGGGTGTTCCGTTACACGTATAGTTAGAGCAGGAACCAGCATTGTTGACCGTCATTTAGTTGATCCTAGCCTGTATACCTCACAGGTTCTTAGGTTCATAAAAGCATTGATGTGATGTGAGCAATTGAAATGATGTTCAAGCCTACATTATTTTAAATTTAGTGGTGTTTTACGTTGTATATTTTCACTGTTCATGGAAATGAGACAGGAAAAACTCCTGTCTATGTTTTGCTCACCAAATTAAATCAGGCAATAGCCTGAAATCCATCTGTAAGTTCATTCTGTGGATTTTCATAAAGTTTGTGAATTTAGTAGAGAAGACACTGAATACAAGGCTTGTGGTGATGTTCCCACATACAAGTATGCATATGGCTTACACTACAGGTAGAAATGGATTTCTTCTTGGGTTAACCACAGTGATTCATGAAATGGAGGCAAACACTGGAGGAAACTACAGCTACAAGACATCTTTACTGGCCCTTTCAAACTGTAGTATATGGATGTCCTTTCAGTTGTCCCCAGAGATTTGTAAGCACGTGCCAGAAATAAACAGCTGACCTAAGGAAGAGAATTCTCCTCTGTGCATCTGCTTGGGTTATAGGTTTATGGCAGTAACGAGCTGTGGAAATCAATCTTTTGTAATCTCTGCCCTTTATGCTTTACTCAGAGGGCTGCTGTCACATCTATAAATAATCCATTTGTGGATCTGTTTGAAGATAAAAGAGGCTGGCATGCAAAAAAGCTTTGCCATGCTCTCCAGTTACTTATCCAAAAACGAATGCACAAAACCTTGGGTGTTTTGGGTTCACCCTATTGATTTAGATGTTCCTTCCTACAAAATCCTGTTAAAGCAGATTGCATTTTCAAGATCGGGCTTACAGTACAGGCAAGACTTAAAAATTTATATTACCTATAAAGTTCTAACAGAATAAACCTGTCCAATTCCATCTTGTAAGCAAGAACCCAGTGAATAGAGGCAACACAAATGAAATGTAATAACTTGCAGGTACAGCTGTTTATTGCGTGTAATGTATTTTCTCAAAGCTGTGCAAGACAAAGGAAGAAGGAAGGGTAGAAACAGTGTTTGTTATAATTCTTATATCATTCTTAAGGTTTTATATAGCTCATTTATCCAGCTTCAACCATGCTGACTAATTGAAAACTAGCAATCCTAAATTGGAAAAAGAAAAAAATCTGTTAACACTGACCCCTTTCCAGAAATGCTTACCTTATATGATGAGCTCATTATCTTTTTTGCATTCACAGCACATATTTTGAAGGCTGTTGTTCATTTGCCCCATTGTGCTCTCTTCTCCTTGTGCTCCAGTGGCGAAGTCACTTTCCCTCAGTAGTGGCCTGTCCAGTGAAAAAATAACCTGATATGTAATGAACAGAATGTGAAGAATAAACTTCACAGGTGGGACAGCTTCTCCTTTGCTGCCTTAACTCTGTTCTCTTGGGAGAGCAGGAGTTTTCCATATATATCTTAGTGACAAGCCATGGATGGAGGGTATTATTTATGATTTAGCTACTCTCTATTGTCCCTTATCTTAGGGACAATAGTGTCCCATAGTCAGGCCTCCATGTCTTTGCAGTGAACCACAGAAAGCTGAAGAGCCCTATAACTATGTACGGAGTCGGGGAAAGACTATTACACTCCAGAATTACAGCTCTCCCCTTGTGGGTGGTGAAAGGTGGGGAAACCTTTATCTTGTATTCTCACTGGTGATTGAACTGACCTTCTCATGAGTCTATGTCTTTCCTTGTGCATGCTGGATCTCTGTGGAGGCAGCATTTGTCATTTTACTAAGCTGATAGAGACTTCTAATAATGCAGAAATCCAGCTCTTGCCACCATTTCCTTCATGACTCTCATCTTGCCTGTTTGACTTTCCTCACAAAGCCTTGCGTTATCATTTCCTTCCTGACTTAGGATACTTAGGAAGACATCTTGAAAGCTATGCTAACACAGGCTCTCTGATTTTATTATAGGTTGCTTCTGTGAGGAATGAGCTTGCATTTAAAACCAAAAGCAACAAACCAGACAATGGAGCTTCTGGGTGCATTTAGTGGGTAAGGGCTGGAAATGCCACGTAACCAGAATTCATTGGCTTCTGTGAATCCTGGCAGAGCTGATGAGAGACTGAGTTTGAGCCAAAAATGGTGCTGTGAGGTACCTCCTCCTGTTTTCAGTTTGATTCTTATCTGCTGTTTGGGTACCACTGTTGCTCTTGGCACAGTTAAGATCAGCACTTTTAATTAAGTGAATGTCCTCAAGTTGCACTGACTTTTGAGTTTGGGGGAGCGATTAATTTTTGGAGGATGTTTTAGAAATGGAGTGGTTGGTGTAGCAACAAGGAGAGAAAGTTCTTTACTGGAAAAGAAGGACAAAAGAAACAAGGATGCCTTTAAGGCTGACACAGTGAGGATCCAAATTATTCAGGCTGATAAACTGGCTTAAACTACACTCTGTGCTCTGTGAAAGTGTATTGAAAACATGAATTTGTTTCTATTATCTTAAGTCCTAATGAGAGCTCCATAGAAATAATTGGATTTGCTATTGTTAAGATGGCAGCAGCAATATCACCCTGCATAACTATTGTGTTTAGCTAATGTTGTGTTGTGATTACCATCTTGTGAGGGTGGTCTTTCTTCACCCACAACATTCTTCACAGCAGGCAACTTCAGCCAAACCTGATTTCAGCTTTCATTCCAGTTGGATTCCTGTCCCTCTTTAACCTTGTCAAAGCCAAACCACAGTGCCTGACGTATTGCACGGGTGGTTGCCTTCTGGAGAAGAGTATTGCAGATGCATTCCAGACTTGGACAAAGCATTCCTGTTAGAGGAGAGATCTGAAAATTAAAAGTACAGCTTACAGAATTTTAAAGAAACTTTTAGGAACTATGGTTTAAAAATATTTGCTTTATTTCATTGCTCATGGTGGACTTGTTCCTTTTAACATTCTCTGGAAGTGCCAGAATAGCCACTGGTCACATGCCTCACCTGTAGCACTCTGATGCAGTGAGCTATGCAATAGCAGTGAAACAAACATTGGGGTTCTCCAAAAACCCAGCAATCATATTTGATTAGAGCAGATGAAACAGTAATGAAACAGCTGCGAGAAACTGGGTAGTGCAGAAGGAATTTACAAAGAGCATATTCTCCAAATCTTCCTTTGGTACAATGAATTGCAAGCCAATGTTAACACTATAAGCAGTTCCATATTGTAGAAACTATCTGAGTCTATTTGTGTGCAAGCACGAAATTGATAAGCAGGCTAAAAAGCTAATATCTGCTAAAAAGGAACTATTTGTAGGAGTTACAGAATACCTTCATAAAACTCCTCACCTTGATTAACCAGCTTATCGTTCTTCCTTGCTAAGTATGTTTGGGTGGCTGTACCAGGTTTGCTAACTCTAGAGATGTTTAAATACCAGACCTCTCTGAAATGCTGGAATTAGTGGGTTCTGCTAATCACAGTTCTGGGTAAAGCTGTCAGAAGGCTTGATACCGACTTGAGAAAAGTTAGAACTTCAACCCTAGTTTTCAACTACAACAAGAAGGGCGTTATTGATATACTAGGACAAACTGCAGATAAGAAGTACCATTAAGTATTTGATATTGATTTATAATTGAAAGTCCCAAACTCTGTGGAAGTTCATTTAGCTTTTGCCTTGATCTTTCTGAATATTTAGTACAATTATTGGTTTTAATGACATACACACCTGAAATAACTGTTTAGAGACCTCATTCTTCAGAGACTATATAATACCCAATACTACAAGAACATCTGGAAATAGAAGACAACTGTAAAGGCTTTAGACAAACATATTTTGCTTTACTGTTGACTTAATGAAGAGAGACATACGGAACTTCGTGTTCCTAAAGGAATGTGTTGGACTGAAAATAGAAGAGCAAAATGGAGAAATCCAAGTTGTTAATTTCCATGCTACATTATGAGATTAATAATATGCTGATCTGAATAAGAACCATAAAAATGCATAATGACTTTTGACAGAGATCATAAATCATGGGCTTTTCAAGGCTATTAAAACAAATTCCACTCACATTGGTAGAGCTGTTTTTAAAATACTTGTGTTAAATAATGACTTGTGCTATGTTTTGAAATATATGGGCTCCCTTCCCAAATTATTCAAGTTATTTCAATAACTGAATTTCATACTCAAATGTATAAAGAAACCCTCAATTTTATAATGTGGTGGTTCTAAATTTATTGATACATAAAGTATAATGCTTTTAAAATCAGGATGAAATGCTGAAGATAAAACCTGTGTATGCAATGATATTGTGACAGTATCCACAAGGCAGTAAAACAGATGTAAAACCAAGTATTTATGTTTTTTTTAACCTGGAATTAATAATGTTCATTGTTTTGATTTTGTTTATGTCTAGATTTAAAAACATTTTCGGATAAATTATCCTGGAAAACTACATAAAAAGTTCTGACTTTAATAGTCTTACTTGTTCAGAATCTTATGTTGAGTAATGCTTTCCACTGAAACCTATTAGCTAAGATTATTCCATATTAATAAGAGTATCAAAGTTTTCTCCAATGATTGTATAGAACATCATGTGTGACTGAAAACTGTTCACATGAGAAAAAGGCTTGCAATGTTTAATTCCTTCTTCAAGAAATTGCAAGGAGCTCTGGGTATCCTGGAAGCCTACTGAAAGGTTCTACAAAATTCTTCCTTTTTTTCCTCAAAAATGAAAAATTAAAAAAGTTTTATGTGGGTTGCTGGAAAGGAGACAAAGTTTCTTAAAATAATAGTCTGTTTCTTTGGGAGTTCATTTGTGTAATAATAATGACTTCATTGTAAAAATGAAGCTTTTTTAACAAAACGAGTAAAACTCTCATTTTTAGGGGTAAAAGAAAAGGAAGGAAAGAACGATTAAGTTGCATATCTATATATATGAAGATGGCATTTACAGACTTCAATATTTTTCCCAGAAATGTGAAAGCTTTTTACAAAAGCTCATATAACATAAGCTTGCAACTAGACATCTAAAAATAAGTGTGTATTAGTACATCTACTTTACAGAAAAATAAGAGAATAGCAGAGAAGACATTGATTTTCCTGATGTTACACACAAAGTCATTGGCAGAGTAATGAAAATAAAAAAAACTATTCATTTTTTGTCTTTGGTTTTAGGCATGGAACCACAGCTTCTCTGGTGTGATTGAAATCTGAGGTTAAAAGTGGCAAATGACAGACAGAATGAAGAAAAAGTAAATGATATTTGTATTTCAAGAGAATGAAGTCTCACTCTTCAGGGAAAATCTGTGTTGAAAAGTTGCATTTTATGATTGGAGGAGGCTTTCTTAAAAGGTTCTTGGGGCACTGAATTTGTGACACTGTGTTCAAAACTGTACTTGAGTTCCTGAAAGTTGCTCTAAATAAAATAGTCCATAAGATTATTTGGGAATAAAATAGTCTAGAAGACTATCCTGCAATTGAGATAAAGATTTATAAGACCATACCTGTTTTTCTAAATGAAAAGAGTCAAAGTGCAAGAGAACTATCTGCTGGCTAGGAAGAAAGAAATGCTCAGCTGGCAGGGTTTATAAAGCTAGTGACGTTCCCGCACAGTTTTATGTCCCTTCTTAGCCCACAGTTAAGTTTCTAAACACTATTAGCTGAGGGGTAGCATCTCAGACTCAGAAAAAGGTGTCAAGGAACACTGTGTTGGTAGCATAGGCAGGAACCAGAGCAGCTATGAGAGTCTCTGCTCTGCCTGCCTTTATTGCATAATCCAGACCAAAACTTAGCTGTATTTCCAGGAAAAAGAGGAGGGAGGACAAATGACAGAGTTCTCTTCTTTCCTTCCCCTCTTATACATCTGTTTGTGGGGCATTTCATAAGGAAGGTTAAATCCCAGAGAAGTTTCTTCGTTAACACAAATGGTTGGTGTGGCACGTGAGAATGCAGATCCGCAGATTTCAAACACCTGATGGCTGGGAACCTGGTGCCTACAATCCTCAGAGTGAGGATTCTATCTTGGCTGGTAGATACTACCTACATTACATTTGTGGTTGTTTACATTTTCCCCATCCTCCTTAGCCATCAAGTCAAGCTTGCATTTTCTTTTAGCAACAATTTTTCAGCAACTAGATCTTAAACGTCTGCCCTGGTACCTAAATACATATTGCATAGATCCTGGTGTGCCTCAGGAGGAAATGTCACCGTGCTTTTTTTTCATGTCAAAAGAGAAAATTGCTTGAGTGTCATGAAACAGCTGGAGCTCACAAGAAAATGTTTTCAGCTAGGCCAAAGCCTATCCTGTTGCCCTGGGTCAGATTAATACTCCAAATAGCTCCTGGCAGAATAATCAACAAGAACTGCAAAGTCTGAGAGTTAACATCTGAACTGCCTCAACCCAAATTATCTCCCCTACTTCATCTCTGCTAAGTATTACTGGTAGGTGCTACAGCCTGGTTGCTCTTTTTTAGCTGTCCTCTCCAGACTGGTGAGCTGCCTCTGTTTCTGGTTTGATTTAGTGGATATTCAGGCAGTTGCCTTAGGGCAAGATTTTTTTTTTGATCTGTTTGGCAGTCATTGCATACGTGTTCTTTGACTTCTTCAGGGAGACTTCTGGAAGAGTAAAAGATCCAAGGAAGTGGAGGCTTAGAGATTTTGTAACACTAAGGTTAACTTCAGTGCAGCATGAATGCTGTTTAATTGATTATGTTACTGTCTATATGTTACCTAACATGTCCTGTCTTCCTTAGCTTTTTTAAGTCTTCATAATGTATTTAGTCTAGAGTCTTGATCTCTGAAAATATCCTTAGATTTAGGATTTAAAAATTACATTTAAATAAGAATATAAATTGTTTAGGAGGAGAGAGTTTTCTCTGATATTCTGTGATTGTAGTTTATGACTTCTCTACCTCTAAAGCTGATTTTAATATTTTTCATTAAATCTAGTATATTCTTTCTTCCCAAGAGCCCTGCCTCTTCATTACAACCATTTCCATCAATGACAAGATCAGAGAGCATTTTTAATGTTAAATAGGATAGAAGGGTAGAAATTAGTACTTAAAGGGCGAAACCATTAGTATTTCTGAGTGCTTCTATGTATTCATCACTGCCTGATACAGATCAGTATTAATAATGGGAGCAGCCAGACATAATCCATCTGCTGGATATTCCCTTTCTCTCTATGCACTGACTGCCTTGTCTTCTTTCTCAGACACTGCCTGCTCTGGTCTCCAGACAGGAAATCCAGACATGGCCATTCATCAATGCTGCTATAATCTGTCTGATTTTATTAGCTTTTGAATTTTATCACCAAAATGAAGAAGAAGGGGGGGAAGGAGAACCCAGCAGTATGATTCTCCCATACCTGTGTATTCTCCTCAGTACAGCAGATCAGGACCAGACAAAAATTAAGTGAAAAGGTACCTGGCAAATTCCCTCCTCCCTCATCTTTTATTTTTAAGAACTTGATCTATTTTATTTTATTTCTTCTTCAGCAAATACATGTGGTGTGTTGCACCAATTTGGTTGACTGATCTTTTTCCTTCATTTAAGATTTTATAGGTGCATATTGAATATTCTGTGTTATTGTGAGACCCATCTAGGATTGCATCTTGTTTTGGAGTGCAGAACCAAACAGCAGTTTGAAATGGAGTTGTTTGGAACTGCTGTATGGAGTGAGGCATTTCAGTGCCAGTTATCCCAGTTGGATAAATCCCAGTTGGTATAACTGGTTGAGGCGAGGAATGTTAGACTACGTAGAGACCGCTGCTCTGACAAATGGAGAGAAAACAGAAGCAGACTAAAGCCTTTGATCTTTTCTGGCAAAGTGGCACAAACCATTTCAACCTAGGGGACCACAACAGAAATCACTGAAGGGGATTGCATATTTTGCATTTATCCCCTGTACTCGGTTTCTGGCGAGGCAGAGAAGGTAAGATTTAGGTTGTGAGGAAGGGTCCACCTTGGAGCTGTTTGGAAGTGATTAGATTTTCTCAAGGAGAACAAGTTATGTACAGATTCCTGTGGATATTTTGCTGGGGGAGTCTAGCTGGAAGTTGAGCATGGATTCACAGAAATGTTGTATGTACATGAAATAAAGGAATTCACTACTCATTGCCTCTTGCAGACTGTACAGAAGTGAAGGAATAGTTACCTGAGTTTCTCTCCTTATAACTTGTACCAGGCAGGAGAATAAATTTCAGCACTTTATGCTGCTGCATTATTTTCCTACTGGATTTTTAACAATTGTGAGCTGTCTGCCAGGCTGTCTCTCTCAGTGTAGGCTTCAGAAGAAAAATGCCCAGAGGTGCTGTGACACTTCCTCATTGACATGCTGAGTTGCTGGTAGGTTGAAGACGTGTATGGTAAAATTTCCATCTTCCACTCTGCTCATTGGCCTAGTCTTTCCACATGTTGTGTGGAAAATGTTGCTTAATATATACTATTATATATCTTTGAAATATTATCAACAATTTTATATTAGGTTTTAAATCACCCCTTTCATCCAAGAATGCTAACCAAATATGTGGATATACAAATAAATAGAATGTTGAAACTCAGTTTATAAAGTATTCCTTAGTACCAAAATTAGTAGTACAAGATTAATCAATTTTATGGAATTTATTCTTCACTTAATATTTGACTGAGGCAACTGACCATATTTGCCTCAGGTAGCCTAGATAACAGTTTCTTCTTTGCTTTCTGATAAGAAAGAGTCACATACATAGGCCAGCAATGTATTGATCATTTTTATTACTCAACTGAATCTTTAGGAATTTGTGCATGTTAATTTTCTAAGCAATTCACAATCATTTTAATAATTGCTATATGAATTACTACAAGAAGTCAACTTAAACAGCTCCCTCAGGAAGTCGCTTGAGTTACATCTAACTACAATTAACCATAGTTAAAACTATTAACACTTCATTGTCTCAGACTTTTTCATGCATACCATAGATTTGGGGGCAGAGACTTTGCTGTATCTCTGAGTGCTTGCGCAAATGATTATAGGTTCAGAAGCTCTCATACAAATGATAATTTGGGACATAGCAGAGTAGAATGTATGTATCAGTTGGCAGAGATCTAAAGCTTTCATTTTACTATAGAAAAATTATATGCACTTCTAGCTGAAGATGGATTTAAATGTCAGTCCATTTTCAGATGTATGCAACTTTTAAAGTGGTTATCCTGGAAGAATCTGAAGTTTTACATAGCTCCACATTCAAAGTATTTTCAGTGAATTTATATGCTATTGGTGTGAGAGAGAAAAGGTGCTTCTAGTATTTTTAGTGTAGTTGCACACTGAAACAAATATCATTGTCTATTTCTTTGCATACAGGTGTATATAGAATCATCTAGATAAATACAGCTGAATAATTAGGCTCTTCAATGCATGTAAATAATAAAGACCATTGAATGTTTTGATATTACGTGACCTGTATTTACAATGTAATCAACAAAGCAATATTTGCCCTATTTTTCACTCAGAAAACAAAGCATGAAGCTGTACATATTAAATGTAAATTCTTGGTCGACTTCTGTCAGTATTTAAAGGTAGTTTGACTGCTCATACATGCTCCCAAAATTCTGTATTGTCATTTATTTGTATGACATTTCATAGATATCATTTAGCTGAGTGAACACTGCTTTGAAACTGTAGAGTAAACTGGAAAGCAAGGCACATTCCTCTGGAAAGTGTTTACTCTGTGGAGCTGTCCATCTGTTTCATCTGTCAAGATGCTCACTCAAAGTCTTGATCTTTAGAAGCAACAAAAGAGTAATAAATTAACTTTCAAGACCATATTTATTCAGTTTTCCCTCTGCAGGGTATTTGAGCACCAGCCCAGTACACATCTGCTCTCTTATGTGGAGATTAGAAATGTGAATGTTATGGAACAGAATCTGGAGAAGGCATCAAATTGATGTCTTTGAAAAGAGGCAGATTAATTTTGGAACTTCCTTAATTCCATGATGAAATCATAGCATTCAAAAGTGGAACGAAGTTAATGGTATTTTTCTGGAATAATATATAGCAGTCTAGTAGCAGCATTGCGATGTGGTTTGCTGTTTCTTATAAATTCACTTTGCATTATAGTGTTAAGTGCCATTACTGTGGCTTTACTGATTTTGCACTTTGGTATGGTATGTGGAACAGAGCGAAGTATTCTATCAGTAGACATCAAAGCAGCTTTTGCAATACTCAATGTGTCTGACATCTTGGTATATCTGTAATTCTGTAGAAAAATGTACACTAAAGCATCTGTAAACAGTCTAAAGTTTGTACGGCATAGCATATATCTACAAGCAGTGGAATCATACATTTATATAAGCCTTGCATAAAATGGAGCCTGTGAGAGATAATTCTTTCCGTATTTCCAGTTCCTCATTTTTGGAAACCCAAGAGCTGCTCCACTGCAATTTACCAGAACTGGAAGTACAGAAAGTATAGCTATTTGGAATATAAATCCTGATCAAAAGAATAAGGATTTCTTTCAAAAATCATACAGTTCAAAACTCAGTCTTTTTATCTTCATAACATAGCCACCAATGACCTGTGGGGTAGAACCTTTTTATGTAATGGCTTTGTCCTCAAAATACACATGCAGAAAGCGGGAAACTCATATTTGATCTTTTTCCCCTAAAGCGTTCAAAACCTACTCTCCTGTCTTTCAGGAGTCAACTCTAAACATCATGCTGTAATTGGTTTTCAGAGCTTGCAGCCTCCACATCCCTTCTTGGAGTTAGGAAAGTGCTTGAAAAAAGAAGGTAAGATTCATGGGAGAAGAGGAAGAAAGTGAGTGCTTGTGCAAAGAGGACCTGGCTTTTAATTCAGTTGTCAGCAAAGCCCTCTATGGTTGAAGTGCAGGAGGTCACAGGTCTTGCTCCAAGGACTGCTGCTTATAACTGAAGTAACATTGCTGCTTCAGCAAATCTATTTTGCAAGAAAACTTCTTTCTAAGAAACCAAATCTATCCAGGATGTGAGAAGTGTACTCTGAAAGTGCCTACCTGTTATTCTGAATTCAGTAATTGGATAAAAGAGTAATTGTGTTACTGAAAAAACATTTAAAACTATAAAAATATGTGACAGGATTACTAAAGGCCTAAATTTTGGTTTTAAGCTATACATAAAGAGAGATGAAAGGTCAAGGTATTATAGCGCACACCTTAGAAAACACTGTTTAAAAATATAATTGTCCTTTTTGTTGTCTTTGTTTTAAACTAATTTAAAAAGCCATTGATGTCCCTTTATGAAAAAAGGTACTTGAAGCAATAGGGACCTCTAATCAAAGCAGATGGACATCGTCATATATGAGGGAGTGTGTAAGTCTGATTACTAATTTGAATTACATGGATAGAAGGTTTCTCAAGGTATTGTTTTGATTCAAGAGAATTCCTGGTTGTAGTCGTTTGACCTTTGCTGGCTGCTAGATGCCCACCCAGCTGCTCTCTCGTTCCCCCTCTTCAAAAGGACAGAGGGAGAAAATAAGATGGAAAAGCTTGTAGGCTGATATAAAGACATGGAAATCACTTACCAATTACTCTCACAGCAAAACAAACTTGACCTGGGGAAATTAATTTAATTTATTGCCATTTAAAATAGATTTGGATGGTGACAAACAAAAACAGAAAGTAAAACACCTTTCCTCCCCTCTCTGATTTTTTTCCCAGGCTCAGCTTCACTTCTTTGTTTCTGACTCCTCGACCTCCACCCTCCTTGAGTGGCACAGGGTGGATGGGGAATGGGAGTTACAGTCAATCCATTACAGCTCCTCTTTGCTGCTCCTTCCCTCTCACACTTTTTCCCTGCTCTAGTGTGGGTCGTCTTCACAGGCTGCAGCCCCTCAGCAAATATCCACCTTCTCTGGTGTGGGGTCCTCCATGGGCTGCAGTGTGGATACCTGTTCCACCAGGGTCTCTTCATGGGCAGCAGGGAAATACCTGCTCCACTGTGGTCTCCTCTGTGGCTGCAGGGGAATCTCTGCTCCAGCGCCTGGAGCACCTCCTCCCCTCCGGCTTCTCCGACCTTGGTGTCGCAGGGCTGTTTCTCACACTTTTTTCCTCACTCCTCCCTGCCATGCAGCGTTTTGCCCTTTCCTAAATCTCTTTTCCCCGAGGCCCCACCAGCAGCGTGTGCGAGGGGCTCAGCCGTGCCCTGGGGCGGGCGGGTTGGAGGCGGCTGGAACTGGCCGTGTCCGGCACGGGGCAGCCCCGGCCGCTCCTCACAGAGGCCGCCCCGCAGCCCCCTGCCAGCGCCTGGGCACCTGCACCCAATGCACTGGTAATCAAGAAGGAATAGCACAAATATGTCACAGAAAGAGGAAGAAACTGAGGACACAGCTATGTAAGAATACATATTTATAGAATCATAGATTCACAGTATCATTGGGGTTGTCAGGCAGAATTTTTTTTGTTGTTTGTACAGGAAAGTCCTTGATGACATAAAGTTGGTAGAGTGAGGCCTTCCACCAGCAATCTAACCTGCAGCAATTCAACAAAAGATCTGAGTTTAGAAATGGGTGGGCATGAAAATGAATCTAGTGATATGCCCATCTGGTAATTTCTATTGTATAGACCTTGTGTTTTGTGGTAGATATGGGTGGCACCCACCAGTTTTTCTCTTGGAGAGATGAACTCATGCACAAGGGCCCCATCTAGAGCACTCCGCTTCCAGTGTGGAGGTAAGGTCCTCTGCAGAGTGCTTAGCTCTCTGCCAATGCATGGTGTGCATCTAGGATCAACAACTGGAGTAAACATCTTTTCTGGTAAATATGTAGTGTGGACATAAGGGCCTAGAACCAGCAGATAGCAGCAAATCAACCTCCAAGCTGACCCACTTTGCACCACCCCAAAAGGTAATGGACACACTCTAGGTTCAGCATTTCTTGGTGAATTCCTGTTGCTAAACGAAGAGTGAACATGGAGTTCTCTTTCTGCTGATGCAGAGGAACAAAGAGAAAGCAATTATTTTTAGTCAGAAAGCCCAGTCCTAACCCACATTTTCTGAATCATTATACTTTCTTCCTATTCTTTCCCAAGCTCATTCTAGGAAATCATTCTCTCGCATTTCTTGGGTTTTCTGGTTGCTTTTTTGCTTCCTACATGTGTAATCAGTGTCCTCAACTCCTTTTTAGGTCTGTCTTCAGGAAATTTTTCAGCTTGAATGGCTGATTTTTGCTTAAGGCTACGTAACAGGGAGATGCCTTCCCTTGTTTCAAGATAGCTTGCTTAACAAAGGAATATAATTACTTTGACCTACATCCATGCTAGCCAGAGATCAGTCAGATAAGAAATTCTGACTGAAAAGAAGAAATCAGCAGAGAGTAACTCAGGATGATTTAAAGTAAGAGGGATAGAAATGAAATACATATAAATAGGCTGCTTCACTTCCTTGGAACAAGATTATTTATTTGTGTCAAACTGCAAGAAAACATGATTCTTAGCTTGAGGACAGAGGAAAAACATAGAGCAAAGAATTTTGTCTATATTCCAGCTGCAGACTCCTCTAGTTAGCTCTTAGTTACCGTCTTCTTACCCATCAAAATGATATCTACAGGGCCATTACAGCAGACTTGAATAGTCTCATCTACTCCCAAAATGCAACAAAACGTTAAGGGGAATGTAAATGTATTGTAGCTGTCTTGTTTCAGGAGCTAAGTTTAAAAAGATGTCTGCTTCATCCCCTGTAATATCATAAATAGTTTTGCTTCACTAATTTAATATCTTATGTTAATTATAAGCAGGAATTTGTCAATACAATTATTTTATTTCCCTAGCAGAGCTAGTCCAAAAAGTGTTTTACAGAGTTTCCTTATTATGGAATCATAGAATGGTTTGGGTTGGAAGGGACCTTTAGAGATCATCTAGTCTAACCCTTCTGCCCTCCCTGGGCAGAGATATCTTTCACTAGATCAGGTTGCTCAAAGCTCCACCCAACCTGATCTTGAACACTTCCAATGATGGGGTCTCCACAGCTTCTCTGGGCAACCTGTTCCAGTGTCTCACCACCCTCACAGTGAAGAATTTCTGCCTTATGTCCAGTCTAAACATACCCTCTCTCCGTTTAAAACCGTTGCCCCTTGTCCTGTCCCTACAGGGCTTGGTAAAAAGTCCCTCTCCAGCTTTCTTGTAGTCCTCCTCTAAGTACTGAAAGGCTGCAATAAAGTGTCCCCAGAGCCTTCTCTTCTCCAGGCTGAACAACCCCAACTCTCTCAGCCTTTCTTCATAGGAGAAGTGTTCAGCCCTCTGACCATTTTCATGTTCCTCCTCTGGAGCCACTCTAACAGGTCCATGCTTTTCTTGTACTGGGGTCCCCAGATCTGGACACAGGACTCCAGGTGGGGTCTCACTAGAGCAGAGTAGAGGGGCAGAATCACCTCCCTTGACCTGCTGGCCATAGTTCTTTTGATGCAGCCCAGGATACCATTGGCTTTCTGGGCTGCAAGTGCACATTGCTGGCTCATGTCCAATTGCTCATTTATCGGTATCCCCAAGTCCTTCTCCTCAGGGCTGCTCTCAATCCATTCATCCCCCAGTCTGTATTGATCTTGGGGATTACTCCAATCCAGGTGCAGGACCTTGTACTTGGCCTTTTTGAACCTCATGAGGTTCACATGGGCCCACTCCTCAAGCTTGTCAAAGTTCCTCTGGATGGTGTCCCTTCCCTCAAGTGCATTGACTGAACCACTCAGCAAGTGTCATCTGCAAACTTGCTGAAGGTGTACTCAATTCCATTATGTCATTGATGAAGGTATTAAATAGTGTTTGTCCCACTACAGACCCTTGAGGGACACCACTCATTATCAGTTTCCACTTGAGCACTGAGCCGTTGGCTGCAAATCTTTGCATGTGCCATCCAGCCAATTCCTTACCCATCTAATAGTTTATCTGTCAAAACCATCTGTCTCCAGTTTAGCATCAAGAATGTTGTGGGGGACTGTATCAAAGGCCTTACAGAAGTCCAGGTAGGCAACATCCATAGCTCTTCCCTTGTCCACTGATGCAGTCACTCCATTGTATAAGGCCACTAGATTAGTCAGGCACCCCACCTATCCTATCCCACCTAGCTACTGGGTAATGTTGATTTATTCTGATATTTTTTTATCACTGTATGGGTAAAACTAAATATTAAAATACAGGATTTACTGTAGCTTGTAGCTTGTCATTTTCCATGTCTAAGAGGTAGGAAGAGTTGCCACTGTTTCTGTGAAGATATTTTTGTGTGTGTGCTAATCTGAGGTGAAAAGGTCACCTCTAGGCTTCAGGCAAGTCTTTGTAACAAACAGAGGTATAATTATATGACAGGTAAAAAACCCTGCTCTGACTTTAATCTCATCAGCACAGTGATCATGTGGTAACTTGCCTTGAACGTAGGCCAGCGACCAGCAAGGGTATCTCTCTTGCTGAAGCCCGTGCTGGTAAGTTTTCATTACTCTTATCTTGTGCTAGTAAACTTAAACTTGGAGCAGATATGTCGTCTTGTATTCAAATGTAGCCTCATCTGCAATGCAGATAAACCTTTGCTGGGAGACATTAATTTCTCCTAATGTGCTCTCTGAGAGTTAGCTGCCTCATCCAAGCTTGTTGTCTCAGCTCCTTCAGTAGTCAGTGGAAATGTAATTGGTACCTCCTCATGGTGATTCACCCTACTGGGTTTAGACATCCAACCTAGGAAGGTGCAAAGCACTTTCCAGAGGGATCAGTCTCTCTCTCAACTCTTTTTAATAGCTTTAAGTGAGTGAGTTCCACCTTTGATATCAACAAACTAATCTTACTAAGGCTGATTTTTTTTTTTTTTTGTCTTTTTGGAGATTTCACTAAGAATTGATAAAGCTTTCTGACTGTGTATGAACAAGTATGCTTTATGACTTTCATGAGTTTTCATTGCTATTTTTAGTGAATTGAGGGTACCTTTTGTCAGTTTTATCTGTATATTTCACATAGCACCAGTCTTTCTTTGCCTTGGTCCTTTTCAGAGAGAAGGAGATCTTGTTAGTACAAACCCTTTTTACCCCTAGTTAACAGCCTAGAATATTGTTTAAAATAAAGTGTATATATTGGAATTTGTATTAACTATCATAAGTCTTTGTCATTTTTCTTCTATGTAATTTTGGGACTTATTAAAATGTAGATGACAGTATAGGAAATGAATCATGCCTAATGCATTTTATTATTACTGTGCGCTCTAAAACACTGAATAAAATGGTAATCCAAGAAATCAACATACAGAAAGACAGAGTCACTTCTTACATGCGTTCCTGAGTAGTCTAAGCATGGATTAACTAGCTCACATTGGCTATAATGTTATTCACTTGTGTGAATCCTTGTTTGTAATAAGGAAATCATTGTGAATAAATCAATTTTTACATGAACTTTCCATGGTCAATATCATATTTTAAAACAACTTTCTGCTAGCAAATGAAAAGAATGGACAATAGACAAGCCAAATTAAAGAGTCAGATTCATGCATTGTTCACAAAAGGAATGTATTACAAATCACCTTAAGTCATGGTCAATTAGTTTTTTGTTTCAGTAATTATTATAGGAATAATCACCTTCATAAATTTGACAATGTCTATTTTTAGAGAATAAAGTATATGAATTCATTTTTCAGAACATGCCATACAGAAAAAAAATAAATGGAGGTAATTTGGATCTATTGTGAATCCAAGCAGTAAGACAAAAGGACTTACACTAGTACAAATAGGTGTTATATTAATTTCTGGAAAGCACTTAAAAAATGCTTCTGCTACCTGGCTATCTCAACATGCTGTTATGCTTAGTCTTTTTAAACTGACAAAATGTGTGTTAGTAGGTTGGTCTTAGTTGAAGAGACAAGCAAAACTCTTATTGACTTCAGTGGGGAGCAGGATTTTGGTTTCGCCTTTTTCCAGAGGCTGCTGTCATTTCAGTATCTGAGCCTTTGGATGCTGAGAATTTCAGATCACTCTGAGATTAATGTGAACAAACAGCATTGTGCATCTAGTAGAACAAGTCTCCAGCTACCAAAAAACACGTGGAAACGGCTATCAAAAAACCTTGCTTTGCACTGCATGTATCTGTAACGAAAACCAGAATTCCCAACAGATCATAGGAAGGTGCTGTTGGAGGCAAAAGGAGATGCAAACAGAGGACTGTATTTTGATTTTCACTCCTTTTATTTAGACCATGTTAAAGGGGGATGGGAGTTTAAGTGGTCAGCAGCTGAGCAAAATTAGTGGGGAAAGTAACCCAGAGAAGGAAAATTAAGCAAAGTAGAAGTGATTCGTTGAATGAGAGAGAGGTGATTGCAAGAATAGAGGGGAAAATGGAGTGAGGAAAGCAGTAGCTCACATCATGTATTGAAAATAAAAAATGGAGAAGTAGTAACTGAAGTGAAAGGACTAAGCCTGTTAGCAGCTGTCGGAGAATATTGTTTTATGATCACTTGCACCAAAACTAAGTTGTAGTTCATTTGGCAATGGAGACACACAACTACTTTGTATTTTGTTAGCAAGCACATATACTGATATGACTATGGGAAAAATTAATCTCAAAAGGAAATTACCTTGCCGTGTTTGTGGTGTGTCACATCAGCTCAGCATGTTCTTCCGGAGAATCTCCAGCACTCTGTAACCCTTCCTCAGCTGGAACTTCCAGACGTGATGTGGCTAGGGTAAACACTAGGGAATGCTCCTACTTTCCAGGAATAACCTTGGTCTTCTGGAGACATACAATCTAGATTGACAGGTTGGCAAATTCATAAAAAACGAAGCAAACATAAAGCTGCTTTTTAGGTGATGGAAACTGAGCCAAAAACTTATTACTCCTTAAATGGAAGAATTAGGTAACAAATTGTATTAAAAATTAGTTTATGGTTCATGTGAATATCTATTCCTTCTTTAACAATGATTACCTCTTCACTGTAGTCTCAAAAGGTCAGGGTTGAAAAAGGGCAAGATAGTAAGGTCATGATATCTTCTAGTAGATGAAATATGCATAGCTTGGCTGGCCTTTGCCCTGCAAATATAGAGAAGTTTAAAAAATGTCAACATTAAGTATGACAAATACTATTGATTCTTCCTGTTAGATGAACCATCTGCCTTTTTGATGCTAGGATGAATTATGACTACTGCTTGTCAGTGGCAGTGGTGGTATTTGGGTGTTTTCTCCTGGCTGCTCAAAATTTGTCCTCATTGAAGGTTTGCTTTCCTGGAGCACTAGAGGTTTCTGTAGCCTTGTGGCATGGCCATACCATCTGGCTTTGCTGGTGCTAAAGGTTACTGCCCTCAGCTCCTTGTTTCACTGTCAAAGATGATTGCCTTCTTAGATCTGCCTGCACATTGCTCATGTGAGCACTCCCTAACCTTTTCCAAGAAAAATGAACTACACTAGCTTAAATAGTTTAAAATAATAGTTCTGCCGGGCTGTCTTTTTTGATGAGTGACTTCAACCTTTTAATGACTGTTGTTTGCAGAGAACAACTCTCTGTACAACTGTGGAAGGGGACAACCACAGGCATACTTTACTTTTCACCCAGAATTTAACTAGCTTGTTTCCTAGTGAGAAGAGCATGTCAATATAAGTTCTGACAATGTGCTTTATCTATTTTTTGGAATCTTTCCCTTAGAAAAAGATGATGCACTGATGCACCTACAGCTCTACATGATGTACATTTCCATTTTATAATTACTGAGTCAATCAACTGTAACTTAGGCAAAGTATAAGCTGTCTTCTGAAGTGCATGGGCTTTATGCATTCAGAACACTATAACGTGATTTATAACACTGAATTACTGTAACTTGCTCAAAATCAGTTTGAGAGTAAACACATTGTTTGTTACATCTTATTAGCACAGTGGTCAGTAGTGTCATAACAAAGTAGTCTGGGTGTGTATAATTATACCATAGTAGTAAAATGAATACAGCAAACATAAATAGAGAATTTGCTCAAATAAGCACTTTATGGAATTTTTTTCTAAAACAGTTTCCGGACTGCAGTGAGGAATTAAATTTTTCTGCCTTGCTTGGCTTAAAGTGCTCATACTACTCATAATTCCTCACTGTTCTCTAATAAAGTATTGAAGTGGAAAAGTGAATTGAACTTTCATAGTTCTTGGAGCACTTCTGCATTTGGGATATGCCATGGTGTTTAAACAATGTCTCTAAGTCAAGGACTAGGCTACTGCTAGACTTCTCTTACAATTATAATTTTCTGTTTATCTCAGTGTTATAACTCTAATTTTAACCAAGCTGTGAGTCAATGCTACATTTGCTGTATACTTGTTGGCTCAGGCATTCTTATTGTTTTATAGCATATTCAAAATTAATGTTAACTGTTACAGAATTTTATCATTTATGAATGCAATATTTTTAAGGAAGAAATATTTCATTGAAATAATTCAAGTGATCTGAAATTCTTCCTCTTCTGTCAAATCCCTTCCTTCTGTCTGAACACCAAATCCCTATCACACCAGTCTCTTCAAATTGAAAATTTTGCCTTTGTCTAGCATTCTGCGAAGTCTTGGAGAAATGTAAAGGAAAAGAGTTTTACTGAAGAAACTTCACAATGCCTAAAATGGATGATAACTGTTGTTTACTTATACCTACGGTTTAAATGCCTATATCAGTATTTTTTTCCAGCTTTGGCTACATAATACCCTTTTATTCTTAGGAGAATTGGTTTACAAAACTCTCTTTAATCCATTTTCAAAAGACAATTTCATTGGAGATACTATCATATTACTACAATGAAAAGACATCAGCACACCGCCTTCCTATATTCTCTCATGCACCTGTGATTGTTATAAAGTGTTGTTTGTTTTGTTGTTTATTTTTTTCTAGTACTGAATCACTCAAGAAGAGGAGATTTACATGTTTAATTGTACTAAGACGGTACATGTATTACTAATCTATAAAAAACATTAGCATAAGTTTGTCTTTGATGGGTTATTTTGAACACATAAAAGCCAGGAAAAGTTTGAGTTGTCTCATAGATCAGGAGAAACTCACCAGAAGTCAGATTTTTTCACTGGGTTTTAGTGATAAAGAGATAAATTAAAAAAAAATTTCAGCAAGAAATTAAGAATTATTTTTGTAAGCCAAAAAGAATAGAATACCCCTTTAAAATCCTTCAGTCCCAATTTTCTCCAAGTATTGCTTGAGGTAAAGATATTATTATAATGAATGAAACTACAAATGCCAGCTGAATTACGGTTTCATTTGTCAGTTGACAACAAACCAGTGTCCACTCGAGTCGCTTTTGTTAGATTGAAAAAAAGTCTTAGCAATATGTATGCAAACTTTCACAATCTTTTCTTTTGCATTTTTGGTGATTTTTCTTACTTATATTTCCTGAAGAACTTTTGTAGGTAGATGTACCTGAAACCAGAGTACTTTTAAAACCTGCTTGTTTTCTGTAAAAACATTTTACAAGTTTTCACGTTCAGCAATGTCTGTGCAAGTATATACAAAGTAGCTGAGGGGCCCTGACCCTGAGATTCTGGTCCAGCAGCAGTATAGGATCTTCTTGGGCCAAGAACTGCCTTTGAAACATTGTGCTTAATAACAGCTAATAGTGCTCTTTTCTCTCAATTTTTTCAATTATGAGGAGTCCCCTTGTATTTTCAGCCATGCTGTGACAATAGATTCCAAAATGTAACTGTGTTCCATGTGGAAAAAGGTATATCCTTTACTCCATGTGTCTCTGTGCAAGAAATAATAACAATTTTGCTTTTCCCTAAACCATACATCTAACATTCATACATTCAATGCTAAGAGAGATCTGGGTCAGAATTTAGATAGAAGTTTATACAAGCCTTTCTAATATCTTTTTCTGAAGAGAAAAGTATAGTTTGTATTTTTACACTCTACCCAGGAAGATTGGGTTACGTACTGTGTATGCTGGCTCTTATGTATTACCTGAAGGTATGAAATCTCAGTTTGGTGGGTTTCAAGGAGCATTGCCTACATGATTTTGACATGCTCCAATTGTTGGAATCCAAAAAGCTGCCAACTGCTGTTCCATTCACACTTTTGCAGATCATTACATCTTCAATTTGGCCTGAAGTTTAGATGCTCTGACTGGTAAAAGTTTTACAATTATTATTATTATTTTTTTTTTTTTTTTTTTTACACAGGCTCCCTCACCATCTTCCTTCATGATATCAGTGCTTTGAGGGTAACTGTGAGTGGAGGTTTGTACAGCTCCACAGTAGAGAAATGCAGATTCTTAAACTCTTCCATTCTCACTGAGCTTCTGTGGAAGGGACTGACTCCACATATCCATATGTACTCCTCATTTTCCTGCTGCCTTTGAAATCCTGATAGTGGCTGCAGGAACTGGGGCAGCCCTATGCTTTGGGCAGTGCTGCCCTGTATAGTCCAGGGCCAGTGAGAGGACAAGGTGGAGGATATACACAAGTGCTCCAAAGCTTGTCAATATGTGGAGTTTCCATTGTGATCCTAGGTTACCTGTGAATAGGTGTAGTGTGCCCATTGTTGTGTCAGTCCTCTTCCCTTCATTCATCCCAACTGATATACAGAATTGATCCTGTCACTATTCTGCTAATCATATGGCCATGACCATGTCAGGCACATAGATATCCTTCTTTCTGTTAGCCACTAAAAGCAGGCGAGGCAAGTAAGCAAACAGAAAGTTGCTCTGTACATCACTATTCACTGAGAGACCTGTTAAAGAAGTGGGAGTGCAGTGGGAAATCTGTTTCCACCTGAGTAATCTGTTTAAGCTGAGTGATTTTCACCTCTCAGCAATACCTGTTAGGATGACCTGAATTCACTAGCTGAAGATGGTTTTAAGACTCTTGAGAGAATCAATAAATTAGAAGCAAACTTCAGCCTTGGTAAAATCATTGTGACTTATTTATTAATTTCTGTTCAAAATGCCACTGAAAATTTACATGTAGCATATCTAGATTTTCTTCAATGATTCTGAACCATGTGAGTGGGTAGTGTTATTTAAGTCAACACAGATACTCATATGACAAACTGAAGTGCCTTTCTGTTTAAAGCGACATTTTGATGCACTTAGTCAGGAGTCTTTTTATTGGTTATGTTAGCAATCTTCTTTGATAATTTGAAAATATTAGCTTTTACTATTGCTAAATAGAAGATTTTACTTTTAAAAAGACTAAGCTTTACATATTCCACTTTGACACTTTGCTGAAGCTGTTAGAAACAAACTTGTTAAAAGCTCAACATCTATTTGTTATGCCAGAAACATATCAGCAATTATTTTGTCTGCTCTAGAGTCTGACTTGAAGGAATCATAACTTTAACACAGAGGTTCAATTTTTTTCACTGAAAAATTTTGTTTAATAATCTTTTGTCATTTTATAATATAGTGTTATATAATTGATGTTTACAATTTTGTCAAGAAGCTGCAGTATTTTCCTAATGGATTTATTACATATTTTAATAGCTAGGCAAAAGTAGCTGAGGAGCTCAATTAGTGTGCTATGATGCAATCTTAAACAGTGTAACTTACTGTAGTACTTGCACTGCCTGTGTTACCCTAAAAGCTGAAAGTTCTTAAGTGATCTAACTCTTTTAATACAGAGTTTAGTAGCAACTGAAGTCAAGATGTGATTATATATTAAGGTCATGTTTTAAGTGAGGTGATGATTCATGGTCAAGTATGATGGTGATAAAAGGTGAATGATTACAGAATATGTTGAAATGAAAGTCCATTAAATTCTCAAATGTCTGGTAAAAACATATTCTGAACTCCTTGGGGACAATCTAGAACTAAGATATCTTTGGAACAGTAATTACATTGTGGTTGTACATAGTTCAGGTCCAAAACAAAGACACCTCTCCAGACCTCGCTCATCTCATGGAATCACAATAGGCTGATATATATAGATTCCTAAATGACCACTTCCAAATAGAAAGGGAGTTGAAACAGAGATACTTTTGATTTACCTCTAAAAAAAGAATTAAAAAACCAAATCAGACACTTGGCATTTTGAGATTCAGCTCTGGAATGATATATCTCATCTCTACCTTTATCTTTAAGTAAGGTATTTAGTAAAAATTTTAAAGTATCTCAAGTAAGAATCAGTTGATCTAGTTATTCTTTTGTCATCATTCATTTCTTTTACCCCTTGCTGTGAGTGTCACATAGATATTTTAAAAAAAAAAGTGATTTCCTCTTTTTCTTTCCCTTTTCTTCATTAGCCTCTTGGAGAATCAGCTTGACTCATTCTCATCTCTCTTCCTATTTGCCAGTGGATTTGTTCAGCATACATGTGAAAAAATTCTAATGGAATATTCATTTTAAAAATGAGTTTTTTGGTGGTTGTGATCTCAGACAGGAATCCCTTCAAGAATCTTCTTCTGGAGGCTTTCAAGGGCTCTTCTCTGCCTGCTCCCCCTGACTGCATTGGAAATGTAAACATTTGCTCTAGAAGTACCACCTCATTGAAACTTAGGTGCAAAACATCTCTCTGCAGTGGATTTTCAGGAGTTTCCTTCCAGTTATTTCCATGTTCCTTTACCACTAATGGATTTAATCTATAAATAAATGCAGTGGTTTCACCGATATGGACATTTATTAAATATGAAGGAAGTGTTAGGATGGCTTGTTTGGATGCTTTGCAGTGGTTCTCCCAATTAGACTGTGATCACATGCCTGCAGTCTTTTAACAAGTATCTTTTTAGTAACTAGAACGGAACATAAAAGCAAGTGCTTGAAGACAAAGAGAAGTTGCTCTTTTAACAACACAGCTTTTTGAGATCTTCTGTCTATATGGGTTCAACAACTCTGTCCTTTTTTCTGCTGTAGTCAGGTATGCCATCATCATCTTCCTGGGTGTGAAGGGACACAGGGTTTTGTTGTTCTACCCACTCCTTTACACACTTTGGAAGTAGCATGATAATAACATACTGTAAATAATTAGATGCAGACAGGTAAAGAACTTTTTTCTCTCTTGATATGTGAATACAGTAACCAAACTAGTCCTCCTTCTGCACACACATTGGACAAAATTACAAGCATAACAGAGCAAGAATATTAGTTCTTTGAATATAGAGTCAAATGGCTACTTTGCATCAAAATATAGCCTCTATAGGCATATGTATAGTGATTATAATTTGATAGTAACATGTGAGGCAGAAACGGAGCTGTGTTGTATGTGTCATGACAGTCTGATAGTCTGGTATGTAGAAAGAACCAAATAATTCATGAGCCATATAATCTTGTATGGTAAAGCCTTGCTAGCCCTGCCTTGGTTTCCATGAAAAAAGTTTTTTCTCAGTTTAGGGTCCACAGCGGTTTGTTATATGCAAATTAGCCTTGGCTGCATTTAGGTTTCCCATGTCAAGGAACCACTGTATGCAGACTGTGTTTCAAAATGACATTTGAATTTACTTAAAAATATCAGTAGCTGAAAACTAAAATAAACCTTAGTTGTAACAAAGCTCCTTGGATCAACCAAGGTAAATTACCCCATCCCTGCATGATAGGTTATGTGATTAAAGGCTCATTTTTGTGAAGACAAAGGAGCCCAGAGGAACGACTACAGATGGGGGAACTCCAAGAACCTCATCAGGAACCCCCAACCTGGCTCCTCCCAGTCCTACCCTGCAAAGGTGACAGCCTTATTGTCCAGAGGTGACAACCACCAAAATTCATAGACAACATTATCAGATTTTGCTAAACAGCTCTGTGCCAGGGGAGGTTTAGACTGGACGTTAGGAAGCGTTTCTTTACTGAGAGGGTGGTCAAACACTGGAACAGGCTTCCTAAAGAGGTGATCGATGCCCCAAGCCTGTCAGTGTTTAAGAGGCATTTAAGAGGCATTTAAGAGGACAATGCACTTAATACCATCCTTTAACTTGGCCAGCCCTGAACTGGTCAGGCAGTTGGACTAGTTGATCATTGCAGGTCCCTTCCAACTGAAATAGTCTATTCTATTCTATATGAATTGTCAGGAAAATTTGCTACACAGGAAGCAATATAGGGTATCATCCTTTGCTCTGTGGGCAGTTTTAAGGGGCTAGGATGTACAGGACCATTGCAACAACAAAAGTCTATGGGTATCTTATGATCCTGTAAATGACTTCCCCAAATGCCAATGAAGCTAATTAAAATCTGTCTACCTAAAGTTTCAAGCAGATGGACTATCATGCTCTCTACTTTGAGTCTTATAAGAGTTAAATAATATCACTTAATCCTGTTATGTGTCTGCCAAGAACCATGTCACGGCAGGGCTTGTTAGGTGAGATAATTTATTAATATAGAAAAAGGCCTTTTAAAGTACCATAGACTTCTTTGGGATGAAAGATGCTATAAATACAAATCAGTATTTTTAATTTGAGTGATTCAAATTTTTCTGTTCCTGTCCACAAATTCCCTTGGTGTTGCTCTTGTAGTGTGTGTTTGTGTGCATGTGTGTGTGTGTGCGTGCGTGTGTGTTTTGGGGGGTAAAGGGAGAAAAGAGAGAGACAGAGAGAGGAGAAAGAGAGAAGGGAAATGGTTTCCCTTAAGAAATCTGAGACTTTTTGCTGTATAGAAAATACGTTTGCAGCTGTTGAAAGGTACATTTGCTAAATAAATGATGTCGTCCTCTTTTCTACAACTTTTTCAGCAGGGGAGAATGGCTTTAGTATTTGGTGACTGGTTTTAGAATAATGTTGAGAGGCTGTAATCTTGCAGAAAATACAGCTACTTTGGATGGACAGACATGTGGAATAAATGGCTTATAGATAATCCCCTGTGAATAGATGCGGCATGTCTGAGGCTGGTTATGGATCTGCTATGTTAATTGGTGAGAATGAAGTTGAGTTCTCCAGGAATAAATCAGAGCTGTCAAACAGTATCTAAAATGATAGTCATTTCCTGGTTGGCACAGATAATAATGCTAATGGTTGTCAGTGGAATCTTTGTACAAAAGATATTACATTTCCCTACTATTTTGTCTCTTAGTAATGTCCTTATTTTCTTTTCACTGGTTACAATCTTGAAAGATGCATGCTATTAACACTCAGCTATTCATAACAGAATCGACTACCAGAATCACTAGTCAGCTATGAATAAAGCAGTGACTCTTCCTGAACTGGTTTCTTTGTCAAGAATTTAAGAACATGTATTCCGAAGTGGATTTAAGCTGAGCCAGGTTTAAGACCAGTGCATGCTTCCCAGCTCTTCCTGAAAGCTATTTTCACAAGCTATTCCTTTTCTAGCGATGAGTTTGGAAGACCCCTGGCCTACAGCGTGCAGTAGGTGTACTTAATTTCTTCCTGAAGGCCTGCAAATGGTGGGATATTCGATTTATCTTCATGACAAGGTGACCACATCTAAACTGGAAGTGGGCAAGGCTAGATTTTTCCCTTTGACATAGCTAAAAATTATAGTTCAAATGAAGCATGAATTCCATAGAAACACATAGAAAAGTGTAAGTGAGCTTCCATATTATTCAGGATTCTTGCAGATATAAAACTATACATTTTATTTTGTCCATCATTATTATCTGCCATTAAAAAATTCAGGCTCTGTTTTCCTTATTTCATGATGCTTTGCTGACATGGCATTTTCTAGCATGAATTCTTCACAGTTTTCAAATGTACTTCTTGATTTGATTGTTTGGCACTTTTGCACAAGTTGTGAACAGAAATTTTTGTCTATTGACTGCAACACTGGGTAGACAATCAGAAAAAACCCAAAAGGATTCAGAAAGAAATTTCTCATGGATTTCAATGGGACCTGCCCTCCTAAAACTTTAGAGACTTTCCCAAATCACTTTTTGCCTCTTGTAATATGTCCAAGTGCCTGGAGTTCTTTCACTCTTTGTCTGTCAACTACTGTAACTTGACCTATGCTATTTTATGATTACTAGCACTCAGTCAGGCTTGGGCTAATAAAACCAGATTTGGAAAAAAATCCAACTTTAGATTTGATTAAGCATTCAGAAATTATTATTTTACTCATTTACTTAATTACCTTGAATTAGATAAAAAATCAGACATTGATATTTCAAATATATCTGAAATGCAGCCATACAAAATTTGAAAATGTCTTCAGCAGTCTAAAAATATGTTAACTGGCTGCAAAAGAAGGAAAATGGAGCAAGTCTTTATCTCATTTGTGTAAGGCCTCCGTACTAGTCCGGCTTAAATGGAAATAATATGATTTAGATAACCAGTTGCTCAATGTGAGTAGGAGATAACACAGTTATAGACTAAAGGTTTGATTTTGGATGTCTCTATTTTCAGACTCCCTTAATAGCTTAATTTCCAGACATAAAAACTCAGCACTTTCTTAAACAAACAAATATAAAGAAACAACACTTGACCAAGGATGGTAATTTGCTAGCCATCTGTGTATGGAAATGTGCCCCAAACCTAGAGGGGTTATGATAGAGAGGTTATGATTAAGATGCCACATGCACACCTGTAGGAGCCTATGTGTGACCAAGGTGTAGAAACTCCCATTACAGTCAATGGAGGCCAGGTCACAGGTGCTTACTGTCATTTGAACCATCTAGGACTTGTTCAGATGTTACATGAGCAAAGTTTCAGTCTTGTGGAGTGGCTACTAGAATCCAGGCAGAATAACTTAGACGATCTAGATGGAACTGTACTCCTATGTCTGGGTAACTGGATTTAGCACCTAGTCAGTACGGTGCAAGGGGAGACTATAAATGGGTCAGCTCACCCTAAAATAGATCTTGGACTGTTACATTACGCTGTGTTTGTATACATCTAATAAAATGGGGTTGTTGTCCACCACTGGGGATACTACATACTAGTAATACTGATAATGTTTTAAGACTGTTTCAAATGTAATACTTTGTAGACTAGTGTGTTATGATGATAAATGTGTATTAAAAGACTCTCACTCGCTCTGGTACTATTGTAATGGAGGTTGCATAAATACCTAAGTAAGGCAGATTTGCAAAAATCAGCTTGTTCATGAACAAAAAGGAGCTACATTAGCTGAATAAATAATTTACTGAAAATAGTTCCCTTGGCTTTTGTACCAAAATTGATTTACACAAACAATAGAGCATATTGTAGGAAGATGTTGTACTGTTCTGCCACTTACTCAGGAAAGCATCAGAAAAATGTTTAGAAATTAAATACTTTTCATCCAGAATGTCTGACTTCACTCTAGTAACTGCAGTGTGATTTATTCAAAGTTCCGTTTAGTAGAGGCATTGCCCTGGCATAGGCAGGTGAAATAAATATTTTGAGACCTGTCCAGGCTGTTTGCTTCTGACCCTTTTGGGTGTGCACCATGAGTCTTTGCTGCTCCATAATTAAGAGTTTGTTACTGATGAAGAGAGTCTGTACTACTCTCTGAATACTGAGTGTTGTGTGACTATGGATTCTTTTTTTTCCATATAAAAACTGGAAGTAAATCTTTGCTTCCTCAAAGACTAGTGGGATAGTTCTGCAGTTGGGCTTCAGCAGCATCATGTCCTGTTATTCACTCAGCTGTAGATAGAGCTCACAGGTAAATGGCATATGATACAATATAGTTCTCAGTATGTCAAGGACTGATAGCATAATTTCTGCAGCAGTGTTTTACTGAAAAATTTGAATTTAAGTCACTAGACTTCACTGTAGGAGATGTGTGCTGAACTCGTCAAACATTAGAGGTACAGAATTGCTTGGACTGCTATGAATGAGAATGGGACTGGTTTCTTCATGCTAGTATTTGTACCTCTTGTGCTGGATGGATGTCTTGTAAGATGATCTCTTCATGTACACCAATATAATTTTGCAGGCTCAAGGTATTCCAATATTTTGCCTATAGATGCTTACAGCTGATTATCCAAACACAGCAGATCCTATTTGGGTTTTCACCCCTTTATCACCCCTTTTCATGCAAAACCAGCTAAAAGGTCCTAGAATGTTTAATTTTCTTTCTTTTTAAGCTAAGAATTTCAGAGTTGAAGAAACAAAAAGATTTCAAAACATAAAAGAGATATTAGAGACATAATTACCAAAGTTCATAATACTGAGAAAATGCGTTGCCTTCTTATAAACTATGATTTTAACTTTCTAATATGACATGTGAGCTCGATTAAGCATTAACTTCTTTCTAAAGAGATTATGGAATTTTTATTCAGGCAAAACCTAGTCTTATTCATAACTCATATACATATTTATAACTGTCATATTCTTATTAGTTCATTAAAATATTTTTTCCTCACAAAGATATTTAATTAAGAGTTATGAACTCTAAACTTTGGGTTTTTTCCTTTGAATGTTATGGTGATTATCATATACATATACAAGCATTTAGAATGAACACAATTTGGAAATATATTCTTAATTTCACTGTAGTATGAATTACTACATTCAGTAAGGTTCTGCTATAGCAGATTGCTGTTGTATGCCTTTATTAATTTTGGGAGACAAAATGTTATTTTTGATATTTGATTTGACAATTTTCTAGCTTGAATGCCTTCATGCAGTTTTCAGTCAAAAGCTACCCTATGCTGTGCAAATTGCAACTAGTTGAAAAGATAACACACTCCATCAGGAATGTACTGTAATACATCTGATACTCTTGAAGTGAAGCCATGAAAATGAAATGTGATTAACCCTAATTGTTTCAGTTAGGTAAAACTGTCATTTGAAGAAAAGAAGTTTCCATAATCTAACATTATTAAACATATATTCTTATGGTCACCTCTATGTAGGTATTTCATGTGTGTGTGCACACATTTATGCATGTATATTGTATTTCCAGATGCAGCTTGTAAAGCTGGACTTAAGTATTAAAATATAGATTGGAAGCTTTAAGGTATAAACATTGTATGAATGCTGTGATGAATCCAGAAGGAAATCTTATTATTACAAGAAATTCAGAGCAAGAAATCTAAATATCTGAAAGGTAGAAACAGGGATATTTGTGACACTGGAGGCAGCAGGATTCAGCCCTACCAGACCTTTACAAAACTCTAACACATCCTGAGCCTTAGTCCCCTGTGTTAAGTGTGGTGGTGCACTATACCAGCACCCAGCCAGCCACCATGACATGGGAAATACACTGCACCTACACAGTAGACCACAGTGCGTAGGCATTCCCACCAGCATTAGCCATCACTGAGTGGATGTGTATGGGAAAAGAGCACAAACTCTGTAACACTTATTATATAGAGGTGGTAATTTTAGTTAAATTGAGCTTATTTTAAAAAAATATTTCAAGGTTTTTAACTTGTTTCAGGTTTCCATTAGAATCTCACTGAAGTTTGAGCAACATAATTTATAGGGCCACAGGTGCATGTTATTGACTTGAACCACTTGCATGCCTCATACATGCCTTTATTGCTTTGAAATCTGATATATCATAAGCAGGAAGATCAGCAGTTAATGTAAATCCTTGAAAATCCATGCATATTCTTGATTAATGCGTTCCTAGATTTATGATTCAAATATAGTACTATTGTATTGTCCATTTTCTTAAAATGAGTAATCAATTTGCAACTGCCATTTCCATAACTATGCAAACATACAAATGTGCTTCTGGAAAGCAAAGGTACAGAATTATTTTCAAATACTAACCTTTTAGATATCACTGATTAGAAGCTTGGTACATGATTAAGACCATATAATGAATTCCTCTGTTTTAAAAATGGCTTTAAATCCACGTATATTAGATGCTTAAATATCTATATATTAGAACTCAAGGACTTGATTTCAAGCCACACCCAGTTTCTTTTAGTCCTGTTTCTGGAAATACTTATGCATACCTTATAAATTCCATGTCTTACTATGTACTCAAAACACTGAAAGATATCTATTATTTATGTTTTTATTTTTCAAGACAAAAATGAAGTTATACAGATATATATTATGTTTTCAGATATAATTATAAACCTGTAAGACTAAAGATCATAACTGAAAGTCTCAAATTCTCCACTTCAGAAAGAAGATTTAATCACTATACTTTTTATAGAGAGATGAGTTGAATTAAGGACTAAGAATAGCTCTTAACTTTGTAGACATTTTTGGTACCAGATATTAGCTAAAGATATTAATTAAATGGAAGTGAAAGCTGCAGCAACTTCCTCAAAAGATGATTTCTAGCAGAAACATGACTGCATAGGGAAGAAAGGGGCTTCTTTTGCAGCTGACCATTTCTAGCAATGTCTGTTTGAAAGATTGCATAGATTGTGTTAAGGTTATGTTGCTGAATTTTCATATGAATTAAGACATTAAGTTTGTTTTGGATAAATATCTATTATTTAACTAAAAATAATGACAATGCTTCAAGTAACTGTTTCACTTAAAATTGATCTGTAACAGAGTTGTGAAACTTGCACAGAAGTGAGATGAAAACTGAGTGATGACTTCACATTACCAATTTTTTCTCAGATTTCAGATTTAAAATTTTCTGGAAACTCAGGATCAGCTTTTCAGCTCTAAAATATAGATTATGATGTAAATAACTCCACCTGCAATGTGTAAAAACTTATTTTTTAATTGACTTATTATGCAGTAGGATTTGGAAGGGAGTATATTCCTGAGTTTTAAGGTCCACAAGTGAGATCAAAGCAATCTAAATTCTACCTGTAACTCTGTCTCAGATTTATGTGAAATAGGACTCTGTTTCCCTATTTTTAAAAACCTTACCAAAAATGTTGTAAGACTATTGAACTAATATGAGAAGTCCACTGAAATCGTGAAAGCAAGTAGTGTGTAACAGCTACTTTTATGATACTTTTATGCCCAATAGTTTACCAATGTTAACAGCTGCACATGCAATACTGTATGATTTGGGAGTTTGGGATGGTGGTCCACTCCCAGGTTAAGCTACTTGCATTTAGAAGTCTACATGTGTCAGTCTGTAAGTGGACTCCTTTAACTTCCATTTAATTCAAGGGAGATGTAGGGCCAAATTCAATTTCCTATTCATGGGTGTCTGAAACCATTTGAGATAACCTAATGCATCTGCCTAACCTCTAGCTGCTGCTGTAGAAGGATGCAGATAGCTTACATGTCCCATTTCATATCTGCCAGCTCAGTGTGGATCCCCAAAGGCATTTCAATGGCACTAGATATCTATTGACCAACTGGAGGGAATTCAGTGTAGGGCCATCATAATGGCTGGTGGATAGAACACTTGTTCTGTGAGGAGAGGCTGAGGGGATGGGGTTGTTCAGCCCAGAGAAGAGGTGGTTTTATGGTGCCTGAACAACATCCTCCAGTGCCTAAGGGGAGGTCATCCAGAAGACAGAGGCAGTCTTTTCACTGTTGGGCATGAATGAAAGACAACAGGCATAAATTGAAACAAAGAGAGGTTCACATTGTAGGTAAGGAGAGACTTTTTCATCATGACAGGAGTTAAGCATTGGAAGAAGCTGCCCAGAGAGGCTATGCAGTGTCTCTTCATCCTGGGGAGTTTTCAAGACTGTAGTGGGTAAAGCCCTGAGCAAACTTGTCTGACCTCCTGAGGTGCCTTCCAACCTGCACAACCTTTGCCACTGTGGTCAGAAGAGCTGAGAGCTATTCAGACTACCAAATAGGTGCCTGGGACTCATGTAATCTACTTCAGACTGCCTACCTTAGAACAAGATATAGTACCTATGAAGATACTTACATCTTTTGGCTGCATAACAAGGGTTAGGGTGATTCACTTAGATGTCTAGCTTAAATGTCTCCTTTTTATTCATATAATGCTAGCTGAAATAAAGCCTACATATAGTTTCTTAGTTGCAATTTTTTTTTGAAGAAAATGTGGAATAAACTCAACTCATTGCCCTCAGTTATTTACATAATATGCTGCCATTTTAATGATACAAATGAAGGAAGATGGAAATAAGATGAAGGGAAATCTAGAGCATTTGAAGAACAACACAGAATAAATTGGCCATTAAAGTATTTCAGAGTTTCTGTAGCTGCCTAAAATGGATGCTGTGAATAAACTCTTTTGGTAAGAAAGAAAGTAAAGAAAGTTGTGCAGAAGAAAACAGATATATCAAAAAAGTCCATCAGCTTCCTGGGATAAGTCAGTTTGAGAAGTGATTTAGAAGATTTGTTTTGATTTAAAAACATAAGTACTTAGAGAAACAGAAATGTAACTGTCTGGATTGCCATAAAAGAAAAATATAATCTGAAATGAGATCATTAATTTTATTGTAATATCTGAGATTATTTGGTTGATTGCAGAGTAGCACTAATTAATTATTTAGTTGCCATGAAACAGACTCCTGATTACAGAGCCCAAAAAAAGTCTGCAGCCTCATTTAAACTCATTAAAATGCTGTGGTATAGACACATTTGAACAAATTTCTAGAGACAGCAGAGAGCAGAGACAAATGAAACCAAGGAGGTTTTCACCTCCGTAGACTCCAGTTCAGGTCTGTGTCCACTATGTCCTCCAGAGCTCAATGGAAAAGTCACTGATAGCTATATTCTTGGCTTTAGTATTTCCCAGTTTGTGTCAATGCAAGTGTAACAGATGCAAAGGGTAGGATTCTGCTCCAGAGGAAGGAAGGCATAAAACAGTAGGAGTCTACATGGCATTTACATGTGGGCTGGATATTAGAGCTCTCACTGTAGTCTTTGGACAGCTAATCAATGAAGCCTAGAAAGAGATTCAGGTCATGCTGAAATAGATGCTTGGTACTGCATTGCTTTCCCCCATAAATAGATATCTAGAGCAGCTTGGGATTCCTTAGGTATCTTGCCCCTGGCTTCCAGTTGCCACTCCAGAAGGATCCAGAAGGCTTTCTATAGGTCCCATGTCATACCTGCCAGTCCAACGTGGCCTGGTGTTACTGAATGTCTTGGAGTACCCTAGCTGCAGGTCCCATGTCATATCTGCCAGTCCAATGTGGCCTGGTGTTACTGAATGTTTTGGGGTACCCTAGCTGCCTTGTCACATTCAAATCTGTGATGTGATTTGTGAAAAAAGGAGCACACTCTATATATGGATCCAAGAATTTGTTGCCAGTAAAATAGGACCACAACAGGTGCTAGCCCAGTTAAATGACACACTTCTGCAAATAATACAAACTGCTGAATTTAAATAATTTAATTTATGGGGATGAAGTTAATAATTCAGTTAAGATATATGGGCTATATCTGTTAAGGAGAAGCAGGAGCAGAGCAGCTCTGCCAGGGGGTACAAGCCAGGTGCCACAGGTGAGCCCATCTCTGGCTGTGCCCTCATTGAAGGGTGCTCTCCTGTAACACCCAAGAAGGGTGAGCGGAGATGGGGTGGTGACAACAGAGTCCAGACTGTAGTAACTTGACTGCTTTGCAGTGAGAAGAAGCAGAACTTCTTGCAGTGTATGAGCTGTTACAGTACCATATATCCTGGCTGCAGGACAATGTGTGGGCAACAGAATAAAGCGCTCTGTCTCTACTGACAGTGGCTTGTGTAGACTCCTAGATTTGGGAGTCTTTGTTTAAAACTGCTGCACCCAGTGTTTCCATGTCATGGTTGAAAACTCTCATCCAGCAGTAGAACTGAGATCATTAGTAAGACTAACAAATCTGACATAGTATAAGCAAAGCTGGGAATATTCAACAAATGTCTTGAGCAGGCCTTCAAGTGAATTTTCTTAAACTTCTTTTGCCACCAGTGATTAAGTGGAAAAAGAATTTTTACATCAGATCTAAGAATGGAGATCAAATACTTGGAAATTTATGCCCTAATCAATTTACTAACAGTCATTAATCTTCAGCGTATTTTGAAAACCATTCCCATTTCCTTGGAAAGACATTCCAAATTCTAGATGAATTAATGGTCTGAGCAGAAATCTGTGATTTTGTAGAACAGTGTAATTATACAGAATGTGAAATTCAAGAGCTCCTAATTCATGGAACAATTGTATTTTACTTCAATGAAAAGACTGTGTATGGGAGGTATATGTATTTGCATTATGAACATTGTGGCAGACGTTCAGGGAATACAGTTAACAAAGAAATAAAATTGCTGTGCCAACATTTTTCCTGCCCTCCCAGACTTAGCAGGGCATGTATTTTTATAGTTTAACAAGCTTTCCTATTAGATTTTGAAAAATGAATCTAGTTATTGACATACATGAAGCATATTCAATTAGTCTTGATTTGGTATATTTGATTTAAAGGTTTTTGATTATTTGTTCCATGTTCTAACTTGACAACTTAGAAATGGAATGAAATTAACCTGTCAGGAAGGATTAATGAACTGATTTTGTTCACTAGTTTAGATGATTTACACGAATTCCACTGCAACTGATCTTGCCACTGAACCAATATTAATTTCTGAAAATGGATTAAAGGTCGATGTTATGATATCCTATACTTTCATATACTAATTAACATTCATTTACCATAGGAGCAAAAAGAAAATATGTAAAGCAGTGAACTGCTCTGTAGTTTAATTAAAACCAAATTGTTTCTTGTTTTAAAGAATGAATGTATTCATAAATTATTAGTAAATTCATCAAATACCAATAAGGATAATCAATGGACAAAATAATTAATTGAATGTTAGTTAAGTCTATTTTTATTGCATTAAATATCCTGTAAACCTACTGCTTACATGCAGTACAGAACTATTGATTGAGAAGTTGCATTTCACTGAGAGGATTAGTCAACTATTATGAATATGAAAAAGAACATCAATATGCAGAAGAAGATACTTCTGTATTCTGCTAGTAAGCTACGAATGATTTCTTAATTCCTGAATGTTAAATTTTTTCAAATTCATCTCACTCTAGCTTTGGAAATCTGATAGATGGCATCAGTGGAAGGAGCAGGTTTGGGTGTGCCTGAAAAATAAAGTGCCTTCGTTCCTCACCATCTCCATCACCAGCTGAGGGAAGTGGGGGGAAGGCATGGACTGTGCCACTCCTTTTGTTGTAAAACATGTATGCTCAGATTGCCAAGAGGAAGAACTTTAAGTTGTAACCTCACCTGCACTAGTTCTCTTCCTTCATAGCATATGTAAATGTGGACAATAATAGAGCAGAAAATATTTGTAATAAATTTCATCTTCTGTAATAAGGCATTAAAATACTTGGGTTAAATATTAAAAAGTAAATTTTATGCCTGTTCATATGAAATATACACCACCTGGCCTCTATATGCAAATAATATGTTCCTGTTTATCCATCTAAAATCTAGTGATTGCATGAAATTTGTTTTGCAGTCTGATTTTGATTGAAGTAACTGACTGGCTTGACCAGTGACTTGGAAGTGATTAATGTGAAATAAGTATCTTACTTCTGTGTTAGAATCAGTTGACTAGAGAGACGTCCGCTTTCGGTGGAGGGACACAGTCAATCAGCAGCTACATGTGTTGGCTATTAATGCCAGGATTATTGCCTAGATTTTATTAGTGGCTCTGTTGATTTTTGTTGTGGTGTGGAGTCAGGTGCAACTACAGTATAGAAAGATGAGGAAAAGATGGTAGAACCAGGGTGAAGAAATTGTTTGGGAAGCAAAACAGTGGACTGGGGCTGGTGCTAGAAAACAAGAGCAAATGGAGAATAAGAGCTGAACTGTGAGATCTGGCTGGGAAGCCAATAGGGAGAGATTTTACCAAATAAAGGCTATCTACTGCTGTTTCCCATTACAGCTTTAGTGTTACAACTACTTTGTTTTTAACAGAAATTATTATTTTGGCATTTATTATTGTGGCACAGCCATTGCTTGAACTGTGAAAACACAGGCAGGTTTAATTGTCATCTTTTCTAAGTAATGTAGAATTTTACTGAAGACAGCAACCAAATTTGCATCCAAATTAAGTGAGAGACTTGTACTGGTTCTAGAGCACAAGCATTGACTCTAGGTTTTAAAAGTACTAAGGAAGATACTTTTAATTTCTTTAGAAAGCATCATGTGTACAAAGGCTCTGTGTAGATAATACTTTTTGATTTCACTGTTGTAAAGTAGTATATCCTCTTCCTTATTCTGCTGTTCTATAAGGTATTCTTTTTACTTTTTGCAAAACACTGAACCTTAAACAGGGGTAGTGCAAAACCAGTGATTTCATTATTCGGGCAATGGCTGTAAATTCTTAACAAGCTGCATGTCAAAAGGTTATGTTAACTTTCTTTTAATCTGCATAAGAGTGAATTTCATTTTATGTGCAGCATGTTAGATTTAGTATTGGAGTGATATTTAAAAAAAGACAGTTCATTAAGTAACTTCAGTGTATCGACAAACAGGCAGGATTAAAGACCATTAAAACAATGGCTTTTCAGTGTATTGCTCCCACCACAATACATTTTAGTATTAACAAGACAACCCTAGTTCTCTAATGAGGGCAATTCTTAGATGTAGTGATTTCTCCAGGACACTACCTCTTTTGAATATATCTTTACTGGAAAGATCCTGAAAGTTTTAAAACATAAGTTATTCTGGTTATTTTATTGAAACACACAGTAACATATTAATAACATTAGGAAAGAAAGTTCTTACATCTAGTATATTTCTGCACACTTTCCTTATGAGGAAGACTTTGCCTTCAGCCAAGACAGCTTCTGTGACTTTTCTTTAAGAAGGTGTAAGTAGAAGAGGCAGGAACTTGGTAAGATTTCACCAGCAATTTGCACATAAGATTATGACTGTACTTAAATTATAGGCAACTTAATAGTAATGTTTTATCTTGAGTAACCACAGATTGCTAAAAGTTGCTGGACAAGGGCAAAAAATAAGCTCCTTAGAGCCTATCTACTTTGCAACATAATGATTTCAGTTTCTACTGAATTAATAGAAATATCTTCTAATCCTGTTGTGTTACCCCTCTGTGTAATCCTTTGTCCTACAAATGGTCCAAATTCCCCCTTGTCTCTCCAGTTACTTGTGTTGTCATATGGCCAAGTGGCTCCATCTTTTGTTATGTCCTTTTAAGTGTCTGCTGAATAAACAGCAAATACAGAATATGGACATGTGCACTGGTTACCCTGGATCAAGCTTAGGCAGACAGGGATACCCGAGGGAAAGCTTCAGTTTACCATTTGCCTCTGTAAGCCACACTGCGATTGTTATCTACAATTTAACTGCACTTCTATGTACCTCCAGGTACCTTCACTAATCACAGTGGATCTTGCCTGTATGTATTTTTGAACCAGCAGCTCCCTTAAGTTCCCTCTTGTCCTGTACTACCGTCACTAGCATCATTGCTATTACTTATTCTCATTGTGGTAGTCCAGAAGTGCCCTAAAGGCAGACTTCTGCTAGATGTATGGACACAAAACATCATGTTAGTACTTCCTGAAGCAAGGCCTGCACAATCCCTTCTTCTGTTTGTCACCTTACCTTCTAATTGACCTATAATTTTTTCCACTCAAAAGAAAATTTATACACCTTAAAGTGTTTCTTAATTGCACTGGCTATTTCTGAAATGATGGAATAATGTGTATCCAATAACAAGGCTCAAGTAAAAAACATGTGGATGATTCATTTTGTGCCTGTTTTAGTATACTAAGATCATTTTGAGGTACATCAGATTTCTATTTATAGCAAATTAATGGTTTCAATGTGATTTTACTCTGGGACTAATTAGACGTCTAAAGTTAAATATGTCTGAAAGTCTTTTTCAGAATCAAGGCCTTGCTCTGTGTTTTGTTGGTTTTTTGTTTTTTTTTTTTTTTTTAATATTTAAATAATTTCTACCTTTTTGTGTCTTGAAGTTCACTTAGCACCAGGATTATGAAAATGAGTGTTATGCCCATATGCAGGCAGCAATAGCAAGGGCTGTTATGCACAGCTTGACTTTCAGTGTTTTTAATTTGTAAAACAGCAACCAAAAGAACATCCCAATAGTATAAGGTTTTTGCAAAGGGAAATAATCAAAGTGTTTACTGTTTCTTAATTTTTCATTGGGATCTGTAAAAAGACAATGCAAGAACATAGATAGATAGATAGAGCTCCTTCATTAAAATTGCAAAGGTTCCTGGGGCCAGGAAAGCAATTTATGAAGGCACAGAGGTAAACATTTTGCACAAAGAAAATTAATAAAATGTTCCCCAGTGTTTCTGAAACAGGGTTGCTAAAATATTTTCCTCACTGTGCATGGAATAATGAGGTCACCATAGCAAACAGGGAGTTGCACACTTGGACCACAAAAGCACAATGGTTCAGGGCTTTCAGCAGCGTCTAGCAGCTTTTTGCACCTCTTCCCAGGGCTAGGGTGGCCTGCAGGACAACTGTCCCCAGCCCCAGACCTTTCCCACAAGACTGCTGCCATAGTTATAACCGTAGGAATTTGGAGCTTCCTTCCATGGGTATGCACCACTGGCGATTTACACCTGGGAGCCAAATGCATTACTTGCATGTAGGCTGCTGTGGGGAGAATCTCTGTCAGGTTTCTTACTCCTGACACTCCATGTGTAAATATATTTTCTCCCGCTATCCACTTACATACATGTCCAAAATGAAATACACGTTCTGCTGAACAGACACTCTCAAAAATATTCACACAGCACAACCAAGCAAAATATGACCACCTGCACAAAATGCAGCTGGTAATGAATTTTAAAGAAAAATTCTGGAATAACAGAAAACCATGTAAAAATGTGAGAAATTTCAGAGTAAAAGAGCTTCAGTCCTACTTCCTTGCTCTCAAATTCTTTTACAATATTCGTGTTGAGAATTAAGGTTACTCAAATACATTTCTTGTCAGTATAGTTGCTAATAAATGAAGGAACTTAAAAGACTGATTTTAAATTGTAAATCTTGCCTTCTAACACAATTATGCCAAAATTGACGTTCTTTTTTTGCAAAAGATGAGTAAAGACAAAATTTGTATTAAAAGTCTTAAGTTTCACACATTAATATGTGCTTGCTATTGCATGCATAGAAAAAGAAAGGCTTATTTTCCCATAAAAAAGGTGTAGTGTTGTTATTACTTCAAAATTATTATACTGTAAGTAGGCTAATTCTAGCTGGGGAATAGAAAAGGAAAAGAGATGGGTGGAAACTTGTAAATTGGATGAAAATAAGTCTACTTCTGCTTTTGAGAAAAATGATATAAAAAGGAAAATAGAAGAAAACTGCTAAGTGGAAAAAAGAGAAAGTAAAAGGGGTCTGTGTGTAAAAATGGAGACAATGAAAGATCTGTTAAACAGAAAATTTGAAATAGACGAGCATGAAAGCTTTGATTGTTTCTAACTTGCTGTGGAACCAGTCTGCTGGAGATCAGGATTTAGCGCTCTGCAGTCTCCCTTTGGGTTTTACTGAGTCTGCTTGGACAAGCTCAGGATGCTTTATGAGTTCAAGCTTTCTCTGCAGTCATGTTCACTGGAATAATTAGTAAATCGCATCTCAGAATTCCAAAGCAGTAGCTAGTGATGTCTTTATTCAGTATCCATTTATATGGACATGCTAAAAATTATGCAGGGGAGTTTCAGTTTTTCCTAGAAGTGAGAAATAATCATTTGGATAGAAAGTGTTGAAATGTTTACCCAGTCATCTCTCTTTTTGCTTGCCTAGCTGCAGGCCAAATCAGTGTTAAAAAGAGCTCCTTGAAAACTGTAAAAAAAATTAAATCTGTTCTTATTTTACCAAGAGGACACTGAAATGTGAAGATTCTCTGGAGTATCCCCTCCTTTATATAGAACACTTTATTATCTTCTTGCATTTTCACTTACTTCTAACAAAAACTCTAATACAATCTTAATTGTGATTTCTCTGGATGTGAGCTGAGAAGACGTTCAATACTACAAATCTATTACGAGGCAGCTGTTACATTACCGTGGAAGATGATAGCATGGTACATATTTCTAATCAAAATGTTTGCTTAACAAGAAGGTCAAAGAAGCAATTAGTGGAGGAATACCATTCTATTGTGTGCCGCACACTATTTGACTACAATACAAACTGACACCAGGGCGATTTCTGCTATTGGAATCACAGAGGTGAACTAGGGCACTCTATCAAGCTTAGTTTGACCCTGACAGCTTTTGACCAGCTATTTGTTGTCATATCTTTCTGACTGAACAAGATGACAAATACATACAAGACCTCACACTCAAATGCTGCATTCTGTGAAGTGAGACAGATTTTGACCTTTAATTGGTAGAGGTCCCTGGGTCTTGTGACTTCACATCTGCCATCTTTATTGTCTTGTAGTGGATGGAAATTCTGTTAACTACTGTAGCAGTATGTGCTCCCAGAATAGGAAAAATGCAGTTGCAGTTAAATTGCATCAGAACATGTTATTCCACAAGACAGTCCTTTTTTTTTTTTTTAAAAAAAAAAAAAAGAGATTGCTCTGACTTTACAGAATAAGAGAGGTTTTGCTCTGAGTAATAAGCCTCTAATGCTTCATGTTATTTTGTACTGTTGCAGGGGCCTAACATGACAAAACAAAATTAAGGATTTGGGCTGAGTTTGAAAATAGATGAATAAATAAATAGGAACTTTGTCCAGGGCTAGAACATTTGAATAAATATATATTTATACATTTTTATAAAATAGAGGTCTATGAGCAGTTTCAGAAGTTAACCTTTCAAAAGAGGAGAAGAAATTATTGATATTTTTTTTGTGGCAATAACCAAAATGAGAACACTTTTTTTTTTCTGTAAAGGATTAGAATTTTTCAGTTGACCTTTAGGAGATGTAGGTTGCACAGGCAGAATCCTTTACCACAGATGTCTTCATCTACCATCAAATAAAAGTTGGCTAAGACTTGAAATATTATTTATTTACTTGATTTCCCTGTTTTGTGTTTGCTCACATGTTTCCATGCATATGAGGTTGGTACATGAGTACCTTCTGTTGTTTGTGGACTACTATTCTGCCTCTCTCTTGATACTAACAGTCTGCAAACTACAAGCTGAGAAAAACTGCCTTAGAGGAATTAAGAAGCAGAGAAGGGTTCTTCACTGGAGAGCTGACTGGCAGAGAGAGGGTGGAAAATCAGTGAGCAACACAATAGAGGATAGTTTATAAATTAACACCTAGAGTATCAATAACTTAGTCCTATGTGGCTTCTCATTCCTGCTCTTGTGCTGCTTTTGTGAAGCCTTTAATGGCTGAGTTGGCTAGATGAATGTCCTGTGATCTCAGTTCCTTTTGCCTTAGCCCTTCCACACATAACAGCTCCAGGAAGGCATGAAGAGGGTGATTCGATGGGTCTCTGCTCAAAGAGAGCAGACATTTTCAAAGTACCACTCAGCTGCTTTTCAGTACCAGAATTTCTGGCCTCCTGCTCATACCAGATCCTTCCTTTGCCTGGAAGGGCCCTCATCAATAAGTATTATTTCCTTCTTTCCTGTGCTTGCTCTTCCCTGATTTTGCTGTTCAGCTCTCAGCTTTTATTGGCCCTGCTTTCAGCTACCTGCTGCCAGCTTCCCTTTCCAACGACTATTCCTCAGGCATCTGCCTGTAGCTAGAGGCTTATCTTACACTCAGTCCCCTGTTTTTTTCCCCTGAAAATCTCCATCACTGGATTGCTATTTTTCCCCTGGTTCAGCAAGCATACCCTAGAACGGTGCTTCTGTCCTACCTATCCCATTTAGAGAGGATGACAGGACTACTAGTATATTAACATGTGTATTACAATATATGTGCAAGTATATAGACTTATTTGATGTGAAAATGTAGCTGCATTATTTAGGCTGTGGTGAATCATTTAAGAATATCTCATAAAACACTGCTTCCGACATTAATAGAAATCAAAAGAGATTTGAACATCTTCACACTACTTCTTATTTCAAGCTGTTTTAAAGTAAAATATATGATGATTAATGGCAATGACTTATGATGGGAGAATGTCTAGTGGGTACCGTGTAGTCAGTATTGTATCACTACTGTAGTCAGTAAGTATTTTTCACTTAGGAGGATGTAGTTCCTCTATGTACTCTTTAATCATGTAGTTGATTTTAGTAGGCATATACATGAGGACTACTGTTTAGCAAGGATTTTCAGGGCCAGGCTGTTTTTTAACAAACATGTTAATGATAGAAGCAGGATATAAAATGCTTTGACAGTAAAACTCTTTAAGTACCAGTCTGAGATATATTGCAAAAACTAGTGTCATCTAGGTAATACAAAGAGATCTGCAGAAATCTGCAGAGAAAGATACTAGAAATATAGAAGAAAACTATAGTGTAAGTCTGAATGAATGCAAGGAGAAAGTAGCCTATAAAACAAATATTTAGCAGAATGTAGAAACCCAGAAAGCAGAAAATAAGGCATTTGTCTGCAGCATGATAAGGACTTGAAACTAGATTTTTTTCATCAGAAATACCACAATTCAATCTCGTATTCCAAGTGAAAGCTGTGGTAACAGTCTTGATGAAGTGTATGCTGATGAATACTCTGTAAATAGTGATCATTTGCAATTATTGCTAGTAGTTGGATTTTGTGTCTTTCTGTTTTATGACTGCACTTGGTTCAAGAGTGATGTGAAAGGAATCTTCTACTCCAGCAGTTTGGCTTCTTGTCCCAATTAAAGCTGCATGAAAATAATTAAACTCCCCGAACTTTGTATACCATAAAAATGTTAGTTTGGATGACTTTTTTTTTTTAAATGAAAGTCCAAGCAATTTTGCAGTTCTGTCTTCTGAGTGCATGACCTGCCTGTGGTTGAACACTGGGGATTTTTGTTCTGAAAATTGGAGGGCTTTATTCAGTTATCTAAAGATAGGTTTCTATTTAAGATACCCTGTCTTAGGTAGCCACAAGGGGCTGGTGGATGCCCTTAAGACCTATGGGATACCTGTGTCCCTCTGAAAAGGCAGCTAGAATATCTCATATGGTGCAGTGTGTCTGTGTCAGGCAATTAAGTTTTCTGCTCAGAAACCTAAATGTGGAAACAGTCATATCAACAATGTTTCTTCAAGCAAAAGTAAGAATTTTTTTTATAAATTCTGATTTTAGTTTCTGTTAAAATGCACACACTAACACAAAAGACCTACAGGAGTAAGGATTCCCTGTGTAGGTGTGGAAGTGTATGTGGAAGCATGCAGCTCATGTGGTGGAACAATCTCAAAAGGTGGGTCTAAGTTGGGCTCTTGCCAGAGTACTTCATCAGAGTTCTCAAATTGCCCAGAAGAAACGGACTATTGAGGACAGACTTCATAGCTAATTGAGGACTTCTTTCTCAGACAATCTCCTGCCCAAAGCAAAGATATTTCTGTACAGATGCTCTGGGCAGCTGATGTACCACCTGCCCAGTGGTCTTACAAATCACTGGGTCTACAGTGCCTGTGCAATTAGGTCCCATTGTGATGCAGTGGGAATAGCATGGTCTCTGCCACAGTAAAAAAGCTGAATGGGTCACATGTTTTGGTAAGGCAACAGATATGAGTCCAACACATCTATTTGTTCCAGAGATTATTGGCCTAAATATTCTCATCTACACAGTGCAAACATACCACACTCAGAAAGGTGTGTTTTTACACCTTTGATTCTGAGATGTTCATGTTTGCGTATGGTACAAAGCAACAATAAATAACACTTTTACAACATGTCAGGACAACTCCTTACCTTTTAGTTGTGCTCAAATTCATGCTAAAGTACATCACTATCCATGGTTTTACACTTTCTTCTGGGTCACTGTTGGGCTTCCTACTATCTTTATGTTAAGTACAGAATTTTAGCAATTGCTACAATTCTAGCTCACACAACAAGGGTCCTAGGACAAATTTGCCATCTGCTGTTTAATATTTTATGTGCGAATCTATGTTTTGCTGATTTTGTATTATACATCTAATTATAGCAAATTCACCTAGATCTCGGGAATAATAATTTTTTTTTTAGATGTGAAACTGAACAAAATTCTTCTCTGTCCTTTGGTAACTTTGATAGAAAAATGGGATCCCTCCCCATCCCCTTAATCTCCTGCTTTTACCTTTCTGTTGGATGTAATTTCCCGGTCCTGTTATACCATGTGCCAGGCCCTTCATACTCTGCGCTTTAGACTGATTCCCCCTCCAATAAAAAGTTGGAAAACAAATAATTCTGCCTTGATAGTTCTCAAAAGCAGATGGTTTTATGACTTAATCTTCCAAAATGTATTTTAAAATGTATTTTTCTGAGACACCACTGTTAACTCTTTCATTTCCCTTTATATTCTTAACATTACTGTTCTGTTTCATTTAGCCCATGAAAATGAGTTGCAATGAGAGGCTGCCCTTTGACTTACGGCTGGTTCCTGCTGCTTATTCCATTTTACCTCACATTTTACTTACATCCAGCAGACATCAGTTTAGCAGCCCCAAATGGTTTTGATTTAAGATCAGCACTCAGAATATTAGTGCAGAAACAAATTATAATAAATGTTTCCGAACCAGCTTAATGCCTTTTCTCTCTGCTGCAAGAAGTAAAATGTGGCTGCTTGGCATTCCCTAGCAACTAGCATTTTACGACAGAGCAAGAAGAGAGCAGAAATGTTGCAGTGCTGCTTGTAGTCAACGTACGTAAAATCAGATTCTGGCTAGTCAGGTTTAGACACTGAAATAGACAATACTTTTGGCTGTGACTGATATTCAAAGATTATGTAGTTTCATATTTGTCTTGGTTTTCTTTCACTTCGTGCTCCCATACCAGCTTCTGCTCTTTCCTACTTGCTCAGATGTTTCCAAAGCAAGAGCGCACTATATTTTGCTCCAAGAGTGACATTAGTTCCCATGATATGATTTCAAAAGGAAGTTTACAATGGTTGAAATATTCAGAATTTCCTCAGTAAACCTGAGCTTTTGGTGTAGGATTTTGGGAGCTTAGGGCCTGCCTCTGCTTGCCCTGCCCAGAGGCAGGTCTGCCCTTGGGGTGGGGAGCAGGGGCTGCTGGGTGCTGGTCCCTGGCCCTCCCCAGCACGGCTCCCTGGGGCTCCCAGAGGAAGGCTTCTGGGGCATCAGAAGGATGCAAACTTCTCTTTAAATGCTATGCAGAATCACACATATTTGTATGATTTATTCAGTATTCAGAGCCTCTTAGGCAGAACTGATGTGGCAAATAAAGAGAAAGACAGGAAAAGCAGATGCTTTGCTCTCTCTTTAATACTACTCTCAATCTCTGGCTAATCAAAATCCCTCAATAAACAAGACCAATTTGGTGCATACATCTGTTCCATATACAGCCTATATTGTCAGTGGTGTCTTGCTGAATTCTTTGAGGCTCACAGCCTTCACCACCTGCAAGATCAGATCCTTGACTGTAACCAGATGGTGGCATTGTAGCATTACAGCAGTTCTCTAAAGTTGCCATAATTTTGCTTGGGGTAATCCAGAAAACTATGAAAAGCAGAGAATACATTTTCAAGTGGAATAGCTGGAGAATTTTGCACACTGAAAATGATGCTGGTGCACCTAGAGCTGAAAAAGGATGCACAACCAGAAGATTCTTTTAATCACCAACAATAGAAAATAAAATGTTATATTTAAAGAATAAAACAATGCATGCCCAATCATACTTAATTTGTTCATGCATTAAATCTGAAAATGTCAAGTTAGAGAAATAATATAATTTTATTACACTTATCTTTTACAGTTTTTTTCTACTTTTACTAGGAAAACCATGATATACAGATTGGGGCATAGAAGCATGAAGTGGAAACATAATAATTCTAAACCTGACTCTACCATGTTATTTCACTGTCATTTCCTATAAGTTATTAACCTCCTCTGCTTCATTCTCTTCAGTTCTGAGGAAAAGGAAATAATAATGCCGTAATGCTTTCAACACCAAAAGGACTAATTAGTTAATATCTGTAAAATATGTTGAAAAATGCTGTGTGCTAACAGCATTTTAGCATGTTGTTCACAAATTAAGGTTACAGGGGAATGACTGTTAACTCCTTCTCCAAACCAGCTATGTTTTCTGGTTCCTCAGTGCTTGCATGTGGTTAGTGTTATGATAGCACCAGCTGCATTTACATTTGTACCTGGGGGCCAGTGCTCAGACCCTGCTCTGCCCAGTTCAGACTCGTGACTCTAATTTATTCTTAGAATAATATTCTCACCACCAGCCTTTCTTTTTTACTGTGTTTTCACCCTGATGAGACCTGAAAATATATGACAAACCTCAAAACCCAGCGAGGAGAGAGAAAGCCATTTTTAAAGGCTTGAGGTTGCACATGGGTCTAAATCAAGCAAAGTGACACAGCAAACTGCGGGCTAGGCACTTATGTCACCATTTGTGTGGAGTGGTGTCTTTCCTAAGACAATTTTGCTGGATGTTTTTTAAACAATAATTAAACCTTAGCCATACTGCCTGGAGAAATCATGGTTGCCAGGTCATAGAGGTTTTGTGAATGGTGGGATTTTGCACAGGGGCTTGATAAGAGAAGAAACTTTATCTCTCCCGCTCAGCTACAGTCCTACCTGTCCTCTGATGTGCTGCCTGATCACTTGCCTGTTCCATAGCAGTGAAGCAGCTAATCAAGAGTCCTCAAAATCAGGTAGTACCTTGGAGGGAAAGAAGGAAAATGTAGGAAGGAAGTACTAGAAAAAGCCCAGCAGTTTTGAGCAGCTCAGACTGCTAACTGACACTAACCCTTTATGAAGTGCCCACATGCTAATGGGAAGATAGAGAAACCTCTGTTGTCTGCCTCTGAAAGCTGGGGAGAGACCACCAATGAGGAGTGGAACTGAACTGAGAAAAGGGAATAATTGAGATGGGGGCTGAAGGGACAGGGCTGATTTTGAGCTTGTGGTGCCCTAGAATGAAGACCAAGACTTGTTGTGGCAACAAAGACTCAGATCTGCTGTCTCAATAAGTCTATGAGAGAGGACAACAAAAGTTTTTACTTGCTCACATGGGTACATGTAGTCAGGGTGGACAGGAACAAAAGGAAAAATGAAGTAGGGCAAAAATTTTATGAAGTGAGATGAACTTCTAACTGAAGCTACTGATTCTGGAATTCATCTCCTCCTCATCACCCCTTTTACTTGTGCTTATTTGTATAAGAGTTTAATGTAGTTATTAGGTGTACCTTTACTGTAGTTAGCTTGAATTTACTTACAGTTGAATAGTTCCTCTCAAGTAAAATTAGTCTGAGTGAAAACAGTGGGAAATATCACCATCTTCATAGTGGGACTGCAGCCACTACTGTATGGAGCCTCTGAGACCTGCAGGGTAAATCCCACAGCTTTTTTCAGGTGCCATATGCTGAGTTGCTCTATAGGTTATTTCCCTGTGCCCTGTGGCTCTGACTTGTGCAGCCAACCCAAATTTGCATGTTGAATGTTGGTTTCACTAAAAACCAATCAGGCAGAAATAACCTCTTAAAGATCTGGCATGTTATTATGAGTTTTAGCCCATACCCTCTATGGAGAGTGAGCTTGTGTTAAGCAGGTTACCTTGCCAAGCTAAGACATTTATTGTGTGGAAGAAACTTGACGCAGGGACTACTATTACTCAAGATAACTTTGAAGTGAAGACAGTCCACAGAAATGGTGATTTTGGCCAGAATAACATTGTAAGGAATTGTGACAGACCTGGCTACAAAAACTGGCAGATTTTGCCCTAGCTTCTTGCTTTAACTGGAATACAACAGCATTTCCCTCATAAATCATCCTAAAATAAATGGGGGGGGGGGGAGAAGGGTAGTTTTTCCATCACTTTAGTGAAAGAAGGGGTTAGCATATGGCTTGAGTTTTGCCATTGATTTCAACAGCAGTCCATTGAGCCTATATTATATCTGGAGCTGAAAGCTTACCACTTGTTCAGCTTTTCGCCTCTCGTGTTGTCCGTGCAGGATGGTGTTATGTGATGTGAAGGTGTAGATGGGGACCCAGGTGTTGCTTCTGACTAAAAGCCTCTCTGCTGGAACTTCCTGACTCATTTCCCTGATTACAAAGACAGCAGGTGTCAAACACATCAGAAAAAGAACAAAGGACATTATCTATCCATACTTAATTAAAGGCAGAAATGCACTCAAGCCTGGCTGGCTGAACCAGAAGGCCGTGAGGGTGATAGTGTTTTAATTTATTTTAACTGTGCAGGAAGAAATTTAAGATGATTGCTGAGAACAGTGTAATTAAAGTATAGAATTATTTTCCAATTTTTTGTTTGCTCCTGTTTTGATTTTTTAGAAAAGGATTATATTTGCATTTCCTTATAGTTACTTTATTTTTATAAGTACTTTTTGTGAATACGGCACATGACATAAATTTAAAATATACAAGGTAGCCTGATAAATATGCAGTCTTATATCATCTTAGCTTTAGTTTAAATGTCATCAAAGTAACAGGCTTTCAACTCTATCATCTTCAGTGGTTATATTATTGGATTTTTTTTAGCAGTTTAAATTTTCTATTACATGAATCCTATCTATTCATCAAGTAAAAATGTGGCTCACATATCTTATGGTTCACCTTGCTACTGTATGTTCTGCATGAATTCGGTCACCCTTTCAGTTCTGTAAAGATTTTCAGTATAAAGGATTAGGAAAAGAGATGTAATCTCTGTTTGTAAAAGGCACTTGGATACATTCCAATGAAAATGACTGTCATGTGTTAGTAGCTTAACCATATAATAGTTGTGGTGGAATATCAGTGATTTTCATATCTAGCTTGTAAAATTTACACAAATTACCTTACAACAAAAACAGAATTATGCCTGCCCTAGAAATGTTCTGGAACGTATATAGTTGTAGTGTAGTCATATTATTTTCTGTATCAGTGCCATTAAAAGACTTACAATCACTGCATATTGCAGTGTATGTAATTTTCCAGTAAATAATTCAGAATTCTTATATTATAGAATGCTTTTATAATATTAAGTAAAAAATCAAGGATCTGCTAAACAGTAGGGGTTTAGTGGGGAAGCAAGGGGAGATATTGTTGCAATAAGGCTAGCTAAACAACATGAACTGACTATTCAAAGGCATAGCATGACCTGAATTTTTAAGGTGCTTTGAAAATTACAATTACTTTATAAATACAACTGCTTAGGTTTTAGATTCATTACTTCACTGGGTTTGTAATTATCACCTGTAAATGTCACAGTCTAACATCCTGATTCAAACTTCAGTGACCATGCTGGAAGGGATCTTGACTGGCTTTGAAACAAATTCCAATGTTCTGATATGAATTAATGAAAATATTTCAAGTTTATCCTTAAAAATGTGCTGATATCAAATCTTAGTAACTTATATGGGACTCAAACACTTGCTGAGCTTATTTTCCAAAATTAAACCTTAACTCACATTTATTCCAGGTGATATTTTATGGCATCCTCAATGAAAGGTTTCAAGTTAGATTCTGCTACCATAGGTTAACATGCAAATCCTGAAGCTTTCAAAGAGTTGGTTTAGATTTCATTTGACTGGTCTTCAAGTTTAGTAAGCAGTTGTAGTTATGATGTATCAGAAATATTTTTGGTTGTACCTCATCATCACTTATGGGAATACCTAGGATGAAAAAAATAGACTTGTCACTGAAATAGTTAGATGTGACATAGAGAATACTGCTAAAGAATCTCATTTACTTGTAATAATGTTATGCTTAAAGCTTTTTTTTTTTTAAGATGGGAACAACACCAACAGCACTTATGTCTTGTTTTCAGCAAATTAAAACAGCTGGGCTATTTCTCGATATTGAACATTTAAAAAAGCCCCTTTGGATTTCCAGAACATGTGCCTGAAGTAGAAAAAGTAAATGTAGACCACAGAGCATTGTTCTTGTGTAGATGAATGTATCTAATAGTAAAATTTCTGGTTTTGTATTTTTTGCTCTCACCATTTAGAGTCCTTGATCCAGGGCTTAAAACACTTAAATGGTTATGAACAATGTTTTTTTGAGTTTGTCATGATGTTGAATGCAAAGAGGGCAAGTAAATAACAGCAACAGATTGCCCTAGTGTTTGAATGCTACTGGTATCCATGTTATAATAATCGAATGAAACCTTAATAACCTACATGTCAAAATAGCAGCACAGATTGCCTAGTGAAAGAAAGTGAATGCTGTTCCTCAGAGCATGGATGAGCAAAGCAAAGCAAAGCAAAGCATTATACTTCTATTTGGAATAGAAAGGCTGTGTGAAACTGCAATGGAGAAAATGGTTGAGTTGCCCCTCACTTGGAATAAATTTCATTCCTCTGATACTTTGGCTGAAAGAAAAAAGTGACCACAGTTATTAAAACCCAAACCCCAACAGATTCCCGAAATATAGTTCTAGATGAACAGTGTGAGACCAGTAAGGGTATAAACAACATGCATTAAGCTATACCAATATAAAGGTTGTGACTAAATTTTCCCACTAGGGTGCCTGTGGTTGGGCAGCTGAAAACATATTTAAGTTAATCTCTCAGGCCACAGTTCAGGGAAGCTCTTCAGTTCATGCTGAATCAATTCCTATTCAGGAAGACCCTATGCACAAAACTAAATTTAAGCATGCATTTAAATACCATTGACCTCAATGGGATTTAAGCACAGACCTAATATTAAACATCTGTTTAAATATTCTCTCAAACAGGGACATTTTCTCTAATGGGGACTCAAGTTCAAAATATCAGTTTTGTGTGTTCCTTTAATTCATTTGAATTCAAGAGGAAAATAAGGAATTTTCCTTGTGTGGAGTGTTTTATGATCACATTATATGATAGTCTGTTCCAATAAATAGCAGTTTAACTGTTTTCCATTCAGCAGTTAAAACACTTGGTTGTGTGAAGCTGAGCAGGACCCTGGAAAGTAGTTGTGGAAGCGTGGCTGCCAGCCACATGATTAATGCTTTCCAGTGCATGCCTGTTCTCAGATCTGCATTTCTGTAAGGAAAAATATCTATATTATAAAACTTCGTGAGTGGGTTTCACCTCAGTCAACTTTAGTTGTTGAAAGCTGTATGAAAAGGCTTAATGGGTCACCCTATGGTCCTTTTGTAACAAATGGAGAGACATAACTATCCTTGGAGGATGATTCACCTGATTTGTCTTAGATAAGGACTTTAGATGTAATAAATTGCCCCTGGGAGGTGGAGGGCATTTAGCTATTTTTCTCTGGAAACTGCAGAGGAATGTAAACTGATGTATTTAGACACCCACTCCTCAGATGTCTATGTAGGGTCAGATGACTACCACTTAATGTGCATATACTTAAATTCACACAACGTTGTGCATTTGGCATGGTCATTAGCTCTGCAATGTCAAAGTAAGATAATCTGTTTAAAATTAAATATATATGTGAAACATCTTTCCGGCTTTAATTTGCTTGATGTTTTTTTGAATATTACATGTTGCTAGAATTCCAAATGCTGGGAATATCTATAAACTAACTGCCTTCATTAAGGGTATGTAAAGAAACATTTTCTTCTGGTCAGTTATAACTTGACTTTTGTTGAAATGCCAATGTTTTTGCCTTGATCTTTATTTTTTCCCTGAAATGTTTTGAAAAATAAGGGGGTTTTTGTGTTGACCAATCTTATACAGGCATGGGCTTAGAAAACTGGGCCCAGATCTAAGCTGGATCCTCCCATTTTGCTGTCTACTCACTGAAACTGTTGGTGCTCAAGTGCTGCAAAGTACACACTCCTAAATATTGTAGGGAGAAGGGAATTGTGAGAGCGTACCACTAAGGTGAAGAGGTAGGTGTGCACTTCTTCTAGCTGTTCATCACCCTTTACCTGCTAATCTTAATCTTCTCCCTCTTGCCTTGTCCTGATGTTCAAAATCAGAGCACAGAGTACTACTTGTACATTCTCTGATCCATTACAATGATATGACAATTTCTTGCAGGAGTCTTGCAGTATGAAGTTGATAAATATATTTACTTTCCCTAAAGGAATCAATTAATCACAGAAGTCAGTGCATCTATTTTCCTCACTCTCGCAAGCATGGAATATATTCACTCATAACCAATACCACAATAAATTTTAGCCAGAAGCTCCAGAAGTAGGTAAACATTGACACATTTGGCAGACAGCAGAATAGTTTGGTCTTTTAATGTTGACAATCTTTCAATTAAACACTGTCATTGTCTTAGAGGAATGAATTTTAATATAAGAAAATGATGAGAAATATAAAGCTTCCTCAAGTTAAATTTTGGCTAATTGAAGAACATCATACAGGCTATATTTGAAAACAAGCCATTTTGATGTTGTCTTTCCAATATATATATTTAATCTGTATTTTCTGCATTGAGTTCAGATACATTCCTTAAAAACAATGTGCTCCTTTATATATTTGTATCCCTGCCTATATAAGATTAAATGAAACCAGATTCCCTTTGACATTAGTTTACTTGAGCAATGCATAATGATGTATTACTTTTTTTGGTGATGGATTGCCACCTGTCCCTTTCTGGCAGAGTATTGCATTCTCTACTCTTAAGAGTTAAAATGTATTTTCCGTTTTAAATAGCTTCCATTCTACAGGAATATGTAAGAAGTATGGAGGCACCATACAGGATTATGTAAGACCAAGGCTCCGAATAAACCATCTGTACTTATCGTCACGAAAAGGCTGTAAAATGTAACTGAAAGAAAGAAAAGAAATAAACATGCATTTGTGAACAGTACATGGAAAGAAAGAGTAACTAAGATTAGCAATGAGAGATACTGTTCCTTGGTGCATGTAGGCATGATCCTGGAAATTCATGGTAAAATGTAGCTGAGCAGTTTTATGACCAGCAATAATAGATATCTGAAATCAGCATTTTAACAATGCTGCTGAATTTGGCTGAAATAAAATAATGTTTGTTTGCCATCAGAACACTGGGCTGGTGGTTTCTGCAATTCTCTTCTCACATGAACTGCCTCCTGCAGGAGAATCTTGCCTTCACAGAAATAAAACAGGTTTGTTTTCAGGATTAGGCTTCCATTTTGTCTGTGAAGTCTTAACTTTTGTGTGTCAAACACACTACTCAAAGCTCTCGTTGACAAACTAGTCAGTGCACTGCAGACCCTATATGCTTTTCTGACCCCAGTATATGCAATTTTGAAGCTATATTTGTCATGTGGGATTAAGCCCAGGTTTTTCACATACTGGTAGGTTGGCAGGACCAGATAAGTTTTGCAATATCACTTCTATTGATGTTGCCTCAACTACAATGCCAACTTTTCCAGACAGCAACTCTTGAGTTCCTTGACCACAGGTAGGTGCAAGAGCTGAAAGCAAGATATAGCAGCTCTCCCTGGAAAGGAACTGATATGTTTTCCCACATATCATCCATATATAGGAAGCTTTTTAAGGCTTGATTCTGACATGCCAAGCCCTGGGTTTTCTTGCAGCAAGGCAGTTTTGTAATTCTAAAGATTTGCACAGTTCAAAGAAATATTCCTGGGAAGCAGGCAAGCTATGATACATTTCTTACAGATATACATGTCTGACTTTCCCTGACCCTGTTGTATTTACATCCCACTACCCAGAGCTGGGAGCTGGGAGGGGATGAATGGCTCCCATCCAGGTCTGGCAAACGCTGGGCTGACTCTGTGACAATTCAAGCATGCTTTTAGCAACAAAGGCTGAGTCTAATAAACCAAGAGAGCTGAGCCACGTTTATGTGTAAAAACAGGCATTCTAATATCTTAAGAAAAGTGTGAAAGAGTGGAGAAATATGTGAGACGTGACTAAAAAGGCTGCAGCTATGGAAGCGCTGGACTTCCTGGTATGGAACATCTGTTCTAACTGGGGACTGAACCTGTTTCATATGGAAGTGTTACTCCTTGAGTGCTTGGAACAGCGATGAATCTTTGTGGCATAACATCAAATATGTTTGCATTCTCATTTTCTGACTGTTGACACATAGTAAACAGTATGTGGCCAGAAAAAGCTCAGGTCAACTATGCAATTAGATGCTACCACATATAAATATCCTAGGTAAGAGTTTATGTATATCATTGCAAAATATCAAAAAAATATTTCTGTCTGGATCATCCCCTTTTAGTTAAAACATTTTGATAAGTTGTCCAATATAACTGTCTAATTGAGCTATATTTTCTTCCTAATGTGACCAAGGAAATGTTCTTTATGGCAGACCTTGACTGAAACAACTCCAAGAACCATAGTGTAGTTCTTACAATCTCTAGATTCTTTTGTGTCTGCTTCTACAGCTTCTTTTGTGAGAACTTTAAAGAATTTTAACTTAGAAAAATCTTTTTTGCTTTCTTTAAAACATCTCAGACAATTCACAAATCCCACAATTCTTGTGGATCCCTGATCCAAAGAGGGAAAGGCTGGACCTTGTCAATAAGACGATGAAAATTTAGCTCTGGCAATCCTCTGCACTCCAGTAATTACTTGCTGAAGTTAATCTCTTCCTCCCTGTTGCCCTCAGGAAAAAAGAACGACAGACACAAACCTCAGACCCAGTGACAACTCCCCTCTCCTCCAGACAGGTAGTAGGTATGGATATCAAAATTAAAAGCAACTGGGAAGGGATCTTTATTCTGGACTTTTTCAGGTAACCTTGGCAACAGCTATTCCTTCTGATTTCACCTATAAAATTGACAACAATAATTAAGTTGCCCAATGTAATTAAAACTTCCGATGGAACTTGCCAGCTGAGCATGAAAATGTTTCAACAGTTTAATAGTAATCAGATATTTTTAACCACAAATGCTTGGGGGTTTTATTTAGTTTCAAAAATAAGTACCTACAAAATACAGAGAAATGTTTTCAAGTTTGGTTGTTTGATATATACCGTTGTGCTCAGTTAGTACAATTCGTTCCAGTATCCCTTCTGAGAAGAAAGTATTGACAATGTATTTGAAATAACATCTCTGTCTAAGCAAGCTGATAACGGGACTGCCATGCCTTTTTATGCAAAGAATCTGGAAAATATAATCTTAAATGGAGGAAGCAATAATGTTGTGTAGAGTCATTCTAAGTAGCTGGCTTAAGCTGCCGATTAGTGTGGATGCTAATTTTGCAGTGCTGCCAGGATTTTATGTTAATGTTATTGAACAAAAGGCTAAAGTATTTTTTAATTTAAAACTACTGAACTATAAAATTGAACTATTAGACTTTCCATGGGTTTAAGTGGACAAAGAGAATATTATGTCAAAGGCTCAATTCAGTCACCTTCAAGCCATTACACCTTTTAAAATTTGAAGCAGTAAGTTGCTGTGGTCTATTATTTTAGGCTGAAGCCCTCCCATGGTTCCTACTATTACCCTTAAATAAACTTTATTCTTCACTGTATTCAATGCCAAATATTAGCATAGAGAACTTCAAATGAATCTGTCCCCTTCTTCTTCTGTGCAGTACTCTCAGCCTGCTCGAAGAACTTGTTTCAGGGTAGCCTAATCACATGAAAATGGAGAACTTGGCCACTGACTTTAACCTTGTGTAACCTTGCAATTCTCCACACCTTAGCAAGCGCAGGATTACAGCACAGGGTGGAATAGGCTGCTGACACCCTGTCCTCTTTCTTGCACTCTGGGTGGAGAGCAGATCTGGAGCTGCACTACCTGGGCATTTTGCATGTAGGTATTGCTTCTGTTCTCTGCTTTTGTCTACAAAATAGGCTACAAAGCAGTAAGTGTGCCAGTGACGTTATCCTCCATGTGAGCGCGGTTATGAAGTGTGATGGCTTACTGACCTGTGCTGCAACTGGAACAATGTAAGAGGGAGGACATTTGGATATGACCTGGGGATTGGCGCTGTGCACTTTGCTATGTGATATACTTCACAATGTGAACTAAACCTAGGCCTTTTTCAGAGACTGAGAACTGGTGGTACAACCCCAGGGAACAGGGCAGGAGACTGAGGAACCCTCAGCAATAAGGGCCAGAGCACAGAAGATGTCTCTAACTTCTGCAGCAGACTGAGCCACAGTAACAAATATAGAGCCCTATTTATGAATTTGGACAAGTGTGTGTATGCAGTTTTAAGGAGCTATGGCACACTTGTGGGAGCAAGGTGTCCCTCACTGCACGCATCTCCAGGCACCACCCTTTCCCCTTCTGGCAGGACTGAGCCACCAGGTACATTAAGTGCTTTTTCTGGCCTTTACATATGTCAGAATTTAGAGACTGTAGCCACAACAAGAAAGATATATATATACATATAAATTTTTAAAAGCCTATCTCATTTGCTGCTGCACAGTAAGTTTAAAAAGAGACCTAGACAGATTGCAATGCAGTCACGTGTGGAGATGGGACAGTGGACTGGATCAATGTTTTAATCAAAATATTTGAGGCTTTTATTGCATTCCAATGGAGGAAAAATTCTTTTGAGCACCATGTGTTCAACACTTGCAACCAAATAGCAGATGAAATATTTGATTCATTTGCAGCAGACCTTTGGTTACTTTCCAGAAAATGCTTGACTGTTTTTTTGATGAGATCACTGCTAAAGTTGTTGTGGAGGACATATCGTGGTGCAGACTGACTGTTATTTCTACTGCAGTTTTGTACATTTTCTCCTCTTAAGGAAGAGTACATTAGAAATCTTTTCCTCTTCTAGCAATATAATCAGTTAATGTTTGAATTATATGAAGCCTGGTGTAGGGGATAAAACATACAGGAGACTAATGGCACAAGCTGGCAATTCACACAGCACTGGATAATCTGGAAAATATGTGTGTTCTTTAGAGAAAGGCCAGGCTTCTGGATATTTTGGCCACTGAATCCAGTTCTCTATGTTGTTAGAAAGTGTTTTTCAGTTTTGGGAGAAAAATATCTAACGCTGGCTTTGTACTTATTGCCGACATCAGCAAGAATTAGGTGTAGATGCAGAGTGCTTCACCTGACTAGGATGGGAAATAGTGCATCTCGGCTCCTTCTGTGAATCCTACCCTGGGCTGCATGATCCTCATAATAAAAGTAGCATCTCTTTCCTTTAGCTGTATGAACCAGTGCATGACTTGCATGTGATTAATTTAAGGAAAAGAAATAGGATAAACTCAAAGTAGGGCAGCGGAGAGTACACAGTAGACATAAAATCTAATGATTACACAACAAATCCAGTTAAGAAGAGATCATATGATATGACAAAATTAAACTAGGCTGAACAGCAAGTGAGTGTTCAAAGAGGCACCTCCTTTGTCTTAGAATTTCATACAGAAAGCTACGTGTGAGTCAAGCAGAAAGTGGCTATGGTCATATATGTCTTATTTTTCTGTGACATTTCTCTGTGAGAGGACAGTTTTGTTGTTTTTTTAGAATATAATTGGAACACAGACATATTTTGGTAAGTTTTGTGGGATAACGATTTTGCAACAGTGTTTCCTCCTGCACGGTTCCTGAGGCAGAGCTCTGGGAAGGTGACGCTGTGCATCCCCTGTTCCTGCCTGGCTTTGGTTCTCTCCCAGCAGGGAAACCTGCAGCAAGAAGGGACAAAATGCAGTTCTTGAATGTAGCTGAACACACAAAATGCCACACATCTATCCAGAGGTAAAATGTGACATACTGATGCCTAAAGAATCTGCTTTTCTCTCCTATGTCTCTATAATCCTCTATTCATGGATCTGTGTGTCCTACACCCCCCCCCCCCCCCCCCCCCCCCCCCCAATTTCTTAGGCAAAGTAGCTGGTAGGGATCAGACATTTGTTGCCATTTAGTGTATCTTGTAAAGACATGGAACTGGTAACAGCATATCTGGGCTGCCCTACTTGTGTACAGTATATATTGAATACATTTACTCAGAATTTCAGAGTTTACAGCAGAAAAAGTCTTTGTTGGAACTGTACACATAGACATAAGATTCAGTAACACTGTACCATGTGGAAGAAGGTGAACAGAGGGATTAAAAAGCATAATGTTACTTCTCTACCAGATAGCAGCAGATGGCAGGGACTAGCAGGTCAAATTAGTTTCCTGTTGGGGGAGAAAAAAAATCAATGATTCAGAGTCTTAGTACTTTCTTATTTCAATTATGTTCTCTGGTTCCCAGAGAGAGTTACTTACACATAACTTGTCAGCCACACTTTCTTTCAAGAATCTCAGTAATCATGATGAAGCAACTCAGCTCCAAGAATGAGGTTAGAGAGACTATGTCTACCTGAACTGCCTAAGTCATTCTCAAACCAAACACACCTTGCCTCTATGTGTAAAAATCTCTAAGCTTTCTTATAAACTGAGTTCTGTAGTGAAACTTTGGCCTTTCAGAAATATTGGCTCCAGGTCCAGATCAGAGCACTGCCATACATCCTTCCCTTTCATGGATATAGTTGTCAGCTAAGTACTCAGTATCTTGAACATGTGAAAGCCAGAGACACAACCTAAATGCTGGGAAAAAAAATATTTTCCTCCCACTCTTTATATTCTTTTGTTCACCTATTTAAATGACAAATTCACCACTTCCTGTCCATAGTTTTTCCAGAGTTGCACTATTTCTAAACTTTTTTATTTGTCTTTTCCTCTCTTCATTGAGTTTTGCGGATGTTTTCTTCACCTAGCTTTTTAAAACTAACCCTCATAGTAGAGGCTAAGGAAAGGAAGAAACAATTTCCAGTTCCTCTGCAGAGAAGGTGTCCCTCTGTGGCTGGAGGTGCGCTGCACAGTTCTGCTGATAGAAGGAGCATGCTGCAGAATGCAGCCAGGGTGTCGTGGATGATGGAATTGCTGAGTGGCTGGAAGGGATAGGTATAAAACCAAGAATTGTTAGGAGAAAGCTAAGAAGATGATGGCAAGTTTGAGTGTTTGAATAATAATTTGAAGTTCACAATGTAGAACAGTCCTGTACACAAAATATGAAATAATGGAAAGCTTTCCTATCAGAGAAAGTGAGTCACAAAAGTTGGATAGACTTTGCTTTATAAAGGGGAAGAATGGAACTGAGCTTGCCTGTTAAAGCACCTATGTTCAGGTGTCTCCTTGTGGGTGAGGTGTCAAGGTCTACATTACAGTTAATAGAGATCCAGTCAATGTAAACCAGAGAACCCTGAGGGCAATTCAGCTGACCTGTTGGCTTCCATTTTAGAGTGAGCTGACAGTATAGACTAAGTCTTAGTAAACTAAAATGGATCTTATTCTGCATACCCAGTCTAAGCTATCACCTGAGCTCTTTTTGCTATCAACAGGGAAAAATCAGCCTTGCAGGAAAACTCTCTCATTTCTAAATAGGCTGTTGCCTACTGTTTTAGACTATCTATCTCACACAGACTAAAGGCTTGATTCTGTTGCCCACCCACAGGCATTCAGTGCCATTTGAGATACCTAACACTATCTTGTCTGGTTGCCAGCCACCACACCAGAAAGGCATGGGTCTTCTATAGCTACTGTGTCATATCTGCCAGATCTAGGCGTTTCAAATGGGACTGAATACCTATGTGTAGACAATGGAACTGAGCCTGAAGGTCTAATTTTAAATTACTAATTGAAGTGACCCTCATCTTAATTCCTCACAGTTTGTTTCATGACATGGGTGTTGGAATTATACAGAGCTTAAGACTAGTTTTCTGCTTCCTGATAGCAGTGTCACTGATTGATTGTTTATTTTATCCCTGTGCATATCAACTAAGAAAAAAATAACCCTTAGTCTAGTTATGACCTTACATCATAACTAGGGAGATCACCCCTCCAGAAGATGGTTTAAAACTGGTGGTTTGGTATAGACATAAGTTTGGCATAACTGAAAACAGTTACTGATCTCAACTTTATGGTATGTCCATGTAAATGCAGTCCATAGAGTGAAAGCAAAGGTGCTATTTGCAAAAGTGTCTCAAGAAAGGACTCAATATTTCTTCAAAAGTTGTAATATACTCACTTAGAAAAAGAATTTGTTTTGGGTTGTTATATACTTGCTGATCTTGTTATGAAAACAATAGATGCAGAAACATTAACTGAAAATACTGTAGTGTGCTTAAATTGCATTTTGTGTAGACAGCATACTGGAGTATGCAGCAAAAAAGGAGCCCCTGAGAATCTGTGATCATTGTTCGCATCCTTGTTCTGTAATACTACTTGGTTTTGGCAATGAAATAAATGCAGAGGTTTGGTTTCAGTGTGTTAGGAAAAGATATTGCAAATATCTACAAATATGCAGATATGAATATGAATTGCAAATACGATAATAAAGGAAAAGTGGGCATCCTGTTTTAAACACAAAGTAATTGCACGGTGACTTTAAAATGACTGGCTGACTCATGAAATTGAAACCTTCAGATCAGTACAGGGAATTGTAGATTATTTTTCTTAACATCGGTTAGTTGGGGAGAAAAAAAGCCCAGTTTTAATGGAAAGAACTAAGGCCACAACTTTAGTATTTTAGATGTTGAAAGTCTTGATGCTGGCAATGTATCACATTCAGAATGACATTCTTCAGACATGGTGGTATTCAGAGCAGAAGTTCTCATCAAAGTAATGGAAAAAAAAACCCACTTGCATCAGACAGAAAATACGAATTTCCTTAACAAGTTAGTTTGCTCCTGGCCGAGGAGTGCTTAAGGACATTACTCTGCTTGTCATTCCATATTAGTTTTTTATCATATTATTGTGCCTGCAACACAGCTAATTTCTTTAGCAGAGAATTTTTCCCCATTTTCCCCACCAGATACCTGAAAGAATAAAAATAAAGGTGTTTGGGGGGCTTCTCTGTGACAGTTTCAAATAAAGCTACAGCCACTATAGGTCTAAGAAAGAAATGGATGACAGAGATAAGCAAATTAAGTTACACACTATTAGATACTCAGGGCATTGCATATTAGTGGATAATGATTGCAACTAACAGCTGTTTTGAGACCACAAACACTCCGGACTCACTCTGTTTTTGTTTTGTTCTATGAACAGGTCATCAGATATCAGAAAACACAGTATAGTCTATTTGAATTTAGAAATGACTATGCACTTTCTTATATTTTACAGTGGGTGACCTGTAATTAAAAATCATTACTTCTGTTAATGACAATGAAAATAAGCTGTATATATATGTTTACTATCAGCAGAGTATAATAAACATTTTTTCTTCAGAACTGGATAGTCTACAGAACAAGACCTGGTCAAAAGAGAAAAGATGACTGGTCTTTTTTATTAAACCGTAAGTTGGAAATCATCCAAAGATGACACTTGAGTGGTAATTGATGTAGGAGTTATGAGACAACAAGCCAAGGAGTTACACAAAAGGTTGATACAGCTGTGTGTGAATTGTATGGCATGTTTTGTTTTCTGTGTTAAAAGAAAACTCCTCCAGAAAGTATTCAGAAAAAATATTTTGGAAGACAGAGGGAAATAGAGACCTAACGTGCCTCATTATTATATATTCTATCTTTCTGTCTCTTTGTCCCAGCCTCTTCAATCAGACCGTCACAACATTTTTCATAACTTTGTGATTATCATACACAAGTGGATTATCAAAGATGAAAGAAGGGATAGAAATAAGATGACTGCAGAGTATGCTTGTCATTTGGTCATGTCAGTAGTTGATAATTAACTTATCCCATGTCTTCTGCCTGTACAGTAAGTGTCATACATACAGCCCAGTGACGAGCCGTTCATCACATATTCTGTTGAAATTAACTGTGACATCTTAAACCACAAAAACAACTAGCTTGAGAAGGTAATATTTTGAATAATTAGTTCCTTCCACCACTGCAGTTACTTATGTGTGCTGATAACCACCCAAAATACTGTAAGCCACATCCTATACAACTTGCTTGTTCTCAGTGCTTCTCTCAGTTCTGTCCCTCACAACAACATATCAGTATGTTGAATACGGATGTCTTGTACTGACTAGGTTTTCCTTTACTGATTTTTTTAAAATGTGCATACTTTTCGGTAAGCCTTGGGGTGTTTGCTCTCTGCTGTCTCCTGATCAAGTAAAGTCTGAGATTATATAAACTTATTTTCTTTTGTCTGAAGAGACCGTGAAAATAGAGAGATTTAAAGTTTCTTAAATTACAAAATGGGAATTTTTTCCTTAAAAGAATAGTGAGTGAGTTTATAGTGTCAATTGAATTGAATAATCTGTTCCTTACTGGCACAATCGAAACAGCATGGAGTTCTCAGAAGTATAGACCCACCTAATCCTTCTTATGAAGAGCCTACTGGCAAAATAATTGGGCTTTTAAAATTACTATGAACAGGAGAGTTGTCTTTACATGAATGATAATCTCTTAAAATATCACTGTGTTTATACTCCATGTGGTTGTGCCTGAGGAGGGAGCAGAGAGTCATGTACCGGGACTCCTGGCTCTGTATGCCTCCAGACCTCTGGCAAGCACGTTTGTGACTTTCCATCTAGCACCTCATCACATGTGATTAAAACTGAACAAAACATTTCTGATGATGTTTCTGTTGGGCAATGCTAGCTCTGTAGAATGAAAGATTTTTGGTAAACTGTGCCAATTGTGTCAGATCTCTGAGAGGGGTAAGTATCTGGGAACCAGGGGTCTCCACCTTCCCAGCAGCTGTGGTGCCAAGGGCCCACCCAGGCAGCCAAAAGCATGTTTTAGATTTTCCCAAACTGTAATTTTTGAAGCTCCTGTTATGTATCCAATTCTTATATATTTCGCTCTTAGAATAATTTCTTTTTTTTTTTTTTTGAAAATTTTCTCACGGTTTTCCTGCACTCGTTGCAGTTGTGGAGTTGCTGGGTTTAAAAGGAAAGTTTGCTCACCACAGCCATTGAGTTGTGCATGTGCAGTGGTGGAGTCTGTGAAAGCCTGTCACATCAGGAACTGCAGCTCTATGGCAGTGTTTCAATGTTGGAGTCAAACCAAAATACGCCTGATACTTCTGAGTCAAAGAACATCTTAAATTTTCCACTCTATTATAAAAAAACCCCACAAAACCACTCACTGTTTCACCTTTTTCATAATGGTTTTCTCCGAGAAACACAACATCAGAATTTTTCCAAAAGGGTGGAGATACTTTTTTTCCTCTGTTACCTTGCATTTTCTAGCTCAAAAAGGAAGGCGTGATAGTCTAAAGATGTGAACATGCAGGTAGTAAATAATGAGCAAAATCCCCCTCACTGCTAGAATCCTGTCAGGAGTGTTCTAGGGGGGTGGGGATGAGTTCAGAGGGGAGATGCTGCTGGGACAGTCACGTGTGCACTGGCCCCTCGCTGTCAGAGTGCTCCTGTGTGAGCATGACTGTGACAAGCTCATTCGTTACCATTACAGAGAAGTTTTGCTAAGTAGGCTGAGGACAGTTTCTAAGGTGACAGCAGATGACTTAGAGGTTAGGAGTGAATTACCAGCAGACAAAAAACCTTAATGAAAATGATGTTTCTATTTCCTTTCATGAGTGGCCTGCAATGTTGTGGGATCCAGACTTCCTGACTCTGATTTTCTTCTCACAGTGGACCTAGGGGAGAGTTGGGGGAACTAGAGGATTATCTGGGGTAAATGCACTTGTGAGTTGATTACTCAGATTGTATCCCCTCATAATTGGGTTTTCATTTCATACCAGGTGTCACCCAGCTCCCAGTGAAGTCAGGGAAAAGATGTCCTTTGAATTCAGCTACTGTTGGATCAGACTCTGGGTGTAGAGCACTGGCACCTATTTTAGCTGTCAAAAATTTCAGTCCTTGTCATACAAATGACAGGAGATAAAGCAGGATTTAAAGACTGAGAAGGAAATTGAAATATGTTTCAACATTTGCTGCATTTGGAAGCTGAAATGCTGCCAGCAATTTGATGTGTGTTTTCATATGCTGTACAAGCTTACATTTTTGTTTGTTTTTCACAATAGAACAATAATCAACAGACTGTGGCCTTAGACTTGGGCTCTGACAATACTTTCCACTTCCACTTTAGGACCATGTGGAGTTCCGGCTTTGCACATTTGGTATTTCATTCTTATTTATTAATTATTCAGATACTGGTCTGAGAACTGACAGCAATAATGCATTCTGGCATTCATGATGCTGTGGTTTGCCTCATTTCTTCCTTTCCCTTCTATTTAATATTAAAACAGTGGTAACCTGTGGTCACAGACCTGTTGTTCTGGGAACTACATGCAAACACATGTGTATATGCACGTGTCTACTTATAAATACATACTGCAGGAAGCCAATGTATGTACCCAGGATTTCAAAGTGAAACTATAAGTTGAAAAAGCTCGTGGACACAGTGAAAAGATGGATGAAGCACAGTGTGACACAATTATTTCCTCTTTTTCACTCCAGTGCAGGGAAAAATGGTCTAGAGGTTTTGTTTATAGGCAGGTGTGACATCTTTCAAAGAGGTACAATGCTTTTATCATCTATTGATTAGCAGAAAAATTAGGAAGCCAATTTACTTTCCAGAAGCTTGCAAACCCTGAACCCAGAGGCAGACGTTATGGAGTTTCACACAAAATACTAGAGGCTTAGCTTAGGGGAAAGCAGAAATATCAATGTACTGATCACCAATGGAACAATAAGTTAAGGTCAAAAGAGTAAATTAGACAATAAAATTAACGTCTGCTGTCCTTTGCTGTAAAAGAGAGGAGGGAAAATGAGTAACTAAGATGACATTAGCGCCTAAATTTTTCCTGTAATAGAATTGCATTGGTAAAACTGTTCTCCTTGTTTTGAAAATATAGAGGTAGATCCCTGCATAATAAGCTTTCTTAATTTGCATGCAGATTAAATTGACCTATTTGCCCCCCAGGAAGTCGAGAATGTAATCTTCTGTGCACAAAATTTGGGAATTCCTGCTGTATCGAATGTGAGGGAGTGACAGTTGCATACTGTGGTACTGTGGTGCTTTGCAAGCTCTTCAAAATGCTATGTACCTTCAAACTACTGCTAGTCCCTTTCACCAAAAGATATATAAATACATGTTTCTAGTCAATATATGTCTATAAGAAAAGAAAGAAGACAGGTAGGTAATCTGGTGATAAATGTATGGCATGTGTCCCTATTGCTCTGTCTCTGGAGTTCCAAAATGGCCAGTGGCTAAAATTTTTGTGAAAAAGAATAATTGCCTCAGAGCTATCAACACATTTGCTTTTATTTCCTTAATTGCAGTAACTTGCAACTGCCATGTCTTTCTGGTTAAGTTTGTCACTCCCTCTTTAATACTGTGAATTGTCAACTACACAGAAATTGTGGAAACTTCATCTCCAAGCAATCTTTTTTTGGGCGAAGGAAAATAGTTTAGCAATGAATTAAAAATTAATTTTGTGAAACCAAAAATAAAAAGATAGTTGTTTTAAAGAAGGTCTGAATATAGGGGTTGGCTGGAACTGGTAGCCTGGATACTATCTTAAGAAAATTCTATTGTATTTTTATTTCTGGAGCAGACTCAGAAAGGATTAGAAATATCAGAGGAATTGGACCCCTGCCAGCCAGGAATTTATTAAGAACAACACTTTATTGTGCTCACATAGCTTTCCTTTGGTCTTCTAAATTATATTTAGAGACAGATTGATTCAAAATGTTTTCTTTAGAAACTAATGGTAGGAAGCTTATTTCATTTTGCCAAAAAGTTGTGTGTGTGGGAAGAAGGGGGGAATCTTGTAAAGTACAGAGACCAATGTATTGTACACAAGGACCACCCTTCAATCAATGAAAAAGCAAAAGTTTAAAGCCTTTCAGGCCTTTCTTAGGCAGGGTATGGAGCTGTCAGCATTGTCAGTACAATTTATTCACGCTGTTCAAGTGCTTATGAAAGCTACGGAGCAGCCTGATCTATAAGTGATTGAACAGACAATACTCTAGAGCTTTGAGTACAAATAAAAAGCCACTATTTCAGGCTCCATGCATCACAACTAGTGCTTTCTAGGAACACTGCCAGTCTAAATAAAACACAGTCTTGCTGTAATTTTATACAGCGCTTGAAAGGAAAACTAAGGCTACGCTGTGCCCTTCATAAATGCTTCTCTACCACATTTTTCCATAACCAAGTGATAATTTGACTTGACAATATGCATGCCAGATTTAATTATGCTTTCACATTCTGCTTTCCATTAGCTATTATACTTTCCTTTGTTAGCTGATTATGCTACAAAATTTCACTTTCTAATGCCAGGATTTCCTGATGCCTCATTTACTCAATTGATTTGAAAAAATAACATCTCCTAGCCTAGGTGTTTGATCCATTATGCATGTGGGGAGGATATGTGCTATCCAAGACACATTTCATTCATTAAGCCTGACCATTACTTCACAGTATAAAGCTGAAAGTGCAAATGCTCTTCAAAGCTGAAACTAAGACACTAGTGCCCATCCTTATACCTCTGTTGGGTGCTTTGAGCACTCTCGCTTGAGGTGAAGCTGGAAGGAGCCATGAAGGGCAGATTTTTAGCCCGCATTCAAGTACACTGGGAAAACAACTCCCTCCAATACACATAACTTAGTCTTTTTCTAACACCTTTCTGGCCAGGAGAGCCCTACCAGAAAGGTTTTAGCAAATTGTTCAGAGGATAGTAATTTGGTTGATGACATGTAACAGCCTGACAGTTAATGAATTTAATATATTTTGGAAGCTGACCATTGGAATATAGCCATAGCATATGTTATTTTTATTTCAATTGGTAATACAAAGACTTCACTTGTATCCTTAGATACATTTCTAATAAATATAATAGAAGAATTCCTGAGTAAAGACTGTATGAAGTTCTCAAGATTTTCTTCTCTTATGTTTTATGGCCAAGATTTAGAATTTTGTCAGTGTCATGGAAATCTCCATTTTCAGTGTTACAGAATAGCATATCTGAATAATAGTCTTTAGAAAAATATTTAATTCTAGTATCCTGGACATTCCAAATTGCCAGGGTCTGAGCTGCCATGTATATTCTTATCTCAAATACAGGTTTTCAGAACAAATAGTTTAATCTGTGAAGTCATTTATGATCATATGTTGACAAACCCCACACATTTCTTAACTGTTGCTTTAAGAAATTGTTTTAAAACAGGACCTGTTCTTTCCAATTGCAACCCCCAGTGTTAAAAAATGATGGTACTGGCTTAAAAATTATGAGCTGAAAACATAAACAAATTGCAGGCTCATTTTATTTATCTTTTGTGTTTTGAGCATTTAAGATTTATATTTTCAAGCATTTTTTCTGAAACCAAAGTGTGGATGATTTATTTTATTTTAACAGAACAAAGATGAGAAGAGAGAACCATAATAACGTGAATCCAGGAGGAGTAAGCAACAATTCTCATGAGGCTAAGATATAATCATGAAAATTCACACCGTTGGATTCTCCAAAAAGTTTGCTTTTTATTATGATGCTGAAATAAAATTATTTAACTGTAGCAGGAATGTAGTTTTCTTTGTAAACCAGATTAAGCTGAAATTGGCTTCCATTAAAGTAAGCAATGAACATCAAGACTTACTGACATGAGAGTTAATATTTTGCTGAGGTAAAGCCAAAGTCTACATTTATTTTGAAGGGCACTAAATCTTCAGTTTTCCACAACATTAAGTCAGTAAATGTCACGTATTAATTCCCTTTATTTATCTTATTACCACAAATACTAACTAAAAAGAAAATACAGTGCATAATGGAATCAGGTATTAAAGTACTTCACAAGCATTCAGCGACAGTGAAGTAAATAGATGGGCTTTGAAACAACTAAACAAAAATTTGATTCTGCTATACATTTTGCACATTGCGGAGCCAGATTTTCTCCACTGGTGCTTCCGGAACTTGATAGCTGTTATCTATCAGTGAAAATGCCTTTCTTTATGTTAACTGTTGTGCAGTGCTAATGACAGGGTATTTCTCAGGTCGCCAGGAACTGAGCTTGCATGCTGCGATGATCAGGAACACCTTGCGTATGCCAAGAGGAAGGCAACGCAGCCTGTGGAGGGAGGGCTGTAATGATGATTCCCAGACACAAATGCTGCAGACCAGGACTTAGAGCAAGGCTGTGTTCTTCATTCTTTGAACTGCCTGATTGCATAGTAGGGGAAGGTTATTTTTTTCAGCTTCATGCCTGACCTGAATCAGAGAGACCCAACATCTCAACTTGGGTGCTTAAGATGTACAACTGCCAGCCTTCAGCCCTCTGGCATCTATAACAGCCTCCACACTTTTCTAACCTAACACACCTTCAAGGGCTCCTGTGCTGCTTCTGTTTCAGTGCATGATTCCATTTGGATTCCCTTTCCCTGCACTGCCCACATTGCAGGTTGGTATTTTTTTACCTGGCTGTTTCTGCAGCTGAGTTCTCCAAATACATTTTGAAAAAAAAATGATCTGGAGTCATTTTTCTCCTCTTTCTTTTCCCAGAACAGGTAGATAATTTTAGTCCAATTTTAATTACAAAATTACATACATTTAGTTAATAAAAAATTGTAAAACATCCAATTTTTGATATTTCTTTTTCCAAAACAGATTGACTGAAAATGGCACTCAGTCATCCTTAATTCCACAGACTGTGACACCAAAAATGCCTACTAGCTTTTGTTCCCTGTGCTTTTGCATGTAAAAAAAGGCCAAGCAGAGATGGTGAGATCCATCAGTGCCTGCAATATGCACCCAAACTCCCATTTTAGTCAGGGGAGATCCATTCAGTGTATAATGTAGAATCCAGACTGTAAGTCTTAGGTTAAAATGGATATTTAAAATTGCTCTAAAATGTGCCCATTATTCTCACTCCTTGTAAAGGGACTCTGGAATAGCTGGATCTTTTCAGAAGCCACTGTGTCTGCAGTTAGATATATGAAGTCAGTTGAGATGAATCCCATTCTAGGTCTTCCCATTCTCAGTCTCTTTTGTTATGGTTTGAGACTGGAGGTCTCCTTCTGGGCAGCTGAACTAAGTTGCCCATTAGCTAACTGAGCTAATATCAACCTGGCATGGCTGGGCTAGGATACCAGCTAGACTTCTGTATTGTCTAGTATTCTCCTGTAAAAATAAGATTTCTCATGCATTCATTTTTCTTTAAGATTGACTGAAAAAAGTCAGTAGAAAAGAAAATCTGTTGAATGCCTTCTGAATACGGCCTAATAATGGGCAAACAAATGATTTCTGATAAAAAACAGCAAACATTGACATGCTAATATCAACATTTCTCTCCCTCCTTTTTAAAGAGAAACCAATTATTTACTGCTGACTTTTTACTGACTTTTTCATTCCTACAGCATGAAAATAATGGAATAATAGGAGCTATGGTGATATAAAAATATCCAGACTGCATTTTTATGAAAATATGAAAAAGTTCTTTAAAACACTATGATAAAAAGGAAAAGAATGGGAAATACGACATGGCACAACCTTAGCTTTTTAAGTGACATTATGTTTTCATTGCAATAAAATTCTTAACAATCAAAGGACCTTATGGTGATTTTACCTAGTTTATTTGCACACTATTATAGATGTCTATAATTTCATTCATTTCCTTAGCTGTAATTTGCACTATTTATACACTACCTCATAGCTAGGACCAAAATCTCCTTCTTTGCTTTCTTTCCTTTTTCTCTCCTCTCCAATGATGTCAAAAAATATGAGCCATCTGTAATATAGCTCAATTAATTACAGAAATTATGAAGAGTATAGATTATGATTCTGATAGCAAGTCTTAGACCCTGAACTCTGAAAAAAACTGTGTAGCAATAAGCAAAGATGTGAAAATAAGTCTGATTGATAGACTTCACTGAGGGGGAGATCCTGAGGTGACAGAGATTTTGCCATTAATGTTGATAATGCGTCCATCTTTGTTATAGGAATATGGAGGTTTATACAAATGCTAATCGAAGATTACCAGGGTTCACCACTGTTGCAAAAATTGTACATGCTCTAAAGGGTTATACTCTGAACTGAAAGTGACTTGTGAGCACCTTGCTAAGAAGAATAATGAAGGGGTGGGAGGGCTGCATTGCAGGCTTTACTCAAACTACTGGTGCTTGAGTAAGATGACTGATGATGTCCTTTTCCTCTCTGAGGCTTGTTACATCTATCTGAAACATCTATCTGAACATCTGCCTAAAGCAGTTCTGAGAGGAACGCTTTTCTGTTCCTGGAGAAAGGTGTATGTTTTGCCCCCTAACCACGTGCTTTGTGCTTTGTGGTTGATACCTGTGTAATCCTTCATGTGCGCGTTTCCTTCTTCGTCAAGTAAGTTTCTCCACTACAGCATAGAAGATTTTGAAAACTGGGGGAGTGTGGGAGAATGCCATGTATTTCCCACCCTGGAAAATTTGTTTTGGAGAGGTGTAGAAAAAGGAGGAGGAGGTCTGAAGTGAGAAGAAATCTGAGGATAATAAAGAGGCTTAGAGTAATACAGGATTGCTGAGAAGGGTGGAAATGAAGGGAGGGTGAACTAAGAACTGTGATAAAAGGAGGAGGAATGGCATGGGACATTTCTTGGCATGGGACAAGAAAAATTATCTGGAAATCTTTCTGTGCTGACAGTACCAGAATTGGCTTTGAGAGAGGGAGATTTTTTAATCCTCTTCATCAAGAAGAAAGACTTTAAGATTTTGAAGAAGACACTATGGCCTGTTTTTATTTGTTTGCTTGAAAGTATGCAGATGACTTGAGTAACTTTGGTCGAAAGACCAGACAAAGCAAACCATGGAAGTGCTGAGGCATAACCATAGGAATTTTTCTAATGCCTCTTTCAGATGTTACACAGGGACTGGCTTAGGGTAAACTGTACTATAGGCTGTACACTTGGGAGGAAGGTTTATTATTAAAAGGTAATTAAAAACATGATATCCTTGCTAAATTCAGAGGAGATATATAAGCAAGCTGATTGAAAATATGATTGGAGGTGACTGTCTCTCATCAAACACTCATTTTATGAGGCCGTGGCTCTTAGTGCCATCAGACTAAGACTTTACATAATGAAATATTCATAGAATCGTAGAATCATTTAGGTTGGAAAAGACCTTTAAGATCATTCAGTCCAACCATTAACCTAACACTGCCAAATCCACCACTAAACCATGTCCTTAAGTGTCACATCTACACATCTTTTAAATACCTCCAGGGATGGTGACTTAACCACTTCCCTGGGCAGCCTGTTCCAATGCTTGACAACCCTTTTGGTGAAGAATTTTTTCCTAATACCCAATCTAAACCTCCCCTGGTGCAACTTGAGACCATTTCCTCTTGTCACAGAATCACAGAATCATAGCTTTGTCCTGTCGCTGGTTACTTGGGAGAAGAGACTGACACCCACCTCATTACAATCTCCTTCTGGTAGTTGTAGAGAGCGATAAGGTCTCCCCTGGGCCTCCTTTTCTCCAGGCTAAACATCCTCAGTTCCCTCAGCCACTCCTCATAAGACTTGTTCTCCAAACCCCTCACCAGCTTTGTTGCCCTTCTCTGAACATGCTCCAGCAGCTCAATGTCTTGTACTGAGGGGTCCAAAACTGAACACAGTATTCGAGGTGCGGCCTCACCAGTGCTGAGTACAGGGGCACGATCACTTCCCTAGTCCTGCTGGCCACACTATTCCTGATACAAGCCAGGATGCTACTGGCCTTCTTGGCCACCTGGGCACACTGCTGGCTCACGTTCAGCCGGCTGTCAACCAACATCCCCAGGTCTTTCTCTGCCGGGCAGTGTTCCAGCCACTCTTTCCCAAGCCTGTAGCGTTGCATGGGGTTGTTGTGACCCAAGTGCAGGACCCAGCACTTAGCCTTGTTGAACCTCATACAATTGGCCTCTGTCCATTGATCTAGCCTGTCCAGATCCCTCTGCAGAGCTTTCCTACTGTCAAGCAAATCAACACTCCCACCCAACTGGGTGTTGTCTGCAAACTTACTGATGGTTCACTCAGTCCCCTCATCCAGATCATTGATAAAGATATTAAATAGAACTGGCCCTGATACTGACCCCTGGGGAACACCACTTGTGACTGGCTGCCAACTGGATTTAACTCCATTCACCACAACTCTTTGAGGTTGGCCATACAGCCAGTTTTTTACCCAGCAAAGGATACACCTGTATAAGCCATGAGCAACCAGTTTTTCCAGGAGAATGCTTTGGGAGACAGTGTCAAAGGCTTTACTGAAGTCTAGGTAGACAACATCCACAGCCTTTCCCTCATCCACTAGGCGGGTCACCTGGTCAAAGAAGGAGATCAGGTTGGTCAAGCAGGACTTGCCTTTCATGAACCCATGCTGACTGGCCCTGATTGCCTGGTTGTCCTGTGCATGCCATGTGATGGCACTCAAGGTGATCTGCTTCATAACCTTCCCTGGCACTAATGTCAGACTGACAGGCCTGTAGTTCCTCGGATCCTCCTTCTGGCCCTTCTTGTAGATGGGTGTCACATTTGTTAACTTAGAGTCAACTGGGACCTCCCTGGTTAGCCAGGACTGCTGATAAATGATTGAAAGTGGCTTGGTGAGCACTTCTGCCAGCTCCAAGAGAAGAGAAAAAAAAAAAATGTTGCAATCACACAAGCTAATTTGCAATAAAAAGAAGTGTACTAAAATGAGAGTGAGTTAATATGATCTGTCTACTAAGTGATGTGAGGGCTATGGAGGAGATAATCAGAGAATGGTTATTCACTGTTTCTTGTAACATGAAAATATCGAGGGTATTCAATGCAATTATAAGTGAGCAAGCCTAAAATAAACAAAAAGAAGCATTTTTTTCCCATAATATGTAATTAAACTGTGGAACTTGTTGCCACAGCATGTTGTGATAGAATATAAACTGATTGAAAAGAGGATTAGGCAAATTCATGGAATAAATCTTGGCCACGAGTGTATGTATGAAACATCTAGCTCAGGAACTCATAAACCTCTGGTTTCCAGAAAATGAGAAAGTAAATGAGCAGAAGGAGCATTCACTATCTATCAAGTTTCTGATTATCTTTTCCTGTGCATCTGCTACTGGCTACTGTCAGAAACAGGATATTGCACTAAACAGACAATTTGATCTTAACTACCATAAAACTCATTAGACATTGAAAACAAAAATAGTAGAACACTTTTCTCAAACAATAAATTTGTAAATATAGAAACAGAAAACTCTTAGAGGTTAAAGAAATGTTCTTTTACTCAACAACTGTTTTTCATGAAGAAAATGTTCCAGTAAATGTTACTGACCTGCCAGTATATAATTTTTCCTCCTCAGCTGTGGTTAGAAACAGTAAAGCTGAAATAAGTCATCTGTTAAAATATTTTCTATGGACTTATTCTCTGTTGAGAAAAGAGAAATGGATTGCTTGTGTCTGTTACAAAAATACTGGTCAAGTAAGATGGGTAGCAAAAAGTGACCATCTGTCATATGTTATTTTAGTGTTAACCTCGGCCTCATAAAATGGGGCCTTCCCAAGTCTCCTGTGGCAATGTAAAGCTATTTCAATTCTATTCACACCCTCTAGGCATCAGCGTGATTTGGAAACCTAATAAAGTAAGTCATCAAAGAACAAACCATGTGTCCAGAATTTGTATTACTACACTATGGGGAACCCAAGCGGTGCTATCTTTTAAGCCATATGTCTTCCAAAGCTCCTTTTAAAGACATAGAAATCAATGTGATTTTGGTAGAAAGTACTGAATAAGACTAAGTAAGAAATGGCACACAAGATGCTGACTGTGCACTAAAGTGCTTCTCCCACAGGAGCAGAAATGTACTGAGAAGCTCTGAGGGCTGGTTGCTCCATCTTCTTGAGTCAGAGGAATTGGCCTCTGTCTGTTATTTCTATATTCAAGAATGCAAAAGTGAAACAAAGCTTTTCCTCCCCTGCCTTACATTTAAACATATTTCTAGGAAGGAGAAAAAAACCCCTTGACTTCTGCCCTACCATGTGACATTTAAAAGAGGCTTTGTCCATTATCTGCATAGAATACCTTTGGAAAGGCTGTTAATCAGAAATTTGACTTGTCAAGAAGAGACCTGAGATAATCCTGTGCTGTGGGCATTTAACATCAACACATATGCTTAGACTTCCTTGATAGCCATGGGGACCTAGTCATTTTAACCAACTACAACCATTATTTTCATCCTGAATTAGCAGTTTAATAAAGATTAGATGAACTACATCCTGAAGATGTTAATTTTCTTTCATCAGCTGTAACGAGAACATATGATGACTAGCTCTGATGTAGCTGTGTATGCTCTGGATGTGTAAGAATAGGTGAGATGAATCTTATGTGTACTGTTCCCCAGCTTCCCATGCCCACCTCCTGGAGAAGGTGAAAGCCTTCTTGTGTGATTGCTTAAGGATTCAACATTAATTTACATAATGGTCTCTTGCTGAGCATGAACCCAGTAAATAATGGGTATAAAGATAAGTCTGGAAACAAGAGTGAGATGATTTTCAGGTGGCCAGCACTTTCCCTTTCTCTGACAATTGCTTACATCTGCTTTCTTTTATCTGTTGGCATTTTATCCAGTGAAGTGTTAAAAATCTTAACATTTGGAAGACCCTTTCTCTTCCTGCGCGCTTCCTCTGCCCAATTGCTGTAAATAGGAAGAATGTTAATTTCTTTTAAGGTAATACTGAAAAGCCTCCACACCTTTTCACTATGTGACAAGAGTCACCATGTGGTAAGAGGTCCAGATTCACAGGAAGCTCACCTATGGCAGTGATCACAGACATATCAGTACTTAGTCCAAGTCTTGAATGAACCTTCAAACTAGTTGACTGAGAACTGAGGACAAGCATAGATCAAATTGATAGGTAAATAAGCTATAACACACCCTTTAACTCAGTACAATTCTGAAATAGTCCTCAGAATATTGTTCCACTTTCATTACAAATTCAGTTGTAAATCTTTAATGAAAACATGTGCATCCTTCAGACTGACATTATTATACCTGAGCTCTTTGAATACATTCATTTATATAAAAGATCTAATTCCCAAGGAGAGTGTTCAAGCTCTTTTGTTCTCTTCGTATGGTACGCAAACATTTCTGAAGCAATATATTCTGAATTTTCTCCATAAATATTAAAGGCAAATGTGGAGCATAGCTAGAGCTGAGTGAAAATGCAGACTCAGCATTTGTTAGCTTTTGTTTGAACTCTTGTGGACTGGCAGGTTTAACAGTGATTAGAGTAGGAGACTGAATGTCCAGATTTATAGGCTCTTTTCAGTAACATTTTCTAAAATTCTTATGTCTCCTATGTATAAGTAAAATTATGCATTCTCTCAGGATAGGTAAAATGCAGACAGAGTCAAGTTCTCCCAGTTTGCCTCAGCTTTCAACTACAAGAAAACCATGTGAGGGAACCTTAAGATAGTGCTGAGTTTAAGCAAATATATTCTGACTCTCTCTGGGGTTCATCGTTTTGGACCCTGTTCTGATCTTCTTATGTCCAGTGAACCTAGAGAGTTTTAATATGTGGACCTAGGACGAGGACAGGACCTTCTCCCTGGAGACCTTCAGGGATTTATGGTTTCTGTATTCCCTACAGAGGGAACTGAAGCAAGCGTTTCAGAAGATCTGGTTCATTAGATACCTAATACTTAAGGACAAATTAAGTGTCTATGTTAAATGAGTTGGATCCTGTCCTAGAAGTCTGTCTCAATTAGAGACTTTGACAATACTACTAAAGGAACCTTATTGTTACTGGAATTATGAAGGCACTTCTGAAAATGAAACTTATTTTCCTAACCATGGGTGATTTAAAAATGTTATCCTAAAATGTTACCTGAAAATGTCTTCTAATATGCAAAATAATTACACTGAAATACAAAAACATCCAGAAAAATTTCTGAGAATAAAAATCATTGTTTGCAAAATTACCTAAAACAATGCTTCAGTACAAATTAGGGAAACCTTTTTGTGAAAAACATTTCCACGAATTTTTCTGAAAGGTATAAAGTTATTCATTCTGATCTGCTGCTATGATATTATTGATATTCAAAATAGAAACAGTAAAACTGAAGAAGATTACAGGAATAAACTTTTATTCCAAGATGTGGAAAAGTTGTGGCCGTAGTTTTGTTACTTTTACACTGGAATCAAGACAACTTTTGTCATTAGAACAAAGAAAACCAGAAAAACCTGTATGTCTGTAGTGTTTCTGTTTTTTAGTTCTATGCCAGAAAACTCCCAGTGATACAGGACAAACAACGAAGATCTGACAGAACTTTCTCTCCTAAGCACTATGTTTCCTGAGCCCATAAACTTGAACATTTCATAATCAAAGCAGCTGACATACAATTTATCCTGGGTATTTTATCCCTCTGTCTGTGGAGATAGATTACCAGGAGCTGACTGAAATCCTACTGAAGTAAATATGGGTCTTTTAAATGACATCAATGGGCTTGGAATAGGTTCTTACTTCAAACCGTTTGTGCCTCAGAGGAAAGTGCTTACACTTTATCATCATAAACATGTCACAAGTTTGAAAATGACGTTTGCCCAGAACTAGATCTTCTGTGTCACAAGACAGAAATTGTGTTTATATTTTGGAGGAAATACATAGACGGAAGAGAAAAGAAAAAAAAACATTTTTCCAGGAGATGGGCTTTTTGATGAAAAAAGGTTTTTTGGACTATCAAAATCAGTCTGGTGGAGGTGGACTGGCACACGGGGAGCAGGAAATGGAATCAAATATAGTATGTTGTGTTTAAATTACATTTATGCAATTTATAGCATTGTTTATTCAAGAGCATCAGCTTTGAGCAACTGTGACTTTTGCCAGCCAGAAATGATCAAAAGTTTGTTGATAATAAAGCAATCCATTTTGGTATGGATAATAATAGCAGTCTATGCTGATAAGGATAATATAGTTGAAACTAGACTAAATATAAATGTTTCCTCTATAGATGAATCCTGCAGAATATGTCAGAGTGTAAGAGTGCAAGAGAAGTTTTTATGACCCTGATAAGTGATACTGACAGTGGCTTTGGAAGGCTGGTCCATAGGCTTTCAGCTAGATCTCATCTGTGGGAGAGAGTGCCTTTTTATAACTGTTCAAGCAAGACAGTCAACCAACTGTGAACCGTTGGATGCTCCAAAGACTCATATGTTATACAAAAGATGTGCAAATTATAACATAGTCTTAAAATGGTCTCTAGGGTTTAATCATAATAGCAGTACAGGAAGCAACAGCATCTGATCTTTGTTTTCAAATATCCTTAAATCTCTTTCTGTAGTCTGCAGTATATGACCAACACAAAGTAATTTGTATAGTGACAGTGACAAGCAAGTGAGGAGGGAACTCTGTTACAAGCGGAAATCCTTCTACCAGCTTTAGAAGCTGCAAGCCGTGCTGAATAGATACCCTTTAACATGACTAAGTTCCTTTTCATTTCAGCTTGATATTCACAGTTTCTTAGTTAAAAAATTTATAGAAATGAAGTGGTGGAGAGAGGTAGCTTGTGCCTGATATGAGTGGCATGTTTTAGCTTTTGTTCAGAGGAAGCTGAGAAATCTCCCTTAATTCAGAGATTCAAAGTAGGTAGTTAAAAATGGTAAATTTTTGCAGCTTTTTTTTTTTTTTTTTTGGTAGCCTTTCTCCATTTAATTAAGCTCTGCTGCTTTAAAAAGATATTTTAAAATTTCATTATAATCTAAAGCAGACAATTAGTTATGTCTCTGTAATTGTATGAAATTGTGAGTGGAAGAACAAAAGCTTAATGTTGTTTTGGGGGAAGCAAGCCAATTGTAAATTTAGCCCTGCAGCTGATTCCTCAAGGGCATTGGCACGTGCCACTGTGTATAGCAAAAGGAACATGACCCACCTAATGCATGCATGATCTCCATAATGGAAAAGAAAAAAGACTAAGGTCTAGTGAGGTCTAACAGAGGGCAGGGACCAGAATTTTGAGCAGATGGTATTCAGGGGCCCACTGGCTGCTTGAAAGCTAGGCAGTGGAGAGAATAGGCAGATAGTAATTAGCAGAAGGTGATAAAAAAAAAAAGGGCATCCAGGATCCCCCAAACATCTGTTTAAAAGAATAAAGAGCCTGGTCTGACCCTGAGCCTTAATGATCTTAAAGGATACAGTTTAATTGCTTGGAAAAAAAATACACATGCACTGCGCTGATCTACAGTGAATCTTGTTTTGGGAGCATTGAAGGACTTTGTGTAATTATTAATTTGGTGTATTTGTTTTAGAAAGATTATATACAGCATTAAGCCTATAAAGGAAGTAGTTATAATCAAAATGCCAACTGTCTTTTCTTGGAATCAGCAAGCTCTTAACAAAAATTTGAATTTCAGATAACTTACAAATTGATATTACTTGCTCTGCATTTTAAAATGGCTATTTTGCCTGCTTGTCATGTATTTATATGGCTACATCTGTCTTTTTTCCTATTTATTTACACAGAAATAACCTAGATCCTTAGTTTGTTTATCTGATTTGAAGCATTTTGAGCTCCACAAATAGCTGCTAATTACAGCACCAGAGACCTGACTGCAGTTGTCATCATTTACTAGTGACCCAGTTACTTAAGAATTACTGCTGAACTTAACCAAGGAAAGTGCTGATTCACAATGAGGTTTTCTCCTATTTTTTTCCTCCATTCCATTCTAGCAATAATTTGATACCAAAGTCCATGAAGAAGATGACAGAAAGTACTGTTTACATGCTAGTTAATTCTTTAGTTTAGACAGTCTTTTCAGAATGTCATTTATAGTAAGTTAGAATGATCTTTTTTGCTTTCCTTGCTGTTTCCCAGAATGAATAGCTTAATTCAATGTTATTTAAAAAAAAAACAAACCAGCACAAACTTCCTCTTTGCAAACCAGTAGTAAACAGCAGTGTATTGCAGTAGAAAGGCAGAGCTGATGATTTTCTGGAAATGTGTGCTTATGTATCATTGCGAATGCATGTGTGAGAACTGATCGTATGGAATATTTTAATTTGCATTCTGGAAGAGAGGGTAAAAAGCACTTTGAGAAAAATCACAAGTGATGCTAAATAGGAAGGTGCTGTAAACATTAGAAAAGACAGAAATAAGTCTAAAGAGACCTGAAAGAGATGAGAAACATGAGAAGAAAATAACTGTGTGCCCTAAGGAATTTGAAGTATCATATGATTAGTAGATGTAGTGCAGGTGAGGTAATTAAATGTGCATGGTTAAGGCAGGTATCATATAACACTGCAGAGGGGTGCTATCTCCTCACTCAGTAGGAATGAAGTCACCTTAGTACTGCACAATGATAAAAATGAGTATGTTTTAAAATAAACATTTAAGAAATCTAGAAAATCTTCAATGGTATACATGTAAATGAAGGATTTTTGAGATAGTAGTTTAAGGATTTTTCATTAATGATGAAAATACCATTTGTCCCTGTTTCAGAGCTGAATGTATATTAAAGATTCCATATAAATTTGCTTGAAGACCAAGGCATATCACATTTATCTATTTAATCTAAGCCTAGATTTAAACTAAACTTTCATTATAAGCACATCATGAACCCAACAACATTATGATCACTTTGCTGCTGATGACTCAAACACTTTTTGTTTGTTAATTGTTAAATTCAGGCAAAAAATGCAGTGAAATCCTACTAGGTTTTACAAAATTCTTTATTGAGAACCTAAATATATTAAGAAAATGCCTGTGAATATAAGAGGCTTGCTTGAAAAATCTTGACCTATGCACTCTTCCTTTTGGTTTATGTCTCTGAAGTGAATGGAATAATGGAAATAGATTTGTGGCTGCAAACTGATCTCAACAAAAGTTAGAGAAGACCCTAAGCTCTAAAGGGCTTTTCTAAATACAGAGTAGCATCAGATATGAATGGAAATGGGATTGTGGTAATATTATTTTGCTCTGTGATTCATTACTTTTTTAATAAGTCTTCACCACAATCAAAGGAAAATAAATGAGAAATTTAGACATATGAAATGTTAATGAACTGAGACCTCAGTTTTGCATTGTCATCTATATGGATATGTTCCACAGAGCATCCTTTCCTCCCCCCATCTCTTTCCGACTTGGGAAGGAATCTGGCTTGGGAAACTGCAACTCTAGACAAGAGGTGCTATGAAATGGTGTGAGCCACACATTGATAATTAGGTGCAAGTCGTTCTTGCAGACTTTATAAAAGAGCCCACATCAATAGAATTTACACGTTCTTGTACTGTGCCCTTTGGCTGAGTTAACCATGGGCGGAAGTGGTAAATATAGCAGCAAGATTTTACACAGCAGTCAGTATAGGAATGCATCCGCACAAAATGCAGAATTGTTTAAAACTTATGCAGTTTTTGTTTCTTTTCATTTGTGATTTATTCTTTTGGGAAATTTTAGTAATCTCAAAGGACTGGAAAAAGACTTTTTTTCTTAAGAAATGAAAACTGCAGTTCTCATGTAATTACTTGGTTGGGAATCTGAGGCGTAAAGAGAAATACTAGGAATGGCAAAACTTATTAAACTGGGGAATCTGACCACAATGTATACATTGTACAGGGGCTAGAGGAGAACACACACCAGCTCCTCTGTGTAAACCCCCTCTGAATTTTCTTCGTATTTTATGAAGTCTTATTTCCTCCGTATATTAATTTTTCCTGCTGTTTCAAAGAATTATTACATCTTTGCCCTGCAGTCCTTAAATATTCAAGGTTTATAACATAAACATAAAAAGAACATGAAAATAAAAAAGCATTTGTAACTCTAATGATATTGCATTTATTCGTTCCTACTGCAGTTCAGTGGTCTAAACATTTTTCATCACTTGAAAGAATTTGCATAAAGCTTCTGATTTCTCCTGGAAAGTGGCTTTTTGTGATGTGCTTACACTGCTTGTGTGTGTGTGCCACAAAGGCATATTTCTCACACCCCTGGGATACAGGCAATGGAGTTGCAGGTATAATCTTTATAAACTTTTCAGTGCTTACATAATGATCAACATTTGTGGTGAAAAGCACTTGGAATATATTTTGATAGTTATAAGAATACTTCAGATGATGAATTGCAAGGCAAGACTTTCATTAAAAAACAAAATGTAAGGGCCCCTGATTTTCATTTTCCATATAGCCCCCTATGTCACTTTGGCAGTGAAGAGTTACTTTCAAGCCTTCTTCTGCTTCCAAAGCAATGGTAAAGAACATCAATATAAATCTGCTTCAGAGTACTCTGGAACTCTTATTTGTGTAGAAATACATGTGAAAATGTGGACATTGCACAGTGTAAAAGGCATATGTCTCTTTGTGGGTGTTACTCTAGTTATGGTTGAAAGCAATCCTGTCATTAGGCTTGTGCGTGCAATCATCAGCTCAAAGTCAGTCAGAAGACCAGACCTGAGGCAGGGATGGAGGGGATGGGGAGGGGTGCTGAGAAAGGGGTTTGCAGCCTCTCCACCTGGAACTGGGCTGCAGAGATGTGTTAGCAGCAGGAGGCACCTGCCTGGTGGTGGGTGTCTGAGGACTGCAGGGGTGCAAGGAGCCGGGCTCAGACAGGGGTGGAGGTTTGCCCCTGCACCCCACAGGAAGGGGCACAGCTGAGGGAGGTACCCGGAGGGCAGCGGGCTGTTTTCAGGGAGAGCCCAGGCTCTGCCAACCAGTGCCAGGATGAGTAAGAAAGATGCTTTGTAGGTGCTGAGCAGACCACCTGGGAAAAAAACTAAAGGCTGCTGGGTGGGCTGGCAGGCGGCCAGGTGAGAGCTGAGAGCCATGGGTCAGTGAGGGCCTTGCGTGCCCCCAGGCTCTGCCCTGAGCCTGTGCTGCTGCCTGGCTGCCTGCCTGCAGCTTGCCCCATGGGCAGCAGGCGAGATCCCTCTCCAAGGTAAGTAAATTTTCAGTTTACATAATCCTCTTTGCTGCCTTGGTGAATTACACACACCTAATACAAGTAGGTGAAGGCTGTCTTGGACTTAGTGGATCAATTTACTGTCATTAGCTAATGACCAGCTAATGAATCCCACGACTTCACCCTTTCGCCTGCTCTGCCACATGGTCAGAGCACCCCTGGCAGGGTGGGCAGCAGGGAACTGACTCCTCAAAGGCACCAAAGTTAAACCACAGGGTGATGGTGCGCAGGCACCCCTGGTTAGGTGAAACACTGTCAGCTTAAAATGTAGGTCACACATAATTTGCCTTCCCTAAACTAATTCAAAATCAGTGGGTCAAAGTCAAATGTGACAGGTAAGAGGTAAAATGAGTATAATTCATGATGAAAGGAGCATCATCTGAGAGACCGGCTACTGTAGCTCATGTGTAGAAGGGGCTTTTGAAGGCAGTTAGGCTGCATTGTCTTAGTGTGCATAGGACCCAGCGTGAGCTATGGGAACAGGCAAGGAAGATGCTAACAGTAAATATTATTAAAACACAGATGCTGTTTGCACTGTAGCTCTACAAATGGAACTGGCATAATACAGTTCTGCTGTTGTTTTATACACATGTATGCTATAAATATATATATATTTATACACAACAACAGCAGAACCTTATATTCGGCTAGATAGCAGAAATATATCTATATATTTTCATGTTGCAGATGTGAATAGTTCTCATGTATGCTGCATGTATTAGGCCAGGGGAGAAAATGCCCAGTCTAGGCATCAGTTATCCTTTCCCAGTGAGGGACCGGGATGCTGCAGCATTCCAAAATCCTGCTTAGGAGGTGAGTCATTACCTTTACACTTCAAATTAATTTAACTGCAGTTCCTGCTTACTTGTTATACTCGGTGCTTGGGCTTCTGTGTTTTCCCCACACCTGCTGATGACAGCACTAATCCATCTAAGAGGAGGAAAAAAACCACAGAAAAATCCTGTACTCAGATTTGTTTGGATGTCATTAGTCATCAGAGGAAAGTGCAAAATCTCCCAGAGTGAAGGTAAAATTTTGATTAGTCCTTAAATAATCAGAGAAAAACCTAAAAAACTGTAAGTGCTATAAACAGTATTAGGATGCAGACACTGGAGATTAACTTCAGGGATTTCAGTAAACTAGGATCTTAGGAGTCCATTTATATTTCCTACATGCTTATTTTACTTCACCTTGCATTTTTTTTTTTAATGTGTTGAAAGCCATGTAATGCCGAATTGCAATATGTTCCAAGTAACCTACTGTAGCACATGCCACTGCTTTGTGTAGTTGTGTTCAGGAAACCTATCTATACATATGACCTTGGGAATGTCCTTGGCTGAGTCCTGTCATGTTGGGTTTATGTGGAAAAAAAAGAGAGAAAGTAAACCCACCCCACCTGCCCTTGGCACTCTGTAGAGAATGACTAAAGTCATGGTCCCACAGCTGTTAAGTCTAGACTAAGCATTAGTGACTACAAGCTTAGGTCAGGTATGAGCACATTTTTTTACAGCTATGCATTTCTGTTGAATTAGCCAGGGTGCATGATGTGATATTTATGCTGGTTGATAATATGGCTGCACAACACGCCAGATTGAGTTACTTCCTAACTTCGGCTCACTTGGTTGCTGCATTGCTCGTGTAACTGAAGGGCTGTACACATGAATTGGGACTAACAAATGTAGCAGACATCTCAAGCTCACAGGCAGCCAGCAGTGAGGAGGCCCCTTGTGAACAACATGCTTAGGCCACACAGACCCTGCCTTTTCGCAGCTCTAGGGCAGACCCTCCATGTCCATAATCAGCCCAGTCTTTGAAAGTGTTCTCTGGAAGATCAACGTGAGGAGGTTGCGTTTGCATCTGCACTGCACTGCTGTCCAGAGCACGCCCAGTTCTGCAGCTTTCCACATCCTTGATCCCAACTCCAGGCCTCAGTATGCTGCCACGCAAGTCTGTTCTTGGCAAGGCCTGTGAAGATCGCCATTTCCCAGCAGAATCAGATAATGAAATTGTGCGTGAACAGGCTTTGCTGGGAGAAGCATTGCCTCCTTTTCAGGGAAGGCGTGCAGTGACAAAGGATACAAGCTGAGAAGAAAGAGCAGGAGAGGAGCCAGATGTATGACTAGGCTTTTGTTCCTCTGCTCATGAAACAACACAATCAAGGCTGAAAAGCATGTGGCTCTGACTTCATGCAACACCTGCAGCCATGAGAAAAACAATGCCTGTGCAGAGTGCCATTCTGAAAATATGGGAATTTCAGCGAAGGGAGAATGCTGAGGTGGGAAGGCAGTGTTCATGGAAGTCTTTGCTGAGTGCATCTGGCAAAGCAGCAGAGCATCCTAAGATGCTCAATTTGACATTGAGAAGATGACAGCCTTTTTCATTTGGAAGATGAGAGCTCCTGACTTGTACTACTCCACTTTTGCCAGCAGAGAGGTTTGGGGTAGGAATGCTGGCATCTACGGTATTAATTAGGAGGCAATATTCACCTCTTATAAGGTTCTTGGTCCATGCCACCTGTGGCTCACATGCATCAAGAAGTCACGTACGTCAATCACCCAGGGATTTCCTTAGTTGCTAGGGTCATCACCATATTCTCTTCCCTTTTCCAATTCTTATTTTACATGGAGTGGTTCTCTGTTGTACTGATAGCCATTGTGATTATAAAAAATGTTTTACTGTTATTGTTGGCTGATTGATGACCCTACCTCTACTGATCTTGCCTTTTGGGTCAGTACATTGCTGCTGATGGAAGGTCCTGAAGACAAGTGGTCTACCCCTAACCCTTGATGACACTCTTTACTTCTTGATGCACTTGCAAATGCAATTATTTGCCAGGAATCTGGACTATTGCCAGAATGTCTTCAACTGTTATTTTTATGATATCTGTACTGAAATAGATCTTTAGCCTGCTGAAGGGAAGCAGAGACTATATATTTAACACATAGTCAAATTAATCCTGATCATAGCTTCCACACCAGGATCCTACTTGCCTAAGCAATATTTGTATGATCAAAGAGGTGAATGGAAGATGGAAGCAGAAATCCAACAAAGCTACCATTGCCTGCATTCATCTGCCTCTGAAAACAAGCAATACCAAATTATAAGGACTATTCTGGCAGATCATTTCAGTGCTAAGTGCTTGACTGCTGCTTGAAATTTTACTGATAAATATACCCCAGAGCTCCCACAGCTTTCCTCAGGGCTCATCTCTGACAATCCAGGTCCACATATGTTCATTCTCCCAACCCTGCCTGCCCTTGGCCACTCTCACCAGCAACTCTACTTATTCATTAGGTCCCTGGCTTCCCCTTGCTAGGAATGGAAATAGTAACTTTTTGACAAATGAAAGAATAGTGTATTTGGTTCAGACAAAACAGTATTTTTATATATGGAGAAGATATGTTTTAGGAGGCATGGCGGTGTTGGGTTGATGGTTGGACTTGATGATCCTAGAGGTCTTTTCCAACCTTAATGATTCTATGATGATTCTATGATTCTATGATATTATCATTCAGTCTAAGAAAGTAAATCTGTAGGTTTTTAGCAATAAAGAGTAAGGGAAGAAATACAGGGAAATAATGCATAACAAGTGGCATAAAGACAACACAATTTTCAGGGTTCCTACAAGCATTAAGGAGGAGAAGTAAATTTTTTATTCACCTCTGAAGTGGTCTAATGACTCTTTAAAAGAACAGCAGAAAGCTGGAATGCTCTACAGAGACTATGAATTATTATAAATGTGAAAAAATATCCTATAGCGAGAATTACTTTAAGTACTCCAATGCATTTCAGAGAGATGTTTCAGAGAAATTGTACAATACAGTCTTTACTCTAGAATTTTAGAAGTTTTCTAAATTGTGTGCTTAACACTAGCCACTTTATATCTATTGGCTTAGAAACGACTGGATCTTTGCAGTATTGGGGCTGAAGGGCATAGTTCTGCGAATGTTTATGCATGAGTAGAGAGTAAGGACTGAGTCCTAAAAATCAGTGTTATGTGGGTGTGAAAAAAAATGTTGAGGAAAAGCAGAGGAGAGTGATATTTTTCAACCATAAATAATATGGTATCCTTCAAGACAACTTTTTCATAGAACTTATGTGTTGAAAAGAAACTTCTATTTTCATGAGTGAATGGCATTTTAGAAATATTAAAATATGGAGGAGAAAAATCTGCAGCCATTCAACAACTTTACAATGTTATTGAAAGAATATTTTAATTAAAAAACTAGAGCCTCCCCCACCCGCCTGCCCTGTTCCTGTCCTGAAAAACACTCTCATTTCTTTCGTGAGCACAAGCAAATCAACACTCTGTTAGCACAAGGTAGCTCTTGTTTGAATTGTGTACCCTGGAGATGCATAACGAGTGCAAAGGAACTGTTCCTGGGGGGGGTTCAGATTCTGAGAAAGGAGAGAAATTACAGTGCCCTGCATATGAGGTCTGGATCCCGTGAAGGGGGTGGGATAAATAATAAATAAATAAATTTTGTGAATTTGAACTTGATATATAAAAGTTGGGCCATAAAACTATAATTTCCTTCACCCAATATTTTTTATAGCTGAAATTTCCATCTGTGGGGGAGAATTTTTATGGATAGAAGGCTAATGACATTCAGAAAAGTTTCTATTACTTCCAGAGAGGTGTATTCATGCAGCATGTATAGGTCCAAAGCAGTCTCTGTGACTCCTCAGAATCAAAGATAGAAGAATATATGATTTTTAAGTCCAGTAAATGAACCAGTAGCAAGAATAAATTTCAGATCAAGGTGAGGTGAAACAGAAATTGCCAAATTGTTTTGGCAAAAACCTACAATAATAAATTTAGTTGATCTGAAACCTTTAATTTTAGCTGAAGTACATTTTTTGTTGCTAGGAATTATTTAACCCTTTTTAACTTATTTACTTGTTTTAGAGGGAGAAAAAATCTCAAATAAGTATTCAGAAGTTCATTTAGAAAATGTTAGAATATAGAAGCAAAATATATTGAAAATAAAATATAATTTCCTTTTCTGGAATCCTTCTTAATTTATTTATTTTTTTCTTTAGATTTTGTATTCACTGATAAAATAAATATTGTGAAAGTGATCCGTAGGAAGAGAAACAATGCATTTCTGATAACTGGATTTAATATTCTAAAATCTTTTAACTTTTTTTAAGCAGTCAACAAATCTGTGCAGTTATGAATGGAATTTGCCAGAGCTTTCAACCCTGAGTGAAATCCTGGCCCTTTTGGTGTCCACAGCAAAACACTGATTGACTTCAGGTTTTAACCCTACCATTGCACCTGCACATCTGAGCCAAAAATAGTAATTTATATGTGATAATTAGGCTGGTGAGAGTAGACATCAATTCAGTTAAAGGAACTGATTGTTAGAGCCAGTCAAGGGGAGTGGAAAATATTTTTTAATAAATTAACTTGCTAAATAGTGGCAGAAAACCTGCCATTTGTTACCCGACTGGTGATTTCTATGGTAGGTTATTGACTTCAGGAGTTGGGCATTAAAATCTTTACACAGCAGGGATCCAGCAGGCACACAGAATGCAGAGAACTGACTCAAAAACAGTCAGGGTGGGGAACAAAGCAGCCATGGGGTTCCACATCTGATGTGTGACAGGATGGGCAGGCAACTAAGTCCCATCATGGGACAGGGCACCAGGCTGCTGGCTTATTTATTCCACATCCTGTGGTTCAGTTCAGCCCCAGCAGCCTTGCCAAGGACTGCCTGGGAACTGCAAGCAAAGCAGGAGCCACTCATCAGCCAACCCTGATTAACTTTAGGAGAAAGTGTGCTTGTGCCATTGCTTCGTTCTGCTAGTCTTTTTCTCTGAAGAATTTACCTTTGGAATTACTGGATATTTTTTGATAGAGGGTCTAACTGATAATAAGTTTAGTGGATTCATTTGCTTAGTTAAACAAGTCCACGAAATCTTCCCTTGAAGGCAAAAGAAACAGCCAGCCAACAAATGCAAGGCTGCCTTTCCACCCTTGTTCAAAGGTCTCTGTTCTGATTCACTGCTCTTTTCCTTTACACTGCAAACTATACTTTACTTCAAAGAAACAGGAACACCTTCACCACCACTCCACCCCCTAATTCCTTTGGTTGCAATCAGTCTGTGCCATTTAAAACACCAAGTCCAAGAGGCCTGGATATTAATTTGAAAGCAGCCAGCATATGATACTTACTTTCCATGGAGACTGTTTACTGCAGGCACTACTTAGAATTGCCCTTGCCTGCCTTCTCTTAAAACAGCCCTATTCCTGTCCTAGGGACATATCCTAGCCCAAAGAGTGCAGCCTTGCCTATGGCTTATTACATCAGTGGCTTCTTATAGACTCCAGTTCACAATAAAACCAGAGGGCATTTAATTACTTCAGCCTGAAAGAAAGGTGATTAGAAATTCCTTATCTCCTAGAAGTGTGGATTGCTTCTAGACTGGGGTGCATTTCTGTAGTTTAATCCCTGCAGCTAGTGTAGGCTACTTCAGGCTAGTGTAAGCTAGCTGGCCAGCATAGTCCCCTGGTGTAGTTACAAAGGCATGCATTCAGCATGCTTAGCAACTGGGGCAAGTCCCCAGGCAGTGGCCCTGCACTGAGCCGTGTGGTGCCCTAAGTATCTGTGCCATGGCAAGTCAGCTACTACCGGAGAACTAGCATGAACATACTGACAGAAACTACAGTCTCAGCAATGATACTACCCACCGATCTGACTCATGGCAGTCAATTATACCTTGCAATTATGTTTGTCAAGCAAGCTTGTCCCACATCATCCTCTTAAATGACATGGCTCTTCTAAGTGGCTTAGCACCCCTCTGGTAACTTGCACTGGCTGATGCAGCCATCATCTCGTTAATTACTGAATAAAAGTCATGACCAACACACTTAGTATGTACTAGGATAGAAATATCTGTTGTGGATGGAGTGGTGAGTATGGTGCAGTGCTGAAGGCTTGTGTTTTAGTCTGATTCAGCACTGCCATGACCACACAGATCTGGCCCTGACTGCAGGTATAAACCAAGCAGAAAGAGCAATGGTGGAATGTATTGTGGGAAACAGATTTGGCACTGGAGACCGAGCAGGTGCCATAACAGAAAGAATACCTCCTCTTTTGCCCTGCTGCTATATTCTCACCTTTGGCCATCCTTTCTGTATGTTTAACATTTGCTCTACTAAGATAATATTTTAATGTGTGTCCTTAACAGTGACTCAATTTTCTTTTAAAGGAAGCGTAGTGCATAAAAGTCCCTGTGGTCAGATTCTTAGCATGAATAAACATTCATACTTATATTCATTCAACTTTGGGATTGGCAAGTGCCTTCTCAAATACTCAGCTGCCTGAATACTCCATGGCTGAAAAGTTCAAGGTGATGGCCCTGTAGCTCTTAATAGATTGACACACAAATGACACAGTTCTGACTCTGTTGAAAGTTAGAGTACAAAACATGCTAATCAGTATGCTACAGCATCAGATTTCTCAATATTCTTTTTATCTATTTATTAAAAGTTACAGGCTTTCACTATTATATATTCACTATATATATTGCTGAGCTTGTGATTTACAAAACCAATTTCCTTGCTGTGAAACTCTGCACGTTTTTATTGCTCACTTGTATGTGGACAAACCGGGGAAGCTGGTGATGTCTCCAGGGTTTTTTGTAGCCCTCAACACACTGGAAAATGTCTGCTTCACCCAGCTTACGGTCACACAATAAACAGTCTCTAAACATTTTGCTGTGTCTAACATTTTGCTGCCATAGGCAACCACTTAATCTGCCTGCACAGTGGAGCTCGCCCTGAGGGGATGCAATATGTGTTGGAAAGGATAGATTTATACTAAAACATTAGTTTTCAGGACTGGTAGAAAAAATAGCTGTTCATTTGAGATTTCCTGCTATATTCTCAGCTGTTCCAATAACAGAAGTGTTAAAGATTTCTACAATTAAGGTTCCACATGGATTGCTTCTGTAAGCAGATTTGTTTCCACCTCACAATCAGTACTGTATTCCTGCTTTACATTCTACCTTTTTAGCATATAAGTATCTTCTGTATAAACCAGACTTGAAAGGTACCCTTGTGAACCATGAGGAGACCAAAGTGAAAACCCATGACAGCCAGTTGGAAATGAATTCAGCTCTCATGGTTTGACTCTCCTTTTTGTTTACATTTGCATTAAGTAGCACAGCAGAAGGAGGCACTATGCCCAGGGTAGAAGGGGAACCCCTCTCCTTTGGGAGGCAAAGTAGACACCGAGTCTCCATTTAAACCTCATTATGACATCAATTCATGTGAAAAAAGAAAAATCACAGGTTTGCGGTTCATGCCTGTAATAAGCCCTTCAGAAACAAGCTGCTCTGGCAACGTAATTTAATCCTTGCTACTTCCAGGTTTTTTTTATAATTATATATTCCTCTGCTGTAAGAGAACCAGGATTTGTTGTGAATCAGGTCACCCTGTAGCTGTTTCACTTGAATGAAGAACTCACACTGCTTCTTAGAGTCTGTTATGACTCCTTTAATTTAAGACTATTACCTGAAACAGACGTATTTTAGTTGGATTTTTCCATGTTGACGGAGTGTGAAAGTTTGCAAAATGATCTCCAAGTGCCTCTATAGAATAAGACTCATAAGCCTTATTGTGATAAGTGAGACCAAAGTAACCATAAAACTTCTCAGGCTGTCTGTGCTCCACATGATGTGCTTGGGTCTCAGTGGAACCCAGCAACCCGCTCCTCCCACCGAGTGAAAGAAGAGGGCCTTGCTATGGCTCTTTTATAAAGGATAGATTTGCCAGGAAAGCCTTGTTCTCCCAGAGGTATATTAAAATAGCTGTATATGGCCAGAGCTACTGCATTCCTGTGTCTTAAGAAGGGGCATGCTTCTTGGAAAATTGAGACCTTTCAGCTCCACGATGTTTTACATGTCCTATTCTTATGCAAATCAGTTATTGTTATGATAGCTAATAAGTGTGCAGGATGGGCAACAAAGATGTTCACTGTCAAAAAACAGCCTCAGTTTCGGGATCTGAAAGAGCAGGCTTGAACTCAGGGTAGTAAATACACTTCTCTCCCCTACTGCACAGGCTGTGGGCTTGACTTTTAGTTCAAGCTGAGATACAGTCATTGGAAATGAATGAGAACAAGTGTGGTTTTAGGCCACCTTTGTGTTTTGTTGTATTTGCACTCTGGCTGGTGGTGGGCTTGGCCTGAGTTACAGCAACTCCAAGGCTAATCTAATTTACACTTGGATTGCCAAAAGTTGTTCTGGCAGCTGAAAATAGTGACATCTGCCAAGGGTGCAAATGCAGCCCTGTGTGTTTTTTTCTGATCACGTTGCATGGTATAAAAGCATATGCCGCATCAGCTGCTACTACTGGAGGCTAAAGCCATCATACTTTCCCTTCATCAGCAAGCCTCCAGTCTCCCAGCCATCTCTCGATGCATCTTTTACAATGGATGTAGTAGTCACGAGATGCAGAGATCTGTGCTGGCTTTGTCACATTCAGAAAAGCTTCACATAAACAGGACATTTCTAATGTTCAGACTTTTCACGCACATGCCCTCTTATGATCAAATTAGCATAAGCGGACCATTGAGACATGGACAGCTAAGAAATCATTCTCCCATCTTGAATCTACGGACTTATGAGTAATGTGACCAGTTCTCTTATATGCCAGTAGATGAAGCTGTTTGTATGTATTACCAATACTTTGATGTAAAAAAGAAATTGAAATCCTTTCTCCAAAGAATATTGTTTCCCTTTTATTTACTTCTCATTTTTAATTCTCCCCCTAAAGTCTGGGAGTATACTTTTGTCATGTATTTGTGGCTATCTGAAAGCTTGCTTTGGTCATTCTGGAAAGTTGATGCATCTGAGCTCACAAATGCTGCTAACAGGCATGGTTCAAGCTTAGCATATGTGTTAATACAGTCACCTTCATTTTCTGAGTTAGAGATTTGGCGGAACAAACTCCTGTGTAATATGATAGAGATTTGTGAAACCATGAGAGGCGTGAAGAATCTGTATCAGGACCAATCACCTTCCCTTCCAGTACAAGAACTAGGGGTCATGACATTAAACTAGGAGGAGGCAAACTCTGAATGAACAAATGAAAGTGTTTTTTCAGTGTCTAGCTAAGCTGTGGAAATCCTTTCCACAAGATTCAGGTGTACTAAAAGCTTGCAGAAGTTCAAAGGGAGTCTTGTGAAGTTCATTGGGGGAAAAAAAATAAAGGAAATTACTAAACATATAGAAAAACATCTAACTCAGGAAGTCATTGAACCCCTGATAGCTAGACGCCTGGGCATTACTCAGGTCAAGCATCTTTCGTGTTTTCTTATACTCTTCCTTAGGCATCTGATTTTGGCCACTCTTACAGGCAGGGTGTTGGATTAGATGTGCTTTTGGGCTGATCCATCGTTGCTGCTCTATGTTATATTATGTTATACATTATACTACAGATGCCTGCAATATGTTTGTGAAATACCCTGCATTCCTGTGTAAGTCGCATGCAATCTTCAAAGGGCCTGCTTCTTCCCATAGACTGTGGGACTAGCCTAAGGTAACAAGCTGAGATTTTTAGCTCTTAATTACCAAAAATTAGATGACGTGAATCCTTCCCTGCATGATATAAACATTTCCCAGTGCAAAGAGTGTTTCTAGTTAAGGGAGACTTGGCTAAGAAAGAGATTACTCTCTTGCTGTGTTCATAAAATTCATTTGCACTAACAAAGCTTTGCAAGTAGGAACCTTTTCAAGGAATGAGCCCTAAATCAGTCTGAATAACCTGGATCAAAACTTATATTTTAAGTTAGCTAACTATTTATAAGCAGATTTATATACTATCCAATCAGCTCTAGACTGCTCTGAGCTTTTGGATTTTGGGGGATATGAGGGATATATAGATATGAATGTTTTTAATTTGTCTATGTCAATATAATATCCATCAGTCAAAGACACTCATCTAGCAATGTGAAGTGGTCTTAAGGAACTGCTTGGGCAGTCTTCTTTTATACATATATGTAACAGTCTTCAGAATTATAAACCATTGTATATTAAATGAATAATCATGTATAATTTACAGTAAATTATAAATTAAGTGAGGCTACTAATATAAATCAGAAAAATCCCTTTCACTATTTTATTTGTCTATGGGAATACTTAATAAAAAGTTCACATGATGATGTAAAGGGGAAATGTAGTGTCTTCATGTAACTTGATTGTCATAAATGTATGATATTTAATGTCAGCTAGGAGCAGAGGAGCACCCTAGATCTTAGAGCATCTTAGAAAATGCCTTTTGATACACCTGGCTGACCCATTCTTTGCTGGTGACTCTAAGTGACAGAGGCAATAATGCTATTAATGTTTTCATTAAAGGTCTCATAGTAATGGTTGAATGCTGACATATTAATGACGTTTAGATGTAGGTGGAAAGACTCCAAACTTTGGAGGCAGCATGAACTGTAATTGGCTAATTAGGACACGGGTCTTCCTATAGTCATGCAGCCTTAAAGCTGACCTGGAGTGGGACAGAACGTGCTTCAGTACAGATTTCTTGGCAGTAATTTGCTTTACAACTGTTCCAGATGGTTTACAGCTCTTGCTCTAGCTCTTTGAGTTCAAGAAAGTGTTGGATTAGCAGAGAGTATTATACATAAAAAGTGTGTTAGAAGCCTGTTAAAAATAGAAGCCAGGAAAGACTCAAAAGTTAGGAAATGCAGGAAAGAAGGATGTCTTGCATATTTTTACTGATCTTTCTCTGTGTGCACATTACACAGTCCTTAATTATAAGAACACATAATGTTTTCATAAGATCCCAATCTCACTCAATGTTCACTGACTGAGCAGCTATTCAGTGTATTGTTTTCATTCTTCAATGTCTGGCCTCTCATTTATTTCACACTACTGAAAATCCCCTCTGGAGTTTCCTGTTGTGCTTATCAATGTGATATGTAGTGTTTTCTAGACAGTAATAAGTCTGTTTCACTGTATCTGTGCTAAGAGAAGTGATGCTATTCTCTGTTTCACAGATGAAAAACTGAGCATAGAGGTTGTATCTGAGATAGCCAGCCCTGAATGCAGTGTGTGGTCTCCAGTTTTGTATCCATGACTCTGTATTTCCCTTGAAGGGTACAGTGACTTCCAACATGAAAGATACCTATTTATTCCTTTGAAACAGGAAACATTGTAGCCCTTCTAGAAGAATCTGGGTGCGGTTGTTATCCCTCATTGCCAGCAATGTGCCCTCACTGGCTATGGCTATACTAATAAACTGAGCAGAACCAGAATATAAAGTAAAGCATGGGCTTGGCTTGGCTCCAAGTACTCAGTCTTTCAAGGGCAGAGGACTGTTCTCACCAGAGAGGTCATCCTATGGTGGGAAGGAGAAGAGAGTTTAGCTCTATGGAAGCAAGTTGCACCTTGCTAGCGGGTGTTAGGGTCAGACAATGGGTCTGTCTTGTTCACCAAAGTAGATGGAGACATTGGAAGGGATTAATTTCATCTAACTTAGATGCCTGTAATCTTACAATGTAACTTAGGTTACTTTTGAGCTAATCAGAAATACTAACTCTAAACATATTCTTGACAGGAAACAAGGCAGATTGTAACAAAACAAGTCTTGAGGCCTTGAGACCATTCAATAAATGCAATGGGTATAGTCGGGGAGATTTGGGTCAAAAGGTCTATTAGAGACAATTATTATTCTTTTAAGGAAATTTTAAAATTATATATTGCCAAGTACTTTTACAACATTTTCTCTGTACACACAGTATAAAGCCAAAATCTTCTCAGAGGTGCATAGGTGATAGGACGAGAGGCAACGGAACAGTTTTCTTTCACAGAACAACCCTGAGCTGTATCTGCCACGTGATGCACTCTTGACCCTTGCATAAGAATGTGGTCATGAGGAAAAACTAGGAAACCCAGGTGTGACTGCAAGCACCAGGGAGGAGAGTGCTGTAATGCATGGCTAGGACATACCTCTTTCAATGTCTTTCTCATTTCCACCTCCGTTTCCTTATTTCTCCTCATCTTCTCTCTTGTCCAGCTAACTCTTGCCCTCCTTCTCTGGGTGCTTAATCAGATAATAAATCAAGGGTCTTCTTCCCCTTCCCTGCCACCCCATCTCAGCAATAGATCTTCTATCAGTTTTCATTTTCTTTTTCTCGTGTCGAGGTTTTTCATTATCTTGTTTATCCTATTTGCTCTCCTGCTTCCTAGCTTTTTGGGTTTTTTTCCATGCTCCACACCCTGGACTCCTTATTTGATCCCAGCCTACTTTCCTTTATCTCTTACATCTTCTAGGCTGCTCTCAGTGTTGAAACTTGGGCAAAAGGTGAATTTTCATGGAAAGAGAAGACGCAGTTTGTGACTTGCCTTATCAAATTGCAAACTGTCGATCTGAAACATGGATCACCCTCAGCTACTCAAAGACAGTTTAACAAAGGTTTTAGCATAGGCAAAATAATATATTTTTCTTCTTTAAGAAATATCTGATGTACTCTTATGAAATTTGAAGACATGGTTTTTTTTAGTACTGGAACAGCACTCAGCAGGGAAAGTTTCCAACTCAGTGGTCAAAAATTGGCAAAATTATAAGCAATCTAAGATATAGTCTTATAATGGGGCATGTCAAGTGACTTTAAATTTAGAGTTACCAGGGTTTAATGAGAGCTACCATGCTTTAATGCACTGTTTATGACACCCTGTAGAAGACCAGAGTCTATTGAATCTTGTGCCTTTATAATATGAGAGGCATTGGTGATGAGTGAAAATAGTGTGCCATTCCTCACTGTGATACATAGAGGGAATAGCATGGTAAATCATACGAACAACTGAAAACGTGCCAGGCAATAACTGGGAACAATACAGCCCATAATCCTGCCAGAGTAAGACTGTTAGTTCACATTTTTGGCAGTTCCGATTGTCCTCTCTTACTGCCTTTCCAACCCATGGCAAATTAAAACTGTTCATAAACTCTCCATAATAAAGGTGTCTGATTTTTTATTTTTTTTTTTTGTCTGGCAGTATGCTTCAGGAGCCAAGTTTGGTACCACTCTAATTTATAGACTAAATTAATGAGAAACAACTTTTCAAGCTTGGAAGAAATTTTCCCCTTGTAAGTTTATTACATAGTTTTCCATCATGAAGCATTTACAGTGTCTTATGGAGGAGTTGGTATTGGTAACACAATAGGTTTTATTTTTAAAATAAGCTTACCAGGTGAAAACTGCATCATCTTCAAACGTTTCTATTCTTCCCCAAATTCCAGCTTGAACAACAAACAGTACATTTAGTTGCTGATCTTTGATGTCTTGTTCATAAGCAGAAAGACTTGCTATTTACTTTCCTTGCTATTGGTATCTTTCTGAGAGCTACAATGGAAGTATTTTAAGGCTTCAGGAACACAAAAAACTAATGCTAATTTTTATTTATCATTTTGCTCAGCTAGCATGAACCATCAAATAGAACAGCCAGCTAATTCCTTAAAAATAACTTGAAGACATTGGTTGATATATGACACACTGATCAAATCGCACAGCAGTTATTGGACAGTAACGCATCTGAGCAAATCAGTAATGATTTTATACAGCCCCCATAGAAAATACAATTTATGTGTAGTGCTTTTGAAGTTAGTTTAATAAAGTTAGAAACTTAAAAGAAGAGAATATTTAGGTATCTATTTCAGAAAGGATTAAAGTGTCTATCACAAAATGATGACTCCTGCTATCTTTCCTTGGATAAGTTTTTCTAAAATATAAATCTTAAATCATCTCTAGACAAATACCATGCTGAAAGGCCCTGGGACATATCTTGTTTTGTTGTATGCAAAGGGAGATATGCTCCCCTCTTGAACAGTGCACAGTTTCCCTGTAATAACTTCATAACAAATCAGTAGTTCATTGAACCAAGGAAAAGAAAGTGGTAGTGTTCTGTTCTATGAGAGTGACAGCAATCTGTTTCTCCAAAGTTTGTGTTGCTCCTATGTTTCAATTAGATGATTATTGTATTTTTTTAATATGGGGCCAAATGTTCTGTAAAAGGGCATGTGCATTTTCACAGCTGTATTTACGTGTGCCAAGAGCTCCTAGCTTTCTAACATACTATTTGCATGCTCAGATACTAAATACGTGAATGTAGTTGCAATAATCACGAACATGTCTTTTAGCATAGTTAAATATGTCTCAAGTTAATTGGCCTTAAGGAAAAAATCTTATAATTTTATACATTGGTTGTTTATTGATAGCATTTAATAGGATTAAAAGTTTTCTTATATTGATACGACAGATTGTCGCTTAACTTACCATCTTTTAATAAATATTTCTCTTTCTGAGGCTTGATTTCCATCCGTCCTGAAATACTTATTCTTGTCTCAGCTCTTGTACCCAGAGTCCATAGTGACTTTGTGCACCTATTAAAAAGCTAAGAAGTTCCGTTGTGGTGGATTTTACATATATCTATGGCAAGGCTTTGCTTACCCTTTCTCACAGAACACACCAGATTGCTTCTTCATTAATCCTGAAGTAGGTCCATATAGCTGGTGTTCTTCCTTCTTGTGTTGGTGTGTGGAAATTGGAAGGAACAAGCATCACTGTAGCAGACTGTTCATGACTGCAACAGCCCTTTAGATTAGTCTGTCCACTATGAAGTACTGAGACCTGGAAGTCAAGAAGTGGTTTTTTTTTTTTTTTCCTTCCTCCCACCTCTAGAATTAGAGTTCCCCTTCCAATCTCTTTAAAGAATAATGCAACAGTGTGATCTACCTAGCTTGGATTTCATGCTTTTACACATGATTTACTGCAAAAACACATGAATTTATACTAGCACAAAATACTGATTTCATACAAAGATAATTTCAAAACAGCAAAACCACATCTGTGGCTTGGAGATGTAGAAGTTTTTCAAGACAGTGCAAAGAAATGGCAGTTGGAAAGGCAAATATTGAGGGTGTTGGAAAAGATATCTTTAATGTTGTCTGAAAAATGTCATATTTAACTTCACGTTTACCATTTGAATTGCTAGCTACTGCAATTTTGTGGTCAGCAAACACCAGTTCAATGCATAAGTTTTACAGTATTCAACCACAATATGTGTAGGGATATAGCAATGTCCATTACCAAATAAACAACCCTTTACTTAAGTGAGACAGCTCAATAAAGTTTCTCATATTAGGTGGGGTATGCCATGTAAACCAAACATACATTGCATTTGTCAGATTTCAGTGTGGGTTTGGCATCTGACTAAAATGGCTATAGCAGATGAGTCTAAAAAGGTATCTCCCTGTCACTCAGTCTGTGCTGTGTTGTTTGTGTTGTGGGCTCTGCCAAGGAAATGCAAGATACGCAGCTCTCTCCATTGAGTGTTTGTTCTGCAGTGTTTTAACAAAAGGATTCCATGAAATTCTCTCTCTCCTGCTGGCCTGTGATAAACTCCATGTGTCAGAAGTTGCAAAGGCTTTTAAAGAGGATAGCTGTGAGTGCATAGCATCAAATAAGGATTTTCCCATAGAAATGAAAATTTCATTTTTTGCAACTGCAATCAACAGGATTGGCAAGACACTTGGTAAACTGCTTTATAGCGGTTTGACCTCAGTAAAAATGTTTCAATTTGATTGTGAAAAAAGTTAATTTGTTATATTGATTAGTGCGCAGCTTTCATTATGTACAATTGCTGAGTATCTGCTAGTGCCAAAGGATATCTTTCTCAGTGGAGGAAATTTCTGCATTTTTCAAAGCTCAACCAATCACGCAGGAAAAGCTCCCTGCTATGTGGAGTTACTTGTGAGGACTGTACACTTTTGGGGAAGTGATTTAGCTGATTCAGCAGAGATAGTGGGCTTCAGCAGAGAAAAATTGCTCTAATCCTTCTCTTTTTATTTAACTGCAGAATTTTAGTATGAGACCTGGAGAAACCCAAGAAAAAGGACAGAATATTGATAAGTTTCCAGATATGATAGCAATGAAGACTATAAATCCTTTGACAGAGAAATGTTTACAATGCAAAATGATGAGAAATATTTATTTTATATTAACTGCTCAGTGGTACTTATTTTAGAGAAAGCTGTTGATGCTTTTACTCTTTTTTATGCCTTCTTGGAATAGACTGATATGTAACTACTGCATTCTAAGGTATAACTTATTTGTCATCTACAACTTGATGTACCAGCAAACTAATATACTGACAACAGGAAGATGGTTAAGCATTTTTTACCAACTAGAATGTGATCATTCTTCATAATTTATCCACTTTCACTTCCAAAGTGGCTTCCCCAAGACAAATAGACATTTGCACATGACGCAATAGATTTTGAAGTGATTGGGACATTCTTCACTTATCTCAATGATAAACTTCCTCCTGCGTATGGATTTCTACCACTTGCACAGTTTTCAACAGTTTTGTTCTCCTATGGGATGAAAAGGTTATTTAAGGGTACTAAGAATAGTTTATACTCCTTTAGTTTAGTTAAAAAAACCCACAGGATAATTTTGTTTATTGCCTATGAAATTATAGCTAAAGTTCTTGGGCTTTCTTTTTAATTACATAACATTTATACAACAGTAGAAACAAGAGTCTTAGTCAAGTCAGGGTCTTACCAAGAGACACTATTCAAAGATTCAGGAAATATTCCTCACATTAGGGAGCTTAAACACAGATCTACAAAATATTTAGATGCTTACTTTCCATTAGAATCCATAATAGGTGTCAGATTTAGCTCACAAATTAAGACACGTGAATTTGTATGTCTTCATGTACATGTCTTCTTATGTGCTAGGTGCCTCCACCTCACTGTAATAAGACTCAATGAATATTAGCTGTATGCCTCGGCTGCCTGAATATGGACATGAAGTACCACTTGAGATGATCTAGAGTATCCCAGGTAGACTCCAGCTGACAACCTGGAGGGACTCAGACCTCCTGTAGGAAGTGGCATATTGCCAGTGTCCTGGAAAACCCAGGGAATCTCAGATGTGTTAGATGATTTTGTTCAGCCAACTGAACCAAGCCCCTAGTTATCACAGCCAGAAGAGTACAGTTATTCAGCTGATCAAATTTTAGTATCTACTTTAAATGCCTAAATTTAAGCACCCACATGCCTTTGTGGATCTAGTTCTTTCTATCTGAAAAATACACTTCACACCACTTTTCTTTCGGTTCTATCAACACATGGAAACTTTTTCAGCTGTGATAAACAGACATTCCTGTTACCAGCAAGTGTGACTAAGACAGTGAACAACTGAGGTTGCCTGAATCCTCAAAACAGGGTCACCTAGAGTGTGTTGCTCAGGGACTCCAGTTGGGTTTTGAATATCTCTAAAGATGGAGTCCACAACCTCTTTGTTCCAGTTTTTGACCATCCTTACAATGAAAAATATTTTTCTTATGTTTAAGTAGAATTTCCTGTATATCAGTTTGTGCCCATTGCATCTTGTCCTTTCACTGGTTACCACTAATAGTCTGGCTCCATCTTCTCTACTGTTCCACATGAGGTTTTCATACACATGGGTAAGATACTCCTGAGCCTTGTTTTCTCTAGGCTGAAAAATCCCAGCTCTCTCGGCCTCTTTTCGTATGTCAGATGCTCTAATCCCTTAATCATTTCTGTAGCTGTAAATCACTAGGTGTTTGTTCTTTCTCTTCTCTCTTTAAAGGAGTTATATTGCTTTACACTACACAGTTTCAAAACCTATTTTAGTCTGAAATTTCCCTTCCAGCGTTTGTGAAGAGCAAACAACAATTCCACTTTTAATTGTTGCTTATTTTCCCTGATTTTCACCTCTAACCATAGGTTCCTAGTTGCCAAACCATCCAAGGAAGTTGGAAGCACTCCTGAAATGTCTGGCTCATTTTTCAGTGTTCACAAGCCAAATTATTTTGTTTTGGGTATTTTTTTTTTCCAAACCCCATTGGTGAGCTTGGGAAAAGAAATTATTTTTATGCTTCAAGCAATCTGCAAAGAATCTTTTATATGTAATTTTGAACTTTCTTCTCCATTCACAGGCTTTCTTTCCTCCCCAGTCCAATTATTACCACCTTTGCCACCAAATAAGCTGGTATTTAAGTGGAGGCAGATAAAGAAATAAATGCATAATACTTGATGATTATTGAATTGGAATAAATATCATTCGTGTAGGTTCCCTATGAAAACACTTACAAATAATTCTTTGAGGTGTAAAGATATAACTTCACCAAGTAACAGCCCACCAAAAGCTATTAATAATACAAGAAATATGTTAAGCTGTCATTGGAAAGACTTTTGTCAACCTTTTGACCAAATCATATTTAATCAAAGTTAAGGGAAAATTGTTCCTAGGTAAATGAAAATCAGTCACATCCTACCTTCCCCATCCCAGGGTGACCAATGAGCTTAATGCATAACCAAAGAGTCTTATTCTGTCCACTTTTAGTTGTTACTTAATTTTAGCTGTTGTGCTTGTGATACACCTCTAGGATCAGGAAAGCAATGACTAATTCAATCTGCTATCTACCCAAGGTTTTGAAATCTATCTTTCCACACTATCAATGGAAAGGAATTGTCACAGCATCTCCTGTGTGAATCTACATTTAAAGTACTATTCCAGGGGTTGAATCTGCAAAATCAGCTATGTACATCAGGGTCTGGAGATTAGCATCAATAGATGATAACTGTGAAATATGTTCAAAAAGCTTAAAACTTCTTTTCACAGTTAAGTGTAACTTCACTTTGCAGTTAACTGCCTTTTTTTTTTTTTTTTAAACTGACATATAAGTAATTTAATCCTATAGGTAACACATGAGTGAATAATAAAAAGTTTTGCTGGTATACATGCAAACAGGCTAATTCATAGGAAGTCTAGTTAGCCTGACTAGTATGAAGTCCATGCAGTAATGATGGAAACACTGTATCATCTCTGGAATCTCTCCTTCAACTGATGATACCAGAGCCTTCTTTGGATTCTAATCAGTATTGTCAGCATCCCCGTAAATTACAAAGCATCTATTTTACTGAGCCAGGTGTAAAAATGTAAGCAATTTTTATAGTATAGATAGGGAAGAGATGTGAATAACTTTTTATAAATGGGGAAACTAAAAGATATGTTCTTATTTATTTAGTTGTGATTAGCTGTCTTTGATGGGGAAGGATTTCCAACTTTTTATTTTTGCTATTATCTTAATGGACATAAGGGCTCCTACATACAGGATAAGACTCAGGATAAAATGTTAATATGAAGTAAGTGACATTTAACTATCCAATATAAAATAAATGTACAAGAAATGTGAAAGGTGCAAGCTGTTCATCTGATCACTCATTGAGCATAAAAATAACTTATAGTTGAAATAAATTACTTCATCTAAGAGTACATTACTTCTGGTTTGTTTCTTCATAAAATATGGCACATGCAGCTTAATGAGTGACAATGGAAAACATAGCTCTACATGCCAATGTTTAAAAAGAACTTGTTTTAGAACTTATCCTGTGTATACTTATACATATGAGTAATATAATTCCTATGATTAGAAGTATATGTGTGATTTTTTTATTGGACTTGGAAGATGAAGGACTGAGATGTGTTAAATTTAGTAGAAATGAAAGAGAATGTGAATCTAGAACTGTTTTTATTTGACTGGGTTTATTTAAGCTAAGCATGAATACAGGTAAGCTAAATAAATTTTAGCAAACCTATTTATCACAAATAAATATTAGATGTTACTTCCTGAATCTTTTATTTCTACTTGGCACTACCATATTACAGAAGAAGCTCTACGTACTTGAATTTTTCTGTGGAGTATGGTACTATTTAGTGTAAATGATTCCCCTCTCCCCAGTCTCTTTTCTAATTTTTTTTTTCCTGGATGCTGAAATATTTATTCACTTATTTTGCATTTTGAAAGTTCAGTTGGTTTTAGTTATCATGGTGTGGCTGCTGCACATGTGTACATTGTGACAGCCTTTGGAATCTTCTCTGAAAAGTTAAAAAATATGCTTTAATTTCAAAATGAGTTAGAATGAAAATCTCAGGACAAAGCTTATTTGAAAAAGATTGGCAGCTATATTATATAGCCAAGCTAAGCTTTAAAGCGGTAACTTCACTTACTTGTAGCAGATGGATAATCATGTTATCTTGGACTCTGTTTATGTCCTCAGATAATGTGGCTGTCCTATATCCACCCAATCCCAAGGATGTCTCTCATGTTCTTTCACCTAATCTACAATGGATTTTGCAGTCCCTATCATTTTAGACTTTGCTTTAAGCTGTAGTGCCTGGGTAGGCAGCACTGTTATTACTGTAGGTTCAAGTGAGTTTTAGTCTGTGAGCCATTAAGATAAAATATTCTGTGTCCTTTATAGTAAACAAAACAAAACCGAAAACATTTGAGGGAGAAAGAAAAAAAAACCACCCAGAGTCTTCACAAAAGTTTATATCTAAAACTTACTATTATATGATAAACTTAACTTCCTCTGTTAGAATCATGTAATTGACTCTCAAACACCTAGTGCAGAACAGACATTTTGGTTCATTATTTAATTAAAGGACCATGTTGTGCAATGTTAATGCAAAGATTTTCACCTTCACATAAAATCAAAATTAGGGTGAATTTAATTTATCTATAAATTGTTTGGGGTTTTTAGTTTTTTGGTTGCTTCTTTGGTTGTGCTTATGACAATGCGTGCTTACATTTTATTTTGCTTTTATTAAAAAAAATCAGATTTCACAGTGATATTTAATGGACTGCCTTTTTATGTCATATGAAATATCAAGAGCTCATTGGACTATAATTTAAGAACTGATGCGGTACAGTGGATGCTACAATTTACAGTGGAACCATTAAAGAAAACAAGAATGAAGTCAATGAACCTAAAAATAACAGAGCTGATTTTTGCAGAATGCTCTTCAGGATCCATGGAGAAAAAACATCTTAGCAGGGGCTAACACCCTTCAGTTTTTCACTTCAGAAATTCTAGGTAAGAATTTTGTTTATATATATGGTAGCATATTACCTTGTGCTCCAAACAAGAAAAATGGTAGCTTAAAATAAGAAGTAAGTGAATAAACATGCCATTCAGCTGCTGTGAATGATGAAATTTACTATGGTAGGACAAACACAAAATTCTTTGCCCTGATGCTGGCAGATAAAATAATTTTTAGTCTACTCTAACAACATTATTTTCACTCAATATAATTAATTTGCAGCAATCACACTTTCAATCAATCCCTCCCCCGGCCATTTTCAGAAAGATGCTGGAATGGTAGATTCAGAAACTGAAATAATTATTCACATATTGTATATGAGTTTTTAACACAGGCAATACCATTAATGATGTATTACATTTATCTGGGAGTAAGCCAAACTCTTATGCCAAATGAATTGTTCATAATTTAGGGTGTGGTTCAGCCTCCCTCGCTATTCTGTTCTCTGCCTATGTGCTGAAGTTGTGAAAAAGCTTAACTAATTAGACTCATAATAGCAGCCTAAAGTTTTGGAAGAAAAATCATACAATTTTTAGTATTAAAAAACCCCAGACTTGTTTATGTTTATTGGATTTCTCCTGAGACAAGAAATGAAAGGATTGAAACAGTCCTGTGAGAAACCCTTGTCATTTGATACCTGTGTCTTACTTAATTTTAGGAAATAAGAACAACCCTTATAAAACAAATTTTATTGTAAACTGAAGACTATTAGCCACCTTCTCCAAATTATGGACAACTTTTTTCTGTTTATTGTGTCAATTATACTAAATTTTCTTTTTTTTTTTTTTCCATTTCTACGATAGTCTCAGGCTTCAGTTCACTTCTTCTGTTGTTTTTGGTCCTGGAAACATGCAAGGGAGTTAGTACCTTATAAGGAGCAGAAGTGTTTTTTGAATCCTACTTAACTCCTTTTCTCTATGGAATTTTGTAGTGGATTCTACAAGGCAGCAAGTGAAAATAAAAAATAAAAATAAGCAAACTATCTAAAGTATTTAAGCCATTAATTTATTAATTTGTGACAGGTTGGTGTTTCTTATATCCTAGAGTAGCCTTAAAGGACTTTCCAAATATTTCATTACTTCTTTGGTGGCTGGAAAGATCTGTTCTCTCCTTTTATTTTCTTAGTTGGCATAACAGATTTGACTGAGGAAATTTCATCTCTTCATTTCCTGTATGTGTATATTCACCTCTTTTAAAGAAAATGGTTTCTTGGGAATCAATGTTTGCCACCTTTCTACTAAACCAAACTTTGTGCTATGCATTCTGCTCTGAAATTACACTGGTTGAGTTTAAAGTAAGGGGTAATATATTTTCTGTTAATTCTTATTTGCACATTAAAAAAAGGTGGAGTAGGCGTTTCAGAGAATTTCCAGGTGAAATTCACTAAATTGCAGGAACATTTGAGAAATTACTGGGAAACAATGTAATGACAATGAATTTGCATGTAATTGTACAGCAAAGTTACAACAGTGGAAATTGGCTATAATCTAGATTAACGATTTTGCTCATTTTACAGGAAAAATATTTCACAACTTGAAAACATATTTTTGTTTTGCTCAAGTTGATGATCAGTGAAAATTCCTGGAAGCTGGCATTAAATGTCTTTTTTTGTGCCAGAGATCCCATGGTAGCAGTCACTAAATCTCAAAATATGAGAGAATGCACACATGTTTAAGACCCCATGCTTTTACTATTTGTCTATCATTTGAATCATAGGTGCTCTATGCTGGGATAAAAATAAATTTTGTAGTGGTATATTAATGAATCTGTCCTGAACAATTATCTTAAAATGATGAGGATACAAATTAAATTCTTCTCTACTGTTTTGGAGGAATCTTCCACTCAATTCAACTGTCAAATCAAGTCAAATGTCACCATAATTGGTTGCAAAGTAGTCCTTAATAAGTCCTTAGTAATCAGTATTTCAACTGTCAGTCTAATTTAGTGTGACTGCAATGTTCATAATTATAAGAAGTTTTAGAGCTGTAGTTAACAACTGTAGAGGCAGGGGGGCCCACAGAATGCTTCGGTGAGCTGTCAAGAGATCAGAAACATTTTAAAATTTGAATGTGCTTTTAACCACTTTACTGTATAAAAGGAGTATGTTAAATGTCATCTTTAAAGGCATCTCTGTGATAATAGCGTGGACCCAACGAGATGTGAATAATACAATAATTTGCTACCATTTTACTAAGTGATACAATAATAGCTCTGTGCCATTACTTGGAATATTTCTTATTAAGTGCTTGCAGATTAAATATCAAATGCCCTATTGTTCTACCTAAACAACTTATCCGTCAATTTTCTGATATTTTTATCCAAAAGAAAAGAAATTTTTAAATGTTACCATAGGGTTCCCATAGTAACAGTTTTGAATGGAACATATTCACTGTGCTGGTAATGGGAGAAAACAAAACAAAACAAACATTGCTGAATTAACATAATAGGCACCAAGCAGCAGGAAGATTTGCTTGTGTGACCTTGGAATCCCTGAGTGTGACTTGCCTCTTATTTTAGCTCGTCTCCAATTCAGGGAAAAAAAGTATAGCATTTAGTATAATCTTAAAAAAGGTTACAGACATGATTAATTTCAGGACCGTTTCCCCTTCTTTTCTTCTGGTATTATTTAACACTGTTTAGCAATTGCATGAGATAGATGATTCCAGTAGAATATGGAGTTGTAATTCCTTGTATGCATTTCCACAGCACCTAGAACATAAACATTCAGTTAACTGTTGTTACACTTTGCTGAGATTTGCTCATTTTTGCTGAAGACCACTGGCTATTTTAGAAAGTCCACTCAGCCCATCTCCTTCCGTGTTTGGGAACTGGGGCCTGCTGGTTCCCAGGCACTTGGGAGAATATTAGCAACAAGGTACTTCTTAAGGGAAGATAGGGAGGATTCATCTGACCAAACTTAGACCTCTACAATCTCTAGGAACTTTAGATTCTGGAAAACAACACACAACACTTCTTGGGTACAATTAACCTATCCTTTTTAGATGTCTACTTGCAGATGCAAAGGATAGTTCTTTAGAAGTACGTGTCCTTTCCGTCAACCACAACTTAGGTGAGATGAGTCCTACACCCACCTGTCATCTTTGTGATGCCTAGACAATATTTTGATTGGTCCAACCTTAGTTTGGCCTTTGACTAGTTCCAGCATATATACTGCAAAGATTGCCAGGATTGCATCACAGAAACACATGAGGACATATGCATAATTTTGATTAGGCTACCTTTTGCTAGATAGGGTGTGATGCAGTAAAGAGAGACTGGTATATTTAGAGGAAGACACAGATGGAAAAATTAGGCCTCAGGTTTGAATTTTTTTTTCTCTGAGCAAGCTTTTCTGATGCTGTTGAGAAAGTCCTAGAGAGCTCCTTCTCTTAGTTTAGATACCTGGTTCATGGCCATAGGTTATGTGATGCCTCCTGTATTAAGAAGTTAGTCCTATGTAACTGTAAGTCTCCAATTTGCTTCCAGCATTCATACATACACACTCTGTGTTCAAAGTAGATATTAAACCTCATTGGAATTTCTGAAAAGAAGGTAATAGTAGGAGATAAACATGAAAATGAAAAGTAGAATTCTGAAGAGAAAGATTCAGCTGTAGTGTAAGCAGGATCGCACTATAGTATAGATGCAGCACTGATACAAGGCAGAGGCTGCAATCTATGAAGGTGGAAGATGTTTTCAGCACTTTCTCTCTATAATTTATGAACTTTAAATCAACTTTAAAAATAAATTTCCACAGTTAAAAGTGTAGATAGAGTAACTTTGAGTGTATTTCAGACACATAATTGTCACAAGCCAAAAACAGGGAAATAGTTCAAATTTTCCATTTCCAGGTTTCAGAAAGACATCAGGAAGAACTTTAAGACTTGAGTTATGGTGTCAAGAAAGTTAAAAAAACCCAAACCCTATTTACTTGTGATCATTTTTTACATTAAATATTTAAGGCTTTTTTTAATAGGTAAGCAAAACACCATGAATTTCTGCCATGAGACAGGCTGCAAATGGGAATCATAGCAATGTGAATCAAACTGATGAGAGCTGTGGATGAGTTGTGAAGATAGTGAGGTGTCCTGCCAAAGTGGAAGAACTTTCTTTTTAAAATCTTATTCTGCTTCTGCAGTAACAATGATGATTTCCAAATGAGAGCATCAACACCTATGGTTGGTAGAAGTAGTAGCAGGATCTGGCTCATCTCTTGCTTTTAAAAGTCTTTGTCTTTAAAAATTCCTAGAAATGTTTGTTTTAGCCTCTAAATTCTGTTTAGTCCCTCTAACTTCTGTTGAATAGGCTGAAAAACTAAAATTAAATCATTAACTCCACTAACATAATATTTCATAATTAGTAATGTTTGGGGCATCATTTTATGCTTTCCAACAGTAGGTCATGTTCCTGTTTGAGAGCTGTCAGAGAAACTTTAGCACATACAGAGAGTAGTAATAATTATAGTGCATTACAGAACTCCATTTGCTCCAAGAAAGAATGTCACAGATTGTGGAATACACTTATCTCCATTTAAAAAAAAATTACTTTCCGTGCTTTACTTAAAACACTTGACTGCTTTTTTTAGGTAGTATGGAATGGGTTTTATTTTAACTTGTAAAGCCAAATACAAATGATAAAGTTTAGAAATTGAATCAGATTTAATTGCTTTTGGTGCCAGATGGTGTAAAGTTGTCAAGTTTATGTTTTTTTGCGGTAGATGCTTCTTTCAAGCTAATAATATTATCATGTGAAGCCATTTTTTCCTGACTGTCAATATATCTATCTAGACATTACTGCACAGAAGGACATTCTTCAGGCAGTGTGGGGCTGAGCCAGCATGGTGGGGTCTGTCCATGCAAAAAACAGCTGGCAGCTGAGGAATGTTTTTTCTAACCTTGCTTTGATGCTTTACAGTAATTCAGCCAAAGATGCCTACATTGTACTACTTACCTTTTTGGAGATGAACCTGCAGCATATAATTGCCAGCTGTGAATCTGAGATTCTCTCTGAGGTGGGAAAACTGGAAAGGGAACAAGATGGGAAAAATCCTCATGCATGAATTTATACTCATAAGTCTGATGTGCAAATCACAGGATTAAAAAAAATTAACTATCTTAAAAAAAAAAAAAAAGGCAAAAAAGCCTTCTTCAGGTGACTATGTTTTATAGTACAAAAAGTCAAGAAAACCTTGCTCCTGTAAAGTTTGTTACCCTCCTCCTGAACCTTCTGTTCAGTTTTAGATCTACTAAGTATACTTTATTGAAAAGCATTATTTTGCTTTATTTGAAAACTTGGTAGGCAAGAGATTCTTAATATTCTCAAAACTAGCACTTGACACAATTATAAATAGTTTTATGAATGTTGTTCAAGCAAAAGTATCATCTGTTACGTCTCAGACAGAGAGATATTAATTGTCTATCACAGTCTTACTCTCTTGTAGATACATTTTACTTGCCATGATTTTGTGATTTCAATAGCTATATTTATGCAAAGTTTTACATGGTCAGAATATGGAGGGATTATTTTTTTCTAAAATCAAAATAATAAGTCACAGGAAGCAGAAAAGCAAAGCTTCAGTCCTCTGTGGTGATTCCTGCAAGTGAAAGGCTGTATTTGAAATAAATCTTACTGAAGCCAAGAATATTTTTATGATCAGAATACAGCCCACATGGTTCTCAATGTGAGATTTTTTTGCTAGATTTTAAGCTATATAAAATGGCAGTGCTGTAGAAACATGGGCTTTTTACGATTAACACTGTGTAATATATACATTTTTTTACATGCAAGTTAGTCATAATTTTGTTTCCTGCATTTTTATTTGTTTTTATATTGTGTCATTGTTAGTTACTTGTTTTTGCAGACAATAATAACCCATTATATAGTTACGAATGGTACCAGGGTACAGATCTTAGGGTGTATGAGCTTTCGAGTAACTTTATAATTTACAAGTCCTTTCACTTCCATCCAAGGTTTTGCAGGCACTTCTATTATGTTACTTTGAACATAATCAGGATGATGTAGTGGATTACTATTTAAATGGCTATCACAGGAAAAGCAAAGCATAATCAGGGTATATTTAGTGTTAGGTTTGATCTCAATGTTTATGCACTCTATTGCCAGAAAACCTACCATTAAAAAGTTGAGGTTAAGGCAACAGGACACATTTAAACACATGGATTTGAAACCATACGGTTTCCCTTTTCAGCCCAGAGCCATAGTAGTGCTCCAGCCCTGGCATCCTGCACAAGACTTTCTGCCGAAGGCACGGCCCCACCAGCTAGGGCTGCGGGGTGGGACTGAGGCTCCAGCACACAGCATGGCAATGCAGGAATGTTTAAGCCATATGTCCATTTGTGGGGGGTCATGAGGCATATTTTGTGGTAGGTGTGATATCTGATCAGTGACAGAGGATAACCTCAGCAGTGTAGCACCCACTGGAGGGACTGTTCTGGGCTGAGGCCTGAAAATCATTGCTGCCTTTCATGGGATAGCCTGGGTTGGTTGGGACCTCAGGAGGAGTCAGTCTGGTGTTAGAACCAGGTGGCTCAGGGCATTATCCAGTCAGGTCTTGAAATTTCCCCAAGGATGAAGGGAGACTGGACAGCCTCTGTGGGCAATTTCTTCCAAGGCTTAACTATCCTCATGAGGAAAGAAGTTATCCAGTCTGAACCTCTCTTCTTTCAACTTATGCACATCATCTCTTCTCCACCCACCCATGTCCCCTGTGAAGGTGCTGGTCTGTCTTTCTACAACTTTCCTATGGGTGCTGTGGGTGTTTAGTCCACCTGAAGCTGTTTACTCCAGCCTGAACAAGCCCATCTCCCAGACATAATGGCAGCCCTGTGCTGAACCTGATCCAGTCTATTAATGTGTTGCCTTGTACTGACCAAAACTGGGCGCAGTGCTCTAGAGGTGGTCTAAGGGGTGCTGAATAGAGGGGGATAATCCCTTTCCTCCATAAACTGGCTCTGCTCTTGCTAATGCAGCCTAGGAGGCTGTTGGCCCTCTTTGCTGCCAGGACACTGCTGGCTCACACTCAGCTTGCTGTCCACAAGAGGAATTTAAAAAGCAACGAAATATAAGCTAGATTTCTATTTTTAACTAAATAGCCTATTTTTAGCTCTCTCCCTTACAAATGTGGTCTTGCAAGTATGAATTAGAGACAAATGATGTCTGGAAGGTGAACAGAAGAAACAGCTTCATTTTTGCCTCCAAAGCCTGGGTAGTGTCCTTTATAAATCTATTTAAAGTCTTCCTTTGAGAATGGGGTTATATGTGATCCAGTTACCTATATGTTAATTAACTTGGGGATTTATATTACCCAGACATCACTCCTCCATTGCCTTTGTGACATCATCATGTGCTGGTATCAAGAAACCATTTATATGAAGAAAAAATGGTAGAAACAAGTGGCTTACCAGATCACCCCAAAATCCTCAAACCAGCTCTACTGTTTGGAGCCTTGATCTGGGTCCAGCAAGAGAAATATCAGCTGTCATGACAGCGCCCTGCATCATCTTAGATCTGTTGAGTCTAATTATGTAACTAATATTTTATATTTCAGTAGAATTCAAAATGGCAGGGGCATTTTTATTTTCTTTATGTGTCTTGTTTTTACAACTGCTATGTGTGACTGCTATGGTTTTCCCATATTTTACAGAGTTTCATGTGTCATCTTCTGGGAAAATTAACCATGTAGTAGTAAAAAGTGCTAGCATATATGTCAACAGAAACAAGTATTTTGGAGACGATCCTTTTTATTTTTCTGAATGACATGGATTGTTTATCACAAGCTTTTAAGACTTCAAAGGTAAAATCAATATTAATCCCCTGCTGAAAACTAGAAGCATCCATTTTGTCAATGGGCTTAATCTGCCATATTTGACACAACTGCCAGTTTAATAAGGAAGCATCATTAATACCAATGAGGATAGATGATCATCTACCTTCTTAAAAAATCATGTCTTGATTAATGTTCATATTTTGGAGAAGAATGCTTATGTTGTCATATTCCATGGTTTGGACACAACTAAATCTTTCTTCTTTAGTAATCCTATTGCAAAATGAATGTAAGCTGCCTCATTAAAGAATAAACATTTTTAAACTCTGCATTTTAAAATCTTTTAGCTCCTTGGAAGTGATAGATCTGCACTGTATCAAAGGGTACAAGTTGCAGACGTTGCTTTTTGCATATTTATGAAATCTCTTATTTCTTAAGTTGATGTTATGTGCATTCAGCTTTTTTTAGCTCTTCTAGGGAAGGGGAGAGTTTGTGGTTGGCTGGGATATATTTTTAGGACTAGCAATGCAGATTACAAAATCATCCACAAATGTTTATGTCTTTTTATTTTGTCCTTTCTTTTAGTGTAGATCGGGAATATAAAACCATCATTTTTTATTCTTAATTAATGTGTGCTACTATGAAACTCACTATTCTGATGCCTTCGAATTTAAATGCAACATTTCTTTTTATTTACCAGAAAGTCCCACAGTTACCTATATGCAAAGTAACTATAATTAATTTAAAATAATCATTTTTCATTCTCACAATTACTGCAAAAGGTAGAATGTGCTTTAATAGGAACCTATGAAGTGTGTGACTCATAACACAAAATATCAACTCAAAATACCTGTAGTAACATATTAATATTTACTGAATTTTAATAAGGTCACTGATCTAATCTAAAAGAAACAAATTCCTTAACGCACATTGGCATCTTCTTTCTTTAAATCCTTCTTAGTGTTTAAATAATTTTTGATAAAAAGACGTTTAGAAATTATTTTCAGGTGTAATCATACAAGTGTTTTGTTCCATTACAGCTAAGGCATTCTGAATTAAGGTGAGCTTTTGTCCTTCCTGCATTATGTTGAACCTGCAGGTTTTTTGTTTAGCTAATAGGATATCCTAGATTATTATTTTTAAATCCTATCGTAACACTGAGAAGTACCACTTACCATGCTACTTTGCACTTCTGTTTAATTTTTAGTCTTCACAGTGTCAGTGGAGCTGTACCAAGCAGTATAGTTCTTAAATAAAAATTATCAAGTTAGAACACCTTTCAAATGGAGATCCTAAGAGATGTATTGCTACTTGCATCCTTTCTGCCCAAATGAGAACGAGAGGTCCAGGGAATCTATGCAAGCATCTTTTAAGCTTATACTAATGGTCTCCAATGACTTACATGGTTCTAATTACATGATATACAAATAGGGTGCACATAAGAGCTGCAGAACTTTTGATAGAGGAAAATGATCACCAAGCTTTAGGGAACTTCTCTAATATGAATAAAGTATACTGTGAAAAAAAATCAGTCTTACTACTGGAATAGGAACTAAACTGTTTTTTTGTTAGTTCTTCACATTCAAGAATGGTTTAGGATCCCTATACTATAGACATGAAAAGTGTCATACTCTTTCTAGGTTTACAATCTGCTTTGCTTATTCTCAGTATATGATATACTAATTTCAAAAAGTGTCTAACATATCGTGATGGAAGAAAGAACTATTGCATATTTTCTGTTGAGTGGAGTAGGCTGTAGAAAACTAAAGGATGCCAACACCTAATGTGAGGCACAGACTCCAAATACTTCAACATTTGGCACTATAGAGCTGCATATTTTTGTCAAGGGATCACAGCCTTTTCTTTACAAAATTCTGAAATGGTTTTGTAGTTGGTAAGATGGATCATTTGGTTTTGGGGTTTTACTTTTTTTTAAGTAGAAGAAGAAGAGAAAATCAATACTGTAATCAACCAGAGAGGCACTGACTGATTCCTCTGGCAGTCCCCTACAACAGCAGTTGATGAGGTCAGATAAGGACACGACAGACTGTCAGTGCTGGATAAACCATTTCTCCTGGGTGGATTAATACGATATTTGTAGCTGCAAGGAAAGACTGCCATTTCTGAGTTCTTCTTGAAGGGGTTGGGAGGAGGGTCAAATAAAAGTTACTTCAATCAGCCCTATAGTCAAATTACTAGTCTATTAGGTGCCCTTAAGTCAGCCAAGATAGAAAGAAAAACAACAAATAAATAAAAAAAGCAAATGTAAGTGTGAAATTCTGGCTTCACTGAATTTTACCATGCCCTCCTTTGACTTCTGGTAGTCTCTTTTTTACACGCAACGTCTATTTGCTGATTATGAAAGCAATGTGGTAACTTGTGTCAGTCACATCAGTTGTAGGCTCCTTGCTTTCCTCACAGGGCACTTATTACGCTATGAAATGTAAAGATTATATATAAATGTAAAGATTATATATAAAGTAGTAAAGATATCTTTAGTCTCTTCTGCCTTTGGTAACTTGGATTGTTCCAAATGATGGTGAAAGTAAAAGGACAGCATCATCTTCCCCACATTATGGATCAACCTACTCATAAATCACTTAATCTGTTGAACCCTCTCACAGAAAGAAAATTCATGGAGGGTAAATGGGAGAAGGCTTTTATAAAACCCTGGCTAGACAGCTACAGCTTTGCATTCCATCTGACCTTTATTTATAACATTTGCTGATTTATTTGTGTGTGACAGCAAGAGAATTACATGATGATAAGCCAAAACCCTGCAGCCATGTGTGCTCTGTGGAGTTGAAAGGCTCGCTATGGAGTTGAAAGGCTCCTGATGCCCCAGCTGAGCTGGGCATTAGGAGAAGAAGGTTATCACAGGGCTGTTATCCCTCAGATCTGTGGTCGTTGCTGAGTAGAGCCTCCTTGTCCCTAGTTCAGTGGAACCTCTGCTGCGCTCATGAATTTCTAGGTCATTGACATTAGAGGATTAGCCAGTGGGATATGATTTTATCCTCAGTTATCTTGCTTAGTGAAACAGGACATAAAAGAAATCAACTCTCACTCTAAGAGCAGGTGTCACAGTCCTGGTTATGTGTAAATGGTGTCTGTAAGTGCTTCTGTGTTTTTCCCATCAGTGAGATTAAAATGTGTGCCGAGGGCTTGGCAGAAGAGCAATGGGTTTAGGCACTTGGGTTTCTGAGATATCATATTTAAGGACACTGCTGAACTGGAGTCTTGCTGTACTGAGGATTTTTTTCCTGAGAGAGAAGCTGCATTAAATACATACACTATACTATAAGACCATCTCACACAAATGTTTGCCCACAAAACACCACCCTGAGATTACCTCAATTTATGCTTAGAAATAAGGATCAAGAAGAAGCAACAAAGTAAGTGTGCAAAGCTGTCATTTAAAATTGTATTCTGCATTTCCTTCTCTCTCCATAGAGAGACCTGAGGAAATTAGATCCTTTGGCATCTGAAGTCTGGTGATATGAAAACCCTTGTTGGTGCCAAAGGTGGGGATTTCTGTCTTCTGTCAGGGACATCTAAAAGTGTGGAGGGAAGTCATTAAGCTCCTTTCACAGTCAATGAAACAAACACCTAAAGAGTGTGATCTGTCTTATGCCACAACACCTTATCCTAAAATAAGTCAGATGAATCACCCTCTAGAGGTGACTCATTGATTAATGCAGTGAGATAAGTCCCACTCTTGAGTCTGACTTTACCTAAAAACCCCTGTTTGACTTCAATTAATTGTAGCTAAATGTCTGCTACCTCCATTATCTGAACACTCCTCAGGCATCACACTTAGGTATTATGTAGTTGTACTTGTATCTCTATATATGTCAGCTTGATCTAGGCAGCTAGGTTCCACTTATGAGAATCTAAAAATCAAGGGAAACTGTGCCTAAATCCTCTGATGCTCCATAGAAGGACCACTGATGGCCAAGGAGATATGTCCATCTCTACTTCTGTAGAAAATCCTCCTCAGTTAAGATGCCTTACTTCTAGGTCTGTCTACTCCAAAGTTGGCCATACCTCAGATTTATCTCTTGGATGCATTTAGATACGAGTGAATTGCAAAGATCACCAAGGTTTATATGGGAAGCACACTGAGAATCCAGAGAATCTGAGACCCCATATCACATCTCATCCTGAAAACATTGTTCTTCTTTGCCTGTCACTCAGAGGATCAAAACAGATCATTCTTGCAGAGGTTGGTGATGTTCAGAATGATATTTCTTCTTTATTAAGAGCTGAATTAAAATACCACTCCAAAGATCCTGCACAGCATTTGGGGGTTAAAATTCTTAACTAAGTACAGGGAGGAAACACGTCCTTTTTGTCAGCTAGAATGAGAAGTAGTTTCTAGTAGGTGACAAATTACATAAGCTGATCTAAGTAGCCCAGCAATGAGGAAGTGCTTGTTACAATAAAAGAATCTGATTATAAATCAGGAGAGTGTTTTCTGCCTCTCCCTCCTGGTACCATAATTTTGCTGCTGTCAGCCTTTCCTTTAAGAACTGAGCTCTGAGCTGCCCTAGAGAAAAGGGTTATGGAAATATTAATGAGAAGGGTAGGAATGTTTGGGACTAACTGGGGAATATTTCCGTTTTGTTTTGTTAGCTTGTAAAATAATGGCAATAAAGATAATGCTAATGAGGTACAAATCTTCCAAGCATTAGTCCTATTTGACCTTGGCTAATGAAGAGCAGACAAATCCTCTTGAAAACTGAGATATGGAGATTGCTGTGAGATAGTGACCACCCCAGTAGGTTACCCTGAGTGGTCACACACCAGGATGCAAATACAATGTGTGAGACAGATTGGGTATGAAATATAAACATTTTTATTAAGGTTAGTTATATCTCATGCAATATCACAGACAGAAAACAAAAGCGCTCAGACCAATCCAGCTGCACATCACTGTAAAGCTCAAAATCCCACTGTTAAAGGGTGTACAACAGTCACTTCTGTTCTTCAGGATTCATGAACCAGTTGGGACTAAATTCATTTCAGCTATCTAGGCATTAGAGTGAGAAGAATAGGGAGAAGATGTAGGATTGCATTTTTAATTGCTGCGCTAAAACTGACATTGCCAGCAGATGCGTCAGTTTTTTGGAGGGGCTATCCCAGTGATAGCACTTACACTTTTGAGTAGCTTTTTTCCCCCTAGTGTGTATTTTTCATGAGTATATTCCTGTCAATCTCAGAGTGATGTCTGAGCTGCGTTTGCTGTAGTTCAAGGGGGTGTGGAGAAAAGAAGAAGGATGGTTAAAAAATTAAATTATTACACTTTGGTCTTTGGCATAAAGTAGCAGAACTGTGTCCTACTAGAACTATGACAGTATTTTGATACTTTGGCCATGCCTCCTTTTTTCTCTTTATGATCTTTGTCTTTATGGCAAGGTGGAGAAGTAATATTGGAGTCACAGCAGTGATATTGCATATTCTAATGATTCCTTATTGTGGTTTGACCCGGTAGGCAGCTAAACACCACACAGCCATTTGCTCCCTCCTGCCCCGCAGAGGGATTGGGGAGAGAATTGAGGAAAAAAAAGTAAAATTCATGGGTTGAGATAAAGACAGTTTAATAGGACAGAAAAAGAGGGGATAATAATAATAATAATAATAATAATAATAATAATGGTAAAAGAATATACAATTAAGCGATGCGCAATGCAATTTCTCACCACCCACTGACTGATGCTGAGCCAGTTCCTGAGCAGTGGTTGCTGCCCCCCAGGCCAACTCCCTCCCGGTTCATATACTGAGCATGACGTCATATGGTATGGAATATCCCTTTGGCCAGTTGGAGTCAGCTGTTCTGGCTGTGCCCCCTCCCAGCTTCTCATGGGCAGGGCATGAGAAGCTGAAAAGTCCTTGACTAGCATAAAGACAATGTAGCAAGAACTACATCAGTGTGTTATCAACATCATTCTCATACTAAATCCAAAACACAGCACTATAGCAACTACTAGGAAGAAAATTAAGTCCATCCCAGCTGAAACCAGGTCATTCCTCCAAACAGAAAGTGCTCTTCTGATCAAATATAGTGGCTTCCTGATTGCTTTGTCTGTTGCAGTTACAGAAAGCCATCAAAAGCATACAAAAAATGCATTTTTCTGTCTTGTGATTTTTGGCCTAGTTGCTTTTGTTATCATTTTGGATAGGGTTGTAAGAATGGGTGCAAGGAGACATCACTGAGCTTTTCCTGTGCTCCAGTCTGCTTAGGCAGGATGCAGAAACCATGTCCCTAAGGTGTCTTGTTGGAGACCACTCTTGATAGTTTCAGTTCAGCTCCTTATCCCTGAGTGTATAAGCATTCTGAACTTGGGCTCACTGAGACTGGCTATTTATAAAGACAGAACAAAAAGTTCATGTTTAGACATATATTAACTTCTTGTTTGTTTGCTGTGTAGAAATCCTTTATAGTATTTGAAGAGAGGACAGATAATCCCTTGCCATGTGTCCTAGAGCTAGAGTTCCTGGTTAAGCCTGACATTATATACGATTGTCACTGAAGTGAGAGATGGGAACAACAAAGTGGGTTCACCAAATTTCCCTAAACTTTGTAGAATTTACTGTAAGCACAGGTGGTTTTAACATATACCATTAGGATTTTCTCCAACAGTTGTTAAAAGAAAACATCTCTACATTGAAGAACCGCACCTTTAAACCTATGGGGGAAACCATATTCACTGAAAATCTAAATAAGTTTAGTTCCAGATAAAATAAGGGCTTTAACCTATTCTCAGAACATACTTAATTTTTGCTTCTTTTCTTGGCAGAGAAAATTATCTAAGTAAAATGGCGATTATGAGCAAAGAAAACTAGAAATCAAGTGCAAGGAGAGCTAACTAATAAGTATGTCTTGGGCAAAACTTTTTTCCTTTAAAGTCCTTACTATGGCCTTAAGCTCATTCTCTGCAACTGTGAGGGCTTACTATATCACCATTTAATAATATGAAATTGAAGCATAAGAAAGACAGAAATGCCAATTGACTTAGAGTTGTATATGAAGGGTAGTGGTTTCAAGATGTCCTTCTATCCTGTTTTTCCCTGGGTAATTTTAGCTTCTTCTAAATCAGAAATTTCATAATGCATATGAAATTTTTTTATCAGCAATTTTTTTATTTATCAGCAATTAATTTCATAAAAGGATATCCTACAAAAGGATTTTAATCATTTGTATACGGATCATCACATATCTTAGTGTTAAAAGGCAGAAATAGAGAATTGAAGAGAATCTTCCAATTATTGCTTAATCATGACACAATTTGAAAAATGAATCTTGTGAGAGGAAATATTTTAAATCAATGTGACACTTGAAAATTGCTTTAAGTTACTTCATGCATTTTGATGTATGAAATTCTTCTTGAGGCACAACAGATGAAAAGAAATATTATATTAAAAAAAAAATCAAGGAGCTTATTGTTTCATTAAATATTTACCAGCCATTCAAACTTTGGTGGATTTACTCTGCAACTGAACAAGAGACCTTAGGGTTTACATCTGTAAATCTTTGTGCTGGTGCCTACCAAAAGTGACTAAACCCAAGGCAAGCCTTTGCCATGGTTGTAAGTTGTTTAATAGATGAATTTAGAGTGCAAATGTTCTCCTGTAAGTTTTAATGGTTGAAATAATAAAACTGGACCTGTTAGATAAAAATTAATAACCAAACGCTTGAGCTCAACAAAAATTATGCGTGCACTGTATTAACATCATAACAAAAATATGATAAGCACATGTATGCAATCTGTCACTGGTTCTTTGGGGTCACCCACTCCTCCTTGGAGAAGGAAGAAGAAGAAAGAATGCAGGAAAGGAGAGAACTGTTTTGCTCAAGGCACAATTTTGCAGATGGATCTATCCTGAATGGGTCAAATGTCTTAAATTTTTGGTTCAGAATATGCTTTTCAGTTGTAGTCAAGGACACCACATTTGCTTGCTTTAAAAGATCCTTGCACCGTTTTTTTTTTCTCATCTAGAGGCTCCAAGGACTAAAATCACCTTGCAGATCAACAGCAAATGGCATTTGGGCTGAAAATACTCTTCACATATACTATTACTCATATTATGTGCATAATATTGCATACATAATAAATGCACACAGGCACACACTTGTGTGATCAGGGGACTGTTTCTGTGCTGTTAGGAGTTATGCAATTTGATTAACTGCAGAAAATCAGCTGGACCATATTAGGGTCTAACTCAGGATTTTTCCATATGTCTGTCAATTGCAGGAATGCTGCTTTTATTTTAATAAGTGTGTTTTTACATATGTTCCTTTCTTTTCTTCCTTTTCATTACTGCTGTTTGGTCTCAAACTCTGGAATTCGTAAGCCATGGAAAAGTCACACTGCTTTACTCACAAACCATAATAAAAGTCCCATAGTAGGCCATAACATACCCTATTCTGTCAGTTTTCTGTCTTCCATCACTTCTGCTTTCTTCTTCTATTGCTAGACTCATTAACATAAAACACTTTAATGTGGAGTACTATATAAGTATTGAAGATGATCTCTAGTTATATAGGCATTTCTTGTTTCAGTTGTTAGAGAATTATTTGATATCGACTTGAAGTAACTGTTCTTTATTGAAAAATAACTATTCTTCATGAAACCTAATATGATGAGGAGTGAACAGAGCTGACCAGAAAACAACTTTTTTCTTTGTGAAAAGTTTAGAGGTTTATAAGTTCCTCAGGTACCTTTCTTCAGTCTTTTCCAGAGATTTGGAGTTTCAGCCAAAGGAATTTTGGAGATGAAATGGTCTATTTTCCTGAAAAAGTTTAATTGGAAACTTTTAGGACAACTTTAGAAACAATTTCATTTAAAAAAAAGGGTGGGAAGATAGTATTGCTTCTGGAGAAACACAGTGCTGGGATAATGCGAGAGTACTCAGTTCTGCCAGAGGGGAAAAGTGCAGTCATTACACCAGCACTACTAGCCTTGTGGTGCTGGGGAAACATATTCCTGGAAGTGCCCTATGCAGATGCAGATGTGTGTAGCACCCCCATCAGCCATGCAAAAAAATCAGATTAAAAATTAACAATAGATGGGAGGGAGACCAGGAGTGCCTGATGTAGCAGCAATGAAGTTCGGGGAACAAAATTGCACAGCAGATATTACAGTCCTTCCCTAATCTCTCTACCCCCATTTGAGTGTGAGTCAGGTAGGGATCTGCTGCATGTCCCGATGGTATTATAGTGAAAAATAAGTAGCTTTTGAGTGACTTGTCTAAAGGTTGTCTTGCCTTCAGTATCGCATCACATCCAGATGCAGAAATGATCTTGGCCCGGATCTGATTCATTATGTACTCCACAATGCAGGCAGAGGCTCCTATCTCAGGGACACATGTGGGGATGTGTGTTCATTCTTCTGGTGTCCTGAAACACCTACAAGCCCTCCAGCTTTTTGGAAAAAGTTAAGGATCAGATGCACTGAGTACAGCATAGTGTTTCTGAGCCTGTACTTCCAGGTGGTTTGTCCTGAAGGGATGGTGCTCTGCTCATGTGTACTGTGGTTGGGATTCCTCCATCCCTTGTCTTCCAAAAATTAGATATGCTGTCACCAGCTCACCTTTATAGATAGAACAACTCACCCAATTTTTACATGGGGTGATTCATCTCAGCTTAAGAGACATATCTAAAATATATGGACTGAGTCACCTTTTGAAGACACCTTTTTCTTTTCTTTTTTTTTTTTAAATAATGAGAGTCTGGGGAAACAAACTCAGATCTAACTAAACATCCTACTTTTTGCCATCTGCGTTGCCTCAAGGTGATTCCCATCCTTTAGCTGGGACAGATGGCATCTGTCCTTGGCTCTTGTCCACAGAGTGCACTATGACTTATTTTTATCGGTTGGTAAGCAGGAACAACAATGGAGTCAACCAGCTAATAAAGAGGAGCTTCTTGAGCTGTCCTTCTTCATTATAAGGGCTGGTACAGTTTGTATCTGGTAAGCTTTTGCCCTGTTTAGTCTTGTCCCACCTTCAGTCAAAGGTGATTATCACTGAAATCCCATGGAGGTTCAGAAGCCCTGTGCTGCAGAGGTAGAGCAGTACTTGGATACGATGCCTTCCAGCACAGTCTTGTGCTCCAGGAAATATTTCAGCATTTCTGTGAAAGGTTCCCTTTTTTCTTAATAAAGGGTGGTAGTGATGGCAGCGTGTTGCAGGCAGCAGCACTGCCTTTAGTGTCCACAATACATCTCCTGTTATCAACAGCATTCAGCCATTTCACCTTGGCTGACTCCCCCCTGCACGGCAAGGGGAAGCTGCAGGGTGATGCTGCAGCACGCAGCTGTGGCTCTGGGGGCATCCAGGGGCATCTGATTGCCAGCAGTGGGTCAGGCAACAAGAACTCCAGTGCGCTGAACAGTGCTAAGGAGAAGTACAATTATCATAACTGTGTTTCTAGATTTTTGTTTCACAGCTGCTCTAGCAGGCAGTCCATGGAAATGCAAATGTTGCGATAACAGTTCTGTCTAAGCTGATGAAATCTGCGTGATAAATTAGGTGAATTACAGGCTAGTCTTTATCAGCTTACATAGTAAGACCCAGGATTTTTACTTTTCCCTCTCATTTCAGCTTATTCTTTGGCATGCACATTGTGATTTTATGTCAATAGTCTGTTTAAAATTTCTGGCTGACTTTCACTCTTGGTTTATATTAGTCTTCTGAATTGCAGCATGCAAGCTGTGGTGATGGGGACTTTCTTTTGGGGCAGGTTTGGAACTGTAATCACATTTTCACCTCATCATGTCTTCATATTCTCACTTTTGCAGTGTGCTGGCCCCTGGCAGTTGATTCATCATGCGTCCCTAAGCACAAACATGGACTGGGACATAGAAAGCAATAATAGAGTAGAATAAATCATATTACAGCCTCATGTCTGGGGGAAAAAGATCAGAGAAGGCATGCCAGCTGTGAATGTAAATGTATTGTATGGCTTCTGGTTTGTCAGCTCAATGGTGTAGTTGTGAATTTATGGAGTCTAGGTTTTGAAAAATGCAATGTTAGCTGCTTTGGTCAGAATCAATACCAGTCAACAGAATGAACCAGATTTAACTGGTCAAATACTCTGGCAAATCATTTAATGCCTGAACTCAGAGAAGTACTGTATATGATGCTTACACTAAAACAGTAATTACTGATCTAAACTGCAATATTAAGCATGTGTCAGTTGCACAGTCACATGCTTAGTATTTTTATAGCTAGTACAGGCAAGAATATGCCATCAAAAATTGAATGAAGACAAGAAATGAGTGGGCAGTTCCACCGTAGTTATTTATTTAAGCATTTGTTAGGGTTTTTTTTTCAACACAATTAGGTGCCTAATTGTGTGACAAGACCTACCAGATTTCCATGTGTGAATAACAGTGATTTATTGAAGAATGCACTTGCTCTAATAATTTATGATACATCTTCTGGAAATCTTACATGAAAAATTGTATTTCCAAATTGTCTTGAAATAGTTCACAATTAAAAAAAAAATACTTTTTTTGAAAACTCCCAGCCCTCAATATAAAAGTGTCATAGATGGGATGTAGTACTAGATGTAACAAAATTGTAGATAGCATGGTTAACAAACTGTTAGTTTGTTATCTATGCATCTAATGCTGTATCTGTCCGATTTGGTACAAATAAATTCATTGCAGTCTTTACAAGTAGTATTTTTCTTACAAAAAGAATTTATTTCACTATTTTCACTATCAAAATGCATACAAAAAGCTGCAAGATTTTTTGTTTTTTAAATCTATATTCTTAATTCATAGACGCACATTTGCTTTGCTTTGGAAGCATAAAAACCAAAGGACTAGCTATCCTCTCTCCACGCAAACATATTTCATGAAGGTTTGACAGCATACTATAGTACCTAAATTATAAAGAACACAGGCTACACAAAAATAAAATGTTTATATAGTTTGTTGAGATGATAATGTTTTCTGTTCAAGTAAGTAACCATAACCAAAGGCTAGAATTATGCAGAACTAAGAGTAGCCTTATTAGGAATATTTAGCCCTTTTTTTTTTTCAACTGTAGGTTTGAGTTTTCTTTTTAATTAGTGATTTCTTCTAATTTGAGTGTCCAAAAGTCCTTATGTAGCAAATGGAAAACACAACTGTGAACATAATATGCTAACAAGACATACAAGAAAGATATGGGCATAATGGAGAGAGTCCAGTGAAGGGCTACAAAGTTGATTAAGTTGGAGCCTCTGGCACTGGAGGAGGGGCTGAGAGAGCTGGGGTTGTTCAGCCTGGGGAAACAAGGCTCAGAGGATCTTATCAATGTGCATAGGTACCTGATGAGGGGCAGGGAAGACAGAGTCAGGCTTTTTTCAGTGGTGCCCAGTGGCAGGACCAGAGGCAATAGACATGAACAGAAACACAGGAGGCTCCATCTGAATATCAGGAAACAATTTTTAACTATGAGTGTGACTGAGCACTGGCACAGGTTGCTCAGAGAGGTTGTGGAGTCTCCATCCTTGGAGATATTCAAAAGCATCTGGACATGGTCCTGGGCAACCAGTTCTGGCTGATTCTGCTGTGAGCAGGGGACTGGTCCTGATGATCTACAGAGGTCCTTGCCAATGTCAGACTTTCTTTGATCCTGTAATTTGTCCAGATTTTCCACTTCTCATTTTCTCCCAAGTGTGCTTGCATATCACTCTTGATTTCTCTATTCTTCTATACTTCTCTGCAGTATGCAGATGAATTTAAAGTTTTCTGGGGGATTATACATAGGTCTAGGGTCTTCTGATGTCTCTTTCAGTCTGTGCAATATAAAAGAGAATGGCACTTTTTGTATTCTAGGTGCTCTTTATAATTTGTTAATTTCTGTTATTTTTGCACTTCAAAATGGATTTTATTTTATTTTTCCCAAAAAAAAGCTATATGGAACAGATGCCAGAAGCTACAGGGTAAGGTCTTATATAACATCTTTGATTTTGGGGAATCCAAAATAAGTGATTTGTGTTTCCTGAGTGGAACACAAATCCTGTTTATCCTAATACCCTTGAAAATATTTACATTTTGCTTTGGAAGCATTAGCAATTTATATTGTTTCAGTATTTTGGCATACTGACTCTGAAAATGTCATATGCAGATTTTGATAATCATTACAAATAATTCACCTGTTCCTGCTCTGAGCAACAACTGTGTCATCTAGTATGTTTTAGTAGGAAAAATCTCTAACCAGTAAGTAGAGATTTTGGATGCACCTAAACCTAAGCACTCACCCAGGTTAAAAACAAACTTCACCACATACCAGGGCCTTTATCAAAGGTTTTTGAGTTTTAGTAAGACAGCAGTTGGTAATGTCACTTCCTCTTTTCACTTCAAACAAAGACAGATGCTCTGGATTGTGCCCCTTCCCTCTTTCACAGCAGAAATGATGTTAGCTAGTCCTTTGGTTTGCTTTTACCTTTAAGATATTCTGTATTTTTTCTAAATATTTTTTTCTTATAGTGAGATGTGGGAAATGAAGACTCTAAAGCTCTAACAAAAATCTTTCACTAGGAAAATGAAAATTTAGTGGAGTTAAATTGTACTTGCAAATGGGACATAAGTAGGTATGAGAGGATTCAGTTTTAATAAACAGGTGCTGGAAATATGTGTATTTGCATCATCTCCCTCAGAATCCAGAGGGCGTAATATCTGCTCAGTTTAATCTTTCCTTCTCTCAGTCCCCCATGCCATCTTTCTAAATTCCCTGCACTACCTTTCACAGGGCCACAGATTTCGGGAGCAGTGACAGCAGTAAGGTTCAGGAGGCTCCCAGCCTCACATTGCTAGTGGGAATGATAAAGCTTCTCCATGGGATGGGTCAGGACGTCTGCTGTGGACACCTGCTTTGCAGTCAGCTTCTTCTGAACTAGGTACCCAAAGTGGGATACCTGATGTCAGACAGAGTAAATGTCACCCAGAGCAACCAATGATCCATGCGTATGGCCCCAGAGAATATGCTATTTTGGTAAGCCCAGTCCTTCACAATACATTCAAAGGTACAAAAAATGAAGGAACCTGTAATGACAACAAGGTAGGAAAAAGGATACCACACGAAAAACTTGTTCAGTGGTGGGATCTTTGGGATGCGAAGGATGATGAAAGTCGCAGGAGATAGCAGGGGAGCTGCATTGGAGTTTCCCTTGTTCTGTTCCTGGGAGGAGGGAGAGGGATGCCAGAGCTGAGGAATGCATCTAGGTTAGCTGTGCAAAGTTTGTATCAGTGTCCATTTTCTTTAGGAACCTTTCCTTATTTTGTTCTTGTATCATCTATGAAAATTTGGAAACGAAGATAAAAAGAAATGTTCTTTTAAAGCAGGTTTGTTTCAAGTTTCAGGTTGGAACTTGTGTAATGTTCATGTTAAAATATACATCATCTTACTGGGAGATTTAGTCTTTGACTTTGCAACATTTATTTAAATTTTGCAGTAAGCTTCTTTTGCAAAATTGACTGATCCCTCTGTTTGAACACATTAGCTCAGAAACCAAAATGCCTTCTCTATGATTTCACAATCTATATGCAAAAAGAGCATGAATGGAAGTTATAAATACCCATTTGGTTTCCTGGATGGTGAAATGTTCCTTCGGGCTCTGCTGGTTTAATCAATGGATGAAATAGATTACATTTGTTTGTGGTGGTGATAGCCTGACTAATGTATTGACTTCAGTTGGGAAGAAGCATATATATTCAGAACAAGAAATACCCAGCAATACTTACAGAAGGAACAGTTAATCCACCCACATTAAAAATGTAGCAGTGTGATTTTGAAATAGAGAGCTTTGAAATTGCCATGCAAATTTTCTACATGTTACTTAATGTGCAAACAAAACCCAACTTGGTCGTGTTTTAAGTAGTAATAAATAAAACATGTTCATAATAATGGCTTGCTCAAGTATTGAAAATATTTTGTTAGTGGGTTTGCTCTCCATTCCCAAATTCCTTAGACACAGCTAGATACAGAAACTTGTATTCTTATATTATTTATCATCTGCTGATGAAGCATGATGGGGTTTACTGATTTACTTGTCAAGTGATTAGCCAAAAACCTGCATTATTTGTGGTTACTCCTGTTATGGAGATAAATTAATAATGGAGTTATTTCTGTTTTGGGAAATAGAGCCAAAACATTTTTCTCAGTCTGGTTCAGGTGCCTTTGAAAATGATTCATTTTCATGAAGCCTGTTTTCAGTAGGATTCAAGCTAAAAATACTTTTTCAACCAGTCCCTCAGTCCACAACTAGTTTCATATTGGAAATTACAATATTTTGATTTCAAAAGGGCTGTATGGTATGGTCAGGCATGCTGCTCAGGCTTCAGCCAAGGAGGGGTTCCTCATCCCCACTGGGGAATGGGCAATGTTTCTCATCAATGCAGAATCACAGCCTCTTTGCAGCTCCCTGAGGTTGGCATACAGTGTTGTGGTACTGAAGAAAAGTGTAGTATAATGTTGCACTTAGAACAAGAATAGATCCATGGCTCTGGGAAACAGGATTAAAAACTTCTTAGACTTTTCTGCCTGTCCCCTCCACTAAATTCACCCCTGAATATACACATGCATGGAGAGATATTAATGCATGCATGCATTCTTGTTCAGACAGGAAGGTTAAGCCACATGAGACTGCTGGGGGCTACCAGACCAAGGAAAGGGCTTGACATTGTGTTAGCAGCTAGGTACTGGTGTCCACTGTAGGAGAATAAGAATCAAAGATCCCTCCTGCTAGAAGCAGTAAAAACTATTTTTAAATACCTCCAAACAGATATGACCTCTTTGCTAATGTTTGCAGAGCTGTGAGGAACAGCAAAAATAGTCTAAAGGTGTCGGCTTTTGCTGGAGATTTTGGCCATGCATGTGGTGAGAGATAGAGATTAGGGCAGGCAGATCCCAAGGGATGCATACAGGCTCAGAGCTGAAGAGATCCCTCTGCAAAGATGTCAGCACCCGGTCAATCCACTCTTCTGAACTGCAATCCGGAATATTTTGGGAGGATGGGAGTGTCCAACAAAGTCTTCAAAGTAACATTTGGAACTTGTCTGGGTTCCAGTTTGAAAAGCGTGGCTTTGAATAGGTTGATAAGCCTGTGCTTACTTTATATCCTTATTTTGCTTTTCCAGAGAATATGCAAATTTTTCATTTTTTAATGAAAATGGGAAAAACAAGAACCTGTGTCTCTGCTTACAGTTTCAAGCCTCTTTTGTTATTATTCTAATGACAACATTTATTTCTCTTCAAGCTTTTTTCTCAGGGGCCCATGTTACTAACCTATGCCTGGTGCTTCTTTGGAGAGTATTTTCCTTTACTTCTTTTTTTAGTAAAATTCTTCCATAGCCACCAGCACATTTAAAAAATGAAAGCCAGTAGTAAGCCTTCTATCCTCATGGTCCCTTTTTTTCTGAGAAACAAAATAACTCAGTTGAAAGCTTCTATATTCTCATAAACCAACCTTTTATTTTACAACCATGATGAAGTTAAGTTACGATATTACATACATAATGCACAGATATTCCAGTTCCCTCAAATTCATCACATAATATATAGAGTTGTACACTCTAAAGAGGTGTCACAGGTGTCTGTATGTTAGACTTTCTGTATGAGACTCATGGGATATATGATGAGTGAAACTTGGAATTCCTGCTCTTTGAGAAATGGAAATAATTCCTCCACCTCTCCCGTCATGTGGAAATGTTTATACTTTTTTAATGGGATCATACTGTTTGACATTAAACTGTAGTGCTGCAGGAATAGCTCAGGCCTCCTGTGGGTTGGATCTACAGTCTCCATCTCCTGTGGTGCTTCCGTGAAACACGACAGTGTGGGCAGGGAGAACACAGTACAACACTGCACGGTGTGTGTTTTCATTAGGCTCACTGATGGGTGAGAATGGGGACCTGATGTGTGTGAAGACTGAGAGACGTCATGGTACTATAACCAGTTTAATATCACATTGATGTGAAAAGGTTCAGTTCAGTTAAACTAATGAACATGTTTTTATACATGTTCCAGTAGAATATTAGAATAATGTAATTTTTCTTAAGAACTTTGCAAATACATTTTTGTTAGAAGAATAATTACCATGAAAAAGGTAATATTCTTATGTCTGATTTAAAAGCCACAGCATAATTTATAGTCAGCAAGGCATACAAACAAAGATGTTTTTCTTGCTTTTTGGGGACTTCTAAGCATACCAGCATTGCAGATTATATCTGGTGAGTTGATTGAAAGTCAGGCTAAACAATTAGGGTAGCTACAAAGTTTAAGAGGACATATGGGTAAACTGAGAGAAAAGTATAGAAAAGGGTAATAAAAAAAGATCAGAGAACTATGCTGGAAAACTAAAACTAAAATATCTCATCTGTTAACAGGGATCTTGGGCAATTTATGAAAACTATTTTTACTGAAGATGCTTTCTGAACTTTTGTTTTAGATAATAAACTCCATTTTTGGTATTTGGTTGGTTCTTGTGTCTTTATACTGAGGTAGAATATAAAAGAAATAAAAGTAAAAATTTTTGCCTCTTGCATATTAATGGCAAGAAAGGATGATTAAACTTTGGTAATTATTCATTGAAATGGAATAATGAAATATGGCTATAGCCAAAATAGCTTATGAAAAGGGAAATTAATTCCCCCCCCCCCCAACCCCCCCGTTAAGCTCTGTGATTTAATTTGGTCTCAGGGGCAGGGAACTCAAGAAGTTGATAAGGCTGACCAGAGAGGCATCTCCAAAAGCAATGTAAAGGAAAGACTCAGAGCAAAAAAAGAAGCTGAGACAAGGAAGAGGAGGGGAAGGACTTCTTCTGGTGGTAATGTGAAACCAGCACAAAACATAACAGTTTCTTTCTTTAATGCTATTGCTTACTTTTAAGGAATTCCAAGGAAAAAGAAACCATACTCTGTATTCTCTGGCTTCTTTCCTAGTCCAAGAGCAACTCAAGAGAGCTGATCTAACTCTGAAACTTGGTAAAGTCTCTTAGCTATCTTTTACCAAACCAGAGCACCATACACATTAGCTTTTCTCTTTCAACTTGCCACCAGGGTATTTTCTCCACACTAGTGGTTTTGAAGGACCTTTGGTATATCTCTGTTTTTTATCAAGAATTTGCATGCAGTACCACAACAAGTAGTAAGCAAAAATAGTAAGAGTAATGGAGTACTGCGACAGGCACCTCCCCAGCAGGGTGCTCCTCACGCACTTTGACTTCTCTTTGTGTCCCCAAAGATTGCCAAGGGGAATGAAGAGGGCAGTGGTTTCTCAGCCCTTTTTCAATAAAACCTTGTCTTCCAGTCTATGAAATCAGGGCCCTGCTGGTGCAATCAGCACATGCTCAAGAACTAATACTAGCCCTCTGAAAAGCCTCAGAGTGCAAACAGCAGATATCTCAGGCTGAGCAGACACAGCACAGCTCAGATTGATTTCAGAATGGGGTCCTGTAAATAGTACCAGGAACCTGCATGTGTGTTTTTCTACTTGCAAGGCTGAAACAGACAAAAATAATTTCAGTTCAGCTAATCACCTTCTAATTTATGGTGAGCTTAGAGTTCCATGAACACATCCCAGTGTGATATGAGAGCTCATGCTTTCCTCTGGAAGGAAAGAGAACATCAAGAAAATATAATACTAAGAAGTGGAACTTCTACTGGGAAATGACGCTCTGGATATAATAACAGGGAGCATATTGACTGTCCTCATTTTAACTTTCTCCTTCTTCAGCCACCCTCCTTCTCACATCTTTTCATGTAGATCTTTCCCAGTCTCTTCAGCTCTGCCTCTTGCAATTTTGCTCTTAATTTACTCTATTAAATTACAGCTGTTTCCACTCAACAACATCCTTTCCCCATGACTCTCCTTTTTCAGTTCCTCACACCTGTTGCCACAATACCTTTCTTTGGGGGATTTTCTTTGATATGAAAAGCTTCTTAATTCCTATAGTACAAAAATTTCTTCTTCTGTTCTCCACGTGAAACTCAACTCCTTCTCAGAGCATTTTTATTACTTTGATCCTCTCATTGACGGTACACGTTTCCATCCAGAATTGCTCGTATACTATACTTTTCTGATTAAATTACAAGCTCATTAGGATCATCAGATTATTTGGTTATGCATTATATAAAATACCACATGTATCTACTATTTGATTTGGACTTCACCCTCATTTTCCCATCACAATTTGTCTAGCTGTGCCTGCTCTATCTGATTTAGGAATAACTGTTATTGCCACAATATAGTTACCAGAACAAAAGCACCTTTTTGTAGAGACAGATGTGATGTTTTGCAGGAATTATCATCTATCTATAAGACCTCAGATGAACCTTCTCTTTGCACAGGGGGAAACCTGAACTGTTCTAATCCTTACAAGTCAATTATCATCTAAACTGCTCATTTCCTGCTGCAATTCAAGATTCATAAAATCTGAATGGGATATGCATTTTTAATGTTATGGCAGGAACCATAAATATTGTTGGCCTTGTTTGCCAGAATCTTAATACAATACTGCAGGAAGGAAAAATATCTAAGATGTACTGATTCAGATTCATAACCCAATAATTCTGATGACCTTTTCAAATGATTAAATAGGATTGGAGAAATCCAGGCCCTGAAGTATTATCTCCATTTGTGAAACCCTAAATGTTTTTGGCTTTTTTTCTTTCTTCTTTTAAATAATGCAGGAGCAGGTGCTGGCATTTCAGTTCAACTAATTAGCTTCTAATTTACTGTAAACATCTTAGAATTCCATGAACACGACTCAGTGGTATCTGAGAGGAAACAATCTACTGGTTCGATAAATCTTTCCTGAAATACCACCGAGAATTGACTACATGAAGTGTATGGCTGTACTTAATATATCTGATTCTTTTAGAATACACTGAAAAGCAAGGTTTTCCCTGATATTCTCATTATCTGTGTAAAGACATACTCTGTAGGAACATTGTATTACTAACACCATTGCTTTAATTTAAAAAGCTATGCAATATTACCTTATATTTCAATGCACTACGGGAATTCTTCCAGCCTTTAAAAGTGTTTCTAGTGATATCGCTACAGAAATCTTCAGCAATGTTTTGCAGTATTTTTACACACATATGATTTGTATATCTAATTTCGTGATCAAAATGTAGAGGTAAGTATTGCAATATTTCTCCTATTTTTAGGTTATTGCCCTCATAAAGTGGTTGCATTTACAATGAGAAAATTTAAATATAACCATTTATTAAAATAAACCAGGAAATCTATCTAAATAGGTCATTTTTTAAATGTTCATGAACATGTTAAATATATCAAACTTCAATTTTGAGTTTTTTCAAGCTAACTAAAATTGGAAAAAATACTGACTTGAATTTCCATATTAGTACTTTTTAGTCACACATTGATTATAGTAAAACATTTTAAAACAGTCCTGTCTGCTTCTGTTTTTTCTTCATTAATTATTAATTATATTTAAATTAAGATAAAAGACATTTTAATGATACAGAAGGGTACTAAAAGGTACACGCTTATTTTTTCTGACTTCATCTTTGAAAACCAAAGACAGTTGTCTTAGTACAGATGGTAGGATTTACATTTCACCATTTGATTGGAGCCCTAGCTTACCTCTCAGCATGTTAGCAGATCCCTTAGGAATGTATGGGAGCAGCCTTGCTGAACCAGCAGTGGTGGCACTGAAATCGCTCTCTCAGCATTGCTACACTTACAACCCTATTGGTACCAGTGCCAGCATATGCACCTTCCCTTTCCCAGGTGTTCATCAGCATCATTTGTGTTGGTATAACTTTTGTGACACTGTACAATGAACTGACCAAGGAAATGACTGGGGCTAAAAACTTTTTTTCGGTTGCAGAGATATTTTAGTCCAGGGGTTGTTAACTGATATTTTTAATGTTCTGGAACCAGAAACAATTTTCCAAGGGCACTGGAGAGGGTGATGATAAGGCAGAAATGAGTTGCTTAAACCTTCAGTGTCACCAAAGGAAGTATATTTATAACTATATTTTCAGAGACAACAAAAGTAGCTATACAGAGTCCTGCTGAAAACTTGGCAGGGCCTATTGATATTGGGGTATCCTATGATTTTGGCTAACTATTGCTTCTTGAACTTCAAAGATAGTAATTTTTCATCCTATTTGAGGAATCCATTCTTGTAAGAATGGCGTTTTTCTGATATGCAGTTTCCTTAACTTTTCATGAAGTATTACATGGGAAAAAAGTGAATGTTGATATAAATGTCTGTTTAGTGTCTGTTTTTATCTAGACATAAATGTTTCACAGTTTGGATTCTTAATCAGTGTAGGAAATCTTAAAAGTACTCACCATAGACTGTGTGAGTGGCTAAAAATTTGACACCAGCTGGAAAGAAAAAATGAATAGAAAACTCTGAGACAAATAGTGCTAACTCCTATGTTTTTATGCAGGTTCTTTCATCTCTGCTTTCATTTGATATCTAATTTCTTTAAAGAAACAGTATTTTGCTAAGTAGGGGCAAAAAACATTATCATTACAGTAACGTGTGTTTAGAAAAATAAAACAGCTGAGGGGTTAGGATCTGTTTGGAAGATATCTGAGGAAAAAAAATCATTTAAAATACACTTATGTCCATGAGCAGGAAAAAATGTTAGCTGAAACTGATATTGATATACATGGGAGCAAAGCAAAGTGGTCTGGAGTGGGAAATTATGTAATTGGTACCCTTAAGTTACAGGGTAACTTAACTTGACGCACAAACTGATAAGACCCTCAAGCTGTTTCAATTGGGTTTCCAGTTACCCTGGAACAGGAGCTGCTACACAGTGCAGTGCCAGCAAAGGAAACTTCAGCCCTCTGGCTGAAAAACTTTTTATCATGGGATACCTTGTATCCTTGTTCCAAGGTTTTCTTTGCAGAATATCCCCTGTTCTATACCTTAATATAAATTAGTTTAACCGTATTTAACTAAGTTTATTGTATTAAAGTAAGAGTGATGTGTGTTCTCAGTGCATATTTCAGGGTGAAGGAGGAGCCTCTGTCCTATTTTACAATGCTTAAACTTCCTCTCTGATGGTAACTCTGTTAAAAGAACCAGAAAAAAACATCCTGCTGAAGCTTAATTATGTAGATACAACTGTTTATGCCAGAAGGATTTTTTTTCCTACAGTTACAATATTTTAGAGATTTTGTTTTTAATAACCTGCCAAATTCCCTGAACTGTTCCCAAACTTAGCTGAACTGTCATCCAAATAGCCAGAAAAGTTTATGGCTGCATATCTTTACACTGAAAAATGCAAGCCTTTGGTTTTGAGAGGAAGCAGGATTTTGTTTCAGTGCGTAAAGGACCAGACCAGGGGATCAGAAGTTTGAGCTCTCCTTCCTAGCTTTACCATGGATGCTAGCAACTAATGACATTTTTTGTACAAATCTGAGTCACAGTGGGTGCCACAATTAAACTGTGTAATGTTGAATAAATTGCTGAACAACTTCTGCCTTTCTGTCTGTGAATGTGGGACAAATAACCCCCCTTTTAGGTCTAATAACAAGCTATTCATTAACATTTATAAAGCTGCTTCTAGTTCTCATAAGGAAGATTTTATTGACATGAAATGATACTGAGATTCTCCTAATGACCCTTTTTGTTTCTCATACCCAGTTTTCTTCTTTTTATAGCCAGGAAACGGAGGATTCTGGAATGTGATACACAAGTTATATCTTTATGGAGAAAACAGGAGGGCCCGAGATTAGGCAAGTAAATTCTTGTATGCACCTCAGTAAAGCTGCACTGGAAAAAGAGGCTACCTGGATCTTTGCAGCACTGAGATCTAACATAGCCATTTAGCAGAATGCTGATGGGTTGATTTGGTGCCTGACACTTAACTTTTGTATCTGACCACAGCGTTTTTTGTGTGGTGCTGGTTGTCATTCTCTCCACACGACTAGGTTTTGGCTACCTGTATCTCTGTTATTAAGTCCTCAAGTTATGGCTTGATGGCAGTGGACAGAACAATTCCTTAGCAGAAAATTCTTAGCAAGTGCACAAGTGACTGCTCAGTGAAGCATTATAATTAAAGAAGTGATGGAATACAATCTACTAAATTACTTCAGTCTGTCAAGGTGGTAAGGCAAATGCCAGTGCAGAGTAATAATCTGAGCAGTAAACTCATAAAATACCCATTCTTTGCTCTGACAGGGACCATTTAAATCTCTCTTTCTCCTAATTCAGTAGCTGGAGAGAATCCCATAAATAATTAGGGTAAACACAAAAATGTTTCTTTAACATAAAACTATTGGAGCCTTTTACAGAAAGCAGCAATTTATTGTTGTTCATAAAGTACTCAGTATTGCATTCCTAATGATGATTACTAGCAATGGGATACAGTGTTAACCTTAACACATTGGTTTTTGCAGTATGAATGTGGGAGGCATGTGTGTTCAAATATTAAAAATTTCTATTACACTGGGGTCAGTGTTTTTTGTTGGTTTTGTGTTTTGTTTTACTTTCAAACATATTATTTTCCTAAGAGTATCCAGATATATGCTATCATTTAATTCATCATTCACAGAGCTATAATGTTATTACTTTTTTATAATGATGTATTTTTTTATATCAGGGCACATTGGAGGAATAAATTAAATATTTTAGGCTTAGTTTTCGTGCCAGTTTGTTCAATCACTGTCCATACTCATTTCTGATATGTTCAGTAGAGCAGAAGGTAGTGAGCACAGGGTGTCTGAAGTGATTGGATCAGAATGTCTGCCATTCATAAGTATGAACATGTACTGAAGATTTTTAATTTGTTTTAAATTGATGGTGAGTGCTGAGGAGAAAAGAGGAAATGGTACTTCTCCCTCAGGACATCCATTTTGTGTTCCATATGTTTCTGTATATTTAAACTTCTGGGCATTGCATTTTCATCTTTTAATACTACCTAAAGGTTAAGCTTTTAGCACTTTTTTCCACATTATTAAGAAGTCTAGTATCCTCTTGGGTGACATGTAGGTTTTAAAGCAGAAACAATTATTTAATGAACTGATGAATTCTTGGCTCCCCTTGATTTTTTGAAAGCTCCTGGAATTGTGGCAAGCTTTCATTTGTCCCAAATTTAGATGTCTAAAAACTACTCATCTGATTTGTATCCTAGGCTATCCTCAGAGTAAAAGCTACAGACCCTTCCAAAAGGTGAGTCGCCTTATTTTAAGACTAGAGGTGGAATTAACCTGTTCGGATGCCTGTAAATGTCCACAGAGAGAGAGAGGCAGTTTTAGGGCAAGATTCATCTCTCTTAAAGTAAACATCTAAAATAGATCAGATGAATCCATATTAGGATAGGAGAACTGTACCCTAGCGCAAGAAAAAATGACTGTTTCTTGGCATTGCCTATCTGGGGGCTTAGATGATTGGTTTATATTAGAAATTTAGCTTTGAGATACATTAAGGTGATTGATATTTGCAACACAGACTGGCTGTAAAGAACCAGCTCTGCATAATGCGTTAACTATTTGGCATAAAAAATATAAGTCTATAGAATTCAAAAGAAGTCTGTGACTTTACGACAGTGCCAAGACTTTCATTGGCATAAATCAATGCAAGTTCATAGAACTGAAAATGACTGTGCTGGTTTATAACTGCTGAAAGGCTGACTTAGTAAGTGTATTGCAAATTTTGCTTAAACTATTTAAGAAAAGCTTAGAATATCCTTCCTGTACCATCTAGCCAACCATCCTCTAACATAAGTATCTGAATCCTGAAAATTTTGAGCTGCATCTGCAACATCATCAAATAGTCCTTGAAATATGTAACTGCATACTGATTTAATTAACTGTACATTAAGGTATAAAATACCCCATAGATGGATACTCAGATTCAGGAGTTGTGGAATTAGCACAGATTTCTACTTTCTTTCTGTTGTTGGAAACCCACAGGATTCTGTACTGTGGTCCTTGTATAGCTGTTAAAGGCAACATGAGCCGTATGTTTAGCAAGGACTTCTACTAACCTGTGACACTAACCTATGTCTCTGTTCACCATTCTCTACCTTCCTCCATACTAGTATTTCCTCTTTTTTTCCCCAATATTTCCTGCAATGGATGTGGGTGAGACTGTCTGCCTCCAGTGAAGATGCTGTCTTCCAATAAAATGTAACTCTGGAAAAATAGGCAGCATATTACTGTCACTTCAGTTTAGGCTCCCTAATTTCTTTCCAGTATTTTCTGGAGAGACATTCACAGGCACCATTTGGCTCATATGTAGTAAATTCAGCACACACAGGACATATGGATCTTACTGTACATGCACAGACCACCTGTGTGGTGTGTATTCAGTATGTCTGAGACCTTGGACTCTTTGAGTATCCTGTAAAGTTCACGTGCACATGAACAATGAACATTATTCTGAGATTCCTGAGGGTCTAGCAGCACATTCAGATTCACTGCTCTGACTGTGCTGCCCCATTTTTCTAGAAGGCCCAAGCCTCAGATGGAAGTGTACATTTGCTGCATTATACGGCAATTCTCTATCGTACCTCCCGGTAATTCCAGTGAAAACTTACTGAGTTCAGTAAAAGCCTTCCTTCTGGATTTCTGTGTTATACAAATGACCCCCAATATCTTCCTTTTCCTTTCAGTTTTTGGCTGACAACTGCTTCTCATCTTACTATAATTATCTTTTATCATGCTCGATTAATTTGAAAGCCATCTAAAGTTTTGATTAGGATGCACTGAAGCTACTCTTCCTTTGAGCAGGATAAAGAATATTAAACCTGTAATCTGATTGTAGAATGCCTGTATTTTTCTTTTGTTTGAAGAGCAGAACATACTGATATTTACTCTGGGAACAAGCTTTCTGGGACTGCCTCTGATGCACTGACAGTTACAGCATCGCTACTAAAGACAACTCTACCACGGAGCAAGAGAACCAAAATGAGGAGCTTTAGGCAAAGCTTATTGCTAGATGTCTCTGTTATACTCAGTTATGATCTGTATCATGCCAGAACTGCTTCCTTTCATTCTATAGCATAATAAACTCATCTTTAGCCTGTATTTTAAATAACAGAGCCTGACTATATCCTGGTTTTTCCCACTTTAAAATTGGATAAATTAATTTATACGAAGAAAAGTGTTCACTTTTGTTACTTTGAAAGTGTGTGGGACTCAATTCAGCTTACATTAAATTGAATAAAGGACATTCAAACATAAGCACAACTGGTGCCTTAAAATATTAAGATACAACATGCTTGCCTACTTTATTCCAGGTGACCTCATCCATGACAGAACTGCTGTGCCTGGAGTTGTATTTTCTTTTTTTTCTTTTTTTTTTTTTTTTTATTGTGTTAACAGAAATCGTGTCTGTATATTAAAGAACTTTTTTCTTTAATTTGGATAATGCATACCTTAAAACATACTGTGCAGTGATTAATGTGTACAGCATACATATATGTGCGAAGCAGAGAAAGCTTCACAGCGTATGCACAAAATTCCATACACTAGTTTTTAGTATTCAGTATTATATTGTGTTTATATATTCTTCCATATGTTTAAAAATATTTTCACATACAATATGGTCATGAATAATTCAGCTTCCTAGTTGTAAAATGATAATATAAGTTTTATTTATGTTTAAATTGTAGGAATTCCTTAATTTAAAGGAAAGATTATTCAGGTAATTTGTATTTCCTGCTGATGTCTTTATTAATCAAAGTTGATATGTTTGTTAATAATGTCTTTTCTTTGAATCTATTCAAACATAAAAGTGTTCACTCAGACCAGCTGCCTGTAATTTAGCAACCTGGATTATGTTCAGTCCTATAAAATCTCCCAGACAGCCCCATAAAAATATAATAGAACATCTACAGGGTGAACACTTCTGCTATTACACTATTGACAGCAAAAAGTGTTTACGTACTTTTCACTGCAATGGTATTAGTGATGACCTGCGGGAGATACATTTTCTCTCAGCACACTGTGGAGCCTGATGAAATGTTGTTAATATGGACAACGGTCTGACTGCTATCTAGATAGATACACAAACATATATGCTGCTTGAGTGATGAAAAAGTTAAACTAAAGCTTTACATAGTACATAACAATATCCAATATGCAAGATGAAGTATGGCCAGTGCTGTAGGACCTGTGCTGTCTCTTGGCACATCAATAGACTTTGTCCTTTATAAATTATCCATAGCAAATATATCTTTAATTTTAAATGAGATGGAGGATCCCAGTTATGAAGCAGCCCTTTCCCCACCCTATCACTGTTGTCCTCACTGTGCAAATATACCGTGAGGAAATGTCCTCTTTAATTGCTTTGTCTACCTAGAGAGAAAAAAATCTGCTACACAGAGGATCGAATGCAGATTTAGACTGAGTGCGTAACACTAACACCTGTTGAAGGCACTTCATACTGCACAGGAATGCTCCTGCAGACAAGTCCCAAGCACATAAAAGGAGGCAACAGGTGGAAATGACTTGCCAATGAGAGAAGAGAAGGCAATAAAAAAGCAACGTTGGTCAGAACAATAAAGAGTTGTCACAATGCACCATCTGCTGAAAGAGTATCAAGAAATCTGTAGTCATAATACCGGAGCAGAGTATTGTTCTCATATATATGCTGTTCCTAGTCACTCAATATCATCTGCAAACTTGGACATCCTCCCCTGTAAACAGGGAAATTAGGATATAATTTTAGGTTTTGTACAGGCAACGTAGCTCAGACCTCACTCTCACTGGTGTGCATTTCTGCCTGATCAATGAACCTCTGAAGCCAAAAAAATCCTGCAGAGATATTACACCGGTGTGAAGTGGAGACATGTTGTAATTTTACTTTCATCCATTAACTCATGAAATAAGGAGGGAAAGGTATTAAATTTTTTTTCTTTTTTTTTTTCTTTTTTCCCTGTGTGGCCTGGATATTGTTGCTAAATTGGAACAGCTTGTGCTTAAGTCATATGGTTAACAAAATTAAACAAGGCAGCCAATTTTTGATTATGTCCAGCTATTTAGATTAAGTGCTATAAGTAAAAATGTTAAAATGTCAAGCTTTATCTGAAGTACAATAATAAGGAGCCTGAATGCAAGAAGAAATTTTCTGAACTCTGGTCACCCAAGGATGGACTGTTCATCTGAGCTTGGGAGCTGAGTCCGTTGGGGTAACAGTTTGGACAACTAGAATATTTACCCAGATCTCACTGATGACCCATGAAATAAATCTCTGCCTCAACAGGTGAAATATTGTCTGATTTCTTGAGGTTGAATGTAGCTGAAAACATTGACAGTACTTGAAACTCTTGTGCTGGTTTTGGCTGGGATAGAGTTAATATTCTTCCTAATAGCTAGTACAGGGCTGTTTTGGATTTATGCTGAAAACAGTGTTGATAACACAAGGATGTTTTTGTTGTTGCTGAGCAGGGCTTACACAGAGCCAAGGCCTTTTCTGCTCCTCACCCCACCTCACCAGCGAGTGGGCTGGGGGTGCACAAGAAGCTGGGAGGGGACACAGCTGGGACAGCTAACCCCAGCTGACTAAAGGGATATTCCATACCATATAGCGTCATGCTCAGCATATAAAGCTGGGGAAGAAGAAGAAAGGGGAGGACGTTTGGAGTGATGGTGTTTGTCTTCCCAAGTCACCGTTACGTGTGATGGAGCCCTGCTTTCCTGGAGATGGCTGAACACCTGCCGATGGGAAGTAGTGAATGAATTCCTTGTTTTGCTTTGCTTGTGTGTACGGCTTTTGCTTTGCCTATTAAACTGTCTTTATTTCAACCCATGAGTTTTCTCACTTTTACTCTTCTGATTCTCTCCCCCATCCCACCCTGGGGGCACTGAGTGAGTGGCTGTGTGGGGCTTAGTTGCTGGCTGGGGTTAAACCACAGCAACTCCTCAGTCTTCCCTGGTTCACACACACCAGGATAAAATGAAATCCTCTACCATTGAAGTCACCTCTGATGTCACTGAAGACATGTGCAAGAGTACACAACGTTGCTTAGGTATGTAAACTACTCATTTTAACCTTGGTTAAGCTATTGGGCCTAAATTGCTGAGTTTATCCTGAAACATGTCTGAACTGTGGCCAGGCTGCAGGGTTACCACACATAGATGCATGTCTTTGACACAAGGAAGCATCTGGAAGAGTAAGAGAAATGTCTGTATTCATCTTGTCATCGAAACACTTCAAGGAGAATGCGCAAGACAGAAACGGCATTAACAATGGACTTGGAGAATTACATCCCGTGTAACACAGGAAAAGGTCCTGCTTGTAACATCTGAGGCAGAAGCACTTGTGTGACATATGACCACCTCTCAGGCTTTTCCTCACATAACTCAGGAACATTCTTTTAAAAATGTTTCCAAATTATGAATGTTTAAGGAAACTGTTCTTTGAAGTTCTTTTGTAATCTGAATTAAGTGTTCCTGAGGTGCTGATCATGGCAAAGTCTGGTCATTATGGTGTTTTCTCAGTTTCTCAGTGATTTCATTTCAAAATTTAAAAACACATTTTAAACTACTTAATACTGTAAAAACCTACCAAATATAGTTACATGACATTGTGGAAGCATCTTATAACTAACTGGGCCTTTTAGAATTCAAATTTTACATTTTTTTATTGTAAGAAGCTGCTTATTACAATATCCACAAGCACTGCATGACTAATCAAGAGAGAAATTATTTTCTTTTTATTTTCCAGTCCCTATATTATTTGCTTTATAATTAAACTTTCTGCAACTGAATACAACTTATGCCTTGAAGCTTTTCAGTGTGGTAGCCTACTAATTCAAACAGTAAAGTTTTTTAAGATTTGGAATGGATTCAAACTGTACTAATCTGCAAACATAAGGTTTTATATATTTTGAGCTTTTGGAACCTGAACTGTAATACTATAGAGACCTTAAATATGTTAGGTTTTCTGAATACAGAGAAGAGGCTGAGTGAAAGACATTGTTTTCACTTTAAAAATAGACCCAATGCCATCATTTTCAAGAAAAATGAATGGGCATCAAGTTGCCCATTTCTAGCACAAATCCTAACTAGAAATCTGTAGCCCTGGGATCACCGTTTGTATAGACTGTTTCCATCTAGGAACTTCATTTCTGAGGTACAGTTTTCATAAGCAATGTGCAGTCTTGCACAGATAAGAATCATTCTGCTGATCACCATCCATGAGCCCATACTTGTAAAGACAGTAGGCAGGACAATAGAATTGGCTCTGCACATATTTGTTGGAAACTCTGTTCTGACAGCAGCTGAGAAGGCAGGGTTTTTAGGAGAATTATGTATCCCTAAGGTTGCAGATAGTGAGAAAGCCAAGTCCTGTTATTCGTTCCCATTCATGGGAGGTTTTGTTCTCTGTGTTTATCCCTTCTCAGGAAGATTTTCCTTTTAGTCCTGTAGCCTTTTTACTTTCAGTATTCCTTTTAGTTGATATATTAACTTGACCCTGTCCCTAAGAAAGCTGTTATCTATCCCATTGCTGTGCACTGTCTGAACCGTGACTTTGGTATGGTGCAGTCAAGGAGAATATAACTTCATTATATTCAGACACCTTGCTGAGCAAACATCCAAGCTATCACTTATTTTTTTTGTGAAAAGGCATCCCTTTTTTGAGACTATTAGGTAACTGTCATGAGAAACAAACCCTCTGTTTTCATACACAGTTTTAGTATGTAAAGCAATTTGTGTATAATTTCATCCTACTGCATGCTAGCTTACCAATTCTGAATTCCATTTACAGATTTAATTTTCCAGTCCCCACCTTTTTCTTTTAATCTTGTTCAGTGTTTTTAAAGCTGTTATTGCAAATCAGGCTTTTAAAAACATAAATTATCAGACACAATTGCTTTCAACCACATTATCAGCAAATAGCTAGAGTGCAATCACACTAAGTGCATCTTCCTGTTGTCTTTTACACACACACTCACACACACACACGCACCCTGCAGATTAAATCACACTCCAATGCACTCGGCCAAAGCGGCTGATGAAACCTTTTTTCTGCTTTTCCCATGTGGCAAGTGAAGGGACAATCAGGTCCCTGCACAGTGGTACCATCACTTCCCCTATGCCACTTTCTTTCCTTTGCACAATCGGGCTGTCATTCTCACTCAAGGGACTGAACATGGCTTTACAGGGGTCATGTTTCCCTCCCACAGCAGCTGCTCTGCTTATCCCCTTTCACTCTCTGTATTCAGTGGTCCTTTCACTAGTAAAAGGAGTTAGGCACCCCAGCACCCTTGGCCATGCCACTGCGTCGGAGCGGACACAAATCAAAGGACCCAGAATCTCTCTGAGCACAGAGATGCTTCCAGGCAACGTAGAGAGCTGGTAAATGCTGTTCAGCCTGGAAGCTCATTTTCTATGCAGTATCATCGCTACAATAGGCTGCTGTATTGCAGGAATCTGAAAGAAGAGAGATATCAAGTAGTTCTCACCAGTCTGTGAGAAATCAGCATCTGACACATACTTCAATTCTGACAGAATACTTCAATTTTAAAACCAGTATTATTTCAAGAACAGGCTGGTTTTATTCACTGAGATGGGAGCTGTAAAACTCCTATGGGTATTAGTTCATTCTGTTTCACTGGACACCGATGATTACAATTAGATTTGTATCAGGCAAATGGTTTGAAACCATTTGTAATTATCTCAGTAGAGCATTTTTCTTGATGATGGTGCTGATCTGATCCCTAGGGAAGCCCGTAGTAAAAGGGACTAGGATGTGATGGCTACATCCACGGAGCTACTTAAGCATGCTCTATTAAATGTTGCAATGCTTAATCCCCAACATGACCGTGTCACTTTTTCTTTAAATCCACAGTAGATACTCATATTTATCACACATCTCATCCTTCTTGTTCATTCCTGGTGATATTTAACTAAATCTGGGGTAGCTTTTTCTTACTACTGCGTCTGTGTTACCCATCCAATCTTGTCACTCTCTGTAAAGATCTCACACATCAACATGTCCATCAAAGCTCATGACTCTCAGTGACTCTTATCTAAAGCTGCAGCCATTATCTCCTGCAGAAATTTTGCCATCTTTGGTCCTCTGTCCTGATTCAGAATGTGGAGATGCTGTGTCTATTCTTCTAGTACCTCCCTTTTGCTTTTCAAGCACTTCTCTTTGTCTTTCCTCCTTTTCTTCTCCTATATTTCCTCTAAAACTCATAGACAAAATGATGTTTATTGTCTGGTCTACCTTCTTTTGCTTGCTATCCTAAGTCTTTCCAGTCTAAATCTTCAGATCTCTTCTAGTTCCTCATTTGTCTTCAGGTGTTCACTTCCTTCTGCCTTTCTCCATGAGTATATCTCCCTTTAGCCTTTCTTAGTTTTGAGATTGCTTGACACTTGACCCCAGTTGCTTCTCCAAACACTGCTTAATCGTCCTTATGATTTCACATCTAAGATAATGTGTGACGTCTAAATTTTTAGGTGCATGGAGGTGTCAGGAACTGAGAGGTATGAGGAGGTACTGAGAACTGATGGTTGCAATCTGGCTGTACATCCTTTGTGCTAATGTATTGTGTATGGAAACGGCAGTTCAAGGTACATCTGAGGTGTTTCTCAGTCAGAATGAACTTGCTTCCTTTGTTTTCCTGGGGAAAATCTTGCTTACTCGTGCAGTTAGCAAAGGTTGTTTACTGTTATGGTAAGCAAAACCGTACAACACTTCAATGCTTTCAAATACAAATTCATAAAGTTTGCAAGGACAAAGGTTTTCCTAATTTTTCAAAATTTTTTCCTGCCTTATTTCATTTGCCAGTGTAGCAGCTTTTTTTTTCTTTCCCTCACACACTCTGATACCTAAACTGTTATTCTTCTAACAGATGACTGATTTCATTTCATAGGGTCAATAGAATTATTTTCCTGTTTTCAATTCACGAATAGGTTTACAACACCTAAGTTGTGCTTGCTGAAATGTACCCAGTTTCTCAAAGAAACGAGTTCAAAAAAAGGAGTAAAAACTGTGGAACAAATCTTCAACTGATATATACTGTCATTGTTTCACTGAATTGAAATCAGTCTGAAAGAATCTAAATTCATGACTTTATTTCCATTCTTTAGTTAGCAGCGCAGATGACTGGACTTGCCAGATGCTGTGCAAGGAAGATAACTGTGTAATATACAAAATGTTGAGTCCCATGTTGATGCCCAGCCACAAGCCAAAGCTTTGCATCTGTTCAATGGCCTAATAGAAATTCAAGCTGCACTGCCAAAAATGACTCAAAAAAAGTTAAGCTTTATCCATATTTACCAGGGGACTGTAAATGAATATATGTCATCATGTTGCTTGAGCTGGTATAGACTGCATAGTTTTTCTGGCAATGTTTCCTGTCTGAAAGCAGTTATTTGAAAGCATCCATGTTATGGAAGCATGCAGAAAACATGGTTTTATGCTACTTTATTTTAAACTTGGCCCATGGAAAGAGAAGTCTGTACTAATCAGTCTATCTGAGCTGGTACAGTGAAGTATTGTAAAAAAGTATGTGGCTTCTTGTTGATAACATGGCCTGGGTAAGAATAGTGTAAACACTGTATGTGTGTGTGAGGAGCACCCCAAACTGCTTGTTCTGAGAAGGGCTTTGCCCCAAAACTTATGCCAAAAGGAAATAAACCAATATAAAATTTGCTTAACTTGACAAGTGGAATTAAACAGTAACCGGGGGACTAGCAATAAAACTCTGAGAGAAAGAGTCAGCTTGAGAAGCAATATAGGAAAAACATGAAGATCTGTATAGCTATAGGTTTGGACTTGCTGCATCAGTATGTCAGTGACTGGACATCAAATCTGTTTTTAAACACTTTTAGCTAGTCCATCGCTCTGATCATACAAGTGTGGCTCAGTGAAAAAACACAGCTAGCTTTCTCTTCCCGCCCCCTCAAAAGCCATGAAAGACATCCTGGATTTCCCTAAGCAAACCCAGCCATGGAATACCTGTCAAAAAAAGACATTTAGTCTGACATTGCAATGGAGATGCAAAATATACAAGAAAGAAACGCAACAATGCTGAGGGATGTTGAGGTGCCCACATATTTATAGCTGTGAAATGTATTGGCTTGTCAAAGGCACAAAGGCAGCCAAGTGTACTCTAACAAAATTGCAATGTTGGCAGTCGTGTCCAGGGACAATAGGTACAAGTAAAAGTTCCTCATGTGGAAATCATGGCTGTAACATCTTGATATTTACTTTAATTCTTTTTCTGATCATTCTCATTTTTCTACTGTCTTACCCAACTACTGTTTATTTTTTTAATTTCCTAACAGAAAAGACTACATTTCAATGCTGTGTCCATTAAAAAGTACACCAACAAATACTTACTGATGCTATGTATGTGTGCTATGTTGATCCTATGCATTAGCAATTAAAAAATACTGTAAGAGGCTGCAAGAGAACTGAATTGAAGTAAAAAAACCTCACATTCCTCTTCAGAGACTGTTTTGTCTGAATGCCATTTGACATATATTATGCGTTTTGTAACTAAGGATTTTTTTATTTTTTTTTGTGTGAAAATTTACATTTGTTCAGAGAGTAAAAGACCCATCATATCTGTGGACATCAAAACATGTTATACATTATTCTCTCCATAGAACAAGAAGACTATCAGGATTGTATTAATTTCCTGTTCTCCCCTAGAGCTGTAAACATGTCCTATTCTACTGCTTGTGCTACTCGCATCTTTTCTTCCTTTAAACTGCACCATATCAGGCCTTACTTTCTTTGCTGTTTTTTTTTTTTTTTTTCAGAATCATTTACTTAATTCCTTTTTCTTTTTCCTTTTCTTCTACTATTAATTCTATCTCCCCAACTTATTGTCCCAGATGAGGAGCCTTATAAAATTATTCCATAAATACATTATATGGACTGTGGGGGCTGTATACCCGGCTCTGGAATCTGTGAGCCATGCCATAAAGATAGCACCTAGTTAAATGGTGAATCTTCTTGTGACTCTAAGCTGAAGATGCCAAAAGTTTAGATGAATTCCAAATACAATATAATAAATGAATGGAAAAAATATCTATCAAAGGTTGTTGAACAGAAGAGTATTATATTTGGTGCAGGAGCTTCCTAAACTGCAGATTGCAGGAAGCTGAGAGACTTTAGTATGAAATATATCATTGAATGCCTGCCTGTTTCTTATACTCCTCCTTAAGTACCCACTACTGATTATTTTTGAACATGAGATACTGGGCTAACTGAATGTGTGGCTTCTTATGGTATGGCTGTTCTATGTGGATGCTTATGATGACAGATTTCAAAAGTGAATTAATGTTCACCCATGGACTAAGTAGAGCCTGGACTTATTCATTCACTGTCAGGCTATATTCAGATTTTCAACTCTTTCTTCAGTGTAGAGCTACTCTGGGGGAGAGGAATGTATAGCAGCAAGAAACGTAACATAATTATTTATCACCAGCACATGTCATTAAATATGCATTTGCCTCTGGTTTATTATATTTTGTATGGTGAATATGCATATGACTGGGATTCAGAGTTGGCTGGTGCAGTTGTCAATGGTTTCAGTATTGGTAGGGTACTGACATAAGTGCAAAAATAGCATTGCTCTTCATTTCCATTTTAATGTACTTTGAATGTAAAAGATGTTAGTTGTATTTCCATTTTGGTCCTTTGCTTCTCTAATGACAGATGCTGGGTAAACATACAAACTTTCTAGTGCTTGTTTTGATTTTATCTAAATCTTATTAAGGCCAATGATGGGCTTTGAAGACCTTGGAATATCAGCTGTCTTCTCTATGTTGTCAAGCTAACTGAGAAATCGTCCCTGAATGGAGCCCCATCAAGAATGAAATCTCTCAATGCAAATATGATGGGTTTCTTTCTTCTTTTGCCTCATGTTGGCTGATCTTTCCTTGAACACAGCCCAATTTAGCACAGATGTCTTTTCTCCTCCTATTGATCCCGTTTGTTTCATTACTGTGTTTTTAAAGAAGCAGCCCTAACTCAGGTATAATCAACTTAAATGTAGGAAGGTCTGAGAAATTTAATGTAAAATACAGTCAGACTCCAGAATAGTAAACCAGTGTGAAATAATACCCTTTGCTAAAATGTACATGGAGTCAAATAAGGCTTATGATAAAACACTGACATTATCTAACCTATGTTGTATCCAAAACTTCAATGTCTTTCATCCTTAAGAGTTTAAGCTAAATAGATGGAGATGACATGAATATTGTTTTCCAAAGTTCATGAACTTTTATTCTATTTCTTGGGTACAATAGAAGTTATTCTTCTGAAACTAATCAGTTTTGTCTATATTTAGAGCTGTCAGAGATCAGAATCTGGCTCTAACTACTTACAAGAGGAATTAAGTTAAAAGTGTGTTTTTTTCCAGAAGTAGCTGCTGAAAGGGCAATGGAACTTTTGAGGACAGAAAGAGAAAGAAAAAAAATCCAAATTGCCAGGAAAAAAAGAGATTAGTAAAATTCTGATAAATAGTAAATGGACTGGCTCTTACTATGCCATCCTTTTCAATGCATTTTGACCTGAAGTCCATGGCCAGTTAAGTTAGTTGACCAACTTTAACTGGAAGGAAAAGGTTACTGTTTCCATACTATTTGTCTTTTCTTTAAGAAATAACTTCTCTGTGGAAAGTGTATGTTATATGTTCCCACCATGAACTGGGAGTCCATCACCCCTCCCTCTCTCCCCCATGCAAAATCTCCATTGTGGATTCCACACTGGTTAACAGAAAAAGTTCATTGAAAGAACTAATTTTTTCAAATCTTTCAGAAGTGTGTTTCTGCAGAATTCACCAGATTAAAGGAATCAGAGCTGAGAGCGAGCACTCAACGGTTGTGTCAACAGCCCAGGTCTCCCTGGCAGGAAAGGCTAACACTATAAGCTCACAATCTGAACTGGCTTTTTTCAGCTGAGAGCAAGTCTCTGGCAGACGCTCGCTGCAGCTGTAGTTTTATTGACAGTAATGATATTTCTGTTTTCAGATGACAGAAAATATGTTTGGTACTTTCAGATTTGTTTCCCTTTCGGTCAGAGGTCTTTTCACGCCTTTCATAAATGATAGAAAAAATACAAATTAACTTGTCTGAAAAATTAGATCTACAGATTATATTCAATGTTTGAGTAACAAGTTTATTCTTACCAGAAGTTGCTACTGAAATATTCTACACAAACATTTTCTGTTTATGGGTAAAATCATTCTGCACTTCTCATTATTTGTTTAATATTTACAGAACTGTAAATTATCTGATTATAACAATAAAGCATAGCTACTATGGTCTTTAGCTGTTGTGCCTAATGGTATGACATTGTTAGTGAAATAATATAAATATTCCCGGCTGATACAACATAATTTTGGATTGCCAAATATCAACATAAACATGTAATTTCCTTGAAAGGGGAAAATAAATTATTATCATCTCACTTCAGAGACTGGGGTTTGAAGCATAGGTAAATTAAATGACTTGATCTCATGAGGCAGGAATTAACTGAGATCTTGTAGTTTAGAGTCTACTGTCTGAAATCCAGCAATATGAACACATCACTCCATCCATTCATCTATCCACCCATCCACCCACACATCCATTTTTTTTCCTTTTTTCTTTACAGGAATAGTGTCTGATTCACAAAAATATGGAAAGAAATGAACGTAGAGAAAAAGGAAAAAAAAGAAGGAGGATGGTAAAGACAGAATGAACTCAAAGACTTTTTAAGTGCACTGGTATTACTTCTTTGCAGGTGTTTGTCTAACCTGTCCCTGGAGTCCTTCTCTGGTGGAGACTCCCATCACCTTCTCAGGCTGTTCCAGTGCTCCATCATCTTTGCTGTTTGAAGTTCTTTATAAAGTCTTTGTGGCAATCTAAGTCAAGTATTTCTTTTCTGTTCTTCTATGTGTACTGAAAACTATTGTTCTCATTGTGTTTGAGCAACAGCTTACACAGCTGAAGACAGTTATCATGTCTCCTCTCTGTCTTGTAAGGAAGCTTGTTCTAAAAAAGATGTCATGAAGTGACAAACACAGTTGCCAAAGAGGAAAACTGTTCTTAAAAGATAAAAATATTCTAAAGATTAAAGTGTTAAAATATTAAAAAGATAAAATATTTTAAAAATATCTCTTCAATCACAGCGGTCTGTAATGACAGTGAAAATAATCTGAAGTATTTATAGGTGCTACTACTACACTAAAATGCTAGAAATCTAGACTTTTCAGACAGTTGAATAATAAAGATAATCCCCAAGCCTTTACAGCTGCAAAGAGTTTGAATACTTATGGCGTTCATCATAGTAAATGAGGAGAAATACTTTTAAAGAAAGTGTAAAGTGACAGATTTCTACTGGAGACAATGAATTTAGGCTCAGTTGCCTTATTTGAGGAGCATTCCTGCTGCGGCTAAATAAAGAATAGAATATGGTCCGCAGGCCATTCACGGTCTAATTTTAGTGACCATTAAAATAATAGCTTTATTTATTTGATTACTTGTTATTCATTTGATATTTTAATCCATAACCTTATTATTATGACAGACATTTGGAACTTTGGGGCTTGATTCACATAAATTCCATACAAGCATCTAATTCTAGATTTATACTGGGGAAAATGAAAGGAAAAACTGAGTTCTTAATACCATCATATAATATCATATAATGTGCTGAAAGGATTTATTTGCAGAAATAATTTCCAAATGTTTATAAAGGCATGATACACTGATATTATAAAAGCAGAAATTTTCAGTTTTATGATCATAACACCAGCGCAAGAAGAATAAATATTTTTGTCATAGAAAACACAGCCAACTTGAACTCAGTGTTTCATCTTCTCCAGCTTAGTTTAGGGTAGAAATGAAGTCAAATGGAGCTCTCTTGCTGTAATTTACAAAAACAAGAGAACATTATGATTCTGAACTTTTAGTTCCCTAGAAGTATTTTGGTTCAGTTGGTGGCTAAATGCTGAATTTCCCAGCTTATGCTGGTTCATGCCCATTGCAATCTGACACTGAGAATTACTAGAAGGATTCCTCCGATTAAAGTCCCTGAGGTCACAGCTTGTTCCTCTGCAGCACAGCACACCATTGCTTCTATTCAACTTGGACCTTTTTTCACAGCAGTTCTTACAGAAGGAACAAAACTAAACAAGTTGCGTAGAATTAGCTGACATTTTACTTCTCTAAAGTTTGCGATCACATTGTAACTAAGAGGTAAAAAAAAAGGCTGAAAAAAGGATAGAATTTACTGTTAAGAAGTAGCTGAATATTGCTCCATTTGAAACAATAGGAATTATTCTCATTTACCATTAGATGGCATACATACAGTATAAAATACGATTAAACAGGATCCCAGTGTACCTGGTGAAAGGTTAAGTAATACTTCTGTAGTACAATACATGCACACTAAAATCTTCTAATAATACTTGTTTCCACTCAAAGTTGTTATCTCTAAAGACTCTTAGACTCTCTATATTGAATACTTCTAGATGAGAGGCCAAATAAGTCTGTGCTGCTAAAAGTAGCTCAGCAGCTGTTAACACTGCAGCACTGTTGTGCATTCAGCTCCTGCATCCCTCTTTTCCATTTTCCCTGTGCAACAAGGATTTGCCGTTACTTTAAATTCTGTAACAGACTCACAATATTCTCCATCCCTTTCTAGTGGGTGTGTGAGGAAAGGAATCCCAAAAAAATAAATTTTTGTATCAATAGTCTATAGCGAATAAGTTAAATGAAAACCTTAGTACTTTATTTCAGAAAATAAAAGTAGTGGTTGAATTTCTCCTCCCACTGAAATGGAGCTGTTCTTAATTTACAAGTACTTTAAGACAATCTGTCATACCAATGTAGAAGTTATTGGGGCAAGGTGACCAGCTAAGCACAAGAAAGATACTGCTCTAAACTGAATAAGAGCTCTACATGTATTTGATGGTGATCACATCATAAGATGGATACTCCCATGGAGTTATGAGACATTCCTCCTGGTTGGATCAGAAAGGAGGGGGTACTGTTCAAGGCTGCAGTGGAGAAAAGGACATGCTGCTTGGTACTGGCAGGGCTTGGTAGCATCATCCCTCTTGCTCTGAAAGCCTGTGTGCCAGGTATATTTGCCCGGCATGCTGATCAGCTGTGCTTGGTACATGGGGCTGAGAAATGGAGGAAACTCACAGTGTTGTGCATCAAATGTATAAGTCTCTTGGTTGAGAAGTGGGAAAGGGGAGGAGGTTAATGTACAGCTACAGCCTCCTTTCTCTCTTAAATATATGGAGACACAATTTAAGCAGTAGGGTCCTATAACCATACTCTTGCCAGAGAAAAGATAGGCAATTTCTGCAAAATGTGCTGATAGTTAAGTCAGGAGGAGGACTAGTTCAGACTGAAACTTAGAAGTGACAACTTGTTCAGAAAAAAGCATTGAATCTGTAGAGGATCTGTGCATAAGAAGAGAAATTTTGGGCTCTTATGCCCAGAGACTTAGATGTAAAAGATAAAAATGTATATATTCTCTCTCATGACCTTATTCTCTCCTGCTTCTTAGTTGGTGGTCAGATCATTCTGACTCATCAGATGATGTCTTAGTAGCAGATGTCTGATGCACAAAATGTCATGAAGGCTTAAAGTCGTCTCTAAACTAAACTGTTTCTTCCCTTATTTGTGCTGGAAAGGAATTTGCTGAAAGTTAAAGCATCCATCTCAGTGGATTCCTGTAGAGATATATGCAGCAAACTAAATGACTTACTGATGCTACAGGAAATGGCTAGTGATATATTATATAATATTATATATCTATTATATATATATGAGATATACATATGATAGATATATGATATCATATATATGAATATTATATATAATATGATATATTGCATATTGTCAAGTTTTGGTACAGCTTTGTTTAGTCCAAAGAAGCTCTTTCAATATAGAGTACTGCAGATCTGAGAAATACACATTTTCACTAATAATATAAAGATACAGTGAAGCACATTCTAGGCAGAAAAAATAAAAGGCTAAAGTAGTCTGGAATTAAAATGTGGGTGTATTAAAGATGAATAGAGGCCAGGTTGATCAAAATGGCTTGTTGCTTGTTTTGGAGAGTCATTTTTTCCAAACCACTCATCATTTTGCTTGATTTCTGTCACATAGACTAGGATACTATTACACATAACCTTACATGCATTTCTGAGGTCTAGCACCTGAATTGCCAACCTGAAAAAGAGGTAAGTGCAGCAGGTGTTGCACTTGTTAAGTAATGGTATTAAGGGAATCTCTCTAAGTGTGGGACTATTGGGAAACAGAGAGATTGTGGATGGCTTGAATCAATAAGAAGATTAAAAATATTTCTTAATTTTTAATAAGTTTTATTGCAGGAAAAAAACTGCTCAGTTCATGTAGTTTAAACAAAAACAGTATGGAAACAATTTATTGTCATTACATGTAATGACTAATGACATGTAATTAACTAGTAATCAGTGGATGGTACTCAATGGAGAGGCAGCTTCGCCTGGCCCAGGCACAGGTTGAGATGCTGGAGGCATCTTGTGCCAGTGTCAATCCAAGTTGTGATGGCTGCTGTTTCTGGTAAAAGGTCTCTCCCTCCCATTACAAATGTCCATGCTTCTTTTATACCTCTTTTCAAGCTGATTCCTCCTGTTTTTCAGAAGTCTATTTGTAATTCTCTGGTCACTGTTCAACCTGGCTGATGGACATCTTCCTTTTTAACATGATCAGTTTGAGGGCAAATGCCCTTCCAGACAGTTTTGTGCATTTGAGCCACTTGCATTAGTTACGCTCTGTATCTTAACAAGTGATGTTATCCACGCCATTTGCCAAAGGTCAGCTCTGCAATCACCCATCACAAAGTTTCTGGCTAGTAGATAAGTAGGGTGTCTTTTAATTAGATATTATCATCAGTGTTCCTTTCAGAGTTACCTGGGACTTCTTGTAGACATATGTAGTGTTTGTTTCTCTTCAGGACAGATGAAGGTCTTGTCAATCTTTTCAATCTTGATTAAAAGGAGTCTGTCATACATTCATAGTATGTTTTTTAAAGTTGCTCACATAGACAAAGATGTTATTATTTATATCATTGCATGTGTTTATATTAGACCAAGTGGCAACTATAATTTCCATCTCCTAGGAAATATTTGCATTTCTGCAAAAAAAAGTAATATATACTTTTTCCCAGTTCAAAGCAAAAGGTTGGAAATATGCTTTCTTTTCCTTATCCTCCCTTAGGAGCCATAGAGAGAATCATTGCTTTTTGGGAAATGGTGAAGAGGGAAAGTTTATTTATTTTCACTTATCAAGCTCCCATCTTGGCAGCGACTGCATTAGGGCTTGACGGCCTAACACATGGCTAGTTGAACAGTCCTTGCTGTCCTGAAAGATCTTGGGAGCCTCTGTTGTGGAAGAACACTGAATACTTAATCTACAGAGGCACACCTCATAAGCTGCTAAAAAGCTGGGGAGTTTCAGAGCTCATCCAGTGTGACAGTAATTTTTTGTGTTATAAATTAACTTTGTGATGCAGGATGAAAATGGTAGTGTTAACTAGTTCTCTTATTTGACTGAGCTTGAACCATAACCCTTACTATGTGCATCTCACTCCAGTTATAATTGTGTTTTCTTGGGGGAGAGGCAGGAGACATTGAAAATAAATGGGAGCTTTACATTTGTTTCTCATTACTCCATGAAAAGACAAGCAAAACAGATTCTGGCCTAACACCTGGCCATAGCTGAGTGCATAAAAGCACAGAAGCTTTGAAAAATGAATGTGAATTGGCCACAAGTCTTCACAGGGATGTGAAGTGAGCACTACAAGTAAGTTTTTCATCTCTGAAGTTGTTTCATCAAAGAGTAAAATAATGTGAGATTTGAATGTGACTGTCCAGAAAATAAAGGACTTGGCTAGTCCTGTCCCTGCAGGATGGGGACTCCACTCCAGGCTTATTCTGCCTTCTGTAACTTTCTGAGCTGTAGCAAGCTGGACAAAGTGTCCATCACCTCTAGGACTCGGCTGAGGGGTCTCCTCCAAAGAATTTTGAAGTCACTACGTGTATTATGGATTCACTGACTATTTAAACTCTTGCAGTTCCTCCTACTTTGTGCTGTGAGCCTCCCTGCTTAGCATGCTGCCAAAGAGGTACCACCTACCCTACAGGCAGGCAGCCTTTCTCTCTCTGCTTCCCAGACATATCTTTTTTAATCAAGATGTGCTCTATGTGCACACAAAACCATCAAAATCCAAATACAACTTGTATTCTTTCTGTCACAGTAAAGATGTCTTTTTCTGAAGCACCACTACCATTTCACTTTGAATACCAGACTCCAGAAACCAGGCAGAAAGAGACCTGAACAGTGACTGAATGGGAAACAATGCAAAAACAGTGCTTTGGGGATATGATACCAGTGTTTCTGGAGAGGTTTAGTTCATGTTAGCACTAACCATCTTAGCCAAGTGTTTTTAAGGTGCTGCAGCACACTTAAGAGGACTGGCTACCTTTCAGTTGAGATGAAAATCTAATTCTTCTGGAAACTTTTTGGAGCACGTAAGAATGAGATGTTTAAACTGTCCAAATTTCAACACAATAAATTTCATTCTCTATAAGTAGATTCCCTGTACAGTTACCTACCTTTGAGCTACCTACTGGCTCTTTCCTTTCTTCCCTAAATGTGTTTTTGGTACTGCTGAATGATCTTCAACTTTGTGTTTGATTCTACCAGGGTTTGCCTTTCTACAGTAGGTGAAACAGTACACTGGGATGCATTGTTCTCTAAAAATATAAGAATATATATTATTTCCATAATTAATCTTTCACTTTTCATTTGACATAGTTTGTGGCCAGGTTCTGGTGTGTGAATGTCACTAGTTAGAAGCATTCAATTTCCTAATTTCCTCTGTTTCCTTAATTTTCTTCCCCCTTCCCCTACCTTTTGGTGCACCACTAGCCTCAGTTAATTTTGCCAATCATAAACACTTGTAACTGAAATAAATGCCAAATGTAGTGGCTCACTGAAACGAACCTATTTATTTTTACATCAGCTCTTTTCCTTGAAGACTCATTGATTTGATTGTAATATAGATAATAATGTATATTACACTAAAATACACTCTCCTGGTTGTGTTTTCTGCTTGAGAGATGTCCACATACCTTGGTTTTGTGGTACTGAACAGCACTGATAAACCTTGTGGGTAGCTGCTCAAGAAAACATAATGGATGAGGGGGATTTGTATCAAATTCATGAAATCAGGATTAATTCCCCCTTCAAAAGTTGGCAGAAAAATAAGCACTCCCAGCCCATCTTAGATTATCCATTTTTAACAGAAAATGCATTTTTTTCAAGTTGGCTTAACTTCACTGAAATGTATTTTTCTTTATTTGTGGGGAAAAAAGAGAAAGAAACATAATACTTATTTATAGTTGGTATGACCTTACTTTGATCACTGCAATTACAGAAACAGATAAAAGCTTTCTGAGTTGGTCTGATGTTAATGTGGGCTGCTTTAACGCCTCCTGGTAATTAGAATTCAAGTGATCCAAGTCTCCAGTATTCTTTATACCCTCAGCATCCTGGCTGTGCTCTCAGCACTCCCAGTGCACATTCTCCCTGGGAGAATGAGAATATGGAAAACCATTGCAACTTACAGTAATCACGGGCAGATTAATGTTGAATCAATCAGGAAAGGACTTTTTGTTTCAAGTATGAAAATGTTTCATTTCATTATTGGTTTATGGTTGAAAGACACCATGCTAGTATTACACTTCAGTTAGTCTCCCCACCACTGTGCCCAACACCTTAGATAAGACTGCCACACTTCTGCTGCTTTAAGCAAGACGACACTGTCAAATGCTGCAGGTGAAGAGCAAGAGGCTGAGATCCCTTAGTGTAAAGGGAAAGTCATACTTGACCAACTTGATAAACTTTTATGATGAAATGGCTGGCCTGGTAGATAAGTGGAGAACAGTGGATATTGTCTACCTGGACTTGAGTAAGGCCTTTGACACTGTCTCCCTTGAGATCCTCATAGCCAAGCTGCTGATGTACAGACTGCACGAGCAGATGGTGAGGTGGACTGAAAACTGGCTGAATGGCCAGGCACAGAGGGTGGTGATCCACGTTGCAATGTCTACTTTGAGACCAGTAACTAGCGGTGTACCCCAGGGGTCCAGTCCTGTTTAACATCTTCATTAATGATCTGGATGATGGGCAGATGTACCCTCAGAAAGTTTCATGATGACACAGAACTGGAAGGAGTGCAGATACACCAGATGGTCATGCTGCCATCTAGAGGCACTTTGACAGGCTGGAGAAATGAGCTAGCAGGATTCTTATGAAGTTGAACAAGTAGACGTGCAAAATCCTGCACATGGGGAGGAGCAACCCCAGACACCAGGACATGCCTGGGGACACCCAGCTGGGAAGCAGCTTGACAGAAAAGGATCTAGGGCTCCTGTGGACACCAAGTAGAACATGAGCCAGCAATGTGCCCTTGTGGCAAAGAAGACTGCCAATATCTTGGGCTGCATTAGGAGAAGTGTTGCCTGCAGGTTGAGGGAGGTGATCCTTATCCTCTGCTCAGCACTGGTGAAGCCACACCTAGAGTACTGTGCCCAGTTCTGGGCTCCCCAGTACAAGAGAGACATGGACATACTAGAGAGAATCCATTGAAGGACTATGATGTCCTTAACGATGATCCTTAAGGGACTGGATCATCTCTCCTATGCAGAAAAGCTGAAAGAGCTGGGACTGTTTAGCCTGGAGAAGAGAAGGTTCAGGGGGGATCTTATTAATGTACATAAATACCTGAAGGGAGTGTGCAAAAAGGATGGAGCCAGGCTCTTTTCAGTGGTGTCCAGTGACAAGACAAGAGGCAATGGGCACAAACTGAAACACGGAAGGGTCTATCTGAACATTAGGAAACACTTTTTCACTGTGAGGGTGACCGAGCACTGGCACAGGTAGCCCAAAGAGGTTGGGGAGTCTTCATCCTCGAAGATATTCAAAAACCATCTGGATACGGACCTGGGCAACTGGCTCTAGGTGGCCCTGCTTGCGCAGAGTGGTTGGACCAGATGACCTCCAGAAGTCCCTGCCAATATCAACCATTCTGTGATTATGCGATTCTGTGAATTGAAGCTTTGCAGCTTTCATTTTTGCAATGACCTGGTGGCTAAAGACAGACATTGGAGTTAAGGTAGCATGTAAGTCTTTCTCTTCTTTTTTTGAGCTGCAGAAAGAATAAATAAAAATCAACTAAGTTCAGAGAATTAGACACAATGAAGAGTAGTGCAAACATAGTTCAAAAATTCATATTAGAAATGGGATTAGAATCTTTTTCTTGTTGAAACCACAATCTCAGCTCAAGTACTCCAAACCCTGGGGATACATTCACTTTCTTTGCCTCTCTGATACAGTGTCTGGCTGTCTTTATAGGTGAGATTTTCAAGGTTGAATTTATCCAGCTTTGACTTTCTTCTTTTCATTTTATCCTGTTATGCCTTTGTCAGCAAGGCTGAGGAGTCCCTCCTTTTGTCACAGGTTTGTTTTTTTCCTTCCAATGTAAAATATCTCTACAGAGTAATAGTCACTTTCAACCTTTTCTTTTCACAAGCTATAACTTCTGAAATCCTGCCTCAGAGAGCTTGCTTTTCAGTGGTTGGCTCTTTGTGCATGAGTATCTCTTCTCTGAACTCTCTCCAATGGATTGTAGAGCTTTCCTGAAATGAGGATTCAAGGCTGAGTATGAGAGATTTCTTCCACTCCATAATTTCACTTTCCATATCTTTAAGAGTGTCAATTGATATTTGGTTGTTTTTTGCCTTTCTTATCAGAACAGTGCCCTGAAAGTTCATGTTGAAGTTAAAAACAAGTTTTGACATTTATTAATTGAAAATTTAAATTTTTTTCTCTTTTGAATTTATTTTAACAGATGCTTTTGAAAAACTGTCACTTCCTACAGGGGGGAAATCCTGTTTACTTTTTCAAGGCCATTATTCTATTAGATGCATGCCAGTATCTCTCCTATAAAAATGAAATCTCTTCTCTGCTTTGTAAGAGGAAATGGGGGAATACCATTTCATCTTCGCTAGTGCAAGCATAGAAAAAAAATCTTATGACATTGTCACAAAAGAGAGAGTGAGAGCACACCTCACTCATAAGAGAGAGAAACAAAAGTATATATTTTATTAATATATTACAATGAGTTAACAAAATTTTTTAGTAAATGCGACAGTGGTTCAACAAGGTTTGATGGCAAGGTTCACTTGATTTTTTACTTCACAGAGGACAGGGTCAGACAAACTGTCAGGGAGACCCTCCCTTTGAGTCACAAGGTTCAGAAAGGACCCTCTTACTTTCTAAACTGCTTCTCAGAGAGGAGTCTAGGGGCAGCTGGATCCAATCCTAGTCCCAGACTTGTTCAATGGTTTATATCTAAAGGATTTTGTGTACACAACCAATACTTTATATCACTTAGGTGAGATTTCAAACCTCAGCATGCTATCAGCCACTTACCAAGCACCTGTTGTGGCAAGGAATCTCTCAACCTCGAGGAGTAACCTTGAGAGGCATCCCTACTCAAGGGGAGATCCTGTCATACAGCCCACTGCCATGCAGGAAAGCTCAAAGGGCTCTTGGGCGGCTCACTATTTATGGGGGTAAGATGAATGGCTCATAGTCATACCTACACACCAGCTGCAGATGTTAGTTTCTGCCAAGTGTGGCCTGAGTTGGATATTAATTAGTACTCTATTTAGGTGGACAAGGACCCACATCCATAAAGTAGCTCTCACCTATTGTTTGGTTATTCGTTTCCTGGGACTCCACTTCGAGCTGGTTGCAGCCATCATGTCCAGGTGCATCTTATCATGACTGTCACTGGTATTTAACACTTGAGCAGAGCCAGGGGCAAAAGATCAGGTGAGGGAGAGTATACTGCCACAGACATTAATTAAAAAAATATTCACTGAGTTGAAGAAAGAAGAGGAGGGTGGGGATTGTGACAGGTGGGAAGGGAAATAACCTATTTGTGCTTTTGTTAGGAAAACGTGAATTTTCCATTAAAAAGTGGCTAGATTATGGTCTGTACCATGCCAGAGGTACTAGAGGGCAAGGTGAAGTGCTGACCTTGCTGCCAGCAGTACACGTTTTCAATAACTGAGAGCAAAGGAGAGCAGTGAGTGTCTCCTGAGAGCAGAACTCTTGTACTAAGAAATGAGGAGATGATGAGAAATGATGCTCTGTACAGATGTTTGCCAGAACAACCTTTACCTTAATACATATTGTGCTCTTACTGAATATTTGAGGTGTGATCCTCTTCTGATCTTGACCAGTCCTGCCAGGAAAGCAGAAAGATAAATGCACCACGCAGTACAGTCTGCATGCAAAGAAAAGAGTGGGGTGGTGAGAAATTATGTGGCCTTGACCCATGCCCATCTCTTTCAAGGGCTACCCAGAGGCTTGCAGCAGGCCCTCGCATTGCTGGGCACAATTGTGTGCTGTCTGGAAGAACCTCCTGGATTCTTGTTTAAGCACCAAGACAAATGTCAGAAACAAATAAGCCCTAAAGGGGCAATATATTAGCACAAGCAAATTGTAATAAAGAAGGAAATGTGTCATGCTCTAGTGGCTGAAGCAGGAACTGGCAGTGGAGCTTCTTGGGCTCTATTTTTGACCTAGCTGTCTAGCTTTATGACATTGCATGTCCCTTAACCTTGTTGTGCTTGTATTATGTAATATGGTTGTATCTGACCTCAGAGGTTTGCTTCAGAGATTAATTTGTTTTTCAACAGAATTTGGTGATTCTCAGGAGAAAAAACATTATAAATGAGTCATTATTAACCTATTGCACATCCAAGCTAACTTATTTTCTCATGACATTTCTGCTAAAAGTCCTTTGTCTTTGATTTTTACAAAGTGTACTGAGGGATGCAAGCATTTTAAATCTTACCAGTTCTGAGATGTTGTAGGTGGCTTAGGGCAAAAGCAAAGTGTTATCTATAAGTGGTATGAGGCCATTATGATCACTGCTTTTGTTACTCATCAATTTAAGTGATTATTATAACAGGCACAATATTAGGAAGGAAGCCAGGATTGCCATAAGGAAGGAAGAAGAAATCTTTACAATTTATAAAAACTTCAGCCTTGAAGTTTCTTTTGCCTTTGTTATAAAAAGTTTGAGCAATCTCTCTCTGGAGCAAAAGAAAAGTGCTAAATATTTAGTGTGCTCACCGATAGTTCTGGCAGCAGAACGAACAAAAATCCCAAACCTAAAATCCAAGATCCAGCTAGTGGGGTGGGGAGTGGTGAGGCAGAGTGAGCAGGAAAGGCTTGCAGGGTAGGCAAGGAAAGGTCCAGCTAATGGGACCAGGACTGGAAACAGGGAGATTCGTGAGGAACAGGAGTGACTGTTGAAGAAAGTCTCACTGCAAAGTCAATGACAGCTTAAATCAGATCTTGCTACCCAGCAGGATTTGCTAATTGCAGTAGATTTGATGCTGCTGCAGAAGGGGGAGAGCAATCAGCTGGCCTAAATGTTTGGACCCAGTGGAAGCCAATGATTTCAAAGTAATATAGCTGTATTTCAGGAATTAGCTATTGTATGCTGCCCTGTTATGTGTAATGTCTTCTTTTTCTCCTTTAAAAACCACTGTTTTTAATGCATGTTTTAAAATATTAATTTTTAAGATTCATGTATGCCTTGGGAAAAACTAGCTCTTAGAGCATAAGAAAGTCTAATATAATTTTCCCAGGATTCTGGACCAAGTCAAAGCATGTTAGTAGTGATGCTTTTAAATGCTAACTCAGCCTTTGATGCTGTTAATTGGGTTATTGCAGAAGGACTTCAACAGTAAAGGTCTGTTATTATACAGGTAAGAAAAACAGCTGAGTGACAGAGAAAAACAAAATATTCAGTTTTTCAAACCTCTACAACAATTGATTGTGACTAGAGTTTTAATATAATTTTAAAAAGTGAGTGAGAATAGAGGTGGAAATACAGATCACCAAATTAGAGAATATTTAAATATTAATTATATCTAAGCTAGTGATAGTCACCCTAAAGCATCAGTGGAACTAGATGATGTATTGTCTGCATTAGTGATGACATTTGACAACTTTTAGAGAACAGATAGCTGAAGAGTAGAGAATAGTAAAAATAATCTGTTCTAAAGGAGAGGTCAAGTTTGGCCTTTAAGACAGCAACCTACAACTGACAAGAAAAGTACTAAAAAAAAAAAAGGTATCATCTGCCTGTGAACATCTTAAGAGTCTATGGTGACAAAAAGTCAATACTGGTCAGTCCAGCAGGAAAACAAGAGATGAGATTTATTTTGTCTTGAGTGGGACTGCTGACATAATTCTGCACGTGCAAATTAGGAAGACATGGTTGGGTGAAATTAGTGTAGAGTAGATAAACAGCTGCTTGAAAAACTGTGCGGCTATCAGCTCTTTGCCACAAACAGGAGCAGAAATCAAATGAGGACTTGGGTGGATTTATTACCAGTTGATATTTTACTAATCATGGTAGTAATATGGATGACACAATAAAAAATATACTTTAAAATGCTGATATGAAGTTAAATGTGGTTACAATAATCTGGGGAAGGAGGAGAGAGATACAAGCTAAGATTTCAAAAAGTTCTTGCTAAATTGGAGAAAGGGTTTGTAATCAATAGGATGAAATTCAGTAAAGAGCAATGCAGAATAATTCATTTGTAGGAGAAACAAAATGTAGAAATACAAAATGGACAATAACTGGCTAATTAGCTATGTGGCAAAAAATGATCTGAGCCTTGAGGTCTGAGCTCACAGGTGCAAGCTAATGCAGTGTTCTTTCAAAAAGGCAAATACCTTGCTGGGATGCATCAGTAAGACTGTTATGCCTCACCCAGCAAGTAATTTTGCCACTAAATAAGTGCAGTCTCAGCTGACACCCCCAGGTCTGGGCACCCAAGAAGAGGGCAACAAGAACAGAAGAAAAATGATGTGTGAAGAACGGTTAAAATAGTGGGAACAGTGTAGGGGGAAGGAAAATAGGGTGACAGACAGACAAATTCCCCCTCAACCTCAGAGGGGGACAAGGACTTTGAATATGAGGGTTAATAATTAGTTAATTAACTAATCGCCAGCTTCATTCTCCTTCAAGTTCACTGGAGTAGGAAAAGAAAGAAATCTGCTTACTTATCAATACCAGAGATGAAAGAGAGAAGAAAGCATGTGACAGCAGGAGCTGTGAGACAAGGGAAGAGGCTGGCCAGGGAAATGACAGACTTTTGTTTAGGGCTGATCATCCACAAGCAAGGGTCTAAGGTAATGTGACCCAGCTGTGAGCTGTCTGGATCAGTCCCATCAGTTCCAGACTAGGAAGCACGGTTAGGGAGAAAAGGGGGTGGTGACTGTGGTGGATATAGGAAACAACTGTTAGGGAAGAACAACAACCAAGTGTCACCTACAGCCAGGCATGTATGATGGAAACGTGTATGTCTGACATTCACAAAAGGGATTTCCTCACCCACACCCAAAAAAGCAGTATGGTCTGTTCAAGGTACAGTTGTTGTTGTCTTAGAGCAACATCAAAGGGATGCAAAGTCCACTTTTGCCTGATATTGTAATATTTGCTATGGCATTCACACACTTTGCAGGGGGATCCTGGGTGTGGTGCTTACTGGAGAATCTAGTTTCATCATTACTTCTAATCAGAGAATATTTTTTTTAATTTTTTTTTTTTTTTTTAACAGATGGAGTGCAAATCAAATCGGGATGCCAGGATCTTTCCTTTCCTCCTGGCCATTAGGGCAGGAATCCTCCCTATGTCTGGGAAAACTGGGAAACCTGGCTGGCTGCCAGACTGCAGATTAGGGCTGCTGAGATGCTGTCAGCAGCAGTCTTGATGGTAAATATTCATGAGCCGAAATGTGCCAATATTCATGTTTGGCGAATTGCATATTCAATGTTATTGTCTATACCACTTTGTAAAGGTCATCCCGGCTTCTAAAGTCAACTGAAACGACTGATCCACTGTAAAAGAACACCATTCTCTTAGAAAGTGTGAAACCTGTGCATTTTTGAGAAGTCTATGTGGACCACTTGTAAACACTTCTGTTTCCATTTTCAGGTGACAGCCTCAACATATAGAGTAGCTTTAATTTAGCAAAAACAGCTGTTGGTCCTGCCCAGCTTTCCTTGATTCTTGCTACACCTTATTTGACTTTGAAAGTACAAAAACCTGCATCTAGAATCTCATAATTTCACCAACTTGTACAATGCGTTTTTATCTGCAGTGCGACGCAGCCGAGCTGATGGCTTTTCAGTTTTTGAATATCGAACGCATTTTATTAAAAAAAAACCAAATCACTCTACTTAGCTTTACTTCATGAACTGCTTATTTTGGGATGGGGCAGGGAAATCCCCTATTAATTTTCAGCAACAGGACAGTATTGCTGTGGTGAATTTCTGTCAGAGCCAAGGAAATGATTTTTTCAGCTGCAAGAATTCAGTGCTGCAATGTCATAAGAGCATGTAGTTATTATTCTGAATGCTATGCAGACTGTAACATAAGACAGAAAGAAGTGCTCACGAGGAACATATTGAATTATAATAAATCTGTCTCGTCTGGAGACAATGATGAGCTGGCACATTTTGTCAAGTGGCAGTCACATAGGATGCTGTGCACGGCATACATATTACTGCATTAGCAATAGGCAGCAAGAGGATGGCACCAACAGGGGAACTGCTCAGACAGATAGGTTGATCATTTGTATTCCAGAGCTCAGCAAGTGCTCAATTCACTGATCCAAACCAAACATGTTGAAGTCAAGGCCTGTTTCTATAACATGTTTGATATACAGCTGAGCAGTAACTGTATCAAAACAGCATCTTACTATTGCTGTCTGGTGCCTTACTGGGTGGTGAAAGCAAGTGAAGCTTTTCCTGGCACTAGGGGTATGTTGTATGCAAATGGACCATCTCAGTGGTAAATCTTTAATGTGGCAGACAGAACATTAATTGCATAGCTCCCCAGGATCATGTTGCACGCCCAGTTTCCTTAAGTTAAATTATTCCAACGATTCTTCTCTTGATGGAGAATTCCAGACATTGCAGTCCTGGTGTGTGCCATAAATTAACTCTTCTGCCATTCGGCTTCAAGTCCTGCCTAACTCCTGGGGCAAATGTTGTTCATATTCACAATGTGTATCTAAGTGAGACAACCCAGTGTGATAACTACAGTTCATGTTAATATTCTGAAATACAATCTAATCAATAACGTGATATGATATAATATGTCACCAGTTACAACATCTCCTTTCTGTAGGGTACCAATTCATCTGATGAAAATGAAAAAGCTGCTCATTCAAATTTTTAAACAAGTAAATGCCTAAAGTGCTCTTCCCCCACATACTATAAAACCAGTTCTTGGCATGTACACAGAGAGGAAGGATCAGCCCTTTGCCCTTTGAGTCAGTATTATACTGAGGCCATATAAACACACACGTGCACCCAGACATGCACAGACATGTACTCACATGCTTTGTTCTGGTAGCTTGCACTGTAGCAACCTTGCCTTTCATTGGCTGCCCATAACTTAGCACAACTTTAGCTTGTACCATAAGCAGCACACAGCAATTCACCAGAGTCAGATGTTAACAGCATGGCAATGCAGTCCTTTATTTTCTCTGAATATTTTCACCTCTTCTTAATCTACTCCCATTTCCATATATAGGTGAAGATCTATAAGAAAAAAACTCCTTTTAAGAGTTGCTCAAATTTCTATGCATGTGTAAGAAACAGTCCCTTTTATTTTTCCAGGGAGCATTCTAATGTAGTCCTTTTCACTGGAATGAAGATGCACTATTTTAGACTGATTAGTCCAATTTGCAAAATGAAAAAGAAAGCTTATTCCTTTCCAAAAAGAAAAGCTCAGCATCTCCTGATAGATTTCATTTGAAATAATAGTCTAGTCCACCTTGGCCTTGCTCCCATTATTGCAGTATAATTTTATCCTATTTTCTCTTCAAGAGAATTTATCCTGTTGAAAATACAGCATACCTCCAGTAAGGTGAAAAAGAAAAGCAGACAGTAAAAGGGACATTTTTAATAAAAAGATGGAGAGAAAAAAATGTGGGCAAAAGACAGGGAAAGAAGAAGATTGTATAGAAAATATTGCTTGTTTTGCAAACTGAGATTATTTTTGGGCTTCAGTGAATTCCCTCTTGCACCTCTTCAACAATATATATGAGAAGTAGGCAGGAGGTGCAAGGCTGTCCATAGTAACAAGTAAGCAAACAAGCCATGTATTTCTGCCAAGAATGACTGGTAGAAGAAGATGCCCTCTGTGACCAGATGCATTGCCAAGGCAAGCAGCAATTGGAACAGAAGAGGTGAAAAATGCTTATTTTCATGGTTTATTTAAAAATTTACATAAAAAACCCTGCTAGAATACACATAAAAGGAACATATCTTAGACCATGCAAGCCTAAATCAAAATGTTTTTAACAAGAAAGTATTCCCTGACCCCATGGCTGTGGGTTGAGCGCAACATAAAGAGGAAAATACATCCAGTAAATGTTCTTGTCAGCTTGACTTAGTTAATCTAGATGTTTAGAAACACAGAAGAGCCTTTAGGTATGCAATGACCTGTCTGCTGGATTTGGGCTTGCAATATTGAACACACGTTCAGTCTATAGATAACTTTAACTTTTACAACAAAAATAAGTGACAAACAGCACTTTTGTGCAATGCTACCTGATTGTAACTTGTCTGATCCTCAGCTTCAGCAGATTTTAATCTGTCCTATTCAAATAAAAAAGAATGTCTGGTGGCTTGGACATATAAAGCTCCTTATGGTGGCAGAGTGCTTCAGCATCCAAGCCACACTTTCTTTGAAACTGTTAATCTTACATCCATTAAAGAGAATATATGCCCTGTGTTACTAAATCTTTTCCAGACTGTCTTCACTTACCTTCCAGTGGAAATTATTCTAAGGTATATTAAGATTGTGATTAATTTTTTCCTCAGAGAATCAGATTGTCTAGTTTATGTGTTTCTGTATGTCTGATTCGTGTACTTGTGTTCTCAGGCAGGGGGAATCTCCGAAATGGCCTCTGAAGTTATACAAAAAAAGATGGCTTGGAGGCACTAGTGTTTAGATGTCAGCTAATTCCCACTGCTGCCCATACTCTTAGGAATAAGAGGAACAGAGAGAGAATTGTAATTAGTTTTAAAGTCACTTATTCGTCCCCAAGGGTTCCCTTGTGGAGGTGCTGCTACTTGGCCCTTCTTATGTAGTGCTGTGCCTAAAGGCATTTGTTATAAAAACTGACATAATGTGTGTAACACTGCAGTCATTTTTAAGACTACACAATACCAGCTTGAAGAGGTTTCTTTATAGCATGTTTAGTGGCTGATTATGTAAATGGAACAAGGTTCTTTTTCTGTTACATGAGTCTGTAATCTCAAAATGTTTACGATCCAAACAACTTGAAAATGTTGGCTTTTTTCCACTTTTAAAGGTTATACACCCAAGTAATCCCCACAAATACCAAACTGCAATAACATGTATTTAAACTTCAAATGTCTCTGGCAAAATGTTCTGGTTTTAATCATATCCTGGAAAATGTAAATGTAGTTTCAGAGGCAACAAATGGTTTATGGCAGGCCAGATTCTGCCTCCTTTACTCCTACAAATTGGAGCTTGGAAAAAATTATGCTGTTTAAGGAGTAAAGCCCTTCATAAGTGAAAAAAAAAGTGGTAGGATCAGTTCCCCTGCTAGCAAAGGGCGTTTCTGTGGCTCTAGATATCCCTCTGCTTAGAGACAAGAGCTATTATTTTGTTACAGTGCTCTGACAAATGACACAGAGACATTCCAGGGTCTATAAAACCTCCAAATGCAGCAGTGATACTTATGCCAGCCATTCCCTTACCTCAGACTTCATGTGAAATAAAATAGACATTACTGGTTGGAAAATTTGACAATCCCCATTAGTATCTGATCAAGCTGTTGAAATGACATGCTTTGACTCCGGGTACTTACTTGCACCCTAGTCATTGTTATGACTGATGTGTAAAACAGCATATATTCTGATCCCAAATCTCTGTTTCTCTGAATAGCTGCACAGGTGGAAAACGAGGCTGGGGAGGGGAGGATGGGAAGGAACCACATTAACATGAATTATTTCCTACTGCCTCTGTAGATCTCTTCAGTTCTCCCACATCTGTTCAAGCTGTGCATGGTTTTTATTTACCAATCTAGAGGTAAATATAAGTATGAAACAGCAGATAACAACTTGACACTCATCCAATGGTCTGTGGACAGTTTCTTTCCCTCTGTAAATTCACCTGTTTCCCTAAAAACATGGTTAGAGGGGATCAGAAGTGAGAACAGAAGGCACTGAAAACTCCATGAGACTGGATTCTTGCTCTTTCACATGCATGTAGATGGAACTGATGAAAGATCAAAATATTTGCTCTTAAAACTTATAGAATTAAAATCATATCTCATGTGCCTTTGATATACACTGATCTGCTTATTGAGAGTGGCCGGTTCTATTCTTTTCACTGAATAATATCACTGGGTATTGAGTAGATGTAGAAGAAAATCAGACCTTCAGGAAATGAAATATAAAGCATTCTAAATTCTAGGCTCTCCTTCATAGTTATGTTTTTCCTTAAACTCTGTGTTTAGGGTTTGGATGTAAATTCATTCTTTTGATAGCCAAGTATAAATAGGACTACATATATATGAAGTATGTATTAGGATAAACCAAGGCAACTCATTCTTTTATTTCAGACTAGGAGTACATTTCAGAACTTTAAAAAGAGGCCAGAATATATTGATTACCTCTGGGTTTTTTTATTGTTATTATTTTTGAAGAACAAATCTGATGTTCCAGTTCTCCTCAAAGCATGTGAAATATTAACTTGGTTTATTTGAAGTTGTTTAAAGCAATTGTTCTCTCTTTAATATATTTCAGAAATTGGTTATGGGTTTCTAAAGCACAGAAATATGTCAAGCATGCTTTCTGATATAGAAAAACACACAGCAGTCTCAAAAATGTGCAGGTACTATGTAGGATATTAATTTTTAAACCTGGTAGTGAAATATATTTGGACTTATTCTAGTCTGTAAATATATTGCATCAGGAAGATTTATGAAAACAGCCTAAATCTTGACAGTTTATATACCCTATCAGTTTGCTTTAGGTGAGGAAAAGAACTCCATGTAAGGCCATCAGAAATTATTTGTAGATAATCACTAATGACTTAATGATGATTGCTGTAGACTGAGACTCTAGGCATCTGTTACTTTTTGCTACATTGCCAGCCATCTTGATAAACAGATTTGAAAAATCAGAAAATTACACAGCTTTGAGATAACAGTGATAGACCTAAATTTTGTAAGATGGTCTGTGTGAAAGTGGAACATTGATCTTGAACACTATGTCAAAAAAACAGCAAAAATAGAAAAAGAAAAAAGGCAATATTTACAAAAAAAGTCCCCTATCTTACTGAGCCCTTGTTAACATTTCATAACACATTGACCTGGTGGAATTTTAGTCAAACTCTTTGCCTGCAACACACTCTCCCATATAGTCCAAATCAAGATTAAGCCCTGACAGCAGAATCAGACCTGCTCCCAGTAATAATTCTGCTGGGAAACATGTGGCACCTTCAAGGCAAATGTTTCTATCCACCAGCTCTGAACTTGGGACAAAGCACAGATTGCTCAACTATTCCTTAGTTTCAGTGGAGTGCATAAAGTATGCTAAAGGGTTCAAGGAAATAAACAGAGGATAATGGATCCTTTGTCTTTCTGTAGCTGTGCATGATTTTCAAACAGTTGTTGAATTCTGACTGATTTTCTCTTAATATCTTGTTTGTATGCTTTTAACCTTGGCTTTGCTATTGGACTTTTAAATCAGTAGTGGACAATATTTAACTAAAGTTGAATGTTTATTCTGGAATTTTCAAGCTATTGCATGCAACATGAAGAAGGATTTATTTCTGTTAATTCTCCCAAGTGCATAAATACTTTTAATGACTAACAGTTCCCTCTACTAGACCACTGACTTAGCAATACTGTTCCCTACTGACCATTTTTTCTTCATCTGAAACAGCAAGATTTTTATTTTTGTGTCCTCTTGCCACCCCAATGGAAAATATTTTCAGGGCCAAAACCTGTTGTGACCTGGCTCTTGCAAAACACAAAATTACTCATGGACTCTATGCAGATCAGCATTTGTGGAGTTCTTTCACGTTCTACAGAATCTGCCCTAACTAGTCATACTTACCAACAGAAGTTGCCAACAGCTTCATGATGCATACAAGATATAAAATACAAATATACACACAGGTATGTATGTATATATAGAAATTACTAGCCTGTGGGAATTTTTCTGAAATGCTAAGCAGTCATATTGCTCATTGCTTTAAAAGAAAGACCATTCAAGCTGGACAACCATTTTATTTTTACATTACTCAGTCAATTCCCTAAATCAATAAGCAATCTTATGTTAAACTCTGGCCACTGGCCATGTGCTTATCATTTGCCATCTGTTAATTTTTACACTCTGTTTAATTTCTTACCTTACCACCTTATAGATAACCACTACTTGATAGGGCTTTTTAATGCACATATAATGTATTACCACTGCCTGTGTTTGAGGTTTAATGTCATTTTAGTCCAAGGAACTTACCCAGGGACTCTCATTCAATAATATTTTATTTGCTTGTATGAAGAGCATCTCTATCATTGACATAGACAACAATGCAGTGCTAGCTGTGTTCAAATGTGTATGCATTGTTATACTCAAAGCTTCTTTTCTTAGACAGAACTCAGTTCCAGTGTCTTTTGTTTTGAGGAACAAAGAAATTGTTAAGCTTCTAAATGGTTATATTCACTTCAGTGTTTGCTGATCTGCTATTTGTGTTCATTATTTCAACTGTGCTTGCCCATTAAACATAACCCGCAAAATATACTCTCACCCTAATTAAATTAGGTGGTGACACACTCTTTTTTGTTGACAGTAAAATCTGACTCACTTGACATTGTTAAGTTCATATTAGAATACACTCAGCTTCAAATCTACTAAAATTCTGCTTATTTTTGCATACGGTGTAAATTAGCTATAACTACAGTTTTGAATGATCACAAATAATCTAAGTATTATTTTTGGGGAAGAAATAAATTTGTTCATGGTGAATTTCTTATTTCTTAGCTCATTACACTATGTGAAGGACTCTATAACCTAATAGGAAAAAAATATGTAAAATGACCAAAATTTCAGGTCAGACTTCAAACTAGAAATCAATTTTTTTTTTTTTTTTTTTTTTTTAAGTGAGGATAACCAGTCATCAAACAGGACTCCCAGAGGATGGGGTATGTCTTAGACAGGTAAAGCCTTTAAATCTGGGCAACAATATTTTAAAGATTGCTGCATTTACTAGGTAGGTGGAGGCATCACTGCCTGAAAGCAATAATATGTGCTTTCATCACCAGGGTGATCCCTTCTGACCTCACCTACCTGTCTGTGAAAAAGAAAATTACTGTCTCCAATTGTCTCATGGCTATTTGGTCTATCACATACTGTGCATTAGCCTGAGACAAATAAAACCACAGGAAGGCAAACTGGAAGCCAATATTTGGACCAGAAAATACAACAGATGTTAAAATTTTAATATCCAGTTTATATGCCTGCATGTACAACATATGCCAAATCTTCAAGAATCCAGACACTTGAACTTGTAGTAATTGAACACAGAAATTTATACAAATAAAGCTCAAAGTCCTTTTAAATAATCCAATAAAAGGAACCAAGCTCCCAAACTAAATCTGGTGCTTGATTCTCTCTTCACCCTGCAGGGAACTGTATGTTTTCTGCCCTGACATGTATAGCAATGGTGGTCTGGAGATATCCACACTTTTTTGAAGTCCCTGAAGAAATTTTGTCTATTTCCTTCTGTGCTACTAAAGAATAATGACTATATTGCTACTTTGTCCTTGACACAATATATTGCCTTGCCATCCTATGCTTGTTAGTGGGCAGAGAAGAAGAAACGCAATTCATCCTTCTTATGTATAGAACTGATACTTTTAAACAGGAAGGTATACCTCCCTTTGGCTCAGGGAGGTACACGTACTGCTCTTGGCACTGTCATTAAAATGCCATATAAATGCTCTAGTCACAGTTCAACACATAGTTTGATTTGGTATTTGCATGATCAGGTAAAACAAGACAAGGGATTTTAGCAAATCTATCAACATATGCTATCTACATACAGGATGAAGTACAACTGTTCACATATACACAGCTTTGAGGATTGGGTAAATCCTAGAAAAGCTTTTAATCCTGCTCTAATTTAAATTTTTAATTCAGTGGTCACAATTAGAAGTTATGTTTCAAAAACTGTATCTGTGAACTTATTATGAGAACTTCTGAAATATTATAAAAGACAAAACCACCTGGAGCTCTTTCCATAGGCAGAACAATAGCATCTCTGCAGTATCTCTGCTTGCAAAGAGGAGGACCTGATGTGAGCAACATTTTTTTTTATTCTGGACAACATATATTGACAATTCTAAGAGTCATGAAGCAGCCATACTAATGAGGAATGAAGTGGTAATTTTCAGGTAGATGACCATCGCTTTCATCTCCCTGCCTTATACTCTTCTTCTACATCTGCCCCTGGAACAGCTAGATGTGAAATATTGCATTAAGTAGCTTGATTAACTTGTCTCCTCTTACTTAACTCTAAAGCCAAAATTTGCCTTGGCAGCTACACCTGAGGGCTGCCACCTTCTCAGCTTTCAGAATGCAAAAGGGACAACCTGCCCTCTGTAGAAGTATTACTGGTCTAGGTGGCCTGTTTGTGGAAGGTGCTACCAAATATGCTACCAAAAAAGTGAACAAAAACTTTTCAAAGCCCCACACATCTGACACACATTTTTTAGTGACTGGTCACAAGAGTAGTCACAACCAACTTCCTACTGCAATTACAGCTTCTGCAGCAAGAAACAAGTAAGTAAAGTTGTGTTATTTTTAATGTCCTCACCCTCCCTCCCCCAAGCTTTGAGACAATGCTGGAATACAAAAGAGCTGGTAGATTTTTATTTTGAAGGTGATTAGATGGTCCTTTCAGTAAACAGTTGAGAAATACCATCTAGTGTACTTGATACTATTCCCATGAAACCTATTTGCTGGTGAGATGCACACCCTTTTCAAGAAGCAGTTTGATATATTCACCTTCATTATTTTGAACCTTCTCAAATATTAAGTATACTTATTAATTGGCAAAGACACCTTTGGAAACTGAGGCTAACTGTGTAGGGTGACCAAGAGAAAAAAACCTGAAAAAACACCTTCTTCAGAGAATTAACTAGAGAAGTAGAATGGGAGGAAGAGACAAGACTTGAATACAATAAAAAATGGTGAGAAAGTACGCTTTAAACACGTAATTGGCTGTGTTGCATTATGAATTTTAAATGCTGCCTACTGTACGCACATTCAGCAGTTGGCCCATCTTTTTTATATGAATTTGGTCTCTGTTACTTAACAATTGGATTTTTACTGTCTCTTTCTTTGTTTCTTGGCGCTGCCATTGGCCCAACCTATTCATCCACTACCTGTTGTCTTAAATTATTTAGGAACAAAATTGCATCAGATATTTGTGCGACACCTAGTACAATAGTGTTAAGTAAGGACATAATGCAAATTGTGAATAAATATGGATGCTGTTAATGACTTTAGGCATGTTCATGGGTGAAGGGAGGGTCAACATAAAATATTTTCTCCACCTGAATTGTTCATTTAAAAAATCTCATCTACTTTAATAAAACTAAGATTTCATGTTAAATTTTGAAGTTGCAACTGAAACTATTCCCATTAAAGTTCATGTTGGGCCTTAAGTTCATGGCCTTTGTAAAGAAAAGGGATTTATGAACTGTGCTTTAATCTTTCAATGCTAGCTCTGAGATGGGAGACCATCCTTGCTGTCAATAGGTGTAATTAAAAAGAAGATAAATGATTGTGGAGAGAGGAATTATCTGTCGTTTTTTGATGAAGAAAGCAAAGTAAAGATCCTGGATCTGATATACCATAATTAGCAGCAGTTTTAATTGGAAGCAAGATTGTGTCCATGGGATTGTCAACAGGATACAGAAACCATTTGGCTATATGGTCTTTTTCTTTATTTTTGTCTCTTAAGATACACTTGTACAGGAGAGGAAACCCTTCAGAATTTTCATTTTCTGAATCTGCTGACAAGGTGTATTTAAAAAAAAAAAAAAAGGAAAAATACATAAATACCATCCCACCAAAACACACACATGTGCACACACACACACACACTCTTGGACATTTGGTTTCATTCTAGGCATGGAGGTTGTGTGGAGGCTGATTTTTATTTAGGTGTTAATATCCCAGGAAGGTTAAGGAGGTTTTAGTCCCCAAATCACTGTCCGTTTCACTGTAGTGGTTTCACGCTAATGACACACACTGTGCCTGCAATGCAGCGCTGCAGAGCTCTCAGTTCCCTGAAAGCAATAATACCTAAAGCACCTAGAGTGCTTTCCCTCAACTACAGCCCCACACTATGGTTTTGTGGCGTTGTATTATGCATCACCACCTGCGTTCTGCCAAGTAATGTGGCCCTCTTTTTATATAGGAAGCTGTATTTTTCACCTCTTTGAAAACTGCTGATGCTGCTTCCTCCCTCTTCTTGTTAGCTGTGACATTTTTCAAGGCAGTAGAGGCTGCACAGTACCAAGGGCCTTAATTTTAAGAGGCAAGTAACCAAAGTGAGTACTAAGGCTTCAATGTTGAGTGTCTTGATTTGTTCATGCTATAACAAGGGAATGGATCCTACTTCTTTCAAAAAGCTATTTTTACCTTTTGACCAGTCAGACTAAAAGGAGGGCTACTACTTTGCAAGATGACCTTTGTTCCTTCTGGCTTCTTCCTGACTTTTTGTCTTCAGTACAGATGGAAAACAATTGCCTTACCTGCACAAAGTTGTGCTGGCTTTATGAAACCATTAGAGTGGCCAGAGGATATTATTATACATGGAAACCCATCTATAATCCCTTCAACTCCATTAGTAATCTTTCCACTAACAAGTCTAGGTTCCTTTCAAAATGTCTTTGTGCAGCAGGCCTTTGTAAATATATGTGCCTAAAACTACAGCCCATTGTCAGTCATTACTAGACAATGTTGTTAAATGAACAGCAGTCTTTACAGGCCTATCTTCAGTTAAGGTTATCTCAGAACTGAAGAGTGAGGGTTGAGTCTCTATTTCATGGTGCATTGTTTTGTTTGTTCTGCAGCTGCTTTCCTTGAGGAAGAAAGAAAAGATAGGGCTGGACTTCTGCAAGCAAATGATAACCAATGTTTCCCCTTCCCCAAGAATGATTCTTCTTTTTTTTCCTTTTTCTCTCATTTTTATGGCACACAAGCTTTTCTGCTTACCTGAATATGATTTTTAGCACACAGGCAAAAGCCAGCACAGCTTACTCAGTGTCACTGTTCTGAAACAAATGTTGCTTCTGGAGTACCTTCTGGAATGTCCAGTTGCCTAACTACAGGCCTTGCTTTTCCATATTGACTTGGGACTTACTGTCCTGGTAACTCAAAATAAAACCCTGTTTAGTATGGACAATTTTCCCTTAAACAGTTCGTAAAGTCTCGGAATAGGTTATCCTTCCCATCTATAGGTCGGCAATTTCACGATGTTTGCATTGCCTCATCTTGAGCAGCATCTCAAGTCACCTGAAGACAGACACTTTTTTGGGACCAATACATGCAGTATAGCTCTAGATTTTGCTTCCTTGCACTTTAAAACATATGACAAGCATATGAAATTTCCTTCACATTTATGCTTAAAAAGAAAAATCGTAGGTTTTTACCTGGAATTGGAAAACCACCTCTTCAGTTTTGGGTGGGAGCTGGCGGTGAAAGTCAAAGGTTGGTCACCAGATCCTTGTGAGATAAATTAATGATATATATAAGTGAAACACAGATTTATGGCAACAGGAACTGTTCAAGGCGCAAAGCTGGGAGGCAACATCAAAACAAATCATCACCAAGATATCACACGGAGGAAAAGCTGTCATATGTAGGAACAGAACTGGGACAGAGTTACTGTTACTAAGTCTACTAGGTAACGAATATGGAACTTTTTTCCTTCTGTAGCAAAGATTCTTTTTATAGGGCTCTACCAGCTGAAGATGACCACTGATGAGAGCTCTGTATCTAGTCAAAAGCATAGGATTCTTGTGAGAAACATGTGAATATAATAAATCCATAGGAAACTGAAATTCTTGTATGTATAAGTTGAAGTTCTTCTGTCAGAGAGATGAAGCCAAAACTGGCATCAAGTAGGGTACAAATCAGACCACCCCGATGCTGTTATCACTCAGATCCAAAAAAAGGAATTCCACCTGGTGTGGTGTACAGGAAAGATGACCGGAGAACGTAGAGCCCTTTCACTATGAGTACAGCTGGTTCTAGGAAAATAAACTGCAAGTATATATGATTGGTATGAATAAAAACTTTGGCAGATTATTACCAAGGAAAGAAAAGAAATGCAAGTGAAAGAAATGTGATTTTAAGAACAACTATAAGTAAACGTAGAATGGAGATGAGAAGTATCTTGCTACCAGAAAAGGAAGTTTCTGATATCACCCTCAGGTAAGAGTGGTGGTCTAAAGAAACATCACTAGTTTTTTGATCGAACTAGAAAAGTTCATGAAAGCAAGTAAATAATTTGCCTATTAAAGGAGGGAGAAATCTGCTCTGTACCAGTTACATTGTGTCACTTATGCTCTATCATGTTTCTAATTATGTGCAGGAAATGCAAAGCACATTTTACCTTAGAAGTCTCTGGATGTTCATGAGCACTTTAGAACTCCAGCCTGGCAGAGATTTGGAAGGGTGTCTCCCTTAAAATTGTAATCCAAATGAACATATAAATCATATTTCTAAAGGAAATGTAGATATAATTTTCTTGACTTAACAGTTAACATTTTTTGTTGTGAAACTAGATGAATCTTTGCCATAATGATATAAATGATATATGATATATATAATTTATAATATATATATAATGATATAAATAAATATAATGATATAAATAAATGATATTTTTGGAAAGTTATGTTCCAGAATTGCAAATCACGTAGCGTAGCAAAGTGACTCCATTGCCTTTCAGTATGTTCTGCTCAAAATCCATACCTGTCTACATACAATTTTGCAGTCTTAGCTTTCTGTATGTTTGTCATTACAGAATATTGTTTGGAAGCAAGACATTCAACTGTGGAAAACTTTCAGGATGGAATTTGCACAAGTATATATTTAGTATCACTCACTATAATTGCTGAACACTGAAGAAAGCTCTTCTTCATATATATTATTATGACCACACTGTATAAATCACTAATAAATGTGACAATGATTAGATCTATATGGCTAGAAAATGGTGGGATGATTACTATGAGTTAAAAAATCAATAGTATGCAGCTGTAAAGATACTTTTTCTAATTGCTCTTTGTACTAATTGCTTTCATGGAGTTCCCAAGTCTATTTCCTGAGAACTTGAGCACAGGCAAAGCAGCAGGAATATCCTTTGGATCCACAAGGAGAAACAAGAGTGAGGGGCACTTCATGTAGTCTCCTACATGTAATTGCATTTTGATGTGCCTGATTCATGTTCTTGAGATTATTGTACTTCTGGATTTATTTTTTTGTTGTTGTTGTTGTTCATAGACTGCAAATGAACTGAAACTAAACAAATACTGACAATTACTGTATTGTGTGAGGATTTTCTAAGGAGATGTCTAAGGAAAATACTGTGTTGTTTTTAATTAGGCAAGCTGCTATGCAATGTAATCAACCTATATGCCCAAACCTGCAGGGGAATAAAGTAAGACCCAACAATAGATCCAAGAGGGTTTTCATATTTTCAGAGTGTCTCAGCTGGAAACCCACCCAAGTAACAGAGAAAAGAAATTACACCTTTTTTATTAAAATGTTCACACTACTTCATGTTGTACTGCTTTTTATTAATAAAGCCTACTCATAGAGTTTAAATGCTTATAGATTAATGGAGTTTTAAACTGGAAAGTTAATGTCTCTGCAGGTGACAATGGGTCCGACTGCATATGAAGTATGTGCAGCTGACAGACACATATAGTTCATAACAGCAACATGGACTGAAATTTTCTTCATTTAATTATCAAGATATTGTAATTATCTTTTATGAATTAGAACAAAAATAGCCAGGGACTAAAAATTTTCCAGCTACTCTCTTATATCAATGATGTAGAAGTCAATTGAGTTTGGTTCTGTTATGCTGAGACATGGACCATCCTATCAAACTGCCAGCAAACAAAAACTGTTGATTTAAACCTTCACCTCTTGGGGGCAACTTCTGTTTCTTATAAAATATTGCTGTTGGTGCCTCACTGTCACCCACAGTGACAGACTGTACTCTGTTCCGTGATGTTAAGCATCATGAGGTGTCTAGTTCAGGATAATTCCCTGTACAGAGGACGTGAACTCTTGATCTGACCCATATTTCTTCTTGACTACACCAACAGAAGCTCTTTTCCTGTGTCCTCCACCACCAGCTTATATCTTGGGAGTGGCCATCCATTCTGGCTCTCCATGGCTCCATCTTCTAGGATGGATCATCTGTGGGGTTGATACAGCTGAATTTTCTAGGGACCTTCTCCACCTCACAGGGTAAGGATCTTGAGTAGCTTACAGATCAACAGCCCAACAGGTTGTTTTAAATCTGATTAAGCTGACATATTGACTATTCCTAAATAAAACAGGCCAGAGACTGTTTTTTGGCTCTGAGGTTATGTCCTGTCTCACATGCCTAAACTTTCTGCCTTCCCAAACACAGTAGTCACACATCTTTAGGAATAGTCCCTGACATGTACAACACATCCAAACAATACCCAAGTATAATCTGAAGGAGCAGTAGTTTACATGAGCCAAAACTGTGCTAGGGACTGTGCTGATATTTAACCAGTGTGGATGTTTGTGAGCTATGGAATGTTTCGTAGTATATAACCAGAGCGCCTAAAGTCAGTTCTGCTGCTATTAAATAGATCTCTTTGTGAATGGGTATCTATGTGGTCCTTCTCCCAACTTGCTCAAATAAGGAGCGTTTAAGCATAGCCCCAGAGACCTCAGCTGGACAAGCCTTTATGTACTGGGTGCCATATAAGTTTTTTTCTGCACAAAGCATATCTCACCACAGTGAGTCAAGATGATTAGCTTGTTTTTCAACGTGTGCTGGAGCAGAAAGAAACCTTTAGCCTCAAAAAAAAATTAGTGATGAGAGAACCTTGTGTCAGCAAAAACAAGTGAAAACAAAACTCTGCATTCTTCTCCAGGCGTTAATTCAGACACAACAGTGAGGGCAGAGCAACAAATTTCCCTTCAACTTTGACCCTGTTAGTTAGTGCTGACCTGAAAGTCAAAAGAAGTTGCAGTCTTTCAGTGTGAGGACCAGGGCAAAATAAAATAAGCTAAAAATATAGACTTTCTATACTTGCTCCATAAGAAGTTCCTGTAAGACACTGGAATTCTGGAGAGGTTCCCACAGTAGGAGATAGGTTAGTTCTGGTTCCTGGCCTGCAAGGGTGTCCTGTCACCTGGCCAAATGGGGAAATCACCTTGGGGATAGGGAAGCTGATGATAAAATTTGCACAGCAATGCTAGCTATGAAAGTGCAGAAGGCACAAAATGATTTCTTCAAGGTGGTGAACCAGGCGAGGTTCATCCAAGGGTCCCCTGGATGGTGGTCAATGGCCCATCATGCTCATGAATCACACAGAAAATTTATCAACACCTTCATCATATAATTACTACAAGATAACTAGAAACAATCACAACTATATATATACAGAAATATCCTTCTTTTGTGGAGTCATTGTTTTACTTAGTCCAATGATTTACATATATTTAGTCATTTGTTATGCAGGTAAATAAATCAATAAAGTAAGGAAAATGGGCTCATTTCAGGCAGTATAATCAATCTCCTTAGGGGTATAAATGGGGAAAGATGACAAATCTGCTGTGAAGGTCTATTTTTCTGCCCTTCTCCAATAGATCAGCTGTCAGCTGGTCTGCTGTCTGTGCTTTGTTTTTAAACTGACATATACAGGGAGAAAGTATGTATGTTTGGGCATGTCTACTCTAATAAGCCCCTTAAAAAAGGAGTCTGTAGCTCACAGAAACTTGTAAACTGAATATCAGGGCTGATGGAAGCAGAGAAGAGATGACAAGGACAACAGAGAAGACAAAAATAAGATGGGAGAACATCAAGTATAGACATCCCTTTCTTGCCCCGGATGTTCTATTATCTTTTATGCAGTCTTACTCCTGGCACCAAAGGTAGTGTTTGCAGGAGATTAGTAGAAGCAGAAGTGGCAGCAGGTGGTGTGGTCCGTATGACATGTGTTGGAAATTGCCTAAATGAAGATCTGGGTGTGCTGTTCGGTAGCAATCTCCCAGTTTTGAAGTGAAGTGGACGAGCGCACAAGTTGAAGAATGTGAGTGTAAAAAATGTTACGCTGCTTATGGATGACATATTAGCAGTACTAAAAAAAACCCAAACTCAATAAATGTCAAAGACAGTTTTTGGGAAGAATTCGATTTGCCGTTGTTTGTTCAACAATTCAGTATTGTGCACTAAACTGAAGAATGATGAAACAAGCAATTTATGACACTTAAAGTGCTTTATTTGCTTTCTTCCTCATTGTGTTGTTTTTGCCCCTGGACTAGTTATTTACCTGACTATTTCTGTAAGTTGAGCTAACAGATGTTAAATATGCAGGAAGGAAATTGACCATCAGAACTTGCAAGTACTGCCTCCTTAGGAAATAACACAACACAGCATCATTCTTGGAAGACAACAACTACTCTGTAACCTAGATTACAATTCCGTCTGCAAAGCCTGCTTTTTTCCCCCATTACTCCACAGTGAGTTGAATGCCAGACTCAAAGCTGGCACTTGAGGCCTATAGTGAAAGTAGGCTGATTTTTCTTGTAAGTCAATGCAGTATTTGGAAATTTTTTAGTGAAAGTCATTTTTACTCAGCAGGCATGGGGAACAGGACAGGAATGCCTATTTTTTAAAACTGTATTTATTTGTTTAAATGAGGATGACATTTGGAGTCCTAGTGGGAAGACAGTGGTGAACTTAATTCTCTAGAATAGGTTAGACCCCATTACTTAGCATACATGTCTAGACCTTGCCTGCTGTTTGACTATAAGTCTTCTGAAGTAGATGAGGTTGCATCCTGCTATTTCCAACTCTGGAGATTTTTATTCTTTTTGATGTTGAAGAGGAATTAGTTTTTCGTAATATTAATGTCAATTTGACTTTTGAATTCCCATAAAGTTAATATGTGTCATGGTTTTAGCTGGGAGAGAGTTAATTTTCTTCACTGTAGCTGGTATAGTGCTGTGTTTTGGACTTAGTATGAAAATGTTGATAGCACACTGATGTTTTAATTGTTGCTAGGTAGTGCTTACACTAGTCAAGGACTTTTCCAGCTTCCCGTGCTCTGCGAGGAGCACAAGAGGCCGGGAGGGGAGGGGGCACATCCAAGAGAGCTGATCCGAATTGGCCAAAGGGATATTCCATATCATGTGACGTCATGCCCAGTATATTAACTGGGGGGAGTTGGCTGGGGGAGGCAGCGAACATGGCTTGGGGACCGGCAGTGTCGGTCAGCGGGTGGTGAGCGGTTGCAGCACTCGTTTTTTTTTTTCCTTTTCCATTTTTTCCCCAGGTTTCATTCCTCTCTCTCATTATTTTCTTTTTTATTATATTATAATTATCATTATTATTATCATAATCATTATTGTTATCATTACCATTACTACCATTATTATTTTATTTAAATTATTAAACTGTTCTTATCTCAACCCACGAGCTTTCTTGCTTTTACTTTTCTGATTCTCTCCCCCATCCCACTGGTGTGGGGGGAGTGAGCGAGTGGCTTTTTGGTGCTTAGTTGCTGACTGGGGCTAAACCACGACAATATGACAAATTTATATCTGGAGGGAAACCTAACTTTAACACTTGCTAAACAGTTTTAAACAAACTTTTTTATCAAGCCACAGATGATCAAATATTATGTTTTCTGAACTTTTAGTTTAAAAGATTATGAATGTCATTTGCTTAGAAAGTGAAGAGAATGTGTATTCTCAAGAAAGGACATGTCAATTTGCTGAATTTACGAGCACTTTATACGAAGTAGAGATTTTAAGTGTATTTCTATATTAACAAGTAGTGAAGACCAATAGGAGCAGATGTGCAGAATGAAACAGTGGTAGGCAGCTATTGTTACAAATCTACATTTCATGCTTTTTTTAACTTCAGGCTCACTCGAGTCTGCTCCATTGGACTGAATGCCCGCCAGTGACTAGAGGGCATTCAGTAAGTTCCTGGATCACACATTCTAGCTTAATGTCATCCAGAAGATTCCAATTCAAGCTCCTGGAGACAGAGAGCTCTGCTATGTGATCAATGCCCAGGTGACTGGAAGCCACTGAGACAAAGGGTTCTGGAGCGGAGGGTCACGCCGGATGATCCTTCCCAAAGCGGTAAATCCACGGCAAAACCACAGAAAAAAGTGCGAAGGCAAAAGCGCAGGGAAAGAGGGTAGGCCAGTCCCCGCCTAGAGTGGGAAGGAGTGCGCTCCTGAGGTGAGGCAGCTCTGACTCGGCATGGGCCAGGACAAGAGCGAAGGCAGCAAAATGCCCTCACGTGCAAAAGCAGCCCCCAAGGAGCGTGAGTGACCAGGGCGGGCAAACAGTGTGTGGCGCGTCAGAAGGGTGTGGCACATCAGAAGGGTGTGGCGCATCAGAAGGGTGCGGCGCGTCAGAAGGGTGTGGCGTGGCAGTTTGCATGGGAGTTCATGCAGGCAGGGCGTGTGGGCAGGGTGCAGTCCCTCTCCTGGCTCTGAAGGGTAACTCTGCTAGTAGTCATCGCGCCCCCAGGAGGGGCACTAGCTGTGGTCTCCACTTGCCTGAGAACTGTTGTCAGAAGGAATGTGGTGACCCAGACGCAGTCCCCACACAAACACGCAGCTGTCCAGGTCTCCGGCTGCAGGGAGCGCCTGAGCCTGGCACTCGTACCGAGGGCAGCAGGGACAGCAGCTGTCTGTGGTGTGACCACGTGGATGATCTGCTCAGCCCAGTGGCAGAGCTGAGGGGGGAAGTGGAAAGGTTAAGGAGCATCAGGGAGTGTGAGAGGGAGATAGATCGGTGGAGCCGCACCCTGCCATCCCTGGGGCCAAGGCAGTGGATGGAGGCTCCACAAGAAGGTCCACAAGAAGTAGAGGATCCCCTGCCCTCTTGCTACCAAGCAGAAAGAGGGAACCTAAGAAATGGGGGGGAATGGAAACAGGTCCCCGCTCGGGGCGGCAGGCAAATCCCCTCCCGGCCTCCCTCACCTTCCCAGCTGCCCTTACACAACAGATACGGGGCTTTGGAACTTGAGGGCCAGGCAAATGAGGATGTAGGTGAAGGTCCATCCACGGGGTTGCCTAGGGAGAGTCAGTCAGCCCCACACATTATGACCGCCTCTGTTAAGAAGAAAAGGAGGGTAATTGTTGTAGGCAATTCCCTTCTGAGGGGGACAGAGGGCCCAATATGCCGACCAGACCCATCCCACAGGGAAGTCTGCTGCCTTCCTGGGGCCCAGATCAGAGATGTTACTAACAAATTCCCTGGTCTGGTACAGCCCTCTGACTACTACCTGCTACTGGTTATGCAGGTGGGCAGCGATGAGGTTATGGAGAGAAACCCAAGAGCGACCAAAAGGGACTTCAGGGCACTGGGGCTATTGGTTGAAGGATCGGGAGTGCAGGTAGTGTTTTTGTCAGTCCCGCCAGTGGCAGGGATGAAGAATACTGAAAGGAACAGGAAAACTGACCTGATTAACACGTGGCTCAGAGGCTGGTGCCATCAGAAGAATTTTGGTTTTTTTGATGATGGGGAGGTTTACATGGCACCAGGCCTGCTGGTGGCAGATGGATTTCACCTGTCTCAAAGTAGGAAAAGGATTCTTGCACATGAGTTGGCGGGGCTCATCGAGAGGGCTTTGAACTAGGTTCAAAGGGGGAAGGAGATATAGCCAGGCCCACTCGAGAGGAGCCTAGGGGTGGCATGCCAAGGTTGGGGGTGAAATCGATAGCCCAGCTCAAGTGCATCTACACCAATGCATGTAGCATGGGCAACAAACAGGAGGAGCTGGAAGCCATTGTGCAGTGCGATAGCTATGACTTAGTCACCATCACAGAGACACGGTGGGAAGACTTTTACGACTGGAGTGCTGCAATGGATGGCTATAAGCTCTTCAGAAGGGGTAGGCAAGGAAGGAGAGGTGGTGGGGTGCCTCTATTTGTTAGGGAGTGTTTTGATTGCATTGACCTTAGCGATTGTGATGATAAGGTTGAGTGCTTATGGGTAAGGATGAGGGAGAAGGCCAACAAGGCAGATATCCTGCTGGGAGTCTGTTATAGACCACCCAACCAGGATGAAGAGGTAGGCGAAGCGTTTTACAAGCAGCTGGTGGAAGTATCACAATCGGTTACCTTTGTTCTGGCAGGGACTTCAATCTACCAGATGTCTGCTGGAAATACAACTCAGCAGAGAAGAAACAGTCTAGGAGGTTCCTGGAGTGTGTGGAAGATAAATTCCTGACGCAGCTGGTAAGTGAGCCTAACAAGGGAGGTGCCTCGCTTGACCTGCTGTTCACAAACAGAGATGATCCGGTGGGAGACGTGGTGGTCGGAGGCCGTCTCAGGCTTAGCGACCACAGTATGACAGAGTTCTCAATTCATGGCAAAGTAAGAAGGGGGATCAGCAGAACCACTACCATGGACTTCGGGAGGGCAGACTTTGGCCTGTTCAGGGCACTGGTTGGGAGAGTCCCTTGGGAGGCAGCCCTGAAGGGCAAAGGAGTCCAGGAAGGCTGGGCTTTCTTCAAGAGGGAAGTCTTAAAGCCACAGGAGCAGGCTGTCCCCATGTGCCGCAAGATGAACCGGCGGGGAAGGTGACCGACCTGGCTGAACAGGGAGCTTTTGCTGGCACTCAGAAAAAAAAAAAAAAGAGAGTCTACCACTTTTGGAAGAAAGGGCAGGCAACTCAAGAAGAGTACAGAGACCTCGTTAGGTATTGCAGAGAGAAAATTAGACAAGCAAAAGCCCAGCTAGAACCCAACCTAGCCGTTGTTGTAAGGAATAAAACCAAATGTTTTTACAAATACATTAACAACAGAAAGAGAACCAAAGAGAATCTCCATCCTGTGTTGGACGTGGAGGGGAACATTGCCACCGAAGATGAGGAGAAGGCTGAGGTTCTTAATGCCTTCTTTGCCTCAGTCTTTAACCATCAGACCAGTTATCCCCAGGGTATTCAGCCTCTTGAGCCGGAAGGCAAGGACGAGGAGCAGAATAAATCTCCCGTAATCCAGGAGGAAGCAGTTTATGACCTGCTGAGTTGCCTGGACACTCACAAGTCTATGGGGCCAGATGGGATCCACCCAAGAGTACTGAGGGAGCTGGCGGAGGAGCTTGCCAAGCCACTCTCCAACATTCATCAACAGTTCTGGTTAACAGGGGTGTTTCCAGATGACTGGAGGCTTGCCAATGTTACACCTATCTATAAGAAGGGCTGGAAGGAGGATCTGAGGAACTACAGGCCTGTCAGCCTAACCTTGGTACCAGGGAAGATTATGGAGTGGTTCATCTTGAGTGTGCTCACCAGGCATGTGCCGGATAACCAGGGGATCAGGCCCAGCCAGCACAGCTTCATGAAAGGCAGGTCCTGCCTGACCAACCTGATCTCCTTCTGTGACCAGTTGACCTGCCTAGTGGATGAGGGTAAGGCTGTGGATGTTGTCCACCTGGACTTTAGCAAGGCCTTTGATACAGTCTCCTACAGCATCCTCCTAGAGAAGCTGGGGGCTCATGGCTTAGACAGGTGTACTCTTCGCTGGGTAAAAAACTGGTTGGACGGCTGAGCCCAGAGAGTTGTGGTGAATGGAGCTAAATACAGTTGGTGGATAGTCACAAACGGCGTTCCCCAGGGCTTGGTTTTGGGGCCAGTCTTGTTTGATATCTTTATCAATGACCTGGATGAGGGGATCGAGTGCATCCTCAGTAAGTTTGCAGATGACACCAGACTGGGTGGGAGTGTCGATCTGCTTGAGGGTAGGAAGGCTCTGCAGAGGGATCTGGACAGGCTGGATCGATTGGCTGAGGTCAACTGTATGAAGTTTAACAAGGCCAAGTGCCGGGTCTTGCACTTGGGTCACAACAACCCCATGCAACGCTACAGGCTTGGGAAAGAGTGGCTGGAGAGCTGCCCAGCGGAGAAGGACCTGGGGATGTTGGTTGACAGCCGGCTGAATGTGAGCCAGCAGTGTGCCCAGGTGGCCAAGAAGGCCAACAGCATCCTGGCTTGTATCAGGAATAGCGTGGCCAGCAGGACTAGTGAAGTGATCGTGCCCCTGTACTCGGCACTGGTAAAGCCACACCTTGAATATTGCGTTCACTTTTGGGCCCCTCACTATGAGAAGGACATTGAGGTGCTGGAGCGTGTCCAGAGAAGGGCAACAAAGCTGGTGAAGGGTCTAGAGAGCAGGCCTTATGAGGAGTGGCTGAGGGAACTGAGGATGTTTAGCCTGGAGAAAAGGAGGCTGAGGGGAGACCTTATTGCTCTCTACAACTACCTGAAAGGAGGTTGTAGCGAGGTGGGTGTTGGTCTCTTCTCCCAAGTTACTAGCAATAGGACACGAGGAAATGGCTTCAAGCTGTGCCAGGGGAGGTTTAGATTGGATATTAGGAAAAATTTCTTTACTGAAAGAGTGGTCAAGCACTGGAACGGGCTGCCCAGAGAGGTGGTGGAGTCACCATCCCTGGAGGAGTTAAAAAATCGCATAGACATGCCACTTCGGGACATGGTTTAGGAGGCATGGTAGTGTTGGGTTGATGGTTGGACTTGATGATCCTAGAGGTCTTTTCCAACCTTAATAATTCTATGATTCTATGATTTCCTTCAGAAGTGCACTCCTTGCCTGGACTAAAACACTTCTGTTCATGTGTCCTAAGCTAACTTTTAGGTTAGGTTAACCTGGCCTAGGTTATCAGCTGCAGAACCTGAAGCAGGTCAGACTTCAGTATTAGAGCCTGGAATACTAGTTTAATTAGCACGACTTCTCAGAATCAATATTTTAGGTACTAAAACACACTAATGCTGCCATTTGCAACTTGATTTTTTTTCTCTCTTAGCATATGATGACTTTATGGGGCACATCCTACTTATGTGGAACCCCAGTAGAAAAATGTACTTTGAAGAAGGGTTTTATCCAAGATAAGGGCCATGTAAATGAAGAGCTTCTCAGCCATTCTAGTACATTTTATACGTGCTACCCTGATTTTTGTGTAAATAGGATCATGACTAAAAGTATCAAGTTATTGTAAAGACATTGTAAAGTTTACAATTAAAACAAAATAGAGAAGTAGTTTGAACTTAGATTAATATTAAAACAAATTTAGAAAAGGAAAATTCAGAGGCAAGGCTACCTTAAAAACCTTGTTTTTTTCCTGGAATAGCAAGTCTCCATAACATATTGTCTATATTTGCAGATGATAGAGATGGTCCTTTAAATAGGGAAATGGAGAAAGTGCTTTTTGGAGGTCTACCTTCTTGTTGTAAGAAGAGCAGGTTACCAGTTGTATTTGATTGGGTTTAGCTGTGTAAGTTTCTTTTGAGAACTTAACATTCAGTGTTTATCATAATAAAATTAATGAGCTTTAAAGAAGTTGAATCAGTGAGGCTTTTTATAGGGTCTTAGATATCAACTTCCAGGTTATATAGGGGTGCATGTTTGCTCTTTAATTCCTCTGGGAGACGCACAGGATAAAGGTTTTTGCAATATTCTCAAAAAACAAACAAATCAAAACCATCCAAATGTAATAGGATTAATTATTCTGATTTTAATAGAAAGAACTATTTTACTACTGATCTCTCCACAGTGCCCAGACAGTGGACTTGGTTGCATATGTATGTAAGCCAGAATCAAGCATAGATTGCACAAAGCACTATATGTGGTACATATGGATACCATGTGAATGTTTTTTTGTGCCCGTGTAGTGATCACCTACCATAAGATAACTTTCATTCAGCTCCCTCTGGAGTACATGAAATGTTGACAAAGGGAACAGCATGTGCTGAACATTAATTGGCACCAGACAAACTCATTATTCTCTGAAAGATGTTGTTCATCAATAGGGAACCATCTGCATTGTATTTACATAAGTAACTATTGGTTTCTCTCTTATTACCATGCTGGATCCTTGACAAAATTGCAAGGTATTCCTAATACAACCACATTGATTATACATCCTGTTGAACAAACCACGTACTAAAGATATATGACTTTGAATTCAAGATTAATTTAATTCTCTGATGATCAAATGACTTTCTGTCAAAAACAGTATGGAAAAGAATGCAATGAAACATAAGGATGTTTGCTTTGGTGAATGAGAAGTCTTTCTAGGTCAGACACCTGCCTCTGGTTGTGATGACGAGTGGATATTATAAGGAAAGAATATAAGACCAAGGCAGTCCCTCTCCCAGCATTTGATATTTGGATGCTCAGAGGCTTCTTTAGCAAAGGATGGTATTTATAGCATCATATTTGATAGTCTGTGCTGGGTCTTCCATAAACTTTCCAATATTGTTTTGCCTACATATGCTCTTTGCCATGGATGAGAACCTAACCTTTTGGTGTTTTCAGTTTTCTAGAAGATTTCTTTTCTATTGCAGAATTGTCTCCAATTTCTACTGTATCTTCTCCTGTAATGTTTTATGAGCTAAAAAATTCATGCCCTTGTGCCTAGTCCTATGGATCGTATTGTGTAAACTCGAAGAATCCTATGATGGAGAGTCTCATTCAAATTTTGTCTAGCTGGCTTCAGTTCTATCCTTCCCTCTATTGTTGGTATCCACAGTTACCCCAAACTCATTCCGCCCTTATCTACATAACCAGTGAAGTATTCCACCTTTCCATGCAGGTGAATCTTCACCTAGTCTTCTCTGGCATCACAAACCCAGCTACCTAACTCTACAGCTACTCTCAGTTTGGCATTGTAGGTGAGGATACCTCTGATGGTTTGACAGTAGAGAATTCTTCCTGATACCTTAAAGTGGGCTTAATTTTGTTTTCATCTACACAGGATAAAGTCCTTTAATGGTACATTTTAAAATGTAACCTGCAATTTCTGAGATTTTATAATTGATTGATAGTGAGAAGAGAATTTATCACCACATTTTTGGGAAAAGGAAATGCCCATTTTGTACTGGGCTTAATAGTGACAGTTTCTATTTTAATTTAATGCCAGACATAATGCAAATCACATAGGAGATTCATGTTGACATTTAGTGACATCCTAGTTTATTGGACAGTTGGAGTCTGAATTAGCAAAAAAAGTCTTACTAATGAAAAATTACTCCACAGTTGGCTAGCAGCCTTTTTTTTTTTTTGCAAAGAAATTATGTATGGCATTTAATGTTCAATTCTGTTGATTAGTCAAAACTATTTTTGAGTTCACTTTACTGTTAAAAAAAAAGTGTATATCCTGTACAATTCATTGATTTGTGTGCATTTTTACAAAATATCCAATGGTTCTGGAGGAGAAAAAAATCTGAAGACCCTTTCAGAATCTTTGCTTTAATTGTACTAGTGCTGAAAAAAGTATTCATAGAAATTTTTTGGAGTAGGAGTAAAGAGAAGTGAAAACTCCCAGTCAATCTGCATTACTTACTGTGACTGTACAGTGCTAATGAAACAAATTAGATACTGACAAATATTACAGATGTAATGATGAGCTGCATGGCAGAGTCCACACCATAAAAAGCGTATCTTAATTAGCATTGTGGGTACACTAACTGCACTTGATGGGCTTGGCATACTTACGTTTGCCTTCCATTAAGAGAAGTGGTTTGTCATCTAGTACTAGTGACTTTACCATAAGTAGAAACTTTTTTTTCCTGGGTTAGTATGATTTGGGTCAGATATCTTATGTGGTTCATACTGCAGCTGCAAAATTAATTTTGCTGAACTAAAGAAAGAGAGAAATAGGCACAGGAAATAGAGCTCCTGTTGTTTGCCATGTTGCACTTGTTTATGGTGACTGTGGAATTACAGCTTCACTGTAGAGCTTTATTTCACTGGAATTCTTTAATACCTGAGTTACTAAACAAAATGACGCCCATGGCATAACATTTCCACAGAGCTTAACAGGAAAAGAAGTAGTTTAACACTACTTCATTTAAATTTGGGATGCTAATAAAAACCAGCTAACATAATAGTTTTCCAAGTTCACTTAGATGCTGTTGAAACAAAACAAATGCAAGGTGATCTTGGGAACTGTCTTTTGGTCGTACATATATATGCCTTAGAGTCATGACATGGTGTTAGTATAATGCTGTATCTTGTCTCCAGTCTTAATACTAACATTATGGAAGAAGTACTTTGTCCTAGATTTGCAGGAAGAGTGACAACATGTAGGATACGTTCTTTAATTAGGTCATAACGTTGTCAGTCTAACTCCCCTGGGGATCACCTCCCAGTGTTGCTTAGAATACAGGTCTTTGTTTCTGTCTTGCACATTTCCATCTCCTGGCGGGGGGGCAGGGGGTGGGGTAGGCAGCTGTCATTCTTCACCACCCTTAACGCAATTTCAGTTCTTTATTTTGACCTCTACAGTCTTCCCATCTATAGAGGTTAAGAGGTGAGAAAAAGGAGGTCATTATTTCATTTTTCTGTGTGAAGCGGGAAGAGTTGCTGCATACTGCTATCTTTGCCTGAATATGAATGAGCTGTTAGAAAGAACTGTTGCTTTAACCCAAACTTATCTGTTTTAATGCATGTAATTGAATAATGAATATAACCTGTTAATGGGAATCAAACTAATACAAAAATGTAGGATTTTCTTACTCAGGCTGAATTACAGATGGTGATTTCTGCTGCTCTCCATGACTTCTTTTGATGCTGTTAAAACTACCTTTGACAAGAATGTTTGATTAGAAAAGTTTTTAGCACAGTTTTTAATGGAGTCTATGAACCAGAACATTTGAGACTTAAAATTATCCTTATAAATTTCTCCTCCCATTTATCTGCTCTTCAGAAAAATTCAATGCAAGTCAAAACGCCTAATCCTAGAGAAATGGAAGGGTCTAATTCCCTTGTAGATGAAGGTAGAAGGCAAATGACGTCTGGTTTAGAGTTCGAAGAGGTTTTTCATCTTTCTTATCACTACCTACTCAGGTAACCGGTATTCAAAAGGCTCATTGTTGGAATACAAGTAGGAAAAATATTTTTGTGGCCATACCTATGTACTCGTGCTTTGAAAATTTTTGGCTAGTATATGTATTTCTATGCATTAAATGGAAATATAGGGTGGATATAGAGAAACATTTATTTGTTGGAAAGAAGAAAAATAAATTTACTTATGTAGTTTGAATCTGGGGGTCAAAAGCCTTGGAAATGATTTGCAAACAAGGATGTTGTCAGTGATGGTATCTGGTTTTAGTGGTGGTGGGGAGAGACTGTCCTGCTAACTCCTTCTTGTGTTTATGTTACAAAGCAAAACTAGCCTTGCATTAAAATATAATTGTAGTTTGACTGTTACATACTTCTGCATGAACTGTGGGTTTTAATAATGTCTCTTTTCTCTTTGAAACATAGAAAAACCCATAGAGTAGAGAAATGATCAAAATGTTACATTCTGATTCTTTTTGTCAAATTTTGTCCTGAGTTCATGTAAACTCTGTATCAACTAAGTTTGGAGAATATAATAGGTTTTTTTTTTTTTAAATGGGACTTTCTTCTACAACCAGTAAAATTACAGAAGAATATAAATTCAGACTTGATAAATTGTTCCCTATTTATAATATTAGGTGAGGAATCAATGTGGAAAAGTTCTATAAATGATAAGAAAACCTGTGCCACTAAATTACAAGTTTTATTGGATTCCTAAAGTAAAGCTTCTTCAGTTAATTGAAAACTTGATGAACTGTGCTTTTTGACAAAACTTTGGTTTTCATGACAAAATGTTTTTTATAGAACTCAAATAATTGAATCATGATGGTGGATTGTTTGGATATTCAAGAAAATAAATCTTGATGAGTATGAGCAAGAAGGTCAGCAATCTCATTCAAAAATATATTTCAGGCAGGTATGTGTTGATCATCTATGGTGGCCTTCACTGAGGCATGCCAAATCGAGGGATGTTCTCTCCCTTGCATTGCATCATGAGTATGAGTTGTGAGGGTGTTTTTAGAAATAGATTGAAAAAGTAGTACGTGCATGTACAAGATGTTCATAGATTAGTTTTACCAACAATGGAGCAGTGTAGTAGGCAGAGAGCCAAGGCGCCACTAATTTTGCATTGAAGCTCAAAGCTTATACTAGAGAACATCAATGGCCTGAGAAATTATAACTGATCATTTTCAAACATGCTTGGGTTTTATGTATCAACAGCAGTATTTGAATGAACTGCTTAGAAAAGAATGTGTTGCCCTTGCTGCCTGGTCATGAAGTCCTGTGCTGGCTAAGCTGATTCTTTATCAGGAAGCAAGGGCATGCTGTTGTGTTTTAAACCTGCTGACATTTAAAAGCCAGCCTGCTGTGCCCTTCCTGAGTATAGAGAAGCAGGAGAAGGAGTTTTGCCACACCACTTCCTCTTCCAAGGACATATGATTTGTGGCAACTCCCTTCTCTTAGCTTCTCCTAAGGGGTAGAATGAGGGGCTTTATCCCACACTGGGAGGGACTTGCATACCTCACACCAAACCTGTTCTGGATTTTAAAAAAAAATTGTCAAGAAAAAAATGCTTTCTTTTCATTAGCTTTTTATCACTACTTGTAGTGTTATGGAAAGCTCAGAGGCAAAGAGAAATCCCAGTACCTGTACCTACTGATTACACATCACAGGGAAGGCTTAGCTGCACCATTGCTCTGCTGCCCTGGCAGAGCGCTTGGGGATTCTACAACATGAACAATAAGGCCACTCACAGTCTTTCAAGATGTTTAAGTGCCTCTGTCCTTCTTAAATTTTCCATAGGCTATATTTTCCTGTTTTCTATTTGCAAGAGGCCAGAAAGCAGTCTTTTATCATACACATGCTGCCTTCTCCTTACTGAGCCTTGGGAGTTGTGAAGTTTTTAAATAAAGGGTATTTCATCTGTGCAGCATAAGTAGGACTGGAGATTAAATATCTGAAGCACAGTTTGAGCTGCATATCTTCTACACCTGACACTTAAGAGATGCTAATATTAATACAAGTTAGGCCTGAGGCCCCATAACCTTTGGGAAGACTTTTTAAAAAAATTTTTTTCTTTTGCGAATTGAAAAAGCAACGAAGTAAAGCTGTTGTTTTCTCTTTCTGGAGAAAAGAGAAGACAACAAACAGGGCTTGTATACTCCCTTTCTGCAGCAGTATCTGCCTTCCCACATATCTTACCCATATCTATGTCCCTTCCCTCCTTTGTAGTACTGCTTCCGTTTTTCACATAAGATTCTTCACCTTCTCTCTCCCTTTCTTACTGCAAATTCAAGATCCCCTACTTTCTCCTTTCCTGATGCAATAGCACCCGTTCTGTTCTGCCTCCCTCTGCCTAATGGGTAACTGCTGAAACTGCCACTGTCCCATGAAACCATTCATTTTGCCAGGCCAGCTGTAGTTAGATGTATACATTCTTTTATTAGAGGGTTTCTGAGAGGGACACCATGCTGTTTCTAAGGCTAGGGCAGGTCAAACAGTGCTCAGTGCCTCTCAGGTGCTGGGGAGACGAGTACATTGCTCTAAAGGTCATGCACAGGCAAGTTATATAGGCTTGTATGAGACTGAAGACTATCTGATGTACAGATATGTAAAGGGCTGAAAGGTGAGATACCAACTCCTTTGCTCAAACAAGGGAAATGGGTTTGACGGGTGGAACTGAGAAAGGATCGATATAGTCTTCTCTCAACTGAGGAGTTGGAAACCCATATTGGAAGTAAGGTATGAGCTTTCAGAGCTGCCCACTGCCAAAGGCCAGCTGTCAACTTTAGAAGTTTTTTTTGATCGTTGGGCATCCTCACCCACTTTTGATTAAGGGCAGCATGTTCAGTTTTGCAGAACATTTACCATCAACACTAGCTTGCGATAAGTTTGCAAACAACATGCAAACAACATACAAACAAAGCTACCATACCAAGTATCATGTGTGCTTTTCCACTTGGTGCATCCCTTATCAGTAATAGAATGCCTAGAACATGTAAACTCTTAGAAATGAGATATTTTGAAGGTTCTAATGACGTATTTGAGGACTGCCGCTTGATACTGAGATCGCATTGGTGGACTTTAAAGAAGATAAAATGGTTCAATTTTTAACATTCCTGAATATCTCTAGTTTGTTTTTTTTTTTTTGGAGAGTGAATGAGTACATTTTCATTTCACACCAGAATCCTCTAACTTTTCAATGTAAAAATGTTAATTCAAACAAAGCAGTACTGAACATGCACTTTAAGAGTTGCAGCAGTCCAGGCAAAGAAGTTGTATACATGTACACACACAAATTAATGACTTTACTTTTTTTGCCTGTCAAATGTAAAGGTTTTGCATGATTTAAACAGTGGGTCTGCTGTGGCTGTAGGGACATATCTCTCCATGTGTTACTGTCTTTGCTGCCCTCAGAGCAGAGTCTGACTCTTGGAAAACGTATGTCTATTAAAAACTTGCAGTCAGCTAAATCTCCTCTAGATTGTTTCTCTTCCTCAGATGTGCTGATTTTTCTGGGTGCTCTGCAAAAGACATCACTAGGGATTTTGATGAAGACTGAGAGTATGCTTCCTGCTGATAAAAGAGAGTAAGTAGGTGTCCAGTTGTGTGTCTGGCTTCCTGAGCTTCAGGGTGATTCTTTAACTTAATTTTACTGTGTGATTAAGTTCATTATGGGGGTTAGAGCCTTGCAGGTTTCACATTTCCATCCAGCCAAACACAATTCATGAAACAGAAATTATGTTAAAAATAACATTGTTTTTATTTTTTTCTAGGATGAGCAGAAATGGAATTATCTTACCCTCTGCTCTCATTCTTGCACAATGGAATGGTTGATATGGAAATATTTTTCTTCCAAAAAAAGTGCTGACCTGTCACTTACTACACATTAAGGATGGTTTAGGACCTTTGTTCCAGTCATATCCGAATAATGTAATGCTGCTTCTTATTATAAACCTAAAGCCATTTGGAGGCTGGTTTGCTGATCATTAGATACTGCAATGAGTTCCATGGACCTGATTACACAATACTGAACTTGTACCAGTCAGAAGCAAACCTTACTCAGCATTTTTGCAATGCTTTCAAAGAATAATGAAAGAAATTTTTGACAAAAATTTACTTTCTTTTCTTTGTTTAAGGAGAAGGGAGAATAAAATATTTTTAGACAGCACCATTCAGACAAGATCTGAGTGCTTTCTAGCGATTTCCTCTATATGTAACCTGATTAATATTTCGGCCTAAAATATGTGGTACAAAAATATATACCTTGTGACACCAAATAACCTAGTACATAACCTCTGTAAAACTGTTACTTTCTAAAAGAGCTATCATTTCAAAGGCAGGTGGAATTGGCAGTTACCCACTGAAGTGCCTACTTTATGTCTGCCATTGAGGTAGAATCTAATATGTTGTTATGATATGACTAAATATATACATCCATAACATGGTGTGTCAGCTCAAAAAAACTTGAGACACAGGCTTTTCTAATACTTCCTTGAATTAAGTTGCATCATCTGAATAAGTATATTGCTTCAAAAGGAGCCTGTGTGTGCAACATTTCTCTCAAAGTCACATTTATGGGCAAAGAGGAAGCACACCTACATATAAATCAAGAACTAATATTACAAATGAAATATTGGCAGTCTAATTAAAGAGTAATTATTAGTCTAGATGTAATTATTACAAAAAACCCAAGGATCAAAAAATGCAGTTAAAATTGTTATATAAACTTTTAGTTTCTACCCCTTATCCTGGAGATATGCTCATGATTCCCCTGCTCCTTTGGTCCTAAGGTTGTGGTCCTTCACTGAAAAAAATATGATGTTCTTGTTAGTGGTTTCTTCTTTCCCACTCAAGGATCCATTTGGAGTCATTTTAAACATTTGCTAGCATGCTTTTACACTTTTGCTCTTTCTTTACTGGTCTGCAGCTGCACGTTACAGCTGAATTTACCATATATGGTGCCATTTATATTTTATAGATACTATGTGTTTTTTCTCTTGATAATTCTAAAACCAGTTTTGTCCAGCTTCAGGTTTACATTTCTATTAACTGACCACTGGGAAATTGGTTATAGTCATGAGGTTTCCAGTGCCAAGCCTGTGCCCCACCTCTTGTCATCTTATCTCCAAAGTAGGTAAATTGCTAGGTAAATAACTTACCAGCTTAAAACAATTTTTTATGTCAGGTAAGGCTGAAAAAGTGCTCCACTGAAATTCTTGATATTCAGTTACCATTTTTAACCCATTTTTTTCTAACTGCCAAAAAGGTTGGCTGCGGTTGAGGTCATATCACTTTGAGCTGGTTTCTACTGCTCAGCAACACCAAGAATTTTTTTTACTACACAGTGAAATAGGAAAAGGAAACAAAACTCAACTTTCCATTTTTAATACTTCTTTCTTTATTCTTTTCCCTGTTGCATGAAAGAAAAACTCTAACAGTTGCAGAGTGAGAAGCAATTTGGGCTCCTCTCTGGGGACGTCTTGCTCAAGTCATTTTGGCCTGGCTTCTTTCATTTCTGGAATGGAATATACCCACTTATCTGGGCTTAGATGTCTGCAGAACTACCTGTTCCTTTCATTCACCTCCTCTTTTCTGCAATCATTTTACCATGGCTTAGATTTGAGATTTCCAGAGAACTTTGCCAATTACCAAAAATGACTAAAAAAGGCACCTTAAAAAACATATTTCTGTTTAACCCTGTTTTACAGTAATTTGCAGACTTGTTATATTCTCCTTTCTGGTTTTGGCAATGCAAGACAATGATACAGAAAGACCAAAGAACAGTACTAGCCAAAAAAAAAAAAAAGCAAGTCCTATATTGTATCAAAACAACTGATGGCGTTTTGCTTGAAATCTTCTTACAATAAAATATGAAATGAGATTTACCTATGACTAAACAGGATCTTTATTTTGTCAAAAAGCAAGCAGTCAAATACCAAGAAAAAGGAAGGGGATGAATAGGAAAGATAGGAAGGGAGGAGCTCTTGTTTTTCTGCATGCGTAGAGGTGATCTTTAGTTCTCCTTTCTCTTTAGTTTTATCAATATACTTTTTGAGTTAAAAGAAAGTCATATGGTTTATGTGATAAAACCTTAAATTCCATTTTAAAGTGCAATATATTTCTATGCCATCTAAAGTTTGCTGCTATTCTGAGAGGTTTAACTTGTTCCTTATGGAAAATATATCTAAGGAGTGGCAATTTTGTTAATTATGAGAAGAGTCTGGTGATTTGCACAGAAACACTTATCTGAAGAGTGTTTTTGTTTGCTATCAAAACTCTAATCTCCTTAGCCTTAGAAAATCTTTAATCCCAGCTCAGTTCCCAGCTCAGATAACCCATACGAATCTTTTATTTTACAACTGGGTAATTTAGTTCCATAGTTATAAGTTGAAAATGGCCTTGTTCTCTTGCAAACAGAAATCAGAGGTTAAAAGAGCAACCCAGAGAACTACATACGCTGATAGGCCTGTGGTTTTGATGCATCTTTTCCAATGTTCTGGTACTGCATGCTACAAAAGGACAGATAAGAATTTGGTTAGAGAAAGCCAGCTATTAATTAATCTCTCTCTAGTCCCTTGGAAATTAAAAAAGTCCTTTCTCTTAAGACAGGTAGACCACAGTCCAGTAGAAAAGTTTGAGACAAATGCTGTCAGACAGTTCTGTTGAATAAGGCATTTTCTTTCCATTCTGCAGGGATGATGAAGTGACAGGAGAATTCTGTTAGACCTCACACCAGAAATATAATTGCAGACTACACCTATACTCCTTGCTAAGCAAAATTCTTCCTTCCTTCAGTACTCCTTCCTTTGAAGGAATACTCCCTTCAAAGTGTATCAGTATAACGTGCTTTTCTGAGAATCATCTAAAGCTTCAGAATAAAAAGTTACCTTGTTTATGAGGGCAGTCAGGAAGATTAAAACCCAGTAGTAATGACAGCCTGGTTAATGGTCATTGCTCAGTGGTAAAGAGGGAGCCATGGGATATCTAATTGCTTGAGTTGCTACTGAGAACCTGAGTGAAACAGGAAGGTGACAGGTACAACCACGCTTCTACATTTCACCTGGATTTACAACCTATTACAGTCACAGTAACTCTTTTTACTGACTCCAATACTCTTTGGAAAAGGCCCCTATATGCCATTTATTTTAATATAGACCCTAGCTTTAGTACTTTAAAAGATTTTTCAATTGCATCAAGGGGAATGACTTAGAAAGCGTTTTTTGGTTATTGTTTTGTTTACACTCTTTGTTCAGAATATGATCTACAAGAATAAAATGGTCACTATCTTGCCCTTCTTTATAATGAAATTCAGTGAAAGATCAATTAGTCCCATTGAAGTAATATAGAGCAAGAACAGATTTCTTTCATAACGATTTTATAGCACTGATTGAATACATTGGATTAGGTGTAATAACTCATGAGTATAGTTTTCTTAACTCCTGATTAAAAGTCATGTGGAAAGCATTCATGTAGCTAACGATAAGCTAATCTATTCAGGAGGACAGAATGTTTATAGCTAATTTATCAGTGACCTGCAAAACAGTGTGAAAATAATTTATCAGTGATGTGCAATGTGCAATGCGCAGGAAATGAACACAACTATTTTTAGATTCTTATTAATTTGCTGTGATTACAACCATGTGACTCTTCAGTAGCTACTGAATATATGTTTTATAGTGTGACTGCGTGTTGTTTTTACACTCTCTCCTCTCTGTTTTTACTTACAGTACCATCATGTGAGTGTATCTGGAATTAGAACACTGTAGCTGTAGGCCAGCAATAGCTTAATTGTTCAAGATCCTGTGCAAACTAATTGTTGCTTGTGGTGATCTTTCTTTAGAAAAGGTTGCATTCCGAGATTGAAGAAAGCAGGAAGTAAATGTGGGGGTGCTAAAAAGAATAATAATAAAAAAATCAGAAGCTTTCTAAATTAAGTTCTAGAACGCTATTTAATATCAGTCATATGCTTTCCCGTTTAACACTGTCCTTCTCACAACTTCCATTTGACTATATCACCAATAGTATATAACTTATAAAGACTTAAGACTTTCAGTATTCAGGACAGACTTTGCTGACTATTGATTTTGGTCCTGAAAATGAACGTATATATAATTGTTTGGAATTATCTAACACACACAAAATTTATTTCTTAGAATTACCAAAACCAGGACAGTATCATGAAAGCAATCAGTACAGAGTTAGCACAGAAATTTAAAATTTAGCAGATATCTAAAAGTGTTCCCAAAATATATAATTGTTAAACAGCAATAAAAAGAAATAAATGCTAAACAGCTAAAGACCTACATTTTGCATGCCATAATAGAACTCAAAAATATTTACAAAACAATTTTTAGGGCAGGCATCGTATTACACTTACTGAACATTTTGATACTTTAGGCAATATCTTCAGAAATAATAAAAGTGGAAGCAAACAATTGCTGGGATTACAAAATATTTATAAAACATGTAAAAAGGAAGTTTTCCTACCAAAAAAAATGAAAGTCTAACTGAATAAACAGCAAAAAAATCTATAATGTTTGGAGGTAATAAAAGAAATCATTCATCACATATTGAAATGTAAATGTGTGGTTTTCTCTCGATAATTGTAGCCTAGAAACATGCCGAGTGCGTTCTTCTGAACACCAGTAGTGAATGCCAGTTTTTTGAAGTTCTCTTAAAATTGGACTTTTCAGTTGAAGAATGTCACAACATTAAAAGTTTGCTATTGGCCTGTTATTTTCATTGTCTGCAAAGTTAATTAAACTTGATTAAACTGACTAATTTTTGTAGTCTTATGATCAGCATACATGGCCAGAGATATATATGTAAAGGCACATAACACGGACACACTTTCATTTCTAGTGTTACCTAAAAGTAGCTTGAAGAAGCTTCCCTTCTTCACCGAAAGCTGTGTATGAGTTAGATAGAATGCAACACATACACTAACTAAATTCCGCTAAAGAACTACTCTATCATTTGGAGAATACAATGATTAGATACTGTTTACATAGAAATGTGTTGGAAGACCAAGGCAGTGACTGTTTCAGGTTAGAGGGGGAGATTGCTGACAATATTTGTAATATTGTTTTTCCACTTCAGTGCTTAGGTCCTTCTGGGTGAAACTCCAAACAGAGCAGGAGATGAACCCTAAACTAAGAAGTAGTAGTTGTAGTGTAAATTGACAAGCCAGAATACAATAATGGAAAGAAACAACACAAAAGAGTGGTAGTTTGAAGATACTGTATTAATTTCTTACTTTTGGTATGAAACATAAGAAACTAATGAAATATTATTTTCTTACTCATTAGAAAAGGGAAGGAGCTGAGTTTCATTCAATTTTTATTATGTAAAATAGAAAACAAAACAAAAGGAGGGGAGGCATGCACAGAACCAAAGGAGAAGAGAGGCTGTGAGGGAGGAGAGAAGCAGGATGGCAGAGGATGTACAAGGGAGAAGGCAGAAAGATGGAAGGCAAGAGGATTCCTTACACAGAAGCTTAACCTTCACCTCACTAATGTCCTTGCTGAAACTCCTCATGCAACCATTTGTTTGAGAATGCTTGCCCAAACTAAAAATCAATGTCAGTGGCCTCTCTATGTTTCTCACCCTGACCTATTGTTATTCTTTCTCCTCTGATGTCTCTAAAGGAATGAATTTGTCACTGACACCTCCTCAACTGTCTGCCAGTTCCTCCTCCATGCAGATGACCTCTTCAGTAATAGCTGGTCTTCAGGTGAATGCTGAGCCCAGCTATATCAAATACCACCCACTGCCTCCTTTTCTACTCCAGATTCTACTTCCTACAGTTTTGAGTTCATTTCCCATGCTTTCATTCTCTCAGCTATATTTGTCCCCAAGTGTTCTCTCCAATCACTACTTCCTGCAAGGTCAGACTAACCCATTCAACTAAATAACAGGATTTCTATTTTTTTCTTTGTCCTTTACTTTTATCTCTAGCATATTTGACTGGGAAAATGTTTCTATTCATATAACTCACATCACTGGGGAGGCCTGGTCAGTATCTCTTGAGGATCTACACTGGAGCTGTTCATGAAGCACTGCAGCCCATCAGAAGGACCCACGCTGGAGCAGGAGAAAAGTGTGAGGAGGAATGAGAGACAGAGAGGAGCTGTTATGGACTGACCATTACCCCCTGTTTCCCACCTCCCCTGCATCACTTGAAGGTGGGGGGAGGCAGAGGAATTGTGAACGAAGGAGTGAAATTGAGCGTGGGAAGAAGAGGGGGTGGGGAGGGTATTTTAGTTTTTGTCTTTGTTTCTCATTATCTAAACCTATTTTAATAAGCAATAAATTAAATTAATTTTCCCAAGGTCAAGTCTGTTTTGCCTGTGATGGTAATTGGTAAGTGACCTCCCTGTCTTTGTTTTGACCCATGGGCTTTTTCATCTTTTTTTCCTCCCTCCATACTTTTGAGGAAGGAGAGTAAGACAGTGGCTGGGTGGGTGTCTGGCAGCCAGCCAATGTCAATCCATCCTACGTGCATAAGCTCTGTAATTTTCCAGATATGTTGGCTGCCTGACGTTAACTTGGTTGAAAATGATGCACAAGTTGCTGTTGCAATAGAGGCACAGACTGATTCAATTGCTGAGAACTTTATAGGTGGAAAGACAGTCTAGTGCATGGACTGAATTCTGAGCCCGACTCTGACATTGAGTCTTCCCTGCCTTAGTCAAGTCACTTGCCATCAACAAAATTACCATCTTTTAGAGCTTTCACTGTGCTTTGTGAAGTTTAATTATTTGCTGCTTGCAATGCTTTGCTGTGTAAGAATGAAAATCCGTCACAGAATTCCCCTGACATTTGTTAAATTTGCAATGACTGACAGACCTCCACCGCTGTAACAGTGGGAGGAAACTGGATCTCTCACAGTTGTCAGAAAGGCATTTTCCCGTACAAGCTTAGCTGAATAAAACACTACCCTTAAACTCTATGGATTTTTTTTCTGCATCAGAAAAAATTAAAACTGTTTTTAGAGATGCATGACTTTCTGAAGGTTTCCTACCCCTTTCCTCTTATTGATTTGGATTTCTGACCAAATACAGCAAAGGCAGTGGAAGATCTCCTGTCAGCTTGAAGGAACATAAGATCAAGACCTTATTGAGGGATTTGGATATCGCAAGCATATGAACGCTTGAGTGGTCATTGTTAATTATACATCAAAGTGTCTTGAAATTAGTTTCAATATAGACTCCTTTACCAGCTAGAATGTCATGGTCTTGGAAAATGTGAGCATTCGTCCTTTGAGATGAAGAAAAAGGCAGGAACAGTCTAGGTGCCAAATGTGCAGGTTACATATGACAAGCCCTTATGTGAAATCTTATTTTAAAACCCATGATGTTTGTCACACTGCTTGAAAAGAACTTTTTTTGTTGCTCTCCTCTGAGGAATAGTTTTCCACATTATACAGCTACAAGGTCTTATGATTAACTTTAAGTACCACACAACTTGCAGCAGGACTAACATTCATATAGCTAAATTTAGCTATAGTGTTGCTGTTGGTTGCTGATAAGCTAAAATTACATCCTTTTGATTTGTCTGCCATTTAAAAAATATTTTAGAGGATTATTAAGTTCATAATCAGAATTATCACTGTCTCTCCATACTGGATTTAGGTCTTGTGGCTGAAGTGTGATTTCATACTTGACTATCTTTGTTTTCACAGACAATATGCTTCATAAATTTAACTCCTAATGAAGTGACTTTAAAAAGGGTGACAAAACACAGTCAGTTTTTTAAAATAGTTAAAGACTTTAACATATTCTGTCAGAATAGTGGAAAAATAAGACAGACTATAATTAAATGTCCAGTATTCCCAACCCCACAGAGAACAGTAATAATAGTTCCTGTAATATTTTTCTGGATGGCTGCTTATATTGTCTGTATAAATCAATAATGTCTTCGACAGAGATGTGCAAAGAGTTTTCTTGGGCAGAGAATTTCTGGAGTGTGAAACCTGGTTTTCACATCTCAATCTGCCAATGATGGACTCATCTTCTATTCTTATTCTCCCACTCCTACCTCTTTAAGACATTTTCATAAATGTAACTCTCTAATAAATCATACATGTTTCCATTATCATTACTGAACTGAAAGGGTTTAGCAGCAGATGTTCTAGAGGTCAGCTATTTGGCTTTGCTTTTGTGACCCATTTGTTTGCTGCCTTTCTGAGACAGAGTGATAGCAGACCACACTACAGGGACAACTGATGGACCTGTGAATTCCTTAAGGTTACTGGACAGATGTTGTAGTCTACTATGGAACCTCTGGGATGCTCCGGTGTTGTCCATTACTTTTTTTATCTCAGTGATCAGTCCCAGTTTGAGAAGCCTTTAAAGTGGAAAAGACTATGAAGATAAGGCATCTTAAAATCCTGTTTTCCTGCTATGTATCATGCAAAAGAGGGATGGCAAAATTAAGAGGTTATGGCCACAGTGATCCCTAGCAATGCACTCTTGCCTAAATTTCTAGCCCTCTTCAGCCTTGATTTAAATAAAGACATGCTAATATTCTAACATAGCAAAAGATGAAATGACTGCACAATTTCTGAAGAACAAGAAGAACTATAAGGCCTGTTTGCGTGGTACCCTTCAAGGCTAGGCTGTCACAGCCAGATAGGATTTACCCAGAGCAGACGTATGCTACCCTTCAAGCTGGTGTAATAGAATCTGTATTAGCTGTCTCTTGGGGTGGAAGAATGGATTATGTCCATATTTAAGTTATTTTTAAAAGCATCTGTGATTCTGCTCAGCTTTGTTTTGCAAGACTGTAAAATGATTTTTCAGTTTTAGAGCTTCTCAAGGGCTTGTATGTCAGAGTTGCCTGATCTCCATATCAGTTCAGATCTATTCTTAAAATTGTTAATAAAACAGATCAAGACTACTCTGTTTGCAAAGGCCAGCCTGCCTACCTTCCAAAACATTTTGTTCTAAAATAAGGAGGCATCTTTATTACCTATTCTTTTTTTTTCTTTCCTCTTACAAGACATTTATCATTCTAAAGTTCCTGCTCCAGAGTTCTGATAGGTCTAAATTAAGAAGCTGATTTATTTAATATATTTGCACCACTAATGGTCCCTGGTTCTAAGTAGGTGGTAGATTAAGCTACTACCAATAAAAGTTCTAGACTGAACTAGAAAAAGTATATTACTTCAAGTGAATAAATAAATTCAGATTTAACATTTGTTGTATCTGGAAAATAAAAGAGGTTAGCTATTAGTCATAGCTAATGTGGAGTTTCTCAAGTTATTCCAGAGGATAGAAGTGTCTAGGCCAAGAATCACTCAACAATACTCTGCTACAATGTCTTGTCTTGAACATGGGGACAGATTGCACTGGAAAACAATTGTCTCTTTTGTATTGTGGTAATATGTACATGTAAATGAATAATCTTTTTGGCCTCAGCTTCAGTATATATAACCATGTTGATGCTGCCCCAGCATGGATATGTTTCATACATGCTGAAGTCTGCCTGTAAATCTGATCAAATAACTCCCTTTACATTAAAAAAAAAAAAAAAAAAAAAAAAAAAAAATCAAGGCTCACAGGAAAGAATTTAGCTGAGTTTAAATAGTAGAGCTGTTTTGTGGAAACCTAGTCTGTTGAGTTGGGTTTTTTAGTTATTATTTTATTGTTTGTTTGTTTTTTAAATGCCACAGTCTGCTAGTCAGACCATTGTCTTAACATTGAGGCCAGATAACTTCTCAGATAAAAAAATATTTATAATTACATACTGTTAGACTTTGTAGTTTGAATGGTAGGTGGGATAAAACTAAAAACTAAGGTTAGGAACTCTCATGTGTGGTTTAGGGCTGAAACAGAAATTGACAGAAATAGGGAGTTTTCCTCTTAATCAACAGGCTTATGCCATAAATTCTTTAGCACAGGCTTTACTGGAGATCTTGTTGTAACTATCTGGCACAGATCCTACTGGAGATGGACTGTGTGTGTGTTTTCTTCAGGGAATTCTCCTCTAAGGCAAAGTAAAAGTAGCAGAGCCATATGATTTTAATCTTAATTTGGGGAGCTTTGATATGATCTGCAAGGAAAATGCAGATATCTTGAACAGTTTGCTCATCTTAGAGCAATCTTATTTGAAGGGTAATGGCAGAGATGATCATGACCGGTAAATATTATATGGACACTGGAAAAAGTTAAAAATATCAGAATGACCTTTCCTCATTGTCTATGCTTGGTTTGTGTTACAGCAGAATTTGCAAGTGTGTGTGGCCTTTACAAGGAGAAATATATTTTTAAAAATATATGCTGAATACCTGCTGTTTTGCTGCTGCTTCTTTATTTTCTCCAAGCTGTTTTTTCCTGTCCTTAACTCAGCTGACTAGAGAAAGGTAAGCTCTGAATATTTTATAGCCATATCTTTTTAGAAGACATAATAAAGCTCCACATGTTATCTGGCTGCAATTTCTGTCAAGGTATCTATACCTTTAAGTTGTTTTGACCATCTGTCTTATTTTTGTCACTCTGGAAATTAGGAAACATGTATCTCAGTATGCAGGCAACTTCTTTCTTATACTTGTAAAAACTTGACAAATAAGAGGCCTTTTCCCTTCATATGGCATAATGCAACAGACCATAATTATGTGAGGTGAAAGATACTTGCCTTGTTTTAAAAGGGCATTTACATAGCTACTGCTTGTCAGCTAAGAGGCGATGGTCGCCAGTGTAAGGAACATGTACAAAATATGAATCAATTACAGATCAAGATCTAACTCAAGTGTGCTAGCTCTGAGTTGACCTTGCATACATCAAAGCCCTAGAGCCTTCTGAAATTGAAGCAAGACCTTCAATCATCCTGCATTTACTCACTAAAAAGCATAAGGAACACTAAACCAACAGCACTGTGGTTGGTGGTTACTGCATGAAGCCCTGTTGCCACTCCTGCTGCCTCACTAGCGTATAACCTTACAATTGTGTCCTGTTCAGAAAGGATTTTTTATCTTATGTTTTTCTGTGCTTTTGGGACAGAGAACTAGATAATGTGAAAAAAAATCTGTTTTGATAGTGCTAGTTAATTCTGCTAAAAGTTTACTGGTGGGGTTTTTTTCCAAAGGGCTTTTTTTCCTGAGGTATTCCATTACAATCATGCAGCAGAGTGTGGAAGGGCATTTAATACATATACTATATTAGCAAGTTCAATATGCCCAGGCATGTTCCTGGGTACTGAATAAAGGAAATGCCCTCCATCTGTGATAGTAAACTGTACCAAAATCCAAAACAGACAGACTGCTCACAAACCGCTTACATGCTGAACCATGTCCATGATGTATCTGGAAGAGTGTGAGGTGGCCCAGACCAAAAGCTTGCCAGGGGGCCTTGATTGGTGGTCAGTGCCAATCAGCCAGTAGAGAGCATGTACAGGTGCTAGCAATTTAACATACTATATAGATGTAGCTATACAATGTCTGCTCTTGTCTCTAATTCTCCCTTGTTCTCTCTGAAGTAGCTAGCTCCCGCAGCTACTTTGGGCACAGCTGTAGCAAATCTATCTCACTGTGGCCATTTAGCAGTTACGTCCTCTTCTTACTGTCTGTTCTCCCATTCTGCTGCAGTTAGATGCAGCAGAATCCACTGGGCAGAAGTCATCTGTAAATCATGTACTTTTGCTGTAACGGTGGTTTCTCAGCTCTAACATCTTTTAGAGTGCACAACTTTTTTTTCTAACCATGTAGGGTCAAAAGGCAATTAAGGGCAGTGAACCGAACTGTCAGTGAGGTTTCTCAGGCACCATTTGTAGTTCCTCTCCTCTATACCTGGATTCAGGCTTACTTATTTTTGAAGGAATTTTTCTCCCCCCTCCCTGCCTTTTTTCTTTTAAAGCATAAAGGACCATCAATCAGGGAGCTGATTCTGAAGAGCAATGGCTTTCAAATAAAAAAAAATTGAAAGTAAAAAATTATACTTATTCCTGTATTTTTGCTTGTTTGCCCTGATTTGTGAGACAAGTATGACCTAGCAAATATGTACTATGAGTGCCTATCAGACAGGCCAGAGACTACATGCTGGAGGATCAGTAGCACTTTGGTGTGTGCTGTCAAGACAAAGATGCCAATTTTTCTGGAAATTTAGAAGATCAATATATCTAGGTGAAAAATATGAGCTGTAGTGTTTTCCTGTGCAAAAGATGACCATCTCCCAATATAATTTGTAACCTAAATAGTCCTGTCAGACACCACTATATCCACCATTGCAGCCCATGCAGGATTACAACAGAGTAAATCCCTACAGCTGAGCTGCAAATTGACCTCTGGTCCCCTGAGCTCTGGATCGATGTCTTGTTCTAGTGTGTTCTCTTCAGGTTACATTATCTTCAGGCTTAAATTTGATGTTACAATTGGAGTCGCCAAAGGGAGCTGCTCCGGTGCCAGCCTGATCCACAGCAGAGAGGCAGGTCTCTGTGCACAGGGGGTTCTCCTGAGGCAGTGAAACGCCAGGGCAGGGGAGAGACCTGCCAAGAGCTGGCAGCTCTCGCGGGAGAGGCTGACGAGGTCTGGACATCGCCACGGCAACCACAACCACCCCATGCCTGCAAAAAGCAGCCTGGGGAGCGCAAGCGACCAGGAGCACCGCCGACAGGCCGTGGCGCGGCTGTTCGCATGGAAGGGCACGCAGGAAGGGCATCGTCACCCTACCAGCTCAAGAGGTGAGTTCAATTGGTGGTCATTACCTTCTCAGAAGGAGCTTAGCTATGGTATCCACCCAGAGGAAAGCTATGCCCTCTGCACTCGCCAGAATGGATGTGGCAACCCAGACAGAGCTCCCACAAAAACATGCAGTCATCCAGGTCTCAGGCTGCAGGGAATGCCAGAGCCTTTCTCTGGTAACGGATGGCAGCTGTGAGCACAGCTCTGAGAGGTGTGACCAGGTGGATGATCTGCTCAGCATGATGGCAGAGCTACAGGAGAAAGTAGAAAGGTTAAGGAGCATCAGGGAGTCTGAGAAAGAGATGGATTAGTGGAACCATGCTCTGCCCTCCCAGAGACAGAAACAGGAGCAGACACCAGAAAATACCCAAGATCAAGGGGTTCCTGTATCCTTCCCCCACCAGGCTGAAGGCAGCAGCTTAAAGGAAAGGAGTGAATGGAGGCAAGTCCATGCTCGGGGCAGCAGGCGAACACCCTCCTTGCCCACCTTGCCTTCCCAGGTGCCTCTGTACAACAGGTATGAGGCTCTGCAGGTGGAAGGACAATGAACGATGTGGATGACAGTTCTTCTACACCAGAGGTGTTGTCAGGGTCAGAAAGGCCTACTCCCTGTATCACGACCACCTCCATGAGAAAGAAAAGATGGGTTATAGTTGTAGGCAACTCCCTTCTGAGGGAAACAGAAGGTCCAGTATGCTGGACAGACGCTCCTTTTAGGAAGTCTTCTGCCTTCCTGGGGTCCAGGTTAAGGACATTGCTAGGAAACTTCCTAGCCTGGTATGGCCCTCAGACTGTTACCCATTACTGCTCTGTCATGTGGGTGGTGATGAAGCTGCAACACGTAGTCCATAGGTGATCAAAAGAGACTTCAGGGCCTTGGGATGGTTGGTAAGGGAATCTGGAGGACAAATTATTTTTTCCTCTCTCCTTCCAGTTGTGGGCAGTGACACTGGAAGAAAGAGATGGGTCCAGTCTATTAATACATGGCTCTGTGGCTGGTGTCACCGCCATGATTTTGGGTTTTTTGATAATGGGATGGCCTACACAGCACCAGGCTTGCTGGCATCAGAGGGGATTCACCTTTTTCAAAGGGGGAAGAGGGTCTTTGCTCACAAGCTAGTGGGGTTTATTGACAGAGCTTTAAACTAGACTTGAAGTGGGATGGGGATAATATCAGGCTTGGCTATGACAAGCTGTGGGATGACACACAAAGGTTAGAGGGATGGGGTGCTAGTGAGGGCCCTCAGCCTGTTGCTCTGAGGCATGCTGGGTACACTGCAGCACACTTGACGTCTTATGGAGATGAGCCAGGGGCTCCTGAGATAATAGGAGACAACAGGGAAACCAGATAGAATACAACCAGTGAAATACTTCAAAGGGATTCAGGGGTGTTCCTCTATGAAGGTGACACAGCTGACAGACCATCTGAAGTACCTCTACACCAATGTTCGCAGCATGGGCAACAAATAGGAGGAGTTGGAAGCCACCGTGCTGCTAGAAATCTATGACCTAGTTGCCATTACTGAAATCTGGTGGGATGAATCCAATGACTAGAGTCCAACTATCAATGGCTACAGGCTGTTCAGAAGGGTCAGGTGAGGAAGGAGGGGTGGAGGTGTTGCTTTCTACATCAAGAAATGGATAGAGTGTGAAGAGCTGTCTCTGAAGGATAGCCATGAGCAGGTTGATAGCTTATGGGTAAGAATCAGAGACTGAAGGAGCAAAGGGAACCTTGTGGTTGGTGTGTACTACAGGCCGCCCAATCAAGGGGAGCCTATTGACGAAGCCTTCTTACTCCAGCTACAGGAGGCATCATGCTCGCAGGGTCTCATCCTGCTGGGGGACTTCAACTACCCTGACATCTGCTGGAAAACTAGTACAGCAAGCTGTAGGCAATCCAGGAGACTCCTGGAATGCATTGAGGATAACTTCTTAAGCCAGGTAATAGACAGCCCTACCAGAAGAAATGAAATACTGGACCTGTTGGTCACCAATGCAAGAGAACTAATTGGTGATGTCAAGATTGGAGGCAGCCTAGGCTGCAGTGATCATGCACTAGTGGAGTTCGCAGTCGTAAGGGGTATGGGTCAGGTGAAGAATAAAGTCAGGACCCTGAATTTTAGGAAAGCAAAATTCCAGCTCTTCAAGGAGTCAATCCATTGGACCCCCGGGAAACTGCCCTCAGGGACAAGGGAGCAGAATAGAGCTGGCAGATCTTTAAGGACACTTTCCATAGAGTGCCAGAGCTCTCAATTCACAGATGTAAGAAATCAGGCAGGGAAGGGAAGAGACTGGCATAGATGACTTGACATCTGCTGGTCAAACTAAAGGGCAGGAAGGAAATGCACAGGCAGTGGAAGCAGGGACGGGTATCCTGGGAACAGTTTAGGGATGTTGCCTGGTTGTGTAGGGATGGGGTCAGGAAGGCCAAGGTGCAGATGGAGCTGAACATGGCAAAGGATGCAAAGAATAATAAGAAGGGCTTCTATAGTCATGTCAGCCAGAAAAGGAAGGTCAAACAAAGCATACCCCCACTGATGAGCAGGACCGGCAAACTGGTAACAACAGATGAGGAAAAGGCTGAGGTAGTCAACAACTTCTTTGCCTCAGTCTTCACTGGCAACCTCTCTTCCCACACCTCTTGAGTGGATGGACTGCAAGGCAGGGACTGAGAGAGCAAAGTGCCTCCCACTGTAAGAGAAGATCAGGTTCCTGACCACCTGAGGAACCTGAACATGCATAAGTCTGTGGGACCTGATGAGATGCATCACAGAGTCCTGAGGCAACTGGCTGATGTAGTTGCCAAGCCACTCTCCCTGATGTTTGAAAAGTCATGGCAGTCAGGTGAAGTCCCTGGTGACTCGAAAATGGGAAACATTGCACCCATTTTTAAAAGGGTAGAAAGGAGGACCCGGGGAACTACCATCCTGTCAGCCTCACCTCTGTGCCTGGGAAGATCATGGAACAGATCCTTATAGAAGCTATGCTAAGGCGCATGGAGGACAAGGAGGAGATGACAGTCAGCATGGGTCCTCCAAGGGCACGTCCTACCTGACCAATCTAGTGGCCTTCTGTGATGGGGTGACTACATCAGTGGACAAGGAAAAAGCAATGGATGTCATCTATCTGGACTTCTGTGAGGCCTTTGACACAGTCCCCCACAACATTCTTCTTTCTAAATTGGAGAGATATGGGTTTGATGGGTGGATTTTTTGGTGGATGAGGAATTGGTTGGATGGTCATGTCCAGAGGGTAGTGGTCAACGGCTCAATATCCAGATGGAGATCAGTGACGAGTGGTGTCCCTCAGGGGTCTGTATTGGGACCAGTGCTGTTTAATATCTTCATCAATGACATAGAGAGTGGGATTGAGTGCACCCTCAGCAGGTTTGTGGGCAACACCAAGCTGAGCAGTGCAGTTGACATGTCTGAGGGACTGGATGCCACCCAGAGGGACCTGGACAAGCTTGAGAAGTGCGCCCCTGTGAACCACATGAGTGAGGTTCAACAGGCCAAGTGCAGGGTCCTGCATCTGGGTCGAAGCAACCTTTGGTATCAATACGAGCTGGGGGATGAAGGGATTGAGAGCAGCCCTGTGGAGAAGGACTTGGGGTTACTGGTGGATGAAAAGCTGGACATAAGCTGACAATGTGAGGTCACGAGCCCAGAAGGCTAACCATATCCTGGGCTACATCCAAAGAAGTGTGGCCAGCAGATTGAGGGAGGTGATTCTGCCCCTCTACTCTGCTCTGGTGAGACCCCACCTGGAGTACTGCTTCCAGCTCTGGAGGCCTCAGCACAGGAAAGACATGGACCTGTTGGAGCAGGTCCAGAGGAGGGCCACAAAAATGATCAAAGGCATGGAATACCTCTCCTATGAAAAAAGGCTGAGAGAGTTGGGGTTGTTCAGCCTGGAGAAGAGAAGACTTTGGGGAGACCTTATTGCAGCCTTTCAGTACTTAAAAGGGGGCTTATAAGAACAATGGGGACAAACTTTTTAGCAGAGCATGTAGCGATAGGACAGAGGGTAATGGTTTTAAACTAAAAGAGAGTAGATTTAGACCAGATATAAGGAAGAAATTTTTTACAATGAGGGTGGTGAAACACTGGAACAGGTTGCCCAGAGAGGTTGTAGATGCCCCATCACCGGAAAGATTCAAGGTCGGGCTGGACGGGGCTCTGAGCAACTTGATCTAGTTGAAGGTGTCCCTGCTTACCGAAGGGGGGTTGGACTACATGACCTTTAGAGGTCCCTTCCAACCCAAACCATTCTATGATTCTACGAAAAACTAAATCTGACCAGTGTATGGGCAACCTTTGTAAATGAGGCCTTTTTTTCTGACTGAAGTTACTTTTTTTACTGAAAGTTTATTGAAAGTTTGAATGTTTATTTCTCACCAGTGAAACACCTCAGATTGAATTTTTTCCTGCTGGACATGAAAAGATCCATCTCTGCTTCCTTCCTCCAGCTGGGATTTCACCTTGCTTGTTCTTTCATTCCCTTTGATTCCTTTGCTCACCTTCTTCATTATTTGTGATTCAGGTGACTGCAAACTGAAGATGCTTCCCCTCTGGGAGTGCTATTCTGTCACTGGATCAGGTGCAGACAACAGATCTCTTGTTAACTTAATTGATTATTAAAAAGCTGACATATGGAAGGAATTGATTTCTTTCATTTTTTAGCTTGGGGAAATTGTAATGCTATTTGAGTAAACAACTTAGAAAGTTCCTGAAAATAAGAGTTAGTAATATATTAGAGGGCTGCTTTTGATCTTCTCATGAGTTCTCACCTCTCTAAAAATTGGAAGTTGGCACTGGTTGCTACCATGTGGAGTTACATTTCTGATAAGTTACATATAAAAGGAGGTTGTCTGCAGAATTAAAGAACTTCCAGCCTTCTTCAGAGTAGTTGAATCTTATTAAGGAAGACAAAAATGTGAAAAGCATAGAAATAGTCCAGGAAATACAAGAAAGTTGGAGAGGAGATATTGTAAGCAGAACATGTTTGTTTTGTCACGTGGTATATACTCTGAAGTTTGTACCTCAATATCGCTATTAAAAAGTTCTGATTTTCCTCACTGTTTTCATAATCAAACTGACTAAAGGAAAGGACAACTATGTTTTCTATTTCAGTAGTGAGGGCACAGAGCTTGTATTTCAAAGACATGAACAAAACTCAACATAAATCTGGTCTATGAACCCTTAGGAGATATTTGGCTTTGACAAATCTACTAAAACAGCCAGTGTCTAAACTTCAAAACTTTTAAAGACGTTCATTGTTATCTGAATGTGTGGAGATTGTCTTCATTCATCTTCAATTCTGGCTATGCACATCTGCTCACATTCCACAAATATAAAGTATTATCATCATTAGGGCGCTTTCTGAACTATCCTCATCAAGGTAAGCTGCAGGTACTCTCTCTCTGATGCCAGCTTGGATCACTTGTGTGTTAAATTTTCAAATACCTTCACACCTTTTGTCATGTTGCCTCTCATACTTAGGAAGGACTTCCTGTAGTATTCAGAAATCCACCACCTTCTTTAAATTATTTGTGAAAATTTTTCAGCGGGGAAAACTGATAGATGGTAACCTCCCAGAGCACTGATGACATGGCCTATTATGCTGAGATTTGTCTTGTATCTATCATAAATTTGATATTGGACGTGCAGACTATAAACTCTTTGGGGTGGAAAATCATCTCTTTCATCTGTGAGTTTTACAAGAGTTAACATAGCAGGGTCCTGGCTTTATGGTATTACAAGAACTTACCAAACAAAGGAATAGCAAAATCTGCTCCCAGTGTTCTTTCTCATGGTATCTAATAATTAAACAATGTCACACTAATCTTTTGAATGCTATTGTATACAATGGCAAGTGGTACCACTTGAAAAGTTGTTGAACAAAAAAAGCAGACATTACTGCTAGAAAGAAGTCTTGTTATGGGACATAAATAGGAATCTAAACCAATTGAAGGATGAACAGCTGAAGATTGCAGAATTGAAGTAGACTTATTTGGCAAAATTAAAATCTGATCAAATGCAGAGGTAACAATCTTATGGTATGTAGGCCAGTGTTTCATTAGAAGTATCATGTCCAACTGAAGTGAAAGGTTTCTGACACAGACAACTTAAGAATACTTGTACATTTGGCCCATTCACTTTTGCAAATTTGTCTGTAAAAGAAGCTGCTCCTCAATTGTTTAATCTGTTCATGAAGTGCTGTTACGCCAGCTGTCTGAGCTGGCATAAAGATATTCAACTGTACACCAATACACATGATTAAATGTCATAAGAATGACCAGGGAAAAAAGAACTGTCTTTTTCAATCTTACTCTGCAACAAGAAGTACTCAAAACCTGAGTGTTTTACAGGGCTTTTAAATTTCTGCCCATTTTTTCTTTGCTGCTAAAGGCCAAAGCCCATGTATCTGTTAAGGTATGATTGTGCAGTGATTTTAAACTGAGGATGTTGGTTGAACGAGCACCCAGGCAGTTGGGAGGGGGAAACTAATAGTGCCATGTTCTCCTTATTCTGGCTGAAGTCTCTTGAGCAGTGGCAGGGAAGGGAGAAAAAAAAATCTCTCTTTCTCTAAAATTCTCAAAGTAGAGAATTCGCACTCATTACATTTGGGGGAGGAAGGATTTCTTTGCTTTAGGATAGCAAGACACTAATTCTCCATCTCTATGGGACTGTCTTTAGACTTACAGTGGGGAAAGAGGAGGATTTCTGGTGTGTAGGAACAAAGGAGAAGGAACAGGCTGGTTTGTACCATCTCTGTGGAGATGGTACTTTTACAGAGCTTCTCATTTTTCTTCTGTTCTTGTCCCTCTCCTTTCTCTATGCTACACTGGTTTCTACCTTGTTGTATGTAATGGCCTGCTAAACTCTCAAAAGAGTGTAGAGCCGGTTGCCAGTCTAATAAAATGCTCCCCCACCATTTGCTTAATTACAGTATGACAATCAAGCCATATGGTCTAAATGAGACTTTCTACAATTTGAGCCAAAGCCAGATCTTAAATGCAGAGATGTTAGTGTAGAGAATTAATTCAGGCATTATCTGATTTAAGAGAAAAGCAGTTAGCCCCTTTTTAAATTTGTGAATCTGCAGCTGTAGGGAAAAATAACAGAAACATCAATTAAGAGTAACCATGACTTGTTGGTAATAGAACCAGAAAGGTAATGAATGCTTTAATCAATAGCAAAATGCTGTATATTGAATCATGTTAGCAAGCATGTTGGCTCTATCAACACATCCAAAGTTCCAATATGTTAAGTACAGATCACTATCTCTTTGTGACTGACTTAACATTCTTTACTCAGTGGCACTGATAGATTGGAGTCAACATGCAAAACAACATCAAAAGGCATAGTTCTTCTCGTACAAGGAAAAAATGAATGAAACTTATTAATTAACTGAGAGGTGAGATTCCAGACAGAACCCTCTATTCTTTATATTCCAGTAGGACCCAGTAACATTTGTTATAGTGCCTTGTTTTTGAACAAACAGGCTTTAAATTAATACCTATCTTTTATTATTTTATCTCTCAGCACTAATACCAGAGGAAATCACAGATATTTATCTTATTTGGAAAGAACAGTCATTGAATGTCTCCTAAAACAACTTCTGATCAACACAGCTGCTTTTAGAAAAATTGTGCTTGGGTGTGCTCTAAATTAATACTATAAATACTACTGCTTTATACAAAGTAAAAAAATAAAACCTCAGTCTTGCCTGTGTTTTGGTCTTGTAACTGGTCTCTTTGTAGTATTTTCATGCTTGTGTTCACATCTCTGCCAGCAAAGAGCTTTGTGTTGGAAGTAGTCTCCCAATGAATCCATTTCCCTTATGGAATGGTTATTAGATATCTAAATGCAAAGTCTCTTAAGTTAGTGTAATTTTGAAATAAGACATATATCAAAATATCAAATCATACTCATACCTATGGAAAATATTTTGTTCTGTGCAAGACTTTTTCCTCTGTTATACCTTGAAGATAAAGGAGTTACTGTTGTAGTAAGGGGAAGGGAAGGCAGTATTGAGTATATTGCAAGCTAAACAATTAAAGTGTGAAACTGCTCATAAAGATAGTCTGGGTGAGGAGAAGCTTCTCTGTTTACTGTCTTTTGATAATTTATATACCAAATACGTTCAGATTCAACGAAAAAGATTTTCCGGTTGTCAAGCAATATCTAAGTCAAACTGCAGTTTTGCTGCATGTGTTTTCATCTGTAATAAAGGTATGAGAGATGATAACATGTACCTGCTTCATGGTGTTTTCTGACAGTTAATTAGTAAATATTTGCAAAATTCCTCATATTTGCTAAAATAAAACAGAATTCAGATGTGATAATCCAGAAACCTCCACCATTCCACTTCCTTTTCTTCCACAAGATTACTTGAAAAAAAGAACACTTGCATCTTATTTTAATACACAAAAACATACAAGGGATGCTAAGTTTAGAACTGTCTGAAGTCATCTCCCACTCACAGTCCCAGTTTGGCACCTGTATCAAGGCATGACAGTTGGCTCCCCAGCTTACAGAGGCAATGACTCTTTTTCTGAAACTGCACCTGTTAGAACAGTCTTTACTTTTTTCCCAACAGTGGTGATAGAAGATATATTTATAAATAGTTTTGTAGCTAAAGGTCTCCCCCAAAGGGTTAGACGTCAAAGTTTAACAACTTTTGTGCTTAGCATTACTGAAACTTACATGTAACAATCTGGCTGATGGGAAAGGAAGGTACTCTGCAATTCCTGCTTGAAGATGAATATCCTCACAAATAATAATTACTGTTATAATATGAGAAGATGAGTAACATAGTGTTGGCTATTGCTCATGTTGTTCTGGAGGTGTAATATGTTCTCGGAGAACCTTAATCCCTGGTGATTTCTCTTTATTGGTTGGTGGTTGTCAAATGCAAAGTATAAAATTCCAGGTATGTGTTTTCCTTTACTTGACCCATTCTTTCTAAAAAGAAATAAAGTAGTTAAAAGGACAGAGAACAATTATAAAAACCTGTACTGCAAAACTATGCTGTCAGGTAGCAGCAGGGCCAGGGCTGCTCTAAAGCAGGGGATGAGACATGGACCAAAGGTGATCACAGCACAGGCAGCACATCAACAGTTCCCACAGACTGCTGTGCAGTCCCACAGTATCTGAACAACACAAGTCCCAGACAAGGCAATGAATGGAGTCTAGTAGGAGCAGCAGGAGATGGGTCTGCAACACAGCCTTAACATCCATCCAGGAGGCAGAGATAGAAACAGAGACATTTACAACAGTACACTTACAACATCACCTCAAGAAGAAAATGGACCTACACCTGAGCTTAAATGGGTCTCCTGGGCCAATAGACAGAGGGTGTTGGTGGAGGTCCCAGCCGAGGCTGGTCAGGGAAATTAAGGCCTACTACTACACCCAGGACCCTAACATATGCAACTAGATACTAGTTTCATTCTAAACAATGTTGCTCTGAAAGAATGTTGTGTACACATGCCATGATATCAGAGAATTCACACAAAAAGTACACTTACCAAATAATTCTTGTAGGACTGTAGGGGCACCTTATGGAACACAGGAGAAACCCAGGGTAGCCTCAGGGTATGAGATTGATTCCTACCCCTGTACTATTTAGCAGTATAGGTGCAAAGAGTTGGACCTGCTAAAACTACTTTGTCCTCCAGTGATACAGCGCAGACTGAAAAGTGGTGTAATTAGATATCTGAGGAATTTCCCTCTCTCTTTCTAAAGTGAATGGACTGTCTATCATCAAGTTAAGTGTGACTAGTGAGAGACTTATGCTCATCTGGAACTAACCCTTGTTTTGTTAACAAAGCAAGCTGTGTCTGCTTAAAGTGTTTAAAAAGAAAGGTGCTCCATAATTCTTTCTTTTGGCACTGAAATTTGAAAATAAATTCAATATATAGTAGTGTAATAGATGACTTTGTATATGGTTTAGTTTAATATTTATGCAGCTTGAAGTTGATTTTATTTTTTATGTATAGGCCTTTTCAATGCGGTTACACATTACTCGGAATTGTGCATGTTTTGCTATCATTTATAACAGCTTCTGGTTGTCTATTCTGGAGAGGAATAATCGGGAGTACTTATGGATTCTTGGAATAAATCTATATAAATTATCCCTGACAGTAAGAGGATATGAGTGTGGCCAGAGGCAAAAAGAAAAAAAATAATTTGCAAGGGAAGCGAAGAAGGGTGGGAAAGGCTTACCGCTTTCCTCAAACCAAGAAAACTACTATATATTTGTCACACATATGTGTATTTAATGAGGAAAGTTGTAAAAATATTTAGTGCTGGATGGACTAGGGAGTGAATTCAGGGTTTTCAGAGAAGGCAGATGCATATTAAGCAAAACAGACATGCTAGTTATTTAAAAAAGAAAAAAAATGGTGATAAATGTGCAGTAAGTTCTGTGGGAGTGCATCAATGTCATTGCTTTTGTATCTGACCTCTCTTCCCAGGCTTACATGAATGACCATCTTGTAAGAGATGTAGTGTTCGAATTATCTGGAAGTAAGTGAATAATTAAATTTACTTAACATAACTAGCCTCTTAACCACTTTAGCTTTCCAGCAGTACATCATGATTCCTATGAATTTATTTGTTAAAACTTAAATGGCTTTTTTCATACCCCATTCAGAATAATGTTCTAACTTCACAGAGAAGGCTGTTTGCTACAAGTATGTAATGTTAGAAATTCAAACACCTATTATGTTGTTCCCTTTTGTAATCAGAATAAAGTAAGAGGTGCCAGTGAATTTTATTGGCAATGACTGGCAGGTTTTTAGGAAGAAATAAAATAAATACAATTTAGAAATTTAAATTTATACACCATCTTCCATAATGAATATGTAATGGCTAAAATCAGTGGAAGAGATTGTTGATATATAGCTCTCTATATAATTATTTTCTTTCCCTTTACTGTTAAAACTCTAATAATTCTTAAATTTATCTTTTCACTCCTGGGGCTGTGTGCTGTATTGCTAATCATACAAGCTATAAACTCCTCAAGACAGAGAGTCAGTTTTCCTCTCAGTTGAAAGTATCATGTGTATCTTTACTTCCATATTCATCACATGGATACTGATACCTAATCTTGGAGTAGCTTTTTTAAGAAGCTAATTTATGTAAGCGTATATCCTCAGATTAAAAGCAGTTTCCAAAATCATCAGCTTCTGGGCTACCTTTCCCAAGAGTAGAGGGTTTTGCTGAAAAGCTGAGACCAAAAGGCAACACAAAAAAGAGATGGAGGAATGTGAGAATGGAGGACAGAAGGTGGTGCCAAGGGAAAACAGCTGTTAGATGAGGCTTCAAGGGAAACTTGAAAAGACTGGCAGATGTGCTACACTTGTCAGAACTTAGAAAGCCCTCTGTGGAATGAAATACACAGTGCTTACCTATTTAATAAGGTCAGACTGCCACTCTGAATGTTTCCCTATCTTTTTGATATGACTCAAGACACCTAGATCCACCCTTTTCCCACACCCATCCTCTTCTTTTCCATAATGGTTGAACGTGTGTCACAGTCTCAGCCCATAGTTCCACCTGAAAACAAAAGGGCTGACAGATGCACAGATATATATTCCAAATTAAAAGTACTCTTTTTGTTTGTTTGTTTGTTTTTTCCTAGTGTAGTAGGGTTTAAATGACAACTTATGTCACTGTTCTCCTTTTTTGTTATCTTTGACTAAAATTGTCTGTCTTTGGCCACAAACAATACAAGTGACTTTTGCACTATTGCAAGCATTCTAGTTCCTATATATATTGAATGCTCAAATACCTCTGTAAAATGTGAGAGGTTTTTATTTTGGAGATGATTTCTAAACTACAGAATTAAAATGTTGTCCTAAAGTTTTCATCAAGCTAACCCATTAGTTGAAAAGGTGATCTGTTACTATATATGTAGTGTGAGCATTCTTTTCAATTATGAGCTTGTATTTTAGAGTCAAATCTCAATTCCCTTCTCATAATTGATTTGCTGCATGCGTGTAAGACACTTCCTCCTCTGACCTCTGTAAAAAGGATGCAATTCTATCAACTTTTTTTTTTTTTTGAAGCACTTTAGCTCTTCTGTGAAATTGAGAAGAGTTGAGAAGTACTATTTTTACTCACTTTTACCTGTTGGGCTTTTCTTTTTTAAGACAGGCTTTAATTCCAAACATACTTTTCTGAGTACCTTAATATTTGAAAACTGACCACTAGATATAAATTATTATCAGTTGGAATATTGACATAAATGATCCACTGATGGAGTGAGTTTATAGAACAAGAAATTGAATATAACTTAAGCAGGCAGGTTTCGGTGCATAAGATCCTCACAAAACAAAATAAGGAAATATCAGCGAGGGACAGAAGAGTAGTTAACTCCCTCTCTGGAGAAAGTTGGGGACATATTCTTCCTCTTCTTTTGCAAGCATCATCCCTTATGTTGACATGGAGCAGCTAAATATTTCCACTCATTTGGGGCAGATTGTAAAACCATTCATACTGCAGATCTTTACAGTAAAAACTCTGGATCCCAAAAGTCCACTTGCTGTGTGATAATGGCATTTGTTCCATCTCTGAAGGCTTTCTCACAGGGTAGCTGCTTTCTCTGGAGCCCTTTGTTCTCCGTGTCTGTATACCATTTCTTATAATTTTCTCCAGTTCATGTCCTACCATTTGCAATGGCATTCCCTCAGAGCAGGTAGTCACATTCCCCAGAGTCAGACAAACTGTCTGACTTTAGCTTGGTGTACAGTAAATCCCAAGAGCCAGATTCGCATCTTGCATATTCTCTTCTCATTTGTGGGAAGACAGTTCTTGCTGAGGAATTTACTGACGTACTTTGACTTCTCTGTACAAAAATGCAGATATATGTTTGGACAGTTATAAAAATAAGTTTCTTTTATAAAGAGCTATGTGTATTGAAGTAGTAAGCATAGGTTTTATATTTAATAACATACTCAATTTGGAAAAAATAGAACTGAGTCACATACAGTACTGCAAAGGCAGAATATTTCATTTTTTATTTTGGTCTATCAACATTTTTCAGTAGAAGTAACTTACCACAGTAGTTCAAGGATTGTCATGTATACGGAGTAGAAACTGATGAGAAGGTTCTAGCACATAGTGCCTTCCTGCTGATATATGTATTTTTTTCAATCAAGAAAAATATGTTTTTATTTGTATCTGAAAGCAACGCTTTCCTTTTTTTTTTTTTTTTTTTTTTAGATATAAAATACCAGCTTTTGTGCTTTTCTAAAGATGTGCTGAGCTTTGAGTTATCTCTCCAAACACAGTTATACTCAGGGGTGGCTTGCAGACAGGCAAGCTGGAGAAGGATTGAAATGGGTGTGTTAAATTTAGAAAAAGACTCCCATTTTTAAATCTTTTGTAAATGCTACCCATGTTTATTCTGGGGTAATAAAATAATTACCAGCTTGTGACAATTATAAGTATGTGTCTACACAATAGTATTTCTATGTAAAGTGGTATCCACATCTGAGTAATACATACAGTGTGTATCTATACTTGTATAATAGTTTGAAATGAAGGCAGGTTGGGTGCTAAGATGTAATGGCTCATGGTCAGAATACCAACCACTAAAATACCATTTCATTTTGGAGAAAAGCAATGTCTCACTTGACCAGTATGTTTGTGTATATGTGTGTGTGTGTGAGCGGATGTTCAGTTTTGTTCTGATGGCTCTAATTAACTTGTTCGCTCTAATTAACTTGCCAGTCAGCTAAGTTCTGTCTTTGCATTTATATGACTCTAGACAAAGAATAAAAGTTTATTTTTGCTTTCAGTCTAACTGATGTAAAGCAAGAAACTCAATGGAATTTACCCTGTATGTATGCTGATTGGAAATACATGTAGTATGTAGCTTTGAACATGTCACATGCAGCTATAGCTCTTCCTTACATTCTGCCAGCTCTAGCAGTTGGTTTGTCATGTGTTATGTATGATTTTCAGTGTGAAGCTGTAGGACTTTTTGTAGTCCTTTATGCTTTCATTTTTCTCGAAGTGGCTCTGGGGCAGAATAGGGAAGGGTACTAACTTCAGGCAGCATTTCAGGGAAAGGGAAGTAGGCACAGCACTAGCGTCCCTGAAAAGTGAGCAGCACATTTCCTCTGGAGTCCTTCTGCAGTACTGCCTGAAAAACCACAATCTTTCCAAGGCAATCTCATGCAAGGCTCAAAGCTTTGGTCCTGAGATGCAAATGTCCTTGGGGATGATGGGTAATGACAATGAACGCCACTGGGGCCCTGAATGCTGAGGTAGCCTGAGGTGAGATGGTGAAATTTGATATGGGGCCTGGGGATGCCTCGATGTAGGACCCAGGGAGTTAGTGCAGGGCCCACGGGTGCCCCATGCAGCCTGAGGTCAGGACAGGCATGGCATCACAGGTCATGACTATGGCCAGGCTCAGGTATGGCTGTGACAGAGCAGGTGCTGTAGCTCAGTCAGAGACTGAACAGCAAGAGGTTCAGCTTAACGTGGTTCCTGAGTGCAAGAGGGAGGATCTTCTGCTGAGACTTCTTCCATCTCTTTCTTCACAACAGCTCTTCTCAGCCAGCTAAATTACTAGAAGTGAGGGTAATGCCCTCAGGATCCTAAAAAATAGTGCAATACATTCTGTATTTCCAGTATCTGACAGCGATCACTATGACTGCTTTGTATTTCTTTCATTTGCAGTCATATGTAAAAGGGAAATACCACTCTTGGTGCAATGAGTGCCACCCAGCCCTGGATCGCAGACCAAAATGCAAAGCACATTTGTTTACGTCTGAGGAAAGGGGTCTCCACACACAGCACAATGGCAGGTTGGGGAACCTGTGTGGCTGTTCCCAGGGCTATCACAGAAGGGTGATCAGCCTGTAAGTGGCTCATCTACATGAACATGAATGAGCACAGAGCTGCAGTGGCAGGCAGGAGAATCCCAACAGCTCAGTTAGAGGAGGGGACACTCCATCTTGGGTCCTTTCAGGAGAGCCTCAGCACCACTGTCTGGTTGTGAAACCCATCATGATGAGTCAATGAGAGCAGATATCAGGAGGACCTTTCACAATGAGTGCCTTACAGGATACAGGGAAGAGCATTTAGGGATTGTTCAAAGCTTATTATGGGTTGTTCAGGGGAAGGAACTAATGGTGAACAAAGAGACGGAAGGTGATTAGGGGAGGATCAGGCATGGGAAAGTAAAAGGATAGGAGGTTAAAAGGGTCTGGATGTGTGTAAACTGGGCTTGTCAGTATGCTTGTCTCAACATGTCCTGTGCCTGATCACTGCAGTCTGCCCTGTATTCTCAGTAAACTCCATTTCTCTTTTCCTGGGTGAGGGGAGTCTCTATTCTATGTGTATTTGTTTTAATGGAGGTCTAGGTGCCAGCAACTGCAGTTAGACCAGGTATCACAGGGCCTAGGATTCTGGGCCCAGCAACTGAGTGAGTGAGTGTGTGATCACTAGCAAATATCAAGATGGACTAGCTGGCAAGAAGATTAAGTAGCTTGGGAACCAGGTTTTGAAGTGGTTGTAAGTCTAGGTCAGATATGTGTGTGTCTCTGGGGAGGAGCTGACTGCTGGAAGGACAAGTACAGGCCAGCTACTGGAGGGACCGTGGAGTCTGTGAATTGTCTGAGACACCCAATTGTATGTATATGTGTGATGTTTGTGTTGTTGATACTGTTTTCTGTAACTATCTTTTTCTTTGAACTGGAAATACTAACTCACATATGTTAAATCATATGTGTGCAGCATATAAACCAACCATATAGTTCTTTCACTGACCAGTCATATAGTTCTTTCACTGAGTACTTTTTTTCTAGACTTAGAAACCTAAATATTTTCAGGCTTCTGTCACCAGATGTCTCCCCGTTTTCTCCATTCATTCTAGTAATCTTTCTCTGCATCTGTTCTGATTTCAATTTATCTTTTCTGACCATTATCCATTCCAACTCCACTGGTTCGAACTGAGGTCTCACCAGTGCTGGTACAAGAGACACTGAGCTTTGAATTAGCCTTTTTATGGCCTTACCTGTGATGATGCCAAATACAGCATTCTCTTCTACACAAAAATACAAAATTCCTAATCAACAATTCACCATTATATTCACCAAGAGAATAGCTGGTAAAACATTATTCTCCTCACAAAATGAAATAGCTGAAATTATTGCAGATTACAATACATTTTTTTTTTTCACACTTATGTTAGACAAAGCAGAAAGTCAGTTTGAAAAAGATAATTCAAATGTTCTATTAAAATTCTTCATGTTTTCAATATCCAAATAGAAACAGCATCAGTTCTACTGCTTCAATTACTTTTAAATGTCAACCAAGATGAATGAAACCTCTCCTCTACCACCAAAGAAAAATAACCCAACTTGGGAGTTAAAAAAAAAAGAAAAAGAAGGTGGTCATATGAGGATATATCTATCCTATTTAAAATATTTTGGAAAAAATGAATGTGATTTCTTTTGTTTCTGCATATATAAAGAATGTGTCTGTTGCACAGCCTGTGGGGTGCCTTGATTCTAGTTAGAAGGATATAGCTTCTTTTGGGGGGCTGCGTCCCAAGAACAAGCATCCAGCTACTGGGCATGCACTTTTTGGGGAAATATGTTTGTGAATGGGTCAAGGTTCCAGTGAGACTGCAAGGGGCTATTGGAAGAGAACTCAAAGCGAGCATCATGGGTTGCTCAAACTGGTCACTGCAAAAATAACAGTTGCCATAGAGTGCTAGCATTTCAAATTCTTGTAGGCTCCACCAAAGACTGTTGTTCCCAAACCAAATGTGATTTATTTGCTCACAATTTTCAGTCATCTCCAACTATAGCTTATCAACATCAGAACATAGATGTTGATAGAGTGGCAATAGCATAGAGCTTTTTACTGTTCAAAATTACCTGATAAGATATTTCTATTGGCAGAGGTGGTTTTGGTTTTTTTCTTTGCTGGAACAAAAGAAAATGAAAAAAAAAAAGGAAGAAAGTAAATTCTGCATTTTTAAGTGGTACTAGAAGGCAGGCAGGAAGCTTTTTGAACCTCTAATGCTATTTTTAGGAACTGGAATTCTTCTTTTACTTAGTATATAATAATACTTAATGTGAACTTATACTTAGTAATAGATGCTTCAGAGAACATGACTGACATGCTGGCATGCTTTTATATGAAGATTCTTTGCTGTGAGAAAAGGCTGTAACAACATTTCAAAGCTGTCCTCAGCTAAATAAAAGTTACGCGGCAGCGCTCACAAGAGAAAAGAAAAAAGGCTGTTCATCTAACATGTCCTACTACAAACCGACAGTTGGAGAAACTACTGAAAATGAGAGAAGAAACCTTGATTCTCATCCTCCTACTTTAAAAATATAGGAAAGAGTGGCTATACCTCAGACGGGATGAATTAACTTACTCTCACTTCTCCTCAGACCACAGGTGAAGGAAAGGTGTCAGAGGTTCTCCTTACAGCTTCTCTTTGGGTGGCATAAATTACATTCAGCTAAGCACAGTTTCTCAATTCTAGCCCTCTGAGACTGGAAGATACTCACTATGGGAAAACTCATACTCTTTTAGAAAAATGTAGAATGCTTTTTTTTCTTGTTTTCATTCATTTAAGGAAGAAATAAAGAGGAGGAAAGTCTGGAGGGAAAAGAGCGATAGGAGGGGGAAAAAGCCTTAAGAGGAGAGAGTTATACTGGAATATGAAACTATGCTTTTTCCATTTACAGGAAGACATGAGAAACATAAACATGAGACAGCTTTTTAATTGGACCTTCAAACCTTTTTAAGTGCTCAGTTATGACTGTGGGAATTGGTGTTTGTGAGAGGGATTAATCACCAGGTGCCCTTGCTCAAAACATTTTCAGTTTGTAGAAGATGATTTTAAAATTATTTTCTTTATCCTTTGGAAAGAATTAAAATCTATTCCTTCAAAGCTGCCACAATGTGAAGGCTTAATTGCTGTTCCACCTCATGCCCACATGTACCTAAATCATATTCATGCAATAGCTGAACTGTGGAATAGTATGTATCCTGAGAAAGCTTGATTGCTTCCTTTCTTATTGTCACATGGCTACACCAGTTCTAACATGTTCTTGCTTAATTGTCTTGCCTTTAGCATTGTATGCTAAGCTGGAGTTAGTACATCGTCTCTTCTTGATCACATTTCAATTGCAAAAAGAAAATTACACACAATTTTAATTATGCAAAGATGGTTACATATCCTTCTTGCCTGCTTAAACTCTACATTTATTCATGTACATTAACTATAATTACCGTACTGGCTCCTTGTACCAAAATATCACAAAACTATGGTTAGGTTTTAATCATGTATAAATAGTCTTTTCAGCAGACACATTGTATGAAAACAGAATTCCATGTGATACTCCAGTAGTCCTTGCAGCAGGAGTATGTATTTGTATCATGAGTCTTACTCGCTTGGTTTCCATAGAAACCTTTTGCAGTTGAATGTAATTTCATTATTAATAGACTCTACATGTGTTTAGTTTTGCACTTTTGGGTCAGTTTTACAAATGCCAACCATTTCTGAGTTTTGCAGTTAAAGTTCCCATATGGATTTCCTTTCTACCTCTGTTGCATTAAAAAGTAGGTCTATAGTTTTCCCTAAAGCTGCCCCTGTATTACTTCACAGAAGATAATCTAAGAGGAGATCTAAAATACTGACTCAACAGTCCTCTTGAAGCTGGATAGGCTACCTCTCCAGCCCAGACCTGATGGGCTGTCAGCATAAAGTAGCTTCATGAACAGTCTGACCTATTGTTCTGTTATTCTACTTGCTCTCTCTCTCTGCTTCTGTGATGTGAATATATTTTTATATATATGTGTGTGTGTGTGTTTATATATACATATTAAAAGATTCAGCTGGAGATGCACTAAGGAGAAAAACTGGCACGCAAAAATGCAAGTGTTTGGTTTCAATTTTCTGTGTCTAATTCCAATGATTTACTTGTAGCTTTTCTTGTGGATGGAATGGTTTCTTACATTTTGAATTCATAAATTAAAGAAAAGTTCCATTCTTGGGAACATTTGGTCCTTCCAACAGCTAGTTTGAACTAATACGAGTTGTCAAAGGAAAGTGTCATTTCTCAGTCTGAATATAGCCTTTTCTCAGTTTCTAAGAGAAAAGCCTTTATTGCATTGACTAGCTATGCATTATCACTTGGCATTGTCTATAACTGGGCAAAGGGGGTAGCCCACGCCCTGGAGCATTCTATGACCCAGCTCCATACAGCTGAATTAGTAGGAGATAGAACAGTTGTAGCTTGATGAAACATGCCTCCTGCATAAAAACTAGCTAAGCTAATGTTGATTTCAAACCTCAGGAGCAATTGCTCATGCAGTGACACAGGGCCTTCTGGGGCAACTGCAGAGTAGGTGGGTCTGTCTGATGTTGGACACAGCAGCATATAAAGCAGCAAAGATAGATAGGATAGATTGCATTAGCTGTATAAGGTCCATTTACACTGCAAATCAGGACATGGTGTGCCCTGAGGTTTCTCAGGTCTGCACCTTGGTGCAAGCTGTGTCCATGTAATGTGAGCAAGAGGGGAGTCTGAGTTAGAACCTGGAATCAAAGTGCAGTGTAAATATAGTCCTTGTGCCCTGGGCAAAGGGTAACACTGCCTTTAACCTCTCTTCCATTCCAGCTACAGGCATGGTGTTTTGTTTTCATGTTGTATCACAGGAAAAGTAATAAACCAAACATCCTTAAATTGATGGTATACAGGGCAGGCAAAAATTGGCCTGTCCATTCTTACAGTCCAATGGTCAAATTACCATATGGCTTATGATAGCTCTCGATTAAGAAAGTGTTTCTTTTTTTTTTTTTTATAATCTGTTTATACCCCAGTTAGGCCTATGATGTTCCAAAGAATAGTTTGATGATATGCAGAGAAAGCTGTCATCTTCTGGATGACCTCCAACCTGTTATAAATACTGCAAAAATCTTCAGAAGATTCAGTGAATGAGTTCAATAAGCATCCAAATACCTAAGCTGATTGAACCTTTAAGGCTTTCCCTAGAACTTCCTGAGAATTCCCTTTTCTCTCTCTGTGTTTTGTCATCTTTTGGTTTTTATTCTGTCTTTGTAACACCTTGTTCTTGATGTGCTTTTTAAACTTAGCTATTGGAGAAATCTCTGCTCCTGCCTCTGTGCCTTTCTTCCAAAATGTGTCTTGCCCATTTCAAGTGTTTGTCCTTTACTACTCTTTCTCACATTTTTTTCCTTTATTGAGCTATAACATTAAAATGCAGGCAGACTCTGAATTTTACCCTCCTTTTAGGCAACAGACCAAGCATCAGCAAAAGATTTCGTTCCAAAATCTGTAGGTAGTACTTGCGTGTAATGGTTCAGGTGAAGTCTATTAAAGTATGATTTATTTTCCATAATATACACCACTTGGAGGAATCAATTTAAAGTGAGAGACCTGTACTGCCTCACCTAATCTTGGTTTTTACCCTCAAATCCATGACCTCCTCAGAATCATATTATGTCTGTGTGCTGTATCTCTTTATCACTCTAATCAGCTTGCAGAAATTGAAATTTTCCCTTCCCCCTAGCCTAAGAGTGTTTGAGATTTTTTTAAGAGGTAAATGTTTTGTCTCGTCAGAAGATCCATGCTGCTAAGATTGGGGCAAGCGAATCCCTGCCTTTTTGTAACTATAAACTTTGGGTTTATGTTTGAAGGAAATTTCCTTATGTATGTTACTCTTACGATTCCTGCCTGGTTTCTGTAACAATACATTTTAATCTCACTGTCTGCATTCATGCAGGGTAATATCACACAGGTACTCTGAGGATCTTTTGGCAATGGTAAAAATTGATGCAGACATTACCCCTTTCCCACAGCATCCTCATGTAGTGGAGTTGTTTTTGGATAGGCAGTAGTGTTCAGCCATTCCAGTGGGATTAGAAATCTTTTTTCCCCAATCTGAAGAATCTCTGCAGCTCCCTTATAAGGTCTATCTACATTCTGACTTCACATCACCCTTTGTCTGCATGCAATGTACAGGCTTTCTTTTCTAGATAACAATCTCCTTCATTCCTGATGAGAAAGAACTGTAGAATTGTAAACTGTGGTTTATAACAGTTTCAACCATCTTTTTCTAAACTGTTGTAATGCAAATTACAACACTTTCAAAGAACTGACAAAATTAGTTTTATTTTTTCTTACTTTCTTGTGTTCATGCCTTTCCAGAAAACAGTTTATAGAGGAAAATAGACAATCTCAAGTTTTATTTTTCCTTATGTTATAGCATAATTAGGATCAGATTTTAGATTATCTGTAAATAGAAATTAGAATTCTTTATGCATCTTGCTTAAATAGAATGCAGTTATATCTTTTTGACAGATGTAGTGAAACGAGGTTGAGAAACAATCATGCTTAATGTCCAGCTGCTCCTCCAGGATGTGGATCTGTGTGTGAGCCACAGAGTCCCCCCTCAATAGCTTTAAAGGCAGACACAGCATAGCATATGTGGTTTGGAGGTTAAGACTGTTTAAACCCCTCTAAACAGATATTCCAGAAAAATATGATTCTTATGGAGTCTTTGAGCTTAAAAATAGACTTCTTTTGGATTCTCTGGCAAGTCTGAATTCTATTTTGATTGAATTGGCTTCTTTTCCCCCTTCCCATAATGGTTTATACTTCTATAAGGCACAAAGTGAATTCAAGATGTATACCTCTAACTTTTGAAATATACAGGTGCTGTATTGCCATTCATTCAAAACAGTGTTATCTGTTTGCCATGGCTTTATTTTAATAAAAACAATTCAGGTATTTACAGTAGAGAAGTCACATGACCTTGAAATATGATCATGTTTCTACTGCAGATGTGAATATTCCCCTATCACTCACTGACCAATTCATTCACATGCAGTCACAGACTGTATTAAAAGCTTCTAGCAGAGTTTAATGTATTCACCCTCTCCCTTTTAATAAATGTGTTAGAGGTAGGATTTTTAGTTTTTGCTTGGCTGGAATGAGGCTTGTCTGGATAAAACACACAGGAGCAGTTTCATCTCATTTATCTTCAGCCATCTAAAAGTTTGATGTCTAATCTGCAGAATTTGTCTAGGTTTCCTCTATAGCTAAAAGCTAAAAAGGGTATCTTCAGATAGTGATTTTCCTCAGATAAAATGTGTCTCAGATGAGATAGATTGCTTTCTGGACATACTGATTTTTTTTTTTTTTTCTGTTCTAGTTTACAGAGGGAATCTATATGAAGAACTTAAACCAGACATACAACATTTAGCTAACTGAATTAGATGATGTTAATCTTAGGCACGTGTCTTGAATTAATTTTGGTATGTAAACTAGACAGAGTTTCTGCATGTGTTAAAACCACAGGATTCCTGTCTTCTTCAAATTCATCTCTTCACTTTCAACCACACTCTTACGTAAATACATTGCAAATCCAAATTTATTCTTAATCACAATTAATACAAATCTGGGCCTTTGTATGCCTCTGTTGCTCACCTACGTTGTTTCAAAGACTGATCAGAATAAGGATGTATGTTTCTTGTGGGATCTCTCCAGTTATTTTTAATACTCAGCCTGGAGGGATTAAGTTCTCTGTGTTGTTACAAAGCAGCAGCATTTAGGAGGGAGTCATCTCACATGGCCCATTCAGAAGTACAGAAATTCTTCTGGGTATCTCAAGATTACAAAAGATGCTTTGATGATAAACTTCAGTTTAAGAAATTTGTTTTCAGATTTGGAAGTAGAGGGCTTGATATTACTACCTATATGGAGTGCCATTTGAAATATTTTAAAATACCTGTGTATCAGATTTGTCACAGAACCTATGGGGATCCCTGCTTTTCTGGATTGACAGTTGAAAATACTCCAGAACCTCTGAAATTCATCTCAAGACCTACGATTAGGCAACAAAACTGACTCAAGAAGTAGTGTGTGATTTAAGTCATCCCTTGCAAACAGTAACAAACAATTCACATCTCAGAATTATTGATTCAAGTTATTTCGGAAGCACAAGGGAGCAGTCAACCAATAAGGGGGAAAAAATGTCTAAAGGTTTAATTAGTGATATTGACAATAAGTGCTTGGTTTGTGTTGCAGCACTCAGATACCACCCTACAACCCCACCCATACCAGTTTCCCACCTATGCTCCTCAGCAGTGTCAACATCTGTCAGTACCTTTCTAGTTGTCAGGTTTTAGGCAGTTTCTAACATGGTTTTTTGGTGGGGTACTTTGCTGGTAAGTATGTTTATATGTAAACTATTTGGAAATACTTCACACTTGCAGGACACATCATTCACAGAGTGACACCGTACTTGACTGAAAAGAGCACAGTAGGATTCCCTTTTGGCAATACTATACACCAAAAACATTCAGCCCAGCTATTTAGCAGCATGGATGTGTAATGAAACACTGGTGGGAATGATGCTTCAGAGACTTTCTTTTTCTCAAAAGAGCTAGACATCAATGATTTTTACCTCTTATCTGGAATATGTACATAAAAAGGTAAAAAAAATGCATTCAAATCTATCAAGTAAGAGCATGGCTTTGCATGAGTCTTTTTGTAACCTCATTAACTTTGGTGTTTAAAGATTTACCTTTTTACTTTTTTTTCCCCCAGGTGATTAATTTTTGGCCTTATGCCACCTGTGTCAATTTAAAATTATCAGAGCTGGTATTGTGCTATGTAAGTATGCTTCTGTGTAGGAAAAACCTTTCTTAAAGGACATAGCATTTGGAAGAAAGGCAGAATTGAGGGGGGGGTGGTTTAAAGAAAATTAGAGAATTAAGTAACCCTTTCTGTTTCCCCCTTGTCCTCTCCGTTTCTTGAGACAGGCAGCTCTGCACTTCAAGATGTACTTTGCCTAATATGCATTTTGTGATTTCCCACAAGAGAGTTATGGTCAGCATAGGAGCCAAAATACTGTGAGGCAATCAGCCCAAGAACAGTTGAAAGGTTACTGTTATATGTATATGAATATTTTGTACCATACTGGCTACTTTAATTGATTTGGCATATGTTGAAGATTCAGGAACAGGTCTGGTTATCTCTCCAGCATGGTTTGATGTAAGGCACACTGAATCTCTTATCAGTTTGCTTTATTTTTAAAGACTTCAAAATTCTGTCAAGACTTTCTTTTTACCTCTTAAACTTCTAGATGCTTAAAACATACATAAAGCTGCTTAAAGATGCTTAAAACTTTTTTCACAGCAGAGACTTGAACTTCTTGTTCCAAATACCGGAGAGAGAGACAGTAAGGGGAGCTGTGGTAGCATTTCTTTTTCATTTGCTAGGAGAAATGTCAAAGTTTTCAGATTGACTGAAACATCAAGAAAAGCTAAGTGGTAACTGCTAGTATAATCAGTAGGAATCAGTAAAATTTAGAGGTGCGTAAACATTACTAAATTTAAGGGACAAGATTTTACACAGTGAACGTGTAAGAGCTAGTGTCCCATCACACTCAGTGATAATTGCTTAATTTTTAATGAAGTTGTGAGTTAAATCTGGACTATAAGTTCCTTACAACCTTCTATTTTACAGAGAAGGAATCAATAATTAGGAAACTTGGAAAAGGATCCTGCTTTTCTCCATTGTCATAATTTTTACCTTTTCAGTTTTAGCAAAGATGAGAAAATCCATATGTGATTTTTAGGTATCTAAATCAGGGTTTTATAACTTTGTTACACAGGTGATGAATTTAGTCAGAAAGGTTTATATTCACCTAATGTTCTGGGCAAATAACGGCTTTAATAAACTAAATTTGAAAGGAAGACACAGCTTTTCTTTGCTATATCTTTTATGGTAACCTGACCTGGACACTAGCTAAATGCCAGAAAACCTGAGGCAGTAATGAAATCTGGCTGTTTGCCAATACCACTGACTCAACTCACTGCAATGCTAAGTCTTATGTAGAAGCCTATGGCACAGTGACAGAATTGCTTTCAGCTTGGCAAGAACAGTATAAACAGACCTATGGGCTGAGACTACAAGTGCACAAGAGAACTGTAAACAACTTGACTTCAGGAATCCCAGCTGAATAACGTATCATGTTCTGCTACAGTTACAATGCTAGATCTCATGAATGTAACCTTCACAAAGGATAAAAGCCACAGAGAAGGTTGCATGGTTCACATTTCTTTGTGTACCAAACATACAGAAGGAAAAAAAAAAATGTTTGTTTGAAAGCAAATAAAAGAACTCTCTTCACCTCTTACACATAAAAAAAGGCAAAAAAGCTTATACAAAGTGTAAGAATTTACACCAGTAAGTTAAATATTCTCCTATGTAAACCAAATTCTAGCTCAATTCTTGGGATTATGTCTTTGCTATTTGGTCCCAGGGGTCAAAACTGTTTGCTGCTTTCTCAAGAGTTCAAGGCAGCAAAGAGCACCTAATGATGTGCGTTTGCTTTCTCTTGATGACTGTGGTCATCTCAGAGCATAAACACAGCCAATTGTGCCATGATACACAGAACAAGTTTTTTTTTAGTAAGCTTAACATCAGTAAGATGCATCACTGCTTGATATTGATAACACACCCTTGAAACCATTTCTCAGGCTGTACAGGAAAATGTCAACTTTTCTTCTGTTTGGCCTAAACATTATGAAACATGTCTGTGAACCATCTTGCATTTTAGGATCATTTTAATGAATTAACAAGTATAGAAGGAATGACAAATAAAGTCTTATCGTTTAGGAAAATATCTTCTCTATTGTTTTCCAGTATCAAACAGTAACTGCTACAGCTGCAAATGTTTCTGCTGAAACTATTGAAATTGAAAACCGTTCAATGTGACCTGCCTGCAGATTTAACTGTTTAATAGTGCCTGCCTGCAGATAGAAACAGCAGCTGGGAGAAACCATTCGGGTGTGCTGGGGCAGGCAGCACCAGTATTCATCCTTCAAAAGAAAATATACATGTGCCCATGCATGTATGTGTTGTGTGTGCATGCCTGTATGTGCTTATATATAGACATTTCTGCAACCTTTATTTTGGATCGCCTTCTGATGTCTTATGACCACCATAAACAGTCTGTGGACAGGAGGCTGAGAAACACCTTTGTACTGCATCTTATTTGAAATATGATTAGCATATTTGGATTTGTGATGGAAAATAGTGATGCAGCTAAGAAAGCACTGACCCACTGGGTAGATCCTGCAGGCTTCTAAGAGAGTGAGTTACATGGTATGAGCTCCAGCTTGTTGGGGTTATTTTGTCCCTTAAGTGGTCCTGATATAATTTTAGTCATATATTTGTCATAAATGATTAATAATTTGTCAAACTTTTACTTGGCAATTAGCACAAGAAGCAACCCATATAACTCATGTAGTCTAGAATCATAGAATCATAGAATGGTTTGGGTTGGAAGGGACCTTTAAAGGTTGTTTAGTCCAATCCCCCTGCAATGACCAGGGTCATCTTCAGCTACACCAGGCTGCTCACATGTTTCCAGGGATGGGACATCTACAACCTCTCTGGGCAACCTCTTTGGCCAAAATTGGACACAGTAGTCTATCTGTGGTCTGATTGTCTGACAAGTGTTGAGTAGAGGAGGACAATCCCTTCCTTCAGTGTATTGGCTCTGCTTCTGTTAATGCAGCCTAGGAAGCTGTTGTCCATCCCTCTTCACTGCCAGGGCACTGTGAGCTGATGCTCAGCTTGCTCTCCACCACACCCCAATGTCTTTTTCCACAGAGCTTCTCCCCAGCCCTCAGTACCTAGGTGGTATTGTTGATGAGGAGTTTGCATTTTCTTCTGAAGTGATCATGATAAATTAAAAAATAAGTTATGACTTGTTATAAGAAAATCGATTGTTAAAGACAATTTTTGGATATTATAAATGCTACTAACCTATGTGGCACATTTTTAACACTACAAATTCAACAGCACAAAAAGATGACTCATGAGCCTTTGATGACTCATTTATAATTTCTGCAGACCTTACTGGCAATTGTGTTTAATAATTAGAAAATTAATAATCTGCTGTAGAGTCAATCAGTAAAATATTGCACATAATAGTAAATACATTGCTGGGCAAAATGCAGAAACCATAGAGGAAATAACAGTGCTGATTGCTCTGGCATTCATTTGTAAATTATATTTGCTAAATAAGGGTCTCTGGTGGTGCATACATGCAGCATTTTAAGAATGCCTTTGTAGATCGATTTTTAAACTATCACACACTTTTTATGTCACCTGTGATGACATGTATTAGGAGAACTGCTATCCCTCTCCTTCCCTCCTCTTTACTGTCATTTCTGGCCACTACTAATACTCTGAGCAGGCAGAGGAGGCTCTAAAGCACAGGAGTAGGAAAGGGAACTGATGGCAGTATTGGTATATTTTCCTCTTTCTCACTTTATCCTAGGGCAATAGCTGGGGGTCCTTGAAGTTTTTAAGGCACTAAATATAATATACAGACTAAATTCTGCTTTTGCAATAGGAAGAAGGTAATTCTGATTTTTTATTTCTTGCAAGCCACTCAAAAACTTGAGGAATATCTTTGAAGTGAGGGTATGATTTAGGGGCACAAGGATATTCAGCTGTCAGTGGACCTGGTGTTCCTCAGCTCCTTAGATGCTAACAGATTTTTGCTTTGTTTTGCAGTACTAGCTGTAGTGCCACTATCTGTGCCCCCTTAACAAATGCAGTGCAATGAATTTTATAAAAATGTGCATGATAGATATGTTTAACACATGTATCTTCACGTTATTTTCTAAGCTTTGAACTGTGAAAAGTTCCACTTTCCCACTTGCCAAAAGTCATGTGAGTTCTATTCTGATGGACAAAAGAAATATATTTTCCATCTGATATTTTATATATAAAAATATACATATAGAATCAGGTTAGCTAGGATAGTTAGGATTAATATGTAATGTTGTACTACTGTACTGTTATGATTTTTAAGCTAACTCTTGAGACATTTCGGTGTCTGTTTAATCCTCTATAAAATAAAAGTATTTATGAAAACAGGTGATTTCTTGCAGAACTTGCTTTGCTGGGCTATCTAGTAGCTGTGATAGGGTTATGGAGGGCCTTAGGAAAGTGTCCCAGTCTCCTTTCCTATTCTTGGCACCAAACTAGGTCCTAGAAATTGAAGGAAAAGTCCTGTAGTTCTGTGATTCATGGTCAAGGGAGAAATAATATTTGGAAAATGGAGATTTTTGTCCTCCTCTATAGAGAGTACTTAAACAGGGATTTTCCAGGAACATTTGTACGGCTTTTTATAAAGATGGAAAATACCTTTGTCCCAATTTTTCTATATCACTAAATTTTCCTTTCCTCATCCAGAACTACAAAAATGCTAGAGCTCCAAAAAAGGTAAAAACTTTCCTATTAAGTTTGGCAAGTTCATATGTTTTTCTCTGTCTTAATTCTCTAAAACAACTGCCTTTGTTTTTGCTAAACTTTGTGTAAGAGGTAAAACCTGAGACAAAATTTTGGCAAGGAACATTTCAGCCCTGGTGATCTAGCGAAGTTATAAAAACTGGAAAAATGACACATAATAAAAAGTGTTTGGTAAAATGAATTTAACCTAGTAGAATCTTTAGTTCCCCCTATTATAACATAAATAGACACAACTGAAACACCTTGTTTTGTTTCTTCAAGTTTGATTCCTAAATCAAAGATAAAAATAAGTGTCTGATACATATTTATGTTCTTTCTTATGCTCTATGCATATAAGACATAGCTGCATGTAAATCTTGTGAAAAATCAGACATGTCTCACAATGTAAGAAAAGATGAAACTGGAAAAAAAAATATTTGGGGGTTCTAGTAAGGTAGGAGTGGGTTAAAATTAAATCCCTCACATTCAAACTCACTTTCCTGGTTATATGTCCAAGTCAAATTTGAGTGTCCAAAGCTGACAGAGTTGATTTTAAGTGCCAGTTTGGATGTATCAGAAATCTCCTGAGAGAAGGAGTTTTCATAAGCTTTTGCTAAATATAAAGAACTATTTTCAAGATTCACTTATTTCACAAGTTTTTGCCCTTTTCTGAGTAGCAGAAATCTTTCAGAAATTGGTCAATTTCAAAACTTATTCTACTTGGGGCCCAAATCAGGGAGCCATGAAACCTAGCTCTGTTAAACTTAATTCACATACATGCAAGTATTCTTACATCCATTTTGCCAACGAATATATTTCTGTCTTTATTATATATGTAAAATTATCTTACGAAATTCTTCCTTCCAGAAATGGTAATATTTGCTTTAATTAAAAACACTTAGCACTGTGCTTGTTATTGCAACGAATTTTGTTTGCATGTTTAACAGTTTTGGAGTAGTGTCTAGGAAGCAACAGGTTTGTGGTTTTGTTGTTGTGTTTTGTTTCTCATGTGCAGTATTGTAGGATTTGAGGCAAATTATTATTAGGGTCAGGGTACTTGAGTGGCAATTTTTTTACCCACTTTCTCAACTCTGTGACAGAGATGTGATCTCACCATTGAACCAGTTTCATTTTGTACTTGGCTGAAATAGAGGAGAAAACCACCAAAAGATAATCTGATTAGATTCACTTTTATTTTAAATTCTTCTTCACATCAGTTTTTATGAAGGTAGAAACAGATGCAAAGGCATTACATATTATCAATCAATCATGGCAGAAACTGCCTGAAATTCATTGTTGAAACCTAAACAGACATAAAAAATATCCCCCCCTCCTATTTTTTTGTCCTTCTTAAGTGCCAAGTGACTGAATATATTGAAAAATTTATTTTAAAGGGAGCAGTGTTGTTAAGGAAGACCATATATTTAATAATGAGAACTTAACCTTTTGCTTTGCTCTGACAAATAATTCATCTTACTGTATTACATATATGATCATGTGAAGTTACATTACAGATCAGTTAGCAATAAATTTTTAAGGAAATTGAATTAATTAGTTGCATAAGTTTGTTAGGTTTCCAGAAATGTGATTATTAATGCTGAATGTGATATAAATTTAATTCTAATAGTAGTGCTTTTCATTTAATGTTAACATACAGTTATTGTAAATGAAACATTTCACACCATGTCTGTCAAAGTCACAAATGGAACTAAGCCAGTGTTCTCAGATAACCTTCAGTGGTCTAGAACATGATTTTCAAATACATGTATCATAAGCGAGGTTTCCAAAAAGCCTTTACAGTAGTTTTTCCCCATGCTTTCATTCAGTGTGCAGACTAGAAATCAAATCTGTGTAATGAACAATGCTCCTGCCTGTAGGATCTTGTGTCATTTGTTATAGAAGTTGATGGGTACATAGCAGGTGTGGTCAGGGACTGCTCAAAGACTGCCCTATGTGTAATACAACTAAATCTTGTATTAAAAACTAGGACCTGCAGAAGTCCTTTTTGGTTATGCCATAGGGTTCCTTTATATTGCTAAAGAGTTGCATTAAACTTTTCTTCTGAATGAGTTTTCCACAAAATCATTGGTAAATGGTCTTTGAACACATATAGCCCTGTCTAGGGCTGCATACTTCTAAACATCCAGGACTTCTCAAGCAAAAGTAATGAGCATTTTGATCTCTCGCTATCTTAGTTTCCTATCTGTAATACTAATACTTATTGTTTAGCTCACAATATTGGGATGAAAGTGTATAAGTATTAATAAACTTTCAAATATGGCAGTGGTGATAATGGTGGAAAAGCCTGTGAGCAAATGGATGTCTTTTACTGAGAAGGATTTTAAAGGCATGCAGTAAACAGAGTACAGGACTCCATGAAGAACAATAAGGAAAGGCAAAATATTAAATACCTGCTCATTAAGAGAACACTGGCCATCTTGTGGACTGAGCTTCTGGTTTTATACAAAAATACTGTGCTAACTAAAATTAAGGATTTGCTATACTAGATATATAATGGAGAGCTGAATTATGAATGCACAGGCAACCTTCTTTATGGCATTGCTTAAGTTTGGAAAGCTTGACTTTGCAATTGCAATGCTATTTTTTTAGCATCAGTTTTGCAGGTGTTATATGCATACGGACATGTATAAAAGACTTTTGCATTTTTTACTTATGTTGCAAATGTCATCTATTACTATAGAAAGAAGATGGAGAGTGTTATAGTAGCCTAAATAAGAAGACAGAATGTTTTGGGTTTGGAGGCATATAAAAGTTAGTGAAATAGGTTGATCTGTCTAGTTGTCAGGTGTTGTATTCCTTCAGGAAGATCTGATGAATATATTTTCTAACTGAAGTTCATGATAAATAGGCAGAAAGAGATTAGAATGTTTTTTCTAGGTCTAAACTCAGAAGGAATCCTAGAGAAATAATCTGGACCCTATTTAAAGCCAGTATGAGTTTTATCATTTGCTTCAGTTTGTAAGAATTTAACCTTAATTACTTTAAATAGAAGGAATTGATTATTCTTGATTAGTTGCTTTGCAAATAAAGCAAGTAAGTGTTGACTGTGTTTTGGAACAGTTGGGAAAAACAGATGCTCATACCAAATAAAAAATATCAAGGAGCTCTGTGTAATTACAGCACAACTTTCTAGCAGTACATTGTGACTTTACTATGAAGACATTACACTTTCAATGCAAGTGCTGTGTATAAATCAGTTAATGTGCGTGAAGGATTTTGAAGAGCTACTTAAGTGTTGATCATTTATAATAATTTATCCTATGTAATGTTTTACTATATGTCAGACATAAGCATGGTTGCATAGTTGTGTCAAAAACTTGCCAAAAGTGTAATTGCAGTGAAAGAAGTAAACTGGCCAGGTGCCCAGCAGATATTAAAGACCTCATTTAGTATGTCACACTTGCAAGAATGAAGACTTACTCAGAGCTGGCAAAAAAGACAAACATATTTCCGTATGTGTTGCCCAGTAAAATTCAAGTTCTAGTAAAATGCAAAGATTTAGAATATTGTTCAAAATGTGTTAAAAAGAATGACACTGGAAACTTTCAGATACTCTTTTCCATCATGCCAGAACAAGAATGACTACTACTTAAAGAAAGGTAAAGACCCTGAGAGATCATGGAGGCCAAGAACCTGATGACATTTTGAAAAGAATATTTATATGTATCACAACTATAAGCATACACATTTTAAAAAAGAAAATATGAAATGTAAAGAAGGATAATCTTTGAAACATAAATACACACTTTTTTAAAAACAAAATATGAGTTATAAATCTTTATAGAGTATAAACTTCTAATAATTGTTGATGTTTTTTCTGGTTTCCCTTTCATCATTTATTGCCAATGAAATTTTTCAGTTCTCCATCAGATGATAATAGACCACTGGAGTGGTCTGTTGTGACTACTGGAGTCACAATACTGAGCTGATATTTATACAATTTGATCTCGTGTACCTTATCCTGCAAAGCATACCTGCCAATACATTAGACTTGTTATATTTATTGACAGGAATACTTTCATGTTTGATTCTGTCAGAACAAACAGAAACCTTTGATTTAGGCATGGGATGTTCACTCACTCATTTACCATGGTTATTTAATCTAATCATGATGTTCTTTTCATGTTTTCCTGTTTGCTTAATTGAGGTCATTATCTGTCAGTATAACTTACATAAAAATATGATGACATTGGTAATGTTGGCAGTATTGCAAACAGCAGCATTAAATACTGGATGAAGATATGGAGTAGAAGAGGCATATAATGCATTTAGTGCAGATATACTGGACAAGGTTATCGGCTTCAATGACAAAAAGCATGGGAACCCACAACAATGCTATGTGTTTTCAAAGAATCACAATAAAATTGTTAAATCTTCATGGAATGTCTTATAGAACTGTTAACACATTATAGATTGTCATTTGAATGATATACAATTTAATGCTGGTGGCTGGCATATGCAAAGTATTTTTAAAATACCTATTGTCCTACACTGCTTCCAATGCCTTCAAGCTTGACATATTGAACCATTATAAAAAAAGGAACTGAGCAACAAAAAGGAGGCATTTCATTTGTCAGATCTCCGACAACTATAAGTGCTTCATCATTACTGAGAGCATTTAAATTATTGAAAAGTCGGTGACATGACCAAGAAAATAATTTTATAAAATATACAGTGCAAATCTCTATCTCAAATATTTTTTGCTGGTTTTTATCAATTAGGAACTTTTTTTAGTGGTTTAGAATGAGATATCATTAAACTATTCCCTAGAGTACGGCAAGGTTAAAAAAATGCACATGCAAGCAGATGTTAGTAAACTGCTTTCTTTACCAAATGAAACAACTTGTATTTTTTTTTGTTTTGCATTATCGTCATGGTAGGCAACTAAGTACAGCTAGCTCTGTGTCATGTAAATGACTGAGAAATATATGAACATTTTCCTTTGGACTGATATTTATTGTCTCAAACATGTCACAAGTATTGTTTGGTGGACACAGAAATGTTTAAATAATAACTGTTAGAAATTAATTAATTTTTCATTCCAGGGCTTCTAAGGTATATAAAGAGTTTTCTATTAAACAAGCCCTGGAAATTCCTGAGATAGATACCATTAGACTCAGAAACAAAGCTCTTTACTGTTCACATTAAATGAATACTGGTTTAGGATTCTTCCTTCCCTTCAGTAGAGAAGGGAATGGCAAAAGTCTCCTTTATCACAGGCAGAGAAAATCCAGCATGAATAGATTAAAAAAAAAAAAGAAAAAAACAATGTGGCCATTAATGATTAGATTGTATTACTTCTGAAATTACCCAGTCATTGCTTGAAGATCTCCTGTCTGAGTACATGGATCTTCCAGTAGAATATCACCTGAAATAACATAAAGACTAAAGAGAGATCAAAGTACAGAGGGAATATCAGACATTAATATTCCATAGAAACAAAAGAGATCAGATCGTTGGAAATCTAAGAAATAGTAGTGCAGAGGAGGTAGAAGGGAGTAAAAAAAGAAAATATGGAACTGGAAGATACTTCAGCAGTCTGAATAAGGAAGAACATGAATAATTTTGAAAATGCATCTGCCATTCAGTTGTAGAGCACAAGTGCTTTGTTGTGTCTTTCTTCACAGAATTTGTTAATATGCATCACCTGAGGAACACAAAGAGAACTAACAGTTCCCTTTGCTATTTTAATTATTTTCATTCTGAGCAACATTAAAGAAATTAGTTATTGATTGTGTTGACATTTAGAGCTAATCAATTTTTTCAGCGTTTCAGAATAAAGTATTCGTTGCAATGCACTTTGCACAGTGAAATTCTTCAGAAAACCTAAAATAATGCAGACCCATTACTAGGGCAGGGTAAGATTGTTTCTAGTTGGAAAACACCGGTTCACTTAAATCAAATTTTGCAATATAAATTTATTGCTTCCAGCAGTACATCTGAAAAAAGTTTTTTGGAGGGAGCACATTTTTGGCCAAATGTGAGAAAGCTAGTAATCTGGTGGTTAGGATGTATGCCTGAGGTATGACAGGCAAGATGAAATTCCTCATCTCTCAGATTCCTAGTGTGTTCTTAGACGCTGTCTCGCAGGGTGAGTGCCCTAGCCATTAGTTCATCTCTACATTGGCTTCCTCTTCCCTAAGGCTTTGTAAGGTGTTCTGCACTTTGCCCAGTCGGAAACCAAAGACTCCTCTCAGTGTTTTACAGATTAGAAAAACTGTTTCTTGTCCAGCTCCATTTGTAATCAAGTATTTTGTTTCTCCTTAGTATGAAGGTCTCCTTTAAGTTCTTGAAACGTGTTGAAATGCAGAGAAATCTGCAGGTTTTATTCTCTCACTTCCCAGTAAGTAATGACCCACAGTTACTTGCTTTTAGTATATGTTATGAGTCTAAAGAGGACTACTTTGATCAGCTCTAAGAGCCATGCCTACAGCCCCATGGAAAACAAAAATAGTTCTATGAGTCATCTCACTTTGCAGAATAGTGACCTACCAGGACTGGCAGTTCACAGCTATGTAAATTCTGGGCAGGTAAGCTGGGGTTTTGGTATACCAAACCTCAACTCTGGTCTCCTACACAACCACTGGCTTTTTGCAGACCAGCTCATGGTTGGTAATTTACTTCTCTGATAGTGAACCTGTTATTCCAGCAACTTCTTGACAGCACTTCCAGCTGAACTGCTGTCTGAAGTTAGGTTTTTTGTCATTGCAGGTAGCAGTAGGAGAAAATATACACTTCTGAGATCAGTGAATACATGCTTTCCAATTACCACTGTTATGGGGTTTTGCCTACAGTTTATAAATAATAACTTCTGAGAAACTAGTAACCTAGCTGGTTGACATAGCACCAGATAAGTTGTTAATTTCACCTTGTTTTTTTGTAATTTCTTTCTGTTTTCTAGAGAGAATGAAGCATTTGTTTTTTGTTTGGGGAGACTGTGAATATATCAAAAGTATCATTTATTCAGTCCTGTTAGAAACACAGTCGCTATGCTTGTGCTGGGAAGCTAAACAGTTCAGGCATGGGTTCAGAGCTCTCTGTGATTAACTATACTGTTAATTGTTAGCATGATCCCCAACTTGGTTTTGGACTGTGCCAACTGGGCCTGGGCACAGTTAGAGAGTCACCAGGGACAGGGGATCATTCCTAATAGGCCATTTGGACTTGGCTGCTCTGTTCTGGGAGGGAAGAGGGCTTAGCTCTATGGACTGATACAAGCTATGCAGTGCCAGCTGGCCTCAGGTCCACAGAATGATCCATGGCCCATTTAAATTATGGTGTAGATGTAGCCAGTAGAACTGTGGCCAGCACAACAAGAGATGAAGAAGAAAAGTTTCAGTAGTCAAGAATATTTTCAGCTTAATGTCAGCAGCACTCCAGATCACATTTTCCTAGACCTGCATAAAAGCTTCTTTTCTTGAAAATAAAATATAATTTTGAGATTTGAAGGAATTATCTTTGCCCTTTTAATTTAAGCTGCCCAAGCTAGGAAGTGCTCTAGGGAAGCATTTTCATGGTGTTCCAAGTGATTTCATACTTATCTATTTAATTATCTTCACTCATAATAAACTCTGCTTTGTAACAGTAGGTAGTGTTCTACCTTGTTCTAATTAATGAATCATTTAATGGACAACCTGCAGAGTCAGAATATGCTAATTTAGAGAGAATCTAGTTAATTTGGTGAAACCTACTGATGCAGTTCAAGCTGCCCAACATTTGGACTGATAAAATAGAACAGCCCTTCCAGACAGAAACCAATGGTCACTGTCAGTAAAGTTGGAGTTCAAAGCAAAGAACTGTTTCTTTCAATCTGTCACAGCACTGAGAGATAATATCCTTCAAAATGATGCTTCTTTAAAGACTTTTCATAAATAATACATTAGAAACATGAAGAGGATACCTGTGATTGTGTATTAGCATGTAGTTTTGAGGCACAGCCTCTGCATATGGCTCTTTGGTGCTGAACCCATTCTTGTGTATTGACAGCAGACAATTCTGGGATCCTGAGGCCATCTTGGATGTGCAGTAACTAGAGTTAATAAACAGTAAACAATATACAGCACTGGCAAGCAGTCAAAATCTTGGGTGTGTGGGTTTTGGAAGGGAGGGTAGCACGGGTACCAGGCAAGGCTCTCAAGATTACTCCAGTCAAACAGATGTCTTTCAGAATATGGAACGCAAATAATGTCACACATAAAGCAGGAGATGAAAAGTCTGAGTGGTTAGATGGAGTTTGAATAGCAAATAGCTAAACAGAGAAAAATAAATAACATTTTGTGCTAAACTGTAAACAAGAAAGCTTCTAGGAATTTAATTGGTTGGCTTGCATGAACGTCGGGGAGAAGCAATTAAAAAGAAAATTACAGGGAAGATAAATGATTTCTACCCTTGCAGAGGATTGCCCCCTGAAAAAGAATAATGATGAGGTACTATCAGAAACAAAGGCACTCAGACAAATTGATAGACTGATGAGCAGCAGCTCCTGAGCATGGGACTCTGTGTGTGTCTGAGTTCTGGAGTTTGAGAGTGAAGTCGCTGAGTGTATAACAGAGGTTTCCAACTTCTAATTAGTCTTCTGTAGTTCTGCATCCTAAAGTTTGTGTGAGTGTGTGAGGGGATGAAGTGTATCTGTCTAAAATTGCTTTGAGAAAGATCTCAAACACTGAATACTGACAATTTTTCTTTGAATAACAGGTACATTGGTTGAAACAGTAATTTAAATATTATTTATAAAACTTCCTGGTGTGAGGAAGGTAAACAAGCTTGACTTCACACATGAATACAATGGGTTTTTGGTCCCAAGGAGTTCCCAGTGTCTGTAAACAACATAGTAAGCAAAACAAGACTGGAAACATTTTATCTGGTTTTCAAAGTGTTTGCTAAATCCCACATAGGAAGAATTTAGGGAAGCTAAATAATGATTAGTTTGCAGGAAAAGTACTATCATAGATTAAAAACCAGGTAAGGGGTAGAAAAGGCATTCAAATTTCATCAAGGAAAAACACTTAAAAGCGAGGTTGCCTGCCCTTTCATTTCTTTTACATACAGTTAAAAGTGTTCATGTAACAGGAAGGAGGAACGAGGTGGCAAAAACTGTATATGACACAGTTACCAGCATTAACCAACTCAGGAAAATGCAGAAAGACCTAAGAACATTAGAATAGCTACACTGGGTCAGATTATAAATCAGCTTTGTCCGGTACTCTATTTCTGATAGCAAACATATAGGGAAAGAGCATACTAAGAAGAAAGGCAAACATTAATACTTTCCCTGGTATATCCTCCTAGCTTCTAAATATCTGCAGCAAAGAGACTTCCCAAGACAGAAGATCTATCTGAGACTTTGTATTTAATAGATTCAGGGACTCTAACGAGTTGCATGTACAGCTTGATGGCAAATAAAATTCAATAAAGATAAATGCTAAGTGATGCATATTCCAGTAAATAATTTGATTTATACACATTACAGGGTTCTAAATTAACTGAAGTCACTCTAGGAAAAATAAAACATTAAAAAAAAATAAATCTAGGGCACCAATGTGAACCCTTCATTATTTGTCATTTGTATATTAACTATTTGTATTGCAACAGAATCTCCAGACACCGATTGGGCCTCTACTGTGCTCATGCATTACACAGATAGAGTAAAAAGTGTCCAGCCTGAAAGACCTTGCAATCCGAGTGTAACAACAGGCAGGCAGATGTGGGGGAACAAGGAAAAAATGAGGCAATATTGATTGGAAGGATAAGCAGTGGTGTCAGATTAATTGACCTTTGCTCATTCTGCATTGGTGGTCAGAAAGGAAACAACATGTTAGCATGTATAATGCCATTACATGAATCAATGAGTTCTAATCTTCCCATCTCAAAAGGCTACAGTAAAAACAGAAGTAAAAACAGAGCCAGATGACAGAAATTATTCAGAAAACAGAAATGTGGGATTCAAAGGCTGGGAATAGTTAATTTAGATGGGGACACATTATTTCAAGACGTGAAATGATAAAGGAATGTATAATAATGACAGGCAAAGACAATGTCAAGTGGATGTCCCTAATTAGCTGTTCTACTTATGTAGGGCATAACAGACATAAATAAAAAAAAATTTGAAATGTAATTTTTCCTCATGCACTGCATACTTAATTTATGGAATGAGATGTCACTGTGACCAAGACTTCGGCCCTATTCAAACTGGAACTGCAGGTTAATCTGGATAATGCCATGTGTAATTGTGATTCTCTTCTTTTAATGGTATGCACATTGCTATGCATCCAGGCATTGTCCGGCCACTAGCTCATGAAGAACAGGAAAATATTTTCCTCATGGACAGTTTAGCCCATAATTGTCCAGCACTGGTTTTCTTGCTGCTGTCTCTGAAGCCCTTAATGCTAGCTACTCACTGTGAAAAATAGGACACCAGCTTAGACTGGTCTGATCTATAGCAGCAATTGCTATGACCTTTAATGAGAAACTCTATTACATACCAGAATTGAGATTATAATATATGCCTATAAATAATTGGCAACATTTAGTTTTTAGTGTGCCTTTGGTTCTCAGTTCTGGCTCACTGCACGACAAGAGCTGCAGCAGGACTGATATGAGCATTTCAGGGATGTCTTTCCTTCTCCCTCCCTTCTCTAGTACTAAGGAAGGAGGGAGAGGAGGGGAAAACAGCATCGTTGAGCTGATTTAGCTACAAATGGTACTGCTAACTTCAAGAACAATTAGAAACTGCACAATGAATAATTCAGTGTTGTGTCACTTCAGGGGCTTCCCATTCTGCCTTTATAATTCAGAACCCTTCCTTCCCTCCCCCTTCTCATTAAGGAGAAATCCTAGCTGGAAAGGCAATCTCCAGGGACTGCCTGCCTGCTTAACATGCAGGTGGCAGTTCCCTGGGGTTTGCAGGAAGTCCCCAGCTGGAGGCATGTTGACTGTACGCATGTGGGACCACTATGGTGTACACACCCTGGCCTTGCTCATGCAACTGCAATATGTAAGAAGGGATCTCCTGTAAAAATGTTTTTTCTTTCTTATTTTCTGCATTGTTTGAAGAATGAGATGTAATATGGAATTAAAGGGAAATTGCATTATCTGAGAATCTTGGAGTGCCAATAATTTACAGCAGGGTTTCTTTATCTTTTTTTTTTCTTTTTTCTCCAGCAGAGAAAACTGTTACTCAGTAACAACAGGGTCTGATTAAAGACAGGAAAAGTGAGTAAGAGATGAGTGAGCAGACAGGCACATACTTCAAGTACAACAATTTTCTAGCACTTAGTTTGTGTGAGGAACTGAAGACCTCTTCTTGTCCTTCAAATGCAATTGCAGTCATCCAATGATGTTTATATGTACAAACAAATAAACAAATAAAAAACCTTCTGTGCAAAAAACCCTTCTCTGCTCTTGCTGCCACTGTCAATAGGAGCATTGCATTCCCGTGACAAAACACTTAGTGAAGAAAACCTGTACTGAAAGAAAAGCTTTAAAATAGGCTTCCAAGGACAACATATTGTTCCAGCTCAGAATAGAACTGTGCTTTTAAAAAGTCAGGGCTTGCAAGTCAATGTATTTACAGTGCCAAGATTTATTATTGTCATGTTAGAATTTATATACACAACACTAAATATAAAGTTATAAGGGAATAGTTAATACAGCCAGATGAGTGCTGATATTTTTGGAAATTTTTTTTTCACGTTGTACAAGAACTCAGCACACTTTCTAGCACATGTTTTAAGGAAGTATTTTGGCCAGATTGTGGTCCATAACAAAAATGTGTCCAAAATCATTGCACCTGTCTGCTGTGTCTGCTGCAACTGAGCTATTAGTGAATCTGTATTCACTCTAATATTTTTCTGTCTAGGAAAGAAACACCCTCCTCATATAAGCCTTTTTCTCACATACTAATAAAATCCTCTGCCTTACTGAATGTACCTTCAGAGCTCAGGGGACACTTCAGCCCCTTCAGAGCATAGGGAATATGATGCAGATTCCAGGCTAATTGCAGATCAGGGCAGATATTTCTTCTTAGTACATCTTCTGCAGTCCTATCTTTCCAACGTACAAAGTATTCAGGTCAAATACAGCAAATAGTGGTTTGTTGAATTATCTCAGAGCCATGGTTTCATCAGCTAAGGCTGGACTGCCATTGAAAAGAGCAAACTCCTCCTCGTCTTTTGTCCCAGATGAGAACTCCCAAATTCTTCACTGTGGTCATCCAGATCATGGACTTCATCTTGTTAAAAGCCAAACCCACTGGAAAATAATTGATTTTTAGCAAAACAGTCCCTGATGTGTCTGATTGCTTGGTGGTACAGTGCTCTCATGGGATGGTGGTGGGCAGAAGCACCATGAGTGTTGGAATTGAACATGGATTTCAGATCAGCTTCCAACATCAGGCAGCTGTACCCTCAGTTGCTTCCTTTTGAACTTTTCTCTTCCAGGGCTCCACGGTGTTCCTAACACACCAAGTAAAGACACAGAATGATTGTTTTTTGTGCTCTCCAGTGATGCTGAGCCTTAGTTTATCATATATTAAAAATCATGAATATGGAAATTTGAATATACCCCCATGGCATTTCAGCACTGTGTTTGTTAGGATGTCATGCTACATAAAACAGCTTTCAGGAACTCTCACATATTTGGAAGGCTATTTGTAATGTGAAGTTGAATCAGACAGACAGTAGAAAATAACATATGTCTTCAACTTTTTTTACTGACAATTTTGCCGATTTTTTTGTATTGCAACACTTCTGCAGATAAGGCTATAAGAGTAGGTTGTTCCATGAACCACAGAACAGATGAAATTAGTCATTAGCTGTGACTACCCAAAGCTGTGCACATTTTTGTTTGCCAGTCAGTATGCTTGGCTGACTGGCCAGTAGGTACATGCATTCTGCTGCCAAAATAAGATGTGTAACAGATGAATTCTGCCTGTCTTTCCCTTCCTGGCATTCTCCTTTAAACAGCCAACATTATTCATGAAACTTGCAGGAATTTCATTATCTTTGAGATTTCAACTTCTCTTTCCAATTTGCTGAAAATTAATCAGTAATGCAAAATGTAGTAAGTGCAGTCTGACAAACAGATGTACAAGCAGTTCAACTGTATATGCCTTGGGAAACCAATGTCAAAATGCATATTAAAAATAAAATGTTAGAAGGATCCTTTCTTCTAACTGTAGTTGCATTCTATATTGCAGAGAACTAAAACATAATGTTTATATCAGTCTTGACACACCTAAGCAAAAAGCAGTCTAACTTTGAAAGGATATCCAGTATCTTTTGTTTCAGGGTCTTATCTCCATGCCTTTTTTGTCTGTACAATCTTACTGAGGTTCAGCCCCTCTCCTATATATCTCTACTTGCTGGGTCTTTCACTGCACATCACATAACTTAAGGCAATAGTAATATTATTATGCAAATATTGTTATAATATGCTATTAATCAGCATTATATAAATATTTCATAAGTTGATTGTCTGAAATTACAAGTGCCATAAAAATCTTATAAGAGGAACTCCACATGAATAAAGACAATGCAATCCGTTTTCCTGCTCTGAAAAACTTTTACCCTCAGAAGCTTGTCCATTGCTTCCCATTACGTCAGTTGGCCTGATAAAAGATACTTCTTCTTCCTACAAAGCCTATCCTATTCCAAGCCTACAACTATGTTGGCTACAACACTGGTGTCTGATGACTGATAGTGCAGTCAGCTCCTGAGCTATGCTGCCTTGTGTGGGGAAAAAAGTTCTCTTGTTTTGTGACTTCTAAGGGTAGATGCAGCTTAGGATAACATTTGGATCACTTTAAATTATTCTAAAGATGCAAATTTCACAAGAAAGCAGTTATTAAACTTACACCTCTAGCCTTAACATCTCCTCTCTCAGTTTTCTCCCAGATGTATTCCTTCCCATGTATGTATTTTCAGATAAGCAGCTTCATTCTCTTTCATATTGCATCTCACCCTTTGGATAGGTTGCTCATTTGGAATTGCTAAGTTCTCTTGTATTTCTGGTTGTCAGCTAGTATGTCAATCTTTAAACCATCTTTAAAATTTATTAATATTTTCTCATTGTCTCCATTCTCATCTGTATTTTTGTATTTATATCTGTTCTCTTGACAGATCATCTATTTTTCTCATGTTTGCATAGTGCCCATTACAATAGGCCTGGGGTCTGGCCATGATAGGGACTCATGTATATTAATACAACATAGTGATAGTGGGTACAGAAGGGTAGGATAAACCCTGTACCTCAGTGATGTTAAAGAATAGATATAGAAATGGAAAATTCTCATCAGGGACTGTTTTATTTTGTGTGTGTGTGTATATATATGTGTGTGTGTATATATATATATATATCATAGAATCAATCATAGAATATCTTGCATTGGAAGGGTCTCATAAAGATCATTTAATCCAACTCCAAACTACATATATATATACACACACATACATGTATGTGTGTGCATGTAAAAAAGAAAACAATATTTAATATCTTTCCCCTTTCCTTGAATTTGGTTATGGTGATTCTGATTTTTTAATTCCAAAGCCATGTGAACTGGGTCAGTACCACTGACAGATGGCTGAGGGAAAGACACTGAGATCTCCACAGTAAAAATCATTTAGAAGGAGTAGCTGAACTAAGCATGTGCTTCACGAAGTTGGGAAGAAGAGAACAGAATGTTATGACTAGCACATTTCAACAATCCATTTTTAGAAATGCCAATTTGTCTGAATTGTGCAGAAAACAACAGCCCCTCACAGTGCCCAGACCCTAATCCTGAGTTTGAAAGATGGCCATGGCTAGCAGCTGCCAGCATGTAGTAGGTGTGATGCCAAACACCTCAGAACCGTTTCTCATGCTACATGTGGCTGGGGGGAACGACCACTGCAGGTTACACACCACGTGTGCAGTGAGTCCGGACCACACATGAAATGCAGACTGAAGTCTTACATTGCATGTTATCTGGAAGCCCTTTAATACAGATCTGGAATCCAGTGTCTCAGCACATTCAGATTCTTTAAATGGTCCTGTCTCTCCATAGTTAAGGTTGCCCAATTTTGGATCCTTGCTTGTCACATAAACAAAACAGTCCCCACTGTCCTAGTCATATTAGCACCACACTTTGTACGTTAACCCTGTGACTAATATATTTTTTGAAGTAATTTGGACAAGAGATCATTAGATTCAGTTGTCTAGCTTTGCAATACTTTTCTAGAGGAAAAGACAAGTGAAAGGAATAAATTGTAATTTCTTATGGTCTTAATCTTTTTGACTAGTGTCCCATATGCTAGGTTTTGTTCTTACAAACTCTTACCAAGATGCGTAACTCCCTGGACTACTACCCAATAGTTTGAGGATATCTGAAAGAATGTCATGGTGACATTCACCATGACAAATTCCATGGTCAAGGCTGGTCACTAACATCTGTGATAGAGGAACTTCTCTGACTAATCCTATTGGTCAATTATACTGGATGATACAAATTATCTGGTTGAACATAATTAATTCTGTCCATCTAAACCTCTCCTATATGAAGACTCCTGTACTCAAATATCCACCAAAACTTGGGCAGCAATCCAGACTGCCTTCTCCCACTCCACTCCTGAGTGAGACGGAAGGGTTTCACAGAGATCGACACTTCACTGTCTGTTCAGGAACTAGAGGCTCTTGAATAAATTAAGTAGGTACCAGTTTCAAAACAAAACAAAATAAAATAGCTTTAGTTAAAGTAAGTATTAAATCTATTGAACTCTTTGCCAAAGGATGTTGTGGCTGAAAACATGCTTTTTCTTTCAGGACAAATTGTACAAAAAGAAGAAATATCCTTTGGAGATTACTAAATAGCCTAAGTATATCAAGTTTGACAGATCCCCAGGTGCAGAAAGTACACAGATATGGGAAAAAACCTTGGGAAAATGCTGTTATTTCCCTATTCTTGCGCTTGGTTCCCTGTTCTTGCCTTCTTCTTCTATTCATCTGGCATAGGCTTATGAGTGTTCTTAAGAACATGTTACTAGGTTAGGTGAACTCTTGGTCTGAAGCAGTACATCTGTTCTTGCCTTCTTTAACTGCCTAATGCTGTAAGCACCTGAGTTCTGTGGGTACCTTCTAGTCTGGTGTGGAAGTTTATTAAGTGTACATATTTTTACCCAATGCAAGTTCAGAATTAGATGACCCTCCAGCTCCTTCAAGAAATCTGTTCTGCTTCAAGGTTTCCAAATAGCCAGCTAATCAACACTTACAGTGAGTAAGAATATTTGCTGAGGCAATAGGTGACCTACTGATCCCAGGCGAATCGGTGCCACTTTGACGTTCTTGAATGCTATCACATACTCAGTCTCCTAATCTATTCCCAAAGCAGCAGCTTTCCCTTTGTGAACAGAAAAGCTTGTTCAGATGCCAAAAATATTTCTGCCTAGATTGTAAAAAATCCCTGCTTCCCACCCCTTACTAAGAAGTGGCACTGTCCTGGTTTGTTCAGGCTTTTCTCCTTGAGGCACTCTGCATGTATCACAGAAACCTGAGGATTTCTGTTCCATTTTCCTCCAATTTTACAAGCAAGCCCACCCTGAGACACTGTATCACGACTACCAACCTTGCAGCTTTGGAAGATTAACTGAGAAGCCCCACAGAGCCCGCTAACATCTTATAATTGACTGAGGGGGTGCTCCTAAAGAGTAGTATAAGGAACTCCCTTACCACCAGACTCTCATGATTGGGTGTTTACTTTTGAAAAGGGTTCTTCACACTGCTTTTTTTGGGACAGGAACAGAGTGGGGGGGCGTAAGGGAGAATGAAGCCTTGACTGCACTTTTCACGGCTTTCAGAAAGAAAATCTCAGCAGTATTCATGCAGGCTGTTCTTGTCTGGTTACTTGTCTGGATTGCTTGCCTTTGCTTGGAAGAATTAAAGCATTTTCAGAAAAGTAATCTTATCACGAGAGGGCAATTAGACATTTCGTAATCCTATCACCCCTGTGTTGAAATTACCATGCCCAGTTAGCAATAACTCTGCTTCTAAGAACAGAGTGAGCAGCAGCACAGCATGAATTATTTAACTCGATGCTGTGCTTCCTGTTTTCAAATCACCAGAATAATACAGGCACCGCAGATGGTAATTATCCCCAGCATAGAGAAGAAACAGTTAATGCAACCTGCCTTTTAAATCAATATTATTAATTCAAGGAAAGAAACAGCATGTACTATCTGACGCCTATGGAGTTTTGATCTGGGCTTGATGTCACACTGAAGTAAGTGGTTGCCATGGAGATGTGAGCGTATGTCTGCGTATCCCTCCCTGGAAGCGAGCTGCGAGGAGTGCTTTTGGAGAGGAAGTGCCCATCTGTAGTCAATCGCTATTGTTCTTGTGGAGCCACATGCCAGCCTCGCTGCAGCCCGCCGAACTGCGTCACAACACAGCAGTATCAGCCCCTCTGAATAAAGACTCCCTGTTGAACCAGATTTATCCACCCTGCCATTTTCACTGTCATTTGATTATCTGCTTGTATTTTCTGGCTGTGTTAATGCAGTCTCTTAGCACTGTTATCATAGAATCCCTATGGCTTGATATCTCACAAAGTTGGACGGATCTCCTTGTGTTTGCTTGCTTTCTTCGTTCCCCTCTCCATTTGATCAAGGGAAAGCACCCATATTTTGCCAGCTTCTTTGCTTATTTTCTTCTTTCTTAGATGCAGAAGACCTTGAAAACCTGAATGTGCTTTCTCTCCCTGTACAAATTCATAGCTTGTAATAAGTCCTTGTATTAAATCATCGTTATTAATTGCCAACATATGTTTCTAGAACAAAGACTGGCAGTTTGGCACAGTCCACCATGATTATTGAATATATCTGTTTATTAACCAATTAAGTAATGGGCTAGTACGCCAGTGGCATATGAAGCCAGGGCATTACTAACTAGAAGATGTTAGACAAAATTACTTCTGCTACCTGAAGATAATGCAATGAGACATCTTCCTGAATACTAGGTGGAGTCTGGGGGCTTATTTTCTTCTCCTTCTTAAGTACAATATTCGAAGTAATGTCTGATAAATTTCTGCCAGAGATTCTGAGAAGTTACTGTCTTGAATACCACGCACAGAAAGAATCAGCTATGACGGGAGCAAAAGATTTATTTAACTATTTTTCCCTTTATTTTTCTTCTCTTTCTTTTCCCCTCATTTCTATCTTCTCTATCTCTATTTTGTGTATCTCTTATGTCAAGTAAAGGTGCGTTTGAGCTACCTAAGCTTCTCACTGACAGAGCTGCTAGAAGTTTTCAGAGCAGCCAGTACATGTACCCTCCTCTGCTATCATTCTCATAAATGATTGAACCATTTTTTGCAGAAACATCAAAATGAATCAGCTTTGAGAAGACAACTGGCATGGGAAACTGCAGGAAAAACAATTAAAGTCTAGTAAATTCCAGGGCTGAGTGGTGTGTTCTTACTACTAGATTTCCAAAAGAATTGCCAAATCATGTAATTTTACTTTGTAGTTTGGTGTTCTCCTGTGTTGTGAGGGTTGACTAATGATTTTTGAGCTTTTGGGGCAGCCACTTCGGGTTAAGAGGCCAACCCCACCTACACAAATACAGCTAATCTGCAAATAGAAAAGCAGTACATTTAAGCCAAGCAAGGAAACATAAACTTTGACTTCTGGAAGTGAGTGGCAAGTTGGATTCCTAGTCATGGAAAGAAAAGTATTACTATCTAGGTAAAAACCTCCAGTGCTTGGAAATCATGTAAGGTTTAAGAGGATAACAAACACTGGTTGGAGAGATGGGTGAACATAAACATATTTGTATTTTAAATTGTATTCAAAATATCCATCAGAAATACACTGAAATGGGCATATCCCACAGAACACATTAATGTTAGTGAATTTTCTTTTTGACAAGACTTTCCATTAGAAAATATCTAGGCAGGTTTAGTTTCTTCTATACAAGGTTCTAAATTATTCACCATATCAGCTATAGGAGACCCTAGTCTTTGTGGTTTTTTAATAACTGCCTAGATGGGCTACCAGACATCTGAGATTTCTGGGGTTTATTGGATCTCCAGCTTTAGTGCAACCTGCCAAGGGGTGAAGACAACTCTGGGTGGGCAATCCATAAATTATTTTGGTGAAGCAGGACATATGCAGGTGAAAGTCGTATGGGATTCTGGACAAGGGTATCTCATCCTCTAAATCAGAAGAATTCTAACAGGGTACTTGCCACACTTAAACTACATACAATGATTTAAATTATGAATGTTTGCTGGGGCAATGCTCACCCCTTCTGCAAGAGATGACTATTTCCAGATATAGGAAACTGTTTTGTCTCTCCAGCCTGAAAGATTTGTTTTTATTGCTCTCCCATTCTACGAAACTACCACCAGGGAAGAGATACAACTACTGACTGCAACTGCAATTTTTCCTGTTTAATCTGGGCCATTATGCAGCAGGGAACTAAGATATTTCAGGACCTGAAGGAGTCTGTGTGTAGACTAACAAACAATTACTTTGGTGTTGGTCACCAATTATGAGACACTGAGATGTGAAGCTGCTTTCTGTTTGCTTTTTTAGAAATCTGTCATCAGATTTTTTTAGCGTAATGCAAAACATTCAAGTACCTTTGTGATCCTATGTCCTGTAAGTCCTAGGACTTCTGATTCTAGAGAGGCACTCTAATAAGACAGCTCCCTACCTTTGTAGTAAAACTTTTGTATTGCAATATTTCTAAAACAAAATATTGTGGAATTTCCATTAATGTAAATACTTGAGTTTTAGGAACATCAGTAATTTGTTTATTCATTTTATTTTTATGAAGTCAACATTTTTGCAGACCTGGCCAGCTCTTAACTCTTATGTATGTAGCCAAGTCTTGAAGTTTTGCTCTAAACTTAAAATGAGTGAAGAATATAAATATGTAAATTTTTCTGTTTATTCTTTTTTTTTCAGTTCATTCAAGTTCTTTAACATCTTTTCATTGCACGCAAAAGGACATGTTCAACCTCTGTCAGCAGCCATGGCCTATTTTATGTTCTGAAAAATCTTGCCAGAATGGCCCCCTCAAGCAACAAATGAGCCAATTTATTTATGACAGTGCCAAAAAAACTATTTCCAGGATGTTCATAGGTCAAGAGCTCCATTGAAATAGAGAATGCCTCGAGGACCTATTGCATTGTTTATTATTTCCTGTGTATGTTGCAGTCATGCCCTGAGGTCACAATCAAAATCAAGGAAGTAGAGCAATATTGAAAGAACGATGATCTTACTTGCAGTTTGAGACTATCTTTATAGTTTTGTCACTCTATGACCTGTCATGCCTTTCCTCTAGGACATTAGTTTACCTTTCAAACAATTTTCTCTTCAAAAATCTTCCATCATCCTCTTATTTCCATCTTTACCTAGCTGCTGTCTTAAGACCACTAGTTACTCCAGTAAAAGGATGCTTCAAATGGATGTTTCATGATTTCTTTTTAGATTACTTCTTTTACACACACACAAAATTGTATATGATATGAGTGAAGTATCTCAGCAACTTCTCACTGTTTTTAAAAAATTTCAAAGTTCAGCTTTCACAGGTAGTCTTTGGGAAGGGAGGTACTACTCTATACAGAGCTGCAAGTCAGCTAGGGAACTAGAGAAGTGTTCAAGAGTCCTGAAGACAAGACACATCAGAGCAACTCTTCGTAATAAGCCCCAAACCATTTTATTTCTTTGTTTACCCATCTCCTTCCCAATTCTCCCAAACTGTCATTCTGATTTGACATTTCCTTCAGTCGTGTAATGAAGTCACTCTGGGTGACTGAGACCTCCCTATCTGCCTGGAGAGGTTTTATGGGGTAGTGAAGAAGTCATGAGTAAAGCACTGAATGTGAGACTATCAGGAAGGAACTAGTGGTAGTGAAATTGTCTGGTTGTTTGTAGGAAACATAGATTTTCCCCTTTTTTCAAACAGATCCATAGAAATCACAGTACATTTACTGCAACTATTCAGTTCATGTGAATAAAAGTCAATTTATAAGTAGTCAGTACTTGCCAATATTTGTGAGATATGGTGGTTCCTCTTCCTGCTTAGCTAGTCCAAAATTTGAAAATAAGATTATACCTAACAATGAATACAGGGTGGATTTGCCATGCTTATTCTTATTGATGAACATGTCAAAAAGAGTAACCTAACAAAAATATGATTGTTGATTATATAGTGGAACAAAACATATGTGAAATTGTTCAGACCTCCTGAATTCACATTACAGTTTCCTTCCTTTCAAAGAGGAAAGATGGGTCTGAAGGGAGAGTGGGATAAAGAGGAAAATTTAAACTAATTTTATGGAGTTGAGAATGACTGGGCAATAGGAATTAATCTATATTTGTTCTGGTTTGGGGATAAGTTTTGCAGGGGTTAACTTCATGCTCTGTTCATTTCTTCTTTGTGCACTCTGGAAAAAACTGTTATCCTTTAATTTATGTTTTCCTAGTGTAAAATGTTATAATATCATCTTTTTCTATCCACTAGGTCAGACAGAGTTCCAATTACTCACTATAGCAGGAATTTGTATTTCTGGAGTTTGATTCTCTTGAAGACTTTTTATCCTTACACTCTCAGTCAGGATAAGCAGGATGAAGAATGAGACTGCAGAGCACTGAGATCAGCAGTGTTTTCAGCATCTGCATGCAATAATGTGATTTGACTGACTTGTATGGACCTGAGCCCAAAAACCACAGAAAGGATTTATTTAGGCTGTATTGGCTGACATGTGGAAGATGTTCCTACTGTAAAAGATATGCTGATTACAATATGCAATAATTTTCATAAAAGCAGAGAGGCTTGTCTCAGTTGTTCCTCAGCTTATGTTCCTCTAGCCAGTTTCCATCCCACTGTTTGTAAAACAGCTTGTACATCTTTAATAATGATATAAAGTCGGTTCAGAAAGATAGCCAAAATTCTATTCAGCTCTACTGCATGGAGGTTTGGTTCACGAGTCTCTGAAGAGAGAGACAGGAAAGAATACAAAATGTACTTCAGTACAATTCAGGTTACTACACAGAACCTCCTACTCACCACACTTCAGTGAGTCACACATGCTAAGCATAATGATTCCTCTTTTTTAACGTGCTCTGATGCTAATTTTTTCATTTACAATTATAAATGTTACATTCATTTTAAAAAGTTGACAAAATCAGAGTGCCAAAAATATATAATAATGTAACTGAATAATTTTAACTTATTCTCAAATCCATTTTTTTGATTGCTGTACATTATTGTAGTTATTTTGCAATAGCTTCATACAACATGTGCCCTGATAAAATACCGGGAAAGATGCTATTAACCATATTTGTCAAAGCTCTTTTTGTGTGATTAGGTTTTATATTACTGAATTTGAATAAAACATTGATCTTAGTACTGTTGAATTACAATTCAACTTTTACTAAAATGTTGGCTGAAAGGACTCCACTTAACACCTTATTATCTTTTTTCCCCTAGATTTGGAATTACATAATGGATTTTTTCTGGCCTTTTTGATGTACTGTTCTTTCTTAATATTTGAAGAAAAATGAGATTATGAGTCCACTTGAATCCAAAGACAGATTTCTGTGTTAAAATGAAGCCAGAGAGCTATATAACATATCCTACCTTCAATAATTTGCAGTGATGTTCAGAGATTTAGTTCTACAGGTCAAAGAAAAAAAACCCCACCCATCAGCCAGAAGAAGTTGTTAGGTGATTTTTAAGATCTGGATAAGCGTCTGCTTACAAAATAAGGTAAGGGATTAAGAAAGGCATTAGCATGCAAGCAGAAGGCAAAGTATTTTCTATCTTACTTGAAGAAGGATAAAATCCTGTCTGGGTAATCAGAAGTTTTGGCCTGTCATGTCTGATCAGTCTTCCTAAATACTACAGAACTGGCATTCAAAATATGACAATAGTCCCATAATAGAATGCAATAGATTTGCAACCTTGAAGATATGACATTATTTCACAGCTCAAGTTATTTTACAAAAAGCCCACAAGTCTGGCTATCACATGCAATGAAGTGGTGTTCAAAAGTGCCCAGGGATCCTGTAACAAAACAGTAGCAATGAAGCTTGTCAGAGTTTTTCTGTACCCATATGGTGAAGCCTCACAGGGAAACATCCATCCTGAAATGTTTAAAGTTATACCGCAAGTGAAGTTTAGATACAGACTTGGCTAAAATTAATAAGAAAGTTTATTTACATGGCCTTTTGCAGAGAAGACCTGAACTTGCTCTGCCTAAGCCCCAATTTAGGGTGATACAAACAAGTTCTCATCCAAAGGGTCTGTGCTCAATCCGCAGTGATAAGCCCTGTTGGGTGTACAGTGCCTTTTGGCTCAGAGTTTATATACCTCCTGTCATGATGAAATGCAAGCAGAGCAAGCACAGGTCTAGGCAACAGACTGAGGATTTACAGTGCATTATGTAAGGCCAAGGCTTGAATACACAATAGTCCCTTGACCTGCAGGTGAGAGTCTGGGAGATAAGGGGTTTCCCTTACGCACACAAATGTGGGAGACAAATAATACAAGCCAAATGAGAGAAAACAAAATTCCGTGGTACTTCTTAAGGATCACTTTGTAATATCTTAACCTTTTTTTTTTGAGAGACAATTTACACTCAGAAAAAACTCTCTGGATAAGCCTACATAATTCATAAATCAAGGAGCATGTATTCTTGTGCCTTTTCTGACACTCTGTATGTTAATAACATCCGATGTGTACTACTTTTTTCTATTTCTGGTCAGTAAATTATTTGTACTGGGGTGCTTAGGTGCCTCTTCAACACAGGCCAAATCAATATCAGTGACAATTCATTGTGAAATAATGCTAACACTCTTAGACACTCTCAGACACTCTCACCACCTTTGTCCACCTGAAAATTGTTTCTTTTACTCTCAGCAACTTGTGTTGATATCCACTGTACTCAGTAGAGAATCAGTTTTAGACACCTGTTTCACTATTCAAGAAGGATGAATAGAACCACAGAAATACCTATGTCTTTCCGTTGTCTGGAGAGGAAATTTAACAACTAGCTTAGATTAGAAGCTGAAGGCAGGCTTCAGCTGGCTAAACATATGTATTCAGTGTAATTTCTTGCCCTGAGTATTCCAGATGTCTGCAAAGCTGGTGAATACAACTGGTGGCCTAAAGACAATCCAGGCATTTCTGGAATAGGAGCTAGAGCATAGTTAGAAATTGCTTAGGCAACTCAAACAGCATTAGACATCCATGTTGAGACAGACTGTGACACTAAATTTACATGTGTACAGGAAGGTGACTGCATGTGAGCCAGATGTTTAAGTTTCTACTACAACCAGTGAGAGTACAACTCAGTTGCCTAATGTACGTGTCATCTGAGGTGCCGCAGGGTACACAGTACGGTCTCCAACTGCTATAACAAAAGGATGTGGGCCTCCTACAGGCTCCATCCCTTTACCTGACAGTCTTCAGCTGACATCTTGGACACCTGGGGAATCTCAAATGATTGTTAAACACCAAAGGTTATGCAACAGAGTTGAATGTCAGATCTAGTCAATATAGCTTGCAGAAATAAGAAAGCTATTTAGCTCACCCAAAAATAGTCACCCACTTCTGACTATCTCAGTAGGTCTCTGTACTGCACTGACTCAGTTGGCTAGATTGACGAAGACTATAGCAGGAGCTTAGACACAGAACTTATACCTAGTTGCGTGGCTGGATCTGGAGCTGAAATCCATCTCTAGCTGACAGAGGCCTGAAGTTAGGTGAGATGAATCCCATTCCCAGCATTCAGTACAAGAATACATGAGAGGCACTTCTCCCACACTCACATTAGCACTGTCATCCTCAGTTTAGAGAGGCTTGCCAGGCTGTTAGCAACAAGCTGTTTATTTAAAATGTCAGTTATGTAACTTACAATTACTTAAATGTTTTCTTCTTTATATTACAGTAAATTAACATAATTTAAAATTACTATCCCTTCCCACTTTATTCACTCTGAAGTTGCCAGGGTTCTGATTTTTGTCAAGACATCAGTGAATACAATAATCTAAGCAGTCTGAAATTTCAGCAGCCGCCTTCTCCTCCATGTGCAGTTCTCCGGTTGTTTTGTGGGTCAAATATATTTGGCAAAAGCAGATTACTTGAAATAATGTTATTAGCTATGCAGCTTTGGAGTGAATTTTTTCTGCAAGGGTCTCCATGTGAAAGAGCCTGGGCATCCCTTAAGCACATAATTTTGTCGATGAAAACCTAGCAGACCAGGTAACAACTCCGCTCCTCGCGTGTGCCCCCCCAGCCCCCGCCCCAAATCTGTCAGGTATAGAACTTTCCATTGAATCACTTCCAAGGAGTGAAGCATAGCACTGACACAAATCAGTGGTGCAATTCAGTTCATATAAACACTAGTTAGTTGATATATGCATACTCAGAAAACAAAATTTTCATTGGAGCTGCTGGCATAGGGATTGTGATCCATACCAGCCTAGAGGTAAATTCAATGAGTTAATTCAGAATTTTATAGAATCATAGGACGTCGTGAGTTGGAAGGGACCCGCAAGGATCATTGAGTCCAACTCCTGTTCCCACATAGGACAACCCCGAAATTTACACCATGTGTCTGATGGTGTTGTCCAAATGCTTCTTGAATATTGTCAGGCTTGGCACCATGACTACCTCCCTGGGGAGCCTGTTCCAGTGCTCCACCACCTTCTGGGTGAAGAACCTTTTCCTAATATCCAAACTAAACCTCCCCTGGCACATCTTCCTGCCATTCCCTTGGGTTCTATCATTGGTCACCAGAGAGAAGAGATCAGCACCTGCCCCTCCTACTCCCCTTGTGAGGAAGCTGTAGACTGTGATGAGGTCTGCCCTCAGCCTCCTCTTCTCCAAGCTGAACAAACCAAGTGACTTTAGCCACTCCTCATATGGCTTCCCCTTTAAATCCTTCACCAACTTCATGGCCCTCCTGTGGACACCCTGTAGTAGCTTTATATCCTTAATATACTGTGCTGCCCAAACCTGCACACAGTACTCAAGGTGAGGATGCACCAGTGCAGAGTAGAGCAGGACAATCCCCTCCCTCGACCAGCTGCAATGCAGTGCTTGATGCACCCCAGGACACGGTTGACCCTCTTGGCTGCCAAGGCACACTAGTGGCTCATGTTCAACTTGCTATCAACAAGAACCCCCAGATCCCTCTCCACAGGGCTGCTTTCCAGCCTCTCATTCCCCATTCTGTATGTACATCCAGGGTTGCCGTGCCCCAGGTGCAAACTCCGGCACTTGCCCTTGTTAAACTTCATACAGTTGCTGATTGCCCAGCTCTCTAATTTGTCTTGATCTCTCTGCAGGGCCTCTCTGCCCTCGAGAGTGTCAACAGCTCCTCCCAATTTTGTGTCATCAGCAAATTCAATTAGTAATCCTTCAACTCTACCACCCAAGTCATTTAAGAAGAGATTAAAAAGTACTGGCCCCAAGATGGATCCCTGCGGAACCCTGCTAGTGACTGGCTGCCAGCCCGATTTAACCCCATTTACTATAACCATTGAGCCCGACCCATCAGCCAATTGCTCACCCATTGCATTATGTGTTTATCCAGCTGTAAGCTAGACATTTTGTCCAGGAGGATACTGTGAGAGTCAATGTCAAAAGCTTCACTGAAATCCAAAAATTTCACATCGACTGGCTTCCCTTGGTCAACTAGGTGGGTAGGCATCAGTGGAGAGAATATATGCTCTTGCAACATGGGAATTTTGGTTATAGTAATGATAGAATAAAAGGTTAAGTAGAGCAGTCAAACAATCAAGCAAATAGATTTGATTTAAGACTAAAACTCCCTATCCTTAGTCATGTTAACATTCTTGCTCAGAAGTATATCTTTGAAAGCCACTTCTAATTTAAGCAGGCTGTTGAAGTTTGACATATGTGCACATGCAGAGAGAGTGAAGGTAAAAACTACAGGATAGATTTAGCTACAGAGTGGCACAGGAGGAAGCAAGGACCTGACCTTTTAAATTTATATGTCTATTTAAATGATTTGGATCTTGCCTTCCGGAATTGTGTGTTTGACTTTTCTGAAGAAAGTATGTGTAAGATGCAAGCAGCTTTCTTGGTTCCTTGCTGTACACAACTGAGGTAGGATTCATGTGTGTGAATAGCAGAAGCAAATGAGTCCCAAAAACAAAGGGGAAGTGGATTAAATTGTGGCTTCTTAATTTCTTTCCTCAGGCACTGGTGGACAAATGCAGCCATATGATACTCTTTGCTGGTCTGCACTGACAAAAACTAACTCCTAAAATATAACATTTATTTTTACAAACAGATTTCCATATTTATTTTGCCCTTTCCTAAGGACATCAGTCTGTAAGGTTGTCCATGGCAGAATCAATTGTGGTGTGTGCAGTAGTATTTGGTAAGGAGGCAGTTTTTGATTGCCTATACAAAGGCATTTCATATATGTATAAAATACCGGTGTAAGAATATGCTTTGTAATAATGTTAAACCTGTTAGAAGGTTTGAATGAAACCGGAGTATCAAAGGCAGTAGAAGACCTGTGTTGTTTATGGATGTAAACTGTGCTAAAATTATCTCTGGATACAAATGCCTTTCAAAAAATTTCATATCATTCATACACACAGATATAAATTGCATTCTACCATTATAACCGCTCTGAAGAAAAGTTCTTTTATGTTTCATTCTGAAATTTCTTAATCATTTTGCTCTCTTAGAGCTACCTATGACAGCTTACCTTGCCTGTAACAGTTATGTTTTGCTTCTGCTATAGGCTTTGGAAACCCACTAAGGAACCTTTAAACTTTTAGACGAAACAGGCAAAGAGCTGGTAGAATAAAACCCAGTGGTGCAACACAAGACACTGACCCCTAAGAATAACTACAAATATGAACTACATTTTATCTTCAAATTGCATATCAAGAAAGGATGATCTGGTGAGGTGGAGGGAAAGAGAAAAGGCAGTTTGAAGGGTCTTGTTCAGCAAAAGTCATAGGTGATTGCAGCATTGTATGTTTCTGTATAGCAGATACCTTGGCCAAAGGTTGCTTACATTGAGAATCTGGGCTTCACAAACTATTTCTCTGTGCTCTGTAGTATATTATCTTGTACTAATGGTATTTGAGATCTAGTGTAGATATATAGCTAGCCTAAATTACTGCCTCAAAAAAAATCTGTTTTCAAATAACTAATGTAACCCATTTCTTAATAATCACAGAGCACCATTTAGAATAATCTTATTCACTTCTGAAATTATTTTGATATTCCAAGGTTGCTTTGTATTTGGAGAAATACTGAAAACTACACAGGCAAAAAAGGATTAACATTTTGCATACTAGTACAACAGAATCTGAAATTTTACCCTCTTTCTTGCCCATACAGTACAAATTTGCCAGTTGTTAAGGGTAATTATTATGGCACTCAACAAACAAGAAAGGAGGGAAAACCAACAAGATTTAATTTTGTAAAGCTGAGATAACAATGGAACCATTTTCAGTGAAATATGAAGGAGGAATAAGAGTTAAAGGCCAAGGAAAAGAAAGACGTTTTAACTAACAGACAGAAAATAATCAGTGAAATTGCATTTATTTAAAGCTCTTAAAAGTCAGTTTCCTCAAGAAGCATCCAGAAGACAAATGTTTATGTAGTTGCTCTTTGCAGTCATGTTTAACTCCTGTGCCTATGAGTGATAGATGGTATTGCTACTACAGTATTTGTGTTTTCATGTGCTACTATTCCTGACCTGATTCAATACACAAAAGATTAGTAGGGAAGAAAGAAAGAATAAACAAAAAAGGTTTTTCCTGACTAACATCATGAACAAAACTTGTTTTCTAGTGGTTCTTGGCTCTCCTAGGTTCTCTCTTGTCCACTAAAGGGTCAATATTCAAAAAGTCTTCTTCAGACACTTATAAGGCACTATCGTTAATTATCAGATGCTATGCTGCTGGTCCTTCTGCTTTCTTTGAATTCTCAAGGTCTTAATACGCTCTCTATGATTCTGTGGAATTTATTTATAACAGGAGATCAGATTCAAAAAGTATTTGGTACTACAACAGAAGGGAGCACATGTGCAGATGGGGATATGCAACACAGCACACACATGTGCATAGAAACAGTAAGTGTGATTTCATAAGCCCTGCTTGGCAAAGGAAAGGTAAAATATAAGGTAAAAGGTGAAAATATTTTTAAAAGACTACGTATGACATACGCCATGGTATATATAACATAAAGGAAGGAAATAACGTAAGAAGAAGATAAGTCAGAAATTTGGAGAAAGGAGGGACAACAAGCCAGGAAAGTGTCAACTGCCAAAGACATAGAATGCAAAGGGATTCCAGAACCAAAGATATTTGTGCTAGCTGCCACAGAGTTTGCATTCACACAGGTACCTTGAGAAGCCATCCTCAGATATACTAGAAAATACTGAAAAAGTCAAGCATTAAATCTTTCCAGGCCAATTCCTTTTCTCCTTGAACACCTCTGCTCTGGAAAATGAATGACACATTGGAAAAACACCTTGATAATTTTTACGCCCTTCCTAAATTTAATTTCATTTGAGTTTCGTCTAATCTCTACAAGCCAATCTAGGTTGTGGATCTGCACAAGGAAGATTTTTGGATGGCTGTTAAGGCTTTTCTTCTAATTTGTATCTCCAACAGCACTGTTAGGACTGAACAACATCTTAATAATATGCATTGAGAGCATTGCCTGTGAATGCAGGTGTCTGCTATAATCAGAGGCAAAAACTCTATGGCAATCCCAGCCTCTGCCAATTTCTGTGCGTGGACTGAGGCAAAGGTTTTGGAAGAGACCTAGCCCATTGCCTCTTCATTACTATTCTAAGCATACAACTCTGCACATCAGTTTTAAACAACTGAAAATGGTTTAGAGAACAGTAAAAATTATGAAATAATGCATTACCTTTTTCAGTGACAAGTATTTACATATAGGTTTTTTACTTTCAGCTGACAGTTTATATTTATTATATTATAAAGTTCTGTAAAGGCATTACAAGGACTCACCACACCCTGAATGGTGCATGTGGCCGCAGGGACACAGAGCAGTCATAAAACCAACTCAATAATCTGAAGTCAGTACATTTATGCCCTTTAACCAAAACAAAACATTATTCATTGCCCACCGAGGACAGTGCACAATTGCTTGTGGTCCCTTACTTCCTGTGACATCCAGAAGTGAACATGAAGGTTTTTCACCAAATAGATTTCTACATAAATGCAAACTTTCCCTTTCCCCTCCCTGTCTCCCAGTCCTGCTGAAGTGCTGTTGGACATTCAGCGCTTTCAGGAATTGCTTGTCTGTATGCCTAATTTGGGCTCCTGTTTTTTGAAAACTTAACAAAGGAATGGCTTGTTGGTATAAGCTCTAGCCTGGATTTGCTAGGAGCATACTTGCTGCAGTGGTCACATCTTTCCAATACACGAGCTAGCTGTTAACGTGAAGGAGGAAGATGAATTGCTTATCACAGAAGAAATGAGCACAAGTGGGCACCAGAAACACCAGCTGCTATATTTAGCTTATAATACTAATATTGGAAAGTCATAGACGTGCCCTCTTCCTTAATGACAGCCCTGTGAGATTCTATCTAGATTTTATGATCTTATATGGAAAGTAATTCAGCTATTTGGGGAACTATGCTGTGTGCTGTGTACAAACAGAGAGGCTACTTACGTCTGTTCTCTGTGTTATCAGTACCATTAAAAAGTCACATCAGTTGGGAGGATGTTCTGCTTTATAGTTTCTGCTTTTATTGTTTCTAAGGAAACCACTTTACTTATCCACATTCACTGTGCCTGCCACATCCTCAATTTACACACAGTCAGGGCAAGGAAAAGCAGTACATCAGAAAATCTGTTCTTAATAGTACCGTAAATATATCAGTATTACTCATCTTTATGCTTTTTAAGTCAGACTCTGATTGAATAAACGTCCTGTGTTTACGTAGGTTTCCACAGAAGTGAGCTGGCATGGAGATACTGTGCCACAGTTCTGGTCAGCACTTTCTGGGAAATTTAACTGTTACTGAAGGCCAGAAGGACTAGAAAGGACTGTGCTTTGTTCAGACAGATGATGGCTAGAGGAGAAACTGCTAAAAAAGGTTAAGGCTAAAATGTTCTTTAAAAACACTTGTGTTCTCTCCTTCCTTCTTAGTTTCATAGAAAAGACTCAGTGTGTTTATGGAATCTGAGGGGAAACCTATTTTTTTAGAGTAGAAATTTATACTGATGATAAGGCCAAGAAAATTATTATTTTCACCTGAATTCACTCCTTCTCCATGATTTATCAGGTGTTTTGAGGGACTACTTTTCAAAATGACAGTTTTTGTCACACACTGTTATTTTTAGACATTTCAAAAACTTTTTTAAGCTTAACACATTTTAGACACATCAGGAGCTGGATGTGCCCATTTTGTGAATGAGGTAGGGCTTCATAACCAGACAGAAACTCTCATGGACATTTTCAGAAGTGTACAGCACTTTGGAAGACACTGTTGGGAGTAAGAAAGGGGAGTCGGAGCTCTCTTAGCCCTCTTGTCCTCCATGTCGCACTTCATTTTAGCAGCCAAATTTTAATAATGGCTGAGCACCCACTATTTTGCTGAAGAGAAGAGGATTTACTGACCTGTGATTATGTCTTTAGCAGTCTTGAGAGGTCTTTCTTGAGAGAGGTGGCAACATGTCCTTTTGCAATAGGACATTAAATATCTCAGTTAAAAGTTCTGGGTTTCTGACCTGTTTGTCAGAAACATGTCAGTGTGGAATTGTGGTAGATTTTCTGCGAATATTTTTAGCCAAAGAAGTGGCTGACCAAACGTTTCAAGGATTCCTTCCAGATGGAAGATGTACCACTATATTTTACTCACAGAAGATTTAGTTTCAACACAACCCAAGCAGGAAAAGGATTTAGAACCAACCAGAGTTTTTCTGATCAACCAATTTTGTCATGGAAGTTCAATTTATTTAAAATTAACTCTTGAGAATATTTTGATTTTAATAAAAGGTATTCATGTTTCAGGAAAGAAGAATATTATATTTCAATACTTAAGTTAAGGTCAAAGAGCAATACATCATTTATTAACATAGCCAAAGAGGGATTAATTCAGGTAAGATTTTCTTATGCAGGAAGCAAAATGTCTTTGTTTCTGGCTAACACACAATAGAAGTAATGGTACTAACTATGCATTGAAAGTCAGCTTTCTTTTAAGCAAACTTCTTAACATGGTAAAAGCAGAAAGGTATTGTAATAATTTATATAGATTCCATGGGTAAGGTTAATATGAAACTCCCATTTTTAGGGTACATAGAAACATAACAGTAACATATGAAAGAATATTATACAGGTATAGATTACATCGTAAGTGTTTATAGCTGCAACCTAGTTTGAGTGTGCATTTATTGGTAATATTAAACACTTAAAATTGGCTTTGTAATATTTCATAGATCCTAGGTATAAAAGCATAAAGCTGGCATAGTATTAAAAATATGACTCACAAACAGATTTCTGAAAAAGTGTTAAACTGGTTTCATTTGTGGAGTATTATGTACTATAGGTATTTGGTCCTCCATATAGTATATTTTAATATGCTTATGAAAACCTACAGCTGAATGTAATTTAGTGTGAATGATTATCCATTTGAAAGTTCACTCATTATTAGCTGCTTTTCATTTATTATTCCAGTCATACAATCAAGGAACTGAAAAATACTGCAAGTGTTAGGTAAGCAGTCATAGCAAGATTCATTTTCAGTGTGTAGTGGGAAAATATGTCCTATGGGACACTCACAGATTATCCAGGTGACAAATCCCACCCTTGTGAATAATTATGATGTTTTCAGAAATCAGGTCAAGTTTCCTGATAACCTGGGAACAAAAATGCTTGCAATCATGCTAGTTGTTAGCTTTATAACTATTATTTTAACCAGTTTCATGTTTTAAGATGATTTATCCACTTTTCCTACACATATGTATTGACTGTACAAGGACATTTTGGAAACTTCAAAGTCCTTGGTGGAAGGAGAATGCATCAGCTGGTTTCTCCAGGTCCTATTTCCACTCTCCTAGACATATTCTGTCCTTACAGTACAATTTCAGTACTCCAAAGTCAGATGTTCTACAAACTTGTGTATTTGGGAATTAACACAGATGTACGCAGATAGAGGCTAGCATAGTTTGTCTGGAACATGACATGGTCAATATGATTGTGTAAGGCAGAACCCTTTTATAAGCAATAATATCATGGAAAATATGACACCACATATTTTTTAATTAAACCCAATATCATTAAGCAGTAGAGTGAAAAAGTACATGCAGTATCCCTGCACGGCTACTTGATGTTATCTGTCTGCCCTTTTAGATGAGCCAGAAGGAGAACCAGAATATTAACAAATAGCTTCTATTCCCACAGCTCGAAGCAGGAAAAGAATAACAAGTTGCGTAAATAGAAGCAGAAATATTAGATTTCATGTTATTCCATTTTTCCCCCATCTTCTGAAGTGTTATTAGTAGCAGAGACAAGTAAAAACATTGTAAAGGTTTAGTGCCCTGTTACCTGTTAATTCTTATATCTACCTCAGTCACTGAGATTTCACAACCAGCTATAAGGAGATTTCTTCAAATCCTTCTTGATCACTATGAGGAACATTTTTAAAGGGACCCTGAGAGGTGTTGCAGGCCCATATTTTGATTTGTCTTTTGGAGTTATAATCTGTTAGAGAGTTGGGGTTTAGAGAGTCTTTTTAAAAATAATGGCTTTTTCAGATATTGAAAAAAAACCAACCCTGGCCTGGTGTGTTTGGTACTTTATATTCCTTGGCCAGCAGAAGGATGTTTATTAAAATAAATTAGAATTGTTTTTTTTTTCTCCATGCCGCACTAACTTGTTTTATGTTAAAGATTCCCAGTCTAGGAGTAAAAGAAGACAAAAAATGTTACAGTGTGACACTCGAATATTTCTTTAGAATGGGTAAGAGTCATCCTGCAGTTACCACCAGGATCTGCAGGACTCATCCTGTATCCTCCCAGCCCCAAGAGTATTTTAGGCACAAGCAAATAAGATGAATCCATTGTCTCAGAGACTCCTGCTCACCACTAAAAGCTGACAGAACCAGCTGGAGAATGGTGTTTTCAGACAGTTTTTTAACAACTGGCTTCAGATACTCATAATGACACGCTGTGATGAGTACTATACGTACGAAATGACACAAAGACACGCATGCATGCAAAAATCATTTAACAGGGGTTTTAATAAAGAAATAAGCAATCACTATAGTGCTGGCCAGTCTGTCGTTTCCTGGCAAATAGATGATTGACTTTTGAGCTCATATTTGCCTATAGGACATATTACTTAGATCTGTGGCAACACGCTGATCAGTTCACCTTTTATAAATTATTTATAAATGTGCACTAATAAAAGTGTACTTTTATATCTGTAGGACAGGACTATTGGGTGAGAAGTGTGCCTTCTACAAGCCCTTGCCTCTGGCCCAAAAATGAATGCATATGGCTCCTGATGAAGTTTCAGGCGTGTCCAGTTATATTTTAATTGTTTTTTATGCCATGTATACCATATGGCCAGAAATACTGAAATATAATACATTGTCATTTACTGGCTTCAGGGAACTTCTTCTTGATTTAATTAAACAGGATAACTCACTAATGCAAGTGCTGTCTATTATGCATGAGGAGTCTAAAACAATAAATGAGTTACAAGCAAGGCCATTTCTGGAAACTGAGACAAATTCTTTTGACTGGAGAGATGGGCTCCCATCTGCAAATATTTTGTGTTTCTACTTTTCTGACAGCAAGGGGTGAGTTTATACAGATAAACATACCCTTTTCCCCCTTAAAAAAACATGTAGTTTGCATTAGATTAAGTTGGATTAATGTGTCTTGACTTAAATTCCTATTGTCATTTGGTCAGCCATGTACTTCATATTGGCAAAGATGATAGTCATAGTTTGAATTTATTTTAAAGGATACTGGCCCGGTGTCCTGGTCACACAGTTTTTCTCTGACAAGTTTAATGTGATCTCAGGTGAAATACTGCACATGGATTCAGGAAGAACATAGATTTAAGCTGGTATCTTTAATTTCCTTGCCCACTGCCCCCAAATCCCAAACTAGGTATTTGTCTGAGGGCATGTCTGAGTTTATCTGTCCAGTATCAGAAGAGAACTATAAACTAAACCAAAAGAGCAAAAGGATCTAATCTGAAAAGGGGCATTTTATCTCAAATTTGTTTTGCAAAATCATGTGAAGGACTTAATTTTCAGGCCAGTGTCAGAACAAAATCTCTAGCAGAAGTCTAAATCTAAAAAATTGCAGCAAAATGAAATCCTTATCCTGCAAACAGCTCTAGCTTGGGCAGCTTGCGAGTATCTCTCTGTAATGCCAAATACAAAACACTGGAATGTCCCCAAAGTGGTCTGTGAATTTGTAATTGCTTTCTTAATTTACCAGAAACAAGGCCAATAGAACTGGGAATGCCAAGAAAAAGCAAGAAGGCATGTGAACTGCATTACCTGATGGTGCTAAATATATTTTTACATGAGAGGCTTGCAACTTCATATTTTCTAACATGAAGTTGCCTCATTGTCCAGTTTATGTATGGAATAAACTGGAAATATTTTAGCTGTATTCATCATGAAATTTGTCATTAAAATGTATGCATCTTCAAAGAAAATTGCACTTTACACTTATTTCAAGGGGCCTGCATCTGAAATTGTCAGTGCGGCGCTTGCAATACTCTCCTAAGAACCCATAATCGCTGCCAAAAAAAAATCCTCAGAGCGATGTCAGTAAGATTTCCATCACTGGGGCCCCATAAACTAGGATTACCCATTTAGGGAGTTAAACAGGAGCAATTGTTGCTACATCTGTCTTAGAATGAGCACTCCCCCCACTCCCCCCGCAGTGACTCTGACAGCATAAGAGCATTATTTCTCAGTGCCACCTTCTACTGTTGCCTTATGAAGAATTTATATGTTTTGAGTTTTCCTTCATGGCAGGCATCCAGCAGCTCTGTACTATAAACCTGCCACAAAGAATGAAAAAAGTGCAGTTTTCAGTTCAATTGGGGGCCCAGACTGATGAGCTCAGACAGGCCAAACCTCTAAAGGTTAGTGAGTCTGAACCTCAGCCGATTCACCGAGCACTGTCAAATTATGTACTACTAAGGAGGTAGCAAACATTTTTAAAGACTAATTACTTGAGAAGGTTGTGGAGGGTGATTAATAGACCCAAATCCTTTATTGGAGTTCTCTTGAGGAACCCTAATGAAATAACAAATCCAGAGAGGACAAATTCTTTTCCTTTTTTGGCAAGTAGTTATTTAAGCCGAACAATGCTGCCAGCTGAATGCATCATTAAAGGGATGGCTTACTGTTGCACACCAAACCCCCCACTGTGATAAATGGCAAATAAAACACGTCTTTCATCTACACGTCAAGGCAGACGAAGATGAGCAGAGCAGGGCTACCAGGATCAGTCTCCTTGGTATTATCAGGCATTGATGGCCTGTAGAGGGCTCTCAAGGTCCTCTGCTGAGGCTCTTAACCCAGTTTCACGGGCTGCAGATGGAGGTTTTCTGAGGTCACTGAGGTCTTTCTCAAAAGGGCTAAACAAAAGGATCCTTCAGCATAAGCGTGCATTTTTTCCCTTTTCTATGGCCTTGCTGTTTCTATGCACTATGTCCAGCCACAACTTTGCCTACATTATTTGGTTTAGCAAACAGATGTTAGAAAGCTACTGTTAAATATAAGTCTCCCTGTAAGCATCATTGTGAAAAGGAAAAAAAAAAATAAGAAAAAGCCCAACAAGCTTGGAATAGGAATGAACACTTTCAGCAGTTTCTGCCTACTCTCATCTTTGAGGCAACTGTACTATAGGTATACAGAACACAGGTGGAATGATCTGGGATATGCTGGAAAACAAATATTGCACTGACTATCATTTCGTTAAAGCAGACTGTACTGAAGAATACACGTCATATTTGATGCATAAAGTGAATAGCAGAACCAGCTTAATGTTCGCATTAAAAACCAAAATCAACCTGCAAGTAAGTGCCATATGTATATAAGGACATGAAGCCTGCAGCAAATTACATTTACATATATATTTCATGGCAATTAAACCCTTGTCTTGTGAGTTAATGACATGTTTTAATTGCTTGTAGCTGTGGTTTTCTCTCTTAAAAATACGACCTGTACTGGAAGAAGAAAAATGCCCTTTCCCCTTTGACAATAGCTGTATTTTAAATCCCTAATTCTTGCTGTGGTTATTTGCACATGTAGAGCTGAAAAATTCAGAAGAAATAGATTATTACAGCAACCTCAGTTCCTGTCTTTTCTTGTCTGTCTATACTGAAGGGAAGAACCCTCTAAAATTAGGATAATTACGTTGTTTTTTGTTTCTAGTAGAGTACCTTTATAGCAGGACATATCCCGTAACAGTCCTTGATGACACTTTCTGGCATTAACAAGTTTGTTTGTTTGTCTTTTCAGGAAAAAAGGGGGTTTTATATTTTACTACCTTTACTTCATGTTCCTATTTCCTTGTAGTACTAGGATGGCTTTAGCTAGGACAAAAGTTATATATGAGAACCTTATGTTCAGTTTGTGTCTCAGTATGTAGCAACACAGATGTAGAAGCAATCTTGTAATATTTCTTTCTTACTAGGTCTCTGAATAAGCCATTCAAAGTACCAGTTGGTTCCATTCTCCTTAACTGTAGTGGCAGCTGCCATTGAGTTTCTGATGCCGAGTTTGCTGTGACTGTGCAGTAACTAGTAGAAAGAAAAAGTGCGATAGTAAGAAAGAGAATTGTAGGTAGCAACAAGAAGCAATGACGGTGTCACCAGGTGGTACAGACTACAAATCTCGAGGCTGCTGAATGACATGCACAAAAAAGAAAACCCAGGACTCCTCAAGTGTTCCTAGCTTTATAGGACTTAACCATTTTTTTTCTTGGCTTTAGGTCAGCCAAGGATAGAGAACTGTTGCTCTCCCTGTTAAACAGCTGTGGGCAGAGAGAGCTATACCTTGTAATAATGGGACTGTCAGGCACAAGTATAAACATTATTCCTTTGGACTGCTCTGTAGGCATCTGTAAGTACCTACAAACTGGTACCGTTGAGAGGCTTTTCAATCCTACGTCTGCTATATTGTAGAAGTTTCTGCAAAACCTCTAATCTCCTAAAGTGGAGGAAACTGTAAATTCCTTTAAGCAGGGAGGCTCTGTAGATGTGAGGAGAAATAGGAGACCTTTCCTATCTCCCCTTCCTCAGGAGCCATACAGCATATGCCACTGCTGGATGCTGAAGAGACAGAGTCAGGCAGTGGCTAAGATTTTATGAAAATGTTACAGTATATTTAAGTTTTCCTGGACATGTTCTGTTTTTTTGGGGGTAGAGATTTTCTATACAAGGATTTTGAAGACTTTATATGCTTTTCTAGGATTCCCTGTTGCCTCTGGCCCTAGCAGGTCATATCCTGCCAACCAAAAGCCACACATCTGGAATTCCTCAAAATATTGCAAACCAGCTCCATGTGCATCAAACCATCTGCAGATGTGCAATGTGGTTTGTTCTGTGCAAGCCCAGGAGGTTCAACTTGTCCAAAAAGTGTTGGTTTTACTGTGCACATGTAGAAGATGTATGCATATAGATTTCCAGACCAGATGTATTAAGATGCTATGCACTGACAGTGAGAAAGGTCACATGGGAAATTTTGACTCTGCAGAGCTTGGTTCTGAAGGGCGTTCTAGCCTTTGGTGTTTCAAGCACTACACCTCCATGTCATTTTCCCTAGGCATTCTTCTGAAATGTCAGTAGTCACCAGTGAGGTCTTAACACCAGTGGAGCTGCCTAACACCCATAGTATCACTATAATTTTGTGGAGCTGTCAGAGGCAAAGAGGTTCAAATTCATGGTATTTCTACTTCCATTCAGTGCCCATTACCAAATACTTTATTGGGCATTATGCCCCACTGTCCTTACTAAATCACAGAGGAATGAACATTGTGTCCAGGAAGCGTTTTCTCTTAGGATAATATGATCATGCAGGTTAGAAGAGACTTTAGGAGGTGTCAGTCCAACCTACTGCTCAAAGCAGGGTCATGCAGGCCAAGCTGTTCAGTTTGGTCTTGAAAATCTGAGAGACTGAACAGCTTCTCTTCCAATGCTCAACTGTCCCCATGGAGAAAAAAATTCTCTTTATGTCAGGTCAGAGCCTCCCTATTTAATTTTATGGCTACTGTCTCATAGGCTCCTGCTGTGCACCCCAGTAAAGAGCCCAGATTCACCTTCTTGGTAACACCTTCTTTAGTACTTGCAGGATGCTGTTTGATCCCCCTGAAGGCATGTCTGCTCCAGGCTGAAAAGCCCAGCCTCCTCAGCCTTTCCTCACCAGACAAGTGCTCCAACTTCATACCATCCTGGTGTCCCACCACTCAACTCACTCCAGTTTAGCAGTCTTTTATAAACTGGGGTGCCCAAGACTGGACACAGTTTTCCAGGTATGTCTAGCAAATGTGAAGTAAGAGGGAGGATCCCTTCTCTTGATCTACTGGGTGTGCTCCTATTAATACAAACCAGGAGGCTGTTGGTTTTCTTTGCTGCCAGGACAAATTGGTTCATGCTCAGCTGTCTGTTGTCAGGGTGCAATGAGGGCCAGCAGCTCCCTGAGGGCCAGGAGTTGAGCTCGATGCCAGGGCTTGCAGTGCAGAGCCTCTCCAGCCAGTGTCTGTCCCAAGTGCCAGAATAAAGGTGAGCAGGGCAGGTCTGGAGATGGTACCCAGCATCAGACACAGCCTGGTTGTGGCCAGGCTGCTCCATGGTGACAAGGCAGGTCCTAGGTCAAGCTGGGAAATCAGTCGGGGCTTAGCTGGATTGTCCATCAGGTCAGGTTCACCGGGGCCATGGACAGGCACAGGCAGGGCTGCAATGTGGCTGAGGCCGTAGGTCAGGCAGGGACCAAGAGTGAGAGCCTTGGCTGAAAGCAGCTCCCAAGGGAAGGAGGGGGGAAGCCCTGCTGTGTCTTCCTACAGCTCCTTCTTCACAACAGCTCTGCTCAGCCAGCTGGCCTTGAATGAAGCTGCCTCTGGCAGCCAAACCCCGGGAGGGCTGAGGAGTGTATGCAGGATGTTGACGACTGTCTGCTGAGGCCCCAGGTCCATTTCAGCGAAGCTGCTCCCCAACCAGTCTTAGCCTGTACAGTTGCAGTGCATTTTTCATCCCATGTACAGGAGTTTGGATTTGTCCCTGTTGAATTCCATAGGGTTCTTGTTGTCCCACTCCTCCAGTTTCGATAGGTCCTTCTAGATGGTGACCCAGTGACCCATGGAGCACTTTAGTGTCATCCACAGACTGGATAAGAGTGAATTCCATTTCTTCCAGTCCACTGACAAAGATATTACACTCAGGCAATACCAGTATAGACCCCTGAGGAGCTTCATTTGTAACCAGCCTCAAAGTGTGAACCATCAGCCCTTTGAACTCAGTGATCCAATGAACGCAATGAACTCAGGTTCACCCACTGAACTGACATTCAGTAGTCCACCTATCCATCCAGACCATAACATCCCAACTTGGATAAAAGGATAGTGTTGGAGACGGTATCCAAAGCCTTGGTGTAGTCGAGTTAGTGACATCTACCAGTTTCTCCTCAGCTACAAAGCCAGTTATTTTATCACATCAGACAATCATATTAAGTCTTTTTCATGTTACTAATCCTGGGTCACACTAAACAATTCTACTCCATTCCTTATTTGCTGTCCTTTTTGGATACTGGATAAAATATTTAACTAATGGCTCCTTAGTCATTTTTAGCCACTGTGTATTTTATTCCTTTAACATTTTCTTCAGAAAAATACATAAGGAACAAAAGAGGACAGGAAGAGATAACAAGTGAACATCTTGTGATAAGCTTGTTAAGCTTCTAAATTTAATAAAGAATACAACAACAACATGACTTTATGGATCAGATGCTCTTGCATTTGTAGTTCACAGATTAAATAGGAACATTCTTCTTATTTCAAAAGGGTAGGATCACTTGCTGTTGTATATGCTCAACTTTTGAATTTCATTTTAGAGACTTTGAAGAATGTTCCTCCTTCAGCCTGGATGGCTTTTAATTTCACTTTTCAAACCTTGAATTCTAAAAAGCACATAACATCATCTCAGTTTCTTGTAGATCTTCAGTACTAACTTCATCACCAAAGCGGTGATGTAAAGCCCACTGAAGTCAATACAATTCTCCCTTTAACATCAATCAGTTCTGGATCAAACAGTAACTGACAAAGCATGCTAAGTTCATTTTTAATTCTTTTACCTATGGCTTTTTGATGAGTATGTACAAAGCCATATATAAGATGTAAAAGAAAAATCTGCAGTGAATAACAGCTTTCCTATATGTCCCAGATGCCTGAGTGTAGACTAGTTTTCTTGAATTACCTGTTACTGGAATTTAATTTTAATGTTTGTAAGATAAGCTTATTGTCTAAAAGTTTTTTTGAGTATTTGATACCTGATGTTCGCAGGCAGAAGTCTGGCTAGTTGTGAGTGGCCATGTTAGCCACATGTTGTTTTTTCTATTCTCTGATTAAAGTAGCACAGCTTACAGACTACTAACACACTAAGTCATGTGTGAGCCTGGGATATAATCAGGAAGACCTTAGATATCTTACAGACAGCAGACAGAAAAACAGAACAAGGCATTTTAAAAAACCTTAAGCTACTCAGGGTATGCCTTTGTAATCAGCTGCAGCCAGCTCTATAGTACTGTGCCTGAGCTAACAAGCCCTGTGTAGAAGAGGGACTTAGTGGTTTAAACAACACTAATGTCACTAATTGCCCTAATAGAAAGCGATTCTTGTCTGGTGAAACTGCAATAAGTGAATAGTATCTGCACATGGCCAAGAGGATGTCTGCTGTGTATTGACGATATAAAACCATGATAGATTCCCAAAATAATGTTCCAAGAAATATTATGCTACTTCTACAGTGGTTTGGGAGGTATTATAAGGAAATATACAATGCCACACAGATGGCAAAAAGGCAGGATTTCTGCTTTGCTGGATTGTCTTCAGAACTGGAAACACAGACAACACTGGGTCCTCAGTCCCTAGCCTGGAACCCTTCCAGGAATTCAGGCAGGAATCCAGTGAGGTCTTGTCAAACTGCAGATGTATTGGATGAAGTGTTTGGGTTCAAGAAATCATCACATTCCAATGAATTCTTTTTAAATTGGAAAATTCCCATCAGCAATACTGGTGAGCTCTACCAGCTCACAAGGAGTAACTTCCAACACATTGTCAAAACTGCTGAAGTGTGCTTAGTAAGGAGTTTCAAGAAACTGCCACTTTTTTTTTTTTAAGCAATGTCCAATCCTATTAAACCAAAATACTTATGATACAAATATATGGAAGAACAAATTCATATTTGTCTTTAGCTAGCATTTCTATGGACAAAAATCAGAGTGTGCCTGAAACTAAGTTACTTTGGGTAGAGTACAGAACGTATATTTTTTGGTGCTAGCACAACTATAGCACATAAACACTGGGTTATTTTACTACAATGCAAATCATTAAAAAAAAAAACAAAACACCCAAAACAAAACACCAGGCATTCCTATGTGGGTTTGGATTCATGTTTCAAATGAATACCAAGTGATTATGATTTCTGGAATTTATTACGCATAATTGCTACCAAAATATAGCAACAGTCCAAAACCCAAAGCTGTGTGCCATTTCTAAATTTTAACTCAGCTATGAGTTCAGTGCACTTTCCAAATGATGTTATAGTTTGGCACTGGCTTTGAATAGTTCCTTTACTTTGCTTTTGTCCTATGGAAGCAACCACATAGCTTTCTTTTCATGTAAATTCAAATAGCAAGCTCTCTGTGACAGCTGGGTGTCCATGTGAATGCTGTTAATGCTGTCAATCTCAGTGCATGAAGTTTTCTGCTTGTAGCACAGCACCGGATAAGAATTCCCTGATGGACCCACTCCAGGTTGCTGTGTGTGGGTCAGACCATACTAGGAGCCCTGGGAAAGTCTTACATTTCCCTTGAGCTCAATGAATTGCAATATCATATCTCCTTTTGAACTTGTTGGGGTATGTTCAGTGGAGATTATTTGTTAATCTTGCATTGAAGTAGCGTACCAATGCTTTCAAATTTTGCAGACTCATGGCAAAAAGCTTCACTTTTTCAGGAAAAAAATTTAGATGAAACACACAACAGTGGATTTTGCAAAGGCTAATCAAAGCATGATTCTACCCTGCAGTGATGTGTGGTGCTGAGTCTCAGGCTAAGCATTATATAACCCAGTATTTCTACACCTATTGACATATCAGTTAGATCCTGAAAACAATAGTTGAACCCTGCTAATTGGCTATTTTAGGGTTGTGCTGCTACAATTACTGTTTTCTCCTTTCTGATTTAGTTTGGGTCAGTGCTGGTTTAGACACTATGCATTGTATGCATGTGCGGATATGTTCCTACACAAATAATTTTTGCTTTAATTAGTAAAAGGGATATAACTGATTTAGACAGAACAATAAAACAGATAACTATTAACCTCTGAATACTTTCCTCATTTTTCTGACACACTGTGAGATTTGGACATACACTTGCAAGTCAGTATTTTTTTTTTTTTTCAACTTCTGGCTATGCTGAAAATCTTTAAGGGTGCTTGTGAAATGAAGAATGAAGAATTTATGTTTCCTATGTTACCTTTTGGAAAAGTCCTAGAAATTCTCTTAGAAGTCCCCGGCTGTAGGGTGTACAGCAAATTTCCCCTTTGCCACATTTTTTCTCCTCCAGACCACATAGTTTTTTCTCTTTCTCTTTGCTTACATCTTTTCAATTTTTTTTTTTCTGCTTGAGGTTTCCTTTTTCCTTGCTTTGTGTGAACTTAAAATGCAAAATAATCTCTCTGCAAATAAACCTTTAATCAGTCCTCTCCCAGCTTCATTTTTTTTAAGAGCTGCTATTAGTATCCTCCTTCTTTCTCCAGTCCCATTGCTTCAAGCAGAAATCTGTGTTTCCTGTTTCTTAAGTCTTCCTATATAAACAATGTCCAGTGGTCCTCTTGCTTTGAGAAAACTGTAATACCATCCTTGCTGACATGTGGCTTATTCCACAACTAAATGATTGGTCCCTAACATAAGAGTTTCATGCTAACACTGGAGTCTATAAGTACCACCAACAGATTTCCAAAACCATCATAGTTTCAGGGACAAAGAAAATGAGAAAGGCAGAAACATTTTATAGCCTCAGAATGAATGGCTAATATCTAATAGCCATATTTTTACAATCAACTTGAAATTACTGGGTGATTTTAATAGCAAATATCTGTATACAACAGTCAGCTGAAACATCCTAATGGATAGGATTGGATTTTTTTCTACCCTACTTTCAGCAAATTGAAATGGATGAAAGAGAAGAAGAGAGATATATTTTATATCTGAGCAAAAGCAGAAGATCCCTTGTTAGATGATTTTAAAATATTGAAAAAGGTCTTGTGACTAATCTAATGTCTGTGACAAACATTAGGACAAACTCTTAGAGCTAATACCTTAACCTCCTCCTGCCTTCAGTTGTTATTGTCTGAGGGTGCCCTAGATGGTTCTGTAAGGGAGCAGCCCAATTGCTGATTCGCAGGGAAAGCTTTGGCATTAGCGTCTTGACTGCTCTTAGGACTTACACTTGAGCACTGGAAGAGAACAAAATGCTATGTTTGGCAACTGTCTCTCCTTTAAGTCACACCATTCAAATCAATAGCCAGTTCCTGTGAGTAGATCTCAAGGTAACGGGGGAGGATTGCAGTGGCAACAGTGAGCTCAGATGTTCCAGTAAGAAAAATGTGGCATTGAAGAGTAAGTCATCCATATTTTCCCTAGATTTCATCTCAGACTTGCTGGAGGTTTGAAAGAAAATAGAAATTCCTTTAAAACAATCTTATTTTCATGTACTTTACAACTTTTAATTATTAACAATGGCTCCAAACACTACACCATTTTCATGACCTCTAGAAATATATTTCTCTATTTAGCTTTTATTTGCCATATTCACTTTATTAGTAAAACAGCTGTTCTTGCTCAAAGTTATGGTAATTTCTCCACTATGCGGGGGGGGGGCGGAATCAACTTTTGGTATTTAAGACTGAGTTTGTACATGATTTCTACCACTATTTTTAAAGAGGTGCGAACAAAGCTTACTTTAGAGATTCCAGTCAGTCAGTCAGTCAGTCAGTCAAAAAAAAAAAAATCAAAAACAGAAAAAAGTGATTTGTGCACAATTACTAGGTACTATGACTTCAGGGTGCTTCTTACAGCATAATTTGGTGCTGTGATAGGGAGATCCTGGGTGTTTCCAGGCTGGTTAGTATAGCTATCCAATACAGGGCAATGTCTTTTGAAGAGACTAGCTTGTGCATGTGAGCCAGTATAGCTGATTTAGCCTAGTGTGTGTGCTTGGGTTAATTAGCCCAAATTAGAGCTAATTAGTGAGATAGTTCAGGTAGAACAGTATCCTGCTGCTGCTATCTTGTTTCTGGTTCTGAACCTGGTTTGCTCTGAGCTGTCTCAGTGCTCTCTGCTGAGCAGCATGGTGTGGGCTTGCCCTAAATAACTCGCTCCAGGTTCAGATGAGTACATTTCAGAGCCAGGAATAGAACTGCCATCAGTTGACTTCATGACCTGCCTGAAACCATGCTATTGTTGGTTTTCTCAGAGTTCTTGATTTTATTTTTAAAAAACCTTCAATTTTACAGCTGAGCAGCTTGAGGCATAAAGAAGTCAGTCAATGGCACTACTGGGAGTAGTGCCTGGTATCCTTTTGAGAGCCTATTCCCAGTTCTTTGGCTCTAAGCAGTAGAACATGCAGCCTCCTTTAGACTTATTCCAGAAATGATCTATAAATACAACAGCGTCAGGTTGGTTTTGAGCCCACACATAAGGAGTTTATTTGAGGGCACCCTCAGGCAACCTTTTCAGTTATAAAATAAATACTGAAGCACCTCTGCTGTGGCTGAGACTTTTTAGATATTCTCCAGGTTATACAGTGAGTTATATGTAATATTAGTTGCCATTTAAGGTTCCAGAATGGGACAGTTACACAGATCTCTAGGATAACAAGGTGGCATTCTTCTTCACGTGTATTTATACATTCTGCCACTTCCTTCCCTTTTTTTTTTAATTCTTCTCTTTCTTCCCTGCACCCCGTCAGGAAAGGGACAGCCGACAGAGAGCTAGAAAGGTTAGTGTGAGCTCCATTACAACAAGTGCCTGTTGATGCTTGCTGTTAAATGAAGTGTGAAGCAGGTTGTTAATGGACTTTTTTTTTTTTTCCTTGAAGAATTAGCTTTTCACCTTTGTGATAAAAGAATATTTCACATACACATCATTATTGAGATCTAGAAATGCATGGCTTTATATATTCTGTTTTGATCTCAATTGGACCAGTGATTCTGAGATTTATTTACAAGTGCTAGCAGGCTGCATAGCAAATAGGCTTTCATAACTGATTTCATTTTTTACTGGCTTCAGGGTAGCTGATGGCTAAAGCCTTAAGTTTATCTACATTACCTGAAGCACTGGCTAAGTAACCCATTCACCGGTGCACTCAAGAAATGTGTGGTCTTATTCATCTTGAAAATAATAGGTATGAAACTACGTAATAGCCAAACATATTATGCATGAAGTAGCGAGTTCTTAAGTTGTGGTGCCTGCATTGTGGATGAGATGCTACAAATACTATTTCTGAGTATAAATTTATTCATTTTAAGGATGTGTTTGAATTTAGGCCTATGCATAAATCAGCTAAGAAGACATGCAGTTACCTGTTTTGATACTTTCCTAAACAGAGATGGACTATGAGCCTATGGCCTTTAAAATCCATATTTTATATGGAAGTTCTGCTGCTGGCTATCTCAGAACACTGCAAGAGTCAGCACACAATACAGTGCCTCAAGCAAATCTGACTGGAAGATAACAAACATAGTATGCAAAATTAATAAGAGGAGGAAAGAAATAGTTTGGACAAATATTAAACAATTCACCTGACCTCAGTTTTATGCAAGCTTATAAAAAAGTTTAAGGGAAAGAATAATAAAAGATGTGGAGTTCTGTTGAAAAAAAGTGCAAATATTAAATGAGATTGTGCTACTTTAGCCAGGTATCCATTTTATAAAAGAACTGTTACTTTTAGACAGGGGAAACAGTAGATTTAAGCTACCTCTAATTCAGTAAGGCATATACTATGGTACCACTCAACAAAAGGGATTAGTACAAAGATTGGGAAGTAAGCCTGAAACTGGTTTAAAAGAACATGACACCAAGTTACCATTAAGAAAAATATTGAAGAAAGTTATGACTGAAGTTTCTCAAGGATCTGTCTTAGAACAATTCTTACTTAATACTTTCACGGATTTTTCTTTTTGTGTTGAAGTCATTAATGCTTATTAAATATTGTTGAAGACACAAAGCTGGTAATCATCATCAAATCAGAGGTGGGCTGGGATATCTTGTGGGAAGAAGTAGATGACTGGCACAAAAGAGAATTGAGGTAATAGAAATGGTATAAAATATTAAAATACAGAAAGAAGTCTCTGTGATGAAGAACTAAAAGAAATTCCTGTTCACGGGTGATCAGTGGACTAGAGGGCATATATTACAATAACAAATCAAAAAATCTTGGCTTAGACTCACAGAATGAAGGCTGAGAAGAGATATGGTTGCTCTCTGCAAATGCATCAGAGGGGAATAAACAGCAGGGAAGAAGAACTAATTAATCTAAAGGACATTGTTGGCACAAAAACAAAGAGTCGTTATAAAATTTAAGTTAGAAATTAGAGGAACTATCAAAGAAATGACGAATGTCCTTCTAATAAAAGGAATCAACTTAATTAATTTTAAGGCAGAATCTACTTAGTTTATAAAAGAGATTATAGGATATGGTTGTCTGCAATAGAAGACAGCTAGACTACGTGAGTCAGAAGGCCTCTGAGAGTCTTGTGCCCGACCTCCGCTTCACCAACTATTGAACTTTCTTTCTAGAAGGTCACAGAGGGGAGAACATAATGATCGACCATCACCATGCAATGATCAACCTTCACCAAACTTAACTTGTTCATAAAAAGAAAGTACACAACTTTTTTCATTTGGTGTTGAATTTCATGTTCATGGACTTCCCTGGAGGCAGGATGGGATCAAGGCAGAATATTACCAGGAAATAAATAAAAAAAAAAAAAAAAAAAAGGATCTGACTTTGAATTTAATGCAAAAAACCTCATGAAGTCAGTCAGTTATGGACACTAATATTTGAGAATAGAAACAAATTATACCAGAGGACATATAAAAGTGTAAATCAGTCTTGCAACTTGTATCAGTTTTTCCTATCTAGAAAAAATGCCTCTTGTCTAGGACTCTGTCCATTCTGTTCTACTTATCTCTCATCCTTTTCCTTTTTCTTCGCCCCTGCCCCCCACTCCAGAACACCCTTTTTTTAAGAAAGTTGGCTCTGATCATGTATGGGTGGGATGAGGACATGAAAAACAGGGGTGGTTTTTTGATTTTTTGTGCATTGAAAAGTCAGCACAAATAGAAAATCACAAAAATCATTGTCATTTTATGTCTTTGCCTAAGCAGTACCTGGACTCTTTATTGGTGTAACAGGTTGTTTGGTTTTTAATAATATAGAAAGTAATAAACTTTTTTTTCCTTGGATGAAGTTGTTCTTTTCTGCAGAAATCAGATATTGTGCCACTACAAACTGGCAGAAAAATCTGAACTACTACCTGTAACTGCTGCTGAACAACATCTATTCTGTGGCTAAAGGAGGATTTTTGTTTTCAGTGTTGTCAATCTGACACTTTCTGCAAGTCATACATTGACTTTTACTGTAAAAGTTTAATCATTTATTTCCTCTATTAACCGTAAAAACATCCAGCCTTTGTCTTTGGTTTGATTCAGTGTTTAAAAAAGAAAAGCAAAGAAAAAGAGTGTTGATCTGCTAGTCAGTGGACATGAACTGACCCTTGGCCCTCTCTTGATCTTTATGAGTTGGCAAAGTAACAAATCAGAGCTATGATAGTACACAAACATTGGTAAATGCAAGGCTTTTAAAATTATTTTTATCTTCACCCTTCTCCTTCTCCTTTTATCCATAATCCTATTCATGTAGTTTTGAGTGACTCTGGTTTTATGATTCCCATTAACTTATTTTTTCTACTATAATGTTTATTGAAAGTAACATCCTGCAAATGTTCTGAAACATTCTGTATTTCATAATAAACAAATTAAAACTACCTGTGTACATAAAAATATTTCAAGATATACATATGTAAGAGTCACAACTAAAAACAATTTAAGGGTTTAAAAATGTTTCAAGTTTTTCAAAATCTTAGCTTGGGTATCCCGAAGAATTAATTCGTCTTCTCCTCTCCTCACAAGACATAAATGAGAAATGATGATGGGAGGAGAAAAATCTGAAACTGTTGTTGCCGTGCAGAACCAACTCCTAATTAACAATATAGTATTAACTGTTATGTGTTTCATTTTTCAGGGATTCTATGTCAGTATCTTTGAAGGAAAAACCTGCATGAAAAACTCATTGTTCGACTAGGTTTTTTCCTGCTTACACTCCGTATTTTCCCCACTCTGTACAGTAATTTTCACAGGAAAGAACATTCTGATCACAGAGTGAGCACACTGTGAGTGAGAGATGCAGGCATTACCTGCAAAGGTTATTAATACAGTATTTGAAAGGCCATGAATTAAAAAAAAAACCAAAGATCAACCTTCTGGTGTTCTGTTACTACAGCTGCTGGCTGGATTACAAAAAAAAAAAGTTTGATTTTGTCATGAGACCTGAATAGGAGGAAAAAAATCCTAAATTATTTTACAAGACTTGATTTATGATCAATCATTTAAAATGAAATCTTTTTAAAAAAGCTTATACTGATCTTGTTCATGGGTGTTCTCAGTACCCTTCCAATGCAATTTTTGAAGCAGGCAGCCTCCAAGAAGGCTCAGTCCTAACACTGGATGAAGATGTGCACTCTGAGTTGTGTATGTGAAGTTCTCTCTATTGATAAAAACAAGTGTCAAACAGCTGAGAATTTTCTGTGTTAATTTTCATTAACCTTTTAGAATAAATAATTAAACTATTCTCTGTTACACAAGCTCACTGTTGACATTTCAGTAGGCTGTGATCTTAACTGAAATATAAAAAATATACTCCATGATATATGAGAGGTGATTCAGTTCTGGTGATATCCAACCAATAGTGTTATTGAAACATGTTTGATAAACGAGGAATGAATACACCATCTTATGAAATGAATGCATTATGTATTATGGGACTTTTTGACTAAGTACGCTTGTAAAAAAAGTGGATGTAAAAATAAACAAACTTAAGTTACAGAGGAAATGCTCACCTCAAGGTGTGTAATGACACTCGTGTTCTGTACTACTATTCAGCCAAGTAGTTATACTGGCAGAAGCATGGCTCTTATATAAACTGGGAATACTTGTGGATTCAATCAAGATTAAGACTCTGGCCAGAGTGCTTTTTCCTGGAATGTAAGATTCAACAGCTCTAGGAAAGGATTTGGAACAATGCTTAAAAACACTTAATGACCTAGTATATACATGAAAGTAGTAAAAGTACTGACATAATAGAGATGTGATACATAAATATTGAGAACGTTCTGTTCAGGGACACTTGAGAATGTGGCTTGCTGATTTTGTAATAAAAGATGATATAACAGGAGAGAATGCTGTTTCCAAACTGTGTATTAATGCAGCTGTTTAAGCTGCCCTACTCAATGTTAAAACCAAACAAGAATATGGGAAAAAAGCCTAGTAAAAGCTGAGGGTTTGTTGTTGTTATAGCTGTTCCATTGTATTTGGAAGGCAATAAAACTGATATTTGGAGGCAGATTTTGGGGTGTTTGGGGTTCTTTTTCATTTACACAAGAGAGATCTGACCTGTGGTAGGCTTTCAGACACTGATACTCTAGAAAGAATAAATAATATGACTATTTTGGACAGAATGGTTAGCAGGTATTTGGGAAATCCCAGATTATTCTCAAAAAGAGGAGAAACTATTCCTAGAGCCAGACTTTTTTTAACGTACATCGATGTATTAAGTAACAGTGGCAAAAGTCCAGTTCCTTACACACGAGAAGACTCAACATCAAGAGAACAGTCCCAGTTTTTCAGCATTCCATGTCATTGATTCCTAGACCACATAGCTGTACCCCTCCAAAATTACTCAGTCCTCTTGCTCCTCCCTGTTTTTCTGTTAGTACCCTAGTTATTTTACCATATTTTAATTTACTGCAGTGATCTCAGAACATGTAACTGGATGGATACATTGACCTGAGGAATTCTCTAGGAAAGAGAAGGCTAGAACCTCATTCCTGTTTCAGTTACAGAAAGTGGTAAAGTTCCCCCAACTTTAACAGTGCAGAAGCAGCGCAAAATTGTCTCTGTTTGGCTTTGCATAATTTTCACACAAAACAATGGAAGCAAGAAAAATAGAAATAATTTACAGGTTTGATTTGAGTCAAAAAAACAGGGGTCACCCATTATAACCTGGGAAAGAGGTACACTGGCCACAATTAGCCATCCTATTGCAGTTTACACCAGCAGAACACTGGTCCTTCAGCAGAGATGCTAGTAACATATATCCAAATAAAAAGGCATGTGCAGCAGTAGAAACAGGAGACAGAGAGAGGAACTTGTACTGTTAATTCTGACCATAACTCACTCTGCGATATTACATGGACAATAGTATTTGTCTGGACAAAACAGAAAAGCGTGCTTGCCTGCTTCACAATGGTAAAGATTATTTTCATGCCAAGTAAAGATTATTAAGGAATGTTTCTTTAGGCCTACAAAGATTTACAAACATAGTAAAGGGAACTTCCATGTGCTTTACATTACTCTAATTCTTCATGTTCTGATTAAGTCAATAATGTCTCTCATAAATGATAGATTAACGATTTTGAGCTTGATTTTGTGACTATCTAGCCATGTGTATGCATGTTTAAAATGCAAATGCAATTGCACGCCCAATTTGTACATGTAGGCAATTACCTTAATAGATATACAGACAGGATAATTATATCTGCAAATATGCATAATTCACTGTGTCTGTGTATACAGTTATCTGATTTGTTCAGGCAACTGCAATAACTGTGCATGCATATACTTCTATGTCTAAATTATCTGAAAAATTTAGCTTTATGTGTTTTTTGTGACTTCCTTTAATTTTATTATCTAATTAAAACAAGCATTGTGTAAAACAATGAATATGTAATAAAAAATCTTACATTGTTAAATATTAATCCTTTCCATATGATTATATTTTCCATATTCCAAACATAATACTTAACTTGAGACCATTGTTAAAAGGTTAGGTATAAACAATGGCAGGCTTTGCTTGTTCTTTAAACTGGACAGCAATCTATTGTCCTGGGCAGATGTTCGCTAAGGCACACCCACACAATATTTAGGCTCCTAAACATAATCTATGAAAACAATCTGAATTTCCTAAACCTTGTTTCCCTACCAAAGAAACTGCAGTTACAATTTTTGCCAGTGTCTTTCTTACTAATTTTAATTTCAGCTGAATTCAAATGTGAGGAATAAAGCATAAAAAATTTTCAATGAATTTGTGGTAGTATGACAAGTTAGGTGGAAGCTCTTTGGAGTCACTTTTATATTTTTTTTTTCTGTGTGCATCCTGTTATGATTATCACTAAAAATCTGGTAAAACTTTTATTCTGGTGGACAAGAAATTTGAAATTATATCCACAAGGCTCATTTTTGCTTTGCACATTTGCAGAGCCACCAAATGCATTCTCATGATAACAACTTTTGCTAAAACTGCTTTTTTTTTTTTCCCTGGGTGCTCTTCTCTTTTTAGCTAAACCTGAGTACACACTAAACATTGCAAACTCATTCAAGTATAAACTGGTTCAAGTGTATTACTCTGTAAAACTTTATGTATGTTCTAGATTGTTTAGAAAGTGTAGCTAAAGGGTTGCTAGATATTTTAATACAGTTAAACCATTCTTTTACAGTCAGGCTGTAGATTGCTCAGAATCATTTCCAGACCATTATTCACATATCTACTATTCATTAATAATTTCCTTGTTCTAATTTCTTTTTAAAAAGAAAGTTCTCAATATTGAGTGTGAGAAAGGAGTTGGTAGACAGGTGCTGATACATTTATTTAAAATTCTTACCACATTTTCTCCTTGTTTTGATATTATTGGTAATACAATGCACTGGGCACAAATAGAAATAAATTTCTAGAAAATGGCTTTTTTTATGAAGTCTTAGAACATCCTTAACATGGGAAAAACCTAAAGTGTGCAGAAGACTAATGCTAAAAATAGAGAAAACAAAACTGCATTTGATTCTGTTGGTATATTAACATATGTGAGAAAGTAATTAATAGTTCTTTTCAGAGTTTAATTTCATCTGTCATGCAGAAGATCAAAATCTACTAGCAGGCAGAGACTGGTGAAAACATATAGGTGGGCTGTGACTATGCATTTTTGTTGGCAAACATTTTTCTGTTTGTTCATTCCACTGAACACTAGAAGGGCAGTACAAAAATTCCTTCCATTCCATATCCTGGATGAGGTCCATGAAGTATTTAAGTCATATTAAAGCAGCTATTGTTAAACTTTTCCTTTATTGTCTTATTTAAAGCCACAAATTAAGACCAGTAAGGAAGTTATCCAAAACATTTCCCAAATTATTAGCATTCCTTTGCTGCATAAAACTTTACCCACAGGCGAAATATGAGTTATATTATCACATCAGTTAGGCATTTGAACTTCTCAGCAGATTGATGTTAGAGGAAAAATTAAAGAGAAACCTGAAAGTGTTTGTTCTTGCATATTTTAACTGCTAAAAAATCTTTAGCTACATCTACTCCAACTGCTGGTCAGTAGAAGTTTTGTTACAGATTTCTACAAGTTCCTTTTCACAGGAACTGTGAAAAATCTGTGAAAAAGTTTTTCACAAGAACTTTTCACAAGTTTTAATTTGGTCGCTGTTCAGCTCTCATCTTCATTTTATGTACATAAAATTTTATGCCCATTTGGCAAATACAAGGATGTGCATGAAACCTTGACTAATTTCCTATGTAAAGGTGCAAATTTGAAGGAAACAAACTCAGTGTCTGCACCCACAGCTACAATGCCTTTAAGCAATTAAGAGATCTAATTTGTAGTGTCACTTCAGACTAGTTTGAAATATCTCCAAGGAAGGTTTGTGCTAGATTTCAGTGTGTACATTGAACCGGGAATCTGAATGGATAGGTAATTTTGCACATCCACAAATTAAGGTGGGCCTGGCTGATGAACAGGTTCATGAATTATCAGAATTTATCTAAATATCTACAAAAAAATGAAGCAAAACCCCCAAACCTGAATGGACAGTGAAAATGGATTTAATCCAAGTAAAAGCTGCTCTCCAAGTATATCTATGTACTTTTTACTTTGCAAATAACTTTTCCTGTTTTTGTCTTTGCCACTAACCCTCCAGAATTCAAAAATTAACTGTTATTTCAGTAAGTATGCAATCTGTGCAGTCTGTTTTCAAGTATTTTGAATATTCCAGATGTCCATAAAAATGACTGAAGTTACAAGATCAGAAATTGGTTGCAAGTTTTTCAAAGCAAAATGGAAAATATAAAAGAAATTAAATAACACCCCTAGTTGTTCTTCAGCTCAAGATTTGACGCCTCTGTGAAAGAAAAGTGTTAGGTAGAGCAGAAGTTGTTGAAAACTGTACAAGAATAAGGAGCTGTAATTCAAAGATGTGTGTTATGCAAGACATCTAATGGGGTCTTTTGGCCTTGAAAATATGAATCCATGAGTATAAATCTCTGAAACATAAAATGAAATGTTCTCAAGGATTTGTCAAAGCAAAATATTTTGTCACTTTTGCACAATGTCAGCTGCAGCATTTTTCTAGGATATAATTCTCAAGGAGATATCACTTTATTTGTGGAAAGGGTTATTGCTTTAGCTGGTTAATGAAGCATTGTGCTTAGAAGTGCTTCTTTTTGAGTAAGCTGTCAATCTGCTTTGCTTAAAGGGTTATAAAAACATTTATCCATTGTGTGAATTCACACTTCCAGGTATTATCAAAATCTGTTTTCCTCATCTTTATCTAGGAGAAAAAAGAGAGAGGGAAGGTGGGGGGGGAGCCTTGGGGACATTGCAGACACTCTGTGGTATTCTTATTTGAAGTGTGAATGGACCTTGGCATGTCCTGGCCATTCTCATGTATCTGATTTGCCTTTTCGACAGTATGAGGTGGGCAAGAATGCCAGAAATCTTTTCTGTCAATGTGCATTAACCAGCAGCCTGAATTCATACTGGAACTATGTGGACAGGTGTAACCAGATTTTGGAAAGAGCTCAGGCTCAGACTGCAACTGGAACTAAGTAACAAATCTAAAAAAGGGATGTGGCTAGTTGGGACATACATATAATAACAACACATAAATTCAAGATATATGCAGTCTCCAATTTAATGCCGTAATAGTTGGGAAGTCTAAGAACCCAGAAGTAAGATTTTACTGTAGTGCCTGCCCAAAGTATTTCCTGCCAGCATTTGTATTTCTAGACATATGTTCCTGTAATTGAGCCCTCTTGACTGAGGTCTTTCCCGGGCTGGTGGATTCTGCATTAGGATGTGACAGTCATCCTCTTTTGTGCCCCTGCATCCTATCTGAAATCTTGTATTTCTCTCTGCAGTGGTACAGTTTCATCTGGAGTGGTGTGTGGCATGAAACCTTGCAGTTTGAGAGGCAAGCAGTGCCACCTCCACCAGCTCCTCCTCAGATAGCTGTCAGAGAGAAGGGAGCTGGTCATCCCTTCCCAAGGAAAGGCTTGGACATGTATGTTCAGAAACAGCTGTCAGATGGAAAGGCCAGTCTCATATGTATGCAAAAGTCTGGGGGGAAGGGCAGAATTTCATTGTTCATACACTCTAATATTTTTTTCTGACCAACTTAGTCCTCTGCTCTGCTCTTTATGCTGGCTGTCCTGGTCCTGTCCCCAGCTCATGTCCCACCCCAGCCTTCATGGTGTGTGTGGTACAGCCTCTGTGGGGTGAATTCCAGGACCACTGCCACTAATCCAAATCCAGCCATGGCAATACCCATGGCCTTGAGTCATTCTGTGGACCAAAGATTTTCCAAGGCTAATTTGAGCACTGTTTGACTGGTATTTTAATGAAAATTGGTTTCTAGAGCACAAGTGTTAAAGGCCTCGGCTTACAATATAGCTGTTTTAAAATACACATTTGTGTATTTGTACCATTTAGATTATATCATAATTAAATTATCAAATATGACACCTACATTGTTTTCCAGAAATAAGGTCCTTTTAGGAAAATCTTAGTCATTAGAAAAGACATTAATATTGTGGGGAGACAGAGTAGAGATAAATATATATGTGTGTGTAATCCCCCCAACTAAGACAAGAAGAGTCTCTTGTAGAAAACTACACGAGAAAATCATGCCAATGTTCAAAATTATAGAGTTCTAATAAAAACAAAAGGAGATTATAATTTCATCACTATTAAGAATAATATGCAGATGTCTTCTAAATCAGAGAAAATAATGAAAATATGAGCCTGAGAATGGACCAGTGCCTTTATTTTGTCTACCAGCAACCTCTGATCTCCAGTATAGGAAGCTGCGGATGTTTCTTCTTAGTGAGAAATGATTTAAGACCTGTACCTTGTTAAGAATAACACTGAAAACAATGTTAAGAACAACAGTTCTGTTACCACTGGACTTGTGGTTGGGTGGTAGCATGTAAAAGCCCCCAGGAGCTTTAAGCAGGCATTTTTGCAGTTTAAAGCAAAAAGGAGACATTAGATCATGTATTTTACCTAGATATGACAGATGGAGAGATTCCACCCAGCAGGACATGCTCTGGGCTGAATCAGGGGTGTTGCTGAACCATATCTTCTTTTTTTTGAATCAAACATCATCCAGAGACATCGTCAGTTCCAGAATACACCTTTTCCCTCAGGAGTTTCTTTCACTGACTTATCATTGCCAATGTTAGAAGAGTGCTCCTAATTTCTCATTTGAATTTGGCTGGTTTCAGTTTTTCTCCACTAGATTAGGCACTCTTCACTGTATTTCTTCACAAGAAGGTTTTATACAGTACATTCAAATCCCCTTTCAGTCTGCTTTTTTATAAAGTAAACAGATGGACTTGTTACAGTCTCTCACAGTGAGGCATTTCCTTCCACCTTTAAATATCTTTATGACTTGTTTTCTGGATGATTTGTCAATGTCATTTTTAAAAAATAGCAATAAGAAAATGTCATGCCATGTTTCAGTACTAGCCTCAGCTGACTATGCAGTCTTATAAATATGCCTTTTTTTGCGATTGCAGAAGAATGTTATGCAAACCACTGAGAATGCATGTCAAATTGCTCATCCAGCAATACTCAGCTGAATCTCAGCTTTCCAGGATATAGTCCTTCATTCTGTAAATATAGTCTGCCTCTTTCTAAACTTTTCACTTTGCATTTAGCAGTGTTTAAATGCATTCTGTGAATTTGCTAAGCAATATAGGAAGGTTTTATGTGATTTTCTTGGTCCACTAATTATCCATGTTCTTTCTGAATGACTTGCAAAACACATTAGAATCAATACTGTGTTTAATTCTTGATCAATGACAGAAATGCTGAATAACACAGAGTACTGATCATCAATAAACTGGGATCCCATACTGAGATCTACATATAACTAATTCATAATCTGTTCAACGTGCATCTTGCTGATATCATATAGAGCTCTTTAAAGAAAAAGAAAAAAATTGTTATGCACAACGAAGTTAAACCCCAATGCTCTTGACAGCTTATGTTATGCAATTCAGAGGCAGATGGAAATAAAAAACTGAATGAAAAAGATCTTTGTCAGGCACTTTGCCTCAAATGAACAGCTGAGAAATCATGCTGGTTTGACAAGACGTACTTTTCAAATAACCGTTCTTACTGGCCTTAAGTAAATCCTTATCTTTCAGGGTTTTATTTAGTTGATTCCCACACTAGCTTTTCCATTATTCCTTTAGAATATAACAAGATACGTTAAATTAGGATTATGTACCCTAAATTAGGATTAAATCCCTGTTTACTTTCTCGAATGCATGGTACAATTTTTGATGCACATCAGTCATAAAGAATCATGGGATGATTGACACTTTCAGTCATACACTGCTGATTTGAAATAGACATTTTTAAAAGAAACACTGGAAAAAAATTAGGATTTATATTAAATATTTTATTTTCATTGTAAGAAAACCTCTTCAATGCATTTCAGTTAACTTTTTTAAATTAGGGGCATTTTTGTTGTTTTGCAGATTATTACCAAATGTTTGCTGTGGGCAGTGGAAATCCAATTCCCATTGACTACAGGGCCAAAAATGTAGTATTGTTGGAGATACAGAATCATTAATGTGGTACTATATTGGTTTCATATGGGAAAATACGATGTGCTGCTCTCCTCAAGCTGTACATTTGCAATATGTCAGCTTTGGTGACAATGACAGTTTAAAGCATTCCCAACCCCTTCAACCCCTCAGCTGTGCCAACACAAGATTTCATGAGGTTGGGCTCTTGGCTGAAACAATGAACTAATGCAGGTCAAAAACACCAGAAAGGAAAAAAACCCTTTATTTTCAAGCCAGATAAGTTCAGTGATCTTGGTGACAGTGCAGCCCTGCAAAGAGTTGTGTCAGCTCAGCTGTGCCTGGAGGTGGTGTGAGGGCACACACACAAGCAGCTGGGACAGGGTTGCATGCCGGGAACTTCTTGCTCTTCTGATCTGGGTACTGCAAAACTGGCAACGTCAAAGCAGTGTAAGTTTTAGTGAAAGTCAGTTATCAACCAGCAACATGGCAAATGCCAGCTACACATATTTCAGAGCAGGATTTGCCTCAATTTCCAGGAGGAGAATTTGTGTTTAAATTACTATTGTAGATGAGCTGCCATGCCTGGATGCAAAATGTAGAGTTTTGTGTTCAGCTGTGACACAGCAAAGAAGCAGCACAAGTCTTTCCATTCATCTGTGTTATTTAAATCTTTCAGGTCATATAAAGCATCTCAGGCAACATCCTCAGCCATTCTTCTAAGTTAGCAGTGTCATGCAGTCTAAATTCTAAGTGCAGTGTGAATTTGACAGCATTGAATAAATGTGGCTTAAAATGCATATATAAAGAACTCAAGGTCTGATTCCATATCCTTCTAAATTTCTTAGAAATTTCTAAGTCTCTAGTTTAACTAAAGTAGTTATTCATGTTTGTCTAAAAACTACCCCAAAATATATTTTGTATATAGTCCAGTGTACATGTACCACATAATGCATTTCTGCCTGTTTTCTGTCTATATGTGCTAGTTTGTAAGACGATAGTGTAGGTTTCAAAATATAAAAACCCAGGATCAGAATTCATCTTGAATTATATCCAAGCTATCCATCCCTATTTCAAAGCATCCATGTTTTATTTAATGTATTTTCCAGTTAGGCTGATTTTTGAATTCTTTTTCAGATTTCAGCAATGTGAAATCTTGTCCAAAAGCTGCTATACTAATTCCACCTAATCAGATTACTTGCTAATGCACATTTAACATGTATGTGTGGCAAGATAGGTTTTTATTACCTCCTGTCATCTAACCAGATATAAAGGATTCATGTGTGGCACTTAGGGACACGGTTTAGTGGTGGACTTGGCAGTGTTATGTTAATGGTTGGACTCAATGATCCTAAGGGTCTTTTCCAACCTAAATGATTCTATGATGCTATGATCTAGTAGGTGGCTTAAGAAGCTACTTTGTAGCCACCAGTTTACAATACCCCAACCACCCACTGAATTGCTATGTCAGACTTTTTTTTCCCTTTTCACTTGCTCAAAACGCTTATATGTGAATTAGCATAAATATACATTTTCCTTTATTTTGCTATGCTTCATCACATCATTCTTCAGAGTGATGTTAACTACAGTGTCAGACAGATTTATTATAGCTAGTCTTCTGCCTCTCTGTCCTGATGTTTACATATTACTATTTTGGTGCCCTTTTCCATAATGAAATAGCTTTGTCTTGCCTTATGTGAATTCAGCCACGTATCCTTCTTTCAATTATGCTGTAAATATTACAAATAAAATCAGAGGTTTGAAACAATTTTTAAACCATGCATATTGCATTTATTTATGTACAAAATAGAGGCACTTCAGTAATAACTGGCAGAGACACGTAGCATCAAGCAAACTTTAGCAATATAGTTTTTCACATCATTATGTGTTCGATTTTTTCTTCAGCTGAGGTAATTTAATGTCCATTTTCCCCCTGTTGTTTGCCAACCTGTTTGCTTGTGTGAAACACTATAAATACTGCCTCAGCATGTTGCCATAGCAATTGTTTTGTTTTCATGCATGTAATAGAAGTATGATGAGATTATAAAACTACTGTATAAACACTGTTTGAAGAATGTGTCTGAGATGTATGACTGGAAATAAGTAAGGATTTGTGCTTCCTACACTTTCTATGCTGTTTTATTACACTAAAAACATCATTAAAATGCTGTCCATTAGAAGAAACAGAAAACAGGCTGAATTTCATAGTGGGCTCTAATGACACATATAATTGCTTAGTTTCAGTCCCCATTGTCTTCAAACCTCTGCCTGAGAGTATGCGATCTGTGGGTTGAAAAATGCAGCATGTAAATGACTGAATTTTTCTGCAGAAGTAGCTAGATGGGATGGCTGTTGTTTAGAGGCCTGACTGACACTGTGATGACTTATGTATGTGCCAGCTCCGTTGACTTCAAGGCCTCTTGAAGTTGATGGGAATACTCACAGTGTGTAAAGACAGAATGCAAATTCTTGGATCATCACAAAGTAGTTTAACATGAAGAAAGGACTGCATCACCAAATGGAAAATGCAAACACTAAAATGCTAGTGTCCTGGAGAGAGAGTATTTGAAACCAGAACCTATTCACTCAGTGCAGCTGATCATTATTTTAATAATTTTTACAGGTGAAAAGGATATCAGCCAATGGTCAGTATGGAAATCCTAAGCAGGAACGTTAAACTGTGTGCGTATTTATCATGTGAAATATGTGAATAAATTTATTAGTGCACTTTTGGGTATTTTCCAGTTAGATGCTTGTAGGAAGACTATGTTACTCTTCCTAGACAAAGTGAGGCACTGGGGCAATTTGTGCTATTGATCTAGGGAAGGTGTACATCCACCAGAGAAACTCAGTGCTGTGGAGTGTCACTGCACCTGAACTGAAGTCAATTGGGCATCAGCATATTTTGAAACAATAGTACAGACAAAAACATAACAGCACTGCTGCAAAATCTGAATGTGAAGACACTGCACTTGCTCAAGGAAAGTGATAACAGTGAAGCTTAATTTAGCAGTTTACTAACATGGGCCACTTCAGCATGAACTTTTGTTTTTGTGGTGGTGCTGTGGGATCGGAGAAGGGATTTGAAGGTTTTGCAGTTCACAAGATGATAATCACTTTCTTGCTTATTAACATCAGAAGAGAGCATTTCATCATCTAGTCGTGCTGCCATATGAGACCATAATATTTCCTCTGGATCTGCCTTCAAGAACAGTAGCTGTGGATTATCTAGCAAATGCATTTTGGAATCGCAGGCAATCTTGATTTTTAAAATTCTCATAGAGTAAAATGCACCACATCTACTGGTGAATTCTTCATATCAAATTTTTGTATCTTCTTTCTAATGATTGCATCTTACTTAAGCTTCCCTCCACTGGATCTTGTAAGGCCCATTGCTGTTCAGTCCTGAACAGTGACCTTCACCAAGCTTAGAGGCTTCCATTGCACCTCCACACCAGGCTGCTATAACTCACACTTTTGTGTTTCTACTTTTTTCTTCCAGTTCATCTGCCTCAATTATTTTTGTTTTTGTGAAACTGCCTCTTTTCAAGGGGTAAGTATTGAACAATGGATCAGGATTTTAGTCTGCTCAACTTGTGGTCAGTGTTGCTCTCGTTTTTCAGGCAGGTTCCATTCAGCTATCACAATGAGTTTCAAATCCTTTGTAGAAATGTTAGGAACAGTCAAGGCAGCAATGTTTCAGGTAGCAAATCCAGTGTATCTCTCTGACAACAGAGTTCCTTAAAATAATGTGTATATATATATATATATTTTTCCTTTTTAGAAATATTTCATATAAGTGTATACAGGTGTGGTCATACTATATTCTCATGTAAACGGGCAGGTGAAAGAAAGCACTAAATCTGAGCCCATGTAGTATTCTACCTCTTTGGACATGACCTGTAAGCATTGCTTATGAGTTGTCAGTGACAAATAATACCTCTTCATTTTCCTCCCTCCTTTTGTCATCTGATCCCTTCTAAATAGTTGAAGCAGAGGTTTCTAACTTTTTAATCACGCAAAGCTTCCCAGCAGGATTAAGTAGTATTATGTGACTTTACAGCAATGAGTGAGCAATTCTACTTTCTCTCCTGTTTATTATATTGGTGGATAGGTAGCTAGAACAGTTGGGGGATTTTGTTTGTTTGCTTGCATGTTTTTGAGGTTCCTCTCAATGAACTTAGTATTAGGGTAAGATGGTAAGGTTAAGATGACTGGGCAGCAAAGTGGAGACCTGACTGAGAGCAATGAGGGCATAGCAGCTAATGTGCTACATGCTGGAGTCACTCACCTTCCAGGGAGGCTGGACACATGCCAGAGCTGCTGGAGTTGCAAAATCTTCTTGAAGTTGTTACTAAAACTCAATAATGCAAGCCAGCAAACACTCAATAGCACCTGTTTCAAGCGGTTCTTTGCTTTCCCTTGCAGACACATCTGAAATCAGCCATGGGAGGGACAAGCTAGCTTAATATATAGTATTTGGGTCAATGCATTGAAATGTGACAGCCATGGAATTGAGAAATATGAAAAACAAGAGAAAAGAGGTGAACAGCAGCATAGATGCCTGATTCTCTTCAGGCATTTTAGCAATCATGTTCAGGAAAAATTTCAGGAATCTTTCCTTGGCAGTAAAAGCAGAAGCCTTGAGGGAATAGTTCTCAGAAGATGGTTTCATAACAGTGAGGTATTGTACAGCAGCACGACTTTCTGAATATATGAACCCTGTTGAAAAATACCTCATTGTGGACTGGAAAAGTTTGCTTAGTGTTTTTATTGTCTTTTGCTCACTAATGTGACATATCTATGTAAGACATTTACAGAGTAAAATATATTAAAAATCAAAAAACAGGAAATTAACCTCATTCTGCCACTACTTCGAAATGTTTTAAGCTCAGGAAATAAACCTGGGAAGAAAAAAGTTATTCTGATTAAAACTGTTGCGCTTTTGTCCTTTTACCTTTTAAGTCTCCAACCTCTCTTAGAGGTCAGCATTTATAAATTTGTAAGAAGGCAGCTTTTTATACCTGTTTCATGTAAAAATCAAATGACTTTCAAGATCATGTAATAATAGAGTTTTTAACTGTTACTGATCTGAGCAGTTTACAAAGTTATTGAAAGGGTTAAGTAGCATGCTATCAGTCATGCATATGAAATTTGGAGTGAGACGAAGCAAGTGGATTTGAGGTTGTTCTCCTTCAGTTCATTCAAGGTTCACTGAACAGGAAAGTGAATTTTTATTATCACTTCCTGTGAAAAGAGCAGTTGACAGGACCCATCAGGGAACTGCCAGAAACCTCAAGAGTTTTGAGTATGAAGCCCAGAGTCCACTGCAAAGTTTCCATGACAACTCACTCATTAAAATAAAAGGAAATGGTGCCTGATATTTACAGATTTCAGCATACAGTTGAAAGCCTTGCATCTCAGATTTCCAAAGTATTTACACCTGGGATCCAAGAATGCAGGCTGTCAAGAAATAAAGGGTAGTTGTAACATTTAGCCATGAAAGTGGAAAGGTTGTTCACAGGTTAGATTTCAGCAACCTTCAATTTCTTGAATTATAGAGAACATTTTTTCTGTCTGTTCCTGTGCTGTGCTAAAGAGTGAAAGGAACTAAATATTAGGTTGGAAACAGTCTTAAGGGAGGCTTTTAGTGAGAGCAGTTTTACTGAAGACAGGGATATTCTTCCAAGAAAAAGGGCTTAGCTCTGAAAATAGTAAAATGAAATTTATTTAGTTACTACTATCTAAATTGCAGAAGATAAGTCATAACTGATACTTCCTCAGGCTTGGTAGTAATTACCTACATTGTGGGAAAGAACGGCAGGGATGAAGAGAGACATTAATTACAGAGGGTGTTTACTTGAGGTACTAAAGTCCCTTTGAGTTCTTTTCTTTAGTATCCCCCACTCTTTACACTGCACTTTTCCACTCTCTCCCTTTGCAATTATATTGGCTCCCTCTGTGTTGCTTCTATGCTGAGTTATTTTATTTTTACATGGGAGGTGAGAAGGCTTCAAAAGGGGATAAAAAAACTCAATGGAAAATAACAGGGATGCCAAGATAAGGTCAATAACAGAACTTGAATATTTTGTCTGACCTGGGCCAAGAACAGCTCTTCTTGGCCCTGATTGTTCCATTTCTGCAGTCATACAAGAAGCCAGGGTATATAATTACTGTGGTGCATTTTGGCCTTAAAATGGGTGGATCTCATACTGTTCAGTGAACAAAACTTCAGGTCACTGTGCTGCATGCCAGGGTAATTGAGTACATTGTTCTTCATAGGTATCATCACAGAGTTAAAGAAAAATAAAACACCTTACAAAAATACACAAGCACATGTAAATATACATCAAATTACATAATTGCCCAGCATATTCATTAATTATATATTATACTGAGTCTTCACCTTCCCTGATTTTACAAGTATCTTTGGGTAGGCTGCTCACCCAAACACGTATCAAATTGCACTGCGTGAATAAGGTCTTAGACGAACAAAAGCATCAGTGAGACATGTGTGTCAGCTGCTCGAGACGATATGTTTAGGGATGTGATTATGTCAGAATTAGCCTGTTTAGAGGTGCTGATTTGGTAAATTACCTGTGAGGTCAGACAGTTAGACTCTTTCTCCTGGTCTCAGTGTTTGGGCTTTGGCTTCCTTTAGGACTGATCCAGTACAGCAGCTTTTGTTATTTCCTTTTTGCATCTGGTCAGATGTATTAAGACAGAGCTCAGCAAACAATCACAGTCCCTGTCTCTGAGGTGTTATCAGTTATGTGCCCTCAGGGAAAGGGACACCTTTTGCTGTCCCTCCAATTCATCAAATTTAGTAACTCCCACAAGGAATCCTTGAAGGAAACTTGCAGCTTCTCACTTCCAAGCTTACAGCTTGCTACCTGTAGCTGATTTTGTTCATGTTTTAAGTGACTGCTTTCAATTCTGTGGCTTTTGTATTCAGTCTTCTTTCCCTTGCACACTGTTACAACTCTCTCTCCCCCACAGCTTCCCAGAAATCCTAGCTCTAGTGCTTTGGTCATTGGGTTGGTCAAACTTTTGCAAAATCAGCACAAGTTGTAATAGTTTAGTCTGAGCACTGTGTTACTTATTGGAGGCAGGTAGAAGTCCTTCTGGTCTCAGGATGGCCTTTTTCTCACCTGCATACTGGCTCTGAATGAAATTACTCTGGCAGGACCCCTGTACAGGCAGAGTCCCCAGTAATAAGCCCATGGACTCCAGCTCTCCCTCTCAAAGTGCACTCCAGCACTGTTCCTCTAGCAATCTCCACAGTTTTAGCTTGCTACCTTTCTGTTGGAGGAGGCTAAGCAGGATCAGTGCCCTCCTGTTTTCAGTGGGCACTTCATCAGCCTAAGAATACCAGTCCCTGGAGCTTGCACAGGGATCCCTGCCTTGGTTTCCTCTGGAGAGGAGCACATTAGAGGTACCTGTGGGGTTCAGGTCAATTTCCTTTCAGTTTCTCTTCTTAGGCAAGTTTTCACTTGTCCTTGGCAAATGGTAACTCTGCAGTGTACCACCATATCAGGGTCCTGCAGTCTTGGCTGATTTGAAACAGTGAAAAACATATAAACCTTCTTATTGTCTAAAGACTGTCCTTCTTTTGCCTAAAGCTTGCTTTTACATTTTAGGCCCTTATTTCACCCCTAAGTTCCTTGTTTTTTTACTCTGGCAATTTGCTTTACCCTCTGTATACATATGTAATATTGGTCAACATAATTTTCTTGGTTTCACTGCCTTCTTACTGTTAGACCACAAACCATACCCACTGTATCAACCAGACAGATCTAGCACATATGTCACTTTTTCTTCCAGATATACAAGTGTGACCCTCTGGTTCCTCAGACAGGAAATATGCGGCAAGAATACACTAAAAGCTGTTGTGACTGACAAAAGAGTCAGCCAGTTCATAAAATCCAATTACAATCCCAAAGTGTCCCACAAATCAGATCTCACAAATCAGCAAATAACCTTTTCTCAGAGCAGAGATTCTTGGCAATATTCTTCCATTTCTGGGCCCTGTTCACAACAGGTTGTATCTCAGGGCTTTCCACTTTATTTCAAGACTTGGCTGATTTCTAACAGAGCTTCTGACAATAATCCTTATAAGAGTTAAAAGCCTTGTAACCCTTTGCTTGATGTTGAGGTTTTTCCCCACCCTGTATATAAAAAGCAGCATCAACCTCTCCATCCTTCAGTCATAAGAAATATATCCTTGAGATATGCTAGAAAAGAATAGGAACTGAGCTTGGAAAGACTAAAAAAAAGTGATAAAAGGTGGAGTGGAAAATGAGCTAGTGGCCATCTGGAGAGCAGGGGGACCTTCATAATTAGTATCCCTTTTTACGATTCTGGTTTTATTACCAATCAGAATGACATTTAGAAGAAATTAACTGAAATATTTGGTAGGTTGTTTCAAACAGTCAAAGGGTGTTGAAAATATCAGAAAAACTGACAGTGTTTCTTTAAATGTTCTTTAAATGCTTTTCAACACAGAAGCCACTGACTGTGTTGAGGGGTGAATAAAACATATGAGAGAATTAGCCATTATTTAGTGAGAGAAAGAGAACTTTGGTACATGAGACCTTTTAATACAGTTCAGGATTTTTAAAAATTACTATTGGCAGGTGAAATCATTAGGCATCCTTTGGAAAATATTTTTACAAGTAACATCCAGCAGAGCTAACTAAAATACCAATATTTTCTTTTTACAGGGATTCCATTGTCTTGATAGTGTAACTCAGTGCAGATTGAGTTTCTGTTTTCCCAGCATCATACGTCAGTCTTGTGGAAGCACTTCATACACTGGAGAAAAAAAAAATTTAGAAAGCTTTAAAAGATCACAACATAGTGAAGGGATTCTCTGGCAGTACCACTGTGATTATTACAGATGTTGATAGTTCTTTGAGCTCCAGTGTCAAGGTTACTGTTTGCTGTGTACTCTTGACTAGCATCACCCACTCCGTGGTGCTGGGGGAAACTGAGGAATGCACAGAGTGGTTTAGTAGGTTTGTTACGGACCTGAAAGATTCAGAGTTCATAAAGATCCTGTACAAATTCTATTTCAAGCACTCTCATGGTGCTGGGGGAGATCAATAGATATTGCAAATATTAGCTAATTTGTGGCAATGGACCTACCATACTGGCTGCCAGCAGACTTACAGGATGAATGTAGTGGGTGTCTGCAAGGTCAGGTGCCCCTTTGCCAGCACCTTTGGAAGATTCCCTCTTTTGTCAATCAATATAGTCATCTGACTGCTCTGGAATTTGAGCTTTTCATCACAAGCATCATGTGCAACACCTAGCCAGACAGAAGCTTCTAATTAGCTTCCTCACATGATAATGGCACCCAAATCTCAGAAAGCAGCCACAGGTCCCACAGGTCCTGCTCTTGCCCCTGTGTATAGCAGGTTCTAATAAAAGACATCTTCTCTTATTGTTTTCTCCCTTCTCTAGCAGAAAGCTGTCCACAGAAACCTGTGAAGTGTTTTGAGTTTGGGATCTGGAATTTTTGGACCACAGAGTGAATAAAAATATACGGGTGATGAGGATCAGAGGGGTCTCAACCATGACTGAAATGAGGTGACACACACACTTCATGCACAGAAATCCATCTGTACTGTCTTCAGTTCTCTTCTAGAGTGTGGTGGATGGGTGTCAGCATATTTTCCTAGGTTTTTATTTTATAGAGTGGTGATTAGGCTGATGGACAAATTAGTTTCTTTCTTGGTAAGAACTGCCCGTTTTAAACTGTAAATGGGTTAGGAATGCCATTCAGATATGCTTATGGATAATACATTATTATAAGATGTAACAAAATCCTGATGTTATAGGGATATTAGTAAGGGAGACTTCTGCTAGAATTCCCAGAGCCTCAACCCCTTCCCAGGGCTGTACGTGCAAGGAGTAAGGAGGCTGTGAATGTTCTAGAACATGTCCTCTACCCATAGCTATGCTGTGCTGCAGAAACCTTCCCGCTGCCCCCACACCCACACTGCAGTTATTGCCATTTGATTCAGTTTCCTGGAGCAGGAGTGGGTGACCTATCTCTTACATTGTCGGTCTGAAATGGAGATGATGTTTGCAGGAGGGAGTGTGCTTAGCGTCATCGCCTTGGGAGGGAAATTTGGGGGGTAATATGTTGTGTCCAAGTGTTTAACATAAACTTTAAAAACTACTTTTTCATGAACTTATTTTTGAGTTTATAATGTTGTGGATGTGTTTTCAAAAGAAATTTTTTGAAGTTTTGATGAAAAAGTACCTGTAGAAGAACTTTGCAGCACCAGCCATCCAGTTCTGGCTCACACAGAACATATGTCAGTACAGCTTGAAAAGAGCACTGTTCAGAGGAATCAAAGAGATTGGGAGCTGGATATTAAATTCCAGTACTTTTCTCCAGAAATTCCATCATTAATATTCTGTATTAAAAATACTAAAGCTATCAATACTGTCTCCTGTTTCTCTGTGTTTTTAAGTAAACCCATGGAGATCTGAGCCTTGTTTACTATTCTTTTTTTCTTTCTCTCTTTAATTTTTTATTGCTCTTTGTGCAGGAACTTAAGATCTAACTAAACAATTATTCACAGATGGGGACTTGTGCATGTCATTTTCAACACATACTGTTGTGCAGGCACTGTGACGAAAAGTAGTCCCTCTCCTTACATTATTTATGGCTTTCTCATGCAGAGAGGTGAGACACATTAAATGGTTCAACAACTGTCTTCTGTTTAATTGTATCAGCAAGAAGACTCTATTCTTTCCTGTACTTGCCATTCCCTGGTTCTCTGGTTTCCTTCTGGCTATCTTTGATCTGTAAAGACACAGTCCTGTCTTACTGAACTTGTACCTTCAGCAGTGCGAGTAGGTGAATTGTATCAGATAAAATAAAATCTGATCTGTACACAAACCTTAAACTCAAGCTGAATCAGGATACAATAGCTCCAACTGCCACCAGTGGCTCTTTGACCTTCAAGATCGATGCAGTGAAGAAGTTATTACGTACCTCGATTATATGGATGTCATTGTTACTTAAGCACATTTGAAAGTATAAACATACACAAAGCAGTTTATTAGATTTCCCACAGACCTGGAAGCTCACACTAAAACGAGGCATGAAAATGTACTGTGGATGATTCAGAATTCTCGCGGCTTGGGGAAAGGTCAACAGACACAGCGAAAGCATTAAAAATGTCCCATGGTACTTCTGCTACTAAAGCCACAGTCCTTAAAAAACATACAAGAAAAAAAAAAAATTCTTTGGTTTCTTCCTAATGAAAGAACTTGTTTCCTGGCCAGAATCAGACTACAGTAAGTAGCCTACCCCCTGCCCTTACCCTCACCATTCAGGAGAGTACTCTAATAACTAATTATTATCTTTTATTTGAGACAAAATTGTATTTTTCTATTAATAATTCCAGTGCTGTATCAGCTGGGGAAACCAGCTGTAAGCGGTGTGTAACTGCACACATTCTACTTATTGCATCGTGAGGAGGTCTTGGAGGCGGGTCTGGCAGGTGGTGTGCCCTTTTGTGCTGCCCCACCGATGGGATTCCTCCATCAACACCCATCATAGATGTCCTCACAGGGGGACAGAAGGAGAAAGCTGACTCAGTGACTCTGGCTCCACAGCAGCTGATGTGCAATTGCAAAAGCTGCTACGAGCACCAGACATGCTGGCAGCCACCTGCCTGCTGAACCCTGGGGGGCCAGCTGACTGCCCAGCCACCCTGGGGGGATGCGTTCAAGGTCTGCCCACTCCCTGGGTGCACTCAGGCATGTGGTCCCGCCTGTCCCCAGGGCCTGCCCTGCTGTGCTGCAGCCAGCCTTGCAGACACACTGGTTCACATCAGGAAGACCAAGTCTGCAGGCAGCCTGAGGGCTAATTTTGGCCAGAAAAGGTGAAGATGGGGTATATACCAAGTGCTAAACATCCAATTTTGTGATAGACTTATTGTTTGCTTTTCTTAGGCAGGAGCTTAGTGGCTGGTGAAAGTCATGGTAGTGCTCTGCCATTCAGTAAATCTCCAATCTGGCTATCCTACTCTATTTAATTGTACATCTCACTTTGTTTCACACGAACAGACATATGTACTGCTAATTTTTTTCTTTCCAGCAGCCAAAAGCCAAGGCTTTAGCTAAATAAGCTCATCAGTGTGTAGGATGCCTTTTTTTTTTATGAAAGAGAATGAATAAGAGTACAACTAATTAAACATAATAGTTTGAATAGAAAAAAGTGTGATGTTATATTGCTTCATTTGACAAATATTTTTAAAAAAATATGTTTGTGTTTATAGAACCTGTTAAGCAATGTGACACTCATAACAATAATTATAGTAATGATAATAACTATAATCATTGTAGTATGAAATGAACAGCAGGGAAAAAGGCTGCTCTTACAATAATCACCGGTATAGACAACCACCAGAGTACATAATCTAACAAATCACTGAAGAAATTACTGTAACACTATGCTTGGATCAATAACACAAATTCTTTGGTACTCACATAAGTGAAAAGAATGAGAGCAATTAATGTCATTGTTTCAAATCATTGATCGGCTACTTAAAAGTAAGTGTCAAATACTTTAAAAACCTAAAATGTGCCTTTGTGTCATGGGTCCTTTGAATTTATAATGAGCCATTAAAATTTGAGGTATATCTTCAGGTAGTTTAAATGAATATAACTCAGTTGAAGGCAAAGGCATCATGCCGTTTTAGATCTAGGTCTAATTACCTTCAGTTTTGATAGTGAAGCCTAGAAGACACCACACCAAAGATGAGTTTCATTTCGTCTTTGCTGGCAACTGTTGTCTGGGTATTGTTTGGCTTATCGGTTAACAGGGTGGGTTGGAAGATTCAGAAAGTCCTCTGAATTCAGGGGAAAAAAAGTGCCAAAATAGTTGCAGCAAAGTGAAAAATAATAGAAAAGAAGTAGCATAATAGAGAGAGAGCAAAAGGGAGATGGGGGGAGAGAGAGGGAGAGCTCACTTAGAGCAAGACTTTCAAAGGCATCTTGACATATCTACTTACCATAAACAGCAGTGTGATTTTCAAACCATGTGCATCTTTTGGGGTGGCCACATTGGTAAGAACACCTAAGTGCCTGAACTCCATGCTTGGGCATGGTGTGACAGAGTTTAGGGCTGGATGGGCTCTAGAGAAGTCACTGTGAGCCCACTGGGAGGCCAGTTTGGAGAGATGCTGTCTCTCTTTTCTCACTCTTTTTTGTGGGCAGGACAAAGTTTGGTAGTACTTGTCCTGAGGATGTAGCTGTGCCTGGGGCTCAGACAGAATGGGAATGAGGCAACATCTGGCATATAAACAGCTGTGAAAATTAAACACCTTCCACATTTAAGCAGCATCTGAGCAGTAGCCTGTGGATTTAAAGTCTGGGGTTATGTTCTGAAGTGCTAGCAGGGTGCACAAAGTCCCTTTGCGGATCATGTCCCAGAGGTCTTTGAAAATCTTGCAACATGCCTAACTCACTTCAGCATCATTGTACTTAGGTTTAGTTTAGAGCTTTGAAACCCACATAATAAAAAATAAATGTCTTAGGGGAAGATCATTGATGAACCAGTCCAATACACTCATGTACATTCTTTGTGCAAGAGTGTTATTAATCCAAAAGAGTAAATTTTTTTTATTTTAAAAGAACATGTGTGCTTAAATGTCTTACACAACTTCAATATTTTTAGCTACTGGCTGTTATATATCTTTAATATGATTATTGATCAGGCTAAACTGGTAAAAATATTAAACTTAAATGGCAAGGGATTCAAGACCTCTGATTGGGACAACTGATTTTTAACAAATTTTCACAATGAATGATGTTGCAAATTATAATCAGTTATATCAGCTACAAATCAGAACCTATGTGTTTCAGTAATTTCTGTGATTTTTAGAGTTTCTTAGATTCCTATATAAGTATAATCATGCAATGTTCAGTCTTGAATAGCTTTGTCAAGAAGAGCTCCTATTAGCAGGGTTCTCCTGCTATAAGAAATTTGTCACAATGGGAGGTGGATTAGATCTAAAATGAAACGGTCTCCCATTTGTGTAAAAAGAAACCAAATACTGTCACTGTTTTTCTGTAATATGGAAGACAGAAGAGTTAGAAGTCAATGGCAATTTTGCATTGGAAGGGTCTTACTTACCCGTATATACATTACCAGGGTAGCACAATAAAGCTGTAGGAGATTCTTTACAGTAATTGTATTAGTTGTGTAATAATAGCAACAAAAATATCATTACGAGTTTTACAACAGAGCCAAAAGCCTTATTCTTTCAGGCTTTTTGGATCCAAATGTTTAGCAGAAGAGTGTTTCTCTTTTTAGCAGTGTTCATAAGCAAACATGATTGACAAAGACTAGAATGGGAAACAAAGGTAAAATGAGTTCTTCATGACTACAAAACAAATCAGTGGCACAAGCCAGGAATAAGACAGCCAGTCTTCTGGCTCACAGATTTCTTTCCATATTTCTATCATAGTAACAGCATAAAATGAATGAAATTAACAGTAGAATGAAAATTAATTTAGTATTTGTAGGATCACCATTAGCAAATTATGCATGGATTTTTGTCTAATAGTAGTTATTTATTCTAAATATAAAAAAATGTTTTTCATCTGCTTAATGTTGGAATCTTGATTCTGTGTTATTGGAAGCACTGAAAATAAGAAAACTATGCTAAGGGCAGTTCTCAGCTGGTTACATCAAAGATCACTTTCATAGAACTTTTAGGTGTTTATTAGGTAGGATTCTGAACTCTGATGTCCACCTCTCACTGCTTTATTAGCAGAATGCACTGGTAAATGAAGGAGAAAATAAACAGCAGCAACATAAGATTAAGTAACTTGCTGATTTAGGGAGAAACAAATTGTTCTGTAAGCAGTCAACCTAAAGAAGTGTGGTTTCCTATTGATTTTTATCCTTTAAGGTTTCTCTACTCGTACTGAACTACTACAAATCTCATTATGTACCTATATTACCCTCTCATTTTCCTCTTCCCTCCAGGCTCATCTAAAGCTATGCATTAGCTGATTAGGCAGCTGGTTGGTGGCAAACAAAATGTATGATAACCAATTTTCCTTTACCTTTTCCTCAGTGAGAGCTGAAATTGAGCTTTATTTCCCATACTTAGTTAATAATTTTCACAAAATGTGTTCAAGTGTGACTTTGAGACCTTTATCTTTCTGTCAAACTTGTCTAAAATTGCCCGGTGCGTTCAAAAGTCATTGTAGAATGTTGGACAGATGTCTGCCCAAACAACACAATCACATCAAGACTATTTCTTTAGGAAAAATGGCAGAAAATAGATTTAACAGATCTTGGTTTATTTTGGCATTTTCACAATTTATTTCTTGGTTTGATTTTGCAAATGTGAATCACAAATGTGTGGTGATTATTATTCTCATGGAAGCATTTGGTTTCATCTTATTCATGCACTGGGACATCAGTGTGGTTTTGGTTTTGCAAACTAATATCCGGGGTGGTTCAAATCCAGCTGTTATATTATACAAAACACTAAAGTCTAATTAACTCATGATTACTGAAAAAACTATGAAAGTACTAAATAACTTTATTTTGTAGAGACAATGGCTTAACTGTATCATGAACAGTTAAGTAACCAAGAATGAAAAGAACAGTTTTTCAGCTCAGTTTTACGCTTATTATTTAAGAATAAATGTGAACCTTTGCCCAAAATATGGACCAAATATATTATTCAGTTCTTTCATTTTCATTCTTTTTTAAGTTTATCTCAGGACCAAATGTGCTAAAATAACGAGGGGGTGATATTTGACTGGTATTCAAGCCTGAGCCTTTACAAGAACATTGCATGACAGTTCCAGCCCAAATTTGACAAACCAACACTTATTGGTCTCAAGTTCTAAAAATATATATAAAATGCTGTTGGTTTTCTGAAGGGGAGGGGACATTTAATGGAGGTGGCATTGTGAAATATAACTGCTTTTGGTAAAAAATGAGATTTCACAGAACACAGGAAAATGGGGACTGAGTAGAATGTCATATTTACCAGCAATAGACCTATTTGGCAAAGAAATATTCTGTCAAGAGTAGCAAAATTCAACTGGATGAAGCACTGAGGAAAGTATCAGGAGAAACAATACTGTATTAGCAGAAAGGACAAGATGATCTACCCAGTGGACATTTCTAATTGTTACAATTCAAATCAGAGTCTGCTGTAACTGAGAATGTCTGCAGTCATTGTGTTCCTTTAAAGAAGACGGAGATGCTGCCAGTTATGACAATTATCCTTTTGAAGTACAATGTTCACTGAAAAACTGTAGGACTTTCTTTGATATCTTTGAGGAGTTACATATATGTTTCTCCATGAAAGGTGTGGAATCTGACATGTATGATCAGTAGCTGATCCTGTAGGAAGATTTCATTCTTGACAAACCTTTCTTTATCATTTAAATTCTTTCACCATTGAAGAACTGAGCTGGCCAGGCTCTTTAATGGGAAATTTTAAATACTGATCTAAGAGCTCGATCCCATCTAAAGCCCTGTTCAACTGGCCTTTCTTGACCCTCATAAACAAACCCGCTACCATTCCCCTGCACCCAGCTCCCTAAGGCTCCTGTCCTTATGTTCTCACTGGCAGAGCAGATCCTGGCAGGGGGCTGAGTAGCTTGCACAGCGTGATGGGTTCACAGAAGCTGCTTTCTCACACAACAGATTAACCCCAGTTTCTTTGCTCTGCGATAACTGCCCATGAACAGGATGTTGTGATGATGTCACCTAACTTTCCCTGTCCATATGTCAGACGTCTAAAGTGAGTCATTCTGGCTGACACTATAATCCCTAAAGATGCAGGCACCAGCAGGGGACAATTCATGCCATTTGAAATTAAGTGTTTAAATGGAGTGAACTGGCCTCAGGACGTGAACATCTATGCTGCACTAACTGTAGAAGAAATATCTATATCTGTCTGTCTCTATCTCCATCTCCATCTTCACCTCCATCTCTCTCTCTCCATCTCTCTCTCAGTCTCCATCTCCATCTATCTCTATCATCTCTATAACTGAATTAGGTGGTGCAAAAACCTTTTGGAAAGTTAAACCTACCTGAGATAAATCGAGCCACGTTGCCATTTCCTGCCTTCCACATAAGGTAACTTGAGATCACTATAATAAGAGATGGGTCAAAATGGGAATTCAGAAATCCTGGTACAGCAGTTTGGAAGCCTTGGCTTACCTCTTCTCTGTGCCATCTGGGAAAACAGTCATACTCTTTCAGGCATATAATAGCACAGGGAATGGCATACTAGAGAAACCGGACCATTTCCACCACTTTGTGCAACACTCAGTTTCTAGAAACTGCATTGAAAAGACTTTCTAAAGGGCAAAATGGTGGTGAAAAGCAGATTTGCTTTCCCATAATATTATATGGGAAAGAAAATAGGTACTAGCTACTCTCCAGAAATGTCTGTGCAGGAGGACATGGACCCATCAACTGGGAAATGAAAAATGGGGGTACAGAAATTAGATTAGCAGGGTAAAGATATTCTGATCACAAAGGGATCTTTTACTTACAAAGTAAGGGCACTGCTGAAGCCTGAATCAAGGCTAAAGTAAATTTGACCAGTCTCTTGGCCACAGACATGCTAATAAAAACCTAAAAGTCTCATGTTAGCAATCAAGAGACTGTAATTTGCAGTACAAAATAAATTCATGAAATCATTATGAAACTTCAAAACAAGATCTCATTCAGAGTCTCCAAATTGCCTTCAGTAACTTTATTTCCTTTACAAGGGATAGAAAACTGTAAGGCATTGAAGCAGGATAAAAATGATGAAGGTTTGTCAATGGTCTCATTGTAGGAATAAAGAAAATAAACTATCAAACTGGCCTTTATTGTCAAGGTAAAGAGCCATTTTTGTGCTGGACGTTTCTACACAGATTTGTGAGACACGCTGTCTCCACGTAAAGTTTACATCTATATCCTATTCAAATTTTGGTCCTGAATGCAGAAAGAAAAAATAGGTTAAAATAACTGAGAATTATTCTCCAAAAAATTATGTCACCATTACCTCAGAGTAAATGTGTCTTTAGGTTTTTGTTGCTCCTTAAATAGCTTTTTTGTACTGCTAGAGTTTAAGCACTGCTGGAACTCTGTCAGTTCTTGACCTTATTTTTTTTTTTCTTGCCTAAGTAAGGAAAACTCCCAGCTGATTGTAAGAGTGCTCTGTTGCCATCACAAAAGACCCTCTTCTTTGGGAGAAAAGCTGAATTTCCGGTGTGAGATCATCAGGTTCAAGAAAAGGAGAAAAAAAAATGCTCTTAAAAAAATAACTGAAGCAGACAGCAGAGCAGGAATTGGTGATTATCTGGCATGCAGTCAGATCGTCAGTCATGGCGAGGCATGAGGAACACTGGCTCTGCAGCTGCAGGCTGAAAAAAATTGGTGAGACTAAACAGTGAGCATTTATCAACAACTGGAAGCATTTAGACAAAGCAACTAATTTTTCATTGTCCTCCTTTATAATCAGTTTTTTTGCTACATTTCTCTCCAGTCAGAAGGCAATTAGCATACAGAGTTCTCATCAGTTCTTCTGAGAGCTTTCTCTCCTTTCCTGGATTGACAAAGTAAAACTGATTGTATATGACCAGTTTTTGGCCTCATTGAAAGATCTGGGGGTAAGGCAGATAGTCTGCATAATTTATTTATTTTTAATGGGATAAAGCAGGCACTGTTTCAAAGGAGCTGGATCCTAGTGAGAAAGTGGGTGTTCCTTCCCAGTTACACTCTGTACTCAAAGTACTCTGACCGTAAAATACTTGAGCCTTCAGAAGTTTAGGGCCTTGACCAAATAATACTTGGTCCCTTTCAGCCGCTGCAGGCTATATTGCTGTAACAGAGAGAAGCAGAACTCACAGACTAGTCTCTTTTCCATGGAAATTGAGTTTACTGTCATGAGAGACATTGCAAAGCTGAGAGAAGCAAAAAGGGGGGACAGGTGCTCCCCAGGCTTGCTCTCTCTTCTTACTGCTGCAGCTTCTCAGAAGGACGTGTGCAGCGGAGTTGGTAAAAAATTGGGGTAGAAAGAAGCATGCGAGTATTGGAAAGTAAGTTATCAGTGGTGGGATGTGGATATCAATGACAAAATGTTTTGCTTTTGCTCTGATCAAGAGTATAAAGTCACAGAGAGGCTCACACTGTTTATCATGGGATATCCTGTCTTACGCTTTTAGGAATGGCTAATGATTTCCTTTGACATGTGGGCAGTGCAGGTACAATCCGTCCCTATCTTCAGCATGCAACGAAGGGCTTTTTCCTTTCTTTTGTTCATGAATTCAGGGAGTGTACATATAACATGGAGGCAAAATGCTTTGAAAAGTGGTGTACCGCTTGCTTGCAATACAGAGGGAAAGCCCAGCATACGTGTGAGTATTCCTTATGCAAGAGGTTATGTTGATTGGAGGGATAACCATCATTGGCAATATGCCTTCTGAGGCCTTTAAAAGAAGATTAAATAAACATCAAAAGAAAGTATGGCAGAAAGCAGGTTTTCCCTAACGGAAAAGGAACTGGATGCCCTAACCATTTTTTAATATCTCCTGTCAGATACATCAACTGAGGATTTGGCCCTTCATTTCTACAAACTGTATATAACTCATTGCATGGAGAATTAACTAGGTGGCAGTAATCACTCAATGATCTCAGATGTACATCATAAACCTTGTAAGTTTTCTTGCCAGATTAGAACTGGGGGGGGGGAGGATGGACAAGTTTCAGCTCTTAGAAGAATATTTTGTCTTAACTACATTTTGCAGCAACTTATATAGCAGATTTATGGATAGCACAAAGAAAGCATTCATGGGTCCTGGTTCATCACTGACATTGCATATGCACAGAGCCTTTAACTCTATGTGCTATGAAGAGCTGCTGAGTTTAGAGAACTTTATTTTTAGTTCCCAAACTGTTAACAGAAAATACATGCTGTGCAGAACATTATCCACTGTTGCTTCATCTTCACTGGTACATCAGCATTCAGCTATTCTGTACATTAAACAGTTGCCACATAGGAATGTATGGGAAGAGAAAACTAGGAAGAAAGAGGGGCAGTTCTGATGGAACTGAGGAAGCATAACTAAAAAAAGAATACAAAGACATGGTGTAAACCTTCTGTATGCTGAAACATGCCTGTGTCTCCTAAAAAGCATTTATTAAGAAATCATTATAGACATGAAAATTTTGCTCCAGTCTGCGTCAGTAACAGCAACTGGAAGGACATGGATAAAAATCAAATGTAAGCTATAAAAGCTTATTCAGTGTGCAGCTCCCACGAAAGAGGCCCAACTAGAAATACAATTCTGTGAAGACCTCACTTCAAAATCTTTTGGTGGGAAGGTAGTCTGTGTCTGACTGTAAAAACTCTAGGGTTTATTTGTCCCTCAGCCCTCAGTTTCCTTCTGAATTTTAGGAGATAGACTGCAGTTACAGGCATATTTAAGAAGGTTGCTTGCTTTTAGTTATACAATTTTTTTTTTTTTTTTAGTTTTTCTTTATTTTGAACTAAGATGGTTCAGTCAATATCTGTCTGGTCTGGGGCTAGATGTTTTCAGGTGGCATGTGTGAGTTGATGCTACAAAGCTCTTACTAGTTCTGTGACAATGATTAAGAATGTATAACTTGGCAAGAATGAAAAAAGAAAATAGAAATACAGTTCATCAGAGAGAAAGATAGGCAAACATTCACATTCCTCCAAAGGAATGTGAAAAAACCTACACTGATACGAGGGCAAGGCCTTATAGTTGTGACCACACATCATACGAATGGAAGAAAGCACAAAATGCAGATCACAGTAGGTCATTCATCATGAAAGCTCTCTCTTAAGTAAGTTATGATCATATTTTGGAACCAACTATACTCTCTCTGTAATATGAAACCATGAAATTGATTATTGTTTTCGGAAATAAGTGTACTTTTGCTCCAAGTTCAATGGTACAATTCATGATTGGTTGTATCTGTACTAATGAGTAGGAAGTTGTGCCCAGGCTTGCTGGTAGTGGATTTGACCAAGTTATCTGTGGAATGAACCTCCTCAGAGTTTTGGCTCAGAAACAGAGAAAGAAGATGAGAGAAAATATGTTGACTCTTTGAGCTGGGGAAAAAAATATCACTGGCATGCATTTATGTGGAAGAGATATTATAATAGCCAGCAGTAGAAATAGAATACTCACACAATTTGCAGCATGTAAGTACTTTTGGCTGATGCTATTAGAGAATCAACTGTGTTATCTAAGTAAATACATATTAAAATAATTATTAATTATTCCTGACTAAGGATCTTCTGTGAAATTCACAATAAAACCCACAGTTAAAAGGAAAAAATCAGAAGTAAAGGCATTTATGAAAGTTCTAAAAACTCAAGGGAAAGAGAATAATGTTGTTAATGTAACAGATTCTTAAAATAGTCAGTGACCTGGTAGAAGTACTTCTATACAAGGACTGAAATATAACAGAGACACCCACATCACTGTAATGCAGCTTTCCTCCTGTTGTGGTTTAGCCCCGGTCAGCAACTAAACACCACACAGCCGCTCGCTCACTCCCCCCCTCTTCACTGTCCCTGTGGAATGGGGGAGAGAATCGGAAGGGCCAAAGTAAGAAAACTCATGGGTTGAGATAAGAACAGTTTAATAATTAAAATAAAAGAGCAATAATAATAATATAATGAAAAGGAAAATAATGTGTGAGAGAGATGAAACCTTGGAAGAAGGGAAAGAGAAAAAAAAATACCAAAACCAAAACCAAACCACAAGTGCTGCAACCGCTCACCACCCGCCGACCGACGCTGCCGGTCCCCGAGCCGCGATCGCTGCCTCCCCCAGCCAGCTCCCCCCAGTTAATATACTGGGCATGACGTCACATGATATGGAATACCCTTTGGCCAATTCGAATCAGCTCTCCTGGTTGTATCCCCTCCCGGCTTCTTGTGCACCTGGCAGAGCATGGGAAGCTAGAAAGTCCTTGACTAGTGTAAGCACTACCCAGCAACAACTAAAACATTAGTGTGTTATCAACATTATGTTCATACTAAGTCTAAAACACAGCACTATACTAGCTACAGTGAAGAAAATTAACTATCCCAGCTAAAACCATGACACCTCCTCTCACATTATCCTTTGTTAAGTTCATTTTTTTTTCTTTTTTGTCATAACAAGATGACCAGGAACTCTCTTTATTGAAAGGTTGTTTTTTCTCCTTTATTCATACATGTTAGCCACCTATTTCTCGCTGATTATAAATGAAACACTGGTTGTGTTTCACTGATTCTACGTGGTAATTGAAAGATGGATCTTTAGTTTATTACCAAGAAATAAAAAGAAAAAAAGAAAAAAGAAAAATCTTAGTAAATAAATATAAAATTTGTATGCCAAAGGCTGTTTCACTTATTTATCCAAGGTCCCAAATTATGACAGAATTTACAAGGATCAGTACAGCTCCATGGTGGTGCAAAACTGACAGGAAAGAAGAGAATCTCAGCCAGTGTTAAAGGAAAGGGGGAATGTGACATGAAGAAAAAACAAGCTGTGCCCCATTGCCTTTGGCATTGCATTTCACTTTATGTACACTGACTTATTTAGTCCAATGCATATCTGTAAAGTATCAGGTGAACTTGGTTTTACCCTCAGTGGACATCAGTGCAGTTTACTGCACACAGTATAAAGCAATGGAGAAATTTGCTACAGTCTTTTATCATACCCCAAATCCTTATCGCTGGGCTACAATGTGTGACATCTTAGGCACTGGTTTTAATACAGTGGAGATAAAACCTATATTTGGAGGAACATACATAAACTTATAGGTATGTATACAAACATATATTTGGAGGATTAGTGACTTTGGTTTTTTGCAGGTGTGAGAAGCTCTTGAAATTTGAAAAGGTCTTTTTCTCCTTTTTTCTTTAGCTTTTGTGATTTTCTTTTTACAGCACTAGATTCAGCATTAAGATTTGGAGTTCTACTTTTTTAAAATATTGCGGTTTAAGTAATATACTTACCCACCTGCTCAGTTTATTGTCACCACACAAATCTTTTATGTGCTTAAAATGAAGCATTTTCCAAAGTATGTTGCTGAGCATAAGCCTACATATTACCTCCAACCTCGGAAAAAAAATCAAATGCCCTTACATTTTTATTTTTTATCTATTTTTAGTATACATTTCATATATGACCTTTAGCATATGTTTTCATCTCCCCTTTTTCTTGAAATGTCTCTGTAACAACCTTCCCTCTCTTGTCTAGCAATTGACCAAGATAATAGAAATCAACCCAGTATTTTCTTGTAGGATTTCTTCTTAATCAATGCTTCTAATCTTTCTCATTTGTAAAATAGAGAGAATAATGTTCCTTTACTCATGGGATGCTCTATTGCTTAATTATGTTTGAAGTGTTTTGAAATCCATAGATTGTCCATGCTCCAGAAGTTAAGATTTTTAATTTTGATAAAATGTTACAGGGCTTTATCAATGATTATCTAGTGAATACAGAAGATTTCTGCTACATTGCTAAAATCTTGAGATCATATTTTAAGTACTCCAAAACCAACCAATTCCTGTTTATTTAGGTGCAGGTATATAATATGTATAGTATTATGTATAATTTTATGCTAAGCTTGATACCTTCATTTGAGAAATCCAATAATGAGGTTTGTTAAAAGCATATTGGAACTATTAACTAGACCCTTACCAGAGAGGGAATTTAGGTAGCCTAAATGATCAGTGTAATAGCTGAAAGAATAGAAAGCCAGAAAAATACGAAGACACCTTGTGATTTCCTTTCTCTTTTTTTTTTTCTTTTTTTTTTTTTTAGTTTATGCTAAATAACTCTTCTTCATCCAGTCTTCCATTGTGGATTATGGGTTCATTGACCCCTGATCATTTTTGGTTCCCTCAGCTTGGTTCTCTCCAACTAGTTCTCATCTTTGTGAGAACAGCCAAGCAAATGCTAATATGGAAAAAATATCTCCTCTAGATAAAATTACAAAATATATTTCAATTGGCTAATTATTTCAGTCTCAAGTGGCCAGTGAATCAGTGAGATTGCTTCTGAACACATCTTTCTGTTTCAATGTGCATGTCGAGGACTCTTCAGATTGTATGGTGCCTTTCATTATGAATAAAAACAGTGTTACAACACATAAAAGACATAAAAGAAAGTAGCCACATGACAGTGTTTCTGCAAGATATATTATTGCAAACAAAAACTTTAATAAATTGTTAGAATTAACATATTAATCTGATATGATTTAAGTATTCCAAAATGTCTCTTGTGTTACTCTTTTACAATGACCACTCAAAGATATTGCAATAAAAATATCTTAATTATAGTCCTTCCATTAATTGCTATTATGTATTTTAAAAGTATTAGTCAGTCTGGGGTTTTTTTAGTTCCTGAGACTCCTTGCAAGAAAGGACAGAAAATTGGACTAAAGTCTGAAGTCACCTCTATTAGACACTATTCTCTTCTGGATCTGCGTTATAGTGCTTTGTTGCTACAGCATCCAGAGATCCCTGGAGGATCATCCATTTAATATTAAGATCTCCATAATGTCTGCAGAATTCTAAAGCTATTTTTATTGCCATGAAATCCTACCAGGAGAGAGAGATGCAACAAAGCTTAATTTTTCTTCTTGCTCTTTCCTTAATCTAAAATAGATGTTCTTCTGACTGAATGTTGAATACCTCTGATTCTGGAAAAATATTGCTGAGAGTCAAAGCTTCCCCTCTACTCTCTATGGCTTACTGCAAGGATGCAGTATTATGGGAGAAAGGGAATCTGCTGAATCCTGAAGTCCACCTTGCAGCAGATTTTATGCCTACGTTTTCATTTTAAGAGTTATTGCTCGTTCCTGAGTAACTGATGTTTTGCACTCTTAAGAGAAGTTTCCAAGTAGAAACAGGTAAACTGATGGAAGCAAATCAAGAAACCACTCAAACCTTCCAATCTTAAACTTAAAGTCATCCATTTTATGTTTATAGCAGTGAGTTTGGGGGTTGCTTTCTTTTTAATTCCTTATCATTTGGGGACCTTATTATATGATTCTGTATCTTGGAATGAAAATGTTGTTGCTGTAAAATGGATTGACATCTTCAGGCCTGCATGGAATAAAATGTACCAGCAATATCCCAGAATATACTGGATTGTTTTCTTTGGTAATATTTCCAGATGAATTTTCCAAGCTGATAAGGACTATCACTAAAAATTAATAAGATATCAAATAATAGATTATTTTGTAGTTTCAGCTTAGCATGAATGGATCTGAAAACACAGAACTGTTAAACTCAGCTTTCCAAGATCCAGCCAACAGATTCATACTTTGCTAAAATTTCACCTGAGTGAATAACCATTGCAGATATATTTGTATACCAAATTTTAATGCATTTCTTGAACACATATCATCATTTTTCAAGACAAAGAATAGTAAGGTCATAAAGTACTCATTCTATTAGAGATCCAGAAGTTATTCTTTGAAAGAAATAGTTGAATAAGTTAGTATTTATGATTTCTATGGGAGAAGTAATGTCTGAGGAAGGATTTGGAAGAAAAATGGTTGAATGCCAGTGGCACTAGTGTGGAAATGATTTGCAGTTTATTATTCTGATCTCTCTGCACCACGATTATAAATTGATAAGTTACAGAGAATCATATAAATTATATACAAAATCTCCAAACAAATCCTGCCACATTAAAAAAACATGAAAATTAAAAATTGTGATTCCTTAAGCAGAAGAATGTCGCTACTTTAATTCTATCCCTGTGCAACTCTGTATTACAAAGCAGCCTTAAAATTACATGACCAGTCACTAATATAGTCACAAGACTTTTGGATTATTCAGTCCAATGGGGAAGACTGCTAATTTATGTTCTATATTTTCTCTCTATGCTGTCTGACCCAGCTTTTGCTCCATCTAATTTACTTATCTGGCTCCATACTGTTCTCATCCCCTGATTAACTGATTGCTCTCATGTCTCAGGTCACCATCAGTTTGGTTTGACTTTCTTTTGTGTTTACTACTCTTGTGATTTCAGAACCATCTACAGAAGTAATAACCATTCACTCTACAACAAGTATGTATGCACAAGTCAGCTTTTGAGGTGGTGGTGGGAAAGGAGGCAGACTTATCTTAATGAGTGTGATGAAAAAGCCTAATTATGTCTCTTCTCCTGAAAAATGCAAGCAGTAAAAATTTGTGTTTCTTATTATTGATAGACACTGCATCATTATGACCAGAGCCAGTCTGGAAACCAGAAGAGACTACATGAATGAACTGTGAATGGAGAATCATTATCCGGAACTCTTTGGACCAAAAAACCCAAGCATGTGCTGAACTGTTTCTTTAGTGAGGGAAAGTCAGGAGAGAGCAGACTCCTTTCCTTAAGCAGCAGGTCACAGTGTTCAAAAGAATGCTTGGAGGGTGATAGTTTATTGCAGGCATCCACACACCATAGGTACAAGTCTGTCCTTGAGGGGTGTGGTTTGCTCTCCAGCTGGTTAGCATTTAAGCAGCAATCAGCAGGAAGAAGTAAGTGGAGCTGCAAAGTGTTCCTGTGTAGCTCAGCAGAAAAATGTTTTCTGCTCTGCATTCCTATGGGCTGCTCAAATAAATTCTAATTGACAGGCTTCATCATCACCAGTCACTACATGTGCACTTGCCATTGCACTGGTCAGAAAAACATTGAGCTGTATGTAATATTAACAATGAAAAAGGCCAGAAGTATCTTGTGAGGATGCAATAGTGAGATTTCTCTTTGCAAAGAAGGATTATAACCCTTCACCTATTTCCATGAAGTATTTAAATGATCTGTTTGTCAGAATAATGAGGAATGATCATATGATCATAATAAATTTTTTTTTTTTTTGGTATGGAAGTAAATGGTATGGAAGCAGCTCCATTGAATGTCACATTACTGAATCCATAAAGGACAAGATAATATTCCTTTGGGTTTTTTTTCTTGAAATAAAAAATAGAATCCAGGTATGTGATACTATATGAAGCCAGAAACAAAGCAACCAACAAGCAAAGCTGTGACAAGCACCAAGATGATAAAAAGGACAACCCCCTATGTCTTCTGATAGGAAGTGTTTTTGGAAGTAACATAAGCCCTTCTGAAAAATTCGACTTTCTATATCCAAAGCTGATGTAGCAGAAACCTCTCTTTTAATGGATGATACAACAGGTTTACATCAGCTGTCTGTAAATCAAAGGTCTTCCAAGTATACTCATGTGCCTGATAGAAATTAAGTTGCATGAAATGGGGTTTATATCTGCATATGGGTCACAGAGAAAAAATCAGGAAACCACACACTTAGAAAATTAAATATGAAGGTTTTTCATAGTCCATGGAATTATATTTGGAATAAATATAAGCTCAATGATAGGAAAAAATGGAAATGTGCACAGCAAAGCAATAACAGGATTTATAAAACAGAGAAATTATGTGAAATATAAGCTACAAATGGGACATTTAGACAGAAATATCTACAGTATGAAATAACATTGGAGAGGAGAAGCAATGCATGTTATAAGGAATTTTCTTTTTGAAATAGAATTCTGCATTTAAGTTGTGTCCAAAATTAAGTTTTATAACTCAACAGAACAGCATTGGTAATTGCATTGATTCCTACTTCCACTGCTTGCAAGACCTTTGACAGAGAGGTAAATAAGGCTGGGTTGCTCACAGCAGCCCACAGAAAAAGAATCTTTTTCATACATTATAGAGTATATTTATTAGAAATGGGGAAAATTGTGAGAAATTTTGTGCTGGATGCCCAGTGAATAAAGTCCATTTTGTACTGGGATCCATCACATTTCTTACAATGTTTGTTCTCATTGAGCCTTGTTTCTTGTGAAGAAAAAAATATCTTTTTTAGGTCAATGGAAGGAATTAATGTACATACCTTCTCTAATTCTTCTTAGATCTCACTTCTGCAATGTAAACATCTGATGCAATTCTTTCCTACATTGTGCTTTTTGTGTAGAATATCATATGCAGCATTCATTATTTGGTCTTCCATATTTGCAGTCACTAACTTCCTACTCTATTGTGGAATCAGTCTATTCATTGGGTTAGCATGAAGGAATGGTCTTTAAGCCTTAACATCACATCAAAATCTAAGCAGAACCTCACCACAAAAAGGACACACCTGTTACAGCACTAACACAGAAGACTTCCTTTTGACCACCATAACATATAAAACCCTCATACAAACTGCTGAGGAGGGGTGATAACGTCCAGTAGCAGTGTGGGGTGGTGAAACACTTAAGGCAACAACCCCCTTCATCCACCACAATGGCAGATGGAAGTGGGAGGGAGTTCACACTCTCTGACCATGCCCGGAGACATAGCTGCATGAACCTCACTGCATCTGGCCTTCAACAGAAAAGAACAAGTTTGTGACAAGATTAGGGATCTACCCAAGAAAAATCCTTTGAGTCATCAGCACCATTGCATTGCCTTGTTACTTCAATCTGTTCATCATGAGACCTTTTGCTCAGTTCTTCCAGAATGCAAAAGCATTTCTGTCTGGCCTGCTTGTTACTGCTTAAAATAAATTCTGCACTGAGCATCAAATCATCCCTGGTATATTTCTATCCAAATGCAAGAGGTTAACTTAAACTGACTAATGTTTAGTTTCATGTAATCCCTAGATGATTTGGACTGAAATATTCTAGGAAGTGATTACGAGTGGCTTATCCAGAGTATCTGAGAGGGAAGTAACTGTGATAGAAACCATGCACTTGACAGAATGAAATGCTTGTAAAATGCAGTGATTGTATCTGTTACACTTGAATACAAGACAGATTTTATTTATTTCCTCTAAATGAAAAGGAAATCTCAATGCAAAATCTTATCTTGGTGTTAATTGGGTTTAAATGCTAAAAGGCTTGTTCCCTACCCTCCTCACTTAATATCTTCCACTGTGCCAAAATACTGTAAATTCTGCAGAATTAACCAATATCCTGGCACAATGGACTATAAAATACTTGCCTCCCAGTTTCACTTGGCTAACTTTTTTTTTTTTTTGCCTAAGCACTTAGACAATGACACGATTACTTTCAACTTCAGTATAATTCAGGCAGACAATTTTGCTTTCTTTCACTTTTGTATTGGTTTATTTTGTTCTTGCTGTCAATCTTTATTGACTACAGAAAGAAGCACTTATTATTATTGGCATTTAAGCCATTACAGTTTGCTGGGCAAAATTTTATCACTTGCTTTTTTAGAGTTTGCAAATATTGGATGCTCTGTTCTCTACAAGTATTTCATGTTCTGCCTCTCATAACATGTAATTATATGTAAAATGGGTGCTGTGTGGCACAAAGAAGCTTTGTGGATATACTTACCAACAGCATAAGACAGTTTCTTTAAACCTTAACAATGATAAGAGTGCACAGGAGTTCAGGGTTCATTGATCTAATGGCTTTAAGTGGCTTTCAGTTCGAAGTCTAAGTGCTAGCTACTCACATTTTTATAATGTCTGCAGCTTTGAAAAGGAAAGTAACTAATGATTAACCACACTGTATCAGAGAAGAAAGAGATTTCCCTCTGTGGGAAGAATATTATAGTTGCAGCGAAAAAAATTAAAGGTTTAATAATATTCCTTGTTGAAAGACTATTTCTGGAAGCCTACAGTCTGGAATGTAAAAAAAGGATGCTATAAATATTACAATGTTTAATCTCTGATATGCATAGAAGGGAAACACTTTCATCCTGCTGTCTGGGCAATTAGACACACCACCTCAATGCACTCAGTAACAGAAATTGTTCTTATTCTCCATTGATTTCTCTGCTAATTCTTATTGCTTTGTACCCTGATAAAGCTCTGGAGTTTTCCCCTTTATTCTTTCGAGAACATATAGAAATTCAGGTTTGCAAACAAAGCAAAACAAATAACTCTCACAATCCTTTCTATCGTATGCAGATATTATATTGTATAGGTATTTTGCCTGATAGGCAAAATTTTGCTAGATAGGCAAAATTTGCTTGATGTGTAGTCAAACAAAATCAGAAGACAGAGATTAGGGGCTATTTTCCCATCACTTGCATGATTTGTTTTTCTTTAGGTTTAATGTTACTTAAACAGAGACTGGTTTGCATTTAATTCCTAACACTGTTGCTGGCTGTAATTTTTATGATCATGATACTGTTCAGAGCCCTAGGCACATTATGACCCTGTGGTTCTTGTCAGTGCAGAAGCACAGAACAGAGAGACGGTCTCTACAGCTCTTTCAGGGTCCCTACCTTTACAGCCTATTGCCTAAAACAGAAAAAGAAAGGCAAATACAGGTTAACAGCAGAGTAAACAGAGATCCAGTATTGTCCTTGGCATATTGGGAGTTTGGCAACTATAAGTATTTTATATGTATTACAGTTATAGAGATCTTTTAAGATGAAAAAAATGAAGAATATTTGTGGAGGCTTACAAGGAGAATGGAAAAAGGCTCAAAAGTTTACAACAAAGATGGGCAAAATGAGATGATTGCAGGCTCCCACAAAATGAATGAATGGTTGCAAAGACAAGAATTATTGTAAAGAGCTTTAAGAGCAGAAAGAAGTACCCCTTCCTCAATGCAGCAAAGAAGATGTGGACAATTGGTAATAGTGTGCAGTCTAAGCTTAGGGCTTGAAGAATGTTTCTGATAGCTGCTTTATGGATGGCTTTGTTCATGGTAAGATTTCATATACCAGTGACAGAGCAATCAAGTTACAAAATAAGGAACAGAGTTTGACATGTTTAGTTCCATGAAAGGGTAGGAAAGAGCCTCCAATGTTTAGCCATAATGAGGAGATAAGGACTAGAAAAACATCTGAATGTAAATTTTTATTCTGCTTATGATCTTCAGTGGCAGTCTGCAAAATGAAATTCTTGCCAGTGATTATCCAATGAGATAATTAAATTTAGCCATACTTTCTGCAGCAATCTTTTTCTATATTTCATAACATTTTTTGGAATAAAAATGCTAGAGATTTACGCTGTTTTATTCTGACTGAATCAGCAAGCTAGTGAGCGCAACACTTCAAGTGGTAGTTAGGCTTCCAAAACTACTTTTAGAGTATAATTTCACAGCATGTACAAACTTTGTCATTAAAGCGATGGTAACTCAGATGGCATTACTGTGAGATATTAAAAAGGGTTAGTATGAAGTATATATGGCTCCCTCAAGGTTTCGTGCGATATAATCTGTAATGCTAATAGAATCTCTATCCCACTGTATGTTTGGTGTTACAGCTAAAGCATTTTGTGCTCATAGCCAGGAAAAGATGAATGTCCAGGTTAGGCTGTGCCAGCTCAGTAGCAAGAAAGAACCCAGAAAACATTAAAAATTAGAGTTATGTAGTTTTTTTGTGTTCTAAATTGAGCTTTGCATACAAGGGAAGGAATCAGAGTGTGAATATTTCTTCTGTTGGTTATTCTGTGGCACCAGTCATAAAGAGAGGAAAACAGCTTTCTCTTTGCACAACATGCCTCAGATGTTCTCCCTGTAGTTACTACCAGTGTCTGGAAATTTCTTTGTGCTGGCAGGTCTTTCATTCCCAGTTTCAACCCTGTTAGACAGTTGTGCAACATAATTCTGTGCAAAGTTCTCATCAAAGCTCTACAGAATATGACATATTAAAATCCAGCACAAGGGTATGCATATAGACATTATGCCTTGTCTACTAGTGTTTTGCCAGTATACCTCTGTAGACTGGAAGAACTGATCTGCTTGTACAGAAGTTCTATTTATACATCTTACCTTTTCTTCCTGAGAAAGTAATGGACTTAATTCTGTAAGGTAGCAATAACTTTATTTCTGGTTGAAACCCAAATCAAAGCAAGATATAAATGAAACACACTGAAGAACTTCTGTGAAAAACACCTCCTGAGATAAACAGTCAATAGGGAACTCTGAATAAAGTTTTGAGCAAAGTCAAAGATGTAAATACAAAACTTAGCACTTTGGAATAGTCCAAGCAGGTTGTGAGTTCAGAAATCAACGTATAGATTACACTGATCTTTAGACGACAGTAATATTGATAACATTCTCTATGCTACATAAACATTGCAGAATATTTTCATGAAGTCAACAACTTGTTTTCTACTGCATTTCTTAATTGGTAAATTCTCTTTAACAAAACAAACAATTCATCTAAACCAGCATTATTTAGGAGCCCTCAGGAAAGGCAACCATAAATCTTGATCAAAAAATTGCTAACAGCAATATTCATAAAAGTAATAATGAAACAGAGTAGCTTAATAAATTACTCTGGAAACTTCAGCTGAACATATGTGAACAAGTTATACTGTATGCAACGCGGGAAAAAAGGAGTATGTGTGGCAACTTATTCTAACATGCAGCTGAATAAAGAACAATTATGAATAAGGTTCACTTTATTTATATTCCCACCCCTTCAGCCCAGATTTTTCTCTTCAAAAGGTGAAAATGCATCTTTGCTGCTGCCACCAGTTTATGTAATGGCTGTTTATCATGATTAAATCATGGCTCTCCACCATGGCTTGGGCCCTTTATACACATTATGTGTACATATAGATCATAAGTGAGAGATAGAATATTGGGATCATCTATCAGGAACTTTGGGGTAATATAGGTAATGGAGAAGTAGATTAATCTGTTCTAATTCAGGCATTTAAAGAACTCTTTCTATGGTCCATGGAGAGAAATAAGAGTATCCAGTGAATGATCCATTTCTTCCTAAGTCTAAAGCAGATCAAATATATCATGCTCTAGTGAAACTTGTTTCTCTCCATTGACTGTCATGGGAGTCCAGAACGACTTGCTGCTTCTTGCACCTCATCCAGTATGAGGTGAGAGAAACTCATACCTTGGGACCCTTCCCCACTCAAAGAAATTCCTTTATCCGTAAAGGTTGTCTTTTCATTTTTGCCCGCTAAAGAAACTAATTTTCAACTCTGAAACTGGAACCAGCTCTGATCCCTAGACCCATCATTCCTTAAAATCTTTCTCTACACATCTCAAGAAATTACAAATAGTCAGTGTTGAGCAAGAGAATTGGAATGAGAACTAGGAAGGTAGAACCAAAAATCAAGTCAGGACATTACATCAAGTTAAGATGTTACAGTCTGGATGGGTGGACAACCATATGGCTAAAAAACTGATTCCATGATTGGGCTCAGAGGACAGTGGTTAATCAGTCATTGTCTACCTGGAGGTTGGTAATGAGCGGAGTATTGCAAGAGTCTGTCCTGGTACCTGTTTTGTTATAGTCTTTGTCAGTGACCTGGAGGAGGCATCAGAGTGCACTCTCATCAAGTCTGTGGATGACACCAATCTGTGGAAGACTAGTCGAGATGCTCAAGGACAGCCCTGCCCTCCAGAGGGACTTAGATAGGCTGGAGAAATGGACTAACAGGAATTTTATGAAATTCAGAGAGGACACATGCAAATTCCTGGATCTGAGGAGGAAAAACCCCTTGCAATGTTACAGGCTGAGGACTGAGAGCTGGGGAGCAGCTCTGTGGAAAGGGACCATGAGGCCTGCTGGACAGCAACATGAGCATGAGCCAGCAGTGGTCTGCCAGCAAAGCAGCACAAAAGCCTCTTGGGCTGCACTAACAGGATCAAAACCAGTACATCGAAGGAAGGGATTATGCCCTCTACTTGGCTTTCATCAGACCACATCTAGAGTACCGTATCCAGTTTTAGTGCCCCAGTACAAGACAGTCATCAGTATTTGGAGCGAGTTCAGCAGCTGGCCACCAGGACGGCTCAGGGTGGAGCACTTGCCCTGTGAGGAGAGGCTGAGGGAGAGGGGTTGTCCAGCCTGGATAATAGATAACTTTGGGTGAACTCAACTGCAGCACCCCAGTACCTATGGGGAGCCTATCAAGAAGGTGGAGCCAGGATTTTACAGCAGTGTATAGTGAGAGAATGACACAAAAAGGGCATAAAATGAAACAAGAGGGATCAAGATGGATGTAAGGAGAAACTTTTTTCCCATGAGGACAGTCAAACATTGGAAGAAGTTACTCAGAGAGATGATGCAGTCTTTCTCCATCCTTAAGGGTCTTCAAGACCCAACTGCAGGTTGGACTTCCTGAGGTTCTTTATAACCTCGATATATCTATAAGCAGTATCCTTTTCTGAATAGATGTGGTCAGAAAAAGAGCTATAGCTGGTGGTCAAATTTTTGGTTAGTTAATCCCTACTCAGGCATGTCATGAATTTATCAAGCTCTATAAGCTTATCAGGTTCTACCTGAAAAGATGTTAATGCTCTTATTAAAAGGTTGTTCCAGAATTTGTTTCTAATTTGTAGCCTAAATTTATTCATGGGTTTTGTGCTCTGGTTTTGTGCCAACTTAGTGTTTAAACTTAAGTGACTCTAGTCCCTCCCTGACGTTTACCTGGTTGGTGTATTTACAGGCAGCAGTCATGTTACTTTCAGCTTTCATTTTGTTAGGCTAGAGAAAACAGGTTCTTACATACTCCTCTCAGAAGAATTGTTCTTCATTCCCTCCTTCATGCTGTCTGCTTATTTCAGTACCTGCCCCATTCATTCTTCCTGAACAAGTGGCTAGGACTGAGCACTGCTCTGAGTGTTTCCGGAAAGATTTCAGCATTATGGGATGACATGTGCTACCTTCTCAGACAGCCAATCTCTTCCTGCCTGAATGGTGGCTTACACTTTCATACAGACGTTGCGTACTACTAGGTGAAACTAATCAGACTTTGGCTCCCCAGCCCTGCCTCATCACTTAGCCTTGTGTTCTGCATTAACAAGGGATTGCTTGAACCTTTATGTGGAGCCTTAAGGCTTGTCTCACATTGTGAATTTGGATGCACCAATATTTATGTGTTCAGCATATGAGCTCACAAAAGAAATAAACCATCTTCTAAATGTGTCATCTCACAACAGAGGAGCAGTCGATATCTGGAGCATTTTCATCTGTATTGAAAATGTCAGGCTTGCTCCAAAGCCAGCAGTAGCTGGGAAAGGAAATTACTGATGGCACTCACAAATCAGCATGCATCCAGATTTTCTGACCTCCTGAGTAAGTTTTGACAATCTGGCATACCTCTGAAAAATTAAACACCTATTGTGCAGGCATGACAAGCCCATTGACCAAAACACTTATGACACAAGTCCCAGTTAGAATGTTTTTTATTGTGTTGGCAAAATGCTAACATATAAAGTCCCTTCTCCTCTTGAAAATGTGTAAGAACAAGATAAATTGTTCATGTAGATCTTATCTGAATTGCTTCTTATTCAGTTCTTTAAAGTCTGAAAAACACAACTGGACATGCATCAATAAATAAACAGGGTAGGCTTCCCTTGAAATAGCTTGTGCTTTGGAAATAACCACATAATTTGAGATCAGGATGACCCTTGTACTTAACTGAATAATGTTAAAGAAACCCATCAACAGGAATTAAAAGATCCAAGCTGAGATCAATTTGCTGACCTGGTGAAAATTGGGATTTGCAATGCTGATTTGCTATAATGGCAACAACCTTATCCAGTTAATTGCATAAACTAATTTATTGGTTATCCCCTTTAGTATTCTTGTTGGCCTTAAAAATTCTAAAAATTGGGGCATTTGAAATCCATTCTGGAGAAAATAATAGCTTGCAGTATTCAAGCATGTCAGCATACCTAGATGTATATCAGCATGTCCAACAACCTAGGATACAAATGGAAACTGTAATCATTATAATCCTACAGCACTCATGTTAGGTATATTTTGCATATGTAAAGTTTAGATTGTTTGCACAATTTTATATTTTATTAAGATAAAATAGAATGCAGGTTTGAAGAAGGCAAAAGAAGAAACTGAGGTGATACTTGTTAAAAATAACAAGAACTTACATCTACTTTGACACATAATTTGATAATTTCAGCATGAACTTACCTATATTCTTATTTATATGTAAAAGGAGGAAATTAGGAAGTTACTTTACTAATTTTTTCAAGAATAAATGTTAACATATCTCTTAAGAAATAGAGTGATTTTTCTGTATGTCTTGTTTTTTCCCCAAAATTCTGTACTTTAAGACTATTTTAGTTTTAAATAAATATAAAAACTAAGGGCTTAAATATAGTTCATTAGTACTGATGGTAATGTACATTAAAGGCCAGTACAGGTCTAAAGTGATGCAGAAACTGTGCATGGGTTGCTAAGATCAGAATCATGGCTCTAAAAGTTCTTGCTCAGTTGTCCTTTTGCTGTGATGATCCTCCTTCTTTAATTTCCTGAGCACTTAATATTGCATTTTCATACAGGCACAGAATAGCCTAAATCTTGCAATATTAGTTCATACCTGAGCCTTGGCAGAAAGGATAGACTGAATTCATCCTCATGTAACCAAAAGTCAGTATTAGGTTGCTGGCTCATGTGTGTCTAGTGTCATTTGAGGTGTCCTGAGGTCTCCAAAGCATCCGTACAGTACTGGGGCGGGGGACACCTGTGCCTTTCTGGAACAGTATAGGGAAATCAAGATGTTGTAGGACATATGAAATGACACTACATGCTTTTGTGGAGAATAATGTGTAGACGCTAGATCTTGTTCAGATCTCATGGGTGATTCACACTCTCTGAAGCAGCAGATAAAAGCCAGCTAGGAGATCTCACATTATCTAACATGGTCCTAGAACCATATGTTTAAACAACTGAATACTCCCCTAATTTCCTAAAGATGGGCATCTAGTGCTATTTACTGTGCCACAGGGTGTCCTACCTGGCCTCTACCCACCACTTGAGAAGGACATGGGTTTTTCCGAAGTCCTGTGTCACGGTGTCAGGCCAACGAGGCTGTCTTGGACATCCTATCAAATCTCAAATAGCTGCTTATGTTCAGGTAGTTAGGTCAAGCCCAAAATGTGGACGCTGTATGATTAATGTTCAATCTGAGATCAAAACTGAACAGTATGCATCTATATGTTAGTGTCAGCTTGTGAGTGGGATATCTGTTATTGGTCTATAATTGCAGTCAAAGCCTATGAGTCAATGAGGAAATCTAAAGCATAAAGAGCTATTTGGCTGACCACAGGTAAGGACTACTCAGCTGCTCACATAAATGGCTAGTGCCTTTTGACATATCCTAGGATATAAGAGACATCTACATGGGGCTGGGAGATTTGACACAGGGTGTACAGGAGATCCATGCCTTTATGGGATAAGCTGAATGCCTCATGGGATAGTTTAATGTATTTGGTGTTTCAGTTAAGAGCTGATTCCCATGCTTGAGGACAATGTCCAAATTGGTGATTTTAAGCTCTATGCATAGTCAGTGGGGAGAAAAAGACTTGTAGGGCCTGACCTGACTATTTTAGGTATCTCCTGAGACAAGATGAATTGCATCTTAAAAGTGACAATGGGTATGACAGGACTTTAGACAACTAGCTTACTTGTACATTTCTTCATTACAGACATGTACGTTTCACCAGATGAATCTTGCAGGTGTTTGAAAAGCTCCATCTGATAGTTCTCAAGCTCTCTTGTGAACTTTTAAGATGGTGGTGGCTGTTTCACTCCCACAGCTCCCTGCCTTCCTCCAAAACCATTCCAGTCTGCTGGATAGGGCAGAATTCTTAGCCAAGCTTGGCCTGAGATAACTGGCACCCACAGCTCCTACACCCTGAACAGATGCCTACTCTAACTGTTGAGACACAGGTGATGTAGGCTGGCATGCAGGACTCCTAGTTCCAGCAGAAAAACACATCAACACCGCAAATTGTAATCAACTATGGTTCCAAGCACTGCAGCCGGGATTGTTCATAGATTTTCGCCAGAATTTTTTTTTTTTTTTTTTTTTTTTGCATAAAACCAGATACAGTAGTCAATAAATTGAGGTTATTTGTGTTAGAATGAACTGATATATTCATAATATTATTTTGATACATTCTCTTTCAAACCAGTGAGACTAAGAGATATTCTCAGAACATACACATCATGAGCAAGGCAAATTATTTCAACACTGATTTAGAATCATTGAGCTGTGTTTGTGCAAGCTGAAGTGCAATTTGCTTTCTTGTCTGTATTCAGCAATTTATGAGGCCGCTTCAAGACACTAATCAATAGTGGACTAGGCACTCTTCAGGACCAGCTCTTTAGTTTAACTCATTGTACTGTGGTCGAGCATATATGTTATACACATATAGAAATATATATGTGTTGTTTAAAAATGAAGGAAAAAACTTCAAGAGGGTTGTAAAATATACAAGATTATACTCAACTCTTTGATAGACTAATGAATCAATATTTGCAGCTGCTATGCATTTATTAAGTATATTTCCATCAAATCTTTTGTTCTCTGAATAATTGCCAGGGTATAGCTAAGGACAATGCAAGCTTTTGCCTCTCATATAAGAGTTCTAATATACATTTTTATGGTATAGTGCTACCATTTTGTGAATACGCTATTCTCACTCTTCTTAAATATTGTAGATATGGGCTGTTACAAGACAGGTAGTTAATTATCTTACCTGTTAGAGAGGGGAGTGACACTTTTTTATATCCACTCATGTAATTTTCTTTGGTTGCTATTAGACATAAATAGGAACTACAGTGTTTAAATTTACATTTTTGAAGTGCTGAGAGTTTGTGAACTTTTATAACCAGATGTAATATAACAAAGGATTTACTGACTGGTAGAGTAGCATTAGTATACATGTTTTTGTGATATGATATTGCTAGCCCGACAGAATAGTTAGCAACCTGTTTTCCTTTTAAATTTGTTTGCATTTCCCCTTCTTTTCTAAAAACAGAGAGTGAGTCTTAACCAGTTATAGGTATCAAAGAGTAGAAGACAGCTCTAGCAAGTTTAACAGAGAGACTTCCCTCTAAGCTTTTAAGATTTGTCCTCATCCTCATCACCTCTTTACCTGCCAGCATTAGGCAGACAAACACTGAGCGTAACGATTGTCAGCGTCTGTAGTTCCTATATTGTTTGCTGGAATCCACCCTCAACATTATGTTGCTATAACTAAACAATGTTTACCTTCTAATTAAGAAGCTGAATTATGTTAGAAATGTTGGGAAGACATTTGCAAGATCTAGGGCTTTAACTTCAATATTCATGGTTCCACGTACACTGTGGTGGGTTGACGTTGGCCAGCTGGCAGATGCCCACCCAGCTGCTCTTTCACTCCCCCTCCTTAAGAGGATGGTGGGGGAAATACAATGAAAAAGTTCATGGGTCGAGATAAACACAGGGGCATCACTTACAGGTTACTGTCATGAGTGAAGCACACTCACCTTGGGAAAAATTAGTTTAATGTATTGCTAATTAAAATAGATTTGGATAGTGAGAAACAAAGACAAAACTGAAAACACCTCCTCCCACCCTTCTTCCCAGGTTCAACTTCACTCCTCCACTTCCTTCTTCTCTCACCTTGATGTCTGCAGGGCTGTTTCTCACACGTTTCCCCTCACTCTTCTCTCTTACAACGGCTGTGCAACATTTTTTCTCCTTTCTTAAATACACTTTCCCACAGGTGCCATCATCTTGGATGAGGGTCTCAGCTGTATCCTGCAGTAGGTCCCTTGTGGAACTGGCCCCAGCCGCTCCTCACAGAGATTGTGCTGCAGCTTCTGCTGCCAGCACCTGGACGTGGACACACAACACATACACACATAAACATTAAGAAGAAATATGAATTAAAAAGATGCTGAAAAAATAACCAGATACAGCTTCAGCATAGCTTGCAGAAGGCAAAGACTGATCTGCTTTATGCCAGTTTAATCCATCCTCAAAAGATTAATGAAACCTGTTTTGCTCTAGGAACCTTTTTTTGATGGCTGTGCAAGGCCTTTGAAGGAAAGCATCTCTTGGCTCTTTACCTTGTGGATTTCCAGGCTAGACACATTTTCAGCAAGGTTGTAGAGATGGTTGTACTATCTCAGCTGCTTGCATACTTCCAGATATTCGTACTGAGGTTCTGAAACCTCTTTCCAAAAAAACAAGCAGAAGTGGGTAATAAGCATTTGAATGGGTTCTATTTCCTGTGAAGAGGAAATCAGGGGTGCTGTGATCAACGTGGGTTTTAAAATGTTTGCTTAAAAAAACCCACACATAATTTCAGTTCTAATCATAAGTAAGGATTGATACTTCCATTTGATTTGCATATCTTAGCCTATTATCTCCTAAGTTTTATTTTATCTTAATAGTCAAAAGGTTATAAAACCACTCAGAGGTGCTTGGACAGAAATTAGAAGTATCAGCAATCTGGGAAATCTAATCCCTTCAGTTTATAAGGGTCAAAATACAAAATAGTTTATTCAAAATTAATGAATAGTATAATTTGGCAAAGCAAGATCTGTGGAGCACAAAACAAGAGAGTGTTGAAACATTAAACTTTGTATCAATACTGCAATGCATTCACACAACTTTTAGTAAATCTTGTGTCCAGACCCTTGAAAAATGTTCTCATGAACTATTGGATGGCAAAAAAAAAAAATGTTTCTGAGCTATAGGCAATTTTCATGACTTCAGTATGTCATTAAGACATACATACATTTAGAACAGTAACATCTGTGTTTTTAAATAAATGGAAACATATACCATTCATAATAAAATAATTATTTTTTCATAAGAGCATTAAGTTTGATGAGCAAATGCAGTGTAACACAATGCAAGTTTTGGGGCTGGATCAAACAGCAGCTGTAAACCTTTCCAAGTAGCTGCGGCTCCATTCAGAGTTTAATGGCACATGAGTCACAGCCTGACATGTGAGCCTCTTCCACAGCTGAAAAGCAAGAGAACAGCCTGGCACCGGACTCAGATAAAAAAGACATTAGGACAGGTATAGAGAGCAATTACACATGTCAATTACATTATCCTTTGTGCTTTGGATACTTGGGTTCAAAGGTTACAGACAAAATCATCTCGTTCTTCCAAACCTCTGCTGAATCTGTGTATAAGTATCACATTTTTATATGCAATAGTGCACACATCTGCTTAAACCAGGCTGAGGTTTGATCTGGTGCCCTGCATAAAGGCACTGGCAGGCTCTCATTGACACTAATATGGTTCAAGACTAAGATGTACTGGAAGCATTTCTCTGAGAATGCCCATGAACTATACCTATTTCCTTAGCTCTCATTGTGTGTGTGTGTGTGTGTTATACACATTGCTGTTTGTGGCTTTTTAGCGAAACTGAAAACAATTACACAAAATTCTATCAAATGTGGAAGTTTCTTCACAATAAATATTTCTAACAAACATTAGCAAGGTCTAGTCAAAGAACCTCATGATAGTCATCTTCTAGGCCAAATCTACTCCTAAATCCCACAAAAGCTTATACTCCACAAGGTATCAGACAACAGTACAAGCTGATGATTTCAGTTTTACTTAACTCTCTAAGACTTTCCAACAATTTTACTAAATGCTCAAATTTAGGTGCCCACACATGCTCAGAAGCACTCTTTTGCAGGAAGACAGCTTTCTGTCTCCCATATGCCTTTTAAGTAATACAGTTTGAAGTACAAGCATTGTCCGAAGTCAGCTTAGTTGCATTGAAAAAAATGTATTATGTACCTGTTGCTTACCTTTTCTAGAATGTCCTTAATTAGGGTACACACTGAGTATGGAAGATAACTAGACTATAGAGTCTTCACAGTTTCTTTATCCCTGGGTGTATTCCTGGTCAAAACAGTTTTAATTCCTTTTGAAGCTTTCTTAATGTTTTTTGCTAAAGCCATTTAAAGATCTCTCTGCATCTACTAACAAGTTATGGGACCAGTTGGAGAAGTGGAAATGAGAAACCATGGCCAGACTGCAGTCAGATTACTCCTCATTGGAAACCTGGGTAATCTGGAGACCTTGGGAACCTTGGGCAGAGGAAATGGACACTCTCTCTGTCTAGGAGTATTTCATGGATGAATACGTATACAAGCCAGTATAAGGCTGTGGTAGACTCTGGATTCTCATCTTTGGCACTTTGTAGATAAGAGCCTGTTCCACTCACAGCTCTTCAGTATTGGCTGCCAGGAGGCCAGCTTCAGTAGTGGGGATGGAGAATCTCTCCTCTCCTGGAAATCCTCACATCTCTGTGACAGAAACCATTACACTGACTAGGCTAGTATGCAGAAAGTATATTGCTTCTATATAAAGTCACTGGGGATAGGCTATAGGTAGGTTATACCTACATTAGCAAACAGTAGATATAGTATGGATGCAAATAGTTTAGCAACTCAAAGCAATTGTACCTGTAGAATGAAACAGGTGACGCTGAGGTCCCAACATCCATCCCTATGTGTTTCTGGATTTCTTACTTAGGCTGAGCTCTACTCTGGCTCCACAGACTTGATGCTCATTAGCAGTTGGGTTGCATTAAGTTCAATCCAGGAGTGTGTCATTTATCTTAGTTTCCTCTACATGGAATCCAGGTAGCAGTCAAGAAGCCTGCTCTGCCATCCAGCCAGAGCACAGTAAATGGGCATGACTGAGAAATTTTCTTCAAACACAAACTCCTAGTCTAGCTAAAATTCTAGCTGAAGTAACATCTTAATTGCTCGTGAAGAAATAGGATAGGCAGCTTGCATTGTCTTGGAAGGGCTTCAGGCTATCAGCCTGGTATGATTCTGTTGCCTAGGGAGGGGCATATAATGCCATTTAATTTGCCCTAAGATATCCTTTCTTTTCTCCAAATGCATGTCCATTACAGCACAGATGTCCCATAGGTCCTGCATCATATTGGCCAGCCCCACCTGGGTGTTTCAGATACGACACATCATTTCCAATGCCAGGTATCTGTCTTTAGGCAACTGAATCAAGTCCTTAAACACTTCAAGGTGGTTTGATTACCCTTCCCTTCTTGTTTTGCAGGCATGGGAGACACAGTTATGGGCACAACTATATGTGTTAGTAACACTGTATCTCAGACCGTAGTTATAAAGATACTTTCCTAAGTGCTGGAGGCTGTTTAGCATCTTTCTCCAGCTGATTTAGAATATGGACAGGGACCTGGAGTTCATTTTCCTCTGAAAGAGTTTCCTAACGAATAGGCAATAGAGTCTGCTGTATTCACATTAAAGATGCATACATAAGATTAAAAAAAATCATAGGAGTGTCTGAAAATTTTTCTATCAGTTTATAGAAAGACTAAGTCTTTTAATCAGAAACAGCAATTGCCTATACCACCCTCCACCCCCTAGGAACTCTGATTAGTGAGATTTTGATTTGTCTGTGGATGAGCAGTAAATATTTTGAAACTTTGCTTTCACCTTTTATAACATTAAGAAAAAAAAAAGATTAATATTTACAGTTGTTTTTAATGCTGCTGCTGTCAGCTCTCTTTATGGAAAGGAAAGTTTCATACAGCCAAATTAACACAGCCAATCTCTGTTACAAAGCAAAAAAAAAAAAAAAAAAAGTGTCTGTCAATGGCTGTGTCTGCATTTAAAAGAAGGGCAGGAAACTTCAATATTTCCTTCCCCTTCAGATACCCAAATCATGCAGGTTTGCAATGATAGTCAATCACTCCCATTCTTCAGGCCACAAAAATGAAAGGTAAGAAGTACTTATGCAGAAATTAGAGACATAAAATGTGAACATTTGTCATTTTGTCTGACAGTAGTCATGTGCCTTTGTGCTTGCAGCTGCGTTACGGAATTTACATTCTTTTCAGAGATAATTCTGCTGGTGCCAGACTACAGCTATGGAGGGACAGATGGATTAGCAGAGTATATGCATAAAATATAAAAGCAGCATGGGAGAACACCATGAATTTCAAAATCATAAATGTATGACTTTTCCTTTTATTGTTAGATTAAAGCAAAGGTTTGAACTCTTAGGTCATATTATTTCAAACCAGTAGGAGTTAACAATGTATTTCTTTAGAATTATTTGGAAAAGACTATTGTTCTTGTGTATTAGGGCAGAGGGCTTTTGTTTTGTTTTGTTTTGTCTTTTTAACAGAATGCATAATATTCATTCTCATTACACAGTGAAATAACTCCATGAAAAAGAAAGATTTTTAAAAAACATATTCAGATTTGGCTGAAGTTTTCACTTGTTAGGTGATTATTCCTCCTCAGTGATTTATCTTTGAGGATAAATGTAGAAACTGTGTACACATAATATATTAGATTTATGGTAGATAGGTTTCATGCATAAAGTGCAAACTTCCTTTGTACCTTTTGAGTTTTACTTTACGTTGGACAGTCATGTTCAGTTTGCCATAGCAAGCACAAAGGGTTGCACTTCCTAGTTCTGAGCTGTGGTGGTCACAACAGATATAATTGTAACAGGGACTAGCACACAATTCATGGTTAGGATGGGCAGAGATATGCAGAATCATGCTCTTTCAATAGATATATTGAAAGTTCATCTCTATGAATTAATTCAGTGAGGACTGAGCCAAGATAACAAAATTGTCAAGAGCCCTGCAAGCCCCCATAATACCTGTTGTTAATCTCTTTTTAGAGTGATGGTTCTGTCTGTCAAAAGGCCAGTAAATACCAATTTTAATGAAAATATTTTTTCTCAGGTGTGTTTCAGAGTTTATAAAATATATTTACTGGTGTTAATTTTCAAGTATGAAACTTTTTTATGATCCTCTAAGAAGTAAGTACAGATATTTATTATCTTAAAGTTTCCTCTTCTAAAACATGATAAAAGGTAAGAAAGAGAGGACCTTAATTCTCTTTAACTTTTCTACATTGCCAGTAGCAAAATGTGGAGTACTGAAGGCTTAGAAATTCTTACAAAAAATCCAAACCAACCCAGAGAAAAACATCCTACTTAGTGACACTAGACTATTTACAAACACATTTGCCGTGTTATTTGGAAATACCTTAGCCCTGTGTTCTAGATTGTTATAGGAAGTTACAGAGCTAGAAGGAATAGGCTAAAAACCTTCATGATGATTCTTCAGGTTCCTATTTTTCATTGTAGGAGTGTCTGACTGGCTTTCATGAAGGCCCACAACTTAGCTGTATACCTAAAATAAAAAAGGAATTTCTATCTTTGTGGTGTCTTTGATTTTTTAATCACTTGATTATTGTTATTTTATTTATATAGGCCATTTTTTTCTCCTCAGAGTTTAATAAGAACTTTAAAGTGTTTTCTTTTTACAGCCTGAACAATAAAATTCTTTGTTAAAATAATGTGTTATTTTAAATTTAAAGAGTCCATTGTTTGTGGTTTTTTACTGCCAGTTACTTGTAATGGATGGATAATTGTTTCCAGTAGCCTGATTTGAGACCAGAGAGCCTTTTACAGCCCCACATTTCTTTGGAATCCTTCTACAAACAATATATTGAAAGCACAAAATTATGTTTACCAGATGCTTTGGAAAGACAAATTTTTACTAATGATGTTGTGGAATAGAGCAGTAAGACTTTTTGTTTGTTTCTTTATTTTTGGGGAGAGTTAGTACGTGATCAGATTATTTGTCCAATTTTTGAAGAAATGAATAGAATATGGAAAGAAAGACTTTTCAGTTCTCCAAAAATAGTATGACTTCAAAACTTTTGTATTAAATGGCCACACATTCAGCCAAAGTATTATGGAAATTTTCACTTGTATTCATTACGGTTTTTAGATTTGGGCTACTAATTGGTCATTAGGATCACCAACATGAAATAACAACTAGGAGGAAATCCTTCTAAATTAAAAGCTTGGCTACTGTTTGCCATGCACTATTTCTTGAACGCTAAAAATACTAAGACCTCTGTTATTTTTTTGTGAGGAGCCAAATTATTCTCCTTAACACTGATGGTGCTTAGGCACAATGCCTCTGACAAGGAATGGGATGATTATACTAGTAATCTGTTTTGTGTTCTCTAATATACCAGGAGGAAAATCAAAAACAGTACAAATAATTATGAATGCTTCCTTACTCCTGCAAAACATAGCACAGCTTTAAAAGTGGGAAAGAAGGGTCAGACAAATAAGTCAAAGACAAATGGGTGATTAATGAATCCAGCAATATCAAACCCCAAAATGCTGCATACCTTAAATTTCAAGAGAGGCCCCTCTTTGCTGTCACTTACATGCAGACTCACAGAAACTGCAAGTGATCATCTAAGCATGTCTATCAACCTTTAATGCCAGTTAGTCCCCCTCTGTGACAAACACAGAAACCTATGTTCAAGAGAAGATTCAATGACTGAGAACTCCTAGTCATATACAAGCTTAAATAACCTTTCCAGGATCATCTTTCTAGTCTAAAATCCCCAGACTGGGACTTTCTCAGCCACAGGTGAGTAGGACAATTTACTTTTGGATTCTGCAGGGCTGTCTCCAGCAGGGGCTTTTTGGTGAGTAAGAAAGTTATGACTGGATTTAGAACACAAGGGTAAATCATAGACCTTCTACAAGGCACCCCACTGACATTATGGAATAACCTACCATTTAAAATATAACCCACTTCTAATACAGTTAAGAGAAAGAATATGTTTGGTTTTGTTGTTTACATTTTCCTAGATTTGGCCTATCAAAGACATAAGCAAATTCTCTGCTAAGATTTATATAATGTATAAGGGCAGATATGTTGCACATATGCCTCAGTGACAGACATGTTGGAGAACTATAGCCTCAAAGCTCTCAGGAACCATTGTTAAAGATAGTAGACTCAACAAAAAAGAATGGGGTGTTACCAATATTTTGGTTTATACCATGCACCAAATGTAAGAAGATTCAGCATTTGCAAAGGCTATGCTATTTACCCTAAACAGAGACAGTGAAAAAAGCAGGTTAGATCCATATTCTGAATTAATCCCCTATTGAATGTGTTTAGTTTGCAATTACTTTTTTTCCCTAATGCTACTTTCCTGATAATAAACATTCTGCAGGGTAGAGAAAACCTTTGCACTTCTATCATGCTCAGATTATTCCTCAAGGAAAAAAAATCCATTCACCAGCAAGATGGATCCAGATTTAACTCTCAGATTCTCCTGTACCGGTGACATCCATGCTGTGGAAAAAACACAGATGTTCTGTCAGCACTTGGGCTGACCCTGTGGTATTTGTAGCTAAGGGAAGCTGAAGTATGGTGAAATTACATTTTAAGAGGTTGGTTATATTCTGTTTCTGCTATATATAAAAGATGTAAAGAAACACAAACAAAAAGGAAGAAAGAAGGGCAAATTTCCCCATAAGCTAGAGAAGCACTCTTTCACTGTATTACAGATGTAAAGGCATTGCAAAACATCAAATTAATTCACAGTAAAATGGTTGTATTAATGTTTTGTTCTTAAATTGAAAGGTTTTTTTTCCTATTGCCTATGCATTTTAACATAGCCAGTTCCATAGTAACTCTTATGTTACACTGAGGTCTCAGTGACACTACCCAAAGAATATTTGTTTTATAAATGTCATAAAACAGAATGATTAAGGTTTTTGTATCATTTGATAGTATCTGGAGATTCAATATATAACTTCAGCAGTTGCTTGGAGAATAGAAGTTTCTACAGGGTGCTGGACCAGTGATTCATTTTGGTATATTACCTGATCTTTTCCAGTGGTTTTTGCTATAGGCCCCAGGGGAAGACATAAGAAACTCCAAATACACATTTGAAAGATAATTTACCACAGTAAAAAGCCCTTTTTCTTTTATTTCTAGTATTTAGGAAGACATGAGATATGCTCTTAATTAGAAGAAAGAATGTCCCATATATTTTTTATCTTATTTAGATGTTCTTGGGACTCAGTAAAGCTGTAAAGCTAGTTTTGAGTTGTATTAACATCTTGATCTCAATGACTGCTTGTGCAGGAGAACTGCGCAGGCAAATTATGCAATCTGCAATGCAGAGAAAAATGTTGAGGTCTTTTTTTTTTCTTCTTTTTTTTTTTTTTTTATAAAGGCAAGAAAGAAATGACTCTTCAAATCTCAAGTCTGATTTGACATCCTGGTTCATTGGATATTGCAGTGGTTCTCATCAAATTGAGTTCTACCATGTTATTTTTAATGTGTACTAAATTGGTTGTTAAGATCTTGATGTTGCTATAGTTTTGAACTGAGTAAGGAGGGTGTGATTTACCTAATTGTTGTGAATTAGAAAACAAATTGGGTTTTATACCAAGAAAAAATTGAGATTGAAACAGTGGAGAAATTCTCTCTTTTTAATATTTCAGATAATTGGGATTTATAATTGAGAAGATTTAATGATCTAGAAGAAGGAAAATTTTATGAAGTACAGCTATAATTTTGTATAGAAATAACAACCTTAGCTGCAATGTGAATGACTGAAAGCCTCTTGCAATATAAGGAATATCTTTGTAGCATACCCTTGATTTGTACAAATACATATCAGTCAGAGATATAGTGATATGAGTTAGACAAAATAAAAACCTGCTTGAAATGCAAAGTTTCATTGTCTTTGAGAGTCTCAGTAACCTAGTAATTCAACAAAATTTATGATTTTCATTTTTATTTAGGACAGAATATATCAAGAAATGATGAAATATTTTTGATTAAAACCAGTGGATTAGACAACTTTTTATACAGCCCAAGTTCAAGGCTTTGTAAAAAAAAACAGGGTTAGAGATGGTCAGCAAAAGCAGATTCAAAGCTGAGACTTGGTGTAGGAAACCTAACTCAGCCTCAGAATGAACTGACAGAATAACTCAGTTTGCTTGTGCAACCATGGTGCGCTGTGCCAGACCTTTTGATGCCTTCAATATATAACTGGCTTTCTGTGAAAAAAATGGCACAATAGCATTTGTAAGTGAGCAAAAGCAAACAATTTGTAATAGCTGAATGATTTTGTGAACTAAATCCTATTATGCAGTCAATTCAGAATAGCACGATTGGGGAAAAAAATCTATAAATGTATGGGATGAGTCAATAAAATCAAAATAATTGAGCCTTGAATAGATTTCTTCATCGGAGCAACAGGCCTGCTAAAACAATAGCTTCAAAAGGCCCACAAAAACAATATTAGGCTGGTGCTTCCAGTTACAAGTTTCCAAAAACAAGGCCTGGATGCTGCTGGTCTCCTGATGGGTGCATTTGGCTTGCTCACATGGTGGGAGCAAAACTGAAGTGTGATTCACAGTACTTCAGACTCCATGAATGAATCACTCTTGGCAGCTCCAGAGCTTTCCCACCTCCTGCCTCCCTCTCAATGCACCATCACTACTCTGCTAATCTGCAGCCGTGTCTACAGCCATTTCTCTCTGTCATGTATCGGTACCACAGTCAAGCATGCCTGATTGTGGGCTTGCCAGCAGTAATCCACACTTTCTGTTCTCCAGCTGCTAACAGCCACACTGTCAAAGAAACAGTTCAATAAGCCTATGATGGAAGAACTCCTTTTCAAAGTACTTAAGAGCTTTAATGCTACAAAGTCTATTTCTCACCAGTAATTTATGTCTTCTGACAATTTTGAAGTTAGAGTTTGCAGTACTGTCATAAAACAGAGAAAAGACAAAATCACTGTGTCTGGAGGAAAGACTATTAAGTATGTGCTTGCATAGCCTGCAGTAAAGAGTGAAACTGTGTTAAGTAAACAGCAAAAATGTAATTGACAGATAAAGAAGTATTTTTGCCTGGACACAAAGAGCATTCTTTCACTTGAGTAGGTGTGTGTACATCCACGTATGCACGAACCAGTTTGTGAGTCTGACCTCAGTCTTTAAAGTACGTGTGCTGTTACCAAATGTCCTTTAGGAAGACAGAGTTTTTGCAAAAAAGATCTACATTTTGCCTCAGTTCTCCAATGAGACTATATATTTACAGCTCTAATAACAGAAAGCTATAGAAACTCCAGGAAGCTGACATGGTGTCCTAATGGTAAGGTCACTGAGAATTAAGTTTCCATGTCCAGTTTAAAACTGAATTTTCTCTGTGCCTTTTCCAACTATGCCAATGCAAGTGATTTTGATTCTTCTGTGACTGCTGGCAAGAAAAATGTAAATTATGTATGTCCCTTCAGTGTTTTATTACCAAGAGGACAGTGTTCTTTGTTTGGTTTTTTTTGTTCATGAATAAGCAAAGATGGTGAGGAAGGAGTGCCATTCAGGAAATAACACTTGGAAAAGACCTGAGGCTGCCTTCACTGGGAGGAACTATTTCATAGACAGGAAGGCACAAAACAAAACTAGGGAAAAGATACGTTTTCTATCATATACTTTGTCTACTTAGACTGTAGATTTCATTGTTCTTAATGCTTGCACTCTGGGAAGACACAAGCAAGCAGAAAGACATTTGAATGGAAAAGAGAACTATCGAGAAAGTCAGAACTAATAACAATGAAATATTTTGGAGAGTTTTAAAAAACCAAGTCAACTATTAGCAACAACTGTTAGGATTCCAGGAGAAATAACTACTTTCTCTTCTAAAATTATTTATCTTTTTCTTAAACACGGAACTTTTTTGTTTCCTATAAAGTAGAAGTCTTAAACCACAAACACATCTCATTATATCTTTTCTACATTATATCTTTTCTATAACTAGAAAATATAAAATTTAAAGGAAATGTAGTGAAAATAAATTTGTTCCTACTGTAGACAGACCTAGGATACCAAGTTTCATCCCAAGCCAATTTTGATGACAGAGCTAGAAAACAGTGAAAATATAGGTTTATACTGGAATCATTGACAAACCATTAACTCCTGTGAAGTTACCAAATAATACTCTGAGAAAAGCTAGCAGAGTATCAAAACCACAAAAAGAGCCATCTTATGCACCACAATGGACAAAATGCAAATATTAAGTTTATTGTGGTTGAAATTTGTTTGCTTTTCATGTTAAATTTTGCAAGTTTCTATTTTCAAAAATACTACATGTATATTCATCCATTATATATTTTATGTTACATATAATTAATATTTTTATATATTGTCAGTCATCCAAGCAAGAAAGGAAATATTTGCCTACAGTATCCATCAGAAAAGTTTTGCAGCACTAAATCGCTGAATGGGTGAGAAAGTGAAGATGAGGGGGGGGCATAATTCTGGTTGCTAAAATAATTTACTCTTTATTGTCCAGTACCACAAGCTAAATAGCAGAAAAATCATTTGTGTTTGCATTATGTTCATAGAAATATTAAGGACTTAGCAAGCTTCCTCAAAAGCCTAATTTAGCTCTCCTTTTCTTAATAACATGGACTGTATTAATGTTGAAAGGCCACCAAGTATTCAGAAATAATGAGCTCTGAAGCTTCCAAAGTCATCTAACCGATACTCAGCTGAGTTTTAAAGGTGACTAACTAGGCCAATCTTTTTTTCGTAACATATAGCTAGGGACAAAACTTGGCCAGGCCAGAAGGAAAATGAAAGAGAAGCTTTGTGAGCCCGTTTACACTCCCTCTGTACACCATCCACTAGATTGCTGTGTTGCTTCCAAGTCTACTGAGCCAGGTGCTCTGAGACATCCCTCCCTGTTCTGCACCCGTCCAATACATTTCCTGGCCTCAGGTTGTCTGTTTATGATTTCTTCCCAGAAACAGGACATCACAGTCCAGCTGCTCTGGACTTCATAATTAAGGCTGTCTGTTCCATTTTCCTGCCACCTTAAACATACCTTTTCCCAAAACCTTACAGTTCAGTTCTTCAGGGACTGGAGTTTAATGCAAGATGCACCCATCTGAATGAGCACACCAGTCCATATGAAACGAATAAACATAGCCAGATGAAATGCTAAACAGAGCTGCATGTATTTGTGCTCCTCAGATACACCCCCTGATCTGGAGCTCTTTGTAGCTGGATAAAGGGCATTTTCAGCTGTTCAGAAACTCTCCTCACTTTCCCCTCCCTTTTTTGTAGCTTTCAGCAGTAATATCCAGCTCTGTAAACGCTTGGTTTTTTCCAAAATGCTTTTGCATCATGGATATGAATTTGTGGAAGTGCTTTTCACAGATTTGTATTAGTACCTGTGTTGCAGCCTAACAGAGCTTGTTATGTGGTGGCAACTGTCATTGCAAGAATGTGTTTCTCTCTGCAGAAATGCTTCTAATATGTTTTAAGGTCTCCAAAACCCATCAAAAGCACACTTTGACAGATAATAAACAGAGGGAGTAGAGAGTCACTGGGGAATGGATAGATTCGGTGTCATAAACCCCTCCTTTGCTACCTCAAGTTAGTATGATATGTATTGATGCATTTCTTTATATAGATGAACAGTTGTGGTAGCCCTCGTTTCAGCTGACTCATAACATCAGCTGCAGTTCAAAAAATAACCCAGAAACTCCTTCCTACTTTCCATTGAAAAGAAGTAATTTGATTTTCTTACAGTTATTCCAGGTTTCCTCCCCCCAGCTATGAAAAAATAATATAAAGAGTACTCATATGTTCCTTGGAAAATTCTAGGAGGTTTTAATCATGTTTGTTATTACATCCAGTACCCATCATTATTAAATCAGTGTATAAGTTTCCTCAACCTAGAAGGCATACATATTTAAAACACAACATATGGGTTTAGCTACTTTAGGCCTGTTTAAGTCAGTGGGAGTAAAACATTTAAACCCTCACATACCTATTTGAAAACGTAACTGTTTTTGCTAGAATAGAGTGGTAGCTTGATTATTTCAATGCCTTAAAAGGTAGAATTATATGAACAGAAAATTACTGAAAGTATGTTTTCAGTTTTGATTAACTTAATGCTTGCAAAGGCTATCTGGAGACAGAAATATCTCTCTGTTAAGCACTTTTGAACAAGTACAAATCAAAACATATACGTGCTATTAAAACAAAAGTAATACGTAAAGATAAAGTCAGAAAACCCTACGAATATATTGGTTTAACTTTTAGTTAATCTGTTTGAGTTCAAACGGAATGGATGTTAACTGAAAAAATTGTTAATTAATGAATGCCTCTAATCTGGACTCCTGTGAGGGTGTAACCCAACCTCTAAGGTGTATGTAGTATGCCTGTGAGATGGAAAGGAAATTTGCCAACTTCTAACAGGGGTGACGTTAGCAAGTTGACTTAGTTTGCTTTGTACTGAAGTGGAAAAGAATGGCCTGTATGATCAGTGATAGCTGTGCATTGGGTTAGGAAGATAACTCATAGTGAAATTCCACTGTGATATAAAAGCAGACACTGTAATGTCTTGGATGTTACCATAGGAGATGAAGGTGCTTCAGGTCCTGCAGAAACATTCAATGTGATCATACACAATTTTTTTTCTGGCCACTATTGCAACACAGATATGTTGGTCACTCATAGTCTAGATTTTAGGTAGATCTTCAGTGATGTTAAGAGAGTTACTCCAGATTTATTCTCTTGCAACATAAGTCACATAAAGGGTATTACATACCACTTTCCCAAACAGATTTTTTTCCAGCAGGAGGGATTCAGCTCATTCTTCTCCACAGTGAACACTAAATCAACACTTTTGGTGTGGCTCACTGAGTGCATTGTGGTTTGCCTTGGAAATTTGTACAATGGTCCACAGTTTTAAAAGCAATAAAGTGATTAGTCTGTCTCACTTTATAAAAATACAAATAACATTGTGAAGGTGTATTTTCCTTTATAAGGTCATTCTTAAAGATATGTGTTACTAAGTCCCAAAGCATGATTTCCTGGCATAAACACAGAGGTTTGTTTAAGAATCAGTTTTAGACTACTCTTATTAAGCAATATGTCCAGTATAAGGAGCACAGACATTATGACCTCAGATTTGGAATGCCAGCACATAAGAAGTTTGTCTAGACCTGCATCACCAGTGTCAGACATACAGTTGTTAGCCAAGTGTGACTTATAGAGGACTTTCATTTAAGCTGCTGAGTAATTTCCAGGTCCTTCTACGAGTCCTGCCAGGCTGTCTTTCTCTGCTGAGGTGAGTCAGCACAAGTCAATGACAAAGCAAAAAGCAAGATCTCAGGAATCATATTTTTTAGGACAACTGACCCAGGAAGAACAGAATAGCAAACACAAGTTCTACTCAGGAAAACAAAACAAAAAAGTAAACCAAAGATTTTCCCAAATAGTTAGAAAACAGCTGAGGTCTGTTAATTTGCTTAACAATGCTGGCATGATCTTGTATCACGGTTGAGTGTTAATATCTGCTTTCTAACCAAGTGGCAATTCTGAAGACTATTTCTCTGTTTCAGGCAATCTTCAGACATATCTACTGGGAATTATATTGGCTATGTTTATCTTCCTGTTCTTTAGAAGCTTTCCAATATCTATTTGTATTGTTGCTTTTAAAGACTAATATAGAGTAATAGCTTAACAACAACTCTTTTGTCATAACATGTGTTTGGCCACCTCTCCTTAGGGAACCATTCTGGACCAGAGTATCCACCCCAGCCAACTAAAGCTCATGCTTGGAAGTATTGTCCCTGGGAGTGACAGTTTCATGGAGTGGCATCACATTTGATTTTGGTGCTATGCTGGCATGGATGACTGCTGGACAGTCACTGACCTTGGCTTTGAAGGAACAGCTGGGCCAACCAAGGCTAGCTCACTACCCCTTCCTAGGACAACCTGCATGCTCAGGTCAGTCTTGTCATCTACTCTGAATTACTCTTATTGCTCCTTCTGACCTTTACTGCCCAAGGTATGTCGATCTTGGCTATATGAAGATTATGATTTCTGATTTGTAGGGTCATTACTATTCCTACTGGTCAAATCTCTGAATGCCTAGGGGTCAAGCAGAGACAAAAAAGTCCCACTACAGCCTTGTTGTTCTACACAGATAATGCTGTTCCTAGTCACAGAAACATAGAATCATAGAATGATTTGGGTTGGAAGGAACATTTAAAGATCATCTCGTCCAACGCCCCCACCATGGGCACAGACATCTTTCACTTGATCAGGTTGCTCAAAGCCCCACCCAACCTGACCTTGAATACCTTCAGTGATGGGGCATCCACAACTTCTCTGGCTAACCTGTTCCAGTGTCTTACCACCCTCATAGTAAAAATTTTCTACCTTATGTCCCATCTAAACCTACCCTCTTTCAATTTAAAACCATTGTCCTTTGTTCTGTCACTACAGGCCTTGGAAGAAAGTCTCTCTCCTTCCTTCTTATAAGACCCGTGTGTATATTGAAAGGCTGCAATAAGGTCTTCCTGGAGCCGCTTTCTCGTCTCCAGGCTGAACAACCCCAACTCTCTTGACCTTTCTTCATAGGAGATGTGTTCCAGCCCCCTGATAATTTTCATGTTCCTCCTCTGGAGCCGCTCTAACAAGTCCATGCTTTTCTTGTACTGGAGACTCCAGAACTGGACACTGTACTCCAGGTGAGGTGTCATGAGACTGGAGTAGGATGGGAGAATCACCTCCCTTGACCTACTGGCTGTGTTTCCTTTTATGCAGCCCAGGATATGGTTGGCTTTCTGGGCTACAAGTGCACATTGCTGGCTCATGTCCAATTGCTCATTTATCAATATCCCCAAGTCCTTCTCCTCAGGGCTGCTCTCAATCCTTTCATCCCCCCATCTGTATTGATTTTGGGGATTACCCCGATCCAGGTCCAGGACCCTGTACTTCATGAGGTTCACATGGGCCCACTCCTCAAGTTTGTCAAGCTCCCTCTGGATGGCATCCCTTCCCTCAAGTGAATTGACTGAACCACTCAGCAAGTGTCATCTGCAAACTTGCTGAAGGTGTACTCAACTCCACTGTCATTGATGAAGGTATTAAATAGTATTGGTCCCACTACAGACCCTTGAGAGACACCACTCGTTATTGGTTTCCACTTGGACATTGAGCAGTTGACCGTAACTCTTTGGACATGCCTTGGCCAGGACCTTGTTTCTGTTGGTTCTTCCACATTCAGAACTAATTTCTTCCATCCAGTAAGGGACTTTATCATATCTGCCATGGGCAGTTGATCCCCACTTTGTATTTTCATCTATTTGTTAAAGCCTCAATTGAGAATATCTCGGTTTTGGTTTTTGGCACTGCATTAGTTACCAATGCATCCTTTGCAAGTAACGCAGCTTTCTTCCAAGTCAGCTTTTTTTGTTTCTTGAATGGCAACTTCCTGGCTAGGTTGTTTAGTTCTTGCAACATTTTCTGCATAGCAGTGGTTCTCACTAATTATTTGAAGTGCATTGCAGCTTGTGATGTGCGACAGAACACATTTAGGAATATCTAGTTGCACTGCATCTCCTAGTGTCCCTCTATTATCCCCACATTTCCTTTATTGAAACCCAGCCTGAACTATCACATATTCCCTCTTTTTTTAAAACTTCTTTCATTTCTAGAAGTGCAGAAACATATCCTGTACATATCCTTCTACAGAAAGTTATTCATAAAACAGAGGAAAAAAGCTCCACAACAATCCAAACATAATACTGACAAATCTTTGAACTGGGAAGCTGTGTACTTTTTTGCTGCATATCTTATCCTATTAAAATATAAATTTGCTGGAAACTTCTTAGGGAAAGGATCTTGTTTTATTATTTTTCTTTTTAAAAGAGGAGTCAATTTAGATTCATAAAATGAACTGCATGGTAGAGGAAATAATTGGAACTAACAGGATGCCTGCCTACTTTTCTACCTGGTCCCTCAGTAACTATCTTCCACCCTATTTCCCTGCATAATCTGTTTTGTCCATTTGAAGCTCTTAGCTTCTGGGAATCTGCCATGTCAAGTATTTGGAAAATACCTGGAAAAACTGAGCACTTCTATATTATCAGAAATAATTAATGATGCATCTGCATGCTTTGGAACCTTATGTATGATACACAAGCAAACAAAAAATACAAATGGGCACTACTTCAGCAAGGAATTGCACTCAGTGTGTCTCAACTGTATAGTTTTGGTATGACGATACAAAATACCTCTAAAAAAGTATTATTAAATATCCACTTGTATGCTGGGAATGAATAATGCTCTCCCCATTATCAATCTATTTTCTTGTACTTCCTTAAGTATGTCTTTCATTGCTTTTTGTATCTGATCCACTGAAGTAATTTATTGTGTGATAACGAACAATGTTTGTGCTGGGGCTTTAAACAGATTGCTGTGGTAGTGCTTTGAAAGAGAAACAGATGATCCCAAACATAAAAAAAATCTGTAAGGTCATCAGCCATCTATATAGATGCAACATGTGACTCAGCTGCTGACTGATTAACTCTATTTGCATCATATTGATATATATGTGATGCTGTTAATATTAACTAGCTGTGTTCTTAGATGATATACAATAACTAAGTCTGTTCTCCACCATGCCTTCTAATAGTTTCCTCAGTGACTATTACATATTTGACTCCATTACTTTGCTTACTGGTTTATTAATTAAGGTTACTCTACATGGTACTGTTATCCCTGGAGATTTCATATGAAGTTGAGTTTATAGCTTTGGTTTCTATAAACCTTTTTCATTTCTAAGAGCCATGGGGTTAGTTTTCTTGGGAGGGTGTAAAGGATAATTAGTCACAGAAGTCCTTCATGCACATTACTGTCAATGTCCTAACTCTTTTAAAAATGTTCCTTTTATTTATACAGACTTTTCCTTATAAACAGTCAGAACCTCTTCTGGTTCAGTTTATGCCTCTTGTTTCTTGTTCTCCCACCATGTATGCCTATGAAAAGCCTGGCTCTGTCTTCTTGATGCCCCCTTCATAGGGGGCAGCTGCTTGGTCTGCCTGAAGACACCCCTGCTCCAGGCTGAACAAGCCTTTCTCCCTCAATGTCTCCTCACAGGTAGGAGTACTCCAGCCACCAGTCATCATGGTGGCTTTGTGCTGAACTTCTTCCAGTTTATCAATATGTTCTTTGTACTGGGGGACCCAAAACTGGGCACAGTGCTCTAGCTGTGGTCTAAGGAGTGCTGAGTAGAGGGGGATAGTCCCTTCCCTCAGTGTGCTAACTCTACTCCTGCTAATGCAGCCCAGGAGGATGCTGTTCCTCTTTGCTGCCAAGGCACTGCTGGCTCATGCTCATCTCACTGCTTGCTAGGGCCCCCAGGGTCTTTTCTGCAGGGCTGCTGCCCAGCCAGTCAATCCCCAGCTTGTATCATGCAAGAGACTCTTTCCTCCACGTGTAGAGATTTGCTTTGGACTTGCTGAATTTCATAAGGCTTCTCTTGGACCGTTCCTCCAGCAGGCCTAGGTCCCTCTGGGTGCCAACTCTGCCCTTGAGCATATCAACTGCTCCTACCAGTTTGGTGTCATCTGCAAACTTGCAAGAGTGCACTCCAGTGCCTCCTCTAGGTCATGGGTAAGCATGTTAAACAGGACAGGTCTGGTGATAGACCCTTGAGATACTCTACTTGTTACTGGCCTCCAGCTAGATTACACAGTCCATTAACAACTACTTTTTGAGCCTGATTATACAACTGTTTTTTTACCAACCCAATTGTTCACCCATCCTATCTGTAACCTCCTAACTGGGATACAAGAATATTGTGGGAGACAGCATCAAAAGCCCTTCTAAAGAACAGCCCTCCTCTCATCCTCAGATCCTGTTGTTTCATTGTAGAAAGCATACAATGGGAAAAGACAGTCTTTTGATTATTCAGTAATAAAGACAGAACTGGATATGTGGAAGCTGTGTTTTTCAGACCTTTAAGTGCGTTTTTGGTTGGCAAATGACTAGGGTTGTTTCAACATACAAGACTAGCTGTTAAGTCCCTAATTCTGTGGCATATTTCTGTCGGCAGCTCTGTGAGTATGTAAAACCCCTTTGAAATTGGTGGTATTGCCTGCATCTACAGAGATCTGTTTGTGTGGAATGAACTCTTTGAACAGGGCCTAAATCTGCACAATTCCTTGTTGTTCTATGGGCAGTTAATGTAATCTCCTTTCTTTTTTTTCCAACACTGATTTATGCTTAGATTTGGGACACCTGTCCCCTTGATGATAAAGAACATTTGCTCGTGCTGGGAATAACTTATTTAACATGAGTAGTATGACAGGAGGAGTAGCACACTTTTAAAATAAAATCAAATAAACCAACTGCAACTTGTTGCTCTCAAAACTGTTAGTGACACAAAATTTTTTAACTTGGAAACTGTACAGTTTAGTGTAGCCAGTCACTGCTCAATGTGAACATATATTTTAATAGAGCCAGGAAGACTGCTACTTCTTTCTTTGCCATCAGATATTTTTATCCAGTCTGAGAGAGTTGTTTAAACTGTTACCACTTTCTGAGGCTGGGGTTATTTTTTTTCATTCCACTATGTTATGGAAAGAGGAAGATTAATAATATCTAACAGTCCTCAGAATACTTCACTAGCTTCATCTCTTCCTCTACAAAGAATTCAGACTTCTCCACCTCACCTTTCAAGTTCAGCCTAGCCTTTCACTAAACTATTGTTCTCACTTCTTTTTCTCTTGACTCTCTTTCTTCAGCTCATGATTCCCAGCTGAAACTTTCCTTTCATATGTTTTTTTTGTAATTGCCTTTTTTGTGGGTTTTTCCCCCTTTCCTATTTCTGTCTATGCTCAAAGGAATCTCTTCTCCTTCTTTAAACAAGTTATTCTTTTGACATAATACACCCAAACTCAGCTACTTATATCATAAACCTTAGGCTCAAGTACTACAGCGTAACTGTATGTTCTCTAAAGCATCTTTATTGATAGGAGTAAAAGAAAAATATTTCCCAGCCTTTAAGATATTTTTATTCCATGGCATTAATACATTCAAACTGCTAGTCTGAAGACATGTGAAAAATATACCAAAGAAACTGGAAAAATGAAAGATAAAACAATAAGAAAACGGTTTGTTTTTTTCAAGAGTGAAAATAGCCATATTTTAAAAGGTGAAAAGTAAACAACATACTGGCTGTCTTATTTTAATGACTATTTCTGAAATCTGCAAAGATGGGCAAATACTAAGCCTCTCAAATAGAGGCTTTCCTAAATCTAGTTTTTCTGAAGTTTGGCTTGCAAGTAGAAGTAATGCCCCAGAGAAAACCTGAACTTAAATAACAATTTCTATACACACTATGAACAAGTAAAAAGGGATGAAAAGCTTGAAAAAACTTTAGAAGAATTTTGGCCTCTTGGAATTCAGCACATGATCCTGAACATCACAACCTGAGCTAGGATGGACAAGATTTGTACTCTGTTATACAACCCAGCCATGAGCAGCAGACACAACCTCATGCTGTAAGAACAAGTATGTTGTGTAACTAATACACTGACTCTTGGTATAACACTGCATGCCATTTCCAGTCCTATTTTTAAAATGTTGTTATGAAATCCTTTCCATTTTGAGGAAAACTGGATGCTGTCATTAGTGGAAAAGTATCTTCTCCACTGTATTAGTTTTCTGACTATTGTGAATTTAGAAAGAAATGGTACTTTCAGATGCCCTATCTCTTCACCACTTCTGTTACTATACCTAAAACATTTGCCCTTGTACCTTTATTCCTGCATGTTAATTTTAGTTAATCAAAGATGTATGCATTTATACTTGTATCAACTATTCATTTTGTCAGTGCAAGTGTGCACGCAAATGGAGGTCAAGCTTCATGGCTTCTGTAAATATAATCCAAATATTCTGTCAGAGAATAGTGTTTGAAATAGCAGTGGCTTTGAGTCTACCCAGCTTTACAGCTGCCTATTGACAGTACTTACAAGTTACCTGACTCTTTTCCTCCCTTTTCTCCTCTGCTAACTGCGAGATGATTGTTTGTGTAGAATAAGGACAAAGGCATGCTTCTGACACAGGGTCAGAAAATCTTGAGTCCAATGCATACCGCATGCTGCCTTGGCCAAAATTACATCCTACTGTAATAATAGAGTCAGTGATCTGACAGCTTGTCTCCTGGACCCTTGCAAGGCCACCTTGGCTCTGAGTGCACGTACAAAGATGTCTTGTGCTTTCACTTTGAAAGTTCCCTAGGAAATTTCTTGGTAGGATTTTTCTTGCCAGGGATTGCCTTTGAAATCTGCAAAGGGACACACAGACAAAAAAGAAATCATTACTGCACAAATATGTGAAATATGTATGCTGCTCAAAGTTGTTGTATTTCCTGTGCTTACTGGGCAGCATGTACCACAAGGAGGATAAACAAACCAAATAACTAAAATCCAAGGGAATCAAAACAAGGGTACAAACTTTCAGGTTACATGAAAGAGGAGCTCATTTGGAGATAACTCACCTCCTGAATTTGATGGCAAAACATTTCAAACTCGGGTACCTAATGAGAGACACTAAAATAGCAGGTGCTACTGAAAAGTCATGTGTAGTCAGGGAGGAATTTCAAACTCTGAATAAACAACTTCATTTGCTATAGCTTATTTATTATTGTTTCCTTGAAGGATTTGTCTCCCTTGGTAATTGGAAGAATATTTGAGAAGAAAAATCCTTCAAAATACTTAAAAGAAGGAATAGTAAACTATCATATCTCCACTACATTCTCCAACATTCAACATTCAGTGTTCAGCATTCAGCCTGAGCAAATGTCCTGGATACTGCAGGTTATAGAGATCTTTTTTTGTTTCGCTCGCTTTTTCCAATAGCTTTAGGCTCTGAAATCTGACAATACCAGTCTCAGCAAGTTATTCCTCATTTTTGTGGGATGTTTAATTGTATTGTCTAAGGCTCTTGCATCTGCCTGCCTGAACTTGTGGGGAATTAGTAAAATGTAGGACCGAATTAGGTAAGGTCTGCATGCTGTCATCCACTTGAAGTTTCATTAACTCTTACCAGTTGGTACCCAAAAAAAAAAATATTTTGCACATTGATTTTTTTTTGAATGAGTGCTGCATCAACAAAATAAAGAAGTTACGAGAACATTTGAAAAAACCCCTTAAGTGCAAATTTATGTAAGTGGATTCATTTTTTCTAAGAAAAGTGCAGATATTGGTGCTAGAAGTAAAGACACATTTCCCAGGATCACACTACCCATGCTACATCTTTTCACTTAGCCTATATATAAATAAATGAACTAGATTTATTCATTCTATAATTTCTGATTTAATAGCAGATGTCTTATCAGGTTTTAGGTAAAGATCTAATCACATGAATGAATTGAAAATTCCCAAAGTTCTTTTTATTTGCACTACCACTAGAAACACCAGATTTTTCTCTATATTTCAGTTAGGAGAGGGCTTTTAATTAGTAGATCCTATAAAAAACATAAAAGCCAAGCCTTTCCCCACATGGAAGTCAGGCTAGAAGTGTAAGGACAATGCTGGCCTTCACAGATGCATAGGTTAAATCCAGTCGAGAATATTAGATTCAATCGGAACACTTCTTCGGTCAAGAGAGTTGGGGTTGTTCAGCCTGGAGACGAGAAAGCGGCTCCAGGAAGACCTTATTGCAGCCTTTCAATATACACACGGGTCTTATAAGAAGGAAGGAGAAAGACTTTCTTCCAAGGCCTGTAGTGACAGAACAAAGGACAATGGTTTTAAACTGAAAGAGGGTAGGTTTAGATGGGACATAAGGTAGAAAATTTTTACTATGAGGGTGGTAAGACACTGGAACAGGTTAGCCAGAGAAGTTGTGGATGCCCCATCACTGAAGGTATTCAAGGTCAGGTTGGGTGGGGCTTTGAGCAACCTGATCAAGTGAAAGATGTCTGTGCCCATGGTGGGGACATTGGACGAGATGATCTTTAAATGTTCCTTCCAACCCAAATCATTCTATGATTCTATGATTTTATATTTCAAAACCATTCTTTTATTTGTGAGGCGGTCTTGTCCTGGTAAAGTAGGTGCATTCAGTTTATGAAAGATTTTTAAGTCCTGATGCTGCAATAAACATTAAATAATATTTTTCAGAATCCAGATCTAACAAACTTTTCACAGTGTCTAAATCACCTTTCTCTTCCACATGTGTGTGCACACACACAAAAACCCCAAGCCTAAAGTAACTGACTCACCTCAAGTCTAAAAGAATTCTTTTACAACAAGCTTTGTATAAAGTAGTAGTAATATAATTTTTGTATATGTGTCTATATTTTAACTCCCTTATTATGGACTGGAATAGCTCTTAGCAGGTCTGATCTTGCATGTAACTATGCAGTTAAGATGTTCTCTATACATGGAAAAAATATTTGCGACATTTCTAGAAAAAAAGATAGAAAAGAGAGCTTATGTTTACAGCAATTCCTACAACTGCTTGGCTGTGGTTTTCAGTATCATTCAAATGGCTCATGAGAGAACTTTTTAATTCAAGAAAGAGACAGGCAAAGGAGCCACCATAATTATAGAAGACACCAAAAAATATGAATGCTGAGACCATCTCAATGGCTCTTTCTTTCAGTTTCTCATAAAGCTCGGGAATGTTACTGTTTAGGCTAAAAATATTCATGTTTAGTTTCAGCCCAGAGACCTCTTTTGAAATTTTAAAGAGAATTCCTTCTTTTTAGGAGTCATAGAGGAGAAGCAGAGGAATAATTATGTCTTCCTTGACCTCTGGCTCCCTTTGTGTTTAAATACCTCCATGCATATTTTTCCTAGTTCATCTGCAAACAATTATTTATGTGTTTAACTCAATCCATGTTAGTTCACTGAGTCTCCACAGACAGGTAAAGTTTAGTATACAACATGCAAAAAGAGAAAACAGAGGGGGATGCTAAGATCTCTAAGAAAACATGTCACCCTGACCCTGCTCAAAGACAGAATCAACTGTACCTGAGCATCCTTTACATGCCTATTTAACATATTCTGAAAAACCTCTAAGAAGTGCATCATAAGCATTTCAGTAATTTATGTTATTTTTTCCAACATTCAGGTTGTTGTTATACAATTTTATTTTGGCTATATTCTCAAATATGATGTTACTAGTGTAGTCTCTTAAGATTACTGATATTTTCTGGAAAAGTTCTTTCAAGTGCTAGTTACCTATCTTAAAAAGAAACATAGCAGAACCATGTTTTAATCCAACTATAAATACAGTTAAACATTGCTTTCTGTTCTGTATTCCTGAAAGTTTATAGGGGAATCTTGAATATAGGTCCATAAAAGATAACTCGAAGGGGAAAAAAAACCACAAAACCCCCCAAAAAGCAAACAAACAAAAACCCAAACAAAAACTGTTGGGAAATTCAAACTTGCCATACAAAAGTCTGCATCTCTGGTGAAGTTTGATATACGTTGGTTTACATCTCCAAAAAAGGAATGAACTCAAACGTTTTCAAATTTGAGAACTATTAGAATATACTTCACTTTATCGAACCTTCTTCCAAAATAGTATATAAAAAATGGAGGTCACTCCATGAGAGCTTCTGAATACATGCATAGGACAAAGCAATCCCTGTCTTTAGGGATGCACTACCTGTGTGGATGCAAAAATCTGTTACAAAGAAAACTGAGCTACAAAGATGAAACACTGCATTCAACATCTGCTTGTGCATGTAAACAGTAAATATCTGTCTGGAGTCTTATGTGCTTCAAATATTCCAGCTGAACACCTTACAGGATGAAGACTTAAAATATTAGGAAAGTCTTGTGTCAGAAGAGAAAGTGAACCTCAGACTTCTTCATATATATATATTCCTTTATATATTAAAAAAATTTCCCTTCCTCCTATCTTGCATAATGCCCCTGTTTGTGCCCAACACAAAAAATTACATGCTGACTCAGATTTTTCCTGAGACAGGTCTCACAAAGCTTAGTTTCAATTAATTCAGCAGTTTTTCCTTTCCCTTCTTATTGCTAAAATCCACATATATATTAATTAGGTTTGCCTTGAGTTAGATATCTTGTCTGCCTTAGAAGGAGTGGGGGATGAGTTTGCTTGCCAGGCAAAGTTTCTTAAGCTCTTATACTCTAATTATTTCTCAGAAATGTTTACCAAAGTGAGCAAATTTTTTTAAAAAATCACACAGATGTTAAATCAGTAGAAGAATGTTTCTAAAAATAGTGTGTGAAAATGGTTACAAATTGTCTCTCGTTAATCCGTACACAGAAAATTGGATAAATATGTGTGTTGACATTTTCTCTGGTTAATTCAGTATTTTTCTGTTAGCAGATACTCTTGAATCCTTATACAAATTCCAAGTACGAGTGACCCCAATCCACCAAGGTAGTAATAATAAACATAATTGTGAATGGATGTACTTATGTCTTTGTTTTGTTTAATTGAAGATGCAAGACAGCTAAGTTGTAGCATGATGAGAATTTACGTGTAAATCTATTTCCAGAATCCTTCATCATTACCTCCTAAAAAAATCTTTTTCTAAGTTAATTGAACAATCTTTTTTTACTTGAAAGATACTGAATCTTCCCTTCCCTTTGTCTTCCTCCTTTTCACCTTCTTGCTCATAGTACTACAGATGAAGTCAATTTTAGGACCATTGCAAATGGCTACAAGTCTCATAAGGTCAATGAAATGCACCCATGATAATATAAAAAATCCGTATGTTCCACCCATGTCAGTAAAACAAATGGTTGAAAATGTCAGCATAAACACCATACCTCAGAAGACTAAGCAAGAGTTTCAGGTGAACATTGCAAATCACCTGCTGTAAATCAGCATAACCCTATTTCTTAAACCAAGTTATGTAATTAAAAAAAAAAGAAAAAACAAATCTGAAGTTAAATGAAATGCCATATCTTTGTCATCTGATGTTTTGATGTCCATAGGTAACTTGACATAGACTGTTTCCCATAGGAAAAACTATCTGATAGATGAGATACAGCATAATTTTTCCGCAGCTGGAACCTGATGAATGCTAACCCGGGGGATCTTCTCAGGAAGAGATTTGTTCAACTACTAAGATTTCTACTGTGACACCCTGTCAGATGCTCAAGATGGGGCTATTACTTCAGAGGTATTCAGAGGTCACTGGCTTTCCAGACACATATCAACTAATAACAAACTGGGTAGTGTCATTAAAGAATTTCTTTATTTCATTGACATCCTTGTACTAAATAGCTGAGGAAATGTTTTTTCTTGCCTTCCAGTTCTTTATCCATTACATGCATCAGCAGAGTAGGAGAGTTGAATAGACTCTTTAGAAAGATTTCTAGATTACAGATGAGCCAAACTATGTACAAAGCAGTGACAAAGCCCGGAAATTGACACACCTATTGTTTTATGAAACTGCTTCTGATGTATTATTTCTGAAGAGCGAGGCTATCTCCAAAGAGATCATGCAGTGTAACAGTTGAAAGAAAAAGACTTCGATCCTTGTGCAATTCATCTGGCTCCTTGCGCATTTGTCAACCTAGTTTGCAACTGTGGCTGAAAAAAGAGAAAAAAAGATACTGCATCTGAATATTTTTTAAACTTCAGTGAGTTTTGCACATGCTCATGGTTGTGTATTCTGACTGGGACCTTTGAAAGCAAACCTGTAACACTCTCATGGGAGACCTTCAGGAGTGAGTTAATCTTACCTGATTTTGTATGTCCAAAAATTAGACATCTAAGTTGAAATTAATCACCCCACTACTGGGAAATTCATCTGTCCTATCTTAAACACCTACATTAAGACCAGGCTGCTTGGTCTTTAGACTCACACCTTTCTCTGATAATAAGTCTAGAATGGCTAGCTTAGGGTTTAGATGGTTTTAGTACCTACATTGGAGCAACTGGATGCAACCCTGAAACTCCAGTTTATTTCACAGATCACTGCATCAGCTGTAGCTTTTAATTTTCAACAGAACATAGGCAATAACCTGTGTCTTTATACAGTCATGTAACTTTACATGCATGCCGAGGCATAGCTTCTGTTACTATAGATAACATATACACATGTATAAGTTTTCAATCTTAAAAATAGTTATTGCCTTTTCCTAGTTTTAGTCATATTCTTATGCAGTATAAAATCAATGAACCTTAAAGAAGTGCTCCTATAGATTTAAGTTACCATACCATAGACCTCACAATTTTCAGTTAGGTATTGTAACAATAAGGGGCAAAGAAGAAGAGTGGTCTTATCCTTACTTACAGAAGAGGAACTGAATATGTCCATAAAACTGATTGCAGACAGACTAAATAACTTGCTGAAGGTCACACAGGAAGTCTGTGTTGGATCTGGAGCAAAACCCAGGTCCTCCTCTGAGATCTATGTCCTGAATTCTGGACACAGGAAGAATTCCCACTGAGATAAGTAGATGATTTGTCTGAATAAGGACACAGGGTTTGCTTCCTAAGCAGGAGGGAAAAATAGCTTTTTAAATGCAGTTTACTGTGATTAACCAACTGAGATTAGAAGTATGGATATAGGCTCATGTTACTTTCTGCGTATAAGAAACAGTATTCCTTAATGTAACACTATCACCACACAGATTTATGGGGCTCATTACACACCACACATCAGCAGAAACATCTGAATAAATGTGGTTTAAATTTAGCTGTTTTCGTCTTTCCAATGTGTGGCATTTGCTGTAGATTTAATTTTTAAAACTTGCTACCCACAAATGTTTTAGATCACAACTGGAAACTTTTAGGGTAATTACTGGGTCACATTACAGTCATGAAATGGGTGGTTCTGCTAACCAAAGGCAGAAGCATAAAATGCTTATTTCTTTCATTATGAAACTACTAAATGGTTCCATATTTCTGAGATTATCACCATTAAAGAAGAGGCTGGCAATTTCTTTTGTTTGTGACCAGTTATCTTTGTTATTGATTTTGAAAACAACAAACTCAGCTCTCATATTTGTATCATCTGGATATATGTGTTTGAGTATCTGTAGCATATGGGTAAAGACCGTATCACAGGGGGTAATTCCTACAAAGGAATTCCATATAATACTATATAAAAAAAGCAGCCAATTCCTTTAAAGAAAAAAGGGTCAACCAACACATGTAAGCCTAGTAATAGGTATCACTATTAACACTTAGCACCTGTCTCTGATAAAGACTAAAACTGGAAAGCAAACCAGATGTACCTTTGAACCTTTTCCTAACACTGTGCAAAATGGGTTTCTTCTCACATTGGTATTGTGTTTAGGATTTTTCAGATGATAGAAAATACCTATTACAATGTTCTGATACTGCAGCTCAAGGACCATCTGATAAAACTTCTCACCTCATTTATTTCTTTTTAAAGGATTTGCTGTGAAACCATCTTTTTTTTTCCATTCACAAAATTCAGAATATTGAAAGTGAATATTTGAACTTGAATTGAACTTGAAAGTTCAGGCTGACAGTATCTTTCTTTGCACCAGCTTTCTCCAGTGTCAGTAACAAACAATCTGTGGATGCACAGAGGTGGGTGGCCTGGAAAACTTGGCCCAGAAGTCAAAAACAAATTTGGAAGTTAGCCTTTACTGCAATACATTCTTCCATGACTACCTTGCATGCCATATTCAATCACAATGATTTAGAGCTTGCTAGATAAGCCCAGGCAAGGTGCAGTCATGCTTTTGGAAGGCAAGTAGCTGTATTTCTGTTAAACATAGCCACAGTGCAACGTAAAACGTTAATGAATCAGGGAGTGTCAAAATTAATTTTGTTGAACTTGTCTCTTGAATGTGTAGTGCAGGCATTTCTGCACTTCAGTAGAACTACTGAACAATATAGAACTACTCAGGGAACTACCTAGATCAAGCTCAAGCATCCTAGTCAAGGTAAACAAGGAGCTCAGTTTGGGTTTTTCAGCATGACAAAGTAGTCAGCATTGAACCGAGCATCCACCTGGAAATCTTGTACTGGCATGAGTGAGTTCCAGGCTACCTGGGACATATCTATGCTCCATATGCTTTGTCAGTGTCAATGTGGTTATGTTTTGTTTTCCCCACAAGGTACCTGTTTCATGACTACATGCATTTTGTTCATGCAGGACAAGAAACACAGTCCTGTGGAGAAAAGCCTATGGTAGAACTGAGAGATCTGGTAGGATAATAGAGGTGTTAGTTTTCTGGCCTTTTCTATGTTCATTTTGCATTTTCAGTATTTCTTTAAATCACTGAATATCCTAATTATTTTTTTTTTTCTCAAAGAAAAGTAATAAAACACATGCTTTGATATGATCCAGATGCTGTGCTGCAGTAGAAGGCTGGCTCCATGTAGGAGCTAAATTGCATTCATCCAGCAACACGATAGCCAAGAAAAGTAGAGCATCTAGAGGATGCCTGGCTTGCTTTGTCCCAGCACCACCAGTTGTTCCAATAGACTGTAAAATACACGCACAGGTCAATGAGTCTGTATTCTTTGTAATTAAGCCTTTGCAACTAAAAATCTGTCCAAAGCTACTTTGGAGTATTAATTCTGCTTCCATAAAAGTTTATTTGGAATTTTATTTTAATTTCAGGTTATCTTGCTATGTTAGCTTATGATACATATTTTTTAAAAAAATCATTCTTATCCCTGGTGGTGAAAACCAGGTCTATTTTCTTTTTCTGCAACACTTTCTTCAACTTAGTATCTGTAAACCTCATACAGGAGCCTTGGCTGCCCTGTGACACAGCTAAACCATAGGCGATATCCCATGTATTACCAAACTAGTTTCAGGCAGAATGTGTCTGTATAAATAACAAAAAATATTGTAGTTAAACTGAATTAAATCTTGAAATAATTTCAAGAAGCAAGAGCCTTGGTTTCAAGCCACCCTCCTTTCCACTCTAGTAATGCAATTGTTATGCAAGATTTGAGTAAGTTTTGGGTTGTTCTGAAAGAAAAAATATGTTTAAATAGTAACTGAATCCATGGAGTTTGATGATTTTTAAGTATTCAGACTGGCCAGAAAATGGATAGAGGAACCATTTAAAGAAGTTCTCTGAGGCTTAAGGGTGAAATTATAGTCTTTCAGTGAAGCTTCCAATAAATAGACTCGGTGAGTGACATGCCTGGGGAAATAAAACCTCTTTGAGCCTGGTAAGTGCCTCTTTTAACATGCAACTTTTTTAGATTCTCTATGGCTTAACAAGCAAGACACAGAGGCATTCCTTATGTTCCACTCTTTACATACACTCTTCCTTCTTTTTAAAGGAAAAGGGCTATGATATGTTTACGTAACTTTCAGTAAACAGTAGTAATCCTTTTGGAAAAGATTTTAATTATAACAGCACTAATCTTAGTTATACATGATTTTTCTCAAAGCTTCTAGGTTCCTCTCTGCATATAAATTAGTCCTCCTGTCTATTCATTAGAAGTTGAGGTTTATTATATTTTTTAAGATAAGCTTGAATCAAATTTCTTTGAGATGTTTGTGTACCTTTTTGGAAAGGTCTTCACTCAGACAGTGCCTAAGTCAATGCATATTTAATGGCTTTTCACAGCATTTACTTAGTACTACAAGACTTGTTTTGTATGTGACCAGCTGTCAAAGTGAATTGGTTCTGAATTTGTAAAAAGAATGAATAAACTGAACATTGAATCCAAGCAAAGCCCTTTTCTCCTTTTTCTAACTTCAAGGCCATACAGTTTTAATGAAAAAGCTGAGCCATTGAAGAAAAAGAATTATTATAACATTTATTCTAACATACCCTGACTAAATTCTAATTAAATATACTAATAAAATAATTTTGTTCCATTAGAAACTCAATGACAGTGCTGTTTTGGATGGAAAACCAATAATTTGTTCCTCCATTTAATTATTCATTAAAAATTCATTGAGACAGGTAGCACTGCACATGGAAACAGAAATTTAACAGATGATTTTCCCAAAATACAAAATATGAAATCCAAACTTTTACAGTTGATTTTACAATACTGTCAATTCTCACCCAAACCCAGGATATCCTGCCCCACCAAAAAATAGTCTCCAAAAGTTTTCCTCCTCCTTTATATCCCATTTTTGTCCAAATAAGCCCAAGTATTCTAGAAACTTCAGGTTTACTCTAGAATGTTTCCAGAAGAAACATTTATAACGGGAAATTAAAATGAGAATAAAACCCATACTCATTACGTAAATTTCTATAACTACTTTATTTAGCTTTTGAAAGATGTTAATAAACACAGTCAGAGGCTTTTTCAAAGACCAGTTCACGTAACGTGCAATTTTAATCCTACAGCTAATGCCTTTTAGACAGTAACTCTCCATAGTAGATGCTACTCTGGTGAAGAAAGAGGGATTTTTTAAACACCTGAAATCCTGCTGTGTGCTTGTGGTTGCCTGTAACATATTCCATCTGTAATGGATATCAGTTGAAACACTTTCACAATCATGCATGATCCTGCTTACATTCTTAACAGCTGCAGACTAAACATCTCAATTGACTTCACTAAGTGTGCCAAATCATGCAAGCACTACTAAATGTGTGTGCACAGACATTTGTGTATAGGTTTTTGATTGCAAAATCTTTGACTCTTCCCTTCAAAGAATTAGTTTTCTCTTTCTGTGAGCCTGATGCATGACACGTAGACATCACCTCTGCCTTGCAGGAACACCCCTGCTCAGGGAAACAAGGGCATTTGCAGTAGCCAGACTTTTCAACCTCCTCCTCAGTAAACAGATTAAACAACAGATTTCTAGGGGTGATTCCATTTTCTGAGCAACCCTGAGGAGAAATCTCCCCTCCTCAACAGTGGTTGACCGTTTAGTGATGAGTATGTGTCATGTGGTCTGAACTGGTGGGCCTGGTCGTGACTCAGGATAGCTCTAGGAAGAGCAAATTTGCCTCTGGAATGGCAGAAGGGTCTCTGTTTCCTTTCTCAGGTTGTCAGAATTTAATGAGACATTTTAATACATTTGCTTTGTGAAGCATGTTTAGGATTTGCTTGTCAGAACTCTGTGTTTGAGACATGAAAATTCTTAAGACAGTCTTCTTTAAAAAAGCTACAAGGTTTACAATAGTTAAAAAACACTACATTGAATAGGACTGAGCAAACATTAACTGAGAATCAATCTTTTTACAATAAGTAGCAAGAATCACTCCTTAAAGAGTGTCCAGTGTAAGATGTAAACAGCTATTTCATTTATTTGCAAAATGAACTGTGTAATTAAAGATAAAAGATAGCCTAAAGATATTTTCAAATTATTTTTAAAGGCAAATTGTAATAAAGTTTCCTTTCAGTCAAATCAGTTTAAAAGTGCCTCTTCTGGATTTTAAACAAGAATATTGCAAGGAATCCTAAAAAGTAATAAATTTTACAATTCTTTGCTGAGACCTGCAATTTTTAGCCTCAGAGATTTGCCTGAAGTAATAATACTATGGTCTATTACTTTCTTTCTCCATCAACTAAAGGCAATTTGCCATTACCTTACTCATTTTCTTTCAATGAAGTGAATGGCAGTTTGAAAAAAATACCAGTATGTTCAGTAATACTAATGCTTTGATATGTGCAAACACTAATATTTTAATATGTTCAGTGTTTTGAACTTTAGGAAATGTTAATATCTTTGGCTCATATAGTTCACAGTTCTCTTATAAACATTGTAAATAACTATTGTGTAAATAACCTAATTAATGTATCCCAGTCTGACACTGGAATAAGGCAGTTTGCACCATGTCTGAATTGGACATGACACATAACCAGCTTTTCCTATCTGGATTGCTGGAATTGCTTCATAAATCCATATATTTGGGGAAATAATTTGGAGAATATATTTCTCATTCTCATTCTCAACCCATTGAAGGGAAAAATGCTTAATTCAGGATGGGAATCTACCTTTGCTGGTGGTAAAACCAGATATCCACAGATAGTCACAGCGTAGGATCAGCCCCAGAGAGCCAAGAGAATGTTATTTACACAGCACTTTGTATATTAAAATGTAAGTTTGAGATCAACAGTTTACCCTTCATATCTGAAGGCATGGTACACTTCAGTTACACATCTCATTCTAGTCTTGCAAGAACTGAAGTAGCTGTCACTTCAAATGCAGTGTACTGCTGGGAATCATAACGGCTCTTGAAGTTTATTTAAATACCTTAGATTTCATCCCTGAAACGGCAAAATGCTGTATATATTCTGTTATTTCTCAAACATCTTTTAACGTACTAACATGTCAGTTATTCACAAGAATGCTTCAGGAATAAACACTTTCCAGAAAATAAAACACCCGCTACAAAGGTTTATATTTTTAAAGACACTTGAAGGATTCAAGAACAATGTCCATTAGAATAAGTGGAAAATATGTTGCCTATTTCCTTCAGAAAGATCACTAAAGATGTTGAAAGCATGGCTTTTTAATGGCATGAAGTGAAACCAGGGATATATGCATTTAAACTGTTTTAGAGACTTTTGGAATTATGTTCGGAAACATCATTGATTGTTGAGAAATACCACATAGCTTTAACAAAACCAAAATAACATCACTTAATAAACTCTTCAATAAACTCCAGTGAACACATGTTCTTCCATTAAATTGATGTAGATGAAAAATGCAGTTAAGGAGAAACTGTATTAATTTTTATGGTGCTTGATAAAATGTTACAAATTTTGAAACATTGATATTTTTTTTTCCTTTTTTTTTCTTTTAGATCAAAAATACATCATCGTCTCTAGAACCATGGAAGGGATGTGATTTTTTTTTTTTATGTTTGGACATTCTACCTGGTGAAAAACACCCTCTTTTAATACAGTGCTTATAAAATAATGGAGTGTCAAACAATGAGAAGAACCACAGCTGATTTTTTAGATGGTATAGTCAAATTTTTTGTTCTACACCACCATATAAAAACATAATCATAAATTAGAGATGCCAATTATGGGCACTGCAGGAATAAGTTTTTTCTTGGAAGGACTTAAATAATACCCTTGTGTAATGTTATCAAGCCTTTACTATGCATTCCTCCAGCATGAGAAAAAGATGCAGCTTGACTTAATTTTTAGCCATCCAGTGTGTGCTAATTGCAACCATTGATAGTCTGAATTACATTATCTCTAGAGGACCTCAGCAATATTATGCAAAACTTGGCCAAAATTGTTTAACTTTAAACATGCACTAAGGAGGGAAGATCAATGGCTTTGCTAGTGAAGCTGGAGGTTTTTGCTTTGTTTTCTTGTGTCTTTTTTTTCATGTTTTGATTTAGACTGCTACATTTTAGTCAAGTAGGCTGAATGTTACAGCTCCTTTGTTGTGTATTTACAACTTTTCATGTAGCAAAGATTTACATGTGTTCTAAATTTTATATACTGTGAATAAAGCCATTATTTCAATGAACCACAAGAACACATGTGCAGACAACCATAGATAAGCACATATATAAAACTTTTATAGAATCAGAACCCATATGAACCCACATTCTGTAAAATTCATGGTCCTGTGCCTAAAGTAACACCTTCATTAGTAATGCATGTTTTACACAATTTCCTTCTTGTAAAGCGTGACTTTCATGACACTCATTAAACTCAGAGAGAATCATGTTATCAACACATTCACCTGAGTAAAACATGTTTTTCTTATTCTATTGTAAGGTCGTACTAAATTCTTTCACAGACCAGACGGTCTCTTTTTCTCTTTCCCTCTCTGTGAAAGACATTATACATGCATTTTTCCTATTTTTTTTTTCTTCCCTTCCTTCTCCTCTGCTTTTCCCCTCACTGTCTAGTCTATTCCCCAAACCCCTCTTTCCTATTAAAAGTTAGTTGAAACTGAGCTTCTCACATCTCTGTGACAAGACAAACAAGAATGAATCAAATACACATTTGAAATGTTCCTGAAATTTTTAGTGTATTGTTCTTGGCTTGGCTGAGAAAAAGGTACTGGAAATGTGTGACTTAAGTGAATGGCTAAGGAAGTAAAATGGAAATAAAAAATAGGAAGAAAAACCTTTGAAAATTTATCCCAACTTGTTGAAGCAACTTATTTATATGTAATCTCTTTCAAAAATTGCCCAGAGGTGCACATTGAATTGCGTGTGATTTTATCCCTCACCCTCATGGTTTCTGGGAGAAACAATCTCTAAATGTATTGCATCACCATCCGGGCCGCAGTTGCTACCTAGAACTTGTACCATTGTTCTGTGTGATAAATACAACCATTTTCTGCCTGGGGCTGTTCACGACGGAAATTTTCCACCCACAAACAATCTTGTTAGTTTCATAATTACTTCCCCCTTCTAATGAATGCAGAACATAATGAATGCCAAGCCAATCTTTTGGGTTCAAATCCAGAGTTCTTCATCAAGACAATGAATGTGTGTTCATTAAGTAGAAACATGTTGAAAGTGCTTTTGCCATAAGTACAGTATAATACATTTTCTTTAATGGGAATGTAGTATTTTAGCACATTACTTAATGAGGGATGAGCAGACAAATGGAGTTAATTCCTTCAGCCTCAGTGAGCGCAGCCGTGGCAGTCCATTTTCATTCACCGCTTAGGGAGCCATTCATTACATAGAGCCACAGGCTGAAAAAAAAAGGAATTATTTAAAATATTATATATGGTAAAGTATAATTTAATTATTTTTAATGCTTACTGAAAGGGTGAGGCTGGAGGTGGCATTGCAGATCATCGTCTTAGGTTTAAACTCTGGAGAACTAAGATTAAATCTGATACTATTTTGATGCTCTTAATTCTCTCTTGATGCAAAGCACTAAACAACCACCCAGTTTGGGAGGACAGAAATAGCCAGAATCACGCTATTCAGTAATTAAATACATTTACAAACCTGTGTGGGAAAGTTTGAACTGTACAAACCAAGACTAAATCTGGCAGAGGCTCTTCTTAATAGGCCATCATGCTAGTTAATGTGAAATGTATTCACAATTTAAAAAGTTAAAAAACTGTGTTTAATGTCAACACTTTAACTGAGTGTAAAAAATCCCATAACTATTAAACACTTCAGTGTTAAATTGGCCACTGAATATGAAAAACTGTAGCTGAAAGGAGAGTCTCTACTGTTCCCTCTGAAAACAGGATGAGGCATTACTGTAGTAATTTCAATAAAGTGAACCTCACATTAAGTGTAACCTGTAGAAGAACTCTATGCTTTGTGCTCCACAGTACATCAGGATGTCCAGGTTAATTCTTCCTATAATAGTGCCTTTAGATGTTATATTATTTAGTCTATAGGAAAAAGTGTGTTAAAATGATCATTCAGGTAAATATTAAGGGTATTGCATATGATATAATATTTAACAAAAGTAAAATATTCTGAAAAACATGATTTAGATTGTTCCACATTATATTTAAATCAACCCTTACTTGCTAGATATTTTAATTTTGGAAGAAAGCTACTACTGTGGTGAGAGTGTCCACATTTGCTAACAGGTCAGAGTGTTTCTGTGCACTGAGAACTTGCTTGTTCAATTCCTTCCTCAGGGGATTTGAAGCCATGGTTTTTGTTCCACCTCTCCAAGACTGCACTGTTTTCTCTAGGCTGTTGTGGAGAAGCAATGTATTCTACATTTCTCCTGTTGACATCCTCCTCAAGTGTGGAAAGGCCTGAATATCCACCATGGTCCAGCTCTCACCTGCCACGTGCAGACAGAATAATGTCCATAGACTCTTGCTGTCAATCTCAGTAATTGCTTAAAAATAATGCTTTCAAATGAGACAAATCAAGCTGGATGATTCAGAGTACTTTGTCTCAGAAAACCCCATAACTGTCAGTAAGAAAATAGATGACCTTTGTTTAAACCCACAGTACAATCAAACAGAAAGAGCGTTAATTTGGAACTGTGTCCACTCTGGAGTGGTCTAACCTTTAGGATAAAAGACACTCCAAGGAAAGTTTCCTTTCTGAAATGTTCCACTTTCTGTGAACTACTTAAATAATCACTGACATTTATGCCTGTCTCAACACCAGCCTATAATTTCTGCAGCATTCCCCAAAGTTCATCTCAGATTCACCTCAACTTAGTGTAGGTTTGTTTCAGTATAACAAGTATGAGGTGAATTTGGATTCTGACTTGCTTTAAACTATGGTGTGAATGGATTCCAGTATCTGTTGCAGTGGTCGTGTAAACTTCTTGGGTGAAACAACATCCACTGAAGAGACTGAAAGCAGAATCCTCTCTTACCACAGTGTAAGTCAGTGTAGCTTCAAAGGACTGAAGCCAGATGAGAGTTTCACCCTGTATTTGTTCTTGCTATCCAGATATAATCTATCATTGTTTCTGCAAAAAAGGTTCTACACCAGGTAATTTTTTTGAAAATAGATTTATTTCTTAGCCAGTTGGATCAAATCTATTCAAGTGATCACACTGACTAAATTTATCCTCCTGGGGGAGAGGAGAGGGCAGCACCAGCTCATGCCACACTCCACTGGCTGCTCAACTATAAAAATGATATAAAATAGAATAGTAAATCTTTTTCTGCACAAATAGACCCATGACTGAATTTGTGGTGATATACATGAATATGATTATTCTTATCATCAGGATTGACTAATATCTTACTATGATAATTTATTTTTTTTCTATCATTTAAATACCATGTTATTGGGCATAAAAATCTAACATGGAATGTTGTCGTCCCTTTTGTATGGTATCTTCACTCATAAAGAGGTCTCAATTCCTCCATAAAAGATTTAATATGTAAGTATTCAATTGGTTGGCTTAATGTCTGTATTGGACTTGTGATGTTCTTTTGTGCAGATGGTATTAAATTGCAATGTTTCACCACTATTAAAAGCCTACAAAGTGAAATGCCAGTTCTTTGAGTCATATTATTTTATTTACAGGAAGAGAAAATACAAAGTAGATTGTTTGCTTCCCACAGCTAAGTAATACTCTTAAGCAAATGAATAGCTCTAAGCAGGAGTTCTACCAAAGTCTTTAAAGTTACCAGGTACTTTGGTGGACAGAGAACCAAGCTGTGTGTCAAGGGGCTGCAATTTGGTTGTGGAAAAGTGTGTAAGTAAGGAAAGTGAGAATTTGCTTGTTCAAAATTTACATCATTTATTTGAATTTACATTAAAACATTTAGAAACTCATTCTGGAGGAATTTTCCATAAAAATGCTGACAATACAGAGATTACATAAGGTAAAATAAAATATAAAACTTGTTTTCTTGTATTGCACCATGGTTCATCTTACCCTGAATGCTGGAGAAGAGATAATGTCACAGCTATAACTACAGTTCCAATATTAGATTATGAAGATGCCATTTATCAGTATGCAATGAAATTAAAGCTGCAAGAAACTGGAAGTTCCCAGTGATAGATCACATTGGTTTACGTTGCCATGCCATTCTTGAATGCATCACTGTGATATGTATGATAGTTCTGGATGATTAAACATTGAAAATAAACATAAATTGCATCAGCATCAAGATCTATTTAAATGCATGAAAAGAAATTCTCTCAATTACTGCTCAGCAACTTAGCTAGTTGAGAAAAGAAATAATTGTTCACTGGGATCACAGAATACACACTCATTTATCAAACAGAAGGTGGGAAACTGAGCTTGAAAGACTTATTTTTTCTCTTGGAGTGGAAGTGATATGAAAACAAATATATTTTTATATTCATTCTACAAGTTAACTGGATGCAGGGTAGCCCAATACATGTAGAGAAGGGGCTGAATTAAGTGTTTATTGAGGCTACTATTTCTGGACTTTCCTAACTTTTATATACTTGCTTTTACAATTAGAACATCATTCCCTTCTGATGCAATGCATAAGTATGTGAGTTCATAGAGTTCATAGAGTTCTGAAAACGCTATCTTGTTGACATTCACGTGACTAATTGTCTGCGCTGGAGCCTCTGGATTCATCACTCAGGCTTTGCTCCCCAGCTGGTGGGTAACTGATTTCCCTGCATCAATGGAGCACTCTAACAAAAGCAGCAGGTTCCTCAGGTCCTGTTTTGGACCCATATTATACTTGACAGCTGGTTATGTCCTGATACAGTGTTTGCAGACCACAGAAAATGTAAACAATGGCACCACAGACAGTGGGTTTGTACTGGGGACAACGTGGGCTGCACCAAATATAGGTGTGTTCTGTCCAGCAGAGCAAACAAACAGCAGCATTCAGACTCAGAGAAAACAGAAATAACAAAATATCTATAATCAACCTAGTTTCAGATATTCACCAGCAACAACAGATAGAAGAGTACATCACAGATCAGGCTGGGAAGATGGTCCAAGCCACTCAGAGATTGAAAGATCCAACAGAATCTTGTTGGTGGGATGTATTCACTGTGTAGAACTCAAGTTCAGTGCTTTGGTTCCTCTACTTTGCATCCTTTGGCTGCCTTATTAACTAGAAGTGTCTTATTACAGTTAGTAATTTGTTTATATCAAGGTTGTATGCCCAACAAATTGCATTAAAATTTTAATGGTTGCAGTTCACTATGGGTAGGAATGAATGCAGGTAAGTGTGTGTGGATGGAGCAGTGGATTGCTCCAGAAGGGACTCCTTTGGTCTCAGGATATATACACATCCGCAGATGTTCACACCGTTTGCAAGTATTTGTAAGGCCACCACTGTGGCATTTTGGCTGTAGTCTTAGAAAGAGAAAAATTGACTTGTGATCCAAGGTTTAGGTGTTGAATTTCAGTTCTGTCTATCACCTGTTGCTCAAGAACTGTGTAACAGATTAAAAAAAGCCAAACAAGCAAGAAAGCATCTATGGCACTTTCTTAATCTTTCAATGCTAGCAATTGCTGTCTGTGAGAATTTCATTCACGTCGTCCAGGAAAAACTTTGGTTTATTCCTTATTCAGATAGGTATTTATACTGAGGGGACTACATACAGAAAACTGCAGCTAGAGGTAACATTCTAACTGCTGATTGACTGTCTAGCGATTCTTCCAAGTTCTTTCATGACACCTCTGTTCCTCTTTCCAACAGGCCTGCAGTCTGCTAAGAAAAAATTTGAAAAAAATCCCTATTATCTGCAAGAAACATGGCTTCATGAAGTACAAAATTATCCAGACTAAAAATCTATTTACTGCTGCTCTTCCCTCAGCCTTCTACCTTAAAATACTCAAATAGAGTGATGTGATGAAATACTACATACAAAATTATAAAGATAGCTTATCTTAGCCCTGACTTTGTAAAGTATTATCACACAGTATCAAGTCCATAAAATTGTATATATCTTGTTTAAAATAGAGTCTTTTTCAGATGGTGTATACTAAAACAACTTCTAAAAACACAAAATCAGGGTAGCGCCAATTCTTTTTTCTATAAATGAAACTCCAGGGCTACATATACATATACTGAGCTTTTAACTTGATGTAACTCAAAATGTATGCCTGGTAAACTGTAAAAGTGACAATATGGCTCACCCTTTTTCTCTCACAGATTTGTTTTGCTGCACAGCTTACACTACCATGAAGCAGAACTGTACATCGCAAATACTATGTGATTTTTGAAAGTGTTTATTCCTTCACCATGTACCTGATTTTTCAGGAATTTAGCAGCTAGAACTAGTGGAAGTTCTAGCTGATCCTATTCAAAATCATAATATGTGGATTTTTTTATGATAGGTGGGAATTTTATTCTGAGTAACAAAAATAAAATTAATAGAAAGGTTATGTCTACTTCACATAACTGTTGCACAAGTCCCTAGATCTCTCCTTTTTACATGAATTTTGCCTTTCTCTTTCATTTATCTTTGTTAATTAGCTTTCTTTTACAATAGCTTGGATTTTTCCCTTGATGTGGGAAATACATTTTTAGTTGCAATTCAATTGCAAGACCTCTTTTATATCATTAATCAAAACCAATTTCATTTTTAAAACATTATCAGTGTGTCTGATTCCATTATAAAATTACAAAAGAAATGTTTAAAGATTATTGCCACTAATGCTTCTGTGTGCTGCTTGAATCTGTTGCATGACAGTGCTTGCTCAGCACAGTCTCTATAGTTTTAAGTTATCTTATGCTCTTCAAAATGAAACACTTCTACAGAAAAAGAAACATTCAATAAGAAAGCAAATTTCAACTTGTAGCAATGTTTTTACAGAGAAAATGGTCTTAGAGATATTTCTGTTACGCAACAAAAGCAATGTGGTACCCGAATGACTTGTAACTAATAACATAAATGAAGTTGTCTTCATGATGTGAAATGAGCCAATTGAATTTCATTTTAAGAAAGACTGATGAGCAGACAACACCTGAGAACTAGACTTTGAAAGTACTTCAGATTGGCAAGAAATATTATTTGCTCTGGGATACCCTATGGCAGATGTCCCATAGTATTGGTATGTTAGATCTAGTAGTATTGAAAGTGCAGCATTATTCAGGGAGTGAGAACCTTTCTTTGCAGCAATGCAATGGCCATTTATGTTCCATAGCAGCTTGAGGATCCATAATCTTGGAACTAATTATAATGTTTCCAAGCAGTGTTATATCTAAATAGAAACTTAAATTGTGTTATTGAAGTTTGAAACTCACAAACTCATTAAAATGCTTCAAGACTTCAGGAAACTTGTCAGATAAATTGTAGACTCACAGATATTGAATTACTACTGTCATTCATTTCAATTACTTATTAATTAGAAGTAGCAATCAGTAGTTTCCAATACAATCTTTTTAAAAAAGGTTAAATCAATAGGTAGATGAAAACTTCATTAAACTGCAGTTAAGTCAGTAAATAAGGTTTGTCTCTGTTACTCAGTTACTTGAGAAAACAATTGTCAAAGAAAAAAAACGTATTATTTAGAAATTTTGAAAGTCCAGCACTTCAAAGTCAAGATTTCTGGTCAGAAAAAGAAATCTTCATGATGATTCAAATACACACTTATATTTACTTTACATCTCTGCCTTTGTCCTACCATCATATTTTGACTGAAAGATGTAGTAATTTTGATCAACAAGACATGGAAAACAAATACAGACGTAAACAGCTGATAGTGAGGGATGTCTGTTTGAACAGCATTCCTGAAGGCTGAGGTAAGAGGATTTTGTGTGCGTAAGTGTAGACTACATTAGTGTGATTCCCTGCCATGAGCTGCCTCTTCTATGTCGTTTTTGCTCTTATGGTTACAAAGTTTGTTGTAGCAGGTGGTGTATCTATGTTGTATCTCAGACAGGTGTCTTAGCATTTATATTTGAAACTTTTAGGTTAATTTTCTAGAATACTTGGAGTAGCATCCTGGTGGTTTTCAACAGTATTTTTATGATTGATGTCAGACTGAACAGAGTAAGGCCAGTTTTGAGGAATGACAAAAGTCCCCCTCACTAAAAATTGTCATGATTACTTTGATCAAGATGTAAACATGATTTAAATGAAGACATAATTGTTTATTCCAATGAATCTGGAAACTGTTAGAGAGCCCACTGCAGTGGCAGAATGAGATGTTCTTTTTTTGTTTAAATGCTCTGGCATTCTATAATTTTTGTTGGCACGGTGAATCCCTGCAATCAAATAAGGCAGTGTTACAAGAAAGAGCTGAGTTGAGTCAAATGCAAAGAGTGGATAAGCATGGGTCTATGACTGCCTTTTGACATAAAATTACTGCCGTGCTTCTGTTGCATGCTCAATTTACCAAGGTCATAACACAACAGCTCATCTCACGCCTCCAAGGTAAAGACTGTGGTGCTTTATTCCCTAGCTTCGCTTTGTGGCTAGGAGCCTGATCATTAGTTACTAAATTGTACCCAAACAGGTGTTCCTTTGTTGTATCCTTGAAACACCTCCTTGGTTAGCAATGTTCCCTTTATTTCATGATACCTTGGACTGACATTGTATGCCTTGTCTCTCCATAAAATTTCTTGTGCTTGACACAAAAACGGCATGTAAAGTACTTATTAGCACATACTTTTACATCTTCAGCCCTGTCTTTCTATAGCAGACTTGGGTGGTTTCTTTGCAACTGAAATGCAGCATTCTGAATATTGGCTAAATCATGTGATAGTCCATCCAGAACCTGGCACCATGGACTGCAACAGTTAATCTGACACCATTCAAGCCCCAGGAACACGGTCAACATGTGTGTTTGGTAAGATTTTGGAAGCAGCTACAATGACTTCTGTTTATTCATAGTATTGGTGACCACTAGATATATCAGATATTCAGAAACAGATTGAAACTGCCACTAGCATCTTGTATTTCATTTCAATCCAACAGGTGAGGCCAGACAGTATCATCTGCCTCCATGTGTATGTTGAAGACTTCTGTGAAAACTAGCATTTAGAAATGAAATTAATGAGGACTATTTTTTTCCCTTTAAACTTTGACATTCAATGTATTTTATTCTCACAAAGTCAGTGCTATGAAGACAGGCTTTGTCAGCTGAAACCCCGTATTAAAACGTCTTACACACAGAGAGTGGTTCACTTTGGGAAATCTGCGCTGAAGTCACACATCACTGGTAATATTTTAAGACCACCCTTTCATGTAGCATCCTCTAGTATTACCTTATTCAAAGTTCTTTGTATACTTTTTTTTTTTTCCTTAGAATTTGATCCTTGGAAAATCATTAATGTGAATGCCTTCTTAATTCAGAAATGTGCCCCTGAACATCTTTTCCAGTTGTAGCAATCTCTCCTCCACTTCACTTCTTTCCCTTTTTCAGCTGTGTCCACAAGAGAAATTACAGAAAGCTAAAATCTTGCCAACTGAAGGCTGCAACATCTGATGGAGCGTTCATCATGACCACAATTGCTGGTCTTAATGAAAATTGTTCCCTAATGCAAGCATAGATCAATGGCTTACTTGTATATTCTGTTCCATATAGTAACTATATGCCCCAAAAAAAAGTTTTTCGTATTTAGAGAAATGTGAGCTATTCAGAATGGTGGGAAGTGAAGCCAGAATCTTTCAGATATTTGAAAATAAACTTTCAGGACATAAGACAGAGGAAATTGGGACCCAATAAAATTTTCATGCTGGGTCTTTTCACTACTGAAATTCAAAGGGCAAGATATAGCTACACAGACAAGGGAAAATTACATGGTGTTGTTATTTCTCGAGTAGAGGAGCCACAAAAAATACTTCTTCAGACTACTCATGGAGCCATAATCTTTTAAAGTGCTTTTTCAGTTCCTCCCTTCATTAATACTGGAATTGTGAATTACACTGCAATGTATGGAACAACCTACTTATAATAATATGTAATCTGTGGACCAGGCATCTTTGGCATGCCCCCAAATCCACTGGGCTGGTAGTAAAAAACTACCAGAGAGAGAGAGAGAGGAACAAAGATTTCATAAAAATCCCTTTGCTGTTATCTTCACTGTAGAAAAAGTTCTGAGATTTTTTTAGTTTGTTTGTTTGTTTGTTTTTGTCTCCTCCTCTGACACTACTTTGTAGCTGGAGGTAGTAGTCCAAACTGTTTACTTTCTTTTCATTGTGTCAGAAAAAAACTAACTGCTTTTCTTTCATCCTTCCAGAACCTATCCTGAGGTCAACTGTTTACCTTGGATTTGTTTCTACTCCCTCTCTGTTGCTATCTCTGATAGTCACTGCTTCTCCATCTACAGTGACTGACCAGAAAAAAAAGATAGCCTTTGGAAAGATTATGAGCTTTGCCATGAAATGCTGGTTTAGATATGCTTTCACTTCACATCTGTTTCAGCCCTACCTAAATAAGGACATACTATGGTGAAGGAAAAACCTGTCTAGAGCACTTAAAAGCTCAGGAATGTTTTCACAGTTTAAGAGAAGGCTTTGTATTAGGATAAAGATTGATTTAAGTTAGATAAGGTTCACATCAATTTTCTTTTATTTGACCACAACATTTATATTTATGTTAGTTATAATTGTCACAGTCTGTCACTCCATAGTGTCTTTTAACTCTCTTGCTTATCATTCTCCTTCAAGTGAGAAACACTTTGAAGTATTATGCTTTCATATTAACCCTCTCTACAACTTCCTTTTTAAAGCTAAATACATTGAGATAAAAATGCTGGGTATATTTCATTTTTATATAAGTCCTCTGAAATATTTGAATATTTGTTCTTTTCACTTCATCCTAGTCTGAGTCTGAAGGCTTTTTATCACAGGTATTAGATTAAGCCCATTTTACTTTAAGCTGTAAGCATGACCTTTAGGTTAGTGTTTTTTCTGTCTGGCTAAAGTGAATAAACATCACCGAGAAAAATGGATTTTTTGTCCTTTGTAAGAAATTAGCAAACAGCCAATATTCCTAGACACCAGCATAATTTCAACCTATGTGACTCCAACCACATTGTTTGTCCCGTCAAGACCTTCAAGCAAATTTCCAAAATGTGGCTTTATTTAAATCCATTCATTTATAGACTACACACTTTCTATGTCGTCAGCTGGCTGAATGTGGTGGAAAATACTACTGAATGTGCAAGGGCAGTTATGCAGTGTTACAGTGTATTTAGGCATAGGGCTTTGCCTCTGCCTTTCAAAACACCACAGATCCTTTGGGGCTGCAATACTTAGCAGAAATGAGTTTTGCTATTCACCTTAGTGGCTAGCATTTATTTAACCAGAGGATCCAGAGTTAAATATGTTTGGAGTCTTACATCTCACCCATACTAATCATCACAAATCCAAGAATGATTATTTGAGACAGGTTGACACAGTGTCTTTTAAGACAGGTATGTGGCAGTCTGAACAGAGTAATTTCTGATCCTAGAAAAGAGTAGGGTATCCAAGAAAGAGGTTCTGTTTACAAATTGCATGCCTGGCCTTTTACACTGCCCAATCAATAAACAAGGCCTGCATTTTTCTGCTCATTTAACATTTCTCTACAAAATCTGTAACAAATCTCTACTCATTTAGCATTTACAAAGACAGGGATTTTGCTTGAGAACTGTATGAAGGTTTTCTCTGACTTAATATTTATGTCTATAACTCTCTTAATTTGGCATCAAAAAAGGTAGGAAATATTATCTACGTAAAAGGTGAACCTGTTAAGACGACATTAAGATCAGACACAAACAATTTCCTAAACCATACACTTAGGTATATGTTTCTGCAATACAATGTAGTACTGTGAGAGATACTTCTGCTAACTCTGAAGGCATTGCCTTGCATACTGGAACTACTGTAGCCAATTACAGCATCCCATCAGCTTAATTAGCACTGCCGAGAAGTAGGTCATCTGTTTTTTGATATGTTTTTTTTCATTAAAAACAGCTTTTAAAGATTGCTTTTCAAAGTAGGTATGTAAACTAGAAACAAACATGAAGATGGCCTGTTAAAGACCCCTTGAAGTCTATGTACATGTGTGTGCACATATGTCTATGTGTACACAGACATACACTTTGTATAACACCTGTATCTGCCTACATTTCTATCTAGAGTTTGACATTGTGCTATAAATATATTTCAAAATGCTGTGTTATAAGAACTGTATGATTGGGGATCCAGAAGTAAAAAGCATCCAAGTTATGGATCACACACAGTATTTTTTTGTCCAGTGACCTATATGTTGATCCAGTTACTAGAAATTTTTAAAGCTCAAAAGGGTGCTTGGCCTCCTAGAAACTCAGCTTTGTTTCTGTGTGTTGTCAGGGGGAACCATACTATGCTACTAGGACCTTTGATTTAGATAAACAGAATTCACAATCCACACCACTAAACTTGACATACATTTTCTCACTTTTTGTTTTATTTTAGTTTTTATTTTTTGCAGCTTCCACTTAAATCTTCATTTATTTTCCCTTCTCTTATTCTGTTACTATTGCAGCTAACACCACATCAAGACTCTACTAAAAGTCAAAGTATTATTAGCTACTTTGAAACAGAAGCCAACACGAGCTCTCCAGTTTCTTTCAGTCTTGCCTCAAAACTTATCTCACTCACAGCAAACTCTGCAGGGGAATTGTTATACTCTCATAATTCTTCAAATCAGTAGGGAGATCTGCTTCAAAACTGATGACGTAGGATCCTGAGAATCGCATGAAACATATCTGAATGCTTCTTGCTCTTCCTCAGCTGGCATCACAACAGAGCTGTGTCTTGTGAAAGACCCATCAGCTGTGTTTACATGTTTTCAAATATTGGTGGCTGAAACTATAATGATTTTTCTCAGTTTTGCCACCATAGCCTCTAATGGGGTACCTTACATCTTGAGCTACGGTGTCTTAACTCCTGTTACAATTTATGGAGCCCTAGTCAATACTGTCAAAAAGGCCTGGAGATCTATTCAGCTGATCAAATATAGATGGAGTGTTTCTCTAGGCTCCATCAAATGCCATAGAAACTTAGATATCTAACTCACTTACAGACATACCAGTTTAAGTTTCTTTATTTGTCACCTGAATCCCACTGTGAGTGTTGGTCAAAATCCCTGCAGCAAGCACAGCATATTACTTCTTCAGGATAAAAATTTGCCAGGGGATTGGCATAGGATGGTGACTGCTGCTGTAGATTTTATCTTACAGACATTTGATTGCTTAGTAATACTCTACATTTAGGGTCAGACCTTAGCATTTAATACTATTGTTAAAAATAATTTTGCTGGGCATATGAGGACATTACTTCTGATTTCTACTTTAAATACAGTTTAGAACCATCTGCTTTTTATATTATTCTAGTTAAAATTAAGATCATAGGTGTTTATTATCAATCTCAATTTCCTGGAGTACATTCTAGAGTGAAGTAAGGAATACTTCTAGCTTCTTTGCATGAAATACAAGCCTTTATTAACTTTTCTTGCTAACTTCAACAGAAGTTTTGATATTTTCTTATTTAGCATTGTGTTTCTTGTACTTGCAGTACAATTTCTTGCAGTTGGTTTTCTATATCATCTTCTTTTTTCCCCTTTCTCTTCATTTTAATTGTTCTCATCCTGTACTTGGACTATAGATCTGTGAGAATAAGGATCAGAAAAGATGGGACTGAAGTTGATTTCCACTGAGCCCATAGTGTAGCAGGGGCATAACAGTTCTTTCCTTAAAATGCATGTGACATTTGGCTAACTAAAAACTATTATAGACCCTGCCAGGTAGTATGTTAATGTGTGTGAATAACGTTTTTCAGAGGGTGTGTTAAGTAAACAAGAAAAGCAAAGGGTCAAATTCCCAGACATCAACTGAGAATATCATACTGCTGTGAGAAGCATGTCTTGGAAATTCTTGAAGTTTGTAGGAGATAACTTCTTGTCATGGGCACTCAGTGAGCCAATTGGAAAAGATGCTTTCCTAGACTTGGCATTTGTGAATAGAAAGGACTCATGGGGAATGCGATGGTAGGTGGCTGTCTTGGCCACAGTGATCATGAAATGGTTGAGTTTAAAATTTTCAGTGTAATGAGAAAAGAAGGACAGCAGAGTTGCTACCCTGGAGTTCAGAAGAGCAAACTTTAAGCTATTGAGGGAGCTATTCAGCAGAGTACCCTGAGAATCTGCTTTTGAGGGCTTAGGAATCCATGAGTGCTCATCAGTCTTTAAGAACCACCTTTTAGAAGCACAGGAGCAGGCAATTCCACTGTTTTTTAAGTCAAGCAAGCGGGGCAGAAGACCAGCTTGGCTGAAGAGAGAAATCTTTATAGAGCTCAAGAGAAAAAAAAAACAAAACTGTATGATCTCTGGAAGCAAGGTCAGGATTCACATGAAGAGTACAAAGCTGTGGTTCATTTATGCAGGAAGAAGACATGAAAGGCCAAAGCTCAATTAGAGTTGAAACTGGCGAGTGTTGTTTCAGATAACAAGGGCTTTTTTAAGTACGTTAATAGCAAGAGGAGGTCTAAAGAAAACATTGGACAGATACTTGTTGCAGATGGTCATCTGACTAATAGGGATGAAGAAAAAGTGAAAACATTAAATGATTTTTTTGCCTCAGTCTTTAATAATACTGCTAGACCTTGGGCTGCCCAGTCCCCTGAGTCAGAGGACCATGAATGCTGGAACAGTGACTTTCCATTTGTGAACACTGAAATTGTAAGGGACCAGCTGTATCAGCTGAATGTTCACAAGTCCATGGGGGCTGATGGGCTTCATCCCAGAGTACCGAAGGAGCTAGTGGATGTTACGACAGGATCCTTTTATCAAAGGTCTTGGGAGTCTGGTGAGGTCCCTGCTGACTGGAAGCTAGCCAATGTTATTCCCATCTACAAAAAGAGTGCGAGGGAAAATCCAGGGAACTGCAGACCTGTTAGTCTAACCTCAGTTCCTGGAGAAGATCCTACTGGGTACTACTGAAAGGCATTTAAAGAATAATGCAATCGTCAGGCTCAGTCAACGTGGGTTCACAAAGGGAAAGTCCTGTTTAACTAATTTGACATCCTTCTGTGATAAGGTCATCCACCTCGTGGATGAAAGGAAGGTGGTGCATGTAGCTTTTCTGGATTTTAGTAGGGCTTTTGATCTTGTCCCTCACAACATCCTTCCGGACAAGTTGTCCAGCTGTGGGATGAGCAGGTGAAGAACTGGCTGAAGAGCAGACCTCAAAGGGTTGTAGTGAATGGGGCTACATCTGGCTGGCGGCCGGCCCCCAGCAGTGCTCCTCAGGGTTCAATTCTAGGGCCAGTTCTGTCCAATATATTTATCAATGATTTGCATGCAGGAGTTGAATGCACTATTAGCAAGTTTGCTGATGATACCAAGCTGGGAGGTAGTGTTGACTCTCTTGAGGGACAGGAGGCCTTGCAGGGTGATCTAGATAGATTGGAGCATTGCGCTATGATTAATGGGATTAAATTTAACAAGTCCAAATGCTGGATTCTGCACCAAGGACGGAGTAACACTGGGCACAAGTATAAACTGGGAGAGGAGCGGCTGGAGAGCAGCCCTGCAGAAAGGGATCGGAGGGTGCTGGTCCACAGCAGGCTCAATATAAGTCAACAGTGTGCTCTGGTAGCCAAGAGGGCAAACTGCACCCTGGGGTGCATCAAACACAGCATAACCAGTCAGTCAAAAGAGGTGATTATCCCTCTGTATTCAGTGTTGGTGCGGCCTCTTCTTGAGTTCTGTGTGCAGTTCCGGGCCCCACAATTTAAGAAGGATGTGAAGGTCCTTGAACGCGTCCAGAGGAGGGCAACAAAGCTGGTGACAGGGCTGGAAGGAATATTCTGTGAGGAGCAGCTGAGGACTTTGGACTTGTCTAGTTTGGAGTAAAGGAGGCTGAGGGGCGACCTCATTTCTCTCTACAGCTTGCTGAGGAGGGGAGGTGGAGAGGGTGGTGCTGATGTCTTCTCCCTGGTATCTGGTGATAGGACATGTGGGAATGGCTGAAAGCTGTGCCAGGGGAGCTTTAGACTGGACATTGGGGATCATTTCATCACTGAGAGGGTGGTCAAACACTGGAACAATCTTCCTAGAGAGGTGGTAGATGCCCCAAGCCTGTCAGTGTTTAAGAGGCATTTGGACAATGTCCTTAATAACATGCTTTAGCTTAAGGTCAGCCCTGAATTGGACAGGCAGTTGGACTAAACGATTGTTGTAGGTCCCTTCCAACTGAGATATTCTATTCTATTCTATTCTATTCTATTCTATTCTATTCTATTCTATTCTATTCTATTCTATTCTACCTGAAAGGAGGTTGTAGTGAGGTGGGTGTTGGTCTGTTTTCTCAAGTAACAAGTGATAGGTCAAGAGGAAATGGTCTCAAGTTGTGCCAGGGGATATTTAGATTGGATATTAGGAAAAATTTCTTTACTGAAAGGGTTGTCAAGCACTGGAACAGGCTGCCCAGGGAACTGGTTGATTCACCATCCCCAGAGGTATTTAAAAGATGCACAGATGAGACACTTAAGGACATGGTTTAGTGGTGGACTTGGCAGTGTTAGGTTAATGGTTGGACTGGATGATCTTAGGTCTTTTCCAACCTAAATGATTCTATGATTCTCTGATTCAATGATTCTATGACAGAATTCAATTACTATTTTGTGCCAGGATCCTAGCAATAACAAGATTAGATATCTGATTTCAGGTCCCAAGTACATGCATTATATACAACTGATAGTAACTAAAAGGCAGAAAAAATAGTTTGTATCTTTAAATTAACACAGAAATTTTAGTTATAGATGAATGATTTGATCAGGAGGCACTGCCAGTTTTTACCAGGTGCATTCTTGCTGCGTCAGGCTTGTTGACCTCAGCAGACATTTCTCTTGTTATGAATGACAACACTGTTGACCCTTCTCTTTGGAGCCTAAGCAAAAGGTGAGGACTGAGTAGGGCATGTGGCAGAAACCCTTCTCATCCAGGAATTGTCAAGCTATATCTATGATTTTCAGATCAACTGACATCTGGTTTCACTGAAGACCACAAGAATTTAGCAGATACTCCAATGGGGTCAGAAATAGTCTCTCAAGAATAGTAAGCTTTTATTTTTGAAGGATTTATTAACCCAGGGACATTTTAGTAGAGTAACACTGGTGACCTCTGTTGTTTCTTTGTTATTTTGATTAGTAAAATATCAACAAAATGCAAATCAGACAGTAAAAATAGAAAGACTTTGAGATCCATCTTTTGGCACAGATTCCTCCTCTTTGAATTTTTCTTATGTGTGCTGGGAGAGACATCTGTACAGCAGCAGAACTTCTTCCATTATGGTATCTTGAATACAGAAACCAGAAAATATTTCTCTTTAGTCTTTCAAAATATGCATATTTTTAAAACTTTGAATCTTGCATAATAATAGTGTTACGAAAAAGAAAATTATAAGTATAGAAAACAGGTAGTTCTTTTAAAAAATATTAGGCAAATATACAAATACTTATTAAGTTTCATTTTGCCTAGTCTCCAGTTGTTGCAAGTATATGCCATTATCATGAATAAAAAGGATTAAGAGTGTTCAAGAACTGTAGATATAATTATTTTACCTCCTTTCTAATTTACATATCTTTTCCTTGTTAGGATTACAAGTGTAGTATGATATTTGGAAAATTGCATAATGGTATTAAAATCTAGCTAAATGTTCTCCTTTCATTTTAAATGTTTACTACCCAACTATTCCTAACATAGGCCAATGGAAAGGATTTATACTTGAAGTACAACAACTACCATTATCAGTTCCCAGACTCCCAAGACTACTGTGAACAACCATTCCAGCATGGAATATATAAACAGGCTTGTATAGCTTCAGAGAATTCTCTAGCTCAATCTGCAAGAGTATTCTAAAATTAGTGTGTACTCACAAAGCATGTTCTCTTGGCATAGACATGCAAACATCAGTGTAATGAATGTGTCCCATCATCTGTTTGCTAGAGGTCCTTAGTTTTCTGTATTATTTTTAACTTAGATACAAAAATGGCATCCTCCTCTTACTAGTGCTTGCTGTAAAAAGTGTAAAACTTTTCAATATGCAAATATTCAGCATACATTTTAATGAATGACTAAACCAATAGTTGTAGTGTCAAGATCTTTGCAAAGCAAATGAAGACAATTATTCAATCATTGTTAAAAATGAATATAGAGAAAAGGCCTAAAGTCTGCTAATTCCCAGACTTTTGGATCTCTGGATTTTCATGGGATCCATCTAAAAGATACTTGTAAATACACTAGGCAAGTGGAGAAAAGTTCAACAGACAACCAGAAAAATCAAATGGACTTTCAGCCACTTTTCCCATAGGAAAAGAAATCCTTTCACCTGCAAAATTTATTCTATAATCCTATGCACCTTGAAACAAGGTTCTTGACACATATATGTGCACAACAGAAGAACAGTCTGGTGGGGCTAGTTTCTGCAAAGCAAAACACATTTCTTAGTGTAGAAGCACATCCCAGTTATTCTACATATTTCATTTCCAGCAAGAAAAGCCTATGATTATAGTATAACTGAGACTTCTTTTCATTTTTGTAGTACGTGTTATCTGGGGGATTCTTTTACTGGGCCACAGAAATGCACAGAAATAAAACCACAATGAAACAAAATGAACAAGTTCTGCAGAGTTCACTACAGAAAGTCAGCTGGGATATGAAGTGAGAAGTAGAAGCCAAATTCTCTGTTCTCTGTAGCATTGCCGTGGGAAAAAATGGGTGAAGTGTCTGTAAAAATGCTGTCTTGATAGCAGGACAGTGGAAGATTTTCCATAGTTTTATTTTACATTCTGTGTTTTTATATCTGGTATTCTTCCTTGAAAAAAAATTGGAGTTAATGAAATATTAAGTGTGGATTTCAGTTCACATAACGTTTTGATGTAAAGTTTAAGTAATCCATACCTCACCTAATCATTGGATGGTCCCGTAAAATGAAAGAAGTCCATAGATTTCTTAGGTATTTTCAGTTGTCTTTTTCTCTGGATTTGTCTAACTTTGTCCATTAATATGAAGTGAGCCTCCAAAAACTAGCCTAGAATTAGATGTCAAACATTTAGGTGCCTAAATTAAGACAAACAAAGTCTATCCTTAAGTACTAACAAACATTTCCATTGTGTGAGTACCCCCGATGATATGAAATGATCTTGACTCAGTAGAAATAAAGCTGACTACTCACATTACCTTTAAGCAGTGTTTTGCTTTTTTTTTCCCATAGAAGTTCTGATTTTGCTTTAAGTAAGGAACAGGTTTATATATAAATTCTGGAATCTGCACTTCAGTTTGGAATTAAACTTTCTTAATCAGAGAGAGTTTTGGTTTTGTTTTTACAAAACTTAGACAAAACAATATTTCAAGATAAATTGTTGTTTCAAATAATTTTTATTGTTTCAAACTTTTTCAACATGTCCCATAGAAATCCTGAAATAATCTTACTCAGTAACTTTCAAATGAAATTTCAAATCCTAAAAAATATAGTGTTCTAACTAGGTAGAAGTACAATTTACTTACCTGTTTTAACTGACTGTTTAAGTTACAAAGTATCTGGATGGAACTAGCTCACAAAGAAGGCATATTTTTCCTTTGTCACAATTTATTTTTCTTTCTGTTCCTCATACTAATTTTATTTTGCTGTTTTAATTTACTATCATTTATTCTACTTCTCCTTTTTAATCTCTGCGCTTTATTTTCTTCCTTAGTTTGAAACACAGCAGGAGTCAGGATCTGGCATAGCAATGACATTGGCTGTAGTTACTTCCAGATGATTTCAAACCTTGTAACCAAACAAGAAGACACAAGGGGAAAAAACATTTTCCACAAACTTACCATGGCAAGAAAGTAGATGAGAGTTTTGTATAAGTTTCCCAACAGTTTAAATGAACATGGCCTATTGCAAATGAATGGTGAATTAATTAATGTTAGGAGTAAGTATCCTTGAAAGCTATATAGGCCAAGTGGGAGGCACAATATATTGCAAAAAAATAAAATGTTGCTGGAGCATTTACGAGAATGAACATGAAGAGAATTAGTGCCAGATGCGGTTCCAGTAAGGCTATTGAATACACAACAATGCAAGGTATGAGATACCTTGGACAAACTTGTCGTAGGATACTTTACAGTTGGATGAAAAAGTAGACAGGCAGTATTATTGGAGTACGCAGGTAGAGGTGTTGTTTCTTGGTAAGTGAAGCTGATGTTGCATGCTGCGTGAAGCATGAATTGTCCTCTGTCTTTAAGAGGAAATCTCCACCCTCTGTCTCGCATACAGGTACCTTCCTCCTGTCTTGCTTTCCCATATCCTTTCAGCAGCTTCCTTGGTTGCACAAACTTCACTCAATATTGTCTGGATCCCTGGGAAAACATCTTTCTGTCTGTCTGTCACTTTTGGGGCTTGCTTGCTTATTTGCCTCCTGCTTCAGGAAAACTCTCAGCTCCTCTTAGGGATCTACATGGATGAGCTATTGCCACAGGCTCCCTCCTGGCTCTGCCACTGTGCCTACCCACCCTCCTGACACTTCTGCCAGTCATGCATGCTTAGTTGTCCTTTGAAAAGGCACCATCTCTTTCTGCTTTCTTGGTCCACAGGTCTGAAGCCAGGGCATGCAGACCTGCCTTTCTTGGCAGCAGCAGTTTTAACACAAGTCTGGGTGGTGCCCAGAGAGTGCCTACAATCAAAACAAATTTAAAATATTATACCATGCACCGTATGCAGTAAGAACTGGAGAAGAAGCTGCTGAAGAGCATTTCATGCTTGGTAGGGTCAGTATGTTTCTGTCCTGTACAAAACCACAATGTTTTATTTGCTTTGTACAATGCTCTTATTACTGAGCCTTAACTGTCTTAAAATGGCACACCCAATTCTCATAAAAATAGACTTTCTATGGATTTCCTGGCTCCTCATGCCTCTGGTATAAACCTGACAGCTAAGGTTTAATGCAGAGCACCTCCTTTCCTCCTGCTCTAGAGCAGGGTGCAGCCAAGGGAGGAGGTGTTCTGTTGACACCTGATGGGAAGACCTGGAGAAGATAAATAAGAGAGGGATTTTTATTAAAGAGGTTTTAAAAATTATAAGGCTTGTAACAACACATAGAAATCTTGGCTAATTAACTGTATGAATATTCTTAGGGTTACTGTTTGTTCTATACATTGCCAATTACTTCTAACATCAGGATGCAAAGGCTAGCACCTAGGGAAAGGGAAAAAGCCAGGAGAGCAAGAGACTTTATGTAAATGTCTTCCATGGTGTGAGAGGTGCCAGAAACTGCTGAACGATTTCCTGTGAGCTGAGAGACTCTTCCCCATTAACAAGGTTACACACACTTTTTCTAGGAACTGAAACAGAAGTGTTAGCAAATCTGTGGGAGTTAGATGGAGAGGTAGGGAGTGAGGAGCAGCATGAGGCAGAGCTGGTGGGATGAGATGCAGAGTGAGGCAGAGCCAGGGAGGGAGCAGAAGCAGCAGCAGAGGCAGCTTGCACAGCACTGAGAGCTGAGTAAGCCGCAGGTAGCAGCTACAGCAGTGATGCAGCCAGCAGGAACAACATGAACAACAGGTTGGATCAGCTTAAATCAAACCTTGGTGCCTAATGAGATTTAAAAATGTTAATAAGTGAAAGAAAATTACTTCAGGCGAGGAAAACCATCAGTCTCACATTAGTCAGAGGAAAAGGCTGTGAGGTTTCAGACTTCGAGCACTGTTTTTACTCTATTTGTTGGAGATTTCCTTTGGATTTTCTACTTTGTTGGAATTTTCTTCCTTTAATAAAAATATTGCTTGTAAACAATTACAATCGTGTTTATAAATGGAGCAAATTAGTCATATGACCACTGGAACATTCATTACATTTTTCCCAGATTTCTTGATATAGGTGTTTTTGTTAATACGTCCTTTATAATTCTTTTTCATTTTAATTAGTTATTTCATGTGTTTTGTACTGGCTTCATAGTCTTTTCATCACCCACAATTTAAATTTAAATGGATTGTGTTTTCTTTTCTTTATATGACAGGACAGTCCCTGTAAAGAGATCTCTCTTTAGAATAAGCTCAGCAACTCAATCCTCGTTCGCTCTTTTACTCTTCCTCACTTCTGGAATGAATTCTAACTCATTTGAAATCTGTCAGTAAAATTATTTAAGGTACATTTAGTTACATTTCATATGACTGAGTTTTAACTGAGGTAATTTAAAATTCATTATTTAGCAGAATTCTGAAGTTGTGTAAATAGCGCATTGTAATGCATGACTGATTGATTTATTGAAAAATATGGCTTCTTCAAGGAGGAATAGGGGTCAGTATATATCATACAAAAGCTATTAGATTGAACTTCACTGCCTCCTTAGGGTGCAGTTTGACAAAATAGTTTCCAGTGAGTTGATAGGTTGTGTAGTGTATCTGTATCTAGAGGCAGGGAACATTAGCATCAGTGGAGTCTTTGAAAGTAACATTGGAATGAGTGTAATAAAACCTGAAAATAACAGTCAGCCATGCAGTGCTGGCAGATTACAAAATGTCTTACCATTTTAAATGTCTGTGCTGCAGTCCTGTGAAGAGAAAGAGTGCACCAAGGCATGACGAGAATTTATTCTCTCATGAGCTTGGATAGAGACAGTGTCCTGCACACTAATCCAGGAAGTAAAGTGTTAAACACTTACTGTGTGTGCAGCAGTGCTTAGCAGTGAACCTTTACATCCAGTACAATTAATACCCCTTTGTATTTCTTTGATCCTAGTCCTTTTGGTTTTAACTCCTCTGATACAGATGTCTAGATGAATCCAAATACATTTACAGTAAATGTAATCTGCTTTGAAGGACATATGGTTCAGCTCTAAGAAGTACTAACAAGAACTGGTTTTTGTAATATAGTCTATCCATCACTTCTAGGTTGAAAAATGCAGAAAATAATCAATCCCCTGAAAATGAAAGTCTCTAAGGATATTTTTTCTCTGCATCTGTAAGTACATAAAGCAGGTAGATACAAAGCTACTGAGGGCTGATTTATGCTTTTAATCTAGAGTTCATACTGACATATGTTCACATGACTTAAAACTACTCAAGCTTACAGCAGTGACACTTCTCAGGACCTTTAAACAGCTCTGGAAAACCTTGCTTGATCCTCAGAAGCTCATGGGAGCCTAGAGATCACCTAGGTTGCACAAGCAGTAATCCTGTTTAAAGAAAATATATACTGCCTGACACATGATAAAGTCTTTGAAACAGGCAAAATCAATGCGGGAAAATTTTAAGAACTGAAAAGGAATGGCAAAAACATACTATTTTGACTGGAAGTCTGGGATTACTCTGAAGGACTAAATTGTTCTGGTTTACTGGGAATCATAAAACCAAGTTATGATGGACCCCCCCGAAAAGGTGTGAACACATACTGTTAGCAAGTTGGAGTGGTTAAACAGCCAAGTTCACTTCATAACAAGAAATCTCCAAGTGTAGGTTTGGCTATCCTTATTTTTACAGTCAAATTCTTGTTATGGGCAAAAAGTAAATACAACTCTATGCAAAGCCAAGAGATCATTCTTGCTGCAAATGAAATTTAAACATGTAATCAAGGAAATACTGTTCAGATCTATTTGTTACAGAAAAAGAAAGAAGGAAGAAAAGAGAAAAAAGATTAAAAAAAAAAAAAAGCCAGAAGAAGGAAGAAAGAAGAGGGGAGAAGGAAGATGAGAGGATGATGGTGGAAAATCTGACTAAATACCAGTTAAATTTATTGTATGTGGTCTCACCACCACTTATCCCTTTCTGGCTGGTGTTATGCTCACCCTTTCACTGTCCTTCAGGTTCCAAAGGTTCAGTCTCTGGTGATGAGGGTAAGAGCAAGTCATCTGTACCAGGCTCCTTACAGGGTGGAGGATTATGGTGGTGGTGGTGGTGGTGATACGGTTCTTCTTCCTCTTTCTAGGGTCCGCATGGGACTATTATTTATGCTATGCTTTTAGACTTTCGCTCTTTCTTCACTGCCTGCAGCTCCATGTTATATCCACATTTACGATATACAAAGTGTCTTACATCCTCTGCAGGTTCTTTATTCTGTTTGCTAACCCTATATATTGGGTTTGCATGGCAAGGCTTTGGTGGTGGTGGGGGCTACAGGGGTGTATTCTGTGAGAAATTGCTGGAAGCTTCCCTTATGTTCCATAGAGCCAATGGCAGTTGGTCCCAAGATGGACCTGCTGCTGGCCAAGGCCGAGCCCATCAGTGATGGTAGTAGCGCCTCTGGGATAACATATTTAAGAAGGGGGAAAAACCTGCTGTGCAACAGCAGTCGGGAGAGAGAAGTGAGCATATATGAGAGAAAGAACTGCGCAGACACCAAGGTCAGTGAAGAAGGAGGGGGAGGAGGTGATCCAGGCACTAGAGCAGAGATTCCCCTGCAGCCCATGATGAAGACCATGGTGAGGCAGGCTGTCCCCCTGCAGCCCATGGAGGTTAACGGTGGAGCAGATATCCACCTGTAGTCCATGGAGGACCCCACGCCGGAGCAGGTGGATGTGCCTGACAGAGACTGTGACCCCATGGGAAGCCCATACTGGATCAGGCTCCTGGCAGAACCTGTGGACCCGTGGAGAGAGGAGCCCACGCTGGAACGGGTTTGCTGGCAGGACTTGTGACCCCCATGGTGGATCCACGCTGAAGTAGTCTGTTCCTGAAGGACTGCACCCTGTGGAAGGGACCCACACTGGAGCAGTTCATGAAGAACTGCAGCCCATGGGAAGGACTCACGTTGGAGAAGTTCATGGAGGACTGCCTCCCATGGGAGGGACCCCATGCTGGAGCAGGAGAAGAGTGTGAGGAGGAAGGAGCGGCAGAGACATGCGATGAACTGACCGCAACTCCCATTCACTGTCCCCCTGCACTGCTCGGAGGGAGGAGGTAGAGAAATCAGGAGTGAAGCTGAGCCTGGGAAGAAGGGAGGTGTGGGGGAAAGGTGTTTTAAGATTTGGTTTTATTTCTCATTACCCTACTCTGAATATAATCAGTAATAAATTAAATTAATTTCCCTAAGTCAAGTCTGTTTTGCCTGTGGTCGTAATGCTGAGTGATCTCCCTGTCCTTATCTCAATCCACAAACTTTTGTTATATTTTTTCTCTCCCCCTGTCCAGCTGAGGAGGGGGAGTGGTAGAGTGGCTTGGTGGGCACCTGGTATCTAGCCAAGGTCAACCCACCATACCCTAAACCTGGCTTGGCTGAGTTCCCTAGTCTATATTTCTTCACCTGAAAACTGGCAAGTAGTTTATAGCTTTAGGTCTCCAGCATCATCCTGCGCTCCCTTTCTGGTCATACCATGTCTATTCTTCTATACACTGTGAACTATGTTCCTGCCTTTGGGGCCCTCTGCTCTCAGGCCAGGCTGGTACTCCTCTGCAGTGTATCTATCATACAGAAATATGTGCATTGTTGGAGACATACACAGAGTAACTACTTGCTACTGTTCTCCTTATAAGGATTATGTTAAAACACACAGAGAGAGCAGTACATGTAAAACTCAGTAGGCAGAAATGACCTCCTGGTCATTGGAAAAGTTCCTGTTACAGCTAAAAAAAAGTAAAAGAAAGCAGACCAAAACAAGTTCATACATAACAAGCTGAATAGTCATCAGTGCTCAGGCTTTGCCCAGTTAATTCAAAGCTTCTCGCCACTGACTAGCAATGGCAATAGTGTATACACTGAACCACAGGGCTTCAATATCTTCTTCATTGTGGTGTCCTTCTACCCTGAATATCCTCAATCTTCCTTATTCTTCTACTCTACCCCTACAAGGATGTTGTGCTAATTCTTCCTGGCTTCTTTGCTCATAATTCTTCTCTTTGTGTTATCTCCATATTCTCCTGACCTCTGCCTTGGCAGAAAAACAAGAAGCCACTTATTTTGCTGTTGTCAGACTTAGTAGGAACAGTATTTGGTAATATTAATCTCTTCTTGGGGAGGTTTCATTTAAAACTATAGAGATTAAAGACCTGTGGTGGACTTCTTGTTGAGGTCAGCCAATCACTTTGATCTCACTTACAGCAGTAGAAAACAATGACTATTTTGGGTGAGGATGAACTTTTTTCTGCTGAAAAGATGAAACTGGAAATTACAGAGAAATCATGAAAAAAAATCCACTGTCTTCAGCTGGAGAAAAAAGCTACATCAGACTTATCCTTGCCACATTTTGTACATTGCCTGTAGCTGATCACTTATGTTCTAGACATTTTATCCCCAAACTCTCATCCTGCCTTTACCACCATTGCATCTGGCTGGAAAACAGGAACAGAATTCTGGTCCTGCTTTTATAATCAGTCCTAACTAAAGAAAACGCCTAAATACTTCCAATGATGATGACTGTAATGACTGAGAAGAATGTCAAGTATTAACGTACTGCCTCTGACGCTGCAAGGTCATCCTGGGCTGCAATGCTTTTCTCAGCACTATTTCCAAGAATAGCATTTGAACCTTGATTGCAGCCTTGCTTTTTTGAAGTGTCGCCTGGCAACAAAATATGCACCCAGCGAATAGTTATTTCAGCTTAAGCATGTTTTGTGGCTGAATTTCCCCAGACTTCTCTGACTTGAACATTTTCTGTTTGATTACAAGGACAGCAAAAGCTTAGTCACAATAAGCTATTTTAAAAGGTACTGAGCTTCAAAATGACCATAATAAAGTACTGCTTTTGATGCATTCCTGCCATACATTTATATTTACATTATTAAAAATGAAGATTTATGTGGAGAGAGGTTTTATTTTTTATTCTTTTCCTCTGAAACTTTTGCACATGGGGTGACTGTGTTTGATCCTTGTGGCAGAAGGAGGAAATCTGTAAGTTGCACGTTTGAATAGAGGCATATGTCTGAATATTAAACGAGTACACAGTTATAGGCAAGCCCAAAAAAGGTCATGTAGAAAATTAAACACTCCCTTTCTAGTTGTAGAGCGTGCATACATGGAGTCTTCAGTGAATTAGCATCTGTTGATGTATGCTTTTGTGGGGGTATAAGGACATATATATTAGAGTGAAATGGAAAGTTCAGCAGGTGCCAGAACTATTAAGCTTCATCTTCTTATCCTGTCTTTTATATCTCCAGTACCTGTGGCAATAACTTTCATCCCACTCTTATATTTATAGCCAGTCACAATATGTACACGACAGTTTAGCTAAATTCTTCTACTGTTTATACCAGTGTGACACTGGAGCTTTGCTTTTTACTTCCATCAATGAAAAAGAAAAAAAAAAAGGAAAAAAGAAAAATCAAAGTACTTATGGTTCGAATGGAAAGAGAATTACTGGGATCAATACTTAGAACATGCCTGGAAATAAGTAGTTCTGGTAGGGGAAGCTGTGGGGGTGAGAGCTGGGATCAGGTTGGATTCTGCCCTAATAGGCAGGATGCGGTGGGAGCTGTACCAGGGGAAAGATGCCTGCCTCTGAAATATTTGCTACAGCCATGCAGAGAAAGCTCATGCAGGTAGCAGCATGAAATTGTTTTCTTCCCTCTTCTACACTGCTATCTTCTATTTTCCAGCATCATTTTCAGGATCACTGCCTCAGCTGGTCCACCTGCTTAACTCAAATGGGGAGCCAGGTACTCATCTAGCCACCCCAAGCATCTAAGCCACTTGCCTGGGGAGCAATACATGCAGATGGGTCGGCAACTTAGAATCATTGAATGATTTAGGTTGGAAAAGACCTTTAAGAACATTGAATCCTACAATAAACCTAACACTGCCAATCCTACTGCTAAACCATGTCCCTAAGAACCACATCTACACATCTTTTAAATACCTCTGGGGATCGTTATTCAACCACTTCTCTGGGCAGCCTGTTCCAGTGCTTGATAAAACTTTTGGTAAAGAAATTTTTCCTAATATCCAATCTAAACCTCCCCTGGTGCAGCTTGAGACCATTACCTCTCATCCTAACTTGATAGGCTTTTGAAGAAAAGGACAAAGCAATGCATAAGTATCTCTCTCTGGTGCAACTAAAAACATGTGATAAAGCAGGCAACTGATACTAGTGACAGCAGTCATGAAAAAGAAAATGGCATAGATGTTTAATGGCAACGGCTTGTGAAGGACACAGCCTTAGCTTTCATCAATTGAAGAATAAATGTCACATTTGACTGAATCTTCCCCATCTCATACAGGCTTTCCCTCTGTTTTTATCATGTGTGAACAGAATTTGGCACAGTAAAAATGGCATCCTCCTCCTGTCGAGTGGTTTTGCTCCTACAGTGCCGGTGAATAGGCACTGTCCAGGATGATTCAGAGTGGAGCCTCCTCCAGATAAGCATCAGTTGTGCTGCTTTGAATCAGATATGGTATGATTTTTACTTACTTCTGTAAATTTGCTTTGTTTGCATATCTATGTGTCAGTTTTGCCTACATACCAAAATGTTATCTGCCTCCAGTTCCCTCAGAAAGGGAAGATGCATTTGCTCAACACGTAAGGACTATTTATCCAGGGAGCACTCAGGTCAGGGTCTGTTTCAAAGGCACCTCTCTCTACTGGGACTATTGTAAATCTGTATCCTTCAAAATGATATTTTATGGAGGTTGATGACTTCAGAGTGCCAGAGCTGCTTAACACACATTAGTAAAATAAAGTTTGTAGAGGCCTTTTAGATGCTTCAAGTTTGGGAACGTGGTGGTAGGAGGGACAGGACACAGGAAGAAATACCCTTTCTGGTGTGGTCAATCACAGGTGGAAGACTTGTGGCTTCATAGTCTTCTTATGCCTTTTTCATCCATCTCACAACCCTCTGAACAGTCCAGTTACAATTTGAACCATGACCTCCACCAGTATAGAAGGCCCAGTCTCCGATATTAGAACTATTTTTCTCAGCATTTTTCTAAAATTTTTTTCTAAACATTTAGCAAAGAGGAGAATATTTATTTATGTATGTTGTGCATTTGTGCACATCTGTTGGTCAGTCTGTTTGAGTGTTCACGGCTACCGGTAAAGGCCCAGCACTCAGTCTGAAGCTCTCTTCTTGTATTGCCACACTTAAAAATCAGAATGGGAATGCTTTTCAAGCTGGCTGTATCATAGCTTCACGAAGTGTGAAGAGGAGATGAAATGTCAAGGGCAACTGCATGCCGCATTTCTGTAATTATTTTATTATAATTTCCGATTTATAGCACATGGCTGTGAAGCAATTATTAGAAATAACAGTATGTATGTATGTTTGTGAGTGAGAGAAAGAAGCAAAAAGATTACTTATTAGTAACACAGTGCTGCCTTCTGCTTTTAAGTACTAGAAATACTGAAGTGATTGGCATGCCTGGCGACACCTTCCTTAACCCATGTTTTCTTAAAAAAAGCTGTAGAAGTTATTATAAAGATAGTGTTAGAAGCATCATAAAACAAAACCAAATCAATCTTTAGAATACATAGGATACATTCAGAGGGAGCCATAGAGGAAAATGATTTATCAGAAAACATCACCAGACATACAGGACCATTTGTTAAAGATCACGATGTATGTGAATATCATCTCTTTATAGACCTGAGAGGGCTCAAGGGGCAGATAAGGCATAAATTCAAGCTAGGAAAAATGATAAACTTTTAGTTTGAAGGGGAAAAAAATTACCTTTTTCCTGGTTTCATGAAAAAAAGTGAAGAGAGGTACCTGCACATTAAGCTAGAGATCACAGTTTTTTTTTTTCCTTTAGTCACTTTGATTCATGGGAGGGAGATACAGTGTATCCTGATGTCACGGTATTTATGTTGTAAAGCATCAGCGTGATTTTATACCAAAAACTTTGCAATAGAGCTGGACCCTACTTCTGTTTCGTACAGCTGTTTCCCAGTCCTAGATCCACCTCTCCCTTAGCTCTGTTTTCTGTGTCTTCACTCCCTCATCTCACCCAGTGCTTTCCTGCCACTCCATATTATTCCTACCCATCCTCCAAAGATTAATTTCTACCAAGCTGTGATTAGCTTGGTTTCTGGCTCCAGTTTAAGGCTCAATCAATCCATTGTAATTCAGTCTTCCTGTCTCCATCCACCATTCCTCCTTTCCATCATTGTTGCCTCTGTGAATATATTCCTTGCCCTGTTTTTTTGCTGTCTCCTGTACAGATATTAGATGCTTTCCACAGCGTTAGTCTTGGAGTAGCTTAGTCCTATACTTCAGTCTGCTGTATCACCTCTTATGGAGGTAGGATGCTCCAAGCACAGAACTAGGAACTCAGGAGATTTGCTTGTTTACTGTTAAAAAGAATACATTACCTAAGATTTTCCAAGGCTTGCACTTTGTCTGGATTAAGTGGCTTTTCATGGGGACAACAGAAGGCACCTTCTTTAAGTATGGTTTACTCTAATACAGCAAGCACTTGCTTCAAAGCACTAAGATGCTGAGAGTGCTAGATTTTCTCAGGGGGAAAAAGACAGGGAACCATAAAATTTTAGTCATACATTACATTTTCCCTTTACTTTGCTTTTGGAATTGTTAGAAACATTCCAGATGATATTTAGAAAGTAACGCTTAGCATGAGACAGATTGCCTGAATGAGAAAATTGTGATCTAGACCGTAAATGTTTGCTAAACTCAGAAAAAAGGTCTTTCACTGGTATGTGCCAATATTAGCAGCCCAGTTTACAATCTAAACATTTTTTATGGGTCCTTTTGAACTTAAAGCAGATGTTTAATATCATTGTATTGGGTTTAAGTGGCAAGGTTTTTGTAGCCAGGAGAGGGGGTGGGGGGCTGTAGGGTTGGCTTCTGTGAGAAGAGATCAGGAGCTGCCCCGATATAGGACAGAGCCAGTTCCAGCCAGCTCCGAAACAGACCTACTGCTGCCCAAAGCTGAGCCCATCACGACACTAGTGATGCATCTGTGATAACATATTTAAGAAAGGGTAAAAAAATGAGGTGCAGCAGCTGTGAGAGAGGAGTGAGAAAATGAGAGAGAAACAACCCTGCAGATACCGAGGTCAGAGAAGAAGGACGGAGAGGAGGTGCTCCAGGTGCCAGAGCAGAGATTCCCCTGCAGCCTGTGGTGAAGACCATGGTGATGCAGGCTGTCCCCCTGCAACCCAGTGGAGGACCACATTGGAGCAGATATCCCCCTGCAGCCCATGGAGGACCCCATGCTGGAGCAGGTAGAGATGCCCTGAAGGAAGCTGCATCCTGTGGAGAGCCCATGCTGGAGCAGGCTCCTGGCAGGAGCTGCAGTATGTGGAGAGAAGCCCATGCTTGAGCAGGTTTTCTGGCAGGAACTGTGGCTTAGTGGGGACCCACGCTGGAGCAGACCATTCCTGAAGGACTGTACCCCACAGAAAGGATCCATGCTGGAGCAGGTCTTGAAGAACCGTGGCCCATGCGAAGGACCAATGTCGAAGAAGTTTGTGAAGGACTATATCCCTTGGGAGGGATCCCACACTGGAGCAGGGGAAGAACATGAGCAGGAAGGAGTGGCAGAGATGAAATGTTATGATCTGACCACAATCCTCATTACTCATTCCCCTGTGCCACTCAGGGGGAGGAGGTAGAAGAGTCAGGAGTGAAGTTGAGCCTCAGAAGAAGCCAGGGTAGGGAGAAGGTGGTTTTAGTTTTGTTTTGATTTCTTACTATCTTACTCTGTTATTAATTTGCAATATATTAAATTAATTTGCCCATGTTGTATCTGGTTTGCCTGTGATGGTAACTGGTGAGTGATCTCCCTGTACTTATCTAGACACATGAACTTTTCCATTGTATTTTCTCCCCTGTCCTGTTGAGGAGGGTGAGTGAGAGAGTGGCTTGGTGGACACTTGGCAGCCAGCCAACGTCAATCCAACATAATATTTCATGAAGCCAATGTTGTTGGTATTGATTCATTCATGACATTGATTTCCTACATCATGTTTCTCTTAGACTGGGAGACTATTACTGTCTGGCCCCAACTTGGGCCTGAGTTTCATGCATATGATTTAGGAATATTGAGAAAGACATTTTATTTTTCCAAATAAAAAATTTGTGAAATATATAGAAAAACATTCATTTTCAGCAGTTTTTTTCTCACAGGCTCCAAGTATGAGCAAAAATAAACAGCTATAGCCTAGCAGTGGTAATAAACTCTTCCTCTTCTATGATTGCTTTCTCTTGATTATTTTTTTTTTATTTTTATGTTTCTACAAATATTTCATATCACAGAATCACCAAATCACAGAATCACAGAATGGTAGAGGTTGGGAGGGACCTCTAGAGACCATCTCATCCAACCCCCCTGCTTGAGCAGGTACACCTAGAGCAGGGTGCACAGGACCGTGTCCAGGAGGGTTTTGAATGTTTCTAGGGAAGGAGACTACACAATCTCTCTGGGCAGCCTGCTCCAGTGTACATTCATATGTACATTCATCAGAATTATTTTCTTAACCTGAACTCTAAACATTTTGAATGGAAGAAATCAAGAGCAAACTTATGTATGTAAACTCTATGGCATATACCTGTATGTATACAATATTTGATAATGCTGATAATTTTCATTAACAACATGGGAGAAGCATACAGATTTGTAGAATGATAATAATAACGTGAAGCAGCTCAGTAAATTGTACTAACAATATTTGTGTTTTGGTATAATAAAATATTATCTGAAGCTTGATTTTTAAATCACTGTTCTTCATTTTAAGGACACATTTTTTCTACTGAGGGTGTGATTAAGCCTCTACTGATGTCAGTAGAAGGACTTGGCTTAAAATAAGCATGTAACTCACATTATCATTATCCTATAGTAATTACATGCATCATCAAAAGCAGAATGTGCCCCTAGGTGTGTTCTAATGTAAACTCTAGTGTGTATTGTACACACATTCTCTAGCTCATTTTAAAACCTGAGGATATTTTTTTATGGGAAAATTGCAGATTTGGGAATGCATTGTATATCAGGAATGATTATTACCTTCTATAAGTGTGAATTTCATTGTGCTGCAAAAACTTGCGAATGTCCCTCTGTACCTTTATACCACAGTTTAACAGTGTAGAGTTCTTGATAAAAGGCCAATGTGAGCTCAGTTATTCCAGCTGAATGCCAGGTGTGTGCAATCTGTCAATCCCACCTCAACTAGAAGGTTTAGGTGGTACCCTGGGTGTATCTAGCGTTCAGGTTGACTTTTGTCTCCATGAATCTGCCTAGATTCTGATTAACTAGATGTATTATACCAGGGCAATTAAGTTCTCCTTAACAAAATGCTTTGAATCTCCATTCAATATTGAGTTAATGCTTGGATATGATGTTGATTTTTTACATATTTGTATTTTTTTTTGTTTCACAGGAATGAATGAAGTTATTGCTTTCTGACCTCTCCAATGTTCTTTTCATATTGTGCTGGTTTTGGCCGGGATAGAGTTAATTTTCTTCACTGTAACTGGTATAGTGCTGATGGCACATTGATGTTTTAGTTGTTAAGTAGCGGCTAAGTAGTGCCTACACTAGTCAAGGACTTCTCCAGCTTCCCACACTCTGCCACGTGCACAAGAAGCCAGGAGGGGAGGGACCACAGCCAAGTCAGCTGATCCAAACTGGCCAATGGGATATTCCATGTCATATGACATCATGCCCAGTATATTAACCGGGGGAGTTGGCTGGGGCGGGGAACGATCGCGGCTCGGGGACTGGTGGTGTCGGTCGGTGGGCGGTTGCAGCACTTTGGTGTGGTGTGGTTGTGGTGTGGTTGTGGTGTGGTTGTGGTGTGGTTGTGGTGTGGTTGTTTATTCCCCCTCCCCCGCCCCGGGTTTTGTCGTCGTCCCCCGTCCTCCCCCACCCCCATTATTTTTCCTTTTCATTATATTATTGTTGTTGTTGTTATTATTGTTTTATTTTAATTATTAAACTGTTCTTATCTCAACCCATGAGTTTTTACCCTTCTGATTCTCTCCCCCATCCTGCCGGTGGGGGAGTGAGCAAGCAGCTGGGTGGTGCTTAGTTGCCGCTGGGGCTGAACCACAACACATACAATACATAAACCCTTTGCTGTCCTGTACCAGTGTCAGAAATGACATCGTCTGAGTATTTTAGATAACTGTCCATTTATGTGATACTTTTTGTCTTGTTGTTTTTCCTCCTGTAATAGCTTTCCAGCAATTCAAAATTTTTGGATCTCAATCTCTGACTTACATGAGTTCCCAGAGAAATAAATGCATGAGACAAAAAAGTATATATTTATAATATTAAATCACATATGTCAATTATGTTCATCCTTCTCAAGTCTCCCTCCAAATTAGCAAAACCCAATTTAGCTGACTGACACCTTTCCCACAGGTGATGTGTAGAAAGACTAAAAACTTAAAAGACTAATGACTGTGTGTTATATATAGCCCTATATCACAGTATTCAAAATAAGAAGATGTCCCACATGTTTTCAGCCTTTTTACTGATATTTCTAAGTGCCATTCCAGGTCAGCTCTCTCCACTGATTGAAAAGGATCAAGCAAAGGAACTTAGATAAGTAACAGGAAAAAGATATAGGAAAGTTGTGTCTTAGCAAAGAACAGTTCTGGTTGAAGAAGTGAAGCATTTGACCTGTATCTTCAGAGGTGTTAATATGGATCTCAAAGTTAGTAACAGTTAAGCACTATGGTTGTCCTCTAAATCACTTCCCAATGGCCAGTCAACCCAATAACTCCTCATGTCACACCACAGATGTACCCAGCTGAAATCCCTACCTGGATTGGTTTGGAAATTTATTTTAACCTGTATTGTTGAATTCTCTACTAGCCCTCTATAAAGCACTTCTGTGACAGCTGTTTTACTAAACATACATAAGTAAATATCTAGTGAACCTTCGATCTGAACCTCAGCTTCCCATTTAAATGGGGCCTAAATTACAGCTGTATTCAACATTTGTATATGTTGAATACATATAGCCAAATTAAAGTTGCTTATTATACGTTGGAAGTAATGACTGTTACAGGCCTTAATACAATAAATCTCCTATAAAACCTGAAAGGTTTCAAAAAGAAAAGAAGAAAAACCAGAGCAGATTTAAAGTTTCATTTTCACTTAGAATCATTCTATGATACAACCCAGAACAAAACATTTATTCAAAGTAATGGGCTAGATTAAATTCTGATGTCGAAAGTTCAAAGTCGCTGCAGCTAAAACTAAGACAAATTAAGCTGAATGTGCCCTGGTAAATGTTCAGAATCAGCTCTGGAACACAATTTTGATATAAGTGTTTGGTGTGAATAGAAATTTTGCCCTCCACAGAGTGAATACAAGCTCAGCTTTCAATATATCCTGTGTCTATTCAATGCCACATTGTGTAACTACTGCTAGTCCTAGCGTTATATTTTGCCTGTTTTGTAGCAAATTGCTTAGAGGCTCCTTAATAAAATTCATTTGGAAAAAATTTGGAGAGCAAGAAGACAGTGAGTTACACTGTCTGTTTCTTAAACTCTGAAACACAAAATAAGGCATACAGGTGGCCACATAATATTCTTTAGCTACAGTGCACAATTTTTCAGCTAATGAACTTTTTAGTCTATTTTGTAAAATCAACAATATATTTAATTTTTTTGATATAAAAGGCAAAGCCAAGAGAACACATAGGCTTATTTTTCTTACTTAATTTCAATTTCTGTAAATGTCCTCAGAGATATATAGGATTCAATTTATGATTCTGTGAATCCCCCACAGGAAACTATGTTTTTAAGGAACCATTTATAATGCAAGAACTACCTCAAAATGTTTCTAAACTCAACAACATTCTTTTGGAAGATATATTGGTGCATTCTCCTTACTAGAATTTTGTGCCTGCAAAATTCCCTTCAGTAGTTTTATTGCTCTTCTACTTTTGGAAGGTGAGAGAGAAAAAGTACTATATTTCAAGTGACTAATTGTGTAATCACATATCTGCAAAAATTCAAAATTAGTTGAGCCTATTGAACAACTAACTAAATGAAATGTCCTGAATTTAATTTAATTTAAATAAGATCACATTTTAATAAACTAATCTATGGATGGAATTTTTCTCATTTAACTTGTAGCCATCTAAAATTAGGTATCTAGTCTAAATCAGTTGTCTAAGCTCCTTTTATGTTCCATAAAGTGTTAGACACCTCCAGAGATAGTGAGGGTAGATCTGCCTTTGGAAACAGTTATCTTCCTGTGCTTACTATGTAGAAGAAACCTAAATTTAGAGTAGACATCCAACTTTTAGATTATTAAAACTAGATTAATTGAGTCCCATTAAAAGCTTTCAAAGAGGCTACTCATAGACTGAGGTAAAAGTCACTGTAGGAAGGTAATTACAGTCCCCCTTCCTGTTAAACCCCTTACCTTTCACATTTGATGGACGATTAGATGGATTAATCTCTTGTATTGCAAGATCAGAACTGTTGTTAGCAATAATGAAATTCATGGAGACCATAGTTCTTTCATAAATGAATTCTGTAAGAACTTTACATAACAATTCATTAACAGTGGTAAAATGATCAGGCCTGAGAGCTCATTATCTAAAACCCAGTATGTATGAAAAAGAAATGAATGAAATGGCCATTTGTTGTGAAATCCATCAAAATATCTTGCAGCAAAATAACCAAAGGAAAGTCACAAAGCCTATTAAAAAACTAATAAAAACAAAGCACAGAAAATAGCAATCAGAACTTTGTTTATCATTTTCATTCTCTTATGCTGAAAAAAGTTTCGGATGAAAGAGTCTGACACTAAAGCAAAATTGTGAGTAGAAAAATGACATCAAGGAATTGTGGAGGTGGAGAGTAGGAACACAGCAGAGGTAGAACAATATAATAAGTAGGTAAAATATTACTTGACAAGGAAGAAAGGCAACAAAATAATTCTTTAAAAAGACAAGCTGAATTCAAGTGTATTGAGAATTATATTAACAATTATAAGTTAAATTTTCATGGATGTTGTATCAATAATTTTTATGGTACAGAGACAGGGACTGCAGCTGAACCTCTGAGCTATTCCATGTTTTGTGGACTTATTGAAATTGGGCTTCTCATTAATTTAATGAAGGTAGAGGATGAGAAAGATAGGTTCTTGAATATGCTTATGGATTAACTTTCTTCTTTTCTAACAAAACTGAACAATGGATATAATGGCAAAAAGCAAAACTTTGAAAAAGTAAAAATTTATTTTGTATATTTGTATCCTGCAGAATTTTTCTGTTTGTATCCTGTAGAAGTTTACAAAATAATTACTAAAATGTTTGCTTTAGCCAGTTTGCAAAACAAATGCATTTCAGTTTGTACACTATTATGTTTTTGTAATAAGTGTTATTTTAAAAGACCAAGTCTTAAAGCATACATACAATTCAGTATGGTTAGGGCTAAGCGCAATTTAATTTGCCTCTAATTTTGAAATGAAATATATACCATTATACAATACAATATCACATTAATTGCACCTCTCTACTGGGCTGCTCTTCTCTTTTATATCAAGAACGAATACTGGTTTTCACTGTCCAGGATATGTGTGACTGATCAGATCCCTGCATATTAGATCTTATTAACTGTTGAAAAGTTGACTTTCACATTTGACTAATCAATTATGTCAGATTTCATCTCTCAGTTATTGAATTCTGAAAGAACTTTCATGCTTCTTTCTGTGCAGCCTCACGTGCGCATGTGCTCCCTATAAATATCTGCCAACTAATATATCATGGAGATCCAACATACTTCTTGTTTCTTTTATAGCTAAAAAAGAATCCTTAGAGTAATTAAGCTGTTGTAGAACTAAAAACACTGCCTATTGGGCTCTCTGCTGTTGCCTTTACTTTTGTACATGTTTCCATTCTTTGGGTGCAACTGTCTGTTTTCCCCCACGTAAACTCTTTGGGAAGAGGGTTGACTTTATTTCTCTTTGTAGAGATTCTAAGAGAGTAGGTATTAGTAGATACTATCCATCTGATTGATCCTAGGCAGCATGGTAATAGCAATGCATGAGGAAATCATTATTCAGCTTCTTCATAGTATGGAGCTAGTTTCTTAACATGAGTAATGCTATGGTAATATTACAGTATTTAACATTAGATAGGACACAAAAAGCATAATTGTACTAGAGCAAACCAAAGGTTCACCTAGCCCAACAGTCTTCAACAATGAGCAGAAACAGATGCTTAAGGGAAGGGCAGAATAAAAGTTTTATGAAGTACAGTTATTCTGAGTATTCTCCCAGAGGCTCTTATTAGAGGCTCAGGAAGTCCCTTAATGAGCTGTTGTTTCTATGTATCTAAGAAACCTCCAAAGATTTCTATTCAATGAACTTGACTGGTGTCCACTTGAGAGCATGTAAACTTTTAGTGTAACAAACCCTTTGGCAAGGCATTCCACAGCTTAGTTAAGTGAAATTATTACTGTTAGTCTGATATCAGTCCTAGCTGATGGAATTCACTGGTAGAATTAAAATTAGATGTTTGTCATTGTAATACACAGTTGTCAAAGTGCTGGACGATGTGCTTATTCACATACTTGCAGCTTGGCACTTATTTCTGTTCCCTTTGATATGCCATCCTTTACACAACATATCACATCAAGAGTCCCTCTCTGTCCTTGGCACTTGTGTTGCTGCTTTCAAAGCAAAATAAAAAATACAGCTGACAGCATTCCACAGCTATAATGGCTTAGCTGTAAACAGCTTTGTGGTACCTAGAATAAGAAAGAAGCAACAGAAAAAGTTCATTCCATTCCCAGAACAGTTCCTAACAGGATCTCATAAGATCCATCATTTTGATGGAAATGCTAATTATGATATATTATAATGGCAGCTGAATGCAGTCTCTAAAGACCTCTATTGACATTTTTGCACCATTCTTTCATATCTTAATGACATCATAACTATATTAAAGGATTTACTCTCTTTCTGATATGGTTGTTTTGGTATCATTAAACACAGTGGAAGTTTTGGATGCACAGAAGTGGAAGATATACCCACTGTGTCACAGAAAATCCACAAAAATATGTCATTAGCCACTAAACATGATGCCAACAGTTCAAGTTCAAATTGCCTTCAAGGTTCCAAGTATTTCTTTCTAAGGAAAATTTTGTGAGAACAGGGAATGGGACTTTCCCATGTTCAATTTCCCCCTTGTGTTCCTAAAAGGCACAATTTGCCCCTTTCTTTTAAAACTGATCAAGGATTCAGACCACAGATATCAATCAAAACCATTTACAGAGGCTCACAAAAGATGTTCAGCTTTGCCAGAGTTCTCGACATAAGAATTGCTTTGCAGTCAAGAGGGTCCTTGTTCATACAGCCTTCAATGAACATGGATCACCTTTGAGAAAAATATAACTTTCTTCTGCCAAGTTACTATGAAAGCAGTGGGTGATCATAACATATCCCAGTGACACCACTCCTAGTGGCTGCCTTTACCAAAGAGGTTATTCTTTCAGCATGGCCTTTGGATGGAGAAAATTGGCTCTCTGAACTTTAGCAAACAGGAGAGTTGTGGCAGCAGAGGTGGATGACTCCTCCTTTCTCTATGTAGATGTGGATGTGGGTAGATGTGAAAGGCACGAGTAGGCCCTCGGTCTGTAGGTGTCCAGATTATTATCTTCTCTTTGGTATTGCTAAATCTATTTAAATTAGCTGAAATATGTGTGTCAGTGGGAGTTTTTCCTTCACTCCTTTCCCTCATGAGCAAGAAGAATTCCTGATGTAACTAAGTACTCTCCCACATGCACTGACAGCCACCCACTCATGGCAGATATTTAACTGAAAAGAAGAAGGGAACAAGCACAACAAAAAATAGAAAGCAGTCCTCCACAAAGAGAAATATTGCATCCCTGAAAAGAGAGAGCACAAGTACTGTGACTGAAATATCTTCTGATATTCAGTAAGCCCTGGTATGTCTTTTTTTTTCAGTTAGAGCTGAATCTTATCCATGCGCCAGGATAACCCTTTAAAACACAGTAATTAAATTGTGGTCATACACCTGTATCCAGTCTGCCTACACCCTTCCTATCTCCATCCTACCCTTCTGGTTGTCAACTTGCACTCCATTCGCACTTACCACCACTGTGAGCAATTATTGACAAAGATGCATTTTTTTGTTGCTGGAACAGAAACTGCTGGTCTTTCTAGGATATTGAGGCCAAAAGACAAGGTACCCTCAACTAGAAAAGAGGTTGTCCTGCAACCATCTACTGTTCTCTGTGTTGGACTGTGTAAGATTAGCTGGTAGATATAGATACCTAACACTTTTGAACTAAAGGAATCAAAATATGAAATGAAGACCAAATGAATCGAGGAGCCAACAACTATGTACCTTTTACTTATTAAAATAACTCTTATGAATACCTAAGCAAGACTTATTTTTTTTTTCTCCTTTATTTACATCTCAAGGTATTATTTAGAGTATGCAAATGTGATGTATTCCACAAATCAAACCTGGCAACTCATAATCACATCCTGCTGTATATGATTTGATATTCATAGACAATCACTGTCACTGAAAAAAAGTGTGTATGTGGGAAAAGTGTCTATCATTCTGCTATACAAATTAATCAATAAAAAAAATATGCATGAGGGCACCATGAATAGAAGTGGGTATCAGCAGATTTTCCCTAAGGAAGATAGATAATTCCTTTTCCATTACTTTCTCCGTGTCTCCGACTTGGACTACTTATTTAACAAGTGTCTTAAACCTGCATTTGTTTAGTTTTCCTGCCCCTCCCTTTTTCTAAAACAGCATATTTAAGTATGAAAAGATATACTAAATGCAGAGTATTTTAGAACATCTTAATCATTTTCTGAGTTTCAGTAAGTATGTTGCTCAAGTTAAATAAAAGAGCTACGAAGAGTTTTCTATAATATTTTTCTTTTTCTGCTGAAGAGTATAGAAATTAAAATACTTTTAAAAATTTGGCTATCAACCTGTTCCAATCTGCTTTTGTACTATGTTCAGCTTTTAGTCTGAACACAAAAAATATTTCAACTTCCCTTCCTCTGATGATGCTATCCAGATTTGACATTCATGTGTTTTTAATGAGGCTAAGGTAGTATTTTGCAAAAATTTAAAATTTCTTGATTTTGAGCTTTTCTGAGGTAGCTAGCCTTTTATTAAATGACCATAAACAGCTGTTATCTATTCAGAAATAATTACATGTTGTTCTTTTTTTATGCCTAATTAACAAGGTTGTTATATTACCAATTATTTTTTTCTTAACATTTCTAGCTAGGAGCCTGCTGGCTGCATTATGTAAACAAAAACATTACGAAAAGGGTACTTTAACATTAGTTCTGCATTACATGATTTTTGAAACACACAACTTTAACTGAACTTCAAACCTTTTCTCATAATTCTGCTTATTTCTTAGTGTTTTAATTCCAGGACTGGAAGGACTTTACGCTATTCCACCTCAGGCCTTTTGATTTTTTGTGGGTTTTTTTCTTGGGGGTTGTTGGATTTTTACAATAATACTTGCCATCTTCTTTGCAAGGTACTCATAAATGTTTCCCACCTGCATTGTCTTCAAATTTTCTCTTTAATTTTCCTGAAATTATTTCATATTTCTATAATTCTATGAGGATCATAAGTTAGAACTCTCCTACATTTATTCATATTACCTACTTTTTTTATTACAGGTATTTTAATAACATATGTACATTACTAACCAATCAGAGCAAGTCAGCACTCTCCTGAATGGTGAAGAAATTAGGGTAATGGAGTTATGGAAAAGTTATCAACCTTAGAATACAAGAAGTATCATAGAACATGACAAATGTGGGAAAAGTATTTCAGGGCATTTCACGTGTGTATTTGGTCTGGCTGAGATGGAGTTAATTTACCCGATAGAAGCCCTCATAATGCTGTGCTTTGTATTGGTAGCTAGAAAGGTGTTGATAACACACCAGTGTTTTGGCTACTGCTGAGCAGTGCTCCACAGCATCAAGGCTGTCTCTCCAACGTTCCCCCCTCACCAAGAGGCTGGGGGTGGGCAAGATCTTGGGAGGAGGCACAGCCAGGACAGCTGACCCAAACTGACCAAAGGGATATTCCATACCATATTACATCTGCTCAGCAATAAAAGCTAAGAGAAAGGAGGAGGAGGAGCAGCATTTGTCTTCCAGAGCAACAACTATGTGTACTGAAGCCCTACTTCCCGGGAAGTGGCTGGACATCACCTGATAATGAGAAGTAGAGAATAAATCTTTTGTTTTCCTTTGCTTCCATGTGTGGCCTTTGCTTTTGCTTTATTAAACTACCTTTATCTTGACACATGAGTTTTTTCCATCTTATTTTCTTCCCATGCCATCCTGCTGAGGAGGGGAATGATAGAGCATCTTGGTGGGCACCTGGTGTTCAGCCAAAATCAACCTACCACAATGCGTTGCACATTCCAATCTTCTTGTTCTCAAAGATTTGTCAGTGGTTTAGATATGTTTTCTACATACCTCTCAAGTATTCTGGTCAGTCCAAGAGCACATTTACCTCATGACACACCTATGCTTCCCGAAGATAACATTCTCCTTAAAGATATATAAGGAAACCTAGAAAACTGCTATAACAGACTTAACCTTGTCTGGGATCATCTCAGGTTGTCTGCCTTCTTCTTAGGTGCCTATTTTCAGGTTTTCAAAATGGGATTAGACAGAGTGCTAGATAATCTCACCTAGGCTCCCTTTCCCATGAAAGGTTGGACCAGATGACCTTTCGAGGTCCCTGGGCTGTTCTATGATTCTAGGAAATTTCCCCATCTCTTACAACAGAAGATGAAATGAATATCCAGAAACCTTTTTAATCTCCACAATGTATGTCTCTTATTTTTTTTTAAATTTCCTGTTACAAGCATTAACATTTAAATTTTCTTTACTAGTGTTTTCATTTTGAGTGCATTCTCCTCTTGCTCCTAGGTTGCTTATACTTAGAACCTACTTTGTGCCTTTTGCAGTCCTTCTAGAACCTCAGACTATCCTTTTTATTAACGATTTTTACTTTTTCTTATTTCTCCAAAATATGGAAAGACCAAGCCCTTTTATTTGGACTGGTTGGTTGGGGTTTTTTTTGGTGGTTTGTTGTTGTTTTTTTTTTTTGTTTTTTTTTTTTTTTTTTTTTTTGTGTGGGTTTTTTTTTTTTTTTCAGTTGTTTGGTTGTTTGGGTTTTTTTCCCACATACAGAAAGACCTTTCCCTTTCTGGAAAGCTCTTTCTGGTGTCCCTGGGGCGTAGCGCAATACTCCTCAGAGTAGGACAAGTTAATCAGCAACATACTCTAAGCCATTTTACTTCATATGTTACACCATCTTAACTCCCTTCATTTTTCCCCTAATACTTGTGAGGGGCTTTTTAGATGTACAATATGCCTATGCCTTTCACTTTCTTTATTAATAGATTGCCTAGAGAGGCTCTGGAGTGTCCAACATGCTAGAAAATAATTTGTCAGGAATGGTAGGGATATAATTGATTCTATCTTGGTCAGGAACATAAAGAATATGATATTTTGAGGTCTTTCTGTTCAGCCCTGGATTCTATTTCACTCCCTAATTACTAATTATACTCTTCCCTCTCCCCATGAAGCTCTTCTCCCATTCTTTTTTTAATCTTTTGCATATTATTTTGTTCATTCTACATCAAGTCCTGCTGTGGCCCCATGAAGCAGACAGTCTATTTTCACTATACCTTTCTTCTCAAACAGCTTTCTTCCTTCTGAGATTAACTATTCCATTCTCTGTCATTCTGTTTATTCTTCACCACTACATCAGACCAAGCCTGAGTTTTTGGCTTGTTTTCCACACAAGATTCTACTTTTTGCAAAATGATCTTGAATTTCCTGAAGATTTTGATCCCTTACTTTAATTTTAGTTTTATGGTGTGGTGTTGGCTTTGTTATATACTACTTTAAAAGGAAAATAACCTCTGACTGCAGGTCCTTACTTTACCCTAAGTATAATACTTCAGAGGGAAAAAAATTATACAGTAACCATTGTTTAAAAGTTAGATGGAATTGTTTTATTTTAGTATTATCACTATAATCACTACAACAGCCTCGTCTACATTTGAATTCAAGGAAGTGTCCATCTTCAAGAAAACTCCTAATCAATAGCATTTAAAGACACAGGTAATTCTATTCTAATTTAATTACTAAACTGACCATTCTGTTCAATGGGACAATTTATGTGAGCAGAGGCTGGAATACACTACAGAGAACATAACAAAACTACCCTCCTATTTTTTCTGGTCTAAAAATATGGAGAGTAATATAGGTTGCATTGTTTTAACACTAGAAGAGAGTTATAAATGTCTGTTATTGCAATAATCATTCTACGGCCACGTACTATAAATCTAGTAATTTCTAAACTATGAAACATGAGGCAATCCCTCATCAAAAAAAGGGAACACATTTTGTATAAAGAAGAGATCAAAGACATAAAGTCATAACTATTTCATGTCTGGATGCCATATTCATTGTCTAAAAGTACAGTTTCTTATACTATAAAAATGAATTCTGTTGGCTCAGAGATGTGTAACGTATGCAGAAAATCCAGGCCATTCCTGGTAAATTCAACAAATTCTGGATTTCACACATCACAGTGCAGCAATGCTCATTAGCAGTTAAGAGATTTGAAATTTGGAATACATAAAAGTGTAAAGAAAAAAAATGTCTTAATGAGGATGAAGATCCTCGCTGTCACTCTTTTTAGATAAATATTGATGAAACATTGAGAACATCAGTGTTTTCATTTGGTTTCCTTACTAAGTCACAACTCATGTTAATGATTGATTGTTATAAGAATGAAAACCTGTGTCCCTGAATAGTCAGTGTGCTGCTCAAACAAACATAATGGGTCCTGTTAGTTTGTGTTTGTAAAGAAATAACTCCTTCAAAAAACAAATGTGGTAGAGAGAGCAATGTGTATAGTACACAGAAAACTCAAGAAAAATAAAATATTATTGCTGTATAAGTAATAACATTGAAATGAGTGACAGGATTTTTAATTTTTCTTTTTTTTAATGGAGCACGGATGTGATTCCAAGAAATACCAGTTAGCTGGAGCAGTGCTAAATATGGAGTAATTCCAGTAACACTCCAGTGCTGGTCTAAGCTGAAGAGGAGAGCGCAGTCAGTGAATTACAATAAAGAGAAGTTGACTGCTGTGCAAGTGATTTTAACAGGCTGTCAACATACCTTTTCTATTAAATGCTGGTTCTTATATGACAATCTTCATTCTAATTGATGATTCAATCTATCAAAATGTTAGTGTTGACCATTAGATACTCCTTTGCAATCTAAATAACTAAAATGTCACTGAAAAGATCCATTTATTCAGGGACTCCTATACGGATTTTACATTTTTTGTTGTAGGTGTGAATAAATAGCATGGACAGAATTAAATGCCATGCAAACCGGAAAGTACTGGAGTGAGTTTTGGCAAAGGAAACAGATTGTAGAATTTAAAAACAACAGCAAAGAGGGATTTTTTTCTGTCTAGGCAAAACATGCATTGGCTGAGATAACATTTCCTAGTGGAGTTTCCTCCTAGTGGTGCTGTTGAGAGAGATTGGGACAAGAATGTGCTCCTTTTGAAATCAGTTACATGTGATTTTTTTCCACTTTAAAAGATGTGGTCTATCTTATCTATAAACAAGTAATGTTTTAAATTGTGGATATCAGAAATCCTGCACCATTGCATTTCTCTTCCGTAAATTCAGGACTTAAATTCTCTTGTGAGTATACTATTATGGAAAAAACAACTTAAGTTGCTCTCAGATTCTGTGATGTCCATGTATCCCATTGATTTAATTATGCCTTGCAAACTTGTATCTACATCACAGAATTCAGTTATAGCAGTTTCTCAGAAGAGGCAATTATATTTCCAGGCACCTGGAAAAAACAAATAGCCAAGGCAGTGTACAATGACTAGATCTTCAGTGAAAATTTGAAATTTTTATAATTTTAATTTCTGCATACCTAATTGAACTTTCTCATATCATACCTAATAGTCCCAGCATTGCATGAAGGGGAAGAGAAAAGAGTGGAGTTTTGCTGGGACACCTAGTTTTTCAGAGCACATCTTCATGCCTGGGTGCAGAAAGCTGCACACATGCAGTTTTTGTGGAACTGTGTAATAGCATTAACCTAGTGTTCAGTGTAAACTAAGATATTTTTCCTTTTATGAGGCTTATTAACTCAGGCTTAACGCTGTTCTGCTGTGGCTGTGCAGCCAGAGCTCAGAGCTCAGTCATAGTGGACACTTTCCTTCTGCACACAGACATGTAGATTTACCCTCAAGCAATGTGCCCTAAACATTGGATTCCTAGCAGTAGGATTTCGTATTTCTGTTCTTTAGAAGGAAATCAAACTTTGCTCTTCAGATAAGTTTCCTGTAACTTTTATGTCTGGCCAAGCCAAAGAAAATTTCTTCTCCATCACTGGAATTCAAATAATTTCACATATCAGCTACTTAAAAACTACATACGTATGTGACAGGCAACAAAATCTGTGTTCAGCTGTAACAGATTTTGTGAATCTTCAGCTGCACACAGTTTCACTAAATCTCAACATTCCCATTTTAATCTTAATATCCTAACATCTTAGCATGTTCATTGGAAAGAAGAATACAATATTTTGATTCAGTACTTAAGCAGCCTATGATCTGAGGGCTAGAAAGTGATGCTGAAACTGTTCTCATGAAAAAGAAAGGGATTATTTCTCCTGCACTAAAAAATATGATCATTAAGAGATGTGGGAAAATGTGCAATATAGGGAATTTACTTATTGTACTTGGCTAATAAAAAAAATATTTGGCAAACTAAAGAGTGGTCGGAACTTTGAACTTGTAACTCATGGGTTTAGCTGAATCACAGTATAAAAGGCAGTTCCCCCAGAAACAAGGTGCATTTTTCTGTGAACATATGGAAGGTTCTAGGCACAAGGAAACCAGCCCTTGATAAAATTCAGTGGGAACATCTGTTCAAAGAACGTACTTGGAAAGTAGCCCAGACATTTGGACAAACCTCAGTTCAGTGTCCAGCTGCTGCAGTGCCGAATAATGTAGGAGAAAAAAGGCAGGAGACAGAAGCAAAGTTGGCTAATACATTTCACATCTCCATGGACTCCCAAGCCTACAAATAAGTGGAATTATTTACTAGGGAAGACAACCAAGGATCTGACTTTAACTGGGTTGGTTTTCCATGTAGCTAAAAATCTTTCTGACTCAGTAAAAATCAAGAGAACTGAGAACATAAAATATTATCCTGTACTGTGACTTGCCCCTATTTAGATATACATAATTGAAAATGCCACCTTTTTTAGCAATTGCCCAAATTGTGTCAAAAGAAAACGAGGTCCTTATTTCAGACAATAATTAACAAGTAAAGCAGAAATTTCAGTGTAATACATGTGGGAAGGATGTGTATGCAAATATTATGATGAAGGTAAATTTTAATATTGCACAAAATTAATTTGCAGTGAAACTAAGAACTTTTGCTTTAGATATGGAAATTGCCAAAGCTTTCTTCACAAGTAAGAGAAAGGAGGTGGTGATGGAGGAGGATATAAAATAAAAATCTTGATAGAGGATTGTTTAGTCACTAGGCTACTGTGTTACACTGTTACTAAGGAGAAGACAGTTATACACGCAGGATGCTTTAATTAAAATCTGTATTTTCATAGCAGGGCAGGATGCTGATTTAGGTCAGGCTGGTATAAAGTGAATCACTGCTAAATTTTTATCATGCCTCAGATACATCTGCTGACTTTCTAAGGCATTATCTGCCTGAAAGATCATGAGCTGGCCTTTTTGTTAACTTTGGTTGGAGTTGATTTGATATAATGATTTGTGGTTTCCTGCACATGAAACCATGATGTATGATGTTTTAAACAGTTCTCTTCTGCTCCCCAGCAAGACCTAACAGAAAAATATTTAGTGAGAAAAAGGTAACCAGAATTCCTCCACAAATCTGCTTTATCCAAAACTCCCTCCTCTATTTCTGTTCACTACACAGAAGTCCTTACCCACATCACCCCACTGACCTGCTGCCATTACTTTGAAGTCCCAGCCAAAACAACCCATGGAAATGCTGAACCCCTTTGAGCATCAGCCTTTAACTCCAAGGCACATGACTGCCCTGCTGTCAAGCCTGCAGAGCTAGGGAAGGGGCTCCCACTGCCCAGCTGTGTCTCGACATTTTGTGATCCTGGAGTCAGGAGGAATCCTAGTGGCAGGTTAGTGTCTGGATTTTAGTTATTTGACTTTTCCTTGAAGAGGATTTGCACTGTCCTCCCTCTTCATCTCCAACCCCTGATCTCTCTCTGGGGGGCTGACCACCTCTTGGCTACCATGTTGCTTCCTCAGGCCCCTTCCCAGTACTTTTCAGACTAGTTCATTATCTCTTGGACATCACATATGGGAAAAGGCCTAACAACGGAAAGCATAGTTAAAACAGCTCAGTAGACTTTAATTTATTTATGGAGCTATTTTGGGGTCCAGAGTTGATAACAGCCAAAATACAACTATCCTTTATTTTCTTTTCCTTTTCATGGGGCCAAAGAAGAAGAAAATTATAATCCGTTAGGTGTACAAATAATATGTGCTTGTATTATAGCAGCACTGACAGCTCCCATCTGTGATTAAGCCTCCCTTTTAGCAAGCCATACCAACACACACTCTGAATCACCTCGCAAAATCTGAAGTTAAAATAAGCTCATACTGATGAAACAGACTGCTGGAACTGGTTTTAGCTAAGAAGTCAGGCAGCTGAAAAGGAAACAGCAGTGGTTCAATGGTCAGTGATTCAGGTAAAACTGCATTATCCGCTGCTACATAATAAATATTTTGGATCTCCTTAATCATGACAATCATCAGAAATAAATATTATGTTGTGGCCAGCTGTTGACAGACCTTAACCTCCTGTGTTTCAAGCTGGCCAGATGTGAGCCAGCTCAAATCCTAAAGTCATATAGCCACAGCATCACATCACTGGACCTGAGCCAGCCAAATTGCTCTTCTACAGGACACTTGGATCTGACTGTGCCTTTTGCAGTAGACATGTCTAGACTAGTTCTTTGGTGCTTTGTACAGAGGTTACGGTAAACTAAGGCTAGCTCTGGTTCAAATGACCCCTGGAAACACAAAGACTAACAGCACAGTTATCTTATTTTGCCTGCTGTTGCCCAGATCTTATGAAACACATTGAAATATCTCATGGTTTCCATCTGAAACCCTTAAAAACCCTCTTGAGCAGGCAAAATTCAGCCAAGAATGTCCCAAAAACCGAACAGACCTCAAGAAACACGTTTGCAAACCCGCACAGACATCTGGATTGTAACAAAAGACAAATCTAGCAAATTTAGCCAAATGCCAACTTTTGTTAAAGACATTTCTTGTAACTGTAAACAGAGTTACTCATTTGATAGACAGCATCTGTTACATTTTCATGAACTTTGAACATAAGTTCCCCACTTCCTGGATGGTTTCACAACTTGATGGCAACCTCCCTTTGGTTTTTATTCTCATTGTCTTGCCATATTTGTATACACAAGATCAGTCTGTTACAGATTCAGAAAAACAATCTCCTGGGGCATCCAGCAGTAGTCCATTTTGCCTTGTATTTGTTCTCCAATTAAGCCTGTAATCCTATGAGTGAATGATTCTAATATAATTAATCAGAACTGCATGCATTCAAATCACTGCTGTGGACAAACGGTAACACAGTTGTGTTAAATATCATTCACAGAAGAGCTAAGTCTGGCTACAGCTGCAGAACTTGTAAGATGTTAAAAATGGGGGGGGGGGAGGAGAACTGGTTTTTGAGAGGAAACTTTATAAAATCTAAAACTGCAGATTGTCTGCTCACTATTAGCAGTGTGCTGGGCTGGCACCCAAAACTAGAGAAATGTTTTCAATCACTGTCAGTGCCATTGTAAGAATAGTAAGCAGCTGATAAAGGCCTTTTGATCTGTTTCTCTCAAGCCTACTATTAACTGTGTTTTGTTCTTCAGCATATAAAATTTGAATGTATAAATCCAACACATTTTTAAGATTTGTCATCTTAGAAAGAAAAATTGTTATAAAATATTTCTATTAGTCTTCTAAAAAAACAGTGGAAAAAATGTACTAGAGATCTTGACTGCTCTGTTCTGCTTTCTTGTGCTGTAACAGCACTTGGTTGTGCAGGCTGGAATAACTCTTTCCACTCTGCCAGTTGGATGAATGCAAGAGGAAAGAATTATTTTTGTGCTGTACAGGTTAAATGGGGAAAGATACAGCTTCTTAATAATCCAAAGCCTAATTAAAATTAAGATGTACAATATGACTTCTAATAGTGAACATAATACAGACACCCAATCTCACCATCACAAGCCCCTACACAAAACACATTCTGGATGTTGGAAAGGAACAGACCAGTCTCATGCACATACCGTGATATCTAAACTGTTTTTAATTTGTTCACCAACATATTTGAATCTCATTCTTCAAATCCAAGATGCATTTTCGCAAACAATTTATTTTGAGTAGAAAAATGAACAAGTCCATTTTCTGAAAGGAATGCATCACTGCGGTGATGGCAACACCACCACTGGTAACTGATGCCTTGGTTTAGTGAAGCACTGCTGCAACTTGAAAACTGCTTTTACTGCTTTGAATAAAGAAGGAGATATGCTAAGAAACACACTGACACTGTTTTCTTCTCATTTGGGTTCATGTGCATAATCCAGGATTATATATTATGTGTATTATGCGGACACTGTGATTGCATTTTAGAGTGTGCATCAACATCAGGAGCTAATTTATAAGAAACTTTTAGAAGGAGAGAAGAAAATACACCAGCAAAATGTGAAGGCTGGAAATAGATTTGCTGTTTTACTTTTGTCCCTGTGTTTACCCCAGGATGATTCAGTACATGTTTTCATTTTTCTGCATACTACCTTTAAAGTGACATTACATTACCTGTTCCAGCTATCCTGTCTGCATGACCTGAATTTGCACTTATTGCAAGTGGATTTCATATCACACTGGAAAAATATGTACAACTGGCCAAGATGTTCAAAACTGCACAGTGATTATGAAGGTTTGCACTGACAGACTTTAAAAAGGTCTGACTTTCAAAGCGTGGATACTTCCTAATGTCAGATTAGTACTTTAGGTGCCTATAGCTACTGAAGATTGCAAAGCAAGATGGAAAGACTCGAAATCTGCTCAAGGAAATGATGAAAAGAAACAACATTTTTTCTACTTTCTTCTATTAAAGATAATTAGATTGTTAAAATTAGCTTAAGTATGTAGTTCTTGAAGAGATAAGTCACTAGTATCAGTAACATTTCTAAAATCTGAGTCGAAAGTGTTGACCTCAAGGATGTTTTCTCCAAGGTTCAGACTGAACAGCTACTCAGGGCTTGGTACTTGCCTGAGAACTAAGGCAAGCTCTTTGTTTAAAATTACAAAGCATTACTAAATATTGCTGCACATTTGAATTATTGACAGTTATTTATTAGAAACTGATGGCAGCCACCTTTGGCAAGTAATGATTTTCAGTGACTGCCAAAATAGATTAAGGAGGTAAGAAATTGTGTCAGAATTTTTCCCAATAGACCTCACAAATACCTTATTTACAAAATATATTTAATACCCAGCAGTTTCCATTAAAAAATAATGTTTCTGCCTTTGTGTAAAAGAACCTACTGACAACTGGTGTATCTAAATACCACAGTTAAGATGCCTAAGCTGTTTTCAGTTTAGTAGCACATTTGGTCTGACTAGCGCATGTGTATGTGGATATTTACTTGCCGTCCTGTTAAAGTTCACCCATGGATGTAAAGAGGTGGTTTAAATGGCTCTTGATGGATGACATCTCCTGGATTGTACTCACATCCTGAATGCAGAATAAGAAAATTTACAGGAATATAGGGTAATATATTTGATAGGTTAAATGATTAATTTTTCTGTGTTTCTAACTGTCTTAGCCCTGCCAGAATGGAATTATTGAAGTTGATAGAAATATTTACATAAGAACTGTCTGTCATAAAAGACTCTGAAATTTGCTAAATTAATCTATAGGAACTTTGAAAATTGTGTGAAGTATGAACTTTGTATGTATGAACTTTGAAAATTGTATGAATTGTATGTACTTTTACTTGTGTAGAAATGTCTAATAACAATAATAATAATAATAATTTGAACGCATTTTCTCTGTTTATAAACAGAAGGCAATAAAAAGACTTCATTTATTTTGTTATTCCTAATTAAAGAAGACTATATTCCGAACAAATAAGAATCCAGATTACAAGCTTGCATGAGGACAGTCCTGCTTCTTACAATGCGGTATACTGTTGTCTCAGTTTTACTAGACACACATTAATTCCTGCTTTCTTCTCAAGTGGCACTGCCAAGAGAAAACACCATTTATACCTGTCACACCACTTGTCTCTTCATCAGCTTAGTCCTGTCTGCTTGTCGTGCGTTGCTTTGCTGATATAATGGTGGTGGGAGAGAAGGAAGTAATTCCAAACAATGGTATTGAAACTGCTCATAGAGAGTGCTAGAAGCTCCTTGTGTTGGTGGACAGTATGCTCATGTAGCCAGCACCTGCACTGTCTTTTGATTTAAAGCTTAAGTCATAACACAGAAGAGAAAGGAAACATATTTCTCTCACTGACTTTAAATTTAAAATGCCAGAGGGACTGTTTGATAAACTGATATATACACAATATGCAGCTTTTAAACAGCTTAGAAGGTTTTCAGGCTTTTTTTTTTTTTTTTCTTTTTTTCTTCTAATTAAGTTTAGAGGTTTTAATTTCCTTTAAAGCATATCTGTAGAAAGCCTGTTAAGGTGTGTTCGGATTTTCAGGTTTTAAAATGTTTCAGAGAAATCTCTTGGAGTTACCAGTAATGTGAAAATAGTATTCAGAAGCAAATTTTCCAGAAGGAAAGGAAAATTCCCAAATAAATATCAAATTCATCTGATGATTAATTGGATATTCACGTTTGTCTGAATTTTCCCAGTTTCTCTCTTCTGACTCTGATTTGAGAGTAATGAGGAATATTATAAACAGACACTTTCTCTTTCTTTGAATAGTATTTGGTCTAAAGCAGTAGGAATAAAACAGAACAGAAGCCATAGAAGTCCTGCAATATGTGCAGGATTTTCAGATGGGTTAAAGCATGTTGAGCCTCCAGATTGTAAGTTAAACGTTTGGCAAAGAGTGTGTCTAGCATCTCCTACTCCTTTTTGGTTGTTAATATAACTTACAGAAGCCAAACTCAAACAGCAGAAGTGACTTTACTCCGTGGATAAAAAGTAAATGAGTAACATTTACAGGACATTTTGTTTTATACTGTGGATCTCTGAAAATCAAAATCAAAAGCTAAGAGGAGAGTTAGAAGTGAAATCATGCACATGGTTTGACACATGGCAAAACCTGTTATACCATAGCATCACCGTTTTAGTTCTGATGTTTTCAATGAATATAAGCTATTTGGTGTACGACACTAGCACTGTTGAAGATAATTTCTTAAGTGGGAGAATATACAATTCATTGTAAAATTAACTGCTGCTCCACTCAGCACAGAGGTTTCAGTTCAGTTAGAAAAAAAGTCCTTGCAATGTGGTCTCAAACAATTCATATCTGATTGCAACAGTTACATGCAGGGGAACTACTTAGATGCTGTGAGGGGCCTTATCAAAACAAATGACTCACACAGTACGTTTTTTACTCATGAGCATTTATGTCTATAGGAAATCTAGCCTCACATCAGATATTTTCTGCAATATAAATGCAGTTGTGTATTAGCAAGACTAAATGGAAGTGAGAAAAGAAGGATTATGTATTTTTTTCTGATACCAGATGATTTGATTAAGCTAACTTTTGGAGGCAAAACTGCTGATCTGGTCAATGGGAGTTTTACTTTAACAGTTTCAAGATTTAGTTTTTAGCAAAATCTACTTAATACAGAATATCTAGAACCAGTCACTGCCTTTCTTTTCTGCATACATACTAGCCAAGTCAAATGAGATACAAGCCTGAACAAAGAACTCTAGGATTTAGCTTAACTAAGACTAAAACTGAGGGAAGATAATAAAAGCAAGAGCAATATTTCCTTAATGTTTTCCAATTTATCATATAGCCATGAAACTCTCAAAGCAATCCCTTTATTTTTTCTTTCCTTCTGTTCATGTGATATATTTAACCTTCTTCATTTTCCCTTCAATATGCTATTTTCTTCCCCCTCATGCTTAGCTTCTAGACTGTATTCTCTCACTCTCCCTTTTCACATCTTCTTCCCAGCTTTCATGCAGTGGATCCTGTTTTTCTTTCCGTGTTACCATGCTGTCTGCTACTCTTTCTTTTCTCATACAACTGTTGCTTCTTTTATTACCTTCACTCTAATGTGGTGTTTTCTGACATGCCTCTCACCATCCTGGTAAAAGTCTGGTCACTCAGACTTGTACTCATGTCTTGGTGCTGTAGGTAAGTACAGTTTTTAAGGTCCTTTCCCGACATGGAAAATGGATGTAGAAAAGACAGGTAATTTTCCTCAGTACAGAATGATTTGGATAAATATTAAACTATCTAAAAAGAAATTGGATACAGTTTGTTAGTTTGGGGCTTCTTATGCTGGATATGATTAGGTATTCAACTCTTTTTTTTCATTGAGGGATTTTCTAAGAAAATAGTATTTCGCTCCCACTGCATTTATATATATTATATCATAGCTGTTGTACTATCCTGTATGATTTTGCAAGCTTATAAAAACAATAAAGCTGGCAGATTAGGTAGTATATATTATATTAGTCATGATTTGGTAAAAACTCTGGAGGCAACTCAGTTATCCAAATACAGGCATGTAGTGCCTACTTTGGATATGCCACTGTATCCTGCCAACACCCCACCTGCTGATCCAGAAAGCTGCAGTTCTCAGACCACCTAGGGCACCTCAGATAACATTATTAAACACCCATTACTAATTCAGAAAGCTGAATTGTACTCTACGTCTCAGATATTAATCTGAATTAATGTTGTCTTATTTTGGAGCTGAATCCCATCCTTAGAGTCACTATAGGCATTGTTCCAGTATTAGAGTTCTCTCTGGTTCTGTGTTTCAGATGGGTCATAAAATAGGAGTCCTGATGACATCTGGCTACCAGTGATTACCTGATGTTTACAATTTTGGCTACTTTAACTAGGGCTAAGAGGAAATTCCAGATTTCTTGTTTAACATTTTCATTTATTATGGTTGAGTTGGTAAAAGAAATCAAAGTCTCTGGAAGGTATATTACTATTACTACTTATTTTATTATATCTCAGATACATGTACATGTGTGTGCATACAAGCATGCACGATCTAGCTTTTTAATCAAAAGGAATTAATGAATCAATTTTGGAAAGCAGAATTGCTCTATATAATTGAATATTTTGTTCACAGTTGAGGGAATAATAATTTTGAGGTTTGTAATTGCTACTTATACATGAAAAATCTCAAGAATAATATATGTCATAGCAGTATATGGATTTATTCACCTCAATTCTTTACTCCTGGAAGAAGGCAGAGATGTAAAACCGTTGGTAAATCAGGATAGTGGCAGTGTGGAGGACCAAAGCAAGATTATGCTGTTTGAATGTGGAGCGTGATTTAGGGCATGTAAGATAAAAATTGAGGGGTGACATCTGCAGTTACCTGTTGGTACTCTCTAGGGCATATCTCGGCTTCTGTTCCTCCCCATAGCTGGATCTGAGGAGTGGTTGGTGGAGCACACTATAGTTCCTACATTATTGGTGTATCTAGGTTCCTTGTGTATGCAACTGCATATGTCCTGCCTGTACACAGAACAGAAATGCATTAGGGTGTGCTGCCAGATTGAATGTAAAAATGCTTCTGTATTCTGTGGTCTAGGTGTAGCCAAAACAGCCTAAAGCAAACAGTCGCAAAGTATGTCCTATGACAAAATAATATATTTGGCACCTATCTTGACCTTATCTGAAGATTAACTCATGTTCCATACTTTCTTCAGTCCCTGCCCAACATACAAAGTGAATTTCCAACTGGCTTATGACATGATTTTATTTTTCCAGTGTTACTTTTAGGTTAAGCCTTATTTGTGAGTCTCTTCAATGCATGGCAGTTCATGCCAAGGGTCAAAAAGGCTGGTCAAATCACTCCATTGCTCTGAAAATGTGGTTGCAAATAATGGAGAATCAAATGCTGAATATCTAATTAATGCCTGAATCCACAAGTAAAGAGAAAAAAAAGAAAGAAAAAAGATAATTATTGTAAAAAATAGAAAGCTGACATTGATTCCTTTTGGCTCAGATGAGAGGATCAGCTCAACTTCTCTTTGCTAGTGGGGCACTCACTCTTCTTTGATCATGCTGCTAGAGAGACTTGTCTGTCCTCTGTGGTTTGCTGAAACTGGCTATTATTTAGCAGAACTGAGCTAAACCCCTTAAATTCCCTTTAAGTGCTCCTCAGTCAAAGCTTTACCTCAGATCACCGGCTATGGATTTAAAAAAAAAAAAAAAAAGAAAGGAAAAGATAGGATAAAATCACCACCAAATCTGCTGTCAGATTATTTTAAGACACTCAATTCCAGTCAGTTAAACTGACTCAAAAACATGCTGGTAGAAAAACAGTATAGTGGAAATGAACTTAATGAACTCAAAAGAAAAACAATAGCATCAGACAATGTAGACTGCTTCCCTGAGCTTCCTGTCATACAGTTAGTCCCTAAATCCCAACAGAGCCAGTGAAGGCAAACAACGTTTTATAAAGCAAACACAGAAGTCTGGGTCTTTCCTGTTTTTCATAATGAGGTCACCTGAAAAATGAGCTAGATATATCTCAGGTGTTTGTTTTCTGTTGTCTCCTGCAGCTGTTATGCAGAGAAAGGAAGGGTTTTCTTTCCTGTTATTTGGGTTTTTAACACATCCTGTACATGTCAACACTGAAGAAAGAAAGCAAGCATGCAAAGCATGGACTATGCAAACAATTTCTCCTTATACAGGTCATCGATGCTATGAGTCAAAAGAGGAAAATGGAATTCAGGATGCTGGGCAAACATTAAAATTACTCACAAATGAGTTGTAAATTGCCCTGTTAAAAAGGTAGCAACAAGTTTGTATGAGATGTTTGAATGGCACAATATTATTCAGGAACTGCTTGCTGTTGAATCTTGAAACTACAATAACATAACCTCATGCATTGTTCAAAAGCAAAGGGAAGTCCCAACAAAGTGCTATATAATTCTTATAATAAAATAGTAAATTAAATAACAAGTTCTGGAAGCCCATAAAACTTTGTTTAGCACTGAATTTTTCCATTTCATCAGTATGATTTACAGAAAGTTCTTACTCAGGCAAAATGTCCATTAGATCCATCTATATTTTACAGGCACTAGAATTTGGAGATCTTCGACTGAGAAAAATTTCTTGTTGCCATCCATGTGAGAGATTATGTTGCACAAGCAACATTTATCCAGGCAACAAATGGTCACTTGAAATAGGATACATTATCCAGAAGCAATTACAAAATGGTATGGCTGTTAAAATAGCCCAAGCACAATGACTGAAAGGTGATCCATAAAAAAGAGGAGAAAACAAACAGCTACAGAGCTAACATAAAACTTTAACAGGGCAAAAAGGAAATCTGGTTCTTAACGCTTATCTTAACTGCAGCAGTTTTGTGCCAGTATAATCATTAACTTCAATGTGCCTGCTTCTTTTGTTCATCCATGCGAGTTGGGTCAGATTTGAGTCTACAGTATCTTTCTGAATGCGTTAGCAGTCTGTGTATTAAAGATGAGTTCTTTTAAGAGTTCTTAAAGCTGGTCTTTAAGTATGTGAATTCCTCAGAGGCTGTGTCCACCAATATGTAAGTACATAGCAAATCAATGTTTACCTTTTAACGATGTGCATGACTTCACCTAGAACATAGTAAGGACTTCATTCTGAGTAGAAACTTCAATGATGAAAAGTAAGTGTTGTGGGGAGTTTTTTCTACACTGGGAGCTTTTGAGGTGGGATTTGTGAGTGAAGACAATTTTATGTAACTCTTCATGAAAATGACATTTGATAAAAATAAAATATTCATGCACAAATAATTTTTATAAAGCTCCAAGAAAGACACTAGCTTTCATTTCTGCAGATTGAAGGGAGAAAAAATTGGAGAAATTTTTATTTAATTTCATATAGTCACTACAACTTTTTGTGTTACAGAAAAATGAACAAACAAAACCCTAAAACACATCAAAGGTGATCATGTTCATTAAATTTTAAACCACAGATATATGCAGGCATTTACTGCCTGATTGGATTCTGAAAGATTAACTTAGCATATGAGCCACAAGTTCAGTTATATGGCTCAAGTGGCTAACATGTGGCTGATTTATTGTTCTCTGGGGACAAAGGGAATTGAAATTTGACAGACAGGATACGCTGTACCCACTTACTGGCAGAACATTAATTCCCAGAAGTCAGAATGTATGCATTACAAGCAATGCATCTTTTCATTTTGTTTTGTTTTTCAAGCAGTATACAGCTGAAAATAGCACAAACGATGTCTGAATACCTAAGTAACTCTAATATAGTGAACTGCTGCACAGGAAAAGGAAGTGTGACTGTCCAAGAAGCACTTCAAGGAAGCCTTGCAGGCATGCTTGATTTAATGCAATGTACTAGCCAAATCTTTTGAGCTCTTAAGCAGCACAAGTCTCTTCGAGCAGCAGAAGCAAGAGCAGCATGCTCTTCTGGGAAGAAAACATACAAGATAAAAAATGTGTGAGCTATGGAGATAAACTAGGTTACAAGTTGAGAGCATCTGTAAAATGTGATCCAAAAATGCTTATCATACCAAGTTACCTTCTTCCCTGCTGCACTTGACTCATCTAAATCCTAGGCCATACTTGCATATGAGGAAAAGACCACAATGAAAATATAATTTAAATGGATACTCATTTGTATAACCAAGTTTTTCTTCCACATACATAAAATCACATCCTTTAAAATTAAATGTCTTTCAAAATCTGCTCCAAATGTTTTGGTTGAAAATTTTCTTGTCATAAAGCACTGTAATGTCAAAAGTGAAGCTTTTTATGGGACCATATGCTTTTTTGACAGTATAACAATAGTAATTCTAAACAAATTAGATTGACTTTATTATGATAGAGTAAAATCTAATAAGATCCATGTATCACATGGCACCTTTGGAAAATAAAGTGTGCTTACATAGCTAAGTATACTTAATGTGCACATCCACATGAAGTCTGTAGTAGAGACCACAAAGGGCAACAATACAAATTTCAAAATCATTTGGAGGCTTTCCTGGTCTCTGTCACAGCAGTTTCTCAAGGTCAGGTGATGAAACATTTTAGAATGCACTGTAGTTACAGGAAAGCTATCATCAACAGAATCAGAGCTCTTAGTTTTGTCCTCTCCACTCTTGCTCAGGTTAGCTATGAGTACAATATCCTGCCTAGTACTCAGTGAACCAAACAAGGCAACCAATAAAGCAATTGGGATTTTTCACTGCTATGTCTTCAACCACTTTTCCTGCAACTATCTCCTTTTTTTCTTCTCTCACAGGCTATTAAAGCTTGCACAATACTTCATCTCTGTTTTGCCCTGAAGGTGGAGTGTTTGCCATAGGTATACTTATTTCTGGAGTTTTTCCATCTGTGGGGTGCTGGGTTTAGAGATCCTGTTTCAGCTACAAACACAGCTTACACTCTGTGAAAGCATAAAATGTTCTGACTAGATAGCTAATGATTTATTGTTGCCAACAGTGGTTTTCTAATTCCATTACCATAATTTCCACTGAAAATTCCATTTGCAGCACTCTATATTTAGACTGCAGGTAAATGAAAGTTAGTAATTTAGTGCTGTGAATGTGCCTCACTATTCTAATTAACAAGTTACTTGTTACAGGTCTTCTTTCTTTCTTTCTTTCTAGAAAAAAAGATCCCAGAGAAACAATTGCCACACATTTTTATGAAGAAAACAACTGAGGGGACTTCAAGTGTTACACTACATGTATCACATAAATTATCCTCTATTCTAATACAAACTGTGCACTGTAATTTAAAGCCAATGTGCAGTCACCTATTTTCCATTTCTGCTGAACCGGGTTACCACCTGCCTTGACTCCATCCTTTGGGAGGCTGCCAGCATTGTTACAATTTAATGCTATATCCCACTGTGTCAGGAAAGACATGCCTCCCCAATCTCACTGTCAAATGAGTGCTTGTCAACATCCCTTAATTATTGCTATTATTAGGAATGAAGGTTAAATATATGTGCTTTGTGAATGGTAATGTCTATTGTCTGTTTTAGTTTTGTTGGGTTCAGTTGTACTACTAGGAAATAGAATCATGATTTAATTGAAAGATTATTTTGGAGTCAGATCTCTGAGCTTATTTGTCATTGTTTGTCGTGAATTTTGTGCAAGCTATGTTAGCATTTACATTCCAAAATGCCTGTACAAAAGGAGAGAATGCATGTTCAGCAAACTAGGAAAAATATTGCTCTCAGTAAAAAAAAAAATAAAATTCAAATCCCCAGGACACTATACAGGTACAGAAGAATACAAGGGACATTTTCCTCCTGGGCAGGATGAGGATTACGAGAAAGTCGGAAAGTGGGCACAGCTCCCATACCTGATGACTTGTTTTATACCCAGGTGAATGATTACTTCTAGGAACTGTGGCCTTGCAATTGGTTGACAGAAAATGATAGGTCAGAGAGTTTTTTATGTCAATGGAAATAAGTTAATTCTTGCAAAATTTTCTGAGATATGATCAAGTTGCCCTTCAAATTATTGCTCATGTCCTATTTATTTCCAGTATATATGTGGCTTATATATGCTGGTCTTTGAGAAAGACAAAATTTTTTTTTCATTTTCATTATCATGACATACCACTAAGAAGGTGTTATAATTGCCTTTATTAGGCAAGGAACTGGCTCTTGGAGCAGATACGTTACCTGTGCTGACATAGCAGCTTACCACAGAGCTGTTCAACCCCTTACAGTTTCCAGCCTCTCCTCAAGCAGTGTAGCTCCTCCTCTTTATGTAGTTCCACATTCTGTCTTTCTGGCTCTGGTGCTCATTAGATGCTTCTTTTTTTTCTGTGTTATCTTCCTCCTCCATTCATAAATTCAGCTGGCCCATGGAGGGAACTGCAAGTCCTAGCCAGTGCAGGAGAGAAGAGAAAGAGTTTAGTCAAGAACGAGGAGGGAAAAACCCTATTAAATTTGCTCAAGCTAGATTTCTAACAAACTGACTATCTGGCTAATTTCAGCCTCATTCAGCAGAAGTACGATTTAGTTCAGAGTGACCTTCTCCCTCCAGCCCCTGCTCTTCATCTTCCTCTGTTCATCTCATCATCACAACACCTTCCCTTGCATTATATTTTTAAGGCTGTGGTGTCTGTGAAGTCAAGGAATTGCTTGAACTGATAAATATCCGTACAAAATAGTACTGCTTTCCAGTTGTACCAGGTTAAGTTCACTGTGTGATCACACAACCTTCTGATCTGGCACAATGGGAGTAGAGGGTGTGTTGCAGTACCTTAATCAGACATTGTTGTGGATTTGTCCCTGCAACCACATCCTGAAGCTGGTTGTGCCACACACAGGTTGCAACACCTGACAAATATGTGCTGCTCCCAATAGGGCGATCCACGGCCCTCCACATTCCTATGGCACAGCCAGTGCTCCTACCAGCAATCTGACTTCTTGCATACATAAATTAGGATACACTCAAGCACTGTATCTGAGCAGGGAGGCAGCTGAGGAAGCAAAAAGAAACAATGCTTTAAACCATTTCCCAGTGGATTAGAAGAGCTGCTTTCACCAGTCCAGACTGGAACACAGAAATAGTAGAAGTATTTTAAGTAGCTGTTTTATTCTTGTCTTCAAGAGTTTACTGGAGTATCATGTAGCTCGTTCTTAGTGCTGCCTCTAAGAGAGCTGTCGCAAGATCACTCTAGGGAGTTTGTCTTCTTGTATTCAGATATTCTCAGCTTGTGCCAAGTGGGCCAGAAGGGACATCAAGGCAATGCTAGGATGTTTAGCAGTTTGTGTGGTTTACTGGTTAGAATAAAGCAAGGACATTACTACAGATCTAGCTAGTTAGATGTAAGTTATTTCTGAAAGATGATCCAGTATACTGAGTGGAGATCTACTCATACATATGCAATAACTGATGACAGGCACAGGGGAAGCATCTCAGCTTCTGCTTGCCTGAAGTTTATGTGCTTGATTCAGAGCTGTACACTGGTTATTTCCATCTAACTTGGGTATCAGAAGCAACAATCCTCCTGTGAGGTTAGTCTCCACCTTGAAAAAAAGTTTGAACTTAAAATGCAGCCTGAGAAAGAGAAGGAATTGGAAATAGTGCCAAACTTTTCCATAGTAGTCAGATGTCCAATCTACTCACCTGGAAACAGGGAGATCCAAGTCCCACCTCCTTCTCAGTTACAGGATTCAAACCTCTATTTCCCCCTTCCTAGGATGGTAGCATGCACACTTCCTATCAAACATCCTTTGCAATCTTAAATGAAAGTGCTTGTTGAATACAGACACCTCACCAGCCAGGTAGTGTGTGAGATGAGGCTTCTTGGACTTAAAAGGCTAAATTCCTTCCAAGCGCTGTCTTAGTCCCTAAAGCAGATGGTCCTAATTTTTGCCCCCAGATATTTGCCTTGGTTTACAGGGAAGACCAGATCAGAGAAGTGAACTATACTAGCTTCCCACATGGTTGTTTTAGTGACTATTGCCTTCACTTTCCGTGCTGTTTCTCTACAGAAATATGGAAGGAAAATGGCAAATCCAAATCCATCTGAAACATTTCAGGAATTTGAAAATAAAGTAACAAGTCTTCTATAGTAATTTTCTTCAACACTTATCATGAAACAAGCCATAACATTATTATTTTTCAATCAGGAAGGTGTAGCTGACTAGACAGTGGCTAGTTTGAAGGATATAGGAAATAAACACAAGGTCATTTTATAGATTGTGAATACACAGCATTTAGAATAGATGAAGTAGGAAAAACAAACTGAAAGTATGCAGTATTTTGTTAGTTGGTGTCCCTGAAGAATGGTTATCATGGGTACTTTCATGTATCCGTGTTACCATATTTTGAAAACAGTACCTGCTTTTTCTGTTAAACTGCCCCTTATAAGTCTGAACAGCAAAACATCTCTAGAATTTTGGGAGTTTCTGTGCTTATTAAAAAATATTTATCTTTGAACACTGATTAAGCCAAGAATTACTGTTAATATTCAGATTCCTTTATTTTTATCTAGACAACACATTTTTTCTCTTGCAGAAAACAAATATTCATGATTTTGATGCATTAACTCCAGCAGCCTATTAGTGCATTCTCTCAGCAGGAGGTTAAATCACCAGTTTCAATTGAAAACCTCTTTTCTTTATTTCATTGAGGTTTAATCCAGCGGTTGATACCTTTAATATCACTTTCTTACTTATTCAGTACCAGTGATGTTTCCAGTACCAATTTCTCTCATCCCTTCTGCGACTGAGCCTACTGTGGTAATACCGAATATTTTCTTTTTAGTATGTATTAAATATAGAACCATCAGTAACTCACCCATACATTTGGTAAATCACTGATAGTCATATGCCTAGTGCCCTTCAACCTCACCAAGGTGAGAGAGGGTTTACAGCTGCAGGTGTTGCAAGCTATTCACTTTAGCTTTTGCCTCTCACCCCCCATTCTCCCTTAAAAAAGAACTATGCTCCTTTTTTGAACCTTTTTTTCTTAAACAGATGATGCTGAATTTGGCAAGGGGAGAAAGTATTGGTGCCTGTGTTGGACCTTTGGAGAGCTGCACTTGGCCATTTGTTGCCTTTCTCAGTAAGATTTCATCTATGCTCAGTTGTTTCCCTGCCCTTTTAGAAAGAAAGTCCCAGAACTCCTCTCCTGCCATCTCAGCAGTTCTGGCTGGGCTCCTGCTTAACTTCAAACACGCCACCCTCCTGGGCACAACTTTCACGTGTCTGTTGAAACAGAGTTCTTAAATACAACCACGAAGCAAAACTTCTGGGATGTTAAACATACATTGTCTGGTCCTTTCTCTAAAAATACAGTATTCACAGGAAAAAGAGTTGTTTTTTTTGCCTTTGAAAGTAAACTGTGTACTGGTATGTTCTCTAAGCAAATGTTTCATTAATTTATCTTCTCTTTCTCCACCTCCTACTTTTCTTGGCTTCTTTCTAATATTAGAAACTCTACTTGGCAGGTTTTTTTCCTTTGGGTTTCTGAGAGCTGCAAGCAGGTTACCTGCTTATTGAACACAGGCCAGAGATCACTCATCCTCTGAATATTGAGGAAAAATAAATTTTTAATTAAAAATCTCAGATTTTTTTCCCCTGTAGGACATCTATCTTATTGCTTGATAGCACTGTCACTCTTCTGTGTCCTTTATCTTTTAAGTTATTTTGTTGTTATGGTTTTGTCTCCTGCTCAGAATTTCTAGGCAAGATTTCCAGAAATCACTGAGGAAAGGGTTCTGAGCTTTTTAATTGTAGCTTAAAAGTCTAAATTTAGGTATCCATTTTTAAAACTCTGCTCATTCAGTAGTAACATACAGAATTAATGCATGAATTCTACATTAATATATCAAATAATCTTAGAAGCAGATTCAAGAAGTAGATTCAAGCAGATGTAACAACTACCAAAACTGTTTGGATAAAAAATTTTTGCTCTGTTTTTAAAGATAACTACAAATCAAGATAATGTTTAAATTCAAAAGATAGTCCAGTTCCTTTGTGTGAACCATATGTTTTTATGTAGTATGTAGAAAGGAGAAAGAAAGGAGAGTGGAGAGAATTTTACTACTGGGTCTTGATTTGGGTTGAACCACAGCGGTCTCTTTATGTTTTACACTTCAAAAGCACTAAACATACACTAGGTTGATAGCCTGATCACACTGGATTGAGTCCTGAGTAACCCTGCTGTCTATTTTAGCACAAATAATGTAAGGGAATGAAGTAATTCAAGGAAAATGAAGACTCCTTAGAGATACCAACAGCAGAACTACAGGCAGTGCTAGTATGGATGGAGCCTGTGCTGCTCTTGACCTTGTTCCCCATTATATGACTCAGAGAACACACTACACCTGGGAGCACAGGCTACAGTCTCTGTAACTTCTTACTAAATGAACCTTTTCCATCTAGGGATGTTCTTGCAGAAGTAAGGTGAATCCAGATGACATAGAGACACTTAAAAAAAAAAAAAAAAAAAAAGAAGCCCTGGATACAGTATAAATATAAACTGTAATAGATTATTTGTTAGATGTTCTTCCTTATCCTTGACCATACAGCTGTTACCATGTCATGGGACTCCCTTGTCTTCAGGACAGTTCATTCGACCATTCCTCATAACTATAATTTTCTCAGTTACAAATTTTACCATTGACATCTGCTTAGAGGAGTGTTTAATGCTCAAGTATAATTCTGCTCGCATCTGTGGAGCTGGGCTCAGAAGGAGGTGTTACTTATTATGATAAGAATGTCAGAAACAATGTATGTGTGTATTTCTTATCAACCGTCTTTCATGTAGCTGTGTTTTGAAATATGATACCCTGCACTGAAATCCACCTAAGGCCAAATTACCTGTGAACAAAGCAGAGTAATTACATGGCTTGTGTTACTCAGGGCACTCCTAATTTTAAACCCACCGTACCTTTTCATTGGTAGCAATGTATTCTTCCCTCATGGTCAGTCTGTCACAGATTGTAACCTACCATTCATCTGTTTCCAACTGAGTCAGTGTTTTCCTCTGTGTTCATTTATGGACTGATCCTGAAAGGCACAAAGAACCTGCATCTGCAATGAAGTTCGTTACACTTGCTGGCAGGATCTGACCCTTGATTATTTCTTCCTCCTATACACATAGTGTGCATTTGTCTATGTTGGCTCTCATTTTATTCCAGTGGTTTTCGGTAGTAACTATTATTCTTGTTCCTGACTTCTTCTATGTTTACCATACTGTCTGATTTGTTTTTTCCAGTTTTAAATGAAAATCTTAAATGACACTGAATGTAAAATTGTCTGTAGTATCAGGGCTTCCTGCTAATTTGATGATAACATCCCTGTTATGCTTTGTGATTTACCTTCTAGCCAAGTATCTTCTTAAATATACAGTGTTCCTATTACACTTGCAGCCACCGTGTAAATGGAAAATACATGATATATGATCTCTTTCCATCTACTATCTTGCAGGACACTTCAATCTGTAGTTTTCCTAAAACTGATCCAATCTTTTTTTCAATGCCTTATGCACATTGAAATTTCTCATCATTCATATAAGTAATTAATTTAAGCCTAAGGCATATCACCTTTTTGAAATATTTCCTCTTATAATTTAATATTACCATTCATCCAAATATTTCTTTTCTCCCATATCTCCAAATATTCGGAACCATCCAGTGTGACGCATGCTGCTGATTGAATATATGCCCAAACAGTGAAAGTGCAGAAATGACACTACACCAAGGAAGCAGTTTGAACAGGGCTGCTTTGCAAGGGGTGTGGAGCTGGGAGCCAAGGGTAACCCCATCCCATAGGGGCTGGCCATGGGGTGCAGAGCCAGTCACTGGTATCAGGGTTCATCAACTGCCCCAGATGAGGCAAGTGACAAACCAGGTACAGGGGCCAGGGAGCTGAGTTGGGAGCAAAGCAGACAGAGTCAGGGACAGGGCTGGAGACCAGCATCCTACAGCCACACCAGGGCAGGAACTAACAGTCCTAGGATGAGCTGAAGTGTGTCCCTAGGCAATCAGCAGGGACAGTAAAGCTTAATGGTGCCATGGTGCCCCCAGGGCTCTGACAGCAGCCTAGTACTTAATGTTTACCTCATCTTTGTATTGCAGTCGTCCCAGTATGCAATATATAATACATGTTATGTATGGGAATGATACGAAAATGTGTGTTTCCACATTCACACTGATTTTATTTTTGTGGTAGGTACATGACACTGAGCAAAATTTTCATATGATTTTTTGCAGTCATATTTTTTTATATTTATCTTCAGTATCTTTCCTTTCTCTGCTACATTAGTTATAGAATAGGAGAGGATATGAAAATAACATTTCTTGCTGACATTGTTTCAAGTTCATGGACCTTTATATCGAATGAGATGTTTATAGAAACCATTGTGATTCATGAGTTAAGCATTCAAATAACCACTTTGTCAACACAATGTCAGTTGCAAGCATAGTAGACATCTCTAGCAACTCAGTTGTTTGGGTCTTAAGTCCTCACATTTATTGTGCTAATAAAATGCACATTTTATTGCAAAGCATGATCAAATTTCACTACTATTAAATAGCTAATTTTAAATAGCTGAAATACCTGTGCTTAGGTGTAAAATCTCAATGAATCTGTCGGCTTAAAACTTTAATATTTAAACATGAAAAATATTTTTTGGTTCTCAGTATCATACAAATAAATTTCCACAAATTCTGCTTTTTGATGAAAAAACAAATTGCTTTGGGAATGGTAGGATTAACAAATTTGAGTGCTACGTCCCCTTTGTGACAATTATCCAGCTACACCACATCCTGCAGGGATACTGACAGGAAGCTCTCTGCATCCCCTATAACAGTACTGGAAGCAGTTCAAGCTCTGCCACCTAGACCCCACTTAACCCAGCTGTCCTCTTCTTCATTGAAATATACTGTATCAGCAGAGATCCTCTGAAGGCTTCATGGACAGGTGCTAGGTGAGTATCTGCATTGATGAGAACAAAGGCCATAAAGTGGTAATAGATATTAGACTGTTGGCTATACCTCAGTAGCTAATCACCCCATTTGAGCACACAGAATGGAAAGAAAGTATTTTCAAAAAATTCACTGTACATTTCTAATGAAACATGGAAATATCTGCTCATTTGTGGTTATCTTTCACTCTTTTCATTGTTACTTTTGCCCTCTTCTTATGAATACTTCATATTTAAACACCTCCTGTAAAGACCAGCAAGTAAATTTTTTCAGTAGACGTTGATCTAAACTCGGGCTTTGAGGCAACTGTTGAGTACTGTGGGACCATTGTCTCCATTTTTTTCTTTTCTTTCTTCAGAACTGAATCCAAATTTCATTGGTGTGCTTTGTGTTCCTGTATCAGTCACTTCACAGTTCATACTAAGTGAAAAAACAAAGGTTAAAAATGGTTTTATTGTTTTATCTCTTTTCTTTATTGCACAATCCATTAGTTAATAACTAAGCTACCTCTTACCTCCTTTTCTCTCACATAAGGAACATCTGAAGAAGACTTATGCAACATTAAGAATTTTACAATGACTCAGCAGGCAGATTGATTTTAGCACATGTAATGGTATTATGAAACCAATAAAATTCAAGTTCAGCAGGTCCTAATAGCATATTTGGCTTGCACAGTATTGCGTTCTGATGGTAGTATAATAGAATATAGGATGAACACCAAATTTTGACTTATTCAGAAGTTGTTTGTGATTTTATGCATTATAATTTAGCATACATCTATTTTTTTCTCACAAGATTTTTTGAAATACAAAAGGCCTTCACACTCCAACTTTGAATATTAACATTATTTGTGGATATAGTAGAATGTAAAAGCACCTGCTGGTGGTACTAGCAGCTCCTACATAAAAAAAAATGCTTCAGCTAAGCACTGGGAAGACTTGTTAAATTAGTGTCTTGGATTTCTTTGTGTGTTTAAGGTTTTCTCAGTATTTAAAACTACCCATTTATCCAATGTCTTCATCCACAAATCCACAGTTCATTTTTAAATTCAAGAAGTTCAAAGCTTAGTGTTTTATCATGACAGCTTCTGTTTCATCATGAAGCTTCTGTTCTGTGACTTTGGTTAGCTGGATACAATATTTTACAGTTAAACTTGTAAATTATTATTATTATTATTATTGTTGTTGTTGTTGTTATTTTTATTATTACTGCAGATGGTCTAATTACCTAAGCTAAGACAAATGCTTGGTGTTCTGTAGATACAGAACCACAGACTCTGCTGTACTAAAGAACATAGAATTTCAGTCTCAGTTCCATTAACATTAATTGATATCTGCAGGCTCTAGCTGGATTTGAGGATTGAGTCTGAATAGACTGACAAAGAAAAGGCTGGAGAAAGGTGGTCTGATAGTCTACTGGCCAATTACTTCCATTTAGTCAGTTGTATCTGGAGAATCAGAAAACTCTGGATGTTATAATCATTTTATACTTCAGTAATCATTTTATACTTCAGTGGAATTCTGAGCAAATGATTGTCTGCAAGGCTCAAGAATTATCTCTTAACAGACATTTTGTATTTGTAAAAATGTACTTGCTTTTCTTTTAAAAGAAGCAACGTCAGTCTCATTTCTAAGGCCTGTGTTTTTATCAGTGTTCTTAAAACCAGAACAAAAAAATATGAACACCACTTAGCCTATGATTGAGACTATTAGACCCAAAGTAATCTGAGTTCCTTTGATATTAAAAAGACCGGAATTTTCTCATTCTTTGCAAGAAAGGAATTGTATTTCTCTGCATGTGTCTTACACAGCTGACACTGGATGAAATGGACATATGGCTGCCATGATCACAGTGGGATTTGCTGTATCAGTCATTAAGATAACTAGTGGAGCTAGAATTCAACTCAGGTATGATCCAGCATTAGTAGTTACTATAGTATGTGGTGATGGAATATTTAATTTAGGTTTTTGTTTGTTTATATATCCACCTACATAGACAGTTATGAATAGATTTTTTTGTTTCCTCAGAAGTGAGGTAAACCCTTTTCCGCCTTCAAAGGAAAGATTTACACAGAAAAATGCCCTTAACTGGGCAAAATCTTAACACTCACAAAGGCCTGTGTCTCCAGTCATATTACTTACTGCTTAGGATTTTCTTCACCGCTTTGAACACTCAGTGACCATACTGGTTACTGGAACAAATTCTGTTCTCAGTTACACTGTCATTAGCATTAGCATTAGCTAATGATGTGCTTGGTTCAACACAATGAAAACTTGGGAACTTTGGTTCTAAAGTGAAGAATATTTTATCATCAAAGCATATTTTGTATTCTGTCAATAATGCACCTTATCCAAAGACCCTGTTTGTCCTTCTGTAACAAAGCCTTTCATTCTAGAGTAGGTTTACTGTTCAAGATGGCTGATATGACAGAGGATACACACATACACTCTCTCTGAATGGACACTTGACTTTTCTCCTCTTGCTTCCATTATGACTACAGGAAGCTATGCAGGCTGCAAATACATGGAGGTTCTCCAAACATGGAAACAGTATAACTGGTCCTTCTCACTCTCACTAGATGGTGCTGCAGAGTAGTTTTCTGAAAAATAAATAAATAAACATAAATACAAAGCAAATTGTTCCCAGAAATTGCTGCTTTACATTTCACTTTTATCATTGGTAAAATAATGGAACAACTATTTAAAGGGAAAAAAAAAACACAGGCAATGTAGATGTAATGGAATTAGGATTCACAAATAGTCCAGATACTTAAAGTCAAGTTCTTTACAGATTTTATGTTAAGTGGATTGTAAATTAGGGGATTAAGATACTAGGATTGCAATAAGAATGTTTCAGCACAAACTTTTTATTGTGTCTTACAGTGTTCTGCAGTGGGAAATTATTCATTCTTTCTTGATATACCCAAGGTAGTTTCATTGCTGAAGACCTTAAAAACATGGTGTCTTCACAAATTAACTATATGGGATTCACAATTAGGCTTTCCTGTAGCCAGTCTTTAAGATTTCTCTCTGAAATTCTCTGACAGGCCCAATCTAATGCTCAGTAACCACAAGAACACAAAACAATGTTTTCATTCAGAAACACAGGAGGAGAATGTGCCTTCTGTCATGTAATAGCTAAAAGGCTAGGACAGATTTCCAGCAACTGGGAGGCAAAGAGATCCTTTCTTCAGCCTGATGGGGTGCAAGTGGGCACAACCCATCTCCATACAGAATGCTATAGGCTGGGGGAGGGAAAAGGGGAAGGGATGAGAGTGCTCATCCCATTGCTGGAGTCACATCAGTGTACAGAGAGAAGGACTGGTGAGCTGTGGAAGACTGCGCACAAAACACAGCTTCATGTTGTAGCTTATTGATGAGAATATTCACTGGGAGGAAGTTTGAGGAAAATAAGAATCATTTTGGATTCTGATCTGAACGTTGCTTATGCCATTTTCATTAAAGTCTTAGACAAGATATGGAAGCTGCTGAGGACAAAGACTAGAGTTCAGGCTTTCTGGAGGAGTGTCTCACCACTGATGTACATGTTAAGGCTCCTTCCTGTGCTTTTATTTCTGTTCTCTTCCCTGCCTTGCAGTTGCATTCCACAAGCAAAAAGTTGATTTCTGCCTTTTCCTATAGGGATGTGAAAGGAAAGTAGGGCCTTGGGGCTCACATTTTAATTTCTGTAGACCTGTCTAAGCCAGGGCTACAGGTAGATAGATGGAGGAAATCTGAGATACATATCTTTTTCTTTAGCATTTCTAATGACTGTGTCCCCTGTTTAGTATGCTGTGCATGTGCATCCCATTCTGAGGTACTGAACTAATATACTGTATGGGGAATACAGGTATTTCATTCACATCTCATTCCAGTAACGGGGAACCTATCAAGAAAAATAACTGAGCTAGTATGAAATGCTGATGAGGAAATTCTAGTTGAAACACCAGAAAAAAACCTGGCTGTAAGCTGTATTTATCTATGAAAATATTCCAAAAAGAAAAAATCCATCTACTGGATCCCCTCCCCAGACAACTTTTAAAATTAAATGCATCAAATCCATCAGACTAGCACTGTTTACTTTTTTTTTTCCTGACTTCCGTTAACTCTTAACTATTCTGAATACAGCTTACTGTACATCTCAGGTGTGACTCTCTTTGTGCTTGTGTTGTTGGGTTTTTTCCTTTAGAAACAGTATTAAATATTAATAAGCTATCTAGCATATCTATTTAGTAGCAATCTGTCTGTCTATATTGAAATCAGGGTTAAAAACAGGTTAAGAAAAATTGACAGTATGTCCTAATATTTGTGGGATGCTAAGTATTAGGAAATATATTGCATATCTTTGAACTGGCACACGGGAAAAATGATGCATCCTTGTACATACACTACCAATACAAATGCACACACAAATGCAGGCATATGCAAAACAGACACACATATGTCTGGTGTAAGAATGACTACACAGAAGCTGATTTCTCCTCATTGCCTGTTTTAAATCTGATTCCATTAATTGCCAGCTGGCTGTGAGATGGAAGAGGGCTGTCAATGGAAATAGCAAAAACAGATTCATCCCCTGATTTAATAAGGATGGTTCAGTACACATCATCTGCACTATGCATTTATTCATGTCCTTTTCTAATTGGTCTGTTCAAATTGTAGAAGATTACATAATTTTAGTTAAATTATATGAGAGGAAGAGAGAGACCAAATAAGGGGAAGGGAGAGATTATTAATTTATATTTCATTTTAACTCACTTAAATGTAGTTGGATATTTTGAAATGTTTAAAGTTAAAATGAAAGACAAATGAGAATTTCTTTTATTTGCTTATATCTTAATTCCAAACAGCTATCACCCACTGGAGTCTGAGGCATAAAGAAAGCTACTTCATGTGTAAACTAAGAAAGACAGAGGACATGCTGACATAAAAAGAATAAAAGGAACAGTAGTTTAAAAAATAAAAAAAAAAATTAGGATTTCAGTTGGCTCAGTGAAGGACTTGCACATCTCAGCCAAATTACGACACCAGTATTTTATGGGAAATCAAAGAAGGTCATAAGTATTCCACCTCCCAAAAACACACAAAAAAATATCCATTCAGGTATTTTTTAAAGTCATGAGGAGCAAGGTCATGCTTCAGTGACTATATGTTTAAAGGCACATTAAATCCTACTGCAAAACTGTTTGTTAAGAATCTAAGTCTTGGGTCCTAAACAGGACATTTGGCTGATGCTTTGTAGAAAGGATCCCTGACTTAAGCTGCAGACAGATCCTGATTCATGTGATGAAAGCTAAGTCAGACCTGCCTTTATCAGCCCTCTAATATGGTTAAATACATAACATAACCTGCATATGTGGAGGGAAAGAAGAATGTCACTTAAGGGTGTCATTTGTGTCCATGTGAGGAAAAGGTGAGACAGCAAGGCCATGCCTGACCATAAAAGGTTAATTCCTTTGAACTTTGATCTGTTCCTTCATTTGTGTAATATTTTTTTTCTTCCTTGTATACTTTGAAGGTGTGTAGAAGTGGAGCTTTGTTTGGAATACCTATATCCCTCAGCTACTAGTTTGAAAAATTTTTCCCATGTGAGAAAAATATTTCTGTTCCATGGAGTGTTACCACTTTGTGCAAGACCTCCTTCCACATTAGTAGGGAACAGTACTGTACTACAGTTGGTCTTAGAAATACGTGACAAAGTTAAACATTTCCAAGATACTTTACAGTTAAAGTAAAAAAAAAAAAATTTGGTTAAATGCAAAATTTTAAGAACTAATCACATTATGCAGCTGTGAAGTGTTTATTCTGTTCTATATGCTCAACCTTCCCAGTGAACCACAGGGATTTAAAGTGTTGAAACTATAATTTCAGGGGTAGTAAAGTCTTTGAGGAAATGCAGGAGATTTTCAACTACTTGCTAACAAAAAACCTATGATACTTAAGAATATTTGATAAACAGTTGAGGTTTTAATATCCAGAAGACACTTAATGGTTTGTGTATTATTTTGGGGTTTGAAGGGCATTTTTCTTTGCTTTGTTTAGGTGAAAAGGAAAAGCAATTTGAAATATCGGGTTTGAAATGCCTTGTCCCCCATATTCTTGACATGTCTATGAATTTTTTCCCCTCTCTAGTATTTGGCTGTTGCTACGTCCCGTGATGATTAATAAGTGTAGCAGTGTAACATTTCTTCTAAAATGAAATGATGAAGAATTCTGACAATTCTATTGTCACTGATATATTTCAAAAGCAGTTGTCTTTTCAAACATACAGCAGCACCTTCTCTGAACCATTCAGGTTTTCTCCAGACTTATGTCCTGCCTCACTTTTATCTACACAAGTATGAGAGTAAGAGAGATATTTTTTATTTTAAATGAGATTTCACAATTGCATGGTTACTTAAAAATGCCCATTTGTACAGCTACACAATTGCAATACATAAAATACTCTGGTAATAAATTAATTCACTGAATGTAATTCTAATGTTAATATAGTTTTTATTTTATCTAATTATATCTGAAAACATTATTCAAGCAGTCCAGATTTCTGCACAAAAACCTGTTTATGGTTTGGCAGAAAGGAAAGCCAGAAGTGAGAATTTTGGTTGCTGTGCATGATGCAGTCTTAGGTATAAACACTCTGTTCCTTTTACATATCCTTCTTGCCCCCAGCAGGGTTTGAGACCATTGATGTGTATGGCTTGTTTCAACAGGCCTTGATGTCAATAGAAGCTTTTCCGTGTACTTAAATGGATATAGGAAGAAGACTGGTTACATGTTTACTGAATATATCCTGTTAAATGACCCAAAAAATGGTTTACCAGCTGTTTGGCAGGATGCTGGCCTTTTTATTAAATTATTTATTTTCCTGTAGTGTCGCAGCTTTAGGACAATTACCTAAAAGAGTGTGCTGCAATGCCTACAGGCCATAGCATATTCTACAGGATTCCCCTATAGACATTCCACGGACCACAGGCCAAACACTCCTTAATTGGGCTGTAGCAAGTGAAGTTACTGACTTGCCACAGCAAATTATTCAGGGAAGGTGTTCAGCTTTCTTTACCCACCTTTAAGAATAAAACGCCTCTCAACAGAGACCAAAGGACTGTGTAAAGACACCAAGAACTTTTCATTTCATTTTCATAGCTGACTGCAAGAGACCAAAAACTCCAGTCCAGGAGATCATTCCACAGCTTTTGACCCAACTGGTATATTGACTTTAGAGGAGGTGTTATGGTATTGAACTGCATCTAACCCCTGTGGAGGGCAGTCCTGCCAGTTCAGACCTAGTATGTTTGAGTTTGGAACTGTCTGGCTATACTTATCTGCATATAAATTCTAAAAAGGCTGCCTTCTGTAGTTGTGAGAGTCTGTTAAGTTACAAATACATCAGTGTTTATTTGGAAAAATCACACTTTGGGAAGGTAGGGGAAGCTGCAAGTAAACTTTTGAGGGCAAAGCACAAATCTGAGAAAAAAATATTTTTGAAACCATATTAAACTAGTGATGAACAGGAGTGGAAATCTAATGGCCCTAATGTGAGCGGGATTTGTCACTCAAGTCTCTCTATGACACCAAATAGCAATGCCTCATTTCTCATTGAAGTGTATCCTCTAGAATCGTGTGTCTCAAAACATCAATTTAATGATTCCAAAACCACCATGGGCACTGACTACAGCTTTTGGAAGAGCTGTAGCAACCACAGTAGCCTGGGGTAAAATGCATTAAATGCACTTCAGCATTGCATGATAATACTGGCATTTACATAGGACTAAAATGTAGTTTGGTCTTTCATGAATGGAAGGAAGACATAAGAAAAAGAAACAAAGAAAAGCTTGATCAGTGGTATGAAGTGGCATTTTTCTTTCACATCCTTACTGCTTTTATCCAACAAGCAGCTCTCAACCCTGAAGACAATGTTTCCCAAATGAGCCGGTCATTGGTGCATGATTGTGAATTAACCCTAATTGCTAGCATATCAGGAACTGATATCCTTTTTCCTGTTTTTCAGAGTTTGTAAAGGATAAAATCCTGGAGCCTGATGTTTTCCTGAGTGAGAAACATATCATCCTTCCGGAAGCAGACAGGCTTGTTTTCTGTCATTAAAATGGTCTGGAGAGAAAAAATTTAATTGTTCCTGTCTCTTCAGGTTTAAAATAGATCTCTGAAGCTGTTGGCATAACCTGCTGCACCTCTGTATCATTTACTGTCAAAAGAATTCTACTTTCTGGAGCAAAGTTCAAATTAGAGAACATTATATTTAGAAAGGAAAAGGGTAAAAGTGTAAACTTTTTTTCCCTTGTTTTTGTATTTTGAACTGACTGGAGTTTTACTGTGTTTTAACAGCTTCACAGATACTTGCTTGTTTGTTATAGTACCCTAGAAAAATGAGACACTAATGTCAAAAAAACATGGAAATCTTTTCTTTTTTGGTCTTCTCTCTACTTTTGTTGACTTTTGGTGCCTTAACTATTCTGTGTATTGTCTACTGTTCTGTTTAAAATAAATAGAGGGTTGTTTTTTTTTTTAATTGCATGGGCATGCTTTTTAAATCCTCCTTTTAATTTGATATTCAGTTATTTTTAGAATCCCTGACAAGAAGAGGACTTGTCAGTCTCCTTGATCCCTACTGAGGTGAGGGAGATCCTCAAAATATCCACTCAGTCTCCCCACTGGTGACTTATCCAAAAAGAGGAGAGGTGAGAACTGCAGTTCCCTGATTATAAGAGACAACTTGGAAGGATGGGGATGTGACATCAAAGAGGACAGACAGCAGAAGGGTGTCGCTGGACTCTATGAACCTCTTTCTATTCATAGAGTAAGGTTAGCTGAGGTGGTGGCTAAGTAAAGTTTCTGAGTTGACTTATACCTGTTTCGGCCACTCTTGAGTGAAAGCCATGGAAATGTCAACTGTACTTAAGGAACTTGTTGCAGCACTTCTGCTCAAGAAATCGTATTTTAGAGTTGAAAAAATACTCTTTGATAACCGAGGTAAAAGGTCAGTGGCAGACAACTTTGTGAGGGTCCAGAACCCTTAATGTTTTATGATCCCTGTCTGACGGTATTCAGGAAGGTGTGAAATGGAAAATAATCTGTAATGCTAAAAAGAAATTCTTAGTAGTGGATAAAGATGAAAAATCTGTCTCTTATTTACTCTAAAGCCCCCTTCCATGTCCTGGTAATGTGCACATTTCTCAAAGTGAAGCAAACCTGAGTTTGCTTTCATTTTATAACTGTTTAAATTACCAGAGCTGTGAAAGGAGGATGTGATGTAAAAAAGAACAAGGTCCAAAATGAGAGATCCGTAAAAGACATACAGGTCTGAGAACATTTTGTTTTATTATATTTGACTTCCACATGATGACTTGCCAGAATTCATAACCTAGGTTTGTCATCCATGTTCCCAGTGTGCTACATGCAGAGGATGAGGTTGATTGGGATCTGCTGAGACAAATATACTGAGCAGAGCAGCTGCCTAACTTATATCTCACATCTCTGGTGGGGCGTGCCTGTACCATTCAGCAGTATAACTGTATAACGTTGGGTTCAGTTCCCTCTCCTCTCATCTTAAGCATTTATGTTATGTATTTAAATTTAGGTGATCAGGTCACTTAAATGTTTTCCTCACCCATCCTGTCCTCTAGAAAACTTAATTATCTGTCTGGCAGCTGAAGGACTTGATCAGGAAATTGAAGACCTTGGTCACTCCTCTGCCTGAGCTCTGTTACATAGTTTGTGTGATAAAATGCATGGGCAGTGTTCAAAAGGGAACAGATTTTCCCCTTGTTAGATGAATGCTCCTGTCACTGACCTGAAAGACTGACACTGTCTCATGTGCATTCTCTTTCTCTGGATACCATTCATTTTCATTTTCTTTCTTCATTGTAATAGTATCAGCTAAAGAGAAGACAATGATGTTAAATAAGTCACTTCTAGCTTGACCTTTAGGATAATGGAAAGGCTGAGGATAGTCAGGACAGATCAGACTGAGGACTTAGATTATGTATAACTTCCCAATCCTTGGGTGAATTGATCAAGTACTGACTGTATTTTATGAAACGTGGGTTGCCATTCTCTAGATGGAATTTTCTATGCATGTTGTGCTTTTTTTTAGAACTCATTATATACTAGAAAAATTCTGGAAATCCTGTCAAGCTAGGACTTTCATAGAACATAAATGAAGCAACATTTGGTCCAAAAGTGAGATTCATATCATGCAACTTCAGGTGCTACAATACAGGTCTCTACAAAGCTAGTTGTCTAGCATTGATGAAGATTGAGTCACTACAATTAGTGGAGAAAAGAGAGCGAGCCATCTGATACTGAAATTTGACACAAACATTTAAGGAATTGTGCTGGTGAAATCTTACCTTCTTCAGTGGCTGAGAAAAGCTTTTGTGGAATGCTAATCTTTCACTTACGAAGCTGAATATCACCTAAACCCCAGTAAATTTTAGGGGACTATCAGATTTCTAACCAGAGTGTACAGGTGACGTAGCAAATGGACTTGAGTATTCAAAAAGGTAAATGTCTACTTTGTATTAGTTGTTTGGACTCCTATTGTTAGTGGAAAACAGAAGCAGCTTACAGGGTTACCTATCAACAGTTCAAACACACATCTGTCAGAGGATGGGTTCACAGGCATAGTGGTGTTTCTCTCTTTCCATTCCCTTTAGACATCAGAGAACTAGCTTGCAATACATACATTTTGCAGGGCAAAAATTGATTGCATCCAATCTGTTTTCTGTGCCCTGCTTCAAACCAATAATCTGTGAGATAGATCTAACCTGGAAGTCATATTGCAGTTGTTGGTATGCTAAAGTGCTCAAAATTTTAAGCTCTGCTGAGTGGCAAAATTTATTAGCTTGCGCTTGGTGCCACACTGATGCAAATATGCAGCATCTGGCCAACTCAGAGGGCAGGCAGGGAACGCCTGGATCTGCCTTCGGAAGGCCTTGTTGACATACTCTTATAAGTGTTAATGGGAATGCATGGGTGGTAGCGTCTTTAGTTCTACATCACTGGAGTTAGGTCTGTGAAAAAAAATATCCAAGTGCTTGAAAGTGATTGGGTTGAGAGAAGTGGGAAATAGCCAAGCTTCAGTCCGTGACATAAGGTAGACTGCAGGAAGCTATTACTAGAATTGATGTTACTGCATATTTCCTAATCCAAGATATGTCACTATTGTGTGTGGTCCTTTGCAATTTGGGATGTTCATGGATGCCCTAATCACTGTAAGAGTACTTTATCATTTACTGTTGTCAGGGTACTGCAACTCTTACATGCAAAGGCCTTGCTGTCGGTCACCCATATTTCTATTGCTTTGGGATAACTTTAATGTATACAACTCTGTGTAGGACTGCCCACTTAGAAAATAAAGATGAGTTAGACGGTGGATGCTATTTATTATTTGATGCATGATCCAAGCTTCCCATCTTTACTCTATAGGTATAAAATACAATATATCATGTACTATACAAAAATACACATACTATAATGTAGTATGTAATAAACAAAGGCATTTGTATTTTTGGAAATGTTTGGACCTGAATAAACACTGTGTTACTGAAGATAGGTTATTACAGGTTCTTATTTATTGCATACTATATTGTTTTGTCATATGCAAATTGTTAGGTATGTACAAATTGTTATCTTTCATGTCATCTATTTAAAAGTACCCCAGAATAAATGCTTAATAAATCAAACATAGCAGTAAGTGCATTTTGAATACGTGAAGGTAGTGCTTGCATAACCCCCGCCATAAAGCAATTTATAATAAATCAAACTCCTTTTCAGGTAGACTAGTAATTTATCAAAACCAAAATAAGCTGCTTTAATGCAGTCGATAAGTGCAACTGAATTGTGGAAGGGAGTTTCTTACAGTTCACTAAGGTCACTAAGTTATTAACTTCTAGAACAACAATATTTAAATCTCTTTTATTAACTGAATTTGTATCCCCAGCTATGGATTTAAACTTTGTTGTCAACACACTTAACATCTTAACTTGAAAGCTTATTCTTTCAACTAGTCATACATAAATGTGTATGAAATCCTATTCACTGTGATTTCTTTACATGTCTATAAACCTGATCTATATCATCCCTTCAGCCATTCAATTTTCTCTTAAGTTTTCATTTCTTTAAATTCCTTCCAATTTTACAAATTTAAAATGCAAGTATAGAGGTCATGTGAATATCACTGTTTATCTTACATTAGTGGAAGGTACTTTTATTATATAAAATACAGATATTATTCCTTATGTTTCATATGTGTCTGATATACTCCTGGGCTGATTTAGGGCTTCACCTTTTATCATCTGGAATCAATGGGAGAATCTCCACTTAATATTAATTTTATTAAACTTTCATTGAATCTATTCAGTAGTTTTTTTGGATATGACTAATCTAAGCTTGTGTCAGTATTTTATTTCTCAGTGCTTTTAGAATAATATTATTCCATACAATACAATATAAAAAATGCTTGCATAAAAACACTGTCCTCTCAGTAATTAAATGAGGTCTCTGTTCAACCATGTTGATAGAGAAAAAAAAAATCTCTTTATTGACTTGCTGAGATCATAAGTAATCTGTGGTACGTTAAAATCATAAGTACAGAGGGCACCTGCTTTACTGAAGGGTAGACAAGAGGTGAAGGTTAAATTGCGCAAAGACACTATTCAGTAAAGGAAGAGTCAGAAGTCTCAACTCTCAGGCCTCTGCTTGAACCACTAGACACAGGCCCACGTATAGTTCAACTTTCTGTCAGACCTTGTGTCTGTAATTAATCCTTCCTTTAACATAAAAAAACCCTCCCTATAGACATCTATGATTTATTTCTTGGAATCCCACCTTCTGACCCTTTCCTGGAGGTCCTTTGCAACTTGAAATAATTTCACTTCATGAACCAAAGATGTCGTTACATTCCTTACTGATGAGATGTCATATACTTACAGGCACAGTAATTTCTTATGTAGCACTGCTCAACAGACCTAACAAAATGAAAAAAGTCAGGAAATCTGTTTTCTACTCTTCAGCAACCTGATAGACAAAGGCATCTTTCTATATAAAATCAACCTTATAAATATGTACAGATTTTCAGGTATCGATGACTAAAAGAAAAAATAAACCTATAAAGCTTGCAGTGGCTCATTTGAAATCATAGCATAATCATTTTGCAAGGTAAAGCATGACTTCAAGAATATTAACAGTATGAGCATATTTTATACCTAAAATGGTGCTCTGCCCATGCTTATGATCCTGAGTAAGAGCTGACGGCTAAAATGAAAAGAATTTGTGGAGTGTCTGGGCTGTGTATTAGAAAATCTGAAAGTTTCAGACAAGTCATCCAAATCTGTACAAATATCAGGTTGTTCTTAGCAAAATGCCAGGTTTTGCTAATGCAGTGTCTAAAATGCTCATGCAGAGGTTAGGTTTTCCAAATCAGACTTCAAGTTGTTGATGGGGCAATTGTGGGGAACTCCCTTGCAGCTGTTTATACCAGACTTGACCTGTAGTATGTGGCTGAATAAAGGACTACATTTTCCACTGCAGCTTTTAGACAGTAAATGTTCACTAAGAGATAATTATTTATAATGCACTAAAGACTATTTAATTTATGTGGTGCTGTTCTTGATTCCAAAATCTCCATCACAAGAAATGAATGCAACTGTTCATAATAAAGTATGTTGTAGGAGTTATTTTCTACCAACCATGAAATCTTTAAAATACCTTCTCATGTACAAGCTGATCTAACAAAAACAAACCAAAACAAAACTTGCTTTAAACTACTCTGTATTTGTCTGAAGTGTAGCCTAGTAACAAACCCACCTTACTGCTGTGAAGTGTCTGATTAAATCTGAAGATCAACGTGATCTTAGATGTCAAATCAATAGAAAAATAAATAATTTCCATATTAATGAACATTTTTGTCAAGTACAGTTCAAAGCAAATCAGAAGGGAGAAGGTTTTAACAGGGATCATTCCAGAGGATGCTGGCAACATGATCCATGATCCCAGAAACAAATTTATAAAACTGTCAAGATGGAAGGTAGTACACTGAGGTGGGTTTTATTTTGTACATCATTCCTGAAATATATTTGTTGATGGCCTTATGCTGTCATTTTACTTGTTGCTGAAGATATGAACTGAATGATGGATTAGAGAGGATACACATTTCTCATTCTGTTTAAGAGTCAAAAACATTCACTATTCGTGCATTCTCAATTCATTAATCTATCTGGATACTAATTTGCATGCTTTGTTCAAGGGAGAAAATCTAGTTGGTGATATGTCATTGTTTTTCTAAAGGTATATGAATAATTTGTGGTGATTGAATTCCTTCAGCAAATTAGATCTTTTTTGTCTGTTACTAAATGTCAAGACAAAGTCATAATTTTTAGATGCAATTCCCAGTAAAAATATTAGCCTAATTATTTTTCCATCAGTAGTTCCTCTAATATTCAATAGTAAAATTTTGTTGGAGGTAGTTGATTAAAGAAAAGGTCATAAAGTTTTGTTTTCTCTTCATAAATGAGCCTTCTCAAGAAACTGTATTCTGCTTGTTGTGTCTTTTCCTCTTATGTGACAGATTTGTGGAGATGTAAGGTGTGTGCTGTCATGGTTTTGAAGATGATGTTTTTGTTCTGATCCTACTGACTGAAACTGGAAGAGCTGGAACAGAAGACAAAAACCTGTTCCCAATTTCCAAGGATTCAGCTGGTTTTCCCCCTGCAAATGAAGACTCCCATTCCATAATACCAGATTTTCAGATCAGGCTTATCCTGAACAATCTCGACTAACCCCCCTGAAATGTGGACAGTATATTTGAAGAGCGTTATAGAGATCATTCAGATTAATGAATATTTTCCTAGTGGTAATACCATGAACTTATTTTAGAAGTGAACTTTGTGAGAGTAGCACAGAAGCTCCATCCCCAGAAAAACCACAACTACTTTCAAAAACTCAGTTTAGCAATGAAAAGTGCTTTTCAGGAAATAAACTGGTATGTATTCCTGCCAGACCTTTTCAATGCAACTTTCAAACAACTTAAGTTGTGGCTGTCTTTTATCTCACTAAATACAGTTGCAAAATGTGGAAAATCATGGAAAAAAAAAAAAAAAAAAGATTAAAAGATAATTTAGGTTACCAGCACATCTTTCCATTTGGTTAACGGGACCTTTTGGAAGTAAAACCAAAAAAAGCAGGATAAGGAAAGATTTCTCAAAGAACAGCAGACTTTCTGGCAGAGTTTTGAGCTATTAAGTAGCTAGTCAATTCAAGCCTCATGTAAATGAGTTTCTCAGGGATTTATAGCTGATCATTCCCTAGAGACAAAGCTGGTCTTAACCAAAAGCATGGATGTGATTTTACAACTTTATTATGGAAATGGCTGTAGCTCCCACTGTAATTACTGCTTGGTCTTTTATAGACATAGCTTCCAGAATGCTCTGTAGTAAGCTGCTTACACTTACACTTTTGTTTATGTGTTCCCGTGTCCTCGGTTTGGTGATTACTTTCAGTTTATGAGGATTATAAGGTGTCAAAGTTATTATTTTTTACAAAAGAGAGTAAAAAATAAAAAAACACAAAAAAAGGAATAGATCTACTGATATATGCATGTCATAAATGCTCACAATACCTTTCATGGTCTCTTAGTGTATTGAGCTAAAAACACATTTATTTTGCTACTCTTCGTGATATTTTCTTGGGCTTTTAAAATACCTGCTTCCTTAGCTAGACTTTCCTATGATCCTGGACTTCAAAGTTTGGTTTTATGAGGAAACCACACTCTCTCCCTGTCTCAGTGTGCAATCTTTCCTGTCACCCACTCTGGGGGCCTGCTAAGCGTGGCTTGCTGAACACATATTGTTTGTGAAGCTGCCAAACGGAAGCCAGCAGCTCAGCTCAGCTGAAAGAGATAAAAACAACATTATTTCATAGCTATAAAAAAACACAATAGACTTGTAAATGGTGCCTTGTACAAACAGGGCTTTTCTTCAGGAAAAGAATAGCTCCTTCAAGAGAGGCTGACACATCTGTATTGTTCATTTACCCCTTGTGCAATGAGTTGCTATTAATAGCTCTGCCTTAGAAAATCTTGCTATAAATAACATCTGAAATCTACTTCCATAATACCCTTTGTCCTTGATATGCCTTCATTGGGACATTTGTGTATTTACCATGAACAAGAGAACAAAACAACTTTGGGTAAAAAGGACTATGACTATATTCAATGATTCAATTCCTGGGATGGCTTTCATTTGGTGCGGGGAGGAGGAAGGAGAAGAAAGATATAAACAATAAACATCTCTCTCACTTTTCTCCAATATTCTAGCTAGACTAACAGGCAAACAGACACAGCTTGACAGACAGATGATTGTCTTATCAGCTGTAACCATCTTGGAAAGAGTATATCCAATTCTCCTAAAATAGCTAATTAATTGGGAATTAGTCCCTCTGTTCTCTTGATATGGGAACTTTTCAGAGCAGATGGTCTGTTCCATGATACAAACTGTATGCTAGTTTTCACATTCTCTTGAAATGGAAGATATCACATAACAAGACATTCTAAATGAATGGTTCTAGTAGGAAGAGGCTGATCGTTTATCTCAGCAGAAAAAGATTTAACAAGGTGGTTTAGAAATTTCATTTGTACTTCTTTTGGGTCTTTTAATTTGTATAACAGTTTTGTGGTATGTCTTTTGTTACTTAGTTTTCATCCTTGAATATGAGGAATATACAATTTGCTCTTCTCTGATTTTATTGACAGTAATGTTTATTTCAAGAGTGAAGCCAAAGGGACCAAATTTTAAACAAGCATTTTCCTTAATTGTGTCCATTAGTTGTTGTTAATCAGAAAGCAAAAATGCTGTGAATGTTTGTTTAGCTATGAACTTAGATTTTCAGGCCTTTGTTTCTTGCTGAATTTTAACTTCATTATACCTTCTCTACTGTATGTCTCAAAATTGGGTAGATTTTAAAAATAAAAAGTAAAAATAAAAAAATTGTGAACATGATAAGAGATGTGACTGCTGTTCTTCATGTCCTTAGAAAAAAGGACAAGAAGAATATAGTTTAGTTTGGAACAAGGAAGATTTCCTTCTGTCTCCTGAAATCAGTTTTGCCTTAATTCACACACACTGCTCGGTTCACCTTTCATTGCTGGATTGAGCCTGGGTTTACATGCTTTGGATGACATCACTCTGAAGAAGCTCTCCACAAACTCAACTCTAACTTGTGCTGCAGCTGTTTGTCACAGCTATTTCACCTTTGTGGAAGAAAATACCCTTCTCATTCTGCTTCCTTCCTTTCAGCTGGTTTCCTACTTCCAGGATCATAAAATATGTTACCTTTTTTAGTCACTCCAATGGTTTGGTACCTCATCATGGCTCCTCCAGGTGTCTCTGCTGTGCACCTAAAGGAAGCATGCCATTGTATAAGGGTAATAGATTTAAGAAAGATTATATACTTCCTGAGCATGCTTTCTTTTTTGCTTCTATATCTGGAAAAAGAAATCAGCTGGGTATCAAATCCCACAATGGTACAGCAATGCAATACTGCAGCTACATCCTAGGATTTTATCCTTTTTATAAGAGGTCCCACTTGCAGATGCATAATATATAATGTTAAAGCAAAACAGCATAGTAGGGATAATATATGTCATTTTATCTCTTACGCCTTCAGGTGATTCACCTTGCAAGCATCACATTTCTGTACAGCAGCATTTCTTTTCCAGACATTCCATAGTGTGTGTGCGCGTGTACATGCAAGTGCTTGTGCAAATATGGTTCTTCAAGGTCTCAGTCTGCACTGCAACTCCAGGTACCAAGACCATCTACAACTCAAGTAGGTTAGGAAATCATGATTCCTTCTTTTCACACCTTCATCAGTCACCTATGCCATATGTAGCCAATAATGAACTGGCAGTCTCTAATTTAGTAGTTCAATGTTATTAATGCAACCGTTCAAGTATGTACTCATCTTTAGGCGATGCCTACATCTGATTGGTTGAACATGAATAAGAAGTAGATGCGTGAAAAGAGACCACACCAACAACATTTTGCCCAGCAAAGATAGTCAGGTGGTCAGATGAAGGCATTCAGCTGTTGTGAGATGAGATGTTACACAGATGTGAGTATATGCTAAATGAAGTATCTTTGGGAGCTTTGGCCCTTTGATAATTAGCTACTAGTGATGTGGAGTCTGGGTCTAAAAGCTACATTTGGTCTTGCATAATTTAAAGTAGGCAACTGGCAATGTTGAATAGCCTTTGGCCAGACCTACCAATAACAGAAATAACTTATAATAATTATTATAACATTACATATGAGTTTTCTAGCAATAGAATATAATTTGCCATGCTGTGCATGACAATAGAGTGGGATGTTCAAGTTTAAAGTGTATTTGGAAAATTTATTAATATCTCAATTCTTGAAATCATTACTAGATTATGAGTAATTTTGAAGAGAAAGATAAAAAAAAATTCTTTTTTCTCCATTTTCTTAAGGAAGCCCTGCTCTGAAGGAAGCAAATTGTTTCATTGTAGATAAGTAATTTTCATCACAGCAAATTTTATTCTGAGAAAACTGTTCACTTGAAACAGCTACTGTTGCTTTGCTATAAATGATCTTCCTAATTTTTGTGAATCTGCACCTCAATAATGTTGATTTTACATTATAAATTTGAATTGTGCATTGTAGTTTTCTTTAAACACTTGGATTCATGGAAACAAAGGTAATCAATTTAAAATTCACAGTTTAGTAAATAATACCAACTCTTTGTGATAGGATCCTATGCCTGCTGACCTTATGATGGACATATATATTGGTAAAGTGCGAAGACATGATTCTGGTACACTAGAAACATATTTTTGTGGATATTGTAAGTAGCTAGGGTCAATAAAAGGATTTCCAAAGCAGGCAGCTTGTCTCTGTTTGTTTAAACAGAATACAAAGATATTTCCAAAAGAAATCAAGCAGTGATGGTAAACTGATATTGCAAAGTTTTATTTATTATCATCAGGCAAAATCCTTTACAGATTTGTTTTCATGGGAACTAAAATCTATTAAAGATCTTGAAGAGGAACTCTCCAGTGAAACATTCAGCTTTTTCTGAGACTATGGGTGATAGTAAATATTGAAATCGATGTACAAAAAAAAAAGTATATGGAATATAAATAGAAGATTTTTTTATTGCATGAGTTAAATACTTATTGCAATGAGTTCAGGAGGATGTATTATTCATGAACTCTAATCCACTAACAAGTTATCTAATTTTATTAAGTAAATATTGGTAAACTTATTTATTTTGCATATTGTACCTAAATAAAATGGAAAGGGTACTTTTGAAGAATTTAAAAAATCACTTTTGAGGATTATTTCTACATCCCGTGTTGAGAGAATAGTTGCCTTGATTATGATGAATCTGTACTTCTAGGGCTTTGAAGAAGCCATAAACCCCTAAACTGATCTAAGGTAGGTTTATGCTGGATTTTAAATGTCACATTTTAACACACCTTAATGTTATGCAACTTGGACTCTCCTGCAATGTGTCCCTACATCATCCAAAACCTGAGACATGTTAGAAGATGCTGGAGCTCTTTTCTAATCTAGGTACCTAAATTTAATTCCTAGGGAAACCAGAGGAAATGAGGAGGATGAATGGTAAGCATCCAGCCCTTGCCTCTACATCATGTCCATGACTGTGAAGTCTGTACATGCTTCTCACAGTCCCATGGTTCATATCTCCTGGGAAAAGATCCTTTCCTCAAGTTCCAAATCTCTTGTTTCTCTTCCATGGTAAAATAATTTTATTTTTTTTTATTTTGAGTTTTCTTGCTGATGATCATGATAAATATAAAACTATTCACTGCTTGAGATACCCTGGCAGGTGGTCCCCTAGCCAAAATTCCCAAAAATTCCAGGAATGCCAAATTTAAAAAGACAGATAATAGTACATGAAAGTATAGAAGGAAGAACCTGAATCTCTAAGAAAAAGCAAAGTTATTCCATGTGGACTGGGCATTGTTTCCCTTTACCAAAATCTTACAGAACCCTAAAGAGATCTCTGTTTACAGTGTAGATAGAAATACTTTTTCCTTCTTAACAAGCTCATTCAGAACTTTGTGTACATGAAAAAAAAAAAAAACCAAAAACCAACCCTATTTTGAGAGAAGAATGATTAGCATCTGTTAATTCTTCTTGTTTTTCTTGCTTAAGCAAGCTTGACTGGCTTACCTGGACAGAAGGAGGCACCTCAGTGTCTGTTTTCTTCATCCCAGGACCGCCTCAGATAGCAAGTCCACCCAAAAATCTCTCCAGGAGTATGTCTGGTGCTGACAGTGCTCCAGACTATGTTTCAAAACATTTGATACTTTAATTAAAAGTCCAACACATGGAGAAATGTAAGCTTTGTTATTAGAAATAGCAATTAAGTTAAAGAAGGAAAAGTGACTGAGGGGGCAGGGGGGAAGTGAAATCTTATAAACCACCTTCAATCCTCCAGGAATCAGAAAGTAAATAATAAATAATAGACCATTAGAGTCTTGGTATTTTTAATATAGTTTTGTGATTTGTCAGAGCCTTACTAATTAATTTTTGAACAGTTGGACTTGACAATACTTCCCCTCTCTCTCTTTGGCATAACTTTTTCTATCTGCACCCATTTTCTTTAGTTTCCAGTAAAATGTTTGGAACCACAGAATCATAGAATCACAGAATCATTTAGGTTGGAAAAGACGTTTAAGATCATCAAGACCAACCATTAACCTAACACTACCAAGTCCACCACTAAACCATGACCCTAAGCGCCACTTCTACACATCTTTTAAATCCCTCCAGGGATGGTGACTCAACCACTTCCCTGCAGCCTGTTCCAATGCTTGACAACCCTTTTTGTGAAGGAATTTTTTCCTGATATCCAATCTAAACCTCCCCTGGCACAACTTGAGACCATTTCCTCTTGCCCCATCACTAGTAACTTGGGAGAAAAGACCGACACCCACCTTACTACAACCTCCTTTCAGGTAGCTGTAGAGAGCTTTAAAGTCTCCCCTCAGCCTCCTCTTCTCTAGACTAAACAACCCCAGTTCCCTCAGTAGCGCCTCATAAGATTTGTGCTATAGACCCTTCACCAGCTTCGTTGCTCTTCTTTGGACATGCTCCAACACCTCAATATCTTTCTTGTCATGAGGGGCCCAAAACTGAACACAGTATTTGAGGTGCAGTCCCACCAGAACCAAGTACAGGGGGATGATCACTCGGGTTTGGGTAAACCAAAAGTGTATTAACTTCCAGGATATCTGAAATTATCAGTACACCCCTCTTGAAGCTTCATGTGCTAGGCAAAGTATTTGTGCTGCAATGTAAAACTTTGTAAGTGATGTGGAAAATGTAAGAAATTGAGATAGTTCTAAAAGTATCTTATGAACTTAGTGCTCTGGCTTTGCATTAAGGCCATGGAGGAATAATGGGAGTCTAACTAAAAAGAGTATCTGTAGATAGTGGCATAGATATAGATTTAAAAAAAAACAAAACTTTAGATATTAACCCATTACAGTGTTAGTATCTAGCTTGTCAGCTGAGGAAATGTTAGCTTTTTAGGTGATAAAGGAATTGGAAACAGTGAGAAAACACATGAGAGATTTTATGTGTTTAAATCAAAACTAAACAGTATGAAGAAAACAGTAAGATAGTAGTGTTTACGTTGAATGATAATGACTGAATAAGAGCAGGATACCATTTCATTTGGTCATACCAACTCCCTTCTCTTTCAGTAAGGAAACAGTTCATTCTTGAAATCCAGATTTTCATTTTGGTATAGGACAATCTTTATATCAACAATGGCACAGTACAAAAATATAGGAAAAAAAAGTTTGGAAATTGTAATTAAAACTGTTTCACATTGATGCATGAAAGTAGCAACATGTAAATAACAAAACATAAGTTTTTTGTTTGGATTTCTCCCCCTTCCCTTGAAGAAGTAAGATTAGTCAGCTCGGTATCCTGTAAGTGTCTTGGGGGTTTAGAGTATGATTGGGTAAATCAGAAAAATAATATTACTTATAGATGTGCACTGTGTACACTATATTTGTAACTTGTATCTGTACATGGATGAAATACGGTATTATATAACAATATCCTAAAATCTGTCCATAATTTTGAAACCAACTAAATCATGGATTAGTATCCCCAATTAAGCACTTAGAAAGATTTTTAGGAATCAGTAAAATCAAATGGTTTGAAATAAATGAAACCTAAAACTTCCAATCTTTAAATAGTTGGATTGTTATTTAAATACTAAAGCAAATGGACCCACTACAGAATGTTTTGGAAAATGTTTGCAGTCATACCATTCCATTTTTTAGTACAATATAGAAAGACAGAATGGCTTGACCTGCGTATAACTGATTTTACAAATGGAAAAAGAAAAATTACTTGTAGATTTGTGCTTAAAATATAGAAGAGACTTTCCCTTGGCTGTCTACTCCAGATGTGCAGATTGAGCAAAGAGGGCAACATGAAAGGAAGTTTCTATTCTTGCTTACCTCTACCTAGTCAGTGGACTTCCAGTCCAATGGCCAAAACACATGGACTACCTGCATATGTGCTGGCTATACATACACAAAGGCCAATATAACAGATCTACTGAAACCCAGAGGATTCAGAGTGCATGCTAAAAGGTGCATGGACCCATAGGTCAATCAAAGTTCTCACCTGATTCTCCACACTGGTGGAGTGGGATGAGGGCCATCCTCCAACAGTCCACTGGATGGACTGGATACCAATCTCATATCGCAATCCCTCTCTCTAAGTTTGGTTCTACCTTCCTCCAATTTCTCACTGATTAAGACATAAATTACGAGGTAAGGAGAATAAGAGTATTTTTCTCCTGTTTTCTGATCTGCTTGAGGGTAGGAAGGCTCTACAGAGGGATCTGGACAGGCTGGATCAATGGGCCACGGCCAATTGTATGAGGTTTAACAAGGTTAAGTGCTGGGTCCTGCACTTGGGTCACAACAACCCCATGCAATGCTACAGGCTTGGGGAAGAGTGGCTGGAAAGCTGCCTGGCAGAGAAGGACCTGGGTGTGTTGGTCGACAGCCAGCTGAACATGAGCCAGCAGTGTGCCCAGGTGGCCAAGAAGGCCAACAGCATCCTGGCTTGTATCAGAAATAGGGTGGCCAGCAGGAATAAGGAAGCGATTGTCTCCCTGTGCTCAGCACTTAAGTTTTAGAGATTCCTTGACACAGTACATGCTACATGTAAAAGCTACAGACAGAGCTATGTATCAAACTCACAGTGAGTTCAGACAGCACAACCCAGTAGTCCCAGCCATTTCCAGTCAGATATGTAGGCTCTGTGAAATCAAACCTCTGAACTGTGCCAAATTTCTATGGTTTCTGATTTCTTCAGTGCAAGTCCTTGACAGCCCTACTACCACCAAACTGCATTGACTATATCTTACATTCTTGTTAATACAGAAGGGTCTGAAAACATTTGCACAGTAAGAAACAATAATTGTAAATTGAATCTTATTGCCGAGAAAAATAGTTGTTTTATATAAAGGATTATATTCATTTCAGGTTTTAAAATATTTATAAGCCCAACCTCCTTAGAATTAATCAGGAGAAAATGCAGGGTTGATGTTTAAGCCAACTACTAATTTCTTTCTAATGAATTAATATTTTTTAAGTGGGTGGGCCAAGATAAAGACCCTGTGTACATTTATGAAGTAGATCAATTCACTCTTAGATTCACAAGTGCATGCTTTTACAAGTGTAGGCTTAAGAAATTTTTCATTCTGTGCTGGCCACCACTATTGGAATATGTAGCACGTTCTTGGAAATTCTCAGTCTGGTCAAAGAAAATGTTTGGGGGCTTTGTATTATTTTAGGTGTCATTTTCTGGACCACAAGTTTGTAATGACAGAAGGCAGCACTTCTACACACTCCTTGAAAGCTTTCTATTGAGTTTACAGTCCAGCCTCTTGCTCATTCACTGCAGAGATATACATTGGTGAATCGGTGAATCAGTGCTCAATGGCATGAATAAGAATCCTAGAATTTGACCCCTTATGTTATCTATATGGTTCCTGCTGCTGCTGCTGATGTTTAACACAACAAAGAATATAGTCTTGTCCAGCTGCAAGAGAATTCCAGTAGATAATTATTTAAACTCTTTTGAAATTCTCCAAAGACATATTCCTCACTGTAAAAGTAAGCATTTCTCTTTCGAAGAATAAGAAATATAATTTTGTACTGAAAATTTTATACAAAACTGGAAAGTAAATTTGTCCCTTCAATGACCTTCATTATTGAACTGTGATAAATTCCTCCTTAGTTTAAAAGTATTTTAAAATATTTAAGCATCTTTAAATTGTTGTTCTTTCTTCTGCTGCCATTGCTCTATTTAGATACTGGTCTTGTGGCTCTGAAAAGTAAGGTCTATGTGGTGTCTTGGAAAACCAATGGTGAAGCAGCTAGAGACATAGATAATTTAAATGTTATTTATATTCATAAACATCAAAAGGGAGCAGGTCAGCTCCTTTGTCCGTAAGTATTATACCAATATCACTGCCCTAAGAAACAATTTGGCTTTATAAAGTTGTTGTAATCAGACACAATTCACAGTCCTCTCTGCCCCAAGCCCTGATATAGCCAGACACTAATACCAATTCCTGTACTTGTTCCAGCTCTGTAAACTTGCTTGGACATCAGGAAAAAAGAATGTGTGAGAATGGAAAGCAAAATGCACTTGTGCTGTCTGTCTGAGGCCCTCTTAGTATGGTCTTGACTGGAACCTGGAGCCTATTGTGCAAGGTGCTTAACAAATAGTAGGAGACAGTCCTTGTATTAGTTCAGAGGCGTACAAGTAACCCATTGGCCTACGCATGACACTTGACAATTTCACCCCTTATTTTCCAAAGAATTTTCTTAATGAAATGAACCGTTAAGACCAGTGCATGAATCTGAACTGTATATAGCACACTACCTAGCACTGCATTTTAGAGCATGAGAAATGTGACCATGTTCAGGCATCTGTGAACAGAAATTGCAAGTTGTGGAAAATAAACCCCTTTGTCCTAAAGAGCTTTCAAGCAATAATTCACTCTTATAGAAAGGTCTTTCCTAAGGTCATGTTACCTTTATTTCATAATCCCAGAACACAGCAAGGAAGTGAATCTGGACATGACCTCTTTCAACTCCTGTTCATTAGAGCAGATGATACAAACAACACAGGCCTTTCACTGCAAGGACAGGGAACAAGCTGAAATCATGGTATAATCTAGCCAACATGAGAAATCTATTGAAACGGAAGCAGCATAGTTAATTAACTTGTGTTTTTGTTGAAGTTATCTTTACCCAGAATGAGTTACTATATCATTTTGAACAAAAAAAAATGGACTCAGGTAAAGCATACTCAATAATTAACATGTTTCTCCACTTAAATGATAAAGCACATTACAGTTCTTTTCATTTAGTTGTCTATTTCTATGTAGCCCCATTATTTCAGTGAGACTAATGCTATTTCACAATGAATAGCATCAGAAGGCGGCCATGGAGCTCTAGGGAAGCCAAAATCTTCCTTTCTGTTTATATATAAACAGACTAAGTCAGTCCTTGCTTCAAAAAAGCAGAGAGTGTTTACAGGCAGACAAACAAGGTAACCAAAAGAGATTTAGGTAACAACTAATGTGATCTCAAGCCAGGTAGACCCTGTAGTATATTCAGGCACCCTTTGTGTTAATTCAGCGTCTGTTTTCCATGCTATGGTAAAGCAATGAATGTCTTGCAGACTGCTGCATTAGATTCCATACACTGTGAATAGGGTCAACTTAATTCAACAGTTTGATTTTTTAGATGGTGAGTGTCCATCTTTCACTGTAAATCACTGAGATAACAGAGGGAAGGTGGCTGAAGGGCAGAGCAAACCCAGAAAGCAGATAAGATTATTTTCAGTTTATCCCTGAAAAGTGGTGATAGAAATGTGAAACACTTTTAGCTAAAATTAGGAAGTGATCTTTCTTTTGAATGAATCAGTGAATTTCTTATCTGTTTCAATTTAAAAACCTGTAGCTTAGAACCACTGTTAGGGTAAAACACCAGGGACATATTCCTTTCTGGTGTAAAGTTATAGAAAATTCCTGAATACAAAAAGCATGCCGGAGTAGAATTTGCATCAGCACAGGGCAGATATCTCTCCTTTTTTTCTTTCCTGGAAAATGTCACAAAGAAATGGATCCTGTGCATCATGCAGTGATTCTTAAAGTCTTCTCACACTCTGTGAGAGAACATGCAAGGTGGTGGTTTACCCCAGCTACATTGAGAAGCGTGGTGCCGAGTGCCGTGGTTTAACACCAATCTGAGCTAGCACAGTCATTCAGCACAACTGCAATGCCAGGAGAAGGTACTAGATCACTCACCAAGCATTGCTTTGGGCTAAACCTTAGAAGGTCTCTTTAGGAGACTTACCAGGGTCACACTGTATCTTTAATCTCAAGGTAGGGCAGGGTCTGCTAATTTGACCATTTCTGAACCCTGTATTATCATAACGCACAAATAGGGTAGGATAGGATAGGATAGGATAGGATAGGATAGGATAGGATAGGATAGGATAGGATAGGATAGGATGATGGTTTGCTCTCCTTCAGCTTGAACACTGCCTAAAGAAGCAAAAAATCTGGCAGGTCTTTTGATATATCCTTTGAGCATTTGCTATCTTTTCTATATACAGTTTTTGAAATATGGTGTATGAAATTCTGGAAGGTGTGGCCTAAGAAGAAGATTCACTTTTCATTTGAAGAGAGGCATAATTAGAATCCAGCCTAACAAACTTTCAATATGTTCTTGTTCCTCTTTGTATGGTAAATAATTGCTAATGGCAGACACATCTGTATTACTGGCTACTAGATAGGTTTGGGGGGTCTTGGTTGGTTGTTTTTTATTTTTTATCTACAGACATATTTTTAGGCTTTTCATTGCTAACAGAACATTTGAAAAGGAAAAAGAAAGACAAACTATACAAAAGGTGATGCTGTTACTGTCTTCTGTTTACCTGATGAGTAGGATTTGGGAGCAGATGATACAGGATACATTTCAGAAAGTAGAAAAGTAGCCAGCTGAAAGATTCTGATGTGCAGGAACCTTTCTTGTTACACAGAGGAAAAAAAAATATGGAGATGGATTCAGGTACTTAAACACAGGCATCTAGTGCCTTTTGGGCACCTAAGAGTATCCACCTTGGCCCCAAACCATATAAAAAAGCTCTAGCTCTGTGTAATACATGTCAGACCCATGTAGATGTCTATAACACCCTAGAGAGTCTCAAATGACCTAGTTACCCGGGTTTAGGTACTTTCTGCTCATTAGGTTGATACACTGACTGTAAGGATGGAAAACATGCCTCCTCTCTCCTTGTAATCTTTCTTTACACAGCCCTTTCATCTGTTGTTTAATACAAAGTAGTTCCTCTGGGACAAGGGAAATATTTGATTCAAGGTTTAAGTCAAGGAGAATGCTCAATTCCAGAAAACTTCATGGAGAAATCCCCAAAATTTTACTAACTGTGAGACATCTCTGTGACTTCTGCTTCTCCATCTGTTCTGTCGTGTATGTGGTGGTCTGTTTTACATGTGCAAAATGGATAATCAGTTTTTTTCTGTTAGTCTGAGCAATTAATTACCCCTTTATGTACAGATTTCATGCATCCATAATGTAGATGACAGGTTATAATGTAAGTATTCTATTAATTATTCGTATCTGATCAGCTGCATGCTTCAATCACAATTCTGTGAATAAGAAGCTACATACAGCGTCTGTCCCATGCTCTCAGATTCTAGAGGTAGAATTCTTTTTACCACTCTCTTTCTTCAGGGAATGTCACAAATATCTGGAAGAAATAAACAAAAATGTTACCTCATTTTACTGTAGTTTTGTTACATTATTCATATTTAAGTACAGATTGTTAAGTAAAAAATTGGAGATGAACTATATCAATGGCTTGCTTTTCTTAAAAATGTGTTCAGCTTTAAAATGTGAAGAGAATGTGCATGTCTAAACACTCCAATAAGGTGTTTAAGGCAGGAAAACTGCTTTTTACTTCTCAGTAATTTTTTCTTTAAATATTTTAGTTTTATATAATACTTATTCATAGCAAAGATGTATTTGCAATGATGGACTTAGCTGTTCTTTAAAGCAGAGAGTGGATCTCTTTCAGGCCAGACATCACTTAAATCAATTGTCAGAAACTGCTAAATTGGTAAAGAAGTTTCACTATATTCTAAATATAGAAATTATTTAAATGAATAGAAAATTACCCACCCAACACGAATGCACTGGCACTATTTTCTAATTGCTGCAATCATGTTGCACATGCTTACTGACACCAGAGCTGATAGCTCAAATTGAAGAAGGGATTAGTTTCACTGCACCATTGAGAACAGTGATAATGGTGCTCTGAGACATCTGTAAGCAATGTCATAGCATTATATGGCATTGTACCAATGAAATGGAAAAAGTGCTGGAATATATCAGCAAGTAGCTGTGGTGAACAACTAGTGCAAAACTGAAGGTTTTCATCTTGTGTGGATTTTAGCCCATGTTCCAGTGAGACATTGCTAAGCTGTATAAAAAGCCCCTCATCATGTAGGTGGGAAAACTAATGATGGAACAGCCAGCAACTGACTGTTAGATTGGCAATTCTTTAACTGTCAATATAGCAATTTTTCAGTTTATAGGAAAGTGGTACATTCTGAAAACAAGGCAGAGGAACTGGAATTTCTTGCTTCTGAGAAGAAAACCAATTGGCAAAATTAGAGATAGCTCACATGATTGAAATATCTTCTTACAAGTTAAAGGAGTTCTGCAGCAATGGATGGAATTCTGTAATAAACACATTATTACATATGCACCCATATTCTGGCAAATAAATGTAAGTGAACTAATTAATTTGTATAAAAATTAAAAATGAATAAATGTATCTGTTTAGTGTTTCCAGTTGAACAGCAGGAAGAGGCAAAGCTCTATACCTAAATTTGTACTGAACTCCCTTAATCTGCATTTATTCTTAGCTGCACACTTCTACATCTGTAAAGTTGCTGCTAGAGACAGAAAGGAAAAGGGAGCCTTCTTTTCCTTGATAGAGAGAATTAACACCAGGGACAAATATGGGTGGTCAGTTTGGGGTTACGACTGATGTAAGTATTGCAATAAAATTTTTTTTCTCACAAATTGACAGAAATGCAGGTAAACTATACTTAATACAGGTAAACTATATTTAAGAAGATCCAATCAGAGGGTGTTTTAATCTCACTTCAGACTTGAATCACAAAGTATTGAGAGGAAAACTGCAAGAGAGTGTGAAAAGTCCATTTTGTTTTTTTATCCATCTAGTTTTTACTGGAACATTCTACACACTTCTATGCAACAAGTTCATTGCTAGTTCATTGCAGACTTTAAGAGCAGAGCTTCATGGATTTAAGTGGGGGGTCCTATCACCACCCAGTAACCACCAAAGCTGCCGTTCCAAAGAGATGTGTGAGGGTGACAAATGTACAGAGATGATACTGTGGCGAAAGCTAAAGAAGAAATGGACAAAAGCAGATTCAGTTCTCTAGTTTCACGATTGGGTTGAACGGAATTTGGACTACTCTGTCACCAAAAAGAGTGGTTATTTTCCCACTTCATCCTTGGTGATCATTCCCCATGAGACATTTCTTTCCTTTGACACACCAAGATGTTTTTGAATGCTGTGGTGGACTGGATTAGCTTGCTGATTTTGCTGAAAATTAACCCATCAAAGTATGAGTAGTTTTATGCTGGATTCATGAGCAGATTCCACTTAACATGGAGAACAGGGACCCATGGCAATGGGTAAATGGTAGGAATTGCACTAGCTCTGTTTAATCCAATCATTAAACCTTCTTCGTTGCAGATGGAGGTCAGGTTGTTGAGCAGCAGTGTAATGATGACATTATCATTTCACATGGGGCAGTCACCACCAGAGTAGAAAGAACAGAAAGGAACCTAAACCTCATAATTTCTTTCTAACTATAAAAACAAACAAACAAGCATTCCCCCAACCCAAAACAAAAACACTTTTGTAAAGTGTATATATTCTAAGTTGTATATATTTATTGTATACACTTTGGTAAGTTGTATTTATTTATTTATTTTTGTACTCCCTTACTTACTTATTTCTCCCCATAAGGGAACCCTCAGCCTGAAAACCATGTGAGTTCACTGGGTAAGAAGTTTTCACTTTGCCATGTGTCTGAAGGCCACAAAGCAATGACAGACAGTGAGATAGCATCAGTAAGAAAGGTGCTTTAGATGTCAGAAGGCACCTCAATTGGTGGGGTGTGATGTTGTGTGAAGATCAATGAACAAGTGAAAGAACAAAGAGACAAGGGTGGTTTTTTTTCAGTTTTCTTCTAGCCACATCAACCCTCCTAAGTATTCAGAGATCCTTGTGTTCTAGGACTGCATGAGCCTCCAACAATAATTTTTTAGGAGAATATAGGAGAAGAATATAGGAGAGAGATGTTTGTTGCTGCTGTATCATCACAACTTAATGATATGTTCTCTCTCTTTTTAATAAAATTTCATTTGCTTCATACAGAAAAAGGGATTGCATTGCCTGAGCCAAGTTGATGCCAAGATAAGATATTTGGTTTTTCCACTCTTCAGAGGCATAGGCCAGCTTTGTGTTGTAACAGTGCGAGAAACTGCTATGAAAAAGAAGTCTTTGTTATGTTTAATAATGCATGACAGAAATAGTCTTTTGTTTTGTTTGGTTTTTTTTTTTGAAGTTAGGTTCCTTAAAACAAGTCTCAGAAAGGAACTCTGGTTGAATCCACTAGGCAGTATCTAGTTAATTATTGAAGATGTTCTGGCTCTCTAGTTGTTGAGTCTCAATGCGAACCTGGATGTGATTCAGCTGTTGGTGTAGATGAGTGTCCAATGTTATTTTTTTATGGTAACCAGCTTGGGGGGAAGTTGGTACTTGACAAACTCCTGCTGTGGAGAATGAGATTCAGGTGCCTGCTTGAATTTGGGAATGTGTTTCCTGTGAAATAAACATAGCTTTACAAGACATCAAATTAAACAGGAAAAATACATAAAGAACTCTTAAACAGCTTTTTGTCTGTAAAAACAGGTCATTTAGTCACATGAGGCTGTAGCTGGGGAAATATGTTGCAAAAGTTAATCAGATTTCTGAAAAGAAATTTTTACTCAAAAATAAAAGATACTACTCTTGCCATAGTGTAGCTTTATAGGGCCTAATTATTTTCAGAATAAATCTTGATAGATAAAATGAAATAACCACCTGCTGGACTAAATTTGATGATTTCTTAGGTACTAGTGAATTAGACCTGATTACTAAGGACTTTCCATCTGTAATATAATAGATCTCTGAGAGCACTTACATACAACATACACTAAAAAGGAAAGTCCAGTCAAAAGAAAATGTTTTATATTAACAAGGGGAATTATTTGAGAAAATGGTTAAAAATGTCAAGACCTCATAATCATGAAAGAGAACAAAATTTGCTGCAAACTCATCTGAAACAGGAGCAAGGAGAAGGAATCAATTAGATACGAGAAAGCAATTTACTGCTAACAGAAAAAAAGGGAAATAGCAGAGGAGGTAAATGAGAAATTCAGGTGTGTGGAATTAAACTGGGAAAGTATCAGAGAAGTTAATGATACAACAGTAAAAATAATAAAACCTGTGGCAGCTAAGAAACATCAAGTTGTTTTTAGCAGTATTATGGACCCCTTCATTGCAAACTTGGTAAATGGTATTAGACAACAAAATTACTAAAAGTGAACCTAAAAGAGCAGTATTGTTCAACAGATGCATCTTTAACTTGGGAAGAAACAAGAAGAGCAATGCATTTCCTAACAGAGCACTAGATGGACTAGACTCTAAATGATGACTATTAAACAACATCTTCTAGTGATGGATATGTTATTAGGAATAGAATTACACAATATATTCCTATGAATCCTGGATGATCTGAACGAAGGTGGCTTTTAGCCTGTTGATAGTTTTTAACACATTTAACAGTGTTAGAGAAGTACTAAAGAAAGAGAAAAGTGTAAATATTATGGCAATATTTCAAAGGGCAAATATAACCTGAATAGTTGTAGGGGAAAGGCTGGCACAAACACAGGACACTACCATTAACATCCTCTTAAGAAAATCCAGATTAGATAAAATTCTTTTAAAGCTTATCCAAAGAGAACATAGAATCATAGAACCTTAGAATCATTAAGGTTGGAAAAGACCTCTAGGATCATCAAGTCCAACCATCAACCCAACACTACCATGCCTCCTAAACCATGTCCTGAAGCCCCACGTCTATGTGTTTTTTGAACTCCTCTTCTCCAGACTAAACATCCCCAGTTCCCTCAACCTCTCCACATGAGACCTGCTCTCCAGACACTTCACCAGCTTTGTTGCCCTTCTCTGGACATGCTCCAGCACCTCAATGTCCTTCTTGTAGTGAGGGGCCCAAAACTGAACACAATATTCAAGGAGTGGCCTCACCAGTGCCGAGTACAGGGGCACGATCACTGCCCTACTCCTGCTGGCCACATGTCGTGGTTTAGCCCCGGTCAGCAACTAAGCACCACACAGCCGCTTGCTCACTCCCCCCAGCCCAGTGGGAAGGGGGAGAATCAGAAGAGTAAAAGTGAGGAAACTCCTGGGTTGAGATAAAGACAGTTTAATGGGCAAAGCAAAAGCCACGCGCGCAAGCAAAGCAAAAGAAGGAATTAATTCACTGCTTCCCATGGGCAGGCAGGTGTTCAGCCATCCCCAGGAAAGCAGGGCTCCATCACGCGTAACGGTTACTGGGCAAGAGGAAATGGTCTCAAGTTGTGCCGGGGAGGTTTCGATTGGATATCAGGAAAAACTTCTTTACTGAAAGAGTGGTCAGGCACTGGAACAGGCTGCCCAGAGAGGTGGTGGAGTCACCATCCCTGGAGGTGTTCAAAACACCTGTAGACATGGCACTTCAGGACATGGTTTAGGAGACGTGGTGGTGTTGGGTTGGTGGTTGCACTTGATGATCCTAGAGGTCTTTTCCAACCTTAATGATTCTATGATTCTATGATTCAATAACACAGAGAAAGGATGTGAAAATTATAATTCTTTGGTTTCCTAGTGATTTGCATGTTCATTCCAGCTACAGTAAATCCCATCCCTTCAGTTGTCTTTGTCTGAAGACATTTAAATTCTTGTCCCGCTTTCAGGAAGAGTGCTGTGTCTTTGTTATCCAGTGGCTTCACAGAAAATGCAAATGTAAGCTTGGGACCAAAATTCATGGTTTCCTAATCAGCTGAGTGTCCCCAACATTAAGTTAGAGCACTGTGCTCATTCTTGCATTTTCTTGACCTAATAATTCTTGAATTCTTACAGGATGGCATCACCACTTCAGCATGAGGTCAGAGTATTTGGGTCAAGCTCAAAGGCTGCTGGTAAACCACAGGTCATATCAAATGATGGTGTGATTCCTTCTGGCTTTAAACGTTCTTTGCCTCTTAAATATGGATGTCATCACTGAGGAAAATCTTATCTCAAATTTGCTTGATAAAATTTCCACCAACCTCACTCAGATATTGATAAAACAGGTGATAAGGCTAATCACTGCTGTCCAGAGTCATCAAGACAAATAAGGCCATTTCCTGAAAGTATGCTCTGGCATATCTCAAAGAAGATCACTACCAATGAGAGATTCAGTCCAACTCTGTGAGTCAACCCCACCAAGTCACACAGATCTGTCCATATCAAAGCAGGACAGAGATTCATAAGGTTAATGTATCATACTAATCTATTCCAGAAGGTAGGTTATCAACACTATCCTTTCACTTTCTCCACCATATGTTGAACTCTGGCTAATGGAGCTAAAGAAATACTCAGTCCACTACATGTATAGGTAAGCATAAGAATTGGTATTGTTTTCAGGCAATTGTGAGTCCTGGGTTGTGGTGAGGAATTTAAACTCTCGGATGTCAGGAGACACAGAGTATGAACTGAAAATCCAATTTCTTTCTTATATGTAAATATATGATCCCCATTAATCTCTTCCAAAGCCGATTGGAGCTAATGAAAGGTCCTTAAATAGGTATTGAATCAACCAATATTAAGGACCAATGGTACTGATTAAACAATCAATATAGTGATTTATCAGTGATATAATACCTAGAGTAATATATAGACTATTTTCTTTCATATAAAAAAAAAAAATATATTATATACTAACAAACTGATGGAAGTTACACAGAATTTTGGGAAAAAACTTGTTTTTTGTTTCAGTCCAGGCTTAGTTCATGATGAAGTTCCATTAAAAACCACACCTCCTGTAGCTGCATGCCATAGAGAAAACCTTGAAAAACTCAGAAATCTAATTTGAAGCCTATATTTATAAAATTTGAAACCTATTGAAAGTTTGAAGTGGGTCTGGGTGCTTTTACCCACTCTTCATTACTCTGTTTACATTGCTATAAAGAACATCTAAGAAGTAAATATATCTAATTAAATAGCAATGAGATAGAGACTTTGAGTTCTCACAGCTAGGACATTGTAACTTTGGAGTGGTGTAGAAGTTCATAGAATTTTGCTAGTGGGAATTTATTGTGAGATGAAAAACAAAACTTTACTGTACTACAGCATTTATCCATGGCTGATTTATTAAAAAATGGCTGATGACCTTCAGATTTTAAATTAAAATAAAATTAAAAAAGAATTTTTTCACAGATCTCTTAAAATTCTTACTTTCTGGAATAGTGTAATATTTGTGTCTTACAACTATCATGGTGATCTGTCACCAACTTGAATATCAGGTGATATTCATGAAGAGAAAAAATCATTACAATTTTTACTACAGATATTTTCAAACTGAAAAAAAAAAAGGCAGTAAATAATTTTTGTGTTCTCCTTTAGAATTTTGACTGCACTGTATGTATATAAAGCAGAAGTTACCACATCTATTCTACAAGTATCCAGTAGTTATCAAACTGAAAAAGGAAAATCTGCACCTGTGATTCTTTTGATTTAACCATTCCTAACTGTCAGTATGGTCAGTGTGGTAACTTAGCTACTTGGTAACTTTTCTTTATTTCTGTGCTCCGTGGACTGAGTTCTGAAACATGCTGATCAGCTGTTAATGTAAGTATTGCTCAGTTCTGATGAAAAAGTAAAATACTCATGCCCACACCTCTTCTTTGAAGGACATAATTCATTTGATTCTTAAAATCACCTCTAGTGCCACATGTTGTGCGTCCCTTCACTGCAAAAAAAAATATCTGCAGCAAAGGAAAGAATCCCACAGCATTTGAATTTTTCTACTTGAACATATTTTCACTGTGTGTTCTTTGGGTCATTGTTGCACATTCCATCTGATTTTCAGACCCTTGAATGTTCAGAAAGATGCATATTTACTTATTATATGACACGTGATTTCACAATATGCATTCAAGAAAGAATTAAATATAGATAACTGATTATCTCCTTGTGGGCATTATTTCTTCTTCGGGTCTTTTGCTTTTGTTATAAAGTCTATTTTCCTGAGAGGAAAAACTTTAATATTATATTTCCTTTTCATTCTATTCATGAAACCCCCCCACCTTTTTTTTTAGCTCTTTGAAATCTACATTTTGACAAGTATTCTTTACAAGATGCAGTAAAATTAGTACCATTAGCTGCAGTCTACACAGCATCTGACCTTTCAGAAAGAGACTGGAGCCCTTTCTTAATCACCAGCCTCCCTAATTACCCTTCTTTTCACAAGGGTTGTTGCAGTTAGGAAGCATTTCAGCCTGCTAACCTCTCTAGGCTATTTGCTTCAATAAACTCAATGTCCTTTTTCTATAAACTGGGAGATAGATAATCATGTTGACAAGTCACATTATATAGTTGTTAAACGTACAATCCTCTTTTTATCTCAGCCTAAAATACATCTCACTCTGACAGTAAGAAAGCAGTATTTTTAACAGGTACAAGTGTACATCACAGGCAATCATAAAAGGGGGAAAAAGCTTTTCCTTGAACAAACATTTCTGGACAATTTCTTTTATTGGAATACTATGTTAGAGGAGTTATAGGGCTTCTTACACACAAAAGACACTTGATTATTAAATTCATATTACAAAATGAAATTAAAAGATTAAAATCTCAATAACCTTTTTTATGGTCAATGTGTTGATGTTCTCACTAGTTGAACAATCTGGGTTTTTATATATTCTCATGCTTTTTCATGCAGCTATTTAGAACTAAAAGACTCTTCTTTTGTCATAGGAGGAAGTGACACAGGGATAAGATGCATAATGACTACTTGTTCATTATGGCAAATAGAAAAATAAAGGGGGGAAAAAGCACTCTGAATAGAGACACAAGTGAAATATTTAATGAAGCTCCTCATCTGGTTATTCTGGACCTGTATCTTATTCATCCACAGCTCTTCTACCTAGTCTCACCTCTGAGAAAGTCTTTGTGATGGTTCATTGTCAGACTAATGGGGACAAGCACAGGGTGTGGGAAAGTGGGACCATTTCTCTTCAGAGCCAGGACAGAAGTGCCAGTCTGTCCTTCCATGCACCCCACATTCTTGGGGCAATGACTAGGGTCTGCATGCTAACGAATGCACCAGGCACAACTTTTGTCGTCTTCTGTACCCATCCTAACTGCACAGTTTCCCCAATATCACCTTTTACTGACTTGGTGATATTACCCTCAAGCCACATACAGATGGAGAAAACCTGTGTCCTGAGGGGATGAGAGCAGAATTTAGCTTTTTTTCACGCAGTAGGGGAAACAGCACTACTACTAATTATGCTAAAAAATAAAATACATTTGTGTATTTTATTAATTTCCCATAATTTAATGCTGCTTCACAAAATTCTATTCAGTCAGGCAAGCAATTATTTCTTTTGACAGGCCAGTAAGATATCATTAATTTTTCATTCTCATCAATCACCATGGTAAAGGCCGTCTGAGAAGGTTTTGTGCTTTGGCTGGTAATTTGTCATGACAATTTTGCAAGGCTGTTTTAATGCCTTCTCTTTGCTGATTGAAAATGTCTTATTTACTTCAATTAGCTTTGCCAGTGAGACACTGTGGTTTTATACAAAATGAATTGTTAATTGCTCCCCAAAGCCTAGGTAGACACCTGCTTTTCTATTAAAACACAGATCAAACTGCATATGTGGTGAGGGCTAAAATTAACTCAATTGTACAGGCAAAGCAGAGGGACTTAGGGCCTTATAATTTGTAATACAGTTAATGCTATTTGTGACATAAAATAATTTCTGATTTTCAGTTAAGTATTATTTTTGCAATATATAAAAAATAAAACAAGCAGGAGCTAGCTAGTTTTACTTGCTTGGTAGATTTTACTATATTAAATATATACTTATTTATATATCTGTATTGCCCTAAGTGGTATGTGCTTCATAAATCGTTTGTAAAGCTGGTGAATTAAGCAACCTTTCAATGACAATCTTTTAAGCTTAACTACTCAGCTCTTTACAACCTATTTAATACTGACAGATGATAGAGAAAGCAACAAAGAAGATTTAAACATCTACATTAAACATCTTCAAGGCCCCATGGTCCAGTATCTTGTGGCAGTATTTGCTTTCTGTACATACTGTATGCAGTTCTCATAATGACATCAATATTTCCACATGGCGAGGTCGTACCACCATAGTATGGAAAAGAATTGTCCACAACTGATTTCACTAGGTCACCAACACATTCTGCAGCTGGTATGAGACCATAATTAGTGAAATTAATTAGCCTTAGGAAACTAAGCCATGTGACCTATACTTTAATACATATACTCGTTGCTATGGTAGCCCAAATAGGAGTATCTCTCAAGCTGTTAGGGTCCCTGGTTTCCTTTCATAAGGAACAGCTACAGGGTGTGGAGCTGCAGATAAAGTAAATCCATTTGTTGGACACCGTAAACTGCAACAGGTAATAAATGAAGTGACACTGGTACCTGAAGGCATCATTTGATAGAAACCTAAATGTAGCATTTAAGCTTTGCGATGAAAACCTTGACTATTTTTAAACTTCAGGCATTGTCAGAATTTTATGGCACTAGTCAGAAAAAGTAGAGGAAAAGTGCACGCTGTGGTGAATTTTTTCCTTCACTGTATTGATTTCTTTTCTTACAGTCTAATTCCTTCTAAACCTAAACAAATGAAAGATTTTGGGCAGATTTGGAAGACAGACCTTTTTAATTTTGGATTTATAGCTTTTTTAAATTACTCACCATTTTCAGACCATTCACATATACTTTTCTCCTTTTTTCTTTTCATTTCTCTACAAAATCATATTTACATACTGACAATTAAAATCTCTGTTAGAAAAACACTTATTAAATCAATGATAAAATCTCAGCAGGGGATGCATTCTCATATACTGAAGAATTTAATAATTTCTTCAATAATGTGACATGACAAAGTTTTTCCAGATGCATGTTTAAAGACATATTTGTTTGGAAAAATTAAAAAAGGAAAAAAACTGGGGACATAAGACATTCACGTAATTTCTTTGACTGTAGGAAGACTTCATTTAAAAAAAGGCCCAAGAGAATTCTTCACCTTTTTGCATTTTGTGCAAAGTTTGTGCTGGCTGATGCAGAATTTCCTGATGTTGGGATTTCAAACACTATTTTCTGCATTATTTTGACAACTATGACTCTAAAATTTATTAAACAACTTCAGTAGTTTAAGAATCTTTTAAAGAAGACACAAATGAAGGAAGATTTTGTTACAGTAAGTCTTTAGGGTGATACACAGGTTGAAAAGATAAAAATAATACTGGGATGTGGCTTGAGGTCTCATGCATTACAATTTTTGGAATACTCTTTATATAATTAGTCAAAATTAATTGTGGGATATATTTGGCTCCTGTAGTATAGAGCTGGGTAGTTCCCCAAAGACCTCACTGAGGTAGATGGTTCAGTTCCTAACAATAGCTTACACAAAGCATACATTTCTGTTGAGATTCAGCAGACGTTTATCTGCTTCTGTAATTATCTGAAAGGAAAGGTGGCTCAGGCACCCACCCTCCTCATGGAGATTTAATGTCAATACTGTAAAAAAAAAGAAAAAAAAAAAAAATGAAGATTGTAAATAGATTTTTTCCTGAGGACTACAAGTAACTGCATGGCTAGATGATCTGAAGAGGTTCAGGAAGAATTTTGAAAAACTGGAAAATTATTGGAAATTAAGAAAACACACCCATAATTTTACACATTCCTTATACAAATGTAAATATAATTGAATTTCTGAAAACAATATCCAAATTTAAACTTTGATGATAGTGAAAGGGGAATGATTCATTTCTAAGCCAGCACAGCACACGGGGTCTTGACCATCTGTGCTGGGTGCAGGTGCCAGGCGCTGGTGGCAGGGTGGGGGGCTGCGGGGTGGCCTCTGTGAGGAGCGGCCGGGGCTGCCCCGTGCCGGACACGGACGGTTCCAGCCGCCACCAACCAGCCCGCCCCAGGGCACGGCTGAGCCCAGCAGCCGAGATGGTGATGAAAATGTAATCAAGAAAGGGCAAAATTAATGGCACAAAGGCACAGGAAGAGGAAAAAAGTGTGAGAAACTGCCCTGCAGACACCAAGGTCAGAGAAGAAGGAGGGGGATGAGGTGATCCAGGTTCCAGAGCAGAGATTCCCCTGCAGCCCATGGAGGAGACCATGGTGGAGCAGGTGGATATTTCCTGCAGGAACTAAGGCCTATGGAAAGCCCAAACTAGAGCAGGATTATCTTGAAGAACTGCAGCCCATGGAAGGGCCCACACTAGAGCAGGGTAAAAAAATGTGAAAAGGAAGGAGCAGCAGAGATAAAGTGTTATGGACTGACCACAACCCTCATTCCCCACCTCCCTGCATTTCTCAGGGTGTATAGAGGAGTCAGCAGCGAAAGAGTGAAGCTGAGCTTGGGAGATGGGGGGAAATGTATTGTTTTAATGTTTGTCTTTGTTTCTTACTACCCAAATCTATCTATTTCAGTGAATTAAGCTAATTGTCCCTAAGTTGAGTCTGTTTTGCTTGTGATGGTAACTGGTGGGTGCTGTCCCTGTCTTTATCTTGCCCCACAAGCCTTGACATCTTATGTCTTCTCCCTGCCCCTCTGAGGAGGGGGGGTGAATGAGCAACTGAGTGGGAGTTTGGCTGTTGGACAAGGCTAACCCACCACAGTATCTGAAAGGCTTGGGATGGCACTCCAACTTGAAGAAAATCTGATGCAAACTTTTAGTCAAATAGTATCTGTCACCCTCTTACATATAAAAGCCTATTACAGATGCCAAAGAATCTTCTCTCTAGTCATAGCAGTTTTGGTTTGCATGAGAGCATCTAAATTCAGTCTATAAATAGTATTATATTATAAAACTATAATGATTAATTTTGTGTGTGTGTGTTTGAGGGAATGTTCTTCTGCATCTTGTAACAGTGAAATTAGTTCTGAAGTTTTGCCTTCAGGTACAACAAAGGTGCAACAAAACTAGCTGACATACCAGGCCTGACACTGATTTCACACTGATCTGTACCAGGAGTAATTCCAACTCATCTTATTCATGTGGTCAGAGATCAGAATATCAGAAATTTTTTTTATTTATTTAACATGAGTGTAAGCTTTAAGGAATTAAAGAACAATAATTTCTTAAACACTTTTTGGAAGATGCATTTTGACAAGCATTAGGAAGAGGGAGAATACTGTGATGCACAAGAAATTGAGTGTTAGGGGGAAAAGGAAGCTCAGAAAGAAAGGGGAGGGGAAAATAAAGACATTACAAGAAGTGAGCTTTTTGAGATGAAAAAGAAGATAAAACAATGCAAAAGTGAGAGATGCATACAAGAAGTGTGATTATGAAGATGTCAGATGAAATTGATGGGAAAAGCTATCACTACAAGTCAAACAAAAATAAATAAATTCAATTTATATTCAATTCAATAAATCTAGCCATAAATGGATTCAGTTATGCAAAATCAAGTATATATGATTCATTTTCTATAGATCAGTAAACTATGCTCAGACATTACCTTTATGTACAAGACTGGGAAAAAATAATTTCCTATATGAAAATGGGTAAAAGCAGAGGATGGGATATATATATCTTACACCTAGAATTAAATATACTGAAATAAAAAATAACAAACATCATAAAAATAAACTATGATGCAAAATTTTATTGATAAAACTTACAGTATTCTTTCAAAAACTTAACAGTACTGTTGTGAAATAATAATGCAGCAGAAAAAATAATTAACTAAATACAACCAGTACAATTAAAAATAATAATATAAAAGACAATACACACGTTTAATGATTTCTTAAAAATTATTCTTTAAAAATATTTTTTAAAAAACCTTATCAAGAGCCCCTGACCTGGCCCCTCCCAGGGCTACCCTGAGACAGTGATCAGCCCCATGGCACAGGGATGACACTTGCCAATTCAAGTCAAAGGGATAGGCTTTCCCTGGGGGAAATCTTATAGACTGGAGAGGAGGTTGGGGGCTACTGCATACAGTCGTGTAGGCCTCATTATGGGATGCAATGGAAGAGCGTTTTGCATAAGACATGGCATATTTGGGTAAACGAGACAAAGGTGGTCAAAGGGAGGAATCAAGGCAGTTTGGGGAGGAACAAGCATGAGAAAAAAGTTCTATGTTAACAGCGGGGGCTGGTCATTATGTTTGCATGGCCATGCCCTGTGCCTGATACCCACAGTCTGTTCTGTCTTCTCTTTAAAATCCATTTTTAACTATTTTGGTGACTCTCTATTCTGTGTGCATGGAGGTCTAGGTACCAGCCACTGGGTAGGATCACAAGCCTAGAGGCCTATGTGTCTGTGGTGCTTTTGTTTTGGATTTGTGCTAATAATGTGGAGTGTTGATAATGTGGAGATGTTTCAGTTGTTGCTAAGTAGTACTTACACTAGTCAAGGACTTTTCCAGCTTCCCATGCTCTGCCAGGTGCACAAGAAGCTGGGAGGGGACACAGCCGGGACAGCTGACCCCAAATGACCAAAGGGATATTCCATACCATATGGCGTCACGCTCAGTATATAAAGCTGGGGGAAGAAGAAGGAAGGGGGAGATGTTTGGAGTGATGGCATTTGTCTTCCCAAGTGACTGTTACGCGTGATGGAGCCCTGCTTTCCTGGAGATGGCTGAACACCTGCCTGCCCACGGGAAGGAGTGAATGAATTCCTTGTTTTGCTGCGCTTGTGTGCGTGGCTTTTGCTTTACCTGTTAAACTGTCTTTATCTCAACCCATGAGTTTCTCACTTTCTCTCTTCTGAATCTTTCTCCCATCTCTAGGTGGGGGAGTGAGTGAACAGCTGTGTGGTGCTTAGTTGCTGACTGGAGCTAAACCGCTACAATTCTATACCAGAGAGGCTTTAACTGCTTGGCTTGCTTGATTGTAGTGCATGTTTCACATTCATAGCTAACTTGTGCAATAGTGTCCATGGTCAAGCCCATCTGTATGTTGCATCTCTTCCTTGATGGCCTGAGGTGTCATGGGTCCACCAAGCTATAAATAATTCACCCTTATGTTGCCTGTCCAGATCCACCTGAGTCATTTCAATCTTAGCAGCCTGATCCACCTGCTGCTTTTTTTGATGTTCATCAGTGGCCTGACTCTTGGGGACATGAGCATCTATGTGACATACCTTCACAACCAGGTTCTCCACCCGGGCAGCAATATCTTGCCACAATGCAGCAGCCCAGATGGGTTTGCCCCTGCGCTGCCAGTTGTTCTGCTTCCACTGCTGTAACCACCCCCACAGGGCATTTGCCACCATCCATGAGTCAGTATAAAGATAGAGCACTGGCCATTTTTCTCATTCAGCAATATTTAATGCCAGATGGATGGCCTTTATTTCAGCAAACTGAATCAATTCGCCCTCTCCTTCAGCAGTTTCTGCGACTTGCCGTATAGGACTCCATACAGCAGCCTTCCATCTCCGATGCTTTCCCACCAGACGACAGGTCCCATCAGCAAACAGGGCATATTGCTTCTCATTTTCTGGTAGTTCATTATACAGTGGGGCCTCCTCAGCATGCATCACCTCATCCTCTGGCGATATCCCAAAATCTTTGCCTTCTGGCCAGTTCCAAGATTCCTGGGAGACTGGGGTTTCCAATTCAAGCCTGTTGGGTGATCAGTGCGACCCACTTACTCCACGTAGCATTAGTTGCATGATGTGTAGAGGGGACCCTCCCTTTGAACATCCAACCCAGCACTGGCAGTCGAGGTGCCAGGAGGAGCTGTGCTTCAGTACCGATCACTTCTGAAGCAGCTCGAGCCCCTTCATATGCTGCCAATATCTCTTTTTCAGTTGGACTACAGTGGGCCTCAGACCCTCTGTATCCCCGACTCCAAAACCCTAGGGGTTGATCTCGAGTCTCCCCTGCCTTCTGTCAGAGGCTCCAGGTAGGGCCATTCTCCCCGGCTGCAGTGTAGACCACATTTCTTACATTTTGTCCTGCCCAGACTGGCCCAAGGGCTACTGCATGAACTGTCTCCTGTTTAATTTGTTCAAAGGCCTGTCGTTGCTCAGGGCCCCAATTGAAATTGTTCTTTTTCCGGGTCACTTGATGAAGAGGGCTCAGGAGCAGCCAGGTGACAATGTGCTCACCCGGACAATGACTGAAATCTTCCCACATATCTCACAGCTCACTCAGGGATAGGGATCCAGTGGTTGCTGTCTCATTTATCGTTTCTGCCTCTTCCTCCTCCTGTTCTTGTAATGGCCCTGGTCCATCTTCATCCCTTACTAAATGAGCTGATTTTCTTGTTTATTTCTTCTTGTGTTTAGGGGCAACTGATACCAGCATGGGTTGATTCCCTGGTTCAACCGCAGTGCCTTTTGCTGGGGTTGGAGTAGCTGCAGTGTCTGTCGCTGGTGTTTGAGCAGCTGCAGTGTTCATCGTGGGAGTACATCTCTGTACGGTATTCTTAGATAGTTGTTTAACCCTAAAAAAGGCCTGAACCACTTTCGGGAGACATAACAATAGGACCATGCTGGTTTGAACATCCCAGGGATATTCAAAATTCTCAAGAGCTGTTGTAACTAGCCTGAAGGAGAAAGGGAAGATGAAGGAGTGGGAGAAAATGTCCCCCGCTGTCTTCCCCATAGATTGGTTCTTCAAGGAGAAAAGGTAAAAATTGTAATTATTAATAGTTTCTAAGATACAGCTCCTGAACTATGGGGATGATGGCAGTGCTGAGTACAATCTCACAACCAATAAGTTTACCATACCGTATACCAGTGTTACACAGTACAGCAAAGTGATAACTTTAATCCAACTTCCAGAGGTGATAAACAACACCACAGGGAGGGCATATTGCAAGTAAGGTGTTACATACCACAACGCTGAGAACAAGCACAACAACTCTGAGAGCAAATAAATCAACTTTATGACCAGCAACTATTAACCTAATAATGAGTGCTTATCAAAAATTTGTTTTAACACAGTCTGGTCAGATCTGTCATTATCTCGAACCCTTCGTACCCCAAGTTGGGTGCCAAAAGGACTGTTGTAGTTTAACCTGGCAGACAGCTAAACACCACACAGCTGCTTGCTCACTCCCCCTGCCCAGTGGGATGGGGGAGAGAATTTGGGGAAAAAAAAAAAAAAAGTAAAATTTGTGGGTTGAGATGAAGAGAGATAATAGGACAGAAAATAAAGGGGAAATAATAATTATTATTATAAAAGAATACACAAAATAGGTGATGCACAATGCAATTGCTCACCACCCACTGACCAATGCCCAGTCTGTCCCCAAACAGCGATCTCTGCCTCCCAGACAACTCCCCACAGTTTATGTACTGATCATGATGTCATATTATATGGAATATCCTTTTGGCCAGTTTGGGGCAGCTGTCCTGGCTGTGTCCCCTCCCAGATTCTCACTAGAAGGACATAGGAAGCTGAAAAGTCCTTGGCTAGTGTAAGCACTACTGAGCAACAACTAAAACATCAGTGTTTTATCAACATTATTCTCATCCTAAATCCAAAACACAGCACTATACCAGCTATTAGGAAGAAAATTAACTCTATCCCAGCCAAAACCAGGACATCCTAACACTTCTTCATACAGGTAATTATCTACTTTCCTTTCAGTATGACTCCTTTTTGAAATAATGGTTGTCATACTGTCCATAATCAGTGTGAAAAGAAAAGACCTTCATCAGGAAAAGAAGCATTTAACCATTCTGCTCTTGTATGTCTCTACAATTTGTAATTCTCTATATACATTGTCTAATTCAGGAAAAATGCTAAAAAGGTCTACAGGGGTTATGCTGAAGTAATAACTTATTGAAAAAGGCAGAGATGTTGAGAATTTTTGCCATGCAGATCTCCTATTGCTAATCGTAAATACTACATCATGCAGCAGTGCTATTTCCTTGTGTTTTGGCAAAGTTAAAACCAAACTTTGGTTTCTCTAACCATATAAAAATATGCATCTGCATCTCAGTACTAACATTACACTATCACCATCCTGTCAATATATTTTTTTTCACCTGAGATTAGGTACATTTCTTTAAATCAACTACCCTCACATATGGCTGAATAAAAATGCACCTGCAAAAACTACTATTTCTGGAATAAAGAGAAAGGTGTTCCTAAAAATGCATCAGTCACTACCTCTCAGCCTCAGGGTACAAAAATATATTGTTAGGAATATTTTCCCTTTAAGGAAATTTCCACTGCTTTAGATATCAGTTTTGCCTGCATAAGGAATATGGACATAGTACTTAAAGCCCAATGAGGCTGTCATGCTCAACAATCATTTTGTCCTGCAGGACCAAGGTTTTGACTGTTGTTTCTCTTTTGATGTCAACAGCTTCTTTTTAATGTCTAGTGTTCTCTTGCCAAATCACAAGCTGGTTTAAACTATTCAAGATCCATCTTTGACTTCTTATCTCATATGTGCAAGTAAAAGAGGAGGAATGGGTGAGAGGAGATCAAGTGATTAGCAGAGGAAAATAAAGCATTTCAAAGCTCGCAGGTCAGTGTAAATGCCTGACTGGAAGAACATCACCAAGTTTTATTAAAGTAAATGTGACTACATGGGTGCTTAAATGCAGACAACCAGGGATGTGTGTTATGGTCATTTGTTGAGCTTATAGGATCAAATGATTAATAATTCTAGTATCAATACAGTTGTCTTCATATTTGAAATGTTTCCGAAACATTGTCTAATTAGAGAAACCTAATGTCAATTTAATTAGTCAGTCCGTCCTGTGTGATTAATAAGTGTTTTATAAATAATTCTTGTGCTAAAAAAAGACATAGAGGTATCAATATTGGGACTAGAACTCAAGATAAGGCTCAGCAGCCTCCTTCCCTGTCCTGTCTCCCTTCTACGACTGCAGCAAGAAGTTAAATGCCACCCATTTAGAAACGAAACTGAGCTCCTTCTGAGCCTGGAAGAGTCCAAAGTAACCATCAGGCACTTCTTGGCAACTCTCCAGTCCACCCTATCAATCACCCCTAAAATCTGTTATTGGATTAAACTGATGTGTCTGGCTCCACATTTAGACCTCTTCAATAGCTTCCCAAAGACATCTGTCATGATTGTAACCAGCTATACCTGTCTGTAACCTACCTCTAGGTGCACCATCACCTCTTTATCCCTGCCAAGCATTTAACCTACTACCATTATTTAATAACATATGGGACTCCACACATAGCCTGGGATCACATTGTGTCAGGCATTCCATAGGTTTGTGCTAAGCTACTCTGCAATAAACAGAATAGGAGAAATTACAAATTCTTTGTTGGCATATATATACAAACCCTGATACAGTGATCCCTAGTTCCATTTGGAATGTTATGACCATATGGTAAAAGGATAATAGCAAGAAAAAAGATGTGTCTATTAAGTAAAAAAAAAAAACCACCAAAAAAACCACAAACAAACAAATAAACAAAACCAAACCCCAAACAACCAAAAAAAATTACACCAAAAAACCCCGCCAAAACCCAAAGCAAATAGGCATAAAATGTTGGCAAGCTATCAGGAAAAAATCCCTGTGTATTATCATCTAGATTTGTGAGAAAGCTAGCAAAAGGCAAATGGCATCTATTTCAAGATGTGCAGCGGAAAAATAAGATGTACAAACCATTTTTTAATACCTTGAGACTGTACTAAATTGATTTAATCCAGAGAGTGATGAGTGCTTGCAGGGACAGAGACCCCATTGGGGCAACAGAAAAAATGGTGCTAAAGGTGATGTTCTTAGTCAGTTTTTGGCCATCTGTTCACAGAAACCACTGTAAAGCAAAGTGTTTTGGTAGTTTATGTAACATGAACCAAGCTTCAGGTCAGCTTCCCATTTGGGTTCCAGATGAAGTAAGATTTGAAATAGATTTTGGGACATTGCTATGCCTTTCAAAGCTCAGCTGGCACTACAAGCTGCCTGATTTGAAGTAAATCTTGAAGGCAAGGTAAACAAAAGTATTACAGTTAGGCCATAGTTTGAAATTTGCAGGTATCAGGAAGGCTTATACAAGTAGACAGGTGTAAATTAATCTGCAAACTTTTCCTCTGAATTGTAAGAGCATGTAAAGTGTTGGAGGTGTGCTGGAAATGGCTGAGTAAATTGTTCAGTATTTTGTGGCTTACAAATAGGAAGATATGGAGAAAGCGTCTTTGACAGCATCTGGGTAGAAAACCTATGGCTCCTAACTGATGAGCATTACGCTGCTTCAGACCCCGGATCAGAGGCATAAGATGGTGTTAATGAGAGGTGACATTAAATATTATGTAAATTAGACTTCATGTCCACAAATGTATGGTACTTTAAACATGGCTAGAGCAGCTTTCATATTGTCTTGCTACATTTACAGAATACAGTGTCCAGACAAGTTACATATGTTTACATGGAATGAAACAGCTCAATGCAGATAAACCAGCACAGCTCTGGAAGAAGCACAGCAGCAGTGCTGTGACACTCTGCCTTAGCAGGCTTGTCCCACACTTACAAAGCTATACTGCTTCTGGTTGGGGAATAGTCTACTATTTCTTCAGCAAGCTCAAGTTTATACAATAGAGTTACCAAAGCAGACCAAAGGCTGTCCTGAACTAAAAGGGCAGCAAATAGTAAAACTGTCTGGATTTCTTTTCTTTTTTTTTTTTTTTTTTTTTTTTTTAATTTAAAAGATGAGGGAGGGACAAGATACGGTTATTCTCATGAAAGTTGTCTAAAAAATAGCTATTGCTAAGACCCTCTAACTTAATTTTTCTTTGTTGAGGCTTGACACATAGATTGGGAAATCTTGTGTATTCACTGGGAGTAAATTCCTGTCTTCCTATGGGTTTCCCTGTAAAGTACTCAGTTAACTGAGGTATTTGTGATGGGTAAAAACACATATTTCATGGAAACATTTTGCTTTGTTTCCAAATGTATTGTGACATTCTGGATTGAATGAAACCCTCAGTTAGTTTTTCTGGGGCCCATTATAAAATTCAGCACATGTTCGTCATCACCCAGGACCAAAATAGAAAATGGCCTGGAAAATAATTTCTTATTCCTAAGAAATGTTAAAATGTTACGTATGATACTCATTGTCTCCTGATGTAGAGGAAATAATAACAATGATGTTTTTGTTGGGGGAGTGGAGTTGCAGGAATCATGAGGCTGTACAAAAAAACATAATCTCTTACTGGAATGTAGCTTTGGACAGTGCTAGGAATTGCTTACTCATGCTGAGCTGCCCCTGGGAGTCATACGAGACTTTTGTTGTGGTCACATGCTTGCAATCACCATGGTGTAGTACCTTTATCAAAGTCACTGGGGGACTAAAAGCACTGTGCTTTTTAAAGCAACGCTTGTGGTATGAAATAGAGTTGCTTCATTTTCTGCAGCATAATGAGCTCTCAGAAATTATTACCAATATTCATTTGAATATGGTCATCACCTTCCTTACACTGCTTTAATTTGTACTTCATAAAGCCCAATTACAATGTGCCTATTCTTACTAAATAAAATATTAAAAAAAAACCTTAAAAATAGAGAAGATGGCTTATCTATTTTTTTGTTTTCTTTGGAATTTAAAACTGAGAATGCAATTTATTGCATCATATTGTACAACAGATGAAAAATTACTCAGGTTATATGAGTACAGGGACTTTTTCCTTATGGAAATAACATTCACCCTGTATTTTAGATGAATAAATTTATAGTTTTATGGAATTTTATTTAGCGTGCCAGAAGCTTACAGCAAGATATTTACATGCACCAAAACAGAGTTGGGCCTAATATCACTTCTGGGGGTGCAATCATGATTTCTGGTAAAAAGTAGAGATAAATTTCCAGTGACTACAACTTCATTTCAGAATGTTTGTGGAGGTAGAGACAAATCTTTCTCTGCCAGATACAAAGTGCGTGTATAAACTTATTCACAATTGCACCTCATGCTGGGTACAAAGAGCTGAATGAAAATCCTACATGCAAATAATCCTGAAACCCTGTGCTACAAAAAAAAAAAAAGGAGACTGGCCTCATGTTAGAATTAACTTAACAAAAATTGGTAGAGGTACAACAGCAGTAAAGTTTGACCTGGTACTGTGCGACCTCATTTAAAAGTTGTGAAATACTGTGTTGCATCCTGCAAAATCTTTTCTCACTTGAATAATTCATCAATTTTACAATGTAGTTCTTAATCCTAAACAGGCATTGGAAAGAAAGTCTATACTGAGGGCTGGTGAATAGGCTGGTGCAGGACTAGTTAGGTGTTATCCCAGTTGGATTGTTCCTAATATTCAATAGCTTGAATATTTCCACACGGAATGACCCCATTACAGATATACTCTGAAACCAAAATAGTATTATGAGAACAGTCCACCAATTGCCAATGTACCAGCCTTTCCCATGCAAATAGTTCTTCTGATAAATGCTCATGGATGTCTCTGCAATATTTCTGGAACACAGAAATAGAGGTAAGTGCTTACAGATCCTTGTGTAAATTAAAAAATAAGAAGTGAAAGAGTGTAATATCAAATTAGACCCTCTATGCCAGAGCTGTAACAAGGGAGGCATAAGTCATCTTTCTGGTTTTGAACTCTCTGCAGCTGTTTGTAGTCAGACATGTTTGGTTTTTTAGCACAATTAATGTGCAAGAGATTTAAAGTGATGAAATTCGTATCAGTATTGAGAAAGAGGTGTAGGAAAGGGAAATTAAAATAGATCTCATCCTAGCCTTGCTTATCTGCTTTTACTCCTTGACACAGCATTTTCTCAAATTCTAGCTCTTACAGGTCAGCAGATAGACTGCAAATAGACCCAGAAAAATATTTTACAGCATCGTGTTAAACCTGGCTCAGGATAAATATTAGTATTAAAAGTTATAGAAGAACTGCATCATTTCTAATCATACATTGCAAAGGCATAAGTATTAATCAACTCACTAGTAAAGGAATGATGAGTAAGATAAAACCATACCTTTCTTATTGATTAGAGACTGTTCTCAATGTTAGAACAATAGGATGAATTAGTGCTGCAACATTATAAAGTCAGAGCTTGCCAGATACAAGTGGGTGTACTTCTGGCGCCATCTCTGATAGCCACGTCTGCCTGAAGGCTATCAGATAAATATGTAATTAAATAAATATGGTTCCTGACTGATCTGACTTTTTTTTTTTGTTAAAGAATAAAAAATATGGAATGAATATAGCTCTTTGATCTAAGAGAAAGGTTTCTGCCTGAAGTAGAATTTATGTTTTACGGACTGATTGTGAGCAGTTGTTTTAAACAGTCTGAATTTTGTTCCATCTCAATCCATGTGCAGCTGGATTAAGTATTCTTTGGTGCAGGACACGCAATTAAAATGATAAAAGAAAGTAGTCATGGGGTATCTTGATTGGCTGCTAGAGATTTCAAACCGTAGCATGTTCCTGGCATAAGATCAAGTGTCACATATTGGATGCTCATCACATGTAAAATACCAGGATGCCAACTGCTTTTCATTTAGCCAAGCAACGCACTGGCCCTCTCCCAGCAGCTGGCTGGTACCCATTCAAAATTCACAGGTTGGTGGGACTGTGATCTCAGCAATCTTTTCTTCCTCATTTCGCTTCATTTTTTGCTCATGGCTTTTCCCCCCTCTCCCTTCATGTTTCACTTGGTAGTTTGATTGGTAGATTGGTAGTTTTCTTTTATCTTTTGTGTGTGTGTGTTCCTTCTACCCTCCTGTATGCCAGAATCCTATCTTTCTTCCTTTTCTCTTTCATTTTTTTCCTCTTTTCTCTTTTCCTTTTTTAATTTATTATGCCTTTTTCTTCCTTGTTCCTTTCCCTCCTGTTCACTTTCTTCTTAAATTTTGCTGTCTCATTCCCTCAATTTCTCCTTCCTTTGCAAATCAATCCAATCCAATACACACAAAATACATTAAACATATATCGTAATATATTGTCAAGACATGTACAATATACATGTCATCTGGATGGCATGTTGTGATATGTTGTGGTTTAAAACCAACTACTTTAAACATCTTTCACTTTGGGGGTTTAATCTTTCTGGACATTAGTCTTTGTTCTGGTAAGAGTGAACTGCCAAATTGCAGAGTACAATCACTGCTGACTTCTCCCTATTCTCTAGGGTTATGTGTTAATTTTCTTGAATTATTTCTTAAAAAAAGATTTATACTATTTTTTCAGTCATCACAGCATTAATTAATTTAACATCATTTCACATAAGATTAATGTTAAAGCTAGTCCAGATTCACTTGTAATGTATTTTCAACACAGACTGGAGTTATGCAATAATTTATGCAGCATATTTATTCAAAAATCCAAATTTTAAAATTTATATTGTATATAAATATATTTTAATACACTATATAAAATTATATAATGTATAAATATCAAATGTTTCTATCTGAATATAACATATATACTATAATAAAAATGTTAACATTATATTAAAAGGTACTATTATATAAAATATATAATTGTATAGAAAATGTATAGTGTTCTATATAATTTGTCTTGTATAATTTCCATAGGAAAAACAAACCCCAAACCCAATCAAGTACATTTGAATACTATACTTCACTATGTCTTTTGCAATTAAAGCTCTTGGGACAAATCCAGAGCCACTGCCACTTTCACATACTCTATTTCAATTGGGATAGCTACAGTTCTGTTACCTGCTTACAGGAAAGATCTCCTGTCTTCTCTAGTCCTACAAGGTCATAAAATCATTCTTACTGCCCTTATTATGCAATTACACACACAATTTTAGCAATATAGTTATGAGATACCCACCATACTCCTCACAGCATTTACTTTTAGATCATTATATTATAAGTTTTCTTAGTAAGTTTTCTTTGCATTACTCAATAAATATTGACTGCTTGAAGCTATATGATTAAAGAGTGAAACAATGCTATATTAGGAATGGGGCTGATCCCTGAGGTGCCATATCTCATAATTTCCTGCCTGAAGTTGAACAAATCCATTGGGGATTCTTATTAAAATCTTGTCCATATGAGCTTTATAGAACTGGTCCTGTGAACCCTAAATTTTCTGAGGCTCATTATCCACTATTCTTACAGTCATCAGAAGCCATAATTAGAAATATTGTACTTAAGGTCTCAACAGGAGCAAAGTTTCTGGAAGCCTGAGAAGTAGCAAGCTACAAGCAAGATGAGATGTTTGCTTCTGAGAACAGACGGCATTTGAGAGAGTGTTTTCAGAGAGGTACATTTCTAGAATCCTCCTGAATTTGCATAGGGCACAATCTAGGTGAAGGACTCTGGGCCAACAGGCCCTCCTTGGTCTCATATACAACATGAACATTTTATTTTTATTTTTTTTTACAAAGACTATCTTCTCTTTTTGTGAGTGCCCTCTCGGGTAGCCGTGATTTACCTTACAATGTAGTTTAACATGAGGTCATTTCTATCCTGGACCTTCTGTGTGTTTAGTGGCAGCATGTTTTACCAGCTGATACACTGAACAGCTAAGTAGATCTCCACATTGCCTGTATTGTACTGCAAGGAGAAAGTTATAGCAAACTGGCTGTTCAGAGACCATTTCATTCTACTTCTCAAAGCCTGGATAGTGTATGGAAACATCCAAGATAGCACGTTTTAAAAAATAATGATATAAATAGTCTTCAAACTAAAGTCTTTGGAAAAGTCTCTGGGGAAACAGGGATAAAAAATATTGACCTAAATTACAGCTTTCTTTCCTATGGCACTATCCTTTGTTCATAGCTAGTGTGGTAACAAGTTGGGGATAATAAACTACAACAATTACCCCACACCTCCAAAAAACTTTCATCTAATCTACTGTTGCCATCAAAGACTTCAGGAAGGCTGGTCAGGATAAGAGTTTTGTTCAGAAGAGTTCTGTGACTCTACTGTTGTCTCCTGCTATTGCCTCTTACCTGATCATTGCCTTTCATTTCTAGCAAATTAACTAAAGGATTAAATACCAAGTAAAATTTCTCACAGGACCTTTTCTCCTGCTTCTCCTCCACCTGCAAGTGAGGTATGTGTATTCAAAATTGTCCCCAACTCATGCAGAATGTCTTCTAAGCCTCCTTGATATAATCTCAGTGACTGAAGCAAATAACTCTTGCTGAATCAGGAAGTTTTTTGTGCTGGTTTTGGCTGGGATAGAGTTAATTTTCTTCCTAGTAGCTGGTATAGTGCTGTGTTTTGGATTTAGTATGAGAATAATGTTGATAACACACTGATGTTTTAGTTGTTGCTGAGCAGTGCTTCCACAGAGCCAAGGCCCTTTCTGCTCCTCACCCCACCCCACCAGCGAGTGGGCTGGGGGTGCACAAGAAGCTGGGAGGGGACACAGCCGCGACAGCTGACCCCAACTGACCAAAGGGATATTTCATACCGTATGGCGTCATGCCCAGCATATAAAGGTGCGGGAAGATGAAGGAAGTGGGGGACGTTTGGAGTGATGGTGTTTGTCTTCCCAAGTAAACGTTACACAAGATGGAGCCCTGCTTTCCTGGAGATGGCTGAACACCTGCCTGCCCATGGGAAGTAGTGAATGAATTCCTTGTTTTGCTGTGCTTGTGTGCATGGCTTTTGCTTTACCTATTAAACTGTCTTTATCTCAACCCACGAGTTTTCTCACTTTTCCGATTCTCTCCTCCATCCCACCCGGGTGGGGGGAGTGAGCAAGCAGCTCTGTGGTGCTTGGTTGGTGACTGAGGTTAAACCATGACAGCTTTAAAAAAGAGAAGATTGTATCTGTGAAAGAGTTGGCTCCACTATTCCTCTCCTGTCTGAACAGTGGGATAAAGAAGGGGGAAAAAAGAGAAAGTAGTAGATGTTGTAAAGAATTGTCTCAAAAATGCTTCATATATGAATGAGAAAAAGGAGTACAAGATCAGTAGTGAGAAAAAGTCAGCAGGAAAAAATAATATGTATATTAGCCACTTAATTAGAATATCTACAAAATACATGGCTATATTTGAATTAGTCATCCTTGTCTCCCTTTATAGTCAGTCACTGGAGAAAAATAGGAATTTATAAGTTGTGATTCATGTGATCTATTTTTAGGTTTCTACATAAAGATGAGGATGAGAAATTACAGAAATTCCCTATTTTTATCTTTTGACTATAAAGGGAGTCCTGAGAGCCACATTTCAGATGATTATATCTATACTGTTAATGTATAATATCATGTGATATCAGTACATAATAATGGAAGAGGTGGAACACTACATAAATGGCAACTTTTTTGGAATAAGAGGAAAATTAAGGTAATAGGGAAGGGGGGAAAAAAATAAAGGAAAAAAAGATCTTGCAGACACAGACATACTGAAGCACTTGAGCAGATGGAGGTGGAAGATCAGCCAGAATTCCATTTACCTAGATAGCCAAGCGAACATGCAGATCAACCCTCCTTCTTCTTCCAGAACACAAGTGTTCAGTTGGAGCAGAACTACCATTCCGGCAATGAATTAATAGATCTACTGTTAAAAAAGACAAAAAAAGAAAACAAAAAAAAAAAAAACCAAAAATCTATTGTCAGGCTTTCTCATCTTTTTACTGATCACAGCTTGTAAAAAAATTCTGATTCCTTCAGACTGAAGGCTGCATATAAAGATCTGTAAGCAAGTGAATGCAGTGTTTTGTAAGGAATCATATACTAATCGAATCCAAGACTGTAGTATTCCCAGCATATTGAACTTGCAGTTTTCTTAGTTTAAGAAGAATGCTTGCCAGCAAGAAATTGCCCATCTGATACTGAAATAGTCACAGAAATAAAGAATGCTGATGCAACAATTACAGGAACAGAAAGGAATCAAACCATTTTCTGTGCTAAGAAATGTTTTGGTATTTAATATTGGAGTCCTACACAGACATCTTCTCTTGCTAGATTCAAACAAAACTATTAATAAATTGCAAAACTGCAACCCACCAATATGTGCCAACATTTGTACTATGTACCAATATTTTCTTGCTATTTTCACAGCAGACTTTGATTTGTAAACCAAAGTATTCTTCCCTGTTGCAGTTGAACCCCTATCTACTTGTGTGGTTAAGTCTTAACTCATAATTTTTAAAGCTGTATATTTTCCTATGAATGATGTTAATAAGGTTAAGTGAGGCTGTTTCCTCAGCATCCATAATTAACATTATTTCCTTAAAACAGGAAGAAATGGTCAAAAGCAAGTGTAATGAGGACACATTTAAGGAAATGAATACTGGAAAGGGAATAGGGTGAAAGAGGAAAGGGTGATGCAAGACAGAGGAGGGTAGATGAAGCCAAATATCTTGTTCATTCTTACAAACAAGGCAGATCTTGAAGACCTTAACCAAAGATATTGCTATATTTTAATAATCTCTCTAGTTTTCAGGATAACACATCATCTGGCTATGCACTCAAGTCCCATTTCTTTGCAGTGCTTTGTTGTGAACGCTACCAGTGCTCTATCGTTGCAGATAAGAAAATGTCATCCAATCTACTTACCAGAACAGCTTACTTATATTTATGAAATCTCCGTATTAAGTCTGTTCTTGCTATGTTGCTGACTTCTAGGTGGTATGTTCTTTCACTTACCCAAAAGAGTTGTTTAACTTCCATAAGTGACAGGAATGACAAAAGCAATATGGAAGTGTAATTGAAAAAGAAGTGTAGAAATGCTGATTTGTACTATAAATCTTGAATGGACTTACACTGAGTTCAGCCCCCAAATATCTAAAATCCTGTTAAAGCATGTTATTTCAAAATAGAGAAGTACATGAGCTAGAGGTAAAATTAGCTATCTTCTCACCTTGAAGGCCAATTATTGCCAACTATTCTAGCCCCCAGTTTTCCCTTTTAAAGAAAAATACACTATATAAAATCCAATCTCATTCTGTTTGAGAAGAGCATATATAATTCCTATTCTCAGTGTACCATATGTGATCATTGACTGTGTTAAATGGATGAAGGAATATGTGAATAACTTTTATGCACTAAAGAAAAAGGTAGTGCATAATGCACAATGCAATGACAGCTCATCTATTTTAGAAAACAAGCAGACAGAAATATTATAAAAGCTATTAAATTCAAAAAAAGCTTCAGCATATGGGGTTTTTTTGGGTAGACATGATATTTGTGTACAGTATTTACTGGAAAATATTAGCTGTTATATTTAAAGTCTCAGAGTTAAATTTCAATTCACATCATAACAGGGATAAAACCTAGGGATAGGTATAAATTCTGCAAATAAATCTTTGTCCAGTTACTTCCAGAATGGATATGTATTTTACTACACATATTCAAAATCACTTCAGCATCTTTTTTGTTCTTTCTTTCTTTCTTTTTCTTATTTAAAGGAAATCAGGCATTATATTACATTTCTTTAAAAAGTTAGTTCTTAGTAATCTGAATCTGTTGATCTGTCTTTTCTGCAGTATTTTCTTTACACTATTTACAGTAATGGCTCCTGAGGAAGCTTCTAGTGTACAGCATACAGTAATAACTTTCCCAGAAACTCAAGTGTACTTTCTACTGGCATTAATGTTCTCTGTCAAACAAACTGATGGTTTCTAAATAGAATGCATATACAAAATATCACTGTGTTTAACACTAATGGGCACTTCTGTTCTCATCATCAGCTGAGAGGTTAAGGACAGTTTGAAGACTGAAACTATCCTTTAATTTATGTAAGATGTTTCCCACATGTCAAAGTTCAAGTGCATGGGTAAGACAGGGATCTAGTTGACAAACAGAGAACTTAAGATTGTGAGATTTTCAAGGAATTTTACCAAAATTATTTTGTAACCTCTCACCACCCCGCCCCAAGCAAGAAAACCCTTCTGTCCCCCACAAACCTTAAATATTCTAGTTTTCTACAGGAGCTGACAATCCATCATTGAAAATGAAATGATGTAAGGATTACATTATTTCTATCAAATTAACTCCTTATATATATATGTATGTTTATCATATACCTGCTGATGGTTACCTTTTTCGTTTTTAGCTGTTTGAATCCTGAGGACCACACATGCAGTTTACAAAATATTTTATTCTGGCCAAGAACAAATCAAGACTTCCAATGAGAAGTATGACATATAGAGAGAAACTAAAATACAGAGGTCTTTTTATTTTAAAAAGATCCTCTTCCATCTATGGACATCTTATTTTTAAATAATTGAGCTGTTACAAGATGTTGTGAAAGGCATGAACTTGCAATTTAACAATGCAGTGTAAATCACAGTTTGAGTGCTGTGGGATTTCATCTGATGATCCACAATTCATGAGCCATTTGTTTTAGTAAATCTCCTTGATATATCAGTTCAGAAGTGCCATTATAAAGCATTGTCAAATGGTTTGTGGAAACACCCATACAAATGGCAAAGAACCTGATTATCCTTAAGGGTTCAAAGATGCCTACTTGCACTGTTGCTCTATGTGCTTCTCATCATGTTTTCATAGTCCAATGTTCTATTACATACAACACCATAATCCATTGGGTGGTTATTTTTTCAAGGACGGATGTAAATTTTGCCATTATATAGTAATTTTTTGTCCACAGTAAATTTGATTAACACAGAATTATATGTGTCAATATAGAACTAGATGAACTAGATGATACTAGAACAGGCGATATAACAGGTGAAGAATGTTCAGCACAAGCAGGAGAAAATACAGGTTTCATATTTGAAATCATATATACCCAGAAGATGACCATATATCTCCCATGCAAAGGAGAAGCAGAAGGCATAAACAAACACCAGAAAGATGATATTGAATTTGTCGCCAGTGATGTTTAATTTTGTAATGGAGACAAAGAGAGAATTAGGAACAAATGAATCATAAAAGACATTCTCCAAGGGAATTACTAGGCCTACAAAAAAAGAATGTCTTTTTGTAAAGAAGAAATGACCACATGATGTAAAAGGGTTCATGGTTTAATAGCAACAGTCATTGATAAATTTCATAAGAAAAAAAACAATCTTCTGATGTGCCAGGAAACTACAATCTACCTATTTCTGTTTCTGGTGTACTAGACACTTTGCATCTGTTGTGTTACTTTGTGGCTGTTTTACATTTTTCTTATGTTTCATTTGCATTAGATTTCTTTTAAAGAAAGTGTCAGATGTGCCAGGTTAGGTTTCACAGACCTTTTTATATATGATAGGAGTACAGTTGTATCTTGCTAACAGTTGTGTACACACTGACAAATTAGCTGACCCAAGTTTATTTGTTGTCTGCCCTGATGTTAGAGCAGAAAGTTTAGATTTACTGTGCAGTAGATAAAATGCAGTTCCTTTATTATAGCTGTCCCAAGATATGATCCAGAATGCTTCTTCCCTGATTCAAAAATAAGCCTGTTGTCAGAAAAGCCATAAACTAGATCTATTTTAGTCATTGGCAGTAGCAGTAGTTTCATGATGCATATCCATACTTGCTAATTGCATATTTTACGTTGCACTGTCTCCCTTAACATTCGCATTGACAAACAGATAAATGGACATCGAGGTGGATTGAAAACTGGCTGAATTGCTAGGCCCAAAGTATTGTGACAGGAGGCACAAAGTCCAGTTGGAGGCGCATCACCAGTGGCATACGCAAGGAATCAATACTGGGACCAATATTTTTTAACACCTTCATTAATGACCTCAATAATGAGGCAGAGAGCACCCTCAGGAAGTTTTCAGATAATACAAAACTGCAAGGAATGGTTGGTAACCATAGGGCTGTGCTACCATTCAGAGGGTCCTCAAAACGCTTGAGAAATGGGCCAAAAGGAATCCCATGAAGTTCAACAAAGAGAAATGTCACGTCCTGCACCTGGGGAGGTACAACCCCATGAACTGGTACAGGATGGGGACTGACTGGGTTTGCAGAAATGGACTGGGGGTTCTGGAGAACAGCAAGTTGAAAATGAACCAACAACGTGCCCTTGCAATAAAGAAGGTTGATGGTACCCTGGGCTGCATTACAAGGAGTGTTGTCAGCAGGTCAAGGCAAGTGATCCTTCCCCTCTACTCAGCATCTCTGAGACATACCTGGAGTATTTTGTCCCGTTCTGGGCTTCCCAGTACAAGAGATATATGGAGCAACTGGAGTCAGTCCAGCCACTAAGATGATTAAGGGACTGGCGCATCTCTCCCATGCAGAAAGTCTGAGAGAACTGGGACTGTTTAGCCTAGAGAAAAGAAAGCTCAGGGGGGCATCTCACCAGTGTGTATAAATAGGTGTTTTGGAGGGACAATACAGAAGATGGAGCTAGGCTCTTTTCACTGGTACCTGGTGACAGGGCAAGAGGCAATGGGCACTATCTGAAATACAGGAAATTCCATTTAAACAGAACAAAAAACTTTTTAGTGTGAAGATGTTCAAACACTGAACCAGCTTACCAGAGATTTTATAGAGTGTCTATTCTTGGAGATGGTCAAGACCAGACTGGACATGGTTCTCAGTAACCTGTTGTAGTGGTTCCTGCTTTTAGCACGGGGGTTGGACTAGAGACCTCCAGAGGTCCCTACCAAACTCAGCAGTTGTGATTCTGTGAAATAGTTCTTCAGGTCAGTTCTTCTCTAATCCAGTAATTTTGGGTAATTTTAATACCATCGTCTTTATTTGTCTTGTAGCAAAAGTCTCCTGGAATCCTGTTATGAGGGTCTCAACACCAAGCAACATTCAGAAACTAACCTTTTCATTAAAGTTAATGGAGAGTACTATGTGTTAGGAAACATAAGGTTCAGACCACTACCATGTGGGACAAGTGAATGGAGGAAGCTGAAAATAATCTTGCCCATGTAAGATTGTGAGAAGCATCTAAATATCTAAAAAACCTTTTCAGAATCCATTTAATAGTCTAGGTTTGAATAACAAAATAAACATTTTAAAGGAAGTAGTAAAGTGAAGCCAGACTATAAGTATCTAACTCTAAATGGCAACCAAGATTAGACTGCAGTATATTTAGTCTAGGGGAAAGATTTGGTGCATGGATGGTAATGCTGTTAGAACTAAATACTACATAGGGACTGTGATAGGTTGACCTTGACTGGTTGCCAGATGCCCACCAAGCTGCTCTCTCGTTCCCACTCCTCAGCAGGACAGAGGGAGAAAAGACGTTGGAAGAGCTTGTGGGTCAAAATAAGGACAGGGAGATCATTCACCAGTTCCTGTCATGGGCAAAACAGACTTGACAAGGGCAAATTAATTCAATTTATTGCCCATTAGTCGCAGAGTAGGATAGTAAGAAATAAAAAATCAAACGTTAAAACCACCATTCCCTCACTCCCCCTTTCTTCCCAGTCTCAGCTTCACTCCTGACTCTTCTACCCCCTCCCCCTGAGCAGTGCAGGGGGATGGGGAATGGGGGTGCGGTCAGTTCATAACACTTCATCTCTGCCCCTCCTTCCTCCTCAGACTTTTCCTGTGCTCCATCATGGGGTCTCTCCTAGGGGATACAGTCCTTCATGAACTGTTCCAATGTGGGTTCTTCGCACAGGCTTCAGTTCTTCAAGAACTGCTCCAGCATGGGTCCTTTCCATGGAGTGAAGTTCATCAGGAACAGACTGCTCCAGTGTGGGTCCCCCACAGGCCACAGTTCCTGCTAGAAAACCTGCTCTAGCAGAGGCTCTCCACAGGCCGCAGCTTCCTTCAGGGCATCTTCACCTGCTCTGGCATGGAGTCCTCTTGGGGCTGCAGTGTGGATATCTGCTTAAATGTGGTCCTCTATGGGCTGCAGGTGGTCAACCTGCATCACCATGTTCTTCTCCATGGGCTACAGAGGAATCTCTACTCTGGTGCCTGGAGCACCTCCCCCCACCTGTTCTTCTCTGACCTTGGTGTCTGCACAGTTGTTTCTCTCTCATTTTCTCACTCTTTTCTCACAGGTGTTGCACAGAAGTTTTTATCCTTTCTTAAAAGTCTTATCACAGAGGAGCCACCAACATCAGTGATGGACTCAGCTTTGGCCAGCAGCGGGTCCATCTTGGAACTGGATGGGACTGTGTGTGTCTGACATGGGGGCAGCTCCTGGTGTCTTCTCAGAGAAGCCACCCCTGCAGGCCCCCCGCTACCAAAACCTTGCCATGTAAACCCAATACAGGGGCATTGACAATTCTTCAGTGACAGCATGCTCTAATATTGATCTGCCTGTGTCAGAAGAGAGGGTTGGCCAGTGAAACCTTCTTTTTAGCAACATCAGGTGATACTGCAGCACTGCCTCTGCAAACCAACAGCTCCCTCCTCTTTCATTCTACCAGTCAATGCATGGAAGCTGTTTCAACAGTCATATCATATTTGTATATTCTTTATTCTACAGCAAAAAGAAGCTTATGTTGAGACACTTAGGCTGACGGGCTGGCTGGCTACCCCAGAGCAGTGGGTCTCCCAGTTGCCCAGGCAGTATAACCAGTCTGACTGGCTACCAGACGGTATATGTTCACAGAATGAATTGATGCATTTTTTACACCATCAAGCCACTGCCATCTTGTGCAGATCTGCACTAATTTGCTTTATTATCACACATCCTATTTCAAGTGTCTTACCTCTCTTGTCCAGCAATGTACTTATGCATAACTTTAAGACCAGGATTAATCGAGTTCCCTAAATAGGACTATTCATATTTTAAAACATACACATATGCTTGAATCAGGGTCCAAATGTTTCAGTTATTCTTCCTTAGATTGTTTTTGGATTGGATCAAATCATGTTCTCAAGAGCCTCATGAGTAATCATATAATCATGAATCATGCATTCAACAAAACAGGACAAATCATCAGCTTTAATGGTTATGCAGATAGATCATCTGACTAGCTCTCAATGTTTCTGAATGAATAATTGATTCTTGCCCACTAGCCAGTGTTGTTACCTAGTCTGGGTTTTTTTTTTGCCTCAATAGTCCTCTTTTAACTGGACTATAAAGGCCATTCTACCTGATCAGGTCTGATGGATAATACTGTATCTTTTAAAGTAACAAGAGACTTGATGTTCCTCACATTTAAACCACTGGAAAAAAATATGGAAAACAGCAATGACACATGAGATTTGGCAGATGGGGACATTATAGAAGGATGCTTCCTTTTCTGAGACTTCACAGAATTTCTCTCTCACTTTTTGCAGTGAGTCAAAGCTCTGCTTCTGCGGGAGAAACCATTGCATATAGTATTCTGATTTAAAAATGCCACAGATGTCAGCAAAGAAATCAATACTGCTCTGTGCAGATTTTTCTCTGGTTCTGCATTTGCATCAACCCTCTGCCTGCTCCTCAAAGGGCTGGTAACTCCCAGACTCAGTTTGACTTGCAGTCTTGTGAGTCCAGTAAAAGTACCTTTTAATTCTATAAACATCTATTCCTCAAATCTGTCCTCCTCGGGTTTCCTATCAAAGTTTTCAGGTCACTGCTTTACATTTTGCACTTGAAGGGCATGCTTTGGCCCAGGTGTTGTTTTCCATATCCTCAGATAGATCATCTTCAATGGATTAGAGTTTCTTTGTAAACTGCATTATTTCCTCTAATCATTTTAAAGCTTGCTTAAAATTACTATCTTTTATTTATAGATGTATCTTTATGCTAGACTTTACCCATCTTCAAAAGCTGTGGCAACAATTCCATGCAAAAGAATAACCAAAAAAGTCCATGTTGTATGCACAGCAGCCTTTTTTTCTGTTCAGTGCTCTGTTAACAGCTAAACTAGTATGAAACACTTACTGTTGAGAGAACACTGTAGAAAGGTCAGTGTTTTTTTTTCCCTTGGTGCTTCGTTTTTTTTCCTTGATGTCCCATTTACCTTTGACTAGCAGCATCTGACAGTCTGGATTTATCAGAGGCACTTGGAGTAGAACAGCTCTGTGTCACTGTGTCTTCCTGCTATCAAAGGAGCTGGGCATAGAAGAAAACACAGTTTCCAGGGCATTGTGACCATATTTGAGGCTGGCAGAGTGCCAGTGGAGACCAAAAGTAACAGGTTTTTAATTACAAATGCTGTATAACAGTGGAGAGCTATCCTTTGTAATGGAATAGCAACTCTACTGATATACTGAGCCACTGCTGCATAAATAATTTAAATTCATAAAAAGTAAATATGAAATTGTCCCCAAAAATCCTTTTTTTCTGTATGTCTGTGTTAATTATTGATTGTCAGTTGCCTCATTCACAAAAGAAATAAAATAAATCATTTGACCCACTTGCAGGTGTTTCACCTTCAGCCTCAGAGAAAAACGCTAGTCTCTCCGCAACAATACATGTGCTGTCAGCTCCTCCCACTCTGTCCATGGCAGAGGTTACTCTTGTGGTAAATGTCTCTTCAGCGTGACTGGCTGCACTTTGCTAATTTACAGTGAATCAGTTTGTTACACTTTCAGCTGTATAAGCTCTGAGGCACTGTCACACTGCAGCAGTCAGTAGGTACACAGTTATGCAGAAAGGGTAGCTCATAGCATGTAGGGGGAGCACTTAGGCTTAAGATGCTAATTTTTCTGAAATGTTAGCTGCTGACTCAGAGGCTAACAGCACCTACATGGTTTCATTTTTCACAGCTTTACAATTCCCTCTCTGGCACACACATATTTTTTTAAAGAGCAAAATTATTTTTTCAGCAAGTGTATTGCTCACAATAATATGCTTATGCTTCACTACTGCTTCTTAAGAGAGTAATTTTTTATTAAACTCTTAATCAAAATATTAATACATGGAAAAATTATGCGATTCAGCTGCTCAGAAAGATGCTGTGATGGATTGTGGAATAATAAATGTGTGGGTGAAAATAGCGATGAATGACAAATACTGTATTTAACTTTGGTGTATCAACTATATCGAGGATTGCAAATAATTCATAGATTATCAAGCATCTCATATACCTGTAGTGTTATTTTGCATGCACATTGCATTTGGGTTTGAACTGCACTGTGTCAGTCAGCCTAATGCAGATATAGCAAGGAGGAGAACCTCCCCGAGAATGTGTGGCTTTGTCCATTTTGCCACTGCAGGGGAGGGAGCAGGGTCTGGGCACACTGTGATCGGTGCCTACCAGGCAGAGAAGCATCATGTCAGCCAGAGAACTGCAGAACTGTGCAATGGTTTGGACTGGATTGGATCTCCAATTGTTATCTGGTCCAAGCTGAAGCTCAAGTCAGGACCAGCACAGACAAAGTTATTCAGGGACTTGTCCAGATGAGTTTTCAATGTCTCCAAGGACAGAGATTTAGAAATTTCACACCCTCCCCTATTTGACTACCCTCATGGGGAAAACTTTTTCCTGATATCTAACTGGATTTTCCTGTGTTACATCTTCTGACTATTGCTTTTCATCCTATCACTGTGCATCTCCTGGAAGAGTCTAGCCCCATGTTCTCTAAAGCCTCTCAAAGGGTAGTCGAAAGCAGCAATGAGATCACCTCAGTAGGTAGTTGAAGACAGCAATGAGATCACATTAACCTTTTCTTTCTAAGCCTTCTTAAGCCCCATAAGCCTCCTCCTTTAAGAACAAATCCAATTTTCCCAACCTCTCCCTTGTGTGTCATGTGCTGCAGCCCCTGACTATCTTAGTGGCCCTGCACTAGACTCACTCGAGTGTGCCCATGTCTTTCTTGGACTGGGGATCCCAGAATGGACACAGCACTCCAGGGCTCCAGGGCTGAATAGAAATATTGAGGTTTGGAAACAACATTGATTTTAGCTCAAGATATGCAGTCAGAGACAGTGATCCAGATTATCAAGCCTGCACAAAGTAAAAATGGTAGACAGCAATATTCACTATACCTTGTTAAATTTCATATTGCACATAAAGATAGTTATCTGCCTTTGCTGATAATCCTGTAGGCAAAGATGACCAGCACTGGATATTTTTTTCACCTACAGTGTCTCAAATGGTCCTGAAGAATCTTATGGATGTAGATAGTGTGTTTTGGCACTTACAGACTCTTAATCTAGCTCATCACATCTCAAGTCAGACCATATTTACATGAGTGGACACACTGTGGGAACCACAATCAGATTAGAACAAGTAATAAGGTTTTGATATCTCAGATTACCTAACTGGAGGTAAGAAAGGAAACTTTTTAAAATATATCCTTGTTTAGAGCTGGAAGAGACAGATTAATGACTATAAAAACTGAAATTCTGGCATTATGTGGCCAAACTCATGATTTTACTCATTCAATAACAATTAAAAATCCAGTTTAATAATACAATACCTGAAAAGGATTTGTGCAAGACAGGCAAGTTCAGCTGGAAAAGGGCCATAGTAGAAACTGCATTTCAACTGGGTCAAGTGCAAGTGACTTTGGAGATTGCTAGAAAGTATTTCTGTATGCAGTTAGTTGTTTCCACTGGAAGACGTTCAAAGATTGCATTGTGGGACATTATCTCAACAGGAAGGAAGGATCTGTAGTACCATTCAAAAAGGACTAAGGCCCAGGAAACTTTGGTTAGTGACTGTTAGCAGCATAAAGTTTGTTTGGTGGCAAGAGTCCTTTGTGGTCACTTACAAAAAAAGGATTTTCCTAGTAGCCGTCCTCATCTCTTAATAACAAAACCATAGCAACCCCCATGCAAAGTATGTGAATGAACGTGCTGCTGAATGCCTGTTTTGTAGAGGAATGGCTGGCAGTTTTGGAGCCGTGGCCCTGGCAACAATGGTGCCTGGGTGTTTTTTTTGTAAGTACTGGAGTTGTCTCACAGACTCTTGGAGTGAAGGAGGAGAAAGGCCCATTCTAATCATTTACTCTGACTGCCAGCATATCCCAGACCACAGAACTTCCCTCAAGCCTTGCCCAGTTTAAGCCTTTAAATTGTGTTTGAGCTAGAAAATTGCTGCTTTTCAGCATTTATGGCACTGCTGTGAAAATGTGCTTGTGAGAAATAGAGAGTCATCTTGACAATTCCAGATGAGTTAGAAAAATCTATGACCAAGTGTCCTGGTTTCAGCTGGGATAGAGTTAATTTTCTTCACAGTAAATAGTATGGGGCTGTGTTTTGGATTTGTGCTAAAAACAGAGTTGATAATGTGGAGATGTTTTAGTGGTTGCTAAGTAGTGCATACACTAGTCAAGGACTTTTTCAGCTTCCCATGCTCAGCCAGGTGCACAAGAGGCTGGGAGGGGGCACAGCCGCGACAGCTGACCCCAAATGACCGAAGGGATATACTATATCATATGGCATCATGCCCAGCATATAAAGCTGGGGGAAGAAGAAGGAAGTGGGGGATGTTTGGAGCGATGGCGCTTGTCTTCCCAAGTGACTGTTACGCAAGATGGAGCCCTGCTTTCCTGGAGATGGCTGAACACCTGCCTGCCCATGGGAAGGAGTGAGTGAATGCCTTGTTTTGCTGTGCTTGTGTGCATGGCTTTTACTTTACCTATTAAACTGTCTTTATCTCAAACCACGAGTTTTCTCACTTTTCCGATTCTCTCCTCCATCCCACTGGGGAGTGGGGGGTGGGGGGAGCAAGCGGACAGCTGTGTGGTGCTTAGTTCCTGAATGGGGCTAAACCACAACACCAAGCTATTAAGATACTTCACTGCCTTTTGTTAAAAAACAACCACACAACAAATAAACAAAACAAAAATAAAGCTAAGAAAAAGTTTGAAATAATGAGCCAGACAAATACACCACCTATTAGAAATACATCCACACATACAGAATAATAAAAAAGGCAGAGCTGTAAGATATTAATGCTTGCCATTGTCACAGATTAAAAAACTGAACACAGAGTTGTGAACCAGAATCTTTAAACAACAAACAACAGAGATAATAGCTCATTAGGATCTAAAAAGGAGTATAAGATTAAGAACACAAGATTTCCCAGGATTTTCCATTAGTCTGGATCAGAAATTAAATTGCTGAATGGAGTTGGCTGAAATAGGTGAAAAATCTTTAAATAATTTGTGAAACAAGTAGCTGTTGTTTTGTAAGATAATACCTGTGTGACTCTGTGCCTGCATCTGAAGGTGATTGACTATGACTAATGATTGACATGATCATTTCTTGTGCTCTGCACAGGTAATTTTTTTTCTTAAGATATAAGGCACTTGTTTTCTAAATAATGGCACTCTTGATATGTAGATACTTTTTTTACAAAAAAACACAGACAAACAAACACATACATAAATAAAAAAATGCCTTGGGTGTCTCCAGTCTTCATGCAGAAGATTTGGAAAGAAGTATTGCTGAATTCCAAAGGAGGACAGGACTACAATGCAAGACTGAAAGGAGGAGTTAATTTGCATCCTCAGATTCTTCTAAAGGTTGAACTAGAGAATGTTTTGAACCAGCATGATGTGACTTTCAGAGGTTAGATGCTTACAGTGACCACCATCTTAATGTATCTGGGCTGATTTTCTTTGAAATATTCTTTCTTACTCTTCAGATGGCAATTTCTGATATCTTACGCCTGGTCACTTCATCAAAGTCAACTCCCTTAGGGAATAGAAGTTGTAGCACGTATTCTATATACCTTTTGAGGATTGATCTTTAGCTAAATATGAAATGGTCTTTTCTACATTGGAAGCAGTTGTAGCTGTGAACGGTTAACTCCCCAAAGATTTTATTTCACCTTCATGTATCTCAACACATGATGACTATATACATGGTCTATATAGGTGCCTATGTACCTGTCACTTGAAATGTGGAGTACAGTGCATGGCATTTGTTCAGAACAGAATTCGTTGTGATTTTTAGCTCTTTGCTCTTGGGGACATCTCTAGGTAGTTCTCCCCTTTATGACATGACTATGGTTATGACTCTCTTCTCACGTTTAATATTATGAGGATGGCCTGTTTCACTTGGATTAGAACAAGCCCAAATGCTGTAAATCAGTTTGACTTGCTCATCAATTTGGTATGACTCCACAGTCTCCTTTGGCTGTGTTTCATTTGTGGTGATGTGCTGATTTTCTCATTCTGCTTTCTATATGATTGGATCCATGTAAAGATACTATAAATTTTGATAAAAATAAACCAAAAAAACCCTATCAAACTTAAACCAATATTGGTTTCTGTGAGATGCTCCACTTAAAGTTCAAAGGTCTGGTAAGTACACAGGGCTCTCCTGCCTTTAATGCCTATGGCTTTGATGTTCATCAGCCACTGAGAGTCATTTATTGCCTTGTAAACTTGGAGGCAATTACCTTTCTGCTATTATATCAATTGTCACATAAAATGGTTCTCCTTTATTCTTTCTTTCTTTCTCTCTGTGTCTCTTCTCAGAGATACAATCATTTGGCAGAAATATGTCTCACTCTTGGGATGCCTACATTTCCAGTGTTCCTATGTAAAATATCTTCTTTTAGAAAACAAATTAGAAAACAAATTAGAATTAGAAAACAAAATCAGAATTACTGGACAAAAATAAACTTTATCTAGTTAAGATTTTTATTAATGGAACAATGACAAAAATGTTCACTTAAAAAGTAATTTAGTTAACCTAATAGAATTAAACACAGTAACATCCATTCCCAGCAATTGATCAGTCAAGCTCTCATGTAGCAGTTAGGTTATTTGGACTAAAACTAAATAGTATCAAAATGGGAAAGTACAGTAAATATGCAGATTATACACTGAAATGAAGTAGGACAGATCCTCTGCTGGCATCTATTGATTTAGCTTCCTGAAAAACAACTGGCATGTTTTATCCCTGCTGAGGATGTCTTGACGGGTCTGTTTGGGTTACAAGAACATCAATGAAGGGAGGATTCAGTCCACTTAAGAGAACTATGCTTCCTAAATGTATAGTCAGTGACCATTTTTTCAAATTACTCCTTTGGAGTGCACTCAAGGGTTTATAAAAGACCAAAGTAGTGACAAATGTGTTCTTTTGTCACTTGCTTGGAAAATTGAGTTCTGTTCAGTGTTGTGAAGACAGAACAGAAAGAACACAGTTTGAACAAGAACATCAAGACCTGAAAATCTGACTTTGATCTCTTTCTTAAGAACTACCCAGGAGCACTGTGACATTCTGTAAGGCAGCTAGATATTTTAAAAACTGTAGTTGTGTATGATGATGGCTTTTACAAACAATAGAAAAGTAATCTCATTCGAAGCTCATAGCACTTTTTTTCCTCTGATACTATACAGTGTGCATCCCCTTTTCTTTGCCAAAATGCTGCTAAGCCTCATAAACTAGGTCTACTGACAAGATCCTTTTACTTCTTTTTTTCAAACCCTGTAACTACGTGAATTAAGCCCTGTATAAATCTCTAGTAACCTACAAGCTGTGTGTCAGGCCCTCCTCTAACCCCAAATTTTATTTCTATTATCTAATCCCTTCATGCTGATCCTGTCCTGTTCAATGGTGGACATTCTCTGCAATCTGCAGGAAGAAGAATGAAAAAGGTTAGAAAAAACAATGGAGGCTCTCATATGTGGGACCTGGTAGGTAACATATATTCTGACACTGTCAAGAATGGAGCACAGTAGGGAAAATGGGTGACATGAACAGTTCTGTCTGTAAAAAGAAACAAAGCCAGTAGACTCTAAATTATACCAGCTGGGTGATACACCACGGTATATTTCTAAATGCTTGAGCCCAGAAAAGGAAAGAAAATGTGAATTGGAGTTAGTATTTTTAAGAACCCTTAATTTATGGTATTTCTTAAAGTCTTGGAAAATATTTTGAAGGGTTTTTTCCTTCAATCATTTTTTCTCCATATCTATTTTAAATGTCCTTTTGATCTCTGAATTGTTCTCTATCTAAAAGGAATTTCTGTTGCAGATTATTTGCATACTCAGTTCCTGCATAACTGTATTGTAAGTTAAGTTTTTTAAAGAACTTGCACTTAAACCAAAGATAAAAGTGAACTATACTGATGAAGAAATTACATCAAACAAAGCAAGCTAGCCTTATCTTAGGAAACAATCTGTCATTATGGGCAGATTTAATTTGAATTATTGAAGTAGAATTGTTAGATATTAAAAGGACTCAAAGTGAAAGAGTCATACTCATTATCCTTTAACTGGAGTCTCCAGATGTTACTATATTTTCACATGACATAAAGGTCTAGTTCCAATCTTTTATTGCTAACTTGGATTTATCCACCCTGCAAGAAATTACATTTCCATTTATCTTGAACTTTATTACGCCTTTTATCATATTTTTTTCCAAATGTGTAACAAAAAGTGAATCATTAAGGCTGTTTACTCAAAGGATATTAGATAGCCTTCCTGGAAAATTCTTACATAACTAAATTCCATTAAACATTTTGCTTTATGTGGGCTTTGAAATGCCCTATAGAACTTCACTACAGAGTGTTGAATTCCATGAATAATTATATAAATCTTTACAAAAAGCATTACTGTCTGCTATGTTCCTTGAGTCTTGGCCCTTACAATCTGGCAAGGCAGCACAGAGGCCTGAAAGACTCAGTTCAGACTGCAGGAGAATTCACTCTGTTTATGTAGACAACTTGATATGAACCAAGTAGTCTATGCCATCTTCCAAAATCCTCTGTGAATAGACTGTGACAAAATTATCCTGCTGTCCAGGGAGTGGGACAATCAAGATGAATACACCTGGAGTAATGCCACACTAAGCAGTTACTCTAAGAATACTATCAGTAGGCTAGTCATAATTTGAATAGGCATCAGGTTTTGCAAATTAAAGGAGCTACCCTGGCTTCCAGGCAACTAATACTGTATCTTCAAGCCACAGTATACAGTCAAACTTGCGGTGAATTTCTCAGTTCCTCATTGTGCCATTAGCAGTGAGGCCCATAATAATATCTTACACACTTTTAGTATAATTGTAACAGAACCTTTGCAAATTGTCTCTTTAGGTGCTTTCTGTAGTACTTATAAAAATTTTAATATTAATTAATTTTAATTATGATCTATACATCTTTTAAAAATATCTGTGCTGTCAATTGCACACATTCCTCAAAGAGGAGTTAAAATAACTGAAAGGCAAATGATAGAGTTTATATCAAAATTCCACTGCAGCTAATATTAAAAAAACCCCAAAACAATTCCTCGCCCCCCCAAACTTCTCTTGGTACTTTGGCTATCCAAGTAGCCCTAATAGATTGAATCCTTTTTTTTTTAAAAAAAAAAGAACACATATCTCAACTTTTAATTATTTGTGGTTTTGTCATTATGAAATTGGGTTATTAAATTGCATTCTTCATAATCTGCATCTTAAAAGTATTTTGGACTCTGAAAAAGTATTGAATGTGCCTGCCGAATTAATGAGCAGAGTTTCTTAGAGGAGCATATTATTTCTGTATCCCGTGTTCTGTGTTTGGAGCCAAAAGATTTTCAGAAGTTGAAGGTTTGCTTTTGTCTTACAAAGCATTAAATCTTTTGGACTCTCTTTATAGCAGGAAAATATCTATCCCGCCCATCCCCTGCCATGATACAGCAACAGTTTCTATCACGTGGGGCTTATGGTGACAGCACTGGGGAGAAGAAGACATCCTTATTGAAGTTTTTTGAAGAGATCATTTATGTGAGCAGGATATGTGACATGTATTGCCAAATTATGAGGCAGCCTGCACAGTGATAGAGGGTATTAGTAAGTGTCATGGTTTTAGCCGGGAGAGAGTTAATTTTCTTCACTGTAGCTGGTATAGTGCTGTGTTTTGGACTTAGTATGAAAATAATGTTGATAGCACACTGATGTTTTTCGTTGTTGCTAGGTAGTGCTTACACTAGTCAAGGACTTTTCCAGCTTCCCATGCTCTGCAAGGAGCACAAGAAGCCGGGAGGGGAGGGGGCACATCCAAGAAGGCTGATCCGAATTGGCCAAAGGGATATTCCATATCACGTGACATCATGCCCAGTATATTAACTGGGGGGAGTTGGCTGGGGAGGCAGCAATCGCGGCTCGGAGACTGGTGGTGTCGGTCAGCGGGTGGTGAGCTGTTGCAGCACTTGTGGTTTTTTTTTCCTTTTCCCTTCTTTCCCTGGGTTTCTTTCCTCTCTCTCGTTATTTTTTTTATTATATTATAATTATCATTATTATTATTATTATTATCATAATCATTATTGTTATCATTACCATTACTACCATTACTATTTTATTTTAATTATTAAACTGTTCTTATCTCAACCCATGAGTTTTCTTGCTTTTGCTCTTCCGATTCTCCCCCTTCCCAGTGGGGTGGGGGGAGAGAGCGAGCGGCTGTGTGATGCTTAGTTGCTGACTGGGCCTAAACCATGACAGTCCTTTTTGGCGCCCAACGTGGGGCTCGAAGGGTCTGAGATAATAACAGTTGCTAGTCACAGCATTGATGCTGTTCTCAATATTTATCCGATCTGCACCATGCTCTTGTTTTTATTGTACATGTTAAAGATTGGTGTTTGTTTTTGTAGTCTGCTGTGCTCTGCAGTGATTAGCAATGTTTTGCCTGGGAGAGCTGTTATTAAAACACTGGCCTTGAGTTTTATTTGGTATCTGAAGTTTATATTGAAGCCGTTACTGTACTTCAGGTACCACCTCATTGGGACAATTAGCAAAAGCCACGTGGTTAGTCAACGCTAGGGGATCTGCCAATAGAGCTGGCCCTGTCCAATCAGAACTCTTACGTACTGTGGAAGGGAATAAAGTCCCTGTAGCGCATGTAAAAAATATGCTGGAGAAGGCAGTCTGGGTCATTCCTCTCTCTCGTTATTTTTTTAATTATATTATAATTATTAACATAATCATTATTGTTATCATTACCATTACTATTTTATTTTAATTTATATCCTAACCCATGAGCTTTCTTGCTTTTGCTTTTCCAATTCTCTCCCCCATCCCACTGCAGTGGTGGAGTGATCGAGCAGCTGTGTGGTGCTTAGTTGCTGACTGGGGCTAAACCACGACAGTAGGGAAGAAGCTGACATATAAGGCAGGTGAGGTCAGAATAGAATTATCCTGACAAACTTGGTTCCACTCTTCCACTTCCTTGCTGTAACACATCTGTAGTGCACTTTGTAGTGGGATTAATTTCAGAGCCATTTATTCCCACTTCAGATACAGGGTGATTAAGAAGGGGGAGAGTGTTTCTTTCTGACTCACATTTCCATCCTTAGCTGTATATGTACTCAGACACACATATGGTTCCCTTTACTTAGTAACAATTGAATTTTGAGGGTGGAGGTTTCACGTCAGTCACTAAAGGAAGTGGGAACTGAATGCTTTGACATGGGTTGTCCACATACACCCTCATCACCTGAAAACTTGAGTTTGGAGACCTCTTAGCCTCTCAGCCCTCACAGGGAGTCCAGTGTGCACACACAGGCTGTTGTACTCAGCTCTCCATGCAGTTTAGAACCTTTTAAGTTTACAACAGAAGAAATGGCCCCTAAGAAAGAAGCAATGTGGTCATCAGCATGCATGCAGGCAAAATGCCTGAAAACTTTCCAGTTAACATAGGCAACCTTTTCTCACTAAAATACTTGTCTATATGTGGCAATGGGTAAATGCTACCATCTTCACCTACCCTGGTTAACAACAGAAAGATTTCAAATTCATTAGGGGAATGCAGACAGAGGGTTTGCTCTGCTAGGTAGGACACTGTGCCGAGAAAACTCATTAATGAGGTAGGCAGAGCTCCAGCTGGCAGTCCTATATAAATTGGAGAAACAAGTATTTCTGAGATGTTATTGAGGTGCCTTGCAAACCTGTGGAGCATCTGGGGATCACATCTGGAAATCTTATCGTTACATCTAGAAACATGTCTAAGCAAAAACAAGTTGCCCTCATTTATGCAGTTTACAGGAATGGGTTATGCTAGGCAAAGGCTAAGTGATCTCTGAAATCAGCCTTTCTTCTTCAGGAACTTGTGTCCTCATTCTGATCCTTAGAAGTGCTAAATAATAAGAACTGGTGTAAAATCCACACATAGGTATGTATCTCTATAAGAGACAGAAAGTCCAGAGTATGGTTCAGACAAGACCATTAATGGAAGGTGTGCCTGACCATGGCAGGGGGGTTGGACTAGATGGTCTTTAAGGTCCCTTCCAGCCCGAACCATTCTGTGATTCTGTGACTGAAATAGAAGAAAGCCCAAATCCTCAAGAGAACTGCCTAAGGAAATCCAAAGGAGGTGGGTTTTTTTTGTTTGTTTTGTTTTTTTTAATAGGAAAGTAATCTATTCTTTTGCCTTATTAGTCCGTATCATCAGTGAGTGAGACAAGGGCTGACAGGCAACACTAAAGTGAGGTTGGATGGGCAACTCAAGCATCTCCAATTCACTTCTGAGATGCAAATTATTTTTAAAAAGATATTTCTAGAAACAAGTAGACTGGCCTTCTTGAAAGTCACTCTGCTAGAAACTAGAATGGCAAGCATAGGAATCATAGCTTGAAGACACCTGAGGACTCCAAACAGATTAAGTCAGTCTCAAATTAGTAAGTCTCATGAAGTCTTAGAACTAGAGATAAAGTAGTAGTGTCCCACTCTTCCTCTGCGTACAGCAGAGTATTGGTGTATCCTCAACCTCAGTACATGTCCATCAGACAGATAAATGCTTCCTTAACAAGTGGGAGTGGGTACTGGCCCTTGTCAGTCATGACAGAGGGAACACTAGAAAAATAAGGAAGATGAAGAGAAACAAGTATTAAACAAGAGGAAAACTAAAACGAAAGATAGGCTGAGAGTTTACTGGAAAAAAATGAAACCAAGAAAAACTAAAGAGAAATCTGGAATATAAAATCTCTCATGAAAGGGGCACAGCAAAATGCTGTGACTCAACAGGACAGCTGCATTAAGGTAATGGTGACAGATGAGGCCCCAACTATTTTGTGATAGGTGCATAATGGTCAAGACTGGAGCGAGCATTTATATGTAGAGCTACGAATTCATGGTGCCTAATGGAATCCACAGAATACAGAAACCCATACAAACAACATTTTTTGTTTTCTTACTATTCCTTATGTCATAAACCAAATAGTTGCTATGAAATTAAATTAATTAGGGAAAATAGATCTCTGTAATGTTATTACCAGACTGAAACAATGCAAAATGATTTACATTAAATCATGGCATTCTACGTGTTTTGCAAGCAAATGTTGAGTTTGAGGCTCATATGATACTTGATATTTTTCTTGATAGAGCTTTACTGTGGAATCAGAAGCAAAACTCTCTGAAATTATATATAACATACTGAGACAATGAATTGTTACTATTTTATGTCAGCTGATGATTTGACCTAATTTTTAGAAGAGACATAGAGACTACAAGAAAAATGGGCAGAATAAAATTAAACTTATTTTCTTTTCTCAATAATTATTCAAATTCCTTGAACAAATACATTCAAAGCTAATAAAAAATCAGACTAGCACGGCCAGGGAGTGTCCAGAGCATGACTTACTATAACTTAGAATACTATTTATCAACTTCTTAATGAATGACCCTTCCAAATTTCAGAAATATTTTGTCAAATGAAATGTCAAAAAAAACTGACTCTGAATGAGCTTCTACTTGTTTTAAGAAACTAGGAATGCCTCATTTTTTATTCTCATTCTTTTTCTCATTCCAAACTGGTTTAGGCATTTGCAAGGTCTTATAAGACAAAGTACAACACCTAGAGTTAGTTAGAAATTTTATCTTCTCAGGAAATTTAGTGTTTCAGTTCTGACACGTTAGAAGTCTCTGTTTTCAATGACTTTACAATGATTTACATTGGCTAAAGATCTAGCACAGACTCCAGAAGCAGTCAAGACTTAGGCAGCAATATTGGAATACTAGCCCAACTTAGTAATGACACTAAATCCATATGCTGGGCCTATATAAATTAGTAAGCCTTGTCTACTTTTCAGAGATACACACATTTCTATTACCTGTATTAGTGATAGCAGTGAAATTTTAAATTATGGTAGCATCCAGGGATGAGGTGTCTTTATGTTGAAAATTACAAATGGCATAAGAGAACAGGTGGGCTTATACTAAGGAAAAAGGAAAACTACATCCCAATTCAGCTTTTAATTAAAAGCTACTTGTAGACAACCTAAAAAACTCTGTTGCATTTGCAACATAAACTAATAAAACTGATTAATGCATTTTATGTTATTATTATTTTGCTACTTGTACGCTTTGATAGATGTTCTATGAATTATTGAAGTAGCATAGATATTCAGCTCTTCACCAATTTGACTTTAGTTTGGACTTTCATACTGTAATAACAGTTCTAATTTGTACTATCCTGTGTTCTGTTTCTTTCCTGTAAACAGTTCAGTTCAAGCAGAATTAAGACCTCTTGCTCTGTCTCCTTCCATGGGAGCAGGGGATGCCAGCTTCCACTGTTGTCACTGTGTGTGTTTCTAAAAAGACTTCTAGCCAGATTCCTACCAGCTTTGAGCATAGACATGGCAGCAGGGGCCTTTTGTTGTACTAAAATGATGAGGGAGAGAAAAAGTATTGGGGATGTTTCCTTTTCTTCTACCTTCTCACCTTCTTTAACGTATCTGCTGCTTTTCTTTAACATTCTATGTCTTTCTGAATGCAGGCAGGGATAATTCTGATCATGTTCACTTGATGAAAACAGTATATCATTCACTTAGAAATATAGTTCACTTAGAATATCCTTTCCTATTACATGGAAGCCTGAAAGATTTGACTTAGGGACTCACCGTTGGAAATAATTTAGAAACCCTTAGAAGAGGTGGGGAAAAACAAGCATACTAGCAGGTGGGACAATGAAAGTGTTCTTGAATTTAAAGTATTCCCTACTGCATGGATTGAGAGTGATGTTAAGTTTCACTGAGCCTGGTGAAGCCCACTTTCTGTAATAACAGCTCATACTAGGCTGGTTTCTGTGAAGTGCTGAGAACCTTTAACTCCCACTGAAGCCAATTCAATCTTAGAGCTTTTGGAGCTTTGCAGAATCAATAAGAAAGGTCAATGGCCCAAATACTTAGAGGTTCTTAGCAAGTTTAGGTGTCTAAATTAAGGAAAATTCCATTATGAAGCATTTATTTATTTATCATTATGAAATATTTTTATAACTTAGGAGTATATGTGTTAAATTGGCACTGCATTCTACAAAAACTCAGTAAAGAACATTCTCTGCTCTGAAAGGTTTAGTTTCAGTAACTGAAAAAGAGCTACAAGGAGCATTTTCTTTTATTTGAATCCACTCTAGTGGGAACCGATGTTTTGTAAAATATTTTTTGAAAAAAAAAAATGTATCTCCAGCTCTATGTTCCAAACACTACAGTTTGTATGGCGAAGAAGTATTGTTCATGATTTTCAAACAGTTTTATGTATATTGTCCAGCCTTTTTTTTCTTATTGGCACTATTGGAAAGAAATGCAGATTATTTATTACTTAAACTGCAACAGTTTATCATGGAATTATTTTACCATTATCTGAATCCATTACATTTAACCAAATAAGAAAAATCTTCAAAACTCTTACCTTCAAAATTATCAATACATTTTTTGGCACATTAATAATAAATTACTTTTCAATCGTGAGTTGTTTAAAAAGCTGGAAAATCATGAACAAGTAATCCATAAATCTCTTACTCCCAGAATTTTGAGCACTGCTTTCCTGTGCCTATTATATACATGTGTACATAGTCATGATTAATTTTTGGCTGCCTTGCCTGTGTTTCTAGTATGTAAAACGTCAAGTCAGTTGGCACTTCTCATTTCAGTTTCTCTAGAAGTAATTTGTTTTCCTCCAGCAGTTCCCAAGAATTTCATGGGTTTTCTTAGCAACTGACTAAAATGGATGAGAATTTGTGAAAGAGTGCCAAAGGATGTTAGACACTAATTGCCATTTTTGAGAAACAGTTCAGCAGAATGTTTAGATGATATACAAAATATGGAAAAAGTGTGAATTGTCTGCTTAATCCTAATCTTAGAACATTGACAATATTCAGATGTAATAGAATGAGCAAACAGACCTTGGAGGTAAGCTACACAGTAACATCTTCTGCAAGCCATTAGATTTCTGGTATATTGTTAGTAGTACACTGGCAATGAAATCTAAAGGCAAAGTTGTTGAAAACCCTGGCCAGCAAGTGACAGACATTTTTTGGAAAGACAGTAAAAATTGTAATCATCAAGTAGCGTGATCTGCTTTTCTATAAAAAAATTCTCCTAGTAGTCCTAGAGTCACTTCCGTCTGTGGTGTGTTCCACTACCATTGCAGAGTGATGTGCATTGTAACACTGCAAGAAATGCATAACTTCTCTGAGCTCATAAGGCATTAAATGTATTGTCTGTGAAGTTTTTTGACTGCTGTTAATGATGAAGCTGTAGCTCGAAGCACAAATAAAAAATGCTTCAAATAGAAAAATGCTTTTTGAAAGAAAAGTTTTCCATTCTGAAACTTTTTAGCACAGTCATAGCATCATTTTCTAGGGATTCCAGTAAATAGTCTGTACTATAATATTTCCAGTACCATGCCCTCAAATTTTCAAGACATACATTACGGATATCAGGATATACAGAGAAATTTTCCAGCCGCACTTGGCATAATGAGTAGTAAAAATAAATCGTGTTCCCACTACTACTGGCACTTGTACAGTCTGTAACAGCAGAGCTGGTAATCAGACCTAAATTGCAAACATGATCTACATTTAAAGATACCATTCTAGCTGACCTTATGAAGGTATTTTCATTTATCCTGATTGAGACTTAGATTGGTAGACCTTAATCAAGATATATGTTTGTTTCTGTGATCTGTGGACTTAAAAATGGTTGTGTTACAACTAAAACTGAAAATAAATTGAGGTATTGTACTTGCAATTCTAGACATTGTAGTTATAATGCAGTCTTATTCTAATGGCATGGCTTAAACAGACATATTTATTACATAAATGCTGTGTACAAGTCACCAGAAGTAGAGTTATCACAACTGAGGATCACTGTGTGTACGTATCCTTGGACTAAAATTACCTGAGATAACAAGGCAAATGTTGAATTATAATGCCGTTTGCTATTTGATTGCTTAAAAATATTAACATTACTTTTTCTGCCTATTGTGTGTTGAAGGGAACAAAGGGTTTCAAAATTTTCCATACTTTTTTTCAGTCACACATTAGTTACAATTAATATTCAATGTTAATTAAGTTCCAGATAACCTAATACAGTCAATTTAGATACCCTGAATTTTCAATGATCAAAAGATCTTTGATCAAGGTCAGTTGTTCAGTTGCAATTCATAACACAGAACATCGGTTGGTTCTTTGCAGATTCATATTCCTCATAGGCATTAGAAAATACATTGAAAATTTTGAACTTGCACTGTCACTTAACTCTATAGACTTATTATGGAATAATTTGAAGATATTTTTAAGAGCAATATTTTTTTGTAAAAATGTCAGAATTTCCTGAAATATTATGATTATATTTTACGCTTTTTCTGAGTTCTGGAATGTCAAAGACTGGCCATTCTAAAAGTTTTAAAAGAATTTATGGTACAAATATATTCTAAAATGAGAACTCCAGGTTTTTTAATTTATGGAAACATGTTTTGACAAATGTTTCAGAATTTATTGTTAGCTTCTCTTTTGCTTTTGGGGTTCGTTTGGTTTTGGTTTTTTTTTCAGTTGATTGCAGTCATTTGATGGTGCCATAATAGTGTTATTCAATAGAAAATAAATCTATTTTCCAAATGTGGAGAGACTAAGTCATTGCAAAAAAAAGAGATAATTTAGCCAGATTTTCACTATAAATAATTTTTCATTGGACCATTTCAAATTTTTTCTATGTTTTGCTTGGCATGGAATCTTTCACCTTGATGTGTGATAACCTTCATTGTAATGCAAATCTTTTTATGGATGACAAATTAATGAAATACAATAAATCATAAAAATTCATGCAATTCAAAAAAGTATAATGCTAGTAAATATGCATGATTCTTTCGCGTAGTTTTGCCATTTATTGTGGATATTTTGCTTTATCTTCTAGGTGATCGCCTGAGACCACATCAGTGCTTCATATGTTGAGATGACTGAGCTATGCATTTTCACTTTAATTAAAAGATTTCTATGTTATAATTATTGCTTCTTAACTCATGATATGTAATTCCTTGAAACTGGTGGACAAAGGTTTACTGACTTCATTGAGCTGTGTGATTCAAGAGCCTAAGGGCCAGATTCTGGTGTACTTGCTCACTATCAGTAGTATTTCAGCCTGTAAGCCATTTCTTTTAACTAGCATCTCTAACAATTAGAACTGATTTTCTTATTGGTACAATAAGGAGTCAGATTTTCACATTCAATCTTCAGTTATTAAAAGTTGTAAAAATAACATTTCCTCTCAGAGCAGAGAGCACTGAATTTAATGGGCCTGTGAACGGTGAATAGTGAAAAATATTCAGTTTTGAGTTAATAAATTCACACACAAAAAAAATTGAAAAAGAGATTAGACAAGATAACACATACCTAGGAAAATCTAGCATTCACAGCATACACCATAACTTGGAAGCAAGAATTAAGAGGGCAAAAGAATAGTTAATAGACACTTCATACTAAAAACCTTGGGATTTTTTTGTATGTCCTGCAACTTGTGGAGGTACTGCACAAATGTGACAGTTTTACAGACTAACAGATAGCCAGCACCCAGCTCTGGACACCAAAGGATGAGGAAGCAAGGATTTATCTTCTGAAAATCCCAGCTTCCTTATTCACAAATATCACAAACTTCTCTGGCAACTGTGCCTGTGGGACATGGGTGGATGGTCACAGAACATGGCCTGAATGTTATCTGTCCAAATAGTCAGACACTGGTAGTCAGAAACAGTTATCTAGAAACAATAGGATAAACACCCCACCCCCCCATTCTCTTCCATACCCCACACAACACACATTTGTTGTGCATTTTCTCCCATTCCCTTGGCAGAAGAACAAACTACAGCTTTGGAGTGGTTCTTCTAGTTTCTGTTGATCAGCTGCCATATGGAGCTTAGAAGTGAGTCTATCAACCTCTAAGTTCATGGTATTATTTTCTTTCTGGCTGGAAGCAGGAAAAAGTTTGTAGATATTGTTTTGGGGTCCCCAATGAATGTCTGTGAAGCTGACTGTGGGGATAAAAGTTTGGCTGCAATTATATTGCCACAGTATTACATTTCCAACTCCCAGTCCCTGTTATACCACACTTGTTCTTCATAAGAGAGCCACAGAGGAAAGGGTACTATAAATCTAGTAAGAAGAGAGTGCATTTTATCTTTTTCAAGATATGGCATGAACAGCTTTGCAAGAATTCTTGAGAAAACTGTAAAATGGGAAGTCACTCTAAATACAGAGGTGTGCTAATTAAAGTAATAAAAATACTAATAAAAGTATATTAAAAAGAGGGGGGGAAAGGAAATTATTTAATCCCTTCTGTTACCCTGTGATGTCTCAGTGCCCAGCTGCATTAAATGAGGGGTAGGTAAACATTAGCAGAAAAGAAAGATAAGGTCATCCTAGGCGGGGTTAGAGAAAGGGCGGGTCACCCAGGGCAGCCTCCCTGGATGCTGCAGATAGTCATCTTCAACAATAGGAAAAAGAATGAAGTATCCAGAAGAACTCTCAAGGGCCAAGTGTGCATTGTATAGGCTAATTACCCAGCAGTGACAAACTAGATAAATGTTGGAACACCCAAACAAAATCCTTATTGTTAAATATAACCTTAATACTGTTTTTTTGTCATATCTTTTTGTGACCTCTATCTCAAATCACAGTTTAAGTAAACACCATTCTATCCTTAAATTTTACTTTGAGATGAGATTACTCCTGGGCAATCTGACAAATGAAGTGGCATTGTATCCTTGTGGGTGTGACAGTCCTTAAAAGTAGGGCACAGTACAGAAGTCCTCACTCAGTGCTGATGATCCTCGTATATTTATCCAGGATATCTGAAGAATTTTAAGGTACACCCTCACTGCAATTTAGACTTTCTGAAGAAAAAATCAGTGATCAACCTCTGACAATCTTCTGACACTTTCTGGGATCTTCTACAAAAAATTCTTTGAAGAACTCAGAATACTGGAGAAAATACATGAACAGAAAGGTCTCAAGGAAGTTTTATCAGATACCAATATGAGTTAACGGAAATCACGAACAGGTCTACCCGTATCTACTATCATTTTCACAAGATCTATCCAGTGTGAAATCATCTATAATAAAGTACTGACTTAGTCCTTTACAAACACATAATACCTTTCTTGTCATATAAAATGCTTCTTCCACTTTGCGTATTTGTGTTTGTGGGTAGAAGAGCCGTGTAGCAAAAGTATGTGACGTCAAAATCTTTGTAAGGAAAGAGACGACGGAAAAGGTGAATGAAAAGATGAGCAGAAATGGATAAACTCTTGAAGGGGTAGAGGTAAGGTCAGCAGAGTTTTTTATGGAGTTGAATGCTAATATCAGGAAAGATGCTTCTAGATGGGGTGAGTGGGTAGGTAATGAAGACGTGAACTGCCTGTAACCTCTATCGGAAGTCTGAACTTTTCAGAGTGGTGAGAAAAAAAGAATGGAAGAGAGGAAAAAAAATTCAATCCAGACCCATTTGTCCTGAACCTTTGAAAATGAGAGTCAACCGTAAACATCAGAAGCTGAAACTTCCTAGCAAATATTTCTGTGTATTAAAGGTACATTCATTTAAAGTATATATGCTATAAACACATATGACAAATCAAATGTACATTTATGGACTTCTAGTTACTGGTAAAGACACACTCTTAAACTGTTCAACTACTTGTTTATTAAAAACAGGAGAATTAGTTTCATTTGCTTAACTAGCCCTATCTCTTAGATTACATGGTAGTCTGTCATTTCACTGTTTCCTTGTCCAGTGCTATTAAAGAGAAAGTGCTGTACAAAAGCAGAGTTCTGTTTGCAAAGCACACAATCCTCTTGTGTTAAGTTAGATAAGACAGACTGTGGGTGAGCACATAACCATATTACAACAAATGAGAGATCGTAAGATTAGATGGCACATTAAAAAGTTTCTATTGTTTATTCAAAACTCTTGTAGTTTGCAAGGTGCAAGTGCTTGGTTGTTGTTTAATATGCTATTAAAAATAGAGTTAAGAAAGTATACACATAGTTAGGAAAACTCCAATTAGGTTCCAAAATATTGAAAGAGTACAATGGAGTGAAAGGGTCAGGAATCTGAGAACAAGTCTTTCCAGTTCTACTATGACTTACTCATTGTATGGGGTTTTTGTAGATTTTTCCTTGGCTGGAGAGGATGCTCTGCCTGTTGAGGTCTTTAAATTAAAACCTTATATATTTGTGAAAATAAGGCATGGGTTCAAAGAAAAAGTAACCTTGGTGTGAAATTTCCTGGATAGAGCAAAGAAACAAAAAAAGGCATTGCTCTGAGGCCAGGCCATGTGAACAAGAAGATAAATAATTATGTGTTTTGTACCGTGCAGTGACCTACCCTGCCATTGGACAACCACATTTATAAAAAATAACATGCTACTGTCATGCCCAAAGAAGAACCAGGTTTGGGAGATTCTGCTTTTTACATAAGCTATTTCCCATTTTGTATCTTTGCAGAACTGCTGTTAAGAATGAAGCAGGGAGGGCAGAATCTTGTAAATATGGGAACAATATCTGAGCAGAAACATGAGGACATGGTGGCACTGACCAAGTGATGCTGCTTTTAATGCCCATTGGCTTGAATGCAGATCATTATTCTAGGTCTAGGAGGCCTAGACTTGACTCTGGTGTAAACAGTCCTGTGTGATGGAGATATAAGGTGTAGGATTTATTTCCACTAATCTATGCTTTTATGTTTGCCATATTTGCCAAGCTCACCTTTACAGCTTAAGCAGAAAAATAAGCATTAGCAGAAAATTATTTATTCCACCTGCTTTCTTAACTACCTTCCAGTGGAATGAATTGCTTTCTGAAAGGTACCAGTTTCTTTCAATTGACTGGAGTGCATGAAATTAGCTTTGACTTAGGACAATATTGTCAATGTAGTTATGGCTTGCAGAGGTGAGACACACTAGGAGATGTGTGATGGAGGGACCAGTAGGGGGTATATATATTCCTGGGACTCTGTAAGAGTTTGTCTTATTACCTGCATGGCAAAGCATACAAATAAGACAAGGATGTTCCGGGAAGCCGCAGTCTTAGGATGCTGCAGGTCTCTGGTAAACCATTTGGGAAGTAAAATTTGCATGTTTTGCTGTTACTTATATTGTAATAGACTCTGCATAGTTTGCTGTAACGAAACGTCTAAGGAAAGCTTTACTCATAAAATTGACTCATTCCATAGCTCATGTAGCCAGAAATGGAAAAACAGACATATAGCATGAATTTTTCCCACAGATGATGCCTGCAAAGTGCCAGAATATGCATTAGAAGTGTTGAAGATATACTGACTAGTTGGGGTTACAAAGCTGAGATTCTGATTTGCAGGAAGTGTCAAGATCTTATACTTGGATTCGGACTATTCCAAACCACTTAATATTGCTAGAAAACGAAAATGTTAAAAAATAATGGAAAAAATGAGAGCTGAACAGCCCCTGCAGCTACTCTTTGAAACTGACTTTTGTATTAGCCTCTGTATATGAACAGCAAAATGGACAAGAATATTAATTATATCAAGCAGTGTTTAGGACTCCTTGGGCACCTGGCTCTCGGGCAGCAACCAGACCAGGGGAAGGCAATCTGCAGTTCCCAGACTCTGCAGCCTCAGGGCAGCCTTTTTTGAGTTCAGACCTTAGATTTGATGAAAGTTAATCAAATCTGAGATGTTTCAGACAAAACATTTGGGGCTCCTATATCAGTGTTTTTCAATGAAACTACATTTCATAATAATGTATCGGATCAACTGTATTGCCAAGAGCAGTTCTTTCTTCGTTTGCTTTCCCTTTGCTTTTATGCTTCTTGAACTCCCTGTCCTTCTTTATTTTATTGCTCCTCTTCTACACTTCCCTTCTTCCTGTGCTTTTTTAATCTGCTTAAAGCATTCTTTGTATCTTCCCAATCTCAAACCAGATCTACTTCTGTGTCATTTTGCCCTCAAACCCTGTATCTCCTCAGTGAGACTAAGCAGTCTCCTAGTTGTCAAGCAATCTTTTGTTTTTGTTACACAGAGGGAAAACATTGGTCAATGCCATCAATTCATTCAATTTTATTCTTGATTCTGCAGCCAAAATAGTAACAATTTCCATCTAAAAATGTCTCCCTTATTTATTTTGTAATCAAAGTTCTGATTGAAGAAAACTTTCAAAAGAATTTGTCTCAAGAGAAAATAGCTGTAAGTTAATCTTACAGTCCAAATATGCAAAGGGCATTTAAGGAGAATGCCAGTAGTTTTGAGAGCGGTTCCCTAATAGTAAGAAGCTTAATGGTATAAGGTCAGAAAGGAAGGAATAAGAGCAATAATAAATTCAGGATGCTGCAATCTTCCTGGATGTTTAGAAACAAAGAAAGATCTATCAGAAAGATGATTTTTTTTCTTAACATCAAAGACTTCTTTGCATGTTGTGTAATTGATAAGTGATAATACGTGACCTGGGAGTTGCTTTACTTCAGAAAGAATTTTGTCACAGTACATCAGAGATCCTCTGGAACACTTACGAAAGAAGATTTTGTATTTTATTACTCTCCAGGAACAGAGAAAAGTCAAACTGACATTTGCATCAGGAGACTAGTGTCCTTTCGTGCAGGTTTCTCAGAAACCTTTTTAGACTTTTGGTATGCTTTTTGTCTTCAGAAATACTCCATTCAGCCATTTGAAAGTGTGGACTTGCTTTTGGCCTCTCCCCATGACATGATTTAATTTAGGACATTACTTCTGTTACAGCTGTGGTTAGCTGAAGTGAACCACACTGGTGGGTATGTGAGGTACATTCCTCCTAGGAACCACATTTTCTATCAACCCTAGAATAGGAGGATCTGGGGTGTGCAGCCAGTTGTAATTGCAGTATGTTGAAACTGAGTGATATAAAAGTGGGAGGTTTCTAATCAACAATATCCCTTGCCACTGTACATACTGTAACAGAAAGTAGTGGTTGACTAGTGCCCTCACAGAACAGAATTAGAAAACTAGGAAGACTCATTTGTAGTAAAGTGTGATATCTTTCTTGCACTAAGTTCTTTGTGATAATGTGTATAATAGCTTTCCAATAGCTCAGGATATCTGAGTGTATATTAGGGTAAAAAACAGGAGGAGAGAGGAAGATTTAGAGCAAGGCTGTATTAAAATGAAGATGAAGGTTAAATTATCAAAATAATCCTTCATAACCTTCAGAATTGTGAAATCTTTTTATGCTTAAAATTTACTAATCAGTAAAAAAGTAAAATACCCACCTTAATGACATGAAGTCAGGAATTTATAATAGTTATTTAAGTCCTTTGCAATTTGTTGTACTGCCAATACAATGTGGAGCATAATCTTCATCACTAGTTTACCTTGTGCTAATAGCTGTTCAGTTGTTTAGGTGAAAGTAGATCATAGTTTCATTTCATATTTTACTGAATAAATCCACATAGAAGACAACCATAGTGAAAATGGTTGGGAAACTAGGAATGTTGTCATCCGGGTCTATGAAAATATTTAGAGAGAGGTTTTCATGCCCAGACAAGATTTTGGCATCTTATGTGGAATCATCAGGAGCTAGAAACTCAAACAGTTTCAAGCAGTTTTATTAAGATATCAGCAAACTTCTGGGAGCAGGTTTGTAAGGACTTGCTTCTGTTCACAAGAGAATAAATGTAACTAAACTTGAGAAGTTTAAATTGATAAAAAGGAACTTTCAGAAATAGCAGCTGTAGCAGTGTGCAGCTGTATTTAATTTTAAAATATTTTTTTGTGATAGCATTGGATTGTTTGCATCATATACCAATACTGTAAAGGCAGCATGTAATGTTTCAGGTCTAGTGAAATAATATGCTCGTGTCTTACCCAACTCCACATTTGCACACTCAATGTTTCTACTACAAGTTACAGAATAATGATTGTCTTTTTCAAACAGCAAGAATACAAATGCTGCAAGTTTCCAGGAACTATAATATAAGAAAGAAATGTTTATTTGAATGCAAATAGTTAATATTTCATTTAAAACTTTGTCTTTGAAAATAAATAGCTATACAAAACTAAAGGTGAATTCCTTCCCTCATGGCATGGTAGATAATTTATATTCTTTTCTTGCATTACTCATTGCCCTGGTTTTGGCTGGGATAGTTACTTTTTTTCCTAGTAGCTGGTATAGTGCTGTGTTTTGGATTTAGTATGAGAATAATGTTAATAATACACTGATGTTTTAGCTGTTCCTGAGCAGTGCTTACACAGAGCCAAGGCCTTTTCTGCTCCTCACCCACCCCACCAGCGAGTGGGCTGGGGGTGCACAAGAAGCTGGGAGGGGACACAGCTGACCCCAACTGACCAAAGGGATATACTATATCATATGGCGTCATGCCCAGCATATAAAGCTGGGGGAAGATGAAGGAAGTGGGGGATGTTTGGAGCGATGGCGTTTGTCTTCCCAAGTAACCATTACGCATGATGGAGCCCTGCTTTCCTGGAGATGGCTGAACACCTGCCTGCCCATGGGAAGCAGTGAGTGAATTCCTTGTTTTGCTGTGCTTGTGTGCGTGGCTTTTACTTTACCTGTTAAACTGTCTTTATCTCAACCCACGAGTTTTCTCACTTTTACTCTTCTGATTCTCTCCCCCATTGCACCAGGGGGGAGTGAGCGAGCAGCTCTGTGGTGCTTGGTTGCCAGCTGGGTTTATACCAGGACACTCATTATGTATTTTATTTCGTATGTTCAATAAACTAGTTCAATATTGATTCTGGTCCAATAGAAAGAAGCTCACAATTAAAAACCAGGCCCAGATCTGCAATCTCAATTAGCAGTGTTTTACTTGGTAATAGTACTGGGACTGTTCAAGAGCTAGGATCTGTTCAAAAAAAGTAATATTTTAGCATATTGGGACAAGAGGTGGTAAGGGGCATCTCCTTTTGAGTCAATTGGCAGTTCTACAAGCATGAAACATGTGAGAACCTTAGCTTTTCCACCTTCAGTGCAAATACTGATAAGCTTATTACAGTGGTTCTAGAGCCCAGAACTGACAAAGTGTATACAAGCAATTGCCCAATGCCCTCCTAAGTGTATTAAGCAATGTGGTGTCTGGCTAGAGGAGCATGGAACAAATCTGACAGAGCTCTCGCCACAGTGAATGGAACCACCAGGTATCTCCAAACCTGCAGGCTCTTAATACTTTTCAGTGCTTTACTCACTGGACCAATTTCCTTAGTTGAGATATTAACAAGTATACCTTTGGAGGAATAACAGGAATTTGTTGCATGGAAACTGATGTGATTTGGTTTTTAATGGGTTTTAGTATACCGCAGCTTTTAGAAAGCTATTAGCTCGCTGCTCAGCTGGTATCAGAAAAAGTAAACGAAGTTGTACGAATTTGCCTTGAGTGCCTGCATTTTGATAGGTTTCCCATAATTTAATGTCCATGTTATTGATTGTTGATATAAATGTGATTGTTTCTGAGTTGTTTTGACATCTCTCAATACATTGTTTAACATAACATGCTGGCACAGCTTGGCTGGGCAGCATCCCAACAATACGTCATTCTGAGAAAATGACAGAGAAAATGTTAATAGTACTGAAAGACAGGGGTTTTTAAAATATACTTATTGAGAGTAATATCATTAGAAAGTAGTAAGCAACTGTCAGACAAAGAGAACACAAATCCTGTATAACAGGAAAAGACCAGTTTTCTGAACTTCACAAAATAATGAAGGAAAAATATTAGCACCTAAAGAGCCAGGGCAGGGGCTTTTTGGAAAGAGAGAGGTCTACACAAAGAACTACTACTGCAGCCATACTATTAGAGAAGTATGCTGCAGTGTGTACAAAGGGAATGATGAAGATGCTGGATATTGTGTTAGCACTTGCAGAAGTTTCTCTATTGCCCTTTTGCTTCTATATCTGCATTAAATATAGAAGTAGCTTGACTCTAGATTAGAATTTTCTAAAAATACATCTGAAGCCCCGAAGGGGATGTCTGACAGCTTTTGGCATGTATAAAAACAGCTCAGATTGTAACTCCTGATGTATTTGTGTTGTGTAAGCAGACTTATCATTGGCTGGCAGCACAGACAGCTACTTAAAACTACTCATTATCTGCCCTGATGAACTTAGCAAAGAAGGATGAAAAGAGATCTGGTCTTTACTGACTTCCTGCCTTGTGATCAGTACACCAGCTAGTGTTATACTATGATTGCCCATAAATATAGCCATATAGTAGTGTCATTCATCTGTGATGTCTGAATGAGACTTTGTGTTGCTGAAGCTGTGAAATCAGTTCAAACCAAGCAACGCTGGCAGTGCCAAAGCCGCAGTTTGAGACTAAAAGCAATGATAAATATAATTTCTTAGTATTAAGAAATAACTTGGTTTTGTGCTTAGATTAATACTGTTAAAAGGAATTGTCCAGAAAATCCTCTGGCTATGCACTGAATTGGTGCAGCAGAAGCTGTGGTCGAGTAAGATTTCCCACACTGTTTTGGTTCTAGAAGTACCTGGAAGAGATGGGATACCTATCTTATTGCAATTATCTTTTTACAGAAGCCTATGGCCTCTCTGTTTTCAATGACTACACCAATGTATATATTTTTCCTTTATTATTTAGGATATGCTATCAAAAACTTGACAGAAATCATTTCATTCCACGTGGGCCACTTTAAAGGCACTACGACCTTCACTGCTAAACCAGAGTAGGTGTAAATCATGATGCAAGGTGGAGAGACTTCTTCCATTTTGTTGAAAAATATCAGGCCACCCATGTTATAATTTTGTGCTTTTTTGATATAGAAGCTTATAGCAAGAGTGGTGGTTTAAGCAAAATTTCAAATATTCCTTAGACTGAGAAGTTGTAAACGTATGGGGGGAAAAAGGAGGTAACCCTTCTTAGCAGCCTCCCAGAGCAAAACAGCAGTAATCAAAGCAATTGTTGCAGGGTGTTCTCATCATGGTGTATTAAAATGTTAAACTCAGGATACTCAAGGGATTTTTTTTTTTTTTTTTTTGGTCTGTAACAACCAGTCTAATGTCCTTGCAAGTCTTTGATTGATTATGGTGGCATTTTTTTTAAAATTTCATAATGAATTTTGCCCATCACTTTTTTTTTTTTTTTTTTTTGTATTTTAGTAGCAATGTCGTTGAAATCATGATGATCTAAGGATATGGGCTAGGTGAGATCGTTAGGAAGATGTGATATCTTTTGTTAGACTGAATCATTTGACTGGAAAAAAGACAAGTTTGGGGGCATGCAAGAACTTCTTAAGGTCTTAAATAGAAAACCTATTATTTCTCTCAAGATATCTGGAATTTCTCATATCATCACAGCTAAAATACTACTGTCACAGGAGCCAACATATGCGAAAGTCAAACTGTTTTACTCTCAAGATCAGTTTTATGCATAATGTATAATGTATAGCTTGGGGGAAGATCCAAAATGAGACTTGAGTGGATTGTGGATACTTCAGTTCCAAAACTGCAATTCAGTTTCCTGACATATACATACACAGCTAGAAATGCCTAAAATTAATGAAAAAATTCCTTTCTTGATCTGAATATTCATTGGGTGCCTGCAAGAACTATCTTATCCCTAGCAACTGCTTTCTACTTTTTTACATTTTCAAGAAAAACACTCTTCTGACATGTTTAACTCTTTAATTTGTTCCATGAGGGAGAGCAAGCACCCAGCAGTAGATCATTCATCTGACTCTTAAGTCTAAATAACTGTAAGGGACTTATGATGCTATTGAAACTAATTCATGGAGTTACAATTATAAAGATAGCTTTTCTATGCTGTTGTTTGTTTGTATATGTGGGGTGTTTTTTTTCTTATAAAAGCTTATGGCAACTAGAGAAGACTTATCAAGATCAGTGAATATCAGAAGCCTATTTTGTATGGTAGTTATGACCAATGTAGGAGTGCTAATAGGCAAAAAACCAAGGACATTCCTGCCAAACTCAACATGGAGAATTCCTGCTCTGTTCTTGAGTTTAATGGTCTTACAAAAAATGTCTTATGATAGGACTTACTCTGCGTATTAATCAGGATGTAAATATATTGGAGTATTTATTGTTCAGGAAATGGGAACTGTGATGGCTTTTGTTCCATTGGCTTTTTGTTGGTAAAGAAATGGTGCCCAGACTGACTATATTTCAACAAATTAAGTCAACTGTATTGAATACCTTATTAGCAATTTTGCACAAAATACAAGTTTACAGTTTTGGAAGGTGCTTCAATAATGCTACAAAGTTAAATATATATATTATGAGAAACTAGCTAATAATATTTTCATATAAATTACTATACATCAAAACATACACTGTTACGTTATTGTAGGTAAAAAGTGGCTAAGCAGATTTTTGGTGTTTCAAGTTTTAACTTTTAGCTAAGGTATGTTTCCATGAAAAATAAAACTGTTCATGCTAATGGTCATCTATACAAAAATGATTCCTCAATTAGCAAAATAAGTGTAAATTCATCTACAACAGTACTATAGTGTCCTGGGAAACATATTGCTCCCTCCATGAAATCAAATAGCATATTTAATCCTATCAAATGAAAACATAATGCAGTCTAAATTATGGGTCCGTTTAGAGATTAGGATATCTATTTTTATTCTATCATTTTTATTGCAATAGAAGCAAGAAATGTTTATGAAGGTATCACATACAGTGATAGAAATCTCAGTGCTGATTTTATCCTGAAAAGTGGGTTTGCTCACCTGGTGTGCAAAACGCCAAACTATAGAGCAGAGGTATTTTAATTCATTTTTGCACAAAAATTGGTGCTAGGTGGTAACCCACAAAGCTAGGACCCGACACTGAGAAACTACAAGGCAATTATACAGTTAAATATATCAGTCACAGCTAATATTCACATGCCTCAGCTAATAATTGATTAATTTCTTTCTCGATTCAACTTAAAGGTACAGGTCACTTTTCATTTACCAGCATGCTCAGAGAGTAAGGGGCTTATTGGAGGGGGCGGGGGGGGGGCGTTCCTGGCCTATGGGCATGATTTTTAGTATTATTATGAGGATAGTTGACCAAAAGGGCACTTTGTTTTAGTTCTTATCAACATTCCAATTAGTTTTTCTCCTTGACTCTACACTTTATTACCCCGTTCTCAGTGTCTTTGACCAGTCTTTCAGCTCTCCTCAAGGACATGCTTCCCTATGTCTCAGTTCCCTTCTCTGGCCGTCAAATTCTGTTTTGCGAAGCTCACATGCTCCATTATTACGGCTTAGCGGAAAACTGCAAAAATTCCATTTTCTTCAGGATATCACTGATATGACTGCTATTAATTACAACCAAAATATTATACTGTTGCACACTCTATCTTTGCATACTCCTGCCTTCCCTTTTCTCTTTATTATTCCCATGTTCACGGCATTCTTTTATCTCTCAATGTAAGATTGACATTCAAAAACATGACTATACTAGAACAGATCGAATGCCTATCTAGCCTGCACCTTGGCTCCAACAATATCTAGTAGCAAAAGTATTTATTCCTGCTTCCAAGAATCTATGGCTCACATATGTTTGGAGCCAGAGGGGCTTTGTGTTTAGGAGATCCAATGGATTTTCTCTCTGATTAACTTAACTAATCACCTTCTGCATCTATGTGAACTTTTCCCATCTGTAACTTCCCCAAACAAGGAGTTACACAACTTAGTTCTTCGCCAAAAAAAAAAAAAAAAAAAAAATCCTTTTTTAATTTGGGCCCTACCAGCTGATTATTTCACTTGATGTCTCCTGTTCTACACACAAGGCATGTCATTTGCTTTGTGACCTCTAAACTATTTCTCAACCTATTATAGCAAAAAAAAGTGAAACTTCAATGAAACAAATGTGAACACAAGACAAAATGAACCTTCTACTACACTGTGATGGGGAAATAAGAACCAGGTGTCTTCCCTCACTTTGGTTATTGACAAAGCATAATTTACCCAGAAGCTAGTGTTTAAGACCCACTACAGCTAACCGTTTGCTAAAATAACTTGTGCTACATTTCTTTTTTTGGCTAAAGAATTTTCATGTTGTCGTGGTTTAACCCCAGACCGCAACTAAGCACCACACAGCTGCTCACTCACTCCCCCCTGGTGCAATGGGGGAGAGAATCAGAAGAGTAAAAGTGAGAAAACTCGTGGGTTGAGATAAAGACAGTTTAACAGGTAAAGTAAAAGCCACGCACACAAGCACAGCAAAACAAGGAATTCACTCACTGCTTCCCATGGGCAGGCAGGTGTTCAGCCATCTCCAGGAAAGCAGGGCTCCATCACATGTAATGGTTACTTGGGAAGACAAACGCCATCGCTCCAAACATCCCCCACTTCCTTCATCTTCCCCCAGCTTTATATGCTGGGCATGACCCCATATGGTATGGAATATCCCTTTAGTCAGCTGGGGCCAGCTGTCCCTTGTGCACCCCCAGCCCACTCACTGGTGGTGTGGTGTGAGAAGGAGAAAAGGCCCTGACTCTGTGTAAGCACTGCTCAGCAATAACGAAAACATCTCTGTATTATCAACACTGTTTTCAGCACAAATACAGAACGCAGCCCCATACCAGCTACTATGAAGAAAATTAACTCTATCCCAGCCAAAACCAGCACACATATTTTTGCACATCACTTTTGATAGAATAATACCATTTGCTAGCCAGACATGTTTGGAAAGAAAAATCACATAATATTAATGATAATATACAAGAATCCCCAAAGCTTTCCTAATTTAGGAACATAGAGTTAGCATTTGAAAACTTGCAGCGAACTAAGTTATTCATTATTCCTGGCTGATCTTCATTATCCCCTATTCCAAACTTTTCAGTCAGTCAGAAAACAAAAAAAACATGTGACTCAGGTTCTCAGCTAAGTAATATGAATAAACCACGAAAAACAAATAATGAAAGGTTTAGTAAACAAAAACTGTCCCAGTGAAACTATGCAATGGACATGATAGAATGCTCAAAACTCTGACCCATTACTCAGCGCAATCATATTACTTTGTGGCAAAAAATCAAAAAATAAATTACTCTCCAATTTTTTGGCATTTTTTTTCTCAATTACCTGTTATGTTTTACTTTTTTGCTTATTACTTTCTTCCAATTCCTGTTTAGTTAAAATACGCTTGACACTTACTATCTCTCTTAAAAAATCAAATTGTTATTTTTTCTTCAGATGCCTGTGTGTATTATTGTACTGCTGAACTACTTATCTTGTTTGGGTTTTGGTTTGGTTTTTTTTTTTTTGTTTGTTTGTTTTTTTTTTTTTTTTTTAAATAGATGGAGAGGGTTTTACCTAATCATAAAGCCCTGTTTTTTAGAAATATAGCAAAATGCAACTTACAAGAGATTGAACTCTAGAAAATCACCTGTCATAATCTCATCGTCACTAGACCCCAGAGAATTAATGCCTTAAAGTCAGTAACAGAGTCTTCTAATTAAAAGCATAAACCACCACCGTGACAGTATATGGGGGAACCTTTGTAAAAACTCTCCCATTCTCTGGTGTGATCCTGATACGGCTAATTGCATTGTGACTTGCCTTTATGAGCTTATGTAAATAGGACTGCCTTCTGAAGCAGAGCTTTCAGGCTGCTTTTGTCAGTAGCAGAGTCGTTTCCCCAAGGGCTTTTTCTTTGTGAAACACCAGCTGGTGGGAGTTTTGCATTGTTAACCCTTATCACCAGTGGCAAAGATGGGGAAAAATAATCAGGAAAAAGAAAAACTGCCCGATTTTATCTTTTTTATTTTAATAGATCCTTGTTCCTTTGCCCCCCTTTCCCCAAACTGAAGCTTTAGGGGCCTAGAGGAGACTCCATTTATCTTTTATTAGTATACATAAAGATAAGGTTCTAGCTCTGAGTCTTCCTGCAGTGCGTAGTGCTCTATTCGCTGGCACTTTGCAAATGTGTTCAACTAAAAATTTTACATTCAAACGCTGTTATTTACACTTTTACCTCTTCTTAAAGCCCGACGCTTAATCCAAGCACTTTCTGTTTTCTGTTACTTACAATGCAAAGGAAAAACTGATAAAGAGAAGACATTTAAATAAATTCAAGAACTTCCTCCAATTCAGAAGCACACGAGCAAATGATAATATGGCATGAAATGTACACTTATGAAACATTAAGATTACTGTTAATAAGCTAGACAAGAAAATGTAATTACATACAATAATGCTCTGGTTATTGTGAAATTAAAAGAATCTTCAACTTGATTATTTGCAAAAATACAGATATTTCTTACAGTCTTTGTATTAGACAGTTATAGAAAAAAAGCTACTAGAAAAGGGATTAGGTATCTATTTCTTTTCTTCAAAATCTCATTCATTATATGCAAGTTCTATTTCTGACATACTGTGTTCTTCATGCACTTCAAGCCCAAAGTGACAAAACCATACTATGCAGACATCAATGTGGATTTCCTCCTTACAAGACCTTCAGTCATGTTATACCAAGACCTGAGTTGTTTAAGCCATATTATGGAAGACAAATAACCCAAATTAACAAAGTTATGATTTTTAAAAGTTCCTTGACTTAGGGCTGTTTTATTAAAGCTAATGATGAAAATAAGAATGAAAACACAAAGGTTACACATTAAGACTCCACTGCTTATGCATTGGAAGGATGACAAAACCAGTACTTTGTAGAAATAGCAAATATTAGATACATATTTTAATTTAATATTTAAATTAAATTAAAATATTAATATAAATATTTATTAAAAATATATTTAGAATATTAAATTATATTACTTTAAATAATTAAATACACATCAAATATAATACAAAAGCAAAATGGGGAAAAAACATTGTTAATTTTCTAAATAATAAAAAGAATAAATATTTTTCTTTTTTTCTGTCCATATGTCTTCTACATTTTGTGTTGTGCACAGGGATTTACAAGATCACATTCTGTAGATTCTGGAAAACTGTTTATTGTAGCACAGAAGAATCTGGCTGTTCACATTTCATTGTTTTCACACTTTTCCCTGGTCTCTGTAAACCTACTTTAGAATTAACCTCTAAAAAGTCATTTTACTAGAAAAAGAGAAAAGGTAGCAAAATTAATTCCTGGTGAACAGAGCCAAGTATTTGAATGAGGTAAACTGGCATCACTTCATCAAAATGGCATTATGCCAGCTGCACTATTTCAGTGATTGACCTAGGAATAATAGTTCCACAATATGAACCTGCATATATTTACTACAGAAATATTTGCATTTGTTACTCTAATTATTCAGTGACAGACTTTAAATGGTTTGTCAAAAAGAGGAAAGTGTGTATGCAGTTTGTTCTCAATTTAAATGAGTAGACTTGGGAAGATTCGTGAAGATGATAAGTGTACCCATGATCCACATGGTATCCATGATTCTACTGTGATTTTTCTTTTTCAATTATATGTGTTCTTTAGCTTTACTTTATTTTATTTTATAACAGGGATTTATGACCTTTGAGACTGAGATGTACAGGTCACCTTACTTTCTCATGGCTAAGCACAGAAGAACAAGACGACGACTGTCACATTGATATTATGTTTCTGCCTAAATTATTTCCTTCTGCATTTCACCTGGACTTTTTCAACTATTCAAAATGTTCATGCTTAACCAATAAAATGAAATACATAAACCAGAACTGTTTTTTAATCTATAAGGGATGAGTTCCTGAGTAAGATTTTTTTCAGGAGCATTACATGTAAAAAACAATGAATCAGAAGAAAACATTGTGATTTGCTATTCCTTTATTTAATAGAGAAATAAGCCTGAATAAACTCTCCCAAGGAACTGCAAAACCTGTAGTCACTTTTCAGAAAGCATTGCTCACATTTTATTTCCTTTCTTTCTTTAGCAATCTGGTAACTGATACCCAGACAAACATGTTGGTTAATTATGCCTTATCCTGTAGTCAGAAAAAGAAAATGCAGTATTTTTAAGGATTTTAAAAAAAGTGTGTATTTCTTTCTCCAAGCACTTGAGCATTCTTAGTGGAACTTTTTTGAAGAGAGATCATGAACTGGAGACAAATAAAAACAAATATTGGGTCATTCTTATTTGGTCTCTAGGTTTTGATTATTCAAAATTAATGTTTTCTACCTTTGCCCTACAACCGCAAGATTGACTTTATAAATAAATGCTAAACCTTCTTTACAAGTCACCAGACTGCAGTGCTTAAATAACACACTGACCCTTTAATCAATGCCTATTAATAAGGAATTTAAACTCTGCAGAATTACTGGCACTTATTTTATTTGGAAAAGGCATAAGCACACGAGTATTTCTGTTCAAGTTCAAGCAGAGAAGACACTATGGTAACGGTGGGGTTTTTTGGTGATTTTATACTGACTTCGAGAGAACAGATGATATCTAAAAGATTAACTGGTTATAAAGTCTGTCAGGAAAGTTACCCTCAAGGTATTTTGTTTTTAATAATTACACTTTAAAGTATGTTTCCACAACTTGGTGGTCTTCATTGTATAACAATAGCATTTTTTACAAGGTGCATGTACTTAAAAAAATGCACTTTGCACCTCATGAAACCATGGTTTAAGTATAGCAAGATCTGCAATAATATTGTCAGTTAGCAATACTGATTTGTTTCCTTACCAATACAGAAACAAAAAGGCACCGAGAACACCACACAAAAGTCAGGAATGGGATGTTCATTTACACAAGCAGAAGGAAATTTGTTAAGTTTTCTATTAGCTTAGAATCTCTTCATTTTACTTAACTGTCAGCATGTTCCAGTAATGAAATTCAACTTAATAACTAAATATGGAAAGATAGCTTGCTGTCCTCCTAATGTTGAAGCATGATATTTAGTAAACAGTTCACCTGAACCCAAACTGTTCGTGATGTTAGATCAAATTTATTAGGGCCCAATTAGTGATATGCAACTTCAAAGAATTCAAACAACCAATAGAGTACTTTCTTGAGCTTTTCTTTTTGTGTTTCCTTTCTGCTGTGGTGAGTTCTGAAAGGGAAAATACAGTAAAATATTATATAACATGAGAGAGACAAATAATGAAAGACTTTTCCACGGTAGTGGGTGATAACAGTGTATTCGTCACTAAAGTTATAATTTAATCATTCTTTTTGTAGTACAAGGCAATAATCCTGTGTTGGATGAAAACCAAAGTGAAGGTGTTTATAGAAAAAAGCTCCTAAGTCAAAGGTCTTGAAATTTATTATCCTCAGCCTAAGTTAACAGCAGAATTAGAAAGAATAAACCCTTGTCATTACTTTTATACCGACATTTTTAATTAAACAACCACATTTCATTAAGTATGAGGGATAATGTTGAAAAATGATGCAGACTATTAATAACTTCAAAGTGAATTGTTTAAAACATATATTTAAATAACCCTGACCTTCTTTGCTCTTACTCACACTGTTCATCTTTCTCCAGTCTGACCTCAGACTATTCTGACTTTTCCCTTAGGACAATATTTGGCTCTTTTCTTCTGAATAAATGTCTACTTTGTAACGTTCAGTTGAGAATCAAAGGAAGGAGTGGAATTTGGCCCAGTTGAGCAAACTATGCAAATATAAAGAAATAGCAAAGACAAAAGATTTGTTATAGAAAATGCAGGGAAAATCCTCCTGGATTCTTTCTGACTGGCTAATCATAGCTGTCAACCACTCAAAATAGTTTGAATATGTATGTAGTAAAAAATAAACATATAGGGTCTATTTTTCATTCATGGGTACCTAACACACACATTCAGGTGTACTTAGTAAATAACCTAATTCTCAAAGTTGTTGATATCTGTACCGTGTACTTGCGTGCCTAGCTTTAGCTGGAGGGACCTGGGTTTTGTCACTTACATCTGAAAGCTGGATACAGATATCCGTAGTCAGCCCATATCAAATTACAGAAAAGAATGAGAAATATCTAGTTATAAATCAATAATGATACAGTGTCCTAGTACACTAATTGGGTCAGATATTCCATTGTGCTATAACTCAAATAATTGTCTGACATAGTGCCCTCATAGGTAAAAATGTGTGATACAGATTTTTAACTATTAATCATTAAACATGAAAATTATCACTCTCTAGAAAAGAAGGACTAATTTAATAGAAATTAAATTCTGAAGTCCTATATCTTCTGGACACAGTTTTCTTGTCTTGGAAGTTCCTTCTAGTGCATACAGTAATTTGAGCCATGGCAACCAATGTTATTGATATCAGGTCTCCCATCGTAAATATGTAAAAATAATGGCCCCAGGACTTTGTGCAGTCAGAATTGGAACAACTTGTTTTCCATGTGTGTTCTTAAAGACATGTCAGATGGTGATATTGGAGGGGAAGTGGGCAGGAAGGAGGCTGTAACCCTATGACGTGATCTGGAATTACTGTTCTATACTGAGTGACAGCAGAGGAGGGAAATCAGCAATGTAGTTGTCCCAAACTGCTTTTTCACAAACAAGTCTTGGACTCAATGTACCCATCATACATATATGTGATTTTAGCTTAAATATTTTTCTACTTTTAAAAAAATCTTTTTACACTATATACTTACAAAATTACTGTTTTAAACCATGAGTGTAACATCTGACTCCCTGACACTGCAGTATTTCTCTTCACAAGTCTGTGAAATGCTAGGTCTACATGTACAAAGAGATTTACATTTTTCAAACTAAGTATAAAAGCCAACATCCAAACTCTCTGGGAGATTAAGCACCTAATGCAGAGACTACAACCTTCAAAAACGCATCTCAGATACTGGGAAGCAACAGGGACAATATCCAGTTTTCTTCAAGTCTGATCTCCCTTGATATGAAAATTTCTGCCAGAGAGGTTTTATGTAATGTTAAGGTACTAATATTGTAGAACTGGACAGTGACTGAATGAGTGGGTTTTTCTTCACATATGTAATCCGCAAAGGATGATTTAGAAGGTGCCTGTTGAATATATTTATCCTATTAACATGTTGAAAGAACAAGGCAAGCAAGATTTATTATTAACATTCCTCCTTATGATACTCATATGCTCACCTGAGATAACACTTCTCATTTATATTTGCTATTGGCCAAATATCAAGACAGCTCCCTTTGCAGCAAGCTGGCTTTCTGGATCTGATATGTAAGCATCTGTGTCTCCCTGTGGGAACAGCTGTATGGATTCCACCACATGTCAGGATTCTTGTAAGTTATAGATTGCAACAACATACCTAGAGATCATTAGTAGATGTAGCCCTAAGTCACTTGCTCAAAGTCATGCCAAAACTGTAGCAGAGCAAGAAATTCAATCCATATTGCAATGCCCTAAATACTCTATCTGTGAACAGTCCTTCCCCTTGTCTTCCTACTAACCTTTTCCTCCAAAGAAGCCGTAAGATAAAAGAAAAATCCCAAGGCTATTTCTTACAACTTTGTCTAAAATTAGGGTCATGACAGTGGATGGCATTTATGTGTTCAGGAGTAGAACCTCAATTTGTGTCATTTTCATCACTATTAAATTAAATACTCCACACAAAAAATAAGCACACATTCTAAAGATCTCCATAGGAAGACATCTTCTATGGGAAGTTCTCTAGGCAGCAAGACTAAGTGCCCTGGCAGCTCTGACAAACCTGTAACTTTGTTTTTATTCTCAGTATAGTCATGTACCCCAACCTTCCATCTATAAACTGAAGCTGAATAAACTAAGCTTTAGAGATACTCAGTTCTTTTATTTTAATGAAGCATCAGTTGAATTTCAATTTAACTAATACCAATACCTTAAAATATGAATCTTCTTTTCTCTTCCTTTCATGTCATACTAATCAGAGCTTTTCAGCAGCTTGCACACTCACAAATTAAAGGATCATTTGGACTTCTGTATTTGAAATTTAAAAAGTCAGTTAAATTATGGAAGACAGAAAGTATAGGTTTTGGGTTGAAACAGCATCTTTTGGACCAGTGAGCATAGGAGGGGGGCTGCACTGGTAATCTATAACTGTCAGGGAAAAAAAGCTCTTGAGTGGTGTGAAATTTTAGCTGTTTTGTTAACCCATGATTTTGGGTTCAGGGACTATTGGCAAGAAGCCCAGATACTTTGGACTGCTGCTGGCAGGCCCCGTCAAATGCTGTCCTGTTTATTTTCTTTGTCCTATAGACAGTTTTGTTACAGAAAAGGAATGACCTCATTTTTGAGAACTTTGCTATTCAGAGACTTTGATTTTATTTTCACTAATATTGGGAGAAGTAGAGAGTAGAGGATTCTAATTGGGCTTTGCTGAAGTAAAAAGAGAAATTATTTGTGCTGAAGATGTGTGGATTGTTGAATTATCAAATAATAAAATTCCAGGCAACTGAAATATCACAAAGACAAATGTTTGGGCTGTTGATTTGCCTCCGATTTTTATTGTTTTTCTCTATGTATTTTTATTCCCATCAGGAAAGAGGTTCTTTACTAACTGTAATTCAAAGAATCATTGCAGTGGGGAGGCACTACAGCAGATATGCTGGATAAGTCCAGTAGTGTATGCAATACTCAATTTAGCATTTGGCAAAAGTGCCAGCTATATTAATATTAATGAAAGCCTTGCCTACTGATTTACTTCTTGAAGGCTTGACCTTACAAACGGCAGCTATTTATGTGAAGAACTCCAAGAAGTAGTTCCACTGATTGTTCTCAGTACCAGGTGAGAATCACAGGCTTAAATCCCGCCTACATCTGTAACTTCCCAGGGAGTGAGTTAGTCCTGTTTACAGATAGATCAACACTACAGTCTTAATCTCTTTTCTTCCCCGATAAAATTCAAAGGAGTGAAAGTAATGATATAATACACAGAAAATATATTAATTCTATAATTTACTTACTGAACTATTCTGAAGTACTCCATTAAATTTACTCAGCCTACACAAACAAATATAGAGGGAGAGATAGGTATACAGCAACTTTATCATTGTCAACATGGACACATAAACATCTTGATGTGAAGCCTACACATCTGGTAGTAGGTTTAGAAAAGTGCCATGTTTAACATGCCTTTTTCCATCCCTGCATATATAGACAACTTTAAATAGTTCTTTTTTCTGTTTTTCCTGCCTTTACCAGCTATTTTTCTCTGGGTTTTTGTAGATTTCTCAGTTTTCATGTTAAAGAAAAAAAATCCTCATATTTTAATGTTTGTGATGAGTATGCTTTTGTATATGTGTGTGTGATGGTAGAAATCTGATTTGTACTTGGTTCTCTTGGAAATGTGCTGTGTTAAAAACTTGCTTGTAATTCCTTGGATCATGCTTTTGGCGAGTAATGCTTACGAAGTCTTTACAGAATTGTTGTGGTTTAGCCCCGGTCAGCAACTAAGCACCACACAGCCGCTCGCTCACTCCCCCCAGCCCAGTGGGAAGGGGGAGAATCAGAAGAGTAAAAGTGAGGAAACTCCTGGGTTGAGATAAAGAGCATTTAATAGGCAAAGCAAAAGCCACGCGCGCAAGCAAAGCAAAAGAAGGAATTAATTCACTGCTTCCCATGGGCAGGCAGGTGTTCAGCCATCCCCAGGAAAGCAGGGCTCCATCACGCGTAACGGTTACTTGGGAAGACAAACGCCATCACTCCAAATGTCCCCCCTTCCTTCTTCTTCCCCCAGCTTTATATACTGAGCATGATGTCATATGGTATGGAATATCCCTTTGGTCAGTTTGGGTCAGCTGTCCTGTCTGTGTTCCCTCCCAGCTTCTTGTGCACCCAGCAGAGCATGGGAAGCAGAAAAAGTCCTTGACTACTGTAAGCACTACTTAGCAACAACTAAAACATCTCCACATTATCAGCACTGTTTTCAGCATAAATCCAAAACATAGCCCCACTCTAGCTACTATGAAAAAAAAAAAAAAATTAATTCTATCCCAGCTGAAACCAGGACAAGAATACACAGCAAAGCACTTTCCACAACCCTACTTTCATCTTTTTTTCATGAGTGAATATGTTTGTTTTCAGTAAAATATCTATTCATCCACTACTGGGATTTCAGTAAAATATCTATTCTTCTGCCCATTCATATAGGCTGAGATTTCTCTCCACAGAATACAAACTGTGTTCCCAAGGGTACTTTGCGTTGAGGATATGAGAAGAGCCTGCCAGAATCTTTCAGTAGTAGGTGCAGGGTTTTTTGCATCACATTTCTCAAAACTGGGTTGGAGGACAATCTCTCCAAACCTTTTATAGCCACTAGCGTTTAACTACCATCATGCTTACTCCTAATTGAGACCTAACAATTAACCCCACACAGCAACGGTATGCATATAGTTCTATAAAACATAGCCATCAATTTGCATACTTGTATGACATATAAAAATTAATATATGAAAGAAAAAATCAGAATCCAATACCTAAACTGATAGAAAAGGGTGTGTTTTTCACCATATTGGATTAAAAATTTGTTTATGGTTTAGCCAAGTCTCAAGTTGTTAAATGATTTACCACAAAGAAATAGGAAAGCTCTTACTTTATCAAGGAAATAGCATTTCCACAGAGGTGCAAGCAATTCACAGTCCACAGGCAGGGTGACAAAACTGCTTTCTAAATGGCTTAATGATTGAGAATTCTTGAGGGAGGGAAGAGGGGAGATTTTAGTGCAAAGGACCGCACTAGAGGACTGGATATAAAAGGAAATCTGCATCCTTCATTTCCTTTATAATTATGTACGCTACACCGTACTCAGAACAATGAAGTTCCTAATCTCATGGTTCTCAGCTTTGATATTTGGATAATAAAATATGATTAACTTCTATTTTATTGAAAACATAGCTAGATAAATTGTTTTATTTTAGTCCTGGTTATGTGTCTTTCTAATCTTTGTAAGTGAATTGTTTCTATTTAGAATTAGCAAAAATATACTCTTCTTTTTTTACTTTTCACTTGTTTGTATTAAAGCAGTTTGTCAGGACAAGTGACAAACAGGAAAACATTCTACCCTTTTACAAGGAACAATGCTCTTTTAATGGACATGACCCCAATACAATTCTCTAGAGTATACAAGGTATAACAGGATGCAACTCCAATTCACTGCCTACAATATTCTAGGCATCAGTTTTAGGGAGAACTGCACAGAATGATCATAGAATTATAAAATCATTGAATAATTCAGATTATAAGTGCCTTTAGAAAGTCACCTGGTCCAACCCTTTGTTTCTCAGCAGGTCCAAATGTATCAGGTTGCTCAGGGCCTTGCCCAGGTGAGTTTTGAGTGTCTGCAAGGACAGATATTCCACAGTCTATCCGGGCCCCTGTTCCTGACCTTGACCACCCTCATGTTGAAGTTTATTCCTCATCTCTAATTGGAACTCCCTGTGTTCCAGGTTGTGTCCCTTGCCTCTTGCCCTATCACCGTGCACCTCTGAGAAGAGTCTGGCTCCATCTTCTTTATTGGGTAAAAAGATTAGATATTAGGATTAGGAAGGTTAGGCACTATTAGCTAATTGAAGACAACAATAAACTCTCACCATGGCCTTTTCAAAACTGAATGAACCCGGTTCCTTTAGTCTCTCTTTGGACATCATGTCCTCCAGCCTCCTGACCAACCTGGTGGCCATCTGCTGGATTTGCTACATTTTGTTACTGTTTTGCTTGTACTGGGAATACAAAAACATGATGCGGTGCTCCAAATGTAGTCTCACAAGTGCTGAAGAGAAGGGGATAATCACTTCCCTCAACCTAATGACTACGTGAATTAAGTGTGGCCCAAGATGTGGATGGCCTTCTTCACTACGAAGGCAAACTGTAGTCACATGTTCAACTTGTCTCCCACCTTTCTGCAGAGCTGTTGCTAGTCAACTGGAGCCCAGACTGTATTATTACTTGGGATTATTCCGCCACAGATTCAGGACTTTGCATTACCTTTTGCTGAACTTTCATAAAATTCCTGTTGGCTTATTCCTCCATCCTGTTCAGACCTCTTTGAGAAACAGCCCTACCCTCCAGCTTACTGACTGCTTCCTACAGTTTCTTGTCATCTGCAGTCTTGTGCAGAGTGTACCCTACTTCATTCTCCAGGTTGTTAATAAACACATTAAGTGTTGTTGACCCCAATACAGATCCCTGAGTGACACCATTACTAACCAGCGGCCAGCTGGACTTTGTTTCACTACCACCACCCCTTTAGGTTGATGGTCCAGACAACTTGCCAGCCATCTAATCATCCAGCAATTCAGACCATATCTCATCAATTTGACCACAAGGATATTAGAGGATGCTGTGAGGAAGACCTTGGTAAACAGGTAAACAATATCCACTACTTTTTCCCTCATCCACAGAGCCAGTCATCTCTTCATAAAAGGCAACCTAGTGGTCAGGCATGATTTGGCCTTGATATATCAAAGCTGGCTCTTCCCAGTCATCTTCTTGCCCTTCTTGTGTTTGTAAATGGCTTTGAAGAGCCATTGATGTCCATAATCTCCCCAGAGACTGAGGTTAACTTGAACAGTCTATGAGTTGCCAGATCTTCCTTTTCCCCTTTTTGAAGGGGATGTGATCTTTGCCTTGTAACATTCATCAGGAATGCCTCCCAACTTCTGTGATCATTCAAAGCTGATAGAAATTTATCACCCAGATCTCTCAGCACCCCTGGATGACCCCTGGATGGGGCTTTTCTATGTCTAACTTGATTAAGTGTACCGTTTCCCTACTGTGCTCCAGTCCTCACAGACTATCCTGGTAGGCTCAGGGATCTGGGAGGCCACACTGAAAATCCAGTTGCTGAAAGAAGCAAAAAAAGCACAGAGTCCATCAACATTTTCTGTATCTGATGTTGCTAGGTCCCCTGTGTCATTCAGCAGTCATCTTACATTTTCCTCAGCTTTCCTTCTACTGCCCAGACACTTACAGCAACACTTCTTGATGCTCCTCATGTTCATCACTAGCTTCAAGTCCAGATGAGTTTTGATTTTCCCAGCATCATGCTCGCAAGCTCAGAAAATGTTTCTGTGTTTCTTGGTAGCTCTCTCCGCTTCCACCTTCTATGTACTTCTATTCTATATTTAAGCTTAGTCAGGAGATCTTTGTTCATCCCTGCTGGCCTTCTACCACACCTCCTGCATATCAGAATAGACCATTTGAGTTCAAAGGAAGTTATCCTTGAAGATCATCTAGTTCTCTTGGGCCTCCTCTTGCACTCCAAGGCAGCCTCCCACAGTACCCTGCCAAGCAGATCCTTGAACAAACCAAAATATGCTTCCCTGAAGCCAAGGGCTGTGATTCTTGTAGTTGCCTTATTTCTCTCAGGATCCTAAACTCCACAAACTCATGGTTGCTTCAGTGAAGGATGCACTCAGCCTCCACATCCAGGATGCACTCAACCTCCACATCGCTGATCAATTACTCCTTGTTTGTGAGAAACAAGTCCAGATGAGTATCTCTCCTGGTTAGATCACCTGTATCATGAAATTGCATCAACATACTGTAGAAATCTCCTAGTTTGCTTGTGCCAGTATTATTGCCAGAAGATGTCAAGATAGTTAAAGTTTCTGAAGTACCAGGCTCTGTGAACATGTGTATTTTTCCAATTGCTTAATTATCTTGTTTATTTTTTCTTCTTGATTATTCAGTTTGTAGTCAGACTTCACTTGCCTTGATCTGTTCTCTATCCTCACCCATAAGTTTTTTACTGGCTCATCACCCATTTCAAGACAAAACTCCATGAATCCAGGTTCCTTCTTTGTGTGGAGTGCAACTGCTCCCCTGTCCCAATATCTAGAAGTAGACAGGAAAGTTCCTTGTCATGCTCAGGACACTGGGGAGACTTCCAACAGTTTCAAGAGATTTTTAAACAAGTGTCTTTAGCTTGCTGATCCCAAGAAACTTCCAAAGGTTTTGTCTGCTTTTCTCTTGCAAATGATCTACCACTCTCTATTTCTGTTCCTGTTGAGAAAACATTAACCATGATTGCAATACCAGCCCAAATCACATTCAGCACTGGATCCCCTTAAATTTTTTTAAATGATTGCAGAATGCCTCTTCAAAATACTTTTTGGAGAGCCATTCTGAGATTTTTTTTAATAGATTCTTATCAGCCTATATATTTCAATCCACTAAATGCTCTCTGACTAAAAGTGCATTAGTCTACTGAACTGGAATTGATTTATGGCATGCTGTGAAGACATTACTGTAAATGAGGGGCAAACATTTGTTCCTATAACATATGGACATTTACATAATCACCAGCTTTTAGCAAAAACCCACACTTTTCCCTTTATACTAAGGCTCTAAGAAACATGATGCTCCTGTACTGCCTCTTATTTGAGAATAGAAGGTTAAAGGGTGACCTCATCGCAGCCTACAACTTCCTCAAGGAGGGGCAGTGGAGGGGGAGATGTTGATCTCCTCTTTCTGGGGACCAGTGATAGGACACGAGGAAATGGAATGAAGCTGCATCAGGGGAGGTCCAAATTGGACATTAGGAAAAGGTTTTTCACTGGGAGGGTGGTCTGTCACTGGAACAGGCTCCCCAGGGAAGTGGTCACGGCACAAGCCTGTCAGAGTTCAAGGAGCATCTGGAAGACACTCTTAGTCACACGGTTTAGTTTTAGGTAGTTCTGCAAGGAGCAGGAAGTTGGACTCAATGATCTTTATCAGTCTCTTCCAACTTGAGATATTTTATGATCCTATGATTATTAGTGTAATTATGTAAAGACTGGACACTACTGTTTTTTTCATTCAACTTTTTGTAACAAGTTTATTGTTAACATTTTCAAATTCTTCTTCTAGTGAAAATGTAAAAGAAATACAATAGTGATAGCTAGTTATATTCTCTAGAGTAGTCTAGAACTTCGGTGAGTTATAAGTTTTGGGCACCTCCACAGACCTTCCAAAGTCATGTGGCATAACCTGCCTGCTTTGCAGGCAAGGGAGCAGCTCACAGAACCAAGTTTCTGGAAAGGCACAGGTACATTACAAAATCACATCAAAGATAGCCCTTCGAAACCCAGCCTGTACCTTCTCTACTCTGTGCACATGAAGTCCTAGAAGGGGTAATTGTTCTCTCAAGTATTGGCTTCTGGGTTACTGCCTAAGTCTTCAACAGTACAACCATCATTCTTCACCTCTGTATCTGATCCAAACTTACACAACTTATTTCTTTTCTGTTCAAACAATATTTAGGGTAGGAAAATGTACCTGCTAAGAATTCTATACACTTAGTATTGAGAAACCTACCCTGTTTTCTGAAGATGTCCCATGAGCATCAAATAAAAATCACTAACAAATCTGATCTAAAAGCCACTAATTAATTGATTTCCTCTAAAAAAGAACCTAACATACATAACTTACCACAGGAGTAATCTTCTGCCACTGAATAGTTTACAGAAGAGAATAGTTTTCTGCTAATGTCATTTAAATCTCATAGTTAAATGAAAAAAAAAAAATCCCTTTTTAACATTCATAACTAACTTTTATGTTAATGTTTCCCAAATTATTGTGTGGCTACCCTTCCTACAGTTTCGGAAACACTGTGTTACTGTTGTTTTTATCACTTCTGGCCATAGAATTACTAAAAGCTATTTAAATATAAAAACCCACTGGCAAGAGACAACCTTAGCATCCAGAACAAACTCACAATCTTCATCCGTTTCTACATTTTCTTTTCTGCATCTTAGTTTTCTCTCTAATAATTTCTCATTGATCAGTCATGGTATCACATCTTACTTTTTCCTGAGGTTGATGAAACACACTGGAGCAACATAAAATAATAAAATAGGGAAAAAGTCCTATTTTAATATAGTTAATTTATAATGCTACTTTTAGCGTGGCTTGTTTGCAAAAGCCTATGAACTATATTTGTTGGAATTCTTCCAGCATGCAGACTTATGTATATCTATACATACACAAACATATTTATATGCAAATCTTCTGAATGACTGTTTTTAATTTTGCTGCAGATTGTGTTTGGGTTTTTTTTTTTTTTAATTGTCTTTTAATCCAAGAAACTATATAGCAATAGTTATATATAGATTAACAATAGCTCATGGATATGGAGTTTCCCAATCTTTCATATTCCTTAGCCAGTGCTATGAAGGCAACTTTCTAATTTTTATCTTCATAAGTGAATGAATAAATAAGGGTGAACATTAAAAATGAAGAAAAAAACCCTGTGGCAATTCTGGAGCCAAAGTTGACACATCTTTATTCAGGCACCATTGTTAAACATTGCATCTATGCCAGTGTGCTGTAGCTTGCCAATCTAAGAGAAAAAGTGATACTGTTGAACAACATCAAGGGCCCATTGTCTTACTCCCCTCTTTTCCTCCCATTCCTTTAATGACTGAACAGTTCAAAGACCACAAGCCACTGCAGAACAAGCACATGTTAGCAGAAAGTGACATAACCTGTGCCCATATAATTCTAATTGAAACAATTTAATACCTGTCTGTGGGACTCACATAGTAATGCTCAGTCAGATGATGAAGAGCATCACGATTGGCTCATACTCATACCAAAGCAGACTGATTGGTTCAGATAAAATAAGAAATTTACCTTGTCCTGCTGTCCCAAAGTTATCAACCACATCTATAGTAGCAATCATGTGGTTCTCCAGCCCCACTTTGTATGCATGAGAAACACAGATAGTTTAGATGGACATTATTTAGGGAAAAACTGGAGCTGTCAGTAATTGTAGCTAGTACCAACAGACAACTTCTGAATTTCCTCTGATAAGTATTAGGACTGGTACATGTTAATTGAGAATATAGCTGCAATTGTCATCTCAGAACACTGATAGAAAGAAAATAACCTTTGTGTGCTGTAATATCAGGGTATCAGTTGTATAGAAATGGCAAAATAGTTTACACTTGTGAAAGATAACCTTAAATTTTAAAGAGAACATAAAGTCAGATATGGCAAATAAATAACTGCACCTGAAAGTATGTTAGATTTTTTCTATGAACTGTAAGATTTACACATGGTAAAAGTGTCAAAGGAGGAGTTTATGTTGATAAGACCATAGCTTAAGCCTTAATTGAATTATTTGCATTGGGATTCACTATGGAAATGACAATTTCTAAAATTGGACTTATCTTTATGGTCCTGAGGATATCTGTCCTGGTTTCAGCTGGGATAGAGTTAATTTTTTTTTCATAGTAGCTAGTGTGGGGCTACGTTTTGGATTTACGCTGAAAACAGTGCTGATAACGTGGAGATGTTTTCATTGTTGCTAAGTAGTGCTTACACTACTCAAGGAGTTTTTCAGCTTCCCATGCTCTGCTGGGTGCACAGGAAGCTGGGAGGGGACACAGCCGCGACAGCTGACCCAAACTGACCAAAGGGATATTCCATACCATATGACATCATGCTCAGTATATAAAGCTGGGGGAAGAAGAAGGAAGGGGGGACATTTGGAGTGATGGCGTTTGTCTTCCCAAGTAACCGTTACGCGTGATGGAGCCCTGCTTTCCTGGGGATGGCTGAACACCTGCCTGCCCACGGGAAGCAGTGAATTAATTCCTTCTTTTGCTTTGCTTGCGCGCGTGGCTTTTGCTTTGCCCATTAAACTGTCTTTATCTCAACCCAGGAGTTTCCTCACTTTTACTCTTCTGATTCTCCCCCTTCCCACTGGGCTGGGGGGAGTGAGCGAGCGGCTGTGTGGTGCTTAGTTGCTGACCGGGGCTAAACCACAACAATATCTTTTAAAGTGTCAAAAACTGTATTGTAGAAAAAAATTGTAAAATGAAGTATAAAATCTTACCATGACTAGGTGGTGTTCATTCAAAAATTGCAGGAAGCTCAGATATGATACTATGGACATATTAATATATGAAGCATCACTTACTGTTGTCTCAGTGCTAGAAGGACAAAAGAAAACAAGTATTCGGTAATTAAATTATTATTTTTTTAAAAAATCTCTTTTTCAGGAGAACCTAGGCAACTGCAGACTGCAGACTGTGATCTCCATACTGTGAAAATTAATAATAAAAAAAAAGTTTGGAGGCATGGGCAAATTATATATTGGGGAAGAATGAGAGTGGCTTTTTTAGAAAGACTGGTGATAGCTATTACACAAGAACTTTATTCATTCTTTAATTCAGTGTAAAAGACATACAGCAGAATTAATTTGTGTAAACACAGTCATCTGGTGTCATTTTGGGTACAGTGGGACATTTTGCTTAGACTCTGGCTGCTACTTCTGGACTTCTCACAAATCCTGTTTCATACCTGCTAGCCCTGCTAGCCCTATACAGTTGTCTGGGATACCCTAGGGCATCTCTAGTACTTTGGCTGCAATTACACAGCTGCATCCAGCCTTTACTGCTCAGGGGACCTTAAAGTGAATTAAGGCAGACATTCAATATAAGGTAGGGAAGGCAGGGTAGCACAATCCATTCCCTTCAAAACATGCTTTTGCCTTATTGACACCATACATCCCCCACATAATCTTTAAACTGTGTAACCTGGTGCTTTTTAAGAGACATTTTTAAGGATTGATTAGTGTCATTGTACCTTCCTGTATCTCCAGGATTGTTATGGTGACACAAGGTAAAGCAAGGATGATTTAGAAGAGGAGGAGCATAAAACCTTAGTCACAAATCCTGTGAATCTTATTTGGTCCACCTAATGGCCAAGAAAAGAAGTCTATGAACATTATTTTTACAGATATGGAGACTGATGATCAAATAACGATTGCAAATCATCCTCTTTTGAAAGCTGTATTCATTCTAGCTTTAAAAATTAGGACATTAAAAATATTGTTTATACCATATTTTAGAGACAAAATGGAAACCATATATTCATATGACAAAAAAGTAGAGAATATTTATGGACTGTTAGCCCTTTAAATATTACACTATGTCACATCTGAGAAGTGTTAGGCACACCACTGAATCTTTTCACAACAGCAATGCATCAATGAGCTTTCAGACAGATCTTCACATCTTAACACCACTCTATTTTCTTCACTTACATTGGTGAAACCAACTGACTCCTATTAAATAAAATTAAAATCCAGCTTTTTTCTCAGAGAAACATTTAGGAGTTGCTAATTCATTATTCTGGAAACAGTGAGATTTCAAGCATATACACGTGCTCATGTGTTAGTGACAACCATTAATTATATCTGTCCTTTTTACTTGGTCAAAGATTAGAAAATTAAATCCAAAGGAGACTGAGGACTTTATTGTCCAGTCTTATATGTTATATAATTGTTTGCAACTGTGCAAGGTTAAAGGAGCTTCTGGTGGTGTTTTAAATTAATTTTGAATTCATTTTTCTTTTGTGTATATGAATACAAAAGAGACTCAGCCCTCAGCATCCTTGTGTTTTTCCTCTCTCTTCTGCTGTTCTAATTTCCTTTTCTTTTTCTTTTTCTTTTAGTAATTGTAGAATTTGAAAGGGGTTTGTGTAAATTTTACTATTTTCTTATTGGAGCGAGTCTGGCAGTAATGAAAACAATCCCATATGCAAGCTAATGGAACAATTTGGGGTATAATTTCTTCAGGTCTGGAGTGTCTGACCTCAGGAGCCTGACAGATATCGCTGCAGCATTATTAGCAGTCACTCAGGCCTCCAGGTGGAATTCAGGAGGCAGGAATGGCCACACATTTCAATCTGTGCGGTTAACCTACTTAGATTGGAATCTATTATTTACGGTGATTATCAGCCACTGCAGCTCTTGTAAATGGCAGTAGGTCACTGCTTTGATAATAATTAAGGTATTCATTATAGGATAAAAACGGAGGTCAGCTTCACTTCCCTCTTTTGAAACAGAATGGAACATAAGGAATTGCAAGACTGAAAAGATTATTGCCAGAAAGAAATGACATAGATTTTTTTTTTATCTTCTTCAGTCTGAAGCTGTGTATTCACAGCCTTCTATATTCATTGTAGCAGTAAAACTAAAAGGTCCCTAATGCCTTCTTTTAAGGAGTTCATTAGAAAACTGTTAGTGAAGTTTTGTGTTTTTTATTACTATTGCACTCCAGAATGATACACACAATACCTACAGGAGTCTGAAATATGGGAGAAAATCATACGTGCAAAGCGTATAAACTTTGTACAGTTTGCTGTCTTTTTTTATTGCATTGCATGATAAAGCCCCTTGTTGTTTGAGCATATACACTACTTTATTCTTTAATAATGCAACTTAAATGTCATGGATGTCTTACAAAGCTTGTGTTTATAAAATTTATTAGACAGAGATATGCTAAATGATTCCTAGGGGATTTGGATATTGCTGAACATTGGAAAACCAACGAAACGTAGGTAGGACTAGCAGATTTCCTGCTATTTACCGCTGAACTAAATCAGCCTGAAGATGTACCATATTTAGAGATTAAAGAGAGGGGGAAATGTTTGCTTTTTACTGCATAAAATGCCTGTTATGAATTAAAAGTTTTCTTAAAATTGTTAGCAAACTGTCAGTTTTTAATAGAATTAATTTTAGCCAGTGCCAGTGTCCATCTGTCATAATATTTAGCCATCAGAAGATACTCAAGCATATGGGTCAGCAAAAGTATCAAAACCTACCAGTACAATAACAGTAACATTAATATATATTAATGATATGAAAGAATAAGGAAAGTAAGAAAAAGTTGTATCATGTACCTATGTGTCATTCTTTCTTTATTCTCTGATATAAGAATTGTACTGGTTTATGAGAGTTAAGTGTTTTAATTTGGACAAAATTTGTGAGTGTGAGAGCCACAGCTCAGTTTATCCCATATGCAAAAATGATCTAACTCTCCCCATCTATCCACAACATCCTTCCTAAACTTCTAGTAGTATAAGTGTGTAAATATACGTTAACGGCTTGCGTTTCCTCACAAGCCTACAGCAATGGACTGGAGACTGAGTAGAGAAGAATGTGGAACGGACAAAACAGCAGCAAGCTCTCCACAGAATTGTCTTGCATATAACCCTGGAAAGGTGAAACTGGTGCTTGTCAAGGTCCTCTGCCAGAATCAAATTATTCCAATTTTAGAAAACTGTTCCTTTCACGGGATGTAAGATGGTCTCACACATCTATGCTGCACATCAATGTCCTTTAAAGACTGGATGTAGGCCTTTGGTTACTATCTGGGTATGAAACATATTCTGTGTAAAGGCAAGGATTTACTGATTGTATAACAACCTTTAAAAAAAAGTCATTCAGGAGATGTTTTAGAAATGAATCAAATATATTTTATTTTTATTTGATTTCTAGAACTTTGGAAATTCTTTTGGATAAAATTCCTGCCTTAACTCCACTCTAAAACTCAGAAAAATATGAAAACTCAACATATTTTGTAAGCAGATGGCTTTAGGACTGAGTTAGAATTTAGGGGGAAAAAAAAAGAAAAAGAGATAGGCTGGTAGATTTCTTAATTTGAAAATGTGGACAGAAAATGTAGATAGAAAATGTAGAGGAAGGGAGCAGGAAGGGACGAAGAAAGATGAAGGAAGGAAAGAAAGAGTGTGTTTCACCATTACAAATCTTAAACAAAATGCAGTCCACAGAAATGTTTGAATAATATAAGCAATGAAATCTCTTTGCACAGGTCAGAGTTCCCAGCACGTTTGTAATAATTTATCAAGCTGATGTTGCAGTTTTGTTTTGCAGTAATGCTATGTGACTTCTAAATGAATTCTCTACTAATTCTGATTTGCCATTACCAGAAAACGCTGATTCACTGTCAACGTAACATCAGATTCTGAGAATGACTAAACCAAATAGGTTAGCACGATGAATGAGAATAAACAAGCATTAATGATATCCTCCAGTTTAAATGCAGTTGCCAGGAAACTGTGTGTAGTCTTAGATCACCATTCATTTTAAATGGCATTGCTATCATTATTTTTTTCAAAGAAATAATATTTGAGAAAGGCAAGCTCAAAAAAACACCTATCACAGAAAGTGCACTCCTAGTTAATGCTATCATGGGCAGATTTCCTTATACCTTCTCTTTTGAGAGCTTAAAAGGATTCTCATTTGAGTCATTAATCAGTCAACATTCTATTTCAATCTCCCACTTGTTCATAGTTAGATTAAAAAATCAGTTATTTGATTCTGAAAACTGTCCCATAAAGCCTTTAACACTTTATACGTAATAAACAGAAGGGATGGGAATGGTCCACTGTCTTTCCCAAAACTTTCTATCCCATTACATTCTCTTTCCATTTTACTTTTACTGCCATCAAACCAGGTTAAAGTTTCCTAAAGGAAGAGTCAGATTAAAAGACAAAATATTATAAAGCCTACATACTGAATTTATTTTTATTAGTCTTGCTTGACTTTAGCTAGAAGCTCTCTGAATTGTCCAAGTTGGCTTCAATTACTCCCAAACTTTTAAAGTAGCACAAATGCTAGGGACTAATTAAATAGGAAAATAAATTCTAAAGGAGAATTTGCCAAGCTTCTATTCAAACTCTCTCCTTGTAGTGTATCCTTTCTTCTCCTCTTTGATATTAATTTCCACAATGTTAAGAGGAGCAAGGGGAAGGTTTTGTTTCTGTTGAAAGGGCTCCCTGAAGACCCATTCTGGTTGTTCCCCATGTCACAAAACTACAAGAGTATATTTTTTTTTTTTTATTTTTTTTTTAACAGCAACACAGTTCCCACCAGGAGACTGGGATACAGGAGTAAATTTCCCATTCAGTTTTACCTATATTTGGGGCTCATGCAAAAGAATCTGAATGAATTTATAAACCTTCAAAAATTCAGTTAAATTCAGATCCCAACTTTTGATTATCACAGAATTGCTGAGGTTGGCAGGGACCTCTGGAGATCATCTAGTCAACCCTCTGCTCAAACAGGGTCAACTACAGCAGGTTGCTCAGAGCATGCCCAGTCATGTTTTGAACATCTCCAAGACTGGAGACTCCACAAACATTCTAGGAAAGCTGGTCCAGTGTTCAGCCTCCTTTACAATAAAAGTTATTTCTTCCATTTAAATGGAATTTCCTGTATTTCAGTTTGTGCTCATTGCCTCTTTTCCTGTTATTAGATACCATCAAGAAGAGTTTGGCTCCATCTTTACTCCCTCCCATTAGATATTTATACCTAAGATCCCCCCTGAGCCTTCTCTTGTCCAGTCTGTACAGTCACAACTCTTTCAGCCTCTTCATGTAGCTCAGATGCTCCAGTCTCTTAATCACCTTCACAGCCCTTCACTGAACTTGCTCCAGTATGTCCATGTCTGTCTTGTACATGGGAGTCCAGCACTGGGCACAGCACCCCAGATATATCTCACCAGTGCTAAGTCAAAGAGAAGAATCACCTTCCTTGACATGTTGGCAATGCTCTGCCTAACAGAGCCCAGGCAGCTGATGGCCTTCTCTTGTTACTTTCTTTGACCTTTTTGATCCCCTTCCCTAAGCTCTCTTCAGTGTTTCACCCAGACACCCTCCCATTCTGTTGTTTCACTTCCCTGTATCCACCTTTTTCCTCTGTTGTCTTTCTACTGCAGCAGTCCTCCAGATTTTGCATTTCTTTGAGGTGTAACACGGAACACCCATTGCAAGGAGAGATGGACAAAGTATATTTTTCTGTTGATTCTGGCTCGGTTGTATTTAAGAACCGCACACTGTTACTCCATCAGCCTTCTCTTCCCCTTGTTCTGCCTGGTCTGAGACCTGGAAAGAGGCCCACATGGAGCTGTATATGACAACCCAACTCAGTGCCCACAGAAGAATTCTCTGCCAAGCTCAGCCTGCCTCACATCCAAGTTTAAGGACGTGGGAGTGATTATACTTCTACATTTATGCCAAAATGAATCAGTCAATTAGTCACATTTTATATAGAATGGAATTCAGTAAATCTTCCCCAAAGTCACCAGAATAATGTTGTGTTGCAACTATCAGTATGCAATGTTCATGAGTCATGTTATAAATGTTATGAAATAAGCTAAAAGTTATGAGATTTAAAAATAGTACATGTAGAGATTTATTTAGTTTTGTTATTTTTTATTTTCCCTACTACTCCTAAACCTTCATTTTCATGTTTTTTAAATTTACCTCTGAGGACTAGAAACAGGCTATTTTTATTTTGAAATTATAGACTCTGTTACATTCAAGTAACTGCAGTGTCCAGTCTTTCAAAAGGACTCTGAATATCATGAGGTTTGGCAATTTTGCCACAAGACTTCATTCCTTTGGGTACCCTGACAGGCTGAAAGCAAAGCATAAAACCAATACTTATTAAATCTCTAGTAGCCCATATTTCTTTTTCTATATTGTCTCCCTGAACTGTTATTTTGCTGTCCTTAACTTTGACCATGTTACCATAAGAGTAGAATACTGGCATGAATTTTTCTGTCCTCCCCAAAGCTGATCCAACATGAATAAAGGGAATGAAAACCACTCGTTTTTTGTTAACCAGCCAGGCTAGCAGCAGGGGAATATTTTAGAAATGTTTAGCAATGTCAGTTACTTCATTTGATCCTCATTCTAACAGGAACTCCATGTGAAAGTATGAACCTCTAGTGGATATGACTAATTTTGTAAAATGAATGATTTGTTGGTGCCCTGGCTGCATCAGTGTTCCACAAGTAATTTGCCACCTAATGGTCATCTATTTTATTGACAGTTAGGTGCCCAAATATTTTTTTTAATCTGGTTCTGCATTTTCTTCCACTATGTTTGTACCTGCACTGGTGAAGTACAAACTCTCAACTACTTTTGCAATTTTTAAGATAGCTTTTGCTGAAAATGCCATGGCACTGTCTTGTAACTAATAACAATGACCCTAATGGTTTCAAGACATTTAACCTCAGACGCCTGGAAAAGGTTAAGAAGATTTAACTTTATAAACCCTGGAAAATCAGTCTTCTGTATGTTTTCAAACCCATACAGACTCTGATCATGTTATCCTGGTTCCTAGGACTTGTATTGAGCATTGAAGAGGGAAAAAAGGTGAATAAAACAACACTTTTACACAAATAAAATAGAAAGGGAAGGTCCTTTTGTCGCTTGGCAAATTGAACACTGAAATGTGGTCACTGGGTCAAAGTCAGCTCTTGAGAAAAATCAATAACATTCACTTCCCAGGGTTTTCTCTTCTTTACTAGGCCCTAGTCTCCAATGGTAGCCAAAATCCAAGTCTGTGCTGGCTCTTCACTATGGAATACCCAGATACAAAAGAAAATGTTGACATTTCTTCTGTTTAATCTGACAAATCATCATTCAAACTGTGTAGTCAAACAATGAAATCAGAGAACAACCAGTGAAAGCTTTAGACAGTGCATGATCTCACCTATACAATTAAAATGAAAAACAGTCTCCTGTCTCTCTCTTCTTTTCTTCATTCTAAAACAAATATCCTACAAATTTTCTAAGAAATTAGCCTGTTGCTGTTTCATGTAGACTTTGGTCTTTGTAAAGACTTATATTGTCTTTTCATGTCTTGCCAATCAAAAACTGCTGGGAAAATCCTAAAACGAGAAAGTCACAAAACATAAAATCCAACATACAATAAAAAATATGCAATGTCCTGATTTTAAAGTGTTCTGAGGAATCTATATATGCTTAGGTTCTTCTTGTAGTAATTTATATCTAAAGCACACTGTTAATCACAACATTTTCAAAATAATTCTAAAGCTACCTGGAGCTAGACTTTGGGAATGGTTACTTCCCTATGCAGAAAGCTTAAAGGAAGTATCTTCTGCATAAGTTACTTGAACATTGAGGCTATGCACACATAATAAAGTTGGCTGTAATATATGTTTATTACCCCCATCCCACCTCCCACCGCAGAGGAAACAGAAACTAGAAGAGAAGAAAATCAGCAGAACCAACAATCCAGCCTATAACACATTAGTCATCAGCTCTGAAATGGTGTATGTGGTTTAAAATATTTGGAGCAAGAGAAGTGACATGGCATGAGCCAGATCTCTGTCCTGGCCAATACTGAGTCTAATTCACAATTTGGTCTGCGGGAATAGTTGCATAATATACTAACAGCAGAATGTATTTTTTACTCAGTCATGTTCCGCATTGTCTCTTTCCCAGGGTTATACCACTATAACAATCATATTAGAATTCCATTATTATTAAAGTTCCCTAGAATTAGTTTAAGCATTTAAAGTAGACCAGAAAAATATAAAGCATAACTGATTTGAACTAAAGGACATGTCACTATTGGTTTTTAATTTTCAAAGTCTCCATTTCTACAGCTTGATTAGCGGCTGCTGTTATGTCACAGTACAGCCTGTATTATTCACAGGAGGCAGCTTGTGCACTTCCATGAAAATAGGACATTTCTCCAACATCCTATATGCTCTAGTGTGCACAGAGAGAATGCAGTAATATATATAGCATGCTTATAAAAAAGGATATTTCCTAGGAAATATAAAAAGAGTATATTTTGAAAGCTTACTAATTGATTATGCAGGATCTTCATAGAGATTACAAAAATGTAAAAACAGAAAAGAAATCTATGGACTTGTGCTTGGAGTTGCAACTGCTTTTATTTTTTATTATTTCCTTGGTGACCTATTAAAATAACTTGGATATATTTCTTTCTGTTACATGTACCATTGCCTTTGTTCATAGAGTAGAATGCAGGAATGTTGGAGGTATAGTGCTTGTGATCAAAAGCTGTGTTCAAATCGATTCCCCTGTATTACTAACTATGAAGATCAGTTTTGTTTGTAAAACTGAAGAGGTTGAAGGAGGAAGGGGGTCACGTAGACACATTCCAGCAAGCGTCACTAAAGGAGTAATTTCTCCTTGGACTCATTTACAGTGAAATAAACCTCAGAATTGCTTGGGAAAAAACAAACCGTTCAGTCTCCAGAATATAATTTTTATTAGAAAGAACATTTCTAAACTTGTGGGAGAAAAAAAAGAAAGAAAAAAAAAAAAAGAAGAAAGAAGAAGAGGAAAGAAGAAAAAGAAAAAAGAAAAAAGAAAAAAAAGAAAAAAGAAGGAAGGAGAAAGAAAGGAGAAAGAAGAAAAAAGAAGAAAGAAGAAAGAAGAAGAATAAAGAAAAAGAAGAGAAATAAACCCCTCATATTTTCAAAGTGAGGCCTAAACGTCTCTAATGTAAAATGCAACTGGTGTGAGTTACAAAGAAGACCTCATAATCTAGTGATTATAATTTTGTGGGGGAAGTGGGCAAGGCATGACATTAATGCCCAATTTTTGAGTTATTTGATTCAGCAATACTGAACACTAAGATAAAAGGCTAAAATGTTCATTAGAAAAGTATCATACAGCGAGAATGCATGAAGGAGAAACGTACTTAGGAAAGACATAAAGAAAGTAGTATGTCTTTTGTACAGGAGGATGAAATTTAACAGTAGGAATCAGGTTAAATTGGTGCAGGTTTTCCGCATACACAGGCAAATTACAGGCAGGGAGTTTTCTTTGGATTTAAAAATACTCTGCTGATTAAAGAATAAATTATTGGATTTGGAAATCCTTTACTGATATTCTGATAATATCATTATAGGTAAATGGTGCCTAAAAATCAACTACAACAACAACTGAAACTAATCTTCATAAAATAGTTTTGTCCAAGAGTAAAACCACAAATCAGAAGGTCATGGATGGATGTTAAGATTTGGTTATCTGGCACATGAAAAAATGGATTTATCTCTTACAGAGTATCTGCAATTACTTGTAGCTTTATTCAATGGCTGTTTTGATCATATGAGCAGTTCTTGTTCTCAGAGGCTCTGCCATGAAGTTGTCTCTTCAGTTACTAAGATGAATATGTCACTTTCAGATTGTGGCAGATCTTACTTATGTCTGTGTAAAAGCAGTTAAAATTGAATTTTCTTACAGGGAAAAAAAAAAAAAGAAGAAAAAAGTTTGTAAAATCCTTTTTGGATTTGGTTAAATTTTCTCCATTTATGTTTATGCCATGTCAGCTTAGTTTACATGACAAGACCCATTTTATCATCGGTTGCAGTCATTTGGGTAAGAGGTTCATTTGATTAAATTTAAGTATCTCTGGTGTAGGCATCTGGGGGGAACTATTCACCTTAGCTCTCCTTTATAGTCAGAGAAGATTACAGAAACACAGTCAATGGAGTCTTGGCCACAAGTCTTTTTTATATTAGAATATAAACCTCAAAAAAATAAAAACCCTATTTCTTTCCAATCTCTATAGAGAGAGCTGAGGATGGCTATCTCAGATGTGGACATCTACCTGTTGCCATCTTGAGTCTCATGAGATACATATTATAATTTTATTACTAATACATGGAACTATTGGTAATAATTATAAAAACAATTAAAATAGTAATTTTTATATTCTTTCTCATAATATCTTCTGTTTTCCTAGTATATCGCTCTTGTGCAACTAATTCAGTGTTAAATATTTTTTATCAAAAGATTTGTTAAATAATCATACATAGGTTTCATTCACAGCTTCCTATAATATGTTCTTATATGTATTGGGAGGTATGCAATGTTGTCTCAGGATAATACTATAGGAAGAAGGAAGTAACGCTTTGTATTTCTGTTCTACAGGAAGACTGTACTACAGTAGATTGGATGTGGTGGGAACTGAGACATCTAATAGAAGAACTATTGGTTTGTGATAATACATGGGAAGAACCAAGTTTGTCCAACAGGAGGAAGCTTGAAAGAAGGAGCTATATGAGGGGAAGTGGAAGAGTAATTGTTATAGAAATTATACTCCTGAAAGCAGAGCACTGAGTGAGAAGAGCAGGTGAAAGGTGGTAGATGATATATGTGAAGAGACTTGGAGACAAACCAGAAGAATTGGAAGTGAATGGCAAATGTATGAACAGGCAGAAGTTTATTTGAGCATCGTAAGTAAATTACACTCAGAAAAGTATGTATCTTAATTCATATGTAGTTTTAGGTTGGTTTTTTGTGAGGTCACATAAAGTGTTATTGTCAGACAGATGGTGTCATATTTCCATGAAAGATGTTATTTCAAGAGTACTTGGAGGTAGCATGTTGTTCCTTATTAAAAGAGACTTTTCACCATAATGAGAAACATGCTTGTTTTATAAGGCCTCTGTGGAAAACTTTAACAACCATTAGCTAATATTCAATAAAACCAGGGATTGTAAAAGGAAATACATATGACAGATATGTTCCTTGTAGATAAGCAAATGTGGAGTTGCTATTGCTTTTAACAGGTCACAGGCTGTGTGCTAAGCTAAAAGCACAAGTATCAAGACCTGTCAGGCTTTGTCAGGACTTTTCTTGGCCTGTCCAGAAATTTGTTTTAGCTTATAACAGCACTTATCTAATGACAAGATAACCATTACTTATGCTGTTTTAGCTTTTCCTTTGCTTTGCACAATGGTGCAGTGTAATAGTTTTTGTTATATGTATATATATTCCTAACTAACCAATACTAATATCTAGTGGTCCTTCTGTGCAGAATGAACTGTCTTTGACCCTAGAGTAAAATGCAGCTGTGGTGGGTTGAGGAGGAAAGGCGTGGGGACAAAGATACTGAAGCACAGGCACAGATTGATAGTGGAGGCCCAAGGTTGTAAACAATTCACCAGCGGTCAACTACTGGCCATCAAAAGCATGAGCCCAGGGACCAGGTATAAGTAGCTTTAGAGATAACAAAAATAACAAGGTACAAATATACAATAAGTTTAAAACGCATCTTATAAAGTAAAATTGGATGTAAAATTAATTTACAGACAAATAAAAAGGAACAAGCTGCAGAGCAAGTCAGCTGACAGATGAAAGGGACTCCAAGCAGATCCTAGAGAGAAGGAAACCACCAACATCAGCACCATACTCCTCCAAGCAAAGATGCTGACAACTATACACATGACCTCTCGTCTGACTGAAGCCATCGGCCTTGTAAAAGGGTGAGCATAACATGAGAGAAATGGGTAGACACTAGAAAGTGTGTGTATGCAACATTTTAACTATATACAAGTTGAACTATCTTAGTATCATTGCAGCTGGACTAATAATAGTTCTTTGATTGGACTGTTAATACTTCAATTAAACTAACAGTAAATGATTGGCTTTGTAAATAGATGGTGTGGGTTTTTTGGCCATAACAACATTTTGAGTACAACAAACTGATAAGAATACAAACAGTCAGTTCTGTAACTTGGGTACAACAAATTGGCAGCAGATATTAATCATAGTTGTTGTCAGTAGTTCAGCTTTATAAAATTGTAAATGCCATACAGGCCACAGTGTTATTCCATTTGAAAAAAAAAAAAAATCTAATCTTTTCTGATTTTAAGTAAATCTCAAATTTTGGTTGATTTTATAACTGTGAACCATTCACTTAGTTATTTTAAAGCATTGGATCTGGCCTGGAAAACCTAAACACAAACTTCTGTATTCTTTAGATCAGTCTTTAGAGGAATATTACTTGTGATTTATTTTTACAATTAAAAATTCCTAGAACATATCTATAGTAGTTAGAAAACATATTCCAATGACAACCAGCAAGGAGAAACTTTTATACTAGATGGACAAGTGAGTTTAACAGCAAGAGATGGACAAGACTTTTTCACTTGCTATGCTTTTGTACTGACACTATCCCTTTGCAAAAGGTGTGAGGTGGAGTATGACATAGAGGTTTATAAAATAAAAAAAATCATAGGAAAGGTGAATAGGAAGTCATTATTTGCTGTTTCTCACAATACAGAATCTAGGTACTCTCCTCAAATTTCATGTCTCAGTGCATAATTAAATTGTGGTACCCATTTGCACATAACTTTGAGCCAAAAATATAAAATTTTGCATCAGTTCTAAAGGCTATTGTATTAATTAATTGAAAAAAAAATCTGTCAAGGACTCTCAATTTCTGAAATACCATTTCTGACTCATGAAAGTACTTGTAGTATGAATTAAGAACAGAAGCTACTGGAGTATATTTTCAAAACAGAGTGACAAAATCATTGTGTATTTGCTCAGTTCTTGGTTTTGGCCTCTGATGCTATCAGGCGCAGCTACTTCTCTAAATAGCTTTTCCATTTAACTCTCCTTATGCTATATTATAAGACAAGGTTTACTTTGAAAGCATCAAGTGTTGTTCTGGCATTCCCCAACACATGTTTTTCACACACAGATTTGAAATAGTTTTGTTATATGTAATTTCTTTGTTCTGCTAATTATTGTACATAATTATTAGTAAAATTTATTATTGCAAGGCACCATGGACCAAATAGTCTCAGAAAAAAATATTTTAATTATTTATTTTTAATAGACTGGTGTCTGAGATCTGTATTATTTTGATTTTAAAGTTTAATATTTTTTTCATCTGGTTCTGTAAAAAAAAAGCTATTAAGCATTAAAACTGTGTTGCATGTGTGTTGTCCAGCTTTTGAACCTGCTCTCTATTTATGACAAAGTTTGACAGATGGTTCAGACAGAGATCTGAAAAATGCTAAAGTTCTTAGAAATCTGATAAAGTTAAGTAACTCTATTAGTATCTCCAATGAAGAAGTTGCTCTGTGAACTCACTCTTTATCGGACACTTGAGAATTTACAAGGCAGCAAGAGGTACTTATTTTTTCAAATACTAGGAAAGCTTTGATCAGAGTTCCTGTTTCATTTACTGGAGAACCCAGCCAAGCAGTATGAACTCATAGGAAGTCAGACTTTATTGATTACACTGTTTCCAGAAGGGCTTTTCCTTGCTTCAGCTGAGTCACCCAAACCCAGACTGTCTCTTTTCTACCATTTCCTGCTCACCCGTCTTCCAGGGTACAGATTCAATTTTTCATGGGTTTTTTTTCGGTGTTTTTTTTCCCTCACTTAATAACTTCAGCATTGCAAGCCTAGTAAAAGCTCCCTTTTCAGGCAATGGAGAAGCAAACAAAGGAATAATTAACAAGAAAAAGATTTTCTTCTCCCTTTCTGGAAAACAAAGCAAAACAACATATTGCACCAGCATACTACATAGTTTTGTTGGGCAGTGTATTGGTTCTTACTACCCCAAATATTTTAGTCTCACAGGGGATTTTAGTCATCATTTTGCAGAATTATTTTCTTTATTCTGTTTTTAATTAAATGATTTTACCAGTGTAGGGCAAACATAACTCATACCAACCTATATGTCCATGTTCATTCAAGTTGTTCAGATACTTGCTTCTAACACTATTGGATTATTTTCTAAACAATATACTATGTAAAACCTTTTCATACTAAGATGCTGTATTCTTGCTTATTTTTGAAAAAAAAAAACAAAAAAACAAAAAACCCAAACATTTCCCCCCAAGTTAGGCCAGTGGAATACCTGATGAGGCCAAATACTTTTGTTTACACCTTGAGCAGCCAGTTACTCTGATGTGATGGGAAAGTCTCAGAACGATCCATGTGACTTCCAGGGTTGTGAGTCCCTTGAGCTTGGATAGAAATCTTTCAATTTAATTAGTTATCCTATGGATATTTCTCTATAACCTCTCCTCTGCTAAATCCCTCCTGACATCTACAAACAAAACCTCACTGCCTTGGAATGAACCAAAACGGATGCCCTGTGACTGATCTCACCAATAAGCTTGCCATTAACAAAGGCCTTTAGATCTGACAGCGGGTCTGTGCCATAGGCCCTGAGGGTGAGTGCAGTTCCCAGGTCAGGGTCCTCTGCAGTGTGCAGATGCTTCAACTAGCACTGTCTGTTTAATTAATTTCAGTCTGCTTCACCTACTTAAGCTTTTCACTTGCCTGCTGTTTTCCCTTTCAATAAATATAAGTAACAGATCATAAAAAGAGAAATTCTGTATAGAGCAGGTTGAATCATTTATGCTAACATTAATCTATTTCTCTCATTACACTTGAAGGTTTGTATGCAACACATCAAACAAATTATTTGTGACCATTGTATTCTTCATATAGATGAGGTTTTCATATATAAGAAATATATATGTTTGTAAATATAAAATATATTAGGGTATATCCCTCTATATACACACAGCTCTGTAAATTTAAAATATATTAGGATGTGTCCATCTATATACACACAGTTCTTATCACTAGATAGTTAAAAATTTTCCTAATTTCATTTAAACATGTTACAAAATTCAGCTTTATCAGAATTTGTTAAAATTTGTTTCTATTAGAAATATTTCTAGTTCCAGGCAGGTCTGGAACTCCATTTTGTTAAAATGCTGTACAAACAAGTATGTCTATTAAGCTGTGTTGGTGGACCTATAGTGACCTGACTGTGCCAGCAAAGCATTTGAGTGCAAACCCTGATCTTGTACAAAGGAAATATGTTTTTCTAGGACAATTGAGCTACCTTTTCCAAATTCATATCAGTATTAGGAACTTAGCTCTTCAGCATAGATAGTCCTATCTATATAACAGTCCTATAAGCAAAGGTATGGTTTTATAAGGTGGGGAGAACAGACTCATAGCAACTTGCCACCACTGGAAAAGAAGGTCTTGATCCCATCTGCTCCCTGTCCTTGGAGGAACTTCTGCATCATCTGGGAAAACAGTCCGGTCATGTTGGACGTCTGAAAGAACTGATTTAACTCATTGACTGGAGGAAACTGGTTAGTTTTCTGCCTGATTAGTTAAACAGTCCCACACAAGGCTGGGAAAAGCACTGGAGCTGACACAAGGGAGAAGGGGAATCTGTAAGACCATGCGTAGAGGCAGAGCGGGAGAGACCAAGGCAAGGAGGTACAAGAGAGAAAGACTGTCCTTTCTCAGTGCAGTAAATGATGAAATCAACACAGCTCCATGTGGAAGCACAGCTCAGGTATTTTTTATGATCATAACTCAGCAAGTGGGTACAAGAGACGTAGCAGGGCATTGAAGGATGACAGTCTCCAGAAGACATGGTGACAATAATTAGGTGAAGGAATATTGACCTGTTTTGAATCAGCCCTTTTTATGTTTTACTTTTTGTCTGACTTCAGAAATGCAAACATATTAATAATAGTCACAATAGCCCATTACCCTTTTTTGAGACAATAATGCTGCTTCCTCTGTTGTGGAACTTATAACCACTAAATTCTCATCAACAGTCTTCTAAATGATGGAATAGTGTAAAAAAATGACAACAGAAAAAGTGGTTGTGCTACTAAAATATCAAAGTGTGGGAAGTTATAAGAAAGCTACTTTTCATTACTTCATCACAGTGTTGCAAGATGTGGGAAAGCAACGCAGCTTTCTGTGAATATCTGTGAATATCAGCTTTCTGTGTTAGAATAATGATGTTCCTGGAGTATGAAGTGGGACACAGCTCTTGAAAATGACACCTAAGGCTAAAGACAGGAAGAAACTCTGAGTAAATGGACCTGTGACTAAGGGAGTCTGAGAGTCTTTTTTTCCACTCAAGGCACAAAACTTTCAGGAGAGGGCCACTTTATCTAACTCAGAGTTAAACAGAATAATATTTTTTCTCTCTACAAAAGGTAGCAAATGAAAACATTCCTTTAGTAAGTGTGATGAATTTTGGTCTTCTAAATGGAGAAAAACATATGTAAACAATTGCACATCCTTCTTCTTTTGTCTCTGAATATCAGAACATTAATTCTTCTTTTCAAATTTCATCTGCTATATGAAGAAAATTATTCTTAACCTTAAGGTCCAGAGATAAAAAAAAACGTGTAGTTTCTAAATATTCATAACATCTCTTAAAAAGAAATGGCTCCACAATGAAAATGTGATACATCTTAGGTATCTCAGTAAACAAAAAAATATAGTTTAAACTTAGCGCTAAACCAGTTTTCCTCAAACAATAGATGGTTAAAATGATCAAATTTAATTTTCATTTAATAGTTCTTATTTAATAGAATTTTGGCAGACTAACCATATTTTAATTAACTTTTTTGTTAATGTTTACCAACATTTTTAGCGTACATAGTTCATCCGGCTCTCATCACTTTTCACTGTTCGTAAGCTCAAAGCAGCTGACCTCTCTCTGCAGAAATATCTGCCCATAGCAAGCAAGCTGCTCTCTGGGAGACTAATACTTTTTTCAGCTGTTGGCTACATAAGCACCATTTTACTCTAATTTGTCAGAGTAGCAGTAGAATCCCAATTATCCAAGTGATTGAAAGAATATGCAATAAACTACTTTGTTATTTGCATATTCTAAATAAACCTTCTGCCATATTTCTGTGAAAGGTTCTTTCAAGTTAATAAAACATCATAGCATGACAGGTACATTCATCTACAGTTGATGGATAGTGACGAGATGCCAAGCAGCAGTGAAATAGTTAAAAATGTTGGCGTTTAAATTCACCTTCAAAGTTGACTCTTCCAATTTAGATGAGTGGAAGATGTCTAGAATTATATTAGTGTTATTGTTTCAATCTTTCTATACCCACAAAGACAAAAGTAAATGCATTTACATTATTAAAGCTATCTTTTCATCCAAATGTAATGAAAATGAATAACCAAACTTTGGATCTTGGAATGCTGGATGAGGAGATGTTTAAGAACATCTTTTTCCAGTAATAGATTTCTGTGGTCCAGTAAAATATTTTGCCGTGAAAATTTTCCAGCACTTCGTCACTTATAAGTGGCTTTTAAAAGGCTTATATTTGAATAAATACCCACAACCTTTCAGCTTGAGAAAAATACCTAGTATAAGAGATAAAGAATGCTGTTTCAGTCCCTCCATATGAGGCTTCTGCAATGCAGTCTATATGTGACTCTCTTAAGTCTTCTCAGAATTTCACACAGCTGGTGTGGAATTTAGCAGCTTGCTAGCTGCATGGTACGTCTTTCTGAGAATGTCTGGCACTTCTCACTGCCTCCCGAATTGATATAGGTTGCTATATAAGGTCCTGACTTTTAAAGGTCTGTGGTGCCCTGGCACTGACTAGCCTGAGAGGCTGCTTTTCACCCAGAGAGCCAGGGAGATTCCTCAGCTGGTGTTCAGTTTGTACAAAGGGAAGGTCTTCTTGGGCTCCTGCTCTGCACAGCCTTGTCCTACAGTATACATTAAGAGGCTGGCAGTTTGTGTTTGGTCTGGTTTTGTTTTTTTTCTGAGGTGAGTGCTAGACTGGTAGGAAGCCAAAAGAATGAAATATGGTTTCAGTTCTGAATTCTGTATTTATTCATCCTTACTTCAGTCCTTACTGGGTGCAGCGACTGGGACTCAGCATGCACTTCTTTCCACCAGCTTGCACTTCTTTCCATTCCCACTGGAGAAAGATTTAACTCACTCTGGAGAGGAACCTAGATCTAAATTAACACATATGTAGTTGGAGGACCCTAACACTAAACATGTGTTAATAAAAATGTGACAGCAGAGACAAACTGCAAGAGCTTTAGCTATTCTGAAGATCCCAGTAGCTCCATAGTGCTGGATGAAGTACAATAAAAGAGAGAAACAATTCAAATTCATATAGCAATGCCTAGATGAAGGGGTGAGATGAAGGCCCCATAGAAGCACTAAAATCAGAAGAAGCTGTATTGACCATGTACAGCAAGGAATGCAAGCTTTCATAGTAAATGTCTATGGATGCAAAGTAAGTAAAGAACCCTGAAAACCAATTACTATTGAGGTAACTGTAATATGCTCTCAAAAGAAACAGCTAACATTAAGCCTACTCAGTAAAAGATTCACCTCGTTCCTTAGAATTGTCTGCATTTTATCCCACTTTGACCATCTAAGTAGGTTTTGGTGTATGTTAGACATTGAAACTGTTCAAATCAGATAGCCACCTCAGCATGGGCATGCTCTCCTCAGACGAGATAAGTCTCCTTTTGGAGGAATAATCACTCCCTATAGAGAGAAAGGAGCCTGGATAGCTAGCTTACATCAGAAGCTTAGCAGGTAGGTAGCTGGATCTAGCTGGACTGAATCCCACCCTAAACTAGTGTGCAGGTCCTCTTCCTTGGCCCTGCAAAGTTCAGGGGAAGCTGCAGCTGTGCACTTATTTATTCTTTCTTCAGCATTGGTGGGATCTTGGCTCCACACAATCTTCCAGCAGGTTTATTGAACACAGCTGAGTCAAGGGGGGAAGAAGGGGGAGGAGGCTGTAATTTCTTCTGGTACTGGACCAAAGTAAATCTGCTATCTCCTTTTTCTACAGCAATGAACTTGAAGGTATATATCTGCATCACATCACCTTTTTGGATGACTCAGGACTCAGCCTAAAATCACAAGATATTTCTTACACAGAACCCATTTCTAAAAATAATTTTGCACTTTTCTTTTTTCTTACTTCTCAGTTCTTAGTGGTGGAGGATCTTTTTATCTTAATCCTTCTTTGTCTGCACTTTATTTAAGAGGTAGTCTGTAAAGCTTTCAGTGTTTCTCCATGCTGCTGAAACTGGAACAAATTTTTCGTATTGGTTGTAGTCATTGTTCTATTTCTTCTCATAAGAGGAAAATACCTCCTCACAAAACCAAACTGTTGTTTTGTCATCTAATTCTCTCTGTTTCTCTTATTAAAATAAGAATTTATTTATACTGTATTTAATTATATTCTTTGTATGATTCTTCACTGTTTTATAAGGCTCAGAGGATTAAAAATTTTATTGCTTTTCTGTTTATTTATTTGTCTATTTTCCATCTGCTACTCCATTCAGTTAGTATGCTCAAGTTTAGAACAAAATATTGTATTTACTTCAATTATTATCAGAGAATTTTTAGGCATAATTTTTTAATCTTTCTCTCAGGTCTCATCAATGACTTAGATATCTTCATCACAGAAACAATATTTCCTCATCATAATTTCTTGTGCTAGATTTCCTTCCATTGTATTGGGAACTACTTTCTCTGCCAACAATTATTAGCTTTAGCAGAAGACTTTGCTCTTTCCTGCAGTTTAATATTGTAATAACTTGTTTCCCCACTAACTTAATTTTTCCCTTCATTTTGTGGGTTGGAGGAAAATAAAAGAGTTAATTTTTTATTCTTTCCCTTTAAGGATGTATTGTCAGAGTGCAGTGCCATGACTATTTCATGCCTTTTACTCCATTTGAAACTGTTAGAGCAGGACCTATGTCCAGTGGTTAAAAAGCAGGAATTATGGGTGAGGATTTCAATGGGTATTCAATGCCTCTCTCTGGCATGGTGTTTCTAAGTAGGCACAAACAGGCTGCAACAGCACTTACATGAATGATGAACTAGTAGACACATGTTTGAAAGGTAGATATAGAACCAAAAATAGATTTGGTTGAATTTGGTTCAAGCAGAGTTACCCATTGTAATTATACTTCCATATAACATCATAAAAAGGGTCCATGACTCAGTAATATAAAATGGCATAGAATTATTTGCAAGAATTTTATTTGCTCTTTCTGTCAAATCTACATGTCCCCTAAGAGACTTTTTTTCACAGGGAATACATGAAATAAAGAGATAGGCATATTTTTGACAGTGATAGTTGCTATGCATAGAAGTGAACTTTTTCACACTCTTCCCTTAATTCCTGGAGAATAAAAAAAGATTTACTTCTGTTATGAGTCTGAAGTGGTTGCTGCCAAGTAAAGCTAATTTCATAAGTGCTTTTGTTGAGGACATTTTCTGCTCTCAACTAGAAAAAAAATCAAAGCATTTTAGTATAAAAAGTATATTATTACATTTTCCTTCTTCTTATCCTTGTTCTCCTCATAAAGATTAAGAGTATAAGGTCAGTAGGGATCATAAGATCATCTCATGTGACCCCTACATTTACTAGTCAATCCTTGGATTCCTCCCAGCAGCAGTATTGACTAAAGTACATCTTGACCAATTTAGGCCTTGCCTCATTCACAGTCACCTCTTTATGCCTCATCGTAACACACAGTTCCTGGAGGCACAGTTTCTTTATCTCTCAAAGTTTTTTGATAATTCATCCAATTTTACAACAGTCTTTTAAAATGTGGACATTATATCTGCCCCTCATACCATATACTTATCACAGGGGCAAAGGAAGCTCTGCAAAAGGATTCATCACACCTAATTTAGATATCCACTTCACAGACATCTACAACTGAGATAGTCAGGCTCGCTTTCCAGACAACTGAAAGAAACAGGCACTTTCAAGGCATGACTCATTTAGCTTATTTTAAATGCCTATGCTAGGACAACATGAATCATATCTCATTAATGTAAAGAGAGACTGCAGAACTTTTTCAGATGTTGGATGCTTTCTACTCATTATTGCCCTGTTTATGCATTCCAATTGTATTACCTTTTTTTTTTTCCCACTAGTACTAATGAAGGCTCTTGTTGAGTTGCTTAACTAAAGTGCCTCCTAAATTCCTTCAGAATCACTAATTTCCAAGAAATTATTTCCATTTATGTAGTTATGGCTATGTTCCTTGTACCAAAATGCATTCAGTGATGATTCCTCTGTGACTGATATTTGTTTGTACTGCAATAGAAGCTGGAAAGCTTAAAACCCTGTTTGACTAGGTCAGATCTAAGCAGGAAAAGTTACAACCTCTGTCCTGACTGGCTAACAACTTAAATATATTAGGAAAGGAGAGAAAAAAAAAATTGAAAACTAATTTTAGGGGAAAAAAAAGATACAGAAAAAGTTATATTAATAGGGATCTGCTATTTTTATCCCATGAAGTACCTAGTAGCTCACAAACAATGTGAGCCATCTTTTTTAAACTGTATTTGTTTAACATCCTTTTACAAAATAATAATTTCATAGAACAAACTAAAGTACATACTGAACAGATTTTGGAAATTTTGGAATAAGAATTTATTAGAAATATTACTGATATTTAGTCTTACAGCAGAAATATGCTTGCAACATTCTTCTATAACACAAATAAATCCTACTTTTTAAAAGACTTTGGCACATAAGTTCCAGTACAAGATGGCATTAAAAGTTACATAGTTTGCCCCTTTAACACCATCTGTTGTGCTTCAGTAAAATTATAAAAAAGGATAAAATTATAAAAAAAAATTTAATCAACATTATAAGATATTTAACAAAAATTAATTTTAGAGTATTCAACAGAGAAGTGATAAAAAATATTCTAATTTCTGGGAGGTCATTCACAATCCCATACTAATATCTGTTAAAGAAACTAAGTATCCCTTAGAATATAGCAAAGGGCTTTGAATGGATATAAACACTGGTTAAAGGACAAAAAAGGATTGATTGTAGGTTAGGAATTTTAAAGATTTAAAATTAAAAAGCCTTTTAGAAACAGGATTTTAGGAAAATTGTCATTTTCCACGATGAAGGAAGGTCACCCATGCACTATGTCAAAGATCTCTACTGGAATCAATGCTGTTCAAAATATTAATAAATAAACTACAAGAGTGAAATTAAAATATTTGTTAATTGTTTTAGTTTTATGCAAGCAGTGTAAAGAAGAAGGCTGCCTGTAAGAACTGCAGACAAATTGGGAATCTAGGCTTGACCAGTTGGAATTCACTGTAACTGAGCATAAAATGACACTCAGGAAATATGGCCTTAACTTGATGAACTGGAACAGTGTCTTGAACCTGCAGTGGACAGTTTTAGGAAAATGTTAGATCAGTCCTATATGATGACCAATAAATCAAGTATCAAGATACGGAGACAGGAATAAAGAAGTAACTAGGAAAGGTCATTATACCTCCATACATCCATAATGCCCCCATTGGAGGACTGACTAAATGAACAAAGACTCCTAACTGGAAAGGAGCACGTCTCATGTGTATAAAAAACTCTAGGTGATATTGAGAGGTTTAAAAAAGATCAGCTGTTCTCTCTCTCTTCCATTAAAAGAACTAGAAGCTGAAGATCATAAGCAATTTTTTAAAGCAAAGAGAAAGATAGTTCATCTCAATCTATGCAGTGAGGATACAAAACTCCCCAATGAAGAAAACTGTGGACGCTAAAAGCCTGCATAATTTCAAGAGTAGGCTGGACAAGTTCATGGAAGAGAAATATGTCAAGGGCTTTACAATGACTTTGTCTTAAACTATCAAGAAATTATTGAGCCACCAATTACCAGAAACAGGGAAAGTAGTCAGAAAAACAGTACTATATGTTCTGCCTGTCCTTATATATTCTCCTAAGCCTCCCTGTACAGCCACAACTAGGAGCTGTTTTTGATAGAGCTTGTTCTGACCTTGCAGTCCTTAGGAAACTGATATAAAACCTCAGAATTCTATAAAAAATATACTTAAAGACATATGGCATTTTATAATATGATTGTATCATTGCATTTTTAAAGGGTGATTTTAAGAAATTGTGAAAGAATAAGTAGAAAAATTACCATAAGTATTTTGATAGCAAAAAGAGGAATCTAATTATATTGTATCTTATTGTGATTGAGGTGGTTTTTAACATCTTTAGGGCAAGGATTGTGTTGAAATCTACAGACTGTAGTTCCATAAAGTCCATATAAATAAATTACAATAGTTCAAATAGTGTGCAACAGAAATAAAAATAGCAGGAAAATCAAACGTAGTAGAAAGCTCAGCAGAAAGATTTGATGTAGAATGTAAATGACTGCTGGAGCTGTTAATATTCAAATTGGAAAAGCATGCAAAGCCAATGTCTATATATAAAATGTGAATCAACAATGAACTTTAATTATAATTATATATATATATTGAAATCCCCTGCGCTAGATAAACTTTTTGATTGGGTTTGTTATAACTTCAAGTAATTTAAATAGTAAAGATAGTGAAGATGACATATGGAAAAAAAGCATGGGGCAATGTTTGATGCTGACATCCTGTGCTGCTTCTGCATGCATAATATGGTAGTAAAAAAGGTCTATATTAGACGATGAGGGTGGGTGGGTCAGCCTATGGAAGTGCAGCAGCACAATGGGACATAAATGCAGATTCAGAACCAAAATAGTCTGAGGACAAGCACAGCTAATTATCGTAGCATTCTTCTCCTGTGTGAGTCTCTGTTATGCATCATGATTATTTTGCTGAAATCTGGTAGTCAGGAGACATCCCACAGCTAATTTGACACCTCTGAATTCTGAGATTTCTTCCTAAAGACTGTTTGACATGTTGTAATGAATAAGTGTTTGTTTTCTGTTTCAAGTATTATGAAAGGAAACCATTGCTCCATCCTGTCTCTACTGGAACCTCTTCATACCTGCTACTTTGGTTTCTAATGGATCACTTTCAACTACTTATTTGTGGCAACTCTAAATATTCTAGATGTAATTAAACACTTTAAGAACGTCTCTGTTCAGGGGGAAAACATACTTTAATTTCTAATCCTTATTAAAATATGAACAAATAAAAGTATTGTTCTGATTATAAATATAGAGGTTAAAGATATACATGATATAGGGAAATTAGATAACCATCTCCCACTGACATTCAGTGAGAACTGGGTGCTTAACTCTGGTTTATGTCACCTCACCAAGCCTATACTAAGGCTAGTCATGAGGAAAAGCTTTCTAATGATACAGACAGTGAAACACTGCAAAAGACTGCAGGACAGCTGGAGTAGACTGCTGACCGTTATTGTTGGCAATTACACAAACATCTGTCCCCGTGACCTAAGATGATCCTGTATTGAGGCAGAAGGATAGTTTAAATGAAATTCCACTGTCCCTTCCAACCCTATAAGTCTAATTTTATTTGTTGAATTATTTTTGTGTAACTCAAGATTTTAAGGTTCATGGGCTGGGGAAGAAACTTATATTGAAGAAAGTAAAGATAACACATTACAGAGTTGAAAAACAAGAATTATTTTACAAGACGAAGTATAGAAGAAACGAATAGTGACAGTGGAATTTGTTGAGATAAAGTCAGTTCAGCATGTTCATTTTTGATCAGTAGGATTATTTTAGATTTTGGTAAAATAGGAGAGTGCTACCTTAGCCAGATGTTACATCAGCTTATACCAGTGACAAATAGGGGGTGATACCTCTCCAGATATTCAGTTCTCCCAAATTAATTAATTAAATAAATAAATAAATTTGAATGAGTCCTCAGAACGTCTTTTAATTGAAAGTGAAGAAGTTCAGACAAATACTAAAACGCCACTACACTGTAGAAATAAATACCTGTATATAGTGGGTTTTTTGGTCTTTCTTGAGAATCAGGGCTCCAGGGTTTAAAAATTACACCATTGTATTGAATTTAATGATGTTTTCATTCTAGGTTTCAACCTTGAAAATGCCACCTGATGAATACTTCCTGGTATATTTCTTTGGTGAAAGCTGTGAAAATCAGAGACATTTATCTCACATCTTTCTCTGCTAAGGGAGATGGATGGTTATGAAAGCATCTTCACAGTTATTTTCCATTTCTGAAATAGATAAGAACAGACACATATACATGAGTGCTAAATGAATTATGTTTATCTGACATTAACATTTGAATGGATCTGGACAACAAGAAATATAATAATGCTTGGATGATTCATAGTCAATGTCCTTTCCCATTTTAAATTTATGGGGAATGAATGGAAAACTTAGTAGAGAGAGATTCAACAAAACAGGTACATCAAGAAGGCCAAAATACAATAAAAGTAAACTGTCAATGGAAAAAAATAAAACTGTGTGATTCATGGTATGAAAATCTTAGTATAAAACACTTTATGAGAGTGTTTCAATGGCACTCACCCCAAAAATATTTTCAAGAATGCTGGAGAATATTTACTGAAGTTAAAATAACTTTTTTTCAGCTCCTTAGATATGGTTTCGCATGGAAAATATGAACATGCGAAAATTGGTAGACCCAGATTATATTTATTTAGGGGTAATAATAGAATCCACTAATAGTGAATTACTGACAAATACTCTTTAAAAATAAAGAACACACATCTATTGCAGGCAGGCAAGGAGGAGAGAGAGAGGAGAGGAACATACAGGGAAAAAGCGAGAACAGATAACAAGAAAAAGTAAAAACTTTCAACATCACAGATATTTGTGAAGTACTGCTCAGAATCTGGTGACTACTAGTTTCTGCAAAATAAGGTCACTTTAGGCCATCTCTATCTGAGGATCACAGAGTTAATTTAGAACAAAGTATCATGATTTCATTTGTACACATGGGTTCTGACTCTTTTGCATTCCCTCACTACTGCTTCTGAAGTGAAAATAGCTTAGTGGGAATTGGTGACCAGTATCCCTTCAGACTGCCTGAAGTCTTGCTAGTGTTGCCATCTAAGATGGTAGTTTCTTCTGGTGCAAAACTGAGATTGTTATTATGTAGTTTGTTAAAATGAGTGTTCTGAATTTTAAAGGATTATCTGGCCAATCTATGTTGCCTGTAAGATACCAGTCTCTTATCAGAAGCTACATTATTAAGTAAGTTGATATTAGAATAAAATGTACAAAATATTAAACAGAAAATATTTTATATATGTATATATGTGTGTGTGTGTGTTTACATATGTATTCATAGACATTACACAAAATAACTTAACATATGATCATTAAATATGAAAAATAATTTTTAAACACCTAACTAAGATAATTAGGTACCACTTAATGACTTAATGACGTAGTTGCTTCAGGTAATTTTACTCAAAATGTGTGCCAGATTAAAAGCGTTTCTCAGATATACAGGAAAACATATGAACAAATGATTTTTTTAAAATGCCTTAATAGGCTGAGAAGAAAATTTGAGACAAACATAGTTTTGAGAATTTGAAATTTTGTAAGAATTGAAATATCTTACAACATTCAGACACATTTTGGAACTTTGCTTTCAATACTTTGAAAAAAAAACCCAGCAATACTAAAGGCTTCTACTGTTTTTATTCCTTTAATATTGAAATTGTATTTAGATTTCATATTAACTTGTATCAACAATATAAGCAAAAAAGAATAAATACTGAAATATCATAATGATAGGAGATATAAATTGCTTTGTAGAGTTTAACAGTTTCAGCATTTACTGTTACTTAGAATTAAGCTACATTTGAAATGAAGAAATATCTCTTTGCAGAACTCTAGAGTTAACTCTATTCCCTCTATTCCTAGCAGCCATTACAGTTAAGAATGTTTTATACCTTTTACCTCCCAGAGTTTCTTGATAGACCACAGGCTGGATTTGCTTTGTTAGTCATTTATGCTTTCCAAAAAACAAATATGTTTGTGAGAAGTGCTCCTGTTGGTGACTCCTTGCAGTCTTCAGACCCCTGGGACACAGGTTGCATGTCTGCAATAATTATATGTAATTTTATAAAAGGTGTCTAACCTCCTGACTCCTTGTTTTATTATTTTATGTAATAGAAATAACCTAAGTCATGTAAACCCCCTATAACAACTGGAGAAGAGCATTTCAGAGGTAATGCGAGACTTCCGTAATTAATTGTCTGTAACATGCATAATCAGAAGGCCCTGATGAAAGGTATTGTTTTTTCCACTTATTCTGAGTAGGGTTATTTAATAGTGTAGCCAATGCATTCATGGGGAAGTGCTCCAGAAGCACAAGCCATTCTTGTATTACTATGCCCAGCAACAGCAGAATGAGAGTCCTGAACTGTGGAAGTCTATCAGCCTGCAGTCATCTCCAGAAGAGTCAAAACCAATATAAATCACCTCTGAAGGTTTTAAGAAAGCCAAGGACGAGATGCTCTGATGACTCTCTTACAGCTTGGAACTGAGAAATTCTTGGCTCAAAACGTTGACTTTCAGCCAAGGTACTGTACAGTAGGTTTACTTTTTGGCATGTTATAATCACCTCAGAAAAAGTACAAGGTGATCATAGAAAAAAGGTTGAGGTAAAACAAGGGCACAAAAAACAAACCGTTACGACTGACAAAAAAATCTGTAGAGTTCTAGCTGTAATGAACATTTTATTCTTAGATGAAGGGACTTAACTGTATGCTAGAAAACCTTTCTTCTATCAACATTACAGATTGGACTTTGTGACAGACCTCAGTTTTATGCTTCGCAGCTGTCTGAATACATTAAGTATGAATAGACATAGTCCCAGGATTTGGATTAAACTGATGTTGGTTTTCAATGCTATGCATTAGTAAGTTTTGGTTCCTTGATACCACAACATTAGCGGACAACGGAAGTGTTAATGTATTTAGTCTAACAACAACCATGTAAGAGATACCTGATCCCTGCAAAGGCAGAAGAGCTCAAGAACCAAAGTCTGGACTGGAATTGAGACAGAAAGTTACTGTTTGCATAAAGTAAGTGAATGGAAATGATCCTGTATTCAAGATGAAATGGTGCTGTTAGAAAGAATTAAAAATTTTATGGTAATTCTACTATTCACAGAAATAAAGACAAAAATGTTTGTAAAATTGTGGGCTAGATGTCCTAAATATCTTAAAATACAATCCAAGCATCATTTTAATTAACAGAGTATCCCACCTGACATTACCACAGTAATGGAATCCTAGAAAGTATTATTTGAAGTTCAGGTAAAAGAAATAATTTGGTTGGTGGTTGGTTTTTTTTTGTTTTTTTTTTTTTTTATGTAAAGCATGATTAGACTGCAAAAAAAACCCCTAGTATTATTTAATTACTTTTTAGAAGACATATCTGAGGTATCTTGTATTAAAAATTCACCACAATTCAAACATAACTGTCAGTTGTATTGCTCTCATATTTTTGTTTTGGGAATACATATAAAGTATGTATGTGCTTCATGAATATTGTTTTTGTTTTTATTTTATGTAAATGAAAAAAACATGTTCCAAATTCTAGTTACATGGTTTATTTTTTGGACATATTTCAAAGGACTGCTCTATGAATATGATTGCAGAAATGAGCATGGTCTTAGAGCTATGAGGATATTCTGTTAAATCTTGAGTCTTCCAGCATGTCTTACAAGCAAGAAATGGACTAACCCCTAAAATATAAAAAAGTATATATGACAAGAGATAGAGATCTGATTACTAATTCATTTTTGTTATTATTCAGTGGGTTCCCATTTGACACTCACAAGTAACATCCATAAAGGATCGCATAGTACTAACATGGCCAAAGTGACAATATAATCTTATCTAAAACTGGCTTTAATTACAACACTAATTGATTAAAAACCTGGCCCTACTGCATAAAGCATGCTTGTTAAAAACAGGCAGGTTATTGGCCTGACTTGTTCAAACTTGCATCTACAGATAACCCCATAGGTGTTCTCTCCTCAGCTTTCACAGTGAGCCTGATGTGTACACAAATGTAGAGAGCCGGCTAAAATTTGAGAAGGAGGAGCCTCTCTTTTCTGTTAGCTTGGATGGAGGAAACTGCATTCCAGCAGATGTTTAAAAGAAATGGTACTATGTTCTTTGCACATCATTGCAAAAGTGTTGTCAAACATAAACAGAAAGGCAGGGACTATGAAATTTTTAGTTAGTGTTGCACCTCCCCCAGGCAACAGGAGAACAGGGAGGTAATTGATCTTTTGGAAGATAATTACCACCCTTTAATACATCAGAGGAAATACAGCTTATCTCCTTTGCTTTGCCCACCACAGAAGACTTGATTTGCTTGCTGGTTTCCATGAGATAGTTGAGTGAATTTTTTTCTCCAGCGTTTGCCTAAAGTTAGTGCATAACTTCACCTGGATGACTCACAGGAATAGAGGCAACACCACTGTGCCTCAAAGACTGGTGGAAATGAACAAAATTAAGATCTGTTTGCAGGTCTTCTGTGTGGATGTTGAAATGAGCCAAAGCTGTACAAGGAAAGAAGAAAGGACACTCTTAAGCGTATAATGAACAAGTATAAAAGTTCAGCATTGGATGACTGTCATGTATCATGTTTGTATCTCCCAGATTTTTTGGGGTCCATATGCCACAGTCCCTGTGACATGGTAGGAAGATACAGGTAAGAAATATGAATCATATCAGCAGACAAATTGTTAATGGTCTAGGATTAGTTTATTAATTATGCATCAGTCTATTTATTCTCCAACTTAATAAGTGTTGGTTCTGGGTTAAATAGAATTATGGGAAGAGATTTATGGTTTTTGTCTGAAATATCCAAACTGGTGTAACCAACATCTAGACTCAAGCCTTCTTTTCAGCAAGCACTGAAGAGATTTTCATTGTTATTTATCTCCCATTATGCACAGATTTCTTACTGAAATCAAAGCAAAGACTTAAAAACCTACTATGCAGATTAGAGAGAGCAACAGAATTTAGCCTCACATTTGTAAATATGTGCCATTTTTTATAGGCAGAAGTTAAAGGCAACAAAATTTACTGTTTTAATCAGTCATTTGACAACACAGGGCTCAGAAAAGCAATTAACAACATATGAAGCATAGAAGAGCACACACAATTAGGAAGACAAACAATAGAATAAAGACGATCTCCTCTGGAGAAAAGTAAGCTGTAATTTCCCTGCCACCTGAATTTGGCTCATTACTAAAGAGAGTGCTAAAGATCTCCCTAATGACAGAAAATCATCAGACTGTAAGGAAAATATATAATACTACACCTGCTCCATTAAGAATGGCAGCTATAATTCTTTTAAACATAAACCTTTAGCTTGAATCAAATAACGTAGTCTATCTAGAAATAATAATCCTACCACTTCTTAAATGTCTGTGTGAACTTTAGCAGCTAAACCCACTTTAGTTCAGTAATGCTTTAGAAAGACCAAAACGAAGTTATAAGAGGGAATTCAGAATCACAGATTGAAAGTTACTTTTTAAGCTATGTTTGCTAAAATTTATTCCATGACAAATGAGGGTCCAATCCAAATTGTTCTGTAGAGAGTTCCCACTTGGTTCAGTAAAATTTGGATCAGATCCTTCTGACATAACACTATTGCAGTATCAATATATTTAGGCATGCACCTCTATATACCATTTCCTCCTACTATAGCAATTCTTTATATTCTACTTGAGTAAAATATTTTTTACAGTATTATGAATCCCAGATCTGTGCCCAACAGACTGCCTTTAAGACTGGTAGATTCTGTGACAGATTCTGCAAATGTTGTTCATTCTTGTTAAGTGTTACCAGTGAGAAGTAACACATGTGATAGTTGCTACAGGTCTCCTAATAGACCACCAAGTATTGACTGAGTTCATATTCCTTGCCAAATAATTTAGACCCAAAGTATTACTCTCCGGCTCCCTTCCTCTGCCACCTTACATCATGAACTGACTCATTAAAGTCAGCAAGGTTGCACATACAATAAAGAAAGCAATATAATCTTTGGTAGTAATGAGCTGTTCCTACAACAGTTTTTAAATAAGGAAATTCCACTTGAATAAGGAATGAATACTTCCTTGTGTTAAGTTTCAGTACAGGTCAAATTCATACCAGGACTAGAAACCTCTCTCGTAAAAATGGAATATTAAAACAAGTTCTTGTACTACGAATATGCTGTAACAATAACATGACCTATGCTTTTCATCATCTTTAAAATTTTTTCTTCATTACTCAGCTGCTTAAAGACTTTTAAAAAATGTTTACAGAAGGGGATTGTTTTATTTTGCTGTTCTTTTTATTTTTTTTTTTTCTAAAGAATAGATCCATCTTGAAAGTTTATCTCAAATGTTGAGTTTTATCCTTTTTAATTAGAGGACATAAACAATTGCCTTTGTAGTCCAGTAGTTCTTTGAACTGTCTTTGAATCAAGATCAGAGACTACAATAAAAACTTCCTACTGTACAGTTTTATACTATTCTATGTGAGATACTTAACATGTTGAAAAACTTAATATTATTCAATATTTGCAGCACTAAAAAGAGACAAATGTGGGTTTTGGCTGTCATTTCTCCTCATGTACTTTGCTGGAGGAAAAATATTTTCAGCAGCAAAATGCATTTACTAAAAATAATGCTTTGCAGAAGGGAAACTATATTTATTTTAAGTTTTCTTGCTATTGTTCAAAGCAAATAATATATGTATAGTAAAAAAAATCTAAAATGAAAAGATTTCTTTATCTGAAGAAAACCTCACTCCCAAAATGATCAGAAAAATTGTAAAATTAAAGACAAATGTAATTTTTTACTACCAGTCCATATTTAGGACCCCTTTCTTTTTACAGATGCACATTTTCCTTCTCAGCAGCCCAAATATTTTGAGCTCTCAGGACTGCTCATGCCTCACATATTTTTTCCTTGTGGTTTTAATTTGCAGGGAACTGGGCTGCTAATGCAATTGCAAGCGAGCCCAGGCCGGCATAAGCGGGAGATGAAAGGCGCGGCCGTCCCTCCTGCAGGGTGCTTGCCGTGACCTACTTCCAGGGCAGCCAGACATAACATGGGAACCACGTGTTCCCACCCGGCCATCAAAACAAACCATTAAAAGCAGCAGCTTAAGACTGATTTAGGAACCTCTGGTCTTTAAGTAGTGTCTGACTTTTTTGATCTGCTAACTGATCACAGGTGGATGAAATGGGATCTCCAAGACAATTAACTGTGAATTTGACAGGTTCACTGTTACAAAGGGGGACAGCTAGAGTTTCACATAGGAGAGCATTTAAAAAGCAGCATTCGATGATTGCCATAGCAAAGGCATGAATGAAAAGCAGAGGATGAAAACATGCTCTGCTTAATAGCCATGCAAATATTCTGCCCTAAGTGTCATATCCTCCTGATTAAATTCTCAATTCTACCCTCAGTAATGTTGCATTTCAGCAGCATCAAATATTCTGTGACAAATACAAGCATGGCTAAAATGGCTGGGAAAAACATTGTGCATAAAAAAACCCTAGCAATGGCTGGGAAAGTCATCATTTTCAGTAAATAAGCTAGCTGTATCTTGCTCAATAATCCTAGTATTTTTAGAAAAAGAATTCCAAACTGACTAGGTTAATATTTAAGATTATTTCTTTTTTTGTGCCCTCTCCCTGATCTTAGTATTATACTTAGCAAAGACTGGGTAGAGACACTGAGGCAGGGTACCCATGGCAACACTTTCAGAGGTAGCTAGCTGAAGTTTCTTGCAATAGAATCACAAAATCACTATTATTTATTAACCAGTTATTAATATTATTATTTTGAAAAAAATATTGTTAATTTTTAATAACATCAGAGTACATAATTTCAGCCCAACAGCCAATGAGATAGACAAATTCCTTATTCTACATGAAAAAAAGGCTGAGAATTACACTCTTATTTTTTTTTTTTCATTCACCGTGTTTTTTTCTTTCTTGAAATGGAAAGTTGGTATATGAAGTCATCAGACAATAAAAATCCATCCCTACTGTATGCTTAACAACTGAACCAATATGTCTTTTTAAAGCTCTTTCATAGGAGAATCGATATGCTTGGGTGAATAGATGACTGCTGCTACCTGTGGTGAGCAGTGATTTATTGACAATTTGTAAGAAAGGGAAAGTTGTAAAACTTTTCATTTTTTTTTTATTTATTGCTGAAGTAACTAGAAAAAAACCCTATTCTCTGGTTTTAAGATTTAAGAATACTGCACTAACAGTAATAGGGAGAAAAGTACATCAGATACCACAAAGCCCCATCTTTTCCAGAGAAAATGGAAAATCCCTTCCTCTCCCCCATCTTAAAATCCAGTTCTTAGAGATGTAATTAAGTGTGGCATTGGAGGGGCCACATGTCAGCTGATGTTCTACAATTGCTGATGTATTTGCACCAGTCCCCTGTTGCACCTAAATATATGTTATTTTGTCTCATTGTAGGAGGAGTGATTCTCAATGACAAGGTAAAGAGACATGGATAAACTGGCAATTGAACCTGCTCACAAACATAGGCAGCTCCACCAGGGACCACCTGGCTTGGCAGAATTGCTGCTCAGTGGCAAAAGGAGCCCATCACGCTGGTGCACTTGGCCCTAAAGTGTCTAGTCCCACACTGGACTTTTTATTAGTGTAGGCATGCTTTTTTTAGTCTCTCCAACATGCTATGGACTCTAGACCTCCCATGATGCAATATTGTGCCTATGGGCATGGTAGGCTCTCAGAATAAAGAAACAGCAGAGCTGGTAGGATGCATTTTATTTTCTAAATCTTTGTATTTACACCACTTTTGCTTCTTAGGACACTTCACAGATGTAGCCTGAGCAGCAGGGAACAATCTAACAGCTGATATAGAATCTTCCACTTTGGACAGGATTCATTTTTTCATATAGAACCCTAGAAATTAGACTTTTAGTCCAACTCTTCCTACTGTCAACAGAGAGACAGAGAAACAGTGACTTTCAAAAAGTAAATATAGCTATCTAAGATATGCCTAGGAGGTGGAAGACCTTCCAGAAATATGCATCCCTCTCTGCAAAGGATTTCACTTACTTGCAAGTTTTCCTCCCCTGTCAATAGGAAAAAACAAAAGCAGAAACCACTACACACCAATCCTATAAGAAAAATAAATAATCTCTTGCTTCTTCTCAGCCTTCTGGGCAAGGACAATTTTAAGAGTATAAATGACTCTGTGATGGGTTCAGGCATTGCTATTTCATCTGAAAATTTCTCCATGTCACTTTTTTGGAAGTTGTCCCTTTAAAACTTGAAAATCCTGATATAGCTTGCATCTTTTGTAAAGACATTTCAAAACCAAACCCCCATTATTTTGTGTTGTGATAACTTTTTTTTTTTTTAACAGTGTCCCCCATTTTTTCTTGAAAGAGAAGAAAAAACCTTGACTGAGAACAAACCTTGACTTCTTGATACTTGAATTATTTTGTTTTCTGACTTCTGTTTTCTTGAAGTTGAATTAAGATTTGTTTCTTAATTTTTCAAAGTTCCAATGAATAAATCTATTTCTTTAAACATCTGCATTTATATAGTTACATAAATATGTTATATATTTAAATCTGTGGCTAATTCGGGCCATATGATTTGCTCAAAAACTTTGAATTTTGTGAAGATTTAGGTCTTTCAAACTGTGAAATGATTGAGGGCAGGGGGGGAATGTTAATAAATTCCTCCACTGCAAAGCTGAGGTATTTCCCTGATTTGTGCTTGTCTTGTTTGGCATTCTTTTTCTAATATTACCATCACTTTCAACTCTTATATCCTATACAGTCTTAGAAAAAAGCAATGTAGGACAGTAATTACAACATATATATATATATTTAAGAAGGCCAAAAAACATTTTTAAAAGATAAATGAAAACATATATGATCAAAATCTCTCCAACCGATGGATTTTTTTGAGTGCACCTTCCCCATAGAATAAGGGAGAAAATAAGGGAGTTTCTGTACTGTTGGAGGTAGTAGTTACTTGTAAAACACTCTTTCAGCCTTCTTACTCTGTTCCAGTCCTTCATATTATTGATTGGATCATAAATAGTGAATCTTCCTAGAACTTTAAGTTATTCCAGTTAAATAAATGCTAAATTGTTGTCATATGGCCTTTGCTTATGCTGCCTTCATCCTTCTCCATGTATTTTGCCAAACCTCATGGCTTTTTCTGCATTTATGTTTCCTTCAGAAGAAGACCGGGCATGTACCAGTGGCGCCCTGGTGCTTTCCGAGAGACCCTCTGATCTGGATAGATCAAATCAAACACCAGACTGCCCCTACCTTGAAGAACAGCTGTTGTCAAATTGTCCTCTAATGGAGCACCAGTGAAGACAGTGATTCCTTCTCTTAGTATTGACATCAGTTTTGATTGTTGATTGCACCTTTCCTCCAGAAAATTCTATTTATAAAAAGTTGACCATGGAATGGCCCCTAAGCCATTATCCTTTCTTCATTTCAATGCCTTCTCTAGAGCTACTTCTGCCACAATGCATTCAAGAGAATGGTAATGTTTAATGGCTAGGAAGTAGAAAAATAGAGGAAATGTCATGCTTCTTTAATTTATGAAATGTAAAAAAATCAGACAAAAATATAAATACAATTCATATTTACCAGTATGAGAAGTGTAATGGTCATTTTAACTGATACATATTCGCAGCATGCAGCTTACTCTTGAATAACCAGTTTATATAACAACCTCTTCTATTTGAAGTACAGTGATATGTAAAACTGTTTGCTCACCTTAAATGGTTCCCAGCTGAGATTACTCTACTTGTCCTTTGCTGAAACGTACATATTACCATAGGAATAAAAAATATTATTTTATTCACTGTCATTATCATGCTCTAGAACATCATTGTTCTAAAATCTGTATTCTTCTCTTAGCATTTCAAGTTGATCAGTTCTACTTTCTACTTGTCTTTTAAAAAACATGTTGGCATTAAATAAAAGCATATATTGCATTTGCTCTTCTAAATTCTTTTTTCTAAGATGATTGTACCAGATAGAAGACTTTGAAGTGTTGTCAATTTTCTCAGGGTGAAAAAAAACCCAAGCTTGCAGCTTGTCATTTTAATTTCTGAGCAGTCTTTTTGGTATTTAACAAAAAGTGGGATTTATTTCAGCTTTTTCTTGTTTTGCTATTTTTTTATTTAATGTTGCGTAATTTTTTTTCTTTCATTTACCTATCTAATGTAATAGATGCTATAAAGGACAATTCACTAACATTCATTACAAAGAAAGCCTTGGATAGTTTCTCATTCCATGTTTATTTTGAGAAATGGATACCTATTTCTTAGAGTTATTTAACAGTTGGTCTGTTAACATGTAAATTTTCAACAGGAATGTTCTCTTGGTGATGCATGTACAATAACAGAAGGGAAAAAAATCTTAATAAAATAAGATTAAATAAAAGTGATGAAAATTACACCATTGTTCTTTCATACTGATCTCTTTAAGTTTTTCTTTTCTTATAAACATCTCTTGGACTACTCTCTCTTTTTACTTCTGGGACTCTTTTCAAGTCTAACTATAGTTCCAAGGAAAATAACTAAAGGAGTCAGTTTAGTTTCCATCATATCTGGCAAGTGAAAATTCTGGAGAACTGGAGGCCTGAACCAGAACAACAGCTGACTCAGTCTGTTTTCTCTTTTCCTTAGAAGACAATTTATATTTCAAGGATGTAAACAGAAAATTCAAGAAATTAAGTGCAGTAGCTGTTGGTTTTGTTTCTTTTGTTTATATTTTTAAGAAACAGCTTCATGATGAGATATTAATCAAATTTCCACAAGATTTCATTGCTTCTCAAAGAAAATAATACAGTAAGATGATGGACCACTAAAATGACGATGCTAAAGTTTCCTGAATTCTTTAAACAAGTGGCAGTCCTGCAATGCCTCACAGGACTGCTGAGGAATACCCGTTACCTCTTTTTTCTCCCCACGCGCTTTCACATATGTATGTGTCTATATAGATACATATATAAAACTGTGAGTAGTTTACAATGTTAATAATAAAGATGCATGCTTTTAGTAAGAAATATTAACCATCATGAGAAGATTTCTAAATGAGATACCCAGATGGCTTTTGCTATGCTGATCACTGTCAAGATTAATTTTCAAGACATTTATCTTTCTTGCATTGTTACTAACCAGACATGATTTCTGGATAAGTTGAGAGAAATGGTGATTTAACAATCTATGTTTTGAATGAACTCAATAATTATATTGTAATTGCTGTTAGGTGCAATAAATTGTTTAGACCACATCTCACTTTGTGCAAAGTTGTATTCCAACACTATGAACAAAACAAAAAAACCTCAGCAGCTCTTAAGTATATATAGCATGTGCAAGTCCTTAGAGATGTGAGCTTTTATCTTTTATTGTCATATTTCATAGCAGAGTCCTAGATTGCCTTATGTCTTGACTGTGCCAACCACCCTGCCCCTCATCCGATTTTCCTCGTGTTATTATGATGGAATGTGAACCCAGACTTCCTTGTTTTACTGCTTTTAAGTACCAGTCTCAGACACTAATATCTGCCTCTGTTGTTCTAGCCTTTAATTTAGTCTACTGTCCAGGAAGTGGCCTATTTAATACCCTCTCCCTTTTAGTTAACTAAACCTAGCTTGAAATTTCTAAAAGAAAACAGCTGCACTTTGGTAAAACACCAAAATCACTGGATACACTTCCCTTTCCTTCTTGGGACTGCGGGGGAGGATGAATTGCTAAAACAGAAACAGACATTTTGTGTGCTAGCAGGTGGCTATGCAACCTTTCTTCCACACAGCATCCAGATTTCGCCTTTGCCTAAGATTTGGCCTTATTCATGAAAGATAAAATCCTGGTACAATGGACCCCACAACTGAAGTCCTTTAAGTTTCTGAAAAAAAGACTTTAAATTGAGCTGAAAGGCTATAAAATGTAGTCCAGATTTTGATTCTCCAGTTTATTCTTCCTGGCTTCCCCAGACCACACAATATATTTTCCAGAAATATTTTTTCTCATCTTCCTTGAGAGCCAAGCTGAGTAACAGAAAAACTGTGACAGTGTAAAAGTGAGCTAACAGACCCAGTATTTCTATTGCTTATTGAGGGAGCAGAGCATCTGGCAGCAACTACTGACCTCTTTCACATTATTTCTTAATTTTGTTATTGGGAATGCCAGCTGCAGTCAGGTCAGGTACCCTCAGACATTTTGTTTCTGGTTTTGCTCAATATCTTCACAATTCTCCAGTGTAATTATCAGAACAGTGAGCAGTTCTTGCCAGTGGGGATTGAGGGGAGGGTGAAAAATTCCCTTTTGGCTCCAGTAACATCACCCAATGCATAAAGTGCTTTTGAGAGAGCATGTTACAGGGATGATGTACAGGATGATCCTGCGCTGTCCCCTCATCTATGGTTTGTAACTGCATTGGGTGGTACTTACATCCAAGACAGTCTTTCTTTGTGCTGAGCTGTGCATTCATTATGATTTCTTTAAAGGCTGGACGACTCATAGTACACCAGCATTTATAACTCTGGTTTGTTCTAGTTCTTCTATATTCAGAATATCCTTCTGAGTGTTTTACAAAATGTGACTGCATTTCTGTCAAACAAGATTAGCTGAAAAAACAGGTATCAGTTTTCTAGGAAGTATGTTGGCCTCTTGCCTACTCATTCTCATCAACAAAGCATGCCACAGTTTGTGTCTTGGCTATCTGAGACCTTCTCTCTCCCAGCAAGTGTTGCTGTGGCAGCTAAGACAAGTCAGTATTTCAGTACCTAGATACAATACCTGAGACTGGTAGCAAGGTGCTTCTTATTAACACAATTTCATATCTAGTGTATTTTCAACTTTGACCACATTTTAACAAATGATAATAATATCTTCATACACAGGATGATTTTTTTCATTTCAAACCTAACATCAATGTCAAATTTCATACAAGCCAGAATCCAGGGAAGCAAGTTCTCTCTACCTGTTACTATAGTTCTGAGTCAGCTGCTGAAAATTCAGTAAAAAGGATAATAAAAAATGTTTACATTGCAAGTTCAGAGATACGTGTTGAAATATCATATCCAATTGTACTTTACTATTGGATTGCATGTTAATACCTTCTTCCTTGCTTGACATGTTGTAGTGTGTTCTGTTGAGCAGTGGGCTGGGAGGGGACTATATCTCTTATCACTGCACAGATTTCTCTAGCACTTCTGCCACTGGCCTGCAGATTTGAAGAGATGCTATGTTGCAATGGAAAGGTGGGAATTCCCTACACTCCTTTAAGCATGTGGAAAATGGGATATTGGTGAGGTAAATCCCCCTGGACCCTGCAGTAAATCTCACACTCTGGATGAAGAAATGTCAGCTTGTCTTCTACCACTGTCTTTTTCCCTAACAGGTTGGCACAATTCACTAAAAGACCTTTAGTTCTTGCCTTCTACTCTCTTACTAAAGAAATGGAAACTCACCATCTCAGCAGTGGTTGGTGAAAATGTATGACTTTTTTTTTTAACCTCGAATAGGTTTAAGTTTTTTTTTTCCTTATTGTTGAAATTAGATCATCAGTGAGACTGCAAGAGGCATGTATTTAGAGTAACACCTGGAATAAATTCATTCCAGGAAACAGAAATTATAAAGGTCAAATGTAGCAGGTGATATGGACATTTTACAGAGAATGTCACAAGATACCTCATAACTGCTCGGCTACTGAGGTTTTGCTTGTGCCTTCCAGTACAGAATAACTTTTCCCAAGGTACTTTATCTTGGTATAGGTCCTTGTGCACAACTGTAGTACATTGGAAACCATTGAAATTTTGTGCTAGATTGTTGCTAACTATAATTTTGCAAGGGTGACATTTTTGCTACTGGATTTTTGGACCTTTCTGTGATGAATTATTAATACAGATGAAATATCTAACCACTATACATAGCACATCTATCTTGTTTGGATGTTTTGGACAGTTTAGAAATGTTGATAACTGGTAGCAATTTCTCACCAAAGGCAGAGCAGAGTATTTAATCATTAAATATTAAAAAAAAAGAATAACAGAAAGATATGGGGAGCATTCATAATGCTCAACTTCAGACACCTTATTCAGCCAGAGGAACTAGCCAGATGGTTACATCTACTGTAGAAAACAAAATAGGGAGAAAACAAACACTCAAGGCAAAGACCCATAATTTTCCCCATTGTTTAATTCTTGGTTCACGCCTGGTATGGTTTAAACCCACTATCCCAGGTGGCAGAGTAAAAACTGTTCCTGTAGGCATTCTCATTATAGGTTCAGGCTATAATGTCCCACTCTGATAGGCTTCAACATAGCCTTCTTAGTACTGCAGGCTTATTAAAGTGAGAAAAATACTCACAAAACACCAATTATTGTATAGTTATAACTATTGTGGTTATAGCTATCAGTGATGGTAATAACTGGCCTCCAAGGGAGCATTTGCTGCCCAGCCAAGGCCTAGGGCCAAATATTATTTAGTGTGGATGTAAGCAGCCCTGACAGCTTAGTCTCTGAACCAGCTATCAGTTCCTGGCCTTGTTTCCTTTAGCTGTTTAGGTGTATCTATAGTATGCCTTTATTTCTTTCAATGTCTGCGTAGACACATAAGGTCCTCCAGTGAGTGACTCAGGTGACTTAAAATAGACTCACTCTCAACTGTCCAATTGAGAAGACTTGTTTCTGTTGGCTGAGAAAAATAACCAAAGAAGGTATTGCAGTAAATAAGCGGCTTTAGACTGGGAGGTCTCACTGTTCGCTGTGGTTGCAGAATCTTGTCTGCAAAGCTAGCTAAGGTTTTGACAGGTATAAAGGCAGGATGTTTTAACTTGATTTTTGGGCCTATTTACTTTACTGCTTACTTTGAAAGCATGGAAGTAAAACTGGAAGAACTAACAATTTTTATCTTTCTCTTTGAGATACACATTTTTTTGTTCAAATTAATTTGTCATTTATGGCTCCAGTGTAACTGTGGACTGGAAAGGTATCAGAAAAATGAAAACTAGTTTTGTGTAGTTTCTTTTCCTTTCTACTTGGGAAAGTTCAATAGACAAATTTTATACTATGCAAAGCATCTAGTAACAGGTAATTACAAGGACTTTAGGGATAACTATATACTTCTGTGTGTTTGTGTGAAACAGAAAAAAGTGCTGCCTGAGCCCAAACTTTAAAGTGAAATTATGAATAACCATGACTAAAGAAGCAATTAAAAACAAGGGTGTCTGATAATTTCTTGTTGCTTGAATGCCTTGTCACTAGGAACCATAGAAGGGCTCCTGAGCTTTGTATGGACAAAGTACACAGGAATGATGTCTTGCAAGGCTGAAAGAAAGGTGTGCAAATCTTGTGCCATAACCTTAGTGCAGAGGTGGAGGAAAGTCACACTTTGAGGTATTAATTAACTGATTGTTAGAAAACCTTATTCACAGCTTTCCCAAAGCATTGTTTCCAGCAGTTTCAGATCAGGCCTGCACTGATTTTAATACAGGAATTTTGTCCCTTACTTTAGTCTCTGTATACAATATTGACCTAATATTCTGAATCCATTCGATTCAAAAAATTTCATGATAAGACTATTGCTAGATGCTTTCACAGGCAGTGCAGGTGTTAGAAAGAACATTTCTTGTTCTTAATGAAACACTCCTAGTAGTGTTTTAGCAAGAACTACTTACATGTCAAATGCAGCTAAAGAATATATTCAGGCAGTTATACAATGTGAGAGAAATGACACACCAACAGGTAATTACTTCTGATAGTTCTGTGTTTCAAATAGATCTTTCTGCTCAAATTGTGGGAATAAAATATTTACTTACTTATTTGTGAATTTCAGTATGAAGTTTTCAGAGGTTCCACTCTCCTTCTTTTCCTCACCTCCAAGACACGGTATATCTGACCTTAAAAGACTACAAAATTCTTTTGTATACACATTAAAAATCAGATGGGCATCCTTGTTGTGATTGGCAATACATGCGTTGGGAATCTAACTTTCATGTTACCTAGAACTCAAACAATGTAAAACTACATGTTTGATCAACAAAAAAATTGTTATCAGAAGCAACCTGTGAGAGTGAAATATGTACAGCATAGCACCTATTATTTTTTCTTTTGTTGTTTTGGGGTTAGTTTCTCAACCAATTTTGCATCTTGCCTCCAAAGCAGACTTTAAGTGTTTTCTGAACCATTTATGAATATGCTATCAAAATATAATGTTGACATTAGATCTTAGAGGAAAAATTTAATGAGTGGTATTTACACACAGCAGTTTGGAGCCATTGAAAAGAATAATAAAATGTCCAGCAGTTTGGTCGGGTGGGCATTTCAGCATCATAATATGTAAAACAGTCTGAAAAAGAACTGAAGTTCTCATTTAACTAAATATTTTATGCCATTACTTAAAGCTATTATGGAAAATATTCTTCCCCCACATGTAAATAGCCAACATTGCATCCAGTGGTTCTCAGGCTGGACAAGGAATACATCACTGCTAATACAATAGCTGAAACACAATTGTCTGTCTTCAGGGTGGGCAGAAAGTTGTGTGCAGCAGCTGGAGTTTTAGAGAAACTGACAAGTTAAGTTTTTATGACCTGCTTGAAACAATCTGTTTCGACATTTCAGGAATTACCACAGCTTCTGGGAAAAGCCAAGCATGCAGTCTGAGCCCAACAAGCCAGTAGTCTGCATTGAAGTTTAATTAAGCCACCTACTGAGAAAACTACCATAGAGGAAGCTCTTCTCTGAGCATAGGATTTTCAAACCAGTGGAGAGCATCCAGGGAAGACAGCAGTTTTGACACCCAATATATTTGCCCTAGTTCCTATGAATTACACGCCCTACTTCTTATGAATTATACATATTGAAAGCTCAGTTAGGAATAATGTTCACAAATTTGTTGGTTACAATGCTGAAATAGTGTATCAATCCATAAATAAAGTATGTGTTTTACCCACCCTACTATTTCAGTTTTGTAACTGAGTGTTATAGTTAGACTTTAATTAGTTTACAGACTGTCATTACCACAATCTATTTACTTTCTAAGCTTCTTCTGGTTTAGTTTTAATCCATCAATATCAGTGAATTTTCAGAAAGCTTGGTGACATGCTGCAATACATAATTTGTGTCCTTAGATAGCATGATAGAGGAATGAAAACAAGCACCACGTCAGAGAACAAAGATCATTAGACAGAATTAAAGAGTTTGCATGTAATAGGTGTCAGTTTATGTTAAATTAGAAAATGAGCTACTCTTGACCATAATTTATTTTCAAACACTTCAGTTATATTTTAACAGAATTGTTCTTTGAATTTTTTATATAATACATAATGAAGAAATTACCAATTATTTTTAAATAGGCATTACATTGATGTCATTGGGACAGTTCCTGCAAGTTAAACTTCCTAAGGCTGGAGCCAGATATGAAAAGTTTATGCAAGGTTTTTTAAGTGTAAATACAGCTTGATACTCATTGGAGTTTGCTAAGGTCAGTTTTTAGATCATGAAAGGAAGTGAAACAAAACTACTCTCCTCTCTCCTTGCCTCTTCGTCTTTCTTCTCACTTATTGCTGTCTTCAGAATTGATCCCATGTTCTACCTGGCACACAGAGACTGTTTGCTTTTTAATTTCTAATGGCAATCCAGTAATATTAGTATTTTTGAGACACTTCTTTAAAAATGTCTTCCCCAACACCTTTGTGTTTTATTGTTTCGTCTACTTTGTTCAATGCAGCACTTTAAAAGGTACATTGGTTACCTATTTGTTACAGACAGTGTCTTATGTGAAAAGGAAATAAGTATTTTATTCAGAAAAACAGGTTAAGTTGTAGATATTTCGATTAGTGTTAAACAGTAGCATTTCAGTTTTGCTTTTACTAATCAAGCATTTTCTAAAAGGAAGGAAAAATGGGATTTCTGTATTGATCTCAGGTTTAATCTTATCCTAACAAACATCCCGGAGATGTTAGAAAACCACATTTTCAGATGCAGGCTAAATAAACACGTAGAGGTCATCTCTTACTAACATATGTAGTTCACCCTTATCATCTGTTTACTGGGGAAGTTGGAATTTTTAAAAACTGAGGTGTCATATACAAAAGGTATAAACCAGATATTCTTTCCATAGAAGAGTTCTACTACTTGCCAGTGAAAAGTGGTGATATCTTCAGCTCCTAAAATTTAGTAATTTGTGCAGAATACATGAAGAGGGGTCATGGGGTTGTTCAGTTTACTGGAAATACACTGGTAGGATTTTTTAAGTATGAAGAAATTCAATGGCCTGGGAGCTGTTTTCTGTGACAGCTTCACTCCTTTGAAGATTATAATGATATTTTTCTATTTTTCATTTCAAAAACTAGATTTGACCTCCACTAAAATAACAGGAAAAAAATTCTACTGGCTTCCTTGAAATCTAGAATGACCTTTTACTTGTTCCTCTACTACTGAAATGTTCCAGTATTCTCTAATGCTGCTGAAACATAACTTCAGAGAATCTTTAAGCCATTGAGTACTTCTCAGAAGTGTCTCAATTTAAAAAAAAAGAAAGAAATAATGCAGCAAGCACAGCAGAAGAATTAAAAACCTTGAAAATTACTTTAGATTTATAAATATGATACAGAAAATTGTTGTTATTCATAATCAAATTTTAAAAGCATTTACTAAAGAAAAGACATGAAATAAATGCACAAATTATACATACAGTATGTGAAAATGGTAGATTTTAAAATTACATTATTATAATTTACATGTAATTTGGCAATGTTAGCAGAGTATTAGAATCAGATATCAGCTTTACAAATGAAAGTAGCAAACATTTGACATTAAAGGCTGTTTTTGGATTAAAAATTTCATGGCTTAATAAAAAAGTTTATATATGTATGCAAAATGTTCCTACTGTACACATAGGTATATATGTTGAAATAGTTAAATAAATAACTAGAACCAATAAGATTAAGATCCTGAAGAATGGAGTATATGGGCAAAGGATTCCCAGATTGGTTTGGTCAGACATGCAGAGGTTCTTAAAAGAAGCTGCCTATAAGCTTATAAGCCTGAGCATCTGACAGGCAGAACAGGAAAAACAACAGAAGACATGAGATTGCTGGGCTTTAAGTCACATTTAAACACCCAATAAATGGATCTTTGCAAAGCTGAACCTTTAGCATCTGAAGGTTTTATCAGATGTGCCAGATGAGGCAGGCTGCAGGGATCAGAGGGGCAGGGCGAAGGGACCAGCTATGGTGCAATCGGCATTCAAAGGGCCATATGTTCTCCCCAGTTGCACAGCAAGTTGTGGCTTGTAGCCACAAAAATGAAACCAATAAACTAGGTGAGGAATGATTATGGGAGCTCCACTGTAGAGTACAAAGTCCAGACCGGAAGCACCGCAGCCTCCCAGGAGGAACAGTTCAAGGGACAGCAAGGGGATGGGCTCCACCAAAGAGGGAACTTATTGAGTCAACATCTGAGTCTGCCCAATACTGTTTCGCCTGCTTTGACCTGAGCAGAAATAGTGAATGACAGTATCTATATACAAATAATAGGAAGTGAATCAGTGACCCAGTCTTACTTCTAGTGTACAGATGTTTCTTCACAGGGCTGCTAGAACAAGATGAGTTCCAGTCACCTAACTATCATCATCTGTATGAGAACATTGATTGGATTAATTACTTACTTCAAGGTTTCTTTTTCACCCTGGTACATTTTAAAAAATGTTCTTTATCCATTTATACATTTTACTACCAACAATACTATTAAGTAGGAATATTCTCTTCAAAATTTAAAAATTTATGCTGAAGGTGTTATAAATGTAATTTGTGATCATGTTAAAAATTAAAATCATAATAACTACTTATTTACATTTCAGTTGAATTAGAGGAGAAAGCATGCTCAGGCTTTTTGGTTTTGTTTTTGCCATGTACAAGATTAGGGCAGACTCTTAGGTAACTTGGATTAGTGTCCTTGTGCAGTCTGCAAATAGGATATCTATAAATAACCTTAAATCTTGATTTAGTTTGTATTTTTATATGTGCCAGGATTATGAGAACAGGACCAGAGTGAGAGTATGAGGTAAGCATGAGGTAAACTTATATATGAGGCAAGAAGAATCAACTGGGGCTGTTTCTCATGAAGTTGACTTCAGGTCAATTCTACCTTCTATTCCATAGTTTTGCTCAGGTATAGGAGCATAGTTTATTGTCATTTTTATTCCATTTGACCATTAGCTTATTCCTGGAGGACTCTCTGTCTGAATTTAGAAAATGAAAATACAGATAAGTTCGCATACCGAAGAAGAGAAGGTATAATGACAACTGAAAGGTATATTAGGTTATTCATTTGTCATAACACCAAAAGAGCTTCAGCTGAAAGTACAGAAGAGTGGGAAGGTTAAGGAGTGTGCACTGTTGGGACTGTTTTGAGATGACACCATGAATGTTTGTTTGCTTGTTCAATGAGTTATGACCTTCAAAGTGCTACAGGAATAAAGAAATGCAGATATCAAAATAAAGCCTCTCCTCAGAAGACTATCAATACCAAGAACGGTTATTGCTATTTGTCTGAGTTCTAGTGGAGGAAGGAGGAGGACAAGTCTCATTACTAGATGATTTGATTTTCCTGATTTTATTGAAATAACTGTATTTTTAAAATCAGAATTTAATATTTCTTGAAAAATATTAGCTTCATACAGAAGGAATTGCCTCAGTAATTTGAAAATCTGATTTTGGATTCCAGAACTCTGTCCCCACCCCAAGAAAGAAAAAGTGCAGGAGGGAAACCTCATGTAAACCTAACTACAGAAGTGTTCACTGGGACATGCAGCACCTCAGTCATAGTTTCTGTGAACTACTGATGTGAAATATCTGAGTATCAAACTATGCAAAACCATAAAAGAAAATTGTAATTTTTTCATTTATAAATAATAAAAATAAATAAATACATACGCTTTAGCTAAAAATAAAATGCAGTTTTGTCTCAGATTTTCCACTGGTTAATTTTTTAGAGGTGGATGGTATTTATTGACAGTCTTACAGAAGAAACCTGAAGGAAGAAAATCCTTTAGATTAAAAGCCAGATGTGTTGTTAAAAATGGTAGCGTGAGAGAAGGTGATGAAAAGGAGGAACAAAGTCTGAAAGTTATACAGAAACTAACTTTGAAAAGCTCTAATCTCAGCTCTTGACACCGATTTATTGTTCAGTCCTGAGCAAGTCACTTAATCTTTTTGTGCTGTATCACTATTTCCATTGCTGTTCAGAGATTGTAGATAGTGGGTGGCAATTTGGATGCTCTGGATAAAACTTTGTGCTGGTAATGTGTGCACAAGTGTTGGACTAGGCACCCAGTGACAGTGTTGCAGGACAAACAACATTCATTTCTCCACAGCAAAGGCAGTAAAACTACAGTCTTCTATATGTTGTATTTCTCTAACAGCCTATATGACTGGTAACAAAAATAGACCTGAAAGTGACAATTCAAGGCCTTATCTCATGGGAAATTGTCCTGGGCACTATTGACTATGAATTTTTCTGTGCAATGAAAATTTCTAGGGTATTTAGCAACATCAGAAGAAATACTCTATTAGTCTGAGGGTACAAGGATGCAAATACTCACTTGGTTGTGGTGCTTGTTAAATGGAAAATATGGAGGGGAAAACTAATGGCAATTAAATCAGGCAAACACTGAGACAAGATTTAACCAAAAAGCACTTTTACTATATGATAAAATGTTTTTTGTCACTGCTGTAGTTTAATTTTAAAAGACGCAATTGATGCAGACAAGCTGATTTTCAAATTATACTATATGATTCTGAGAACTGGCATAGCTTTGTTCATTTGTAGTGTTTAGAGATCACAAGAAGATAAAAAATCTGCTTTAGTGAAGTACGCTAGGCTTTTATGTATACTCTCTTCCTGGTCTGCTAAAAAGTTTTGCTTCTCACTCTGCTTTGGGTGCTTAAGTTCAGTGACAGTAGAATATTGTTGTTGTTTGAGTTATTTCAAGTTTCATGCTGCAAGAAGTTTCACAAAGCTACAAGGTCTGAATAAATAGGTCAGTTAAATTTGGGGTCAGTGTATATTCATTTGTACATTCCTGAGTCCAACTCTCACTAAAAGATGAGCTCATGGTCACTAGCTTAAAAAGGAAAAAAATATTTTCTCTTAACTGTCTGTGGCTTACTGAGTTAGCAAGCAAGACGGAGTAAAAATAGGACAGTTAATCATCTGTAGTACAGACAGCAAAGCTGTTTGCAGTTGGGACCAGGTCACTTGGTGCTCTATCGTTTCTCAGTTACTGTTTGTTATGTCCATGCTAGAGCAGCAATAAAGCTGTTGCACCACTGGTAAAGTCAGGAAAACATTCCTCTTCTGCATGCCGAACACTCTGGACTCTTCTGTCTCTGCCAGATCAAGAACTGCTTGATCCTTTCTCCTTGGAGTAGCATGCACAAATGCAGAACTAATATGTGTATATCCAAACCCAAACACAGTGTGGTGAATCAGAAGTGCAATTTAGATGAAAAATCTGTAAAGACACAAACAGACTTCTATGGACTCAGCCATTCTCTTAGTCACGTCCCCCTCTGCCCACAAGAAAGGCGCGGAGAGATAAAGGAAAGACTACAAAGTTTGCGGACTCTTTATATTTAAAAAAAGATGAGCAGAATCAGAAGTTTCTGTAAAGTAGAGAAGAGGCCCAGAATGTTAGATGCTGTGGGCTATCTTATTGAACTAGTTGTTTTCAGCTATTCACTTTGGGCCTGTTTCTGCCTCACTTGCCTTACACTGAGCAGCATTGTAGGGAAAATGCTGTGTGCAGGATGGAACACAGAGAATTTATTTTGAGATGAACATTGCACTGTGGATGCAGCCCTGTGCTAAAGGCTCAGTGCAACTAATGAGTCTCAGGGACACAAAGTATTGTCCTCTCTCCAGAAAGTGGGGCATTACCATTATATAGTGGTTAGCTGCCTTTCAACTCTGCAATATCTAATTTCACAGGTTTCTGTATGTACTTAGGTAAATGCAGGCAGTCTTTAGCTGTTCCTCCCTAAGGGTACAGGAGGTGCACCTTATCAGGATGATGGAAGGACTGTAATCTTGAACCCATTCTCCTCTTGTTTGTGTCAGAGGGAGCCTTTGTAGCAAGGATCATGCCTGTGCACCATGTCTGTCCAATTAATTCTCCCCACCAACATCTTCCATGGAGTATGCTGTGTTTTCTTCCTTTCGCGATATAGGTGACTGCATAGATCATACCACAAATCCCATTTTACTGCTGATTCCAAGTCAGTGGTGTCACTTTCTACCTTTAGGAGGCTTAGATTGCTAAGGCTTAGTTCACCAACTGACTGAGCATTCAGCAAATGCAGTTCATTCATGAAAATGAAAACTAGATGTTGCTCAAATCCAACCATAAATGTTAAAAATTAACAAATATTTAAATATTTCAAAACATCACCTCTGAATTCTGGTGACATTCCGTAGGATGAGGTTTTTGTTTTTTTTGTAAGCAAGTGCAGTCTTTATAACTCAGGAGGGTTATAACCAGTATGGTGCCCAAAGCTGACTGCAGACGTTGCAGTTTCACTATATGTTCTCCAGAGCTTATGCTTCCATCATTTAGAAGCCCAGAACAATGACCTTGATTCCCTAAAAGCAACATTAAATAGTGCAGTAAGCTGTAAAGTAAGAAATACTAAAGACATTTCCGTTCCCACTGACTGTGAGGCCTCACAAGTTTACTATGGTCACTGATACATTCTTTCCTTCCTGTGAGATAATCCATTTGACGTTTTGAAGTAGATATTTATTACATCACTTCTGGGCCTCTGATCAAGTGGATTTTTTTATATTTCCTTTCTGTCACAATGAAAACTACAGTGAAAAATGCAGAGGCACTAAATTATAACTGTTATGTGACTTTAGTAATTTTCTTCATTGTCATTTGGCCTATTCTGTAATATAAGATATTTTATTGTCCAATAAATTTTCAAACAAACATTTTGGATACTACAAAAGGAATAAAAACCAATTTTTTTTTTTTTTTTTTTTTGACAAAATGAAGAATAGTCCTGGAAACTGCAGGAGCAATCCATGTATGCAAATCCTAGCCTATAATTGCAGGCCAAGGAGGCCTTGCAGGCCCATGTTTGGAAAAGGTTCAAAAACTTTGTTAAGAGACCCACACCTTTGAGTATATAACCAACAGAAATAAAGCTTTGCAATGTCTGTAGTATATTTATGATGATTTAACACGTGTTAAACAGATTGTTCTAATAGCAATTTTCTTTGTGGTAGTCCCCCTGTGAAGTTAGACTTACTAAAAAAGAATAAATTTATTAGTATCTGCACCTTTTACAACCCACTGTCTTGATTCTAAAGCAAAATTCTGTGTCTTTACCTTGTAGATTTGGGATAGGACCACATGTACAGTTTAGATCCTTCCATAACCCAATATCTCAGTTACATTTTATATAAAAGATGACTGTGAGTTTTGTCAAAACCTTTTGGAATGATTGCTATTCAGATCTTCAGGACACCCATAAACTGAAGCTGAATGTATAGCTTGTCAGTGTAGACATAATCCATACTGGAGAAAGTGTAGTAGAAAAATGATCCAAAATAATATTAGTTTTAATTCACGCATGAAATTGACCTGATAGCTCATAAAAGATGAGCTATGACTGGGCTAATTTTCTTTCATGTAGATTACAAATGAGACCTTATAAATGTCTAATTAATATTATTAACTTGATTAATTTCTCAAGTGGGATAGATAATTCCAATTAAGAATCTGCAAATAAGTTACAGGAAAAATATATACCACAACTTGCAAAAATACATTCATTTATTGAGTTATTTCTGATCATTCCAGAGCTCATAAAGAAGTCATAAATATATTTTTGCCTTTAAATGTACTTATGCAGATTTGTGAGGTATTCATCCAGCAGATTAAAGGGTCCACCCCGTTACATTTATATGGTCGTGGCAAAAACTAACAGTGAGATTGTGGACCTTGCTAACCAAGATCTGGGATTGATACATCTTGCTGTTAAAGGAAAATCACATACTTTCATCTTTTCCACTTCTTTATAATTTATATTTAACACTTCAAGGAATTTTGTGTCTTGAAACCGAAAGGGAGGTTGTTGATATGAGATAGCTCTCCAGGGAAAGAGTAACTTTACACTCTTGGCAATTACTGGTGCTCCATGTGCCTACCCTACCAAAACCAATCACAGGAGAAGATTAAAAGAACTTTAATTACCTATGGTGTGATAGGTGCTCAATCCCTGGTTCTGTCTCATGATAAAGTCAACACTGAAACACGCATTTTCTTTATGTTATTAATTATGTACTGGGAACAGTATAAACACAAGCTGGACTGTATTCACAGTACCATCTGAGAAAATATTATTATCAATGTATTGGTAGATAAGGTTGTAGTACGCTGATTAAATTCATGCAGGAAATTTCCTGAAAAATAGCTTCTAAGAAAACTTATGTTGTTTCAGAGGCAGTCAATTGCCTGAATGAATGACTATCCTTCCTCTCTATGATTTACAAAGTCTTTCCACTGAAATCACTAGAATTACATGCTGAAAAATCAGTGTGAAAAAATCAGGTTTGTAGACTGTATTTGCACTTCGAATACTGAGATGCTGGGGCCTTTTGGCCATTTTACCATCTTAGTACCTAGTCTACCTGGAAATTGGTCATACTAATAATTTCCTTGCCCTTGCAGTTTACATACTAGGTTGTTTTTTTTTTTCTTTATTGAATGATATGCAGCATTTCCAGATATTATGAAAAAGGTCTGAATATCAGAGAAGGTTTCTTTTTGTTCTCTGACACAGCCCCTTAATAAAGGGTCCCATTGCCATTCTCATACTTAGACTTACCAGTCTTTCCTCAGGCAGGGTAATGCTTTCGTTATGATGGTTTTACGTACAAGGTACTATTCAACCCAATGATATCACTATCTAGCTTATGTATGCTGTTCATCTGCAGTTTTTAAACTGTATAGAAAATCTGTATTAATCTGTTGTAAGTGTAACTTAAAAGAGTTAGAAATTATGCAAACACAAGGGTAAAAAATAATATTTTATGGCTCTAATTCCCCTGTTAATAACTTTACACCAGTAAATGAAGTAAGTCCTTACATACATGGGTCTAGTTTGAACATAAATGAGTTGTTCTCAGTGTTGGAAAAGGTGACCGTTCCTCTGCTCCCATTTTCCTCTCAATGTCTTTATTCAGATGAATTATGATGAGTTTAATGCCAGAATCATATGAGAAACAAACAGAATATCAGACATGCAGCTATCTAGAGCAGTCATGGCAGTCATTTGTGTGAATTATTCAAGCCACTGACGGTGTGCCACAGTGCCTGTTGCTACTGAAGTGGAAACAAAATCAATTGTGTACAATATGTATAGTAATATGTACAGTGTGAAGGGAAAGCAGATGGCAGGAATGCATAAAATTTTAATGTCCTCCAATCTGTTTACTTATTTTAACCAGCTATCATAATAATCACCCACTGTGTGCTTTGTTTACATGAGGAAGTGTTGGTGTGATTAAGCAGAAGAAAATCTGAGAAATGTGCCAGTTCCCAAACCTGGTAATTAGAATTAGAAAGCTACTGTATGCTACAAAGGATTAGGACAGACTAGAAGACACCATGAAGAGTTGCCTTCCACTTAGGACTGCATTCACTCACAACACAACAGAGGTGAAATCTGTGCCAGCACAGATTTAGCAGATGACAGGTATGGAGAGATGCTATATTAGCACTGGCCTGTATGGCTCACATTTCCACATCCCTTGAAGCAGTTACACCAGCTTCTTTTCTAGATGGACCATGTGTTTTCCTCAGTTCTTATCTCCTTCATAGAGTACTGGGAGTTTTCTAGCTAATAAGTGCATGATATAGTCCTCAATATGATTTCTATGATGAAACTGTGACTTAGATGGAGAATGTGGGTTCTTTTCTAGGGTTTTTTTGACATACACAAAATTGAATAAGCAACTCATATTTCAGACAAAAGCTTCTGTCTTCCAGTGCTGAAGGGGAAAGAACCATCCTAAATATTAAGCCCTTCAGAGATTTAAGATATTTATTTTTGTACAAACCTTTAAAGCTCCAGTATGGGCTTCAGGAGTGTGGTTGACAAATATCTTACTCTGGACATGTGCTTGTGATGACTAGGGTGAAGGAAGCCTGCAAATAGATTGTAGCATATAACAAGTGTGTATGAATTTGTGAATGGCACATTCATTTTAAATTTACATGCTCTGCTCTGGTTCTCAGTTGTTACAATGCTGTAAGGATTTCTTATATCCCACAGTTGCTATAGAAGACTTTGCCCAAAAGAACAAAAGGTACTGGAGGTGGAAAATGGAATTAATGCTCACTAAATAATAATGATTTCATGACAGATGCCATTTTGTATCCAGTTTAAAAAAAGGAATGGAGGATGACAGAGATTACTTCTTAATATTTTAAAATGTGGCACAGAAATTGTTTTTATATACTAAACATATGTTACACACCACTGAACCTATGACACCTAATAATAGAAATGTATAGAAAAAATACTTTCTCTCTGAGGGGAAGGAAGTAGTGTAAGGGAAAGAATTGGTGTTGATCAAGTTGATCGGGGCCCCACAAATTCAGTTCCTTGTCCAAAGCCAATGGAACTCCTTCCTTCTCCTTAATAAGTGGAAGAAAATGTATTTTCTAGGTACTTTGACCCAGATTTTGTCATCCTTGAGTTAGGGACATCCTAGTCTATAATTAAAAGTGAAGCAGCTAATAAGGTATGAAGGAAATAACCTCACTATAGGAAGGATCACCTGTTGAGATGTGACTGCTGACCTGCAATCCACTGTTCTGTGGGCTGCAAAAATACCTGATGGGAATGAGGATATGCATCCGGGGAAGAGCCCGATGACAAAACTAATCTTTGAAAGTCATCCTGGGAGGGATATTTCAATTTTCCTCCTACATAGATTCTTTCAGGAACCTTGTCTATGTCATTATTTCCTCCTCTGTAAAGTGGGCAAAATAATAATTACCTTTGAGAACTAATTCCTGTTAGTAATAATGTTGACAGTACCTGCAAGGTGCTTGCCTAATAAAGAGATTTATTCAAGACATGAATATTAATGCCTTGAACTTACTTGAACAAAGAACTAAAAGCCTGTGGAGTAACAAACAAGTCACTGATTGTGGCTGGATCTCTGCTCTCAATGTGGAGTTGTGATCTGAGCTGGCGCACAGTTCTCCCAAGCAGAAACTCCCAACAGCAAAAGGGCAGTGAATAAAAGACCTTGAATTAATTTCCTCTGTTGTCCTGTGCTCTTTGGCTAGAATGGGTGTCCTCACCTAAAATGCATCAAATTGTTCCTCTTCCCTAAAACTAGAGTGGGGAAAGGGAATGATGATGATAGCTCACTAGGCTGTTTCTGTGATGGAACAGTCTGTGCCTCCTTTTAATGAAGTCCACTTTTTTTTTTTTTAATTGGATAAAGGATAGTATTGTCATTTTTTTAATCTTTATAGAGGATTCCATGGAACGAAGAGATTAGCTCCTCCAGTATGTAAAGGTTATCTTCTCATCCTCAGATGAATAATTTTGAAGAGCCAGGTAGAAAATATTAGTTGGAAAACCAAGAAGTCTTTCAAACATCAATAGCATTGCAACAAATGGAGTTGCTCTACCATTCAGATATAACCCCCATAAATAAGGTATTTCATTTTCCTGTAATTTCCAGGTATCTACATGCTTTTTTATGTTTAAGTTATGGCTCTCTGCATTAACACCTACACTTACGGCAAATTATATTGGAAAGGTTTCTTGTTTATCATTATGGTTAGAGACTCCTTCTGGATCCAACAGTGTGTACTGAAGTTGCAGGTCAGTTGAGGTAACTGCAATGGCTCCTATCTCAGCAAACATAGTTGAAGAATGAACCAGAGGACTTGAAAGGCAAATACAGCCCCTTAGGACCTGAGCATTTAATTCAGCTCATGTATGCCATGAGATGCATGCAAACAGACGGGCAGAAACTTCTCAGATGAACTTCAGCAAATATGATGCAGTAGGAGAAATACAAAGCCTGACCTGCCCAGTGTCAGCTGAATAATGGCTTACCAAGTCTGATATAGTCCTCTATAAAGCATGGGTAAGGCTTACAAATCCCTTGCTCAAACTGAAAGAAGAAAATCTTAATGTTTGGGCTACACCAATCGACCTGTCCTGACATTTAACAAGCCAAACAAGCCTTAGGAAGCGATTGAAGAATGTTAGTTAGTTTAAATGAGGATTCCTTGATTATCAGAATTTTAGTCTATCCTTGCTTGAATTCTTACCTAAGTAGCAGGCTGCATCTCTTCACTTCTGTCAAGTTTATATGTTTAGAAATTTTTGAAAGGTTGAATCACAAAGCATTTTAATCGCATACACTCAAAAAAAAAAACCAAAAAACAACCTAATACTGACCTACTATGACATTCAGACACAGTTTAAAATCAACTCACAGGAACACAAGGTTATGTTTAGTTGGGGAGTTTTTCTGTCTACTTTATATAAACTAACAAAGCTGTTAGGAGTGAATGGAAATGACATGAGAGCAAAGTAAGAGGTCATGTCAGGCAAAGCTGATTTTTTTTTCTCTTTTCTTTCTTTTTTAATTAAAACATGCATTTAATCAGTTAAATACAAGTCTGTTGATGCAGATATAATTATATCAATCTCAGTTGAGTAGACGGTTTAACTTAAGACAGAAAAATCTCCTGTTTTCTTTGATTTTTCTTCCTTAAGTTTGACGTGGATCTCTGCCTGGTGTCTTGGTACTAAGCACGTGACCAAAAGTAAGATATTTAAAATCTTTTAATACTACATCTTGGCACAACAAGATACAGAATAAATTCAGAAATATCCGAGTTAGAGAATTAGAACTATGAATTGATATAGGTCCCACATAGAATACAACACTGCTATATTCCAAAGAGGCAAAATGCGAGATGTAAAACAATGACATGAAAAGACTTATAATATATTAAAGAATTTGCTTTATAATTATAATGAATGTCATAGTCTGTTTTGAAAAAAAACATATCTGTTGAAACTGAAGTAAGTAGGTTATTACACAGGCATTTTATAAGAAAGCTGATCAGCACTGCTACATACAGTTGAAGTACACAATGCAAAATTTAAGGTGGGAAAAATATGTGCATAAAGCAATATGCTTTTGCTGTGTTCAGCAGGAATATGATAGATTTATGTGAAGCTGCAGCAGACACCCTTTGCTTCATTCTCCCCTGTGACGTCATTTTTATGGTACAGATGGAAGAGAGATCACAAATACACTTATCCCCAAATCCCAGCCTTCACTTTCTATTTTCCACTGAAGTGGAGTTCAACTGTTCAAAGGTACAGAACAAGAAAAGGAGAAGTGAGCTCAGCTTTTGTAGAAAATCAGACTGGCAGAAAAGACAGGGACTGAAACCTCATCAGATGGGTATTTCTCTGTATTTAACAACCTATTCATCTATCAACTGTTGTTTACATATAGTACATAAATACACAGAAAGTCATGAGCAACACACAAAAAAGCCCAATGTTATATTAAAGCAGCAGAATCATGTATCTGAAGGCTAGGAAATGCTGGAATAGGGTTACCTGGGTGCTATAAATTTAGCAGTTTTTTGTGAAGGCTTATGATTTGTATGAATTACCATGCAATTTTAATTAAATGATTTTCCTTCCCCCCCCCCCCCCCTCCCCCCGGGACCTCTGTTTCATTCACAATACAGAGTGGATGATGCTTACTTAATGAACAGCTGCTCAATACTTTGTTTTTGTTTCATTGTTCAGCATGTGTGGTCCCACTTGTTATTTACTAGACACTAACAATCCAGATTCCTATTGAGAACTATTCATTTCCTCCCAGACTTTTCTTTTCTGATTTCACTATCATGTATGAATACACAGAAGCCTTCTCAACACCCTGTGATACCAGGGATGATGTCATTCCCATCAGAGATGGAGATTTGATATGTGAAAAGATTCAAGTCCAACATTTTTATTGCGTGGCCAGCTTCAGACAACGGTGAATTCTTTATTTGTAGACTAAATTTAGCTCTATCTATTGAAATATACCTCCCACCAACTTCTACTGTAACTGAAGTAGTCAGCAGAGTGGACTCCAGGAAATCTGGTTAGGCAACCAGAAAATGAAGGACACCAAATGACTGGTCTAAGTTTGGTTTAAGGGACTTGAAAAGTATCACACAGCAGCTTTTTGACTATGACAGAATATTCATTTCTCTGGGACAGAATTCAGCTCCTATAAATACAAGACAGCTTTTCTTGCCTAGCAATCCTTTACACCATTGTCTGCCCTCTGCCTAACTTCTGTTGGACTTTCATGATGAACAGCTTCCATTTCCTCTATGGTGTATGGTGATTCAAATACCCGTGCTGTGCAAAAAAAACATTGAAAAGTGTCACAGACAGTTAACATAGTATATGCTCACAGTGGGGAGGGTAAACTCAGATTGCATCAGCAATCTTAGTTCTGATGTGTTGACATCTATCTCCTCAATTTTATGACTCTCATGATATTCCTTTATGATGTCTTTCATATATAGCTAAAAAGGCAGTAATCTTAAAGCAGAATCTTCCTGACTCCTCATCATGTTTGCATCTGTGCATTGCAATAAATCTGTGCCACTTTAGGATTAACAGATAGCAAAAGCTCTTTCCTTTTTGTGGTCTCTTACTTCCCGGTTCAAGCCTCCTTGCCCAGCTGTCAAGGGTGAGACAGAGTAAATGACAACCCATAGTCGAGTTGGGTACTGGGATTTATTTAAGAACCACCAACATTAGCTCTTTTACCCTTTTTGATTATCTCACTTGCTCCCCCGCAGTGCTATCCTAACTAGGTCTCCACTTCTTTGCTGGGAGGTCCCCGCTGGCCCTGGAAGGTTGGGCAGAAAGCTGTGCCAGTTCATGCTGTGCAGCTGCTAACATCTACCTGTCCGAGACACTACTTGACAAGGTCCCTGGGCATTTTCCAGCATTGTCTCAGCTCTCAGATTTCCTCCAGTCAGAATCGCCACCTTTTCCTTTCCAAGCCCCCTTTTGCTTTCTGAGACTGCTTCTCAGGAGCCCTCCTTTTTGGCATCCAGCTCTTCTTTCAGGAACTCAGTTTTCCCATGTAAATAATGTATGGACAGAAGAACAACACGTGATCTGCTTCCTAATTGGTGGATACATCTCACGTCTTTTTATTAATTGGAGGATTCAGAATGTGCCACTTCTGTTTAGTCCAAGTGGTTCAACCAGCTGGTACTAGTTGCACCCAAAAGGTAGCAGCTTTCTACTTTAGAGTTCAGAAGTTCAGTTTCAGACATTCACTCCCCCCCCCCCCCCCCCCCATGTATTCAATTGTGTGCCACCTGTTAGCATTCACAGTTTAAGCTATTTTTGCCTACAATACTAGCCTGTACTAGTTTTGTTCCTTTTCAAGTTTCTGGTACCATCAAACTCCCTGTTTCAATCTACCTCTTGTTTTGTTTCAGGCCTCTTTCTCAAACAAGATTACTTTCTGTTTCTCATTCTCCAAAGCCAGAGGGAGACTACTGGAGAAAAAGAGACCTCAGTCTGGAAAACCTGGGATTTTTGGATTCATCCAAATCCCCAGCCACCATGGGGAAGGTCTATCCTAAAATGAATTATTCTGAGTACATGGCATATTTGAAACCATTTCATCCTGGAAACTGTGAGAAACTTGTCTATATTCAGTGATGATGAAGTCAGAGACATGATTTTCCTCAGACCTAGGAGTTTCTGCCTTACACTTATAGACCAGAGTTTTTCACATTATTTTAATTTGACTTCATAAGGATTAATTTATGCAAGTGATGCAAGTCACATTCCCAACATAAATGACATTCCCTTCCTTTACTGTGGCCCTTATTCTACTTTGTACAGAAAAGGCCATTCATTAGTTTGGGATTTGCTGAATTATTTCTTTTTTCCCTACTGGCCAAACTAAATGTTTTCCTTCAGCTTTATCTCCTTAAATATTTGTATCAAATTGTCTTGTGATGATAATGATAATGGTAATTGACATTCCCATTGGTATATGTCTTCAGTTCTAATTTAAATTTCAATATGTCAGGCACAAGTTTTCATGCTGGAAAAGTATGAATTATTGTCCATGCAGCAGGCTAGCAGATGTTCCCATTTAAAGCATGGGTATAGACTGTATGTGCTGTGCTAGGGATTGAACATTTTTCCTAAAGAAGCTGAACTGTCACAGATTTTTAGTGGTTTTCTAGGGGAAGAAAGACTTAGCCAAGCCATTGTTTCAGTTCAGTACTGTCATTCAACCAGAGTGTTAGATATTTCTATTTTATTTCTAAATTACACAATGGCACCATTTTTGGAATGAGAACAGCTCAGCATACGTGTTATTGAGCCTGTATATAATTATCAGAATACATTAGGTACTGCATTCTCCAGTTATTCTAAAAGGTATATTTGAATGTCCAGCCATTATCTGGTTTCTAAATACTATACTACAGGTAAAAGATATTATGCATTTTATGGAGCTGGCAGGGAAGTTTGTACCACAGACCCTGATATATTCTGATTCCATCGCTTGCTCAGTTTTTACTGTCAAGTCAAGGACTCAATTTCATGAAGTGTGCATAACACAGTAAACATGTAAACTTATGTATCCTTGTACAGTACAATGTCTCTATATCCACAACAACTTAAAAATACAAATTTGGATCTGATTACAAGGAAGTGAAAGAACATTATATTAATCACTAACATGGCTATACTGAATTCCTATATATGCCAACAAATTCTCATCAAAAACTCAAAAAAAATGTTTAGCTTAAATGGCCAAATGAAATTTAAGGCAGAATCTCTACAAGCAATGAGATGAGTTGCTGAGGTTCCATTTTGTAGTAGAGGGCTATGTGCAGTGCTTATTTATTGTTCACTGGCAGCATGAGCTAGAAGTTATCCCATTAATACCTGCTATGTCTCCAGCAAACAAAAAGGTGAAGGGACTGAAACATGGAAATTCACCATAAAAATATTACAGACATTACCATGTTAATAAAAAATTGCTCGCTAGAAAAAAAAAAAAAAAAGAAACAAGCTCTCTAAACAAGACTGCTGACTATTCCAGCACTATTTTTTAACTGATTAGAGGAACACATAGCTGAAAGGGAGGCTGCTTCTAAGCCAGGCTCCATTAATATTCTTTTCAAGGGTAATATTCTCCTTGTGTTCTGTCCTGTAATGCTGAGACATGCAACGGGAACAAAGAGAGTGTCTTATCCTCTCTTTCATGTTATATGCTGAACTGGGCAACCTATCTGAGAGAGAAAAAAAAATATATCAGGGAGAAAGAAAAAAATCTGTTTCCTAGTGACAATCCAGGCAAAATGGCAACCCAGATGTTTTTCTTCAGGGTCTCAAATTCAAACATCCAATTGCCTAATTTTACCCATTCCCTATTGATAACTCAGCCAGCAGAAACAGGGTGTGAATAAGGATATCATTCACCTCTACCAGTACTCTGATGTGCTTTTGTCCTTTGCTTTCCTAAATGGACATACATAGGCTCTGGTTGGACTACTGGGATCATGAAATGCAAAGAAGGGCATCTGGTTGCTTTGTGTATGAACCAATGTATTTTAACATTGCATTTCACTATTGCTTGTGATCTGGCCCAGTAGTAGACTCCAGACTTCAGAATAAATTAAATCAACTGAAGCAGGGTAATTCTGTGATGACTTAATGAAATGAATTGGCATAGAAACCTGAAAACCTTATCACTGTTTTTTAGCAGATTAACTTCTGTGCTAAATAAGGGTCATATGAGAAAACTACCAGTGAAAGCTAGGTCTGCTATGCTAGTATTGACTACCGAGATGTAACTAATATAGTTCAGCTGAGGTAATAGGCAGAAGTACTGACCTAGAGCATCTCTTAAATATTTCAATACATACATAAAAGAAGGGAAAGAAAAAAGCAAACTTAGCATTGTTAAAGATTTTATTTAGGCAGAAGACTTTGAGGTTGCATTTAAAACATATCACATCTTTATAGATGCAATAAATATTTTATTTTCAAATATTTTTAAAACACAAACCTTAGGTGCCGCTAGAATGAAGTTTGCCAGCCATAAGAATGCAGCCACTATATGTACTTTTATATCAACTATAGTTGTGATAATATTGCATATCACAGTTTATGAAAGAATCAAATATTGTCTTCTAAATGGTTATTGGTTAAAAAATATTTAAAACATATGAAAAGTGGACATTTGTCATCTTCAATTTTTGCATGTTATACTTCCTACTCTTTGAAAATAATAGAAGATAAAAACTGTAAAAAGTCTTAAAACACAAAGAGAGAACCATTTTTACTTTTCACCTATGAAACAAACAAAAATAAAAGAAACTGTAAGGCATGAAAATGTAAAAAATAAAAAATGGAATAAATTTAAATTAAATAATAAATTTTGTTCTGCAATGTGTATGTATTGTTCCTGTACTTTTGTCTAGGAAATTCAGCTACAAATAGTTAATTTGAACAAAAATATTTGTAAATATGCATTGTATAAATAATGAATACATCTTCATTAACAACTTCATGCACTGGAAATCTTCTTAGTGCAATTTTGCCTAACATTTAAACTTGGAGCCTTGAAATATAAGTACTAAGCACACCAGTGGTCTTCTCACTGAATCACAGAGTCACAGAATCATAGAATCATTAAGGTTGGAAAAGACCTCTAGGGTCATCAAGTCCAACCCTCAACCCAACACTACCATGCCTCCTAAACCATGTCCCGAAGTGCAAAATCTACGCGTTTTTTGAACTTCTCCAGGGATGGTGACTCCACCACCTCTCTGGGCAGCCTGTTCCAGTGCCTGGCCACTCTTTCAGTAAAGAAGTTTTTCCTAATGTCTAATCTAAACCTACCCTGGCACAGCTTGAAGCCATTTTCTCAATTCCTGTTGCTAGTAACTAGGGAGAAGAGACCAATACCCCCACCTCACTACAACCTCCTTTCAGGTAGTTGTAGAGAGCAATAAGGTCTCCTTTCAGCCTCCTCTTCTCCAGACTAAACAACCCCAGCTCCCTCAATCTCTCCACATAAGACCTGCTCTCCAGACCCTTCACCAGCTTTGTTGCCCTTCTCTGGACACGTTCCAGCACCTCAATGTCCTTCTTGTAATGAGAAGCCCAAAACTGAACACAATATTCAAGGTGCAGCCTCACCAGTGCCAAGTACAGGGGCATGATCACTGTCCTACTCCTGCTGGCCACACTATTCCTGATACAAGCCAGGACGCTGTTGGCCTTCTTGGCCACCTGGGCACACTGCTGGCTCATGTTCAGCCGGCTGTCAACCAGCACCCCCATGTCCTTCTCTGCCAGGCAGCTTTCCAGCCATCTTCCCCAAGCCTGTAACGTTGCATGGGGTTGTTGTGACCCAAGTGCAAGACCCGGCACTTGACCTTGTTAAACCTCATACAATTGACCTCAGCCCATCGATCCAGCCTGTCCAGATCCTTCTGCAGAACCTTCTTACCCTTGAGCAGATTGACACTCCTGCCCAGTTTGGTGTCATCCGCAAAATACTGAGGGTGGGCTCGATCCCCTCATCCAGGTCATTGATAAAGATATTAAACAAGACTGGCCCCAACACTGAGCCCTTTCTTCTCTTGAAGAAAGCCCAGCCTTCCTGGACTCCTTTGCCCTTCAGGGCTGCCTCCCAAGGGACTCTCCCAAACAGTGCCCTGAACAGGCCAAAGTCTGCCTTCCAGAAGTCCATGGTAGTGGTTCCGCTGACCCCCCTTCTTACTTTGCCAAGAATTGAGAACTCTATCATATCATGGTCACTAAGCCCAAGATGGCCTCCGACCACCACATCTCCCACCAGACCATCTCTGTTTGTGAACAGCAGGTCAAGCGAGGCACCTCCCTTGTTAGGCTCACTTACCAGCCGTGTCAGGAAGTTATCTTCCACACACTCCAGGAACCTCCTAGACTGTTTCCTCTCTGCTGTGTTGTATTTCCAGCAGACATCTGGTAGATTGAAGTCCCCTGCCAGAACAAGGGCAACCGATTGCAATACTTCCACCAGCTGCTTGTAAAACGCTTCGCCTACCTCTTCATCCTGGTTGGGTGGTCTATAACAGACTCCCAGCAGGATATCTGCCTCGTTGGCCTTCCCCCTCATCCTTACCCATAAACACTCAACCTTATCGTCACAGTCGCTAAGCTCTATGCAATCGAAACACTCCCTAACATATAAAACTACCCCATTGCCTCTCCTTCCTTGCCTATCCCTTCTGAAGAGCTTATAGCCATCCATTGCAGCACTCCAGTCGTAAGAGTCATCCCACCAAGTGTCTGTGATGGCGACTAAGTTGTAGTTCTCCCACTGCACAATGGCTTCCAGCTCCTCCTGTTTGTTGCCCATACTGCGTGCATTGGTGTAGATGCTAGGCATCTACATGAAGGTTGCTCCCTGGTAGAAGTGAGGTTGAAGTTACCATCTAGAGTGCCCCATTTACAGTACAGACACAAGGTACCTTTCTCAGAAGAAAAACACATCTTATCCATGTTTCTCCACCAGCTTGCTCTCTATGCGTAAGCTCATTTCTGTTTCCAGTGACAAGGCTATCTGTATGGAAAGGTGTTTTCCATTGGCTATGTATAGACATGTGGTACCTGCTTAAGTATAGTGTGAACTTCATTGACGGTCGAAACAGAATGCAGAGATATGATCCTAGAACCATAACAGATCCTGGTTCTTCCTTCCTTGGACTTCACCAGCTGCTAGTGTAGAGGTACCAAACTGATCCAAAATTTTGAGCAGGTTTTGAACACACCTTGAATGTTTGGCACAAATTTACAGTGAATTCTCAGCATGCCTGTGAGTTCTGGATGAATTGGGTCTTCTGCATGTGTTCATATCAAAAGAAAATCTGATTTCTGGGATGTGTATAGCCCCCTACACTGTGCTTACATAATAGGTGTGATGCATCCAGAACAAGTCACTGATCCTTCATATGCACCAACATATGGAACAACACATGTATAGGAAATGAATTTATAGTGATCATTTACCAAGGTATTTTGGTGTCTAGCAGTCTGGTGTAGCTTGGCTATCAGCTGTCCAAGAAACTAACCAGAAGCACTTTGGTTGTCTACTAATGGGTTGCTAATGCTCTGAACTTTCTGCCCTTTCTTCTATTTTCCCTAGTTTGCAGCTGTGTTGAAGTACATCAGGGAACAGTACTGTGGGTTGAGCATGAATTGCACACTAATAATAGCCCAAATGCTTACTGTACCACTTTGGACTACTTACATTTAGGTCTAACTCCATAAAAAGATTGCAACTGCTTTGTTTGTCTGGAATCAGATATAGGTCTGCACTAATTGTTTTGTAGACTGCTCCACTAGTTCTTCTTAGCTTTGTTGATTAACTCTCTTCATACAGCTTTTCTTTCTTTTTCCCAGGGGTAGGTCCTTTTCTATAAAGGATCTGTTTGGTTGGTTCATTTGGGGGCTTCATGGTAGTTTTGTTTTGTTTTAATTTGTTTTTCCTGTTCTAAACCTGGTAGTTCACTGTTAATTACTGAAATCCACAATCACAAATTAGGAACCCTGGCTCATTATGCATGACGTACATGGGAACCTGAGAAAGATTTTATTTTCAGGGAAAAAGAAACAAACCTGGAGACAGAGGTGTGTCTTTTGTCCAACAATCCACTGATTAAAATCCATACCAAAGGTGAGGGTAAATATCACAAGAAGTTGTGACAGTACCCAACAGTGAAAGATTAGCAAAGAATGTAATAAGAGGTCAAGCATACAGTGACATTGTCCTAGAAGACTTCAGGAACTTTGTAAGACATATATCTGTGTGGGTAATAGTCCTTGACAGATTTTGTTTTCTTGAATATATACCAGATAAAAGTGTTGTTGATCAGGGAAGGATTTGACATTGTATTGCACAACTGTATCTTAACAGGAAGGCTCAGGGTACATAATGGCCGTCAGAGGTTCTTAGTTTTTCTTTGAAAGCTTGTTTGTGTATTTTGCAGTAATTTTTCATCAGATGAAGTACATCAACAGTCCGGAAAGAAGAGGTGGAAATTCAGGATGCCTTTCACTAAGGTGAAAGTTCATCTAGACAGTCAGGCTCTCTTTGGTGCTTTCCTTCTGGTCTCCAGAATCTTTAATTATTTTCTTCATAGTAGTCCAACTTCACAGGAAGAACAGGAAATGCTTTCTCTACCTATTATAATGCTATATGATGGTGCAGTTATGAGATGTGGGGGTTGAACCTGTCAGGCTGAGTGCTTTGAACCTGTGGCTTCACCAGTGTGAATTAATGTTTTGACAAGAGTGTGTATGCATATGTATATATAAAAGATGGTTACACCATAGTCTCAGATCTTTATAAACTGGAATAAGATCAAGCAACCCCCCTAAATCTTAGTATAAATTCTCTTTCTTACCCTATTTCCCAGGTCAAAAACAGGGCAGCTTCTCACTTTTTCATGGTATGTCTCAGTTTCGTAGCCAGTCATTTAACAGTATACAAGTTAGATCTGAACTGACGGTTCTGGCAGTTTTCAAAGTTAGAAGCAAAGACAGAGCCAGCAGCAACAAACGGAGTGATTTAAGTTATTGTTTTTGAGTATTTTTAACTCATTATGAAGATTTATCAAAGTGGAGTGAAGAGCATTCAGTCAATGCAAAATAAATTAAATTCAGTATTGGTAATATTCTAATACTGCGTTGGCATTCTAGTATTTGCTATCATACATTGAAATGCAGCGTGTTTGAAACGATAGTGTAATTCTCTCACTTATGACAAAAAAAAATAGAGTATCTCTTCTGATACACTTTACATGTTGTCGCAAGCTCTTGAGCCTTTCAATGCCTTCAAACGCAGTTACAAAAAAATAAACTTTCTAGGAAACAGAAGCATTGGTAAAGTGTTAATCTATTTTAAGCCTCAGGCTATTTGAAAAATCACAGATTTGCCATGTGTCTACAGAGCTAAGAATGAAACTAGAACAGTGTTGAAAATCCCATTTTGTGCACTGACAGCAAAAAGAGCAGAAAACAACACGTGCAGATTTGCTATAAAGCATAACAGTGTGCTGTTTTCTTACCTCCCGCCCAATTTTTTCATAAATGAAACATACTTATTTTGTCAGCAGGAAATTGTTCATCTTTTTATAAATAATATTTATAGGAAAAAGCATAGGTCATTACAGATCATAAATATAAATTCGATACATAGATATACAGAGAAACATGTGCACGCACATGTAAAAAATGTTCAGGTGACATATTACCGTAAGAGCTATTGCAACATTAAAAAATCCAGTTAATATCAGCATGATGGTGGTCAAACAAAGCAACAGCTTGTGCAGAGAGGCTGTGAAGTCTTAATCTTTGGAAATATTCAGATCTTGCCTGGAGAAGATCATGTCCAAACTGACCTAGTGGTTTTGCATGGTGAGTAGGAGTAGATTATCTCCAGGGGTAAATTACAGCGTAAATATTCTATTATTCTACTGTTCATTAAAATTATCACTGAAATGAGTAGCTGCTAATATCCTCCAAGATAAATTAGAAAATACATTTTACAGAATCTTATTCTTACAGAAATGGCAGAAACCTCCCCCTAGAAGGATGTTTCAAGTTTTCAGTCAAATGTCAAGCCATAACACTGCTGGGTGAAAGTGTAAATTGAATCCCTTATACTCTCCTTCTTTTCAAGTTCTATTTTCTTTATTGCATGATAATTTTCCTTTCTTGAGAGGTGAGGCCAAACAGCCACATGGCTACAGTGCCTTTTCAGAAATGAACCTTTTTGGTAAGACTGGCTGAGAGGAAAGACAAAACAAGAAGACATTTCCAATGAGGTACTGGTAATTGATAATGCAGAAATGAAGTACTGCTTTTTTTTTAATCTCCTCCCCCTAAGAAAATGTTGATTTTTCAGCTGAAAACATTTTTAATTAATTAAATTAAATTAATTAAAACAACATTTTAATTAATATGAAATTCAACTTCTCACGTAATGAAAACCACTGTTTAAAACCCTCAGAGAGTTAAAGCTATTTTTCTCTTTTATGAGAATTTTTGGTCAGTCTTATATTAATGTCACTGAGTGTTCTTTAAAGCATTCATTTATATTACATCAAAATAGAGAATCTACTGAAGCATACATTTTTTCATAGAATGATAACGTTACTAGTCTGTTGCTCCACAGGTCTATAAATGTCCTTTTCTCCTTACTTTTCCAGATCTCTTTCTGTCATGGGAGTATTTTTCCTTTGGCTGATAATTAACAATAAAATCTTTCATGTCTTTCTTCTTCTAGCTTTTTCTTGGTTAGCAATGAGGTGCAACTCCACAGGACTGTCTTCCAAAAGCAAACTAGCTGGACTGTCATTTAATACATTTTTCCCAAATTGAGACATTTTTGCAAAGATTTTAACACATATCTGACATTGATCTAAAAGATTTCTTGCTGCCTTGATGGCTTTTCTCTTGGGGCAGTATTAACTGAAGTTTCTTATTTTGGAGGTGGAATGAATGAAGATGTGATCTAAAAATAACCAAGAAAGAAAGACTAATTTCGTAGCAGCCTTAATGTACCACTTCAGTCCATTTGTTCACTGTGATCATTTTTTTTCTCATTTTCATGGAGAATTATGGCATAGTCAGTTAATATGATTTTTACTCTAAAGGTTCTATGCAATGTAATGTGTAGTGATGACCAAGTCCAATATGTTTTTAAACTTCCAAAATCAAATCAACATGTTGTGTGACAGTAAATACGGAAATCAGACTCAAAATGAATATTTGGCTCTTGGCCAAAGGTGGTGAATTGGGGGGCATAAATAATTTTTAAGTATGTCAGTAGTTTTGGGCTACAATTACCCCAAATTCTGAATAACAAAATAGTTTATCTTGAAAGGAAAAAAATGTTTATTTTTTTTCTAATTTTTTTTTCATTCTAACTGAAAACCGTAGTGTCGGATTATTTTCTTGATGAGATAGTATTTCTTAGGAAAAAAAAGAATAATTGTCAGGGAGTAGACCTATGTATGAAGCACCAGGCATTGAGCTAAACAAATCTGTAAGTCATTCTATTTTTTGCCATGTCTGAAACCTGACTGCTATTTTTCAGTAAAGCCTGAACATGGTAAACTGGAAATGGACAAGCTCAGCTTAGAATAATTTTGCATTAAAACTTGTCAAATTATACACTATGCCTTATCATGACACAGAAAGGGCAGTGAGTGTGGAACCATGCAAAAATAGTCTCTCTGTGGCTTTTTTTTTTTCTCCATTTTGAGCTATTTGAGCACTAAGCCCCATTTTCATCAGAAGGTGTTTCTGGGTACTTAATATCAGAAAAGATTTGTCATAAAATAGACTCCACCTCACTCTTGCACAATTGTCCAGGTGCTGCTATAACAGCAGCAAATCCCCCCCTTCTTAAAGACATTTGGAAGCATTTGTATTGATTGCAATGATTTTAGGATATGTTCAAGGAAGTGGATATAAATGCTAATAAAGATCAACAATACAAGAAATGAGTGCTCCATTGTACATGGACTCAGTCAAAGTATTTCAGACTTCACATTGCAGACTTTGTAACAGAAATCTAGTCTGGTTTGCCTTAAATTGTTAACTTAATAATATAAGAGACATCAAAAATGGGCTACTAAAAAAAAATATCCACACCAAAATATTTCAGGGGTTAAAAAAACCCAAAACTTCTTTAAATACATATTGCTAAATCTGTCCTCAGACTGCTTTTAGGCAGAACTAAGGAAAATCCCATTTGTAACAGAGTTACTGTGTTTCTATCAGCAAGCCAAACTGTTAATTTACACCATGATTTTTCCACAAGGGACGAGTACATGAACCTAAAATATTTCATTTCACTTTCTATAAAATTTGTGCTAAGGAAGTAAAAAACCCTACAAATCAATGTCTTATTTGTCTTATTCTCAGTTTCTGAAAGGATCTTTGTTAGTGCCAGGAAAGCAATTACATCTGAAATACAATGGGCATCTTTGAATTCTGTTGTTGTATTCTAAACAATTGTATTTATTTTTTGTAAGCTGGAGGAACTTCAAAAGTTTGGGAGATTTAGGTCAGTTGAATACTTAAATAGGAATGTTTTTCCCTGATCTTAATCAAAATGTTTTGATCTGTAAAACTGGGTTGAACTATCACAAGAACTACTTATGGGGGAATTTATGATGCCTCTGTTTCTGTTTAGCTGGAAAAATTACAGTACCAGGCTAGAGAGAGCAAGTACAGTATTTCTGGCTTGATGGAAGAGAGGAGATAGAGAACTGTCATGCCCAGAACTAGTGTTTCATTTCTTACTCTGTCTATGTGGTTTTCCCATTAAATTTACTTTCCTTTATATTCCTATCATAAAGTCTTCAACCAAAACCAGGTATTTTAAAGGATAATATAATTACCTTTTCATACAAATCTTTATTGATCCCACACAGTTGTGGAGAGGGCCAAGGCATAGGATATATCATATTAATGGACTGTGTCCAGGAAATGATGGTGCTAATTGACAGATACTGTACTAAAATGCTAACTTTTAACACAATTCTGGAAGAGAATCTCCTGCAAGAAAAGAAGAGCTAGAAAGCCTTATCCTTATTTAGCTCTAGTATAACATTAATCTTTTCTCCCATCTTGTGAACAAGGCTAAATATCCAGAAGAGAGCAATCTTCCCAATGCAATGCAATTTCTTTGTTTTTCTTCTGGGGTGCAAAAATCTTAATTCTAGAAATCAATTTAAATGACATTATTTAGCACACAGACCTCTGATTATCAGGGAAAAATAGAGCAGCTGTCAGTTGTGGAAAAACTTTGCTTTTTGCAAATCACATTGTCAGTTTTTTGCATCAGAAGGTCGCTGATCTGGCTGAAATGCTTTAAGTGAGGATTGAAGTGATTTTCCAGAAATAATGATAATAATATTATGTCTGTTATATAGCACTATTCACTCCAATAGCATCCAGACAGTTTTACAGCTAAATGTACACAGCACTACTGAAATGCAATTACCAATGAAGTGGAAAGCTCAGCCATCCAATATGTAGCACAACAGTGAAAACTCAGAATGTTTCAGCCAAAGGAATTTACTGAGTTCTGAGAAAAATTTTAAGGAAAAGTCACTATGCCAAAACAGAACAAACCAGACCCTGTTCTTAGAAACCATTCTGAAAGATCTGCTTATAATAAGTGCATCAGGTTATCCATTTAAGAAGGACCTGTCCAGAGCCATGTGTTTAACTCTTGTAATCTGGGACTTTTGATATTTTGAACCCTAAACAACACCATGAGAAATCACTAACTGGCAGAGCAGAGTATTATAAGCAGTGTTCAGCCAATGAGCCAGCTCTTTATGTTTATTGTACAAACTTACGTACTTCTGAAGGTAATAGCTGCAATGATCTGCAGTTAGCTTGCAGTATCCAACTCCTGGCTACTTTTCTTCCATCACACAGAAACGTTCTCCCTGTGAACAAAATTAAAGAAAAAGTTATTTAAAAATGAAGGTTCTTTGTGGCACATCTGTGTAAACCATACAGCAAAACATGCAGCACACCCTTGAATGCCAAGTCTTTTTTATCAGTAAGTGTGTTACCCTATTGGCAGATAGATAATTCCATTAACACAATAAGACCACATGGCTTGTCCTGTGAAAGCCAGCTTAGGTTTGGTACAGTTGTTAATATATAATTAAACAATTTCAGTCAAATAAAGCTAATTTGACTACATGATGTAGTTGTAATTGTATCATACTCAGTCCAGCTTAATAACCCATGTTCACTAGAAGTTGGCTCCACACACAAAGTATGGCTCTTCATGTTTCCAGAAACACTGGAGTTCAAACATAGATACCTGAGGAATAAAAACAGAGCTAAAAAATTATTTGTCCTTGAAGTGAATTTGCCAGAAACCTTCTGACCCCAGGGAAAACTTATTGGTACAGTGCTGCAGCAAGGGCTGGTGTCCCGCTTGGAGCCTGGCAGGACCCTCTTGTAGTGATATTTGCGCTAATTGCCCAAATTGTGCTTTATTTCCCCAGATAACAGACACCTGATTATAACCTACTAAGCACAATTTATAATATTTCTATCTCAAATGTTTGAGGCCCTTATGCTTTCAAACAACTAGAAAGTGCATCTTAGAGCATTATTCACCACTTCCTCCTACAAGTTCAATTGTTCTTTGCCGAAAACAATGAAATGTTTCAGAAACAAACGACACAATTTGAAATGAATAAGCATTTCAGAATTGCAGAAGCTTATATTCTGTTATCCTAAATTAGCACTTTTAAATGCTTGATTTTACCCTACTGACATTAATTAAGCTCACCATGTGCTCATATATGAGAAATTAAGGGAATTTTTTTTTTAAAAAGAGCTCATCTAGCTTTAATTACAACATACTGTACATTACATAGAAAATACTGCTCCAAACTACTGCTTTCAATTCACATCTGATATATTCAAATTAATTAATGGCTATAATTTAAAATGATTAACAAAGAAACAAAGATAGTTAAATCGGATAGTTTAAATTACTGTATGTCCAGCTCTTTGAGAATGAGGTAATTATTGTCTCACAACACTCATGGGAGATAGAAAAAATCATTGACTAAATTAATGTGGCATAAGCTAATTTTATATTTCCACACTGTCTGAATAATTCTTTTTCAAATCTGACAAAGTCTTGTGTGGCATAACTAGTCCTAATTTAGCAAATCATCTTAATTCATGTAGAGTATGTAATCGTTTGCTTAGTAGAATGAGAAATTAGTTTCCTTTTTTCCTTTTCATTTGTATACCTTGTTCTCTTTATTTTTTTTTTTTTCCAAGAAAAAATTTAAACATTAACTTTAATTCCATTTACTTCAGAGCTTTAATTTTGAAAGGCAGTTAAGTAAGACTACTTTCTTGAATCAGGGCCCATTTCACTCTAATCTTTCATTCAGAGTCAGTGAGGAACTTTATTTCTTCTGTGTATGGTGTTTAAAAGAATCCAATGCAAAGACTAGTCTGGTCTTCTTGGATACCTTAATTAGTAAAGCTCAGCTAGTCTGTTGGTCCATACAGTTAATAAATTGTGGTCACGGGGACTAGTTTGTGATCTCCATCCAGCCCTGCATTTGCCATTCACATGTGAGGAAGAAGTTTTGTGGATCACTTAACAGGTAACTAATAACTGTGACCTCACTGTATTCTCCCAATGAAAACAAAAAAACAAAGCAAACCTAAAATGTTTTCTGAAGTACGTCTTGAAAATTTTATAACCATTTGAGGAAAGTAATTATTTTTTGAGACTAATTCAGTTGTATCCATTTCTTACTGGTAATTATCCAATAAAAAAGAACTGAAATTCAGGAGAATGAAAAAGAGAATCTTCCCTCCCTCCCCCCCCCAAAAAAAAAAAACCAACCAAACCAACCACAAAAGAACAAACAAAAAAATAGGGACAAATTGAGACACTTGACTTAAGCTGTCTGAGGTTTCCCTTCAGAGACCAAGTGCCTAATATCTAGGTTTCAGGGAATTAACTTAAATATGTCAGGCAAGAAATCTGGATCTTGCTGAAAGTCAATATACAGAGAAATCACTATATAAAGTCAATAAACACAGTCTCCTATTTGATGAAGAACAGAGAAGAACTCAGATAAATATCGAATCAGAATAGGAGATAAAAAGGTAAAAAGAGATACATAAAAATGTAAACAAAAAGTTTTATCAGAGTGTCTCATGAATTAGCTACTTTAGGGAGAGACTGAGCATGCTGATGAGAGTTGAAACCTCAAAATGTAGTATGCATGCGAAGCAGATATTTCATTAAAAAGATAGCAGTAATAAAAGACTGACTTTTAAGCTAGGGAAAGTCAGATAGGCCATATTATCCCACCAATTAAATGCATTAAACTTGGCATGCAAATAAGAAACCTTACTTTTTTACTTACCTCAGAACACTTCAGTACTTCAGATATTCCATGCTCTGAAGTTATTAAAAAAATCTCTTGAAATGCTAGGCTGTTCCCAGGCTGCTTTTTAGATAAAGAAATAATAACAGATACAGAAATATAAGTGCCAAGAACAAGTCTGAAACAAAGGTAAATCTCCAGGACCTGTGGATATCTCCTGTGAATTTTATTTGATGTTTAAGGATGTCCCTTGAGGGGACCTTTAATGCTGATATACTCTCCTCCTCTGTAAAGACCTGATCTTATGATGACTTTAGAGGCTCAACCACCTGTGAATTGTAAGAAAAACATTAGAAAGACACTAGCAGCCCAACTAAATTCCACATTCTCCTTTCACTTAAACACAGTTCAAAGTAGATTCATGAAGGACAAAACACTTCATGTGTAATACTCACAAGAATTGTTCGTGGTGCCAGATCAACAATAAATCAATTTCTACTTCTCTTGCTGAGTTTAAACACACTTGTAATAGAATAGGACAGAACTTCCTGTTTAAAGTCTCATCCCATACAGACATTTCTTTTCCTTCTCCCCCTGAAGGTACTTGAATGGATTGTTTGTCTTTAAGGCTAAAATCAGCTGCCTAAATCAATGGGGTTAAATCACTCTTGTTTGAATTGCTGAGAAGAATGAGGCATTTCCATTGCCTCTTGCTATTAGCGCCAACTGCAGAACATTTTGCAAAGAGGATAGGACCCAATGAGTCCATCATAGGGTTCCAACTTGGAAGAACATAGCAGAAATAACGTTATATGGTGATGATGCCATGTTATTTTTATCTAACCTGAACAGTTGCTTAAAATAAATACATAAAGCAATCTGTGATTTCAGGAAAGTGTCTGGCTATAAAGTAAATAAAGCTTAATACAAAGTGCCAGTTAAATCTGCCTGACTCAAAGAAGTTATTTCGCCAGAAAACACTTGGATTCTATAACTTATTCAGGAATAAAAATTTCATGAAATCAAGAAGATTTCAGTAAAAATTAAATACCAAAACACTGGTCTATCAAACAAAAAACATCTGAAGTGCTGAGGAGAAACACTATTCCTTAGTGTGTATTTGAGTTTGTAGGGGAACCAATCATAGTTAACCGATGTTTTGATCAAGTTATTCTTATTTCAATTTTATCCTATTATCCATTCAGATAAAGCTTTAATAGCTCCAGAGAAATTTATGTAGAATCCAAAAAGACCAGGAAGAGCAAAGTTTATATGAGAAACAAGGCAATTTTTTGTCCTAAATATTACATATCCGTCAAGGGAGGCATCTACATTTGAAAAAAGAACATCACCTAGCCTTTGTTAGCAAGAAATGGTGCAATAGACAGAAATTACCTCAGAGATTTTCTTTTCACTTTTAGATTTGTCCCACTTTTAGGAACAGAACAAATTCATGAATGGTAAGACATCATTGCAATCTTTATTTCACTCCCTTCTTTATCACAGGCTAAAGCAGAGCTTTCTGAACTAATTTTAGTTTGAACTAGATTGCATATTGAACAAGTAAACATGAAATATGGACCTTTAAACCACCAGTGAATCCATTAGAAGTCTGGGTAAGTTATTCACGTGGCTAATTGTCCTGTTAACTGTGTACACTTCATTCTTAGCCTGACCTTAGCTATCATCCTCCTCTGGCCACTGGACATAAAACTTCAGCAGCATCCCACACTGGGCAGATGCAGCAGAACACAGGTTCACCTGAGATTCTTCAGCTTATATATCCAAAGATCACATCTGGCATCTTAGTCTTTACTACTTTACTCCTTATGCTAGCCATTCTCACATTTTCAGTACATTTGTAGAACATTTGCTCTTATGGAAACACACTAAATAAATGGTAGTTCAGTGGTTCCTGTGTTTCTGTCATCTTCCACTGCACTGGGGAAGCACTGTCCTGTTGGCATCATCACAATTTGTTTAACCTGGATGAGTGCCTAAAGGTATTTTTTCTACTTCCTGTGACAGTGAACAATGTCAGAAGATCAAACATTTTGCCTATAGTCATGAACAGGAGGCCTCTGTTCTAAAGCTTGTGTGTCCACTGCTATTTGCAGAATTCAAATGCTGCTTTTGAGAATTAGAGTATCCAGAGCAATGTATAGGAGGACTGTGTTAGCACCTCGGCATGTTTGGCATAAACATCTATTTTCTTTCTGCATAGAACTTTACTTCACAGTTTGTTTTTCAGAAAGAAATCTATTTCAGAGTATTGTGGAACTCATAACATTAGGAAATTAAAGAATTATTTCAGAGATCTCCTCATTCTTCAAAGAAACAAATAACATCTTTTGATTCCAGGTTATTCCTTGTTTTAAAGTGAGAGTCATGCCATGCAAAGTTTCTCTTACTGAGACAAAATATTTAAAGAATTAAATTCCATTTCAAAACTATTTCATAGAATATTCCAGTATAGACAATGATACTTATAATAGGGAAATCACAGAAAATAATGGAAATGCATTTCGTTAAGTGGGACAATTTTCTGCTTCTGACTGTTTTTATGTTCTCTTTCATCCTTTTGAATATCTAATAGAATCTTGCGTTAAATGAAAAGAAGATGCTTCAAGATCTCCCACTTTCCAGTCATCCCCCTTTTAGGTGGGCAATAGGGGGGGATTCTCACAACTTTTCTTCAAATGTGTCTGTACTTCTGATTTGTAGGAAATTAATATTAAATGGGTACATCTTCTCTTTGGATCATATTTTTTTCTGAAAATAAAGGTATGTTGAAAAAAAAAAAAAGTTCTGCTAGTAATTTAACAGGCTTTTCACTGTGATCTTTCCCCACCCAACAGATTCCTTTCCCAAAGAATAAGGTTTATGCTTCTGGTAAATATTTACTAGACCTTTGCTATTCTAAGCTTCCATCATAGCCTTATAAAGCCCTCATCTTTGTTCTTTTTTGATGAAAATTTTAATAAACTATTAGCTGCAACATTTTGATTCCACTGTAAATAATGAAAATTGTTATGACTGGGAGTGCATCTGACTTTGAAGAGCTTAAAGTGCGTGTACTCTGGCTGTCCTCTTTTGCCTTGTTTAACTAGATAATAGCTGTTGGCACTTTTTACAACTTGGTTTCTGTCCAGAATGATCTGTCACTGCTGAGATTACCAAGGATGTTCTACAACACAACCTCAACATTTCTCCATAAGTTCCAAAAGTGTTCTGGTCAACACAATTGAATATTATCTAGCACACATAAATTTTTAGTAGCTTGTAAGATTTGTGATGTGTGAATATGTCTCTTGCTATTTCCTTGAACATTAAATTCTGTTATTAACTTAGTCTTCTATTCCTTTGATAACAGGGTATTACTAGCATTAATCAAATATGAAGGTATTTCTTATTTTACTTAGAGTTCTACACACAGTTCACTTCCTATATGGTGTCATTAATTTTTCTCCTTTTAAAAAGGATTGTGTGTTTTATATCTATTCCAGTGATGGTCTTTTCTAGGCCTTTTCTTCTAGCTTGTTTTTGCCTTTCTTTGATATGGCTATACAGTCCATTCCTCCAGTGCATCATAGAATATATATAGTCATTTATCACTTTCTTTTTTCTGGGCATGCTTTAGATGTCCTTAAGATCATAAACCTTAAAGTGTTATAATATAATCTGATTATAATGCCATGCTTTTTTGCCTTCTCTAATTTCTAGGATACAATTGTATAAAACTAAACCTTTATTGCCCACAGTTTCATAATGATGCATTCATTAATGTTCATACCTTTTTTTTTTCCTAATCTACACAGGTTGCTTCTTTCTATTACTGTACAATTTGTTTTTCCATAAAGAATTTTTTGCCATTCTCATATTTTTTTTAAGCCACTTCTTAAATTGTTTCACTTCTCTTTTTTTTTCCCCATTTCAAAATACTCAGGTATACCTAATTCTTTTGCATATTAAGTTATATAGTAAAATGCAAATTACTTTCAACTTCTCTCACTTTCATAGCTGAAATGTACACCTTGAAATAAAAAAAAAAAAATTAAATGTTAGGCACCATAAATGAAACAAATGAATAAATGGTACCATCTCCTCAATAACTCCATATCACCTGTTTCCTATTTCCTTTTGCAAATACTCTTTCTGAAAAGAGTGTAAAAAAATGAGCATTTACTTTTCACACCTTCTTTTTTCTATCTATAGAGTGAGCTAAAAAGAAATTCAAACTTTTTCACAATTCATGTTTCTTACCTGATTTTGGCCAATTTGACACTAGAAAGCTTAAAAGCCATTCATAGAATCAGAATATCCTGATTTGGAAGGGACCCAAGAGGATCATCAAGTCCAGCTGCTGACTCCACACAAGACAATCTAAAAGTTAAATCATATATCTAAAAGCATTGTCCAAACTCTTTTTGAACACTGTCAGGCTTGGGGCCATGACTGCTTCTTTGGGGAGCTTGTTCCAGTGCCTGACCACCCTCTCAATAAATAACTTTTTCCTAATATCCAATCTGAACCTCCCATGATGAAGCTTTTTAAGATGTTCTCCCATGTCCTATCAACAGCCACCAGAGATATAAGATCAACACCTCCTTCTCTGTTCCCCCTCATGAGACACTTGCAGGCAGCAATGAGGTCACCCCTCAGTGTCTTCTTATCCAAGGTGAACAAACGTAGTATCCTCAGCTGCTCCTCATAAGGCTTGCCCTTTAGTCCTTTCACTATCTTTATTGCCCTCCTTTGGATGCATTCTAACATTTTTATATCATTCTTGTATTATTATATGTGTGCATGTGTTAATATATATATGCTATATACATATATGCATAGCATTCATATATGTTTTATATATATATTTTTTAAAGTTAAAGACTATCCTTATGGAAAATGTAAAGAATTAGGATACAAAAATGTGATTTTTGAATCAGAGTGTACCCAGAAAGAAACCTCAGTCCATCCCCCTCATCAGTTCTTTACACTTCTGTAATTTTTGTATGTACAGCAAAAGACATCAATGAAAATCAGTGTCTACAGGTAAACACAAATAGCAGTTTTGACTTTTAATAGTAAGGAAAGTAAGATTTATTTTGTTACGCTAACAGTTGTTCAACCAAACTTATTATGATGTTCCTTATAGAATAAAATTAAGTAAAAAGTACATTTCTTAATTATAAATTAGCAAGGTTATTAACCTTACAATATGACCTCTTGTCTTTGTTCCACATATGTGAATCAATGTAACATTTTTGGATAGTAACTAAATTAACCGGTTCAGTAGTAAGTTAATTTAGTTCCTAAACAGAAAATCTATGTATCTGGCAATACCAAGATGCCAATAGATGAATTATGGTCTTCCATACACTCATGTAAATGAAAGTAGAAAGGATATATTATTACAAATTACCACTGCCAACATGTGCTTAACACCTCTCTATATTTTTTCTCTCGCATCATTGTATTGCTTTTGAGAAATTCTTGGGTAGTGGCTTTTTGTAGTATGAAGAGTTGCTGTAGAATCCAGCTGCAGAACTCTTTGTGCTGGTTTTGGGTGGGATAGAGTTAATTATCTTCATAGCAGCTAGTATGGGGCTATGTTTTGGATTTGTGCTGAAAACAGTGTTGATAATATAGAGATGTTTTCATTACTGCTGAGCAGTGCTTACACAGAGTCAAGGTCTTTTCTGCTTCTCACACCATCCCACCAATGGGTAGGCTGGGGGTGCACAAGAAGTTGGGAGGGGACACAGATGGGACAGCTGACCCCAACTGACCAAAGGGATGTTTCATACCATATAATGTCTTAAGCAGCATATAAATCCAGGGGAAAGAAGAAAGAAGGGGGGGATGTTTGGAATTACAGCATTTGAGCCCTGCTTTCCTGGAGATGGCTGGCCTGCTGATGGGAAGTAGTGACTGATTTCCTTGTTTTGCTTTGCTTGCATGCACAGCTTTTGCTTTACCTGTTAAACTGTCTTTATCTCAACCCACGAGTTTTCTCACTTTTACTCTTCCGCTTCTCTCCCTCATCCCACTTGGGGACATGAGCAAGCGGCTGTGTGGGGCTTACTTGCTGGCTGGGCTTATACCACGACACCCTTAATGTCAATCACATCAGTAAAGCTCCTTCAAGACAGTTCAACTTTTTCAAAAAAGTAGTTGAGTTTCAAAAGCTTTAGGCAGTTTTACAACCAAAGTGATTATATTTTCAAAATCAGATATTACAGACCACTAGTTCATTACGTGAATTCTTGCCTTCTGGGTATTTTGAGAAAATCTGTTCGTTTATTAAAGTTATGAAAAAGTTCTACTGTTCATGTTCTGTAACTTCCTATCATCAAAAAGTCATAAGGGATTTCAATACAAAGAGTTAATGTGTGTGTCTAACTGTTCCTTGGACTTAAAAGGCCTAATGGGCTCAAGAGACATTGAGCTATAGGCTAAAAAAATCTTGCAGCAGATGCTGACATAATAGACCTTAATGGCTTTCATTGACTCAGCTATCTACATGAACTAGCAAGGACTGTCCATGTAGATTTTCATGCTGAGAGATTCATAAAAAGGTTTATCATTATTATCCAGGCCAGCAATTCAATCTTGCAATGTCTCTAGGTACAGTGGATAGTCTGAACAGCAAACAAACCACTTTGGTCCACTCAGTCAATTTTCATGCAGTTCTCTGAGGATTTAGGTAGAATACATTTATCCTCTATCTACCTACACAACTCACCAAAAAAAAAAAAAAAAAATGGAGCTGCCTTTCCAGATTACTTTTGCTTCTGGGCAAAATGTATTGAAAAGAACAAAAATTACCTGTGAAGAGTTTACTGAAGAAGTTTTGCAAGCAAGGATAGAATATGCCAGGACAATAAAGGAGGAGGAAATATCAAGAAAAAAGAAAAAAAAAAAAGGTGATACGAGCTCTTGAGAATAAACTTGTATGTATTTTTTGTCAGCTGGCATATGTAGTAAAATATCTATTACAGTTACAGTGATTTAACTTTTTAGCATCTCTGTTCTCATGCATCTCTAAACTAAATCTTCTAAGGAATCACAAAAACTGAATCCTGGTCTAGGATATCTGATCAATAATGTTTTGTAGGAAATAGAACCAATACTTAACCTTGATCTCCTCATTTGTAGCATGATATGCCCTTGCATACTGGATTAGGCAAAGTACACACAATGAAAAAATGGACAAAATCTTGAATTTACAAAATCTTCTAGGAACAAATAGATGTAAAAAGCTAGTAAATAGCCCACAAAAAATTGTAAAAGAAATCATTTACAGAAGAAGGGGGAGGAAATCCAGAAGTGTCACTGAAGTTTCTGCAAACTACAGATTTCTTTTTTAAAAAAAAAATTTTTTTTTATAATTTGGGATTTTAAAAGTTATCCCCAATTGCCTTCATCTTCAGATTATAGAATTAGTACACGTTATTCAACTCTACCTGTAATACTTCTGGAAGACCTGAGAAATACCAATAAACAAGGAAAAGACATTAAAGGATAAGCATTTGCCAAAAATGTCAGGCACTCTACCACAGCTATTTGTATTCTAAGCAACTGAAAATTATAGTACCCTAAAGGTTCTTGATTACCCTCTTTTAATCATTGATTTCAAAGGTCTTTGGATTAGACTGTTAAAGGTTATTGTACGAAAAATGTATCAAATTCTATCTTTTAAGTTATTACCTGAATAAGCACGGTTAAGAGTGACTTCCAGGGGGTGAAGGAAATCTGATATAGTTAACACTCTCCATGGATGCACCTTGATTTTGGCTAATTCTTTCTAAACGTTACTTGATACTATGGAGTGCTAGATGTTGGTAACGTATGAATGATACATTTTCAAAGGGTTTTCAAAACTTAGTTTCCACTCTCTTGGAGATTCAAACATTTAAAAAAATACTTTAATTCTAAGACATTTCATACATTGGAAAATATAAATGTTGATAAATAGATATCAAGGTATGGTTTGTAGGACTGTCAGGCTCCTAGCTGTGCACAGGGTAATTAGGAGACCTAGAATCAGTAGCTTTCAGGATCTAAAAGTTCCATGCCCCTAGCAAGTTGCCTAAACTTTCAAATCTTCCAATGTGGGGTATGTGTGTCCCCAGGGCATGCAGCAGAATGGGACTAGTCTTGGACACTCCAGTTCCAGCAGCTACTCAGGGAAGAAGGGAGAACTGGGCAATATTCTGACAGAAACAGATACGTGCTTTGGCAGAAGCTAGCTGAAACAAAATTGTTCCTGAAATATCTGTGTTTGACAACATGAATATGTTTGCTTCTCTTACCCCTTCCAAGGTGGAAAATTCCTCACCAATGCATCAGAGTTCCTCTAATGAATTAGAAACCTCTCCTCAGAACAACAGCACGTTTTAGTTCCAGATCTCTTGAGTTGGCACAGATAAGCACATAAATAGTTTCCAATTTACTACTAAATTGGTTTCTACTAAGGTCCTCTCTGATTTCAGGTAAAAGCAATGTTTCCCCCCACCCCCCCAGAAAAAAAAAATCCATTTTGATGAGTAGGATCAAAGGGTTTCTTTCTCTTTCTGGAAAAGTTTCTTCAAAGTATCTTCTGAATAATTCTTTAAACTGTCTATGGGGTTTCTTCACTGAAGCATTAATTCACAGTTGAACCTGATGTTGTTATATTTTATTAAGAAAAAATCCATAGTTAGAAAAAGTTGAAATGTATTGCTGAAGCTGTAGCAAATATTCTGGTAGTCATACTAAATATTTCAAGTGCCTGTTTCCAGTGAAAATACATAACAATTTGATAATTACTTGTGGAATTAAAATAGGAAGGTAGGGTCAACAATAAAGATGTTGATGAGAAACTCCTTGAAATTTGAGAATTTGAAACTCACGTCATATTCTTTCTTCAAATGTGGTTACTTACTGTGGAACTAGAAGAAAAGTGCATCCAGTTGTTGCAATTTTAAATGCTATTTTTTTTCCACACTTTTGTCTCTAGATCTTGCTTTATATTATCAGAATTAGATTAAAAAGCTGTCTCTGCATTTTTACTAACAGAAATGAAAATAAATGTGCTTTTTCAGATTTACATGAAGGATTACTGCTTCACTGATTTTTCTATTTCTTCAAATATACCAGAACAGATGTGATTCCAGTTTTAAAAGCTGTAATATTATGTTGGCATCTACATTGCATTTTATTTATTTATTTTTTTAAGTAAACATATAATTTGAGTAAATGAAACTACATACTTACACCCCTTGGGAAGGAGAAAAATATTATTTGCTACTATCACTTATTAGTCGGGTTAGGAGGTAATTTGCATAAGTACTTGCTTCTGTCTTCCTTTTGGATCAACAAAACATGAATTTTGTCATGTTACTATCAGATTGTCAATATTTGAATTTGTTTACTTTTAGTAAATTCTAGAGTCCCGAAGTATTTAAGCAGGAGGTGAAATTAGAAAAGAAGTTTTGGACTAAAACAGTAATTATTAACTTAATAAGTATTTCTTCTCTCTGAAACCTGGAGAACACATGCACAGAGGAAGACACCAATATTCAGGCTTGGGTTTCTAGCTGAACTAGAGTTCTTGCTAACTTTTTTTGTTTAGAACAGCTACACTGATTAACAACTTCCTAAAAAAAAACAATTTTTGTAAGCCTTTGTTGGCACTCCTAATAGAAGCCAGTGTAGGCTGTTTTCAAGAGGTGCTCATTACGCACACTTTTTCAAGGATTTTGCGTGTGCTGTTTTTTCTAATTTTTGCTGAATTTTAGAATACTTCCTTGTAAAAGATTATGAACCAGATCTCAAACTATTTAAAGGCTGAAAATGGACAGGGTTTACGTTCATGACTGTGGTTTAATAGCCTATGGGAACATGGTACAAAGTGAGGAATTCTGAGAGTGGGACTGGAGTTAGATCACACTCCTCCCATTATTCTTCTTAAGCTTCCAGGGTTAAGAGTTGAAAAGGAGCTTTGATGCCCGTGTTAGACGTTGCCTTTCACACTGTGCCCTGAGAACATGATCCAGGCCACAAGCCTGAGACATTTTCCAGTTGAATGGCAGTCATCAAAAAGAGCTTGTAAAGCAAAACATACCATAGAGTGAAACTTATTTAGGGTTTTATTAGTAAAATTAATACTTACTGATAACCTATATTTACTTTTAGGCAGTCTTTAATTATCCAATATTAGCTTAAATCAAAAGCAAAATAACCAGATATTATAGCCAAAGTTGTGCTCTGAAGAGTATATAGACAAATGATAATAATAAAAAAAACCCTCATCAAAAAAACTATTAACTCTCAGATTTAAGAAATACTAAAAATCAAGAAAACAAGACACGTGAAGAGTTGAAACTATCAGTACAATTCAGACAATACCATAATAACATTACAATCTTGTTTTTTTTTTCCTGGAGCATACAAACTCAAAATAATACATTTTATGATTTCCTAATAAAGAGTTTTGGCATTTAATTTAACATTGATTTCTTCATATTCTAGTGGTATATAAGATCACTTCCTGAAGTTCATGCAAAGAATGAATTAATTCCTCTACCATTAGCTCTTAAAAGCAACATTCATTATGCAGAACCAGAAAAGAACCATTATGAATTATTTGTCATTTTCATATGTTACACAAAATTCTAAAAAATACAAACCCCGAAAAGTATAGCACCACAAAAAGAGGGAAACCAAAGCCCTATCTATTTATTATAGGCTTTGACTAATACCTACGCTCAGTTCTCTATACAAATTAACTTTTAAACCTTCTCTGGGCCCCATTATACTGCCAAGAAATACTTCAACCACAGCTTAGTTTATGTACCTACAACAATTAAGCTAGGCTCACAATAGAAATAAGATTTTTTTTCATATAGCACATGTTGGAAATTGGATCTGAAGTAGCTGTGCTTCCATGAACCCACCACTAATAGTGATTTCAGATACCACCATTTGCATTGCACTGGACACAGAGTAATTCACAGATGAGAGGCGTTTTAAGAAACTATAACCTCTCTTCTAAGAGATACCATTTTCTGGCTGAGAAACTAGTACCTGATCATATAGGAACTTCTTTTCTACTTTTAAAGAATGATCTGGTCAGCAAGAGTAGGAGAGGGATTCTTCACCACAATATGGGTGTTGCTCAGCTTTTAACAGTCAGAGGGAAAATCATCAAACATTAGCCCCATATAGTGCAGCTTTTAAAACAAGCAATTACCATGCTAGTCCACTGAAACCTGTTTCCCTAAAGCCAAAGAAAGAAACTTTGAATTTTTTGTACTGTACGTCAAGCATATTGTACAGCTCTCTCAGCTCATGGGGAGGGAAGCTCACAAAGGCTGTCTGTGGTCTCCTGGTCTCTCTGGTCTGGTTAGTGGCCCAGAATAGCTCTGGCTGAAATTTAGTTGGTTAATTCACGTCTCGGTCCAATCTTTTTAGTTGAAGACCGAGGAGCCTGAGCTCCATATCCAGGTTTGCAAACACTGACATCCCCTGTTTTTTGACTTTGCAAGTTCCCTTCCAGCTAAACCTGGGGCTTCTAGATGGTTTTATGGTGCTCAAATCCTTTTACTAAGCATTACAGGGGCTGCAAAAAGCATGTGAACCTCATCTCATTGTAAATCAAATGACAGTAGGACATACCAGACATTGCAAAATGGTGAGTAAGTGTTTGTGAGTCAGGGAAGACAATAATGCAAGGTTGCTTAAAGTGTTGTCCTGTCATATTAGTTGCACCAGTTGTAGCATCTTTCTGCTTGAACTACATGAGGGTATGATATTACATTTTTCACAGAACAGTCAGTATACAGTAGTATGTGGCCATCACATTGTGCCCACACACTTGAATAAATCTTAATCCTTCACATCTTTTTACTTTAAGTAAGTACTCTCATTTTGATAGTTCACATGGAGATACTGGGGGTGGAAAATATCTTTCAGAATATTACACATGACAGTGTTTTGTTTTGTTGGATTTCACAGTGTTTAGAATCAACATTCAGTTGATTTTGTATTCACAAACAGTAGTTAATTAATCATTCACGGATCTCCTTATAAAAGAGATATGGTTTAACAGGTTTCTTTCAAAAATCTTCTAAGCAAGATGTTAGATGTTATACAGTTAGCATTGAAATACATATTTCAGGGTCAATTCTGCAATCCTGTCACAAAGAAAGACCCACTGATTTCAACAGCAATTGAAATGGCAGATTAAATTTTTTGTGCATAATTTTCAGTCTTTTAATCAGTAAGTACATCATATCTGTCTTCTTGTTTTAATATTCAAAATTTGTAAACATATTTGTAATTTTGAAGAGTATTATGAATTGATATCATGACAGCTGCTCCTAGAAACAGAAAACATTTCTGGTAAATGAAATCCATCTAGAATAAAATGCATTCAGTAAACTAGTGAACCAAGGAGTATGCTTGCAGCTTCTATTGGGCTAAGTCTCTCCACATCTGAACTTAGTCCAGCAGCCTGAAAGACTTTGAATTGCAGTCACTATGTGACGAAGTTATGATTCCAGAATACCTACATGAAATTAATGTAAGTAATTAGCCAAAATCTAACTAGGTGCTTGGCAAGGGACACTAAACAAGAGTGATCTTGTCAAATGAGTCATTTCCGGTAGAGTAGACAGCATGTCTGTACTTAACAAAGATGAGACAGGAAAGGAAGCCACATTATGTAGGTTGCTATTAATCACAATTTAAGACTAACAAGGATTTTATATCAAGTGTACTGTTGTACTTCTCTGCCTAATATCAACTCAAAGTACAATTTCTCACTGCTTGCTGGTATATTAGATTTTTTCTACTTCTCAGCATTTGGAGAGAAATACCAAGAGGATCTAACAATGTTATGCTGGTGCAACAGACTTTGAACTGTCATTCCCTATAAAGCCATTGCCAGCCCAGTGCTACTTCAAGCTTTAATAAGAGCCATTCTCATGGGTTCTCTAGACTTCCACAGAGGAGTTCTACATTTTCAAGGAAAACTTACGTAAATTAACACTTTAAATTATGTCAAGAGATATGACCTATAAATTAAAAACAAGTGAAAGATATTTTTTTCAGAAGAGACAACCTTGTTCCAACTCCTATGAACTGTTGTAGTGGCTGGATCAAGCTTCTTGGACTGTTTTGCTGAAATAAAGGTGTGTTTTAATTAGAGTCAGAGAAAAACTGCATTAATATGAAACTCTGATGATCTTGCCATCCTAAGTGATATTTATTTCTATAAAAGAGAATGTAATGTTGTTAAAAAAATAAGGTATTTTCAGGCATCAAGGAGATATTGAACCACGTATGTGAAAGATAAATTATTGATAACTACCGGTTTCCACTGTATTTATGGTAAAACATTCCAAGCTGGCCTGAGAACAGGAAAACAGAAAAGTTTTGGCACAAGCACAGTTACTAAGCAGACACCAACACTGGTGATTTCCCTGGAAAAGTCCAGTGTCAGAAATTACAGAAAGGTTATTCTAGTTTGTAGCCAACTTAAGTATGTGGTTCTTTTGGTCTGATACTAATCAAAGTGACACAGTAAAGCTAGTGCTCTGAAGATACCATGCAAAGTACCATCAAAATGGCAGAGAGATAAGAGACATTCAAATTAAGTTCATTTGTGTTCAATGGAAGAGTCAGTTTTGGACTGATTATGAGAGAATCAGAATATTCTCAGAGAAAGCATTTAATTTCCAAGAACAAGCATCCCAATTCTTCATCAACAAATTATAGATTGTATTCCTCGAAATAAAAGCATTTGTCAGTATCTATCAGCTGATCAGAAGGAAAAGGGGAAATTTTTTTGTCTCCCACTTCTTTCTACACTTTGAGAAAAAAAGTCTGAGGCATCTATAAGTCATCACAGTCTCAAATAAGGCAACAAAAATGATCTGGAACACACACTTAAAAAGTAAAGGAAAGTCCTTGAGGTAGGTAATCTGAAGGTTCTCACATCACATCTTCCTTTAAGAAAATAGCATGGCCTAGAAAGTAGAATGTGGTAGAGGGAACCAAAAGATATGTTTTGGTTAGATTTTACTACTGGCAATGTAATTTTGCCTTCCTTTTATTTGTTTGTATTTCACATGGGAATTGTATGGGTGTTCATTATATGATGCTTTGTGATTTTAGCATGAACATAGGTATGTTAAAACTAGGAATTATTGCTTCCCTATTTTAAAGATACTTCTCTTGTAACTTGTTTTCCTTACATTTCCAACTATTTAGGATAGTTAAAAATGTTTCTGATTTGATTTCCAGCTTACACACCACAATATTTCACTTCATATATGTTATATCTTCAAACTACAACTTTATTCAGTCCTTAATTTCATGGTATCTTTCATATTAATGGTTTCACTTATGAAGAAACTGAATTTAGACCATATGGGATTTTTCATCATATTTTTACAGATATTGTTACTTGCCACTATGTGCAATAACGCCCTTGAGAGGTGCTTGGAGCCAAGCTGATGCCCTGAAAAGGTGCTAAATAGGGATAGCACAGAAGAAGGGAAGAAGGTAGACAGAACTTTCTCCTTTTCTATTCCTATCATGAGGATGCTTAAGCAATGGGTGTAGTGATACCATGATAATGTCTATTTCTGGAATTGTTCATATTTCTGATGCAATTTAAAAAAAAGAAAACAGGCTTGGGTGTTATTTTTTCAATTGTTATTATTAAAGGTCATACTCTTCATGGAAAGAGTTCATAATAACTTTTAAAATTCAAGGGGATAGTTGAAATAAATTACTTAGGTCAAATCACAGTCAATACTGTTTGCAGTTTCAGAAATAGGTTTAACACTTTGTCATTCAAAATTGATCTTCTGCACAGAATCGCAACCATTGCATCAACAGAGAAAAAGACTAAGATACTTTTAGAAAGAAATTTTCAGCCTAAAGGAAAACAAATATAAATATTATGAAAAGAGGGAATTTTAAAGCTACTGGTTTTACTGCCTCCCAAAGTGAACAAAAATCTCTTATGATTTGGGCATAGAACAAAGCAAATGAATGAGTTGCTGAATCAAAATGGTTTGAGACACAGTGTGTTCTTTGAAAAACTGGGCAAACTCAGTTCCTGCGTAAAGTGAATGAAGCAATGAAGAAAAAAGTAGTCATGTTCTTACATTTTAAAGAATAAAAGAACAGACTACATAGAAATTAGTCTTTAGAGTTCGCTGAAGTTGTTGAGATGTGTTCCAACCACCCTACAGACTTTGGAAAAGATGCAGTCAGTGCAGAAGTCCTGCTGGTATATCAGAAGACGCTCTCAGATTAGTAATAGTAACAGTAATTGTAATAATTCTGACACAGGTTTTACTAAGAAGCCAAGAACAACATATGGATTGGTGTCATATCATTCCTTTACTCTAGCCTGATCTGATCACAAAAACTAAAGAAACAAAATCAGTGAAGATTTGGGGGTGGGGGGTGTTGGGGGTGTCTAAGCCACAAACAGGATTCCTGGAACAGCTGCAAGTGGACCCACTCACAGCTGTTTGCCTTCCCATCAGAAGCTCTTGCCTTTACTACAGAGACTAACTGAACGCAGGACAAGAGCTGAACTTTGCATTTCAAACCCTGGTATAGTAACCTGAACTGGTATTTGATTTTGATTTTCTGTATTGTGCTATGTTAAAGAGCTGTTACATGAGCAGCAAGACTTTCCCCTGCAAGAGAGGCAGGGTTGACACTAGGTGGCAGGAATTTCTCTGGCTGTCCCCAGGATGACTGTCTCCATTACTCAAAAGCCTCAAAAGGATTGGCTCTAGATCTCAGTGACGCATTGATTAACAACAGCGATGGTGGTTCTGCCAACACTGGTCCTCTGATTTAAAAGTGGATGAGTTTCATTGGCTAGTTAATTCATAAAAGCTGATGATCCCACTCTGTATATCAGAATTCAAATATTCAGACATGAAAACTATCTGACTTTTTTTTGTGGTAGAGGAGAAATTATCCACTAACGTTTTTGATAAAGTTTAGCTGCTTAACCAAACTTCTCTTCACTCTGATTTTAAGCAAGTTCGTCTTTCATCTTGATAGTGTTCACCAATCCTTATATTGATTTCTCTCTTACTAAGATCTAGAAAATTATTCTTAATCACTAATTGCCAAATAAAGTGCAGCCCAGAGGAAAGAAAGATTGTTGGCTGCTTCTTGAATGCTGAAAAATATTATACTTGAATTTTAAAATCAGACAAACTACTCAGTAACAGAAGGATTTTCCATTCTTCTGTCTATTGATCTATTGATCTACTGATCTATCAATCAATCAATCGATCGATCTATCTTTTAAACATACTGAATAATACTTTGTCTATCCATAAGTCTATAAGCATGTTTCTGTCTTGTCCCACCAAAATGAAGTAATTTGTTCCTAAATGTGTTTTGCATTAACATTGTTCTTTTCTTGATTTTATTGAAAGTAGTTCTGTGCCATTTCATCAGTTGTGGGGTAATTCATTACATAAACTGTTAAAATGCAGTCATAGGGGAAAAAAATCAGAAATACATAAAGAATGTGGTACAACAGCAACATAAATTGGATAGACGTTCCTGTTCTGTAATATATTTCCAAGCTGGCAGTTTATCAGAAACTCTCTCTAAAGAAAGAACCTCTCAGTTAGCAAGCCTGGAATAAACTCTTACTCAAAACCAAAAGGTCTGACCCAGCTGTTGGCATTATTCATATGAAATATTTCACCGGCATAATCAAAAAAGACTTTAACGTCTTGTTTCAAGTATTGTTGAATGCAAATACTGCAGGCCAAGCTCCTTCTTTCAAAATAAATGAGCAGTTGCAGAACAATAAAAACAGTTGAGGCATTTATGCTAAGACATGAAAAGCGGGATGCCAAGGCGGGTTTCTAAACCACATTCCAAGCATTTTAAATGCCTTTTGATTGTTACCACGAATCCACCGATTGTTGTGAAAAGGGTATGTGTCATCAAGCCACAGGCCAGGCCTTGACTACGTCTGGCTCAGGGTTTGTGGCATTGATGTTAAAACACCACACAGTCACAGTTATGCAGCAACTATTCCCAGTCCCACATCACCACCCTTTTGTGGGAGCATGTCTGCCTCTCTGCTAATGGCATAAATTAATTCAGAAGATCAGGATGAATTCATGGACTATATATACATTGCATTCTTCTCCACATGAAACATATTTATAATTTTAAAGCTACACCACACAGTGAAACTGCATTTTTTTATCAGCCACTATCTTCTGTGTTCTCTTAAGGCTCCAAATCCCCCTAGAATTTTCCTGTCTATTCCCTTCTGTTTGATACAGCATGGAGGCATACTGTCTCTCCATATTTTAAGATGCTGTTTTATGCCACTCTAAGTACCAAAATAAGACTGCAAGTAGTTTAAACTGAAATGCTTCCTGTATAAATTGCTGTCACTCTTCAAACTAGCAATGGTGACGGTAGCAGGGTTACTGGGGAGGATCTCATAGGTAGGACTTCTTTAATCCATTTTTCCCTAAATATGTCTTATTTCTCCACCTCAAAACTGTGCTTGGGTGGGAAGTGTAAAATTTGTCTAGGGTTTTGGTCAGGCAGAAGTCTGTCCAGAAGAAAACCCTCAATAAAGAGCTGCTGCACACACACATTGACTTAGCAACTATCATGCATTTAGTCTTCAGTGTACAAGAGTAGAGGACCTCATACCTCCTGCATTCAATGGCCTCATTTCACTTGGTCTGGAAAGTCTATCAGTGTATGCTGCTCAGTTTAGAAACACATATCACTGGTCTGATGCATTGTGGGTTGATCAAGACTAGTATATCCTTAATTCTCTCAGAATTTCCTGGGTCAAAATATACAGGAAACCAAATAAATCACTGTGCCTTAGTTAATCATTGTATATCTGATCCAGGAGAAAAGCAGCAGAATAAGATGGCATTTGTTGCTTTAGAAATAACATTATATTATATAGTAAAGCAGCAAAAGTTCATAACATACTTTGTTTTCCAGTGTGCATGCAAAAGATGGGGAAACTGAATGCCAGCTGTAGGCATTCACCTCTAGATAACAATACTTCTGTGATGCAGATATTGCCTTTATCCTGCAGAAAAGCTTTCTCAACATCACATGACAGAGATGAGATTAGACCTCAGGCTGTTGATTCCCTGTCCTCTCTACAGACATCACTTGGCTTTAAGAAGTAACAGAAGAAAATCTTTAATTTAAAGTAGCATTGGATGGACTTCAAATGATCCAGTGAGCCTTGATATTTATCTGTTCCTCTTTGATGAGAAATCTGGAGGAATTTCCTGCTTGTGTGATCAAAAATATTGAGACACTATCCAGAGTAGTTTCATAACCCTTCACTTCTGATGCTGCTTATAACAAGGAAGAACAGTCTTTGAAAATCAGGGGAACTCCCTCATAAAAGGTTCCAGGAATTTTCCGAGCTTCCTGGAAGTTCAGAATTTGGCTCAGTCAGCATTAGCAAGGACTTGAGTCATACCTTCCTGTTTTTCTGACGTGTCAGATCTTGCTTGTGTTTTCTTCAGAAATACTGAAAGAGCAGAGGAAAAACTTAAGAGACCAGAAACAAAACAGATGTCCCCTCATGGGCTTAGAAGTTCAACTTTAGTCTTCTTTCAATAGCCTCACCTGGCAAGATAGAACAAGTGTGTGCTATCCAGCAGTTAGAGAAAAGAGGATGGAAGCATAAGGGGGGGAAAGCTTATTTATATACCAGTTGAACAATATGTGCATGTTGTTTGGGGGAATTCTTTTCCTTTGAAGACACCCTTTCTGATTAATATAAATATAGTTCTTCTACAGAATGTGTCAATGTGGAATATGAATGGCCATGGAACTTCCATTGTCTGTAGAAAACCTGATTTCGTTCCAAACTCTGTGCACTTCAGTGAGGCCAGAAACATAATGTTGTGACCATAAATAATTTTTGTGCTTTCAAAAATACTGCTTTTAAATTAGTGTTATTTGTTTTATTGTTCATTGAAATATCATATACTAGGGTTAATGGGCTTGACCTGATGCATCCATTAGGGTTAGGACAAGGTCTAGGATTATATGGACAATATTCGTGTTTCTGTTCTCAAATCCTTTGCAGGAAGTTTGTAAACTGGAGCAGATAAAAGCTGCTGTTGAATACTTCAACACACACAAGCAATTAATAAGCCAAGAAAAATGCAGTCAGAACTGGAATGTGATTTCTCATCCAGGCAGTGTAAATGCTATTTATATGACAGCAACAGGAGGAAGGGAGGAACGTTAACTCTAGAGAAAACCAAAGAAATCTAGGGAACATACAAAGTTTTAAAAACTCCTTTTGCAGGCAAGGTGAATAAAGATATTAATGCATATGACTGGGACTACCTCATACAAGGGAAGATAGAAAACATGCCAAATACTGTTTTCTGAACTAACATGTTAGCAGCCTGACTAGAATTTTAGAACTCCTAGTATTCTTCCTCATTGAGGTGTTCACACTCAATGAGTTTGTGTGGCTGAAAAAGATAGTAAGACTGAAGAAAGAAAGGAAAACTGGATCTCAGAATAGAACAGACTGGAAAGAACAGGACAGAGGAGTCAAACTCAAAATGTCTGGGTCAAGGAATGGAAGCCAATAAGACAGTTTCTGCTGAACCTTCTGTTTCCAGCAAATGTTCTTACAGAGGACGACCACTTACTATTGCTGTCAGAGATTAGTTCATACACTGGCAGTCAGCAAGTATACTTACGCTGTTTCAAAAGATTGCAAACTAAGATTAAGAAACACCAAATTTATGTTTTTCTGAGCAATCTGAATTAATTTCTTTTGTGTGTATGCACATGTTGACAGTCTTTAATTATATCACAGTCATTATTTTTCAGCCTCATTCAGTGTTCAGGATGGCTATGGAGGTGAACCAGGGTTGAAGAGTGAGCAGTGAAAGGACCTACAAATATGTTCATTGAAGAAACTTCTTTGTTCATTGTTTGCTAAATAAAAAACAATATGAGTGGAAGATCTGTGAATGTCTTCAATTAAATTAGGAGAATCCTGGGGACTCCAAGCCTCCAACAAAACTGATGTTGTGCAAGCGTCAAACAGACACTGACTAATTTGATACTTTCCATTTTTCAGGTACCCACTGTAATATCCCCAAGCCAGATTTGTAGAAATATTGAACATTAACACCTTCCTCCTGAGTTACATTGAGCTGTATGTTGACATTTTAAGTATTTAACAATGCTAATTTATCTGAAAAAACCCAAGCCCTAGACTGTTTAATGAGGCACCCTAAAATAGTGAAAATATTTGACCCTTTTATAACCTTGTGATACGCAGACTAATGAATTTATGCAATAGAAATAATATCATCCCCCTCCCTTTGTTCAAACATTTCCAAGATTAATTCCTCAATTTGTGAAGTATTCATATGTGATAGTGATAAATATGATTGAAAACTCATGAGAAAATTAATATTCTGCCTTCGGAGCAATGTTTGAATAATGTGCATGAAGTAGGATATTGGGCCACCCACTGAACAATAAAAGAAAATATGAAATAGTTTCTCATTTAGAAAAAACAATCTATCCTTTGCACTTATTGAGGCAGAGTCCCCATGAGGGGAAAGATTTATATGATCATGTAATTGAAAACTGTTAAAAACAATTCTTTAATGTACCAGGAAATGCATTAAGATTTCAACCTTAATCCTCCACTTTTCTCAACACTTGAATGCTTCTCTCGCAATAGTATTTTTCCTTTTTAGTTCTTTTTTTGTGTAATTTTGTATTTTGGTCAAAGAAATTTTCCCAGAACCACTTTTAAATGTAAATTCTGTCCTTGTTAAACACTTTTTTTCTGTTCCCAGTGTCACAACTTGTATTGACATAAATAGCTATGTCAGGATGACTTGTCAATATGTTTTCCTGCTTGTTCACTCTCAGATTATTGTAACCTGTTTGTGACATCCAAATCACTCACATTGCATAAGACTGCAAAGTCTTTAGAGGATTATGGTTTTTTAATTTAGGCAAGCTGGGGGTAGTAAAGGAGAAGGAATGAGATGAGCTATAGGGGTATTAATTAATTTGCCATTGAAGTTTCTCTGCACAGCAGAAAAATTTGGAGGCACAGCTGCTGTCTTGATGTAATAAGGACAGGCACTTCTGAAGCAGTTGCTTCAAGCTGCTTGGTCAGGGTCTGTAGTGGTATATTCTCTTCAGTTCTTCCTTGCCACCTGAAGGAAAATCAGATTCTTGGAAGCACATGGATTCAGTAATCCAAAAGTTAATAATGATTCAGAACTCTCTGGTGTTTTGCAGAGCCTTCCCAGTAAAGTGCTTGGTGATCCTGTCTGGAAAATTCCTCTTGCATAGGCATAAGTAACGAAGTAATGGACAGCCGTTGTGTAAGCCCTCTTCAAACCAACAACACAACATGGGTTCTGTGTCTGCAAGCATAAAAGGTAAGTGAAAAATAAAAGTCAGCACTTTGACATAATTAGTAAGCTGAAACAGCTGAAATGTGAAGTTCATTTAAACATTCCTGTGAAAGGTCAGGGCCAGACTGAGAATTAGGTCACAAAATATGTAGCTAAGCCAGCTACATATCCCTTAGCCAGATCATTCAGTCTTTCTAAGCTCTTTAAGAGATATTTACAAGCTTAGTATGAGGCAGTATCAACTGACAGGATTCCTACCAGTAAGACAAATTCAACAACCAAACAGTTCCATTTATTTTTAACAGTAATGAATTTGCATGGAAAGACAGCTGTTTGTGAACCACAGGCCTAACAATTTAAGCCTCCTTTCATATATGTCAGCCAGGTTTCATACCGGTGTAGGTTATCAGCAAAGCAGAATAGCAAGTAGCCATTTCTCAGATGCGCAGTAGGGTCAGGAGCCAATACTGTGTGCATTTGTAATTCTAATGACCACTAAAGATCAGAGTGCTATGCACATTGCATTGCATTTACCTTTGCAATTTACAGCAAGCTAATCAGATAACAATTTTAAAATTCAAACAGAGAAGGAAATGTTTCCAGCAGATAACACTTTTTATAGCTATTCTCATAGCAAAACAATGCTAACTCTGGAATGCTTCCAGCTCAGAGGAATGTGAATGACTTCTTCTGAAGATATCTCCAGCAATTATGATGACTATCATAAAAGCACTAGAGGCATTGTGATAAGTTACATGTTGAGAAAAGTGACTACAGCAGCAATTAAAATCCACTCATGACAAAACAAACCAAGGATTGAACTGTGTCATCCTCTGGAAATGGAGAAAGGTTTTACAAGTAGGTTTCCTATTTAATTTTGAACCTCTTTGCTTCTATCTCATGGTGATTGTGTGGTGTAAGAAAGACCAGGACATGGCAGCTAGCAGTTTATACACAACACTGACAGACTCTTCAGACAACCTGCCCTAATTTCAACCTGATGATTACATCAGGTATCCCTTCCTAATGTCATCTGTTTATTCCTCTGAAAATAAAGCTGTATTCCAAATTAGACTTTAAGTACTTTCAGAAGAGAAAAGTATATAGCAATATGTTTGTGGCATGCTCTGTATTCACACTGCAGATGCTACTACAGTATCGAAAGTAATCAAAGTATTGTTTTCGCCAGTTATTGCCAATACCTGTTGATTTTCTGTTCAAAACTTCATGTTCAGAGGAAATAAAAAAATCTGTAAATTCAAGAAACCAGGTTTGGTTTTTCCTCCGGTTTACATCACATAAAAGGCTGATGGAAGCTATGTGTGTGAAAAGTTGTGACTAGTAACAACGGTTTGTTACATAACTTAGAGAGCAAAACTATACTGTTTTGTTTTGATAGCTTTCAAAAGAATTCTGTGTAATTCAACATTATCTCAATGCTATTTGAAAGATGTCAGTCAGAGCTATCTCAACATCATTAAACTACCCTCTGATAACAAGGAGGTTGCCAGAGGGCGCTTGAGGTCATTAAAGGAAGCAAGTTTTGCTTTCACATTCCAGACAATTCTGCAGAACTGTTAAAAACCTTCAGAGGCTACTTTGACAATACCACTCAAACGCTTCATAGCTTTCAGCACTCAAACTGTGCAATAGCTTAGGATTTTTCAGTATATTGTAAAAGAGCAATCACACACGCAGAAGTATTGTGGTTATTAGTCATCATCAGTTATGTGAGGCATGTACCTATGAGTGTGTTTAAAAGCAAAAGTAGTATTATAATTCCTCACACTGTGAATAATCCAGAAGGGAAAGTTTGAATGGTTTGTCTCCCCTGAGAATTCATATTACCAAACAATCTGTAAACCAGCTGTATGTATGTAGACCTTTTTTTCTGTTGTTTCCAGAATGTCTCAGACCATATTCTGCACTCCTATCCCACTCACAGTACTTTTGGCACACGCAGGAAACAATTTAAAACTGCTAAGGGATCTACTCCTGGAAGGAATCCCTGTGTACAGCCTTAACATTGTTCAGACTACTTCCACTGAAATCACGCAACTGCACAAATATGAGGCAGAGACAGATGCCTTTGCGGGAAAGGAATAGTTTCTCATGTATTTGCTAAGAGCAAGCAAATAAATGTTTCCCGCAAAGAACTAATACGAGTATGTTTGCCAAAAGACTTTTCCTCCCTCCCTGTCTCTGAGGGTTTCTCAGAACCTCCTTGGTTCTGAGGAAGTGTTTTGTTTACATAAGACAACAAATGATCATATTTTAATGTTCTAAAAAAGGTTATCAGATCCTTGAAGTAAAAATGAGGCTTGTGGAAGGCCTAGGTTAAAATATTTCCTACACGTCTCTCAGGCATACAGGTGTGAGGGAACACCAAGGAAAACTCTTCGACATTAAATCACTGTCATACAGAAAGTGGGACGTCCCTTCCTCAGAGCTCTTCCAGAAATCAGAAGAAACAACACAAATTTTTTAAATTATTTCTGAAAGTTTTTGATCAGGCCTTTAATCTTTGCAAATTTCAGCCCATGCTCTGTAGATTTTATCCCAGAGACAGACTTTCCCCACTTTTTTGCTCTACATGTTGCTGCCATCCCTCACTGGTTGTCTCGCTCTCTTTGTGGTGCTTACAGCATCACATAAACACAAGCAACACTTGTACACAAAAGGCAACCTTTTACAAAATTTTTCCTCTGTCCAAGATGTATTGCAGTGACTCCACCTCCCTCTTTCTCCCGGAAACGAGCTGACAAAGCCCAGGGAGTGACAAGTTTGAATACACAAGCAGGAACAAGTAACTACCAACAGAAGGTGGGGAAGGACAGGAAAGGAAATGGTTTAGGAGTGCCTTAAGAAGATATGGTTGCCCAATAATGAACCTCATCCCAATTAGTTTTGTAATTATATGCTTGAGGTTAACTCAACTTAGCTGAGTATGTGAATAAAAATTCTGCCCTATTTTTAAAAATAATATCTGCATCTGTGACTGAGAAAACTGTGGGGCACAGAAGGAGTTAAATTGGTGGTCGTTTACATTTGAAAGGTAAGTTTGATTTAGCTTTTCACAAAATTTAGCCTGAGTTCAGAACTGACTCATGGAGACAGAGCATCAGTGTTTACATTCTAATGTTTGGGTATTCATGTCAGGTAATGCGGCACCCTATATTTTCTTGTAAACACTTAAATTTACTAGTTCCTGTTGCACTGCTTAGTCAGGTAAATTATGCACTTGGGTAAGCAAAGTGACATAAGATGACCTAAGTAAATAATCAATAGTCTCTAAGGAGTAAATTTTAAAGATCTTGTATAACCTGTTCACTGATCACGAGCAGCCTAGTTATTTTCTGAAAACACTTTAAAATAATGCTGTATAACTGTTGAGAATTTCATAATCTGTTCATAGAGCACTGGTAGATATATTTTTCCAGTGATGAAAAAGTTTTGAAGTATGTTCTTATTAACCAAACAGATATATTCCAATTAAGGTCATGATTACCTTATTTCAAAATACAGACTAGAATTTACATATATTATATCCTATGCATTATGGATTACCACTGTCAAAAACAGAGAAGTACACCACAATCAAGGCTAAGCCACTTCTGTGTTAATTTTATGTAACGTTCCTAGCAGATACTTTGAATTTTAGGCTATATCAGTAGCACAATATCAAATTACATTAATATACAATTATATTTACATAATAAACAAACAATTAAGCTACATTGGACAGTGACCATAATCTGTTCTTATCCTTGTCCAGTTAGTCTTGGTTAATGAGCCCTAAATTAATGAGCAAATACAGCTCTCACCAGCATAGTTCTGAGTAATCCCATTGAGAACAAAATTTGCATGCTGACAGGCACTGAGGTGAAACACTGTAGAAAATAAGGCTGAAGAGTCATTCAACAGAAATCATTTGAATACATCTGTACTGGGAAAACATGGGGAATTTTTTTTTTGGATGGTAGAACAGGTTACTCATAAGAACAAATATGAAATATTAGCAATAGGAAACACATTTTCTAGAAACTTACAACTTTGTCCAGCTTGATGACAATAAAGTAATGGTATAAATAGTACACTGTGTACTGCAATTTATCAATGCTCAACTAACACATTTTATTTTGGTGAATTAATTTACATTTTTGCTGACATAAAGATAATTCAATAATCTGCACTGTTGCTAAATAAATGGATAGGATTCTTCATCAAGAATTTTCTGAGCACATCTATACTTCTTTAGTTTGTCCAGTTGTTGATCAGCCAAATGGAAAGCAAGGATTTCTCCCACCTATTGAGAAGTTCTTAGCCAGGATAAAGTCCCCATGTCGTGATTATACATGAGGGAGATTCAGAGGGGTTCTGTACTTTTGCATTGCTGTGGAAAGGATTAGAAGTGAGTGAGAAAAAGTGGGATTATGTGGAATTCAGAGGTTTTGAGTCTACTGTCCCCAAAGTATCACTACTTCTTCATACAGTGACATAAATTCTCCCTATGATATATGGTTATCCTGTGCACCATAGTAATGCCAAGCCAATTTGACCTTAGTAAAACCTGGACTTCTTTCTACCATGCTTCAATGAAAGGGACACAGAGTAGTGCAATTGTATGATTATTACTGGACACTAACAATGCAATAATTATATCTGTTAAAAAAGACATTATGTTAAAAATTTATACAGGCATTATATGGCTAATGGAACCATGTGTCTAAGTATTCTAGCACCCATGAGGTCTTATGTTTATGACCTGGTAAATGCCTAACTGCTGACTTTTTTTCCTGAGGGCAGAAGTTTGCATGTGTGCCTGTGATGTTAGAGACTGCAGGCAAGCTGGGGTTTGCTTCCATTGCCTAAATGTAGTCTCAGAAGTGTATGCTGAGATGACCAAAGGTTTGTGAGACATTGGCATATTGTTAATAATTATGACAAAGGTCCTACAGGTGACCCATGGTCTTCTGTAGTGGCAGCCGTAGGCCAGACAGGGTACTCTAGAGAATCTCAGGAGAACTAGACAACCCTGTCTTGGTAATGGTATCTAAACTCACACGTAGTCAGTGGAGTTTAGTTGCTACAATGACATCCATAGAGGTATTCAAAGTACTCTAGAGTGAATATACATTTAGTCAACTGATGTTTAAATTAACTGAATAGTTCTCTGGGTTTCAATAACTATGTCAATTTCATACATTTCTATTAGCTATAAAGAAGGTCTAGACTATAATAACACTATAATGTCTATAAAGTAGACATACACATTTAAGTACCTTAATCTGTGAGTTGAATCCCATACTATACTATCTCATACTATAGTATCCAGAAAGGTTTGTGTTCCCTGTGTGTCCCATGTCTTATCTAGAAGTCTCAAGTGAACTTGCTGGATTTCCTGGGACATCTTAGAGGGCCACCGGTGTCTCTGTGGGTAAATGAATCAAACCCTGGATGTTTAAAGTCAGGTGAGGTAGATCCCTTCCTCGCCCTCTAAAATATATCAGAAATGTTTACTTGGGACTTGTTCTTGTACTTTGGTATTAGTGAGGACTCAGAAACATTTTAATGAACAAATTTTATACAATCAAATCAAGTAATGTGTAGTCAATAAGAAAAAGGCAGACTAACACAAAATTGAAGTTCTAATTCTGGTTTTGGATGCATATTTTGGTGACTGTTTTGCCCAATAGAATTAACTGATACAATAGAGATGTAAATAACTATCTGATTTTTTAAATCATTCTGGTTTTAACTGAATTTGACAAATGTCAATTTAAAAGATATTTGATTGTCTTGTAAGAAGTTATAGCTGTCCTAAATTGTTGTTTATTCTACCTTAGAGTGTGAATAATAGCACACAGCTTAGAAATAAAGCCAGCTTTTTGACAGAAGAACGCCTTTTTGGAGGCTTGTTCAGTCACTTAAGTGAGCTTTCTTAAGAGAAATATTCTGTTAAAAAGTTCTGAACTTCAAGGATCAATTACTTGAAAAAATGGCATCAATATTCAGATGACTTATCTGACTTAGGTGACTTAAAAGCAAACATATAAAATGACCCCTCTCCTTGTTATCTGCAGAGGGTAAAAGAAGGCTTTTTAAAGAGGTTTTATAAAAAACATATGTACAGGATAGCCTACAGAGTATTGTCTGTTGGAAAGTGTGCGTGTCAAGAACAATAATTAAAAATTAGTCTACAGAACTGTATCTAAATAATCAAATTTGTAATTTAATTATATCACACTTTGTATCATAAGTCTTATGCTTTACAGAGTTTTGGTGTGATTTCCCTCTCTGTCAGGTAGGTGCACTTAAGTACAAAATGGAAAAATGACTTGTTCAAGGTTTTTAGTGGCTTGTGGTAGCCCTAATCCCCTCAAAACCAAACCTAAGACCAATCCAATACTTAATATAGTAGCATTTTATTGAAAGAAACTGTTATATTCCAGTTATAGTGCTAGAAATGGTAGAGTTAACTTATAACTGCCGAATAACATATTAGTCCAATGATATTAAAGATATTGAATAAGCTAAAAAAGAACCCAAAGCATTATCTGACTGATACAATGGTGTTTTTAAACATGAGGTTCCTCTGAAATCAAGGAAACTTTCAAATATGAAAGCAAATTTTAAAAGTACATTCTAAGACAATGGTGACATTGGAAACACATAGGCATGTGATTCCATGCAAGTGGGTAGCCCTGCTGAAATTAAACTGCTAAATGGTCTCATAAAAATCCTGTTCAGAAAACTGGAAATGCTTCCATAGACTTAAATGGGTCTTATCAGGTCCCATCCATCTGTGTGTTCTCAGGGTCAGAGCCTGTGCTCTAATGACCATGTTTTGGAGCTGTACCAACCTGCCCCTCTGTGTAGATGTGGTTACAAAACATTTTCTAATCAAAATTCCCTGTGCTAACTATGACAAAATTCATTACTCATTACTTAAAATGTCCCTATATAGGACTGACATTCTTCTACGTGCATTGTAGCTATTTCATCCATTTTCACATACCGCTATGTGGCTGAACATATGGAAAGCTATTTTAGATCTAAAACATATTACTGAGTCCCTAGATTATATACCCTGTTGGCATTGGGCAGTTTATTTTTAATAACATGGATTAGAATAAGAGCATTGTCTTACCAGCTATAAGACATAAATGGCTGGCTGAAGATTCCCTTTAGGTAGAAGACTATTGGTTTTTAGATACCTGAATTACAACATTTGAAATGAAAGAGCTTGCAATGGACTCATATACAAAGATCATAAAGGAAAACAGAATTATATTTGTGTTTAGATTATGCCACATTGCCACATTGTGTGCCTCCTTCTGCCCCTTAACACTTTTACAGAGACTGTAAATTCCATGGGGCAGAGGTTTTCTTTTTGGTCTTTGTTTCAAGGTTACCTGACAAGTGGACTTCTAAGAAGAAATAACAAATATACACACACTAAAAGAGGGCCTAATATAATATTAGTTGACCTTCATTTCTTTTCCCACAGATGCCATTGAAAAAGATAGTAATAAGTGTATTATTATTTTTCTGTTTCAATTGTAATCTCAGATAGCTCATTATTAAATAAACCCAAAGTAAACTGTCTGTTCATTTTTTTCTTTCACAAGCAGCTTTTCTTGAAACAAATCTTTTTCTCCTTACTTTGGCAAGTCTTTCTCAACTCCCTTATGTCCTTTGCCAAAAGCTTTTTTCTCATACAAAACCATATCACAAATCAGGAGAGCTTTATGTTCTAAATAAAGGGATTATAAAGAGGCTGTTGTTCCTTGTCATGTCCCTCAAGATAGCTATTTTGATGTAAAATACAGAAGGAGAAAAAGAATGCAGTTACCACCTCAGTGCAAAACCTTGTGGCCCCAGAATATGCTAGGGGTGTATTTGATTTTTTCTCACATTCATAAATCATGTTTATGTTGACTGTAAATATCCAAACTATTCTGAAACTACTTGAAAGCAGGATGATTGTACTGCTCAGCTAGTTGTATCTGCAAAGAGGCAGTTCTTATTAGCTGTAACACAGCACTGCACAAGCAGGACTTTGTTCCAGTCCCCAACTAGCCCCCAGTTATAACAAGAGCTGTGACAAACCACTAACGTGCAACAGTAAAATCAAAGCTAGCATACAGATCTCTGAACCAAGCTCCACACAATGTGACATATAGATCCAAGCTTAATTCTTTCTTTAGTGAGATAGAATCCTAAATTTAGGTACTTAGGTGCTTATATCTCCTCTAGTGGTCAGCAGAAAGGGAGATATCCCTCCAGAGAGATCTTAAGTAGGGTCTCCACTGAGTGTGTAGGGAAGCCTAGGCATGCTAACCTCCTAATGTAGGTACCTAAAATAAGGTGCCAAATTACTTTCCACAGTCCACATAAAATGCAGTATATAACCCTTTATTTTTTACTCCTTATTGCAAATTTTGCCCTAATGATCACTTCAAAGAGATGAAGAGCAGGGGTACATTACCCTCTCTTGTCCCTTTGAGGGTTTAGATGTAAAAGGTCTGAAAGTTATTGTCCTCATAGCCCACAGCAAAAAGACGCGAGAAAGATTTCTTGGATAACCTTACTCTACTAAGCAGGCAGATGAAGCTTGTAAAGATCTTGTCATGAACAAAGACAATCAAGAACATCATGATCCAGACTGAAACATACAATATAGTGATACTAGAAAAGATGCAGAGATTTTAAAACTCAACCTTCTAATGAAAGCCCATGTAACATATGTATGTGTAGAGACTTATATTTCCAGTGACATCTGTTCTGTTTAACACTCTTGTCTCCATGTGTAGACCACAGATGGACTGGCAGGCAACTAAACATCATCTGCACACAGAGGATTTATTTTTGATATCTTATAATGATATATGGGGATGATACACACATTTCTGGAAAACATCAATCACCAACAAAAATGGTGCTTTAACATATCTCAGCTAACTCTCTCCCTGTCAATCTGCAACAAGGAAGAAGACCAGTATGCTTTTGGTAGATGCACTGAAAGGAAAGACAGCCAAAGCATTGGATTAGAACTTAAATGACCAGGACACCTGGATCTGCCACAGGCTTCCTGCATGATTTTGACCATGGTGACCATTAAGCCTCACGAATGCATCAGCAAAATGTGGTAACATGTCTTGCATAGCAAAGTTGCAAGGAACAACAGCGTGAGATTATGAAGTCTGAAGAGACTTCTATGGAAAACAGTCTTGTCCCGTCTCCCTGCTACAGGCATTAACAAGCTGGGAATTATACACTGTGTGTGCAGCAATCAACCCTCATCTACCCAACATGAGGCTTGAATCATTAATATTTTTTAAGTGTTCACATGCTTTCCTGATGACTGATGAAGGAAATAATTGTATAAAGAAAATACATAATCCTTTAACACTAATGGAACTTAACACTATTTCTGGACTAGTAAATACTATAGATCAGAATCTGTTCTCTAGCCCTGCAGCCAGCTGAAAAAGTACAGTTTGTGGTGATAATGTCTAATCTCACTTACTTCCAAACTGTTGTGAATGGTCCCTGGCCTGTGCAAAATTTACTGCTGTGCCTAAGAATTGTTGTGAATTAGCACGAACCATTAACAAGTAGGTGTCCTAGCAACTTAGTGCCCTGGTCCTTAAACTGCCTTCAAACTTGGCAGGACTGTGAAAAAACCTAAGGATAAAAGACACTACTTGTACCACAAGAAAGAAAAATATGGAATAACTGTATTTTCAGAAATCCCTTCAAAAACATTTTGACACAAATTCATTCTCCTGTAATGTCAAACCTCACTGTTTCCAGTGGTGTGTGACTTTGCCCATTAGAAAGAGTCAATTTGAAACAGTCAGGTATCTCAAAGGAAGTGCTCTTGATCAGAATAGCTGGTGATAACTAATTCATGGCAGAACCTGTTTTAAGGACAGAGCTTTTAAACAGCCATTTTATCCTTCTTATTGATTTCCCCACCTTACTTACAAATAAATGACTGCAATTTGTTTTTACCTGTAAAATTTTGCTCAAAAAGTGTTTTCTTTCATCAAAATACATTAAGGAGCTATGGGGGGAGGAACCAAGCTTTGTTTTCTTTGGTTTTTCTTAAACAATCAAAAGCTACCAGTAGTTATTTTAATATAATTTGCCTCGCTGTTTGCATAATTTTCTGTAAGTAAAGTCTGTTGACTAATTCACTTCATTGACCACTCATTTTAATCAACAGAGGAGTAAAAGTGAATGTTTGCGTGTTCTCACTTCAGAAAGGTCAATTTTTTCTTCCTATTCTCTTTTTATTTTTCTCTCTCTCCCTCTGGATGTGAATATATGCCACATCATCGCTGGCTGGATGCCAAACACAGGACTTTGGGGCTATGGCTGCCTGATTCATTGTTCCAGGGTGGCTTCTCCAGCTCTATGCATTTAGTTGGATGCAGTAGCTCTCAGGTACTGTAGTTGCATTCCTCAGCATTTTCCAAGCCATTTCATTGGAGACAGTAAATATTAATTAATGGTCTTGGAATTTATCCAATAAATTGCCTGTGAGACACCTCAGGTGATGTTAACAGTATTACTGTAACACATAGACTGTGCAGCATGTGACATTTTGAAATCCACTATCATGTTTCTGAGAAAAGCAAATATATATATATATCTATCTTCAAAAAGCTAAAACCAGTATTTAGAGTTTTAAACAGGACATGGTGGGTTATTACATTTCAAGTCTTTCCTACAGAAAATTCACCAACAATTTTTACCTGATATTTTTAAGAATATTCACACTTCAGACATTTCAGTCAACTACAGTTTACAGATATCTATCAACCAAATTCTAATTAAACCATGGACTTGTATACCAAAAATACATTGCTACTTGATAGGAAAATATTATGGTACAGACACCATTTAGAGGTTAATCAGTAACTTTCTAGAAGTAAGACTGAGAGTATAATGCAATGTGAAACCTGACACAGGTTGTGTTACCACTCACTTCCATGAACAAGAAAAAGGCAGGTGTTACACCACCAGTGACTGTACCTCCAGGAACCTTCTCCAGTTGTCATAAAGGACCCCTCATGTTGATTTTCTGCACACAGATGTGTTAACAATCTTTTGAGAACTACTATATATACTTAGTAAAATGACATGGAAGCTAGCATGTCAGTGGATCTCAAATCTCTAAAAACATTGTCTTAAGAGCCAAGGACGTATTTTAGAGACTCACGGTAATGATAAAAGCTGTTTTAAAACTTGTAGACCATTGCTTTTTCCACAAAGGAATAACATCATTATTTGTATCTTGTGACATTCATCCTGTGTTCCAGCCAAAATAGTTACAATTTAGGGGACTAAACAAATGTCTCTTCAAAACATCTCACTTCTATAATGATGTTTGCCAAGGCACCTATACTCTACAGAAATTCAGCCTTTTTCTTTAATAGTCATGATATACATTTCCAAGGGTAAATCATGGCTCTTGAAATAAATTTTCTAGGGTAGTCTGATTTCCATTGCCATATTTTAGCAACTTGGTTCACTTTTGTAGAATCAACCATAAAATTATTTTTAAAGAAATATTACCAGTAGTACTTTACTTTTTCTAACATGATTAGCATTAGATTTTAATTCTATTTTCTTACTTGCCAGGAACACAAAACAACACAGTTCTTCCAGTTCAATATTTTCTTTACCTATGGTATTATAATCAAGATTGGGATTGTCTATATAGCTTTTAACCTAGTATCTATTTTGGCACACCCTTTTAATCTAGTGTTTCTCTGAAACCTGTCTCAGTGATTACAGAGGACTGCTTATCCTTTAAAATTTTATGAATTAGGAGAAGAGTTTCTGTGATTCATTACCAGTTTAGTCCATTTCCCTTCCAGTTAACCCTGAGACCAGAGGTTGGTGGTGCCTTTGCATTTACAGTAGAAAATATTTTTATTTTTTTTTTTCACAGCCCTTTTAGTGAGCTGGTGCCAGGTGTTTCTCCTTGCTCACCTCCTTAATCCATGTCAGATTGGTAGTGCATAGAGATTCAGGAAAGTTAGCTTTCCAGATACAGTCAGGAGTATTACATTAATCTGTGTAATTTTACCAAATTTGATCTGTGTCAGAGTAAAATTTCTCCTTAAAAATACCTTGTGCTAGTTCTCTGTCTGGTTAGTCTGATGTAGATGAAATAATTCCTAACTCCTGCTTTTGCATGAGCAAATGCTTCCACATAGACATAATCCATGTTCTATTACCTCATCACGAAACCATCCAAGCACGTCACACCCAGTAATGAACGTTATCATCACAATAGTCCTGTTTCTAAACATAAGACACTGACATACAATAAAAGATTAGTCCAACGTCATCATGGGAATGTGTCTGCACTACATACTGCAGTACAGAATGGAAACACTCAGGGTAGTCCTACCATTCTCAGCAGGACAAACATACTGCATTATTTGCCTCTGGCCTTATTCTGTATTGTCTTAGATATTTAGGTGAGGTACTTTGGGTGTCTCTAGGCTTTTCTGCAAACTTATTTTTAGAATAAGTCTAATATGGAGTTATTCAGAAATAGCTGCTGCAGAAAAGCTACCCCTTAATAATCCTGTTTGGACTCTATTCTGGAGCAAAAGAAGCTAATTTACCTGAAAAAAAAACATTAAAATTAGTTTTAAAATCCAGCTTATCTTAGAAGTGCATGTAATTTTTTAAAAGAATGCAGAAAGGCTAGCAATAAAATAAATAAATTTTAATAAAAAGAGAAAAGCATTTTCAAATCCTGAAAGGTGTGATGTCTCATCTCTTTTTAAACTATACTTACTCTGCATACTTTAAAGGTGTATGTGCTGGTAACGCATGAAATGGTTATCATGTAGGGTCTGAAGACTGGTAAACGCTAACAGCTTGAGGCTATACATAGCTCTGCTTATAATAAAATTTCAAATTTCTGGGTACAAATAGTATGTAGAAGGAAGCTTCAGTACACATAGGATCAAAGTCTTGAATTAAAAAAGCAAAAATCTGTTTCTCCTCTATAGCAAAATTTATTGAACAAACCAGAATAGTTGTTGGATGCTGTGATGATCAGATATTCTCTTCCTGCCCTCTGATGACGTGAACAAGGACACTCAGTCTTTTCAGAATTTTGCCACTTTCCTTACATGTCTCAGATGTTTCTTCCAAATTAATTAAAACATATCCTTTCAAACAGGGAGATTTTTCAGAATACAGTATCTGGGATTCTATTGCAGAAGAGACAGCATTGCTGTAGGAATCTAAATTTGATTCTCAGTGTTGCCTGAGACTTACAGATGCCCTTTGACACATCAGTTTGAACATGAATTGCAAAACCAGGCACTAATTTCCAAAGTTCAAATTTACAATTTCCAAAATTTACAATTTTGGTGTTTACTGTTAACCTCGAGAAAGATATTTCTAAATAGTTGAGGGGCTGTACTTCAAATGGAAGAAGTGAGTTGGGATGTGTTGGTTAGTTTTAACTAATGCTACAGAATAAGTTACATTCTCTTTCCTGTTATTCTCTTTCCTATTCTTTTTCCTATTCTTTTCCTCTGGTTTTTTGTTTACTTCTTCCAGTCAACAGTCTTCATAATTCTAAATTCTAATAAGAATTCAGATGAGAGATGGAGTTGCTCGGAATCTCTGAAAATCCATCACTTGGTACCTTGTGTTGGGACAAAAGCTCTTGGAAATTTTGGTCTTCACTCTCTTTTCCTGTCTTTTAAGTCAGGTATGAAACACACATATGGCTAGATCCTCAGCAGGAACAATGCCATGTGGCAAAACTAGAGAAAAGAGGAAGCTTTGGTGGTTGGAAGAGATGTGGTTCACTCAGTGCACACCACTGATATTTGGAAAGACTGAAAATTTTGGTACTGTTTGTAATGTTTTGAGAGAAAAGGAACCTGTTCTTTACTTTTTTTTTTTTCATGAAGATGCTGTGTGCATGCTTGTTTGCATATAATTTGTACATTGTGTAAATAATACAGCTGCTGTAAATTACACAGCTCCACAGACTTCAGGATATGCAATCCGTGGATCACTCCATGATGTCTACTGTCTACATCATGGTGCTGTGAGTTTGAAATCAGGACAGATACTGAAGTCCTTTGCAGATTCTGCATGAAAGGGTTTATAACACTCCTCCCTCTCCTCACTGCACCCTGATGCTAAATAAACTCAGCAAAGAGAAAAAGAAACCTCACCTTGCAATCAAGTTGTTTGTCTTCTATCTGCTTCAGTGGAAAGAAATGTGTACATTAAATGTGTATGCATTTATGCATATTATATAAATATACACACATATTAAGTAGCATCTTCTTTCCTCATTAACACTTATGTGTTTTGGCAGGCACTACAAAACAAACAGGTGGTCTGTTATGAACTGATAGTGTTGTCAAAGTCTGAAGAGCTGAGGGAAAAAAGTCACGGCTTGCATTCAGCCAAACTCAGCGTAATTGTTATTGGCACTTATTGCAATGAAACCTGTCAGGGATGGAAAGAAAGATATGTCACTGTGTCTGGCCAAACACAGGAGGGAAGAGAACAGAAATGTTTATAACTCGTTTGTATTTAAGATTCTTCCTGATGGAAAGCCCATCTCTTTATTCTTCCATGTTTGTTTTGTAAGCATGCATACTTTATGAATTTTAATAGAACCTAGCCAGCTATATTACAATAATGTACGAACATCTGATGGAAAACTCTAACTGCCAGTCACCATGTGTTGTGTCTGGATGCTCTCTCTAGTCCTGTATCCTCTTAATATTAAATCCCAGATGCATCAAGGATCCCTGAAATGTGAATGTGTTTGCTGGAACACTTTCATATGTAGGGAGAAAATTCCTTCCTGATTCCACTTGTTCAAGCTCTGCCCTGGAACATCTAGATAAGTAGTACCTGTAACACTGCCACCTCAGCCACAATTTTTCCATTTCTCATTATGATACATTTAAATGTATCTTTTTTCTGAATAAGAAGTGAAGTCTCAGAGGGGAAATATTAGTCTTCACCATAACTTATCACAGACTTCATGTGTTAATTATATGGTGAGTAAAATAATGGCTCCCTTTATAATACTTCTTAATTTCATTGGGCACACAAAGACTTACACCTTCTTAAGACATCACACCACAGTGCAGTGAGTGTGCCAACTACTAACATCACAGGCGGCAGTGTATCACAGGCAGTCTGTGCATAGTCTTGATCGTGCCAGTGAAAAGGAGGGGACAGAATGGAGTCAGTACTTGGAAAAAAATTGATTTACATTTTCTCAGCATGACAAATGATGGATCTCAACCAATAGCCTGGGAAAAATAAACTGAAAAGATTTTTAGACTGAATGTCACATACTCCCTTTCCTTTGCAGTGGGCAGGCCTCAGGATTGAAGCTGAGACCTATACATACCTTTCCTAGAAAACACCATCAAGGCACTCTTGCTAGCTGATCCACTGGGAAGTTTTGAAGATATTGCTTCATGTGTCGTGCTGCCACTGAGTAGTCCACAAAGAGTGCATTTTTTACCCTTTCCATAAATTAACATGTTCTTATTCACAGAGTATCAGGATCAGGGTTGGAGCTTGACTTTCCTTTCTATACTGTGCAGAGATTTGTCAAGAAATTAACAGCTGCCTATTTTCACTTTGGACACCATACTGACGTTTTTTAACATATGCTTATGTCTAGCGTATCTAGTGTTAGTCTGCAAAACAGCATGATGAGTGCTAAATTGCCAAGGAATCCTCCTTTAGTTACATATGTATACATGCAACTCCACTCAATGGAGATGAAGAACTCCACCAAACCAGCCCTTTAGGAAACCAAGACCAGCATGTCAGACAATTAACTGTTTCTGTTAAAATTTCATATATCCATACATTATCAAAGCAGGGTGTTTCAATCTTTGTGCATGTGACCATGCATTCACGGAGACAGGCCTTGTTACTAATTTCCTGACATAGAGGTTCCACAATAATAAATATGCAAGAAAATTTCTCAAGTAGAATCATAAACGTTGTTACACAAATGTTTTCACACTTAATCTGATCAACTTTAATATAATACTAATTTATTAGTACAGTGGAAAATAAATTACAAACTTTAAAAAAAATGTGCAGGTACTGCACCATTAAACATTTCATTTCACTAAATCTGTTATTCTGTGTATCCATCCTTCCTTTTGTTCCCTTCTAAAAAAAAGTCAGGAAAAAAAATCAAAATACAACATGACTGGTGGAGTGAAATTGTGTCTGACTTTTCAAGTAAATGAGAAGTACAGAGCTGGTAAAACTGGTACTACAAAATGTTGGAAAAAGTATTGTAGTATTTTGTTTACAGAAAACCTATGGTTGGGGATCTTTGAAAGTGACAACCTTTTAAGGGAAGAAAAAAACCCAAACAAACCTCTACAGATTTACGTAAAGTACTTCCAGGCTACATTTCTACCTTGCTGGCTTGGCTAGCTTTTCTTGTAGGTGATGATAAAGGTGAATCTGGTGACTAATGTTATTTTTGTGCTTCTATCCAGCCAAGAGCTCTCCTAGACTTTGGTCCTGCCCATCTCCTCCAGTAACAGACCCATAAAAGGCTTGGGAGAAAGGAAGACGAGAAAGAGGCCAAATGATGAGGGTTTTAGTTTGTAGGGGGTTGCAGTTTAGGGTCTATCCTTTTAGGAGTTAAAGAACAAATACTGTAACTGCTGAAGTGCCTTTGAGCTGTCACAAATTCTTGTGTGAGCAAAAAAGGGTTCCACTATGAAAGCAGGAGCTAGTCTAGCACAGGTATCCTTGCAGAGGTGCTCTGCTGCTTGTAACGCTGTTCAGAAACACAGTGGTATCCCTGTCCTTCTGAACCCTACCAGAGACAGAAAAGTTAGTGTTCACAAATACACTGCCGGGTTTATGAAGTATTCTGTGCAACCGTAAACAGTAATTTTGTTCTAATTTAGGGAATGTGCACAAGGTAGCAATCTCTGGCACAGTCTTATGCAATGAAAACTGAAGAATCATGAAAAGGAAAAGTTCTCCATGTATGTATAATTCCAAGATACGGCTATCAACAAGGACAGTCTTGGGCCTCAGCTGAACTTCAGAGTAGCATGTCCTGTTTTTATTAAAATGAAATCATACATTCATGGGGGTCAAATGGCCCATTTCTTAAACAAATGCCAGTTACATAAAAACACTGGGGGAGAAAACAATTCTGGTGAACTGGGAAAAAACTGGAAAATCTGCATTTCTGAATTGAATTCCAATGAATTAACGAGCTAGAAAATGGATTCTGGATGGTATGGGTTTTTTTTAATGTTCAACCTAAAACCCAGTATGAGCTTCTCAAATCCAGCTGCTCTAATCACTGGAATATTGAGGTTACACCCACCTTAGCTCTGTAGTTGAGGTCAGGGGTGTGCTCTTGGAGTGAACTTCTCAATCATCCTCACTTTTGTGCACATGGTAAAACTCTCTCAAACTCTCTCAAAGTACACAGTCTGGGTTCTTTCAGATGAAACTAGACTGTATGCAAATCCCCAGGAGCATAGCCATCACGTTGCTGCCACTAATGAGCACTCAGCACCTAGGGCCAGGCAACAGCCAGGCCAAGGTAAACCCCTGAAACATGTTTAACATAGTTGTGAGGGCTTTGGCAACAGCTGTTTCCCCATCCAGATCCACTGCATTGCACTAGTTGCTCATGTTGACATAGTCTGAGTGAACCTCTTCTTTGTCTGACCAAGTATGGTGAGAAAGGGCTGGCTTTGGTTCCTAACTCAGGAAAAAAATTATGAATGTGTGAATGTTGAGTGGAGAGAGGCATTTCCCTGTATGTCAGGCTTAGAGACATCTTTGTGGCTAGAGGATTAGGACACTCCTCTCACCGTAAGTTAGGCAGCTGTATTAGTGTCCTGAATTTTATGGTTCCCATTTTTCAGTAATGAATTGACCACACACATGATATAAACAGCTGAAGTACATGATTCAGCACCAGGGATGCCACAAAATGCTAAGTACCTAAAACTTGGTATTTTAGCTAGCATTTAGTACTCCTGAGTACCAACAACAGAACAAGATGCACTCTAGCATTTTCAGATGGCACTCATAAAGTTTTCTTCTAAGAAGACTAGGCAGATCTTGGGACTTCATTTAAAGTACTCAGAGAAATGAGCTGACATCACTTGTACTACCTTGCATTTGCCAGAGGCTAAGAGCGTACGTGTAAAGAGTGACTGTAAGTCAGCTGATACTCTTGTTACCTTATGTTTACTTCCTTGTATGTCTGTATGTTTGCAGAGGTATTCAAATTAGGCAACCATGGTTACAATGTTTTGCTGCCCAGTATCACTGTTTGTTTTGTTGCAGGAGGCATTTGTAAAAAATGACAGATGAGACAAAAGTCCCAAAAGCTAAAGACTAACATAAGCCCATGTTTTTGCTGCTGGACTAGTACATACTAGCTAACTGCTTTTTAAGTATATGGAGCAGTCAGGCTGGGCTGAACTCAAAGCTATTGTCCCATAAACACTCAGAGCTGCAGCAGATATTTCAGTGCTTACCTTGATGTAGATTTCCCTGGGCTACAGCATTCCATTAAATAACTACCCAGTTTCTCCTTCCACAGAGAGAAGGTAGTTTAAAACCAAGATATTTTTTCTCCACTTTAAATTAAGAAGTTGAAGTAGGAAAATCAGCACCCAGCTGAATAACAAAATGGGCTCAATTTGTTTTGTCTTCTGTCTGCCTCCTGAGAAGCAGAGTATGTGCAGGATAGAAAGGGTAGAGGTTCACATTCACTGAGATTGGAGTAGAATGGTGAGTTGGGGCAAAAATCCTTTTCTGGCCTGAAAGCCACCTCCAAGCTGGAATCCTCATCCTCTACTTTGCTGGCAGAAATGCTCTGATGACATCTTAGCTGGCTTTGGAGAATCTGAGAGCTGCTACCTTGAACACGTCTCCTTTCCTAAGGCAGTCACATAGCATGCAAACTCCCTGGAAACCAGGTATATCCCTAGCAGCAGCTACAAGCTGGACACCGATATGGGTAATAATGACCCAGTTCTCAGAGCCTGATTTCTCTTCCCTTCCTCTGTGATACTCATTTAAAAAATCACTGTTTTTATTTTCTACAAAAAGCAACACTGGAAAAAGTGGTTATACAAATCCATCTTAATCTTCACAAATACTATTGACTCCTTCACTGAACATCCCTGAGTCACTGTCTTCATAGACAGGGGTTAGGTTGTCTTCCATCAGTATTCACATTGTCTGCTCTTCATCAACAAAGCTCTAAACATCAACTATGAAATTGCAGCATGTCTTCCTGCTGTTAAGAATTATGCTAGAACATGTACAGCCATCCCACAGAGCATTGCCTTACTGTTAGGTCACCTATTGCTCTGACAAAGATGATTTAGGGGTGATTCCAGACAGAGAGAGTAAGGGTGATTTAGAGGTCAGAGTGTGCTGTCAGCAAGAGAGGCCGGAATTGAAATTTAATGGGTTGAATGCATGTTCAGATATGCCGTGCCTTTCTGCCTTTATTATTTTGTAGACATAGTTGAAATCTGTAATATAGAGACCAGAATGTGAACCTCAAATCAAATGATTGCAGCATCTTCCTTTATAGTGTGACTTGGCTTTTTGCTCAATTTTTTTATGCTGAATTTAAGAAGCCACATAAATCCTGATTTTTCTTCTTTGTTTTCTTTTACTGTGTCCTGCTTTTGAAGTCAAATACTCAAAATCAACATCAGTTCTATAAAGATACACATACACGCACAAAAAAAAAAAGAGAGAGAAAAACTAGGCAGTGGAGTCTGGAAGGTCTTCAACCAAGCTATAAATTTACATTGTTAAGAAGAGCCAAACCACAGTCACTGCTGATTTAAAGGAACTCTTGTACTTAGTGATCATCTTCATGAAGCAGAATGCATGGAAAACAAACATTAAGGTTTATAAACAGAAAGTAAATAAATGGTGCCCAGTGTTGGTCACCACCAATTCATTTATAGACTGCTCCACTCAAACCATCTGCCGTTAGAACAAAAAAGCACAGAAATCCTTTGAAACTGTAACTTTTATTACAGAGTATGAAAATATCCCAGACAAGCTGAAATTGAGCCCCTTTGTCTTTGTGTGTATGTGTGTGCATACACATGTGCTTTCTTGTTGACATGTATTATTATAGAGGTGAGCTTTCTGCAGACATTGGACTACTCCTCTGTACCAGCTATTCTGAGACCTAGAGTAAACCAAGCAACAGTTTGCAAAAATCCTTACGTAGAAGGTCAGCATGAGCATCTAGTCCTCTAACGAGCATTTGAATTCAAGTGGTGTGTATGACTTGTGCCTGACCTTAACAGTTCACTCTTACTCCTGTAGGTGCTCTTTAGTTCTAAAAACAATTCCCTGAAGAGTTGTCTGAGAAACAATGAAAATAGTAGTCACATCAGGGTGCCTGTGATCCTGGTAAGAGCAGGTTATTGAGAGGTGTCATTGGGTAGAGCTACCACCTGTCACTAATTCTATACACTTAACTATATAGAATAGGAGAGAATAGGGCATAATTTTGCAATAAAGTTTATTAACAATCCAGTTGAAAATGTAACATAATATATTTCATTGTTGGTTTACTATTTTTATTGAACAACATGAAGAAAAAGTGTACAAGTATTAAAGATAAAATCAGAAAATGCATATACCAAATATCTTTGAATATATTTGAGCCTCCTGTGACACACCTTCAGACAGAAGTGATAACAAAAAATGACCATTGACTTCAGAATGGTGTCAGCCAAGCTCCTATTAGACTATTAGCAGATTCGGCCAAATAATGAATTCTGGAAGAATTTTTAAAATGTATTTAAAAAATTTCCCTTATTGTTTTAAGTTAATAATAATTACTCTCTGAATAACTAAAATGTGTGTAATACCTCATGTAATACCTTTTCAGCTAAAAATAATTTTTCTTTCCCTTTCTCTCCTGTGATTTACCAGCTCCAACAGTAATGTGGCTTTTCTCATAACTTCCTGTCCTTTATTTACCTCCTAAACAGGGATAGTAATAAATTAAAATATTATGTGTTAAAAATAAGTCCTGTTCATTTATAAAGAGCTGCATTTGTTTGGTGAAATTTGGGGAAAAGGGGGCATGCAACTGCCATAATATTTATTGAAGTGGAAACGTAATGTGAGGCACTCACAAGGGCACACAGAGCAGTTCAGAATTTCGGTGGTTAACCAATGACCCAGTTTATCCCTTCCTACAGGGAGGTCCTTAGCAGAAAGAATTGTGATATTCCCAAGGGTTTTCTCCAGTGCTGTTCACTTGGTTAAAGAGTTTCTTTTCCCCCCAAAACATGGTTCCTAAGCTCCACAGGCGCTGTAATATCAGCTACAGCCCTGGAGGAGGTGAATGTTAGAGCAATTCACTAAAGATCCTTTGCCATAATAATGCAAGCTGAGGGTGTCTACCTTCTCATACTGCAAAAGCAGGGTTGTCTCTTCTAGGTTAGAGAAGGATTTCCCCTAAAACAAAATTATGCATAAGGACAGCAACAAACCTCCTTTTTCTGTGGAAGAAGGAAGGAAAACACCTGTTAATAGCAGTCAGGTCAATAATAATAGACCATGGCAAGATACCGACCATGGCAAGATACCACCCACTAAGTAAACAACAACTTGATAACACAGCAAAAGTGCTTAGAAGAAACCCACAGAGATTCCTTCCTACATTATTTTTTCTGTTGATTGCCATTAAAGATGTAGAAAAGGATCAGAATCTGGTGTCTCACTGTACAGTGTCCTCTGCTAATGAGGGGCCAGAGGAGCATACTGTGTGTTTTAACTACACAATGAAAAATACCTAAATACCTCTTCAGATACAAATAGCAATTTTTTTTTCTAAAAAAGCTCTTTGTCACAATTTAAAGCCTAAGAATTATTCTTTGAAATTATCTAATAAATATTGTATAAGACATATCCATCTGAGGAACATGCTGTTCATGATCAACTGAAAATAAAAAAAGGGAAGAACCCTGACAAATTCATTACTGCTGCAAGTTATTATTTTAGATACAGTTTTGATGTTATAATTTTTTAAGACCTTTTAACTACATTAAAATTTCCTCACTGTTCTTTTGGTTTAGGTTGTATTCAAATTAGTTTAAGGACAAATAAAAAAAAAAATCAGTTAAAGATCTTCAGCAATGTGAAAAACTGAATATGTTTGCTTAAAATGCAAAACATGGAAACATAATTTCTTTCTTAAGATCTCCCCTCTAAACCTTAGCTGGATATTTGCAAAGTATTGTGGTATAACTTCAACAGTCCAGAAAAATCTTTGAAAGGTGGAAGCCCAAGGAAATATTATACTGTAATATTCTCTGCTGAGTAGCTAAATAACAACACACAGAGAAAACATCTACTTCTCTTTGGCTAGGTATTCAGCTGTATAACTCTATTGACTTTTTTTTCTCCTTTGAAAGATGTTGCATTGCAGAAAAAAATACCAGAAATGTCAGCAAAACCAAACCCAGCAGGCTGATCTGAAAAGACCATTTTATATTTTGAAAACAGAGTTCTAATAAGCAATGTTAGTGGGCTGTTAAAAAGCTACAAATCCTCAAGAACTCACTTTAAGAAAAAATCCCAGTGTTGGATGGTTCTTGTACATCTCCAGGAAACCACAACATAGTTCATGAAAATCAACCAAAAGGCTCCCGTTTGCTTTCCTGGGCTCAGATAAAGTCCTTCAACCTGAATAGATTGTGATGAAAAATAAAATAAAAGGAAACAAAGAAAAAAAAGAAAGGAGAAGAGGTGAGGAGAGAGGATTTCTGACTTCATATTCATTGTAAACTCTCCAATAAGACCTCTCCATTGGAAGGGGCATGCAATAAGGCTGTCAGCAGCTGTCTGCTGAGTTCCTGTGCTTCAGGCTCATGAAGAATCCATCATGAGGATAAGACTTTTTCCGTTGCTATAAATACTGATCATATTGTTCTCTCTCTCTGACTCTGTACCCAGATAAGAGTCCAGCTCCCACGAGAGTACTACTTGTTAAAGAGACAAACTGATGAAGAGCACAGGGGAGCTGTGTGTGAAATAGAGAGCAGAAGCCCCCTATATTTCCATGGCTTCTCAGGACTTAAGACACAGAGGATTGTAACCCCTGTTCATTTTGTTCAGCAGAGCAAACCACAGCCCCCAGGCACCGCTGCAATGAAGGATACAAGCATATCTTCTACAAGTCAGTTCTTCTGCTTTTGGGGAGGTTGGCCCCCTGAGTTAAGTGAATAATGCCCTGTAAACAGAAGAACTGTGTCTGTGGGTATTTCCACAAATAACTAGAGAGAGTATAAAAATTTATTAGGTGCCAATGGAAAAGACAGGTGATTAAATGATACTGCTGCAGCAGTAACTCTAAAAGATGCTGTTTGTTTCCAGCATGTACCTGAACCTATTCCAAGTATTTTTATGCTGACTCTATCCAGTTCAAACATTTAGCAGTAAGGACTGGTTTTAGTCAGTAATAATATGATGCTGGGGTGGTAAAATGTTGTCCTAGGGAGGTTTTTTCTTAGAAAAAAAAATCTTATGGCTTAGCTAGTGCTCTACAACTTTTAATGACCCAGGCTTTGGTTTTGGGCCCTGTGTGTCTAAACTGTAGCTTGAATCCCTGCAGGAATGGGCTGGTGGACCTACTGGAATGCACTAGAGTTTTCTTCCTGATCACACTCCCAAATCTCTAAAGAAAGCTGGGGCATGCAGGAGGATGGGGCATACCCATATCTCAACCCTGAATGACACTGGAACTTCACAGGGGTTGGTACCGAGCCCTGAGCATCTGGAAGAGCTGCACAGTTGATCTGTGTTTAGGAAGGGTCAGTCTTGTAGCTGTGGATGTTTAGGGAGATGACATTTCCTTTTTATGACAGTAGTCACTTCAGCCTGTTCCAGAAAGCCAAGTGCTGCTGTCCCCCAGAACCTGAGGCATGGAATAACCCCACTGGTCTGGGGCTTGTGCCAAAATAGAGAACATCTGCTAGATTCACCTGGAAAAAGTAATCATTCAGAATTTTGTAACTCTATACACTGTGGAGTTAGGACTTGATAAATTAAAAAATACACACAAAATTCTTCCCTAATTTGGGCCTCCAGTGAGGCCCAGTCTTTGCCTGATAGGTGAAAAACCACAGGAATGTTTGGCTGCATATTTCAACCTGTGATAGCTAGTTGCAGCCTATTAGGGGGATGTTGAAGGTTGCTGACTTGCTGGAACAGGTGAGATCCACCCTGCATATAAGGGATATGAAAGCAGCCATAGGGAAGAGGAAGTTAGCATCTGGAACAAATACTGTGGGAAAAAGCCTGTTGAGTAAGTTTTCAGTACAGTCACAGTGTTTTGAATTATGCTTCTTCATGGTAAAACCAAATTCCAAACATGGTGACTTATTACCTCACTACAATGAGTGTCAGGGTGGAGATTCCTTTGGCTCACCCTATTCTGTTAACAGTACCATATTCAGTTGGGAATGGAGGAATATAAGCCTGCAAGAAAAAGAAAAAGAAAAAAAAAAGGAAAATAAGAAAAAAATTATGATGTTTGTAGCATTCCCAGCATAGATTTAAGCCAGAAAATACTGGAAGATTCATAGGAAATATTGTTTGCATGAAGTCTCTAGCATGATTTCCATGACTCTGGGTGAGTTCATTTGAATACTAATCTAAATCAGGTCTGCAAACCTTTTGTCAAATGCCTCTGTGATCATAAATCTGATCAGAATGCTACATCTATTCCTTAAATATTCATTGCTTGCATGCAGTAATTGTGTGCTACATGAAAGAAAAAAATGGACAGTGGCCAAAATGGTGACTGGCTGGATTCCTATCTAGTAATCATCAGCAGTCTAATAAGATGTGGATTTTTCTGCAAAACCTGACACCAAATTAGAATTGAAATCTGTTCCAAAAGTGGAGTTCTGAAAACATTCCTCTTCAAATCAGGTTTTCCTTCTTGTTCCTTAGAAACTTTGTCCTTCACCCTGTAATTATCTTACCACTAAAAATCTCTAAGAGAAAATGGACTGATATCTTCTCTCCTGTGATACTGAAGCATTGTTCCAGAGTAACAATATGAAGTCTTAATAAACAATCACTATTATTCATGTCATTGCCTGGAGTTGGTTAGAAGTGATGGAAAGAGGAGTTCAATTTATTGGTCTGCAAACTAGCTTGGTGAAAGAAATGTATGCTTTTACAGCATAGCTCAGAAAAAAAAGTACAGCTGTTAAATACCTCCTAGGGTGGGGAACAAAATCAAATGAAATTCCATTAATCTGTCCCAGGGCTGGAGATAGCATCATCCCAAATCCTAAATCACTTCTGGCAAGCCATCAGCACAAGAATCCCTTCTGTGTATAAACTGTTAGATATTCTGGGGACTTCCAAATGGCATTTGGCCACAAATGTCATCCATTATACATCTGTTGTAACAGGAATTAGAGATAGCCCAACCCAAAACATACAGAAAATTCCATAACCTTTTCACTGTTGTTTTAGGTGAGTTTTCAGATATAACCCAGAGTCCTACATCAGGACACAGAGACTGTTATTCTTGTACAAATATACTATGCACTACTTAGGAGTGGTCTGTTCTTAAATGCATTATGGTTATTTTACTCTAATGTAAATAGCAACAGATACAAGTATTTACAAATGAGACTTTGCTCCCATATTCCTGTCAGTGCCTTGCCAGCTTCCTGGAGGGAAATTCAGTGACGCAGGTCTTTATTCACTGGAAGGCCTATGTGTTTATTTGCAAACAAAACATTTGCATGTGATCCGAAGCCTATGATTTGCCTACAGTATGTTGTCATCCCAACCATGTTTGTTAACACCAGACTGAACAAATCAGAGGGAGTACAAATGTCAAAAGTTCAATGGCAGATTGAAAGCCTGGGTGTGTATAAAGCATTCACTATTGTTTATCAACAAAGTCACATATCGTAGCATGACATCTTTTGTGCCTATACAGCAAATGAAGATGGAGAGTAAATGATAATTGCTCTACTTACACATGGAGAGCTTGTTAAGACTCTAGGGCAAATCGTTGCTTTCTTTTCCTCTGTAATAAGAGAAGCTTTTGAAATAGCTTTTCTGATTTATTTGAATGCTTGTTTTCTACTACTTAAACTTTATATTGTGGAGTCACTCCTTTTTTAGGATTTAAGATTTTCTTCTCTTTCATCCCATGAAGAACTGGCAGCATCACATTGCCTGAAGGGTCTTACGGATAAAAGCATTAGTTTGCTAAGCCACTTTACCTGCTCCCTTCTTTCATTTAATTCTCTTCAGTGTCTCATTCCCCTCACAGTCCATGTATAATCCAGACCATGCGTTTTACAACTGCTGTTTTTCAGCAATCAGTGCTTTTGCCATTCTATACTAGCATGAACTCTCCTACTGAACATTTGAGAAGATCCTCTCCTACAAACAAACAGCAATGAAAAAGGACTGTCAAAAACACAGCTCACATTTTGATGGAAACAGACAGGCAAAGAACGCTGACACCACTCTGGCATGGAGCTCTTGCGGCATAGCTCGTATCAGCCTCACTGCTGTTGCTGGCATGAGAAAATTACTGGTAATAAAGGACACATACCTTAATCTTCACAGTACCTTAGTGTTCCTGGCTACTGTATAACTAATAACCATTTGGGGCCCCGAAGACTACTGTCAGTTAAGTTGTTCTAATTCAGGGTCAGTACACTGGATCAAGGCTGTAACGATGTTCCGGCAGGGATCACGTGTGGAACACCGATGGTTAACACCTCACTAGGGCTACAGGTTTCTTGGATGAAGGACCTCATCAATGTGCCAACAGAAGACATTGACTACAGTTGGATTTCAGGCAGGATTTGTGAAACATCACACTTGGAATGAGTTTAACCCACAACTGGAAATAATATAGTTATGTCAAGGAAGTACTTAGCCTAAAATAATCTTCCCAGCTACTTAGCCATTGTAAGAAAATTCATGCAGCACAGCACTGTGCTAACATAGCTATATTGCTCCTGGGACCCTCTGCAGAGAGTTGTACTGTGTCATAAAGACATGGCAGCTACTTTAAAGTAGCTCAAGTCTCTCTCATGCATTTATGCCTTCTGAGGCATACAGATTCCCAGACTGCGGACACAGTGGATGATCCATGCCACAATGGGATTTCTGGAAGTAAGGAGATAAAGTCACTTAGGACTCTACAGTGAAAGAAAATTCTTCAAAACCATCTTTTAAGTATGAAATGTCTCGGCAGGTTCAGCTCGGTAGCACACAGATATATTGTGATTTTGGAAACACTCTGTTTCTGTTCCTGCATTTAGACCAAAAGTGGTAGTGATAAACAAAAGTAACAGCTATATTCAGGACCCCTCATATTCTGAAGACTTTGAATTTTGAATTTTCTTCCCTTACCAATCTTTTGCTGAAGCATCACACTGCAGTATAGAAACCTGTGTCTATCCAGTAAAAAGCTATTCTAGCAGGGAAAATAGGAAGAAAGGATTAACCTGAGAGGAGCATGTCTTCCCAAACCTCCCATTCTGTACCATCCCTCATACCGGATCTAACCTAACTAAACCTAACTAAAGGAATGGATTTGAAAGATGGGTTCCACAAAAAATGAAATGTTTCTAACTGTGGCATTGTATTACTTAAACTTACGTTTTTAATTGCAACATCTTGAGCGTCCAACAAAGAATGGAGGGCATTGACTTTCTGCTGTGTTTATACACAGTAAGACAAAGGTTTTGACTATACCTTTAGACACAGCTGAGTAACAAAGGAGAATTTTAGAAGTCTGCACAAAAAAAGTAATTACAAGGATGAATACAGAAAGGAATAGAATCTAGAGAAACAGGAACATGTAATCACCTGTATCTTAGGCAAAAAGTCTCATTACACAGCTAGTCTAAAGAAATGGGACTGCCAGGGTGTCAGCCCACCGCCTCCTTTAGCCATCTCTTAAGAGAATGTAGATGTTACAATTGCATGCTCAATGTTACTCTGACTGTTGAGATGTTACTCTTTCAGTGATAGATATGTCTGATCTGGCCCCACTTGGTCTGAACTCTACCAGGGAAATACTACTGGGTTTGGGTGCAAAGCAGGAGCTAAACAGTTTTGTTGTTGCCAGTAGCATCATCATAATAACTTGGCACTTCACATTAAAAAAAGCAAGATATCTATGGAGTTTAAGTACCTGTGATGAGCTAGCAAATTAATAAGGAACTGCAGGACTGCCATTTTGAATTTGAGAGCCTATTTCACCATTCTGCCCTTGAAGCTATTAGCTTATTCTTCTTATATTGGACCTGGACCTACACCTTCAGGTTTCTCTTCAACTTGTTTCTGCTAATATGTTTTTATATTATTCTTGTTTCTTGCCCTCTGTTTCCTGATCACCCTTTCTCTCCCACCTCCTTTATTAAATTTCCTACTGACAGAATGATTTTCAGGCCTTGTGGCCTGGAAGAGATTTCTCAGGACTTGAAAAGATCAACCTTCAGTTTTGCTAGACAATGAAACTCTAGAGACACACATGTGGAGAAGTGCTAGATCCTCTTTTATCCTCTTCGCCAAGAAGTCAATTTGTATAGGTTGGTCAGATCCTTTAGTAAATTATTGCTATGCTACATGTCCTAATAGAAGTAGATTTCACCCTGTATATTCTAACAGGTTCTTCTGACAGGACCTTCTTTTATCTAGACTGCCTATTTTAAAATAATTACAATTGCCTTGAAATTAATGTACCTTTCTTATGAAGTTATTATTCTTAACATTTCCAGAATGAAAAACATATCTACTCTAAGTTTTACTTCTGTACTTGCCTACATTTCAGATTCAAATCAAATGAAAGGCAAGTCTAGGAATGAATTGAAAAACATGTGTTTTTTGTTTGGATGAAATATGTAATAAATTCTCTTTAAGTCTCCTTTAGCTTCTACTGCTAGAGCCACTGAGTGAAAAAACATGAGGGGAGAGAAACAGGCGCATAGTTTTGATTTTTCAGTTTATATATCTACTTACGTTAAAGTTAGAGATAAAATTAAATCATAAATGCTATAAACATTTGGCAGGCTTGGGCAAGTTGTAGTCTGAAGAAGAAAATCATGTATTGACAGAGATCTAGCAAAGCAAGCAAGCTACTATTATCTTGTCAGCATTGGGCTGCTGCAGCTGTCCAACACTAGTAGCATGACAGTCTCTAGAGCATGCAGAGGTTGTATCCAGAGAACATCAGTTGGTGTCACTCTTATTGTTTTTCCACCTGAAATAGAGCAAACATGAAGGGAAAGTGAAATGGAAAGTGGTTGTAGGTAGATACTGAGTTTAAGCTACTAAACCAGGAATGTCTCCATGTTCGTGTGGGTAGGCTGTTGGCCAAACTATACTCCAATTCCATGCCAAGAAAGGTATGGCTATGTGCCATACTTATTTTCTTATTCCTATGCAAGAGGGCTTCATACAGTAGACACTGGAAGTGACAGCCTATTCTAATAGTTCTGTCTTTGGAATTGTAAGGGGAAGGCGCTGTGATGCATGTAATATTTGCCTTTACAGATGTCTGTTTGATGTCTTATAACTGGTACTGCAATATGAATGATGCAATGCAAATAAATAAAAATCAAGGGAAAATCTAAAATGAAGTTTTTATTTGCCATGAAACCATAAAGTTAACCAGCAGCTGACTCACAAGGTGTACCTACATTACTGAATGATGTAGTACAAACAGGGAAGAAGTGGGGTATGGTTCACTGCAATCTGTTGCAGTTCCAGGACCATATGTCAACTTCATGTCTTTGCTGGCATTGAAGTTCCCACCATTTGCTGGTACGAGGTTCTCACCTTCTATGTAAAGACCATGAACTGCAAAAGGACCTTGCATCCATAGCAAGGGTGGTACTCGCTTTAAGTGCTATCCTACTCTGTGTCTGGAACCTTGGATCCAAAAGGGAGGAAAGCACTTTGAACATGGCAGAGGTGTCCTCAGGGACATATCTCAAGACTTGATGTATAGACATAAAGCAAATATGCACCAAAAAGAGGAACCCCTCCTGGACACTGAGCACCTAATGTAGATGCACCCACTATATCCATCGCCTGCAACAGGCACTGTTTGTCTTGCACATACAGAGAGACTACAGTCTAGTGTTGGACGGAGGTGTTGTCAGAAGGTATATTCACTGTACTGTGAGCATGGCCTAAAGATGTCATATGTGGTGGGAGTTGAGTGTTACAGAAAAAAAACATTTAGGTCTTTCTAGAGACTACAACCTCTAACTCATTTGTGGTTTTAAGAGGTCCAAAAAAAACCAGCTGTTGGGTTGGTCTAGGTATAGCTGCAGATTAAGAGGTGCCTTAGTGCTGGAGTTTGGAGTTGCTGATGTCTTGAGATTCAGTGCTAGATCTAGTATCGATTCTCTGAAAACCTCAACTGCAGTATGAATACATTCTGTCAGTCTGTATGTCCCCTGGGGAAATGTAGACATCAGACTGTTCCTGCAGTTTTCCTTCACTTAATTTTCTCTAACACAGTTCTGTTTGAGATTTGGTGTAATAGGATGCTCATTAGAATCCATTGTCCTTCCCTCCTGGCTGACCAGTTTTCTATCATACCGAGCTATTCTTCCTGTATTTTCTGTGTCAGTTTTATCTCATCATTTTATAAATTAAACTCTGTTTCTAAGCAATGTCAAATGTTCTTTTTTTTTTCTTTTCACACAAAACACAAAAGTCTTTCTTGACATTTTTCTGCTCTCAGGAATCTCCAAGATATTCTCAGCACTTTTGCAGGGTGATGCAATTTGAAGCCTGTAGAAAACAAACTGCCACTGCGCTCACACCATAACTACATCTGTTGGTTATGGAAACCAAGATCATCCCAGCCGTTGTACATTTCACTACAGTATGTAACAAATTTAATTTTGTTAATATTTGTACTCTATCTAGGTGCAAATGAATCATTAAGACCCTTATTAAATTACCTGATGAAAGTCAACACAGCTTGGAACTTCTCAGGTTCATTGCTGGTTTTTTCTTTTTTTCTTTCTTTTTTTTTCCCATGTCATTAGGATTACTTCCTGAATGTAGTAATATGCTCTGTGAATAGTGGTGACATAATCAGGCTATCATGGATGGAATATTTATGTCAGAGACCTCTGATGATGTCAAATGTCACATAGATTTGTCTTTTCATCTGCTACAATACCAAAGACCTCAAAAGGACCACACCTGCACAAGCAGAAAGGAAGAGCTACTACCTGAATTCTTATGGCTGAAGTAAATTACATTTTTATGGGTTTAATCTTGGTAAGAAAAGATTACAAGGGACTAATTTTTTGGTGTATATTGAACAACAAATTTAAAGTCTAACAAAGAACAATACCGTTTCATAATATCAAGTAGCTCTTTTCCTTTAACTCTGGATTTGGCAATGTTAGGTCACAGATGTGACAGACACCAACAGTGTAAAGGGAAACATAATCTTTCATATTGTCATGGTTTTAGCTGGGATAGTTGATTTTCTTCACTGTAGCTAGCATAGTGCTGTGTTTTAGACTTGGTATGTAAATAATGTTGATAACACCCTGGTGTTTTAGTTGTTGCTGGGTAGTGTTTACACTAGTCAAGGACTTTCTAGCTTCCCATGCTCTGCCAGGTGCACAAGAAGCCGGGAGGGGAGGGGATACAACCAGGAGAGCTGATTTGAATTGGCCAAAGGGTATTCCATATCATGTGATGTCATGCCCAGTATATTAACTGGGGGAAATTGGCCGGGGGAGGCAGCGATCGCGGCTCGGGGACCGGCAGCATCGGTCGGCGGGTGGTGAGCGGTTGCAGCACTTGTTGTTCAGTTTTGGTTTTGTTTTTTTTTTCTTTCCCTCTCCTTCTAGTGTTTCATCTCTCTCTCGCTCATTATTTTCCTTTTCATTATATTAGTATTATTGCTGTTTTATTCTAATTATTAAACTGTTCTTAACTCAACCCACGAGTTTTCTTACTTTGGCCCTTCCGATTCTCTCCCCCATCCCACAAGGGTGAGGGAGTGAGCGAGCGGCTGTGTGGTGCTTAGTTGCTGACCGGGGCTAAACCACAACACATATGATTAAAAAGTTTAATATCTCGTGTTTATTCTTTATGTATCAAAGCTAACTCCACCTAGAAAGGGGCTTTGGTAACAACTGTAAGTCAATCTCTGGGTTACACGAGTAAAGTGGGGAGACAAACAATGTGTTGCAAAAAACAATTTTTGGAGAGAGATCAGTTTTACTGATCTTGGTAGTGAACCCAACTAATGAAAAAGTAAATAAAAAATAAAATACAGTTGATGTATGAGCTATAATATTACTAATATATTACAAACACTTTTTTAAACTTGAAAAATGCACACTTCAGGTGACTACAAACATGCTTTGCTCGGAGCAATTGTTCGTTCATCTGGAACTCAATCTTTTTCCTACCTTTCTTTACTGCATCACACATCATCATGGAAAATCCCTCTTACTTATTATTCTCATTACTCCATATAATCTTCCACTGGAAATCTAACACTCGGAGCAGTAGAGAGAGGCAATTAAAGAGTGAGAATAATTACAGGAGGAGAAAAGTTTATTGCACATACTACAAAACACAAAGTGGAGACACTACTATAAGACATCCTTGCAACAATGCAGAGGCAAATGCATTTTGAAAATAGCCACCCAAATACTTCTCACTCTTTGACCCAGTTTAATTATCCTGAAAATGAGTACAGAATAAAGAATTTTGAAACTCAGTTGTAAGAGGCATTCATGAAAACCTACATTCTCCCTTCCAATTGAAGTTCCATTTCCTGCCAGATGAACCATGAAGTGGTAACAGCTTGGGGCAACATTTTTGATATGAGAGCTCTCCTAGAAACAAGGATCTGAGAGAGAGTGAGAACCAGGGAGACCAAAAGAGAGGCGTATACAATGAGAATTGATATAATAAAGGACATATTTTGTTAGAAGATTTAAAAAATATTTAAAAAGAGTTAATATATTACACAAATAAAGCTGATTGATTGCATTTGCAGTGCAGTTAAGCAATTTGAAGAGTGCCAGATCAGTATTCTCATTCTATAATGGCCATGATAACTCATCATATTTGCTTTCCTACTTGTAATCATATTTTATTTTCTTTACCAGAATTCTACAAGTAATTGCTGGTGGCATATAGACTAAGTCACAGATGTTAGAACAAAAGATAAAACAAGTATACTGAATGTACATTTCACATTTACACCCAACAAAGGTTGTCAGCTGTTCCTTCCTTGCAGCTGCTTAAAGGTCTTGCTGTCCTCTCCCACTGGAACGACTATCTGTTGAGAGACTGCAATTCAACAATGCTCTTGTTAATTATTTCATTATGTTTAATTGTAGTTAACATCAAGCATAACAATCAGAAAATATGTGATATTAACTATATGGAGTATTTTTCCCAAGTGCAGTTTTCATGAGGCTGGCAAAAGACTTCTACATTGAAAAACTAGTCTGACAAATGCCTATTTGTCACATCAACCCATCAGAATCCACAGAGGGATGACTTTAGTTTATCCAAGTGGTGGCTAGGGCTAAGTGGAGCCTTTCCTTCCCATCTGTACCAAAAAAGGATCAAAAAGGCAATTTCTAATGCTGTTTTTATGTTTTGAAATTTCACTAAGCAGACATATTTAAACATAAATTACTTCATTGATAGTCAGGAAACAATCCAGAATAGATGTTCCCAGGATATTCCCTGACAGTCATTAATCATCAAAACGTGGTCTTTTACTTAATGGGCACTGAGTTCAAAAGAAACACTTGAATGCATCTCCCTGTCACTTTCTACAGCAGTTGTCCCCCACAGCAGAGTTCCCAATGACTGCACCTGAGCCAGGATTTCTGTCCCAGTGGATTAGCTGTGGAGAGGGCCCAGTGCAGAGATGTTCAAGCACCATGACAGAGTTGTCTCCAGTCCCACATTTCAGGTCCATATCCTTGCTGTTCTGACCTGGCTGAAATCATCCTAGAAACAGCATAGCCAGCAGCTAAGTATCCCAGGGAAACATGATACTGAAGTTATTTGTTGTGATGAGAGTGTGGCTGTGTTAGTAACTTCACCATCCTGTTCACAGATGTCTATATACATTGGTTCAAACAGGACTCTGTCTTGCAGCTGAGTTCAAATTTCCACAATTCAGAGGTAGCTCTGGAGTCCCCAGCAGTGCTTCATCACACCAGGCACATCTGCTTGCCTTGTCTAGTAAAAATTTTCCTCTGGGATTAGTAATTAGCAAAGCACCTTCTAGAAAAAGAAGTATATGCAGTGGTGAATCTTGCCTCACTTTGTATTTGGGGATGAAGTGACAACCAGAATTGTATCTTCAGTCGTGGCACTGCAGACTTCCATTTAAATTAAGTCAACAGGAGATTTAACTATGACAGGACCTCAGGGCTGGACCCGTAAAGTATATGACAAGCAATTTAGAATTCAATCTTAGTTTACCCCTGAAAACTGTCACTTTAAAATCAACAGTCTTGAGTGAAGGATAGGTTTTTAAAACCAAAGTTTATATTAAACTTTCATAATAAAACACTAGACAGCTAGGCAGCAATAAACATTGATTTACAGTTTAATGACAGCATCATAATCAGAATACTAAACTAAAACCCCTTATATAGTAGTCAATAATTTAACTGAGAATAGACCAGCAGTAGAAAAGAGCTGGCCTGATTATGTGAGATCCCAGATTGCTTGTACTGTGACAGAGAGCCTGTAAAGAAGTTTGCAGAGGTCTAAACTAGGAAATTCAAGGTTTCCCTCATCCCTGATACAAAGTTTAATAGTTACAAGTTCCCAAGCTTTTTCTCTGTCACTCAGTGACTCCTGCCGTAATACGAACTGAATATTGATTGATGAGGTTTGCAGTAAAATCATATGGTGTCCAAAGAGGGAAAATGCAAATCTACACTAGAATGGAATATTGAAAAACTGATTTGCAGCTGGATACTGACAGTGTGGCACAAATTACATTAATTTTTTCGCAGTCATAGATAGGTAATGAAGAGGACTGGGGAACTTTAGACACCCAATTCCTCTTGAAAGAACATTAAAATTGCATGATTAACACCTCATTCTGAGTTATCATTTTCTTTGGGGGTTTCCTTTGCTTTTCAGAGTTTTTTTAGCCCCACAGAATTTCAGTAAATTCCAGGCTAGATGTGCATATTAATTTTGTATGATGTTGTAAATTCTTCTGATACAGTATTTGTCAAAATGTATGAGGGGAAAAAATAGTTATCCATTTTAAAAGTCTCTAGAGTGATTTTATCTTTCATCAGGCACATTTCACCCATTTTACCATTGGCATATTCTTCATCCACAGATTTAGAAATTCAATGTGTTGCTGTTGTTGCTGTTGTTTTTCATTGTTTGACAAATATGTTGTTTGAACACATTTCAACATTTTGGTATTCAGAAATTATTTTCAGATCACATGTTTGTCAGCTACTGTATGTGTGACATGTTAAACCCATTAATAAGATGTATTTGATATGAATGAGAAACAGTGGTTTAAGACATATAAATATATACTTAATAGTCAGGTAAACTTGAGTGAATATAATATGTCTTGCTATAAAACTTTGGCAGACCGGCTGTGGACTAACTACCTTCAGCTCTCAGTCTGACCAAAATATATAACCTATCTAAAATATTTTGTTCCCAAAAATACGGGGTAGGTTAACCTTAGCCAGCTGCCAGACACCAACCTAGCGGCTCACTCGTTCCCCCTCCTCAGCAAGACAGGGGAAGAAAATAAGATGAAAAACTTGTGGGTTGGGATGAAGGCAGGAAGATCACTCATCAACTACCATGATGGGCAAAACAGACTAGACTTGAGGAAAATTAGCTTTATTTATTGCCAATTAATAACAGAGTTGGATAGTGAGAAAACAAAGACAAAACCTAACCACCTTCCTCCCACCATCCCCCTTTTTCCCAAGATCAGCTTTACTGTTTCATTCCCAACTCCTCTACCTCCTCCTCCTCTACCCATTGAGTGGCAGGGAATGGGGGTTTGTGGTCAATCCATAACAGTTCCTCTCTGTTGTTCCTTCCTTCTCACACTTTTCCCCTGCTCCAGCATGGGTCCTCTCCATGGGCTGCAGTTTCTGCAGGGAATATCCACCTGCTCTGACACGGGGTGCTCCATGGGCTGCAGTGTGGATACCACTCCATTGTGGCCTCCTCCATGGGTTGCGGGGAAATACCTACTCCACCATGGTGTCTCCACAGGCTGCAGGGGAATCTCTGCTCCAGCACCTGGACACCTCTTCCCCCTCCCCCTTTTCTGACCTTGGTGTGAAGTTAAGATGTTGTTATATGTCCCCCATAAAGTCACAGGGTAAGATACTCTGGAAGACATCTGATGCAACCTAGATCTTCATGGCTGGTACAATAATGAACTCTGCCACATTTTTAACCTTATAAAGGGTAACAGTTACACACCTTAAGAAGCAAGACTAACAGAGGAAGGGAAAGAAAAACTTAAGTAACCAATTTCCTTGTATCCTTCAGACCATTTGTCCAAAAGGAGAGTAATAACTTGTCTCTTTATTGACTCCTCTAAAACATACATAGAGAAGAGAGCAAGTTTGGATATGATTCATAGCTCTATGCTGGGTTTGTTTGCTTTTCTGTCTGACTACTGAGTTTCTCCTAAAATATATTTTTTATTAGACTACTTGAATTCTAGGAAGCTTCATTTTCTCTCACAGGTTAGATTCAACTACATGATTGCCTAGACTGCATAAAAGACCACAAACTATGTAAGTGAACACTTGCTGAAACTGTCCCATTCCTGCATGTGGCCAGCCCCAGGCTGGAAGTGGAGTAGCCATCCCACTCTCCAGGAAACCTGACTAAGATTTTTCTGGGTGCTTGGGAAGGTACTCAAAGCTAACTTAGACCACCTGTGAAGTCTCCACGGGGCTGAGGTAGCAGATGATAGGCAAATGAAGGTAAACTATGTGCCATATCTTAGCTATCTCTGTCCTGTCTACAAATCAAGTAGAAGTAGACTGGGATCTGAACTAAGGGGCAAAGTAGGACCAAAAATTTTCCCCTGAGATTAGATTTATATTTAGTCCGCTGAACCCCAAAACTTAAAATGTAGCATAGGTGCAGCCAGAAAACTATTTAAAGGCTGGTTTGAGTGTTCTAGTAAAGGGCACAGACTGAAGAGACATCTCCCACAAACCGTGTTGTTTATAGGTCTGATGAACACCTGGCTGATGCTTGATGACTGTGAACAAGAATTCACTTCAGAGGTTCAAGGCAACTGTCAGAATGAAGCTTTAGATGCATGGCTGCTTCTTTTTTATTGTTTTCACCACCTGGTCAGATAAGTGTAACTCCAGTGAGGAAGTGGTTGTCATTAAATCAAGAAAAAGATGGAACCACTGCATGACATTGGGAAGGATTCAGCCATCTGAAAATGCTAGAACGGTTTTAACTTCTTCCTTTCCAAGCCACTTGAGGCAGATATTCCTGGGGCAACACTGCCTAGGAGAAAAAGAAAAAGGTATTGTAATAATCCTAGCTACATTATGTACTCAGTCTCTAGACTGAGAATTTGGGGAACATAGTCTACCACTGCAATGCTGGTTATGATGGTACATAACAGAAGGAACATCAGTACAGCTACAGGACAACTTGCCTCTGCTGTGTGTTTAGGCCAGCGTAGATTTCAGGAGCAGTCCAAACACATTCATTTTTTGCCAGATCTAGTCGTACAAATGTGGTGTTTCTGCTGCTGGTAGAACTGTAGAATAACAAACTGTGTTACCCACAATGTATTTTTTTAAATGTTGTTTTATCAATTTCTGATGAATTTCTGTTAATCATGAAACCATTTATTCTAGTCTGGAAACCTGTATCATGAGCAATATTAATAACATGATTTTTCTGTGGAAATAATATTCTTATTTTCTTTTTAAGAAAATTAAAATAATGTGATTGAAACAAATCAAACCTTTTTAACATACAACTATTTTTCTCACTTTACTCTCAGTTGTACACTGACTCAAAACTATTTTGGATTAAACTGCTCTGTTTGGATTTGTTTCTCACAGAGTTTTTCCTCACTCCTCTCTGCTATCCTGTGCTTTGCCCTTTCCCCGAGGCCCCACCAGCACCGTGTCCGAGGGGCTCGGCCGTGCCTTGGGGCGGGTGGGTTGGAGGCGGCTGGAACCGTCCGTGTCCGACACGGGGCAGCCCCGGCCGTTCCTCGCAGAGGCCGCCCCGCAGCCCCCCACCCTGCCACCAGCGCCTGGCACCTGCACCCAGAACAGCGATGCAGGGACACCAAAGCAACAGAAGGCAGCTCCTGCCTGGCTGGTGATTCCCCCAGTGATTCCTGCAATCATGAGGGAAAGCTTGCTTGTGGAGACCGGGCAGTGCCACCCAAGTTACGACAAATTTCTTAACATGCTGGTCCAGCACCAGATACCTATACTGCAACTAGGGCTCACAGTTATTATAGTCTCCCCATGAAAGCCAGATGCCTGTATTTTACTGCTTTATCTTTGGGTAGGATGTTACACATATTTGGTGGGATATTACATTTTATCCACCAGTGTTTTTTTCTGTCGGAAGAGAGTAGTGCTGGTGAACAGCTCACAACAACTCCAAACATGTGAAAACACCTTTTCTGATGACAATATATTAATGAGATATTTAATATGACAGAACAGGGACATCTTATCTGACTGATAAAAGACTGATTATATCTGCTTCAGACTGTTCCTACTGAAAAATCAGAAGACAAGATTTTAGATAAGCCCATATATGAAAAATCATTGACTTGTCTGTTCTAACAGAAAGTGAGCATGAGGGATCAATTACTCCTGGTAATATGGAAGTGCGTTAGTCTTTGAAGAATCTGCATCAACCCCCCACCCCTTCCCTTGTTACAATTAATTAATAATGTAATTTCTTAGAATTTATTTATGTAGCTATCAAGTCACACTATTTTCCAGTAGCATTTCAATATTTAAAGTGTCAAAACAGACTAAAGACTTGAAGATGGTTTAACAGGTGAATATTTTCTTTCCTTCTAAATGCTGAGTTATTACAGAAAACAACCAAAACAATTCTTGTTGTTTAACACAAAGCACAATACCCCTCAATAAATAAACTAGATAAAATAATATAGCACTCCAAACATGAGTAGGTAATGTTTACTTTGAAATGCCAGGACCCTCTTCTTTAAAGCTCAGGAAAAAACTTATCTTGAAACTCTTGGGTCCTCAGTTTTTTTACTTCCCTGACCCTCACAAGCTTTGTCTTGGGTCTCCATTTGGGACAGCTTTTAAACACTTCCTTTGTACTTAATTTTTGGATCATTTTTAACCCATAAAAGACAACAGATCTAAAGCAAACACAAGATGAAAGAGTACCTAAGTATTCTCTGGAGTACCTGATCAGCAACATTCATAAAAGAAAAGGGGAAAAGTAAAGAGAACCTGGACTTTCTGCTCATTAAGCCTAGACACCATCAGTTTCAGATACCACTGGATGACATTCCCTGTCATATGTATGTCAGTCTCCATCTCACAAGCAACGAGGCTGTGTAACTCAATGGCTGCAGTTGAGGACTGCTTTGGGAATTCTCCGCTCTCCAACACCTAAGAATGTTTTCTTAACTTCCGCCACTAAAAAGGAGAGGGGAAGAAAGTGCTCAGGAATTATTTTGTACAGACAATTAATATACAAAGAAGATATTTTAGCTACTCTCTAGATGACAGCTGAACTACAAAAAACAAGCCCATTAAATACATAAATTAGAAAGACAATTTCCTTGCCAGCCTCTTTCTCCTCTGACCATCATTTTCTGCCTCATTTATTTTAATTCTTTTATAAATGACAGAGAGTATTGAGAAATCTTGAGAAATCTCAGAGACAAAAATATTTTCACCTGTCCCCAAAACAAAGGGCATTCTCTTTGTCCCTCTCTACTTCACACCAGCCCTCCCTGCTCCCCAGGAAGATATCCACCTTTTTCACTCAACCAAATTAAGAGAGAAACTTGTCTATTAGGAGGAAGAGATAATATTCTTAGATATTTTTATCATAGAGCTCATGACTGGGTATTTAGTAAAGTTACAAAAACATCACTAGTGAAAAATGGCAGGGAAAAATAAAAAAGCATCATCTGGCAAAAGCACAATTACAGAGTCCAAAATCAGTGGGGAAATATGTATCACAATGCATATTATGGAAATATATGTCCCAAAGTAATCATAGAAAAACTTTGGGGGATGAGATGTTCTTCCTACTTATTTTAGACAACTGCAATGCTTTCTGGCTTTCTGTCCTCTTCACAGATGAGTGTGAAAGGAAAGGCAGATTTGCTCCAAACTCAGACTGTTTGGATAGACTTGTATTGCTCAGAAAGCTCAGTCTCCAAATCAAGCATGCATGCCGAGCGCTCTACCTTGCACCCCCAGGCGTGCTGTCAGAGACCCTGGAGACTGCCTGCTGGCAGTCTCCTAGGGTGTGACTCAGAGCATGCTAACTGCTCGCCACATCCTACCAGTTTGGATTTTTGGGTGACCTCAGGGTCGCTGTCAGCAAGCAATCTGTACATTCCATAGGCAAGTTTTGAAACCTGTTTTGAGGAACCAGACAAAAGAACATTAAACATAATCGACTACCACAAGCGGTAATTAATAAGGGCACAGGGACCTGGGTAAAGTTTCAGTTTCAGACAGTTTCAGAATAGTTGTCTCTCCAAGGTTAAGTGTTCAGTAGGCAGCTGTAGCCAAACACCTAGTTCACCACTGAGGACAGAAGGAGGCCCTCCTCCCATTCCGCCCCCTCTGCAAGCTTCTGCTGCTTACACTAAGCTCATCTGATCACACTATAAGCTACTTCAACCATAGTTGAGTAACAGACAGGGCAGGGACATGAACTGGCCCATGTGCAACCATGTGGGAGTCTGAGCTGGCATGATGGAAGGAAGGACCACATATATGGCTTGAAGCAGAGACAGTAGAAATGAAGTTCAGTGGAGGATGAGGGCAGGGAAAAAGGAGGGAGAATATGGGAGGAGAGTGTCTGCTAACTGTTTGAACAGTTCAGCTGTCTTATGAAAACATGCCTATGAGGTGATTCCTCTAGTATGTTTCACTGCATCTTGGGTACATTAATTCCAGACCTGTGGTAGTTTTAGACCACAGGTATATTTTAAAGCCCAGACATTTATCAGTATTTGGCAATATTTCCTTTATTCTTTTGCTTTGGAAATGAAACCTAAAAGGTAGAACAGAATTCCTTTTAAATTATTTTGCAATTTTATCTCAACATTTTTTCTTCCATGCCTGCTGGATTTTGTTGCAGTACCCAGTGGCAAAGAGCCATGTGCCATGTAAATTTAATCCGGTGTTTGCTTGCTTGATAGCAACCTGCTACTTCCTCCCTGAGCTACCAGGAAATTTGACTTGAGACACCAGCAGAGGCCAGGGCCATAGCTTTCTACCCTCTTGAACTGTAGTGTCTTCAAACCTGCCTTACCTATGACCCTGGTACCTAAAAAGAACCCAGAGAAATAAATCTTTGGAGCTGGCAAAAAGAAGAAAGCAAAGGGAATATTCCCCATTTTCCTTCTCCCTAATTCAGACCTACATTGCTTGTTTTTCTTCACTTTCCTCCTGGTTTCTCCCCTTCTTTATGTTTATTTGCATTCCACATGTGGCAATATTGGCATAGAAGAAAATTTCCTTGGTTCCCAACATTTTCTTCAACCTATCTTCAACCTACATTAATACAGATGTGAACTTGATTTTTCCCTGTTGGACTATTGGGAATCTGGATGGCTGATTTTGTTGTTTGTAGGAGATGCAATCCTTCCCCTATACAGAAAAGCTAATGAAAACATTAAATATTCATATTGCATCCCTAATTGTATAATAAAGCAAAATGTGCAGTTATAGTTGAAAACCTCCAGTCTAATTAGCAGTAGCCTAATAAATGCTTAAGTGAAACACAGAATGTTTAGTGCTAACCAGCCAAATCTCTGTTTCCTTATCCAATTGTATTAATAATGACACTAATAAGATAATGTTAAAAAATACAAAACGTGCAAATATATATTCTTATTGTAAATACCTAAATATCAACTAAGGGATACCTTCGGGGTTTGGTAACCAAAGATTGGCTTGTTCCATTATTATTTCTATTATACATTCCTTGTTGGTGGTGTTTATTTGTGGCTTTTCTTTTCTTTTAAGTACTACTGTTTAATTTATCATCAGCCAGTATTATTTTCTGTATTTTGGAAACATGGTAAAAAATACAGTTGGAAAAATCTATTTCAGCTTTTAATTTACTCTGTAGCTCCAGAAAAATAATCCCAAATTTATCCTGTGAATCTAATCAAACAGTCTTTGGACAAAGAAATCACAAACATCATGAAGTCTTTTCCTTTTTTTTTTTTCAAAAATCTCTGCTGAAACATCAGTATCTGGTTTCTGGGAAGTACTTCTGAAAGACAGGAAGGCAAGGAACAAAGTGACTCTCCGACAGCAACAGCTTCTCTGGAAGAGCCAGCAGTGTAAAACTAAAAACACACTTATCCATGTTCTCAGAAGTTAAGCATGGTTTCAGATTAAGAAAAACATCTTAGCAACAATGCAGAGAAACATCTACCTTTTAAGTATCATAGACAGAAAGATGAAGGAATGTGTTTGAATAACCAAAACACCTCCAGACTAAACAAACTAAATAAACAGAATAGATATACCTCCCCCCCCCCAATGACTAATTTAACCACTATTGGAGCAAAGACTGGATAAAAACTTGCCCTTTGGTCAGGGTTTTCTACAACTCCCTATTACAGGGATTTTTTTCTCTTTCTCAAAATTTGCTGATATCAACCCCAGAGATATGATTCCAGACAAAATGGATCTGATGTAACAGACAATAATATTTCTTTTTATTGTAATGTTTCAGTGTAAATGCTTCATAAATATGCAAGCTAATTGCCTCCATTGCTGTGCTGGTTTTGGCTGGGATAGAGTTAATTTTCTTCATAGTAGCTAGTATGGGGCTATGTTTTGGATTTGTGCTGAAAACAGTGTTGATAACAGGGATGTTTTCATTACTTCTGAGCAGTGCTTACACAGAGTCAAGGCCTTTTCTGCTTCTCACACTGCCCCACCAGTGAGGGGTGCACAAGAAGTTGGGAAGGGACACAGCTGGGACAGCTGTCCCCAGCTGACCAAAGGGATATCCCACATCATACGACGTCATGCTTATCTTGTCTTCCCAAGTAACTGTTACGTGTGATGGAGCCCTGCTTTCCTGGAGATGGCTGAACACCTGCCTGTCGATGGGAAGCAGTGAATGAATTCCTTGTTTTGTTTTGCTTGTGTCCTTTGCTTTACCTATTAAACTGTCTTTATCTCAACCCACAAGTTTTCTTACTTTTACTCTTCCAATTCTCCCTCCCATCCCTCTGGGGGCAGAGCGACTGAGTGGCTGTGTGGTGCTTAGTTGCCGGCTGGGGTTAAACCACAACAACTGCTTATCATTAAAACCAACAATAATACTGATATGATGATGTCACAGAGGCAGTATTTTCTTTTCTGTCATTTTGGGGCACTTCTCTGGCTAATTTTGAAGGTTTTATGTGCTATTGTAACAAGTCAAATGTTAGCACACTTTGGAACTGTTGACATTTATGTTCCCTTTCTGTTCTTATACAAACTGCAAGCTTTAATTTTTCAATCAGAGTAAGCTGATTGAAATTTAATATTGTCAATTTATTGACATTCCTTTCCAATTTGTTTCCTTTTTTCATGTGCTGTGGACAACTGTATATCAGTGTTGAATTATTTATTTGTAATCAGCAGTTGTTTGACATGGAAACAGTGTACCACTTTAGCTAAAGGAACAAAGAACAGATTGATGAGGAAGTACATTTACGTAATGAGCATTTAATCTATACCTTTGAGAAATGCTTTAGGATTACTTTATCTAAAAATCACAGTGACCATGACACATGCATTTTTTAACCATTGCTTTAAAGTCTGGGTTAAATTCTGCATCACTTGCACACTAAAATGAAAAAAAAATATTGACTTTTCTCTCTCTAGAATTTCCACAGGTTCTTTCCCTCCTTCCCCTTCATCACAGAGAACCTACACGCATATTAGATTTGAAGCTTTACATACCTAGATAAACACTGAATTCCACTACAAGATAAAGTACTGAATTCAATACACACAAATCCTCTGCGGGACAACTGTTTTATGATACATTGTTAACAAAGGTCATATTTCACTGAAGTGCCTTTTCAGTTAGTTTCAGAATGAATAACAATATTTGGGGATTGTTACTCTGTTTAGTCTTAATTTTTTGCGCATTTATGCAATGATGATATCCCATAAAAAAGAAAAAAGATTATAGAAAGGAGCTACCACACAATAATAAAGTTGGAGCCACTAGGAGAGTCCGACTGAAAGTCACAGCTAATATTCCTATTTTAGTTCAAATTCATACCAACTTCAGTCATAGTTTTACCTTTGAGGTTTAATCAGATTAGAAAGTTGTGAATGAGCCATATGACAAAGAGCTCTTGGATGTTTAACTGTTTAAAGGATCCCTACTCTATTTGAAGCTAATGTTGATTGCAGACGAACAGGAGGAAGAAGGTTGTGAGACAGAAACTATAAAAATGTGTTTAAAATGTAGCTGGGGATTTACTGTATGCTTCACTGAGTCCTAGGTTCAGACCAGTCTATGGGACCCTCAGAAGCCAAGAAAGCCTCAGTAAGAAGCAGCTACCCTCATCTGTGCCTGCTCTGCACCAGGATAACATCAGTCCTGGTCAGGGAAACAAGAAAGGATTCTCTAAAAGGAGCATTAGCAGGATGTTTAAGACACAAATTCAGGATGTGGCTGAGCCAAGGTGATGCCTGCCTCAATCAGGTGAAAAGAGTATTAGGTTTGGGAAAGACATGTTCTAGGTGGTCAAGGTCTCTCTGTTCCCCTCTGTGGAGTTCAACTCATTCTAAATATTGTTCTAAAATAAGGCAAATTAATTTCCTGCTCAAAGTAGCTATTTTCCTCTACTGGCTATACAAGTGGCCTAAGGTGATGACTTCAGGTTCAGGTGTAGACATCATAGAATTCTACATGTGGTATTATAAATCCCACAGAAAGTCTTAATAAATCTGCATCTTCTTGAGAGGGAAAAAAAGAATATTGAACAGTTACTGTGCAGTTCAAGTCATTCAGGGCTGTTCCTTACGTTCTTCATCTCTTCGTGACTGTGAAGAGCAGTCACTGCACTTCTAGTAGTGGAGCTATCTTGATCTCACAAGGAAATATCTCACCTCATGCATCCAAAAGTCACATCTGCCTACAATATCTTCCATCTAACTGAGTCTTTCTATCATTTACTGTCATGAGTGGGCCTCTCTTTTTCATCATTTCCAGCTGATAGGACCCAAAATGATCATAAAAATATTACTGATAGCCATTGTTAACTGTAATCTCAGTATTGCTTTTCTAGTCTTAAGGGTCATCTGTTTTTTAAGCTGCTCCCTGCTCTCTGTCATCAGTAGCATACTCTTACTTTTAAGCTGAAGAATTGACAGCTGCAATCACATGGCACTCTGCATCTATGTTCATGCAGGCACGTATGCTTCAAACCTATTATCAAATCATATTTGTTTTTGAAAAAGACCTATCTAGAAACTAATTCCTTCAGAAGGCTGTCTCCTTTTCATTATTCACTGTAGGAAAACATATGTTTTTCTCATCAGTCTAACTGTCTTTGCTTTATCCAAGAGGATTCAGTCAGATTGCAACTCACACTGTTTCACTTAATGGGTACATATTTGATCCTTGACTTCACAGTGCTTAGAATAAGTTCTGCAACTAGTCTAGCAGCACCTAAATCACCTAAGGAGAAAATAACCACTCCCAGTTCTTCTACCTAGCAATGCTCTACTTTGCACTACAAATTTTAAAGTAAAGGGAAACACAAATATTTCAAAAGGTAATTATATCATCATAGGCTATTCCCACATAAATCCATTTTTCTATGCAAGAAACAGTAAAATATAGTAATACTCTATATTTTCACATGATTTGTCCAGCTGCTAGGTGGACCTAAACTTTATTTTAAAGATGAATTTCTAAATAACTGATAAATATCTAATATGTACTTAGCATGTGTTAATAAATGACTATTTTAAAGAGTTGATTGCAGAATTTGACAGGTAACTTTATCATTTGTAGCCATAGATGCAAGTGAATATAATACATTTTACTGAGGTGTTCATAATCATCCATGGCACATACCATATACACCTGTAACATATTTGAAACTTTTATTAATAATAAATGAAGCCCAAATAAATTATGTATAAATTTACCTTTAGTGTAAAGTACAATCCTGAGGCTGTTGATAACCATGAAGAATCAAGTATGAATCCTGCAACAGATTTTCCTCTCTTAATCCAAATTTCCTATTAAGAAAATGGCTATTTTAATTGCAAGTTAGGTAAAACAATTGTAAGCTTTTATTATTTCAACAACGTCCTTCAGGACTTGCAGATAATGATGATTTTCTCATTTGCAGCCAGCTGCTTCCCTGAGATTGCTGTGGTAGAATATTTGCTTCTTTATGCAGGTGAGCATTTTTAAGCAACAATAGCAGTCTGTAGATGCCATACTGAGCTTAAATAATTCTGAACATCAATGTTTAGGAATCACAGCTGCATATTTTTATCGTTTATCCAGTAAAAGAGTAGTGAAGCAGATTGTTATGATTGAAGATACTTCATTTAAAGAGCCTGTTCAAGGTTCTTTATCATGTTTCATATTAAAAAATAAATCATGGGTACCTTAAATAATTTATTTCCTCTCTTCAGCGACTGATACCACCTGTCTTGAGGAGCTGACTGTCCTACAGATTCGGATTCCAGTGCTTGACTTTACAAGCCCACCTGCCATCGCATACCTCATCCATTTTAAGGAATGAGACGCCTTGGTTGTGCCTACCTGATTCATATTAAACCAGGGTTCAGGATCTTGCCACTTTTTCAACAAAGGCCAGTTTGTAACTAATTTTTCTGAATATTCTTCTGTACCTAAATTACAAAAGGTTTCTCAGGTTCTCCCTACACACAGTCCAATACCAAGGAAGAGTAATAGTATTCATCCAGAATTACCCTCAAGGCTTTTACCATGGTGATGGAAAACAGCTGTTCGACTCCTGAAGTCTCTGGAGGCAAGCATACTTATTTATTTAAAAGGTATCTTGATTGCAGAAGAGTCAGAAAGGCTGTTATAGCTGATCAAATAAAGAGAAAATGATTTGTTGAATAATTTATTTGACAAATATGGGCAAAATCTGGCAAATACATTGTTCATCAAATAGTGCTTGCAAAACTGAATTGAAAAAACAACCCTTAACAGTCATATGCCAACATATATAAAAATCTGTTTCTGGGTCAGATTGAAAAGGACTTAAAGGAATTTCCTTGAAGGGACCAAGGGACAGGTTCACATAATTTAGGCATTTAAGTTTATCAGTGCTACCCTCAAATTCTCTCTCAAAACCTCTAGATAGTGAAAGTCCATAAATATCCTAGGTTTCATCAGTATATTCCCTAAGCAACTAACCTCCTTCTTCTACATTTGTCTACAACTAATTCACTTTTATGGATCTAAACATCTTTGTATATATTTAACATCTAGGATCCACAGACAAGGTTTTTCTGTGCTTATTCTTGTTGAGGAGCCTGCTCTTAGGACATACTTAATGAATTCCTGTAAGGACAGAATCCAAATATCTTGGGGGGCCTCTGCTTTTATTCAAAGCTCAAGAGAAGGACAGGTGACCCCTTTTAAACAATAACCTTGTAGGATACAAGAGGGAGAACTTCAGTTCTTTCTTTCTGAGGAGCTATGATTAGGCTGAAAACTACCCTATGAATGTTCAGACAGGGCCAGATGCTGCTATGATCTGAGAAAGGGGCAGAAAGCAGTGTGACATGACTATGATGTAGAAATACAAACAGTAGCTACTTGTGCTTACGTTTCTCTCTCCCTCTTTCTTTCAACACTGCTCTCCTCCCTCCCAAGTAAATATATGACTAGTTAAGGTTGCTTCTTTGCCAGACAGGTAAAACCAGTCTAGCTTTCCACTGTGGTGAAATTACATACTTTCTGTTGATAATTCATCTTAAAATTTAAAAGATACAGCTGAAAAACCTGTGTGTTTGTTAGCACAGTGTTTGTTAGCACAATGTTTGTTAGCACTAGACTGGATGTCTCATGTGTCTATCTGATGGAGGGAACATTAACAGCTGTGAGGTTTTTTCCTCCAAAATTCAATAAAATGATAAACCTGTTTTCACAGTTCATTGCTTCAGGTAGGGAAGGTCATTGTCTCCTAGCTTGGCCACAAGGGGCACTTTGAATATTACAGGGAAGGAAGGGTTTCCTTTTGTGGTTCATGTGGCTTTTTCTGGGGACCATTTTGTGGAACATAATTTTGCCTTGGGTTACTTTTGGTGATACATACGGGAGTGTCAGGCAACACTGCACCTTTCTGTGCTCACTGACTCCTCGGTCTTAGAGAAGTAAAAGTTTTTTTGTAGCTGTGGTACATAGCTATGTAATTAAGACCAGGAAAACAAGATGAGTCCATAAACTAGTCCGTCTGATGCATCAGTCTTATTCTGAAAGGGAGACTGACCGTTGTTTCAAGCAGCATGCTGGCAGTTAAAGTTCTTGCCTTTTGCCATTGGTTGAGATACAGGTGTTACAACTCCACAGGGCTGAATTTCAAGACCTTTGTAGTATGAATTGCTGTATGTAAATACATAATTTTTCTGTTCTTTGTCTCTGGGTTTGAGATTAATATCTCAGATCATTTAAAGAAATAAGTGACATAATGGGTTACATTCAGCACAGAACTCTTTTATCATAAGCAGTGTAAGAAAGGGAGGAAGGAGAATTGGAGCTACCTACCTCAGAGCAAACATCTGTACAGTCATCAGGAGGGAGAGCTTGCCATACTTATGGACACATCTGGTAGCAGATTTTCTTATAAAGGAATATATATCAGGCAATGACAGATCACTTGCTGAAAGTAACCTCCTGAGCAATGTTTGGCTTCTCAACATCTGTGTTTAGTTGAAGAGTCCAGCTGAAGATAGTTACATTTGCAGTCACTAGAGGCTGAAAATTGAGATTAAATGATTAATAGCTTTCTTTTATTACTCATCTAGATGACTCATATCAATTGCACTAATGCAGATTTGCATACAGTCCAGGTTTACATAATGATTTGATAAAGTTATAGCAAGTATTTAATTTAAGGGAGGATTGCATGAAGTGTAGCTGTGTATGCTCACTTTTCTTTCCTTCTTCCTATCATATACTTCTCCCCACCTTTCCACACATATGCTGTATTTTTCAGTCCCGCTTCCTCTCTTTCTAAGCTTGTACGAATGCTTAGAAAATATGAACTTCCAAAACAGGATCCCAGAAGCTCCAGCATCTGCTTCATTAACAATTCACTTCAATATCTAATGTGACATGGACCAAGGGCAGGAGAAAGGGAAAAGAATGAATAGTATTGGCAGAGATGGTCAATTATTCATTGTGAATAATTAATCTAATGAATTTGTTCAAATAAATTATTTGCATTTTTTTCATTATGCCACAAAATCATCATGCATGAAATATTAAAACATGGCAGGAAAGATACCATATGAGGCTATAAAAAATGAAACCATAGATAAACACTTAAAGAGTCCCTATAGCCCAGTCCAAAAAAAAAAAAAAAAAAGGCATTTCTTAGGAAACACCAGAAGAAAAATCCTCAGCTTACTCTCCCTTTAGCCAAATCGACCTTTCTGCCCTGGCCACCAGATTGAAGGCAACTCTGTTTATATTATTTTGAGCACTGATAAAACCAGTAATTTCTGCTGGGCCCAGCAAAGAGAGTCACATGCTTAGCTGTTATTCATATTTGAGGTTCTTTTTATTCAGAATCAGGAGTTTTGACTACAGAGGTGACAACTGCATTTCAAATACCTGATCGCACCAGTTAGACTGTATGCATCAATTCTAATGGTCTTCCTGCATACCTTTTTATGTGAGACCATTACTGTGATGTACCAACGCAGAGGCCCAGATTCAAGTTCTCCTGTGGTTTTGCCCTGTCTGATCTGACTCTTACCTTAGAAAAAAAAAATGTCCAACTAGCCTTTAGCTGTGTCTGTATGGCAGATTGTAGGTAGTTGAAAAATAGTCAATGTGATGAGGGCCATTGCAGCATCAGTGTATTGCTGATCCTGAAGTTTACCCTGAGAAGATCCTGTGCTTGTATTGCTGGAGTAAAACAGCTACATGATTTTTGGACTGATGTCACACTGCCCTGGTCCTCCTGGCTCAGAGCCTGCATAAAGCGAGATTCTGTCTGCCTACAATGTCCCATTTGACGTGCCCTTTGACTGACTTTTTCCCTAGACTAACTTCAGTGCAATTTCCTCTACCACAGGCTTCATTGGGCTGGAATTTTACCCTTTGTTCCTGGTTCCTCTAAAATCCGATTATGGTGCCAGGTCTTCTGACATGCCAGAGACTTGTCTACTCCTGTTTTACCACTTTTAATTCCAATGTAAGTATTATTACAGAAACATTATAGTAAATGTTATTCGCGGAACTCCTTATGTGGCATATGTAACCTCCATATGTGTCCTAAAAATGGGTTTTTTTGACTAAAGTATGCTTGTTCACAGAATTATCATATGTCATTTTTACCTATAAAACATAGCTATTTTTGCATGTCATACATCTTTCCATCTTTCCTCAGCCGTCAGTGCAAACTGTGGAAGTGGTTCAGGACATAGGATAGGAACCTGCGCTCCTTGAGCCTGCTCATGCCTGGCAAGAGAGCTTACAATGAAGTCCTATTTTTTCAGTAACTGAACTACTCTGGCGTTATTAACTTCCTTGATTTTTAGCTTCTGTTTTCAGATTTCCAATGTTCTTTTTCCTGAATCATTACCACCTCTCTTACTTTCAGCAGACATGTACATGCAGGGCATTGAATAAAATGGAAGTTCTCTCCTAAGTGAGGATACTTCACATGTCTGTTTCAGTCTGTTTCATTTCACAGTCATGCAGCAGAGGGAGAAAGAAAAGGAAAAAACCCTATGTATTACTGAATATCTTAACTAGAAGTTAATATAAATTCTTTTTTAATTCTGCTAAATGCTGGCTGTAAGCTTATGCAATGTGATTTAGTTTCTAATGGTATCATCACTTTTTTATTTAGATTTAGCCTTGGCTAACTTATGAAAGCTGTACCAGAATAAAAAGCATCAAGAGATTTCAAAATGCTCAAGCTAGTAATATCAACTCTTATGGCAAAAACTGATCTGTAACAGGTTAGAGATCTTGCTTGTGTTAATATATTCAGTTCTTTATTTCAAGTTATTTCATATTTTGGGACATACAAGTTACCCAATCCCATAATATCTCATGGAAACAGGAGATAAATGTAAAGTTATAATTTTAATATTCACTTAAACATAAAGCATGAATAGCTATCTGCTAAATCAGGCAGCCTGATAAAACAAAGTATCCTATGTTTACTCAGGACATTAATTTTTCAGATCCTGCCAGAGAGGAAAGTTCAAAAAGTCATATTCCCATCAAGGAGTTCAGTACCTTTGTACATAGCTACAGAGAAGAAGGTGATGACCTATTGGGTTGCAGACTGTGTTATTCCTGTGTACATCATTCTAAATCTCTGGCTATTGCAAAATATACCTGTTAGGATGTGCTGTGTGCCCTGTGGTTCCTTTCTATGGAAACCAAGAAATTGATATGGGAAATACTTTACTTCCGGGTCTTTCCCTGACACAGAACTGACATGTTATTTGCTGTTGCAATATACCTATCATCTTTGTTTTCATTTCCTTCTTACCACTTCATGTATGAGTTTGGAATTAATCTTCACTATGCATTTCTTATCACAGACACTGATTTTTACCACTTTATTTTTAATGTTTGTACAGTGACACTTGCAATGGAATTTTTGATATTAAACATTAAAACATTGACAGAATTTTTTGTTGGAGTTACATCTGGAGTCTTTGTTTCTAGAAAACTGATGATTTATTGATAGGTCAACACTATTGTTATGACTAAAGACCGTTAGTTTAGGAGACACTCTTAGCAATATATTAGGTAGATATAACTGGAGACAACATTACAGATGAGTAATATTTCTTGAAAATTGTACTAAAATATTTTCAACTCTCATAATTTATTCATAGTTTTTAAAAAAACTCACTTTCCATGCAAGGACCTTATTAAAATGGCCATCTATTCCAAAGTGCTTAGCATCCTACAACTGGCAAAGAGAGTACTTTTGAAATTTTCACACTTCATTTAGATGCCTAAATGGAATTTGAACACTTAGGAAAATCTAACTACTATTCAGGTACTTAAATAGGAGTAGATAGGTGATAAACTTTTGGGAAAAACTAGCTGTTATTGTACCAGTGATAGATTATCCAACAACTTCTACCCTGTAATTTTGAACTGCTATAATAATTTTTGTCCAAAATACATAATAGACTTTTTTACAGCTCATTTGCTAGCTGTATTACATACTGAAAGACCCTGAAACCAATCTTGGAAATACTATGGTGTGACAGTGGAAATTTGATCCTCTCAAACTTGCACTTTTGGTTTATACCAGTTGACAACATAAATGCAAACCATTGTGGCTTTTCACAGGCTTTGTAAACCTTTGAATCAGAATAACAGAATTAATGAGCTAATTACTTAGAGCAGAGTCAGTAAAACACTGAGTTTCCTCCCTCACTTCTTCGTACTCTGCTTCTCCAGGTTATCAAACATTACAAGAAAGAGCTATTTTAGACCAGAGATGTTTAGTTAAGAGGATCAAACTCCCCCCATGAACACCACAAACAAGTCCAACAGGTTTTTTTTCCAAATAGTTAACAATGAGCGTAGTATACACAGGACCCTGGTTAAGGATAGCGGTTGTCCTGGTGGAAGAAAGGAGGAAGGATCAGTAGGATTAGTCCCTAAAAACAGTTGAAAATTACGCAAAGGTGTCTTAAATCATGTGGTAAGGAGGGTTTTTTTTTTGTTTGTATGTGTAAGGAAGGACGCTTGTTTTAGAGGAAAAACAAGTCTAAAATACAAAAACAGCATAACTACTCTTTTTCTGCAGGCCAAGTAATATCAGGATGCTTTCCTGAATTGTCCTCTGTGGGTTGGGTGGTACAGAAATAGTTGGTCAGTACATTGAGCTTATGTGAGTGCGTAAAGGAATGACATCTACAAAGATCTTTTCAAAATATTCCTTTCTGCCAAAGGGGAATATTGTTAAAGGAATGATGCAAAAAGAAGGAATATGCAGAGGAACACTACCAAACCGAAGGAGTCTTTTTGCAAAAATTCAGCTCACCAATGGACATTGGAGCACTTATTGAGGGAGGCAGGTAGGTTCATTCAGGGCAATTTGACAATGTTTAGTTCCTCAGATATGCTTGGCGGCATAGTTACATAATCAATTTCTTCACTAGTAAAGCCCGTCCCTGCTCTCCCTGACACCAGGACAGTCTTCACAGAACAACTTTTTGTCACAGAACAACTTGTGTTGCTATGGACAAAAATAATTTTTGGGCCAAAATCATTAACTTGGTCTTGACTTTAAAACACCTCTCAAAGAACCACCAAAAATGAAGTAAATAAATCAGCCTATTTAATCCAAGTCAGCATAGAGCTATGCAGAGTTGTCTCTGGTAAAATAGAATGATTTCTTAAAATAGCCTTGCCAAGGAAGGAAACACTTTCTATAAATAATTCCTAAGGGTGAAGTTACACAAGACAGCTAAGTCAATCACTACCAAAAGAAAAGGTCCTGCTCCTCCTCTCCTTTCATCCTTTCTTCTGGCCCTATGTTTTGCTTAACCAATTTGACTCAGTAATATAGCAGCTATATGCTTTTTTTCAGGGAGTAAGAAGAGGGATTTTTTTACTGTTTCTGTAACAAAGCCACTCATCATTGAGCTCCAGACACCCTATAAGGAAAGAGGAATAGTAGACTGCAGAAAGCAGAAGTGAAGGTACCTGCCCTACATTTTATATATCTGCACCCTAAGTACCTCTGGGGATATCACAGGCATCTCTGCAGTACTGTGTGGACCTAACACCTTATATGTAATAGACCTTTGAACACACTTCCTGAACTACCAATTACAAACATCTCCACTCCCCACCAGACCACACTTCTCCTAGAATATCTGAATGTAAGCAATGTCATCCTTCTATATTCTCCCTTTTAGTGAGAAAAAAGGTCTGATCCCCTTATTAAACTGTTTGCTTTGATCAGAGCGATGAAAATATATCCTTCATTACGTGATCTCAGCCGGTGTTAATCGCAGGCATCTTCCTGACTCCTCCTTAAGTAATAGTCCACCACTTAAATAATTAGTCATGCTAGGGGAGGGAAAAGGTTCATGCTTTGGTTGGAGATTACTAATGTGGCAGACAAGTGAAGTTCTCAACTGAGAAAATGCTAAGGTGGAGCAGAATGAGGAGCTCTGGCATTTATTATCAAAAGGTTTTCACACAATTTCTCTGCCATTACACTAAATAAGCTTTTTAAATTAATTTGTATAAAATAATGTTGCTTTTTTCCATAGGTTGGTAGAACCACCTAGAACTTCGTCTGACTCTCATGAGACACCATGATTAACTTTAGTTAGTGACGGAAACTGATTATAGATTTTGCCTCAGAGTTGAGACATCCAGTTTCTTTTAGAAGAGGCGGGTTTTATAGACCCCTGAGTTAGAATCTTTGTTTACAGCTGATGGGAAACAGGAATCTGAGACAGTCTTATTCTTGCAAGGCCATTAAAGGCTAAAACTGGCAGGGACCTATGGGCGGCCACAGCCGCTTCAAGAAGATGGGAGAGAGGAAAGAAAATACACTCCAAGGGTGTGGTTTCATCATTGGATTAAGTAGTTATAAAACTGGGCTGCTGCCACAGATAATGTTCCTCCTCCCTTCTTGAGCTCTTGCACTTGTACAGCTACCAAGTCAGATCAACTCTCTGACTCACGTGAAAAACAAGGGATTTATTTACCTGCAGTCAGCTCTCTGCCACTTTGACTCACTGAGAAGCCACACAAACCCAGTGCTGATGCAAATTATGATTGTGAAAACTACCCTAAGGGAATATGATGGAGTTTCTGAAGGTCAGAAACTCTCAATATTATTGTCCAATGCAAATAAATAGTGTGGTTCCTCCTTTCAGGAAAGTACTGGTTTATTTCTTTAAGGAGGGTTATAGCCTCATCTAACTCAATGTAGCGATTTTAATTTCTTTGCACCTTTTTGAAAAATCTATAATGTGGTTTGTTCATAAACCATATTTATTATTCTTAAGGATTTTGTTATGTTTTCCCACCTGCTGTGCATAGTTTAACAATTCTGGATAATCCAGAAGCCATTCAATTAACAATCTGAAGTATTTATTTAGACCCATACGTTTCTTTATTGAGCCCTGGATTCTGTGATATACTGTGACACATTTGTCTCAGTTGGTGAGTGTCACTGCAGCAGGCCACAGAGTAATTTCCCCAGCCTAGGGGAATCATGTGCAGGAGAAAGATACCATACATATTGCTATGCTACTGACCTTCACAGAGCCAGGAAACTTTTGAAAAACTTTGAGACTTCCCAATATATCAATGCCCATGAACTGTAACAACATAGAAATTCTTTAATGGCAAGTTTAAATAAAAAATAACTTTATAATTACATTAATTATCAATTTTTTTCCCAGGCTTCTGGCAGCTTTAATTTATTATGGATGCCAATAGGTTCAATGACCTATTACGATGTCAATGACTAGTCCAGCTAAAGAATACTTTACGTTTGCCTGTTTTTTTTCTTTTTTAATTTGACTACCCTCTTCATTCTGTCCTGTGCAAAGAATTTGTGGTGAAAATGTTTTGATAAAAGCATTTACCATTGGCAAAATGCTTCTGCTTAGATACTAACTTACTTATGCAGGGAAATGGAATAAATCAGTCCTAATGCCACAGGGTAATGATAGAGAAAGTAGACTTCGAATGAATTTCTCAGTTAACAAGGAGTCATGGAAAACAGTGGCTCAAAGCCACCTTCACAACGACTGAACAAGCTCATGCAACTCAAAGGATGTCAAGCTACTATTTCAAAGGCTCTTTATTGATTAAGATAGCCTTACTATCATTAACTTTACAAATGCAGCTATTGCCTTGTTTTATGTAATATGCTGCTAGCCTTTTAAATTTGTTTCTTACAACAAATTAACTTACTTTTCTCTCACATGTATTTATTCAAGAAATTCTCCAGCTTCCTTCTGTCTATCTGAGACTATGAAGAGGTTTAAAGTCTGGCTAGATATTTTGGGTTAACATAAGTTATTAGTTATGTTTCACTGCTGTTGTGACGTGGAAAACCCAGAGGATCAGACTCCAAAGCTTCACTCACAAGTCTGTTCTGTTGATAGTTCACTTGTCTGAAGTTTTCTCATCTCTGAACTCTTTTTGATCAGATAATGTATGAAATCTTGAGGGACTCAGATCAGTATGGATACTCAAAGTCTTATCTTGCCTATATAGGCACAGTCACTTCTGGTATTTCCAACTTGCCTGAATCTTGGCCCTAATATACAATAGAAAATCACACTGATCTAGAGACTTCCTATGCCTCTGTGCCTCTACTGCTATTCTACTTTCCCCTCTAAGTGTACCTCAGTATATTTTCTCCCAGTCCCAACTAATTTGTGATCTGGAAAGACTACAGGGACTTTATTTTTTAATATGAGAATGATTTTACAAAGTAGATTTTGTTTGTCACTATAGAAACAAGCAGTTCTTTAACAGAGGCTGTGAAGTAGTTGTTATTTCATAGTTGATTAGTTGTGAAATATTCGAAACAGAAGAACAAGAAGCTCCAGTACAGCTTAAGAATATACTGTCTCATTCCATTCATTAGCACAGAGTGATGCCAAAAAAGTGGCATCTCAAGGCAGTGTTATCCTTCCAAGTGCATAGCTGCAGAACAACAGTATGCAAATAATAATGGAAAAATAAGTTGGTTTTAATTAGCACAACATGGGCTGTAAATAGCATTAATGAACTATGTTTAATTTGCTAATTCAAATTTCCAGCATGACAGGAACTTATTTCAAATTCTTAACTGAACTCCCAAGTACCTACTAGTAGGACAGAGAGAAAAAGATGTTTGTCTCTGCTTCCAGTGCAGCCATTTCAGGATGAGATTGGTGGACAATCTGAGTGTTTTGTCCTTTCGATTTGCCCCTTCCATCCCAACTCAGTGAAGGCCTATGCTGAGGGACTGATTGCCTTGTGTCAACATGTAACTATCCCAATGGAAGGCTTCTAAGGAAAGCATACTGATATGAGGCAATTGATATAGATAAATCCCTGAATGACCACACAATGTAGCATCATGTAGAGATATTTGAAGTAGTTCCAGATGACCCAGCATGGTTCTTTGGCACAGGGTAGTGCCATGAAGAGGTGGGTCCAAAAGCAGTAGAGCCTTATCACTGTGATGCTGTAGCTGACCTAAATAGCATGGACCTTAATTTGTTTCAGCCTAGAAGTCCTTATCCACCGTAAGACCTTCAAAAGAAAAAAAAAAAAAAGAGAGACTTGTCCAGCTGGAGGAGCTAAAACTATGAGAGGAAGTAGTCATTTTGAGTACACCAGAATGAAGAAAGCCTAGTTTCCTATTGATTTGTGTCTCACGGTTGGCAGTGGCCTGATTGGAGATCTTCTCCCATGAGTGGTCAAAACCTGAGTCTCTCTCCCACCCTCATACTCAGCCATATATAACAAATGGAGAGTTCACCCTTTGCCTCTCTAGGAAGAAATCTGCAGACTGTGTCTTTCCTTTACTTAGCTGTCTATTTTCTCAGTATTTGGAAGCACACAGATGTCTTCAAGATTCCTACCACTCTGTCAAATTTATTTCAGTCAGTTATCATTTAAAGGGGTTTATTTTGTTTGAATGTTTGCTTTTTTTGGTGGTGTGGGGGAAAGAGACAGACATTTACTTGCAGAGGATATTTGCATAAGCTGTATCTTTTTAGGACTTAGGACATAGATTCACTTTCTAAAAAAATGTGTCTTCTACTCTGAATGTTCATGATAGTTTTAAGGTAGTGAGCATGACACCCATACATACAAGCAACTGAGTAGTCAGCAAGTCATATCTAAACATTAAGGCACATCTGAAGTGCCTAATTATTACGATAATAAGTTCAAATGGATCAGTATAGGCAAATAAGCAAAAGCAGACATGATAGTATGAGCTCAAGCTGAGCTGTTCAAAGATTATGGACCTCTAACACCAGAGGAAAGATGACACAAACTGGCATTCACACCAGAACCAAGGGAAAACAGAAAATTGATGCCAGTCAGAAAACTAATCAGAACTGAAGTGGGCAAAAACTTGATAAAATTTAGGTTGAATTCAGGTCTAACTTTATGTAGTAGACGCACTTAGTTTGATATTGCAACACCAATGTAGTCCTTTGATAATCCTTAGAAGTTTTATTTATTGGTATGAAATGTATAAACAGTAATAAATGTCTGTGATGTTCAGTCATCTTAATGAAGCAGATAATTCAGCTCCACCTAATTTTTTTTTCTTTCTGCTTGTTCCCTGAGGCAAAACCAGAAAAAACATTTTAGAAAATCTTCAGTCATGAATCTGGGCTTAGTCTCCTAAGAGAATTTTTAAGCAAACCAAGCACTACCAAACAATTCCCAAAGGCTGTATCTTATTTTCAGGGTATCTAGAGCCCTTAAGCATCTTCGATTTATGAATGTGTTCAAGGACTCTCCAGAGCCTTATGGATCCTCAGTTGTTAGGCATTGCTGAGTTGTGAGACGCAACACTTAAATACCTTTGTGTGTTCTGCAGTTCTTTTAGGACTTTAAACTACACCACTGAATATAATGGGAAATTCACTGATTTCATTGTCTGCTTATATTTATTAATGCACACAGGTTGGTTTTATTTATGCTACAGTAGAATTTCTCTTCAGATACTTATACCATTATTAAACACTGCAGATAAGGCAGACTTATAATAATGGGAAAATAATATAGTTTTCTGTTAGGCTAAATTTGGAAACTGGATGAAGAAACTATTTGTGTGGAACCAATATGGAAAATTCTTTACTTCTTCTGGCAAAACACAAAAATAAAATGTTACTGCAATGTAATTTATTTGACCTGAACCTGACAATGAAATCCCATTTGTATATTCCATTTATTAAGTTAATTTATCTTAATTACAAAACCAAAAAAAAAACCAAAAAAACATTTGGTATAAACACAGGATAAACTTTCAAAATTAAGTTCTTAGCTTAAAGATATGGAAATTAAATTACTAACCTTATATGGAAACATAGGCCCTTGCTTTCTTAAAGTAACTGTTTAGGAGTCTTCCACAAAGATTGAACTGTAGATTAAAAAGATGAGGCTGATGGAGAACCCTGCAAGCTCCTTGTCAGAGAAAAAAATGAGATTTCCTGGACCTTCCTTGCAGAATGCTCTAGAGAGGTTTTACAGATAGACCAAAACTCAACCTACCCATGAATCTTAAAGACATGAAGAAGATATATAGGACTAGGTACCATCTAGCAGAGGTACTTTCCACCAGTCACTTCAGCCTATACTAGAATCTGCTATCAGTTATTGCAGGTTTTTTGCCTTCTTTTTGGCCACGCTCTTTGATGTGTTCATGGGTGATAAGGAAGGGAGGCAAAGGGGAAAGATGGGTAGATAAATTCATTATTCCTTATTGTGTATAGAACTTTGTTCTCCATAAAAAACTTCTCCAAAGTATAAGCTCTGCCAAGACAAATAACTGAGTGTCTTCTAACATAGAAGGGCAGAATGGTAAAGGCAGTGGCCAAAAATCTGCTTCATTATCTCAGTGTCGCCTCTGTAACCTTGAACATGCTGGTGATCACTAAATAAAATTATGTTATTTAAAAAGTATTGCTAACAAACTACATATTTGTTTAATGAGCTCCCTGAAGATAGTAGAATGAGAGTCAAAATTAAATTTATACCAAGAGGACTGCAACAAAAAGAAACACATACTATGTTGATTAATATAGAACCCAGGACAATAGCAACTTGCTGTGGGCAAGGCCCACATGTGGCCTCTGAAAACAATTACAAAACAAATAACAACTTCCAAAATTATCAAGTCACTTATCTGGCATTCCTGAAAACAATTAGTGGATTCCATACCCACAAAAGGCAATTTAGCACTTATATGTAAGATCTGTTTATGTGACTGATTACATCATCATACTTTTGCTTCACTCTACAGTTAAACTTGTCACAAACATTCTTACTTTCCCACTATACACCTTGAATGGAACTAAGGCAGTGTTTCAGTTATTACTAATGATGAGTAATAAGCTACAGCTCATTTTCCCAGGTGATTTACTTCTTTTATGTGGTGATGAAGAACTTTAATTTTGTCACTGTCATTACCAAGATTTCAACAACAACAACAAAAGCACAGTAAGAAACTTGCCTGTATAAACAATGTGATCTTTTAATATGCCTGGGTTGGCATGTTTGACTCTAATGTATAACCTTGAAATAAAAACAAAGCTGTATTATATAGGCTTTGAATATCCCAGCCTGATGGAGGCTGAAGCTCTGAGATTTTTTTATATTCCTGAAAGTCTATAGCATATATCCTAAAACTAAACAACATAAATTATTTTTAAGAGCAACAAATTTATTTCAGAAAAGCTGTAATGGCTAATAAAAGTAAGCAAGATCTGCAAAGCTGTTTAGGTGGCTAGCCCTAGTATAAGCATTTAAGACCAGTCTATGGGGCCTGATGGGATTCATCCCAGGGTACTGAGAGAATTGGCTGATGTTATTGTGAGACCACTTTCAGTTGTTTATCAATGGCATTGGGAATCTGGAGAGGTCCCAGTCAACTGGAAGTTAGCAAGTGTTATTCCAGATTTCAAGAATGGCAAGAAAGAAGACCCTAGTAATTATAGGCCTGTCGGTCTTACTTCAGTGCCTGGCAAAATTATAGAGAAGATTACTCTGGGAGTTATTGAAAAATGCTCAAAAGACAATGAAGTCATTTGTCAAAGCCAACATGGATTCATGAAGGGAAAGTCATGTCTTACTAACCGAGTATCCTTTCATGACAAGGTTACCTGCCTAGTGGATGGAGAGAAGACAGTGGATGTGGGGTTTTTTTTATTTTATTTTAGCAAAGCTTTTGATACTGTCTCTCACAGTTTCCTCCTGCACAAAATGTCTAGCATGCAGCTAGACATGTACACATTATGATAGGTGAACAATTGGCTGAAAGGTTGGGTCCAAAGAGTTTGTAGTAAATGGTGTAACATCTGGCTGGTGGCCAGTCACTAGTGGGATTCCACAGGGCTTACTTTTAGGGCCCTTTAGTTCTCTTCAGTGTTTTTATTAATGACCTGGACACAGGAGTTAAATGCACACCAAGTTTGCCGACAACACTAAATCAGGAGGAGCTGTTGATTCCTTTGAGGGTAGAGAGGCCTTACAGAGAGATCTTGATAGATGAGAACACTGGACAATCATCAACCATATGAAATTTAACAAGGACACATGCCAGATTCTGCATCTGGAACGGTGTAATCCTGGATGCATGTATAGAGTGGGGGGCAAGAGGCTGGAGTGCAGCCCTGCAGAAAGGGATATGGAGGTTTTGATTGATGGTAAACTCAATTTGAGTCAACAATGTGCCCTGGCAGCCAAAAAGGCCAACTGTATCCTGGAGTTCAAGTACCATATAGCTAACCAGTGGAAAGAAGTGATTGTCTCACGATACTCAGCATTGGTATGGCCTCATCTCAAGTACTGTGTGCAGTTTTGGGCTCCACAATATAAGGGGGATGTAGAGATATTAGAATGTGGCCAAAGGTGGGCAATAAAGATGGTGAAAGGATTAGAGGGCAAGACTTATGAGGAGCGGCTGAGGATATTTAGTTTGTTCAGCTTAGAAAAGAGGAGGCTGAAGGGTGACCTCATTGCTTTCTACAACTTCATAATGAGGGGGAGCAGAGACGGAGGTGCTGAGCTTTTATCTCTGGTGTCTGTTGATAGCACATAAGAGAACAGCTTAGAAAGCTTCATCGTGGGAAGTTCATATTAGATATTAGGAAAAAGTTCTTCACATAGAGGATGGTCAATCGTTGAAAGAAGAGTTCATGGCCCAAAGCCTGTCAGTGTTCAAGACAGGTTTGTACAATGCTCTTAGATATACAGTTTAACTTTTAGGTTGCCTTATGTGGAGACAGGACTTAGACTGGATTATCTTCTTGGGTCCCTTCCAAATCAGGATATTCTCTGATCCTATGATTCTATGATTCTAATGGGAGTCCACACATTTCAGGAATTTGCACTCAGCAATTTTTAATTGTCTGCTTTTTCTTCTCAAATTTTGTGTTCTGGGATGCTGTTGATGTGGGAAATTCTCCACATATTTTCTGACTCTTCTAGGGAAGAAAATCTTCCTGTAAATATGCCATCCTAATGAAGGGAGAATTGTGACAGAAGAAGAAATGCAAAGGGCCAAGATCTTGATCTGGAAAGGGAGTGCATATTCTCTCTCCCAGACAGATAAAGAACAACATAATTGTTTGGTAAAGGCAGCATCAAAAATAGGGAAATAAGAAAGAGTTAATCTCTATTGGAGGAGGTTTGCAACTCCTTCTGGCAGGTGATGTGGATTTCTCTTGGTCAGTTTCATTTACAGGATTATTAGGTACCTACAGGGATTAAACTCTTCCCACACGATGAGCAAGAATTTAATGGGACAGGAAAAGTTCACTGATGTATTGCTAGCCACATCCCAGGAACTGATATTTTTTATGTTCTGTTCCAGAGTCACCAATTATTCAGCCAGTAATGACAGGAACCTGGAAAACTCTTGCTCAGCTGCAGATAATAGGCATTCAAAAAGCACAAGACTTATCTAGTCCAAGTCTTCACCAGAATGGTATATTAAATACTTCAGTAATTTGTCCAGTCAAAATTTAAATGTAAGAGAGAGACAGAACTGCCCCAACTTCTCTCTCAAGAGGCAGTTTCACACTCTGATAGGTAACAGAGACTTGGAACACACATTTTAAAGCAGAGGAGTTCTGATATGCACTCAACTCAATCCTGTAGCTTTCCAGAATTTTGCTTGTAGTTTTTACTTTAGTTCAGGTCATTTGTCATTGCTATAAAGCCTTATTTATGTTAAATAATCTGTATTTTCTTACAGTGTTTGCATCCTTTAAATATTAGTAAATTCTTTCCATGTTTTGTCTTGATTATGATTTAAGTCCACAATCCTGAATGCTGCTTCTTTCTGTAGGTGTTTACAACAATTATTTTAAAGAAATGCCCTTTCATAATAAGAGCCAAGTAGTTAGACCACTTACTTAGGAAAAGAGAAACACAAGAAAGGGACCTTAACAGCGCTCAAATTTAGGCATTTAAGTATGACTAAGATATGAGGCCAGTCACCTTAAGTTTCCTATATAGTTATTGCAAAAAGACAAGCTCCTCCAGGGTATTATTCAGAGCAGGAATTTAACTTTGAGAGACAAGTAAATTATATGCTTAAAGTTAGGAGGATTGAATAACCCTGAGTAACCTTGAATAGCGGATGCAATTGCTTGTCTTGAAGAGTTCCTAGCCAGCAGTCTGGCAAATGTTTAATGTAAGCCCAAGACTTCCTCCAGACCCTTAAATAAAAACTATTCAATTCAGTCATAGGTGGAAGAGTACTGGTGGAGTTTGTAAAACTATGTGTCATGAGAAGAGTTCAGAGTCCAAGACCTAGACTCATACAGGAGAGCAGAATTTACAACAAAGTGGTACATAAGCATCTCAGCTAAACTGAATCCATTTTTCACACAGTAACAAAGTTCTAAACTCTCTTTGACACTGAATATCATCTGGATCACGGTCTCCCATTATCCAAGGTGGACAAATGTGTTATGACTTTGAACTTTGTAACATCGGCTATGATGATGACAGGGTTAACACTGATCTCTACAGAATAGTTGAGATTGGAGGGACTTTTCCTCTTGCGCAGGAACAGACTTGTACTGGAGACATCTATAAGCTGTTAGGTCAGTTCTCTCCCCCCCCCCCAATTTCTGTCAATAATTTTAGCAGAATGAGTACTTTTCCTGAAAATGTAAGTTGTGGAGTAAGTAAGCACGTCAGTGCCAAAGGTTCTAACATTTTGGATCTCAGACCACAGTTGATTTCATTGATGGATACCTCTAAAGACTCAGCAGAAATCATGAGTTTTATAGAATGTATGTATAACTAATAGAAAGAAATAAGGAAATAACTAAGAATGTGAAGCAACAAGCTTGACAGGAACAAAGGAGAAAGATCCTTTAAGCTCACATAATTTCTATTCTCCAGGAAAATCCCTCACAGGTGTGAACTTCCTTCTCAAGGGAAGAAAAAAGAAGGACTAAAGGATCGTTAATCTCCAAGAATCTGTATCCAGAGGGAGCCACTGATGGCATAAATGCATACTAAAAAAACTTCAAAGGTATATAAGGCCATGCTTCCACAATGAGTAATGGACGAACATTACTAGATCACAAAACAATATGAATCTGATCTGGATTTTGCCCCTGAGACCAGATTATAATTTTGTGAAAATGAAAAAGACACACTCTACAGAGTTTATGCTTTTATGCCAGCTCAAAGAAGACAATGTTACACCAATGTTAGTGTCACAGACAGCTGGAATTCTGATCTGGCCTAAAACCTGCTTATACAAAAAAAGTATCTGACTTTTCTGAACCAGTTGGAAGCAGCAAGGTAAGTCTACACTGAAACAACATTTTGCATCATGTATCAAAAGTATTTGAAGTCTATAAGCCTTATAGCCACATTAACAGTGTAATTAAAGGCAGAGTTCTGGTAGGTGAAGAGGGAGGTCATCAAGATCTCAAGAACTTTAAAATTAATCATGAGAGTAACACATTTTTAGGTCAGTGCTGCTGTGTTTACAGTTTGGGACCAGAATCACAGAATCATAGAATGGTAGGGGTTGGAAGGGACCTCTGGAGATCATCTCGTCCAACCCCCCTGCTTGAGCAGGTACACCTAGAGCAGGGGGCACAGGACCATGTCCAGGTGGGTTTTGAATATTTCCAGAGAAGGAGACTCCACAACCTCTCTGGGCAGCCTGTTCCACTGCTCTGGCACCCTCAAAGTCAAGAAGTTTTTCCTCATATTCAGGTGGAACTTCCTGTGTTCCAACTTGTGCCCACTGCCCCTTATCCTGTTGTTGGGCACCTCTGAAAAGAGTCTGGCCCCACCCTCTTGACACCCACCCTTCACATATTTATAAGTAGTGATAAGATCCCCTCTCAGTCTTCTCTTCTTCAGGCTAAACAAACCCTGATGTCTCAGCCTTTCCTCATAAGAGAGATTCTCCAGTCTTCTGATCATCTTCTTAGCTCTCCACTGAATCCTCTCCAGTAGTTCCCTGTCTTTCTTGAACTGCGGAGCCCAGAACTGGATGCAGTACTCCAGCTGTGGCCTCACTAGGGCAGAGTAGAGGGGGAGGATAACCTCCCTCGACCTGCTGGCTGCAATCCTTTTAATGCACCCCAGGATATTGTTGGCCTTCTTGGCCACAGGGCACATTGCTGGCTCATGGTCAGCTTGCTGTCCACCAGCACTCTCAGGTCCTTCTCAGTGGGGCTGCTTTCCAGCAGGTCAGCCCCCAACTTGTACTGGTGCATGGGGTTGTTCCTCTCCAGGGGCAGGACCTTACACTTGCTTCTGTTGAATTTCATGAGGTTCCCCTCGGCCCAGCTCTCCAGCCTGTCCAGGTCTCGCTGAATGGCAGCACAGCCTTCATCAGCCACTCCTCCCAGTTTTGCATGATCAGCAAACTTGCTGAGGGTACAGTCTATCCCTTTGTCCAAGCCATTGATGAATATGTTGAACAGGACCGGACCCAGTACAGACCCCTGGGGAACAGCGCTAGTGACAGGTCTCCAAACAGACTCTGCAGCGTTGATCATAACCCTCTGCGCTCTGCCATTCAGCCAGCTCTCTATCCGTCTCACTGTCCTCTCATCTAACTCACACTTCCTAAGCTTGCCTATGAGGATGTTATGGGGGACAGCGTCAAAAGCCTTGCTGAAATCGAGGTAAACAACATCCACTGCTCTCCCTTCATCTACCCAGCCAGTCATGCCATCATAGAAGGCTATATGGTTGGTCAAGCATGATCTCCTCTTGGTGAACGCATGTTGACTACTTCTGATAACCTTCTCCTCTACCTGTCTGGCGATGACCTCCAGAATGAACTGTTCCATCACCTTTCCAGGAATGGAGGTGAGGCTGACTGGCCTATAGTTTCCCGGGTCCTCCTTCTTGCCCTTTTTGAAGACTAGAGTGACATTGGCTACCCTCCAGTCCTTGGGCACCTCTCCTGTCCTCCATGACCTTTCAAAGATGATGGATAGTGGCTTAGCAACAACATCTCACAGCTCCCTCAGCACTCATAGGTGCATCCCACTGGGGCCCATGGATTTGTCAGGATCCAGTTTGCCTAAATGATCTGTAACCCAATCCTTCCCAGCCAAGGAGAAAGTCTTCCTTTCTCCACATTTTCTTTCTCGCCTCTAGAGGCTGGGATGCCTGAGGGCCAGCCTTAGCAGTTAAGACTGAAGCAAAGAAGGCATTCGGTAACTCTGCCTTCTCTGCATCCTGCACCACCAGAGCACCCACCTCGTTCAGCAGCGGGCCCACAGTTTCCCCAGTCTTTCTTTAACTACTGATGTATTTGAAGAAACTCTTCTTGTTATCCTTGACATCAGTTGCCAGATTTAGTTCCAAGAGGGCCATGGCCTTCCTCGTTGCATCTCTGCATATTCTGATGACATTCCTATATTCCTTCCAAGAGGCCAGTCCCTTTTCCACATAGTGTAAACCTCCTTCTTCCATTTAAGTTTTTCTAGAACCTCTTTGCTCAGCCATGCTTGTCTCCTGGCTCCTCTGCTTGACTTCTTCCTCATAAGGATGCACCGATCTTGAGCTTGGAGGAAGTGGTACTTGAATATTGACCAGCTGTCTTGGATCCCCCCTACCTTCTAGAGCCCTAACCCATGGGATTCTTCCAAACAGGTCTTTGAAGAGGCCAGAGTTAGCTCTCCTGAAGTCCAGGGTTGTAATTTTACTTCTTGCCCTGCTTCTAGCACACAGGATCCTGAACTCTACCATCTCATGGTCACTGCAGCCAAGGCTACCCCCAACCCTCACATCCTCAACCAGACCTTCTTTGTTTGTTAGTATAAGGTCCAGCAGCACACCTCACCTCATTGGCTCCTCCACTACCTGTCTCAAAAAGGACACATATTAGGTTCTTGTTCTGCAGGAACCTCGTGAATTGTACATGCCTTGCCGTGTTGCTTTTTCAGCAAATATCAAGGTGGTTGAAGTCCCCCACGAGAACCAGGGCCTGCGATTGTGAGGCTACTTCCAGCTGTCTGTTGAAGGCCTTGTCGACTTCCTCTTCCTGATAAGGTGGCCTGTACCAAACACCCACAACAGTGTCACCCATATTTGCCTGCCTTAATTTGCCTTAATTTTTACCCATAAGCTCTCAACTTGTTCTTCCTCCACCCCTAAGCAGAGCTCAATACATTCCAGTTGCTCCCTCACATAAAGAGAAACTCCCCCATCTCGCCTTGTTGGCTTGTCTTTCCTAAAAAGTATGTAATCATCCATGACAGCATTGTAGTCATGTGAGCTATCCCACCATGTCTCTGTAATTGCAGTGAGATTGTGGCCCTGCGACCACACACAGATCTCTAGTTCCTCCTGTTTATTCCCTATACCGCATGCATTGGTGTACAGGCATTTCAGAGGTGTAATTGAGCAACATGTTTCTCTGGAGGGGTGCATGAGGACCCACTAGAGCCATGCACGCCCTTGAGGTGGTTGGTCTTCTGATTGTCGTCTCATGAGGCAGCTAAGGCACCTTTGTCGCTGCTCTGGTTGGCCTGGCTTATTCCCCTGTTGGATGCGATGGCATTAGCATTGCCACTTTGGACCCCACACCCAGTGTCCTTCAGTTTAAAGTCCGCCTCACCAAGTTGGCCAGCCTGCTGCCAAAGATTCCCTTGCCCCTTCTAGACAGGTGGATTCCGTCCCTCCCTAACATGCTGTGGTTCCTGGGGAAAGTCCCATTGTCATAAAAGCCAAAACCCTCGCAACAGCACCAACCACATAGCCAAGAGTTGATTTGCATTATTCATCTGTTATTGGCTGCCCATTTTTCTCCAGCTGTTAAAATGGAGGAGAAGATGACTTGGGCACCAATATTTTTCACTTGCTCCCCCAGGACTTCATAGTCTTCCTTGGTTCTGCCCAGGCTCTGGCTTATAGCATCATTTGTGCCCACATGAAAGAGTAACAGCAGATAGTAACCTGTGCTCTTGACAAGTTGTGGCACCCCTTCAGCGATGTCTCAGATCTTAGCTCCCAGATGGAGCAAACCTCTCATGACTCTCTGTCAGGTCGGCAGATGGGCATCTCAGTGCCTTTTAACAGAGTCACCCACTATGAGCATTCATCTCTTACTTTTACGATATCCACTCTGTGCTGCTGGTACAGTTGCACCTTGCAGACCTTGCTCATGAGTGTTTACAGCTGTTAAAGCTTCATATCTGTTGGTGGTGGTGATGCTGCAGGGTGGAGACTGAAGCAGAGCCCTGCTTTTGTGGGTCACCAGTGTCCAAGGTGCCTCGTTCTCAGTGGTGTCCACTACAGGAACGTGATTCTGAAACCACCTATCTATCTCTGCCTCAGCTCCACTAATACTGCACAACCTTTTAACTGTTTCCTGCAACTTGGCCACCTGACGTAACACAACATCAACCTGTGTGCACCTTGTGTAGGTACTTACCTTTTCACCAGGAGAAGGATCTGGGCACTCGCTGCAACATACCACTTGTACTGAAGCCTCCTTCCTTACCAGTTCTCTCTGGGTGGATCCTTTCTTACAGATTCTTGATTAAAGAGGTTAAGCAGTTGTAAACGTAGCTGACTGTTGAGTTTATTTAGAATTGTATTTTATTTCAATACTCAGGGTAATGGAGAATGTTTGTTTCTGGAATCAAATGCATTTTACATATTGTATCCCCTATATTCAGACTCACAGTCTTTCTTTGTTCTCTTTCTCCTCTGTCTTTTTTTGGCCAGTAAGTTTGAACTTCCTCCTCCAGCTGTGGCAAAGACTACTTTTTACTGCTAGTTAAAGCACTCAGCTAGTAAGTTCTGTCTACAGAGAGGTGATCAAAGCTTGGTTTCCTTGCCAGTGAAAACATTCCCACCATTAAGTTAGCGCAGCCTAGAAGAGAGACAGGGTGGGAAGCAGAGCTTATGCCTTGCATTAATTCATTATAATCACTTCAGGTCAACTGAGTATTGCTTTTAACATAGTTACTACTAGGAAAGTCCTCTATTGGTTCTAGTTACTAATATTCCTGTATCTGATTTCCTATCTATAAGATAAAAATAATAGTATCTTCAAATCTTTGTCTTAAAAATATTTTCTTTGCAGAGCTATCATATGGTTGAATGTTCTGGAGATTTTGAGATGCCCAGGTATTATGGCATGAAGGACAATTAAAACCCTTCAAGAGACAGTTAGGAAGCCTAAAATTCCCTGGTTTTCTGTGCTGCTCTCTCTCACAAATCTGAGGTAATTTACTTTCCCTTATTGGTTTTCAATATTACTCCTTCACATTCCTCTCATTTTATGTACATACACAATATATATGTGTGTACATGTACAAACTTACTTATTCCCTCTCCGTAATGAAGCATAATTTTCTTAACTGTTTTTTGTCTTTCTAGCTTATATTTCCATGCTACCCCATCCCATTATTTTAGGTATATATAAATCTCCAAAACAGCTCAACAGATACTAATTTGTGAGTTTCATTAACATGCCATTAATTCCCTTTTCAGATCATTAACAAAGATGTTAACTACTACAGGACTTAACATTGATTCCTTTCCATACTATTGTTTGCTTCCTCCCATTCAATAGAATGCCATTTACTGCTAATATTCATTAACAGACTTTCAAACCACTTCTTTAATCCACATTTACATGGGTTGTTTAGAATTAAGTTTAGAATAAGGATATTTTGCTTGTTTTCTTCTTCCTTATGCAATACTGAACACTTGCCTAACATCAAAGGCTATTTCACATATTGCATTTGCTCTATCTCATGATATTTGTCCCCCTTAGGTAGGGTCAATTGTACAAAAGATGGCTGTAGCAGATCACAGAATTGCAGGATCGTTGTGGTTGGAAGGGACCTCTGGAGGCCATTGTGTCCAACCCCCCTGCTCAAACTCTGCCTAGAGCAGGTTGCCCAGGACCAGGTCCAGACGGATTTTTAATACCTCCAAGGACGGAAACTCCACAACTTCTCTGGGCAATCTGTGCCAGTGCTTGATCACTCTCACAGCAAAAAAGTGTTTCCTTATGTTTAGGCAGAATCTCCCATGTTTCAATTTATGCCCATTGCCTCTTGTCCTGTCACTGGACACCACCGAAAAGAGCCTGGCTCCGTCTTCTTTACCTCCCCTCAGGTATTTATATACATTGATAAGGTCCTCCCTGAACCTTCTCTTCTGTAGGCTGAACAGTCCCAGCTCTCTCAGCTCTTCCTCATACGGGAGATGCTCCAGTCTTGTCCTCATCTTAATGGCCCTTCACTGGACTCTCTCTAGTATGTCCATGTCTCTCTTGTACTGGGTAGACCAGAACTGAACACAGGACTCCAGTTGTGGCCTCAACAGTGCTGAATAAAGGGGAAGGATCACCCCCCTCAACTTACTGGCAACACTCCTCCTAATGTAGCCAAGGATACTGTTTGTTTTCTCTGTGGCAAGGACACATTGGCGGCTCATGTTCAACTTCGTGTCCACTAGGACACCCAGGTCCTTTTCTGCAAAGCTGCTTCCCATCCTGTCAGCCCCAGCATGTACTGGTGCATGGGATTATTTCTCCAGACTGTCGAGGTCCCTCTGGATGGCTGCACAACCTTCTGGTTGTATCAACTACTCCTCCCAGCAAACTTGCTGAGGGCACACTCTGCCTCATGTTCCATATTATTAATGACGTTGTTGAACAGTGTTGGTACCAGTGTTGACCTCTGGGGTACACCACTAGTTACTGGCCTCCAAGCAGACTTTGTGCCATTGATCACCACCATCTGGGCCCAGTTATTCAGCCACCTTTCAATACACCTCACTGAGTGCTCATCCAACCACCAGTTCTCTCATCGTCTCTATGAGGATGTTATAGAAGACAGTGCCAAAAACCTTTCTGAAGATAGACTATGTCCCCTCATCCACCAAGCCAGTCATAGAAGGTTATTAATTTGGTCAAGAACGACTTCTCTTTTATGAACCCATGGTGACTACTCCCAATCACCTTCTTGTTCCTCATGTGCCTGGAAAAAGTTTCCAGCATTAGTTGCTCCATCATCTTCCCAGGGATCGAGGTGACTGTCCTGTAGTTCTGTGGAGCCTCATTCTTGCCTTTTTTGAAGATAGGAGTAACACTTTCTTTCCCCCAGTCCTCAGGAACCACCCCCAATCACTATGATCATTCAAAGATTATTGAGAGTGGTCTTACAATGACATCATCCAGCTCCCTCAGCACTCGTGGGTAAAATCCCATCAGGGTCTATGGACTTAAGTATGCCTAGTTTGCTTAAATACTCTTAATTTGATGGTTTTACACCAAAAGTGTTTGTTACTCCAGACTATTCCTCTGGTCTCTGGTGCCTGGGATTTCTGAAGGCTGATCTTGCTAGCAAAGACTGAGATGAAGAAGGCATTCAGTACCTCAGCTGTCTCCATGTCTCCAGGTCCCCTGCCCCATTCAGCAGTAAGCCCACATTTTTCCTAGCTTTGCTTTTGCCGTTTATGCACTTAAAGAAACCCTTCTTGTTGCCTTTGACATCCCTTGCCAGATTCAGTGCCAGGTGGGCTTTGGCTTTCCTGACCATATCTCTGTATGCTCAGACAGTGTTCCTATATTCCTCCCAAGTTACCTGCTCCCACCTTCTGTACACATCCTGTTCATTTTGAGTTTTGCCAGGAGCAGCTTGTTCATCCATGCAGGCCTCCTGACATCTTTGCCTGACAGCTATAAAGCAATATTATACAACTAAAAAAAACCTATTATTTTTAAAAATTTGTTTCATATAAATATAGACTACTTTCTGTTGACACCTTTGCCTTTTGAAGCTTTTAATGGTTTGGGTAATTTTTCTGTAAGAGAAACTAGCCATTATAATGAATTTGCAGTAGATGTTGATCCATATCCTGATTTTGAATATAGGCTTATCATTGTTCTGTAAGATGTTTGTTACCTGATATGCAATGTATCTAATAGAGAATGAACAAGTAAGATGTTATAGCCTGCATTCTACCCCAGATTGGTGCATGCCGACCCTCGATTCCAGCTGGAGAATTGTTCTTAAACAAGAGTGTGTTTAGATTTAATATTTAAATTCTAAGAACAAATTTATACTTACTGTGTGTTAAGAAAAATATCTTTAGTAGTATGACTGTTTCACTGTCTTTCATTAATGTTTTTCACATTTTGAATGATGTTTAACATAATACAGTAACACTGTCTGATTTATGCAGTCCTCATAGCTGAATGAACGGCTAACTCTACTGCTTTTGGCAGAACATTATAAATAAAATAGGTGAAGTCTTTGATGAAGTCTTCACCAAACAGTATTTTTATTACATATAGGACTAATCATTTGTTCTAAACTGTTTTACAGAATTTTGTTAACTACTCAGACAATTCTGTGTGCTTCTGGTAAGCCTTAATTTACCTGACACTTAAAGGAAAAGTGCAAAAAAAGGAATATTATTTGTGTTTTGGTTTGTGTGTATGCACATATAAGTTGTGTAGTGGATAAAGCATAAAAGGTGAAAATCAAAGTAATATTTTAACAAAATTGTGTACAGCAAAAAGAAACATGAGAATAAATAGAAAAATGTAAAGCTGCAGAAATCTCCTTTTTTACAAGCTCTTATACATAATAGAGCTTATAGATAGGCTTGCTTCCTCTGTCAGGTCTCTCTCAGCATTACTGTAGTTTCAAAGGTCCGTGGTGTCATGACGTAGAGTCTTTCTAAGGGCACCTTTCTGCTATAGTCACTTAATCAGCTGGTAATTTGTGCCACTGCCCCAAGCTTGCTTTAAATAAATGAGACCTTAGTGCCATGGAGCCACACTGTTACCGGTACTGAGCTAGCCAGCTTGGGCACTGGTATCCATGTTGCAGTTACAGGGAAGTTTGCATTTTGGGTATTTCCCCACAATGGGAGGTGCAGTGACTTTGAAGAGCTGGATATGGTTTCTCTCATTCAGCCAATTGGCTGCAGCTGGTGAGTTGATTACAACATAAAGTTATCCTCAGGAGATGAACATACTGGGTAAAAGCAAAACCAGCTCCTTCATCTAGTAGTGGAAGGATGGAAGCTGAAGCCAAGCAAATCTGATTTGAAATTAAAGCATGTGTGTAAACAGTGATGGTGATCAGTTACTGCAACAGAGTACCAAGGATGCATAGTCCACATCCCAGTATGTCAGTATCTAATGGTGGTGGATGCCTGTCTGCAAAATATATGGTATCCAGAAGTAAAGGAGTGACACTGAAGACTGGGTTGAAACAGGATGCTCTGATGGCTTCTTCTGATATGAATACAAGCAAAAGAGTCTGTTAGAAGAACTAAAATTTCTGCATTAGCAGTTCTGACTGAACGATATCTGAGTAATTTGAAATAGTCCTTTATAAATGTTACAGCAGTTAGATTTCCAGAAGAATGTCAGTCCACTCCTGCAAAGATGCAGGGAGCTATTCTTCTGGAAAAAAGACAGTCCACTTTTAAATGCAATCTCACCTCCCTGCTGTGTCATGCTATACCCGACAGTGCCTCTCTTTTCATAAAGATGTCTAGACATCTGCTAATGCTCATTGCTTTGATGACAACTTATTCCATATGTGTCCTGTCTCAAAGAAATTACACTGCCTGAAACTCTGGCATTTGTTCAGGTCTCTATCTTTAAGATTCTGTATGCTCTTATTTTTAACCTAAGTACCCCACTCCTTGCTCCTGACCTGTGAACTGTTTGAAATTCAAAAGACCAGTTGTGCATAAACTTGCCCATTTTAATGCTTTGATTCCATTTTCCCCCACACCTCTCTCACACCTGTTTCAGCTAGAGGACATTGCAGCCAGAGGTATTTTTCTGACAGCCCTTCTCTTCTGTCTATACTGTCTTTCTCTCTTGCCCGCCTACATTCCTGCCTTATTCCCTGCCCACCCCACTCTCCTTCCTTTACTTGTGGCCTCTGTGTACTGGACTTCTCCCCACCATTTTTGGTTTACTCCCTCTTTTGAAATGGAACAGGAGGCTGGTAAAGTGGGTGTTTCAGTGCAGGGGAATCTGTGAAGCTGCAAATCCTTCTCTCACCTGCTGAGCAGCAGATGCTGCCTCCAGAGGAACTGCTTGGACATGACAGTGAGAGGACCTGATTCTCTTGCCACTTGCACTTGTTTTGCTCTGGTGCCCTGATGTCTATAAAAGAGCAGCTGGGGCCAAGAGGGAAAAGGAGCCAGGAGACGTACCCCTTGGTTTGCTAGGATACACTGGGGCAGTCTGAAAACAGAAGCATGTTTCCTGATTACACTTCTGCCCTCATCTGCAGCTTTCTCTGTTTGTTGTATTTTCAAACAGGACAGGCCAGAAGTTACTAAACTTCAGCTCTCCCCTTCTCTCCCACTCAACAAGCCAAACAAACTTGCCTACTGAGTTTATTTATAAGTCAACAATTTTATAGAGGGATCTGTGTTTATGCAGTGACAGCAAAGATGTAAAGTGAGCAACTGTTCCAAAAAGGCTTCTGTGGACGCTTGTCAGCATTGTTTGATGCCCTGGAGAGGTTTCTGGTGCTAACATGACTCCAGCTCTCTGAGTAATGCTTTCTTTAACAATATTGCCAAGTGTTAATTAAAAAAGAAATGAGAGGTGGTAGTTCTTTGACCTGGTTGTAGAACTGTGTTTGCCAAGTAATTTTGAATTTTAAAGAAAAAAAATAGAGCAGGAGGGAGAAATCCTCTTGTGTTTTAAAAGCACACTGTAATTTTATACATTATGTATCATGCCCTGAAAATGTCTTGAAAAGAGAAGAAGAGAGAAAAGGACAGGCATAACCCCTGTGTCGATTAATACTTTTCACTGGATATTAATTTGAGGACATTAGCCCATTTTAATTGACCTTTAGACATGTGATTAGACAGACAGTAAGCTCTGCCGACCAGCGCATATATAATTAGCAAATAGCAAGGTGAGGTAGAACTGGTTTAATCTCATTTCATCCCTGAGACTTTATCACCATTTGGCCTAGTTCCCTTTATCCATCCAGAGATAACAACAGCTTTATTTGGCAGTGAATTAAAGAACCAAGTAGCTTTGCATTGTAATATAGGTCAAACAAAAACAGCACATTTGGTGTTGGGCTGCTTGACAAGCAAAACGCCTGAAGATTGTTGGGTGTGGGGGTGAAGCAGTTGCAAAGGACTCAAGAAGATTTTCAGTCTGTAAAAAGTGCAAAAGATTTAAAGTTTTTAATTGGAGCCAGCTAGCCAGTCTTAAGACAGTTCATTGTGCCATCAGGCAGGAGATCAGAGTTTAAATTCCAAACCAGCTGGCAAGGACTTGGAGCAATGTGAAGACAGGATGTTTGGCCACTGTCCTGGAGGTTTCCCCTCATGATAATTTTAAATAATGCCTCCTATTTGACTCAGAAGCAAAAAACTGGATAAGAAGAAAAGTGAACCTTGTTTCGCCTCCTTCTGCTTCCACATGAGTTGTAGTAAGGCTAACACTCGTGAAAAAAGAAATAGATTATATCAGAGATATTTTCAATAGAAACAGCCTGTTTTCTCACCTTCAAAAAACATCTAAGCATCAGATTATTAGATACCTACTGGTCACCCTGATTTGCCCTCCAAATTTATTCAGTAAGCAGCTCAGAATTTATTTAATAACTTCCATGATTTTCATGATTTGTAAAGTCATCTCTCCCTGTGGGCTACAACTGTACTAACTCATTTGATGTTGCATTAGGTTATTTCAGGACATGCTCCATCACATGAAACTAAGAATATCCCAGTGCCTCATAAAGCACTTAGCAGCTTTTATTAGAATTTTTAGCTATATAATTTCTTTAAAAGTGGGTGGGTGCAGGTATTATTCATGAGTAGCAGATAAGGTATAGTGCTACAGCTCCCACTAATACAAGCTCTTGCAGCCTGCATTTCTCCTGTGACTGACTGTACTCAGCAATCTGCCCCAGACAAGAGTGCCGTAAGTGGCATTTGGGCTTTCTAAACACGACACACTGTTTACATGCTGATCTGCAGAAGTGTGTCAGAGAAATAGGGAAGGAGGGACTGTAGGTAAAGTAGATTTGGAGATCTTTTTCTTTTTATCTGATTGTTAGCATAAACAAAATTAAATTTCTTTCTGGGGTGGGGAGGGAGGGAAAGGGAAATAATAGTATATTATCTTTGATCTATTGCTGGGACAATCTAATTAGTGGGACTTATACCAATGATCATTAAAGAGAACTACCTCTTACCCAATGGGAAAGCATTCTTTGCCTCTCCTTTCCTCAAAGAACTTCTTGGAAAGAAATCTTCAGCTTGATAGGTAAGGGGCTGATCGCTGACCCAGAGCTTTGCTAGGGAGATTGCATCTTAGACATATGGCTCTTTGGAGATTAGTCCTTTAGTGACTGACTGAGCTAGAAAACTACCTTGTGGCCTTAGCTGGAGGGAATGCACTGAGCCCTACACAGTCTCAAATGCTGTCTGGCACTCAGTGTTTCACATGTGTATATGGATACAAAGCATAAATGTAGGTTTAAATTACAAGCACAAGCCATAATGGTGATTCTGAGATCATGTGGGAAAACACTGACTTTCCCAAATCCACGTGCACTAAAGGAAGAGATATCAGCTTCCTAAGTTACATCTGAACAGCTACTCACACCTGTGCTATGTCTGTACAAACACAATTGATTATATGGATGGAAATTAGTGGGGCAGGAGGCTCTGTTTTTAATTCTGTTGAAAAAGTTGTGTAATGGAGTAGACAATGTTCTTCAGGTATAACATGCACTGTAAAGAGGCAGCTCATTGCTGCATTGAAACCCCTTTAGACCAATTTAGCAGAAAAAAAAAAAAGAGGGGAGTACTTAAAGCTGCCTTCATGCATCTATGCATGCTTTTAATAAAGAACTAGGCTACAAAAAGCTGAGAGGACAAGAACAACAGAAACAAATTTAGGATGGAACTTTAATTTGTAATCACACTACTGAGACTGCAAAACCAAAAAAAATAGACAGCTGTGAAATGCTGTCAGACAGGAGTAGTAATGCCGTTTTTGGAATTCAAGGAAGCTCAGTTATTTTGATTGATTTTTCTATTTCAGGAAATGATGATGTTTAATTCGGCCAAGTCTCATATCTTGGCGACCTCTGATATTTTAGTGTAAGCTTTGCTCCCATATATATTAAACAAAAACCTCCTTGGAATATATAGAGAAAGATTTTTAAAATTATTATGTCAGGAATCTAAACCTACAATAATGCCAATAAAGCACCTGTTCTTTCAGATTTTACTTATACTGTTTCTGAGAACTGGGGAGCAAAGGAGTGTTTATAAAGAGTTTAGTGCCTGTTAGCCTCTGAGAAGTTATTAATCATTATACCAGTAGATTTCAGAATTAGGTTCTTCAATCAGAATAAGCAGATAGATTTAGGCTGATAGTTTTGATACCACACACACATAATCCAAGGGGTTTATGGAGCTTCTCACATTGCCCTGTGCAAATACAGTATAAACACCACTCAGCAAACAGCACATGTTTAGAAAGATGGCACATACACATAGTAGTAATAGATTCTAATATTTTTCTCCAACAAAGTGGCACATTTCTGCTTTATATGAAAATGTCATCTGTAGACATAGATAAATTTAGGATATTGAAATCCTCAGTGACTAAAAAGAAGCAAAGAAAACTACACTACAGTCAGACTTGCCTTAAAAAGCTAAGAAATATGTCTGATAATCTGAATTTCTAGGTTCTTTCTCTTGGAGTTTATCAGGCAACATGAATGGAACTGCTACATCAACTCACGCAAAAGTAGAATTTGAAATATGACTTAAGAAGAAACAGAAAAAGAGATTAATTACACAAATATGTAGTCATCATGAAAAGAAAGAATTGACTCTTCCAAACGTATCTCCGATTTTTAAGTTAAAATCACTTTGGACAAATTCTTGTCCCTCCCTTTTGCTAACATTCGGGTAAACTAATGACATTTCCATGTATGATTCCAGGAAAATAAAATTGGTCCTGTAGATTTTAATCATAGAACAAAATATATTCATAACAAGACAACTATCTAACCTTAGGGATGGGGTTCAACTTCCCGACTGAGAGACACAGAGCATAGCCATAGACATCTTATGTCATTTGAGATGCCTTACAGCATCACACTGTGTTTCCAGTTTCTACTCCTGTAAGTCTAATAAGAAATAGATCATGAAAATAATTCTTGAATCGCATTTACAAGATGACACAGCTTTTAAAATGCACAAGTTTTGAAGATTACTTGCATAGGAAAAGTTGTCTGTTTCTGTTTATCCTCTCTATATATATGATTGGTAAGCATATAAGTTTTAGCCTCCAGTTTTTGCACAGCATGAGAATGAGACAGGGATGTAACACATCTACCATTCTGAATCCAACATTTGGTCCTGTAGGCCTGCCCACAGTGCAGGTCTGTAGCTTCACACTCTAGTCCACAGAGTGGTCAGCCATTCTGCAAGGACACAAAACATTGGTCCAGTGAGACACTGTAGTGTCCATGGTCTGCCTCCTGGCTCGGTTCCTTGCTCCTAAAACTGAAGCTCTGAACTGCCTCCAAAATAGAGTTGGGTCTCAGTAGTGTAATTTAGATCTTCAAAATTATTCATACCTATCTATTTGTTATAAATCAGCCTCAAAACACAATAAGTTTCTACATAATTATTCAGATGACTCAAACGAAAGCTTATTTTATTAGGAAATAGATGTTATTTTATTTCAGTCATGATGTGGGAGGGAGAAGCTAAAGTAATATGATATAAAGGGGGTATAGGCATTTGATGAGGAATTTTGAAATGATACTGAAAGAAAGTACAAAAAAAGCCTTGTAATGAAGTGAATATTTAAGTGGATACATTAAGGTGACTAAAGCTTAGATTTTTAGAAATGGCTGGTAATTTTGCATGCCTTCTTTTTGGGGCTCAGCTACCAAATCTTAAACTGAGCACTGGAAAAACTTCAGTATTTTCAAAACTGTATGCAAAAGAGTATTCTCAATATTTTTTTAGCCCATGTAATGCCCAAAATTGTCCCTATTTGTGCTGTACACCAGCACTTCACAGATGGCCAAAATAAGCCTAAACTACTTATGCATTTTCATTGTAGGATGAATGCATGTCATTATAGGATTTCTGCATCCATTTCTGCAAATGGCTTAATTCAAATCTTGTCAGGTAGTTCAAAATACAAGTGGGAAAAAAAGGTCTTTTTTTGTTTTCTAAGCAATTTCAGAAAAAATCACAAAAAAAAAAAAAAAAAAAAAAGACCTGAGAGCTTTGAATTCAGAGTGTCAGAGGAAGGAAAATTGTTTAAGGCACATGGTTATGTCAAATCTGGGGTCCACTGTCATTGCTGAGTGGCTCTTCCTACCAGCATTAAATTGACTCAGACCTGTGAGTGACATTATTGTTCATGGTACTCATATGTATATCCAAAAAAAAAAAAAAAAAAAAAAAAGATAAAGAATAATATAATGCATAAACAAAGCAGTCAACTTTGTAGAAAAGAGATAATCATTGACCTGAATAGTCAATGTTGTTCATTTTCTCCAGATAAGCCTCTACCATTTGCCATCCTTTTGACTATAAAGTTCAGTGATTCCAACAACCACTCTTGGAGCCAGTGCTGCACTCAGAAATATGTCACATCATTTAAAGATGTTCAGCATAGATAATTAACAGGTGACCTTTAAAGTTATCTCTAAAACTGTTCTAATTTATTTCAAAAGAAAAGAGTAATACCGCATGTGTAAGTCATCCATGCATCAAAACCAATCATCTAAAGTAAATTCCAGTTCACCTTTAAGTATCAAAAGCTTTAAGCCTATTTACAGCTTGGATTTACTAATATTTAGAGAAAAAATATAGTTTAGCAAATCCTGTCTGAAGTTACAAATCACATAATACAATGTTTGCCTTCTAAATGTCATATTGAAGGAAGCTTCTCCAGCAGAGCAGAGTGTAGTACTGTGGCTGAATCCAATATCTTAAGAATCCTTGGGAACCAGGATAGAGAAAGAGGTGCAGCACATTCATTCTCATGTTTAAAGAACACAGTTCTGTAAATGCTTGTTTGCCTTCCTTAACCACAACTTTTGACATGATTAAATACCTTGAAGAATTGCTTATTTGGATTGCACTGCACATGTTCTCTTCATTATTTAAGATCCACAACATGCTGAGGAAAAGAAATTTGCTTTGATTACCTGTTTTCAATCAGTGCTTTAATTTTATATATTTTCCACTTCAGCAAATTGTACTAAAAGTACAAAGGTGAATGTAATAACCAGGTAGGTTCTGTTAAAAAATAGAGATTAAAAAAATCATTGCATCAGGCTGTTCCTCCTCTTTTCCTCTTATACATGTTGAAACTCAAAGACATGGGTTTGTTTTTATAAACCCTAAACAGCTCAGCAAACAATTCCATTTATTGTGTCTGCATCTTAATTATTAAAGACCCAAAGTGAGTTCGAATGTCTTAGGCTGGAAGACATACTTTTTCTTATAAGACAGTTTACATACTTTAAAACTAGAGAAGATATGAGATGCTGTAAATCAGCGTATGTTTGCTGATAAAGGTATTTTTTTAAAGGTGGGTCCTGTGCCAGTGAAGGACAAAGAAAATTAAATTGTCCATGCCCCTTATTAATGCCACCTGGACCTAATATCTTTTGCTTCCTTTGCACTACCTGGATCTCAGATAAGAAGCTGAAGTAGTACTGTATAGTTGTGGTACAAAAAGTAGATGGCAGAAAAAAAAACATGGCTTAGCTAGAGGCAGTGTAATTTTATATCCTTTTATTTTTTCTAGTTCATATCATATTCAGCTGTGACATATATTAGAATGCATAAAAGAGTAAGAGTCAAGTTAATAATTTGTGTTGTATAGCTATTAATATGCTTCAAGTGTTTTAAGTGATTAAAAATGCATGGAAAACAGTATTAAATATAAGATTAAACTATAGCAAGCATGACATACATACATCAAATTGAATATGGCATGGGGAAGGATTGGTTAACACTTAAAATGTATGCATCTGTTGTTAATATGATTCTATGCAGTCCTGATCAAAAAACCTAAGGAATGAACTGAAGTCCCTGCTTGACTTTGGGAGACCGGATCAGTCCTTACAGTGACCATGCTGGTTTCTGAGCACTCTGAGACACTGCTCTGCAAAAGGTGTCCCCTCAGGGCTGGAAATTAGTGCTTTGCATAGCCTACACTGTGCAGCCTGGGCTGTGCATTTCACACATGCTTAACTTTGATCTGAACAGCAACAGGATTACTCATCTGCTCTGAAGGTAAGCAGACTCAAAGCCCTTTGCTTGGATCTCCCCTGTGGGTACTGACCAGAAGGTCAGTTTGAGTTTAGTCAGGATCTCCTTGTTTATCCACTTTTTCGTGACTTCCTGTGTGGATATGGACCGTTCTTGGCCTTGGAGGAAGTGAAACTTGAAAGTAACCAGCTCTCCTGGAGCCTATGTCTCTCCAGCATCGACTCTTACAGGATTCTTCCAGGTAGATCCATGAACAGGCAAAAGTCTGCTCTCCCAAAGTCACACATCAAAGTGAATCATTGTAGTGGATAACCACTGTTCTTTTTAAAAAAGTATACACAGTCATTTCTATGAGGATGGACCCATAACTGAAGCATGTATAGTCTCAGAACTACTCTAAGCTGCTCTGGCTGCTAAAGGAGACATGATGGCTTGTGTTAGTTGGGCAAAAGCAACAAGTCCCTAGGTTATCGGAAGGCCTCTTTTCCATAGTAAACACCTATTTTGGTTTTTGATTTCTTCAATCCTCTTCATTCCGAAAGGCAGCTGATGACATGGTTAAAATATTATCTGTGTATGATGTGAGCACTTGCTTCATAAACGCTGGAAGTCCTGATGGTTTATGGAAAATATGAGCATATACTCACTTATGAGAATAGCTATACTGTCAGAGTATATGTGTAAAGCTGTTTTTCTACAGTTTTCTTACAAAATGTAGATAATGAAGAGAATTCTTTCTAGATTATGATGATGATGATTATTCCTATTACTATTCTCCGTGATATCTTGATCTCTGTGATGTACCATAGACAGAATTACCTATCACTATTATTTTTTATCATAGTTATCATCATGCCTTATTGACCTGTTTTATAGGAGACATCCAGAAAAAAGAGATTTCCTGGCCCTATTGCAACTAATAATGTACTAGTTGAACATACAATGTTCCTAAATACTAATAAGGTATCTGCTGGGATGTCTTGAACTGCTGTGCTTACTTTACACACTGGGCTTTATTAAATACTTAGGAAAAATACGTGTTGTACTTAGAGCTGATGTTTGGATGTTTAGTATTCACTAAATTATACCTATCACTTCATTATCTTAGCTGGATGATTTGATGCAATATAAACTTGTGCAAAATAAGAAAAAAATATTTCATAGAATCATAGAATCACAGAATGGCCTGAGTTGGAAGGGACCCACAAGGATCATCGAGTCCAACTCCTGTCCCTGCACAGAACAACCCCAAAATTCAGACCATATCTCTGAGGGCGTTGTCCAAATGCTTCTGGAAGATTGTCAGGCTTGGCACCATGACTACCTTCCTGGGGAGCCTGTTCCAGTGCTCCACCATCCTCTGGGTGAAGAATCTTTTCCTAATATCCAGCCTAAACCTCCCCTGGCACATCTTCCTGCCATTCCTTTTGGTCCTATCGTTGGTGACCAGCGAGAAGAGATCAGTGCCTCCTCCTCCTCCTCCCCTTGCGAGGAAGACACAGTGCTCTAAGATTTAGGTAAAGTATATTCAAATGTTTCATACTTAGACCTTTTCTCCCACTACCCCAGTGATGTCAGCTTTAATTTCCTTTCACAGAACCGACATTTCTGGTTCATGAAGTGCCAAACACATTCTCAGTCCTAAACAAGTTCTAAAATACATGACACCAATGTAAGCAGTAAGAATAATACCTATAAAAACAAATGAGAAGGATTTTAATGAAAACGTCTGCATACATTTCAGGATCTAAGAGCCTTCCTAGGAATTAAATTTGCAAAACAAATACTCTAGTCTCAGTTTTCAGAAGAGTTAATTATCAACTAGCAGACCAATGTCTCACCACATGCAAAATACTAGGAAAGTTAGAAAACAACATTTATGATTTAGATTAAATATCATAGCTCATGATAATATGGTTATATTCTGTGGAAGTAACAATTCACAGTGCTCTTTTTTTTTGGCTATATAAATATCAGCTGCATTTTTGGGTTTGATCTTTTTCTGTTTAACAAAAAGAATGAAATTTATCATGGCAATTCAGAAAGATATTTGTATTTTACTCCGTGCTGTATATTTCAACATAAGACCTCAAGAACAGTTGTACCGGCTCAAACCAGAAGGCTGTTTAGTACAGGATCTGGTATCTCTAAGGTAGGCTAATAATGGATACTCAAGAGAAACATGCAAAACAGCACAAGTACACAGAAGGGGTCTAGTCCTTTTCTACTCTAGCCAACAATGGTTTAAGATCTTCCTGAGCTGGTGATTGCCTACAGACCATCACCTTCAATTGACACTAGTGGACCTGTTACCCTGAATTTGTCCAATTTTTTTTCCGAATCTCCATGTATTTTTCACTTTATCAACAACCTGTGGCAAGAAAATTCATAATTTCATTATGAATTGGATGAAAAAAATCTTTTTGTTGTATTAAAATTTTCAGCCTGATGACATTATTGGATGCAGTTAATATTGAGGGAAAATGGTGAATGCTTGTTTCTTATTCATTCTTTCATTTTATAGTCTCAGTCATCTTTTTACTAAGTTGAAAAACTCTAGTTTATTTGTCCTCCATTCATAAGGAAGCTTCTTATGTATTTGAAAAAGAGGTTGGTTATTTTTAGTTCAGCAAGTTGCTCATCAAAATAATTTCAGCCTGCCTGACTTTCTAAGATTTTGCATCTAATTTGCCAGGCTTCTTCTTCTTTCATTACTTTTTTAGTACTGACACAATTTATAATTTCTAAACAGTGTCCTCCTTTTTAGTGGCATTGGTTAGTTTGCCATTAAACACCACCGATTTTTGTGTTTCTTTACATTTTGGTGTTTTAATTTTTTTTGGTCAGGGATATACATGAACAGTGAACCACTCACATGTTAAATGTAAGCAGTCTAAATTTCACTCTCTTAGCTGCTATTTTTAATGTCTTTGTAATTAGCATTCTCATTTTAATATAATTCTTTTTTTGAAGGTAAACAATACTATGTGCATTTTCATATGGCTCCTTTCATCCAATCAGGATAATGAATTTTACATCTTATACTCACTATGACAGAATGGTTCTCTAATAGCTACATCTAGAACTGTGCCTGCATGGCCTAGAATAAAATCAAGGACTACTTCTGTTTTAAGTTTTCTGTGTATTTTCTCCAAGAAACAACTTCTTTATGTTATTAAAAACCATAGTCTCTACATTATGTATCTAAATGACATTTATCTTGTTGGCTTGGATAGACAACCAACCTAAAGGACTAAACTTACTATTTTTGTTCCTTTACAGCTTCACTAATCCCCCTTGATATTTTGTGGTCATAACTGCTATCCGAGTCAGATTGCCGGTTGCTTAATTCTCTGAACACTTCTTATTTGGGCATGGAAGTTCAATTAATTTAAAATGGATGGTACACTTTGGCAGTATTAACCTATTTACTTTAATTAAATTTTCCTTTTTTTAGTATCTACTATCTTCTAGAATTACATAAAAAAGAAGTATATGTATGTTCATGTCAACAGATCTACAATGTATATGGAACTTCCCCTGTAAGGAGCAATCCCAGCCTCGATCGCAGCGTGCATAGTTACCTTCTCATGTGTCTCCAGACAGAGCTGCCTTCTGGTGCTTGAGGAACCTAGAAAGGGTAAATCTAACGCTGCACTTCCCCACCCAATGAACTTCCCATAGGAGGCTGTTTGAAGGCCAATACAAGTAGAAGTAGTTCTTCAGCTGTGATGTCTGGGAGACAACATACAGATTGTTGGGTCTTTAAAGCACCAACCATGACACACTGGGTATCCATGTGGTGTAACAAGGGGTTTGGGTCTTCACTTCTGTTTTTATTTAATAAATTGTGAAATAATATATTTAGATTATGAAAGGATCAAACATACACTTTTGATATTTCACACAGTCATTTGGAGTACATTTATAACCAGAGGGTCCAGAGATGTTTACTCCTCTGTGTATATGGAAAAGCATACCTCATCCTGTCTTAAAATCTACATTAAAAGTTTACAGAACACAGAAGAGTTTTTTATGTTCAAAGGTGGTTGCTTTATGGGGGACAGAAAGAGGGATTTTTTGGTCATAGGGAGAAACAGAAACTAAAGGTCCTGCCCAGTACACTTCATTTCTTCCTTTGCAATTTTTCAGACACATGGAGTAGCTTCTAACGTTGTTTGGGTTTTTTTTTCCTTCCCCACTTCCTTTAAAGGATTTGACCTACAGTGCTGTAATGGAAGAAAAGGAAAAGAGTAGTGCTGCACCAACACAAAACTGGTGGCCAATAATATGTTGCAGCAAAAATGTTTTAAGACAATGAACCCTAAGCAATATGCTTTCTCAGTGTTCTTCTCTCTCCATAACTCAGCACTTAGAATCATGTTGAAAAATCTGGACCTTCCTGACTCATGGATGCCAGATTTCAGGCACACCCATGCGTTTCTAAAGTCTCATTTGTATGTTAGACAAATTACCTGATTTGAGCTAATCATGTACAAGTTTCAAAGTTGTTCAGGGTGCCAGACTGAATCTGGAGTCACCCAAAGCTAAATCATTGTAAATGACTCAAGAACAGCTTCAAGTTATTGTCACTTAAATAAAGCTAGAACACATAATCTCTAATTCATCTGTAATGTTTGCAATTAAAAGCATTTTGGAAGACCAAGTTTTTTTTCTATTTGCATTGTAATATACAGAAAAAATTGAATGCAGTTCTATATATTGTTTGCAATTGCATGTAATATTTTTAATAATATCTGTATACATTTCAACAGGATTTTTTTATCATCGTTTGGTTTGCTTCTTTTACTGTCTCTTTTTGTGAGGTTCTGCATCACTCCTGGCTAGACTAAAGCATACAAGTCATATGGCACGCTTGGTTTTCAGACTAATTTTTTAAATTGTTTGTATGCTTTCTGTTCCTCATTGACTAAGTTTTGTTCATACTTTCGAAAAGCAGCAGCTGCCCAGTGTTGCAAAGGCCTAATTTCAAAGCAGAGGCGCGCGGGCTGAGCGCTGGAATGCTGGTGTGGCTGGTTGGTGCTCCAGCCAGAATTCTGACTATTTACTGACAGCTGAGGTGACTACGAGTCCACCCTGCATGAAAGGGGTCTTCTCATATTTCTTAGAGAAGGGAATTTAGCACGTATGTGCACGTGTTTAGTGATTCTCTTCTGAAAAAAAAAAAAGAGAACTTATATTGGGTCAGACGACAGTGTGCAGACTACACAAATGTATTATTTATGAGTAGTGCTCAGGATAGCCTTTGGAAAATACACAGGCAAACACGTTCCAGGCCCTTAGGAGCTTACATGTCTAATAGCACACCTGACAAAACCAGTGGGAGCTGCAAACAATAGACAGAGAAATGAGAAAACAGAGAGATGTAGTTTTCAAGATCAAAGGTAAATTAGGCAGTTTGTCATATGTGTCCTTCCAAAATATTTCCTCACTCTGCTAAGTAATCCACTCCAAGCCAGTGGAATTTCCTCCATGGCAAAAAAAGTCTGAACTACTTTCACAAACATCTCGTCTTTTTTAGTCTCCAACTTGCACCACATCTAAGTCCTCCCATACTTGCCTTTCCCCACTCCCCACCCCACCTTGGATTTCACATCCCATGAAGATGAACTCTCCATGGCTCCCCAGTTCTTCCCACAGCTAACATCCCATGAATAAAAGAAAAGATACCACTCTGAAGAAGGTCCATATCTGATCTCAGTGAATTTGGATGTCTGAATTCCTCCTTCTATATTAAGATATGTCAAAAGACCCAATGACTTCAATTGAGGAGTAATGAGGTTATGGCACTGTTGCCATGTTGAAGGTTCGGGATGGCTGAACTTTCAAGGTTCCTATTTTCTACTAGAATTAATAATACTTATAATCATAACCTAAACTAAACCTCACCATTTCAATGGCAAAATTATATCGATGGTTAGTAAACCTGTAAAATGTGTAGACATGGGCTAGATACAGTAGAACAAAGAATTCTTAATATTGTTTTCATAGTAAATATGGAATATTAACCCTATTGATGAGCCTTCAAGTGTCAGTGACCAATAAGAAGGCTTATAATATCATTGAAAACCTGTTAATAAATTTGCAGTAAAAATGCAATGCCTCTTAAACTCCACAGAGCATCTGAAAGACAAGGACCTGTCCCTTAGTAGTTTATCCACAGCTGCAAGAATAGATATTAGATACTCTAGAATTCAGCTACTGATTTCTATTAAAGGTAACTAAATAAAAACAACATCTAAAAACTGTTCTTCATCTTACCCTCAATTCTGGTGCAACACAAATTTTTTGTATTTTTAAAATTTAGGCCTCAATAAACCTTCTATAGACATTCCACAGAAAATATGTCACAAAGCACAGCTGTCTCTGTTGTGTATTTTGAGCAATACTGTGAAGGAGAAAATGGCTATTGGTTTTGTGCTGACACATTATTGATCATACCTGTCTTCTGAATCGCTTGACACTATGGATTTTTGCTGAGACCATTAAGGGACCAGCCTCAAGCCCTTCATGCCCTGTATATACTGACAATATTCTCACATTCAAATTTATGTGCATGCTAGTAATGGCCACAAGGAGAAAACAAAATCTTAAAAAGACATTTTTGAAACAGGTGGTTTAAGCACAGGAAATTAGAGAAGGATAAAAAATGCTTATAAATATGCAAATTTGTAGCTAGTCACTCAAACAGAGAGCATGAGATGAGTGCCCAGAACGTACACAGTATTTTTAAACAGGTAACTTAAGATTTAGCCAAGTGAAAAAGAAAGCAGTGGTACTGTGGTACTAATGTTTCTTTTATTTCATTGGAAAGGTTTTAATTTTCAAAATCTTTTCTTTATGGACAGAAATAGTTTGCAGCTGTGTCAGCACTAAAGCATTGGACAGGTGGGCTGTTAATCACCCTCTCCTAAGTCTCAGATGAGAAAAAACAGAGACCCAATTCTAATTTGTGTTCTTGTCCCACTGAGATCCCCGGACTGCCAAACAGCACAGAAAGAAAGTCATTGGCTGTGCCGCAGGTTCTGCTACAACTGAGGTTCTTAAGATAAAAGCACTGATATTCTGACTGCAGTCTGAACAGGTATCTGAGAGGGAGACTCCCTTCACATTCTCCTTCATTTTCTCATTTAAACAATAGCTGCTAAAATCTAGCTTATGGTTCATGCAGTTGAACAATACAATGTTTGAACTGTCATCTTGCATAAATGATGAGCTTGAGCTTGTATAAATGATTGAGCTTCCTATTATTGCCAAATTTTGACTGTTTATGCTAAACATTTCAGTGATGGGAAATTTTACCAAAAATATTCCAGTTATTTTATTGCTCTCAGTTTCTCCTAGAAAGTAATATCTGAGGCTTAGCTAAGGAGAGGCAGCTCTGGGATTCAGGTAGAAGGAAGCCAATGTAAGATAATTTTTTTTTTGCTACCCTATTTATTGCCTGCTAAGGAGCTATCAATACTTGTTTATTTCCAGAGAGAGAAGCAATCACTTAATATGTGGGAGACTGTCACTTTGCACTTTTGACATCTATGCAAGAATATACTCAAAAGTACCTGGCTTTGCATCTCTTGAAAGTCTCAGTTCATAAAAACTCAATGACTTCTTGCTAGTAAAACTCTCAGAACAGTCTGTCTTCATGAACATGGAGGACTAAAATAAACGTGGAGAACATATGGGCAACTAGTCTATAGGAAACTCTTGGTGCTTCTTCTGAGACTTCATTTCTTCTCTCCCTTCAGTGTTCTGCCCTACCCATCTGAAGAATCACCACAAAAGCATCTGGCTCAAATGCAGAAAAATCAAATATGATCAAAAAAAAGGGAAGGATATTCAGGTACAGGGAGGGTTGTTGGAGACTGACTTGGAGAAAGGATGACTGAGTTAAGTCCACCGTGCAGAAAGTTGAGTGATAGGAACAGAAAGAGAAAAATATGTGGGAGGTTCAGAAGAAGATATCAGAAGCAAAATGGGATCATGTACAGAAGCTGGGGTCAGAGCAGAAACAGAAAGGAAAAAGTCAGGAGCAGAGGGGACTAGGAACCTACCACAAGTGAATCCTGCTCTGTAGCACCTGTAAGAGTTTGATATCCTCCTCCAGCAAATCACCTGGCTAATAAGGAGAGAGTGGGTGCACAGTAAAGACCTCATTCTGGATGACAATTTGTGGAATTTGAGAGCAACAGAATTAAGTTCACCAGAAATCTTATTTGGTTACATAAGCATATTTGTTATGACTCAAACTTCAAAAATTATATCTTACATTTTCTGCAAGATTTTTGCTTTATTTAGTCTTCTGGGGTTTTTTCATTCCTTTACTGTGTTATGTTAATTTTATTTTTGGGGAAAGCAAATAGTATAACTTATTCTTTATTTCCTTCTGTCATGTCCCCTCCTTCCTTTGCACAGTTCTTTTTATTATCTGCTTATGAGATCTCAAGTGCTTAAAATTAGCTAAAACTCTTTAACATGTATATGCTTAAAGCTTTTTGAAAACCTACTCTGTTTTCAAAGTTTCTTGGAGACTTGCACACTGCTTTTGAAATTTGGCAAGTATTGAGAGTTATTCTGGGTAAAATTTTACTCTCTCATGATGTTATTAAATTAGTAATAGGCTTCAAAAGCGATGAAATGATATCACATGTACAAGATGACAAACCTTGAGTAGAAATATTTGTGTAGGAGGTTCTTTTTAAAATGTGAATGTGCTAGTCTTGCCCCACCAAAACTACAGAGTACTGGATAATTCTTTGTTAAATTATGCAACACCTTCTCAAAATACAGACATTTGAGAATCAGTTCTCATACACAAGTCTTAAGCAAATACTTGTGACATCATCCTGCAAAAGTAATCTCTATAAAAATTACTTAAAATCCATGTACTGTATAAGGAAACTTTACCTTGGGGCATTCTTCTATCTTTTACTAAAAAATAGGCTATATAAAGGTGGTGTTAAGATGCATGTACCCTTCGCATACTGGAAGCTTTAAGAGGGTTCGAAGGTATTTATTATTTCTGACTTTGGGGCCTTGTTTTAATGCCAATTCCTTTAGCTTTTGTTCTGATTCCCAGAATTTACAGACTTTAGAAAGAGAACAGACTACCTATGTGTAAGAGATTTTAGATAAGACTGCAACTGTCTTCATTCTTTGCATTTTTTGGTCTGTATTTCCTGCTAATGTGATTTGAATAAGCCAATTACATTGAAATCTGGCCCATCATGATGCAAATAAGTTCATGAGTGTGGATGTCTCTGTCTTCTGTGGAATTGCACAGGAGTAAAACTGGTCTGCCATTTGTACGTGTACGTCTGTACAAGGGGTCTGCACAGGATGCTGGGGTCATGCTTTGTGCTCATTTCTGAGGTTCCATTTGCACTACATTGGAGGAAGATTTCAGGCAAATAAGACATGTAAGAAAATAAAGAAAATAAAGAAAGCCTTTAAAAAGTACTGAAATGCTAAAAATATAGGCTGAATTTTGTTTTCTAAGTGCAGTATGCAAATATGGAGTTTAAACATGCAGTTTAAATATGAGATTTTCTAAAAGATATGCCCAGGAGAATATCACCTGGAGCTTGATGAAAATATCCCCAAATGCCCATTGTGTACCACTTAAAACTGATCAAAAATGCTATTATAAGAAGTGTTTTAGTTAACTGTTAAATATCTTTATCAGTGAGATCATATGCACAATTAAGCTTGATTCACACTAACTAGGAACTCAAGAAAAAAATTACATATTTTTCAAAGGCATGGGACTCCTTGATGCTTTTTAAGTGCTAGTGACCTTAAGAGAGAATAATTTTCCAGCTACCACTTCTTCACACACTGGCACTGACAGCAGCTTAACTGCCTGGCCTTTGTGTGTTACACTTACTTCAGAGCTCTGTAGGGATATCAGAAATCAAGCAATTGGGATTTCTTCAGGAAACTATATCCCAGGCAAAGAACAACAATCCCTATTCTACTTGAACGAGGCATTCCTGAGAAACAGCACTGTAGGGCTATATGAGCAGGGTGACGCTCACAACTGCTGAATTCCACAATTAGTCTGTAAACAATGGAGATGTGGGCTAAATGGAGAGACTTGCCAAATTTGCTGAGGTAAGGGTTGCTGGAAACAAACAGGAGTAAATATAAATGCCTTGGTATGTGACCACCTACAACAACAATTATCCACTCCCAAGTTTAGCAGGTTCGGTTCCCACATTATAATGTTCCTAGTTTTGGGAGAAAGCCAGGTATCAAATTCTGTTCTAGAGAGGAAAGAAAAAGACAAAAGCACTTAGTGTCTGAGATATTGCATCAAAAATGGTCCAATGTCATTTTAACTAAAGACACACAGCCAAATGTTACGCAGCACAAACTCGATCTCAGCTTCCTTTTCTTTTAAAGGCAAAGCATACAACTGCAACTGCCTACATAGACATGCAAGCTGTTGGAATGAACAGCTTTGGGAGTGAAATCATAGCCTCACTGAAGCAAACATTAATTTTATTTTAAAAAATCTCTTGAAGATAGTGCATATCTTCATTATACTAGAAAACTTTAGAAATAATATATATACCAGGAAAATACTTTTTTAAAAGTACAGTTACTTGACATTCAGTTATTTTATCAGTTCTAAATGGCTGTAATAATACACCCAAAATAAGAATGACTATAAAATGACCTTTATGGCATCATGGCAAAACCAATTCTTCTCCCATACACTATAATATTAAGAAATCAGAGAAAAAAGGCATCAATAAACTCTTGCAGGACTCAATTGTAATCCTTTACAAATATGTCAGTTTCCTTTATTTCTAAATGAAAACAGATTCTTTCTAAGCCTTCAACCTTGATAAAAGTTCTTTTCAAATTTCCTTTTGGTAGTTATGAAGCACCCTAGAAAATCTGTGATTACCAAACAAGACTACTTTACATAGGAGGCGTTCTGACACCATAGTGGCAGCCATAACACAAAACCTCAAGATAAGCAGATCATTGTTTATTTTCTCCCTCAGTTTCCTATTTGTGTTCCTTGTGGGAATTTTGTGTCATTAGAAGCAGGTGTAGGCATAAGAGGTGTAAGAACACTAGTGGGAATTTTTGTTGCATATCATTTTCAATAAACATGAAAATTATTTTTGCCCAAAGAATTTTTTGCCTAAATAGCTACTTCATATTTTTCTTCTGTCCAGTGCCTTCTTTTTCTGAATGCTTAACTTTCAGTCTCTTACACACATGTTTTGTGATAGAAACAAGTCAAGTTTTCCAAGAGATCCAAATCCAGTATCTGAACTGCTACACACAGGGCCTGAGACTCCTGCTGTGAGTTCACAGCACTCATATACAAATGCATGTCAGGAGTCCATCCAGGAAAATTTCTGTGCATCCAAAAGATGACTGTGAGAAGCAACACTAGCCTTTGAATCAGGACTCTACATTCAGTTAAGTATATTCTTCTGTGGTAGGAACAGTGGCTCTGTATGATCTTAAGATCTTAGAAAAAAACATTACTGTACTTGGAACTCACAAGGAGATCGAGACCAAAGAAGACAACATTTGATTTTATACATACTTCTACCAAACTTCCCACTACCTTCTGCTTCAGGAAGTACTCATATTCAAATCAACAGGACTTCACACATGCTTAAAGACAGGCATGTGCACAATGGTTTTCTGAGCTTGAGGCCATCCTTTAAATTTTTATTAAATAAGAGAAGCTTGTAATCTGATATTAAATAGTGGGACAGACCTCAAGAACTACTCAGCTTTTACTCAGTCAATGTGACTCTGTTTGACTGATGACCTCAGGGTTTGGCAAGCCTTATTTTTGGTGAAAAAAACTTCCTGTACAGTATGTCAAAGCCGGTATGTCCACCAGTTCTGCTAAGAACACAGATGATGTCCCTGCGGGCAAGAGCAGTAAATCAGTTGCAGATTAGAGCCAGGTTCGCTTAAGTGGCACAGAATAGTTGTTCCTAGTATAAAGGGCTGGGAAAAATGCACACAGTATGACAGAACTAAATAACAAAAGTTCTTCTTCAGTGAGAATGACTGCAACAAAATTTATGCAAGGTACGCAATACCCTCACTGGATTACAATTCAACTTTAAATACTCTTAAAATGACTCTTTAAATAACTCATAAAATGACTACACAGCATTTTAATTACTGTTCTTCCTTTTTCTTCTTAATGCAATTTTTTTTGTTTGTTTTTTTTTAAATGATGATAAGAAAATTTTTTCCAATGAGCAACTTGTTACTCACCATGTTTATGAACTGAAGACATGCTTAATTAAAGTCAGTGTCAAGAATAACTAATGTTCATTAGTACTTTGGGAATCACAAAATATAAGTCTATCAAGATATGAAATATACAATTATTTGTGTAAATATTTTATAAGCCAGTTTGTGCTCCCACCCACCTTTTTTCCTCTCTGCTGCTGATAGTTTCAAAATCAATTTAAAGTGCTTTTTGCATCTGAATAAATTGCCTCAGAACTGTCATTTGAATAATGCATAACTTCCTACTGAAACTAAAAATATTTATTTAAATCATGTAATGAAAAAAAATGTTTAAAGTGGGTGTAGGCTGCCGTGCAAATCGTTGGAACAAATTTCTTACCCTGATGTATGTTTCCAATACTTTGGTCAATACCTTCAGCTGTCAAAAGGTATATATAGAGAGCCTGAGACTCCTGCTGTGAGTTCGCAGCACTCATATACGAATGCATGTCAGGAGTCCATCCAGCAAAATTTCTGTGCATCTAAAAGATAACTGTGACAAACAACACTAGCCTTTGAATCAGGACTCCACTTTCAGTTAAGTATATTTTTCTTCTATATGTTCTCCATACGAACATCTCAGCCCTCCCTGGCTGAGTCCTCACTTCTTGCAGCCTCTCTGCAGTGGAGACACCTGCTCCACTCAGGTAGGCTCTGTGTTGAATTTGTTCCCCACCTCAATTCCATATGAACGAGACTGTATTCCCCAACACTACTTACAATCCATGTGCACTTTGTGTGCCTGTCTCATTCACTGAAATAAACAAATAACAACAGTACGTAACAACACGCCTCACTTGGACGTAGTCATTCCAAAACCTTAGGCTGGCCAGGCTGTGAGAAGGGGAAGTAGCAGAGAAAGGAGACAAGTATTGCATCTGTTCAGGTTAAATCTCTGGGCTCTTACAGGAAGGTGAGGACAAATGGAAACCAAATGAAACGACCTTCTATTGAGGAGCATTTCCTCTTGCTCATGTGCAGAAAACTGCAGCACTGTGTTAGGACAGCAGAGAGATACCACAATATGTAGGTTCAAATCAAGAGCTTAGAAAACAAATTTCAATTTCTTGTGCTAAAAAAAAAAAACTAAAAAAAAAACCCCACCCCACCTTTATCCAAATCTCGCTACATATCATACATGTCTAGATCCAACCCCTTGGACATCTTTTCCTCCCCTTTCTTCTGGCTCCTTGTGGGGATCCAGCACCTGGGGACTTCTCCCTTCTGCAGCTGATCCAGCAGGCTTACATGGGAAACAGAATAGGATATGGGAGCACCACAAACAGGTGCTTTCTCTGAAAATTTGAATAGACCCTGTGAGGCTTATTTCTCCGTGAGTGAACTGCAATCAAATCTCAGTTTCATAATCCAAATAACAGCTTACTAACATCCATGCACTAAACAGTGGTGGTCTGAGGTCCTACAGTAAGAGGGCATGTAACATGTTATCTCATCTAGAGATTAGCACAGAGATTTCTCCCTGTCCCCACTCTTTGTTTGCAGTAAAGCCTCAAACTCTTAAAACCTTTCCATTGTTATAACTTCAAGCAACACAACTAAGCGTACCCACCTCTTTCCTTTTCTCTCTCCCTTCTCAGAGGTGCAATGACATCAGGAGATTATGTTTAGTTTAATCATGTTGGGAAGATACAAACATTCCTGAAAACATATTCATTCCTTCCTCCTCAACCGACTAATAGCATTTGATTTGACATGACTATAAGTTTACACACTTCAAAGAATTTTTAAAGTGATACCTTCTAAAAAAAATTAATTAAAAAAATGTTCTTGTATATTTTGCATGACTAAATGATGCACTGTTTTCTTCAGTATTCACAATCTGTTTTCATGCCTTGGCGTTAACAGTTGTGAAGAAAAATCAACTCCAGTATTGTAGCATTAATGGGGAACAGTTTGGCTTCCACCTAACCCTGACGATAATTATGCTAAAACAATAGTGATGAGCATTCAGCTAACTAGCTCTAACAAGGAAAGACTGCTGCTGCCATTCATCAAAAAGGCCATTTGGATAATGAGGAGAGATGGCTACTGACATATTTCAGCAGGGGAGGCTGTCCTGCTGGGAGCTTCTTTCAAAATGCCAAATTCTATCAATTTAAAAAGCAAACATCACTCTCTCTTTGGTTTGTCCGGTGATCTGGGGAGCAGTCACATAAGTCATATAGTACCACCAAAGTTGGAATAAAGAGCTGAAAGAGATACCTAAAGGAGAAAAAATGCTGTAGTGTACATATCATTGTAATCTTCAATCTCCTGAAAGGACTAATCCTACTTATGAGCTACATGACTGCTGTCAATCAGGGAGAGCAAATCCCTTGCTTTCTGCAAGAAGCTACTAATCTGATTATTGATTTACAATTCTGGTGATTAGTTAAAGAATGTGCATCTCAAGGAATCTGAATGTCATGACTGGACAAGCAGTAAAAGAGCCATTTCGAAGAACGGTTTCAAAACATATTTAGACTGGAAAATATTGTGTGCCAGAGTAAAATAGAAGAAATGTTACCCATTTCTTCTGTTTTTGTAGGTAGTGTCTAATACAACAGCCACTTATCATAACAGATCACAGCTGATTTTCTAAAATAACACCAATAGGGAAGACAAAATGGCAATGGACCATTCAAGTACAAATCAGTACAAACCTGTTGTATGGGCTTGCATTTCCTACCTGAAGGCAATTTCTCCCATTTAAAATTTGTAGTTGCCATGATGGTGAGGAAACATATTTTAATTCATCTGTGGAAAATATGTAAAAGAAGGTGTCTTTTCATAGGAAAAAGGGGAAAAAGGAAGTGTATGTAGTATTTTCCAGTGACTTGCTATTGCAGGCAGCAAAGTTGCAGATAATTCCCACATTGTAAACCATCTTGACTGGTAAGACTACTGTAGGTTTTCTCATATTCATCTTTGTCACCAACAAATATGCTTTTACTGATTACAGAAAAAATGCCATTGTGAACAGAGGTGCTTTCCAGACTAACTGGCAAGAACCACATTCAAAATTTCTCCAGCGACATCCATTGTCAGCTGCTGAAGACAGTGGAAATCACAAGAAGCACAGCCTCGGTTCCTCTGCTGCCAGGTAGTCATGAGCTTCTCTCTCTGCTGACTTGCCACACAAAGGGGAATATATTGATTTTCTTAAAAAGCTCACTAACAAATGCAGGACTATAAGGCAAAGAAGATATGAAGAGAATAGGTGAAAAACACCTGGAGGGGTGGGAAATTCAGTGGGACATTAATAAAAGCAAACACGAGCTCAGTGAAACTAATCTCCATAGGTTTCTTCTACAGTCTATAGAGGGCATGAAGTTCCTCCATGAAGTTATTCAGAGCAGAAGCTTGGGAACTGTTTCTGGAAGGACCTATCTTTCTCCACAGACTGTATAAGAGACCTACAGAAATTAGCTTCAGTAGGCTAAAATTCATCTCTCAGCATACTCTGTACATTGAGCCCACTCCCAAATGGTTGTGTTAAGGAGGCAGCTATTCTCTTCCATATCCAAAAGGTCAATTTCAGGGAAACATTTTGGGATGTTAGAACTTATAGCTGAAAATTGGAAAACCTTCTGAGGGCAAAAAATCTTTTTGCATTGTGCTGGACCATGGTGTCAAAAAGGGTTTGTATTCCTCACCTACAATTCAAATAAGCACATGTTTTTCCAGTGCTTGTTGTAAAGTGAGTCCGTGAGACTTTTAAGTTCCTTATACTGTCTAGAAATAGAGTATGACACATAAACTTAAGGAGCAGTTAATAATTTTAAAATCTAAAAACTTATCATGCACATACCTGTGTGTCAGTTATATTAATTGGACTCTATTGCAGAACTGTGTATTTCTACTGAACTGTTTCTGCTCATGCTGAAGTCATTGGAAGAGGCTAATAATAATGTACTTGGTTTTGTTTGACATGTTTGAAGGCAGGAGAGAACTCCACAGCTTGCTGAATGACGTTAGGCAGCAGATAACTACTGTTATACCTCGCATAAAAACTGTTAACTGAAACCAGTTACAAACTCATTGACTTCTTTTGGCACAACATGGTTTTTGCTATGTGCATTTCTAAGTTTATGATCTCTGTGAAAGACAAGCTGTTAACAGTGTTTATATTGTGTATTCCTAGTACTGATCTATGTTTTCTTAGTGCTATGTGAAAAATGAAGAAATAGAAATGGAAAAATTATTTGCCTTTCCTTGTGTCATACATGATCATGACTAATTTGATACTAGAACTGGAATCAAAGGAGCCTAGTAAAAGGTCCCATATCTAAGCCTTTCCCACGTTCAGTCTTACCTTGATCTCTGAAATGTTTTCATTCTCTCCTTAGGGCATGAATACTTGGTATTATAAAATTTACATGTCTGTATTTTTGTGGTAGAGGCAAATTAAGGCAAAAATTCACAACAACAAACTTCCATAGTGAAGATAGATCATTTCATATATTTAGCCATGCTGAACTATGGGAAAATCAAACTCACTGCAACTATGTGTAAATGGTCACAGAAATATATCTTGGCTCAAAACCTAGGCATGCAGTGTCGTTTTGCCTTAATAAAGCTAACTGTCTCTAATATTTGGAGCCAGTAACAATAACTCTTTTACTGTAAGCATGGCCTTTTGGACTACATAACATTCAAATACAAAACAAACAAACCCCTCACATTTCTCTCTGCGCTAATGATAAAACAAAAGGACAGGGTGTCGCCATGTTGGCAGCACTGCCGGATTGCACTGATCTCTGTCATTTTTGGCAAATAATGAATCGATTCGGCCCCTCTAAAGACCTCATGTGAGGTTAGAGATATGCTATTAGTGTAGAGCTGAAAAATACTGCTGTGGTGTTTACAGAAAGCACTTGCTCAAATTATTCTATTTGAAGTCAATTAGAAGAATCCTCTGATCTTACTGGCATGGGTTCTCATAGCAAACACTAGACAGTTGTTATCACTAACCCTGAAGAATGCAGCTATCCTGGCAGAATGCAAAGGCCAGTTTAAAGAGCTATTCGCTATCTGTGTTGATGCTTATGGCTTATATGTCTGTTTTGCAAAGTCAGATCAAAATGATTGCTTTTAACCATTATGCAGACAAGCAAAGGTTGTCAAGTACCTGCCAGTTTTCACAGTACAATTCACGTATCTGCTGGGCATTGTGTTTCCACACAGTGATATTTGTTTCCAGTATACTTTCTGAAAGGTTACCGGTGTCCAACACGCCACTGTTTTGAAGAAAGCAGCAACCTAAGCACAGAAAGAGAATGTAGGTCCGTATGATATTTTCTCATTCATTTTTAAATTATTTTTTTTGTTTGTTTTGTTTTCATTGCTCCCACAAACTCAATTCTGAAGTTTCCTGTCCAGTTTGGTGGTATTGAAAAGCACTTATCTGTAAAGCTTTCACTTATACTAGTCTTCCACACCAAAACCAGGTTGCATGCACATATCCGCATCTCTCTGTCTCACCTATATGAACACAGTGAAATAAAACAGAAAGAGTCACCACATCTGCCACATGCTTCACAGACAGAAAAGGACAATCTTAAGACCTCCCATACTAGGTTGCAAGCACTGAAATATATGTGCAAGGGAAATCTAAAATATTTTAAGTAGAGGTGATGTCCTTTGTTCTGCTTCTTCTATGTAATTTGTTACATGAGTTTTCTTAGTCATGCTGCTCCTTTTCAGTGTTTCTCATTAACTTGCCCACTCAAGGGGATGTCTCTAACTACAAGGCTTCAACAGGAGATGGCACATCTGCTGTCACCTCTTTTACTTCTGAAAACATTGTGTAACTTTAGATCAAGATTGTATTCATTTTCTCATGTACACAGACATTGATCTAGGCACACCATTATCCATCTCAGACACCCTTATTACCTTAAATTGTAAAAGGAAGAATATTGGTAAGCAGATTTTAATATGGTAAGATTAATACTGCTCTAAGTGCTGTGATGCAACAATAAGAAATAAGTTTTTTAATGAAGAAAATGAAATAAAGAAGTGAATATTCTTTGGGGAGAGAGAAAGAAGTTAATCTTAAGGCTCTAAGGGCATTTAAGAGGCCACTGACAGATTTTAGCAGTCTTAGAAGTTACAGCATCTTCCTCGCATATTCACTATGTTGTTTTGTTCTTCATATCAGCAGCTCTGTTGAATATGGCCCTCTCTGTCTGCAGTTCTGCCTACTGTTCCCAAACTCAGGAGAGACTTCTCAGAGGTCGGCTTCATCCTTATGTGTTGGAGTCCCTGCTTTCAAGAGGCATTTTGAAAATACAGTGGGCAAGATCAGAGGGAGAGGAGAGAAAGATTTTCAGGTTTTGTAAGCTAGATATGGGGCTCTTACAGCTGCCAAGTTTTCATCACATGCATTCTGATTTTGTACCCACATGAAAAACACAGGTTGATTTCAGTCTTAATTTGATATTTCCCTTTCTAAGCCTAAGATTTATATTCATTCCGTTTTCTTTCTCTGACTTTTTAAGAACACATTATTATGCTTCTGATGCAGAAAACCTCTTTCCAAAGTTACTGTGGTCTGAGAGCTCTAATAGTGCACCATGAAGTACAGTCCTCTCTACACACCACCAGACATCTCTGAGGAATAACACTGAGACATCAGCCTGGAGTTTGAATATAAACACAGAAGCAGTAAAGTTGGTAATAAATCCTGTTCAGTATAATACAGTACAATTTTGCAGAGCCAACACTTTTTCACTGATTTTCAAAAGCCAACAAACATGTACTATTCAATCTGTGTCTCAGCTACACATGCACACACATGCGCAGACATCTAGCATAGAATTTACTATTACTAAAGCATTTGTGAAATAAAATTTTATCTACTATGAGGTCAAAGTCTCAACATCAGTGTGATTACTGATAGACAAATGACTTGCTTTATTGGTTCCCCCTTGAATATACTAAGCTGACTTTTTTTTAATTCCAGAAAATGTTGTATATCTGCTTTTTAGAATGATCTCTCAGCCCTGGTTTCCAATATCACTGGGGTTTTCTTGGAAGTTAGGCCAGTACTATTATTCGTATTATGAAGCCAGGGTGGATATTTTGAAACTGATCTAATAATTTCTTACTTAGCAAATATGAATTATAGTTTTAAAAGTCTTGCTGGTAACAAGGAAAATCTTTTCACATGTAAACTGCATGGTCTACTTGCTAAAGTATCATGTTCAGAGAGACGTCTGTTCACCTGGCTCTGGAGAGTTGAATGAACAATAAGACACTTAAAAAGACTTATTTAGTTGGAGCATTAATTCACCAGGAAAGCAATCTTTTTATCTTGCAGTGGATTATTTTAACTGTTGATAAAAATTTAAAACACTGATGTTTTTAAGACTAACAATGGATTTGCTTTCCCATGTATTTATGCTTCTGATTGCTGTTAAACTTACTATATAATTAACTTAAAATAGTCATGAATAAAAAGCAAATATTTACTTTATACTTCTATTCATCATCATAAATGAAGTAGAGGTATGGGTACAACATGCCAAGCATATCTTCAGAAGTTTATAGCAACACAATTGGATAAAATGTATCCTGTTCAGAGCATATCACTTTTTTTAATAAATAAGAATATGTTAAACTTTACAAGACAATCTTGTGAGTGTGTAAGGCAGTCTGTTCAATGTTCCTGGCTAGACTATGTATAACAAATAAATACTGTATTCTCCAAACTAAAATTGAAAATACTCCACTTATCCACTTTTACCCTCAGCTACCATCCCTTCTTCTATTTTTGCTGACAAACGAATATATCATTTGATTTCAAGTCTACAAAAAATATTTTGTCACCTACTACTCCTTTTGCAAATATTGCATCTATTTAGGAATATAAGTGAGGATTAAAAAAATCCTGATGCATAAAAATATGAGTATTGGGTTTTTTTAAACTAAAATCCTAACTGAATAAAACAAATTTAGTGTACAAATTTAGTGACCACCGATATCTTCCTGAGTCTGCAAGCAGACTAAAACGAAAGTTCTGAGGAACTTCGGTCACAAAATTAACTTTGGAGCTTAGTTATGGTGATTTAAATGCCTCTACTGCTAATTATTTCACTAATTGTTCTAGCAGAAAGAAAAAGAAGAAAAAAAGAGGCAATTGATGTGCTTATTCTAAATTTCTAACTATTTGTAATGCTTTCCTTGCTGACAGAAACCAAAAAGCATCTCTTCTGATGGCTAATTTCAAAGCTTTTATCAAGTCGTAATAGCATAGCTAACAGATTTCTGCAGCTACACTAATGCTCCCAGGTCTTCATAGAGCTTATGCATCCAGCTATGAAGCTAGAAAAGGTGAGACAGACCCTCATGCTGGTTTTGAAAATCTTTCCCTTTCACTAATTGCACTAGGATTTACATCAGCCGCGATGTGCCTGTCTACTTGGGGACAGCCTACTGTCTGGCATGCTGTAGACTGAACATACCATAAGAGAGCATGTTGTCCTTTTCACTGGACATCACATTAAATAATTGGAAGATCCTGTTCTGACTTCAGCTTTTCAGTTGGCGCTTTCCTTTTCTCTTTTTAGTCAATTCAGTAAAAACAGAGAACTTTGTCAAAGAAGCCAAGGCAACATTTCTACTGTGGAAGGCACATGGTCCCTCACACCCCACTGAGATGCCTGCCCACTCTGTATTTGCACTGATTTGTATCCAGCAAGACATAAAACTAACCTAACAAGTTGGTTCCTCTACTGAGACTGTTTGCCTGAACTGCATGGAAAAAAAACGTCAGGGAAGACAGAAGTAAATAATAGGAGGCAGTAAGAAAAATATTACTAATAGATAAAAGATTTAGATATGTGTTATAGAGAATATAACAGAGAGTAGTTAAGGCCAAATTCAAAAGTAACTAATAGAATGGCATCCTCTCTAATTGCTTAAATATTTTTAACCTCCTTTAAATTGGTGTGGATTCCATTGAAGAGCTAAAAAAACAATCTTAGTTTAACTCCTCCATTGCTGTATAAATAGATGAAACTAACCACAAAGGTAACTGGAGTTTGTTCTTTATTTGACGTGATCCTTTTAAATTCCCATCATGTTCCTTAGGACAGTATTTATTGTTCATATACAGATAAAGAATGGCATGATTTTTCTATTAACAGTGGGGAAAATGGGTACAAAACAAGTGACTTATTAGTCTTTAAACTATTCTTCTAAAACAGAGAATCTTTATTGCATATTATTATATTGATTATGTGATTATTATTGCACTTATCAAAATATAAATGTGCTATTAAACTATTACAAAACTGGCACTAATTGCTAATTCTGTGTCTGTGATCTGTCAAGAATTGAGCTGTTTCAGGATACAAGAGCAAGCATTTCTTTGCAAATCCTACCTGCAAAATTCCATGTTGGGGATATTCATGGGGTGAAATTTACAGATTAAGCTGTGGCAAAGATGCTAGGGATGCTGCTGCTGGCAAACTCCCTTTGGTTTAGCAGAACAGAATATACAGTATGTAGGAAATCAGGTCCAATTCATCCTCTTGCCAAAGGCAATTTAAATTCCCATTCTACATGAACGGTATGAGATTGATGTTTTAGCTTAGTGAAGCCACTTCACTTCAGTGACATTTGCAAACTGAGGTATTGCATACACACAAGGATAATAATGACTTAGTATTACCTTATATATGTTCTTATACTCAGTAGTTCAAAAAGTACTTTTCAAAGATGTTCCTTTCGTATTGCTGGACTAAGGTCCACAGCTATGCCCAGGATACTTTTCTAGCCAGGATCAGAAGTAACATCCCACTTCACTATCCTCACTGCTGCAAAGAAACACACAGCCCTGTGAGAAACCAACCCCTCTGGACTGTGTCATGTGCAGCCCAGCATTGCCTTTATTGCCTACAAATGAGGACCTGTCAGCAGGCTGTAGAGAGCCATCCCTCAATGCTCTAAGGACGCCTCTCCCCTTCAGCATGCACAAGGCCTCTGTGGTGCTCCATTGGTGATTTCACTGTGCCCTACAGTTTTTGGACTTGTGGTTTCTGAAAGAAGAGGCTATGAATAGAAAAATTTGCAAAAACACAGAGAGGGGACTGGACAAGTTGCTTTTGTCCTGTTCTTTCCCATGTCATTTACACTGCTGATAGCTTAGACTTGTCTTATAAACAGCTGACTACCATCTGAGAGTCTACATATCTGAATGGGTGAAAAGTAGATTCTATTCTATATATGAAGTCTGTTTATAAAGTGTTAAGAAATTACGAATAACTTCTTTCAGAGGCTATACTGTAGAGAGTTGAAGACACTGGATAACAAGTAATCAAAAATTTTTAATGAAAGTAGTGAAGACTGGAAATTGTTTTTTGTTAGACTTCTGAGTTTCAACATTTGTTTTCAAAATCTCTATTTTGAGTTTTTGAAAATATTTCATTTTACTAATGTTTAACATTTTCTTTTGATTGTGAAAATTTTAAAGTATACCATTGCTGTTGTGCAATCTGGTTTTTTTAATAGAATACTATAGATTCCTTGAAAAGAAAAAAATAAATCTGTTATTTCAAGAAGGTTGAAACAAATATAATTTTATAGCTTGTGCTTGTCCACATTTTGTTACCATCTGAGCTATATTAAAAAGATAATCCTTTATTAAACTTCAGTTCATAGTGCTAAAATTTTGCCATTGCAGGAATCCTATTGTAGAGAATAACCGAGATTTGCAAAGCCAGCTGAGGGAGGTAGCTCTACAAATTTCATTAAATTTGATGGAAATCATGTAGCAAAATAGTTCTGGACAGTTTTCAGCATTTCAAGCAATGTGTGTATTTTTAAAAGCCAGAATTTACCCCACTGAGTTTAATCAAGGAATGGGCAGGTGACCCTGAATACCAAATGAGACTGATAAAGCAATGAGATAGAGCTCTCAAGGATGACGGACAATAGGAAGGCTGCTTCAGACCCTATTTTAAAATAGATCTACAATGATCTGATTCTTCAAATCTTCTTCAATGATCTGAAGAAGAACTTAAAGAAACCTTTCTAATCTCTCTTGACAGTCAGAAAATGAATAAAACAAAACAACTTCTCCTTTATCTCCAATAAATACATTAGCAATGACCTTTTAAGATCAAATGGTAAAAGTGAAAAAACATGAGATGCTCTTGAGAAAAATGATGATATAATCAAAAGATCATAGAATGCCACTTCTTTTTCTTTCTGGAAAAATTGACTTAACAATCTTTTCTGACCTTGTTTGTCTGCTTTCCTCTAGAGTTATGCCAAATTATCTGAAGGTCTTTTATACAGTCAGAGACCCTGAATAACTGTTAGTTCAGAGATGCTGCCTATGTGGCTGGATATTCACTGCTACAAACACAGCTCTTGTCAAGATGCATCACACCACCCTGGATCCTCTGTCTCCAGCAGCGTATGGAAAGCACATAAAATTAGCAAATCTGCTTTCCACAGTATAATAGACAATTTTTAGCATGTCTGCACTCATGCCTTTAATTTTGTCTTATGTAAATTTTAGAAAGTCGTCATGTGCAATAGAGCCAAATGTTTTTACTGTCTAAATAATGGCCAAAAGAGATGAAATTTTGTTCATTATTAGAAAGGCAGAGCCGCAGCATTACTGGTTGTTCATAAATCCCATTAAGGTTCTAAGCAGAATCCTGCTCTGACAAATACATCTCCCAGGTGTGATGGTCTGCATGTTACTTTCTCCTAAGTATCTCTGCAGGTACATTACTGAGTCAATACATTGAAAAACAGGAAAAGATTTTCAAATGGTTCCTATATATGCAAAAGTCTAATACGTCTTAAAGAGCCATGTGAAACAGCAACTGGTAAACAAAAGCTCTCTTCAAAGGCTGGTGTTTGCATAGCAGGTCATCGCATTTTAATAGAATTCTCACAGCCCTGATGTGCATGCAGTCAATGAAAGAAGTTCCCATAAGAGATTATTACAGGAAAAAAACTCATTCATGTATGCAATTGTTTGTTATCAATAGACAGCATGTACTCTAATTTATTTTCACTTGTTGGATTTGATTCACTGCTTTTGCATATGTTTGCTTTAAACTGGATAATCAAATCTGGCTGTGCATGAGCTGAACTTTCTGCCTCCATAAAAATATGCATTGACCATTCAGTGGTACTTCTCCAAAGGGAAGTACACAGCATTTCTCAGTCAAGTGACCCTTCCACCTTACTTTCCCTTTCTCAGAATAACAGACAGAAATTTTCTTTGGAAGGCTAGGTAAGTAATGCACCTTTCTTTAGTCAGACTAGAGAAAACAATAAGGTATTTATTAGTATTATTGCCTCTTTGCCTAAGGAAACAAAGTGTATGTAATCATGTTCAGTGTGTGTTTCTCCCTATCTAGAAGGCAGATAAAGTTAGTGATACAGTTTGATAGGTTAAGGTCTGAAGGACAACAAATTTCTTCCAATTATGAAGATAAATGTGTAGGGGAGACTGAACGTATCAAAACTTCCCATAAATAGCCATGCTTGTGGGAAAGGCTGAGGTGTAAGACTAGTACTATATACAGTAAAATCATCATAAATATCCTAATTGAGGTGTCTGTCCAAACTGTTGAAGTTGGTAGTCAACAAGTCAGAGTTTTGTAGGAAACCAAGCTTCATTGCTACCAGTCCTCGCAGAATCACTGGGCGCTACTGGTTTGGTAACAGTTGTAGAAGTACAGTCTTATTTGTGGATTGCAAAACTGGCCCTGGGAGGATGCTCAGCATCCTACTTGCAACACTGAAACAAACTTCTCCTTTTGGCATCCTGATGCAGGAAAAGTGGTTGCAGGGGCAAGACCTGGTCTCTACAAATACTGTGACTGATGCAAAATATGGTCTCTTGAAGAAGTTTATGCTATTTATCTTCTGAAGCTTTTTCAGGAGGCATTGAGGAAGAATCCTGCCTGCATTCTTTCTGGGGTTCTGGCTGAAGGGAAACAAGCCTGAGCACAGTCTCTATAAAGGCAGGCTTAGTCATTAGGATGGAGTCAGCAGCAAAACCCTCTAAGCTGGTTTTGTAATCACATTACAGGATCTGTATAGCAGTGATTAAACTTGCTGCATGGGGGGCAGAGACTTCCTACCTGCCTCTGTGGGTCAGCTTTATCTTTGCTTTATCCTGTCAGGGTGTGAAGTGCAGAGAAGAAACAAATCACCAGCTGCAGGCCAGGTGTCACTCAGGGAGCCTTAGATGTGAAAGTGTCACAAAGTACAGTGCATGCAACCTAGGAATTAAGCTTCCCAGAGGAGCAGCACTGGCTGTTTAACTGGAAACATGCAGAGAGACCATCGTGCTGGCTGTGCTACTGATTCACGCTCACTTTAGCAAGACACCTTGTCTCAGTTTCCCTTCTCTGTAAAAAAAGAATACTGGTAAAGACTCCCATATACCTCAGAAGACTATCATTAGAACTAATTAATTTCTGATATCAAAGTGCACTGAAGATTTAACATTATAAAAGAACTGGGTATAATTTTAAATGCATTTTTGTTTTATAAGTTACATACATACACATGGCATTATTACTAAGTATGTACATCCACTTACTACAAATCAGTTCTAGTAAACAGGTACTAGTATACTCTGGACAATACAACAGGGTTCAGAAGCCCCATGGAGATAGCAGCTGCATAAATTCCATCAGAAGATGCTTCTGTTTTCCAAAACTTTATCAACTTCATCTGCTGAAGCTGGAAGCAGTATATGAAATGTAGAATTCCACTATTTGCTGTTACTACACCTTCACTGAAATAAGAATATTTAAAAATCCTTTCCTGGAATAAATGTATATCCTTTATTATTCTTGCTTATCTGTTGCAACAAACCTTAAGGATTTTGTTGCTGCTGTTTTATTATTTTTTAACTTGTTTCATTATTAAAGAAGATATTTGATTTTTTTTTCCTGACAGACAGTCCTCATTATGAAAGTAGGCAGGTGGACTAGGGATAATTAACACCTTGTATTTATAAAGCACTTTTCATCAATAATTATTCTGATTCTTTCCAGACAAATTCTCTGTGCTCTCCATTTTACAGATGAAGTAACTGAAATACTTCTGAAGACTAAATGTAGGAGGCTAAGTAAATACTGTACATCTTAAATGTCCTGCAGAAGTGTAAGCAGATGAAGCAAAAAGACAGTCAAGAAGCCACGCTACAGGTATTGTTCACTGTTTCATTGACTAGTAGCTGAAATCTGAGACTTTCAAAAGTGATTTCCTTTGCCATGAGAAACAAAAATGATGGGGTTTTTTTCTTGATGAATTTTTGAGGGAACATATATGTCTCATGTATATGATTAATAGTGGGACTAATTTGCATTTGGACAACTGTTCTACGAAGCCTTGGGCTTTTCTGTCCTGGCTCAAGCAACAGCTGTCCCATGCGTGTTCCTCTGCAAGGGCTCCCTGCCAGCTGCCTACGCCATCACTTACACAACAGGAACACCCATTTTTCAGTTTCGTGCATTTCTTTAGACAACGTGGTCTTGTCAGGTGGCAGTGGGTTTTGGCTCCTGTGTGTACAGCTGTTTTTACTACTCAGGGGAGTTGAATGCTTACTCCACCCATTTATTTAATGAAACCTGTAATCAGCTTCAATTCCAATAGGTCATTAACACCTCTCCCACAGCAATATGAAGCCAAAATTGGGCAGGTTTGTTATGCCTGTTACAGCATGCAGTGGAGATATTTTCTGCAGGTTTTAAAATGTCTTTATTATAATTCATGTTCATAACTACAGTGAGCCATCCTCCTTGCTACAGCAGCAACAAAAATGAGTAGCTTCTCTTGGTTTTTTTCTGTATGATTATGCCTTGAAGTGTATAGCATTCTCCTAACCTCGGAATTTCATTTCATAAAAAGCACCATTGTGAATGGTTCCCAATTTTTTGTTCCTCACAGGAGAAAGATGCCAAGGATTAATAAATATATAGGAACTACCTCTGGCTTAGAAAATTCTCACTTAGTAATTGGTGGAATAAAAGGTGTCATAGGCATCTATTATTGTAATCTTCTGCCAATATCTGCTTTTGTCCTTTTTCAGGACAAAATACTGGGCTGGATGGATCCTGTATGGCCTTTCTCCTGTTCTTAAAGGACAGGAAATAATTGTTCCTTCAACACCTGAATTCCACCTGCTAAATGTAGCTTGCTACAGCATGTAACACCAGGGAGCTGGTGTTTCCAGAGAAGAGAGTTGATATGTGAATGACATGCACCTTCATTCATTTTTGTTGTGTTTTGGTTTTTTATTTTTTCCTTTCTGGGAATGAAGATGAGGCTATTGGTATGATATCTGTTTATACCTGAGACAAAAGAGGAAGAACATGATATATACAAAAGAACAGGATGTGCAGGAGGAGAAGATATGTATTCCATAAAGTGATCTGTTCAGTGGCAATGACTGCTTCTTTATGCTGTAAAAGCCCTGGTGCAGAAAAGTAACATTTAGCTTTAGTATATTTTCATTAACTTCAGCATGTCTAAGCGTTGTCTGTGAACTGTTGCTGTAATATGGAGAGCTGTATGATAGAGTCTATAAACAAGGGTGAGTATTAGTAAGTGCTTTGAATTTGGCAATGGGCAGAAAAAACACTACCTCATGCTCAAAGCCCAGCCCCCTGCCCAGGACTCCTCTCTTTCCTGCGTATACCCCTTGACCTCTGTATTTTACTGATATGATTATACAATATCTGTATATATCTATTCTCTGAAAGTGAATTAAATCTATAAATAAGGGATAAGAATAGGCTCTCTTTCACTGGATTTTTATGCTGATTTTATATCTATACATTTGCATGATCTGGAATTGGAGCTAAATGAGATAGTTAGACCCCACGAGAAAAATGAGCTGATTTTCAGCAACTGAACATCTGGTTCTATTCCTTTAAGAAGAAAAAATAGACAAGTAAATATTAATATGACATAGATGGTTTAAAAAGATGGCTAACAGAAGACATTAATGTGTGAAGTGTTTATCATTTTGTTGGTATGTGGGGTGCAGAACAGAAATGCAGGTGTTCAATCCAATTACAGTTTAGCAATTGCCAATATGACAAAATCTAGCATTAATTTTGTTCCTTATTCATATACCCTAGTGAAAAGGCCAAGGACAGAAAGTACATGAAAATGGAGCTCTGTCACACCTCAGCTGGCCTGCTGGGAATGTGCAGAACCATTTGACTTCTCTGGCTAAGTCTGTAACTCACCTAGGAGCTCAGTTTCCATTGCTCTCATCGTAATTCCTTTCCCAAGCTCTACATTTATTTTAAAACATGGACAAAGAATTCTGCCTGAAAGTATAAAGAGAAAAGTAGGTCAAGACCTTGATGCTCTCCCTTTAGCACTATTGTATAGTTGTAATTGAAGTGTTCTTTTAAAAAGTGTGCCCTGTATTTTTTTTTTGCCACAGGTCAACTTGGAAATGAAATGTAGTAACTCATTGCATTTTTCTGCAGATTTGAAATTGTAATTATTTTATTGTGCTTTGGGTTCTTTAGAGCCCATAACATATGGTGTATGGGGCATTCATGGGAATCTGATGTGGGGGTAAATTGGGCAGAGTTCTCATAAGTTCTGCTGTATACATTGGAAAGACCTATATAGACTTCAAGGCAATCATATAGCTAATTTTCACCTATGAAAAATAAAATTGCCTCCCCAGTGGTAGTGGGTAGGCTTTCGTATGTCCCTCATATACAAAAGAAAGCAGCTCATTTAATAAAAATTATGGATTTGGAATAATTGTAAGCTTACAGGGGCTGGGACCTCTTTCATGATATTTGCATCTGTAGATTCTAGCACAATTGTTTATAATTTTGGCTGAGGCTTATAGACATTGTTGTTATCCTGAATAGCGGGTTCGTTTGCCCAGTGTGCAAAATGCCAAACTACACACAGCAGAGGTATTTTATTTAATTCATTTTTGCACAAAAATGGGTGCTACGTGGTAACCCACAAAGCTAACACCCTGCACTGAGAAACTACAAGGCATTTATACAGTTAAATGTATCAGTCACAGCTAATATTCACACCCCTCAGCTAATAACTGATTAATTTCTTTCTCCCTTCGATGTAAAGCTACAGCTCACTTTTAATTTATCACGCATGCTCAGAAAGTAAGGGGCTTATTGTGGGGCTGGAGGGGGAGTGGTTCTTGGCCTATGGGCCTGCTTTTTAGTATTATAATGAGGATAGTTCACCTAAAGGGCACTTTGTTTTAATTTTTATCAACATCCCAATTAGTTGTTCTCCTTGACTCTACACTTTATCACCTCATTCTCAGCATCTCCTGAGGTGGGATGTTTGCTTTGATCAGTCTCTCAGCTCTCCTCAAGGATACAGTCATAAAACAAGTGCTTCCCTATCTCTCAGTTCCCTTCTCTGCCCGTCAAATTCTGTTTTGCCAAGCTCACATGGTCCATTATTATGGCTTATCAGAAAATTCCAAAAATTCCATTTTTTTCAGGATATTATTGTCACAGTATAATTATAATCAATAAATGCAATAAAACCCCGTCATTAGTAAAGTACCCATATCACCTGTAACATTCATTGCTTCCTTCTAGTAGACCTAAGGCTCTTTAATGGAATGTTTTTATTTGGAAAAAAAATTGATTTACCAATTTAATTTGTTAATGCCAGAATTAGATAAAAAGAGAACATTGTGTTTGTATATTAATCGTGGGGTGTTGGATACAATTTGTTGTTTTACAATTCTAATTCTTCCCTCAAGCCTCCAGACAACACTTCAGAAATGAAAATCTGAGCCTTGAGTTTCATACTTCAGCTGCCACAAAAATAAGTGAAGGTTATGTGACTCAAAAAGAAGATGTACTTTTTAAATGATGTAGATGCTGGTTGCACTGTTTAAAATATCTTCTTGGCAAGACTATACCAGTTTAACCATACAGAGTGGCAATGACCCAAAATACTAATGAGCAAAGGCAGAAAATTTACTTAAGCTGGGTGTAGATGGCTTGGGTTTACAAGATGCTGCCAAGCTATTTTTATCATTGTAGTCTAGGCCTTGGCCAAAAGTTAGGAATAAAATCTAAGCACATGTAAACTTCAAAGAACTTTTACGTTTGAGCTAAACCCAAACTGTGTTGACATTTCCATGTCTGAGTTCAGAAGCTATCAATTTTATGGCATTTTAAAACCTTTGCATAAGTTTGTGTCTGTAAATAGCACAAGAAACAAAAGAATAAACAAAACAGAAGTCCAGAGTAAAGCACAAGGCTTTTGGGGAGCTCTAAGGGCAATCTTAAGAGATCTTTTCTGTTCTGTTTCCAAGAGCAGGGAAAGTATAACCATATAGCTGGTTAACCATTTGGTTAACAATTGTTAATAAATAACAAGGGTCTGGTTACCAATTTCAGTGGAATAATGTTGATTTATAAGCAGTGAAGACCTATTTCTTATTTTAAAATTTCACTTAGGATTACATTGGTGGTTAATAGGGTTTGGTTTATAACTGTGATATCAAAGGTAATCTATCTACTCACAACTGACTAATTCTGTTTGATTCTGCTGACTCTTACATTATTTCTTTATGAATGGGTATCAGGCTATAAACTGCATTTGAATATTGGGTTTGCCTGTTTGCTGTGACATCACTTTATCTTCATCTTGGACTGAAAACATACAGGTCTGGTCACAGGGCTAATGAGAAAACTTAAATTTTCATGGTCCTCTATGACACAGAAGCCCCTGAACAAAGAGTAGGCAACTGGTCAGGACCAGTCCTTTGTTTCAAGGCTGGACTGTGGGAGGGAGGTAGCTAGGCAATAGGACATTGACTCTGATACCTCAGTAGTATCAGGGTTATGCCCTGACAGAACTGTATGCTGTTTTTAACAGAGACGGCCATTTTGTGAGAGAGAGAACAAATGCAGTGCAAGAAATAGTGTTTCTTGAGAAACACTTTGTAAATGACCTGCTAAAATCCTGGTGAACATGAAGGTAACTAAAATGTGACAGTGGCAAATAATGTACACTAACCTTGCTCTGTTAACAAATGAACATATGCTTCTTCCATATACATGTAATTTAGTGAATGAGTAAAGTGCAAATGTGAAGAGATTTCTGGATATATAATAGCAAATGTGGTTTACAAAACATGAAATAGTTGAAAAATTTTTCTTCATGAGTTAGAGGGTCTCGTGATGCTAATGAATATACAATATACATAAATTGTAGGTTCAGGTCTAGATTCTACTAATGAATTCAGCAACTCATTCAGACTAGTTTTTATGTCCTAAAAGCTCCTTATTACATGAATAGGTGCTGGAGTCACTAGGGCTATTCTAGTCATTAATGGTTTTGTACTATATGATAATGAAACCACCAGCATGCTTCACACTAGTACTTTTGTCATGTGTTCATTGACTATACATATACTGTTGCCCAGTACAAAGGTATCAAAATTTTCCGCTTTTTCAGTATCGTTTTAAAACTGATCAGACTTTTACAGAGGAAAAAGACAATTCACTTTGAATTAAGATAATAGAATATGACTCTCATTATAGGAATAACCTCTTTAATCCTTCTTGTGATCTCCCCAAGGGTACAGTGTTGATGATATGGGAGGGAACACATAGACGTTGTACTCATGTGGGAGAAACACAGCACACAATGTTGAAAGACCATCCCTAAAGAGTGCTCCAGTGTCCCAATAGAAAAAGCACAGCTCATTCAAAATGCAAATCTAACAAGCATAAACCTCAGTACAGCCACTTGTCTGAGAATGGAGCAGAAGTGTTCACTTTTTTTCCTCTGCTCTGAGGAGTAATTTGTAACAACAATATTCATTCTGTCTAAGCAGTCTCTGGCACCAGAGTATGCATATCAGTGATGGTAATACAGTCATTTGCTATTGGCACTTCAGGCCAATAAAGTTTATTTCACTTGGAGTGCTGACATGGCTGTCTGCAAACAAGGCTCTGAAAACTAAGACAGCTGGAACGTCATTAAAGAATATTGACTTTCTCTCTTCGTTTTATCTTTTTCCCTTTGGTGGAACTTTAGTGCATTTAAGAATGCTAGTCACCTCCCAAAACATGAAAGCAAAACTGGCAATATCTATTTTTATGTTTTCCTGCATGTATATCCCAAGCAACATAAAGCAGTGAAGAAGATTAAACCATGCAACAGATTTGGGAAAGAAAAAAAAGGGTTTATACATTGCTCAGATGGTTGTATCAGAGATTTCGTAAAGGCTTTTTGTGAGTTTAAAGCTGGCTGTGTAGGGAGGGGCTGATTATTAATAATTTAGTACTTCTGGCAGGATCAATAGGACTAATTTGTTATGTCTGCAGAGGTAATTCCTATTCCTTTGTGAACTGAAGACTTGAAAAATTGAAGTAACAATTTAAAAGGCAAAGCATTTATAGGGATTAAGGGGAACTGATTGATTCTGTCTTAAGGTTAAGAAGAATTGATAATCTAAGAATAAATTTAAGGACTTCTTTTACAGTTGTAGCATGTGCAACTTGAAGAACTTGCTACTTCACTTTTTTTACCACTAGAAGTGGTTTCTGAAAATCGGACTTCACAACTGATGCACATTTGAGTTATTTAAAATAAACACTCTTGCAGTAGCACCCCTCTGGTCTGGTTCTGTGATAGAGATTCTGTAGAAGGAGTCCTAAGCAGTCCCTACTGTGAAGTTACATAGCTTAATACAGACTACAGGAATATGGGAAGTTGGGTTCCAGCCAAAGCTAAGAGAGTTTGCAAGAAACTGGTCTTGCTCTCCATTTCTTTCCTGAACTATTCAAGCCATTGAGCAAAGTTCATCCCAGAGTAATAGTGTAAGTCCTTCATAGAGGTTTCTGTGCTGGCTCAGACTCAGTAGCAAGAGCCCTGAAGAGCAAATACCACAGATAAAGACTTGCAAGGGCAGAAAGAAGCCACACCCTCTTGTTTAATAAAAGGTGAAGGACCAAGTACAAATATATGCTGTGGAAATACCAGGCACTGCCACCAGTGGTATTCCCGTCCATCTGCTCCATCTGCTCCATCTGCTCCATCTACTGCCTAAAGCACTGTCATATGCTAAGCTCACAATCTTTGGTGTGAACCTTCCCCAAATGACAGACCCTTCGATCAGCAGTCGTCTCTCTTTCGTTGGTGGAAGTCATCACAGTTACAAGGCAGGACTGGTTTCCCAGTTTTTCTCATTGATCTGCATTTTCGTGATCTTTGCATTAACATTTTGTGCCTTCAGGTCATTCCTTGTGGGACAGAATGCCTCCCTCTCTGCTGTTGTTGTGGATGCATTGTCTGCCATGTAATGATGGGAAAGCACCTCTCTGCAGCATGCACAAAAATGAAAGGCAGAAATAGGACGCTTTATGCAGAAGGAGAATAAAAAAAAAAGACACATGGAAAAACAGGGTTACATTCAAGAGGAAATTTCCAAGAGAAATTAATGGTGAAATTGATCTCTTGTGATGTTTACAGCTATTAAATAAAGAACAGAATATTATATTTGGCTATAGCAAATACAAAAAGCATTATTACCCAAATGCCAGTTTTTAGAGTGTGCTAGAATGGGTTCCATTTAATATAAAGGTGAATCAAACCTGAAGAATTATTGCAAAACATTTAAATTATACAGTTTAAATAAATATACTATACAATGCAGGGGAATTACAACTTACAGAACATAGCCTGAAGAAAGGTCAGCATGGACTTGCAGTACTTGGTACAAAGAAATGTATTACACTGCTGTAATTAAAATACACATGTGAGGTTTTAGTCCTCAGTCACTGGCAAAAAGCCATGAAGCACAAATTACTTCAATGCGCGATTAACACCTGAACCCTGGAAGGAAAGTTACAGTAAGAGCAGTTCCTATTAACATGTTCAACCAATTTCTCAAATTTTTTTGCAAGAAGTTGATTGTTGGGGGGGTTTTGTTGGTTGTTCTGTTTTGTTTTGTTTTAGTAATTGCCAGACTTGTAGGGAGGAGTGGGCATTCAGACTCTTTTCTAAATTTTTATACACTTCATTTGTTTGCAAGTACATCACTAGCACAAATATATATATATATATATATATATACACACATGTCCTTAAAAGCAGTAAAGCCAGTTGTAGCTCAACATCTGGTTGGTTTGGCTTGTAAAGTGTGCAGAATAACACTCTGGAGATTAGGACAGTTATGTTCTTTCTTGTGCAAAAGTAATAAGTAAATAAGTTATTACAAGAACTGGAATAACCACTGCAAAATAAAGCTATTTTCATTGTATATGAAACAAATTCATTTCTAATTGCAGTGATATTGGGTTTAATAGGTTTCCTAAATAAAAGAAAGTCAATGAAAATAATTCTTTATAATGGTGCAAAAAATTCCACAAGGATAACTATGATCCTTGGATTATTAACAAAAAAAAGTAATCTTCATGCACATATACGCACCTCATTTACCCCTTTGCATATAGGCATAAGATATACAAGCATTTTGCTTTTCACATATACTTTGAAGTTATATAAAATTATATAAACAATAACACTGTGCAAGACAACAGAGAATCTAGGCCCTGTATATACAGTGGAGAACAATCATTTTGAATTTAGAATAAGGGTAAATATGAAGTCTTTCTTTGACAGAACTAATGAAAAAGATGTTGATGGAGAATCCTGCCCAATGTAGTCTGTTAATGAATAAATGACAACTATCAGGAACTATCTTTTTTTCAACATTACTTTACGGTTTTTATTTTACAGTCCCAGAATGTTCTCGTGCCACTTGCTGGTGACTTCATGTGTTTTTGGGCTCATATTGCATTATTTTTGTTAAAGAATATTAAATTATTAAATAAAGAGACTACCAGGAAAACTGGCAGTTTTTCAGTCAGGGCTAAAATTCAGAGCTAATTTTACACAAAGCAGTTACGCTCCAGGATTCCTCTAACATTTCAGAGTTAATGTAATTCTGAAGTTGCAATACACTTCCACAGTGTTTCTACTTTTTCTTCTGTACTCCATGGAAAAACACTAATGTATAATATCTTCAACCTTCAAAAACTTTGCCTAGCATTTTTCTTAGGTTTTGAAGCACTGAGCAACAAATTAGGACTATGAATGTCAGGCCAAATAAAAACACAAATTCCATGCTGGATTCTTCTCCTCAACAGTACTCTATTAGCAATTTTTTCCTAATTAAAGGGCCTCAGCTGACCTAGTACTTCAGGAACCACACCACGGAGATTTTTAAATTTTTAGAAAACTTGATTACAGTAAATAAATTTACCAGCAGGAACAAATTGATTATTAACAGGAGCCAACATCATCCTAAAGTCCTTGTTTTCCAAACAGAGAAAACTAAAAGGCTGAAATAAGCCTTGTGGTGAAAGTATTTCTGGCTATATCTCAGATAAAATACAACTTTCAGAGTAGTGACAAGCTTGTAACAAAATCCTGTTCAAGATTTCCCAATGGCTGCTGTTTGTCAAAATAGCAAAGAATACCCAACTGCAAGTTGTCCCAAGTCCCTAGTCAATCCAGAAAATGTTGATTTTTACATTACTCTGGTTTTTGTTTGGTTGGATTGGTTGGTTGGTTGGTTTGTTGCATTAAATATAATGGCAAAACAACTGGATTGCAGTGCTTCTAGAAACTTTTTTTTAACTGGTCTGAACTACAGATATTGTTAGGAAAGTCTAGATGAGTCAGTGTTATTTTTATACATATACTGAAAATATGAATTTTTTCAGTATATTGAAAATTATCATAACCAAATTACAAAAATGTTAAAAAAGTTGTATGTTCCTCAACACTCACAAAGAGACCTGTTGTAAATAATTATTTTCTTCCTGGAAAATACATTACTATATTAGCTGGTTCAGGAGTTTTTATAAGGATCCTTGCAAGGAAAATTACTGGATAAAGAGGAGCTACGATAACTTGAAAATGAGCCATGAAATGCACATTTTATAAGTGCAAGTTCAATACGACTTCATCGTATTGTAGTTCTCTTCTGGCATCTCATTCATACCTTTTAAATACCAAGCAGTAGCTTCCAAGTCCGTATATAACCCAAAGACAGTGAAAGTGCTTCCCTCATTCTTACACCCCATGGTGTGACAAAGGTGGATGCAGGTCACTGGGGAAAGTCTGAAAGAAACAGGAGAGGCAGCACTGTACTGCCTGGAAATAGAGCAACAAGAGCCATGCAGAGCTGGTGGTACCTCTTACCTATGAACTATTTCTGGAGGTCCCTTTCCGCTCGGTTGTGTGTAGATATGCCTGTTGCATCTCAGCTACATGAAGATTTTCCTGTGCAGCCCACAGGGCAAGTAAAGCTGCATGCTCCTCCTCAAAAGAATCTCCTTATAACCCCAAATTCATTTTAAGTTATGCTTCATTTCACCTCTTAGGGAAGGCCAACAGTAGACTGTTAGCTAATTTTTCTTTGTATTATGCTGTGTGAGTAATTATGTTCAGGCACAACGTATTTATCCTGGTAGAGAAAAGAAATTATTAATTACCAAGAAGATTTAATTGCATTTCTTTTAAATCAGTATAAAATATTTAAATTATTTCTATTATCTTTACCTCACAGAATTCTTTAACTTTCAGTCTATTTTGTTAGCTTTTTCAATTAGTTTAGCAGAGCTAATCAATAGATCAGTTTCCATATATAGAATCAGCAAAGCAGGGCCTTCTAAATTACACTACTGACTGAAGAACAGCCCTTTGCAGCTCATTAGACTCATTATAGAAAATTGTACTTGATTCACAGGCTTTATAAATTTTTTCTCAGGTGACAGAATTTTCCTCTCTATCAAATTTAGCTTAATAGTAGGTTATTCAGAGATAAGTAAGGAAACAATCTCCAGCTTTCCATCAGAAACTGATAAGCTAATTTGTTTCACTTAGCTCTGAGTGTGCTGAGAATGTCTTCACACTTTCTAAGGACCTGGACTGTGCCATTTAAGCATAGTTCCATACTGAGTGAAACTCCAGCACGTAGCCCTGAGGAAGCACAGAAAACACACTGCATGCAACTGTAAAGCAGGGATATGGAGCAGTTCCTCTAATCGTTGACCCTTCTTCCTGGTCTTAGATTCATTGTCTTCTGATAAGGAAGGAAGTTAATTACTTTGTGCAGGAACACTGGGCAGTCTTTGTCCATTCATTCTTTGTCCTGTACATCTGGGTAAAGAGCAGGAAGATGCTAGTCCTACACACTGCAGTTAGTTTTGCTTTTTCCCCATTGCAGTTTAATTGCCTTAGTAACTTGCAAATCATTCCATGTCCTACAGCTACCCCACACAGTATGGTATGTACCCATCCATGAGGCAAGAACATTTTTCACCATAAAATGATTGTTCCTGATAGAAATCTTCATTTGTAAAAATACCAAGCTCAGGGAGGATACATAATTTCCCAAAGAAGGAAGTCTTTTTCTGTAATAGAAGCTCAGAAAATGGCTCTAATTCTCCTGAAGGCAGGTCATTTCATCTAACTAACTGTTACTGCAGAGCTGTAGAAAAGCAAGTATTTCTGGGTAACTTGACCAGAGGGAAAACAATTAGGCTACATTACTGAACTGTAGTAATATGTTTTCTTGGCAGCAGACATGCCTCTGTGGTTGCCGCCACATATAATGTACCCTCTTTAAAGACTAGGGCTGGAAAAACAAACAATTCAGAAGTGTACAGTACCAAGTCCCACACACTGAATACATGTTAGAAAACTGTATTTCAGTTGTGGATTCATAAGCTTGTTTTACCTCATTTCACACGTACTCAGACCTGCTGGTTCAGATACTCTGTTTTAGATTAAGAGAGAATCTGGTTCATTTTTCAAAGCTCAGCTAAATCATTACTGAATTCCCCTAATTCATTGGCAAAATGATGGAAAGAGAAGCAGCGAGGAAGCGTGATGAAAAGACCAGTGAAATAAACAGATATTATGGATATACAAGACACACACTCATGTAGCTTATAAATACCTCTTCTATGCCTAAATGCACATGCAATGCTGTTAGAACTGTATTAAGACACCCATTGCTCAGTTTAGAAAAAGCACCTTTAAGATCACCTATGCAACTTTAATTCAACATTCTTGTATATTTACATTAGGACATTAACTTTAATTATGTACTCTTGTTTTTAAGAGCCCTTTATTGCTTAATGCAAATGATAGAAGATGGTTACTTATTTGAGAAACTGTTTAAAATTGTGTTTTAGGTTAATCAAGTGTAGTTATCAGTGAAAAACCCAATGTCCCAGACTTTATCTACTTCCAAGAATCCCCACCCTAGACATAAGCAGAATGTTAATTTTAAGGTTAGTACTTCTTATGGTGTTCAACACTAGAGATTAATGCTTAATCACTTCACAAGTGTTCCTGAATCTGTTTCCGCAACACCCCTATTAATCAAGGGCGTTGTAATCTCCAGTTTGCAAATGGGAGAGCAGGGTAGAGAAGGGTTAGATATTTAAAGGTCAGAGAATTCATGGTACTTTAGGGTGCCTGCTTGGGACATTTATTTAATTTTCCTGAGAGACTGATGTTATACAGCTCTTCATGTTTTTCAAGTTCAGGTTCCAGTAAGTTCAGCTGCAGTTCTGAGAGTAGAGAATTTCCCATAGGTCCTTATGTTTGATGCTGGACATGTAGGACATGAGGACATGCAATTCATGATGACCTCAGAACTAAGTCTGTTTTGCATTACTTGCTTAGCATCACACAGATGGGAAGAGGGAGGGAAGGAATGAAATTCCTCAGACCCATATTCAAAGTTCTCAACAAGGAAATCCTCCCTTTTCTTTTTGATGTCCCATTTTAGTTGCAAACAAACTCTTAATAATAAGAGCTGAATCAGTCTTTGAATATGCCTCTTATGCACTGAATGCACCAGGATTCTTGTGGAAATTATTTCATCACTAAAGACTATATCATAATGTGTATGTGTAAGGAGGCTGAATTAATACTACCCTAATAATTTTATCCTGGAAGTTTGTAACTCTTGAGTACTTTAAGTTTTGGGTTTGTTTTCTTTCTTATATAGAAGTATGTATCTGTTTACATGTTTTGTATGTGTATGTCTGATTTCCTTTCAGGTACAACCAGAAAGTAGAGACACTCCATCTCAGGGCACCACAACGCATCCTCACGTGTCCTGAGCAGGGATCAGGGTCCTGAGCTAAAGGAGTAACTAATAGATAGGAATTGCAGGTTTTTATGCTCTGTGCACAAGAAATAAATGTAAATGTTTCCCACATAAATTATTTCTATCGGCAGGTAGAAGAAGTTTGCTGATAGAAGAAATTCGGAATTAAAAAAGTCAGGGTCTGTCCTAGATTCTAGTGGGAGCTTCTGTTCACCCCAACCTTAAGTCATTTTGCATTGCCCTCTCTCATCATCCTGTTGCCATTTCACCATCCTGGGCTCTTGTTCCCTACCATTTTCCTCTTTACTTGGTCTTAGTCCCGTCATGACTGGTTTGCTACACCTCTGAGCCATTTGAAACTACTAAAACAGAAAAAAACCTCTTCTGTTCTACTGTTCCTACCATCTCCTTTTCACAGACTGGTTTTGCAGTCAGTTTCCACAATACTTGGCCTGTTCCATTCTACTTAAGCTTTCCATATGGTCCTACTTCCAGTCTGCTGTGTTATGTTCCAGTTTTATTCTGCCTCGGAAAGTTATCTAATCTCAGTGGTTACTCTTTTCCAGGGAACCGGATGTCATTTCCTCCACTGCTTCCTTGATTCATGTTATTTTTTGTTGTCAGACCAATCTATACTTTGTCTCTTCAGTAGCTCATGGATCCAGTCGCCCACACACCAGACTCCAGTCACATTCTCCACAGCAAATCCCATGCAGCTTGTTTTCCTTAGGCACCCAGCCTCATGCTTGATTAGCCCAATTTTCCATTTTCTGACTGTTGATCCTATTTCTTCTCCTCCCCAATCCTATTGTCACCTGTATTTCTTCTTTAATACAATTTTATTCATCCCTCACTCTCCTGCCTTGCTTTTCTTCTTATAATGTTTGGGGAAGAGGCTGAAAGAGGGCCAGGGGCAGATTATTCAGACTACAGGATGGGCAGGTTCGCTGCCTGTGGTTTTGACGGTAGGCTCAGTATTCCTACTAGGACATTCATATAGGTATGATCATATACAGGTTTTCGACAGAATTAGTGAAAGCAGGCCCTACAGAAAATAGATGCAGCAGGCAGATGTACCATCCACACAAGAATGTGCTTACAAGGTGAACAGTCTAGTACAAAGTGAACAGTCTTGCTAAATAGTAAAGGTAAAGGGGAATAAAAGAAGATATATTTACAGAGCATGGGCTCTTCCTGTGCCACATGATAGGTAAGGTATGCAAAAATCCAGATCAGGGTGCAAGTATGATGTAATAAATAAGTATCTTGACCTCTATAAAAAATGAGGGTAAATAAAACTTGCAAGGTTTTATTGGTCTCAGAAATCCTTTATGGCATTGTGCCAATACATGGCAAGAGCATACATGAGTTAGCATGTGTCTGTTAGGGTGCAGGCATATTAGACCTCTACCCTAAATACTGGACTTAGTCCATGGTTGCTCTCTGAAAGAAAATAGTGCTGGAGTTGCTGGGCAGCAGATTTGCTAACCCCAAGATCTCTAAGTTTACAACAGTGGCAAAAAGACTGAACTAGCAGATGTTAAACAAACAGGTCCAAGTCCAGATAAAAGCAACTGTTGTGTTTAATGGCTTTTTCTAAGGGTGGCAAAGGCACATCCCTGATATAAAAGCTTTTTCCTTTTCCTTCAGATAACTTTTACTTTCTCTCAAAGGAAAGAATTCTCTTGTTTAATATGAACAAAGCAATGCATTTTTCTCAAGCTTCATTCTCAGAAATACCCAAATCATTATGACTTAAATTAAAATACATATAAAAATAATGTAATTCTGCCTAAGAAAAGCAATCAGCTTTTGAAATGTCAGCTCGATTATTTAAAATACAACAAAATTATAGGTGGCAGAATGCAGCATTTTATAATGGGAACCTTGATAAAAGACACTGTTACCACTTCCATCTCTAACACTGAAACTAATTTAGAGTACTCTTTTCCTAGAAGGTGTTTTTCCTGTTTTGGAATTGTTTCTACCTTTGTTTGGTTTTCTAGTTTTTAGCACCACTGAAGGAAAAACAAAAACAAAAACAAACAAACAAACAAAACCCAAAACAAAACAGAAGACAACTCACTGCTTAAATTCAGATTACAAGGGAGAAAAAGTGTTGCAAACTGGAACACAATTACTGAAAGCTGATCTGAAGAAATATTCAACAGCTGCCTGTCTGCACGGCTACAGAAGAGATCCCCCTTTACAGAACAAATTAGTCTTGCGACTCTTCTAGTGAATCTACCCATGCAAAAAATTCAACAGTAGCAAGAATCTTCACTTTTTGTGGACTTTCCCCAAAAACTCCAAGCAATTTCACACATTTTTTTGATGGATTGTCAATCAAAACCTTTCCACTTTGAGTTCAAAATATGTAAGCATTTCCAGCTCCCAGCCCATATAGGAAATATTTGGGGATGGAAAAGGTAGGCAATGTTTCAATTTCTTTGTTTTCTCTTCTAAAATATCTAAAGATAATTCTAAATGCTTCTGGAATCTCTTTCAATAATCTGCTTTCTAAGACCTTTTCTACAATGGGGTTTACTGAATGACATAGCTCTATCCCTTTCATAGACTCACGTACAAGTTTCCCTATTGTGCCTCACCCCAGTGCAGCTAGCATTTCAGCAAAACCACAGCTGTAAATCTCCTGTAAAACTTCTCAAAACATTGCCTTGCCAGCACGCTGTTTCCATTATCATGCTCCTGTTCAAACCTTGACATGGCCTGGGTTATGGGACCTGGTCAAACTCTAACAGCTGGATGTAAAACAGCTCAGCAGAGAGTGGAAAATCAAACAGTAGGAAAGATCTGAGGAACACTGGGAAGCTACAGGTGGCAGAGCTCTCACAAGTCAATAACCTTGGAAGAATCCTTACACTCTATCTGTCTAAAACCTCTTTTATCAGTTTTGCTCAGGGATTAAATACTTTGCTTTGGAAAAATAAAATCAAAATGAGATGGAAAATAAACTGATGTCATTTTGAAGATTAGGATGCATTTAAATGCTAGACTTTTTGTCTGCCTCATTTAAATGCCTGCTTTCCCTCTCAAAATATATATGTGTGTAGACACATGAACACATATACATATATGTGTATGCATGTACTATTTTGTTTATGTAAACCCTGATTTGCACACTGATAGCATAGTCAATTATTTCTAGTGAAAAGTGTTTGAGTTCTTTCTCTCAATTGTACTATTTGCATGTGATCTCAAACCTCACAATATTTGATCTAGCTATCCTCAAAACAGTCCTAAAAGGGTGGGACTGCTCCTGTGGCTGGAGACCTAAAGCACAGAGAGCCATGGTCTATGATTTACAAGAGTAATGTCTCAGATGGAATAGGAACTGAAATAGGCTTCAAACACTTCCTGTCTTTTGATATTAAAATAAAAGCACAAAGAAATGTATCTTTTAACTTAAATATGAGTAGATTTAATATCAAAATGAATATTCTATAAATTAAAAATCCTATGACTCAAAGTGATTCTTAAGCCTTCACTTTTTTAAGACTTAAATCATAATAAATAAGTAGACGTGTTTGCAAAAGTCTCTAAAAGGGATAAGAATCTTTTAAAGAATCTTTCTGTTCTTTTGAAGACAGAATTTGGATAGATTTTTTCCCAGTTGTATCCCAGATTCTCAAGCTCCTTCCAAATTCTGCTCCTCATCACTTACATGCAAGTTCATTATTTTAAAACCTGGTCTCGCTGCCTCTGTGCAAATCTACACCAATTGCACTGTTCAAATTGTATTTCACTGACACTGAGAACATCAGATAAAAAAAATTAAACCTGGGTATTGCTGAAAAGGGCAACAGTCATAGCAAAAGTAGAAATAAAAAGGAAATGAGGATGACAGGGAGTTTAAAAATAAGTTCCCAGATATATACCAGATCTATATACACTTTCCTGTAATGACTAAAGGTTTCAACCACCTTACATCAGAGATTATAGATGTTGTCCATTGTCACCTTTTTAAAAGCTCCAGAGGCTTATATCTCAGCTTAGTTCTGGAGAGATGTGTGTGTTTTTTATTACTAGCAGGCATCTATGTGCATCCTTCTATTCCCTCATAAGGGACTATGGTCTAAACTGCTGTATCTGAGAACATTTCCAATATTATTTTGGTGGCTGCTTGAAAGCTTTTTACCCAGATTTCAGGCTTTTCACTTTGCTTTTTCACTAGAGGGAAACTCAAGTATAGAGGGTCAAAGAGAACCACAGCATTCTGAGAGACTGGGACCTAAGTGGCCCCAGAGAGGGACCAGCCTGAAAATTAAATAGTCTTTTGCTAACAGATGGCCTTTCATGTGATAGATGAAACATATGGCTAAAGGAAGATGGAGAAGTTTAAAAAGCTGCTGTCTCTGTTGAATTATTTCTGAGGTACATAGAACATTTCAGTTTACATTGCTCTCAAAAGTATTAAAAAACTTATGGGAAAAAAAAAAAAAGGAAAAAATGCCACTGCACATTTGTTTTGTTTTTCTTTGACTTGTTTTTCTGTCACAATCCAATTTACCTTCACTTTTAATCTGCTACAGAAGTACATTGTTATGTTGTCTGCATATCTTTAGCACTTCTCTCCCAGTGTAAGATCTTTACACAGAGTTTATTGGATACTTTCTATTTATTGTATTCTGAATGAGTCAGCTCAAGAAGTCCTATTCTTTCATGCTACATAGATCAGACTGGTTAGTCTCAGCCAACTGCTCAACAACCAAAGGCCCAAAGTGAGGTTATCCATCTTATGTGAAGTTATGTAGATATCTCTGCTGTCACCTGTCTTGTTCAGTGTGTATATGAGGTTGCCGGGGTAATTAGAATGAAAATCTGTGCTGCACTGACATAGCACACAGTTCAATGTTTCTTTCTTAGCAAACCAGCAAACCCAGATGGCACAAAGCCTTTGCCTTCACAGTGTCTGGGTGCGATTGAAACTTGGAACTCAGTTCAGACAAAAGAGAGATTATTGAGGGAGACAGGAGGGGGAGGAGGTGGGCAGCAAAATGGAATGGCAGGAATTGTTTTTGTTCCTATAACCATAAATATAGCTCATCCTTATCAAAGAAGTTCCTAGAGCTCTGTCATGTAACTAGTTGTTCTTGGTTCTTCCAACATCATCTTGGGCCAAAACCACTCCTTTATAAAGCATAGCTTTTTGCAAGATAGAAAAAAAAAACAAACCAGGTTAGCTCCGTAAGTGCTTCAGCATGCAGCTAAACATGCTGATTCAAATCGGTACATACTTGGGTTGTAGCTACACAAGAGAAAACCCTTTCCTGCATGTGTTAGGGCAGCAGTTCATTTTAAATGTATCACTCACGAGAGTGATGCCCAGACATCAGACAGACAAGTGCTTGTCTGGAAGCCATGGTAGGTGTTACCCACATGTCCTGTCATATCTCGAGGGTTGAGGTGATGGATGGACAGCACGCTAATCAGCAGACAATTTATGATGCTCCATTAATATAGCTCAGTATGAATTTCATAGTGGTTAAGGCTTTATACAATGTAAGCAAATCCTCTTGACTCTGGACTGAAAATAGCACATGTAGACATATCCTTATCTCATATGAAGTGATTTTGGAGAAACATACTATCTAACAAAAAGTGAGCTCATTCCTCTGGCCATACTGAAGTGACTAAAACCAGAGAAACTTCAGTTATCATGTCAAGGCATTTGAACTACTAATCTTTCTTCCCAGCAGCACTTATTCAGACTTGACACTGTTGTAATGCCATCACATGGCTTGTATCCTGCTATCTTGGGACAGTCATAAGCAGACAGGCTCCTGTCTGCTCATATTGTAGTGTTTAGAAGTATCCTGAGTGAACCATTAGCCTGTGACACAGCCCATATTACCCTCATTCCTATGAATCAGTGAACAGTTTTCATATGTATCTCAAAGAAAAAAGTCCTCAGGGAAATGAGTCTGAAACTAGACATTTCTGAAAAATTCAGTTGACGTTACTGAAACACTTTCTCCTGCGCAAGTTTGAATCTCAACAATTCATATTCAATGTCATTAGTCATCAGACAAAATCTATGCAGTTGATATTTATAGAACAGTATAAGAGTAAAATTATAAGGAATGTGTTGATCATATCATTCTGCATTTGAAATAGCTAAAAAACCTGTGTGGAATAACCCAAGATGGAGGGGCAAAATCAAAATATATCAGTATGAAATACTTCTTTTTATAACTCCATACTCCTCTTACAATTTTTTTCTATATACTTTTCAGGTTAATTATCTCTCTCCTAGACCATTAATAAAAAAAAAGAGATAAGCATCTACATCAGCAATTTTTTTTTCTGCTTTCTATAACTTCTAGCTAAATGTATGTTTATTATGTAGAAGCACTAAAGCATGTTAATTTCTCTTGGAAAAAATGACATTCAGAAAACAAGAAAAAGACATGGCTAATGATGTGCTTATATCTGCGTATTAATGCTCTGCACATAAGTACACACAAGCAGTATTTCTGGTAGCCCTACATGAAAGTTACTGTTGGCGCACACAAATCTGAGGTACAGAGCACTTCCAGTTTCAATAATTGACTACAAAGTCTACTTCTCCAATCCCTCATGGGAGTTCATGAGGACACACATCTGGCACAATGTTAATCATATTTGTTCTGACACACGGCAGTACACCAACTATTTCCCTTGGCAGATTACTTTCTATTACCCTATATAAAAATGGCTGACATCTTCAAAATGCTAATGAGAGATATCAATTTTTATAAGAGCTTGGATGGCTTCCAAATATTTTTAAATGTACTCAACAGATTGTGAAACATACTCAGTATATGGTTATAAATGCAATATGTTAAATTTCTTTGTTGTTGCATTGCCTTGTAATCTACACTGGCAAAGATTAAATACTAGCAGATGAGCAAAAGTCCCTAAAATATTGGTTTATTTTTACTTCTTTTGCCTAATTGCTTGTTTTTCTTCAGCCATTTCTTACACCCTAATTGAACAAAATATAATATCTTTACAGTAGGTACATCAGTTTGCACCACTGAAATGTCTGGCCCATTCCATTTTGAGCCAGAAAATGAAATTATGATTGGATTACAGAAATAAAACTCTAAACCAATTGGGGTGTGGAAATACTTTTTCTTTCTTATTACACTGTGATGAAAATGCTCTAAAATTATGCCTCTACCTATTCTTTTTTAAACATTTTTCTAACAGAATAGGTCCAATTTAAGGGTAATCTGGTTTTATTTCAAGCTTTATCATAACCGAGGCACCAATATTCTCAGCTGAGTATAATGAGACACACACTCATGATCTATATAGAACAGATTTACCTTCCACTGTGTAGACTCTGGATTAGAGCTGTGATATACTATTCCTTGAACAAAATTATCTACAGACGCAAAAAAAATCACAACTGGAGGGTTCTTCTTTACTCATTCTAATGTGACTGAAGTTAAAAAAAGAAGAAAATGAAGCAAAGCAAAGCAAAGTGAGGAGGGAGGGAGGAAGGAAGGAGGGAAGGATGGAGTGAAGGCAGGAAGGTGGAAAGACAGGAGAGAAGAAAGGGAGGAGAGAAGGAAGGAAAGCAGGAAGGGATGAAGGTAGGCAGGAAACAGGGAAGAAACACCAAGGAGAGAGCAGGTAGGGGCATGAATCAGGTGAGTTTCTGAAGTGTAGACAAAACCAACCATTCTGTGAAGCAACCATTTCCTAGAATGATCACAGACACTTCAGCAGTTTTATGAAGTCATATTTTAATAAACAAAACATTAAGAAGATGTTCTGACAGTGCTGAGGAGATGAGGGAGGGTATCTGGTTTGGAAGGTCTCATAGGCACAAGAGCAGTGATTTGTCATGAGGGAAACTGTGCAGCTGCCATCCTGGGAACATTCCTCTTGCACTTTTGCTATTGGGACACAAAAGTCACTAAGCAGACTGGGGGCTGTGGCATGAAAAGAAATACTATAAATGCCCTATAAAGAGATATTAATAAGTAATAAAGACCAGCTTGAGAACAGAAAGCATGCAAGATGACTAAAATCTGTAAAGGTAAGAAAAGGGTGATGCGGACACCTACCAAAATCATAGACTTGCCTTGCAAATGCATGAAGTTTCTGGTATGCTGATTGGTAAGGTAGTATGAATTGGTCAGGGATATTCCCAATACCTTGCTAAAAACCTCAGTCCTGATTTGTAGTTTAGAAAACTTGAATCTGAATCAAGACACTAATGGCCTATTTCATCCCCAGAAACAAAAATAGAGCATGCCCATATTTGAGAAAGACTGATAAAAATACTTTCATTTATAGTAAAGACAAAGCCTGCTATAAAGAATTTTTGATGTGCTCACATGAAGGGTAAATAACCATAGAAATAACCTGAGATTCCAGTTCACTGAGAAGTCCTATGAAACAGATTTTGCCCTTCCATCCAATAATCTCCAGATTTCAGGCAAATATTCATAGCCAGCCACTGAAGCAATTTTAAAATGTCATTCAGAACACTAGGTTCTATAAAAAGCTGAAGCAGTCTGAGGTTAAATCAAACAGCAAGCCCTTATAGAAGTGTTTGCATTGTGCTTTGGAAAGTATGATTCTCATTCTGATAAGCATCTTGGTGCTATGGTAATATAAGTATTGAATAACAATAATAATAATGAGCTATTACCTTATATAACAATACAAAACTAATTGGTTTTAGTAATGGGATTATAACTGGTCTTATGTGTTAATTTTTGCTAATACAGAGCTGGTGCTTACTGTGTGATTAATTTTTTTTAATCAGTTTTATTCTTTTTTTTTTTTTTTCTGGACAAGCTAGGCCAGACACACAAACCATTATAAAACCTTTATGACAAATACCACTTTGGCATTGCATCACACAATTGTGGGCATTAAAGCTGTAGCACACTTGGTAGAACTATGCCAGGAGATGAGCAAATATAAACTGTTGGAAAAGTAGCAGTAAACTGTTGGCCCTCACACTAAGTTCAACTAAGTTATTGATAACTTGTTCTTAAACTCTGTACCTGCTGAATATAAACCATTGCCTTATTGCAGCTGCGAGATAGACAAATTGCTGCAAAAAGCCAATGAAGTCTGATAAGGGAACTCAGCTGAATCAGTGGCCAGTAGCGACCTGTGATGGGAACTCTTCCAGTTCATAGCAGTATTGGCCCATGGATGAAGTCCTGAAGCATGAGAAATGGTTATCATGAGGGCTGGATGGACATCTTTTCCACTAGATATATTATTTAGTGAAGACTTCTCCTCTGCATTGAATAAATGAATTAAAATAACCTCCTTCATATGCAAATGTACTTAATTAAATATTGTTCATTAAGTAATGTATTTGAAAAGTAGTAACAACAATTAATTGACAATTAAGTGTCCAACAATTAATTGGACAATATGCTAAGAATCATTTTTGCAAATATTTGATCAGTTTTGGCTCTGGTCCTGCAAAAACTGGTCTCTACTAATGGCACTTATATTTATGTGGATTCCTACTGAAATGAATGAGACTCTGAGATTATATCTGTACCACTGTGTTAAAATAAGACTACAACTGTTCTCTTACAACAAGGCAATTAAGCACGAAATGGTCAATTTTCATACTACCAAGCACACTTAAGCTCCCTGACAGGGAAGCCACATGCAAACTAACATAGTCCTGGACTATGGCACTTCATGCACTATGGCCAAGAAAGATTTGGATAAGGAAGAACTGCAATATTGTATACATGATCTATATAGTGTATATATTAATGACAGTAAATATCATGTGTGTGTCTACTGAAGACAGAAGGTACTTCAAGATGTATTTTTATTATGTTTCTAAGATACCATTAGTATATAAGATTTTAAGCTGCCATTTGATAGATGAGCTGAAGAAGACAAGTAGAGATATCAAAGCAGTGTCTTTAGTCCCTAGGGTATAAGTGTGGACATCCTAATCTTGTGGGCTTTAGGGCATTCCTTACTGTGTCAGTTATCAAGGCCTCCAAGGAGAAGAAAACCATGGCAGAATGCCTATAAGCATCTGGATGAATATGTGACATAATGGTAAATGAACCAATGGAACAAAACATGAGGAATCTGTGCTTCTTGAATGGGCTTTACTCATGCTTTTCTGCCTGGGGGTCCCTCCTGGACAACACTAAATAAATAAATGGAATGCAAATTTAAGCAAAAGCTTAAACTAGAACACTGGGCAGAAGGAGGAGTTTATTCGTCTCAGTTTTTTCTTTTGTTTTCCTGAGTTTCAAAGATCTGGTATTTTATGGGGGGAAATATATGAGCATTAGACAGAGGTGAGGCAGGCAGGCTAACATAGTTTACATGAAAACAGTTTAAGAGTAGGACACCTACAAATAATATATCAGGGTTGATAAATCCAGCAGAAATATAGTGCTTCAAAAAAAAAAGTAACAAACTGGCATATTCATCCAGTAATCTCAACACACTCTACAAAGGAGGCTGATATTATTATCTCATTTTTACAAACTGAGAAACTGAGACTCAAATATATGAGTCCACTAGACCATCTCATGCTGCTAGCTGCCATTCCAACATCAGATGTAAGATTCAAGTTTAAGATTCCTAACCCATGATTTTACCTGAATTCTTATCAATATTTGTCAATGGGAGTGTAGAAATCTTATTTTGGAGAGCAAAGTTCAAATCCCATCTTTGTCTGACCCTTTACTTGAGAGAAATGAAAACTTCACTTTGCAAAAAGAGTGGCCAAATGAAAAAAATACGGGATATTCTGATCTGTGAAATTTCTCCTGTTCAAGTTGTTCCACCCTCCATAAATAATTGAATTATTCAGGAAAATCTTTTAGTCACCTTTTGTTCATTTAAATTCCTCTGCCCGTAGGAAGTTTAGAAAAAGTTCATGTCGAAACTTTTTTGACACAGTTAGTTACAATATATTTCAGACTGGATCTTCTGGTTCAGTGTCTGCTTCAGATCAAACAGGCTCTGTATTTGAATCTGAATCTCTTATCTGCTGGGTGCATACAAACTTTAATCACTCTGCATTTTAGAAAGGATAGTGTCCTCACACTGTATAGAAACTGTTAACAAGATCAGAGAAGAATTACTTCAACATTTTTGTTTTAAACAGGAAAGGCAGTTGGGTTTACCTGCTAAAATCAGAAAATGTCAAATGCCACTGAGTTCAAAAATGATTTCAGAATAAAGGGAAGGTATCTGCATTCTGCAAACCACATAGGAAAAATGTTAAAAGTCATTAGAGGTCTGTTCCTTTCGAAATCACCATGAAAACCTCTACTGACATAATGAGGGATTTTTCAACAATGCTGACTACTTACCCAATGCCTATAGATTTTTTAGATGTATCTACATTTGCAAATAAAAAATAGGGATCCATGTTATCCTGAGCTGTGGTAAAAGCCACAGAAGAAAACAGGTGAAAACAAATTCTGTAAGTATTCTTCATGGAGTTTCACTGCTTCATTGTTTTAAAAAGATTTACTTTGTTTTCACCTATTTAGATTAAGGCATTAAAATCACCACTAAGCTTAGATAATCCTTGAGAAGGAAGAAAATAAGGCTATCTCAAACTTCTAAACTGACCTGCAAAAACCTTTGCTGCTATCCCACAATGTCTTTGCTAGCGTGACTCAGTGGGAGCCATGACTGATCACTCAATTAACATTTCTTGTTCTTGCTGCTGCGCTAGACATACAGTCCCAGATGTTCCATGAGTAAAATAATTGTAGTGTCCCTGAGAGTGTCAATTTTTATTTGTCACTTCTCTTCCTGAATCTGCTAGGGGTTATCCCAACTGTTTTAAAGCTGGTCTGTACACTTTTTTCTCTGTCCTGTAGGACACCCAAGAACAGAGAATACAGCCCTTCAAAGAGTTGTTCATTTCAGGGCCATGCAGACAAAGGGAGATCATCCCTGAACAGATCTGCAGTCAAGAGACTATTTGATATTTATATTTTAATAGTGGCCAAAGCCTAAGAATTGTTAAGTACTTGATTCCATTAGTTACTCCCTCAGCCATTTTAAGATTTAGACCCTGGTACCTGAAGAATTCAGGGCAGGCTGAACGATAAATGTGCAGATTTTCTTTGAAAGATCCTGTGACTAAGCTGTAGTTTTAGTTTCTGTTCTTCTCTATTTTACTTGACACTTTCCCTTTCGTAACAGGCAAACTGAAAACAAATGCAATGCAAACCCAGCTACAACATCCTGAAGAAGACTGACACCACGTCATAAACTAAAGATTGCTTTGAATAAAACATTCTCATCAGAACAGATTCATGTCGTGCCATTAACTAACATAATTTTGTTCATGAGAAATTTTTCTCAGATTTCTGTGTCTGACTTGCTGTGAATTCTATAGAGGACTGTAATATCATATTATATAGACATTCTCAATATGATGCCATAGATTTTAGTTGGCATGTTATTTTCTCTCTTCCAAAGAATTTAAAAGATTCTTAAACAAGGTAAGACAGCAATAGCTAGGAAATCACATTACTGAATAATAAAAAGGTCTATGTGGGGCAGAACTCAGAAATTCAAAATATATGAGATGTTAATAGTCAGGAAATTTGATTCTTAAGGATGAACATGAGAAGGAAAGAAAATAGAAGAACTTTTGAGACCACAATGAAAATAGAAAGCTATTGAGTGGAATTTGCTTTAATAGAGTCTTAGAAGAAATTTTAATGTGGTCATTTACATAAGGAGGACCTGTTACTAGTGGTGTAAAAATCTCCTAAGTGGAAAAAAATAAAGTGCCTATATGATAAGCCTATAAGATAAGCTTTACTGTTGTTGTATTTGAGGAGGGGTGGGAAGTGTTAGAAAAAGCTTTCCACTTACAGAACTGTTTATTCTCAACTTAGGTTCACTAATTTAAAAGTCACAGTTGAAAGTTTATCTCTAGCTGTGTGAAAAGTGCAGGCACATACCTTAGGCAGGCATTTCACTTAATCTGCAACTTGTTTCTATGTAATGATTAACCTGAGTAAAACTTTAAATAGTTATTGATCATTCCATTACCTAAGCAGCTGATAGAGCAGAGGTTAAGCTTATGGAAAAGTAAAAAAGTTTTGCTTGGTTTTACCCTTTAGATTCTGTGTTCTGAATACTTGGGCCCAAATCTACAAAGCATGTGTGAACTCATTTAAGAGTGTAAATAATATTCCTGAAGTCAAGGATATTATTTGCTTACCTAAAATCAAACATATATTTAAAAGTTGTGATAGATGAAGGTCATATCTGATGCAACACAATCAAGCTTCAATGTAGTTAGTGTTAATCTTTATATCAATGTTCCTACACTAAGAGGAATTTTACTATCACAAGACTATATTTAGAGAAATAAATTTGAGGTTTTTTAATGATTCTTGTTAAGTTGTCTCCTTTTAGCTTTTCAGTTTTGATCAGATATATATTTTAGTGTGGCAAATGATGGCTGAAGACCAAAAAGTATACAGGCAACATAAAACAAAATATTATATTAGAAAAACTTAGACTTTTCTGCGTTCTGAAGCTGTGAGGTTCACTGACATAGTGTGAGGATATTCCCGTTGCTGCAACAGCGTTTATTTTTCCTAACTATGCTACTGGGAACTCCCAGTCTCCTTTATATTTAGTGAATAAGACTAGATTTTATTTACTTACAAAACTTTCCATTGTCTTTTGCACCCAAGCATGGTGAAAAAGAGTCATGGTAGGTGAGATTTATCTCAACCTACCTTCAGACATCACCAAAAAATGATTCATCATAAAGCAGACATCTAAGAATGTCTGCAAAATACCAGTTCCTTTCCACTTGTTAGAATAGGAGGGATAATGACTTGTTCACATTTAATCATCTATATCAGAGGCAAGTAAAGCTATACAGGATGAGTTCCATTCAGAACATCCCATAACCTTTCTACAGTGATTATTTGTTTGATCACAGTTAACAGTGAAGGGGATAAAGCAGTCCTCAGTGCTCTTGCTGGTATATTTGAGCCAATATAATTCAGTTCTTCTACTAGTTCAAATAAGCAATGGGTCAATCCATTGCTGAAGAAGAGAACTAGAACATATTAAGATTTAATGTATGATATGTTTTTCTCTGAAAGCAGGGTTGCTAATATGCTGTCCTTGTTCAGGGCAAGTTGTGAAATGACAATCTAGTTAAAATGGAAATAGGACAAATTTTAATAGCTCCTTTTTATAACCAATGTATTCAAAACACTTTCTAAGCTAATATTCTTAATGTTGGTATACTGTAATCATGTTTTACATAGGAATAGATACAGCTGTAGCTATTAAGGTCCTCTATCTCACTGAAATTCCTATCCAGAAAAACTTGCTTCACTGAGTAAAGATAAAACAGTGGGATACTGGGTTCACTTTCTAATTTTAGTAACGACCTTCTACACTACAGAAATAGCATCTACAGTGCACAAAACAGCAGTATGGATAGGCAGATTGCATGTACCAATATTAATGTATAACTTCAGTATTTTGTTCCATTGCCATTAACCCCCTATATTTTACTTAGGTGTAAGAATGGGAGAACAGACTTAAAGAGATCCAGTCCATGTTCTGTCCAAGAGCTTTATTAAAGTTTAATCATACAAAAAAATATGCACATATCATTGCTTCTACCTTACATTGTTTAATCTCTCTGCATGATTTACATCAAGTCAGGATGGCACTGGAAGTACAGAATTGGTAAGAGTGATTGATGTCTGTGATCCAATCCAAAAAGGATTAGCAATCTTAGATTTAAAATGAAACGAAAAAGTTTTCTAACAAGATTTTTGTTTAAATCAGTAGTGATAATTCAGGTATGTTCAAATCAGCATTCAGATTACCTGCTGTATTGGGCAGGTTTATACGGAGGGAGAGACGAAAAGACTCCTCACACCACAACAGTATTCTAGAATATGAAATATGTAGTATTCCAACCTGCAGAATATCTGACATTATGTTTGCTTTACGTGGACCTCGAATTATAGTTCACCTGTTACTGAAGTCATTGTAATCCATGGACATTTTATCTGCACTATAATTTAGATTAATCCATTTCTCATTGCTTAATTGACTTGCAGATTTTGAAAAATACTGCAAAGAAATTCTAACTGCACTTTATTAAGCGCAATGTGAGTCATGTCAGCATGTAGATATAGCAAAGTTACTGTTAAAATTGCCGGTTCTTCAACTTTTAGAGATGGCGACCTATGTGATAACACAATGCAAACACATTTCCCTTTTGATTTCTAACTCAATATGACAAATACTAATTGGCTAAATATACTTTTCCTAGTAAGGATCAATTATGAAAAAAAAAGCAAGCTGTTATCTCTCGTTGCTGCTTTTTTTTTTTTTGTTTGTTTGTTTTTTTCTCGGTTTAAGCCACTTATAAATCTTACCATGCTTACACTAAATACAAGAAAAAAATTTATAGAAAATTCAAGCTGCTCATCTCTACTGAAAACCTATGTTTACTTTCTCCTTCCTACTGCCTGCTGGTTGCATGTACCAGTTACATCTTGTCTTTTAGTCAGTGAACTCTTTGGGGCAGGAGCTGTGTTGTACCCTGCTTTATGGGGCCTAGCACAATGCAACACCTACTTGATTTAACTTCCACTTGCTCCTATAATATAAGTTGCTTATAGTAATGTTCAGGTGTAAGAAATAGTTGACTAAGGTATTTTTATTTTACACTCGGCTTTGGGAAAGACATACAATTATCCACTTTGTGACAATACAGCATGGTATTTAAGTGGCACTTATTTCTCAGGCATCAATACATAAACTTCTAAGGATTTTTGAAAGGCTTAAGCAAATATGTGTGCCAGATAGTCTGACTACTCATCAAATATATTTCATGAAGCTGTTCCAGGTATAGGATGACAAGAACATGTTGTAATGCTGTCACCACCTTGGCAGCCCCAGCTCCCATATTTGGCCTTGTAAGCACCAGCTGAGCACTGGATCTATAAAGGAATCTGAGCTTGGTCTTCCTTGCACTACACACTTAGCTTCTAAAAATCTTCTCCTTTCCTGATATAGGAAACATTTAGATTTATCCCCTCTTTAGGGGTCTGCATACTAACGAGAGGTTTTTTTCTTTCATTGGGATGTTTTGAAATGGTCTTTTTTCTCAGTTCTCTTCACTGTATCAAGATTTATCAGTGAAGCATGTTCCACACTTCAATAGCACAACTCATATACCTGAGGAACTGAAATGTTTTGCAGAATGAAGAAACTGATTGTGAACTTACATTTTTTTCCTTCTTCTTTTTGGACTGCAGAAACTGATCTAGTATGGGACATATATTCTTTCAGCTATCAGATATCAAAAGGTCCTGAGTTTTCTTGTATGAACCATTTCTAGATATATGTTTCACCTGAGATATCACTAGACCCAAAAGCCCTAAAACTTTTGGCACATGTCACACATTTACAATGAATTTACAAAAGATATGCCATATCATGTGCATAGTTTTAAAGATGGTAGTAACATTTTCAACTCTATGGATTCAGTTAAGTATTAACTCCATGTGCACGAGTGATGTTACTAACTGTATGCTGATAAACTTCTAGGTGTTTATAATCAGATTTCTCTAGAATATTGATTTGCTACAGCCTGTCCTAATGGAAATTATAATAATTACCATAACTGCTCAAGAATTTTAGATACATAAATAAATTACTTTGGAATTAAAATGAACAGTGAGATTTGCATTTCTCTATCTAGTCACACCCACAGAAGCAGCAATTTATTCTTTAAAGCCATGAATAGAATACCCAAATCAAGGCAAAACAATGGTACCACCCTTGACATTAGCTGCCTGTTTTTGGAAAGTAAGCAGAGGACCGCTTATTCATCTCAACAAAGTCTAGGACAAGCATGATGCTTGGCTTAAGGAAAACAGCAAAAGTATTTGGCCCAATCAGTTGAATATATATGCAAAGGCAATGATGTATGAAACAACAAAAAATCTTGATTATTTGGCTACTAGATGCAAAGATGCCGTGTTGAATACCTTGATCATTCCCTTCTTTTCTCAAAGAAATGCCAAACTGCTTCCTGTCCATGCTAAGTCTCTGAAAGGCAGAGAAAATGAGCAAAGGGGAGCCTCCATTTACATATGTCAACATTGTACTGCCAGCTGTGAATACAACTATTTTCTATGATCAGACTGTGTGGATGCTTGTGACAACTGAACAGAAGGAATGAGAAAGCTGGACATGGTCTCCCTCTGTCTCATTCGTTCACACAACACCTACCAAATCACCCGATCAGAGTGATGAATTGGATGGAGTGTACTCCTGTCAAGTTTGCAGATGGCATTAAATTAAGGGGAACTGCCAATATACTTGAGGGCATGGCTGCCGTCCAGAGGGGCCCAGGCCTGCTGAAGGAATGGGCTCAGAGTAGCCTTATGAAATTCAAGGACAAATGCAAATCCCTCTACTTTTTTTGCAAGGAAGAGCCCCTTGCAACTATACAGACTAGGATGTGGGACAGCTCTGCAGAAGAGCCCCTGGAGGTACTGGCAGACATCAAGTTGAACATGAGACACCAGAGTGCCCTGGCAGCAAAGAGGTCCAATGGCATCTCAGGCTTTTGTGGCATGGCCTCTCAATTGGAGGAGTGATTATATCCCTGTACTCAGCACTCACTGAGCTGTGTCTTGAGTACTGAGCATCTGCCCAGTTTGGCCCTTCCAATAGGGAAGACACCAATAAACTGGACTGACTTCAGCACAGGGCCACCATGTTGATCAGTGGCTGCAGCATTTGCCTTGTCAGGAGAGGCTGAGGAAAATGGGCTTGTTCATCCTGGAGCAGGAATGGCTTCAGGGGGAGAAAACAGCAGCCCTCCAGCACTACAGGGAGAGTATCAAGATGATAGAGCTGGGCCCCACACGGTGGAGCATGGGAGGACAAGAGACAACAAGCATTAGCTGAAACAACAGAGGTATGACCAGATATAAGAAGAAACTGTTTTATGATAAGGACATGCCCAAGGAGGATATACAATCTCCCTGCTCATTGATTTTCAATACCAAATTGACTAAAGCTCTGAGTAACCTGTCTGGCCTTGCAGCTCACTCTGCTCTGAGCAGGAGGCTGAACTAGAGACCTCCTGAGGTCCCTTCCAATCTGTATTGTCCTATAAACAGTTTGAACCAATGGAGTTTACATGGCTGATAACAGTTTTCACCAGGGAAATACTTAATGAACTTTGGGACACAACCAGAGTGCATCATTTTGTTGTTGGTGGTGGTTTTTTTATTTTCCCCTAAATCATCCATTTGGGTTTCATTTCTATGGAAACCAGAATTTTGCCGAGATAAAGGGAAATATTGTGTCCCAGAGTTTTAGCCCCAGCATGGAGATGAGAGAGGTATCCATGGCAAGTCCCCAAACCCAGGAGCTGGAAAGTGCTCAAAAGTCCAAAGGTTTACACACTGATATAGGAAGTAGAAAGGTGTGGCAAACTAGTTTGTACACTTGGCTGATAACCTTAGTGCAGTGCAGCACAGAAGCTGCAATTCAAATTATTTTAATGTTTAGTAGAGAGATGTGAAAGATGCACATACAGGATTTAGGGAGATAAATCCTGTTGCCATCACAAATTGCACACCTACCCACAGCATAAAAATATTTTTTAATTTTGAGCCATAACTGAACTGCCAGACTTCCAGTGTATTCACTGAATGTATTTTACTTGATCCTTAGATATACTGTCACTGAATTTTGAGTAATTCTTTATCAGTATGATTTTGGCTTTGAAGAAGAATTTTAATTCCCTATTTTTCTCCTTGTGGGGCAGAGAGTGGTGACTGGTGTAAATCAGGCAAGAGATTGCTTTGTTAACAAAATGCATTACAGTTTAAGCATTTTTCTTATTAGTTTAGCTGTTTCTTACAGTAAAAGCTAATCCAGTAACCTATGCTATGCTATTTGTGTGCAACATAGGCACACAAGCTTAAAGCAAGTGCATTTATTTTGTAAGTTTGATTACATGGGGAATTTAGTATCTATCACTTCTGCACAGTGAATCAATTGGCTTACAGAATTTGCAGGACAGATTTACAATAACTGAAGATATTAAGTTGTTTATTAATGATGACTGTGTATCTACCTGAAACATATAAAGCAAATTTCTGGAAACCTGAAAGGGAAAACTATCATTTTCTGCAAATGCGGCAGCCCTGAATTACAAAGAGAAACTGACTTGAAGACATAGAGGCAGTAATCAGACAGGTGTATCCTCGAATACCATCAACATTGGGTTGTGCATCATGCATGGGATAATTAAATGATGCCTGTAAGTAAATGAAGCAATACGTAATAGGTTAGCAGAGACAATGTAATGGCTGACCTAACAATATCGGTGCAAACATGAAGGTAAGGCAGAATGCATTTAGAGGTGGCTTGCCACATGATGGTATTATTAGCAGTCATTTACAAGTTTTATTAGACTTCTTCCCAGAAGCTATTCTTGAGCTTAAACAAAGGTTTGAACCTGATGCAGAAATTTCGGAGTAAATGTATCATCTGTATTACACAAGTGGTCAGATTATTTGATTAGAATAGTTCCTTCTGGCCTGAAAATCTGCAGCTTTACAAATGCGTTGTAATTAACATCATGACTTGCTTGTTGTGTGTATCATAGTACAAAGCTAGACTACGTGTGAGGATGCAGATAGTTGATGACCATAATGGTGTGTTACCTTCACAAATAGCTGGGTCTGGAGAACACTGTGTTGTGGCATAATAACAAATGACAATTTGTGAGCTGTGAGGCAACTTTTTCTAATCCACTCAGGTTCTTACCATTTGAACCTGCAGATGCGGTGGGCACCCACAATTTCTAATGAAGTCAGTAGAAGATGCAGATACTTAGCAGATATGAAAATCATGCTCATAAAAGTTGATAGATATCTATTTCCAGAGATAAAGTTGAATGACAATCCCATAATTAAATTAAGAATCCCATCCAGAGTAGGTCTGGTTTATGGTACATATAAAATTTAATGGAACATTAAGCAATAGGCCTATTTTATTTAGCACTGCTGAGTATCTTATATGAAGAATTTGTGATTTTTGAGGCATTTATGACTAAGCAAATTACTAGCACACTGGAGACAGCATGCAGACTTTAGCCACTAGTTTGTTCTAATTTCTTCTTGGAATGGCCTCATGCAGTGGGTTAAAAAGACAAGCTTATATTTCATTGCAGGTTGTCCACAGGTAAGGTGATCAAATGTACTTTTTCTTATGCTCAGATAGGAACACTCTGTCAGATCTTAATTACTGAAGTAAACTGTACAGACAACTAATCAGATGAGAGTGGTATAGGTAAACCTAATGTTCTTTCCCTAGGCCTTGTTTTAGAAAACATCTGATATTTGGTGAAATATTTAGGCAGATTAATTAAATTAAACACATTTAACTTTGTCTAAATTGGAGCATCCTTTCTTTAAGGAGCTGTTTTCAGTGGACATGTTAGAATCATAATTGTTATTTTATTTTAATAGTTGAAATAGGCTTTTTGAAGCATGATTTCCCATTTTTTACAGTTTGACCAGAGTGTTAAAAACTGTTGTTTGCCTCAGAACTTATCTGAAGTAAACATGGCTCAACAAGCAATGAACTCATTTATTTATGGCAGTTTACAGTGTTTTCATTGCACAGAAACTTAAATAATCCCTAATGGGTTTTACTGCCTGACTGTAATTTCTTTTATTTATTGCAGTTAGTAATTGCACTTTCTTCTTCATATCACATCTTCAAATTGACCTGTGGACTGAAGTTTTCCCAGTTGTAGCACAGGGTAACACTTGTCTGATGCTTTCCAGGCAGTTGATGCAGGCATGGGGGTGGAGGGAAAGACTCAAAGAAGGGAAAGGTTCTGACGGAGCAGAATATTTAAGTAGTTGCTTAAAGTTAATTCCCATTTTAAGTGGCTTATCCAAAAGTTATCAGCTTAAATATATGATTCCAGATAAGCTTTTTCATGCATGCTGAGCTCAATCAGTGCTTTAAGGATTTGGAACTGCATTTGTCAATACACCATATATGCATATCTTAATGTATTTTTGCAATATACACTTAGTAAATGAGATCAGCTGAACTGTAAGTAAATTATATTCTATATTGCCATGCCAGATATGAAAAGATAGAACCATAAATAAGTCACAGAACAATATTATGTTCCTGGAAGAGACTTGAATTTTATAATGTGCTTCTTGAACACTCTATTTTGGAAAGCAACTCAGTTTCCCATAACAAAGTGATTAATTCTCCAGGTAAAGGGAGGATAAGTATCATTCCTAAAGGAGATTATTTCAAGCACAAAATTACAATCTGATATATAACTATGAAGTTCCTGGGGCATTAACATTTTGGGTGCTGAAAAGTAGTTCTGAAAGACCACAATTCAGTAACAGTGTTTAATATCTTCTTTGTTTTTTAATTAATAGCCATAATGCAAAACAATGGGTAGTTGTATCCTTTAGACTCAATTCTCCTCCAACGGATTCATGTGGTGTTGCTTTAATGAAGTCAGAGGATTTATTCTTCATTTACACAACAGAAGGAGAGAAGAATTAAATCCTGCAGTGTAACACATACCCCTGGAACTTTAAATTTAATATTTTCTTTTTAGTTTTGAGTGTTTAAGTGTATTACTGCTTCATTCTGTTTCCTCTTCAGCATATAGTTCATGTGAGCATGACAGAAAAGTTCTTCCTCCAGGATTCCACCACAGAGACTATCATAGCAGGAGACTGAGGAGTTTTGCAAGCACAGAGAATATGACTGAGTTGATAAACATTGCATAGTTCCAAATAAGATTAAATGGGTACCCCATTGTTTCACAGGTTGCTAACATCATGCTACAGTCTTGATCAGAAAAGCATGAGAAACACTTATTGATTTTTCCTGCAGGACTGTAATTACTGCTAGTCTGCTTTCTGTATCCTGCAGGATGTTGTGGTAATGATTTCACTGCACACAGCCCATGCATTTCTAATTACTCTTTCATTTGAGATTTGAATGTTTTGAACTATATCTTCTTTCTTTTTTGTGTGATCTTAAAATAATACACAACATTTTAAAACTTAAATGGTACTTTCTAAGTAAACTTTGAGATATGTGCCAGATTAACCCATTATTTTTCTACTATTTTCCCCATCTTGCTAAGTTCAAGCAATCAAGTAATATTTTCTCTCCAAAGAAATAGGTCAGCACTCAGCTCTGCAAACTGGATACAACCTTATATTTATTTTAGACTGGATGAATGGAAGTGATTTTACATGGGGTGCGATTCTTCTGCTACGTAATAGTATGCGAAAACCTGCACCAGACTGTGAACTTGTGTCTCCCTTAGCAGGTGCCCCACAGAATTCTGTCACATTTAGTATCTCAAGGACATATTGTCAGCTTTGCTCAGGGAAAGTAATATCCTGCTCTATAACCTGTCCCCTTCATAACTGTAGAACTGCCATTGGAAAAGGTATTACTGAACAGGAGTGAGGGTGACATAGGCTGAATATATCAGTGCAAACCCGTTACGTCCAATGATCATAATTTATTTCTTCAGCAAGAATTTAAAAAATAACACAATCCCTCTTTTTTTTCTAGGTATTAGTGTATCTGGGTTCCAAACCAAATAGTAGGTGGTAACATAACCATTACAAAATGCTGATTGATAAGAGCTTTCACTGTATCTGGGCAAATCACTGCACAGGGCCCCCTTAGCACATCTATAGCAGGAAAATAAAAGTTACAATCCCATAACCCAACTAATTCTTCATATCACAAACAATACAGTGAGAGGATTTATCTCAACTTGGCTGTTTGGCCTGAAGACTGGAGTTAAGAAGATGAAAAGAGTAATGTTCACCTTTACTAGCAAAACCAAAGTAAGACTTCAGTCTGTCCTTACTATTCTGAGAGTGGACTTTTCACTCCTGTCCCAACTTATGTATGCCAAGCAAAAGGGATGAAGTGAGATGAAGAAACCTCAAGTCCTTGATTTTCGCCAGGAGTATGCAGGCATAATTTTTCATGGGATTTTTGTAGCATTAATAGCTACTCCAAAGGTTACTTCAGAGCATTCTGGTCAGCCCTCTGGACCAGTTTAAACTTGGTGGAGTTGTCTATCTTCCCACAGCATCATAGGCAACCTGATAGTTAACTTAGGCCTCTAAGATAAAGGCACAGAGTTATAAAACATAAATATTCCCCCACACCACTTCATTTCCTTACGTAATCCATAAATTCTAGTCTGAACATATAGAGACAGAATAGAAGTCTGGTGCAGTGTTAGCTACCATGTCATAAAACCTGCACCTTTTTATTCATCACACTCCTGTTCTCTCCTGTTCTAGTTTTGCCTAGTCTATTCTACTCCACTCTATTCTAATTATGTTTATTATATAGTATACATATTAATATATAACAAACACATAATTTATATATTATATAGTTTTAGATATAAATGTATATAATTATATATTATGTAGTTATATTCTTAAGTATTGCAATATGTTTTGCATGCACACACACCCTAATATATATATTGGGTTTGAAGTTCCAGCCTTTGTGGAGACATCTGTAGAATTAGGTTTCAGTCCTGTAATTTCACCCCTCCGTCCATTGAGAAGAGGTGTTACAGAAGAATGGATAGGCAGAAAAACACTGTGACTTCAAAATGAAGAACATCTTATTCTGCTCATTATCACCTCTTATAATACAGATAGCTATATCTACAGAAAAGGTTTACCAAAAATTCCCTTAAAGGAGGTTACCTGTTTGGAGGATAAGGGAGAGAAGCAAGAACAGGGGAAAAGAAATTATATCATATGTATGCAATATACAACTCCTTTTAAACTGCATGTGTTAAGACCGGATGAGAAAGTAGAAGACAGCATCCAATTGAGAAATTAAGCTAGGAATGACAAAGTGAAACGAATATTCGACAATAAACAAAGAACTGAGGAAGGAAGTGAATGAAACATCAATGAAAATAACGCTAAGGCAAATGGATGCCCCATTAGTGATGACACTTACAGATGTAATCTCTCAAGGTGACATTCTCCAGAGAAAGCTTTCCTTCAGTAATAACAGCCAGGCAGTTCCTAGCAGAACTGTTTAGATTAAAACACCCTTCTTTGTCAAGGCCTTAGATTCTTCTGAGCTTTCTTGATGTGGTAAAGCAGTTGTGAAAAGGACATGTGATGGACAGATCCCTTTTTATTTCCAAAGCACAAGGTATTAAAGACATCTGTGTGTTTTGTGGCTGAGATGTACAAAGGAGAGTTGTATAGAAGTGTAACAATGACATTGCTGTTGAACGTTCAAGCAGTGCAAGTGTCCCTCATGCCAGTGTGAGAAGAGCAATAGGCCAGGCCAAGAAAATGGGAAAAGTTATGCCAAATTATTGGTTGGCTAGAGAGATGGCTGTTAAATACCTGAGAGAGAGAGCAAATGACCAAGAAAACTACTTCTTAGCACAGAGCGCAGATGTTTTGCCTGACATTTCTGTAGAATGTATTAGCCTGAATGCTAATTGTGAACAACCTGTTTCACTGAAACAGTCTTATATGTGCTCTGTAAACAAATATACTCCCCTGAAAAGTGAGACTTGGTAACACAACAGGTGATACATCAGGAAATTAATTCTTGACATTTTTTGGCCATAGGACTGAAGATGGTGAGAAAATGGATCTAAAGTATTCCTAACTGTAGACTGCCAAGTTGTTGCCAAGACTCCAAATGAAAAACTCTTACAAAGATGCTCAGAAAGAATCAAATCAAAACAAACAAACAAAAAAACCCACACAACACCATCATTATAAATGAAGACTATGTTGCACTAACATAGCTTTTGAAACATTTCCATTTTCTCTCTTACATATGGCACAGGCTAGAAAGCATGTCCTGGATATCCAGTTATCCCAGTGTTTTTAAATACAGGGATTAAATAAAAGGCCTGCAAAAGGAAATAACTTCTTTTAAAAGGAAGTAAACCTCAAAGCCTCATAAACTCCAATGAGTGGGTACTATCTCCAACCCAGATTTCATCTCTACAGTTCCCATTATTCTTTAGGAAAACTACCAGAGAATTCCTTGATTGTTTAATTAAGAAATGCAATAAAGAAGCAAATGGCACAGTATGGTTTATTCATTTACAGATTGCTTTAAAAATATTTCTATTATTTCCAAAGTTCTACGGTGCAAGAAGAGAAAAAGCAGCATGGCTGGGTTTTTAAAAATAACATCCAGAGTGTCCGGACTTTCATTTATATTTTACAGGTCAATCTCAAAGCTAAGCTATACTAACCACATTCTATTTCAAGGAAATGTAGATTTTGTGCAAATGATGTCACCTTCTTCAGCTCCAGACTCACAAACTCTGATCTAACAACAATAATGATCTTTGGAAAGTAGAAAGTTGTTGACGCTGGCTTCCTGAAAATTTCATATGCCCTCAGGCTTTGCCTTAGGGTAGACCCTTGGGTGAGTTACAATCACTAGCAATCACTTCTTTCTCTTCCTACCTTCTTGGTCAAAGCCATGCTCCACAGTTACATTTATCAGTTCATACATCTGATTGACAGGCCACAGATCTATATTTTTAATGAGATTCAAAATTTATTCTGCTTTCAGCGGTGAACTTTGAACTCTTATTATGAACTTCAATCCTGCAAATGCTCACATGTATGAATAGTATTCATGCATGACTGGTCCCATGGAACTGGAAAGGGACCAGGTGGATGAATGAAGATAATCATCACATGCATAAGTGTTTGTAGAACTGAGCTAATGTGAGCTACTGCTTCTAAGAGCAAGTACCCCTTGGTACACCTTCCACATACAAAAATAGAGATTCCAACATTCCCTTATATTGTAAAGGTATTAACAAGGCCACTCAGAAAGATGCTTACTCCAGTCACATACCATACTGAAGCAGAACTTTACTCTGCATTACAGTGCCTAGTGCTCCTGGGACTACTTGGAAAATATTTACCTGGCATATTAGAGGCACAATGAGGCATACCCACCATGCTCTGAGCAGACATGAACTCACATCTTGTGAGCTTCATGCAAACTAAAATCTACATAACTGCTGACAGTGCAATGCTACACTTGCTAATGAACCCTTCTGAGAGACAGAGCTCAGGACTGGTACTGTATGAATGCAGTCACGTGGCTTTTGAATCAGGGCCAGCCTGAGTCCAGCTGTCTTGGAGACCAAGCACAAACACACATTATAGATATAGCCCTAAAGGTACTATGGGGCACCTCTAGGCTTTCTGCCAATGCTTTACACCAGTGGCAAATGCAACAGACCACTGTGACTTTCCTAATCTTCCCTGACCTGCTGTGCCTCCTCCCCACCCATTCCTAGTTCATTGATACTCTAGGTAGGAATGCAGAGGCAAAGATTCAAGAGATATACCTGCAAAGGGAATTCCCCTTAACCAGGAAACTTTCATTCAGTACCTCTCTGTGATGGATACTCTAGACTGAAGGTTAAGCTGAAGTTTGGCACATACTTCAGAGACTTGTTGAACTCAAGCATTTTGTGGAGAAAGATGAACTAAACTGTTCATATTATTCTTCTGTTTAATTAGAAAGGAAATGATTGTTGTCATGCATCAACAAATCAATATAATAAAAATATTCCATACTGTTTCTGTCCCATTCAACCAAAAGAAACTAAACTCAGCTAGCATTAAACCACTAAATATTAAAAATTAACATCTGAGCTACTCACAGAAGTTCCCTCTGCAACAACAGAATATAAATAGGTCCCTCCAGAGTCCAATTCATTTAATCTTAAAATATGTAACTGTGATATATGTAATGATTTTTCATTGACACTGAAGTGTCAATATGATTAGGCTGGCTAATGTTGCATTACATTGTTAACTATTAAGACTTGAATTATGGCAGATGCACTGGTGTTAGACTTTAATAACATACAGATTTGTAAGGTTAGAATGACCTGTTATGATCACCAAGTCTTACTTCCTCCACAGCACAGGAGGGATCAGAGAGGGAATATCAGATTGAATCCAAGAAGTTAGTTAATATGAAATAATCAAAATATCAAAATAATACTCCCAATTATCTGGAGGTTTTCTTATTTCCTTAACTATAGAAAGATTCTTTTTATTTTACAGGCTAATACTAATAAACACAAAGAACCTGATTGCCTTTAGTCCTGAATAGAAGAACAGGGAAGAAGGATTTTAATCAAAACCTCCCATTTCACTGGCTGTCCATCTCACTCCTTGAATTTCAAACACACAAGGCCCAAAGAAGTTTAGCACTGAAAGGCAATCTATCTTCCACATCTATCTTCCGCACTGACCAGTGGAGATGAATAAGTAGAGTAGTACTCTAACAGAGTACATATACGCTCCCCTCAGAAATTATGCTGAAACCCAGAAAAATCCCTGATCTAGTTTTATGCATTCACCTTGGAGGCTATCATTCACTCAGCTCCCATATAAACAGTGTGAAAAGGAGGTAAAGTCTTCCAGCCTTGAGCCTTTTGGAACAGACCTTCTCAGCTGAGATGTCTGCGTGGTGTCAGCCCTGTGACAACATGACAAAGTCAGTACAAGGTCACAGTAAAGTGGCAGAGCCTGACACTGGTAATGTGAAGGGGTTTTAATCTGTGCAAAGGAATGTAGGAGCTTATAATTTTTAGCTTGGTGTGCTGTTGACTCAGGGCAGGCTTGCATCAAAATAGTGAAGATATGAAGAAAGTTTGGGCTTGAATCTGGGATTCAGCCTTCTCCATAGAGCTTTATCTGGAGTGGCTAAGGCTGTCTGTATTCCCATATATCATATCAGATACTCTCTTTTCCTAAACATGAAACATTTAGCAGCTGCTGTCACTGTTGATGTCCTCCTCAAAGTAATGCTAAGCAACAATATTAACAAAGCATTTAGTTTTCTTTATTTTTTTCCCTCTTAATTCTACATGTATTTTCAGAAACACTTCCGGATGGGCAGTTCTAAAAGGTAGCTTTGATCTGTGGACATAGGTGCGTACAGTGGTAATGCAAGATTCTTCACAAATATTTGGAAATTTAGCTTTGACAAAAATTACAATGTCCATGCTTGCTCAATCATAAGTATATACTGCTGAAAAGTGTGCCGGTCAGCACAACTCTTTGTGTTAGCCATTTTGTCACATGAATGTGTTTCTCCATGGACCTCTGCTGTGACCACCAGATTTTTCCAGCATGATCAGCTGATGTCCAGAAACAGGGACTTTGGGGGCCTTTGCTACATTTTAAAGACAGTCTCAGCGTATCACACATTCCCATTATTATTTTACAGCCATACTTTCAGGACTTGCTTTTTCACTGCTGCTTGTAAGCAGAAATTTGATCCTTATTTGATGGTCCTCAGCAGGACCCCATTTTTCTGTAATATATATAAAAATAAAAGCATCAGGTGGGTATTTTGCCAACTGAAAATTGCTATTCTAGGGCACTGCTTTTGCCACATAGGATAAGAATGGAGATTAATCTTATTTTCTTTAGAATAAGGCAATGTGAGAAATTATTATTTCAGAGTAAAATTTCACTGTTTTTTAATAAGCACACTTTTTTTCATTTTCAGTGCTAACTTCTCAGCTACAAGTTTATGTGTCTCTGTGCCTTTTTTTTTATTAATTTCATGGTTGATTTAATGTAACAAATATTTCTCTTCTTTTAACCACTAGGGGTTGGGTTCTTGACAAGATGAGGTATTTCAACAACAATCTTGACCCCCTTGTGAAACAAGGTTTCTCTCAGTGTGACGCAAATCTTAGCTTCTTCATCAGCACTTGTAAAAGAGTTGACTCATACACCTGACTCTTCCCATACCTGTTCCTCATAAGTTCACAAGTTTCATTCTCCCAAATAAAGGTCAAGGTAAAACAAAACAAAACAAAGCCCTAATGCTCCAGTAAGAAGAAATCCTGCAAGGAGCTGTGTGCAGCCTGGAGCTTCTCTGGTTTCTCTGAATTGCTCATGTACTCCATTTTCATTCAGTTTACTTGAAGAGATTTTTCAGACTGGTTGCTTTGTGGAAGTATTGCTAGCACTCAAACTAATTTCGAGAATTCTGTCATAGAGAAACTATAGTTTTTGCTGAAAATATTTCTGCCATTAATGCCTGGTCCTCTTGCAAGTGTATAACATGGTCTGGAGTGCATTCAGTTTGCCCACAGGGAGCCAAGTCTGTGGCCATTTAGTAACTTTCCTCATAAAGAGTAAAAATATAATGTCAAAAAGTTATATCATTTTCCGAGGGACCTGGGGGGATCCACCTACATGCAAGGTAATTCCTTCTTTCGTTCCCATTTGTTTTCCCTGTTCAGGCTAGCAGAGTTCCCTCATGTAACCTCAGGTTGATTTCAGTATTTTGTTTTCAGGGTGGAGCACTACCATGATTATTTTCTGTAAACTGCTGTAGAATGGGATTGTGAAATAGAGGGCGAGAGAGCTCAGCTGTGTAATTCTGGCACGATGAGCAGTTTCAAGGGATCAGAATCTTTGTTATGATTTAGGGTGAGTCACTTTGGAAACTATCCCAATTTACATAGAAATCTTTTTTTTTTTTCACCCCACTATTATTCACTTTCTATTCACTGGGTACTGCCCATTGAAGTTCAGTATCTTAGCTATAAGTGACATGGAAGACAGCTCAAGGAACAGGGTCCTGCCTGTAATCCCTTTTCCTTCACAACAGGAAATATTAATTCCTCTTTATTTCCACAATATTTGAAATGGTATAAGTTAATGAACTGATTTCCTAAAGATCTGGATCTCACTTTGAAGTCTAAACTAATCCAGTATAACCACAAATTACTGCTGCTGCATGCAGTGGATACTATGCTGTAGAGTATGCCTTAACAGATATCTGCAAATACTTACCCAGGAAAAATTGTTGCACAAGTATGTCTTTGTAAGTGTTTTCACTTTTCATTTCACCCAGTGAAAAATCACATGAATTCCCACTACTTACAGTTTGGGGCAGCTATATACCACCCCAGTAACTTACTCTGGATTGTGGGATACTGTCAAAACAAATAAAAAGGCTGACATGTGAACTGGTTGCCTGCTGTAGAAAGCAAGCAGAAGATGTTAAAGCCCAGGAAGAAATGCACATCTCTAGAAAAAAAGCCCAGAGAAAAGCACAGGAAGGCTTTATAGAACCATTAAAAAGTTCAAATTGTTACTGGCTGATATATTGACCATCATTTTTGAGAACTGAAACCACTGCACTACAAAGAAAACTATAGGAAGCATATGCGTATTATTGAGAATAATGAAAACATTCAAATGACCATTTGATCTAGTAGATCTTTAAGAAAAAAAAAAAAAATTACATTAGGACAGAGTGTACTGTCCCAATACACACCTGTGAGTAGCTGATCATTAGTTACACCAACTTCAATGTTATTCTTTATGGCACCAGCTCAGCCAGGTACTTAAACTGCTGTGTAACTTTAATACTAGGAGACATGAGGGTAGATAACCTCAACATTGTGAATTACACAATCTTTATTTCAAGTATGCTATTAAACAGTATTTCATAGTCTTAATATTCGCTTGCCAGTTACAGTCACTTTCCATCTTGACTCTTTTTGCAAATAAAATAACACTTCATTTTAAAGGAAGTCTTGTCAAAAGGGTTTCCTACCCAAAAGCCACTGTAATTAAGATAAATAAATGTCAGTTTTCCCTAACAGAGAAAATGTTCCACTCTAGGCAGCCCCTTTCTATTTTCACTTAGAATCACATCCTAATCAAGAGTGCCTCTAGTTCAGCACTTCAACTGATTGCATTCTCAGTATTTCAAACCAGATCTTCCACCTGCCAGCTTGTTTAGCTGAACGATTTGTTCATATTATTGCACTGCTTGTACTTACTGTTTTGTGGGGAGTTTGCTGTTGATCAACACAAACTTCATATTGTCATATATCACTGTCACCTTCAGAAGCAATTTAAATAAATGTATGTAACCATGGGGAGGATTGCATTGTGCACCCAGTATGGTTACAGAAAAATTAAACTCACTCTGGAAGAAAAACAGCAATGATTTGATTAACTTACAGTAGCAGATGTCCAACTGTATTTCAGGTTGAAGTACAGAAAATAGCTGGGTTTCATTTAAAAGACCAAAACCACAGTCCTCCACCCCAACAAGCTGCAGATAAATACATAAACGTTTTCTAGTTACTAACATAAGAAATTTTTAGAATAGTTAAAATGGCATGGGTTTTTATTATTTTATTGTAAATATTGCATTTAATTTTTTTTCAAAAGCATTTCCATTTGTACAAGCTACAGTTATTTTAAAGGATTTTGTTTATGTTGTTGACAGTACATTTTCTTTACTTTGGCTGACAAGTGAAAATATTTTTGCAAAAATTTTAAAGTTCCATTTTGTGGTGAAGTAAACTTTCTCTGTACAAAAGTATGTAAAATCCTTTCAGAAGATCCTACAGTTTTTGTTGGACTGCATGCCTGGGTCCTGCAGGCTGCAGCAGTTTCTAACATTAGTGACTCTAATCTCTCAGGATCCCTAGGAAGTTCTTTCTTCCTTACAGAGATTTGAAGCCTGGATCTCTCTTTCAGAAAGTAGTCTTAGTTACTTTCCACATGATTCTCTTGGCTCTAATGCTCTGTAGATGTATTGCTACAAAGAAGGGGAACTATGAACTTTATTCAGGCAATCTGATATAGAGGTAACTATGATTAAAAGAGTATGAAAATTAAAAGAAAAAAGAAACAATAATGAGCAATTCAGACCGCTTACTTTACAGGGCTGCCAGTCTTTGGCATCTTAAGCAGTTGCTGAAGAGAAGGTGCCATGATGTCTATTAGACCTGCCCACTGTAGACCGTCTATTTAATTAGCCATTGCAGTGTTTGTATACCTCCTGCTTTCATTCTGTTCCATGTTCCAGATTTCTTAGAGAGATATTTCCCATTATTTAACACAGTAAGGGATATCTATGGTCTTTCAATAAGAGGTTATCATGGAAGGCCAGGCCACAAAGGCGATTGAGCAGAAAGGGGGCATTAAGCCTCTAACTGTAATTTGCACAAGGCACCATGGAAAACAAAATCCTCTGTTCCCAGTAGAACACTTTGGAGTTTTGTATTTTTTCATATAGATGCAAATTTTTAGAGGAAAAAAGTCTGAATTTATAGACTCTCTTACTGAGACTTGGAAAGAGGGAGAGAGGAAAAAAGTGAGGTACTTCTAGGGGTTTTGCAAAGAGGGAGTTTAGGCTGGAAAAGAAGCAGTCACAGTCTTCCTCATCTCCAGAAGGCTCAGTGCTACAAAAAAAAAAAGAGAGAAAAACAAGTTGCACACTACCAGAAAAAAGAAAAAAAATCCACTAAAACTGCATCATTTGTTTAAAAATAACTGCAATGCACTGTCATCTTTCAACAATTTTCTCTCATGTGGCACATTTCACAAACATTGATTTTTTTTGACATTTCACTAGTAGAATTGGATTTCCTTCTTCCTTGCCTGTCTCACATACATACACATATATACATATACACACACAGACAAATGTGTAGTGAAATGAAATAAACTAGCATTGATTTCAACAAAAATTAGATTAAGTGACATAATACAAAAATAGTAGTTGCTGAGGTAGACTTTACCTGTGGTCACTAATAGGGCATTTAAAAAATACTTGCTGAACATTTCTGTAATAACTACAATCCATTCCTACTCAGAAAAAAATCAGCAGGTTTCATGTGCTGCAGTGCTTTACTGAAATAGTCATGTGCCTGGCTTTTAGTATTTTCATAGACCTGCGCAGGAAAGCCTCATGTCCCACTTATATTCCAGGTTGAGTGGTCACAGTTCTTTATGGCCTCTTACATTGCTGACTGAAGTCATACACATTTGCACATCTGAAAACCTTTGACAGGCAAATCAGTTCACAGGCCAGTTATTTTATGTCATCAGTGTAATCAGTGTTGCATAATAAAACATAGTATAAATGTTAGACAAAAGGTTGCCCAAATACACAGAGCTTTAATCCACTGAAATACTAACCTGACGGAACGCATCAAAAGGTGGCATCCACTATAGAGAAGGATGGGACATATACCACATTGAGGTGATTGATACAAAAAGAGCATTAAGTGGAAAGCTGCAAGAAATCTAAATGACTAAATGACCAAGTGGCTTGCAGAGATTCCCAGAAGTTGTCTTTCAGACCCACACTGACTGGATCATCTAATATAAGATGACAACACATATGCTATAAATATCTCTGCTGTCCACACCGAAGGGCCCATGATTTTCAGGTGAATTATAATGTTTACATCTTCCCGCTAAGGGTTTGCACATTCTGTACCCAGTTTCCTTTATTCTGACCTGGGAAATTCTGTGAACTGAGAGGAGGAGAACAATTAAAGCATTAATTGCCAAATCACTTTAAGCTACCACTTAAAGTTGTTCTAGAGGTTAGGTCTACCAGCGTGCCCTGGCAGTGATGGAGGCTAACAGCATACTGGGCTGTATCAACAGGAGTGTAGCCAATAGATGAAAGAAAGCGATTATCCCACTTTACTTGGCACTTGTTATACCACATCTGGATTCTTGCACCCAGTTTTAGGCCCCCGGGGCAACAAGGATGCTGGTAAACTGGAGCAAGTTCAGCATAGGCCCACTGTAATGGCTGGGGCTGGAGCACTTGCCTTGTGAGGGGAGGCTGAGGGAGCTGGGCTTGTCCAGCCCGGGGCAGGGTAGGCTTCAGTGGGACTAACCAGCAGCTCACAGTGCCCACAGGCATCAAGGAGATGAAGCCAGGCCCTGTGCAGTGGGACATGGATGAGAGACAATGGGCACAGATCAAACCAAGAGAGGTTCCACCTGGATATAAGGAAAGGATTTCCACTGTGAGGATACTAAACCTTGAAATAGGTTCTGCAGAAAGGCCAAGGAATCTCCATTTTTCAGTGGAGCCAGTAAAGTCCTGAGCAGCCTGATCTACATTCAGTGTTGACCCTGTCTGAAGTAAGAGTCCTCCAAGGTCCCTTCCAACCTGAATGACCCTGTCATTCGGGAGTCCAAATCAGACAGAGAATATAGTGGGTTAAGAAAGAATGACAATGCATAGAGCAAATAAGAGATGGATGGACAGAAACAGGCAGATTCAAAATACATTATTGCTATGCACTGTACTTTCATAGTCCTTTGTTTATCATCATTTTTATTTGTTCTGAATGAATGGCTATAGCAAATACTTCAATGCTAGTGCTAAGAACTAAAGGTCAGTTATTCTATTCTTCAAGAGAGAGGTTTTGGGGGTTGGGGGTAGTGGGCTTTTTGTAGCAGGAGCTCAATATTATTGGGAAATATTTATTGGCAAGGATAACTTGGATTTAAAGATGTTAAAGGGAAGACATAGGATAATATAGAATGAATTTCCTCCATTTTGTTTTAAATGGATTAACAAGGACAGGATTAAAAACAGCAGACAAGTAAAATGGAAGGGGTGTAGTCATCTGCTATTTTACCTTTCAAGCAAAACATTTTGCAAAACTCGATACAGTCCAAGTTTTAAATTAACATCTAGTGTTACACTCTCTGTCCTTCTTCTGCATGACTATAAGATGCAATTTTTCTATGTTTTTTTTTCCACTGGCGTATTTCTCACTAGCTCATTCCTTCCTGGTTTAATTAGGCTTCCTAGTTCATAGTACTCACGTCACTGTTGTTTATAGAAGACCATCATTTTAAGCATTATATCCTCTGGTCTTCAAGCTGTTAAATTCCTCCCCTCCAATCCCCAAAGGAAAAAAAAAAATATGAGGATTTGCTATGTTGTTCCAGAGATAACAGTCAGTGACTATGAATATAAAGGGTAGGATGACTGGAGGGCTACAGTGAAGCTGAATCTAGATTACCTTAGAAATGACTGAAAAGTCCGTCTTGTCTAGAAGAAGTGGTAAAATTCATCAGTTTAACACATAGGTGGGATCTATGTAAATGTGGGGTAAACATAACGTGCTTGTACTGCACTTTTAGAACAAATTATTTCACATCTGTGTGTTAGTTTTTTGATCTTAGTTAGATGAAGCCATAATGGTTATTTGGTACCAAATACAAACACTATTTTAATTGCAGTCCAAATCTTCTGGCCAGATCATGAAGCAACTAATGTAGTACTAATTGGCAACTAGGGAATATGTACACATCAAAACAAAAGTGCAATAAGTATTGCCACTTTAGATGCAATGGCCAAATAAGATAAAAATAGAACTGACAGCACTGTGGCATAAATACCTGCATGGGACACAAATTTGAGCATATAACCATGAAACTCCAGTGTGTGGTTTCATAATATGTTAAAATTCTGCACCTTCAGCCTGATCAGAAACCCGTGGCAACACCTCTCAGCTGCTATTGTTATCTTATTCCAGCTATATTCAAGAAAGCACAGTCAGACTTTGGCTTGGATATATAACCATACCCTGTTTCAGTTTCAGTAGAGAAACAGAGTACTGAGTTTGCATAGTGGAAACTATTTTCACCTGCTGAGACTGGAATAGAGGAACACTGGCAAACAGAACTGGAGGAGGGAAGCACTTGCACAATACTGAAAGCAGAGGAGGTGGGAACCTCACAGGACATTTTTAGCTTTAAATATTGATAGTAGTATAAGTATATGGTATATGGTATATGCTACAACTCAGTTACAATGAGACCATCTGGTAGACAAACCAACAGTTTTTGTGAACACTGAATTCAAAGAAAAGTAAAAGAGGTCACATCTTTGTCAGGCTTTTTACTTACACATAATGAAACAATAGAAGTTACAAAGTACTTAATTATGAAGGAAAACACACCCAGAGTAAAGAATATTTTGGGGATGTAACTGAGGAAGCAAGACCACATGATGGTTTTTGATATCAGGGATGCACGGACTATTCACTTGCAACAGCTACTTTTGCTAATCTGATTTGAGACTTGTGCAGAAGGAAGAGAATTTTAAAACCTGACAAGTTCTCTTGTTGGGTTTTTTTTTTCCTTATTCCCTGCAGTGAGTTTTATTGCCAGGTGAGCTCTTTTGTCAGGATCTCTCAGCCCCATTTAACAGGCTTCTACATGTTCCAGAACTTGAAAGACGCACCCAACATATCATCAGTGTTCCCGTCATTGGTCACGTTGACACTGGCTTCCTCCCAAATCAAATGTGAATGTCTTTTTTTCGTCTTATCTTTTTTTAAAGTTTCTATAAAAGAGATTAGTCAGTACTGTACCAAAAAAAAAAAAACAAAAAAACAAAAAAAAAAACCCTAAAAAATGAAACAAACCCCCACAAAAAAAACCCAAACAAAACCCCCAGCTTAAAATAGTACGTAACATACATTATTCCCATCTTAAGTATTCAAAGTGCCCAAAGGGATAAAAATCTAAAACAAGCAAGGATGAGACTCATCAGAAATCGTGCAATGTGTTTTCTGGGATAACAGTTTAAACCAAATAAAGGCATGTAGTTCAGATCACTGATACTGATTAAATGTATTGGGGTTACTCAGCAATGTCTTCTTATTGGCCCCAATTCAACAAAGCACTACACATGACTAATTAGGAATACAAGCATGGAAACAGGATTTAAGCTTTAGAACAACCATATGGGTGCTTACAGCATCTTACTAAATAAGGGCTTGGAGCCTTAGTTAGCAACTTTATTCGTGTAGTGTTTTACACTCAGTTTGCTGGAGATGTCATCCCATCAATCTTGTGATATTTTTTTTTCTCCTGTGCTCTTGTATTCCGTATGGCAGAGTTTCCATTTCCCCCTATATAGGGGGGAATTTGAGGGGAGAAGCCAGTCAAGATGTATTTGGTTCATTTCTGTGCTCACATTTGACACATATAGAAATAGACTATTTCTTTGTTTATATAATTCAGTTATATATCACAGAGTTTGGTATCTTAGCAAAATAAAGTGTTGTGAATGCTTGCACTTTTATGAGTGCCTTGGTACCAGATTTGAGGGCTAGAAATGAGAGGAACAGTGCTGTACAGCAATAGACTTCTGAGAAAAAAATACTCTGCATTAAAATGGCATCATATAGTTGTTTATTGTTTCTAAATGATTTCCAGATTAAATGCGCAAACAGGGAGATGGTTTTCCTAACTGCCAACTCTGCAAACACAATGTGGGAGAGTCAAGCAAGAGTTATATAACTAATTAAAAACAAATTAATTTAATCAAAACCATTAGGCACTCGTTACGCATGCAGCTGCATTATCTTTTCATTTTTACCTTTATCCTCTCCCCCTTGCTGTATTGGTTACAACAACCTCTTATTTCCTGTCTGAAAATAAACAGTTCTTTTGGGAAAGGAAATGTATCTTTGCGTGTGCCGACACATTACCTGTCTTGGTGTAGACCGGGCACAATTGTAATGCAAATAAACACATCAGTGCAAAAAGACAAATACAAATGAAGTACACAGGTAACATGCTATTTTTGTACATTATTCAAGGCAACCAATTTGAATCTTCTCAGTCACTCATTCAGTAGACAAATATTCTCCCAGCACTTGTGGTCAGTCATAGTTTCTCTCTGTGCAAAAAACTCAGCTTTTAGGATGACATAAGTTTATGACTCGAACAGGTTAGTAAAGATATTTTATTCAGCCAAGTAATCAGCTTCTGAAATCAGACACCTTCGAAACTGGGTGAGGTTTTTTAAGGAGCATTGGGAAACTTCATATTGCTTCAGAACTTTGAAGATTAGTTTTATTGCAATGAAAGCCAGAGGGTTTACAAGTGAACATTAAAAACAGACAACATTTAATATAAAGAATAAATCTTGTAGACGCTGTACATAATTTCTACTTTGGGATTATTATTTAATGACATGATGGAATGAAAGACTTTGCTTTTATTTGTATGATATTCTCTCTTAGAACGGATGCTCAAGGCAAAATCCTGCCTTGCAATACAAGCTGTGCCAAGTAGGGAAAAGAACACGGGCAGCCTCTTCCTTTTCCTCATGCACCTGTACAGGTCTGGGGCAGAATGGCACCCTGCGTACTAGGAGATTTGAGGAGCAGAGTGAAGGGGTGGCCCACAGTGCCTAAGTGAAATTAAAGACGTGGTTTACCATACTGGTTTGCAGAAAAGCCCCCCTCACTCCCTCTGCATGTGCCTGTGGGAGTCTGCTTAAGGCCATGTCTATGCCACACAATAGAGTGCTGTGATGGAAACCTCAAGCTGAGAGACCTCAACTAAATGCACATCAGGCCACGCCAGGTTTTGTGGGCCTGGAGACACTACAGGTACAACAGTTTATGCTGATCCCAAGCGTTAAGTATTGCCAGAAGACCTTCTCCAAAGAAATGACTAACACTTCATTTCTGCCATCACAAAGAAATATCCATGCTAAATCTAGTATGGGAAGCAGGGGGCTGGGGAACATGGAGCAAGGATGCCTGATTTGGCTGCATGCAAGCTTGCAGATTGGAAAGAGAAAAGCCAATGGCTGACAGCTGAGAAGGTCAGATTCATCAGTATCTCCTTGGGGCTATGCCACTTCCAGACCCAAGCTTGCCTTCTGCAGCCAGCTCAGAAGTCTTTGCATGATATTCCCAAAAAACTTCAGGGAACTTCACAAAGGATGGAGATACATTTGTGCCTGTGCCACCACCAGTGTTATCACATATAAAGTTGCTGAAACCTAGGGCAACCCCAAAACTAAACTCCATTAAAACAGGTGTCCGGCACTGGTTTAGGTACTTCAGAGTCTCTTGCCATGCCTCTGCTTAGGCACTGTAGCATATCTGTGTGAGGTTGGCTAAAATTATATGAGATATTTAAGAGACCTGGGGCCCTCTAGAGCAGTAACTTACACTGCTCTTACACTGGGTCTTACACTGGTTACCTGCAATGGCCTGTGTTAAGGTGACTGAATCCTTCACTAGCTATCTAAAGGCTGGGTATACAGCCTCTAGTCAAGGGAGAGAGACAGGGATGTCTGTAAAGTGGTTCATCTTACTGAAAAGTAAGCTTCTAACGTAGATGAGAAAATAATTTTTGAGGTACCTATCTCTCTCCCTAGATAGAAAAGGGAGCCTACATGGCCCCATGTACAAATATACATAAAAGATAACTGAAGTGAGTGGAGATGAATCTCACAATACTAATTTGTAAACCCCTGTTTTTCTTGATAAACCAGAATAGGAACCTCAGCATTTCACCTTATTTCATTCTTGTTTTCTTTTTTATTGTCTTTCTTGAATGCAAAGATGTGACAAGATTTAAAAAGTTTAGAGGTTTTTCAATTATCAAATTAATGGTATCAGTAATCGTGAACTAGCATTGATTTCATTAGAAAACTAATCCTTACAAAAGAATTCTCTATTAGAAGAAAAAATTAGAAGAAAAGGAAAGCAAAGTTATTTAATATGTAAAGAACACTTTGAACATTATTGTAAGTACTTACCTCGGTGAACATGAAACTTAAAGTCTGGATTCATTATGAGCAACACAATAGGCCTCTCTGTGAAGAACAAACACAATTATGTAACAGAAAGAGCAGTCTGAACTTCTGCTTTGTTTACTTATTTTTTTCTGCAACACTTTTCTGCACCGTTTGAGAGACACAAACATTAACCCTAATGTGATCACAATTACTCAAATGACTGTTGTGTCTGAGATATAACACAATTCCTGCTCCACCACATCAGAAGAGCTCTAATTCAGAAAACTTTATATTAAGGTCTGAAAAATTGTAAAAAAAAGTAACTAAGTGAAAGCTGAGGCTTATCTGTATAATAAAGCATACAAAGCCATGATGGATATTCTGACAAGGTAGAGAATCAGTAAAGAAGCATGAATAGCAAGACGTCCTTACTCACCTCAATGCCTGCAAGGGATGAGGCTTATATTTGCCAACAGATTTTGTAACTGAAGAGTCAGTGAAAACCCTCACTGGGTTGTTGGAGCCAGTCTACTATAAGACCAATCATACCTGTCATTTAGAAAGGAATTCTGGAAAAGGAAATATTTTCCCAGGTATGTAATCCACATTCACTTCAATTTTCATGTTTGAGGAAAATACAAGGAAGACACAGAAAGGAGCACGAGGTCTTTGAGCCATTATGAACCAAGCTGCTAGTAATTACTGATATATGACCCCAACTGTCATATTCAATAGCAACACACTGAAAATCATTACATTCCCACCTACAAAGCATATACTTATGGATAGTTGTATGTTTCATTTGAAATGAATCCACCTTTTCCAAATTTTATTGCATTGTATCATTTATCACTATCCTCTTACTTCATATAATTATTGCATATCACAAATGAGGAACTGCCTTCCTTATCTGTTCTTAGTTTCTTCATCACAACACACCATAAGTCTGCTCTTGTAATCAAATTAAAAAAAAAAAGAAGAAAGATGGGAAAGAGCATTAGAGAGTACTCAGTGTTCTTCCTCTGTCTTTTCTTTCATTTTATTGGGAAAAGGGGAAATCATTCATTTCAGAAAGAAATAATTTTATGTTAATATAACTATACAAGCATAAAACTGGTATGAGCAAAAAGACAACCAGCCCCTGTAAATCAAGCTAAGCAGATTATTTATTAACCCTATTTGGTTGGAACATTTCTCTTTCAGAGAACAAAGCTTCCTTAGCACTCAAGGCACTCAAGAAAAATGTGCTTTTCTGTGAGAAGTAAACAGAAAATTATTCTAAAAGTGATGTCTGAGCAACAACAAAATGTCTAAATGGGAAGTTTGAACTTATGGTGTGTTTACTCAGATTTTATTTGACAAATTCTATGCTAATGAGTAGTAGCAAAATACCAAAGATAGAAAACTGATGTGGCAGTATTCCCTAGGTGGCTCAGAGGGGAGATGAGCACTAACCACAAGTATTGTCACTGGCACCAATGATGGGTCTGTAGCTAACATAACACCCTAAACTAAATCACAGCTGAAAATTTGGCTATATTACTCCTTGTGCAAAAAGTATTCTTCCCTTTTTTAGTTTTCATTTTTTTTGTGGAAACATTGTAAACGTCACAATGGACTGAGCAGTGACATGGAGTGGAAGATTATTACTCTTAACACCCAATCTCAGGATAAGAGGGAGTATAACTGCTCAGTGATGTTTCCCGGATTATTGATATGCCACCAAATATACACAATGTTTTATACTTCCCATATGCTTGACTGTAATAAAATTGTGTATAATTATAATAATACTGTGATGTTCTTTTTCTAGAGAGAAAAAAAGAGAAGTCTGGGAAAATAAGTCTTATACAGGTGCAGTAAAAGCAACAGATGGAAATGCTATCATAGCATTAGACTTACTTCACGGATCTCCCCTCTGAACACATAACCTGCTTACAGAAATTGGAAAAATGGAATACAGCAGAAAATTCTCTGCACTCATGGAACCGAACTTCCTAATTTCAGCTATCAGTATATCTTTAGGAGCTGCAAAGCAAATTATGTCACCTAAGATCAGGCTCATGGAATGATATTCATTTATGGCCCATGGAAATATACTTGATAGTGTTTGTGATGGGTATGAAATGTAATAGATTATGAGTTTCTTCCCCTCCTTCTACTCCACACACTCTATTTACTCTATTGCTGCCCTACTGTATCACATATATCATACAATAGATAGAAAAAATAATTAGAAAATAAAGGAATGGGAGCAAAAACTGTGTCTATACATGCTATGTTGGCTGACATTATGAAGCATTCTCCAGTGTAACTCAAACAGTGTAATCTTATTAACTTCTTTGGCTTTTAGAAGTTTGAAAATGACAAGTCTGTAAGAGCTCCATAATCACTTTCGTGCATATAAATTACAGCTGTTGCTGGGATATTTTTACCTGTATCAGATATTGCACACTTTCAAAGCCAGACTGTTGGCATCTCCCTCCACTACTACTTATTCTGGGAAACCACAAGTAGAGTTTTACAACTTTCATTTATTGGTATGAAAATAAAAAAATGGTAAATAATTTTGCAAGTTTTGCTGCACCAACTCATGTAAACTCTGCCCCTATTTATACTTTTTATCATCTGATGGAACTGTTCGTTTCATCCAGTCTCCTGAAGGCCCCAAGCCAGAGTTTAAAATGTCAGTCAGAACATTTCCCCTGACTATGGGTACGAATCTAGTTCTCCATACTGCTTTTGCTGCTATTTCAGAAAACTGACAGTGGTTCTTCTCCTTTTAACCTTTCAACACGTCTCTACTGTTTAACTATCATAGAAAAAAAAGAAAACCCCAAAATAAATCAGACTGCATATAATTAAACCATGGGGAGGAACTTTCATTTAACCTTAAGGGGTAGCAATGGTTTTCCTCAACACTATACAATACTGTAAAAACAGTCATTGGCCAAACATCAACATATGGACCACCTAACTTATAAAATTTCTCATTTTTCATCTTATTAAAAACTATTATAGAGACTCTCTTTCCTCAGAATGTAATTGCCTAACACCTGTTTTTGACAGATCATGTTTAATATAGTATTTTTTTTCATATATAGCAGAGGAAAACTTGGAGATAAATACAGTGTTCAACAAGTGTTCAACAAACTATGATATATAGAATATATTAATATTATGGAAGAATATTATAATATATAGACAGGTCTTTATGCATATACCTTTAGGTGTATACATAGATGCATATATTGGCCTGAGTCTTTAAAACCAGAGTTGAGCTGGATGCAGGTTGACACCTCCTGTCAGGAAGATTACCATGGCAAAGCAAGTCTCCTAGGACAGGAAAAAGGACAGAAGCTATATGGAGCAGAGGGAATACTTATTTGGAAATCATGATGTGGGAATGGACTCGAAGCACTCTTAGATGAATACATCTTCTGAAGGGCTGCAGCATTCTGGCTTCATTTAAATGAAAGCTTTTTGCAGCGCAGTGAGGGGACAGACGGAGATGTGCTCTGCCAATGGCTGTGTTAAGCGCCTGCCCCTTCACAGCTGGCTGATTTGTCACCAGTTCCTTGCTCACCTCCAATCTGCTGGTGGAGCTGTTACATGAGTGCTTCCTACGCTGCTGCAGTCCAAACAGGCTGGGCTTGCAAACATCTCATTTAGCATAAGAGCGATGACACTTGCCTTGACCAAAGGCCACTGTAGCCAACTGTCTCTACAATGGGCTACTCATATATAAGAAAGTGAGTGTGCCTGGGGGGATTGTCTCTGGGGCAGCCTTGCAGTTTCTATCTGCCTGTGTTTCTCAGGATTCCTGTGCTGGTTATTGTAACCAAGCCATTTTGTTTAATATTAACCCGTCCACCATAATAACCACTTTCAAAATTGTTTATAGCTCTGGTTTATACAACATTCTGCAACAGTGAGTATCATCATTTAATCAGGGGCAAAAAAAGTTTCCTTTTTTGTTTTGTTTTTGAGACTTCTTGCTCACTAAATCCTGGTTATAAGAGATTATAATCCAGCTCTTGAAACTGTTGCTGAATGGTAGGCCAGTAACCTCCCTGAGAAAGGGAGGACTGAAGGTGGTTGCCATCACAAGCACAGCAGGATTTTAGAAGGTCTGTTCATGGTCTCACATTTGTTTGAACCCAGCTTTAGGCACTTAGCCATAGCAGAAAGAATCTGATAGCCTATCCATACTGAAAACCTGTACCAGCAAATTTCCTGAGCTTTCCATTTATACCAATTTTCATTTACTCCAATTTTGATTTTGGAAATTACTTTCCATTTATACCAACTTCACAATTTGTCAGAGTTTGTACCCGAATGAAATAAACTGTACAGTAAAGTACATTTTTGTTGGTATATCTATGCTACCGTTATTCAACCAGGATAGTGATGTTGCTTAGTGCTGTGATTTTTAATGTGCCTGATATACTTAGCTATGCTGGCAGAAATTTAGCATATAGACTAGGCTTTGCTTTCATGTCTTTCTTCTTTTTTTTTTTGCTTCATTTAGCTCAAATTTTCTCTTAATTTCCCTAAACGAAACTAAAATAAGCCCTATGTACTCTGAAAAAAATGCACTTCTACTGGTTGAATTAACCTGTTTCAAAAACAAATGCTAAATTAAACAAGAATATGTCTTTGTAAAGTACACAGCAGAACACCCAAAAAATAATTACAATAGGGATAACTTTGTAAAATGTGCTGTGAACATGGTATAGAAGAACCACTGTAACATTGAGCTTTGAAGAAACATGGAGACTTAATTTTATAGGAGGCTGTTTGTTCTCATTATAAGTTAAGCACATGAAAGAAATCTAAAAATTGCAGCAGTGCAGTGAGTCAGGTCTGGAGAGATGCTGACATTAAATGGCAGGACTGCAGGCCATATAGCCAGCATACTGCTCGCAAAAAGGATCAGGGGAACAGGACATGCCAAGAGGAAGGGCTGATGCTTGACAAACAGAATATTCCTTGTCTTGCGTATATATCACTGGTAGATTTCTGAACTAGTTTTTGCTGAGTTTACAAAGATATACCTTGTTGGCCCTTAGCACACATACCATTATCTATTTTAAAGACGCATCTCCACTCCTGCTGTTTCCATCTTCAATGCTGGACTTGCTCCTGTAATTACTGTAATAACTGTCTGTGTCACAGGCTGTTTCTGTAAGTTTGCATAGAATTATCCAAAATGGGGCTCTGATAGTTCTTGGGGTCATTAATACAATACAAGCAAAGAACATAATTAAATATTTATGTGACTCTTCTTTGTCATGTTTGATAAATTTTATTTTATTTTTTAATGAGACCTTTGAGCCTCAGTTTATAGCTTTAGTAAGATCACACCAACATCTTCCTGGACGGTAACAGCCTTTTGACCTCTTGTGAAAGGCAACTGGGGAGAAAACTATTTCACCCAGAGAGCTCTGACTATGACTGTAGACCAGAGTATGTGGAGAACTGGTTGACCATAAGTATCGACAGAATTAGAGAAAAACTATATTTATGTATCTTAAGGGTTTTTTTTTTTCCATAGTACACATGGGAAAACAAAGCTCTGCAGTATTGTAGAGCTTTCTAATAATAAGCAGCTTGTTCTTCCTTCTTGTTCTTCAAGAACAGTTGTTCAGACCTCTATCGCAGATTGCTCCTTTCACATCTGTTCAGGGAAAACACAGGGCTTTTGAGGAGCATCAGAGATTTGGGAAGTTTCTATGAACGTTAGGGATTATATTTCTATAGTAAAATTGCCTACCTCTTTAATTAACAAAACACATTAAAACCAAGTATGTCCACCTTTGCCTTGCAAAATAAAGTACTTCTATGGTTATTTCTTTAGTCTCCAAGTTAGCTGCGATCTTTCCATGAGTTAATGACTTACTTTTGCTATTACAGCAACTGAACTGCTTGCCCTTCAACTACCTTGAAGTATACAAATAGCTATTAGCTTCTGTTAGTCATTAGCAACTCACAGTTTTAGACCTTTTGTGCTGCACTGAAATAGATATATTGGGAAATTATTATGAGCTTTGAATTCTTCTAATTTATGTCATTCTACAGAAACTGGAGATGACTTGTCCTACCTCAGTCACCATGTATAGTTGGTAACTCTTGGTTTGCGTGACTTAATGAAAAAAGAAAAACAAAGCCGATTTGTATTTTTGAACATATGAAATCTGTGTTGTGTGCCCACAATATTAGACATATATGCAGCGTGCAAAATATCTGTACCACAATTAACTTATGACCTTCAGAAATGCTGATATAACAGCATATATTAAGTGTCAAGCACAAAACCACCCAATTTCTGTTGGACTCCTTTGACCCAAGAACTGTAAACATAATGACTGTGTACACACTTGATAAGGACACAATTATACCATTTATACTAATATATGATTATATCAGTATAAAAGTGCTTTCAACAGATACAGAGCACAAACCACATCTGTGAAAATCTTACGAATAGGACTTCTGTCAGTGCACAGCTGTCGACACTGTAGGGTTTGCAAGGCACATGTGCTTTGCTGCTCCCTCCTCTTCCCTGTCCCCGTCCTCAAATCAAGAGTTACTGAGGTACACAGTGTGTCATAGGTCAGTACCTGAATCTTAAACACCAATTTTTAAGTACACTGTGGGTTCCCAGACTGGTTCTCAGACCTTATAGGAAGTGTAGGGAAGGGCATTTCACTTCTCACAGTTTCCTTTCTTCTGCCTCTGAAGTTTTGAAGTATTTTTTCAATAGCCATAGCTCCTTTGGCCAGTTTCCAGGATCTCTGCTGCACTTTTACAGTTGGAAACATGGAACTGTGTGATTTGACTAATACAGTTCCTCTGTCCCTTTTAGAATTGGAATGCATTGTTCTTTGATATTGGCAGAATATCAATGCCCATCCTATTGACCTGCAGTACTACAATAAAAACGAATAAATTAAAGAAAAAAGCAATGAAAATCAGCATATACTATAGGCATTCACAAACCAGTTCCACATAGCAGTCCTGTTATCCCTGGTCCAGGAGAAAAGGAAATGGCTTTATAAGATGGTGCACATCTGAATGAAATACCTGCTACTGCCAATTATTTTGTTGTTCCTGAAAACTTCTTTCCCCATTTAGTTGGTTTACATACAGCTTTCAAATTATTTTTTTATTTTAGTTTAGGGATGTAGAATTGAAAGAAATCTCTCCACTCACTGAATCCAATCCTCTGCTCTTGCAAACCATTTCATATGATCCCTGTCATAAATTAATCAAATTTTATAATTTCTCTGATTTCCAACCTCAGTTACATTATACCCACTGTATACCTTTTTCTTTTACTTTTGTCTGTTTTTATATAATTATTATGATGAAATAATGACCACATTGTTCTTAAGTGTGTGTGGGGGGGTTGGTTTTGGTTTGGTTTGGTTTTTTGTTTGTTTTTTCACTCTCTAAAGTTTATTTCACTTGTATTTCAAGAGATCAATAGTCTTCCTATCTCAAGGTTAGTTTGGTCAAGCCAAGCAACTGACAATCTGCATTTCCTACTTCAGGGTAGACACAAAATCCCTTAATAATTCTGGTAGCTAGCTCTAATATGAATATTTTGTTCTTGAATATGTATAACAAAAGAGGTGTACGACTCACTGGTGCCTTATAAAATTTCTGTCTCAAATGTAAATAATTATTTGCCTGCAGTTTTCAAAGGCAATTGCAGTTGCTTTTGCAGTTTCAGTTCTAAATAGACTGAGGGATAATTTCTTCTCTGACTATGCTACTGACTCCTAGTTCTGTACAGACTATCACCTTATTAAGATTCCTGTAACCCTTGCACTCTCCTTCCTTTTTTTTTTTATATATTGTGGACTTTTTTAGTGACTACTATTTCACCATATACGAGCTTTATAATACACTTTCACTGACTATCATTCTGTTAAAGACTTTTATTGTTTTCCTCAGCTGTAAATATTTATGACTAGTTTTGTTGTGTGTGCACACCAGTTTGCTCCATTATAATTTATTTTATTTTGCTAGATCTAGTAAATGTATCACAACTTCATAATATTCTTTTATTGGATAGCAAAACAATGAGCAACTGTATTAAATAAAACTAATGCATTTTGACATGTATCAGCAGTTACAAAAATACTGTTATTGAACCTCAATTATTTTCATTAAAAAGGCATAGCAACAACTTCTAGCACTTGAGTATATGCCATTATATTTATAGTGATAGCACTTGTGCTTTTCTGCAGCCATGCTTAATGTTGTAGGGATAGCAATGCAGGTGATTCTGGCATCTCATCAGGGGAAGCAAGGTGCTGTATAGTTGTATGTACTTATGTATACTGATGTGCTCATAGGATGAAAAGCATCTCAGAGTTTTACACAGTACTATTCTGAAACATCCATTTGCACAACCTCGTGGTGCCTTTCTGGACGTAAGCTTTCCTTTCCTTTGTCTTCAGTTAAACAATCTGTCTTATCCCCTTTCTCATTGCCAACAGCATCTTCAGACTGGAAAACCTGAAATTCTCCTTTGCCTGTTCCTAATGACCACCTTCAGCAATGATGTGTTTATGAAGAACACTTGAAGACAATTATTTATTTAGTTAGTTAGTTAATTAGTTATTTTCAGATATCATAAGAAAATAAAAGATGGCTCTGAATTGTCAAAACCTTTCTAATAGAGCATGCAGTCTGTTAAGGTTGCTTCAAGCCTTAAGTTAGCCTAAGTTACCCAAAAGTTATCTTTGTAGTGTCTAGTCTGGAGAACAGCACTAGACTATTTTAAAGCCCTCAAACATAAACAGGGAGAACAGGCCTGTTGGGCCTCCTGTAGGATACCAGTAATAAACATTGTTAAACTGATTGAAAGCAGTGGTAGTTATAGATGATAAACCTGCTCAGCTTGGTGACTAAACTCAGGAGGGCAGGAGATAGAGATGTTTTAACTACCTTTAAACTTATATGCTACTCTTCACCATAAGCTGCTATGAGAAAATATGCTTCCCAAGCAGAAGAAAAATCATCAGTCCTTCCTAAAAAGGTATCAGGAAAGTATGAGGAACATCTATAAATTTTTATCAATAATGTTGCCAAGGACAGACAAGATGCTTGCTGCACTAGAAGGGGGAAGAAATAAAAGAAAAAAAAAAGCTTAGCAAGAAAGATTTGTTACTAAATCCTGATTCTGAAAGTTGAAGAAAAGTGCCATAACCTGAGCAAATACCTATTTTTAGTTCTGTCTAAGCTTAGCAGGATATGCTTTATTTTAGTCTGTGTTGATCAACCATCATAACTAGAGTACCATTTCTTATAATTTTTACAGCATGTTGAAAGAAATGTTTGCAGAAGGAAATGTTTTTACTAATATTACTCTAGTCAATACAGCTAAAGAAATTAGAGAAGCTTTTGGACTCTAGGGTCCTTTTATGATTTCTGAAGGTTTTCTGAGCCAAAATCTTGTATGTTTTTTAAGCAATATCCATTGGTCTAATAAAAGATATTATCTTTTCATAAAAGATATGCTTGGTAGTAACTTCAGAGCAACATGGCTACAATCCTTCTGCTATAACTTGTCTATGAACGCACTCTTGAAAGTCTAGTAGTTTCAGCAGTCTCAGTGGTTCACTGTAAAGTAATATTTTAAATGGCCTATTTTTATGCTTAAACATTGGTTTTAATACTTCTCCATTAATGCTTACCATGAATTAATTTTTTTAGTATGCTGCTGTTTTAAGTTAGTAGGAAAAATCAGTTGTACTGCCAAGAAAAGATGGAAACTAAATTATTCTAATATTCTCTTATTTTGCTGTCAGAAGAGATTTTCAAAATATATCACCTTAACTAGAAATGAATGTTTGGACAGCATCTTGAAATGAAGATGGAGAAGCAAGAAAAGGAGATGTTTTGGATCCCCCTGAGGAAAAAAAAAACCAACCAAACAAACAACAAATAAACCCTAAACCCTTCCAAACAAAAACCAAACCACAGTGCTGGGTTAATATAACTTCCTTTTTTGGGCTCCATAGCATGATTTTTCCAGGTTTTTAGTCAGGCCTGCTTTTGCAGCAGATGTTTCCTGCTTGTCTGTGTAATATACTTTCACACTTGCATCTTCCTTCTCAGCTAGCTTCTCTTTCATATTCCTCACTCCGGATCTAACCATATATCCATTTTGAAGAAAGGACAGAATTTACCAGGAAATATGTCTTAGATATAAAAGGTATTTGGTAATCTGGTTTTGGTTTTGTTTTTTTTTTTTTATTTTATTTTCACTTGACTTCTGCGAGTAATTTTCAGGATCTCTTCAAACAATTTATAACACAATTTCTTCTTCCATGCAATGTCCATACTGGTAAGTGACCATTAGTACTGTCTAAGAAGATCTAGGGTTTCTTTCCTTCCTTTGCACAACAACTTTGTGCACTGGGAAACGAAATCTTTCTGCTTATCAAGGTCATGGACTTGCAACTATAAGCAAACATAAGTTATACCTTTATCCAAATGTTACAATCTGGAGCTTAAAGAAATGTACAAAACAAAGCTTGCTGTTGCACTTTTTTGTTTGTTTTTTACCACAGAGGATGAGGCATCTGTGTACAGCTTCTGACAGCCAGCAGCCAGGAAAGACATATTCAAACCAGAATAGCTGTAGAGTTGGCCTACTACTTTATCATGGCAAAGGAAAAAATTTGGAGGGTTTCAATAGACTAAAGCAGCTTGGGCTGTTCAGTTTGGGAAAACTGCAGGTGCTACTGCTCTATATAAGTGTAATGGGATAAATTTTATGAGTGGAAAGAACTTTCTGAACTAAAAGATAATGTTACTACAAAAAGAAAAGGGATTAATGGGAAAAGAAATTCAAGATCCTGAGGGAATTGAGACAAAGTTCCTACCTTTCTATCAGAGATTCTTGAACAGCTTCCCAGGAGCTTTTTGTTTTTTTGGTGCAGATCTCCTAGAGCCATTAAAATAGAGCATGGTTTTCTTCTTACAGAATTTGTAACACTTAGCTGTCTGAGGCATCAGGAAGTTATATTCAATGATTCCAAAAGCCACTTGCTGGTAGGGTGGTGCGAGAAGCAGAAAAGGCCTTGACTTTGTGTAAGCCCTGCTCAGCAATAACTAAAACATTTCTGTATTATCAACACTGTTTTCAGCACAAATCCAAAACATAGTCCCATACTAGCTACTATGAAGAAAATTAACTCTATCCCAGCCAAAACCAGCACAGAAGGTCACTTAGTCCAACCTCTTGCTAAAAACAGGTCTAGTTGGAATGGGTTGCTCAGAGCCTTGTTCAATCAAATTTTAAATATCTCCAAGGGTGGAGCAACGTTCTCCAGTGTTTGACCATCCTCATGACAAAAAACTTTAGCCTTATATCTAACCAGCATTTGTCACATTCCAATCTGTGTTCATTTTTTCTTGTGCTATCACTTCTCCCTTACAAACCCAGTTCTCTGAATCTGTATGTCATGTGTCCCTGGTCATCTTGGTGGCCTTTCACTATATTCACTCCAGTATGTCCATCTTCATGTCATGTACTAGGGGTTCCCAAATGCAGTGCCCTCTGGATGTGGTCTTACTGGTGTCACATGGTGCAGAATAGCTACTTCCCTGGACCTGCTGGCAACATTCCTGTTAATGCAGCCCAATATGCAGCTGGTCACCTTCTTGGCAAGAAGGGCACACTGCTTAATCAAGTTCAGCTTCTTGTCTACCTTGCCACCAGCCAGCATGGATGAACAAAGAACTTCTGACTGAATTCAAATGAAAAAGGAAGTATAAACGAAGTAGAAGCAGGGATGGGCTACCGTGAAATTCTCTGGCTTGCTTGATATCTTTAGGCAAACTGTTAAACCAACTTTAACTTCTGCATTTCTCTTACCACAAATGAAAAATTTCAAGTTTGTTTGTTGCTCTAGTTCTTCAAAGTATTTTAGTGTTGGTTAGTAGTTGTAAAATGCACCCTGTTCTGCACACTGATCATCCTCCATTTATTTCAATGTTTATTTTTGCTCCTACTTTCTTGCCACATGTTCCTGAAATGTTTGACTGGGAATACCATAAGAACATCTGTGTTGATAGTATTAGGAAGAGGAACCTATTCCCCTTTTCATATATGAACCACAAGGTCTGCACATTTCTAGAGAGATGTGGAAAAATAAAATTAGCAGCTGAAAATCTCCAGACAATATTATTGTCTGCTTGCTTCAGTTTACTTTTCAGTGTCTTTTAATTCTGAAAAGGGATAGACTGGCAAGGAATAGAACAGGTCCATGCAGGTAGTGATATTACACTCTCCAAAGAGAGTCAACCCAGCCAAATACAGTCCAAATGAATCATCTCTTGTAGCAAAGAAAGTGTATTTTCCCATTATATTCAGAATTATTAATTCTGGAACTGAATATTTTGTCTCTATGAGCTTCTGGATACAGCCAGTTGAAACAACTTTTTTTTTGGTTCACCAAAACTAAAAGTTCTGAAAAAGCTGGAATAAAAAATACTTGGACTGTTTTCTTTTTTTTAAGTTCCAGTGAATTGAAATGGACAAATGAGTAAATAAATATTTTTTCCAATTGCTTTGGTGTTCAGAACATTTTTAAGTACATTTGAAAGTAAATGATTGTTTCAAATTACTGAAATCAAGTATATTGAATTACCTTTTTTTCTTTTTTTCTTCATGAAAAATTACCTCAAAATCACATGCTGGTTTTGGTCAACCAGCACATGTCCCTTTGGGTGGAAAAAAAAAAAAAAAAGTCAAAAAAATCAAAGAATTTCATATTTGGCAGGAGAGTTACCAGAATCTCTGAGCTTCCAAGAAAGCAAGAAACTCGCTCCAGGTATCTGTCTGTTAAGTAAAGATGTTGGGCATCAGGAGTGAGGACTGACTGGATGAAAATACATTCTTCCTTTTCCCTTGATCAGAGTTCCCAATAGAAAATAAGTGTCTTGCACTATCTGTTCTTAAGATATAGAAAGAATATAAGGTAATACAAGGCTTTTGTCAATGTAGTATAAAGATCACATTTATCTGGGATGATGAAATTATAGTAATATCAGCTTTGATAAATGTGAATTGTGATAGGATAAGGATGTGGATGTCCTTCTTCCTTATCATCTATAGCTACCTAAATATCTCTGTGGTTTTGGAAGAAATGATGAGCAACATCCCTCTCTCACCAGATGCATGGGAGAAATCTTCACCATGTGGAAAACATCCCCGTAGCATCTGAAAGGAAATTATCACAGAAAATTCCTCTCAGTTCCACATATTTCCTCATAAGAAAGAGTGATTGGTCTCAATGTTTACAAAATAATTTTTCATGTATTTGTAAAATGAATGCATGAGTAATATTTCGCTGCAGCTAGGACAAAGTTCATAAGTAGACCAACAAGTGTTATACTTCATTAGATCAACAAGTACAGATGAAAAATTTTGACAAGGTTTCAGATACAATTTATACTTCAAACTCAGAAAAAGGACCTGATGAAGAACTTGAGTAACCAAAGTTTTGCTTTTTGTTCCTATTATGCTAAGTAGTCTTATACAAGATATTATTTTTATTTACAAACCGTTCTGTGTTTTGTCTTTGAGCAAGGCAACTTATGTAACTACTTCAGAATGAAAATCTACACCTAATCTGTTCATCCAGGGAGAAATTAATAATTTACATTGCGTACTGCTGTTACAAAGTTAAATGCAGTTTAAAGAAATTAATCTTAGTTATTTTGTCAATAAAATTTTCTTTGTGATCACCACTCTTCACTACTCTTCTCAGAAGCTAAGCAGAAAAAAGAAATGACATATTAGTGCCTTAGTAGATAAATAGAATATTTACTTATTTCACCCTCTTATTCCAGTGTCCTTTATGATAAATGTCTGTGAAATAATCTATCATTTAGGAAAAAGAAAATAAATAATTGTATAGAAAGCTATATTTCAGTACCTTACAGTTTTCACTCCATATTTTTGTTCTTTATTTATACATAGATACCATTTTGACATTTTATATACATAACACAACTTTGTATATACATTACAAAACTTTATAGAGCAAAGTTACAGAACTTTGTACAAAGTTGACTTGAAGTATGACTTGTGTCAAAGTTGTGTACAGAAATGTTCAGGGAGAATTTTTTGCAGTTTAATTTCATTGTCTGAAAGCCAGTATATAACAGTATGTCAGCAGTTGCAGATACAACTGTAACTATACTGAGGTTCTTGTTTATGTGATTATGTTAGCAGCAATGACAAAAATAACTGACACTTTTACTGGTAAAACTTTTGCATTTCTTGGTGTACTGACCCTTATTGGATTTGAAAATGTAAATAAATATTTTAAAAATATTTTAAAAATATTTAAATCTGGTTAAGAGCAGCCCTGCTCTTCTCCCCTGTGTACTTACATTCTTTGATGGAGTGGGGTTAGGGTGCTCAGTGCCTTATAGCATTAAATCCAAACGCTCTGTGACAGTCACAACTCTTTGAGATGAGCAAGGTTCCTTTCTATTCTGCAATGTACATGATTAGTCAACAGAAAATTAAAGATAAAATAGGTATAGTATTTTTGAGAACCTGTGGAGGGATCCAACAGTCTCCAGCTTATTAGTATTATCTTCAGGCAACCAAAGGTCAGCTGAACTCAGAGCATAGCCAGGCACACATCATAACCTGGGCTACAGGATTCAGATCTTCCCCAAAATGAAAAAAAAACTTACATAATCTCTTGAAGAAGTTCTGCAAGTGGGGCCCAAAATACACTCACTAAATCCAGTTCCTAAATATCATGGTGGGAAGAGAAGCTGAGGCCTACAGGATTTACCTCAGAAAGCATGATGTCCCCCCTCAAGTGGGCATTTCCTCTACAGTGTATGGGAATTCACAGCTTTCCCTTCTAGCAAACAGCAGCATCTCTAGAAATTGTCCACAAGGAAAATGTCCTCCAACTCTGACAATTAGTATCACATCACTGAAATAATTGGAATGTAATAATACACTGATCTGCAACAGATAAAGATTTTGCTACTTATGACTGATATAAAATAGTGCATTTATGTGTGCAGCTCTCTTGTTGACTTTTGAAGTGCATACTTTCACATTTTGCATTCACACAGCCAAAGAAAATGTTATTAATTGCTTCTATTTTAATCAGGCTGTCTTACTGAGGAGCACCAACGGATGGGTTTCTTTCCACAGGAGAAGCCCTACAGTGACATTCCCACTGATTTCACAGCCATGTGAATGTAGAAGCTGTGGTGCTGTTCAACAGTTTGTAAACGTTTAATGCCAGTCCAGTCAATGGACTTCTGCTAGAATGAAACCGATGTTGCACAAAGTAGTATGGGACAAACCTGCTGATGTGTAAATAATAACAAATCTATACAATGAATACTGGAGAGATCAAAAATCAGACAATGGTCTGTTGCCTTGACCCTGCAACTGGAGCTGCAGAAGGGAGTCGTGTTTGGCCATAGCTGCCTCAGGTGTGAGGGTCCTGTACAAATGGACCCTTCATCAATACAGGCAGAGCTAAAAACCACTCATCTGACACACTAGTATTCACATGACTGAATACTTAAATCTGGATCGGTCAGTTGGGATAACAGAAATAATGAAACCATTGCAGAATTTCTGTCCCCTGCTTTGGAAATAAGTGTCTTGGTTTCACCTCTGTCTGTCCCAAGAGGCAAGAGGCTTTCTTTGCTAGCACATGTCTATTTCCAAGCTAACTGGGCAATTGTACAACTCCCTTAATAATATTGAAAGAATTTAAGTTGCTGATAAACAAGTTCCCTAATGCCATATTTTTTATCATAGCTTCTGAGAAAGTTCTTTATATGATGGAGATAAACACTTAACAGTTATTCCCTGAAATACCAGGATACCTCTATGTTTTTAGAAAGTTATACAAATAAATACCTTACATTTCTTCAGGTAGTTCTTCATTTCCCCATACAGGACATGGTATAGAGTTCAGCATGTTTTTGTTGGCCAGGACTGTAGCATCTTAACACTTTGTAATACTTAAAAAGCAGTGTTGTTTTCTTTGTTTTGTGTTTGGTTGGGTTTTTTTCCTGTTGATCTTCAGTTCTCTTTCTAGACAGTTTTATGGTTATTGTATTCTCTACACTTTACTATGGCATCTTCTGAGTGCTTGTTCAATGTGGAAGGTGATCATCACATTAGTTAGTGATTTGCATTTTTAGTGAAGGAGAAAAATGGAAGCCAACTGGACTTTGATAAAATATGGCTAATTTAATTAGCTTATTTTTATCTTGTTCAATCTGTTATAGAAATCATTAGGAATATGGATATTGAGACAAAAAAATCTATTTCTTTTGCTGTGAGGTACAAGGTTAACATTTTTTATCTGACTTTTTTGTACATTTTTTTTTTATTTTTTGTGTTAAATTGTGTACAATTGATAATGTCATAGAATGAACTGAACAAAGACTGACATGAAACTGAACACAGATTTTGAAGGCGTCATGCAGGTTACCGGGTTCAGAGCACTATCATTCAGCAGTATGTTAACCTAGCTAGATTTAAATTGTGGGACCCAGGAGCACTTCCCCCATCCAGGTTTAAATCAGCTTTTTTCTGACCTCACAATGGGGCAAGACTTTGGGAATCCACCTTTCTCCCTACTCTCAACAATATGTTGGTCTCCAGGGGAAGACCCCTGGGTGTAGGAGAGAGAAGGAAACTAGGGTATGCATTGTCTCCACTCTGGATCATGGGAGGTCCAGAATGCTGGATTTCTTATGGAAAAACACATGGCCCCCAATTTTGACTTGGTCAATGTATCTAGCACAAGTTACAATGCATCTGCAAGCCTTATAACTAAAATCCCACACTAGAATTCATCGAGAAAAGGCAAGAACTGCTAATCATTTATATTGTGATTTGAAAATAAAATCAGTGAGTGGCATCTTTTTTTTTTTTTTTGCATCTTTTTGCTTTGCAGGTTGGCCTATGTAGGGAAGAGTGAAGAAAAGATTAAGCAAACTGTTACTCTTCTATTAGCATCACTCAATGTAGCATAAATACAGTTTTCTCATATGATACAGCAAAAGTTATGGGCTATGCAGGATGTCTTCCTCCTCTCTCCCAGTATGACAGATGCCATAAACTAATTGGCATCCAAGTCTTAGCAAACACCAGTTATTTGGTCTTTCTTTGACTGGTTATCTTTAGATAGAACTTGGCTTTGTTTTTATCATTTTTTGTGATAAAAGAGTCGAAACCTGTAGAGAATTAAATATATCAATATTTCCAAGGGACTATAAATAGAAAATCCTTTAGACATATCTTCAAGCTGTGGAGTTCATTTTCTACTGTGAAATTTCACTGCTTTTGGAAAATACCTTTGCTATTTCAAAAGAATAAATATCTTTGCCGCTTGTGACATTGTAACACTCAAATAAAATTGTTTAAATGTAAGTATATAGGATAATTTTAATCATGCAGACACTTGTAATTTTCCTGAAGAGTTAGTATCTTGCTATTTTGTACAATAATAAGGAAAAGTGGGAGAGAACAGGATGAGCTGGCCCTCTTCAAGTTCCAAAGGCACACAGCAACAGAAAATGTAGATCAACTTATTACCATTTTATATACATAGCTGTCATGATATGTCACCACACTTCAAAGTAATAAATCAACAAAGCATATTATGTCAGAACTTGAAAACTATAATACATTGCTGTTGATACACTAGACCCTTAAGGCAATATGACAATCTGCACTTTCTAGCACAGATACTTGTTCTGCAATAAAACAGGAATAGCAAAAGCTCACAAGGCTTCATGCTCTTTGGCTTCCTGGAGTTTGGCAGGCTGTTCATCCACCTGACACAAATAATCCCAACAATTAGACAATATAACAACAGAAACATATGAACTTTTTCTAAGAACCACTTTATCATATGTTACATAAAAATATTTGAGGGCTGGGGAATGGTCAGACTGAAAGTTCAGTTCATGATTATTTACAATACAGCATACGTTAGTCTAAACGGATTCTACAAACAGCTTTGCCATCTGTTGTTTAAAAAAACAGAAAGAAGGAAGAGAAAAATGAGCTCCATTTGCTTCAGACAGCTATGGGGTGGTCAAGCTAGAAAACTTGGCACAGAAGATGTTTAGAATTGGCAAAAGCTTCTATCTGGGCTCTGCTCACAGCTTATTTAACTCATCTGTAGCTGCCTTTGTTATCCAAAGCACTAAAATATATTTCTGCAGTCCACATATGGGCTCACTGCGGCTAATCCTGGCTACCAGGAGAAGGGGCCGAGGCTACCCTGGACCTCAGTGGCTATGACAGGCAGTCTGGGGCAGGAGTTTCTGTAAGCAAGGCTTCCCCTGCAGACACAATCTGCCAGAGCTAACCTGGCTGCCATGAAGGCAGTCGTTTCTCCCAGCAAAAACAACATCAATGAGCAGGATTCCTGCATGCTTAGTAGTAACCAAGTTCTCGAGTCAAAGTCTGTTTTTTGCCTCACAGGGCTACAAACTGGCAGGCTAGGGTGGCATTTGGATTTTCAACAGAAGCAATTTTTGGGACCAATGCACGAGGAGAAGGTGAGCTGTAGTCAACACTGTCATCAAAAGTACTTATACTGGCTATGTCTGCAGATGGGGGACCCAGCTGACACTACAGCTGGGGAGGTTTCAGTCGTGGCAGAGCCCCCCACAACAACATCACAAGGCGATTTGGCCTTATCCATGCTGGTAAGATGTGATTTGCATTTGTACTGGAAGAAAACCCAGGACTGGAAGACATAATAAAACCAAGAAGGATATTTTAGACTCGTGAAATAGCTTCCTGTGGACTCCTGTCTGAAGCAAGCAGTTCTGAAATCTCCATGTGAAAGGCCTTTTACAACTATGGATTTTCATGGATTTTCAGAGAAATTTGTGTTGGTGAGGCATATCTTACACCTGAGGAAAGCCAATGCTGCATGTCTTCCCCTGTACTTTATTATTATTATGCTATCAAGAGAATATGGTGAGGATTCAATATCTTATATAAATTTGCTAGAATACACAATACACAAACCTTTTTGCAAAGTTAATAAAAAGCTTTCTGGCTACCTTTAAATTTACCTGGCTTTCAACTAACTTAGAAGTGTAAAAAAATCAAACAGTGAAATAAAATGTGTTTGAGACACTTCCTGAAGACTTTGCTTACATAAATCACCACACTCTTCTTTACAGACATTTTTCCTCAGGTGGTAGGTACCATAAAGACAATAGTCTTCATTTATAAAATAATTCAAGTGTAATGTAATAAAAGTTACTATGACAAGTTTAAACTTTTCCTCATTATTTTACAGACCTAAGAAAGCAGGATATTGATAAAAAATAGCAAATGATTTGAACCTTTGACCAAATATTGAACTGTTGCCATATAGAAATTTTTAGAGATGAAAACTAAGTTTAGTAGCTTCCTACCATGAACCACTTCCCTCCCTCCCCCCCTCCCTTTTTTATTCACTTACTGTCCTGCTTGGCTATGGTCTGTAATGAAAATAAAATCAAATTATACATGGAGATACAGGCCAACATTTCTAGGTCAATTTTCGCAGAAGAATTCTTATGCTTAATTCAGATACGATTGGGCAAAGCCTTTGTATTTAGGCTGAAATGAACTGTCAAACTTACCAAGGTTTGACCAACATGAATAATCCTGGCAACAAATATGGAAGAGCTTTGAGGGAGCTTCCAACCCCTACGGAGGTGAGTTTGCACTACTATTCACCTGGAAAGTTAGCTCATGCTAGTGCAACTCCTTCCCCCCAGAACCGTATTAGGGTACAGCCATGCCTGCTGTGTGGATAGCAAAAGTATGCATTTGTGTGAAAACCACATGGTGTAAAACCATGCCTAGCTAAAAGAAAAACAGCTTGGTGTAATTCTTTTGTTATCGTTGAACATTGACTTGGATGGAGCTATAACTATTTACCCCACAAAAATAGTCTTAGTTTACAATGTTTTCATCTTGAGACTGAACCATTCCACAGAAGAGCTAAACAGAAACCCTGCAAGAGATTGCCAGTGCAAACAGCAAAGTGCAACTGGCTTTCCATGGATGTTCAGGCTCTGGAGTAAGGCTGTGAGGCAAGAAAGCAGATGTATCGCCTCATTTCGCTTTTGCTCCTCTAAGGCATAAACAGGGATTTTAGTCTCATACAGGGCCTTCAAGTGAAATCAACCCTCAACCTTTCAATCTGAAAGCAATGAGTTAGACATTTTTTATATGCAGACCGATCCCACAAATTAAACCAGACTTGTATTTTTATATTGCGTTACTATAATACATTATTGTGCAATTATTGACTTACAACATTCTCATCCAACATTCAGAATTGCTTGAACCTGGAATAAAAAATATGTTTCAAACCCAGCTGGACTGGGGAGTTTCTCATTGCACCTGTATGTTGGATAAGATCTATAACTATGTAAGGTGTTACACACATTTTTAAAGACTATTTATTTTAAATATTCCATTCTTCTTTTCATAGATAATTTCTAGACCATTTCAGCCTTTTTTACCTCATTTTGACAGTTTAAGTAGGACTTGAGGGATGTCTTAGCCTCAAATGGGAAATCTTTGCTGAAAAATCTGTTGAATAATTAGGAGATACACAGCACTTTGTTTTTCAGCTGGTGTAAAAAGACATTACTCCTTTACAGTCATTTCAATTCTCTGGTGTTAAGAGTGAACTGAAATATTTGCCTTAACTTCAAAAAAAATTAATTTAGTGTGGCTTTGTTTTAAAACACGCTGTTCTTTTGAAGTTGTTATATATGCCTCTACCAAAAAGAGAAAAATTTAAACATCTGGCATTTTCTTCTTATTTTCTCGCATCTTGTCTAGGAAGATAAATTCCTCAAATCATTGTGTAACATATGTAACATCTATTACACATAATCATTACCCGCTACAATGCTTTGGCTGCAACACGTCTTACAGTTTGGATGAGGGGTCAGCCAATTACACACATGATGTGAGTAAGTGTGCCAGCTCTGAACCTGACCTGAGGTCTCCAACATATGTTTTACGTTTCCTAGTCAGATTGGGGATTGTGTTGTTGGATGCTTTATTTTTTGCTTTCCAGCTGGAACAGACAGTCACAGGGTAAGAGAAGAGATGCCTTAGAACATTGTTATCCTCTATCTGTCACTATCTAGAAAGTGATTTTTTTTTAAAACACATCTTTTTCAGACTTTGATCTAGTTTTAGAATTCATACATGTGACAGGGTGTTCACATTCTTCTGCTGGAGATTTTTCTATTGCCTGGTATTTGTTTGAGCATGACAATTATTTTTATATCCCAAACCTTTATTTTTTCCTATATCTCCACTTAATTTTGAAATATTCTGTAATCACACATGCTTATACAGCTCATACAGCTCCACTTCTTTTAGTGCTTCCTAAAAGAAATGAAACATAGTGCTTTTCAGATGTCAGCTTGTCTCAGAGTTTTCCTAGCTTTTTGTGGAATTTGCAGTCAATGTATTTCTGGCAACAGCTCCATCATTGAGTGAATTAATGAAATAATTCAGGTGTAGTGGTCCAAGTGAGAGAAGATGATGCTGTCCTATGATATGAAACCTGTGCTTCTACAATGCTCCTATGCTTTGCAGAATCATAAAATAAGAATAAGAAGGTACTTAGAAAGGTCATCCAGTCCATCTGCCTGCCCCAAGGCTTGATCTGCATATACTTATGGAAATCCTGGCAGATGTTTGTCTAACCTTTTTGTAAAGGCATCCATTGGCATCCACAATAAATGGTTCTTTATTTCTCCAATGCAAGTGTATGTCCATTTTCAAGCATGAGCAAACACAAAGGGATACTTGGTGAAACTTCAGACCTCTGTATCCCTCATATATTAAATAGCTAATTTTTACAAACTATTTTATATGAAAGCAACAGCACTTTTAGAAGCACAGTTCTAACAGATGGACATTTTTCCTGTGTGAAGAAAGTAGTGGTTAATAACTATATGTGAGTGAAAGAATTAATAAAACAAAATTAAAAGAGAAAACAACTCTCCAAATGCAAGTAAACATGGAAAAAAAACCTAGGACTTCAAAACTGGCATACAAGACTTTTTTCATTAGATTACTAACTAATTACTGATGGCTGTGCTGACCACATAGAATGGGCCAGATTCTCATTTGGATTAAATTGCATTGGTCAATACAGTTAAGACTATTCATATAACTGGCTCAGCATTTAGCTCCAGATATAAAGATAAAAATGAGCTTGATATATTATGCCTGGCAGATCTCATTTTGAAATATTTTTCTTTAACATTCAACATATTCATTTATAAAGACGAGCAGTATACATAGCAGTAGTAAGTACTGCATTCTTTACATTATCTCTTTGGAAACAATTTCATGTCATGAATGACTGATAGGGAAATATCAGGCAAACTCAGCAGAGGAAGAGCACCAATAAAAGCAATTATTCCTGTCAGAGCAAGTGGGATTGTTTCCAGTTATTCATAGTCTAGATTCAATCAGTGCATGTCTAATTTAGAGTCAGACCTTTCCATCCTGTGCTATGCTTCTGGACTCCGTGATTCTCTCTATCAGTTGTGATCATGACAGTGTAAAGAAATGGAAGATCATGCCTTACTTAAAACAGACATTCATTTCTGATTTGTGTTTGCTTACCACTCTGCAAAAGTGACCACTCACAGAAATCTCTTGAGGGAAATGTAATGTAGTTATAGCTCGGACATTTATCTCACATTAAGCCAAGAGATTTAAATCAAAAATCTTTAATGGAAGAGAAAGGAAATCTTTGCCATTCAAAGCTGCATGCTGTTATTTGTGCTTTGACACTCTGCAACTACTCCATAACTTTTCAACAAATGCTTTTCATTTCTGATGCCAATGACATCTGATAGTAAAATGCCACGTATGACAAGAGCTTAATGCTTTATAGAAAATACATCTACAAGCCCATCTAAAAAAAAAATACTTTTTATTCCTGTATATTACAAACCTAGTTGATCAAGGCCTACAGCAAGTTCCTGTTAATTTGGAATTATACTTAGCCAGAATATAATTGTGGGTAATGCAAAGCCGGGTAGCTGTGGCTGGCCTAAAATTTGTTGTCAGCAGGAAGAAGATTAATTTCATTTACTCTCTTTGTCATGTCTCACTGGCTTCCTGTCTTTTTTGCTTGTTATCTCCAGTGAGCTGCTGCTGTCACTCTCAATTCACTTTCTACTCAGTTATTTGTTATCTGACGGATCTGTCTACACATATTCCCAATATAACATTTTTCCCCTCCTGAACCAGAGCTGTTATCACAAAGCTTACACTGTGGGAGAAAGCCTACACTGAACTTAAAAACGTAAAGAAAGAAAGAATAAGATTTATACAATTCCACAACAATGCTCCTGCCCAAGTACTCTGCCTGCCTGAGGAAAACAGCCTTTTTTCTTGTATTTTTTCCATGTAAATAAAAGAAGCAGTGATAAGGTATGAAAGCATGTATTTATAGGCTCCAGGCCTTAGGTCTCAGTCCTTGCATCTGTAGAAAAGACCAAGAATAACAGGAGTACTCCACTATGTTCAGAATAATATGGTACATAGATAAGGAATTGTTAAGGGCATATTTGGCATATTTCTCTGTATGAGCCACTTTGCAAAGTGTTCCTGAATCAGACGATGTGGTGTGTCCTGCCTGCAGTGCTGGATTTTCACAGGATTACCCACTGTAAGGGGACACCCACATTTCAAAATGTTTATCCTATGTGTATATACATGTGCATGTGGACGTGCTGTTTCAACTACATTAGCTCCTCCAGACCTGACATAACAGATCGCTCTGTAACATGGCTCTGTAGACCTTCAGGGACAAAATGGGAGGATCAGGGTCAGACTGCCTTGTTCCTTCCCCAGGGGAGCAAAGGAAAAGCTATTGTACCATTTTATACCCTCTGGCTACACATAGGATATGTTTAAGTGCTTTGCTAAATTGTCTTTAACAGTTGGGGTAACTGAATGAGTATACAGTGCCAAGTGAGTGACAGAAAGCTATCCTTGGTGACTATTCTTAAAATATGCAAGGGTCTTAATTCTATACTTTCTCCCAAGGTTAAGAAAATTTCAGAACTGAGGATGACCTTTTAGTGTGCTTAGAAACCATACAGGTCTTGTTATAAAAGTAATTTCCCAGAAGTACACTAGAACAAAAAGTGTGTTATCAGAGGTGTCCCTGCCTTCTCACACCTTGCTTTGGTGTAGGAGAGAGGCTGTTCAACAAGGCCAGCTTTGGTGAAGGACCCCAACTCTGTAGGCTCCTTTTATTGCCAGGGGAGATAGAGTTCCCAAACAGGCAACCTTGAGAACCCCAGCTGGGCTCCCATCCTATCTGAAATTACCTCCAGAAGTCATCTTGCTCTCACCATTGACTATAGAGATAACCAAAGGCAAGCATGCTTCTTTTGATAATATTGGTCTCTGTTGATTCTCCACATAAGTGTTAAGTGCCTGGAATGCTCTTCAGCAATGTGTCATTGGTTTCAGGTGTGAAAGAGACTACAGCTTAGCGACCATGATATGATTGAGTTCTCAATTCTTGGCAAAGTAAGAAGCGGGGTCAGCAGAACCACTACCATGGACTTCGGGAAGGCAGACTTTGGTCTGTTCAGGGCACTGGTTGGGAGAGTCCCTTGGGAGGAAGTCCTGAAGGGCAAAGTTGTCCAGGAAGGCTGGGCTTTCTTCAAGAGGGAAGTCTTGAAGGTGCAGGAGCAGGCTGTCCCCACATGCCGCAAGATGAACCAGCAGGGAAGATGACTGGCCTGGCTGAACTGGGAGCTTTTGCTGGCACTCAGAAAAAAAAGGAGAGTCTACCACTTTTGGAGGAAGGGGCAGGCATCTCAAGAAGAGTAGAGAGACCTCGTTAGGTCTTGCAGAGAGAAAATTAGACTAGCAAAAGCCCAGCTAGAATTCAACCTGGCCACTGCCATAAGGGATAACAAAAAATGCTTTTACAAGTACATTAACAACAAAAGGAGAACCAAAGAGAATCTCCATCCTTGACTGGATGCAGAGGGGAACATTGCCAGCGAGGATGAGGAGAAGGCTGAGGTACTTAATGCCTTCTTTACCTCAGTCTTTAACAGTAAGACCAGTTATCCCCAGGGTATTCAGCCCCCTGAACTGGAAGGCAGGGATTGATCACAGAATAAACCCCCCATAATCCAGGAGGAAGCAGTTTATGACCTGCTGAGCCACCTGGACACTCACAAGTCTATGAGGCCGGGTGGGATCCACCTGAGAGTACTGAGGGAGCTGGTGGAGGAGCTTGCCAAGCCACTCTCCATCATTTATCAACAGTCTTCATTAACAGGGGACGTCCCAGACAACTGGAGGCTTGCCAAAATGACACCCGCCCCAACAAGAAGGGCCGGAAGGAGGATCCAGGGAACTACAGGCCTGTCAGCCTGATCTCGGTACCGGGAAAGATTATGGAGCAATACATCTTGAGTGAGCTCACCGGTCATGAGCAGGACAACCAGGGGATCAGGCCCAGCCAGCATGGCTTTGTGAAAGGCAGGTCCTGCCTGACCAACCTGATCTCCTTCTGCGACCAGTTGACCTGCCTAGTGGATGAGGGAAAGGCTGTGGATGTTGTCCACCTGGACTTTAGCAAGGCCTCTGACACAGTCTCCTGCAGCATCCTCCTAGAGAAGCTGGTGGCTCATGTCTTAGACAGGTGTACTCTTCGCTGGGTAAAAAACTCGTTGGATAGCTGAGCCCAGAGAGTTGTGGTGAATGGAGCTAAATCCAGTTGGCAGATGGTCACAAGTGGTGTTCCCCAGGGCTCAGTGTTGGAGCCAGTCTTGTTTAATATCTTTATCAATGATCTGGACAAGGGGATCGAGTGCACCCTCTGTAAGTTTGCAGATGACACCAAACTGGGCAGGACTGTTGATCTGCTTGAGGGAAGGAAGGCTCTGCAGAGGGATCTGGACAGGCTGGATTGATGGGCTGAGGTCAATTGCACAAAGTTTAACAAGGTCAAGTGCCGGGTCTTGCACTTGGGTCACAACAACCCCATGCAACGCTACAGGCCTGGGGAAGATGGCTGGAAAGCTGCCCGGCGGAAAAGGACCTGGGGATGTTGGTTGACAGCCAGCTGAACATGAGCCAGCAGTGTGCCCAGGTGGCCAAGAAGGCCAATGGCATCCTGGTTTGTATCAGCAATAGTGTGGCCAGCAGGAGCAGGGCAGTGATCGTGCCCCTGTACTTGGCACTGGTGAGGCTGCACCTTGAACATTGTGTTCAGTTTTGGGTCCCTCACTACGAGAAGGACATTGAGGTGCTGGAACGTGTCCAGAGAAGGGCAACGAAGCTGGTGAAGGGTCTGGAGAGCAGGTCTTATGAGGAGAGGTTGAGGGAGCTGGGGTTGTTTACCCTGGAGAAGAGGAGGCTGAGGGAAGACCTTATTGCTCTCTACAACTACCTGAAAGGAGGTTGTAGTGAGGTGGGGGTGTTGGTCTCTTCTCCCTAGTTACTAGCAACAGGAATTGAGAAAATGGTTTCAAGCTGTGCCAGGGTAGGTTTAGATTAGACATTAGGAAAAACTTCTTTACTAAAAGAGTGGCCAGGCACTGGAACAAGCTGCCCAGAGAGGTGGTGGAGTCACCATCCCTGGAGGAGTTCAAAAAACGTGTAGACGTGGCACTTCGGGACATGGTTTAGGAGGCATGGTGGTGTTGGGCTGATGGTTGGGCTTGATGATCCTAGAGGTCTTTTCCAACCTTAATGATTTTATGATTCTATGATCATATGAGGTCTAAACCTGGACAGCAGACAATAACAGAGAGAGAATATAGGGACTGGGTAGGGATATAATAATGTTTTCCCAGAATCTACCACCCAAGCTTCAAGTGATTCGTGGCTCAGGGAAACACAATGTGACTAACAGTTTATACTTATTTAAAGATCAGTCCTTGAAAATACTGTCACAAGAGCCCACTTTGTTATCTGCCAACTTCCCTGTTAACAGCCTAAAGTTCATCTTTGGGGGTGTGCCTGCACATATACCCCAGCAGGATAGAAAGACACGACTCGAATTATGACAGATGCAAGCTCAGTGAATTGCCTGCTTTGCATGAAGTGATCAAAAGGTATTATCAAAGGGAATAATTCAGATCATACTTTGGTTGTTATATGGGAAGCTCAGCCTCCAAACTGCAGTAAGCAGTGCACTATGTCGAGAGCATCTCTAAGGAGAAAGTTACTTATCACTGCTAAAATGCAAAGGAAAGCTCTCTCCCCACTCCTGGAGTGAGTGGGATGGCAGTGAGGAAAGTCCTTATGCTGCTTCTGGAATGATGAACTGGCAATACATCACCACTTACAGACAGCTGTGGCAAAGACCCACTAGCACTAGTCTCATCAATTTTTGATGTGGCCCAAGTCAGCTGGAAATCTTCTGCCCAAAAGTTGATTTTACCATTCTTTAAAAACAAACAAATGAACAAAAAAAAATCTGGTATCTCTTCAAATAAAAGACAGGTGTTTTCTATTACAGGGAAGTGGTAGCTTTATTACCTTAAAAGAATGTTAGCTTGCTTTTTTTTAAACACTACATACATTTATCAGTGAGAAACAGACACTAAAACCACTCTTCATACAGTTTGCTTTGTAGGTGAGATAGGGTCCATATAGTGTCTTTTTGAATATACATCAAACACATAAACACATTCTCAAAGTATCCTGGAAGGTGACGGTAGCTAACACCACCAAACAAATAGAAAAGGAGATCACTTTTCAAGTAGAAAGAATAAAGAATGAGCTATAAAACCTAAAGCATTAGTTTTTGAACTAAAGCAGGGAAACTTAAAGTAGAAAAAGAACATAATTTAAAATTATCTGACAAATAAACGTATATAGCTGGAGACTAATAAATCGTGAAATCAGGGGCGTGCCATTTTCTTTCCATTGCTTAATACAAAAGAGTCGATGCTCATAATATTACAGACTATTACAGTGTGACCAGAACTAACATTTCTGATCTTTAATGTACTATTCAATTTCACTTTTGTAATCTCTGTAATGACTTTAGGTGCCATTCATTCTGTTAACCCACACACAAACGAACCACAATATTTTTGCAAATTATCATCGACAGACTGTCTTTGTTTTGTAGCATTTAAGCAAGCAAGGAAAACTCATAGCTTTCCAGGATTTTTCCAAAACTGTCTATTCATTTGTTTTCCGTTTTCACTTGCCATCAACAACATCATTGTTGAGTGGAGTAGACTGGGAACAGAGTGGTAGCTAACTCCTGAAACAGCATTTTCATCACACGATGCAAGCACACACACAAATCTCTGATCCCATACAGCTGAAGGTTTAATGTTCAAATTCTAGTTTAAGTCACTCAATAAAACATAATCTTTTTCTTTTTTTTTGCACTGTATTTACTACAGTCAAGAAGAGATGAGATAAAGCTTTTGCTGAATTTGTACTGTTTCATGTATGAGGAAAATGTATCTGGAAATAACTTTTAAAATAACCATTACATGATAGGAAGGAGAAATCTACAATATATGTAATGACATCAAAAGACAAAAGTGAATTTAATTTAATGAATTTTAATTAATTTATTACACATACATTTCCCATATAAAAATCAGGCTTTTTCATGGTACCTTAAGCCAGATTCTGTTAAGCACTTAAGAAAGGACTCGTCTCAGTTGAATAGTTAGGATTATTTTCATACAGTGAATCACACATGCACATGATATATTTATATATATCTGTATATAAATAATTTTGGGCGGGCTTCATTACCTTCCAACTGGAGACCCAAATTATTGCCAATAAACCATTACACTAGACCACTATATGGGTGGCAAATGCCACCTTTATTACAAAAAGACACTTTAGAATACTTTGAAGCATTAGCATTTTTATTGTGACTGCTTGCTGTAGCCTTTCGTCTATAAAAACAATTTCCTTAGATACCATCAAACCCATTTCTAAAAGTGTCATCAAATACAATGAAAGCCTATTAAAAAACTGAATTATAATTTCTTGGATTGTAAAATTTTGTGGTTTTAAAATCTGGTATAGCTGGGACACTCCAAGGCTAGAAGTGAATATAAAATCCCATTGGGAACCTGGAAATCTCTTCTTTCCCAGAAAGGGAATCTGTACCAGCAGAATAAAGAGATGGGACATGTTTTTTCCTTATATTGCTCAAGGACAGTATATTACTAATATATGGTTTGGGTCCGTTGCAGTTTAAGGGAATAAGGGGAAGACATTTTCTGTCAACAAGTTTAAAAATATATGTCCAATTAGGAATTTGGGAAGTTATTTATGACCACATAAAAGATTAATAAAGGAAGAGTGCAAATGTAATAAGCAATGGGTAGAATAACAAGAAAAGTATATCTAGCACAATACCAAGATTTATGATATTTAGATCATCAACATAAAATTGTATAAAAGTGTTACTACAGGTGTTTCTCTTATTAGTCTGATTTTCATCAAATCAGAAACATCTATATTTTGTATATAAATCCAGATTCCAAGGTTCGGTTTGTTTGGTTTTAATATTAGGAAGCACAGGCATTAATATGTTAATAAAAAAGCAAGTTGAAAATTCCAGTGTAGGAGAATTCAGAGATAACAAAATATTATTTTCTGCATCTCTATTTTTCCCATTTTGCACATCATGAGTGCAATGGATGGGACATTACTCTGGAAGCTAGGAACACATTTCTCATCTTGATGTTGACTCTAAGTTTGGCCTTGGGCAAGCCAGTCAACATCTCTGTATGTCAGTATACTCAACAACAGAACAGAGATAATAAAGCTGTATATACACTGTAAATCCCTAAGAGCTGGATTACAGCATCCTAAAGAAATACTTTTGGAAGGGATTAAAAAGCTCTGCAATGTTCTCCAGAGCTTTCTATCTTACTGCTCCCCTATAGATGCATCCCCCACATTTCTCAAGTAGTGCAAGAAGCCACAGCTAATTACAAGTGCTGCACCTCAGAGTTGGCTTTAAGACCTAAGTAATGTTTTAACCAATTGTTGTCTATGGTACCAAGAACAAAAAGTCAAGACCTTCCCACCTATAAAAATGGTAGCTATGCCTCTGAATTGAGTTCATGGAGTTTAGCCTGGTTTCCCATGTTTCCACTTTTTGCATCTGTCCTCACACAAGAACCCTGGGATCAAGTGGATGTGCCGTAACCTCAGGATCCTTCCCGCAGCACCTGTCACCCAGCCTTCCAGCTCTTCCTTTGCCCTTACCTCTCACTCATCCATTTTCTTTGTGGATCTCAAGACTGGCAGACAGGGCAGTGCAGAGCCATCCTGCCAAGAATAAGGGTCATCTTCTTATATAAACCTTGGAATATACTTATTTCCTTTATGAATTTTGCATGAAGAACTTAATGTAAATGGAAAATATGATGACCTTCTCTCACAAGAGTGCTGTGAGTATTAAATAGTTAATGACCATTAGGCTTTGTTAAGTACCATTTTGCAATTTTGATTTCTTAATTCTAAAGTATTATTATAGTAGGTATTGCATCTAATTATCAGTCACCCCTTTCTGGAGGAAGGATCATATATTCTAGCTGAACTAGTATTGAAGAACCTCCTTTATCTCACAGCAAAGCTGTTACCTAATTTAGGTTGAAACAATTAAGCAATGAAGGTGCTTTTCAGGTCCATTTACAGACTTCATTCTTTCAATCAAGTCTTTTTGGCATGGGATTCCTTTACAAATATGTCATTTGAACTTCTAATGAACTTCAGGATGTTATGTGATTTGTAACAGACCAATACTACTACTGCCATGACATCAGTACAGTTTTCCTTCCTAAGAACTTAAGGTTTATTCTGAGGAACTGTGAAGTGTTTAACTAAGCAGGTGTACTTATTAAAGATGCTTACAATATCTGGCAGGAACGGAAAAGTAAATGCTTACATTACGCCAATGAGCCCAATATTAATTTGTGAATTTTATCTTCTTTTACTGGATTAAAAAATCCCCCCCAAAAAGCCCCTGGCCTGGATATTTTTCACCACTTAAAGTTTTGTTATTGAAAGCAAAGCTTGACCCTACTTAAAATAAAAATTAAGGCCAAGCTAAGTCTTGGGAATATCTTTAAAAGATCAAGTGTCCATATCACAGAATTACAAAAATAGAGAACTTATTTGCAAAACTATAAACTTAAAAATAAAATACTGGATTCTCTGCATCTTATTGTATTACAGGAATTAGATAACTAAATTACATACTAGCGAATGTATTTTAAAAGTTACTGAAGCAAAAAAGAAATGGAAAAAACAACGAATATGAGAAGACAGCATATCCTAATAATTATCATGCTGTAATCTAATTGTAAATTAATCTCAGCTAAAAGAATGGGAAGAAACTGTATAAAAGCTCTTTTTTAATGAATAACTACTTAGTTAACTAAAATTATTTCTTGCTTAGTCTTTATAATATTTTTTCTCCCTGAATTTAAGAAGTAGTTTATTTTCAAAATGTGATTCCTGAATTTAAAATTTTGGTTGGTGGGTGTATGTGTTATATTTACTCAATCACTATTTTCAGATTTTTTCATGGACATTGTTTGCAAACAGCTTAGTGCAATCCCACTTTAAAACGTGCCTTCCATAAAAAAATTGTTTATATATATGTAAAGAATTTCTGTTTGCACATGTAATGATAATTCAAAATACTATTCAGGTACAAGAATGGTCAAGGAAAAAAACACCTAAAAGCCCTAGAGAATGAAGTCAGTGATTGGCAGAAACCAAGAAGGGCTTGAATTAATCCCCAGTGAGAATTCTCTCATTGTCCTATGAAGAAGACCAGTTCCAGATCTGAACCTGGCTTTTAAAACCATCTGCCACTTTTATACTGAGCCAAATAAAAAAAATCAGATGGGTGCTATCCCTCAGCACTTTTGGCAAAACTACACTGAATAACAGAACCTTTTGCAAAGATCTGTGACTTGGCTGCCATAGGGTTCACCCTCAAAATGAGAATAGCATGGATATGTCAGCCACAGAGCCTTATTTGCTAGGGCATAGCAGTGGGCTAACCCCACATTATTGTTTTCAGGACCCCAGCTCAGAGTGAGGTTTGGAGGGATGAGTCCCTCTGAAGCTAGCTGAGGACTCTTGGCACCATGTTGCCCGAAGTGCTATAGACATGCTCTCGCACATTTCACATATAGATTGGTTGGGGCCCTCTCCTTAAAAACCTCACTGCATCTGGATCTTGGATTGTAGTCTGATCTGCAATTAATAAAAAGTACAATCAAAAGATAGGAATGCTGCATCTCATTTCCATTTGTTCTCCAGATTCTTAGTAATCCCGGACAGATGTTTTAATTCACAATAAAAAGACATATGAAAGAACTAAAACTCAGTGTGTTTTCAAGAAGAATATAGAGCACCGTGTTGATCCAGTGTTTTGAGCTTGCTTTCATACACTGTACAGTTGTCATTCCACTAGTAATTTATTTTAAAAAGTCATCAAATGGAACTCTTCAAATCAAGTCAACAACACTATCTATAATAATAACAATGACTAAAGTGTTGTATTTAAACAGTCCTTGTCCTCTTCAAAGCATTTTACAAATATTAATTTGTGATCAGCTGAAGAATAAGAAAATTTTGGATGGAATATTTTAATGCATAATCCCTTGATTAATTAATATTTACAGTGTCAGTTTTATCCCTGGCAGAATTCTACAGATTTACGTGGAATTTCCCCAGAATGATTTGGCCCACTTTATTTCCCCGCCTTTCTGGGAGGTATTAGTACAAATCTGAAACATTAATGTCTGGAATAGCATCACTTTTTATGCAGTGTTTTTCATATTATGCATTTTTATCTCTTGGATACAGTGCTTTGCAGATTTTGGACAGACAACTGAAAGCAGTAACATACACATGCATCTTGGACCATTTAAAATTTATCCTTCACATCGCTGATCAGCGACACTAAGGGAGATGGTACCTTACCCTGTGCAGCTCTCCAGAGGCCACAACAAATGCAAACTGTGAACATAAGTAAGGGGTGAGGACAGATGGGAAAAAGTATGTGTGCAAAGAGTTCCCAATGACAATTTCTAGCTTGCAAATACTTCAGAAGAGCCAGGGAAATTATGGAGCCATAGAATGGGCTGTGGTCCTCCATGAGCACCTGGAAACACAATGGGGAAAAGATTATGGGAAAGATTTTATCACCTGCTATAGCCATTTTATCCTATTCTTGAGACAGAGAGTCACTGTAGAGAGGTCCCTTGGAAAACTCTTTGCTGTGGATAACAGCCAAGCAGGCTGTTCCTTCAGGAGCTCCCAGGAATTCCCAGTAGCATAAACCAAGTAGGCCAAGTTTTAGGTTTTGAGCTGTTTTTTATTGTGTCTGATCTTTATACATTGAGACCCAAAGCAAATGTCAAAAGCTCCTTCTCTGAGGCACGCTGAATACTCCTAGGGCTGACTTAAACTTCCTTTCTTATATTAGATTTTGTGAAGATAGATTGACTAGACAAGCAAATGCTTTGATATATATTCTATCTGCTCACAGATCCTCTTTTCTTTGACATTCCCTTCTGTCACTGAGCATATCCCCTTTAAGGGTAGACACTGATCTGAGGAAACATCAATTCACTGTAATCTCAACCTGCCTCTTCCAAGATAGCCAATGTATATTTCTACCTCTTTGCATTGCTTATGTATAAGGAGCCTTTTTATGCATTTTTTTTCCCTTTTATGACCCTGATGATTGCTTTAGAGACCATATGAACTCAGTTGATTGATAACTTCAGAATAACCACCACTAATGACCTGAGAAAGATGTACTTTTTCTTCCTAGCAGAACTGCACTGCATCTCAAATATTTTGTGGTGATTTGCAGAATTCTGGGTAAATGACTCTTCTAAATATAAGGTGTGTTATCCTGGCGTAGTCATTCTGACAAAATCCAGTATTTTAATGCAGAATTTTCACTCAAGTAGTGCACATCTGGCTTTCTATAAGGTGGTTTGGCATTGCATTGCATTATATAAAACACTTTGCTATTGCCAGTGATGAAAACAGTCACCTGGGAATTGAAAGGACAGAGTTCAAAAATAAGATACCAGGTAGGAGACATTAGTAGCTCCACAAATATATATAAAGAGTTCAGGTTTCCTTAGGAATTAACACAGATCCTCTATTTTCTTTGGCATTCCCTTTTGTCATAGAGAGTGTCCTTATAAGCATACATAGTGATATGAGGAAATGTCTGCTCGATCTAATTTCTGCCTCACCATTTCAGGATTCTCATTAGTGCAGGTTTGTTCAAAAAACAATATGGAGCATACTAGCTCAACAGTATAGAAGCAGCAAAATAATAAAAATAAAGATTTTGTATTACTCTACATTTTAACAGTATATTAAACAACTTTTGCCTCTACATTTTGCAAATGCTTTCTTAATTAACAGAATGTAAGATAGGCAATTTCTAAGTAAATGCTGTGTTTCAGTATCTTACTAAATCTTCTTTCAGATGGAGCATTACCTGCTTAATACTCCTGTAGAATCTGGTATACCTTGGTTTTTCCAGCTTCTGTTCTCAGATCACAAAATCATGATGGAGCCTCCTTCAGCAAGTTAAAAAACCCACATATTGTCTTTTTCCAAAATATTTCAACCACAACTGAATATCAAACAAGGGACAGGCGGTCATTAAAGCAGCACCCTTTTCCTGCCTCTTCTAGTGAATCAGCTGGAAATTTCACAATGCCTTCAGTTGCCAAATTAGAGCACAGAGATTCTTTTTCTTTGGGTTGTTACATGACTTAGTAACCACTGCAAAAGATTTATACCTATACTTATCCTGAAAGCATCTGTTGCTCCATTCCAAACATCCAATACTTAACGTTTTTTCTTATACTAATCTTTTTTTATCCCTTCTTGTTAACTGCTCAATCTAATCACATTGAAGATTTTTTTTTTTTGCATCAGTTGAGTTTCTTTCTCCCCACTCTTTCACATAACTGACACAACAGGTAACCATGAGCAACGTTCAAACATCTCTTAACTAACAACATTTTTGTATACCTGCCAGCTACTGCTAGTTCCAACAAAGGCAATTATTCTTTTATGACAGAGAAAAAATAATATACAAATCTTAGCTATACTGCAGATAATAAATTAATAAAGAATTCTTTGCAGTTCAAAAGACCAAATTAATTTTTAAAATTTCATGGCTGAACATTTAATTTAAGTTTGGCTGACAACTTGCTGGTCTCATCTGAATATTTGTTCTAATCTTGAGTATTCATCATACATATGTATTTAGGAGATACCAGGCAAATATGTAGGGAAGGGCTTTGTGCTCTTTCTGCATTGGTACTTTTTGGCAATAGTCCTGACCCTGCAGCAAGATACTACACCTGATCCTCTTGTCAGTAAATCTACAGTACTTCAGAGACAAGATCATTTCTTCTGCATCACATATTTGATGGTACAAAAATGTCAGAGGTCCATCTGTGGAATAAAAAAAAAGAACTTAGCTAATGAAGAAGAAAGTAGAGAAAAGGACGAGAGCTTGTATCCAGATTTGACTGAAATTTAGATAAAGAAGTTCCTACAGAGAGTAAGTTTTCCCGGTGGGAAGTCAATAACTCTGAAGTGCTTCTGTCTTTCTCAGTGCTGTCTATAGAAAGCGTTGATGACAATATTAGTTCTAATTTAAACATCTTATTTAGATGGCTAAAATCAAGTAAGATTATCAGACCTTTGGAAGTGACAATTTTCTATTGCTCTTGTTATAAAGCAAGTTTTGGAAACACAGTTGGATTTCTCTCTTTTGACAAGCTACGCTGGGTCAGACCTTTAAAAGAGCTTAGGCCTCAGCTTCTAACTGCCCCAAAACAGTATTTTTCAAGCTTTCCAAAGATTTTCCACATGAGGATATTCAACACATCAACCAGTTTCTATGCTGAACTTTCCTCAAAAAAAAATTAATCACTCCAGCTTATGAACATGATCTGAGTTTCTCTGGAAAGATGGTCCTGATTCTAAGTGCTAAAAATAAGACCCTTAAGATCTATGTCCCTAAGTTGATTTGTTTGTAATATAACAAATGATTCTAAGGCAACTGGATACAAGCCGGAAGTCCATATATGCATATAAAATTTTATTTTAGGTAACAAAGCTCTGTATTCTTATTAGAATTTTCTCATCTCAACTAGTTTTTAAAATAAAAATCATCTGGAATGTTTATCCTGAAAAAAAACCCCTCCCTCCCTGCAGTGGTCTCTCTACAGTTATTGTCACAGTTCAACATAACCTTTTAGATCATTAAAATGCCAGAGTTGCCTTAAGAAAGATCACAGTGTACCTTACCTCAAACACCTTGGCGATGTTGATTGCACAGCTTGACACTCTGTTCTGCATCCGGGAAGAGAGTGTAACAGAGGAGCTGCCATCATTCACCGGTGTGTGTGCAGAGTGTACCTGCTACAGGCACCTGTTCGGACACAAACAATAGTTTGGTAACTGCTTACTGTTTTCTTTATATATACATGCATTCTAAAAAAATAGAAATGCTAGCTTTAGTGCCAGCCCAGACGTGTATTTTTAAAGGTCAGTTTAATTCATCAGAAGTAGTTGAAAATATGCCAGTTGAAAAGACGCCTTTCCACTGGGTCTTTTTGCTCTTGTGAACAAATGTTTCTTCATGTTGAATACCTACATAAAGGGCAAGTTCTTCCTGCAGAACTGCATGGTGCCTTTATTACTGATACTGGGCTCTCACTCCCTATATAGACTTTTCCGTTGCACAGAAATAACAGTTTATGTATCTTACTTGATACACTTCATGCGGGACTGTGGACACGTGTCCTTTTTTTCCACAATATAAATGTGGAAGTAAATGGTGGTGTTATCTCCTTTATCACGATTTAATGCTAGCATTTTAACATCATTCGTAGCACCAGCGGTGTGTCCTGCTGTCCAGTAAATACATGTAATAGAGGTACAAAGGGGATTTGGAGACACAAGATGAGCACTGGCTGGTGAGGTGTTATGTGAAGGAGGACACAGACTGGAGCATCTCATTTTGACTCAAGCTTCATACTGATGCACTAAAACTATGATCATGTATGAGAGGAAGGTAATACACCAAAGGCATGGGGAGACAAGCACAAATTATCAGCAGTGTAAATACGGAAGTTGATAATCTCATCTGCTTCGTATGTATGAGAAATGAGCAAGCTGCAGGCTGCCCAAGAACTTGGATAACTCAGAAAGTTAGAGTGACTTTGAGTCTGCTTCTGGGCAAAACATGACAATGGTGATATCAACAGTAATATGAGCCGGAACTACATATTTATTTGAACATTCTTGTATACATTGGATGCCAGTGCATTATAAACACAATAATTGATAAAGGCAAAGGATTTTATTAATTTTTGTGAATATACTTAATGGAATATTTTTGAAGAATCAACATGTTCTGCATGATTTTGCTATAGTTCTTTTTTCAAAAAGGTAGAGCATTCAATTAAAAAAAATAAGGAAAATTTATCTGTAACAAAAAATGGTTATTCTTTGTTTTCATTGGATTGTTACATTTTTTGGCAATTACCAGAGCTTTATAAGAAGTAGATATGCATAAGAGATATCAGGACAAGCAGCAGAACATAAAAAATAACTGTAGTAATAAAAATACCTCTATCTCTAACAGCTATGTATGAAAGGGTTAAGAAGAGAAGTTCACACTGAAGTACCGCCATTTTACCAATGGGTAATAAGTAAATATGCCAACAGGATATCAACTACAGAAAACAGGCGCCATTAGATTTAACTACACAGTTCTTCATATCAAAGGCTAAAATGGGCTACACGTTGCATAAGGTTCTATTTTTAACATGAAACTCTTAGGAGTAGCAGCATATCCTAATTAAACTTACATAACAGTGAAAGCAAGGGCTAATGAATTACACAGAAAATAGTATTCTATTAAAGAATTTACAAATGTAATCATACGGATTCTCAGGTATCATGGCTGATGGGCAGCGGATTGGCTTGTGACATATTAAAAATCTTGCTTTGCTGATTGGGTTTAATATGAATATTATTCCATAGGTCCAAAGTTTTGGAGGAAAGGGCTAGAATGAACACTGTTTCGTATGAAGTAGTGTAACAGCCACTAAGTATCTCCTCTAAAGTTTTAGGTATCTTCTTTGCATGTCCCATGAATACATCAAGTTTTTCAGACCATTGCAGGCTGCAAAAGTTGGAACCCAAGTTTTCTTAGACAGAGCTGGAGACTGCTGAAAGGAGACTGTTGAATTCATTGCTCTGCTCAGGTCTCACTCTCACTAGAACTGTTTTAAATACATGAAGTAGATATTCAAGCCAGGCAAAGGCATTTAAGTGCATAAGAACCAATGAAAATCAGTGGCACTTATACCTTTATATCACTGAACTATTTTTGAAACTCTGTCTGTAGAGAAATAAGGTATTTTTATATGTCACATGCATTCATGTTAAATATACAGATACACATATTTACTATGTGCAAATAACTACTACGTAAATGACTGGAAATGGCATGACATCAAACCAAGCATGCTTCATGCACTGTGACAGGTTGAGTGAACAACCCAAGACCCAGAAAGCTTCAGGGTGATATCCTTCCATCCCCCTTTTGACAACTGCAGCTAATGACACTGGCCTATACAGTACTTCTCTGAGTAAAGCAGCTTTTGTCAGATACGTGGAACTGCACAAGCCATTCAGCCTAAAGGTTGACCTTCTGATCATTTGTAAGTCAGAAGCTATCAGCAGAAGTTCTGTGGAAACAAGAAGATCAGGAACAAAAGGAAACAAAAATTAAAAAGGAAGAAAAAAATCATTCATTTTTTTTCCAGATTGAACAGATGTGGAGGGATATATTTGACACCTGCACAAAATAAATACAGAGAATTTATTTCTCTGACTCAAAACCAAAAAATATTATCTGTTGGTAACTATAAATCATGCTAACCTACACCAAATATTCATTTACCTTCTAATTTCTCACCCTTGCTCATCTCTAGATTCTCATGAATTTATAGAGTAGACAATTCAGAAACTTTGAAACAAAGCAAGAGTTATCATTTGTCTGAAGACCTTTTTTTTTACCTTTTTCACCTTGTTATTGTTTTCCTTTTTTATATATTTTTCTGAACCTATAGACACACTTCTGTGATATAGTTGTGTGACAGTCAGGAAGCATGCAAGAGGCGGAAGCTGGGACAGGTAACCCAGGAGGAACACAGAGACACTATTCAAATATTCAGGGATGGGGTTGCCAAAGCCCACCTGGAATTGAAGCCCATCTGGTGAGGGACATGATGGGCAAAAAGAAGGGCTGCTACAGGTACATCATCAGTAAAGTGAAGTCAAAGGAACATGTGAGTCTGCTGCTGAATGGGGCAGGGGAGCTGGTGACAAAGGACACAGAAAAGGCCAAGGTACTCAATGCCTTCTTCACCTCAGTCTTTACCAGTAAGACTGGCTTTCAGGATTCCCAGGCCTCTGAGACCAGTGAGAAAATTCTGGAGCAAGGAAAACTCACCTCTGGTGGAGGAGGATCAGATTAGGGAACATTTAGACAAACTGAACAGGCACATGTCTGTTCATGTGGACTGTGGGGACTGTGTCTCCACAGTCCATGAGACTCAACAGGATGCACCCAAGAATGCTGTGGAGGCTGGCCAATGTCATTGCAAGGCCAGTCTTGATCACCTTTGAAATTTCAGTTATGCTGACTGAAGGAGGTTCCCAAGAACTGGAAATGTCACTTCTGTCTTCAAGAAATAAAGTAGAGGTCAGCCTTCTATATATCCTGAGAAAGAGATGGAGCCCTTGCAGAAAACGTGGCCAACCGTATCCTGGGCTGCATTAGGAGGAGTGTCTCCAGCATGGTGAGGGAGGTGATCCTTCCCCTCTACTCAGCATTGGTAAGGCCACATCTGGAGTACTGTGTTCAGTTCTGGGCTGCCCAGTACAGAAGAGACATGGACATGCTGGAGAGGAATGGAGCCCAGTGAAGGGCCACAAAGACGGTTATGGGACTGGGGCATCTTTCAAACAAGGAAAGACTGAGAGAGCTGGGACTGTTCAGCCTGGAGAAGAGAAAGATCAGGGGGAAGTTATCCATGTGTCTAAATTTCTGATGGGAGGGTGCAAAGAACACAGACTCAGGCTCATCTCAGTGGTGCCCAGTGACAGGGCAAAAGGCACAAACTAAAACACGAAAATTCTGTCGCACGTAAAAAAAAACCAAAGCATTTTTACTGTGAGGGTGGTCTCTGAGACAGGTTTCCCAGAGACATTGTGGAATCTCCATCCTCGGAGGTATTCAAAAGCCCTCTGGACATAGTCCTGGGCAACTGGCTCTAGGTGACCCTACTTGAGTGGGGAGGTTGGACTAGGTGATATCCAGAGGCCTCTAAGCCTTAGTGACCACAGCAGTGATTTTGTGATTCTGTGACAGTTTCTTCAATGCTTAAGTTATAGTTTAACTTTTTCCCTTATTTTCTTAATTTTTTGTCAGTCCTTTTGACTGTTATAGAGATTAATTTCCTAATTCTTAGAGTTGTCTTCTTCATTCTTTGTTTCTCTCCATTAAGATGCCAGTGACCTTAGATCTCCCTGGCACGTTAAGTAATCTTTTTGTACCAACAATTTGCTTCTTTCAACTTTGAATTAATTGACACATTCATAAATTTTTCTGCCTCTTTTGTGTGTAACTTAAAAAAAAAACACAACAAACCCAAAACTTTCCTTATTTTCCTTTGCAAACAGGGCAGTTAATATGTATTTCTTCTTGAGCAACAGAAGTACTTGAAGATACCAAGTAGTGAGCGATCACACATTCAACTCTTGAAAATCCCTTTTTGTATCACCTTTAGGAAAGGTGGCACAGAATGGTTCACACCAGCCCTGAGGTGAGGAATAAACAGTCCAACAATGCAACCAAGCATCAGTGCTCTTCCCAGCTCCCCACCTCTGTGCCCATGCCTCCAGGCATACGCCTCGCAGACGCCACTTTTCCTGAGTTTGTGTTTAGCACTATTGCACTCAGCACCAGTACTGCGGCCAGCAGCACAAGAGTAAACACACGACACAGTGACACCGTGTATATTAAGAGCACTCAGAGGAATTTTGACATAAGTGTTAGCTTTCATAAGAATAATGTGGTACAGTGGTTCTCTTTCCTGTGCTCTGTGATTTGCTGTATCACTATAACTTTTCAAGGTATTTAGATCACTGGGTATTCAGAAGAAAACACTTCATGAACAGAAATAGATGATGGCCATTCCCTGGCTGGAATATCATCATCCTTTAATGATGAGTTATGAGTTACCCTGTAGGAATCCTAACAAGGCAATTCAAAACCTAGATTGAAAATTATTATAAGTAGGTTTTGGTTTCATTGCCTTCTCTGATTCTTTAGCATAACTTTATTCATATGTCTATTTATACTTGTGAACATGTCCTGGAATAACTTTGCCACTATACTACAACATCCCCATTGTAAATACTTTCCAGCAGGAACAAGAGAAGCCAGTTTCCCAGCCAAGAAACCAGACTTCAGCAGGAAGTGATCTCAGTAGGCATATCCTTCATTTCTGAAGTTATTTGCTTGAGCCAAAAGTCAAATGAGGACACATCTAAGCATATGAACTAGAGTAAATAAAATGTGCTACAAATTAAAGGGAAATCAGTCAAAAGAGGACATATAAAGTACATTAGGTTTTCTTTCTTTTGTTAATGATACACACTTCTGCAATTAAAATAGTAAACTTTTATAATTTATATACTGAAATGATAAAGCACCATTTAACTCTAAAACTGCTCCGGATATTCTACTGTGATCTAAATACATATGTGGATTAAGGGGTGTGTTAAAACAAAGTGTCTGTCTTCACATGAAGAAAGGTTGTAAAACATTATACAGTGGCATGAGGCATTGCAACACACACACTAAATTTCTGCCAGGAAGCGAAGAAAGTCTTTTCTTTGCCTGTTCCTTATACTCAAGACAGTATGTGAAAGATAAGTTACAGAGGCATTTGACAGTGATAAATGGAAGCCTCAGAACATATTCTTATCTAACTAATTTGTGAAAGCTCATTTCACCTTTTTGCTAAGATTTGAGGACAGTTTATGAATCAGGGCTTCAAAGTTATCTGACAATCTTTAAGTTTTTTTTTAATATCATGATTACAATTATTTTTCTGTAGGGTACCTACTAATTTAGTAGTTATAATGGAATACTGTAGTTGACACTTTGTGGTTTCCATCACTCAGTATGGAGCCCTGTATTTACTGTACATCATTCACCTCTGAATACATCATTGTCTATTTCCTTGTGATCCTTTTTGTGCTGCTATCAGTATAATACCTGGATATATTGGAGGTGATCATGAGAAACTCTTGACAGCATCTGTGTGAGATTTACTGGCATTATTACTTCCATGTCTCAGGGACAGGGGAACTGAGAAGCACAGAGATGTTATTGTTAGAGTCCAAGTCATTCTTAAGCAAAATGTTTATCTTGATCTAGCCTTCACCTAACTCTTCACCCTAATCTGGTAGTTTCTACCCCTCCTTTAACTCTTCACCACTGTTCATTCTACACATTGGTGCATCCTCCCTTTCTAGGCAGCAATACAGGAAAAAAAAGAGAAGTTCATAGCCATTTTTCAGTACCTAATATGAAAATAATCCCTGATAGGTGAGAGTGAGAACTCTAAGGAAAATTCTGCTCAAACCTTCCAGCCTTGGACTTAAGCATGCCCAGTTCAAGTGAAATCTTCAGATACTTTCTCTACACCAATAATCTCTATTGTGAATGTGCCTCTCATGAGCTTCTGAGACATAAGAAGGCTCACAATTTGACCAAATATTCACAGATGTGGCAACAAGTGTATTTATGATATCAGAATGACCTCCCTGTATTTGTTGCTAGACAGAAAACAGAAAATATCTCCATGCAATACTTACGGGCAGTTCTGACATTGGCAATTAAATGTGGTTTTCCTGCCCCCAGAAAAAGCCAGACAAATCATATTTGATTGAAACTTCTTCCCCCTTCCCTCACCATTGAAATTACACAGGAGGGAACATTTCAGCTCAAACAGTTAAAGTTTGGCAACCTTATAAGCAAATGAAAACTAGAATGCTACAGTGGAAATTATTGGGCAACATTATATGGCTTCTGTGTGTGTTCTCCATAATACATAATGAAGTAACTAAACCAAAAAAAGCTAGGAAAACATATAAAGTGTCAGAAAAAATAAACCTTCCTGATAATTGTAGAGAAAATAAGTCAAAAGAGAGTGAAGAAATGAATAAATACATTTTACTGAAGTCTTTAAAGAGAATAAAATTCCCAGTTGGAACAGTTTGATTTAAAATTCAGTTTTCTATCTAATTTTTGCTCTATTGTTAGTCTGTAACACTTCACTCTTAGGGACTCTTATGAAACATGTATGTCCTTTTTGAATACATTTCATGCCTAATAGATCACATAATTGTATTAACAAATTTAATCATTAAAACTCTTTAATGAACAATGATTCATTCAAAATATTAACCTATTTATAGTTAACTTTCCAAACCTGCTAAGGAACAGGACAGGAAAAAGCAAAAATGTATTGTATTAATTTTCAACATGACTTGCTTTTTTAAAAATTTAAGGAGCAGATAATTACTTATAAAAAATCAGCAAAAAAGGCTGGCAATATTACAGAGTGTGTCAAAATACTGAATTGTGCTGTAAGCACTTGTCTCTGCTGATGGGTAGTCATTTCTTGAGAATTAAGATTTATGCAAATGCAGTTTCTTTTGACTTCCATGAATTTGATCCAGGTTCTCAATGATGATGAAACAATATATTAAATCACTTGTTCCACCAGAACTTTCCAATCTGAAACACCTTAAGGGTTACTCAAGCCTCACACAAAACTGTTGAGAGCAGAAACCAAAGGGGTATTTTAATCCCTCATGAAAGATTTCTAATAGCTTTTTTTACATATAGGCTGAAAATATCCACTGAACATCTGTACACAGCACTAATGAGAAATCTGTTAATTTGTTATATTAATCCAAGAACAATATTTCCTCTGGGCTTTTAGTTCCAGTGATAAGAATGAAGTACAAAAAAAAGGGGGGTGGGAGAGAGGGAAGCAGAGAAAATACTTTCCAGAAAGCAAGAAGTAATTGTTTACTTTGAGATTAGTACATATTCTGGAAGATTAAAATAAAATAAAAAAAGATAAACAAAACAAAGCTAGACGCTTCTCTATTTAGTGGAAGGAGTTACTATATATAATGACACTTTATCACTTTACAACATATACACTCATTATTTTTATTAAGAATCATCGTATTCATTTAGAAATCTGTTTCTTTGCACAACTTTAAATTTTCATATCAGCTTAAGATGGAACCGAAGTCTATCTTCACTAAATTATTACATACTAAAGGCTTCCTTTTCTAGAGATAGTAACTTGCTAAACAATTGAGAAATTATTTAGTACATGAATAAAACATATACACAGGCAGAAAAGGTAATATTAGATTAGAATCCTGGAAGAAATCAGTGATCTTAATCATAGAAAAGATCAGGAAAAAATCAAACACCCCAAATAGCAGAGCTAAAGAAAAAAGTTTCTCAAGAATTAGATTTCTGGTAACTAAACTAAAATTAAGGAAAAAAAAAAAAAGGCAAATTTACTTCCCATGGAAATGCACACAAGATCCCTAAAAGTTCAAGTATACATATGGGATACATTTGTTAAGAAGGTTCTTGAAACCAAAGGAAACAAAGATATGGGGCATGGATGAGGCCCTTGTAGAAGGACGCCTGACTTTTAACTCTTCCCCAAAGAATTTTGGCAAGTTGGTACTAACATTTAGATTTCTGAATGAGATCATATGTTTGTACCCAAGTAACTAGTCTTTCTGCAGATTTAACTGGGATGGCAGGGCACTGTCTATACAAAGGTTTACATTTGGTCTAAATTAGACATAGCACCACTAAGACTCATGACACATTTGTGTAGCCAGCAATAAATTTATAGCAGTCATAGAGTCTCTCTTCCCCCAGTTGACCTTGTAAATATTTCCTTTGGCAATAGACTGTGAAAGAAGCCATACTCAGTACTCTTAACCTGATGATGAAGTCATACATACAGAAAAATACCATAGGAGAAAAAGTGAATAAATCATCTTTCCTATAAAAATAAATAAATAAATTCACAAAAATATGCAAAGCAGGACAACCCAATTATATGCACGTTGCAGCTGAAAAAAAAAAAAAAGAAATTTATTTACATCAGTCTTGCAGAGGAAGATTGAAATTTAAACCTGGTCTATCAAAACTGTCACCAAGATTTATAGCTTTCCCAGATAGAGAAGGCCTAAGTTTTAGCAAAAACGGGTCATTCATAGTTTGGTTGGAAACCAGTTGTTACTCATTATTATTCTGGTTATGACTCAAAGGGGAAAAAAGTTCCCCAGACAAAATTCAATGATATGGGTGGAGCTTTCCTTTGAATTTTTGGTTTGTTTGAACTCAGTACTCAAAGCAAAACTTGGGGGATATGAATCCACATGAAATGAAAAAGTTAATGTGGACCTCTTTTGAACCAATTTGCTAAGATTACACTGCTTCTGCTATAAAATATTTCAAAAATGCCCAAAATTCAGAGTAGAGAGGAGACATTTAAATTAAACTTTCTGGAATGCTCAAAAGTAATTCCACAAGTCCCAGAATACTATAATTCAATAAGAGCTTTTAATTTGCCACACTGTAAGACACAGCATGTCTCCAGCTTCTCACAACACACTTACAGCATACAGAAAATAGTTTACTGAGCTGGGAGTCAAGCTAAGTAAAGTCTTAGCTTTAGGAAGATACTTTTGAAGTTGAAGCCATTAAACCAAAGTCCTGGTGAAATTGATAACTATGTCCAAGCAACCCTACAGCATGTTCTCCTCAGGAATATAATCTTTGCATCTCTCACATGAACCTGAGTGCATATTAGATGACCACTTTTACCATGTTTTATATAAATAATATAATTTAATACCTACCAAAAGTGCACCAAAGGTGGCATTTCAGTTAAGATCAGATATTCAATTTGGAAATTAATTTCCTGATTGTCTCTCATTGAACTTTGGTTCATCACATGAAACTTCCTCAGAGTGTGAGAACCAGATTCCCTGTGGAGGAGAACAAACCAAGACAAAATGGTTCAGGGGTGCCTATCTGACCTCTGATCTGAGCTCTCATGGGCATTCTAAAGACAGATAGACCAGGTGAGTATGAAGGGCTCCACATGGCTGGCTCTGTTCAGTCACAGGACTTTCTACTGTCACTTTAATGCACTTGATTTGATCCATTAAGCCCAGCCAATTTTTCTACCTTTAATAAGTGGGAAAAAGTCTTTAACTGCAACAGTCTAATACCTTTTCCTAACCACTTCAAACAATAAATTCTGAGGACTTTTTGAATGTCTGCATAAAATGAACGTTTCTGTTCCTTACTAAATGCCTTGAATTATTCTATGCAGCATGCTTAATTATCACCAGTGGTACACAGCTATCTGGGCACATGCTGTGCCTGGAGCAAGTATCTCAAGATGTTTCAGAGGGCAACTGCTCTATACCTTTCCCTAATAACGTCAAGCATATCCATTTGTCAGAGCAGTGAAAATGTACAGCAAACCACTACCAGTTTATGAAGACAGTCAGGAAGCAAATAACCTCCAGGATTTCAGGTTTTAATTTGAACAGATAGATGAGAAGCGAGTAGATGTTAATAAATATGAATTTCCAGATAGGTGAAAAGAAATCTCAGACTGAGGAAAATTCCTAAAAATCAGTGAGTTTGGGAGAGTCATGAGACTAATCAGTGCAACTGTGTGTGAAACAGCAGATTATTTTGATTAGATAAGTTTGGCTTCTAAGACTGATCTTCATGTAAAAAAAATGTGATTAGGAGAGACCGTTGATCTATAATCTTTTTCTGTCTTTGCTCTTTCTTTCTCCATATGTGAAACATATATGTATGTGTTTGTTTATTCTACATCCAGTTATTTATTTGTATATTTATGTGTATATGACTATATAGGGCTTCTTTTGCTTTGACTTTATTTCATTTAATTTTATTTTCCTCCCTCACATTGTAACCATCTCTTCCTTTTTGCTAGTTCTCTTCTCTTCTGCATGTCTAACCAGTTTTTACTCTCTTCTGCTTACCCGTTTCATAACTTTGTTCAGCCATTATCAGCCTTTCCTCCACATACAGATACATCTGGGTGTCTCCTGTTTCAGCATCTGGATCCACTAAACCTCTCATTGCACATTTCTCTTCTCTCCATGTGAGATCAGAGGCAGCCTCTGATGGTGGTGAAAAAAAAAAAAAAAAAGCCAAGAGAATGCTCCAGGCTACTAGCCAGCATTTTTGGTTGTCTTTCTTCAGAGAGTATCTATTTGTCTGAGTTTGATTAAGAAAAATAGATTCTCCTAAACAGTAATGACAGATCCTTGTTTGGGTTTTTTGCATTCTCAAAGGCAACTAAATGTACTGATGTATGCAGACATGCAGGTCTTCTGAGTGAACGATGAATATTTCCATATTTTACTGCATTTAAGTAACAGGTTGTTTACAAGATTACATTAGTCTACTGAAGCTATTTTCACCAGCATCCTTCAATGGATTACATTCCTCTGTAAGGGATTTGGAATGTCTAAGTGGAGCAATATTTTCACAGCATGGTTTATCTGATCTAATTGTGAGCTACAACCTGCAATCAAAAAGAAAAGATATTTGCACCCTCTCCTGTACACCACACATCTCTTTGCACTGGATCTAGCAACTGCTTCGTTTTGTGGTACTGAACTGACTAAAAACACCAGGGTTTTTTTTCTGGAGTTCTGGGTTTCAGTTGGATCAGGGAGCTGATCTGACCTAACTCACAATTGCATAAGCTGCCAAATGGATTGTGTCACCACAGAAGGGATGGCAGGAAGGCTCAGCTACCAGCAAGATGAATGGAGACCATGGTGTCATATCCTGATGGCTGACTACAGTTAGGTCACTGATGAAGGCATTGGCTCTGAGAAGATGGGGCTGGTTTTCTTCACTGACCACAGGGGGATCCTAGAAAGTCAGGCATGCTGGTCTAAAGTTAGGTTTTGTCATTACTTCTCCTTTTCCCTCAGTATTTACAACTTCTTGCTATGGTACATAGAGGAAGTCTCAGAGACAGAGAGAGATGAGATCAGTGTTCCGTAAATTAACATATTCATTTAAAAAATATTTCAGACAGGAAAGTAAAATCTATTAATGTAGTTCATTGTAGTAGAATAATTAAAATTGCTAAGTTAAGTAAATAACAGCAGAAATGTTTTCCAGTAAAGTATTCACTAAATGTCATAAATTTTACCAACTTAAAACTCTAGTAAATATAATATCTAACACTGAAGATGTATTACATACACCTACAGAGAAGGAAGGTGTAGGATATTTCATCAAAAAATTGATAGGTGAAAAAATAGCATATTTGTATAAAGGCACACAAAGTAACCAGTCTTACTGTACTAAATTGTAAAATAAGTGTTCCATTTTATCTTGCTTTACCTCTGAGTTTAGAATGTTAACAAAATCTAAAAAATGAAATAACAGTTGAGCTTATGTCTTCTTTTAATTTGTTGGACTGTGTAAAGTCATCTTCTACCCTGCACACACTACTTTTCTTCATGTTCACTTCTCAAGCCAGAAATTCCACACCAAAAAAAAAAAAAACAACTGATACAGAAGAGACCTAGTAGTTTCATTCAATTTTAACGACAAAGCAATTAAAAACAGATGGGAAAGGAAAGCAATTTTTTACTCAGAGGGTTTCAACCTGTTGTCCTTTGTTATTTTTAACATGCATTTAATCCAAAAACCTGACACAATATTAAAGATCATTATTATAGATTAAACTCCTTTACCATTTGGCTAAGACCTTAGATCCCAAACTGCAAACATGTAATATTCTTACTACTAAGTAGAATGTGCAGTCAAAGGACATTCAAGTTTCAAAGTTCAAGTTCAAAGTAAGCATGTTTATAACCTTTTTGAAAACTGGGTCTAAAAGAGATCATGAACATCACTAGGTCCCACAAAGAAACATTAAACAAAACAGGAAATTAAAATGCAACATTCTTGATATTTTCCAGGTATAGGAACAAGTACAAGAAAAAAAATTCTAACAGACAATCTAAACCTTTTGCATCAAATATTGTAGGTTAATAAGAAATAAAAAAGGGGAGAAAACAGAAGACCACAAAATTCCTCACTGTTTTCCTCATCTATCAATTTTTAGCAGGTCAACCTAAATGCTGGTTTCCTAGTGAATATAACTGCTGTACAGAAATGGTGAACTCTCAAAGCTTTTTTTTTGTTGTTGTTTGTTTTCTTTTTCTCCAGGTGAATTAGGCTAACTATATTCAACTTTCACCTTTTTTCTTTAAGGAATAAGTTATGGTTTATTTCCTTGCTCCATAGCCAAAGTAGGAAAGAATAACACTGAGGCTCTTTTTCATAAATATTTTCTATTTGTTTTGCTTATTTGTATAGGTTCCCTCTCTTCTGAAAAAGCACATTCACTTCAATTAAATATCCAACTTAGGAAAGGTACAATCACTTCAGATGAAATCGTGTTGAAATCAGGAAACTGTGGCTTTCTTGTTGTCAAAAACAATAAAAAAATTCATCTTTCATATTTGTCTGTGGGACACAATGACTGCACAAAAGCCAAGAGTGTACTAACCCTGCTCAACAGTGAAGTTTCCAAGTATTAATAAAAGTCTTGTACAGGTTTGGTTCTCAAAATACAATAAGTACTAGAGGTCATCTTTTTCTCAGGTAACGTGGTCATTACAAATGACAAATGACATGAATGAAACAATGTTCTTCCTCACTTGGACAAATTCTCTGTCATATTTATGTTTTGTGTTACCAAACATTTTTTTTCTGAGTTGTAACCTGAATGCTTCCACTTTTAAAAGCAGAGAACACTAAAGCTTTGGTATTTATGTACTACAAAAGAGCAAGAAGGATCAGTCTGATAAGTACTTGACTCCCCACAGGCCTGATCCATATATGCTTGCAGCCAATGAAAGCACTTCATTCCCTTCAACAAGTTTTTGACTGCAATCCGTTTCTTAACCTTTATTATCATTTTTCTTACTGATTTCTATAGTTTCAGATGGCTTCTTTTCCACAATTCTTCAACCATTATCAGCCAATTACCATTAATCAAAAGATTTAATATCAGATCAGGCATTCTAAATTAATGAGTACCAAAACCAGTTCATAGTACTGAACCTTAGTTTTACCATTTGTCAAGGTACTTTGTGCTCCTTAACAAGATAACCTACTTCTGTAGAAAAAGACATATATTCTAGCAGAAATTGTAGACAACTGTAAATACACTCCAAAAGGGGAGGGGAAGATGTTTTTATTAAATGACATGTAGAATTAAGAGCACAGTCATATTTTAAAGTCTTTAAAACATTTTCAGTTTTTAATAGGCAGTGAAATTTTCTATTTATGATCTTAAGTATCTGTGTGGAGGAGAAGTTGGGAGTTGGGTAACGGACAAATCGGGTCCTCCAGAAGTTCAAGATTAATCCTGTATTAGCCAGGGACAAAGGCTGAAGTCAATGCTACTCAGCCTTTTGTCTTTATTATTCCTCTCAAGGTGATGAATGTCCCATAGCACCATAGTTCAGTGAATATGTGTAATCTTCCCCCTCCCAAAACACTACAGCAGTCCTGTCTTGGCACTTGATGAAGATCATGTTCCTTTAATTTCAAAACTAACAGCACTTTGCTGGGGCCATAGCTGAAAACTTTCACTCTGGCAAGTAATAACATAGTACAAAAGGGCTGATGAATGAAAAAAAAAATAAAAAAGAAAAAAAGAAGGAAAGCTGCCTAATGTTGGTAATCTACACATATATTCCTAAAGGATATTAACCAGAATAAGTGACACATGTGTTAAAAATTACCCCAGGCAACTATAAATTATGCACTTGTCCTGGATGCAGTAAGAAATTCTTTAACTTCACAATACCATAGATCAGCATCTCCTAACCATGCATAGTAGTCATATGCTGTCTAATAGATACATTACACTGTTCAGATTGTGATAGTACAGTTGGTCTGAATAATTATTCATGCATCAAAACACAGGAGAAACAAGAATCTACATTCACTTAATGAGTCCATCAATGGGTGTTGCATATTATAACTTACTCCTTCACTCATCAATATAACTGCAGCTTATTTGAAATAATGAGGCAGAGAAGCATTCAAAATTGTTTGAAGGAGTTTATTTAAACAGGTTGCATACAATCACATGCATGGCAAAACTTAGGAAAAAGAATATGTTTACTTCTGGTAATGGGGGATGCTACTGGAACATTGCAAGAGCAGCAGCAAGGATCACCTGTGGTGGGATTTAGGTAGACCTGGGGTTCCGTGCGGCCCTCCCACAGCTACTTTGGTCAGAGTGTGGCTGAAATTCTGGGGTTTACAGTCTCACACACAATGTTCAAAGGCTTCTTTATAAACCACAAGCAGTCCGTTTTGCCCTGTCTGAAAAACAGGACTTCTGGCATCTATGCTGGACAATGCTGTCTGAAAGAGCCCTTTCCATGGGCCAGATCACCAGTGCCATTCACCAATCCTGTAACGTCTGGGTATTTCTTAACCCCTGTATACCCCAACACTTCATTTCATTTCAGCCTAATGAGCTTCCAGAAGGGATTTGACTGTGTTACAAGGTCAAAACCAAACCATGGTTCTCAACCTTTTGCTCAAACTAATGACAGTAAGGAAATTTACTTTAAAAAATACCCTTTACCTGGGGATTTTAAAAAAAAAACAACAATTTGGAGGAAGAGTTAGAGGAATATGATGAAGGCATGCTGTAGTTAAATGGACATTGGTGTACTTATTTATTAGGTTTCTGAAACCAGTGCCAAGTAGGCTGATAAAAAAACATGAGCCTGAGAGATACTGGTGAACACCTTCTTCTGGCTCCATTGTGTGGTACAGGTTCATATGAGTACATGAGTAAAGTACTGGAAGTCTCTAAATAGTGGAACCAAAAAGGAGGACATAGAAGCTGGGTGAAAGGTAAAGGAGTTTGACAGATGAATTTATAGTGAGGACAACCTTCCTTTGTAACACACAGTAGGCCTGTTGAATCCTACAAGGACAACATTTACTTTAGCCACTGTCAGCGAGGTGATACTGGGCAGGGTTAGACCACTATTGTCTGTTCTTTCTGAAGATGTCACTGAGGCCATTTCATCACAGGAACCTCATGACAAAGTGCCATAGAAGATAAGGTCAGTTTAGTTTGTATAGTACATATAGCCATGGACATCTGGTTCAGCAGTCAGATAGAAAACTCTGTGAATGTCATAACTCTTTAGGTTTTTAGACCACTCTTGACCTTTTTAGGTCAACGGTGCAGTGCTTCCACCACACTCTGCAGACATAAAAGTTTTCAGAGACAGACTAACTTTTCCAATACTGGCTCTGAACAAATAGCCAGCTCATTGGAAATGCCTTTTTTACACAGCTTAGCCACATTGAATAAAAAAGCCAACATACTGACATTTTCTGAAAGTCAAAAATCAGATATGTGTTATGTTTCATGGAGATTCTGCATCCAGGTATGCGTGGTTACCTACATAACAAGAACACTAGCACACAGGACTAAGCTCAAAGCATATTGGCATTTTAGGCACTCCGCCAATGACCAGGAAATTAAGAAAGCAGCAGGAAAAATGTCATGTATAATCACATTAATAAACCAGAAGATTTCACTAGAATTCTATATTCTGTATGGAAAAGAGATTCCTGAAGCAGGGAATACACATTGATATAGGCTATCCCAAATCATCACATATCATCAGAAGATATTAAGGCAACACTGTACAAATGGAAAATAATGACTCAGCTCTGTAAATTATTGAAGTCCTTTTAGTAAGTCAGATGAACAACCAATGGTATGCCACAGAAGGTTTCTCTAATAATACATATAGTGACTCAAAAAGCAGTCAAAAAGAACAGCAAAAGCAGTTCAAAACAATATCCAGAGAACGATGCCTGTGCTGTAACACATGATTATGTACAAATCAGGATATTTTAAAAGATATCAGAATCCTAAGGATGTTGTGGTGAGGGAATTGTTTGCCTGTCACACTGAATGGCTGGTATTTAATAACTGATTATGTCTATTAAAATCTAGAAAGAAATTGCAAAATTATAAATCTAATACTTTTTCTAATTATATTTCCTGAAAATATAATACAAGTGAGGGAACAAGAATTACTTTGACAGCAGCAGTTCCCTAAAACTTCCTGAAATCTGGGATTCCTTCTTTCTGGTTCCTTGAGGAGACAATCATTGTCCACTGTTTGTCTGTTTATACTTCCCTAGAGTGGGATGGAAAACATGACCACTTTGGTCTACAGGGCAACAGAACTGTACATAGGCTGGCTTGCAACCAGCCCTCAAGCTGCAAAACACATGGTTCCCTTTTGTATTAATTTGGATGCACTCTCTTACCTATACTAACTTTCAAAAATTTTTGCTCTTTTCATAATAATTATAAATGAGTCTAAAGGAGATTAGGTGTTCTTTGATGTATTCTGTCACTGCTTTATGCTTTTTGTCTTATTACTACACTTACTACCATTCTTTACATGTTGAATGAATCCCGACAGAAAATGAAACATGTTGAAAGACATACAGTCAGCTGTAACTGGAAACAGCATGTGCTTTAGTCTGGTGTCGCTATCCCTGAGCACAGAGAACGTGTTTTTAGGATAGAGATAAAGCACAAAATATAGGCACCGTAACATATACTTTCTGCTTATTTCTGTTCCAGAAAGGTTTACTTTTACATTATTACACCTATTTTGACCTCATTACCTTTGTATGAAATACAAGTGGAGACATAGCAGAGCAGATTATTCAGGAAGATCTCAGGTATAGAATAGATTTTGATTTTGCCCTTAAATTAAGGATCACCTCTATGTTTTCTCAACCAGCATTTTACACTGAGATAGATAACTCATATCTCAATACACTTTCATGGGGTATTGACAGTTGATATCTCAATACCCCTCGTATCCCAATACCTCTTTATTACCCCTTTAAATCCATACTTTTGTGACTAAAGAGTTCTGTGAATATTGTACAAAACTGCTGTATCAATTCTGGAAAGGAAAACCAGCAAATTGTGAGTTTTGAAGTCCTGTTAATGAAGATACTCCAGTAATAATCATTAAAAAATCATTAGCGTTCCCACAAATCACAGGATACTAGACATTAGCTTCAGAAATCTGATCTATGTGGATGAGAAGATATCTGATTTAAGGCACGTATAACTATGCCTAGCCAGATCATTTGCACTCTCAGATTTCTCCCTTCACATTCCCCAAACAATTCCCAATGTGTCACTTTTACTCAGCTGTTTCCTTCAGTTATGAGTTGATTACTATCCTACCGGTTAAATCTGCTTATATCTTGAATTAATAAACACTCACCATTTCTGAAGGCAAATTCTTGATCTGTCCAGCTGATGCCTTCTTCAATATCCTACATTTCATTTACATCTCGTCTTTCTGCTAAATCTGTTGATGACTGCTGACCTAACAGAGAGAAAACCCGTGGTGTTATAATCATATGTAATATATGGGTGGTAATCCATTTCATAGGTTAAGATAGGATAAGCAGCTCCCTGGCAGCGTAGCATCTCCTATTAGAGCTCACCATCACTTAAAACAAGAAAAAAATCTAGATGGAACAAACTTATATCTTAAATATCCTTTTCAATGAATCAGATATTAACACAGTTTGAGAATTTATGTTTAAATATATATATAGAAGATAATTAGTAGCTGCAAAAGATTAGACCCAGTGATTTTGTGAACCTTTAAGATTCTGAAAACACATTCTCTATTGGTGTAAACATTGGTCTACAAAGCCTTTTGGGTTTTCTTTGAGAGGATGTTTTGCTTGCTTTTTGCCATTCTGCTATGAAAAAAAGCCTGAATTCTCTCTATTTTAGCAGCTTTTCACCTGTGAAGCTGCAACATGGTTGGTTGGTAGTGTACTACAGGTACTAATTTTTTCTGATATTGAAAAACTCCTAGTTAAGTCATTACGCTGTGTGACACCAGTTTATGTTGCTCCTGGGCCTGTTCTGTCATGTCTGGGGGTATGTCGAACTATAACATTAAGATGATTTAAGCAATGGTAATATAAATCATGCTGTGTTACAGTAACTGGATGTTTTCTATGCTTATTGTTGTATCTTGTCCCAGTATAACCTTTATCCTGAAGAATCTTAAGTATCTCATCTATAACCACAGAAGACAAGCTGAACTTTCCCACTGAGAGAGATTTTTCAGGACAGCCTGCAAAGAATGTACTGTATATTCCAAGAATGCATTCCCTTGCCTCTGCTATTTTAAGTGCACCTTAGGAAGCTATGATAATTACTGTGCTCATCAGCTGTAGTAATTGTAGGGAAGAATGTTCATATCAAACAGAGTTCACATTGCTATGGTAACACAGCCAGTAATAATAGTGTGGACCATTTTAGAACAGGGATCCCCAGTTAGAGATCTGAAGCACCTGCAGGTGCAAAGGATTTTTCCATCCCACTCCCTCCTTGAAATATCTGTGCTAGAACCAAAGTCCTCTTCTAACACCAAAAAAGTCAACAATTTGGAGGAAAAAAACCCAAAACAAAAACAATGAAACCCCCAACCACACAGACTGTAAGAGCCTATTCTAACACTACACTGCTTGCTGTTAGAGCACCACTGCTGTAATCAGAGTAATTTACCAATAAAATAGCCTGGGACTGATATGAATGCCTCTTTTCACCTTTCTGGCAGTGTAATGCAGCCTGAAAGTGGGTGTAAATTATAATGGAATGTGGGTGCTAAATTTAATCACATTCACACCCACTTTAAGGATCCTTCATGTTAACAGAGCTATGAAAGAAACTTACGCTTATCTACTTTTAGAAGTTATTTCAAATTAAATCAGAGTGCCACTTTTAAAGTGCAGTGGCTATTCTGAAGTAGCTCCCTATGCAGGAACTCTTATTCTGCAGAGTGCTTCCTCTGTCCCTCTTTCAAATTTAACTTAATCCACTTGAGATAACCAGAAAAAGGCTCTCATTGCAAGCTATTCCAGACAATTTCCTAGTGTAGCTTTTATTGTAAGTGCAATCAAACCTAGTGACTTAAAGTACTGGTTTTAATGGTCTAGTCTAATGCTAGAACTTCCAGGAATAATGAAAATTGGCATTATGAGCAATAGCATAGAAATGGAAGAAGTTAATTTTCAGAAACAGGCAGCCATTTTTTTGGTCATTTGAGAATGCAGTCCACAGCGTGATTTCATTTTGAAAGAGTTCTCCCTTAATGAAAATTGTTTATCATGGCTATTTTTAGGGAGTGCCAGAAGTGTGATTATATATTGGAAATTCTTTCACAGCAACCCATTAATGAGGTTCCAGCCTTGCCCACACCTGGACTTTTATTTCCCCTCTCATCCTATGGCTACTCTTTCCTCAGTTGTACTGATCTGGCAATTTGTACAGCCATGCTCTGCAACAGAACTGTCAGTACAGTGATTTAAATATACACATATGTAGGTTAGACTCTTTTTTCTTTACTGGATTATTTCATAGGTCTGGTTTAGATCACAATCCACAAACAGGCTGAATTTGTAAAACTGGGTAGCTGGTAACCTTGGCCAAGATGGATGTGTAAGGACCATGGGAACTAACTACTGTTGACAGGAACCTCCTCAGTTTTCCCCAAGGAAAACTGTACTGTTAGTGAGAAGCCAACCACAAAGTATAAGCAGAGAAACTTGACCAACAGACTGAGACTAGAAAGCTTTGCTTTCTGTGTTTGCACCTAAATGCCATTCTGTCACCCCAATCTAAACAAGGAAAGTGATCATAGTGCCCTTAGAAAATGGGCACAAAACCAAAGTATTGCAAAGATAGCTAGCTTTCTCTTTTTTTCGTTTCAAGTTTTAGTTCATCCAAATTTTATGAACACAAAGTTAGGGCCAAGAGCACTCAGGGCATTTTGGATACAAGCTCCGCTGCTGGCTGTTTGTGCCAGCAGAGCTCTGGGAAAGCCACAGTCCCAGTTGAGCTTCTGAATGGCATTTTACAGCCATAGGCTTTGCTCAGATGCCAGTACCAAGGCGATGCTTTCTCCTGATGTTGTGCAACTTATGAACAAGTGGGATTTTCACTCACTACTTTTCTGTAGTCATCTGTTAAGGCACATGCCCTGGACCACAGGAAATTAGCCATGTTTCCATGTTGCTTGTATTCTGACAGTATTATGGATGAACACAAGAAGAGGATTAACCCCACATTGACTTCCCAGTATGTGAATTCAGTATCAAATTTATGTCTGGTTCTTGGTGAATTACCACAGGATGAGAACTGGACGTTAAATGCTTGATTTCAACAAAGACATAAAATAACAAATTTTGCTACTAATAATATTGGGTCAGATTCTCAGCTTTGTGCCTCTATATTCTGATGATGCAAAGCAATCCGCCTTTGTTCCCAATGCACATTTCCCAGCGTAGAGAAATTCCGAGTGGGAGAGTAGAGTTGGCTGTACCTATACTAGATATACATATGCTACTACATCATATATCTATTGCCTGAGCACTCCAGCACACTGGGGATTTGGGGGAAGACATGCAGCTAGACCTGTTGTGAATCTTTGGTCACTAAGAACTTAGTGCAACAAAAAGTTCAAAGCAGTCTGTAAACTGCTCAGATCTGCACTGCAGCTAGTACAGAAATGGTCTTGATAACCATCAGTGATGAAAAATCTGCAAATTGATCTCTTTTTGTCACCAACCAGGAGAAGACAGAAAGCACACCATCAGGCCCATCTTCTCCAGGGTAGTTGAAAGTCCTTTAAAATCCTTTAGGGTTTTAATTGGGGCCGGGGGGCAGGTGGGGGTAGGGAATCTTATTCTAAAATACGACAACATTTTAACCATGGCAATGTAGTTACTATGCTGGTATTGATTAGGTTCCTAGACTGAATTTTAAATTTGGTTCATGTTTCACATTGTTCTTTAGACTGAAAGAGGTACAGATGATTGAATTCAGTCTCAGTCTAAGCAGGCAAAAGTCCTAGCATTTACAGATGAACTGAGGCATCTGACAGAGGTTTCAATATGACATTCTGTCACCTTTTTTTCAGGCAGAAGAGAGACAGAGCTACCTATATTTATATCTGTATTCTCAAATTAAGAATAACATAAACTGAACCATAAGCACACTGTAAGCTTTGAAAAGTCAGATTGAACACTGAGCTTTTTTTTTTTAATGACTGGTAATTTAGCATTGCTTATTGCTCATAAAAATTCTTCTATAACTGTTCTTCCATTATAATGAAATAATGTACCTTTTATAAAGATAAGATATAAACACATTCTTTAAGAAGTCAGGTAATATCAGTATTTTCTCTTTCTCCCTTTATTTTTTTTTTCTTTTTTATCCCCTAAAAAGACTTCCAAGATTTTGCTGACAAAAACTACTAACTACAGGGCTATATGACTCGATGTAGAAGAAGATTTGCCTTACATCAAAGCTTATCCTAGTCTGGCTGAATGGTTAAATATTTTACTTCCAAATTCCATATGGCATGGATATCCACCTGTGTGTCCCTATATACCCTTTTATATCATTACTGATGTGATGCTGTGGACTGTAGATGCTGCTCCTGGAAGTCAAGACATGTGCAATTCAGCCCATTAATCTCTAATTTTTTTCCAGGTGTTCTGTTGCTTGCTCTGACGTTACATTACCAGATACACTTATTCAAGTTGCCACTGTCAGGAATGGAAGAGAATATGATTCCCCTGCCAGACGTGTTCTTCTATTTACTCATTTTTTTATTACATTCTCTTAATTTCTTGATTTATAAAATCTAGTTTTTCTAAGATGACAAGTTTGGAAATTAATTCTCTTTGCCTGGAGTTTTACATATTTCTGAGAAAAATTGTCTAAATTTTCAAAACTTGTAGCTCTTGAGCAAGTAAAAATCATTCCACTGGTTTTAGAACGAATTTTGTGTAGTAACAACAGAAAATCTGAAATACAAACTGTAACACTTTTGGATTTTTTGTTGTTTGTGTAGGGTCTTTTCCCCCCACAGCTGTCAATAAGCAAGTTTAGTTTCCATTTTTAGAGAGAAAAAAATCTCAGTAGTGTTCAGTGTTCACGTTTTGCTTGTTCTTCTTCTGCTGGTCATATGGTCTGCCTAGAAATAATATATAGGCTTCGTAGATATGTTCCACTCTAATAATTCATTAAGTTGTCTGTTTAACTAAGCCTTTTTTTTTCTCTCAAAATGTGTGCAGATGAAGGATTTGCAACCCCACAAGTTATTTAATGGCCAGATGAGATAATCACAAGAAGGCAAAAAGACATGAGTACCTAACATCAGATATTTAATTACAGAATATAAGGACAATATCAAAATTATTTTAAGGTCAATTTCAAAGAGCAGAAATACATGTAGTAAATGCTATTGAAGACATCAGTAAGTGTAAGCATGTTACACAAATGTTATTAGTCTCTAGTATATATGCAGGTATCTAATGTTGTTAGCAATTTCCAGAAAATGTTTCCTCAACCTCCCTGAGTCAGTTGCTGACACTACTTTTGATGTAACACTGAATGGTCTCATTAGCAATGTGGGAGAGAGAGTAGGCCAGACCAGAATTGCGCTCTTTGTCCCAGAATTTGTCACCTCTCCCCTTCCTGTTCTCCAGGCATAGTTCCTTGGTCCTTGGGAGAAGTTAAACCTGCAAGCAAAGACTGTGACCCTGAATGACTATGCAGCTAAAAAGCTGTGAGCACACATTGCTTCAAAGGGACTGCATATATCCATTAGTCCTTCCCATGGAGTCAACAGAAGGCCAACATCTAAAACATCCATCACAGACAGCATTACACTAACTAGGGTGTAACCAGCATAGCTCTGGCAGTGGTGACAGATAAATTCTGGAAGAAAAACGAATGGAAACGTACAGCTTGATGGCAAAATCCTGACTGTGTGGAAGTCAATAGTGAGAATTCAACTGATTTCAGAGGTAGAATGTCACCTCTTATTAATAATCAGTGCATTTTAAATGTGCATACATAGGTATGTATATGTATACACATACACATGCATATTCATTATATACCTGAATCAATATTTTGCATTCACCGACAATGTTTCAAAATTAGAGTGTTTAGATTGTATGTTTTTGCAGAAATATTTTCTATCACTCCGCAGTAAATCACAAAATGTGAAAAAGACTTAAGATTGCCTTATTTTTGAATTATATCAGTGTATTTGATGCTTTGTAGAAACAATTTAGGGCATTTTTTAAAGCTTGCTGTATTGAAAATGTGTAAATATAAAAACTTTAATCAAACTATGTTCCTATTTTAGGCATTACTTTACATTAATGTCTTCCATTTTAATACCAATGCCTAATTAAGAGATCTATTAAAAATCCATTATATCTATTGAATGGAAAAATTCCAGTGTAAATACATTTTTTAATTATTATACTCTTTACAGACATAATATGGACAATAAAGTTAAACATAAAAATTAATAAAACTATAAAATGAACCAAGTCTATTTCATACATGTAAAAATAGTTTGTTTTTTTTTAAGAAAGTCACAAATATAACTGATGAGAACATCATCTGCCCTAAAGGCTGATTTAATTTTACTTTCAAAAGATTAATTTATTTTACCCCCTCAATATTTTCATTGGTCTGGGCACAGCACAACCTAACATGCTTTGTTTATAACGTAACTGAGTGGCATTGGACAAATTATTCCTGAGCTTGTTTCTCTTTCCTTGTCAGTAGTGTGTAAGGGAAGTAGATTCTTTGTCTGTTTAGCTGTTTCTTGGCTAGTAAAATGGAAATGGTCATACTTATCTGCTATGTAAAGATCCTATAGGGATTTGATAGCTAGTATTTGTAAAGTGCTACTCGTGAAGATTAAAAGCAGCTATGTGTTATTTAATTGGTTTTATAGTTATGTAAAAGACCTCATTTGTAATAATAGAACTACAAAATATGCCTAGATGTCTTTCAAATTAGGCCTTCTCATGTCCCAGAATCATGCTATGGTAGGCATTGTACAAAGCAGATAGATTTGAAAACTGTAAGTTAGTATATACACTAATGAATATGTTATACATGATGCACTGTAAGCAGTGTTTTGTCTACTCACATTTCCTGTTATGTCCATTTAAAAGCAGAAAGCACAAGAGACTTCATAACTGAAGGAAATACCAATTACTAGTAATTATGAATAAAAATAATAAGTGTTTTTTTGCAGTTATAGATCAAGATGTGTGATGATCATTAATTTGTATGTTTTTGGAAGAATAGTTTCTGATAAGTCACATACCTATTATGCTGTAGAATGAAAGGGAACTGACCCCAGTTTTGAGAAGAATTCATTTCACCTTGTAGCTGGAACATTTACAAACATTACTGTCCCAGTTTCTCACGGGAGCTCACCAGTTAGAGACTGTCAACTCTGCAACCAATGCACTTGAACAGCAATTCACCTACATCAGTCCAAATGATCATCCCAAACTATTTTACATTTAGATATCTGATATTACACTGCATGGGATAAAAATCTGTATACCTTTGGTTATCTGTGGTGATTTTAATGGCAGAGGAGTGGAACAGACAACCTGACCGTGGCTGATTAAACCACTGCAAAGGGTTGGTAGTTGATCCCATTTCAAAGTGCTACATCTACAAGCAGTTTTAAGACTGCAAACATGCAAAGAAGGAGAAAAAACTAATTTCTGCAAAAACTGCAGTTAGTGACAAATTCTCCACTAAGAGTGATGAAGAAAGGATGGTTCTAAGGGAGAGCAAGAAAATATCCCAATCAGACTGTGGCTCTGATAATCATATGGGTTTTGCAGACTGCTTCCTTTCAATTACCTGAATGACAACAGTAAGATCCCCAAAATGAAGAGACAGTTCTGGACCAAGTTGCTTCTGACATGGGAAGCAGAGGAAGAAGGAGGGAGGAAGGACAGATCTGGCCAAAGAACCAGCAGAGGAAATTTGTTCTTGCTGCTCTTCTTACTGCTGTTGCGGCATGGGAATCATGGCTGTTTTGCTGCTGCAGATCTTGTATACCACCAGGTTTAGTCTTTGAATCACCAGCATATTGCAAAATAATGGCAACTATCCATCAAACCTGCTGTCCCCAAATTTTGAAAACCTGGGAAGAAATAAAAGCGTTCAGCTGAAATGAATTACCTGGAAGTAATTTATGTTTGCTGGTGATGAAAAATTTATAAACGGCTCTTGAGTCTAGACAAATTGTCAATGTTCTGAAATTATTACACACTGAAAATTTGTCTAGTGTCTCTCTATTGAGTAGATAGATTAACAGACTTTGTAAATTAAGCAGGCAATTGCACATATTACCACATCTATTCCTGTACATATATCTTGTTCCACAAAATGATGTAAGAGTAGTTATTTTTTATTAATGATAGACACAGGTCTGAAAATATAGTATTTCAGTGTGTACAAGTTAGTCATTTTTTGGTCCAGGGAACATGTTTTTATTTTGACAGTGAAGATTCCACTAGCACATTTGAAATATCTTCTGAAAACAGACTTAAAAAAATATAATAGAGTTCAAGACTGAGGAGTTGACCCTCCTGCACGTGGGACAAGCCAGGTGCTGCATGTGACCCCAGGGAGGCCATGACCTCATAGACAGACACTGTACCACAGCCCCTGAGGGCGGTGGGTGCCTGGGTGGGGGTCAGGGGGAGGCCTGTGGAGGTGGTTACAGCCTGGGGATGCTCACAGGGCCTAGACAGACCCCAGGGTTTTCTTAGTTTACAAGTATTAAAAGAAGCACATTTTGTGTTTTATGGAGGCAGCCCATACAGACCTCCTGTCTCTGTTGATAAGTACGCCTATACGTTTATTCAGGACTTTTAGTTTGTTGTAGTCTGGTGAAATATGATTGTATGAGTTGGAATTAAGCTTAATGCCCATCAAATAATTGAATTCACATTAGTTCATATTATAGTTCGCACATATCACTAAAACATAGGTATAGATGTAACATTCCTTTGTATAGTGACCCCTGTAAAAACATTTTGAAAAGCAGGATTAACTCTTTAGCCACATGTTGGGTATAAAAATGTTCTGAGGTTGAATTAAGGAGCACATGGGAAAAATAGTTAATGAAAAAGGCAATGTTAAGTAAGTGCTCATTAGTTTTTTTTTTTTCTGAGACACTCAGTATCAGCCATTTGGTAGATAATCTTTATAAGTCTGGGGAATGTGTATCCTGTGCTAGTGCATTATGAGGATAACAACAGTTTTGGGTCTTGTACAAGTGACTTATTCACTTAATGAATACAGTCATAGGGTAACAGATCTACTGGCAGTCTTAGAAATTATTTCTGTAGCAGCTGAATGAAAAGTATCTCAGGTTCTCTTTTCCAAAAGGTAATTTTTTCAGAAGTTTCATAATTCCTTTCCCCTCTGCCCCACTCTTTACCATCAGCCAGGAATGTTAAATTGGGTCCTAGCAGAGATCCATTTCATTTTACTTTTCAATTTCTAGTGGAATCAGAAATACTTTGTGGCTCAATTTCTGATGTTTGAAAAGCTTAGATGTGTGTTTCTGAAAAATTGCTAACTACAGAAACATCTTAGAAATAAAAGAAATAATGCCCCCAAACTTGCTTCCCTGAAATCTAAGGAGTCTGTATCCTGCATTCAGAGCCACAGACCTGGTCTCTGAGGTAGAAAGAAAGAGGAACTTTGCCAAAACTGCAGTTTCCTTACATCACCATACACTGTGGTAACTCCCATCAGGATCACAAACAGTCTTACATATGAGTATCTGTGCTAGAGCTGGTGGGTCAGCTTAAGAACCTAGGTGAAGAACTGACCTTTTGTGGCATTAACAACTACATATCATGATAGAGATAGTAGGAAGATTTACTAAAAGTGTATGCAGAATTTGTAGTGATTTTGTCAATATTTCTTCCATACAGGCAGTGGCACCCTGACTAAATCCCGGTTCATCCTATCATCCCTCCATACAGGGCAGACACATCCACCACTGACTTGGATCTTCACAGAGCTAAGCTGTTCTCTGTGGCTTTCTGGAGCTCAGTCAGTCTCCACCATCTGTGCTTCTACCATTGGCATCTCAGGTAAATGCTTACAGTTAGGCAAGATGAATGGAAATGTCTCTGCACTTAGACACTAAGGAACTTTGGAAGAAGTTTATAGCACAATACGAGCAGATCAGCAGGGAAAAACAGCTGGTGCTGAGGACATCACGTTCCCACCACATATGTTGTGAAGATTTATACTTGAAATTGATTCCGAGCTGGTCCTTCCTACTGAATGTCCCTTAGTTGCTGAAGTTCAGCATGTTCACTCCCAGAGCACATCTCTGAGGTTAGTTTCATTCTGCATTCAGCTACCAAAGCACAGTGAGCAGGGCCGTGTGGATGGCTTACCTCAAAAATGCAGTCCAGATATGAAGCAAAACACTAACACAGATGCACCTATATGACTCTTAATTGTCCTTCTCTAATGCATAGCCACACTTCTTCAAGGAGTGGAAGCTTATCCCTCCAATGCTTCTTTAATTTTGTCCCCTCATTGTTATCTTCATCTCCTGTTTTCTTCAGAGCTGTTTGACTATGAGCATTCTGGACCTTTTACACACAACTTCCCATCACCCCTGTATATTTTGTAAAAGTTTCCTATCCCCTTTTTTTCTCAAAAGCTACGTTTGACTGCACAGTTATCACTCAACTGCATAACACTTTGGCAGAACAACTGCTGTGTCCAAGCTTCCTGTATTAAATCATCAGTTATGAGGGTGGGGGCTGGAGGTTGGAAAGAAGGAAGTGGTGTTTAACAGAAGAAGGCATCTATTTAAATTTTTTATTTTTTTACTAAAGAGAGGCAAACAGAATTAAACTTGTTTTTGTTAAGTCTGAGAACACAGCATGGTCTTAATTTTAAATCCGTAATGGGAGCTAAAGTGTATTTCATAAAGCTCTGCTAAAGAGATTCCATGAAAAATATAGGCTCTTTGATAGGAGCATGGCAAGTGGCCTCTAATAACAAGCTGAACACCAGCATTGTTTCATTTGCTGCCTCCCCTGTTCAGAAGCTTTACTAGATTTACTTTTCTGCACAGAAGTCATATTCTTAAAGTAGCATACTAAGAAAAAAAAAAGTCTTTCATAAATACTTGAACAATCATTTTTTTCCTTTTACTTTAATTGCTCTACAGTCAATGATTAAATTTTACAATCCTTAGTCACAAAGGACTTTAAGGTCATGCTGCAGGCAAGACTCATTCCAAAATGAAAGAAGTGGCAAAATAAATTAGACATTTTCTATGCATACTGTATGCATTATTTGAATTTCTTCCTGGAAGCCTTGTCCAAGTCTCTGTCAGTCTATACCTGGACATCTGTACTGGGTGTTAAAAGGAGCCGGGTGCTATGCTAGCAGCATCCTACTTTGGCATGTCTGTACTGCTGCACACCCAAACTCATAGGCTACAGAAGCTGGTATGCCCTAGCCATCTTCCTCCAGTACTCAAGAGGCCTTGATTTAGTCCCTGGCAGTACATAATATTTTAAGCTTTATTTCTGAGCTAGAGCTTTTACCTTTTAGGGGCTGTTCACTACAAACTGTTCATAAGAACCACAGTCTCTGTTCTGATAAGGAAATCACTCACGACTTCTCTCAACAATGCATACAGTTTTGATGGGCCACACTCACTTACATGGCTGTAATTACAGAGGATTTATAAAGGCAAATAGAGTCTCTCTAGATTTGCTCCAAAGCAGATTTTGTTAAAATAACTGTTCTTGCATTGGTCTGAGTGCTTATGTATGTGTATGTGCTTCTGCTCCTTGACTGAATGCTTGTAAATTTTCAAACTGAAAAATAGTCACTTCAAAACTTCCCAAATAAACTTTCAGCTGATGATCTCTGAGGCTGAAGATCATGAAATTTCTCTGGTTTTTTTGGATGAAAAACATATTCAAGGACATTCAGTGCCTTTCTAAATGCTTATAATAAATCTGAAGACTGTGTCATCAGCAAAGCATTTAAACTACATAATCCCATAAAATTCAGTGTATCTAGGGCTGTTGAGATGAAGGGTTGGGTTTGTGTGTGTGTTTGTGTGTGGATATACAGTAGCATTGTATTGTATTGTATATTGAAAATATGCAAGTCTTCTTTTCTTATATGGCAAAACCTAAAAATTCACTGTATGCTTTAAATACTGCCAGCTGGCTGATCAGAGTAACGTTATTACTAGAACTGAAAAACAGGCAAGGTCCTCACTGGGTAGCCATGACCATGCAGGGTATCGGGAAACGTGTGATGGAAGATGGAAGAAGAAGCCATTTCCCTGTCACAAGATGACAGAATTGTAGTATAAATTCCCTACCTTTCCTCTTCCTTTTCTCCAATATGTTAGTCCCTGGCAATCTCACAAATATGATTAGGATTGAAAATACTTATTCTTTAATGTATGGTCAGCACATTTTTTTTTTTTTTTTTACCCCATGATGGTCTTACAACATCACCACTTGCTCTCTTAAGCCTTTTCTCACCATGATCACAGGAGGGTAACTGCAACATGTTCAGACTATCAGAGCCAGTTTGCCTCAAAAATCACTTTGCCTTTAGGAGGGACTAAATTGCAGAAGGCCATTAATTATTAAAACTCCAGTGTACAGCTTTTCTGAGTATGTACTTTCATGGCAATAACACTAAGTCTGGCAGGATGCTAATCGAGGGTTTTCTGCCAGTTCTTCAACAGAACACTCAGTTCATAGCAACACATTATCAACAAGAACACTGTGAGATGAATGGAGATATGGCCATTTCAGTCCCCAAGACTTTGCCTAACAATGCCCAAGAACCTGCAAGGGTATGACAGAAGTCCTTAAAGAGACACACTGACCTGCCTGAGTCCTGCCTGAAACATTTCCATTCTCTCAAGTCATACCACTGTCACAGACATCAGCCAAATTTCCAGAAATCTTATTTTGCTCCATTTACTTCAAGTGGTAGATGTTTACAGGGCATGATCAGCAAAGAGAGAAAGAAAGAGGGAACTGGAGAATTCTGGACTGGACATTGGAGCCCACTCTCCCACTCCAGACCTTCTCCTGACAAGCCCCAGACCTGATGAACATCACAATATGCTGGAAGTGTTTGTTCAAGTTCCCAAGGAGCGAAAGAGATATATGTGGGGAAGGCTAATTTTGGGAGGTAAAAGCAGAGGTATGGAGACAGAGTACTTTTCCACCTGTGCCTTGATGGCAGATAATAACACTTTTTGGCTAGAAAACTGATTACTTGTATATACAATTAATTAGGTGTGTTTAATAAAAGCAGTGATGGTGAAGGCTACAACTGCCTATTAACACATCTTAGCACAAGAGACAGTCTTGTTCTTGTGCTTCTCAGACAGGCACTGTGTAGCTGTGTGCCCTATCATTATTGGCCTAAACTAAAAGAACAGTTTTCTCTCATATCGGAATGAGGTTCCAAGTGGCAAATAGAGTATAAAACAAGATCCACGTTTTTCAGTTCTTCACCTCTTAATGCTAATTTGTCTACATAGAAGACATTTTTCCCATCTAAAACACCAGTTACAGTGAGACTTGCCTTTTCACAGGGGAAAAACATTACCAAGGAAGTAAATGGTGAATAATCCAGTGACTGCTTTTTAGTGTATTTCATGGACATATGACATTAGTAAAGATAATAGTTTTTAAAAAGAACTGCCTGGGTTTATTGTCTAATCTGGCAGGGGCATCTGCCCACACTGAGCTCATAGCAAGAGTATGGCTATAGAGAAGAGTGACTCAGTTTGCATTCAATAGGAATGGACCCCATCAGCACAAGCTAAAAGGAAGTTGTGTGCCTCACCCTCCTAAGCCCCTTTGAAAATCCCAGCCACTATTTTTTTCTGCCAGATGGGTTGATGACAAGTAGCAATCAGAAACACTCTGGTCTAGTGCTATTAAAATCATTACTGGAGAAATTTGGAAAAAAAGGCATCAGTATTCTTTCATTGTATTAAAATATTCCGTCTCTTATGAGCTGACTCATAACAAGCTGAGACATATTTACTACTTAGACAATTTTTAAACATTACAAATGGAGTACTTGCTCAGAATATCGCTACCACAAGCAAGACAATTGACATTTTCAAACTTAATATGAACAAACTCTAACATTAGTATTGCAACAATGCAAATGACTGCAGTACTTCTTCCATTAATACTGCTCAACCAGGAAATTACTTTAAATTATGGTAGCTGGCAGTTATATATCTCGCATTTATGACTTCCCAGTAAATGCAGCTCAGAGTGCAAATGCATATAAATACTATGAGTGAAACTTCCTTAGTCTTAGGGTTTATTTGTTTGTTTTAAAATAGATGAGATGCTACGTCCCTCCTACTGAATTACACCACAAAAGCTGTCAGTAGGCCATCTGAATTCTGTTTTCTCATCCTACATCAGGATCCCTCTGGATTAGATTTATTATTGCTTTCCCTCAATCGCTCCAACCCACAGCAGTCTCCTCTCTAGTGATCAGATCTAAAAATAGATCCCTCCAGAGCCCAGCTCAGTAACTGTAATATCCAAACACACAGAGAAGGCAGATGTGCTAGTTGGTAGCTGAATGTTCTCTTTCACTACTTCCAGCCAAGAAATAAGGCCCCAGTGCTGGGCTCAGAATAAGGATTCAAGCCTGCAAAACTACTACTGGATTTGAATGGTAAGTTGCTTTTGAATAGTAGGAACAAACTCAATTACAAATAAACAGGCAACTCATAATAAAATTCACTTCTGTGCAGAGACATGTAAACCCTTCAAAATAAACAGATTAGAGGACATGTGAGCTCACTGAATAATCAGTCCAAGTAATAATATTAGCTATACAGAAATAGTTAAAATCTGCAGGTATCTTTTCCATATGTTAAAGATACATTTCTTAATACATTGCTTTATTTCTTTATTCAATATTGCCAGACTTACTGAGAGAAAAGAGACAGTAGTCTGTTACTCTGTGAGCGATCCTGTTTAAAACTGTGGAACTGGGCTACTCAGTATCAGTAAGTGCCTTAGATGATGTATGTGAAACTGACTGTACATGGGTTTTCTTCTCTTTGTTTCTTCTACATCCAATAAAAGCTCTTTAAAGTGAAAAAGTTCTTCCCAATAATGCAAAGTAAATTATATTATTTCTACGTTTTACACTTATAAACACTTTGCAGTTAGGCTTCATGCCAGGATTCTACTTCACTGGATCATTAGTTATATAATACAATTAGGTAAGTACAGAGCATCCTGAATGAAAGCACAGTCAAGCATCCTCCCACACACAAACATGCTGGAGTTCTTTGGACAAAATATGAAGAGGTTAATGCAGCCCCCATGACTTTACTTTGGACATTTCCCTCAGATTTTAGTGACATCAATGGTTTTTGCCTAAGACCCACCCTCAGCATCCAGCAAATCCAAAAGCAACGCTGCATTGTGCCTGCCCAGTATCAGAGACAGGCTCTAAGACAGTCATATTTGAAACCATGTGTATGGCAATGGTGTTTACATGGAACCATCTACTGTCATTCAAAATGGTCCCAGGCAGAAGGATAGGACACTCTGTCCAAAAGATTCAATATGCAGAATGACTCGACTTGGCAATATGCAGAATAACTCAATTTATTGAATCATTCTTATATAAATGCTTTAGTATGGACACCAAAGGAAGCTGGACAAATGCAGAATCAAGAACAAGGCTCTACATGGAGGTACAATGGAGGCAAGGATGATACTGAACTCTCTACATGAGTCTGTAGTGATAAATTAAAGTGTGCTTGGGAATTTGGCCTCCTGTGGTAGTAAACTGTTAGAGTATTCTCCACACAGATTTGGCACATTCCAACTACCACAATCCCCCCAAATTCTCTGACATCATTTAGCAGCTGTAACTAGCTAGTGACAATTCCCAATAAACCATTTGTCTGCCTTCTTCTGGAGGTGAAGGCTGTTTTCCAGCACTTGGCCCTGGTACCTAGAACATTCCCAGACATGTTTAATTTACTCCCATAACCACAGAGTCTGTGATCACTACTTTATTTTACATGAAGCATGCCTGTATCTTGAATTAGGATAGGAAGATAGTTGTGGAGTACAATAGTATTTGGGATTCCAGAGTAGTTTGCTGCCTTGGAGGAAGCAGATGGCTCTGGGGCTGATCAAGCTATTGTAGGAGATAAGGTGAGATAAGGTCCCCGGGTAGCAAAGAACTGGTGGTAGTAGAACTGGTTTTGAATCCATACCCCCAGGATGAATCCCAGCATCACCCCTCAGGCAAGGAAACTTGCTTCCAGGGCAGCTTGTTGTTTACTTTTTGGTTGTTGTTTTGGGGGTGTTTTTTTCCAGGTTTTTGCTTTCCCTGGGAACACAGCCAGGGTGTGGGTATGCTGCCAAAAAGATAGGCTAGTGCTGCTAGCCATGCTTCAAACCCACCACAGCCTGAGGACCTCGACCTTTGTGCTCTGCCCTGTTCCAGTGGTTTTGGCTAGGCTGTGTCACAAACTATGCCTTGTGCTCATAGCAACCTAAAGATCCATGCCATCGCTTTCCTCTCACCTCCATTTACCCCTCCAGTTTACCATTATCATTGCAGAAACCATACGCACACACTCACAGAATAACCAACCATTGCTTTTCCTAATCAGAATTGCTTGAATTAAAATGGGGAAAAAAGTCAGTAAAATGAAGTGAGTTGGAGTAGTTTGCAGCTTACATCTGTGTCTAATACTTAATCAAAAAGTCATTGATTGTGCATGGGATTTCTGTTAATACTTCAAAAGCTGAAAAACTGGAACTGATCTCTAGCCTGAAGTGGTACAGTAACATCCTCCAGACGCTCTTCTCAGGATGGAATGATTATCTTTTGGCGCTCCATAGATTGCTGCTGTTGTGCTGAAAGAGCAAGGGACAGTTCAACAAGCCAAACATTACTGTAATTATCTTAGAAGGAAATGGCATCCTTGGAGTATTGTCAAGAGAGAGCAGACAACAGGATCTTCAAAAGGAGGCTGATAACAGTGTCACAACTGGTACAAAGGACAACCTCCTGAGGATGCATATACCATAGTTGTCATCTTGGACGGTAGCTGAACTGATCTTGGTGATCACTGAAGCTGCCAGTGAATGGGTCCATGAAACAGGGCATCAGGAGTAACTCAGGTTTCCAAGTGGAAAGAATGATGTCATGACTCCGCAGACCTGAATGGGACTGACATCATGCACCTGGCAGCCTATATGCATGATTGCCAGCAATTGTACCTACTCCCGAGACAGATACACATAGACTCCACTCAAGAACTGTGGAAATTTTGTACAAAGCTGGCCAGAACAACTGTAGGTCACAGTGAAGCATTTATCCTAACTGGTGCAATGTGACGCCTTTTCCTCATGATGAACTGTGCTATCAGTAAAAATGCTGGGATGAGAGGGCAAAGTATGTAAGTACAACTGAGCAGCAGCACCTATGTGGTTGGGGAAAGCACATGAAAAGTTTGAAGAATGCCTATGTTCTGTACTTAGAGGAACACAGGATTGTCCAGCTTCTGAATAACCACAGTATGCCTGCTGTTGGTGCTGGCTGTCTCTCTGACCTTGACTACTCCCACACCACCTTAAGATCAAGATCAGGACTGTCATTACTGGTCACCATTTCTATCAAGAATGAAATTCTTGCAAAGAGGCCAGTTCAGCCTTTTGCAACTTTGTCTCCACATGTGCCCTCCTTTTCTGTGTGTGGTCCATCATGGGATGAGGGAAATATGTCCCTAGAGCAAGGAGTCTTGCCCCAGCTGCATACAGCAGCAATTCAACCACTGTCAAGCATAGATTCATGCAGCTGTTGCCACTTACTGAGGAGATGAAAATAGTGTACTGCCCTTGCATCAGTGAGATGTAGATGGCGATGATTAGATGCTATATATGAGACACTGACTGATTTCAGAGACAGAAAACTAGACCCCTTACAGAAGCCCCATGCCAACACCCCCACAATGCAGCAGGATGGCTTTCCCACGGCGAGGAAGCGCGCCTCATTGCTTTGTCACAATTGACACACTGGAATCTGCAACGGCAGGCTGCCTGCACATGAAAACAACTATCACGTGCTGATGCAACAGTGCCCGTCTGAAATGTGGTTATGCACCTAGGTGTTAAGTGGCTCAAATCTGCACTGCCAGATGATCAAGGAATGGGTGGATATGGTATTAATGAGCAAAGAGGCATGAGCCAAGGCCTCTGTGGCTGTGGACAGATACCCACTCCTGTGCCACTGAGGCAGACGTCTGCTCCCACCTGCTCTTCATCACCCCAACCCTAAACTTACTACCTGTCCTGACAATAAGACTGTGCCTATGAATGTTGCCTAATCTGTTGCAGTCAAAACGAGGCAATGAGGCAGTTTATCTTAAACCATTTAAATACTACTGCTTAATCTTTGCTAGCCCAGCTCATTTTAACTGCAACAAGTTGTGGCAGGTTTACTTCAAAGTGCCAGATAGAAAACTGAGTTACAGATGATTGACAGACCCATGCACCATCCTGCTGCCCTAGCTACTCCACTGGTAACCTCTGTCAGGGAGATGAGAGAAAGCTTGCGGGATGCTGTAACACCTGAATCCTCTCCAACGCCAATCAGCAGAGTTGTGTGCCACGGCCCTTAGGATGCATATCGGTACAATTTCTTCCAAGGGTGACACTAATCTTTAGCCTAGACCAAGTCTACTAAGTTACTTTGAACAAACAAACAAAAAAAAAGAACAACAACATAAAAAAATTGCAGAAATTCCAGCCTCTACCTTCATTCTTCTTCAGATAAAAATCTGTCTAGTGATATTACTCCTCAGAATGCAGCTACAGTAAAACATCCTCAACTATTTCTGAGAAAATGTCAATTCCTTCCACATCTATGACTTCTAATATACAGGCCATAAGGCTTTTTGTATCATAGTAAGTTTATCTGAGCTATGTTGAACACAGAAAAAAATGCAAATAATTTTCTAGCTTTGTTGTTTTATAAAGTAATTCAGAGCATGGGAAAAAATTGTAAACTGCCTTTTAGACAAAGAAAGGGTGGGGAACAATATATCCTGCTGCTTCCCCATTATATAACCAATCCCCATTCTTAAGTGCACAAATAAAATAAGAGTAAATTGAAATAAATCAAATAAATTACGTTGCATAGTTTCAAGCACTACATTATGTCTGTGCTGTAATAATATATATTATCATTAATGGCTTTCACTTTACTGTGCTGAAAGTCAGATTTGTTGTTGTTATCTTCATTCCTTGACCTCTACTATCTGCATTGCTCACATGAAAGTATTAGTCTGCTGTCACACTTCAAGAAACCGTGTAATAAGGTCAACTATGCATCAGTCTAAGTCATCTAAGGGTTTTTTAGCATATTTGCTTTATGACAAATGTGTAAGATCACTGTAATTATCTACAATGATAGTTAGACTTCATGCTATATACAACTCAGATTTCAATTATATTAGAAAATACTAGTGCCAGAGGACTAGTGTAACATTTTATCACCGTGAATTCAATATCCATTTAACTGAGATGCAACAAAGGATATTTTCAAGTTCTGAAATGAATACCTATATTCTGGAAAAACATATAAATGAAAAAATATTATCATGTACCCTCCAATTAAAATAGCTTGTCTACTTTTCATTCTTGATATACATTAGGATTTGCAGGGTTTGGGGGAGTGATGGAGGTTAGATTTCATATAAGAGTTCAGAATTGAGAAAATAGTTTTACTGCTGAACATTTCAATCCCTACAGAGAGAGATTTGTGAGATACTGCAGTATATCAAAGAAATCTGCATTATGAGTATGTTGCTTCTTGTGTTAAGGAAGCTGGCAGGAAAAAAATGCTCTGTTCAGCAGCCATCACCATAAAATGATATAAATGCAACTACATTACCAAGGGACCTCAATTTGCCAATTGAAGAGGGCAACTACATTTTCTGCTTACAATATATAAAAGATCCTAAGCACTTACTTGAGTCTCCTCAGTTTTTTGAGCTGTAATGTTTATTCCTTATACTGAGGATGGAGGATGCTTCTATTCTGTGGCTTTGCTGAGCTTTGCCATATCCTCTTTGACAGCAGTGAAAAGGAAAATGAAGGCACATTTGCAGTGGCAGTGGACCAGTGGAAAACCCTCTATAGAAGCCATCAAGCAACCAGCTGGCCATTTACATAAACAGAAGAGGTCCAATGACATATAGTTAGTTGGTACCTCTGCTTTGCAAGTCAGAGTGCACAGTAGCTTCAGCTCTTGCTACTACTCCTAAATAAAATGGTCAGGCTGAACCAGCACTTCACCAAATTTGATATGAACCATGAGATTAATTACTCCACCTTTTATTACCCAATCGTTGACCCAGACAGCTCCTATTTCTACCTCTGCATTTCAAAATCATGAGCACATTGTGGATGCCATTGGATCACAAATTATCATCAGCAACATAGGCAAAGGTCAGAAACCATTAGGTTGAAAGAATGATTTATGGAAAAAATTATTCTTAAAACATGTTGCATGGGTTTTTTTCCCCTTCTCTGATCTTGAAGATCTGAGAAGGTTAATCATTGCTTCACTGTGAAAGGATTGCATAGTTATTTATGTTTTATAGCAGCTGGAGCTATAAAACACTGGAAATGGTATTCTAAGGTTACCTATGCGTGTACACATCACAGAGGCAGAGAAAGCACAGAAGTCCTTTCCTGTACAGCTATCGTGAAAAGAGAAACTCAAACAGCTTATTCAGTTCCTATATCCACGTTACTGTTACGATTTTGTCAAAGCAGAGAGTGTTCAGAAAAGAGCAGCATGATTAAGTGCTAATTTACTAAGAAAGATTTTAGAAGTCTAGTCTGGCTCAGAAACAGTGTAACAGAGACATAACAGCAATCTGAGTATACTGGGTGGAATATATATTATTTAGGGTTTATAGGATAAAATTAACAAAGAGAATACATAGAATTAATATCAGGAAAGGAAACAGGGGAAGGCCAACCCATTGCTGTGTGGGCATTTTAGGAACTGAATCACTGGCACTTTTATGCCACTCGCAGTAAGAGAACAGTGTACTGAGCCCTTAGGAGCATTCTGCAGAAAGCCTGAAACACTCTGCCATGGAGAGCAGCCAGTTCAATGGCAGGGAATGGCAACTGCTTTTCTACCTCTGATTTTTATGCCTGCTAACTTTCTTTCCAGTTCTGCTGTGGGAAGAAGTCTTGGTAATAAAAGGTGTTCTGTATAAAACATAAATTCCGATAAAATAAATTATAGGCTTTGTAATAAAACAGAAAGGGCAATTATATTTTTCCCTGGAAATAATTAATCAAATTTTCTGTAGTGAAAAGTTTTGAAAGCACATAAAGCACACATTTTTACAGAAAATGTAAGTTTTCTCTGAAGAAATGGGAACTATTACACATTTATGAATGTTTATGCTGTTATTATTTATTTTTGTTTTCATAATGATGCCTTCTTTTAGGACAAGAAACTACTTCTGTTTCTGTTTTGTGCATTACTTCTGCATAACAGCTGAGCTCCTTCTGCTAAATAAGAAAAAAGTGTTTTTACAACAGTACTAACTTTTCATTCTCCTTCCCATTGACTTACTGCTTTCATTTTTCAACCCAGTTCACTGAAGGTTTTTCTGCAGCCTGCTTGTTAATTTTGAAACTGTAATTTTCCCAGCAAACATGACTCTCTCACCCACATGCGTACATTGCCAACTACCTAGTGAATTAAGAAACCAGTAAATAATAAGACAGATCCTTCATGAGGATCCTGAGCAATTCTTGTGCATGTCCTATTCCTGAGTCACAGAGAATAACATATACATGGTATGGGGCTGATATGGGGTTACTAGACAGCTGCAGCCACCTGTGCCAGGTCTCGACAAATCCCACTTGCACACCCAGCCTGTGTTTCACAAAAAAGCTGGGAGACTCCTGATGAACTGTTATTATTCTTCAACCCATGGAAAACAACATAGAGAGGCAACTATACAGTATTAGCATTATTTATTCAGGACTAGATTCCCTAGCTAAAAGCCAGACTGCATTTTGCCAACTGTTATGTACACACAGTGGTAAAATAGCATCTGTACAGAGCAGTCTACAAGCAAGGCATAACAAAAATAGCAAGAGTAGACAAGGCATATGCAGGAGTAACTTGCCTTCATCTGCAGAGTAAAACCAAGGCCATAAGCCAGGTCAGTACTCTGGTCACTAGGTTATCATCTAAAATACAACTCATTGCCACTATACAATTATTTTTTCTTAATATGCCATATGTAAATAACACACTTAATGAAAAGACTTAGAAATGCACAAAGATTCATTTGCAGTTATATGCATAGCCAAGGCATTATACATATTGAAAGACCATGATTATATAAGGCTTATATCTCAAAATTTAGGTATTTAGTTTTAAACATAAACAAACACCTTCACATCTTCAAACTCTAGATCACAAGAAGTTTTTATCAGAAGGCATACCATTCTGTCTATACAAATCTGCTTCCAAATACTCTGAAATGTATTTTGCATAGTAAATATAATATGAATTTGATGCACATAGATTAATCCAACTTCATATTATTTTAGCCTGTAAGGCATCAAAACACGTTCTTTATTTCCCTGGGGAATACAATAAAAATTCTGCACACAGCAGCCCAGTTCACCTCTATCAGACATCAACTGATTCAGTCAAAAAGCAAGAGATAGTATTTCATGTGTTTCAGCTAGCACACTTCAACTGGAGTAAATACAATATACAACTTTGGTCTGACAACACCGGTCTCAGTCCAGCAGAAGATATGTGCACTCTTCCAGACCATTTAAGCACCAGGAGGCTGGATTTTCTCATCCCAGAACATGTCTATGTCCTGAGGGAACTGTCTCTTACAGCCTAGTTCCATGATCAGTTTGAGATGGCAAGATACAGTGCTGTGACTGAAAAGGGCCATCCCACCCCTTTCTTACCACCAGCCTGCTCAGTTTCATGACACCATGTATCCCTTGGGCTGCAGTAAGCATTTGTGTAGCTGCACTCAAACTAGCTGGGAACTGGTTTCATTTCAAAAAACCCCCAACACAATGAAAATAGGTTGGATCCCCAGCCCTGTTCATTGCACAGCTGCTTGAATGTTTGTGCTGGCATAAGGCAAGGTCATCATGGCAGTAGGAACAAGAAGCTGCAGGAGATGAGGGAAGGGTGGAACTATCCCTTTTGGTGGATAGTTCTTTCTAACAAGACCTGAAATAGATCATCCATAGCTTAAACATATTTTCAGCCTTGGCATATTTAGAGAATTGCCTCAAAATGTGTTTATTTTTTTAAAGATATTTTTTTACTTTGCCTATGGATCTACTATCTCAGGTTATTTGTTCCTCAGAGAACTCTTACAATTCCAAATCATGAACCCATTCATAAGTCTGCTCAGAATTTATTGGCTAAAATTTATTTAAGGCACATGCTTTCTGATAAGGTGCTTGTCTACCAGCCATATGGCATGACTACTCCCAGACGGTAGGGCTTCTCAGACTTCATGACTGCATTTTTTCAGAATGTCTTATATGAAAAGCCTCATGGTATGTGTTGGTCAGAGCCTTCTCCATGAAGGAGGCAGCTCTTCTGTGTCTCCAGGACTTCGTATTCATTCTATGTACCCCAAGCTGCAACCGGTTTGGGCATCCTACTGAAGGCATTTTTATGAGGCTGCATGAAGAGCTCTGTGATTGATACTTTCAGGGGTGTTTCTCTCTTGGTAATAGAGCAGTTTCTCAGTGTATCAAGAGAGCATGTGGAACTTGCACTTTCAGACATTAGGATCATTTGGGCTAGAAATGTGGAAATGTGAACAATGTGTTTTCTATGTAATAAAAATTCCTGTAGAGTACATTGGAAGTAACTCTAGCCTCCTGCACTACTAGGTGTGTCCTGTCCTGACGCTGCCATTTCTCCTGGCTGCCTACTCTGAGCTCTTCAGCCTTCCAGAGCTCCCAGTTCTGACTTCCAGGACTGCCAAATCTCCTCTGCAGGCTCTCCCATCTCCTGGCTATTGGCTGTGTCTCTTCATAAACTTGAATTGGCCTTGCTTCTCTCCAAGTTATAACTACCTTCCAGACCTTCTTTGTTTCGACAGGAGACTGCAGAGGAAATCAGATCTCTTTAAGACTTGGAATATTGTAGGAAGTGTGTGAAGTTCCATGCCGTTTATGATGACTGGAATAAAGCTTAGAATAGCAACTTATAATTAATTGTAAAAATGTGTTGTTCTTTTGTGGTAGGTTGACCTTGGGTGTCCATCAGGTGCCACCAAGTCACTCCCCCAGTCCCCCTCCTCAGTGGGACACAGAGAGAAGATACGATGAAAAACTCATGGGCTGAGATAAGGGCAACTTATTAAAGAAAAGCAAAGGCCATGTGGAAGCAAAGAAAAGCAAAAAGATTTATTCTGTACTTTCCATCAGCAAGCGATGTCCAGCCACCTCCTGGAAGCAGAGCCTCAGTACACATTGCAGTTGCTTCAGAAGACAAACCTCTTAATAACAAATTCCCCCTCTCCCCTCCTCCTCCTTTCTTTTAGCTTTTATTGCTGAGCACAGTGTCATATGGTATGGAATATCCCTTTGGTCAGTTTGGGTCAGCTGTCCTAGCTATGTCCCTTCCCAATCTCTTGCCCACCCCCAGACTACTGGTCTTTGGAGTGGGGTTGGAAAGATAGCCTGGATGCTGTGGGAGCGCTGCTCAGCAGTCGACAAAACATTGGTGTGTTATCAACACCGTTCTAGCTACAACTGCAAAGCGCAGCACTGTGAGGGCTGCTATGGGGAGTGGTAACTCCAGCCCAGCCAGACTCAATACACCTTTGTTGCTGTATCCATCTGAGAGCCAATTCTGATTTTATCAAATGTCAGGCTGTTCAATCTGCTGAAATTGCTTAATTCTACAGACAGATTGCAAATATATATTTTAACTAAGGGCAAGAAAAGTTGTTGGGCTTTGTTTTCAGATTCATTACTCAGGTAATCTGTTTTCTGATTGGATTGACATGCCAGTACTTCCAAAACCTGAACATAATGTCTCTACAAACAGTGAGGAAACTCTGTATTCTACTTTCCACTAACTTCCACCAGTGATCAAATGATTGTTTGAAAGGATCTCAAAAACTGGGTATAAGTGGGAACAAATACAGCCAAAATATTAATTTAAAAGTTTGAATGCTTATGGAAATTTTTTGCTTTTGTTTTCTCAATTCTAATGGTCAGTATCACAAGAAATGTTGATATAATTATTGAGTGGACATTTCTATGTAAAGCACCACGAGCTTAAGACAAAGACTGCTTCAGTAGTAAGACTACAAGATCAAAGTTAAAAATGCTTCATTTAGTTGTGATGACAATTCTGTTAATTGAGCAATTTCAAAGGTATGCAGCTTTAGCTATTGCAATTGCTTCCTTTGTAATTAGTGACTTTTCAAAGAGCTTGGGTTCTCTCTGCAGATCCTTTCAACTGACCACTGTGTCGGCACCATAACAAGATGAGTGGGAAGCTGGTCTCCTGAGAGCAGACTCATGTCATGTTGGTTAATCCAGTCTACTGCTACTATGAACCAGTCAGTTATGCACAACAGAAAGTCCTGAATTTTCTCAGTTGCTGTCTTTTATAGTAAATCAACTGCAAGTAGACCAGCTTTCTGAGAGAAATATATATTTTCTGATACTCTTAGCAACTATGAATACTCTGGGAGTACATAATTTTTGTAACAGATCTGCATCAGGTGTCAAAGTACTGATAGCTTTTAAATCATCTTCCAGACTGCAATTATGAAAAACAGTACTACCTTGCCACTGTCACTTTCATTGGGTATATTAAAAAAAAAAAAAAAAAGAAAAAGCAGAACAGTAAGAGTGCCTTTGTACTAAACCAGCTATCTCTGTAGCTCAGACCTAGATTCTCTCTGTCATGTCAATGCTGCCATATTCCTAAATTCCTCAGTCAGGACAAACTCCCATTAACTTCAATAAGAAATTCAAGATTGGGGTGTTAAGGGCAGATGATAGATGAACAGTGCCTTTATTGTGTCATTTGTATATCTTGTATTTACTAATTCATTCTCCAATGACTGTTTATCACTTATGATAGCACAATTATTTTTTCATAGTTTTATTATATTTGCAGAGAGAAACATAAACTACAGAGGGGAATCATATTATTATTATTCTGTTTTCAGAAAAAGACTAGTAGAGAAATGGTCTGAATTATGCAACACCAACTAGAAAGAAGTTATTTTATCACTACTTGGAATAAATGGCCACTCAAAAGGGCACAGTCTGGAATGTTTTCTTGCAATTCTAGCTTGAGCTAGTAGGACAATGTTTGGCAGAGCTCAGCTGTCTTCATAATAAAATGTCTCGGCACAAACATTGCTCAGGACAAATTAAAAACAGTAATGGGAAAAACTACAAATATAAAGAAAGAAGACAGAAAATTCTGTTTGGCTTTGTAAAAAGTATCAGAGAAGAAAAATTATTTGTTATGCTTTTTAAAAAAAGAATTCTAAATGGATGCTTTTACTTATTGCAAATTAATATGCAAAAATAAAACCATATTGATTAATCTAGTAGAAGAAAACACAGCACAGTTACACACAGGAAAAATAAAGATATTGATGCTATACTATAATCTCACAAATAATAAAAATGCTTATTATATTATAATCTCATATCAATATAAATAAGCAAAAATTATATAAGCAACAGTTGTCTATCAAAATATATTTCAATTTGGTACCCAAAATAATTGCTAAATTCATTTTTTCTAAGTACTTTTTTGTATTTAAAGAAAATGACATGTCAAACAGTTCAGTGTTTCATTGCTTGTTTGTATGGTTATATAATTAATAAAAATATATATTTGGCATTCCTGTGGTGGTTTTTTCTTGTTGTAGACAAGATTTTTTTCAAAATATATTGCTAAAGTGAGTTAAAAAATTCCAAAAGGTCCAATTTTGATCTTTTATCTGATTTTGTGAAACTTGGCTCCGTATTTGTTGCTCACAAGGATTTAGAAAAATGATAGGGGTGAGAAGATTTCTTATAAATGCATCACAGATCTTAGCACAAATCATGAATTATTTTACTCGAAGCTCATTTTTCCTTATCTCTTAATCTTCCCCTTTAAAAGCATACAATGATCAATCAAGAAGCAAAGTAGTAAAAACTTTTCTCTTGAACCTCACGTCTCCCACATCCCAACCTGGAGGCAATGACCTTGTTCCCTTCAGCGCTATCTACCAGATCCAAACTACAGCACATGTTTCACAGTTCTGCTGCAAATATGCAGGATCTCTGCATCAGTATCCATGACCTTTCTCTGCTGCCTACAAGGTCTTAACCAGAGTCCACTGAAGTCTATTGCAAACTTTCTACTAATTTTGAAGGCCAACAGACTGAAATTTCAGTTTCCTTTCCTCATGTATCTCTCAAAGTATGCTCTTCCCACGCACCTCTGGAAGTATCACTTAGCTGCTAAATACTTTACATCTAAAACCTCTTTCCCCATCACTACAACCATCCTGACGGTCTGAAGGATAAACCTACTGTATTCTCACTGCCCAAATTTATGAACAGCTTTAGAGCAAAACCCTTGATTTGTCAGACTTCCTGTACTACGGATTCGTTCTCCTGCTTCAGGTCTGGCAACACAGCCTGTTTCTCCAGCCCCAGCTGCGATGTACTTACAACAGAAGCTGTTAATTTAACAACTGAAAACTTGCTGACAACGCTCCACTTTTTTCAGCACTACCCGGGATCAGACTCACTCACACAAGCACCATAAAGAGGAGTAAAACCAAGGCAGGGAGATGGGAATCCAAGTCTCCACAGCAGACAAGCCACCTTATCTCAGGAAGGACTACTGCAATGCCATAGGCAATTACTGTAAAAAATGAGCAGCACACCTGCTAACAAGGATTGCCTAGACATTTTAATGTGAGGAAAAGCTTCCATCCCCTTTTTCATGCCAGATGGGATCAAAATCACTGAACGATGGAGAAGTGCATTATCTTATGGCAGGCGTTGTCATAGTTCTGCAAAAGATGACAGATTTGAACAGGAAACCACAGAGAAATGTATTTCTGTGACATCTGTAGGCACCAGATATAAGACTCTGAATATGACCAGAAAATGTGCCTTATTTTCAGGAGTTTTACCAGCCGTGATTTTTTTTATTTTTAGATAAATTGGAAATATTAGCTTGGAAAATTACATTATCTGATTGATTAAATCAGTAATATGGTTGCTAGGCAAACAGGGCAGTCATATCTCCTGTGGCCTACATGAGCTGTAAGGAGTCCTTGAGGCACTGAAGAATTCCCACCACAGGAGCATAGTGCTGGGTTTCCACACATGCCTCCTTTTCTCCCATGAGCTCCCCCCCAAGGAAGAGAGGGATCCCGTCGGGTTTCCCTGCCTTCTCTGCCTTCAGCAGTGCCATGGAGCACTCGTGTCATACAGCCTCATGTGTGAGTTTTGGCTCTGTGACATCTCAGATGTTTCTCACCCCTAGCAGTAGTCCAAAACCGGAAGAAACATAATGACACCTTTCCCCCCCACACACTTTCTATGATAGGCCTCTTTGACTTGCACTAAAATATATAACCCGCAGCATCTGGGTTTTACTCTTACATCTTCTCAGCTTTCAGATATGCGTCTGTTACAGTAAACCACTTGCTTATCTAAAAACTCTACATTAGAATCTCACAGTCGGGAAAGACTTTGTTAGCTGTAACCCTGCACTATAAAACAACAATTAACCTATCTTAATAGGAAATTATTTTTAGAATTCATTCCAGACATGTTTAGTCTGCTTGAAATATGTTTGCCCTGTCTCTGTCTTCAAAAAACATGACGTAAATATTTATTGCATATTCCTGATTGTAGCGTTTTAGCTCTGATTGAAAGTGTGACATTTTAAATCATATCTTTACATCTTCTCATATTTAGGGAAGGGAATTAGTATAATTTCTTGACATATTTATCTCTTTCAGATTGAACTAGTTAGAGGTGCACTTATAAATCGTAGAAATTTCCCATTAACATAATTTATTACAATAATCATATATGATATTAGTCACATAAATCAAAAAGGAAACCAACACTGACCGTTTCCATTTCTAAGATTACTATTTCTTATTAATTAGTTTCATATAGTCACTGACTCTTTAATGAGGGTCAATGTGTATTTTTGCAATGATTGGTAATGTAAAGATCATGTTAATAACAAATAATCAGCAAAAAATATCTTCCTGGATAGGCCTACTGATGTGGAGTAGCATGGGGACTGACCACATTGTAGTCATTTCACTCATCAAGCCCTGTTGCTGCTATAGAAGCCTTACATTGTCTTTGTAAACATGACATATCAAAATGGCATATATCTATCCCCTGTGCAATGTGTACACACACTTACACATAGTCAGTGGCCTCTAGGCATGTAATGCTATAAAAGTGGAATCCAAAGTTCTTTGCATTAGTATAGGGAATCATAACCAAACTGATCAGAAATGTCCCTATGTAACAATTTTCTCCCCTTGGAAGATGCCAGTTCAGTGAAATCAAAACATTCCTCAGATATCTTGCCCGGTTTCTGCTCACCCACCTAACTTCTTACTAGTAACTTGGAAGGTTCTCAAAAGCAAAATTCAGCTGGCAAACCAAAGTGACTTGAAAAACTGCAAGCCCTCAACTATCTGGGCTCTGTTCCCAAGGTTTTTGTATGAGGGCCTGAGACATTTATCTTTTATAAAGTGAGGAGTCCAGTCTTCATAAGTTCCCAAGGACCCTGTACCTTGGGGAACTAGGTGCCTTCCTGCCAAGGCAAGGATGTTGGGAACTACACAATTGTTCCACAAAAAAAAAAAAAAAAAAGAAAATTATTTTATTTTCCACTAGTGATTGATAAACTTTATTTATTGCACTTAATTAAAAAAATCTTATTTCCTTTCATCTGTTAAATGACATGCAGAGTTGCAGTGCCTGTCCCTTTTAGCTTATTATAAGCTCCATCCAGAGTTTTCTGGATTACACTCGTATTGGTGGACTTTGGATCTAACCTATAACTTGTTAATATTGTCATTCTGTGTTCACTAACCATGACACATTTGGAATATGTTTGGACTATTAATTGATAAATAAATAATATGCAGAGCATTAGCATGAGAGCATTGTGGGAAGTGCATGAAAATCCTATAATCTAGTGGATACGACACTAAAGTAGTAGTCAGTAGACCCCTGCTTTCTGCTCAGCTCTCCAGTAAATACTCTGGGTGATCTTCAGCAAATCACTTCACTTCCTAGTGCCCTGTTTGCCCCGCCCCCACCTTCTGTCTGTCTTTCGTATCAGAAGAAATACTGTCTCCTGCTCCATGTGTGTGTTGTGACTGGCACAGGGCTTTCCAGGGCTCTGTCAATAAAAGGTGTTAAATGGAATTTTCTTTGTTTCTTTACAGAATTTTGCTATATTATTCACAAGTGAGAATGCTATGATACCTCCCAGCTACCTTTGCAACGGTTAAACCTTTTAATAAGAACACCCGTAGCCTCTAGTATAGCACCAGCACTGTAATATCTGTGACCAGTGCACTGTTAAAAAATAAATAGGTTACTTCAGATTTCTTGAAAGGGACCAGAAAGATAACTTCAGTGGTCGAAGTCTTCTGTATGAAATCTTTATGTTAGCTGAAGCCCAGTCAGCTCCAGCAGACGCTACCGCACAAACATTTCCCTGGCCTGACCTCTGTGGAGCCAAGGTAATTATCTCCACGTTCGTTCCCTTCTTGCGTTCTGCTGCCACTGCCAACAAGGGGGTCAGTTACTGCAAGATGTTATGGTGGTTTCTGCAGCACAGACACTTGTCTGCTAGAAACAAGTAGTACACTATTGACATGGAGGGAAATGCCAAATTGCCTCAAATTGCCATATACAGCCACACCCTTGTGTAAGCATGGATTCATATTCAGAGGCTCTTAGATACAGTAGTGCTTGCTGCATGAAATACATTCTGTATTTAGTTTCTTCATGCTCAATAATGGCTTATTATGGAGTAAATATTTCTCTTGCTTAGTAAGAATTAAACGTTAAAAAAATCATTGCTGCTGCTGCTACTGAAAAAAAAAAGGATTTAATGTAATGTAAAAGTAGCATTTTTCATAGGCATATATAATTTTTGGTTAGAGAGCAGCTTCTGATTAGTATTCCACTCCTGCTTTAGCTTTTCACCCAAGTTTTGGGAGTGTTATTAACCTACTATATAATTTACTTCTTTGTTCATTCAGCTCAATCATTCAGTTTACTGTCTTGTGGAATTTAGTCATTTTAGTAGAACATTTTCCTGAGAAATATAATTTAGAAAAAAAAAAAAAATGAAGGCACATGAAAATTTAGAAATGCACCTGGAGTAAATAAAAGACAAGCCTTATCCGTATTGTCAACTAATCAATTCTACAGAGTAATCCACTGTTCTTACTGTGCTTCCAAATGTGGTAGGAACAGATGAGATGATAAATGAAACAATGAAACAGTGAAACAATGATAGAAACAGATTCTTCCAAAGACATGAATATAGATGGAGAACAATGTAATTGAGTTGATTCATTTATAATGAGTTTAGTTCTGCCTTTCTGATTTCACTGGAAACTAATACTTAAATTTTGGAACTACCATTGTTAAATAATGCATCCTTATCTTTTATTTTTATACATGCTTTTAAAGGAGAAGACTATGGAGGAGAAGACTATGAACTCACACTTCTCTATTTCCATAGTGGAATTGCAATATAAGTATGACCGCAATCACTCTCATGTATTCAGAATCACAGAACCACAGAATGGTTGAGGTTGGAAGGCCCCTCTGGAGGTCATCTAATCCAACCCCCCTGCTCAAGCAGGGCCACCTAGAGCCACATCCAGACAGCTTTTGAACTTCTCCAAGAATGGATACTCCACAGCCTCTCTGGGTAATTTGTTCCAGTGCTCAGCCACTCTCAGAGTAAAGAAGTGTTTCCTGATGTTCAGGTGGAGCCTCCTGTGTTCCAGTTTTCACCTATTGCCTCTTGTTCTGTCACCAGACACCACTGAAAAGAGCCTGGTTCCATCTTCTTTACACTCTCCCTTCAGGTATTTACATACATGATAGGATTTCTCCCTGAGCCTTCTCCAGGCTCAACAGTTTCATGTCTCTCAGGCTTTCCTCATAGGAGAGATGTTCCAGTCCCGTAATCATTTTTGTGGCCCTTTGCTAGACTATCTCCAGTATGTCCGGTATGTATTTTAATTTACTATTTATTAATAAATAAGTGTATCCGTTATTACAAACCTTTAAATATTTTTGTCAAAATCTAATTAATAATTCACAATTTGTCCAAGCACTGTTCCAAACCTTCTCCTGAGTTGAGTTGTCTATTGCTCCGATGAGGTACCTCTAAGCTTCTGCTTGCAGACTGACATAGTTGGAGAACTACAGGCCCTCAAGATGGGGAGACAAGACACTGATGATCTCCAGCACTTTAGCATGGATCCACTTTCCTGTTCATGAAGCCTAGAAAGCTGGGTCATGAAATAGGCTCAACTCACTACACCAGAAGGTGTCTCAAGTTTAGCTCTGTATTTCAAAAGCAGGCTCAAGACTAGACTCTAGATCATTTTCATTGCATCTATCAAGTATATTCTTTGGAGTGTGTTTAGAGCATGTGGGATATTAACAGGGAAACTTCTTTCCTGCAGTTATATACTGCTCATATCACTTTCACATATTGTCAAACTAAGTGATGACTTGTGATCATGCTGTGCAGACAAGATGGCCAATGTCTACCCTGGAAGGGCTTCCACATTTTCAGACATGTGGGATTTGCAAACACTGATATGCTTTGTCAGATCTTGATTGCATATCACACCTTAGGACACCTGTGGGACTAGTCAGCCCATGGGACCAGTTCAAGTGCAGTGCAGACTTAGTCCTTGAGCCCAAGCTACTGTCAAAGTACAACCAAATATGTGCATGAAAAGTGGACTAGTCCTGAGAGTCCTGACCCTTCATCCCCCCTCCATGAGGCATATTTAAGGTCAATGTTTTTCATTTCATATAAGTTCACTAAGGGGCATGGAAATCCTTTGGCATCATCCCCCCCACAGCAACATCTGACATGATGTGAACTTCCTTTTCACACAGCTGTTCTGATCTCTGCTTCCCCTCATCTCTCAGTTCTCTTTATACCATGACTGAATCTGTCCTTTGTTGCCATTTGTTAGGCACTGGAACTTGCATGAGCAGATTCTCTAATAACATTGTTAGATACAGAAGAGTACAAAATCTGGCCTCACCATACAGCAGAGGGAATAAAACAGTCAGATTTGGCTTAATGATTTCAAGGAACTGTTTTCAAACCCACTGAAAGCAAATAATATCTTTCCGTTAAATTCAGTAGGCTCTGGATTAGGCATTGGGTGTTTAAGATTATTCATGGCACTTTAGTGTGGTCTTTATGTTGTTTAAATAGATTGAGAAACTCTTAAGAACCTGCTAGTCTTTAGCTTTGTTTATTCCTAGCTAAATACTGTACACACTAAGAGATAGCTTGATCCCTTCTCATGCTAGATTAATCTGAATACTAGTCTCCTCTGAGGTGGACCAGGTGTTTCATGTAAAGTGAATCATTATCAGCATGCACTGTCAAACTTACTTCCAATCTTCCTTTTAAATAGAGTGCAAGTTGACATAGTGAAAGACTACAAAACTGTATCAAATTTATCCATAAGGTCACGTATTCTTCATGTTACAGCCTTCCAATAATAAATAAACTTGCACCTAAGAGTAGGCATTCATTTTTATAGTTGTCTGTATGTAATTTTGGACTGCTGATACAGTGCTGCCTGCCAATATTCCTACTGCAGACACAGAGTCAGCACAAAGTCTAATAGCATCAGCAGTCGATGATATCTATAGGTATGTGTAAAATGGGGTGGGAGAGAAACACCGTGGCTGGGTTTGTGTTTTGTGGTTTTTTTAACCAAATAGTTGTTGTCAGGTCTTTTGCTATTTCTGAACTATTTAAGTCACTTTTTTGACTTCTTTTTCCATTAGATTTTAAATTGACAACATATCAAATGTTTGTGCTACTACTGATCAGTCATACCAAGTCAATAGACAATCCCTTTACATACAGAGATTTTTCTCTCCTGATTTTTAATGGATTTAATTTATTTTCATTTGGGAAAAAGTTTGGTTTTTTTTTTTTTTTTGTATTGAGCTTTGCTTGATCACACTTACTTGAGAATTTTAGTACCTCTGTTTTCCATATGTGGCATAGTTCATCGTGCATGAATCAACTCAGTTTTGCAAGGAATGAGTTTAATTCCATGTAAAGGGCACTGAGATTCCTCAGCATCTATGCTCAGTTCTTAGAGATATACAGAAACACTTTACAGTGTTAGTTTAATAGCCATTTAAAAAAAAAAAATTCTTAAATTCTCATAAATTTCAATAAATATTTCATAGGTGCAATATTTGATCTGCTTTAAATGATCACAGGAATGTTGAAAATATAGACATAAACACTTCTAAAATTGGATTTAATACTAAAAAAAAGACAAATTTATAACAAGTAAAATAAAATGTTTCCTTATAGCAATATGAATCATTGATAACATATTAAAAAAATAAATGTAAGAGTTTCTGTTAGTCAACATAGAGGAAAAGACATATTTTTGATACCATCTTAAACAAAACAGTAATTGTATTCTTTACTGCAAAACCAAAGAGAAGAAAACATGTAATCCAGCTTAGTTTATGGTTCGTAGCAAACATTGGCTCAATGACTCCATTCCCTTAATGCAGGGGAGCAAACCACCCTCTGTGAAATTGCAAAATGCTGAGAATATCAGACCACACCAACATAAGAAGAACAAATGAAACATAAGTGATCCTCACACTCACCAAGTACATGAATGATAACCATAAAGAAGAGGTAGAATTTTTCAGAACATTAAGATATAGAGGGTACCATCCTTCAAAATCCATGCCTGAGAAGAAGCAGGAGAAAGGGGAGGAGAAAATTGTGGAATGTAGTAAACTACCACTAAATCAGGAAAAAGTCATAAATACCAAAATGGCACAGGGCTAAAACTCTAAATAATACCTATGTACAACAGAGACACGATCAGTTGGTTTGTTGGGGGTTTTTGTACCAGTGTCAGGCATTACGTTTGCTGCTCCTTTGGCTTCTCTCACAGCAGCTTGTTATGTTCTCCTCATCTCATTTGCTCATAAACAACCAGGTAGTAATTAGTTTAATATTCGCTACATGTCAGTCACTGTTACTATATATGTCACAAGTTGTCCAGAGAGGTTGCGGAACCTGCAGATATTCAGAAGCTGTCTGGACATGGAACTGGGCAACCGACTCTAAGTGACCCAACTTCATCAGGGGATTTGGACAAGACGACCTCCAGAGGTCCCTGCCATCCTCAGCCATTCTATGACATCATGTTAGCACAGAAGTTTGCATGGTAAAACCAAAACTCTATAATACCACAATTAAAGGAAATGAAGCTTTTCTATATGCTACGAAATGTACAATATCAGGTTTCAGACTTCAGATGATTTTACTAACTGTAGTTAGTTAGTTAGTTAGTTAGTTAGTTAGTTTTAATCTTTCATTGCCCTATCAATGACAGAATATATCTACAAGCTTATAACATTTCTTTTCATCTTCTTTAAGTTAATATAATGCTTAAGAAGATGCAGCAGTTGCAGTTCAAGGAAATCAAACCCTCTTTCCATATAAAGGTACATTGGAAACAGCAATGTGAGCTACTTAAAGAAGACAGGATCATTAATTTTGAGAGACAGTTTGACTCAGATTCTAAAAAGCAGATCTTCTCCTGGGAGCATGGAAGAAATAATGGTAAAAATCTTACTTCTGCTGAGGACAAGATTTGGGGCTAAAAAAGATGGTATTTAGGAAAGATTCCTTTTCTGGGGAGAGGGTTAGTTTTATTTTAACACATCTGAAACACATCTTACTTGTCAAGTGCAGTTATGATAAGATTCTGGTCACATATAATCTCTTTTCTGAAAGAAACCACCTGAAATCACCAACTCATATCAGAGTTGAAGAACCCTTCAGTGGCAGCACCTTGAATACTTCTCTCAGAGTCTAGAAATAAAAGTTACTGTGGTCCTTTACTGACATAGTGAACCATCCGGTATCTCTGTCTTGTAGGTCACAGTTTGAATTGCACAGTCTGAATGTAAACAGACACCAAAGTTAAGCCAGTGTTTTCTTTACCTTGTTGTATTTCACAGTAATATCTGAACTATGTGTTGCAGGACAATGTTCTCCTTCTGTTTGCTAGTCAACATGTTCTTCTGCCATTAAAATCAATATAAGCTGTAATTAATTTCAGTTGTGTAGTGCATTTCTTGGTGACATTATTTGCCATGGTGGATTTTTAATGTTGTCTCTGCATATTTTACTCCTTTTTAACCCACCTCCATCTGATTTTTCTGACTGGCTTGATAAAAATCTCAGTATGGACTGTATTTCTGGGAATACAGTTAATTCTGAATGCTAAGATTTCCCCCTTCGTATTTAGGTATTATGACACAAAGCATAAAGACAAACATCATAACAAATCACACAAACTGCAAGCAAGATAGGCGGCATTTGCCGTCTGCATGAGGGCTGTTCATTGAGAATCCAGGCACACAGTTCAGGAGTGATCTGAGTGGTTTGTTAGATACACCAGATAATACAGAACAGCTCAGATATGATGATAACAGAACAGAAAAAATTAATAATGTTTTGAAACTTTTTGTCTAGCATTTCTGCAATTCTTCTTCCAAAGAGTTTTCTGAGAAAGTATTGCTCAAAACAGTGACTGTTGTGATGCAGGCAGTACTATAAATTTCCTCTTTCCACCTTGCAATAAACTTCTGCCCTTTCAGTGAGCACTCCTCTGAGAAAAGAGTCACCAAAGTTGCCAAAGATCTTTGGCATTCCTGAAGTGTGGAAAGTACTAAAGGCAAAGAAGAAATGTACAGATGCATCTAATCAAAACCAGTAACTCTTCCAGAGGTGAAGCATAATCACCAGCTGTGGGGTGTGTGATATATATATATGTCAAGTATTAAAGAGACCTGGTAAAGAGACTTTCTGGATATACAACGTAATGGGAATGCATGATCCATACTGGATTTTGTTCCATCTTCCTTCCTGAATAAAAAGCAATGGAAGGGGAGTCAAAGAAGTGAAAGATTCTGTCATAAGAATGCTCTTGTTCACCTCCTTATTTTTTTGTTCCCACAGCATTTTTGGTGGGAATAGGGCTTATCCCTTTGTGGGAGTAGACTCTTTTTCCTGAAACTGCAGTTCTGGGTCCAAGCAAGCTTTTCACAATACCAATCTGACAAGACTTCCCCAATGCCAAATTATCCAGAAAGATGAAATGAACAAAAACCAACCAGCTTTGCTGAGAAGTATATTAACTTTTCTGCCCCTAACCTAGATGGCAGGATAAGAAATTTTATGTATCTCACGTAAGAAATTATACATACCTCAATTATATGCCTGCATAACATGGATCATCAGCCTATAGAAAAGAGCCAGACTGCTCTCCAGGAGACATCTGCAGAGACTAAGAAAGGCAAGAAAGAGTTTTTCTAGAGGCTGTTGAGTTCAGTTTTGCACATGAAAGGGGGAAAGATTCACATGTAGATCTAGGAGAATTACGCCATCTGAGTGGCATTAAATTTCCTATGTCAAGAAAATCTTTTCAGAGTTAGTTTTTTTAAAGCATTTCTCAAGCCAGTTTGAATCAAGAGAAACACCCAAGATGGTACAGAAAACAATCCCACCCATTCAGCAATACCAGCAGCAATCAGACAGAAACTGATGTGTCCTAAGTTTTGTATTGTATTGCATTGTATTGTATTGTATTGTACACATCATATTGCATTGCACTGCATTGTATTGCATTGCACTGCATTCAGTTGTATTCTATTGTATTGTATTTATTTTTGCTTATTAAGAACAACCAACCCTGAAAGCTGTGGGAATTTTTTTCAGAACTCTTCACGGGCTTCTGTGGGATTCTCGACACACATAATAAGAACAGGTCTCTCAGTAATGACTAGTTGTCACATTAAACCCATTGACTTTGCCTCGTGTCTATTACCCCTCTTGTCTATAATTAATAAGCAATTGAAGAATAAAAACCATGGATTATTATTACTTTTTTTTACTTAAGGTTTGATCCTTCAAGCACTGAAATCCATGGCAAAACTCTTCCTGATTACAGTCGGTAGAGGATTTACAATAGCACTGCATTTGCAGAAAGGGCTTTGATTCATTTCAGTAATTAGTTCCACTTAGACAGAAGATTTATAATTCCTGCAATCATCTTTTTGCAAAGACAAGGTGCCTTCATATTGTTAAAGCAGAGCAAATATCACCACAGGGTGACCAAAAATATCCCATAGCCCAAGAATATATCCCAGCAGTCATTCTACAAAGCAGTAATTATGTAAAGTTCAGGGAGCTAGTGATGTACAGATTACTAGAGTACAGAAAAATATATTTATACTCAGGTGGTATTTTAAATACAGAAGGATCTGTTTATAATCATGTCATAGACAGTCTTGCATTCAAGCCTGCTCATTAGTTCCAGCCGTGCATATGGGCAGACAGCTTGGAAAAAATAATTGTTATCCACAGATTATTTCAGATGTGTGTTTAAGTGAAGACTGTTTATACCAAATATACAGGGTCTGAGTGCAAACTACAACTTGTGGTGAAGGCCCTAGGCCCACAAGTAGCTTCACCATGAATATGTACAAGCTGATTATTGTGTGCATTTGGAGACAATGGAACGTGGTAGGTTGCTGTGCTGCTCCTGAACAGAGCTTCTGACAGGAGCTCTCACAGATCACCGTCTATTATAAATGTCAACAAATTATCTTCTTGCTTATCTAAGGTTCAAATTTTTTCTTCTTTTGTCCTCTGCAATTTGGTAACTAAGGCTAACTAATCTAATTTAGCTATCTATACAAGCAAAGTAAACATACAGAAACCTTTCTCTGGCACTGAAGGCAGACAGCAGACCATGGCCAAGAGACCAGCAACCACTCTTAGCCCCCACAGGAAGAAGGCCGCATGCAAACTGCCTGCTGTGAACAGTCTGACTGGCCCATGCAAATTTCTGCCCTGTGCCCAGAAATTACTTAGGAAAATGCTATTTAGCTCAAGCCAAAACCATGCTGAGGACTGTACTAGCAATTTAATGATGTAGAAAATTTGAGTTCTAGGGCCTGGGAAAATTCCATGGGACTGTTTAGTTTACTAGTGTGGCTATAGCCTCAGGCTCAGGGGCTTCCTTTTAGCCTTTTGCTCCAGTGGAAGAGCTGGATAAAATCCTTGATGTTGTGCACTTTAAGAAAACATTGAGCTGTACAGCACTTAAATTTAAATATGTGCTACAGCATCTAATGTCAAGAAATGAAGGAATGAAATTATCTTTACCAAACTGCCAAAACACAGCTGTTTATAAAATCAGTTTAAAGTGATTGGCATTTTTCTCAAGGCTTCTGGACCACTTTTCAGAGGCACCTACTTAATTTCATTGCCTCTACAGGGAGAAAGGGTTTGGCATCCCTGCGCTGCATGTCACCTGAACTGCTTGTTGCTGTCTTAAACAGGAAAACCACAGCAACAAGGCACTTTGCTTAGGGACGGCAAATGTTGATCAGAGTCAGTGATGCTACATAAACTGTGACTTGGAAGACTGGTAGTCCAGCACACCACCCCCCAGCACTTAGCAATATGCACTAGCCTGCCAGTACTGGGAACTCTGCCCTTCCAATAGGTACAGCAGGGATCCTTGCTAGGACTGCCTTGGGACTGGATTGTTCAGGGTCTTTTTCTGTGAGTTCATCACAGTCCACATCCTTCCTGCAACCTGTTACTCAAAGGAAGAGTTTAGCTTTCAGTAACTTAAAAGGGTGTAAACACAATGTCACACACAGAGCCAAAATAAATGTCACTTATAGTCCTTGCTCACAGTTACATTCCCTGCAAACTATCTCATGCTGTCAAATGCCAAACCCATGTTAAATGTGTTGCACCTGATAATGCAAGCTTTTAAAGAGTTTTCTAACTAATTTTGACCGTAAATGACTACAGAAAATAAACTTTGAAATAATTACATTTTTTGCAGTCCAGAGTAGTGCCTAATTATATTCCAGGGAAGTAGTAAACTCTTCTATCACTGATGAATGGTTGCCAACATCGTTTATTTTAATGGATATATATTACTTTGAACTAAGTCTTTGCCATCTGTTCTGCTCCATAATTAGGAATGTAAAAAGAACATATTTCACAATTACATCACTAAAACGTATAATGTAAGTGACTTAAATGTATATGTATTTTCTCTGAACAATGTAGCATGCATCTGTGATGTTTTTCTCATGTTTCAGAAATAAATCAGGATGGATGGAAGCTACTTAGTCATTCCACAGTCATTTTCTTGACTGTCAACTTTGTTCACAAAATCCAGGACATTACAGCAGGAAGATTCTACTGTATAGGCACTTCAAGAAAAGTAAAAGTATATGTGTATAAAATGGGAATACATCCAATAGAATAATTTTAATTTCAGTGTCTTTAAAAAATAAACATCAAAATATATCTACATTTATGTAACCATATGTTTCCTGCTGTTTAATGGACAGCTGCAAGATTTTACTCTAATCTCTTGGGATTTATCTGAATGCAGAAACTGAACTAATGACTTATGTAGCATTAGTAATGTGTTATACCTTAATGCAATAACAAATCCTGGGAAAAAATAATGTGTTTGACTCACTAGTACACTTCTATTTCTTACAGTATTTACATACTCCTCTGCTCAGAAGAAAATAGAAAAGAAAGAAAGAAAGAAAGAAAGAAAGAAAGAAAGAGAGAGAGAAAGAAAGAAAGAAAGAAAAAGTAATTTTCAATTTTTTAAATTTTATTATGTCTTCATGTATGATTCTTTTTTTGCTGACATGGTATTTACGTTGTGGTGTCATCGGTGGAGTTACTTTTCATCCTCAGCAGAGGACAATCAAACATGAATTCTGCATTCAGCAAAAGTGTCATCAATTGAATAGTGTCAGGGAAGTCCTTTTCCTGAGTTGGAGTTAATTTGGTAGGAGTCTGGAAACTGTTTAGCAGTTAATTTGTTACGAGTTTTCAGTAACAAGGCATAAAAAAAAAGAGACAACACTAATTAGGTTGAAGACCTACAGAGATGTATGGGGGCTTCTGTGTAAGATATGGAAAGAATTTTTTAATTATATTCCAACTTCCTAGTGCTGCCTTGTCCCGAGCCTTGTGAAGCCATGCCGAAAGCCCTTCTTCCTCCCACAAATCCTAAATGAGGGAAATGCTGTCATATGTAAAGTAACTTCTCAGTCCTGCTGTACTCATGCTTCCATAAGCAAATCCACAGAAGGCTATCATATGCTCCAATACCGAGAAGCATATTTCAGGTATCAAGCTTCTACCTAACTCAGACAGAACGGCATGTGGGAAATGCAGCAAAGTACATCACACAAGAACCACTGCACCATTGCCATTACAGGAATCTTTCACACCAAGGGAAAACAGTAGGCTGAGTCATGCTTTCCATTTCTGCACACTGTGTGTTATCCGTATATTGGAAAGTACCTCATTCAGATGGTACCAGAGATTTTGGATAATTCCAGGAGGAATTCTGTCTTACTGTGTCAGCCTGCATGCCATTAGTGGAAATGTTTGTACTGCAAAAGAGACTCCATGCGAGCATAACCACAGCTCTAGGAATCACAAGGCTCGAATTGTATCACAGACTGAAGAGGACAGTTTACTACCTCTTCTTTCTGCTCTGCCTCTGGATCAACCAAGATCCCTGTGTGGAGAACCAATAACCCTGTGATAATGTATTGTAAAGAGTTGTTCTAAGATAGTCAAATCAAATCAAATATGAAGCAATAAATATCTGAGGAAAAAACCCCACCTTAATCTCAACTACAGAATGGGGAAAAAGGGGAAAAACAAAAAACAACTCACAATCCAGGTTTCCTAGTCGGTAATTCCCTTACCATTTGAAAGCCAGAAACATCTGCTGCTGCTCTAAGTGGCATATTGGATATGTTGATCATTTCTGACTTCAGCAATCATTGCCAGTGCACCCAAGAGTACTATCACCACGCTCAGGGACATATGGATAGTTTGGCTATTTAAACTGGGATTTGTGGGGCAGAAGAATTTTCACAAGTGGTAGATTACTACCCTGAAGGCCTCAGATAAATCTCTGGTAGGTAATTTTTTTATCTTTTTTAGATAGTGCATCTGCAATGCATACTATCTCTCCAGGTGTTGTGCTCTGACATTTTATAAACACACCAACTGTCTCAGTACTATGTCCTCAAGTTTTCCTCAGCTACTGATCCAAAAGCGAGTATCTATTAACAACCTGCTACATGGCAAAGCTGAAAAGGTGATCTTTGAAAATGGAACAAAGCAATGATGTCAGGCAGCATCATGAATAGGATAGCTGTCTGGAGGTCAGGAGTTTGGGGTTCCCTTTTTGGTCTTTGCCATTGGCTTAAAACAGTTGATCTCAAGGAATTCACTCACTCCTTATATTTCACCTCTATTTCTTTTTTCAGATGAGGGAGTGAAATTCATCTCCTTTGGCAAAAGGCACAGATGAAAATTGGAAGGGCCCTTTCTTCATGCCATGTGTTAAGACTCATTCTATTAGAAACAAAAGCCCATAAGGTGGCCCCACGGGGTAAGGGCTATTATGTGTACCAGTACAGCTACGTTTTCAGGGTCACTTGGTGTGTGTTTCCCTATATCCCATAGTCTCCTAGGATTAAGTTCCTCCTTTTCTCTGCTGTGAAGTCCAAACCCTAAGTTCCTATGTTTAGCAGCATTAAGACCCAGGATGATTTCCCTTTGGGAGCTCATGCAAGTATTTGCCAGCAACATTAAAATCCCAGCTATGGGTTCCCCAAAGGTTAAAAACTGCTATTTGCACCTTTATGAAAGTCTCAGTGACAAACTAACAGTATCCTCAGCAAACAAAGCAGCTCATCTTGCTCACAACAACTGCATAGCAGGGATGGATTTGGGCAGGGAGGACTGTCAGCTTTTAACTGCAACTCACTTATTTGTCTTTCTGAAATCACCCAACCTCCACTTCATTTTTCTAGAACATTTGAGGTTTTAGGGCTACTGAACAATTAGAGATGTCCATAGGAAGAGTTATCTAACTCTTCACAGAGTTAGATCCAGTCACTTTTCTTGACACCATTAAAGATGTAGATCAGAGGCTCTATTATTTGCACCACTTTGGCCCATTTTTAATACCTTTTGGTGTTCTAGCTACAGGATCTGTTCACCAGGTAGGCCCTCTTGACTGCTATAGGTGTGTTACACTGACATTGCAATAACAGTAATTGAGTGTTGCAATGGTTAATGTGTGCTGCTCACAAAGGGTTTAATACCTGCTACAGCTTACTGCTTTAGCACTGAGACTGAAAAAATTGCTCTGCTTATTCCATTTTTCAGGACTGTGTTTCTGCTTTTTGCTGATATATTTTCTACAGAGCACTGTCAAAGAACATAATTTTTAAACAGAATAAATATGCAGTAATTTATCAATTCACAGAAATATTGTTGCTAAGAGATTATTGTAAATCACAGGCACCTCATGCGCAGCTCAGCAGGGGACCCTGACAAGGTTCCAGGGCTGTTGCTGAAATACAGCACTCTAATTAAGAAAATGCTCAAGCTCTGACTAAACCAGAGGTGATTTTGTTTGCTTTAAGCCATTTTCTTACATTACAAGAAAAATGTTGATTAAATGGGAAACATTTAACTTCAGGGTTAGGAAGAAAATTCTATGTCACTTGTTCAGAATGCTGGTCACAGTGAGCCTGAAGAAAAGACTCTTAGAGGAGATGGTAACATCAGTGAGCTCCAAATCAGCCTTTCTGTTGTCAGTCAATGTTCAATCTTGGAGACTGGTTACAGAATATGGTAGTGAAAAGCCTTAAGTGCAAGTGGTTAGACTTGTCAATACAGCCCTTTAAAACGTCTATCCCATTTCACTTTAAAAAGTTAGTCTAATGATACTCTTAATTTTTCTAAGTCCAAAAGCCACATCAAAACTCTGCTGGAAAGCACAGGTATAAAGCATAAATTATCAAACAGCATTCTTTGGTATGTGTTTCAAAGAGGACACCTAAACAAACTTACACAGGTTCTTTCTCACCCATCAAGTCCACACATTTTCATTTTTACACACACACACACACATATACACACAAACACATACACTCCCATCTATGTGTTGCAGAATCACACATTAGTGCTGTAATTCACATCATTCCGTTTTGAGTCCATCTCTAATACCACCTCCCCACCTGTTCTGCTGCGCCTGAAACTGAATTGTTAGGGTGGAGAACAGATAAACAGCAGCAGATGTAATATAGCATAGATTATGACAAAAATTAAGAAAAATTACAAGTGAGGCTGCAGTTATATCTTCTGTTCCAGTCGAACACATTAGACAGGTCAAGAGCTAAAAGAAACTGCTTCCATACTTTAGTGAATTCAATGGGTAAATTCTTGTAAATCCAGATGGCTCAAACCCCAGTGAAGGCTGTGGCAACCATAAATTGAAGTTCGATCTCTACATGACTTCCTTCATGCCTGACACCCATGAAAGAAGAATGTCAGCCAACACCCAGTACCAGGGATTTCTGGCAGAAGAAGGAGCTGGTTTGTGAAACCTTACAATATCACTTCTCCCTCACCCAGTGAGCTGTACATCCCAAAGGTGTTACCAGAGAAATACACTGTAGGAGTTGGAAAAAGTAATTTACATTTTACACATAAGAAATATTCACTGAGGGTGACAAAGCTTTGAAGAAATTATTGCCACCAACAGACAGACTGGGACAGATTTAACAAACAATTCTATATTCCCACTTTCCAGTCTGATGAACCATAATTTTGTGCAGACTTTAAGATCAAATTGCTAATTAAAATAATGATTAACTGATTTACTATATCTGTTATGAAAGTTTGTTATGAATACCCAGTCATTCATGAGAAAGTAACCAGGTCATATATTGATGGATGTCCAATTAATTTGCTGTTTCTCTGTATCCTGACCTATGTGAAACCTCTGTACTTTTGAGAGATATATGTGGGAGCATCATTTAGGCCAGCCTGCTTGATTGTATCTATGCTACTGCATGTCAATAGGTTATTTTCCTGCTATCTTCTCTCTTCTGAGTTCCCATCAAATGTGCCAGACTCATTGATGAGCATACATGAGATCACAATAAGATAAATTGATTTTCAGAGGACTAGTGTTCAGTGGTTCCACAAATCTTTCAGCATGATAGGAGCTGGCCTTTGCCAAATTATGGTACTTAGAATCATTGGTACCCAGGATCAACTGAAAATTTAAGTCTAATAATTGAAAGTAGTGAATACTACTTTGTTTCTATAGCTGCAAATCAACAGTACAGGGCAAAAAAAAATCTCATACATCATCAATCCTGCACTTGTCTTAGAACAGAATCATAGAATCATTTAGGTTGGAAAAGACCTCTAGGATCATCAAGTCCAACCGTCAACCCAACACCATCATGCCTCCTAAACCATGTCCCGAAGTGCCACGTCTACACGTTTTTTGAACTCCTCCAGGGATGGTGACTCCACTACTTGTCTGGGCAGCCTGTTCCAGTGCCTGACCACTCTTTCAGTAAAGAAATTTTTCCTAATATCCAATCTAAACCTACCCTGGTGCAGCTTTAAGCCATTTCCTTGCATTCTATCACTAGTAACTTGGGAGAAGAGACCAACACCCCCACCTCACTACAACCTCCTTTCAGGTAGTTGTAGAGAGCAACAAGGTCTCCCCTCAGCCTCCTCTTCTCCAGGGTAAACAACCCCAGCTCCCTCAACCTCTCCTCATAAGATCTGCTCTCCAGACCCTTCAACAGCTTCGTTGCCCTTCTCTGGACATGCTCCAGCACCTCAATGTCCTTCTTGTACTGAGGGTCCCAAAACTGAACACAGTATTCGAGGTGCGGCCTCACCAGTGCTGAGTACAGGGGCACGATCACTTCCCTACTCCTTCTGGCCACATTATTGCTGATGCAAGCCAGGATGCCATTGGCCTTCCTGGCCACCTGGGCACACTGCTGGCTCATGTTCAGCTGGCTGTCAACCACCACCCCCAAGTCCTTCTCCTCCGGGCAGCTTTCCAGCCACTCTTCCCCAAGCCTGTAGTGTTGCATGGGGTTGTTGTGACTGAAGTGCAAGACGTGGCACTTGTCACTTGGTCTTTTGTTATGCTGCTTAACCATTACTTATGTGGCCAACACAGAGAAGTGCCAAACCGGATAAGTGTTGTTTTTAATGCTGGGATATGATTCCAGGATCATATCACACAAATATTAATAAAATCCTCACATCTTGTATAAAATTTCACCTTTTTATTGTATTAACCAAAAAATGAAGTTAAAGGACAGTTACATCTTGGCAGACAATACCATGCCATACTCAGTTCTGCTGTGCCCGGTCAGTGTAGTCTGCTAGGGCTTTCGAGTGGGAGAATTAATCCTGGGAAAAATTAATGCACTGGAGTGCACTCCTGTCAAGTTTGCAGATGACACCAGGTTGGGGGACACAGTTTATATGCTTGAAGGCAAGGCTGTCATCCAGAAGGACCTAGACCTGCTGAAGGAACGAACTGGGAGAAATCTTATGAAGTTCAATAAGGACAAATGCAAATTCCAGCACAAGGGAAGGAGGAGCCCTTTGCAATGATAGAGGCTGGGGACTGACTGGCTGGGGAGGAGTTCTGTGGAAAGGGATCTTAGTAGTAGACAGCAAGCTGAGCGTAAGCCATCAGTGTGACCTAGCGGTGGGGCAGGGGGAGAGAAGGCAAAAAAAAAAAAAAAAAAGCCCACCAGCAGTGTTCTGGGCTGTATTAACAGGAAATAGCCAGTAAATTGAGGAAAGAGATTATCCCCCTCTACTCAGCACTCATCATACCAAAGTGAGAGTATTGTGCTCTGTTTTGGTCTCTCTAGTACAAGAGAGACATTCATAAACTGAAGTGAGTTCAGTGGGGGACATGAAGATGTTTGGGAGCTGAAGCACTTGCCCTGTGAGGAAAGGATGAGGAAGCTGGGCTTGTCCAGTCTGGAGAAGAGATGGCTTTGGGAGGAGCTAATAGCAGCCTGTCAGTACCTACAAGAAGGTTATTGAGAAGACAGAGCCAGACTTCCCACAATGGCACATGGTGGGAGGACAAGAAGCAATGAGCATCGGTTGAAACAAGAAGAGGTTCCAACTATATATAAGGAGAAACTGCTTCCCCATGAGGACACCCAGGCTGCCCAGAGATGCTGTACAGGCTCTGACTGTCCTTGAAGGTTTTCAGGACCCAACTGGATAAAGCCCTGAACTATCTGGTCTAACCTCAAGTCAACCCTGCTTTGAGCAGGAGATTGGACTACAGAACTGCTGAGGCCCCTTCCAACATAAGCTATGCCATAGTTAAACTCAGTTATTGAAAATGCTAATTCTGTTCATTAGTTATAATGGATGAAATAAATATCTTGGGATTGTTTTGCCTTTCCAATCAGATGAACATACCACAAATTTAAGATGTGGGCTTCCTCAGATACTTACACACATATCTTTGGAAGTCCTTCCTTCAGAGTACTTTCATCCATAAATGTCAAACATTCACATATTGATAGATTTAACGTACATAACAGACTAATAAAATAATTAAAGAATAGACAAAATATTTTCTCTTTTTCATTCAAGGTCTTTAATGGACAATTTATGTTAAATCTTGCTTTAATAATTTCAGGCATTGCTCTCCAAACTGACTCTCCTATCACCTTCTGAGAGATAACTGTCTTTGAAAAAGACTTGGAAGAAATAAATAAAAGACACTGAATAAATCCAGCTCCAATAAAAAGTCAGGCTTCTTATCTTAAGTCTCTAATAACCATAGGTTTGACCAGTGCTGTGGGATAGTGTCTTTGAGCAGGCAAACACTCTTTTCTGTTGATTTTTTGAACAGGACAGTCTTTGGCAGAGAGAAGATACAGACATCTGGGGAAAACAGTTTAAACCGTTACAACAGGCTTCAACAGAGTACATCTATTTGATCCAAGAATGGTATCAACATCGTGTACAGAGAACAGCATGTACACAGTTGAGACACTGTTTAAAGCATAAGGACAACCATGGCAGCCATGGTTATCACATTTAAAGACAAACCTTCAGTATGCTTACGAATAGTTAAATAACACTTCACTAGTCATTAATTATCACATATAGCTAATAATAACATGTAGCATGGGGAAAAAAAACAAACCCGAAACTAGACTGACTTTGCTATTCAGTCTAGTTAGCTAAGACCTTGCTAGCCCAATCTCTGACAAAAGGATTCTAATGATCCTTCTAAGCGTGGTCATTGTATGGTGTCTCCTTTCAAAGTACATATATAACATCTTGTGGTATGAACACATGTATATATGGAAACAATTTCAAATATACAGAACTTTTGTCAAGACCTCTGTTCACTATTTTGACTTATCTGAAAGCCTGGATGTGTTTTAGATCCAGCCACTTGTTAATAACAGGGTGAATTAAGGACAGAATTAGTCTCAAAGTGCCCTTGAACCCGCAGATTGAAGTCTGACTCTTAATCTTAACTGATAATATTTTCATAGGTTAAAAGCATATCTCTGAGTGTGTGTGCATGCATGCATGTGATTTTTAGAACAAGTACACAGATCTTCCTACATAGATAGAAGTTAAAGTGTCTTGTACTAGTCAAAATTCTGCCATAATTTTACACTACAGCTTAGTTTCCAGTTATATCTCAAATCCTTTACTTGTGCAAAACCATTTCAAACACTTTCAACACCATCCCATGTCTGTCCTTCACAACACAGACCCAAAACAATGCCATAGTAAAGAGGTAATCTGGATGCTCAAAAAGCCATTTTAAATACCAAAACATAAACAGGAACATTTTCTGAGCTAGAGGGTATAATAATGGGGGTATTTCAATTTATGTAACCGGTATTACCCTTACAGTTGAACAACTGCCAAAAAATAGGTAACAAATTATTCCCACTATAGATAAGACCTTAATATCAATTTTTTTATTTTCTCTATGAAACCACAGAAATTTTCCTCACTCACAGAATTCCAAGGAGATTATCAGCAATTTCCAGTATTTTCAGATACTTTTTTATCATGAAGGAAAGTCTCCTAAGTTATACATTGATACTTACTACTGGCTTTGACTAGAAGCAGAGAATGTGGGAGTGCTCTGTGTTCTACGGCCTTCAAAATCTATTATCAAAAGACTATTCTTGGGTCACCGACTGTAGTCTCTTGTTATCTAACATTATAATACCTTTTTCTTAAAATGATCAAGCTCATCTCAACAGTATTTGGGTTTTTTGCTCCCCCAGAATACGGCCCCAGAGCATCATTTCTTTCTTGAAAACTTTCAAATTCACAGTCTAAACTGAGTTATGACTAACTTTTACCTTAGGCCATCACCACCCTTTTTCCTTTCCCACTAGAGCAATTAGTCTCTTGATATTTTCATAAGAAACATTCCAGCCTCCCTTAGATCTTCTTTGGCCAGCCGACATCTGACATGCTCTTGCAGTTTTTTCTACAGTAGCTCTTCAGTTCCTCACTTACCCAATAGGCTCTGTTTGAACCTCACTGAAGGAATGATGGTAGCATGAAGTCATTCCACATTAGACACCAAGAGCAGCAGAAAGGCTTTATAAATATTTCATTTGTGGGAGATGTTTCAATCAGAGCTCACACTTCCATGAAAAACAAAGTCAATCAATTGCAATCATCTGAAAAAAAAACCAACTTCTCGATTTTTGGTACCCACAAAAGTAGTTTCCTTGATGCAACTCAATTACTGCTCTTGACTGGAAAGAATCAGCATAAAGTAGAGGGCAATATTTGCTCTAGGTTTCTTGTTTTTGCACTTTCTTTTTCCTAAAAAACATTCTTTAAAATTTTCTATTGCAGGATGACATTACAATGACTTCTGAGGCTTAGCAAACTTTAACATTAATCTGGGCTATAAAAAAAACCCAGTATGAACACCTTTACAAGCAAAAAGATTGCTAATGTAAAGGACAATTTTCTTTCAAAGGCATTGACGAAGAATACACAATCTCCTTTTCTAGTCAATTTTCCTAGAGTGGGACTCTTTTTGTGTCATTCTAGCTGTATAAAGGTTAAGATTTTGGTCTAAGGTAGTTAGGTAACCAGACTGCTCCTACAGTCAGTGCAGAGATACGCATCTTAACAGGGCAGTTCAGTAGGTGTATAAAGTATGTGCCCTAGGCTTTCCCTAGACTTAATGCAAAAAAGACAGACACATTCAAAGGTCTACCACAGATGAGATGAATTTCATTTTCTTTCTTCCACCACCTTCTACAATGTATAGAAAACTGGAGCAGATCATGATTTGAACAGCAGTGTACATTAGCAGTTGTTCCAAAATAGTAACCAGAGAAGCATGAGTGTAACTCCAGCACAATTCAGATCATCATTTGGCCCCCGGTGTTGAGTAACTCCCATACTTTCAAAATGAAACAGTTTGCAAACCACCGAAACTGCAAGCCAAAACTTGCTAGGTTGGCTTGTCATCAGAAGAGCTGTTGTGGGAAAGTGCTTAGGGAGTATAAATCTGCCAGTCTATCCTTTTACTAGTAGTAATCACATCTCTGTTGGTGGCCCTAATATTAATTTTGTTGCAGTAATGCAAATGAAAGGATATTCTTGCATAAAGAACTGAATTCAACTGAAGAGCCTCATTTTTTCTCAGGCTATATACTGAAAGACGCCTGTTTCTATTACAAATCTACAATTCTTGAAAAAATCATTTTCTCCATTGAGAAATCATTTTATGGCAGGACAGTAAACAGTGCAGAAATTCGACACAGCATAGTTTGCATATTTAATTTATTATAATTGCACCAAGGGCTTTTGGACAATTCTTCTCTTATATCTTGGCAGTATACAGGCTCTGTTGCTTTAACATTTCAGTTTTGCAACACTCCACATCTATTTGTTGTGTACCCTAGAGTCAGCTTAAAATGTGTGAAGCTTTCATCAAAGTTGGCTTCAATTTCTGTTTTAAGTTCTATTTTAGATAAAAGCTTTACTTCCTTTTTTAAAATTTATATATATATTTGTGCCTTAGGGGATTTTTTGTAAGCAGTGATGCTAATGAATAATCTGTGTAATTAGAAAATATGTCTTCATTTTTGGCAAATTACTAAATCCCCCACTCCTCCCCCTCCATTAAAAGAGGAACTGTTTAGAAATGAAACATTAGAGTATTTACCAACACAATTAAACTGTGTATAGTGATCTCAATTAGTATACTTTACAAACAGAAAATAGCTTTGACTCTTCTTTGATTGGCCAGCTAGAATTCATTAACATAATTGGCATCCACTAAAGGTAAAATTTAGAACACAGCAATGATCTACCAAAATACTATCCCCCCAAAAAAACCCCTCTATTCCATTTATAAGATGAAGATATTCAAGCCACAATTCACTAAACAAAGTTCCCAAATTATTGACTATTTCCTTTCAGGTCACTTTGCAGGTCATCCCAATGCAATGTCTGAGGAAGTTTCTCTCCTTACAATTCATCAGATGCAAAGTGGTAGCAGTATACACAATAAAACAACCTGTTTTAAAGGTGGAACAGACATGCACAGTATAACAGACACTTAAATGAGGAGGTAGCAATATAAAACTATCTCTTTGAGAGTCAGTCTGAGGACATTCCTACAGATGACAATGAAGAAGGAATATGGTTTTCTATTCTAAAATCCTCTTAAATTTTGTGGAGTCCAAGGACCTGACTCAATGGTGCAAGGACTTAATGAAACCAGGAGGGCCCTGATTCAGATTTGTGCTTTCAAAGATCAGTTGAGTGACATAAAAAGGGAGCAGAGAGGACAAAGGTTATACAAACACAATTTAAAAGTATGCACTATAGAATTATACAAAATCAGACTATTTAGATTAAATGAAGAGTAAAGGAAAAAAGCTTAAGTCATTTAAAACTGGAGCTAGAGAGACCGACTGAAAGAATAAGTTGTAGTTCCTCTTGATACTGCCCCAGAAGGTCCCTTTCCCATATTGTGCTTTAATACTGAGAAGAAAATATCATTAAAATGCAAATATTGAGAAAAAGAGGAGATTATATGGACAGAAGCTGCTCACACCCAGTAGTTTGCTGAGAACCTGCTGAAATGGAAAGATTGTTCAAGCATTAATACATACAGAAAGGGATCTCTCTTTTACAGTAAAAAAAAAAATCAACAAAACTTCCATCCTGAAAAATACCATGGGGAGAAGGACAAGGTGGAAGAGGGAACAGTTCACAAACCCTGTGAAACCAAAAGTACAGTTCACAAGGTTCACAAAACCTCAAAACAACACAAAGTTTGCCCATCCCTTACTATTAGTCATCTACGAGAAATGTTCCTCCCTGACCTCTGATGAATCCTCTCCCTTGCGTAGCCACTCCTTCTGCTTTTGGACATGGTGCTTTCTGCTAGGATGCTACACACCTAGATTTTGAGGAATCTTCATTTTAAGTCTGAGAGCGAACCTACATCTGGCAAAAGAACAGGTGACTTCATTACTGAGGAGAGATGGAAAAGTTTGTAACAGAGGACACAGACGACATTCTCTGTGTGTTACATTGGAAAACAACCAAGTCCTGCAATAAACTAATTTGCAGCAGCCACCACTGAAACAAGGAACATTATTCTTTTTTTTTTAGGTTTACCTCTGAGTTTTGTTCTCCAAAAAGGTAAGAAACACATTTCAGCAGCTGGAAGCATACTGACAGCATTCCCAAAGAGACTGACAATTTACCTTCATTTTCATCCACCCCACTCTCCCTCTTTCCTGTTATTTTAGGACTTGTGAAAATCAAGAAATGCTATAATGGACAAGGTTCAAGCAAAACAAATTTGTATGGGCTCATGACCCAGTTTCATATACAGAAGTAGTTAACAGGGTTGATTTTCCTTTTCACCCATAATTTTCAGGAACTAACCCTTGGCTGCAGCTACTGTTCTACACTAAAGACAGTAGAGTTGCATCACCCTGCAGAGAGTACTGGGATAGAAGGAAACAGGTTGCTTCCTGGAGCTCTACATTTGCATTGGAGACATTGGGTGTGATTTGTGACACCCTTAGCATAAAGCAGTATTTCCTTCCAGCATGAGCAACCACTTCTGGTAGCCTGTCTGTGGGGGAGATGAAGGTATGCTTATACTTACTGTCTGCATATTCCTTTGAAATAATTTCAGGAGATCAAACCCACACATTCTTAAACACAGCAGTTGCAATCCTGGACTCGCACCGGCTAACTACACAGGAAGTTTGGAAAGGAGTGAAAGGCGACAATTTATTTGCAACTAAATAAGGAACAGGTTAGTATAAGAATTTTCTTTCAGTATCATGTTTCCTTCTAAAGAGACAGATTTTTGCAGTCATGACACAACGCTTACCACTTCCCCTCCAATGTCTTGCTCCTAAAAGTATTAGAAAGCAACTTGATACCAGACTTTATTAGTGTTAACTTAGAAACTCTTTAAAGCAGCCTTACATCCCTGCTTGGTAATAATGAGAAAGGGTGGAGTCACATACTATTTGAACAACAAAGCAAACTGTAAGCTATGATAAATAAATGCCTGAAAGAAAACACCCTGACCCCACCTTTGTCTGATTCAAATGAAAAAATACCAGTTTCACCCAAACCACAAATGCACACATGCACACACACATACACACAAACACTGCAATTCTAAATTCCATGATTTGATGACTGAAGCATTTTGAACAGGTGAATTAGTGCATCAATACAAACACTGCCCTTTTAATGAGAACTAACAATATTTACAAAATGCGTTCCTTTAATGTTTTTATTTTCTAAAAAATTCAAAAGTTTCAAAAATAAGTTTCAGAAATTACCATCTCCATTTGTTCTTAAAATGCTATGTAAACATTTTGTGTTGCTTTTACTGTATTGTTTGCTACAGTGCTTACTGCTTCCCTTTCATGTTGTGTCTTCCTCAGTTCATGCCTTGCCTTATTAGTAGATTCTTTGTTCCTCTGCTCTTTCTCTATCAGTGAAGAACATCTACCCTAGCTCTTCATTGTACTCTGTTTTCACCGTCCTTCCTTTCATTTTTGCATGATTTATGTGTCCTCTACAAATGGAAAGGCTGAATATTTTTCGTCACACACACAACAAATTTCTTGAACTTCTCCCCCTTCTTGACTGCACATAGCCAGAAAAGTATCTCCGTACTGAATAACAAGTTGCAAAGTCACAGAGTAGCTGCTGTCTTCCTGGAGCCATATAGAAATAAACCATAAGAACAGCCATAACAGGTAAAACCAAAGATCTCTTTAGCCCAGTATCCAATTCCCAACAATGGCTATTAGCAGATGCCTAGGGGAGAGCATATGAACAGGGAAAACATAGACTATATAACTTCTATACATTCTCTCAGCCTCTAGCAATCTGTGACTCACAGACTTCCTGCATGATCATGTCTCCTAACTCCAAAAAGGCCTAGGGAGATGAAGAATAAAATATGACTCAGAGAACATGCTGCTAAGTGAAGCACAACTAATTTGAAAGGAAGAAAGAAAACATATCTGTAAATTGGTCAAAATATTAAAAGTCGCTCTAAAGAAGTCTGCTTTACGTACTGGATGCAGTCTAACCACAGAGGATAGCAGTCTAAACGTTCTTTGTAACCTAGTTGTACACAGCAACAGGCTGCCACTTCCAGATTTACACGCATAAGGAGTCCCTAACCCATTTCAGTCAAAATAGGTAATTTGCCTTAATGGATTTAAATAGTATTGCTGCTAACCCTTTTGCCTGAAATGGGCTAGGGAATACCCACAGATCTACAGGCTCATTGCATTCAGAAGAGAGGCAGTAAGTTTTTCAACTGGCATAGGTAAACATGACAGATGCTATCAATCCACAGCAGTATAGAGCCAGAAATAAGAATAGATATACCCTGTGCCAGCCAAAGGTACAGTGATTCCCAGCTATCCATCATCATGTTGCCACTGGAGATTACCACACGTACAGTTCTGCAAAATGGAGTGCTGTAGCAATGGATAGAATCAGTCTTCTGTTGGTAAAGTGAAACCTCGTTTGCTTTACAAAATGCAGGTGTCACTGGCAGATCAGGATTAATGCTTTTCCATGACAGCACTCCTTTACCAATTCTTCTGCACTAAACTGGGTGAAGTGCTTCCTAGCTTGCTTCAAGCCACATCAGCCAAACCCCTTCACAATGTTAAAAAAACTATTTAAAATAACTTAGCTGATTTTGTCAGAAGAAAGTAGAAAGTGCTCATGGAAACTTCCAGCTGAACTCTAGGGTAGGATAAACTATAACAGAATGCAATAGTATGCACCTAGGAAGCAACAGTAGGATATCTTCAGTTACAACAGTTATTTGCAGAGCATACATGTACCTGCAACCATGGTGTCATAGACAGACCAGTACAACTTGGAGATTTTTACTTAATGCATTGTCAATTAATACAAGTTTTTGATCACTAATGGAGTTACTGAGAAAAAAAAAAGACAGCATAATTAAATAATACTTAGAGAAATACATTCCCTCCCCCCCAAGCTCATATTAAGCCAAACATTTCTGCTCCCAGGCTGCCAGTCATAACTACCCCAATACTCATTGTGGCTTACTACACAGTGTCTGTCCCAATTCCTCCAGTGAGGCAATAGGCAGTATGAGAGATCGGTTTTGTGTGTTCAATGGTTTCTTCTGCCATTTCCTGTTTATTTGTTTCTATCTACACAGTAGAGCACATTAGCCTCTGCACAATTACAAGACCTGGGAAACAAATGTTGCAGTGTTGTTAGAATTTGACGTTTGGACAGATTTCCTCCTACTAATTTATGGGTGTTTGCATTGTTCTCTCACAGAAGAAAAGAACTAAAAGCTGTTCCACAGCGAAGGATGGGGTACACTACCTTTCTGATTCCATAGATAATTCCTCCATATTCCTTCAAATTCCTCCACATTTGATAATCTAGAAGAAATACTTTGCAACACAGTATTTGAAGCCTTGTGATATTTCCCATGTGGGGCACCTTCTAATATGGCTACTGACCAAGCACTTGTAAAGCAGTTGCAATAAATAAATGAGTGCAACCCCTAAATAATTGGCTAGCACATGATTCTGAGCCCCAGAACTGCATAATATTCCACATATCAGCAGTGGACCAAGTCATTGAAGAATCTGTTTCACAGAAAGAAAAGGCTTGACGAGGAATGGAAGACAGACAAATGGGTAGGAAAGAGCTAAAGGAACAGTGGCTGTTCTCATGACTCAACAAGAGATTTCAACAAAGTGTGAAAAGATGTATTTCTGAGATCATCTCCCAGTTAGACAAGCATGACGGCCAGCACAAAGGTGAAAGTAAAAATATACAGCCAACAATGGAGGGCTGGACCACAGTAGCTTTGACTTAAATAATCTCTTGCTGCCACTAAACAACACTCAGAAATGTGGCTCTACAGCAGGCTAAGTAAATCTAATTACTGGCTGTTGCAGTGCTGCCTTTACCTTGCTGTTCCTGATCAGCTTTGGTGCTTGACAGACAAGGTATGTGTAAGTGCACAGAGTTTGGTTATTTCTTTGCTAGTCTAGTTCTATAATGACAGAGGGATGAATCAGCCACAGTTCTACTGGGCACCAACATCAATGCAAGAAAGCAGTGGGAGCATGCAACTGAATGGTGTGGGTAGAAGTAGGCAGGAAGGGGAAAGAACACCTCCTTCCACAGTGGTACTCAATCACAGCCCAGTCAGGAATAATTTTACATATTCGGAATATAGGTATTCTTATAGGAAAACTGATGGTCCATGTTCAAGGAAAGATCTACAGTTCCAGCAGGGGTGTTATTTTTGAAGATGGAAGAAATACTAAGAGAAAGGTGGATGAAAAAAGATCTCATCCATCCTAGCACTTTGCGTACTTTAGCTGTATGTCCTGTAGCAGTGATGCTATCAACTCCCAGCTTTCCTGACTGCCTCAGCACCTAGGTCCAAGAGGCTTCTCTCTTGATCTCCCAGAGCACAAGACCTTCAGAGCAAATCCACATGCAGCCTAGACATCTTAGAGTGCACTTGGAGAGCTCAGGCCAGCTAATATCCAGAATTCTGTGCACTACTATGGCTTCACACCATGTCCATGCTCTTTGGCCTTTATGCATTCCCTATTTCTTAAAAAACTCCACAGTGTCTGAAAGACACATGATCTTCTTTTTCATAATATAGTACCATTGGGTCAAGTCACACTTCCAGGAATCTATAAGCAGGACTATACTGGAAGGTTTTAATACACTATTTCTCTCTTGTCCTTCCCCTTTCATACAGAAGAAAAATGAGTAAATTTACTACTTTTCCAGAGCCAATAAGTCTTACGATAAGGCCAAAAATTTTAGGGGAAGGCATCCCTACCTTGGGTGCAAAGTGTTTTAGGAGATCCTTTTTTTGCTCTTGGCAATGCATTATCACATCTTTGGGAAGAATAGTTGTCATCACCAAAACAAAGAGGAAACCATGTTCAACTGTTCCATCCTCAGATATCTCCAGAGAGGTTAGAGGAGAGGTATCCTATTTGCTGATGCAGCTGCTGATGCAGCTCTTCACCATTGGTATAAGAGCAGGCACACCAGAAACCATCGGCATCAAAAGCAATTTAATAATTTTTTATGTTTGCAATACAGAGTCCTGAAGTAGTAGGTATAGTCTGTAGTGGACCCTTGGTCCATTAGAATGTAATACTCATCCTGTTATGGTATGAAGATATACTGAAGGCATACATAGTGGATTTTGAATACAAGACAGATTTCTGCCATCTTGTTTCTGTATGAAGGAAGCAGTAAGCAATATTTTGCCTGTTTCTGCACACTAAGTGGTAAGATGTATACAGTTTAATACACAAGTGTATCAGATGTTGCTTGTGAGATGAGATTTCTATTCATAAATGACGAAAGCTGTTTTGCTCTTGGACTTGGTATGGCATTCATTGTTACTAACACTTATTATGGCATTTAGAAATTTGAAGTTAAGAACAGACTCATTACTGTGACAACTAGTCTAAGAGGGAAGCTTTTCCATTCACTTCTAATGCATTCTATGATTCCTTATCACGCTCTTAAAGCACATGATGCCACTTTGTATGATGTTATGCAGCAGATCTCAATGTGTTATGACATTCTGCTATCTGCAATGTATAATCGTGAAATCAGAGCAGGCAATGAATTGTGTTTGTTCGTTATATAATCCTTTCAATGATTACTTCCTGTCAAAGTGCAAAGTTCAGCAATATGGATAATCATGGACCCACAAAAAAAAGAAAAAAAACATATGCGAGATATACAATATAACTTGAAGAATGAAATTAAAAATTAAACCAAGTACCAGATACGTGATTGTACTATTTAAGCCTATTCTTCAGGAATAGGACCTTCAAGGCCAATAAATCCTTGTTCTGTTACCTCTTTGTCCTGGATATATAGAGGTGAAAAAAAAGGCCCATTTGCTCCAGCAAAATAAAGTATGTAATGGGAATCATAAAAAGTAATAGGACAGTAAGACCACAACTGCATAGATGTGTCTGCAATAGTCTTATTTAAATCTCTCTTATGGCAGCATAAATTCTTTTGAATTCAGTAGAAAAAATCCAGGGTGTGAGAAATTAGAACTGGGCCTGAAATCCTTTTGAAGCACTGTGGGAACAAACTCAAAAGTGTCCAATAACATGACAGCAAGTGGCAGCAGACGTAACAGCTTCTCTTTTGTGAATTATTAGAGGTGGGCTAGCAGAACTGATATCACTATACTTTGCCTCTTCTTACTTGCACAGAACTTAAAAAAACATAACTAAATTATATTTTTATAACATAAGACTTATTATTCTTATGGGAAATCTCAGCTAAAATGATTCAGCCTTGAGATCACTTTATTTTAATGATCTGACCTAAAAACTGTAGCAGACGCATCAACAAGTGTGTCTTTGCCCCAAGGGTGGCAGTGGCCTTCTCAGGGGCAAGGCACAGAATTAACAAACATTAGATTTTAATCCGGTGCTTCAAGTCTGTAAGTGTCCTCAGACAGGTACTTTTTACACACCTAAAAATGGACTTCAACACTCACATCATGAGTTTAAATTTTCTGTTTCACCAAGTATTTCATCTTCTATGAAATGGTATGAAAAGCAGTTGTATAGCAAGCAATACAACATTGACTCATTCTCTTCTTTTTGATTACCGGACAGATTAGAAATTACAAGGGTTTAGATTTAAACTACAGAGACACTACCTTCAGCCCATGTATTTCACACATTTTCAAAATGTAGGAATTTATTATTAAGTTTCTCACATTTGTCTTTTTTTAAGTATTAATAATACAGATATACCCAACTTCCCCACAGACAGATGGCAAAGAACAGTAATTAAATATGGAATCAAGAAAAGTAAAACAGAAGTTAAGAAAACCAGGTAACAGGGGAAATTAAAATTACAGACAGAAAAATTCCATGTTCAATAGGACTAAGGACAACAAAAGATTTTTAATAAAAATCAGGAGTAAAAGAAATCATAGTTCTTGTGAATGTTGCTATGAAGAGGTGGCAAGAATATCAATTACATCAGAAAAGGCAGATGACAAAAATGTTAATCATGCAGGAAAAGGCAGGGGTGTTCAGTATGTTTCTGTTCTGTATTTAGAACAAAACTAAGCATGTCTTTGTGTCATAAAATAATGGTGAAATATTTCATTTTCCAAGATTAGCTAAGGATGATGTTAAAGAGAATCAACTAAAAATAAACACTGCAGAATAAGCAGGCCTGGGCAACCTTCTCCCAAGAATTCTAAAATAATTAGGAGTCATCTGGATCCTTGAGAATTTCAACATATTTTGAAGACTCAGAACTGGCTTTTCATATTGCCTTTTGGAATTTTCTTTGCCAATGCTTCAAAGAGAGAAATGTTATGGTCCAAGGCAAAGTAACAGCACAGCCACAACAGGACCACCAATTAAAGGGGGAACTGTTAATGTGTATTACTTTATGCCATAAAATATCAATACCCTTTGTATTTATATGGCCTAAATTTATATGAGGGCAGTGTACAATTGTGCAGATTACTGTTGGTTGCCACTCTGGAAGCATGGCTGATACGTCATTGAAGCATTATGAAAAGATGACTGCATTTGTCTTGAACAATTTACTCAAAATAATGTACTTCACTGCTAGCTCACCCATCTAAAACAATATATTGGCACTTCTGGGTGAAGGAAGAATAATAAGAGTGAAGGACACAGAAGTTCCCCATGTGAGGAGATAACCCAAACTCTGCATAGTAACAGAGGCCGCAGTTCTTCGAGAAAGTGCTAGATGCCTCGGCCTCTGACCATAGTTGGAACTGTCAACACAGGCTTTCTCACATCTATTTTAAATATAGATTCTGAACTACTAAATATTGTCAGACTCAGTATCGCAACCAAAGTCTGCAGAAGCAGAATACTGTTAGCTGCCCCTGCTATTTGTGGAAGCAGAGAGAGTGGTGCTTGTCATCAGTTTCATTCTCAGGTGTCATCCAGAAAGAACTCCTAGTCATCATTCTCTAGCCTAAGCAGTGCTGGGTACACCTTTGGCTTTTCTACTCACTTTCTTGCAGTCTAAGCCACCCAGTCTTTTTCAGTTTCCATCTCCATCAACCTAGCAATTATCTATAGCTTCTACTTCAGTACCAGCTAAAACACATTTTTAGTGGTGTGTTCAACACTGCTACCAGCTCTTTCAATAATTTTTTTTTCTGTATCACTGTCTTAAGTGCAGATAACTTTGTTCCTTTTCATCTCACATGAAATATGCATTTTATATCCTAGTATAACAGTGTCCTTTCCTACAATAAATACAGGAATGACCTCTGGACCAGGGTTTAGAAGCCAGTATTCCTCCTTCACACAAGATTATCCTAACCAGAAGGGACACACTCAGAATGCTTCAACTGTGACTTATTTGGAATTTAAATTCTCAAGGCTCAAGAATTAACTCACACTGCCTACCCTCAAGAATCACTTTCCTATTGAACATACCTAATATCAATACAAGTTATTAGGGAACTCCATTTTGGCGTCCATGGAACCTTGTGCTCAAAACTACACACTCCTTATCTCAGAGGGTGGATGCACCCAGAGTACCATTAGCCTGGTAACTAGAAGACCTTCCTAGGAAGCTATGGCTGTGCCTCTTAATGCCAAGAGCCTAGAACACAGTTTTTTCCTTCTTTTGTAAGGCCCTAACCTCTGGAGTATTTTAGTACTTTCACCACAGGACGATGTTTCATTCCCGAACGGATGTTGTTGCTCTCTGCCAGACTCTGAGTTAGGTGCCTCTTCATGCCTTCTGCATGATGAACATCCACACTAGTACTGAGGGTTGGTCAAACGCGATTGTCAAAATAACTCGAGTAATACATGCTCTTCTTCTTCAGCCCCAGGGTGGGCAGCCAGGATGAATGTTGTACACCTCATGCTTTGGATTTGGAAAGCAGACTCTCTGGTCTGTGGCACAACCATCTCTTTCTTGCCTCAGATTCATTGCTGCTAACAGATAGTGAAAATTATACAGAAAGGTGGAAAAGATGTAATTAGGAACAGGGAATTAATAAGTCTACCAGCAGCAGTCTTTAGCAGGACATGATCACAGTTTCTAAAACCCTGCAGAAAGGGAAGGGCTGAAGGACAGAGTTTTCAGGTGAATATCACTGCTGGAAGTCCAGCAGAACCAAACAATTATGAAGACTTGAGCGTAAGGACTTATACAGGCTCACTGACATAAACAGACTTGAGAATGACCTCAAGCTACATCCTTACTTTCTGTGTAGACAAAAACATGAGTTAGGTAGTTATGCCTGTCCCACATGCTATATCCACACCAATCTGGTTAAGATTCTAGTTGTGCATTCATGGAGCATCTGAAAATCTACAGTAAACCAAGAACAAACATATCATCATACAGGAATACAGTTACTGAATGGCAACAGAAAGAATTATTCAGGCGTCTAAACTATTAGATGCCTGAATAATTTCAGATAACAGCATGTCTGAGGCTTCCACATAGGAAGATGACAAAGCAGATGACAGCAGATGACAAAGGACCTGCACAACAGTCGTATCATTCCTGAGCAGCAGTAGGAGGCCAAACAGGATATCCTTGCCACCTAAAACGGCATCTTTTTACATACTTGAATTACTTCCTAACTGTGCATAAATACCAACAGAATACTGAGTCCCCACCTCCCAAAAATCAGACCCTTTGGAAGGCTCTCCATAAAAATTCAAAGCCAGAAAGTCTCACATCTGGTCTCGAAAACACGTGCATGGGAAAGGAATAAAAGATAATTTGGCTAAAATATTCAAAATGGACCTATTGTCTTGTATATCCCAGCTTTTGCCCTCCAATTTTGTTATCTTGTCTTGTTTTTCTGTGGACACATTTTTAGATCAGGCATAAGAGACTTACCAGCTTGAAATATGAGTAAAATCATCCTTTCAGAAAGCAAAATAGTTAAATTGTTGCATATTTGTTGTTAGATTTTAACATTTGGGAAGCAATTAAAAACAAACTGAGTAAGATACTGAATAACATAACATAAACTACAATAATCTTTACAAAGTCCATGGAAACACAACAGAAAAGGAAAAATTATGATCATAAAGTTAGTATACTACTACTGATAAGATACACACTAAAGTGTCCTCTGATCACAGTCATATGCGGTTTATGGTACATACCTTAGTTATCTATGAATGAAACATTGAGCAAGGACAGTCACTATGTTTTTAATTACAGTATAAATGTTGGAGTGCATTCAGCTGAGCCTTGATCAAAGATCATTTAATGATACTCATTGCTTCCCATCCTTTTTTTAATTTTACTAGTACATTAACAAACCAGGTGTCTACTTTCTGTATATGCTAAATGGAATTGTTCTGCTCATGGGCTTGATCTGACCTCAAAAAATAAAAAGTGTGGCCTATGCTGACAAGAGTAATTATACTTACAGAAAAACGTACTCAATACATAACCTTCTCCTCCACGTGAACTTCTGTTGTCAATTACATATATTAGCACAGTATTGAGGATTCTTTGTACAAAGGCACACACATCAATTCAGCTTGCTTGTGATACTGTCTGTGTCTGCTGCTAACGAAAGTAGCGGTGACTAGTGACAGCTCTGCAGAAGACTACACGTGGCATGCACGTGCAGGACTGGAGCTTTTGTTGGTTAATAATTACATTCCTTTAGCTTAGAAAACACCAGGAACACTGGCAGTTTGCCAATCAGAAAGCTGGGGCACACCCATTCAAAGTAACTTGGTGGTTCTCTCCTGTACGTGGTTCAAAGGACAGATCTTATTTCTGTGACTATGGAAACTTTACAGTAGTTTTCTCATTACAGAGGGGTTGAGAAGCTGAAGTGGAGAAAGTGGAGATGGAGACACACAGGAAGTGATGGTAAGGTAGTAGGAAAGCTTTGAATGCTTTTACACTGTTCAATTTTAGCTCATGAAGCCTCAACTAGGAGCTTACATAGCCATAAAACTAGTTGAAAACTTAAACTGCTGTTCCGAACTGGATCCGCTTACTGCACTTGAAAATGTGAACTTATTCCATCATGTCCATATTACAACTACAATATTATTTTAACAATACATGATTTAAGTCCCCCACCACCAACTGTCCTTTCAGTCTCTTTTAAATTACACCTCTTTCTTTTAAAGCTAGAAATATAGCTCCATGTACAGTAGAAATTAGTAGCACAGGACCATAGAAACATATAACATTTTGTTTCACAATGTTGGTATTATAAGTTTGGTTTTAAATTTAGTGTCAAGATTCAAGACAGATCAAGTGAAGAGCTGACAGCTCTGTATATTGTCTCTTTTTGCAAGTCTTTAGTGATTTTATTATTTATTATTATCATTGTTATTATTATTATTATTATTATCATCGTAATAACGGAAAGCCAGTTCAACTTTTCTATCTGTTCTCAAGTATGGAAAGACACATTAGTACTGCCACTGACTTTTGGAATGAATTTATGATTAACTCCTGGGAGCACAGCGATGTGCCTTTTGGATCAGGTCACAGATCCAAGGGAATGATCTAAATTTTATAGCTCTGATGGTCACAACTGAGATAAGGCTTTCATATATTTATCCTTCACATTTCAAAATTTTCATACAAGAATTTTGAAAAGGGAAGGTACAACAGAATCCAGTTCAGTCTGTATTCTAACTGTTCTTTAAAACTCAAACACAGGCATAAGAACAATGCTTTTTTGCTTCATCCCATACATTAAATGTCCCTCTAAATACATGATTTCCACACGAAATCTTAAGAGGTCATCTGTTCCAGTGTTTCTCTAATTTTTTAACTGAAGGATTACTTATTGATCTACTTTTACAACTTGCTATTTTTTACCAGGTGTCCTGGTTTCATCTAGGATAGAGTTAATTTTCTTCATAGTAGCGAATATGGGGCTATGTTTTGGATTTGTGCTAAAAACAGTGTTGATAATGTGGAGATGTTTTAGTTGTTGCTAAGTAGTGCTTACACTAGTCAAGGACTTTTTCAGCTTCCCATGCTCTGCCAGGTGCACAAGAAGCTGGGAGGGGGCACAGCCAGGACAGCTGACCCAAACTGACCAAAGGGATATTCCATACCATATGACATCATGCTCAGTATATAAAGCTGGGGGAAGAAGAAGGAAGGGGGGGATGTTCAAGGTGATGGCGTTTGTCTTCCCAAGTAACCATTATATGTGATGGAGCCCTGCTTTCCTGGAGATGGCTGAACACCTGCCTGCCCATGGGAAGGAGTGAATGAATTCCTTCCTTTGCTTTGCTTGTGTGCGTGGCTTTTGCTTTACCTATTAAACTGTCTTTATCTCAACACATGAGTTTTCTCACTTTTACCCTTCTGATTCTCGCCCTCATTCCACCGGCGGGGAGTGACCGAGCGGCTGGGTGGTGCTTTGTTGCTGGCTGGGCTTAAACCATGACACCAAGTAACAAAAAAACAGTAAACCTTGACTTTTTTTTATTACTTCTCTTTCCCCCTCCCCCAGTTTTGTTTGGTTTCACGTGGGTAAACATAAACTTCATATGAGTAAGACATTCATTCATGTCTTACTAATTCCACCAGTACATAGATTATAGGTTGAAAAGTACTTATCCAGTCTATCCCATTGAACAAAACACCCGGATCAATTTTATACATCATTGCAGTGGTGTAAATATAACAGTACTGAAACAAACAGAATTAAACCAGCCAAATACAGGACTTTTTATAAAGAATTGCCTCATTACATAAACTAGTCCAGCACTTTGGCTCACTCTATACAAAGACCCCAGAGCAGGCAGAGGTCGACCACCTCCTCCTCACTCACATTCCTTATTCATTGATTTGCCAATGTCAGTATCAACTCACTCTACAAGACAGAAAGTTGGTTTCCACCTTGAAACTTGAGACTCAATAGCCCTTCCATTATTTTTATCCTCCAATTATAACCCTGAATATTCTTGTTCTCCCTAAAAATACAATACTCTTTTTAATCTTGTTACATTCTTGGCCTTTGTGACTTGCCAGTGAGTTTCATGGTCTAATTATAAGTTTTATAAGTAGAGGTAATTACAGGTTGGGTTTTTTTTATCAGTTTTGAATGTTACCTTTTAATTTTCCTGGATGTTCCTGTGTTCATGTTAGATGACAGAGAACATGGTCATCTAATCTACTGTACCTAGACCATTATTTTACTGCATCCCCTTTCTTAATCTTCTCTCTAAAGTGAAAAAGGGCCTAATCTTTCAAAAGACAGGGTTTTTCATATCCACAGTCATTCTCATTATCCCACTTTAGTTCTCCAGTACATTTTTTGAAATAGGGAAATTGTGCAATCTCTCTACTGAACACAATGTGCCACCTCCATAACAGTGGAAGATAAGGTCCTGAGAAAGTTCTGTGGAAAGCCATGCTCTTTGAGTTGTAAATATTAATGCTGCAGAGACTTTCCCTTGACACAATGTCATGGTATCTATCTAATGTAAATTCTGCATCAAACCTGTAAGTTCTTTTTACACATGAGCCTTATTTTAAATCCAGTTTCAATATGAGGTCTTCAATTAACAGAGGACTACATCCACAGTTATCTTATGTTACCCGCCTGTACTTTACTTCTATAGTTTTTTGTTTTCTTTCAGTTCCCAGGCTGGGAAACTCTTCCTGTGTGAGACTTAAAGAGCTATCAAATACCAGGTGGGGGGAAAAAAATTGTAGATACCACTAGACTGTAATGGTAAGAAGTTACCTCTTAACCTTCTCCCAGATAAACAAAATAGATTGAGCTACTAAAGCTTCATGTTTTAAGATGCTGGCCCTAGACCTTGTATTCTCCTTGAAAGCCTTTCCAGTTTTTCAACCTTCTTTTAACAGTACCCCAGTATTGGTCTCCCTAATGCTGTATCAAAGGGGTTACATTCTTTGCCTACTCTTAAATTAATACTCCTCTGATAAAAGGTCAGTGTTCACCCCCTTAGGTTACAAGTGTCTTCACCAAAGAGGTGGTTATTTCTAGAAGTGTCTCATAGCCTTGCCCAACATTACCACATTCCTCCATAATCTTTTATACACAAAGGCTATTTCTCATTTCTATTATTTATGTTACTTTTACCATGGAAGAGCCTCCATCACAGATCAGATACTTCTACTGTTCTACACATCAAATAAAAAGATGGTCTTTAACTCAGAGGTACCTTTTGATTGCTCCCCTCTTCTTCCACCTCTCCAGCTTGAGCTGAACACATTTCACGAAGAACAAAGTATATGGATGGGCAGATGAATCCTGACATTAAATACAACCTGTTAACTATATGTTTGTGATTTCACCTGCCATTCTCCATGAATGCTGAAATACATCCTATCAGCTCACTAGTAACAGAAGTTGAAGATATTTCTCAAAGTGAAGTGTACTGAAATATGCATCATCTTTTAAAGTCTGGTCATGTCTTGCTCACTAATTTATTCATCACTTATTACTACCAAGTTCTAAGTCCCGATTGTCTCAAAGGACCATTGCTTCTGTAACAACCTAATAATGGTTATTTTCATAAAGTCCTTGTTCCAATCAGCTAGTCAGACTACTGACAACATCTATCCGTATACGTTGTATATAGCCTGATCTGAAAAACAGTAACTGTAGTTATATTAGACAGATTAATCTTCTAGCAAAGTTCCCAATGGCAGATGGTAAATAGATAATCTCTGCTGATACATATGTATCAACAATGACAACATATAAGTACAAACAAAACTGTGTACCTGTGTGTCTAGGAGGGGAAGCAGGAGATTAAAAAATAGGTATATACTACCTAGACAGGATGCATTAAAAGTCCTGTTTATTAATGTAGAAATATGAACTAAACCAGAAGTTTAATCTCTTAGTGGTAGGAGTAATCTTTGACTGAATTCACTCAGTAGTTTGAATGATAAAGCAGAAATAATGTACCATATCTGGAAATGTAAGGTCTATTACTGATGGAGTTGTCAGCATCTTTCTCTAATCACTCATAATTCTAACAACACTTTCTTTAAATGCAAAGAAATAGAGAGGTTGTGGCTTCATAAGACACACTGGTCAAAAGGAAAGCAGTGAAGTTGTTGAATAAGTGCCCTAACAACCTGTCTGCAAGACCTGGCAGAGTCAGACGTATCAGTTATCCATGCTAATTTGCGGGTAAACAGGCAGGTATAGCAGGGGCCTGCCTTAGCAGCAGCGTGAATATATGACCGAGCTCAAAAACAAAAAGGAAGCATATGGGAGGTGGAATTGGGGACACGATGAGGAGGAATACAGCAGCATTGCCCAGGCATGCAGGGATGGAATTAGAGGGCCAATGCTTGTGTACAGTTAAAATTGACGAAGGATGTCGAGGGTAATGACACTTTTGCAGCAAAATGGGAGACTGAGTAAAATCTAGGCCTGCTGCTGAATACAGCTGGTGACCTTGTGACACAGCACACAGGTACTCAATGTCTCCTTTGTCTCAGTTTCTACTGGCAAGGTCTGCTGTCAGGCCTCCCAGAGCTCCACGTCAAGTAGCAAGGATCAAGTTAGGGTCTATTTAAACAACCCGGAAATGTAATACGAATCCATGGGATTGGGCAGGATACATCTGAGAATACTAAGACTGCCAGCAGATGTCATCGGAAGGGCACTCTCCGTCCCTTGTGAAAGGTCACAGTGATCAGAGGAGGTTTCTAACAACTCTAAAAATGTTAATGACTGTCTTAGAAAATTGCAAGAAGGAGGATCTGGGTGATGACAGGCTGACTGACTTTCACTCCATCGCTGGGAAAATCATGGAGCAAGCGCTCATGCAAACCATTTCCATTCACACAATCACAAGAATGTATTGAGAACAGCCATCTTCAATTTCCTAAGGGCAAACTGTGTTTAGTCACTCTGCCTTCTACAACTACATTACAGGCTTTCTGGGTGAGGTTAGAGTAGCAGGTGGTGTTCTCCTTGTCTTTAGCAAGGCCTTTGATAGTTTCCTAGGGTCCTTCCAGCCAAACTGGAGAGATATAGGTGGACTACAAAGTGGTTTAAAAACTGACCAGATCATTGGCCTCAAAGGGTAGGCAATAACTGTTTGCAGTCTAGTTAGCAGGTGATTCCAAGTGGTATTCCCTGGGATCAATACAAGGGCTGATATTATTTAATGTTTTCATCCACGATCTGCATGATGAGACCCTTAGGAAGTACAAGGTGACGCCAAGTCAAGGGGGGCTGTTGGTACACTGGAGGGTATAACTGCCATTCAGGGAGACCTCAACAAGCTGAACGAGTGTATAACAGATACATCTGTTTTGAAGTTCCAAAAAGATAAATACAAGGTCCTGCATCTGGGACAGGATATACTTACGGAGGAGTGCAGGCTGGGACTAACGGTTCTACAAGAGAGGACCCAGTGGACCACAAACTGAACAAAGTCAGCAGTGTGTCCTTGCGGTAATGAAGACTAACCACATCTTGGACTGCATTAGCAAGACCATAGCCAGCAGGTCAAGGGACATGATTATTGCTCTCTATTCAGCACATATGAAGCCACATCTAGAGCACTGTGTTCAGTTTGTTCTCTCACCAAGTAAAAGAGAGACTGAAGAGAGTTGAGTGAAGGGTCATTAAAATGGCTAGCAGCTTTGACATACAAGGAGGTTGAGAGACCTGAGAATACCAATATTCTTATCAACTTTAATGGACTTTTACTGCTAGAGCATTCTTAGCAGCATTCCTCACGGTCACATCATGCGAACAGATGCATTTTGGTAGCACCATCCAGAAGACCTACAACGGCTACAGGCATACATTAGAGCACATTAATGCCACCAGTGCAGTACCTGATGACGTGCCACAGCAAACTTTGAACTGGGTGCCATACCGACATTAAAAGGTAGCCTGAAGGTGGTAATGTCTCTGTGCTGCAAGCAGAAACTCCCATGGATCTTCCGTATTTCTGTGCCTGACAAACTCACGCCTGCTCAGGGACCGTTGCACAGAAAAATGATTTGTACATCAAAGAACAAACTGGCAACCTACCCATGAATGACTTTCCATTTATAGCTGCAAAGCCACTGCTAAAGAGGCCAAAACTAGTTTATAAAGTATTTCTGCAGCTATAATTGTTTAGGACCACTGAACTGCATGTTCCAAGCCAGATCAAAAGGAGCACCACAAACCCATGAAAGGCTTATGTGTAAAGACAGGGTAAATTCCATGTCTGGGATCCATCTGTAATTCTGTCAAACCAAGAGTCCTTGTAGCTGTATACAAATTAAATGTCTGTCTGCCAAAATTAAGTGAATGAAGAACAAATACCCCCTTATCACTTTTTTACAGTAACTACCTTGTTTTCTTTAATGTTAAATATAAAATACCCTTCCTTTTACACAGTTGTGAAAATACAAATCAGATTGGGAGTTACACCAATACCTGACATTGATTGTGGTCTTTTTTAGATTACCGTTTTGCTTCAAACATAGATGTGTAAAGATATGCTATACTCTTTTGACTCAAAGTATCACAGCTGATACAGCTGAAGAAGATGTAGCTTGAAGTCAACCGGATTTTGAGGAAACTCTGTATTATTTTCTTGAACAGGTTCAAGGCAAGTACATCACTGATTTACCACAGATTGGCAACACAAAGATGGATTTAAGAAATTGCAAATGCAGTTGGAATGAAAAGGCCTGATGTTTTTACCTTTGCAGACTAGTGGTACATGCATGATTTTTCATGCTTAGCCATGTGAAAAACCAGGAATTAATGACTACTTGCAGTGTTAATTCCCTAAATAATTAGCACTTATGCACATTAATATTTAATACCAGTTTTCTCTCTTCAAAAATATTTGCTATTTCAACAACCAGGGATCTCATTTTGGAAGTGAGAAACACTTCCTCTCCATTTAAAACAATACTCATAACAAGCCGCTGACAAGGATTATAGCAAAAGGCCGATACAGCTAAATTCTTTAAAATAAACCTGGAACACGCATAGTGAGATCATGAAATCTTCCTATGGTTTGTCCTTGTTTACATTTCAGCAGCAATAAATATAAGTATAGCATGCATATGCCATTATCTGGAGAATCTTGCTAAAAACTTACTTCATGTGATCAGAGATAGCCAAAAGGCAGAATGTAACACCAAAAAAAAAGAAAAATTAGCTTTATTACTGCTTTATCTGATAAATACAAATCATTAGCTGTAAGGAAAAAAATCTGTAAACGTGAAACCTCCTGAATTCTTCAGCTGCTCAATAAACCAAATGGTTTAGTTTGGTTCCTCTGCAAATACCATGGTCTGTACAAGAGGTGGTAACTTTTATAGCCCAGCTGATCTAGCTTCAAAACACACATTCTGGGATACGAAGGGTTGAAACTGCGCCTGAAAACTTGACCTTTACATCAGCTGGTCTAATCTAATAAAAGATATTACCTCTCCCTAGAAGCTCTTGCTTTGTTTATGGGCATGACTGCCTGAGATTACAGCATGACTATTATCAGACAATGCCAACTGCAAGGCTCTCCCAGTGCCCAGGGTGGGAAGGACTGCCAGCTCTCCAAGTGTCTGTCCAAAAATACCCTCACGCTAGGGATCCCCATGCGGTACCGGTGTCTCCAATTTCACTATTTTCAACACAGTGAAAACATTGAACGTAGGGGATGCGAGACACTCCCGTTATGCACCTGGGACTCGGGTGGGTGTAAAAGGGGTGGCAGTGCCGGGGACGTGGGGGTGCTGACCGCTTCAGTTGTCCGCAAACGTTGCGGTACTCCCCGGCTGAGCCCCAGCCTTGCACATCTGCACGCCATTTCTCCACTTGCACGCATCTGGGTAGCAGTCTAAGTAGCTGCTGGAACAGTCATTAAGATATTGTTACCCACCCGGGGCAGCACTAATTAATTTCTCAAGTCAGCGGCCCACAGCTTTTGCTGGACAGGCACTCGGCAAGACCCCCGGACCGCCCTGGGGCTTTCCTCCCCGCCGGGCTCCCCGAGCCGCCTCGGGCTCCCCTCAGGCGAGGCCGGCGCCGGGGCCTCGCGGAGGCAGCGCCCCACGAGCCGCTAACGGCCCCCCGGGACGGCTGCGGGCGCCGAGGGCGAAGCCTCACGGGAAGGGGCGCCTCACGGGACGCCGCCGTGAGAGCCTCGGAGGAGGAGGAGGAGGAGGAGGAGGACACTTAAAGGCCTTGGAGCCGGCCGGGGAGGGGAGGCCTCCCCCCCGCGCCGGCGCCGCCGCCGCCGCCGCGCCCCGATTCCTGTTGATGCAGCGCCCCCTGCGGGGCGGGGCGGGGCGGGGCGGGGCTGCCGGGCGGCGGGGCCGGGGAAGCGCAGCCGCTCCGTGCCCTTTCCCGGCGCGGCGCCCCAGCGGAGCGGGGCGGGGGGAGGGGAGGGAAGCCCTCAGCTCCCCGGAGCCGCCCCGCCGGGGCACCGGCGCCCGCCGTCCCGCCGCATCGGCCCCGCGGGGCTTCCGCAGCGGGAAGCTGCCTGACAGAAGCAGGCGCGGAGGGCAGGGCGGCCGGCGGCCCCCCGCGCTGGCGCGCCGCCGGGCTGCGCCGAGGCGGGGGGAGGCAGCGGCGGGGAGGAGAGCCCGCCGCGGCGGGCGGGGGGCGCGCGCCACGCGTTACTTCGGCGAGCACCGGCTTTCCGAATAAGCGCGCTTTGACACGCCGCGCCGGGGGCTGCCCCTCCGCCCCCCCGCCCGCCGGCTCCGCCGAACCCGCGGCCCAGCGTGCCCCGGCGATCGCGGCGCCCCGCCCCCGCCCGGCCCCAGAGGCAGCGCCTGGGCCGGGGCGGGGCGGGGCGGGGCGGGGCGACCTTCCCGCAGCCGCGGGGCGGGGCCGGGCCCGGCGCGCCGCGGCATTCCCGCCCTGCCGCCCGGCTCCGCTCCGCCGCATGCAAATGAGGCCCCTCCTCATTGGCCGCGCCGGTAGCCCTTTGAAAAGGCGCCCCTCGATTGGCCGCGCGGAAGCGTTAACGCAAATGGAGAATCTCCCCCACCCTCCCCTCGCGGGTTTTTTTTTTCCGCCGCTAATGTGTGATGCGTGCCTCAGACAGTCTGTAACTCTGCGCGCCGGTTACTACAAATAAGTAGTTCCCAGCCCCCCGCCTCTCCCCCCGCCCGCCCGCAGGACGGAGGGGGGCGGGAGGCTGCAGTCCCGCCCGCCGCACCGCGGGCGCTCCGGCGCGGAGGGGAGGGGGCTGCCGGGGCGGCGGGGAGAGGTGTTTCCCCCTCCCCCGCGGAGGGATATCCTCGGCGCGCTCGCCGCGCTCTGCCCGCACCAAAATATTGGGAGTTAAGAGGCGGCTCGGCGGCGCCGCCGGCTCAGAAGCGCGCGGGCAGGCAGGGCGGCGGCGCGGCTCCGGCGCCCGCCACGGCCCCACTGCGGCGCCCAGCCCGCTCCCCGCCGCCGCGGCCCCCGCAGGGGCGGGCTCCACAGCTCCCGGACCCCGCTGTCTCCGCGGACGGCTCCGGTCCTGCCCGCGCGTCCCAGCGCCCCGAGCGGCTGTCGCCGGTTGGGAGAGGAGGGAGGAGAGCAGGAGCGGCGCCCGCGCCGAACGCCTTTCGCCCGAGGACTTGGTGCCGCCGCGCGGATCCGTGCCGGCGGGGACCCCCGAGGACTCCGTCGGTGCCCGCTGCCGGACGAGGAAGGAGCCGCGGGGAAGGTCTCGGCGGCCCGCCGCCCCCCGCCGCCCCCGGAGAGCGGAGCGCCGCGCCGCGCCGCCGAGCGCTCAGCCGGGAGGACGCCGGCCGTGCCGCCGCGGGGGACCCGCCGCCCCCCGCCCTCGGAAGATGTTGCTCTCCAAGTTCGGCTCGCTGGCTCACATCTGCAGCCCCACCAGCATGGACCACTTGCCGGTGAAGATCCTCCAGCCAGGTACGGCGGGGCCGGGGCGTCCCCCTGCCATCGCGGGGCGCCGGGCGGGGCGCGCGGGGACGGCGCCTCGGAGCCCCCGCAGCGCCGGGCTGCGCTCCGCTTGCTTTCCTCCTTAATTGAAGAAGACTGTTTTTAAAAAAAAAAAAAAAAAAAAAAAAAAAAAAAAAACAAGCCTTGGGCGGAATTAGGGCAGCGCACACAATACGGGTCTGCCGCGCAGAGCATTTTCGGGCTTTTATTATTTATTTTTTAATTTTTTTTTTTTTAATTTCTGGCGAGGCGCGGCTGCGGACACTAACGCGGTGTGTTTCCCTCTCGTTTCCCCAGTGAAAGTGGAGAAGGAGCCATTCGATAAAGTCTACCAGGTGGGCTCCGTGCTGGGCAGCGGGGGCTTCGGCACCGTCTACGCGGGGAGCAGGATCGCCGACGGCTTGCCGGTGAGGCGCGGGGCGGCCGCACGGCGCTGCCCGGCCGGGCGGGAGGCGGCGGGCGCGGCCCGGCCCTCCGCGGCGGGGCGCAGGCTGTGCCCGCCCCGCCGCTCACGGCGCCTCCTTTCCTCCCCGCTCCGCAGGTCGCCGTGAAGCATGTGGTGAAGGAGAGGGTGACCGAGTGGGGCACGATTGTAAGTACCGGGGTGGGGGGGTGGCGCTGCGCGGCCGCGGGGCTCCGCCGCGGCGGGGCTATTGTGTGGGCGGCGGGGCCCGCCCCGCTGGCGCGGCCTCTGCGTGGGGGGGGGGGGGGGGGGGGGGGGGAATTTGGCGGGGGTTCGCCGCCGCAGCGCCGCGCCCGCCCCTCGGACTGCGGCAGCGGCGGCGGGGGCCCGCCGGCCGCGCCCTCCTCCCCGCCCTCCCCTCCCCTCCCCTCCGCCCCCCTCCGCCCCTCCTCCCCTCAGCGCGGGGGCGCCCCGGGCCGCCCCCCCCCCGCGCTGACCCGCGCCCCCCGTCTCTGCCCAGAACGGCGTCATGGTGCCCCTGGAGATCGTCCTCCTGAAGAAGGTGGGCTCCGGCTTCAGAGGGGTCATCAAGCTGCTCGACTGGTACGAGCGTCCCGACGGCTACCTGATCATCATGGAGCGGCCCGAGCTGGTGAAGGACCTCTTCGACTTCATCACGGAGAAGGGCGCCCTGGACGAGGAGACGGCCCGGGGGGGGGGGGGGGGGGGGGGGGGGGGGGGGGGGGGGGGGGGGGGGGGGGGTGGGGGGGGACGAGAACCTGCTGGTTGACCTCAGGACAGGCGAGCTGAAGCTGATCGACTTCGGCTCGGGGGCCCTCCTCAAGGACACGGTCTATACCGATTTCGACGGTACGTGCCCTCCCCGCGCCCGGGGCAGCCCGGCTGTGCCGGCTTTGGGTCTGGCCGGAGCCCCGCGCCCTCCCGGGGCGATGCCCCCCCCCCGCCCCCCCGGCCGCCGCTAATCCCAGTTCTGGCGCCTGGCGGTGGCGAGCCGTGCCTCCGGCCCGGGGGTTCCTGTCGGGTCTGTCGGTAATGGAAACCCTTGGACCCGAAGCAGCTTAGGGGTGTTCGGTTGCGTAGGAAAGAAGCGATTCCAGGCAGTGACGCAGCAGTTTATATTTCCCTGTCTTGGAAAAAGCGGTTTTTTTTTCCTAGAGGGCGATCTGTTTACATGGAGGCTTCGCCAGTGTCGGATGTTTCCGTGTGTGGATATGCAGTTTTTACATGCGGCGCTTTTTTTAACCTGAAGCGGTAGCTCCCCCGCCTCCCTTTCCGCCGATGTCCTGGAAATCCCGCATTGCAGATTTTTTTAAAAGCGATGGGGATAAATACGAAATGACTCCATACTGGCTTCAGGGCTGGGCTCGGCGCTTTAGAGATGGGAAAAGGTGCAAATCGTGCTGCGTGTGACGGAAGGGAGTATTTTCCCCCGTCCTTTGAGTGTGACTGATGTAACAGGGGACTCGTGCCCCCCCCCTCCCCGCCTCCCCCAGCTGCCGCACTCGCATCTGTTTGTTGTGAAACACGAAGCCCCGCTGCACGTGACCCTCGGCATCACGAATTCCCGGTTTTGTTTGGTATCCAAGGAGCCCGCGGGCACCCGGGGGGCGGGTTGGGAAAAGCTGCCGCAGAGAAGCGCGCGGGGGGGGGTGGGGGGGTGGGGGGAGGTTAAAAACATAGAAATCGCAAGCGGCCGTATTTTGTTTACCGCCTTGCGGAATTGGATAAAGCAGATTAGCCGGGTGTAATGCGGGTAGACCTGGGTTTCACCTTCTTGCCGCCCTCTCTCGTCCCCTCCCCGCCAGCCCCCTTTGTCCTTTTGTGTCTATTTTTGGTGTGATGCTGCAGACGCCACGTGGTCAGTGAAAGGGAGCTTGCCTCGGTAAACAGTCAGCTGATGGGGCTGTGGTGTGTCTCCCAACAAAATAGCGCAACCGGATGGGCCAAGCCTGATGGTGTAACCCCGCAGATGACCTGAAATTACACCACTGGTGGCGTTGGCCCATAAGAAATTTAAAGCTGCTTGTTTTTTTTTTTTTTTAAACTCCCAAATGACAAGTTTATGAATTTAATTTAGCCCTGCTAGAAGGAGCTGAACAATGGGGAAATACTCTAAACCTTGACTTGAATTTTTTTTTTTCTTGCTTTTAGGAACGAGAGTATACAGCCCTCCAGAGTGGATCAGATACCACAGATACCATGGCAGATCAGCAACAGTATGGTCTCTGGGAGTTCTGCTGTACGACATGGTTTGCGGAGACATCCCTTTTGAGCAAGATGAAGAAATCTTGAGGGGACGATTATACTTCAGGAGAAGAATTTCACCTGGTGAGTTGTGTAGGGGTCAAGTGGGGGCTCTTTTTTTATTATTTTTTAAAATAGTCCTGTACATTTGAGCTTGTACGGGTGGATTTTTTTTCTTCAGGATTGTCTTTTTATGTTCCTAGTCTAAAATTGCCTATTTTTTTTGTTGTTTGCTTGTTACAGAATGTCAACAGCTGATCAAATGGTGCCTTTCACTGAGGCCTTCAGACAGACCAACACTTGAGCAAATTTTTGACCATCAATGGATGCACAAATCCGAAGTAGTGAAGTCTGAGGACTGTGACATAAGGCTACGGACCCTTGATACTGATGTATCTAGCACAAGCTCAAGTAATGAGAGTCTGTGAATTACTAAGGACCTCGCACTGGGAGGGGAGCTACAAGCAGAAAGACCACAGTGCTGCTGCCAATACGTAGGAGGGGCTAGAAAAATGCATTCATTATTCTGTAGTTGAATCTTTGTCTGAGGGACTTGATTTTATTTTCCCCCTTTGCTGGTTTCTGCTTTGGAATGAGAGATTTCCTTTGGAAACGCTGATGTTTGGGAGTTGCAGGCCAGTACTTAGTCAAAGACTGACCTTATTAAGAAAGCAGTGACCTCTTGAATACATGGTAAACTTTTTTGCTCTCATAGAGCCTGGACTAGATTTTATTTGCTTTTGAGTGCCTTTTTGAAAGCTGCTTCAGTGGGACTTTCTTTTTTGAGCTGTGTATGTCCAAAGAAGATCCAGTTCATTATAGGAATTTGCTCCCTTTAGACTCAGTGCTGGAGGAGGCAGCTCCTATGATGCATTGGAGAACATGTTCGGTGATTGAATGAAGTAGTCCCATCCACTGGTGATGGAATACTTGAACACAGACATTTCACTCCTGCCCCGCCCCTGGCCCCTTTCCAAATCCAACCCACCTCTGCTGCTCAAAATATTTCCTATAGCCTGCACAGAAATATGAACAGGTATATCAGCTTTTTTATCAGAAACATTTATTCATGTTTCCTTTTATCATCTCTACCATTGGGCATGAGAAGCCCCTTTCTCAACTCCCCCCGGCCTTTTGTCACCCTGCGAGTCTTAAAGTATGTATGGGCATGTTGAATGCACAATCAATGCAATATTCAAGGACTTTACTTTTTTTTCCATACCTGTATAATGTGTTTATGTAAACTTGGTTTTTCCCATGTACTATACAGTTATTTATTGTTTGGAGTTTAGAAGACCTCCCACAGGTTTCAGCTGTGGCTATTTATTTGGTTAATTTATTTGGTTAGTTATTCAACACTGTGCTTTCCCCTCCTTCTCCCCATGGGAATTCTAGTGGTTTGCCCATGGCACTTTTTTTTCTGCATTCCTGTCAACTTTTGTTTAAAAAACAAAACAAAACAAAACAAAAAAAAAAAAAAAAAAACCAAAAAAAAACAAAAAAATTTTCTGACCTTATCAGTTTTTGTTGGAAGATGGAAAATTGTTGTACAAAGTCTAATTTAAGGGAAATGGAATGACTTTTTAAAGTTAGTCAGTATGCCTTTGTCTGGTATTATTGTACCAGAAATGTAAAGTAATGCTGTTTGGAAGGGTTTTAAATTATTGACATTGTACAGTCTCCGTGCATTGGCTCTGGAAGGTAGAGTGGCAGAGTCATAAACCTTAATTTATTTTAATAGCTGTGTTTCTGTGATCTGGTTGCATTTATGCAGCTTGGATTTGGATTTTTTTTCTTCTGTTTAACAGTGTGAAATGTATGGAGATCATATTTTTTATACAGGTATTTCAATTAAACTTTTTTTGTATATAACAATTCTGTGTTTGTGTGCTCACTTCTGTCTTCACCGTTACTCTTGATGACAGCAGGGGAACGTGTGTTCTCTTACCTTCTCTAGCTTGTCAAGGCCTACAGCAGCTGACCCGGCGTTAATGGTCACTGCTTCATGGCATAAACCTATTTTGGAGGAATTAAGCAATCCCTCATCTTGATTGTATCTACTTCTCGATTTACTGTATTTGATGCAGAACTGGAGGTGGTGTACAATACAACAGCACTAATGGCCTATGTAGAGGGGAACTGGTCACTTATTGTGTTTCTAACTCTGTAAGCACTAAATAACTGAAATACCCCTGTACTCATTGTTCATAAGCATAACAAGGAAGGACTTCTGTAGTCACTGATGGTTACTGTTTTCACAGTTGACATGTTTACTTTCCATTACATTCAGTTTCCTTCCTCCTGCTTACCCCTTCCTCTCAGGGGTGGAAGGGGATTTCCTGTGCCCTTACAGGAATTGGACAGCATTCTTGGAGAGGGGGGTGCCTATTTTTCTTTAGCTCCCTTACATTATCAAAAAAGACTGGTGTGTCACTTCGTAAAGGACTGGAGAACGCGTGCTCTTCTCATCTGTAGCAAAGGGCAAGAGAAACATCCTCAGCATTTGCCTTGGTGCATTTGGGAGTCAAGTCCTGCAGATTACTGAGTTCATCCTAGTTTCTCTGCAGCTAGAGACTGACCTGACTTGATCTTTTTGTGGGGGTGGTAGCGATTACTAGGTTTAACTACCACAGAGGGACCTACAAGGCACATTCAAGGATGTGTTCAGTCATTAAAGGTGCTTTGTAGTAGTCACGGTAAAGGGCTAGGCTTAGAATCTGTTGGTTTTATGTTATTTCCCTTTCTGGGGATATTTCTGCCAGCTCATCTACTATTATTTTGGTTCCCTGTGGGGAATATATTGCTTGCTGACGTCGCATCAAGCTCCTGATGCTAACTATTTTAGACTCAAAAGGGCACTGAAGAGCAGGAGGTAGAGCAGGAGGGGAAAGACCATTTTGTTGCGTGCGGTTTTCTGATGACATGGGGGGAAGGTGTGTAGCTTTTTCTTGGCCATGAAAAGGAAGTTCAAATGACTTGGGGGCAAAAAAAAAAACAACACAGTTCTGTCCATCAATTTGTCTTTTCTGGTTTTGTTCCTTTTTCATTTTAGATGTGTTTCTCCAGTTTTTAATCAAAATTGTACATATGCTAAACCTAGTCCCTGGGAACCTCACATATACATGAAAATGCCTATTGTTGGAACTCTATTCACAGAAATAAAAGATTTTACGGTTCAGATTGCTTAGGAAAATCACACAATCATGTCCTAAGAGAAGAATGCTTAAAAGTGAAGATTGGTAGTTTTGATTGATTATCTCTTTTGCTTAAGAGGAGGGACTCGGAAAAGCTACAGGAGAGATGATCCCAGCACCTAGTGCAGTTCTTCAGGGAAGCATGTTTCTAACCACAAGTAGTCCCTGGAGAAATTCCAGTAGCTGATGATAATTAACATCTTCCACTCCAGCGGCTTCGCATGCTCGCAGCTGTTGAGAGGGGTGGTAGTGAGGCCGTATGGGTGAGCTTCAAAGGGCTACCAGAAAAGCGATTCTAAAAATATGTTTGTAAAGCTATTGTTGACTGCTGAGCTAGGGACTTTCAACATTTCCACAGGAGCGTATGTTACTTTCCTTAGCTTCATAGAGAAATGCTGTTGAAGCGGTCTGTTTTGCAACATAAAAACTAGGTTTTCACCTTTTGCTACTGAGGCAAAATGCATTAAAAGGATGAAGGTCAAAAGGACACAGGCGTGAGTGCTGACTCCCCTCTGGGATTAGCTCAGCATAAAAGGTACACTTTCAGTACTGCACAGGCAGCTTTAGTTGTGAAACTCCCCTGTACACTAATAGAAGCCACGTGGCTGAAACACCATATACCAAAAGTAATGATTTGTAAAAATAGCTTTTCATTACAGTTGAAAGTTGGAAAATGATGTGTTAATACAGTTCCATTAGCTGTTACTGTCAAAATGAGCAAGTCAGTGACAGCTCTTGGTTTCTCCTGTGCTTCTATCTGTTATTTTAATATCATTACATGTTACTTCTCTGGGCTCCTCCTCTTTGTACTCTCTCCACACTAGGTTGGTTTTCAACAGCACAAGGCTTGAAAAGTAGAATTCTGCAGACCATTCAGAGTACTACCATTTAAATCACAACCTGTTTTAACCTTGACAAATTGATTCAGCGACGATCATGCCTATGCACGTAGGTATGCTACTGGCTTCAAAACGGGTATTTCAAATATATTATAGTGCCGAAAGATCTTTAACGGTATAGTGTTTTATGTAATTCATCTCCTTAATAAAACTCGATCTCCTGTGTGCGTAAGCTTTTTGGGTTTTTTTTAGCTAACTAAGCTTTTATTTACTGAAGCAACTGAACAAGAGCCCTTTGAACAAAACTATCAGAAGGATGTTAGAAAGATTGTCGAGGGTGTGTTCTTGCCAAACACTTACAGTTCTCTTTCAGTGGTTTACTGACCTCTGTTGGTGAAATTAAAGTATGTGTTACGAAAATAATGGTGCATAAATTGGGAAGAGAGATTTTAAAACATTACGGACTGATATTTTTAGATATGGAAGAGTATGGCTAATACTTAAATATCCCACAATGTTTGAAAGGCTACCATTACAAAAAGAAGAAGAAAAAAAAAAATAAGGTACTGCAAACATGAAAATAGCTTTCCAAGAAAAATGGGAGAGGAGAGTATGGATTCAAAAGGTTGTCAACTCTGCATCTGAAGTTAGAGGTGTAACCTGCCTAGCAAGCCCCCAGTCACTTACATGACTCTTGGCACGAGCATTTACGAGCTTATTAGCTCGCATTCTTCCACTTCATTTCAGTCACGATGAGAAGCACTTGTCTTCTGGCATACAGATGGGCAGTAATTCTCAACAGCGTAACTAGATAACATAACAGAACATTGTGGCCCTATCAACTTATTATTAACGGATTTTTTCTACTAACAGCAGTGATGCTGCTGTTGGTGGCAGAGGTCAAGATGGTGGCATTTTATTTCATTGCAGTACACAGTTTTTCTGATATTGTACTGAAGTTTGCTATGCTTGTAAATTTGCAATTGCTTAGTTTCATGGTTAACTATGATTTAAAAATGTAGTATGTTTTTGCCTAAAGGGTTCCTTCAGGTAGCTGATATTACCAGAGACATATTAAGCTTTGGTTATATTGCAGAACTGCTGAACAAAGTGACAAGGAGGCCACAAACCCCATGCAACTAAAAATAAATTTAAAACTGTATTTAGACAGGATTCCTAATTAATTTCAGAGAATCTTTATCTCGAAATGGATAGATTCATGTGGATGAATAAAAAATGTGAGTATAGAGACACACCGGGCTTTATTTTTGCTGAAGTGAATTTATACCAGAGAGCCCCAGAACTGGGGTCTAACACGATGTAAAATGAGGAGCAGTAACAAAAATCCATGAAATTCTTGCAGAGATTTTCTTAGCTAGCAATCCCGCTCCTTCTGTTCCAATAAATTTAAAAGGTATTCAATCTTCTGTGGCCTTTGTGGTTCATAATCTTACTATTATTTGTAATATGGTCTGGCACGCTCAAGTTTTAAGAAACGTTACGTGGTTTCCAAATAGCTGTTAAAATTTGCATGTTTATATCTCAGATGCTAGGATTTCCTTTTCCTTAAAAATGCCATGAAGGAAATTACCTGCCTAAAGAGGCATTATGCTTACATAATGATATAAATTCAATATAGGTCTCGCATTAGCTGTGTTTAAGCTCTAATTAATATGGTCTTAGTGAGAATGTTATCTATTATAGATAACACTCTGCTAATTGACTACACAAGCCATTATGTAAAAAGCTGCTTATACTAGTCCAGTAAGAGAATTAGTGAGATGTGTACTATAACTTGCACTCTTTCTCAGGTAAGTCTGTGTTAAACCTTGAAATTACAATTAAGTCATAGGCAACAGAGCATCTTGTGGATCAATATGCTGCTTTGTTTATTACTAATGACTCAGCAGTCACTTTAACTCTCTGATCAGGAGTACTGAAAGATAACAGAAAATCATACTGAAAACTGAAGGGTATTTTGCTCCATTCTGTGCAGGATTCTGAAAAAAATGTTTTATCATTTTGTGAATCATTGTCTGTGCAATAGCTAGTTAGAATATTTTTTTAATGTATGTTCTACTGAAAAAATGCTGTTTTGTTGAAATAAATAAGTTTTGCTTGCAACACCTCTTTTGGTAATTATGAATGGTCTGGTTTCAGGGTTGAAGTTTGTCTTTCCACTTTCCTGCTTCCCTTGTTTTAGGACAGGAAAACATAAGCATCAAGTATCGGTCTATTACAATTAAAGTATATAAATATGTTAACAAGCATATGCTATAAAAGGTTGGAGTGGGGATCCCCCAGGTGGTTTTATTTTCACCAAAAGTTTCCAAACCTAATAGTGTCATGAAGGGGAACAATCTCTTTCAAGATCATCCTACAGGAAGATGTCCATTAATTGGGGGGGAAATGCTCCTGTGTTCAAGCTCCACGCAAGGTTTTTTCTGTTTTTTAAATGCCTGTGTAATAGCAAAAGCCTTACAATATACAGGTTTGCATCGGCATAGAAAAGCATAACAGATCTCAGCTTTCCAGAGGTGACTTGTCTATTGTCCAAGCAGAGGTGTATAGATAACAAACTTAATCCACAGGAAGGCAGATTAGGTTGTGGCAAGGAAGAGCTTTATATCTGTAAGGATAGCTGAACACTAGAGTAAACTGACTGTGGAGTATATCAAATCATCATTTTCAAAAACAAGCTTTTTTCATAAATCATCCAGAAATTGTAGTTGATTTAAAAATACTTAGGATTTCATCAGCCTAATGCTCATGACTTAACAAAAAGAGATTTCAGTCCACAACATTCATTCTGCTTGTTGAACCAATATAAAATTTATTGACAGTGCCCCTTTTGCTACTGGCAAAACACTTTTTAATGCAGATTAATCAATAGAATCTAATCAATAGAAGTAGTGACAGACTTTCTCATGATGGTGAGGCTATGGGGCTACTGACCTTTTTTCAAAGCCAGCATCAGCTAAACCGGTCCTCCCTCACACTATCCCTTCCTTTCGCTGGTGTGCTGATATCAAATCAATAAACTGTTCTCTCTGATAACGACCCAGCATAAGTGAGGGAATATGCAAAACCGCTTGGGACTGGGGTGTGGGGAAGAGAGATGTTGCTGCTGAAGAAAGGATATGTGTAATAACAAACTTAATTTTCTCTAGTCTGTAACATCAAACAGAACCCCTAGTTTCTATTTTATACCTTCTCAACAAAGAATTTCCAGGGAATGTTGACAAATCCTGCTATTTTTAACCTTGCATGCAAATTACTTCAGGTGGCTTTTTTCAAATCAGGTGCTGAGCACTTGCTTGAAAGGTACACAGTACCTCAGCTCCTGATGAAGTGGAAGACCTCAGATCACTCAGAATCTTACAAAGATCAGAACTTAAGTCATGAATATTTTTACACATCTCAACAGTATGCCCTACTTTTTAATCAGCTTCACAGGTACATTTGCAAATAAGAAAATACATTAAACATTTCAGAATAGCTAATAAATAATGACACTTTACAGCTACACATGAAGAAAAAAAAAAGTTGCAGTGAGAAAAAGTAACACAAATGAGTTGAGAGATCATAACTGCATTTATTGTTTTTCCTAAATCTATGATTTCCCTGTTTCTCTGTCATTTTCAGTCCCTTCAGCAGACATGAACTCCATTGCTATCTCTAGGATATTTCTTCTGATAATGACAATCTAATATATAGTATTCCAATATACTTAAAGGAAAACTTCAGCAATTGCTCTTGGAAATCTTGGTCAGTCCCTATGTAAACCATGATTTTGAGTGCATTTTAAAGATACACGGTTCCCCAGTCTAGTGCTTGTGGTGGTGATCCACTCAAGGAGCTTTAATAGCTGAGTATCATCGTTTCCCTGACAACTCCTAACCAAATTGCTCTTGGTGGCATGGGACCCAATTCTGCAGTTCTTGTCGAAAAATTCCAATCGTTTCAAGGGGAATGTTGCCTGCGTAATGACTACAGGATTATCTCTTAGCTTGTGACAAAAGAAGGGTTGCCCTAGAGAGAAAATGAATAAGAAAGCCTGAAGTTGTGAAGAAAACCCTCTACTGCAATGCTGAAGAGCAGTAGAGAGGAGAAAGGGAGCCATTCTTTCTTTCAGACGTCAGAGCCCCGTCTCTCTGTAAGATAACAAATAAGTTATTTGGAAAGCTGGGGCAAGGTAACTTGAAAGAAAAGTGGAACATAAAAAGTGTCTCAAAACCTGAGGCCTGGGTGGTATTTTTGTTAATACCACAAAGAGCAGTTACTCACTAGAAGCCTTTTTTCCCACGTAACTGTCTGTTTGTGCGAGAAAGTGTTCATAACAGTGTTGATAATAATTGATACCTCTCTTTTCCTCTTCCTCTGCTGAACAGACTTTTCATGCCACAAACAAAGGGCACGATCTGACTCCTTTTATGATCTGTGACAAACTCCTACTTGTATAGGCGATGAGGTGAACATGTGTGAGTCACAATTGCAGAACAGATAATACATGCTTTCATATTATTTACTAAGTAACGATCTTATTAATTAATATTATTTTAAAAACTAACATCCTCAATGGCAAAAACTGTACTGGTGCCAATGGTCTTTTTCACCCACATAGCTTTCATAGCACTTTGGAACTCATGGGCTGATTGTGAATATACATATGGTAACAACCCTTTGCCAGCATCTTACTGCCACCTTATAGAAAACCTTTCTCGATTCCAGATTCTAGCTCCCAGTGAATTCTACTGGAGAAGAGTTAAAAAAGTGAACAGAAATTTAGACCCCAGTGAATCTCCATCATGGATGAATTCATTATTTGATTACATTTTCTTACCTTTGGCTGTACATAGTGACTCCAAAATATCTGAAGTTATTTGCTCTTTCTGACTGGTTTTTCAGTTCCACTGGAAACCTTTGAACTTGTTTAATGGAAATTTTTAATGACACAAGTTCGTATATATGACTATATAATTTACTAATGTCAGACTGCTATAGTAAGTCTTCTGCAGTGAACAAGTTAGTTCAGCTGGAGCTCACTGACAGCTAAACATCATAAACGGTGATTATCAAGGCAACATTAGAAAGTCTTAAAGAACCCCTGGACAAATACAAGATTATCAGAGGTGCACATAGTTCTTATTCTTAGACTTCTCTCTAAGGTCTTGCACAGGGCCAGTACAAAGCTTATGTGGCACTGGAGGCAAATTGGAATGGAAGATGCTTCTAATAGCATAGTGATAAGACATCAGATGGCTTGGTACTGGTTTTCTGCAGGGAAAGATCAGCCTTCGATTTGTACAGAGGGCATGTGTTTGTTCTAGAGTACTGCACTTGTGGGCTGCTAAAATTCAAGTTAATTGATTGCCAATTGGCTTAGACCTGGAGAAAAACACAAACGTTTATGTTCAATTGGTCATGAAATATCTAGATTAACATTTACAAAGCTGTTAACTAACTCAATTGGCAATCAACCCAGAGGAGCAAAAAAGTCCCGATTCACAGACTTCAGCTAAGGGATTGCCTACTCAAGCTTGTTGCCAGGTAAACTTTCTCAGGTAAATTTTCAAACTAGCACCTCTTTGAGCACAATGGATAATAAAAAGTGGTTCCTTTTCTTCTTTTTTTTTATTAGTTTTATACAAAGCCTGTTTGGGGATGTTTATTAGAGTACGTTTTATACCAGTTTATCTGGAATGGCCTCAGCAAAGCAAGATGAAACCTCGGTCTGGGTGGGTAGGTGAGTGCCTACTGCAGCAAGCAGCTCCTCGGAGCAGGGTGACAAACAGCACTCCCTGCCTGTCTACTCACATCCTTCACATTAAATCACTGATGGATGGTTCTCCTCATGCATATTTCCATGTAGATTTGCACTTAGAAGCTCGTTTGCATATTTAAAGAGGAATTTGGAACATGAAAACATCATGTAAACGTATAGTTTGAACCTACAATGGTAGTGACCACTGTAAATAAGTAAATGTCCTTAAAAAAATCATAAACTGAAGAAAAGTCACGATGGCATCTTGTTCTGAATACGGCTGCTCACTGCTTACTGAAAACTATGGAGTAGCTACTTGAGACAGATTTTCCACACACGCACTTTTCAATCTAACCGACTTAAAAACTGGGTGGGGTATGTTGTACAAATTTTGACCACAAGCTGGCCTGCATATGCCACTGTAATTTATACAGTTGGTTACCTTCCACTTTCTCAAGGATATTAACTGGCATGAACCTTCATTTTTTTTCATTTCCAGTAATTAATTCCCTGTAGAGAGTGACTGAAAACACTAAACAAAAGCATTTAATCAGAAATTATTAGAGTTGGCTTGTGAGCCGTCTGTTAATCACCATTCATTTTTGTACAAGGAGTGAAAATTTTATTAAACCTTATACTTAATTAAAACATATTGTTTCCGTAGCAGATTGGAAAGTACTGTCATCTGTTTAGACTTGTATCCTAAGATTCATTAAGAATTCATGTTTCCTGCAACATGCAGGCATTTAGAAATTCATTCTGTTGGGATCTAAATGGAGGTACAAAGGGTGAGGGTTGTAGCACAGTCAAGTATTCTTTTATTGAAGGCCTTCCAAAACCCCACCATAATCCAGACTGACAACACAGTGAAGGAATACTAATGAAATTGAATGGGCTTAAAACTAGGAAGTGAAGAGTAGTGAGGGGAAAAAAATTGCTTTACAGACTTTGGGATTCATTGTGGTAGTCTGGTCTTGTGAATGATGTGGGCACTAGAATTTTGTACAATCATTTCTGCTTGAATCTTTGTTACAATACCCATAAAAAATGTGATTTTGTGTATATTTGCCATTTCTAAGGAAGAGACTACAGCAGCTTGTTCAAAGCTAATGAAACCAGATTGCTTTGGTGTAACATTCCTCTAAAGAGTCAGAAGGAAAAATGCAGAAAAATGACAATGACTGATTACTGTTTATTATTACAGCGAGGTGCAAAGGCTTGCAAAACACTGCCTGTTTTCAGTGGCTTCCTACATATATCAGCGTCCTGCTACATCATCAGTATGTAGGAACATGTAAGAGGGGTGTATCTCATTACTTTTTTCTGGGCAGAATGTCATATGGGCCCCAAGTTCTTGCCAGAGTGTAATAGGCGCTGCTGTATCCATCAAGACAACTGATCTGCAGTCAGCCATTTGGCCAAAGCTGAGATTAAGAGTTGGCTTATAAGACCAATCGGTGATAAGAGAATCTCATCACTATGTCTGTTGCTTGTTGTGTGTTGTAGGACCTCACTATTATCTAGCTTGCCTTTATCTAGGCTCTCACCTAGATCTCGCTGTTATCTAGGTTTTACTCTGTCCCTGCCTGTTCCTTGGCCAAGGGTTCATCTTTGGCTATGTGGATTTCTTGACTCTTCATCACTCTCTTTGCCATTTTTACACCATGCTCTTTAGTTTGGTGTATCTCTTGGCTTTCTCAGTTTCTGTCTCTTGCCTCCAGCCCTGACACCAGGGATTTGCTAACAGCTTTCACGTCCCAGGTGCATTGCTGCTGTGATGACAGTAAAGGGATTGCACCATGAACATATGGTCAGACACAGCAGTAACAAGTGCAGTACTTCACCGAGAGACAGATGCAGATGTGGGTAAAAACATGTTAATGTTTTATATTATTATTGTTTATCATTAGCAACCATTGATTAAGTAAGTAATATGACTGATCCCAAGCAATAAGCGCAGCTTTGCTCTTAAGCGCTTGCAATCCAGGAAGAGAAACAGCAGGCCAAGTGTAAGAGGAAAGGGACGAATATATTTTTTAAAACAAATACCATCTATTTCTACTGGCCTTCTGCCTAGCCATTATTAACTCGCAATAGTTTGTAGGCATCCAAGTTGAATCTTCCTGCTGTTACTGGAAAATTTTTCTTGGCTCAGATATGAAAATAATTTCCTTCCAAACTCAACACTATGTTGTTATAACATCCATTCTGATAATCTAATGGTCAAATGTGATGATTGTCTGTTGGAGCACCTCACAGGGACATCATTGTTGTGTGATGGTGACCTTACATCTGGGAACAGCCTTGCCTAGGACTTCCCAAATCTGTTTTTACAAGGCCATATGACAGACATGTGTAAGGCTCCATGCCAGTCACACTTGTTTAAAAACTCCTTGACACAGTCATGGCACTTGTGACTCCCTGTGCTGCTGTGACATATGACCCTTATGCCACAAATATTCTTCTGTATTATGCAAGGGTGTCACTACAGAAGGAGGATTATGTGAGGTCATGGCTAGAGTCTGATCCTGCCTCATCCCCAGATGTACAAGCAGAAAACTGTTGAGTGGATTAATACGTAAGTGGCTTTTAGAGGCAACTGCCCCCTTGTTCTGACATTGTTAGGTGAACAGAGGGATTGGTGTTGCTAGATGGCCCCAATCTGTTCAATAACCGTCTACATCAGCTTATAACATAGGATAACCTTGGACAAGAGCAGCCGATGGAACCACGTGCAAAGGCACCTTATTTTTACGTGTTAGGCATGTACACATTACTCTATTTTTATACCTTGACGGCTACAAGACTTAGTCATAGTTGGTAGCTGATCTCATCTCCCCTTCATCAACCAAAAGAGATCTAGTCAGAGCAACCATATCATTTCTAACAGGAAACTGTACAAGCCACAGTTGGTCTACTAAAACAGAAGACACAGAAACAGAAAACAGTAATAAAAGTAGGTGTATAAGGTGGGCCTTTGTTTCCAGCTACATAACGGACTGCCCTAGCAGAATGGAGCTGCTGGAGGAGATCTTTCACTACCTAACTTAATGCTCCTAGCTTCATTACGTTAGTATCATATGTAGCAAAATCTCTAGTCTACCACATATATAGGTGTTTCCAAAACCTACGTGTTCTTGTTGGAACCAAGAGTTAATTATTCATGCAAATGTCTTCTAAAAACTACTGCTTTTCAGGCATATGAATTCTGTGCTCTTTTCCCCTATATCTGCACTTTTTAAAAAGAAAATTGAGCCATACCACATTGTCAGGTTCCCCCTCCAACTCCTTACCCATTGCTATTGTCCCTGTTACCAGTGTGCCTTCACTTCGCCAGCAGTTGTGTTGCCGAGCTGGAGAGACAGAAGGAGAGGATCTCATCTTGGGTCTCACTTATCTTGACTTTAGTATTTAATGTTGTCATCAAGGGAAGTGTTAACATATTGAAAGCAAACTTGGCTTTCAGAAAAATCAGTGAGCTGGAGGCAGGTAGTTACATCCCTTTAGCTTGGAATCAGTTAAGTCCAGGGAACGTGAGAATAAGTATTTATTGTATACAGCACAAGCACGTCAGAGCAAGGGGCTTCCCAGACCTGCCTTGGACTATCTCCAGAGGACTTGGGAAGGCCTATGAAATGAACTGTTAGAAAAATACCAAGTGGGTAGATGCAGAAGCAAAGGCAAAGGTATAGAACTGCCTTAACTGTGTTAGCTTCATGAGCTGTTTGGGCTGGGGTGAGACCTGAGATTTGACTGGAACCTTTCTGCCCTGTGATATTTAGAAAGAAAGATTATCTATCTGACACCCATTGTTCTCCCAAGTAAAGGAAAGACTGACCAGCAGCAGAAAAGCTCAGAAGGTAAGTGAGAATCACATGATCTCATGCTACAGGTGATCAAGTAATGAACACGGGGTGAGGAACATTGATTGGGTGTCAATGCACAAATATGATGTCTTGGAAAAAGTCCTTTCATCACAGGTTTAGGGATCAGCACTGCAAAGAAGTTAAGCACTAACAGCACATAATGTCACTATCTAAAGTTCTGTCTAGACTTGGAGAGTGAGGACAGTTTGTCCTAGATTAGACAGGTTTCAGGGAGATTAGATAAAGTGTCTCGATTTATTTTTTTTCTTTTCCTCCTGATATTAATGAAATAGGGTTCATTAGCATATCATTAATTCAGTAAACTCCTGTTCAGGTGCAAACGTGAAGACAGTGGAAAAGAAGTGCTTGGACCTTAACACCACCACCACCAAAGCTGTAATTTTTCCTCAAAAGGATTCACTACCTGTTAAACTGTTAAAGCCAAAGATTAGTACAAGGTCTCTTTATCTTGAGTGCTCAATGGCAAATGATTTTGTTAACATAGATTTCATTTACATCGCTGGATCTTGAGCCTTTCCAGACCGTTAAGATAAGCAAGGCTCCAACGCGTGAAAATGAGAGGGAGGAGGTTTCAGTAACTTGCTCTTCCCTCCAGCACCGTGAGGAGTCATACCAATTTTAAGGCAATCAAAGTACTTATGTACTACTGCAGAGCATCCAGCCAGTCTGGAAGAAATCAACGCTTAAAGAGAACCTCTCCAGTAGGTGTTAAGTGCTCCAATCTTCTCAGCAGGAGTTTCTCATGAATGAAAACACCCCTTGGAGATGAGTACAAGGAGAAAACAATGCAGCTCTGAGAGGTGTAAACGGCTCCACTCACCTTGGTGCGTCCTCATCCTCCTTGCCTGGGGCCAGGGGCTTACCGTCTGTGATCCCCGTCAGGTCTGTTTTTAGCAACTAGTACAGTGAGGCTTGGTGGTTGTTTACATCACATATCTATGTCATAGATGAGATTACCATGGTGAAAGAGCGAAGGACTTATGCAATTTTAGTGTACCAGAGACCCCAGTCGCTACAGCCTCAGCTCCCAACCCCAGAGAACATGCAAGGGGCAGTGGAAAGGTGCAGTCCTCCCTTTCCCTCCTCTTCCCCTTCCCCACCTGCCTCTGCCTGAAGAGAGAGTAAGAGCCACTGAACCGTCTGAGGTCAGACAGGGAGAAGGACGAGGACTTTGGATGCCCTCAGTGGCAGAGGGAACCATCAGATCTTGTTTCCAAGAAGAGAAAAGGGATGCAAAAAGTCTGATCCCAGTTTCCTTGGAGAGACAATTGGAGAGACAGGGACCTTTATCACCCTTGTTTTCATGAGAGATTACAAATATCTGTCGTCTGTTGTCATCTGTCCCGTGTCCCGTCCTCCCCCTCACCATTTCATTTCTAGCATGCTTTTGGCCTTGAAAGTATGTCCCTTTTCCATGCCATCCTCCCCTCGTTCTGTCTTATCCCTTTCCCTCCTGAACTCCTCTACCCTGCTTGGGAAAATTTGGGACAACTCTACCCAAATATCCTTTCTCTCTCAGCCTCTGTCTGTTGTCCTCTACTGCCTGCTCCCAGCAAATACATCCACATCTAGTTCCTTTTTAATTTTTCAAAATAGTTTGAGTACTATTTGAGCTGTATTTTTTGACTGTGTTTAAACAGTTGGCAAGCAGTTAGGGTGTTTGCCAAAAAGCATAGTGCTAGCAGGGGAGGGGCTGATTTCAACAAGATACTTTCACAATTTCTCCCCTTCTCATCACATTGACATGAGTGGTCTCAGTCACTGGCAACTTCATAGCCTACCATCCTACTTAAGTGTTACAATAGCAAGAAAGTCACGTTTTCCTCAGCCACTCAATGAATCTGTGGTACTGGGTTCATTATTTAGGTTCTCATTAAGCTACTGTCATTAGGCTATCTTCTTTTAGTAGTAATTCCACTGTCTACAGTAGCTGACTGATCAATTGGCTCAGGAACAGCTTAAGGGATGAATGCTCCAGTCAGTGCAAAAAACAAAAAGATCTGCTCCATGCCACTGAACAGGGCCAGAGGAGGATGTGCTTTTCCTTTCTCCTACAGATAGGATATAATCCATGATCAAACCATGCTTTGTCTGTCCTGGGATTGCCTGTTGACCACCACCAGGCAGTCTAACTCCTAAAGACACACGAATTAGTATTTTTACCGCTGTGGCTACCTGAAATTACAGAGTAGTTGAAGTGCCATCAGTGGCTGCTAGCTTGTCTGCAAAATTATTCAGGCCACAGCTAACACTGTCAAGAAGTGATGATTTTTAAATGTCTGGTGTTTTAATCGGATGCATATTTGCAGCTAACTGCATCTCAGGATGTGCCCCTGCTGATGGCAAAGAGCAAGCACCAAGAAACTGTATGTTTGGAGAGTCTGAAAGCTCATTTACAGGGATATTATCTATATATCTTGGGACTGTTGTGCTATTGGAATAAGAGCAATAACATCAGTGACTACCATTGGTTCCACACTGATTGTGGCAATCCTAATACTAGTGTTTCCAAATTATATTAATTGCCATTAATTTAAGACCCTAAATTTATATTAATGGTTTTATACAGGTTATTTTCCCCATTTCTATTGTAAAAGCATTCATTCAAAGCTTGAGGTTTTGTCTTGCTCAATCACAGGTGTAACACATGTTGGTGTACTTTTCTTCCTCATTTCAAATTCTACATGCCACATTTTTAGCTAAAATGTATTGGAAAAGCAATGTCTTTTGGCCTCTTCATAATATTATAACACTTGCTACTGTTGCTGCCTTTACATACTTAAAGTTGTTGTAGAAACCTGGAAAGGAAAAATGTAATCTCTTTCTGACTCCCAGTCAATAGAAATATTCTCTGTATTATTAAAAAAAAAATAAAAAAAAAATGGTTGGGGTTATAGTCTTCCAGCCCTTTCACCTGCATTTGCAGTAGATCTCTGAATGTCAAGGTCACACATTTATTTTAGACTTTTTAGCTGTTAGCCAAATAGCCACAGTAGAATTTGATCATTAGATACTCAAAGCCAGGAAAAATGACCTATGATTACATGCTATTAAATGTTAAAAAGAAAGAAAGGAAGAAAATAAATCCCTGCATATCTGTTCAGTACTTATAGAAATTTCATTAAAAAAATTCAATTAGTTCCCTGCACATGTCACATGGAACACATCAGTTTCACTGCTTCAAGTACAATTAGGCTGAGAGACCGCAGAGCATTTAGAAAGGAAGCAAGGTCATGGCTCCTGAGTGGCAGCAGCATTGCCACACGCAGCTCTCTTTAGGGAGATGACTCCCATCTCCCTGCAAGAGCTTTGTCTAGACAGTGACAGTGTGTAAGCACCCAGCACTAAATGAGACTTCAATAGTTAAGTCTAGCCATGTTTTTGATCTGCAAGACAATTAAAAATATATGAATTCCCAGAATCTTAGGTGTGTGAAGGTTTGTTTTTTTTTGAAGTGTCACAATAATAAAAAAAAAGTATTTTGCTGTTAGTATCTTTATACAGAATTGCTTTTCCTCATGTCAATTTAGGTTTTTCTCCAAGTCAAAATGCAGTTTGAATAATCCATGATTCTGCCCTAGAGCAAACTGAGATTTATACCAGAAACAACAAATAATATTTTTTAAAGGTAAATTAAATCACATGCCATTCTTCTTGTGTAAAACTCTTTATTTAAAACACACCCTGCTCATTTCAGCAGTGAGTATGAGATATAATTAAGTCCAAACACTTTATTTTTATTTATGTAACAGTAGAATTACTACAGAGAGATGGAAGCAGAATCCAAATGAGACTTTTTAGAAGAAAAAAGACATTAAAATACCCATAAAGTAGGTTGGCCATCTAACCTACTTATTACTTCCACTCCCATCATTAAGACTTAGCAAACCCAATACTAGACCACCTTTTATATGTGTAGGGCAAATGTTTCAGAGGAACACAGAAGACCTTTCTAAAACAATGTCTTTTTAACATATATATATTAAAAAGTCATGTGCGTGATAAATGTTTCCTCATCCCTGCATGTTTCCTCACTTGGCCCCGTGATTTTGTGATGTAAACACCAGTGACCAGCGGTGCCAGCCCAGATAGTCTGACCTTTAGTAAAGATTTTGCCTGATCCCAGCTTAATTACCCTTCACCTTAGCAAGAGATGCTATATAATGGTGAATTATAAAACACAAATAAAATACACATTTGTATTATCAACTGTTCCTTCATAAGGCACATTAAAATGGCTTCAGAAAGCTTATTTTATTTTTTTATGTGAGAAATATCAGTTCCTCATTTCTTTTTCCTTGATGAAAGTCATTGTCAAAGTCCTTGGAAGGCCAAAATTGTGATGTTCCATGAAACCTTAAAGCGGCTCGTGAGTGGAAAAGAAAAATCACGCAGGAGACAAACTTCTTCTTTGAGAATAAATAGCAACATTATGTTGGCATTTATCAGGCAGGAGTAAAGGCAGTATTTTGTTTGCTTTGCCACATATCTGCATTAAGGCAAGAATTTATGGCTTCTATTTGCACATATTTTGCTGGATGAACATATAAAAATGGCTATCACAAGAGTAACTGAAAGGAAAGCATATAAAATAAAAAAGCCAAATGCTGTTAAAGGTGATTTGCAAGAGATTGTTAAAAATAAGCTTGTGTTTGCCTCTTATTTAATATGTACAAAAAGTGCATGGTAGGAATCTTAAAGATTTTTATTCCCATTTTTAACAGGTTCAGAATAAAAAAAAAATCAAAAGAAAGAAATTTTAAAAAACAGTATAAAAATACAATACAATATGTATGATATATCTAAATGTTTTCATCAAAAGAGAAAGTGGAAAATAGTTTAACTATTTCATTCACATTTGGTTTTAGACAGACTCCAAGACAAAGATAATTTCTTCCTTGCAATTCCTACATATAAACCTCATTCTTGGGTAAAGATGGTATTCCAGCCTTCAAAGCAATTGCCACAGCAAACCACCACATTTTGTGCACCAATTTCTCTGACATACCCACTAGGAAAACAAACATTTCTTATTCCTAACATCTTGAAGCTCAGTGGGCAGAGAAAGCATACTGCTTTGAAATGTCTCTCCAAGGTAATATAGAGGTAACTCTTACTTTGAATAATTAAGTTAGGAAAAAATAATGTAACTTTTCTTTCCCTTTCCCCATAGCATCATCATAGTTCATTGTGTGATCTTTCCAAACCTGATGATACCCAAAGACTGGACATCTTCCACTATGTTTAACTGAACCACCTTAATCTTTTTTTCCCCAAAGCACAATGTTTGATAGAAAACACAGATTATTGTCTTCTGTAAGAAGAAACTGATGTTATGCTGATTCTCAAAGTATCATTATAAATACCTACTTTTTTAAAATGAGCTACTTGTGAGAGTCTCATCAGTCACGGTGCTTACTATGATTTTACTGCATTTTCAAACTTGAATGAAGCACCATCTAGTGAGGGAGCTCTATGATGCAGAGCACTCCTCTGCTTCCTCCCTGATATTTCTGCATGAAGGGAGAAGATAGCTATTCGTCTGTAGCCTGAATAGCTTCCCTGGGTTACTAGGGACTGTTCAGGATAAGAAAGTTGAATGAAAAATGTAGGAGATGTGCACTAATTAGCATTACCTTTATAGGTCAACCATCTAGCCAATATTTGTGCTTATAGTACTCAAAGATAAAATGTTCTGCGATTGACATGAAGCTTACCTTTCTTCACAAATGGAAAAGCTTACCTGCTTAACTATCAGTCAAATGTAGAAATAAAATATTTACCCAGATTTTGTATGTTTTTGCTCCTGCATCCAAAACAACATATGCAAACTTGTTTGTACTAGAATTTCATATCCAGGCTTAATAATGATAATAATCTTTCAGTCAGACATATAGATGACAGTATATCAATATGTATGTGCAAGTGCTAGTATATGCAATGCAAAGCCTTTGTCAACAAAAAAGCTGAAGTTTCAGACCTGATATAGCCAGTAGATAGAGCAGAAAAAATGTCCAAATAACAATCAAACCTTTAGGCATCAGAGAACTGCAGAATTTTGTTACTTTTGCTTCTTGTTTCATTTACATGGATACTTGTGATTAAAAAAAGGTCAAAATCTCCAAAAATCTTTGGTTTGGGGTACTTAGTTTATAATTGAAATAAAATCCTCCTTATGAGATGATTGCCATTATCTCTAAAAGCAGATCTTGGTCTATTAACCACATTTTGCTTCAGTCCAAGCCACTAATGTTCCTTTTTTTTTTCAAGATGATGTCAAGTAACAAAGCCCACAGCTTAATATTACTGCCTACCTGCCTTTTCATTATATATAGCAACAAAAGATTTAATTGCATCTATTCTTCCAAAATGTGATCAATAGTTCTAAATGTAGTCTGTTACTTGGTTTGCAAGAATGACTTTTTCCAAATAAAATAATCCAAAAATGGTCACTGGTACTTACATAGACCATGCAGCCACCATAAATTTGGCTCCTTGACCCAATGTAACAGCAAGATGAAATCAGAGTGACCGTTGGTTCTAGTATATTTGCTTCTGTCTACTTGTACCGTATCATTTAAGCTCATTATTACCTTTGTGCCTAATTTTCATATTCTCTCTTATCAATATTCTCAGGAGGCTTGCATGCTGTTCTGCTGAATAGTTAGGGTTTTTCCAGGAACTGGAGAAGAATGCTACCCTTCTCTTTATCCCACAGCTATCCCTATGTAGGGGTGCTGGGTGTTTGACCTATCAGTGGACAATGACTGATGTCATCAAAAAACATCTAAGGTGTTACTACCTGATTTTCTTAGGAATGCCAAGTTCTTGAACACTCCCAGCCCTCCAGTCATTACTTGACCTTCCAACCATTTTTGTGACCCCAATATAACAAAAAATTAAACATTCAAAGCTAGAAACAGGCTGTAAATCAGAAGATGGAACATGGTAAATCCACTGTGATCTTAACTGGAGCTTTTTTTTTTCAGATGAAAATAACCTTATATTGAATTAAGGTAGGTAGCCATATCCAGAATCTGGATTATTTAAGGGATAAGGTGAAGATTCTTACAACTGTGTAAAACATAATGTGACCATTCTAACATTAGGTTGATGAGGAGTTGAATCTCATTATCCATGTGGACACAGACTTCTAGCTCTCCTACTTCACATACAAACAAGAGGAACATTGTGGTATCCTCTACTTTTGCCATATGAAAGCAATTCAGATCTATTACTATCAGAAACTCTATTTCACATCTTCATTGAGGTCAGGGTCAGCTCAGCCTTCCCAGCCCTGAAGTTTGGGTTTCTACCAATGTGAAAGGTTTGCCCACTTCTGCTGGGTCTGAGTAAATTAATAGGCTGGAAGGAAATAGATAACAAGTGATGTTTTGTAATGGCTGTGTGTTTTTGCTTGCTTGCTATATGACTGCTCAAAGATTAAGTCTGTTGATTCCTGCCATATGGTGATACCTCTATTTTCATTACCTTACCCCATTTGCTATTAACTTGTTTCTGTTCCTCTTTGGTCCAGGTCTCAGGCTTCTGTGAGCCATGCAGCTTCTTGTCCACTTATGTTCATCCATATCATTTTATCTAATGTAATAGCTTCAGCAGATTCAGTAAACAGTTTTTGTTAGCAACCTAATTATCACTGGGCCAAAATCCAAGGCCCCAGTCTCACACACATCCTTCTTTTCTGCCAATTCTGTAAATATGAACCACTATCCAAAGCAGCTGCTGAACTTTGGGTGTAGATTTCAAGAGCATCGAATTTGGAAGGTGTTCTTAATTTCTGTCCTTTTAGGATTTTAACAAGCACAAATATCCTTCTTGGGAGTACAACACTTCGAGCTGGATCCGTGTGTACATTTTTGGAGAAAGGATAGGTGCTCTGGACTGTGTTCAGGCAGAGAAGGGAGATGGAGAACATGCAGGTGAGATTTCTCCACCTGAGATTTAAATTAGCTTTTCACAGTGTCCCTCATGACCTTGCTATCCAAATGAGGCTTGCTGCCTTAGTGTATCATCTTTTTACCATCCAATACTCATACACAGCAGCAATGGGCTCTTGCAGACAATATCTAACAAGAACCATATGATAAGGTTGAAAAAGTGTGTATTTCTGATAAGTGACACACAAGTTGCTAGTTAGTTTGCTGCCAGCCAGATACACATTCCATCACCATACTGCAGCTGTTCAGCTGGTAGATGGATAACTTCTCTCAGTTGGCTTCATGAGCCTTAAAGGAATGAACAGCTCACCATATCCCGATAAGAATAGTAAGCTATTTATCTGCATAGGAAAAAGCTAGAAATGCATACACTTCCCTTTCTGCATCCACAGAGGAGCTGTAGAAAATCCTAGAGTTGTACATTTGACCTGGTGAGCTACAGCTGAGGGAGGTTAAGTGGCCCTTGTGGTATGCAAGGCATGCAGAATTGCAGAGAAAAATCTTTTCTTGCTGATGTATTACTTCAACAAGTCTCCGAGCACAGTATGGGGATATGTGTGGTCTGAGAAGCCCTGATATAAATGGATAGTGCCATAAGTGCCAAGTCAACCTATTTGTACAAAGCCAGCAATGACTTACAAATTGTGTGGTCTCTTGGTATCATGGTGTGAAAAATTCCTTACAACACTGAACTCTTGAAAAACAGATCCAGCTATAGACCTTCCAAAACCAAATAGACTGGCTACAAACTGCTGACAGAGGGGGTTAAGTCATCATCCTCTTTTCTATGGTTAATGGCAGGTGGCAAGTGGTTGCTTGCTTTGTTAAATATGGAGGGAACACAGCATTAGCTTCATGATAGTCACCTGCTTATCTTAAATTCTTGACCCACTGACGAATATAACTGATCTGAAGCATAATCTTTATCCTATAGTTTTGGAAGTTGCCTCTTGTCTTGGACCAAGAACTGGTAGGGAATGGTAACTGCATCGCCAAGGCTTGCTTGACATCTTCATAATCATCCTCCTTTGGGAGATGATGAGAAAATTGTGTCTAGCCAGCATTTATATTTTTGTTCATAATGAACAGCTAGACACCATGCAAGCAGATCAGCTCAGACATCTAGAAGACGCCTGAGGAAAGAAAGATAATTGATATAGCTTCAATATCTACTGTTTGATCTGCTACTGACATCTGGAGTCATGCTTCCTGGATTTTCCCTAAGTACATCTAGCAAGCAGTATAACTTACCCCAAATCACTCTCATGCCATGATGAAAAAAGTTACTAACTAGTGATCAGCCCTTTAAACTCAGAGGTGTGTATTCCACGATACACTTGGGGACAACACTCCATGCTGCTTATTGCATAAAACAGCATAAATGGTACATAATGAGATGTATTTCTAATGCCAGAAATTAATACTTGGAAGAACCTGTATCAGTATCTCAGACATCACAAATTCTGTATACCTTACAAACTACCCGTGGCCTCAAACAACAAAAATATTTGTAAATTGAATGCTTCCCCCCCCAATAAGCACAGAAGGAAGCAAGTATGTTTCTTTACTGAGGCAGCAGAGTAATTTTTTTTCCCTACACTTTCTTTATTTTCTGTATTTATTACTGTTTTGATCCTTCTCTCTCTGACTGAACTGCCACAAAATATTTTTTCTCCCTGTGTGGAGGATCATGACAAGAGTTCAATTAATACCGAGCTTCACTCCAAGTCAAAGCCAGTGACATGTGAAACTCTGCATTCTTTGTAGACTTGAGTGTTCAGTAAAGATTTAAATTCATGGCAACAAGCTGTAATGTTGAAGTAAAAGAAAGAGTTTAGTTGGGTTCTGGCCCTACTTACTTTTTAAAAGCTCTGTATGTTCTTAACAGAAAAATGCATATTCTCTTTTAGAAAGAGTGAATAACAGAGTTTTCAAGCTCAAGATTCTTGGTGCCACTACAGAATAAGACTTATATTTTGTGTCTGTAGTTCCCAGTCCTACAGCTGAGCAGGAAATGAAGCAGCTCTGACACTTATACAGTACTCATCAAAAGCACAGGAAACCTGTGTAACCACATACTCAGAGCACAAATGAGAATGAACAGAAAATATTTTCAATGGTGATACAGAGCTGCAAATTAGATTCAGCTCCAGAATTTAATCAAGCAATACATAGTAGTGTATAACATACCCACTACAATTTCTTCATGAAATAATATAATGTAAAAATATTCAGAACATAATGCAAGGAATAAAGTATCCAAGTTGTAAACTTTTTGAGAGAGGTGACAAAAAGTGAGTGAGCAAGTTTCTGAGCAGCACCTTCAAGAGATATACAACTTACAACAAGCACAGTCTAAGTCAGCACTTAGTCTTCCTTGAACCTGCCTCATCTGCGGCACATGCATTGAGCAATGTACAAAGCCACAAGGTTCTAGGTATATTAGACTTCCAGGTGGGAGCAATTAGTGAGATGATACCTGTTCTCATATTGAAAGAAACTGCAATACAGGAGTATTGCACACCCCATAGCTACAATGAAGTTAGTGGACTGTTCTCTGGCTTATGACATGGTTCTGCTTTCACCTCAAGTGCCATCATTTTTAGGGGTGCTTTATGATTTGTAGAAATACCTTCATGTCTAATCCAGCCTGTCCTATAAGCCAAGATGTTTTAATATGTTTCTTTCACATTGTTGAAATAACAACATTCTTCTCTAACTAATGTGAATTCACAAGGCATATTTCTGTACTGTGAATTTAGCCCATTGTAAAGGGGACTGTCTTGTCTTGCTGGTGTCAAAATGAGCACATAGCTTTTGAGAAGACAATGAAATGTCTTTTGCTGGCAGAGTCATCCACAACATCATCAGTTTTTCTGTGAGTGTTCTCCTCTGTATCCTGTGAGTACTGAGTCAGGAGAATGTCACTTCAGTTGTGTTTACACCCTTTCATGCTCATTTTAAAAAATATTAAAGGGATCAAGCTTTCTAAGACAACATATTTGAAAAAGAACAAGATAAATTTAAGCTAAAATGTTTGCTGAAACATATTTATTATTTCTATTAATTTCTACACCTTGATTTTTGATGCTTGATTATACAGATCAATACATCAGGAAAGAGATATTAACATGTGAGTTGTGTAAATAACGGACAACATAGAAATTGTGAAACAGGAATATTTATATTCACAACAGAATGATGATGAATTAGTTTTTGGAATACTTTTCAAATAATTAAAAACAATAAAATTAAAATTTCTCAATCTCCTTATGAATATTCTGAAAACACACACACAAAAAAGCATTTTTCACTGCAAAGTTTTATTATTTTTTCCACTTCAGTCACAGGTCAAAAGATTACTTTCCAGTTGACATCTCTGTCTCGCTGAACACAGCAACTGCTTCTGACATTTAACCAGGTGTGGCAGATGAAAATCAGCTGTGTTAGGATCAGTCAGATGAAACAGACACTACAGTGCTATCTAGAAGAGTACACGGGAGACACCCTGTCTATTTAGACTGAGCTATACATAAACTGTGTTTCTATAAAGATACCAGTTTTGTTAAAGAGCTTTCATTACACCAATGCTAATCATTAAATGGAAAAAATGCCTTAAACAGAGTAGCTTTCAGTTTAATTAAAATTTGCAGCCAGTTTAGGTGTAGGATTGCTCAACAATACGAATTAGAACTAGCAAAACCACTGTAGTTTGTGTAGGCTTTACATTTCATGCTCACAAAACCTAAGCCAGTACAGAGCTGAAGTGCCATGGACAGATGATACCTGAGCCAGCACAAAGCTTGTTAGAACAACAATAATCTGTCAACGCTTTAAAACGAATTCAAACAGCCAGGACAAATTCCATACCAGCATTCTGTGTCATTTGGCTAACATGGTTTCAGTTTGACAGTACCAGTACTGAAGTTGTATTTTCTGTTTTCAAATCATGGTTTCTCTATTTTACATTGGTTTAGCTGTAACATTTAGGTGCATGTTTTAAGTTACTCTAACTTGATTTTTGTGTACAGATAATATTAACAAAGGGATTTCCATACTTTCTGGAAGAAGTTTTTACTCCAAGAAATATTCTGAATATAAATGTCAGTATGTTCAATCACTATATCAAAAAGAGAGGATGAAGCAAATCAAGGTATACGCATCTAATGGCAAGAAGTTACAAATACCTGGGGAGGAAATTGGTTATGTTCTCAAGGCAAAATAAAAGTTGACTGCTAGGAAGTGATTTCCTTTTCCCCTGGATGGCAAGAATAAACCTTATCTAACATGGAAATTGCCCCCATTTTCCATTAGCTGAATAGAACTTCTGCTTGGATTGTCAAGGAACAGAATGGAAAAACACCTCGGAGACTAATATCCAGAAAAGGTTTGAATAAATGCAGAGGGTGTATTTTTTTTCCTGGGGAAAAAACCCAACAATAAAAACAAAAACTTCAAAATAATTTGTAAATGAAATATCATTTAAAACATTTGTTGCAGAAAGAAGCATGGATATTCAGTGTGTGTTGGAAAAAGAGCTTGAATTCTGTTGAACTCATTAATTTGTCCAACTGCCATCAAAATGGTGTCCTATGAGTTATATTTACTATTTATCTCTGAGAATATAGCTGTCAAGTTACAGATGCAATGCAATTGTAAGAGGCTTCCTTTTCCCTCATTTAGAAAAGCTTGCAGTCTGTGCAACTTTTCCTTTTTACAGTATTGAATACCATACTTCTACTTTAAACATAACATGCAGTTGATCTACTTTGGTTTAATTAAGTAAAAGAAAAACCCAAACCAGTAACTACAAGGTAAAACACAAAGACCTCTCAAACAAAATTTGGGTCCTGATATGTGTTTAAATATAGGTCTGTTGAAACTGGACAGAGATCTCTTGACAGATCTCTAAGCTCATTGAAATTTCAGAGTGGCGATCATGCCATTTTCAAAGAGAAAGCAGTTCACTAAGGCAGAGTTATGCTTCCTGCTATGATCCTTCTGCATCTGCCCTTGCCTGACATACACTGCACACACTTCAGGCAAATGGTTTGGAGCCTGCAATTTTGCATGTTCTATCCTAGCTTTAAAGTGATTCTTTTTTACAGGAAGTTTGAAATGAATATTTTTATTATGTGAACATGAAAAATAACCCAAACTTTATTGTATTAACATTTACACTTGTAAAACACATTCAGAATATGACTTTTCCTAGCTTATCATCCAAGTTTTATATTCTGTGGCATATGCAGTCAATGCAGTCTCTGTTCCCAAGGAACAGGTGTACACATGAGTGTGCAGATGTATGTGAGAGAGTGTGTGTTCTGATTCTGGAAAGGAGAGGGATCAGTTTCCTTAAAAAAGATAAAACTTTCAACAAACAAACAAACAAAACCTGCTAACCTGTCAATAACAGAAAGTCCGGATGATGTGAGGGTGAAAGGCAGCTGTCTGCCACCCTGTATCTTTTGTGATGGCCATTCTTACAGAGCTATAACAGACTGTTATATAGAGTTATTTAAGAGAACTCAAGCAAGAATTTACAGCTTCAGACTCTGCAGTGTATTCTGCACAGGCATTTTACCTAATTTGTTCAACAGATTGCTAAGATTTCCGGCAGTGGAAGCAATGGTCTCTTTGCTCCCTTTTACTTGTGGCTCTGGCAGTGACTGCCAAGGAAGGATTAACCTCCAGGGCTAAGGGAGATGGTGGCATTACCACCTCCCCCCTTGGACTCCGCTGGGAAGTAAGGGTGGACTAGCTCCTTGAAAACTCCTTCCTTGGCTACAAACTCCTTTGCTCGATCCTGTTTCTTCATGGTCCTATACATTTTCAAGGTTATGCCAACTCCTCTGAATTTACCTCCTTCTTCTGTAAGTGGTAATAGCTACCTCACACTTCAGTTTTTCCCCTCCTTTTCCCCCCACCCCACCTTCCCTTTTGTGAACAGGCTTTCTGCAACCCAGTGTCCACAGCTTGGAATCCTGCCAACACAACTGAGACAGCAAGTCTGGAAATAGCCTATAGAGCCCTGCTTTGCTAGACTGGAAACTTTTATATAAAATAGGCTGGAAAGATTTATACAATAGATTGGCAGCTGATTAACAGAAAAACACACCCAGGAGCCAAAATGAATTTTGAGTACTGTGGAAGGATGCCAGCCTGACAGCTCTGCAAACCAAAGCTATCCACAGGACAGGTACAGGACAGGGACCAACTCCACCAGCTTCTGCCACCCTCTCTGAGAAAATCTGACGACTATGATGAGCAGCAGTCCGTTTCTATAACCATGATTTTTTGTTGTAGTAAGACCTGAGAGATAAACAATAAGGAAATAATCTCATAAACACTGTATATGTCTGGTTTGGGTAGACTTGTTTTCCTTCTCCGAAGTTCATGGCAGCAGTTTGGATCACATTGGCATTTACAGTAGGTCAGATGCATACCACCACTAAGATGTTTTTAATTGCTTAGCGGAACTTTTTTTCAACCAAATAAAAGTAATTTCAGGTGGCAAAAATTAGCAAATCCATCTGACTTCAGATAAGTTGTCTGTTAAATAAGATCCTACCAAGACCAAAAGTATTGACATCTAACCCCTGGATAGCAGATATATCTAGGGAAAAAAAACATGCTTCATGCCATGAAGATATTTTCCACTTAGTTATTTTAATATACAGAAATAGAGTTCTCCTAAGTCCAGTGGTATTCATATCACAAACTTCAGCTTTTTTTTGTTCCTTGTGAACTTCTTTATTTTCAGCAATTGAAAATAAAAAAATAAAAGCACCTTAATATCAACAGCAGTATATTACTAATCATTATTGTATTTTGTGTTCCCATGCATTCTTCTAGTGCATATTTGACTTGACTAGATTACAGTGATTCTAAGTGTAGCTTTTGGAATTGCAGTAGGAATAGTTGTTCTAATTTATATTACTCCAGCTCTATGGTTTTCTCTTAGTAATTTCAAGACAAAATCTATCTGAAGTGCTGAATCAACAACACCTTTCTTGTTTCTTTGTTGGTTTTGAAAATACTGGTTTTAACTAAACTAAATGTGCATAGATTAAAAAAAAATTAGTCACTGAGAACTAAGTTAAAAAGCTTTGAAGTTTTTGTTGCCTGCATGTAAAGTACCACATTCTTGAAGCTTTTGAAGGACCCAAAGTCTGAACTGTGTGTTTAAAAGAATTGCTTGAAATCTTTGATTAGATTTTTTTTCAGTGGAAAACCGAAAAAAAGTTTCAATAAACTCAATTCTTGTAAAACACTGACTAGTTTCAGCTAACTTTATTTTTTAACAGCTGACATCTGAAAAATAAAGCATTCTAATTTTCAGACAAAAATGTAAAAACATGACCCAAAGTAATCTGGGGTCAGCACGATACCACGTTAGGTAAAATAAATATTGCTCCTTATTCCCTGGTCTGATTTGGGGTTGTCTTCCAAATAATAAATAAATAGGCCATTCCCATACAAAGGTCATTATATTCTTTTTCTAGAGTCTACTGTGGTGAACATATCATCACCTCTAATGAAAGCTGCCTAAAACTGGTCAGAATAGACTCTTAATTCTATGGCAATGTTGTATATTTGCCTACCATAAAACCAAGTAATCGGTCAGATACACATCAAAACGTCACTGACACAGATAGTGTAGCAAGTTATCAATAATATTTTTCCATGAAAATATAATTAGTACTTACTAATTCCTTTTCTTTTCCTTAGATAAAAATTTTAAATGTCTCTCATTCTCTTTCCCTTTCCTGAGTGTACTAGCTCTGCTTCTGGTAAGATAGCCTGGGAGGCTGTTGGCCTTTTTTCTGCCAGGGCACTGCTTCCTCATGCTCATCTCACTTCCCACCAGGGCCCCCAGGACTGTTTTTTGTGGGGCTGCTCCCCAGTCATTGCTCCACAACCTGTGTCATTGCAAGGGGCTTTTCCTTCCCAGGAACAGGGATTTGCTTTTATCCTTGTTGAATTTCATATAGCACCTACTGCCCCTTTCCTCAAATTCGAACCCTTCTTCTTTCTTTAACAAGAACTATAAGAAATTTTCACTTGTTGTTAGCTTGTCTATGGCTCATAAATAATCAGAAGAGATACTTGGGGTACCAAGCTGGAACAAGCTGAATGGTGTCAACTGCATGTGTGAGTGTGCCTGCTGTAAGGTTGTGTTGTGGTTTAGCCCTGGTCAGCAACTAAGCACCACACAGCCGCTCGCTCACTCCCCCACCCTCGTGGGATGGGGGAGAGAATCGGAAGGGCCAAAGTAAGAAACCTCGTGGGTTGAGATAAGAACAGTTTAATAATTAGAATAAAACAGCAATAATAATAATATAATGAAAAGGAAAACAATGAGCGAGAGAGAGATGAAACACTGGAAGAAGAGGGAAAAAAAACCCTAAACAACAAGTGCTGCATCCGCTCACCACCCACCGACCGACGCTGCCGGTCCCCGAGCCGCGATCGCTGCCCCCCCGGCCAATTCCCCCCAGTTAATATACTGGGCATGACGTCACATGATATGGAATACCCTTTGGCCAATTCGAATCAGCTCTCCTGGTTGTATCCCCTCCCCTCCCGGCTTCTTGTGCACCTGGCAGAGCATGGGAAGCTAGAAAGTCCTTGACTAGTGTAAACAATACCGAGCAACAACTAAAACACCAGGGTGTTATCAACATTATTTACATACCAAGTCTAAAACACAGCACTATACTGGCTACAGTGAAGAAAATCAACTATCCCAGCTAAAACCATGACAGTATCCACCCCTTATTCCATACCATTTACGTCATGCTCAGGTCTCATACTATCCAATATGACCTCAATAACCACCACCCGCCTCCCCATCCTTTGATGACATACGCAGATATCATTTATCATTCCCGTAGTCTATGGACCATCCCTGTAGAACATCTGTAGAGGGTCCACACATGTCCATTGCATTCATTCAGTCCATAACTTTGGGCTCCATCTATCGCAACAGTCTTTCAAGGCTGGAGAGATGGTCTGCGTGGTGTTGGATTGTTGCATGCTGAAGCCAGTCTTTGTTCCACCACCGCTACACGTTGCTTGGTTCAATCAAAGTTCATTCTTCATTAATTTTGGAAATTCTTACTATGATACCATTGATACGGCATATAGCAACCATAGGAGTGATGACATACAATATCATATAGCAATTAACAGCATACCATTCAGTTCATTGGCTATTTTCACCCAAAATCAAATCCCCTTGAGGCACACATCGAACTCCTCCATCCTCCCGCATCACCCACCAAGTGCACCCAGGTCCTCGAGCAAAAGCAATCCCACGAATGGGTTTGCCTTTGCCTGAGGCAGGAATAACCCAGACGGTTTTCCCCAGCATATTTTTTACATGCACTACAGGGACTTTATCCCCTTCCACAGTACGTAAGAGTTCTGACTGGGCAGGGCCAGCTCGATTGGCAGATCCCCTAGTGTTGACTAACCAGGTGGCTTTTGCTAAATGTGTATTCCAGTGTTTGAATGTCCCACCCCCCATTGCTCTCAGTGTAGTCTTTAACAGTCCATTGTATCGTTCAATTTTCCCAGAGGCTGGTGCATGACAGGGGATGTGATACACCCACTCAATGCCATGCTCTTTGGCCCAGGTGTCTATGAGGTTATTTCGGAAATGAGTCCCGTTGTCTGACTCAATTCTTTCTGGGGTGCCATGTCGCCATAAAACTTGTTTTTCAAGGCCCAGGATAGTGTTCCGGGCGGTGGCATGGGGCACGGGATATGTTTCCAGCCATCCGGTGGTTGCTTCCACCATTGTAAGCACATGGCGTTTGCCTTGGCGGGTTTGTGGCAGTGTGATATAATCAATCTGCCAGGCCTCCCCATATTTATACTTCAGCCATCGTCCTCCATACCACAGAGGTTTTACCCGCTTGGCTTGCTTGATTGCAGCGCATGTTTCACATTCATGGATGACCTGTGCAATAGTGTCCATGGTCAAGTCCACCCCTCGGTCGCGAGCCCATCTGTATGTTGCATCTCTTCCTTGATGGCCTGAGGTGTCGTGGGCCCACCGAGCTATAAATAGTTCACCTTTATGTTGCCAGTCTAGATCTACTTGAGCCACTTCAATCTTAGCAGCCTGATCCACCTGTTGGTTGTTCTGATGTTCTTCAGTGGCCCGACTCTTGGGAACATGAGCATCCACATGACATACTTTCACAGCCAGGTTCTCCACCCGGTCAGAAATATCTTGCCACAATGCAGCAGCCCAGATGGGTTTGCCTCTGCGCTGCCAGTTGTTCTGCTTCCATTGCTGTAACCACCCCCACAGGGCATTTGCCACCATCCATGAGTCAGTATAAAGATAGAGCCCTGGCCATTTTTCTCGTTCAGCAATGTCTAAAGCCAGCTGGATGGCTTTTACTTCTGCAAACTGACTTGATTCACCTTCTCCTTCAGCAGTTTCTGCGACTTGCCGTATAGGACTCCATACAGCTGCCTTCCATCTCCGATGCTTTCCCACCAGACGACAAGACCCATCAGTGAACAGGGCATATTGCTTCTCATTTTCTGGTAGTTTATTAGACAGTGGGGCCTCTTCAGCACGTGTCACCTCCTCCTCTGGCGATATTCCAAAATCTTTACCTTCTGGCCAGTCCATGATCACTTCCAAGATTCCTGGGCGACTGGGGTTTCCTATTCGAGCCCGTTGGGTGATCAGTGCGACCCACTTACTCCACGCAGCATCAGTTGCATGATGTGTAGGGGGGACCCTGCCTTTGAACATCCAGCCCAGCACCGGCAGTCGAGGTGCCAGGAGGAGCTGTGCTTCAGTACAGATCACTTCTGAAGCAGCTCGAACCCCTTCATATGCTGCCAATATCTCTTTTTCAGTTGGAGTGTAGCGCGCTTCGGACCCCCTGTATCCCCGACTCCAGAACCCTAGGGGCCGACCTCGGGTCTCCCCTGGTGCTTTCTGCCAGAGGCTCCAGGTAGGGTCATTCTCCCCGGCTGCAGTGTAGAGCACGTTTTTTACATCTTGTCCTGCTCGGACTGGCCCAAGGGCTACTGCATGAACTACCTCCTGCTTTATCTGTTCAAAGGCCTGTCGTTGCTGAGGGCACTATTTGAAATCATTCTTCTTCCGGGTCACTTGATAGAGAGGACTTACAATCAGACTGTAATTTGGAATATGCATTCTCCAAAAACCCACAACGCCTAAAAAAGCTTGTGTTTCCTTCTTGCTAGTTGGTGGAGACATGGCTGTTATTTTGTTGATCACATCCATTGGGATCTGCCGACGTCCACCTTGCCATTTTATTCCCAAAAACTGAATCTCCTGTGCAGGTCCCTTCACTTTACTTTGTTTTATGGCAAAACCAACCTTCAGAAGGATTTGGACTATTTTCTTCCCTTTCTCAAAAACATCTTCTGCTGTGTTGCCCCACACGATGATGTCATCAATGTACTGAAGGTGTTCTGGAGCTCCACCCTGTTCCAGTGCAGTATGGATCAGTCCATGGCAAATGGTAGGGCTGTGTTTCCACCCCTGGGGCATTCGATTCCAGGTGTACTGGACACCCCTCCAAGTGAAAGCAAACTGTGGCCTGCACTCTGTTGCCAAAGGGATTGAGAAGAATGCATTAGCGATATCAATTGTGGCATACCACTTGGCTGCCTTTGACTCCAGTTCGTATTGAAGTTCTAGCATGTCCGGCACAGCAGCATTCAGTGGCGGAGTGACTTCGTTCAGGCCACGATAGTCTACTGTTAGTCTCCACTCCCCATTAGACTTCTGCACTCGCCATATGGGACTGTTAAAGGGTGAACAGGTCTTACTGATCACTCCTTGGCTCTCCAGTCGCCGAATGAGCTCATGGATGGGAATCAGGGAGTCTCGGTTGGTGCGGTATTGCCGCCGGTGCACTGTTGTGGTGGCAATTGGCACCTGTTGTTCTTTGAAACCCCACAACAGAAGGGTCCTTCGAAAGACCGGGCAGAGTAGACAGCTGTTTAATTTCCTCCGTCTCCAAGGCAGCTATACCAAAAGCCCACCTGTACCCTTTTGGGTCCTTGAAATACCCTCTCCTGAGGTAGTCTATGCCAAGGATGCACGGAGCCTCTGGGCCAGTCACAATGGGGTGCTTTTGCCACTCATTCCCAGTTAGGCTCACTTCAGCCTCCAAAACAGTTAGCTCTTGGGATCCCCCTGTCACTCCAGCAATACAAATGGGTTCTGCCCCTACATAGTTTGATGGCATTAGGGTGCACTGTGCACCGGTGTCCACTAGAGCCTTACACTCCTGTGGGTCAGATGTGCCAGGCCATCGGATCCACACAGTCCAGTAAACCCGGTTGTCCCTTTCCTCCACCTGGCTGGAGGCAGGGCCCCTCTAATTCCAATTGCGGGTTTCCCACTCCAGATCTTGTGAACGGGAATCAGAAGTCTCTCTATTAAGATCACAGATAGAATCAGCACTTCTACTCCTCTGTCTGGGGAACTGCCTACTGGAAACTGGAGCAGCAACTCTCCTGGAGGTCACCCCTTGAGTGGTTGTTTTTCCTTGCAACTCATGTACCCGTGCCTCTAGGGTCGAGGTAGGTTTTCCATCCCACTTCTTCATGTCCTCTCCATGGTCACGCAGGTAAAACCATAGGGTGCCCCGTGGTGTGTATCTTCTCTCTTGAGCAGAAGGACGCTTACTCCTAATGGCCAAGATACTGGTCCGTACAGGTAGGGAGTAGGACATATCTTCCTTGAATTGCTGGAACTCCCGGGACAACAATTTCTCCACAGCTGAGATGAGGGAGGAAGAGACATGTGCTTCGTAATCCCGGAGTTTATCAATCACATCCCCTACCGTTGGTGCCTCTTCATCTTTCCAGGACATTACTGCCAGGGAGTTTACATGGGATGATGGTGCGCTCCGTACAAACTTCTGCCACATGGGTCGTGTGCACTGCGCTTCATCTGGATCTTTGGATGACTGTTCACTACCCAGGTCACCATAAATCACCTCAAGCACAGCTAATTCTCTCAGGTACTGGATACCTTTCTCCATGGTGGTCCATTTTCCAGGGCGATATAGAACATCTTCCTTGAAGGGATACCTTTCTTTCACAGCAGACAGGAGTCGCCTCCAGAGGCTGAGGCCTTGTGTCCCTTTTCCAATTGCTTTGTCAATGGCCCCGTCCGTAGAAAGGGATCCCAGTTGTTTGGCTTCCTTACCCTCTAATTCCAGGCTACTGGCCCCGTTATCCCAGCATCGGAGCAGCCAGGTGACAACATGCTCACCTACATGACGGCCGAAATCTTTTCGTATATCTCGCAGCTCACTTAAGGATAGGGATTGGGTAGTTTCCGTCTCTTGTACGAGTTCTTCCTCTTCCTTCTCCTCTCTTAGTAACGGCACTGCTTCTCCATCATCCTTTTCTATATGAGTTGACTTTCTCTTCAAAGATTTCTTCTTTTGTATAGGGGCAACTGATACTGGCACGGGTTGATTCTCTGATTCAGCTTCAGTGTCCGTCATGGGTGTTTGAGCGGTCACAGTGCCTGTCGTCGGGCTTGGAGCAGCCGCAGTGCCTGTTGTGGGGGTTTGAGTGGCCACAGTGCCTGTCGTCAGGCTTGGAGCTGCTGCAGCGCCTGTTGTGGGGGTTTGAGTGGCCACAGTGCTTGTCGTTGGGCTTGGAGTAGCCGCAGGGCCTGTCGTTTTCCCTTGGTGGTACTGAATACTGTTAAACAGGGCTCGGTAGGCATGGGCCAGGCCCCAACACATTGCAGTGATTTCTATGTCTCTGGAATTGCTAGGGTGACAACATACTTCCTCCAAATATTCTACTAATTTTTCAGGATTCTGCACTTGTTCAGGGGTGAAGTCCCAAAACACTGGAGGTGCCCACCGTCTCAGGCATTTGCCCATACTATCTCACATACCCTGCCACCCATAATTATCGAGCCTTGGGGCAGATCTCTGGATGATATTCTTGAATTGCTTATTAACCTTAGACAAAACCGGAACAATCTGTCATAGGAATATCAACAGATGTATCTTAACTACCCAAGGATGTTCAAGATACTGAAAAGTTGTAATGAAGGAGGAGACATTACAGAAGACGGTAGCTAAGGTGCCATTCTATATTTCCTCCATAAAGAATCTTTCAGAAGAGGAGGTATAATTGCTAATTGTCTCCATGAGGTGGTACCTGAAGTACAGTAACGGCTTCCATGCAAGACCCAAATAACCGATAAAACTCAAGGCCAGTGTTTTAATAACAAATCTCCTAGGCAAAACATCTCTAACCACTGCAGAGCACAGCAAACTACAAAACCCAACGCCAATCTTTAACACGTACTTCAAAATCAGCATGGTGTAGGTCTGACTAACTAATATCGAGAACAGATGAATCAATGCTGTGACCAGCAACCGTTATTATCTCAAACCCTTCGTGCCCCACGTTGGGCGCCAAAAAGGACTGTTGTGGTTTAGCCCCGGTCAGCAACTAAGCACCACACAGCCACTCGCTCACTTCCCCACCCTCGTGGGATGGGGGAGAGAATCGGAAGGGCCAAAGTAAGAAACCTCGTGGGTTGAGATAAGAACAGTTTAATAATTAGAATAAAACAGCAATAATAATAATATAATGAAAAGGAAAATAATGAGCGAGAGAGAGATGAAACACTGGAAGAAGAGGGAAAAAAAACCCTAAACAACAAGTGCTGCATCCGCTCACCACCCACCGACCGACGCTGCCGGTCCCCGAGCCGCGATCGCTGCCCCCCCGGCCAATTCCCCCCAGTTAATATACTGGGCATGACGTCACATGATATGGAATACCCTTTGGCCAATTCGAATCAGCTCTCCTGGTTGTATCCCCTCCCCTCCCGGCTTCTTGTGCACCTGGCAGAGCATGGGAAGCTAGAAAGTCCTTGACTAGTGTAAACAATACCGAGCAACAACTAAAACACCAGGGTGTTATCAACATTATTTACATACCAAGTCTAAAACACAGCACTATACTGGCTACAGTGAAGAAAATCAACTATCCCAGCTAAAACCATGACAGGTTGGCATATGAAAATGCACTTCAGCCAGGTGTAAATATGCCTTTTTTTAGACCAGAGGTGTATTACTTTCAGAGACTGTGTTAGACTGCCACAGATGCTTAATACAGTAGAATTTGACCTGCCAAGAGTTGACCCAACCATATGTCTGTGGCTTAACAATGTCCATTATGGATCCCCTCAACTTTGCCTTTGGTACTGAGGTCACTAATGTTTCTTTTATCAGATAAGGTTCAATTAATTTTTATTCCAGTTAAAAGAAAGAGAGAGTTAGTGTGCAAATAATGTCTGGTTTATTCCCTTTGCTGTTTTATTCAATGCCTTTTTTTCTTCATGGAGTTACTATGCTCTTGCAGGACTTAATGGTAACATTGACTAGAGCTGAAAGCCATGTCTTTGCCCAGTGTTGTAAATTCTGACAAGTCCCAGGCTTTTCCCAAGTGTCATGTCAGCAAATCACTGGATCTAACACAGGCAGTGCCTGCAACAGGTCCTAGCAGTCAATAATTTCTCCCTGCAGAAGATTTTCTCCCTTCATAAGTTATGCTCTCTGTTCCACTCTCCAGCAGGCAGGGCATTAATTCTCTTGCTTTCTTAAAGCATATTGACACAGTTTCAGCTGGAGGGATGAGAAACCTGCAGCTTCCCCATAGGCCAATTGTTCTGTACTAAAGAAGCATCACCATATTTGGAAGTCCTGATAAGACTGAGCTTTGAAATAGGTTCTGAGTGGTTCAGTCATGCCAAGAAAAGGTATGTTTATCCATTTTTTTAAAATACCACACAGTGCTGTCTGTATTGTCCTCACATGCCAGCTGTGGGCAAATGGGTATTGTTATATCCAGTTTATGGAGGATAATCCCTGTAGTAACTCACTGAAGATGTCTGAAAATGTAGTTATGGTCCTGATTACAACTACCATCTTAATTATTAGAATATAATATTCAGGTGTGGAAGATGTGAATTCAGGGTTACTGAATCTTACAACTCTTCAGGGATGACCCTGCTACTGAGTTCTTCTAAGTCCATCCTTGGACTTAGTCCAGAGACTGCCTGGCTGAATCTCTGTGCAGCCAGGGACCTGAGAGTCATAGTGTGAGAAAGAACAGCTATGCAGGGGCTGTTTAGCTTTCCTCCAGAGTCCAGGATATTCAGATGAAATGAAGGCTGTAGAAGGTTGTAATATCTGTGTTTACGATAATTCCTGACACCTTTTGTCCAATGTCAAATAAATGTCAGGTAATTTGACTTTCCTTCTCTTACCTGGAGCTAAAACTCTCTTTTTTGCTCTCTCTCGCACTCCTCTTTCCACTGTAGTTGATTTGCTGTTGAGAACATCCTGGATACTGGTGTTTGGGTAGTCCCTAGAAAAAGAGAGTCAAACCTTCTCATACTGAGAAAGATTGGGAATCCAAGTCCATTTCTTAGGGCCTTTTTACTGCTAGGCTATTAAAATGGAGCAGAGACAGAGGAACACTATGTCCTCCTAAAAAAAAAAAAAAAAAAAAAACAAACAACTTAACACTGCAGCACAGAAAATATCTAAATAGCAAACCTGCTCCACCAAATTTGAAGCCACTGTGTCCTCTTATAGAAGAGGGCACAGCAATATTTACTTTAGGAATATTGATCATTCCATAAGGAATATGAATGTAAGATCTATTGTATCCAGAAACCTTTGCTTTTCAGGGTTGGAGAATACATGGAAGTAGTATTTTAAAATTTAATTAGGAAAATATGTATTTACCAGTCTTTAAAAACTGTGTTGTGTTTTTTCTTATTTTAAGATTTTAAAGGACATTGAAGCAAATTTTCGTAAGTTTCTGGAAATAATAGAATAAGTCTTTGCTTTTACTGCGGCTTAATTAGTTAATTTAACACAACATTAGCCTTACTATGAAGCTTTATAAAAATTTTCATTTCCAAGTAGCTTTACTGTTCAGATGTAAGAAAGTGCATCTAAACCAATAAAGCCTGATTCAGGAACTGATGGGCTCATTTGCATCCTGGCCAGAACATCAATCAATAGCTTTCATTTTGTTTAAAGGCCAGGGGCCAAATTAGAGTTTGAAAAGTCCTTGTAAAACCTTTGGGTAATTTTGAGATTGAGTCTAATGAAAGATTAATGAATACAGGCATCCATTTCTAGGCCATCTATTTACATATGACTTCTACCTTCAGTGCTGCTGAGTGGCAATCAAAGTGAATCAGTCTGTTTCTGCAGATAGTGCTGACTAGCTAAGAATAGCTTCTGCTACCGTAGCAGTCTCTTCATGTCATTCTTTTCTACGCTTGTATCATAAGCCTAGAAAGTCAGTTATAGGAAGAAACAGTGGGTGCAGTCTGGGTGTTTATCACTCAAAAAAATTTACCATAATTTCTACTCTAAGTATAGGAATTATAGTAAATACCTAACTGTGGTAAATATCACCACATAATGGCTCCTCCAAGCTACAGACATGGAGAAAAATTTCCACTGGTGCATGACAGCAGAACGTTCTTTGAATCATAAATCATATTTCCAAAACAAAGAGCTGAGTATATTAGGATACATGATTCTTTTTACAATGATAATCACTAGATTGAGTAACCTGAAGTTTTTTATTCTATTTAATAAATGCAGCTAATTAATTTCACTTTTCCAGTATGATTTGATCTGCAGAGAAAAATACATATTTTCATTACTGTTACATTATTTACTCTTAAGAAACGTATGATTTGTTTTCTTATTTAAGGCAGACTAAATACTCCTGGTCCAAAATTTTGTTACAAGACTAACAGCTCAGTTTTTGTTTTCATATTAAATGAGCTATTTTGTAGAAAGGTTTTATGTGGCCCACAAAAAGAACAAATTGTCTTTCCTGATTAAAGGTACTAGACATTTCTTATATTACTCACCTTAACTTAAGCTTCATGAAAACCCTCCCCTAAATTTCTTCTGAATGATCTCTTTACTGTGGAAATGTTACTTTGAGACCCAGAAATGTGTGAGAAGCCTTTGTTTTCTAGCCTATTTGTTTCTTTTTCTTCAATAATCATGTCATTTTTTAACATAAAGAAAATAAATATTTTTAAGTAGTCTTTCTAACAAATGTTGCTTCTTTTTCTTATACCTTCATATTTTAAATTTTATATATAAAATCAACCAATGTTCAGAACACACTTTTTCTGTCCCCTTCTCCAGATAAGTAGATAATACTTATTTGCTTTGTCCTGATCACCATAAAATAGTTGAGTGTATCTGAAGTGTTCTTCAGTCATTTTCTCTCTTTCAAGCTACCTGTGAAACTTCCAGTCATTCTTATAATCTGTGGATCATCACTTTCAAAGGCTGAGGAATACCTGCTAGCTTTGCATTGGCAACTCCTTTTATTGTTACTAGATGCTAATCGGAGATTTTACAGAGCTCTGCTCCATGCTACTGGAGGTGAATTCTATTCAAAGACTTCAGGATTCAGTGTAAGAAGAATAACAAAGTCTCCCAGATATTTTCTTGACCATGATTAGAGATCTTGAAGCAATCAATAGAAGATTTTACTCATGCTGTACGTACTGAAAGGAAAAGGTATATTCTATTGCATCTGTGTAAACATGGAAAAAGATCAGACTTGCTTTAGGCTCTCTTCTGGTTAATTGGAAAATGGGCGAAAAGAGCTGTTTTCCCTTTGCTGTGAATATTCATAGCTTAATTTTTAATGTGAGTTCTAGAAAATCCAAGATGTTCTACACCGGGGTCAAGAAAAAGTACACTTTAATTGAGACATAAAATACATATGGAGGAAAGGTACAACAGTCATCACTTGACAGAGACATGCATGTCTTGCACTTAAACGGAATTATTTCCAAACTGAGTTACAGAGTTGAGTTGCACAAGCTTGTTATTTTGCTCTGTGTTGGAATGGCCAGCACCATAAACAACTGACGAGTGAATGAAATTTTTAGCCATTGACTCACTACAAATGGTAAATGATAAAAATTAGCTTGGCAATTAGAAGAATGTACTTTTAGAGTCAGTGTTGAATGGGACCTAAAGATGCCTATTATTGATAAGGTTATTAACAGACATGGTTAAGAGCTTAATTTAATAAATGACTTGTCTTTGTTAAACTGGAAAGGGTGCTGATGAAGAAAAACCTTTTGAGAAAAAAATAATTGCCACAAAACATACAATGGTGGATATATTATAAAAATTTATATAGACAATCACATTTGAAGCAACTATTTCTGGATGATTACTAGGCCTTTTTGATTACACAAAACTTGACAAAAATGTGGGTGGAACTCCAGGTGTCCTCAAAAAATTAAAAAAACAAGAAGTTTCTCATAGACCTCACAAATATTACTCCAGCACTGGTGATCTCATTGCTCTTCTGTGAAAATTTCATCATGGGTTCTGCCAGATTAGTGACATATCTGTACATAGAAATGATCTGACCCTGTGGATCCAGAGCCACAAATTCTACAGGACTTCTTTCTACACACCAAAAATAACAAGGGTCATTTGGTACCTCATGTGAACAGCAATGTACCAGTCCTGAAGACACTAAATCTTAGCAAAAAAGGCAAAACCACATTGAAATTAATATCCCAATTCAGTTAGGATTTCAGAGTTAGGAGCACAAAGGTAGTAACCACCACAGAGACGGTCTTAATCTAGAGTTACCACTGGCTGAAGGAGCTCTCCTGTGAGTTTTCCTCTCAAGACTGGGTGGTGGAATCAGGTCCTTAGGCAGGGGAAAGGCCTAACCATCCCAAGAGGAGTTTGAGCATTGTAGGGTAAGATGGCACACAGGAACACATGCATAGTGACTGAAGAGCTGGAGAAACCATCAGACAGATTTTTAGTGAGATAATCAGGAGACCAGAATCCTATCAGAACACTGGGAGCTGCAGAAAGGAGACACATAATTCTGTGACTATTCACAAGGGGCCAAATACCCATGGACTGATTCTGGACCACTGAATTCTGTGCAGCAGTAATTTGTGCAACAAATCCCATTAGTTTCAATGGAAAATCACCTCAGGGTTTTTTTCTTTTGTGAAGAAACTGAATTAAACATACATGAAAGCATACAAATAAAACTCAACGTCCTTTGACAAATATGAAGAAACTTTCAGTACAATTCTTCCTTCCGATAGTGCATTGCAACTACTTTCTTGTTCTTTTCTGAGGATAGTTGCTACTTTCTCAATATGTTCTGTAAAATTCTTAGAACACTTCATCATGATGTATAGGTGTTTATATCAACAGGATGCAAACTCTCTGAGGGAGCTACAAGGTCTAAGAAAGCATATTATACAAGGAAGTTTTTGAAATCTGTGTGAGTCTGACATCCCAATTCTGTTTGTTAAATCACTAACCCATTTTACATCAAAGCTGGAAGAGACAGCTGCTTAATGTGTGAAACAAAAGGCACACAATACTCACCTAATAAGGACACAAAAAGCCCAGATGTATAAATGAAGGGGTGTCCTAAACATTGTTCACAAGAAAAGTTCTGCTTCCTAGACCAAGGCCTGTGATCACAACACTCTTCCCCGTGTAAGCAATTAAAAGGTGTCCTTCACATGCTCAGTGTCCCCAGCTCTTACTAGGGATCTTGTCATCTAGCGGAGATGACACAACATGAAAAAACCAGAAAGCAGGCATATGACAAGATGAAGTGCTGGAAACTTGTCTGCTCTTTCCAACTATATTAGATGATCTAATAAAAGATATTACCCCATAACCATGGCTTCTTGTAACTCGCATTGCATTTTGAAACTCTGAAACTGCTCTTGTAGGATTATCTTCCCCATACACGGAGCCTCTTCATCCTGTGCAAGCAATGAAGCCTAGTGAATAAATACATACACTTTTACTGACAGAGAATTTTTGCAAGTAATTTTAAATAAGAGTAGAAATATTTCAAATGCTCTTAGAATATTTTCCTGAAAAGCAAACAACAGATTCAATCAAAATCTTTCCGTGCCATTATACCTTTTTGTTTCAGATAAACCATTTACCTTCAAACAAACCGTTATTCACCTGATAAGAGATTCCAGTAATGGAAATAAATAAAGTTTATGAAAACTATGTTCTGTGGACCACGCAAATGAACTTACCCAAATTCAGAACTCCACGATGTAGACATAATTATCTCACCTTTTTTTCTATGTTTTTTTTTTTATCCTGGGGAGAAAAACATGTTCTTCTTGGGTGTTATTCATCTCATATTAAAGTAGGCAACCAAAATAAATCAAATGAATTAAACTCTAAATTGCCTTTTTTATCACTGATATAAGAGGATGTTAGGGTGACTACCTCAGATGTAAAATGCTACAAAGTAGATATTTAAGGTTTGGTGAGATGAATCTCATCTCATCAGAAGATGAATCCCATAAAAAATGGCTGTTTAATAGCCAGCCTATAGAAGAGGTTGCGACATCCAATATTTTACTATCTGATTTAATTAGACAAACCAATTATAACTTTACAGACTTCTGCAGTTTCTGTTTCAATTGTCAGTCCTAAAAAGCTTTTGTATTATAATTTACTTGCTAATCCAATAAAAATTATTGCACTTTGAACGCTGTCCACTTCTCCCAAGGAAAGCTGTAACTGAAAAGCTTCTGCTATTCATTTTTTTGGTCCTGCTGATTATATTAGTTTTTATCTTACAGATTTGTGATGTTCCTGCATCAACCTATGTGAAAAATCATAAAAATAGGAGGTTTCAAGGAATAAAAAAACCCAGAAGGGTTTGTTAAGTTTTTCAAATATTACACTCAGTAATGTGAATTTCATCTCATTTTCACCAACTAAAGGAGGTATCTTAACAAAGGAGTTAGTTAAAATGGATTGTGGGTCTGACTTAAGGTGATCCTACTCCTTCTCTCTAGCTCTGTCTCTGTATTGCTGGTATATGTGTCTGGGAGCTGTAATATCTCTGCAAAAGAGGATTAGAAATACTTTCCTTCACTCACCAAACAGTCATTTTTGGCCCAGAACAGTTCTCTTCTGTGCGGCTCAAGTAATATCACGTGGACATAAATGCATGGCTGGTATGGACAGGGACTTCTAAAGTCAGTTTTCTTACTGAAAACGACATGTAGTTGATGGCATTATGCTATTGCTTAGGGACCCCTATAGCCAATAAACAGTAATGTCTTCAGAGGGCAATTAATTTCAATTATTTTAGGCACTTATAATAAGATGGGATGAACAGGGCATTATCCAAAAATGCCCATGTGTCTGTATTACTTAGGACAAAGTCTAGACAACCCTGCTACAAGCTGAAGTTTTGAAAAGCTGAATTTGAGTGAAATAATCCCATTCTAAATCTTTAAAGGCTTAATTTAGGTATGCACGTTTGCAGATTTAAATACCTTTGTGAACATATAAAAAAGTGCATGTACAATGTGTTCCTCTTTTGAAAAAGAATTTTAGCAGTGCCTAGTGAGTTATATACATACAGCCAGAAACTAGCATAGCAATTATTTATGTTTAGTGTTTTTTTCTTAGACAAATGAATATATGTAACTGTGCTACAGAATTAGTACTATTGAAGTCTTTTGGAAGACAGTTGGTAGTTTTAACTTGTTAATTGACCAGGAAATTAATTTGTGGGACCTATACCAAGACCAGGGTTGGACTTTTCTGACCCTTCAGAGGAAAATAAAACACCTGCATAGGGAGGTAGGCTGTGAGACCAAGGCACATGCTCAGCTTTGCAGGCTGTTGATGCTGGGTAACAAGGCAGAGGAAGCCTATGTCCAGCTCCCAGCAATGCATGTGATGATTAATACTCTGAAACTTCTCCTTGTGAATCTGCCATGGTCAGGGTCTCCTAATAGTTGACCTAGCATATCTCTACATTTCAATGATGTCCCTTATGATCGGTTCTGCTCTTCATTTACTGTCCCTCTCTATTGGGTTTGTGTGGCAAGGTTTTGGTAGCAGGGCGGCTACAGGGGTGGCTTCTGTGAGAAGCTTCCAGAAGCTTCTCCTATGTCCCATAGAGCCAATGCCAGCTGGCTCCAGGACAGACCCGCCACTGGCCAAAACCAAGCCCATCAGCAACAGCGGTAGCATCTCTATGATAATGTATTTAAGAAGGGGAAAAAATCTGCTGCACAACAACAACCAGGAGAGAGGAGTGAGAATATATGAGAGGAACAGCTCTGCAGACACCAAGGCCAGTGAAGAAGGAGGGAGAGGAGGTGATCCAGGCACTAGAGCATAGATTCCCCTGCAGCCCATGGTGAAGACCATGGTGAGGCAGGCTGTCCCCCTGCAGCCCATGGAGGTTAACGGTGGAGCAGATATCCACCTGTAGTCCATGGAGGACCCCACGCCGGAGCAGGTGTATGTGCCTGGCAGAGGTTGTGACCCCATGGGAAGCCTATACTGGATCAGGCTCCTGGCAGGACCTGTGGCCCCATGGAGAGAGGAGCCCACGCTGGAGCAGGTTTGCTGGCAGGACTTGTGACCTCCATGGGGGACCCATGCTGGAGCAGTCTGTGTCTGAAGGACTGCACCCCATGGGAGGGACCCACACTGGAGCAGTTTGTGAAGAACTGCAGCCTGTGGGAAAGACTCATGTTGGAGAAGTTCATGGAGGACCATCTCCCATGGGAAGGACCCCATGCTGGAGCAGGGGAAGTGTGTGAGGAGGAAGGAGCGGCAGAGGCAACATGTGATGAACGGACCACAAGCCCCATTCCCATTCCCCCATGCTGTTGGCAGGGAGGAGGTAGAGAAAATCGGGAGTGAAGCTGAGCCCAGGAAGAAGGGAGAGGTGGGGGAAGGTTTTTTTTAAGATTTGGTTTTATTTCTCATTACCCTACTCTGATTGGTAATAAATTAAATTAATTTCTCCAAATCAAGTCTGTTTTGCCTGTGACAGTAATTAGTCAGTGTTCTCTCCCTGTCCTTATTTTGACCCACAGAGCCTTTTGTTATATTTTCTCTCCTCTGTCCAGCTGAGGAGGGGGAGTGATAGAGTAGCTTCGGTGGGCACCTGGCGTCCAGTCCAGGTCAACCCACCACACCCCACAAATATGTTACTGTAGATTTCCAAATACTTTGTGGGTGTTTACAAAAACAAGCTAAAACCAGCTAGACTGGACTCTCCAGAAGAGGCCATTGATATAACCATGTTACTTTACTTAGGCACACAACTTTCCCTGGAAAGGGTAGACACTGTACATTTCTAAGGGTTCTGGATTTGCTACTCCAACAACACAAACTTCCTGGAATCTGCAAAGTCCTGTTACAGACAGCCAGAATTGCATCTGGGAATGTTTTTATAATGTCAGCTCCACTGCTTTAGTTTTCTCAAAACCATGGCATCACTGATTTCATGAAATGATAGTTCCCATTCAGCACAGATCACACTCACTGAGTTCCAGCTTCCCTCCCAAGTATTTAATCTTTTGCTGGTGTTACTCTCAGGGAGAATTTTGTTACTGTACCTTCAAAGACAGAAAATCAGGCTGTTTTAGTTTGTTAGTAGCATCACAGAATCAATCCTTTGAAGATACCCTTAGTCTTTTTAGAAACTGTACTCAGTCTCACCAAGCAAGAAAGCGAAACTGGTTCTTCCACCTGATGGAAACAGAAATATAATTTTTTTATTTTGCTGCGACAAAAATGTGAAGCTTCATCCTTTCACAACCAACACGCACCCATAAACAGCCACTGACTAAATATAGAGCCTGGGAACACTTGAGATATTTCTGTGTTTGTCAGAAAGTTCATGGGACTAAAGCCACTTTTTGTCTGCATGGATATACATTACAATATCTCAAGGTGACATAAGTAAGAGCTCAGACAAGAAACTTTAGCTCTGATCAGAGTTCAGAAGCTTCAAAAGCAACCTGGAAACCCCTGAGAACCAGCAAAATCAGAGTCCAGGACTTTCATAAAAAGCCCACACATTTCAATGAAAAAGATTTTAGAAAAATGAAATCCATGTCTGAAGGCAGACAAAATAACATAATTGCAATTTCCCTCCAACTTTGGGCCAGCACACATTTGCAGTTTAGTTTGAGGCATCCCAGGAAGTTTCCACAGTGAGTGGTATGCTCTGCTCTAGCAGCCTGGATGTCAAGCAGCTCACTGATCTGCTTCTGAACTGCTGCAGTTTTTAGCAGGACACTAAAGATAAGCCATCGCTTATTTTGGAACTTCAGAAGCTGACTGAGTGGACCAGCAGGCAGAGACTGCAGATAACTGACTAAGACAGGTCTTGATTACATGTATAAAGTCAGAGCCTTACCATCAGTCAAATATCATGAATAGCAGGGCTGTGGCTACTTTGCCATTATAGAGTATGAGTTTAACATTCTCGTAATGATTATTTAAGATATAGTTGTGCAAATCCATTAGTGCCACATTAATATAATTCTCCCTAATTTTTTTTTTTTTCATTACAATTATTTGTTCCTCATCTGTAAAACAGTCAGTACAATTAAAAGGAAAAAACTCCCCATTAAATAGCTTTATTTTCTGGGGCCTGTGATAGTATCCTGGTTTCAGCTGGGACAGAGTTAATTTTTTTTCATAGTAGCTAGTGTGGGGCTATGTTTTGGATTTATGCTGAAAACAGTGTTGATAATGTGGAGATGTTTTAGTTGTTGCTAAGTAGTGCTTACACTAGTCAAGGACTTTTTCTGCTTCCCATGCTCTGCTGGGTGCACAAGAAGCCAGGAGGGGACACAGCTGTGACAGCTGACCCCAGCTGACCAAAGGGATATTCCATACCATATGACATCATGCTCAGTATATAAAGCTGGGGGAAGAAGAAGGAAGGGGGGGATGTTTGGAGTTATGGCGTTTGTCTTCCCAAGTAACCATTGTATGTGATGGAGCCCTGCTTTCCTGGAGATGGCTGAACACCTGCCTGCCCATGGGAAGGAGTGAATGAATTCCTTCTTTTGCTTTGCTTGTGTGCGTGGCTTTTGCTTTGCCTACTAAATGGTCTTTATCTCAACCCAGGAGTTTCCTCACTTTTACTCTTCTGATTCTCTCCCCCATCAAGGGGGGAGTGAGTGAATGGCTGCATGGTGCTTGGTTGCTGCTTGAGGTTAAACCACGACAGATAGCCATATTACCTTTATATTACGGTAGGTTTTACATTTAATTGACTATGTTTCAATGAGCACAGAGATTTATTGTCCCTTGAAGAAAATATTGACCTCAGCTTTGCCTTGGTCCATAGTTTATCTTACAGGTCAAGAGAATTTAAAGACCTCACAAAAAGTAGATATCTGATTATTATTTACATGTGTGCAACTTATAGAATTACATACTCATTTAAAGTGATAAATTCTCTCATATATAACAAAGTACCTTTGTAACAGAGGCACCTTTTATTCATTCAAATGTTAACCCATAATAGTTTGTCAAATATTTTGTTCTCCACACTTCCATCTTGAGTGCTCAGTACTTGATCTCACTATAAAAAAGTTGCAAAACCATCCATGAATATTCACACTTGCGATATTCTGATTGCCGACAGAATTCAGACCAAAGGAAATCAGCTTCATCTCCTTTCTGCCTGGTCATAATGCCAGATATACTTTCTCTCATTCAGCTCCAAAAACTGTTCTCAATCCTAGATAACTTACAATGAATTTCCAAAATTTGATTTTAATATGATAAGTATTTGTAACCTAGTATAGCAACTGTTAAAGCTAATGGATGAATAAATAAGGTCTTCACCTGTGTGCAAGAAAGGCTATAAAACCATCTGTAAGACTCTGTGTGTCTGGACTGTATCTGATCAGTAGATGTTTTTTTCCTGTTTTATCTTCTCAGAATGGGTTGGATGGATTCAAGGCAGTGTTTCACAGCAATAAAAAACATGAGTTACACATTGCTATGGGCAATCCATTAGCCCATTACCTTAAATTGAAAACTCTTATATTAGGACCTGAAATGCAATTAAGTAATCAGTGTTATTAAAAATACTGAAATTGTCTATATAATACTTTTAGAAGATTGTTACTGTTTCAACTTTTCATTGAGAAACATGACTGACTTCCCTAGAGAGACTTAAAAGATTAAAAGAAAGTTACAAAATGTAAAACTCATGGTAATAACTTCAGAGTGGTGGTTCTGACTGCTGCAAGCTACGAGTCTGTATATGGATACTTGAAATTACATCCTACATCAAAGAAGCTTACACGATGCATAATGGGATTTAATGTTAAAAAGTGATCTCCTTTAGAGCCTTACAGCTGTTGTAAAGGCACAAAAGCCCAAAGAAATTCATGCATTTCAGGGAGAATAAAATGTAGAGTGATTTCTTAATGTAGAACATAAATAGCAGAGTTGCATTAGTTGTTTTCTGCAACAAGACAATTTTTCACATTCTTTCTTGTAATACTGACTTTTCCAAACTTGCTGAAAGGGAAAGTTAGTATTTGTACATTCTTCTTGTGAAACTGAGAAGTCCAGCCATCATGAGTCACAATTTTTTATTTTACTTCTGAAATATACTCCAACATTTTAAAATCAGAGCCTACCTGAAAAAACTTATGTTGAAGACTTCTTTCATGGGCAACAGCTGCATTTTACTCATGGACTTGATCCTGACTGTTTTTATTTAGACAGCTTGTCCCATTTGTCTCATCTGAAACAGGACAGATTGTTTTAAATACAAGTAATGGAGAATAAATGGAGTTAAAAGCTTCCGAGAAAAGCTCTGCCCTCAGAGAATTATTAGGTTAGTTCTCCTGAGAAACAAGGCTAAAGAAAAAAGGAAATTTGGCAGTTCCTCACAGAAGCACTATTAAGATCACAATCACAAACTATTCTTATGCAAGAGATCAGCCTGGCTAAATTTTCTGCTCTTCATTAACCTCAAACACAAAAAGGAAGCATAAAGAAATTAGAAACTAGGTCAGTATATCAGGGACAAGGATAAAAGAACAGTGTAAGTATGTATGGACAAAATTAGAAAAGCCAAGCCATGAAATATGGTACAATCAGAAAAGACCACAAAGAGGAAAAAGAAAACATCTGTAAATGCATTATTAGCATGTGGAAAATCCAGTGGAGAGCTGATTCATAACTAAGTGGGAGGAAACGCTAGTCACAGATGCCACCAGATGGGCAAGAATTGTCTTATGTTTTTCCATTTCATTGAGGCTCTAGCTGCAGTAAGATTGTTAATGTACAGCACTGGTTTAATGGTATTACCTGCTGAGAATGCCAGGAGTGGTGTAAAACAGCCCCTCCGCTTGTCAGTCCCATCTTCTCTTCCAGGTCACCATGCTTGCAACAGAAACAGCAGAACAAGAAAAAGCTGCTTCAGCTGCTTCAGTTAGTAGTTTGACATCTTAATGTAAATGCATCCTCATATGAAGTTAACTAAGGTAGTTTGGGAGTGGAAGTAGATTAAATATTAGAGTAGTCCTGAGTCCTTACATCCCAGTATTAATTGTTTGAAGAGGCTACACATATTCATATAAACCCTCATAGAAAACTGAATTGTTATCTCTTCTCTTTGGGAACTCAGGAAAAGGGATGGGTTCTCAATATACTAGAAAGGGTAAATATAATGCCTAACTTAATACATAGGGAGGCAATGAGGGAGTAGAGGGAAAGAAAGAGACAGAAAAAGAGGAGGTAGAACAAGAAAGACAGAAACAGAGAATTGCAGACCAACCAGGTCAACTTCACTTCCTGGAAAAACACTGGAACAAATAATCAAACTGTCTGTAAGCACCTTGAAGATAACAAGGGAGATGAGCAACAGCCAACAGGCATTTGTCAAGAACAAATTGTGTCAAATCAATCTAATTTTCTTTTATGATAAGGTAACAGATCTTGTGGACAGAAGGAAAGCAAGAGATGTAATATACCTTGACTCTAATGTAGCTTTTGATTCTCATGTGGCATTCTCATTAACGAGTTAGGGAAATCAGGTCTGGAGGAAAATTCCATAGACTGGTAACAAAAAATACTAGAAAACCACAACTGTGGTTGCCATCAATCTACAGTCTAACTGAAAGGATGTATTTATTGAATTAGGATCTTTGGAATCATTTGGAATCATAGCAGAAACATTTGCTATCTTCAGCTACTTCAATTCTATATGCACTAATATGAGGTTCTGAACTTAGGTAAAATTATTAACTGCAAAATACCACACACAGAACAGCTGGTGTAGTACTGATTCTTTAAGGAAAGACCCACATTAGTGGATCGTAAGCTGAACACATCAGTAATGGTGTGCTATTAGGAAAAACTCAGATTTCATACTGGGATTTACAAACAGGAGTGCAGACTGCAAAGCACGGATTAGTCTTTCCACCCTGCTCAACATTGGCTAGGACTAGTTGGATTAATATATCTGGTCTGAGGCACTTGAGATGGATTTGTAGTGAGTTCAGAAGTGAGCAGCAAGGTTCACTACAAAGTGCAGTCTGCCAGGAAACACTGAAGGAAATAGAGTTGCTCAGAATAAAAAGACTGAAGGGACATACAATAATAATCTTCAAATATGAAAGGATGTTGAGAAGAAAAAGGAAATATTTTGTTCTCTTTGTCCAGCATAGAGAGAATTTTAGGTAATGGGTTTGCAGCAGTACAGATCTAATACAGCCCTTGGGAAAAAACTTCTCAATCTCAGGGACAGTTAAGTGCTGTAGTAGATTGTGCAGGGAGGATGTGCAATCGCCCTTATTTTCTATGAATGACAGCAGTGACGTAGATTTAGTAGATCCACCCTTAGACTAGATGATCTTTGAAAGTCCTTTCCACATCTCTGTCTTCATGAGGAGAGCACATCTGAAGTGGGGCTGAAAGCCAACACAAATCTGGGGGAAACTGAACATTGCTCCTCATGATAAGAGATGCAAAGAGGCTTCTTTAAGTTACATGTTTCTGTAAAAGAACAGAATGGAAGAAAAAGACTATGTGCTGCGATAAAAATGGACAATTTGCATTGACATTGACAGGGAATTACAGACCAGAAGTTTCAGTGAATATATATATATATATACACAAAACATGTCTCTATATAGACATATATAAAATAATTTTAAGATCATACATTTTAGTCCTGCATTACTATATGTTGATAAGTTACAATTTAAAATATTCTTCATGTAGTATTGTGGTTTATGTAATACACGATATATATTAATTTTTAATAATTTCATCTGATAACAATGGTGTACCAGTGTACAACATGAAGACACAGCTAGGAAAAATGTTTTTCTCACGTATATGAGTATGAGTTCCTCTGAGTTTAGTAGCACTTAATGTAAAATTTAGTTTGAATGTTGTATAAAATACAGTTTATGCTCTTTGTTTAGCACCTGTTTTAATTTTCAATATTTTCTCTTTATTCTCAAAGAAATAAGAATGTTTTGATGTCAGCAGTTAAGATTTTCAGCTTTTTTATTGATTTATTTTAAAGTGACTGAAATATCTGTATATATGTGATTTCACTGTCCAGTCTTTAGACACTTTAGTAGAAGCTATTTCTGAATAGCATTAATTCCTTACATTTTTGATGATCAGAGCTAAGGTGTTACTATCTCCATGATGCCTACACCTAGATACTGAAATTAACTTCAGATGCAGAACTCTATTAAAAAGGCTGTCTGAAATAAACTGTTATAAATTTTATTGCTGGTTTAAGAAACATATATCAGTCTTCAAGGTTATAATACTTTCCATCTGTAATGATCTGATTTCTGTACAGGGGTAAAATAATTTCCTCTTGCTGACAATCTTATCAGCGGTAGCTTTTAACAACTAGTTAATTTAGGACAGCAGAAATTTCACTGAACTTTTGCTGACAATGAATATGTCTTACAATCTACTGTATCCTTTCCTACAAACAAAACCGATCCATAACCAGTAAATACCACATTATTCTCTGCAATTTTAATTTTTTCTTGCTTGCCCTCTTTAGTGTGAATTTTAAGAGAAATCCCAGGATGGACATGATAAAATTGCATCTCTACAGTGGATGAAGAGCTCTTTAATTTTGCTTCAGAGAGGCTGCCAGTGCCATCTGTAGTAGAACTTTATTTATTTCAGAAAATACCACCAATCTGTTCTGAAACTAGCACATTTATTTTTTGTAACTCATGAAACAAAGAACTAGAGGAACCCATCATAACAATTATTTCTTTCAGGATGCAGTTTGCATGATGTTTTTGGCATCCATACCACAGCTAGATTCAAAACTTCATGCCCATGACAGGACTTAACCATGACTACCACCTTCATCACACAGTTTGCTGATACCTTTGTTGTGCTTTAACTATTTGAAGGGCTCGATTTGTAAAGTTGAGCTCTGAAATATCCTGGATTACAAGTAAAAGAGCAAAACCAACTGATTGGGAGTCACACAAATTCCCATGCTATACTGGTAAGACTATAATTTGGTCAGCAAAAGTGGTGTGTTCACTTGAGTGTTCATTTTTTAACCTTCTTTCTGGTGTGCTGGCTTCCCAAAGGTGTAAAGAATAGACCTTCACTCCTTTCACCAAAGAAAAGGACATTTCATAGAATGGTTTGGGTTGGAAGGGACCTCTGAAGGTCATCTAGTCCAACCTTCCTGCAGTGAGCAGGGACATCTTTAACTAGACCGGGTTGCTGAGAGCCCCATCCAACCTGACCTTGAATGTTTCTAAAGATGGGGCCTCCCCTACCTCTCTGGGCAAGCTGTCCCAGTGTTTCACTACTCTTATTGTAAACAATTTCTCCCTTATATCCAGTCTAAATCTACCCTTCTTTAGTTTAAAACCATTACCCCTTGTCCTGTCACAACAGGCCTTGCTAAAGAGATTGTCCCCATCCTTCCTATAGTCCCCCTTTAAGTACTGAAAGGCTGCAATAAGGTCTCCCCACAGCCTTCTCTTCTCCAGGCTGAACGATCCCAACTTTCTCAGCCTGTCCTCATAGGAGAGGTGCTCCAGCCCTCAGGTCATTTTTGTGGCCCTCCTCTGGACCTGCTCCAACAGGTCCACGTCTTTCTTGTGCTGAGGGCTCCAGAGCTGGATGCAGTACTGCAGGTGGGGTCTCACCAGAGCAGAGTAGAGGGGCAGAATCACCTCCCTTGACCTGCTGGCCACACTTCTTTTGATGCAGCCCAGGATACAGTTGGCCTTCTGGGCTGCAAGCGCACATTGTTGGCTCATGTCCAGCTTTTCATCCATCAGTACCCCCAAGTCCTTCTCGACAGGGCTGCTCTCAATCCCTTCATCCCCCAGCCTGTATTGATATCGGGCATTGCCCAGACCCAGGTTCAGGACCTTGTACTTGGCCTTGTTGAACCTCATGAGGTTCTCACAGGCCCACTTCTCCAGGTTGTCCACATCTCTTTGGATGACATCCCATCCTTCTGGCATGTCAACTGCACCACTCAGCTTGGTGTCATCTGGAAACTTGCTGAGGGTGCACACGATCTCACTGTCTATGTCATTGATGAAAATATTAAACAGCGCTGGTCCCAGTATGGACCCCTGAGGGACACCACTTGTCACTGGTCTCCATTTGGACATCAAGCCATTGACCACTACCCTCTGGATATGACCATCCAACCAATTCCTTATCCACTGAATAGTCCACCCATCAAATCCGTATCTCCCCAATTTAGAGAGGAGGATGCTGTGGGGGACCATGTCGAAGGCTTTACAAAGTCCAGATAGATGACATCCATTGCTTTTCCTTTGTCTGCTGATTCAGTCACTCCATCACAGAAAACCATTAGGTTGGTCAGGCAGGACTTGCCCTTGGTGAAGCCATGATGGTGGTCTCGAATTTGACTAAGTAGTTTTAAGCCTATGACAAAATATATGATAGGCAAGAAAGAGCTGTTGGTTTGGGTTTTTGTTTTGAGTTTTTTTTTTAATATGAGCCCTACAGTTCCTCTTCAGTCTCTCTTTTCCACCTGTGTGGAGCTAACCACAGGTGATTCCATCACGAAGCAAAGAGTATGTTTTTCGTTTTGCACCCAGAATTTGAGCAAGGTGCCGGGACAGCTGTTTGCTGAGAAAAAGCTAAACTGACATTAGCACACATAAGAAATACAACAGCACAGCAGTTTGTCTGCTATTTTTAGGAAGCAGGTGTTGTATTTAAAATTCCTAATCTCCCCAGTGAAATTAAATTTATAAGTGATATTTCTTTCAGTTTTCCTGTTTCCCAGAAGCCAAACTTAAAATTTCATGTTCAGCTACAACCTGTATATTGAAATGCTGGGAGCATGCATGTTACTTTAACGTCAGTGAGTACCAGGGTGAACAGACTCAGTACATTGATTATTTGGTTTGTCAGTTGGGTGGAAAATGTTCTTTACTACACAAGTCTGCTAAAGACAAAACCGAAAGATCTTTGCAACATGACTCAGGTGCAGTGTGTTGGAAAGGATAACAGAGACCAAATGAAGCATTGTAACACATTATACAATATTGATCAGAGTACTAATGTTTTGTAGTAGACTATGCACTACCATGGAAACTTGGAAGTTCTTATTTTCCTGCTTGGCAGTAATGCTGACTCACTGCATCGGTCTAAACAAGTCATTTAAGCTTCTTTGACTTTCAGTTTTGCTATCTGCAAGACAAAGGTTGTGGTGTTTTGTAACAGAAATTGAGAGCTACAGACTAATGAAAGCACTCTATCAGCAGAAATCGTATTAGTATTAATGATCTAACTGAAATCATATACAAACATTGAGTATGTACCTTCATCTGTTTTCTAGGACAACTGTAACACTTTTCAGTTTCTTTTCTCTCAAGACTGTATCATTATAGTCTAGGTAAGCAAACATTTAAAGATACTGGTATCAAGCCAGGAGCACCTGACTGAGCTTTAAAATATATAGCAGTGAAGGATGCAGAACTACAAGCTGATGTTGAAAGACTTCAGACAAATGATCTATAAAATATAGTATTGACTTTTCTTGTGATGCTTCCTGCCATTGCATTTTTTTGCTCCCCTTACAAAATAAAATCCTTAATTCCTACATTCATTTCTCTCAAGGGAAGAAAATGAGGCTCGGTATCAACAATGCAGTAAAATAAGGGATCCCAGTACTAGATTACAGCCACTACAGCCACACTACAGCTCTCATTTAGTGTATCAGCCTGGCAGTTCAGACTTCATCCTGAATTTCTGACAGGCTAACTTTGACCTGCATCAGGTGTCCTCCATTCTTTAGTATAAATAATATATTATATATTTTGCCTACTCTAACTGCAAGGCTGGCACACGCCAGCCTTATTTCAGAATATTTTTATACTAGGAAGTGATGTAGTAATACATAAATCTGGTAATAACAACTATGGAACCACAATCTGATAGATGTTTAACCATGTTACACTGAAGAAAGGTGTTCAGGTGTTACAGAGTTGTATTAAGATTACATAGAAAAGGCTCAGTTTCTTGACATGTGCATTTTACCACTGTTTATAATTCACTGCAGACAAAGGTCACTTTCAAGGTTTGTGCTATTTAATTACTTATTTGGGATCTAATTTTATCTCTGTTGAAATCAACAGAAACTTTCCTATGAATTTCAATCAGTGAATCAAGCACTTTACCTCTGCACACTTCTTTTATTTCTCTTTAGTCACATACATTTCAGCTGCTCTAAAATGTTGAAAATTATGGCCAGAGCAGAAGTCAGGAGCCTATTCAACGCTATAGTCCAGCAAGCCCTTGCTCACTCAGTCACTTACCCTAATAAAGACCACCCCAATTTGACCTGAAAGTTCTCCAAATGCTTTTGTACATGCCTGGGATGACCCTGTAGTAAGCAGCTGTGTTTCTATTTCTTGCCTCAGTCTGATCAGGGTCCAGAAATGAAGCAGAGTAACACACGGGTTCCCAGATGGGGGCTCCTGAATTCAAAGCAGTCCTGACACACTGATGAGAGGAAGGTGTGGCTGCCCCATCCAAGTGCACCAGGGACACACCATCAAGATTTTCTGTTATCTGACACAAAACTCACAAAATATTAAAGTATCAGCTATAAGGAGTATTACCCTATCATGTAGCCAAAGAGTGCCTCAGAAAGAGTGCAATGTCAGGTACTATTAATGACAAGGTTTACAGCCGCTGCAGGTCTCCCAGGTAATTTGTATTTCGTAGTCACAATGAAAGTCCCTGATAGCCCAATCCGATATCTGGCTAATCCACCTGTGACATGCTAAGGCAAGTCTTCATGTTTTGGTACCTTTAAAGGGAAGCCATACAATTCTGGATGATGTTGATAAGATCCAGAATTAGTCTAAGGAGCTCACCATATATTATGAGCAAGTGGAAGGAGATAAAAAAATTGAGTTCTTAACTGTACCACCATGAGCTTCCTTATTCTCATGCATTCCAGTTATTTGGCCTGGAAGAGACAGTGGGATATACAGGATATGTATCTGATTACTTGAAAGTTTGTCATTATATTTCCTAAGAACAGGGCCTCAGGGTAAAAAGTTACTGTGTTCTGCATATGAAATGAAAAAAGAAACAACAGAGAAACTGGAAGTTTTCTTTGTGAGTATAGATGAAAATATAAGAGACCAAGGGAATACAGTCTTTACTATTGACTGTTTAGGACACAACGAAAATTAAACTGGGAATTATTTAATAGCTGTGAGACATGCAATAAAATATTTGTCAAACAAAAGTGTATGTCATTTTTATGAAGATTTCTGCTGGTGAGTATCAGTTGTTTCATGATATATCTCATACTCTGCTAGCTTATTAGTTTGCTTTTATGAACATGTCTTCCCAAAAGTAGTAGATTTTTTCTTTTTTTCTTATTATTGTTTTATTACAATTCATCATGAAATACCTTGAGATGGAAAGCTTGAAGATGAAAAGCATGTTTACTTTAAATCATGTTATACTGAGTTCTATCTGTATAAAATTATTGAATAATTTTCCTGGTTTATGTATTTGCATCTTTTTGATATAGTGAAAGTTTGTACAAATTTGTTATCCAACATAATAAAAGTCATATAATTCAAAAGTGGAATATATTCTTTCTTTGTTGAGCTAACAAACGACTTCACACATTGTGCATGCCTATACTGCATTATAACCTAGACATAGACAAAGCAGCTTAGCTGTCTGCTGTGGCTTTTGGTAACAATACAACCATGGCAACACAAAATTTGTTGGGGTAGTTCATCCCGCTTCTCAGTCTGTGTTCCTTCTTTAGAGATGGTACTTCATCAGCTGGTTTAAGGAATCTTCCCCATTCATTCCTCCTTCATGTGCAGATGATTGTGCATCCACAGGACATACTGGATCTGGCTAGCTGAAAGTGTTCTGGAAAAGAAGGGGTGGGGGAATATATATTTTTTTCAGCTGGAAAATATTTTATATCCTGTTTGTTGATTGTACCTCTGAAGTGCAGGTGATAGCAAGAGGAGAGGAATGAGCAGCCAGATTGATGCCTGCATAAGGCATCCCCACTGCTGAGATAGCCCTGGGTAACCACTCTCTCTGTGATTGGAGAGGCAGCTCTGTAAGTATTGTCTTTAATGACATAGCTGAGTCTGTGCTGATAGCTGAAATGACCACTGAAAAAGACTTTCCAAGCACCCCTCCTTTGGTGGGTTATTTTAAAATTACTTTATTTAGATGATTTAGTTTATAATACAACTATCACAAACAGAGCCTACCAACACAGATAGGAAAGCCAGAAATCAGCAAGTAGGGTCAATTCTGGGCTGTGCTATTAGAGAAAAAGTTGGTTTGAGTTACATCCAGAAATGTAAACCAGTGTTTGTATGTCCCCAAACCAGTCTGGTTTCATACTTTAAACCCTAAATTCTGGAATCAGGACTGCTTGTGGAGAACAGCTAAGACACTGATTCTTAACCTTTAGTCACTCAGCTATTTCACAGATGACCACTGATATGTTCTAGCACCTGTGCAGACCAAGAATCATTCCTGGTTTTGCAGTAGGGTAGATTTGGCCCTAATTATGTAGATTCCCCTACAAAAGCTCATAGAAAAAGGCCCATCTCCTAAAGTGATTTGATGCTGAGCTTTATTAAATACTAACGCATCCTGAATTGATCTCTCTTTCTTTCATAGACGTATAAGAAACACAAATGCATACAAACTTACTAACACAGAAGAATGAAACGCACAAAACCAGCACGAGACAGCAGAATGTAAGGGGGTGAAAAAAAAAACCAAAAAATGGTTTACATGTAGTTCTCCAAGGGAGATATTCAGATCACTTTACCTGTATTAAGACACTAGTCTTAAGGAGCCTCCAGGTGAACTCTGACTTTTTTGGAGGTTGCTATTCCCAGATGATATCCTGTCTTTCTACTAGAGGATCCTCTTGCCATAGCACAGCTGGCAGAAATGAACATATGCCCAGACCTCAGCACCATCATTTGCAGTCCAGCATACTACTTTGAACTGACTCCAATTTAGCTTTGTGTCTGTACACCAGGCTGAGCTCTGCAGCAGCTGGCTGCAGGGGAGCTGGTGTGTGCTGGCTCCTGCCCCATACACAACCAGGGTAGTAAGTCTGGCAGAGAGGCAGGTGGATAGCAGGGTGTCAGTAAGTGCCCAAATAGCCCTGGAAATACTCAGTGATCCCATCTGGAGATACCCTTAATATAACTCAATTTTAGGCCTATTTAGCCCTATTAAAGATGTCTAGAGTAATTTCATTAAAAGAGAAGATAAACTCTATGCATTTTTTCGTTACTTTCATTTCCCACTTCACATACCATTACTTGCTTTCTTCAGTCCTTTGATTTCCCTATCACTGCCTTTCTTACTGTTCACTCTTCCTTTCTTCTTATCTTTTAGAAGTCACCTGTCCAAGAGATTGAACAGGCAATCCCCATGTTTACATGAAGTAGGTTTGTAAGCACAAGCTCTATGAATGTAAAGGGGGCAAATACCATCCTAGTCAAGGTAAAGCTGGCAAGAAAAAAGAGCCTACAGAAAATATATGTGGTGCCATGCAAAGATGCATACCTACTTTCAGATGACAGGTTCAGTCAGCATATTTCAGCAGTCTTGGGCTATTTCAGTTCACTGTTTGCATATTTTATATCAAGTCACCTGCCAAATGTCATGAAGAGGTGAACAGGGAAGAGAGAAATCAGTCAAGGTGATGGATAAGCTGCAGACTTGATTATTTATTCAAATTATTCCCACAACGATTGAGTCTTGCTGATTGCAGACAGCATATTGTCACAATCATTAGGAAAGGGCAAAGGTGACAGGAATTTAACGGCCAAATTAGAGTTATTGAACGGCACAAAGTATGACAATATTTTTAAAATCCAAAGGAGAAGACTGTCTTTATCAGTGACCAGCAACATTCAGAGCTTTTTTCTCTAAACTATCTCTTTTTTTGCTCTTGAAGGTGCATATGCAACTCCAGAGGCATCCCAGAGAGTTTCTTCAGTAGCTTCTAGGTCCCCTTCAGGCCCTTTCTCTTAAAAGAAACATGGCTTCTCACCATTCCCTCCTGCATCTCTTGAAATATTTGAAAAAACACTTCAAATATATCTTTGCACCCTCCTCTCTTTCCTTGTTATGTTAGTCATCATGTCAGTGCGAGGGAAGCAGCAAGGAGAAGGCCAGCGCTCCCCTTGGCTTCAAGGGGGCTAAGGTTTCCTACAAAGACTCCAACACATGTATACAAAATCATACACATCTTTTTCATCTGTAACAACACTGCAGCTGTGTTTGACATGAAGAGAGAAGAGAGTGTGGAGGGCACAGGGACTGTGAAAAGGACAACTTTTTTCCAAGTATGCTGGGGTTTGTCCTTTTTTCCCCTCCAGAAACACAGTTGTTTAGGTCAGTATTGTATTAAGCACGCTGATACACTCCTTTGATTGACGATAACCAACTCATACTTGCACTCCTAATACAAATGAAGTGTATACTCCATTATGCAGAGCAATACAAATGCTTCTTGCCTGGTAAGAATTCAGATGTTTGAAAAATATTTTTCCACCTTCTTTGAAAGAAAAATAATATCAGCCTGGTCCACAGTCTCTTTCAACAGCATCATCCTGTAAGTTCAGAGGTATTGAAATGTCACCATCTATTAGACATTGATTAACATGAAATGTTGCTAAGAATTAAAAAAATATTTTTTCTGCATTATTAAATATATTCTGTGAGTTTCCAGCCAAATTAATTTAGTGCATGTTAGCGAGATTTAGCTGGGAAGTTTAAAATGCTATAACATTAAAAAGTCCTCAAAATATACTAGTAATTTGCTTACTTTCAGATATTGTGGTAAGAAAGCCAACAGAAAAGGATATGCAGAATAAAATACAAGAAGAAGAGAAAGAGAACAATTTCTGATCATAGATATGTTCAATACCATTGAGAAACAAATCTAGTAGTGCAGCAGACTAGATGGTAGACTGAAATATGATAAAAAAATTTCTCCTGTCATAAATAATTTGTAAAAAATTTCCCTTTGCTCCCATCTTTTAAACTGGCTCAAGTAAATATTTATTTTTGATTAAACATGAAAAATGTTTTAAATAAATAGCTTGATTATTGAAAACCTGTATTTAAATATCAAAAGATCTGCTGTAAGTTCACACTTTTGTAAAACCTGTACATCTTTGTAAAACCTTGTGGTGGCAATTATAAAACACATGATTCATTACTTTTTATTAAAGAAGACTATACAGTTAAACCTAGATTCATACGAAGTGCCAAATTTAGGTACTTAATTGAAACACTTGAGACAGGACAGCTGTTCTCCTGAGTTCACTCTGCAGGCAGGTGTTTATGGAGGGTCATTTGCAACTGTGCTTTAGTTTGTTGTGTGGCAGGTTGAATTTGGACTTTTGACACTGTTGCCTGGAATTTCTGCTATGATCCAAGAGTTTATAATTTGGAAATGAATCTTAAAAACAAATACACCTGTGTTTATGAGTTAATCAGAGAATTACTGGGAGTTGCTAGCATTGTGCAACTGAAAAACAGATGACATCAGGGTCCATAAGCTGAAGCATTTGCAGCCCAGTTCAGATGAACTGCTGACATTATCAGGACTTCTGTCCAGCTTGAGGAGTACTGCATAAAAATCTCACCAGTCAGAAAAGATAAATTCAATGTGAAAGATGTATTAAGAAGTGCCCCTTGCATTATCTTAACAGTGGAAAATGAGAGCGGCCAAAACACTTTGAGCTTTTCATCTTAAAAAAACAAGGCTGAACTGACATGATTTCTCTCTATAAATTTATCAGGTTTACTGCATGTGGGTCAAAAATAGTAAAACAAACTGTGCATAAGAACAACTGGAAACATTTCCTCCAATTCTATATTTAGACTTCAAATTAAAGATTTCTAATTCTCAGAGAAGTGAGATTCTGTAACCATTTTCCAAAGACATTCTGAAGACAAAAACTTATTGCATTCATAATGCAGTTTACAAAAGACACTACAAAATGTATTTGTTTGAGTTAGTGAGGCACAAGATCTGGTAATCCACTCTGTAGGCTCCCTGTTTCCAAGAAAATCCACCTGTGATGATGAAATCGATGATGTTAAAATTGACTAGATTAGACCTTGCAGACTGATTTGAAGCAGTGAAATTCCATACCATCTCCAAAATTACCAGTACGACAAGTTTTCCATGGAATAAAACTTGTCTTCTAGAATTTCCCAAAGCTACTAAGCTTCAGCCATAGGGAGATGTATTTTCATCTTCAGCTTGCTGCTCTCTCCCCTCGATCCCCAACTCTTTATTTTTAACTGACTTACAGAGAGAAATTATAAATCAAACCAGTCCTTATACTGAATGTAAAATATTAACCAGGTTCCTTATTTGCTTCTCCTCTGTGCAGTCTCAAAGGCCTCCAGCTCCTTGCTTGGCTGGTCTTTAAATAGTGTATGGTCATGACTTTGATAAATTGCCCTTTATGTGGACAGGAGTGGGATCTGTCCAAGCATTAGTTAGCATCCTTTATCTCTGTGATATATAAATTAAACTCCACTTTCTACTCAAAAATAGCATTAACATTTTATAGAAAAGTGGTCAGGTTGTTTTCAGGTTTGTCTCCAAAATGTGCATCCAATTCCAATGTTAAAAGGCATTGTAGGGATTGAAAAGGCTCCTGCAGAGCTCTTAGTGATTATGCTCTTTGTAAGGTGTAGAAGCAAAGAGGTACAATGAATACTGAAGGTGGGAAGACTTCAGGTTCCAGGCCCTTCATTATGACATGTTTTATGAGCTTTTCATTCTCATAGACAATCTTAGCAACATGATAAGGAGAGCTCAGAGAATACTGACTTGCATTATGTTCAGTAGGTCTGCTAACTGGAAGTTAAGTCAATGCAGAATCAGATTCGGCAAGCTAAATCTTGGTAAGGTCTGAAGTAGAACACTAGCTGTTCATTCATTGCCTTTTGTTTGACTAATCAAAGGCAGAAAAATATAACTCTATGGTGAAGCCTTATTTTGTAAGCCATAGGGGAACATCTAAACATGACAGCACGTAGCAATAATTGTCTAAATTACGCACCAGCTTGTAAATAACACAGCTCCTTGTACTGCACTTACAGAATTCAGTGTACTTGTACTATTGACTGTATTGTCTATTATATTTAGTTAGGAACAAAGCAAAATTCACATATGCTGCTGAACTCTTACTATGTCAGATTCTACTGTGAGTCTAAATTCAACTTCCTGCACAATTTCAGGAAAATTCACAGCCAAATAACTGAAATGCCAATAGCAAATAAAAAAAAAATTAACAGTGAAAGGAAAATATCACCTGCAGTAAAGGCAATTATTTAAGTATCTCTATATCACATATCATATGAATGAGAATGTGTTTCCAGTATTCAAGCATAGTATGGAAAATATCCAATGCGGACATTTGTTGGTTTCTATTGCAAACATCACTAAAATTAGAAACACAAAACTAAGCAGAGAAGTTTCTCTTGAACTACTGGTAAGCTGCTTTTGCCTTTCCATGCCCTTACCTGAAGATACATATATTTCAGAGCTTATTTCCATCGTACCTGTTCGGCTGTCTTTCAGCAGTAACAGTATTATATTACAATACAATAATAATACAAGAAGATTAAAGCCTGCTGAGCTGTTTATGCTAATGATGGTTTTACTGTGAGTAATGACCTGTTTCCCTTTCCTGTTCCACCTTTCTTATCTCCTGTAAAATTTATTGTATTATTGATAGGATTGCTTCTACAAGAAAATAAATTCCATTTAGTAGGAGAAATTGTTTATTTAGCCCATTTTTAAACATTCTCTGAAGTGTAAGTTTAAAATATATGGTTCAAATTCTTATGTATTGTACTAGCAGACATCAAAGAGAACTCAACCAAGATCCACGAAGAATCTTGGGATTTGTCCTAATAAAAATCTGTCTCAGGTTTTCCCAGATGATTTACCACAGCTGCCAAGCCTATCAACCACTTCATTTCTTAAGTGTTATTTGTCCATTTAAATTTAGTGACCACACCATTTGGAGCTTTTCATTCAGTTCTGAAAAATGTGCCAGGACCAGGATAAATGCTAATCTGGAAGGTTTCTTAATAAGTAGATAATGCCTACCACACTTTTAGAAAGCCATTATCAGTTGCACCAGGAAGAACAGGAAAAGAATTTGCAGTGATCAGTATTTAATCTGGGTTTTTTGGTATGTTCTTGTTTGGATTTTTTTAATGTGTGTGTTCAAAAACCAATTCTGAACCCCTTCTAAGTTGGCAACAATTAATAGATACAACTTAGCTGTCACGTATTTGATTATTAGAGAATTGTTTATTTCAATCATCTCTCATTTGTGGTACATGATTGGAACTTGCCGGTTGATAGCCTTTGAATATTTACAGATCATGAGCCTCCTGGAAAAAAAACAAATAGCAAACATTCTACAGATATATGTTTTTGTTTTTATGTTAAAATAAATTAAAATTTCTGGATGCGTGAGCACAAATCTGAAGAATCTATTGGCTCTCTTACTACGTAAAACTTTTAACACTGGCTGCTCACCAGACTTATTTATATCAAAGATAGTATTTGTAAATTACTATATTTCTCAAACAGTTCTACTCAGTATGTATTTATTTGTAAATTACTATATTTCTCAAACAGTTCTACTCAGTATGTATTAACACTGAATTGCGTATGAGAAAAAGTGTGAATTTACACTGAAGTTTTGTACAGCTATCTGGTCAGATGATACAGAGAAGACAGACCCAGACTCTTCTCAGAGGTACACAGCAACATGACAAGAGGCAAAGGACACAGATTGGAGCACTGGAAATTTCAACTGCATATCAGGATTTTTTTTTTTTAACCACTGGGATGGTAAAATACAGGAACAGAACATGCAGAGGCATTATGGCATATCCATCTTCAGATGTGTTCAAGGCTCAACTAGACAAATTGATTTGTTTAGACCTGGTCTGAGCCGGGGTTTAGACCAGTTGACTTCATGAGGTCTGGTCCAGCCTGAACTATTCTGTGATCTTATGTTCGCTCCAAACAATTTTAGGACCCATTTCCTTTACATAAGTGCCTGTTTGAACAAAACTTATAAAAACGTAGTTATCTTTAAATGTTTTTCCCCTATCAAACTGGGTTGAAATTAGCCAAGAGGCTGAGTGCAGACTTTCAGAAAGAGTGATTGCATAAATCATGTTTCACAGAAAAACAAATAAAAAATTTAGTTAATCAAATGTTGGCATGTAGTTCTTTAGAATAGTCCCATCCAGGTTAAATTTAACTTTCTTCCTTCTGAAAAAGTAAAAGATTCAGAGAACAAAGCATCATTGTTGAGAATATTAATTTTGGACTCTGTTAGCCAGGCCCCAATCAAAGCTTTCTTTGTTAGGTAGTCAAACCTTCTCATTCTCTTATAAAGCCAAAACACTGTAGAAACTAAGACTGCACATAAGGGTATAAGGAGACCAAAACCCAGATGACTTTCTCAGTGCAGCTCCAGAGCAAACTACAGATCAGATTCACAGCTGGTGTCAATCAGACCAGATCATCTAACATGAACATCTGGTCCCATACAGAAAGATAAGCAATAAAACCTGTTTATAGAAGAGAAGAATTAATACGACAGCTTGAAAGCACAGTGCTTCACATATTTTGGCAAAAGTTCTTTGTGGGGTATATTTCATCATAGCCTTACCCCTGGAAGACCTTGCATGTTAGAGTCTAGTCTTTTGGCCATGGTAGGTCACATAACCCTTTCATACAGGTATTCCAGGGCATGATGCCTCAGCCTCTGCCCCGCCATGCTTAGAAGACATCATACATCATCAAAATGGGTGTCACCATAAATCCATTTCAGCCTGGCTTCTGCAGCAGAGACCACAGAGGGATTCAGGCCACGCAGCAGAAGGTCTGTCATCAGAGTGGTGAGACACACACCCCATCACCAGGATGATAGATACCCTCCAGTGGTTTGATGGTGGTTTGTAGATACATTTCATTACTCTGACAGCCCAGATCTGCTGTATGGTAGAGCGTCGACCACCTTAGCTTCATACACAGAAGAGTGTTACTGCCAGTGTCAAGCTTCTGGTAAGACAACAAGTATTCAGGAAGAGGCAAAGGTGCCAAATCTGTCTTTTTGAGTTTTCTTTCCAGTCAGACTACTTACACAGCCTAAATAGCAATTTTATATTATTAACAACAGTAAACTCTCAAAAACCCCATAGGTAGACCTTCTTACATGATAAGATAAACCACAGAGGGCAATTCCATTTACATTCCAAAAATAAATTTCATTCAGAATTAGAAGTTGAATAAACCAAACTGACCTAAATGTTATTTTTAATTAACTCATGAAAATCTGTGTAAAAATCCATTTTGGGTGAAAGTTGAGCTGACCTGTAATGTAAAACACCCAAGTTTATGAGCCTGCTCTACTAAATGCATGGGTGTTTTCATCATTTAATGCGAATTAAGCAAAGCAGAACATGGACATACACATCCCCATTAGCTTTCAAGTATGGAGCTCACAGGCATGGAGACCATACTAGCTGGACCTAAGAAGGTAAGTCAGCAAACCTTATAAATCTCCACTTGTTTATTCCTTCCTGCCCCTTGTACCCTCTCAGGCAATATCCTCCTAGTCCCTCTCTCTCCCAGAAACTTCACACAACTTAGAACCTTTCATTAAAAATCTTTGAGAAAATCTTTGCCAAAACTGGGAGGGCTAGAAATTAAATCTAAAAATACAAAGAAAGCAGGGATCTTTGTGCAGTAAAATGGCTCCAGAAGGTATATTTTCAACTAATCAAATGTGAGATCCATGATGAAAGTGAGAGATTTGGTAACAGTGCAGATATATCCCTCTTAGCAAACCCAACCTTCATTCATCATGGTGTAAGGAGAAATTAGTATTCTTTCAATTTCAGCATGAGAAATCTGCATGTGCTTTATGTTTTAAAGGCTGATGAAGAAACTTGATGATAAAATGATCAACAAAGATATAATAAATATAAAACCAAAATAGAACATTCAAATCAGCAATCCATTTCTGTGTATTTTGAGTCACATAACTGTAAGGTGAAACCTTAGATAAAGCACTTAAAGACTCCTTTTGTTAAACCCAAGCTGGACTCAAGTTCTTTACTAAGTGTCTATTTAAAAAACAGTATGCTTGCTACTGCTGTCAGGACAGTTTTACTATGCATTTTATCACTGCTATAGGTATGAAGCAATTGCAGGTTTTAATTTTAGGTTTTCTGAACAACTCAGAATTCTTTCACTTAAAAAAAAAAAAACAAGAAAAAAACCCTCAATATGTTTATTAACATATATGTTTCAGTAGCTATTGTAGGCTTCTCAATACTAACATCAGTCTTATATATCTTGTCTCTTGTCCTGTAGTTAAGCTTTCCATGTGGCTAAGTTTATGGAAAACCTCTTGAGAAAAGGCTATCAAAAAGATTTCTGTTAGTAAGTGGGAAATAGGATTACCTCCAAATGCATGAAAAGTGTTTTTTATTTAAACAAGAGTGAAGGAAATAGAGATATTTTTCTCTGATTATTAAGTCAATGTAGGAGAGTTGCCATTCATTGCCAAGGAGATGCTGTGAGCTGAACCAGGGGACAGAAGGGAGGAGGAACATTTGCTGAATTTGATTATTCCCAGAAAGCGATTTAGGAAAGGGACTATCTGAGTCCAGTTGTGTACAAAGACTAGCTCCTGACTCAGGAGCTTGCGTGAAACAGGAGACATCAAGCTGCAAGTTCCAACTCAGCTGAAAATTGATGAGTTTGGGAGTCTTTTAAACAATTTAGCTTCACTTGCCCACTTGTTATTGCAGTTAACATTGCATTCAAGTACACAAATATATATGTCTACTAGTGTCTTGATGACAGGAAGAGAGCAACTTTATTTTCAGTTTAAAGGGATGTGTTTTTTTACTGCATGATATTCAGTTGTGTGCACTGTAGCATAAAAAAGGTGGGAAGAAAGAAACATTAGCTTTACTATGAACTAAAGCAAGTGATCTGCACTTCAGCAGCACCCACAGTTGCTCTCACCCAACATAATTCACTCTAATGCAAAAGAGCAGAACTTGGGCACCCAGTCCCACTGCTGATATGGCAGGCAGCGCAGCTGCACAGCTGCCCTCTTTGGGAGGCACTTAGAGGCCTCCAAGGGTTTAAAGTCTGCAGTGAACATTGAAGAAGCTGCCATGGCATCTACAGAAGGTAAGGTGGGAGTTGAGCCATGCCAAATCTGTTATTATTCCAGAGTGGCTGTTTCCTGTTCTTTCTAATCTCAGTCAAAAATCACTAATAGACTTCATGCCAAGAACTCCATTTATGCATTAGATTTTGTGTGGTTGTCAAAATAACATTCAGGGTTTGGAAAAGCCACATGAGAATTGCTTGATGTTCTTGGAGGAGGGAAGTAAAGAGCTTCAACCCCCCTGGCTTATATGTGAGGGGGTATTAGGATGTTAGTTTTTCCACTAAGACATTATGATTTCTAAAGAGGTGGTAATTGCCCATAAACAGAAGAAATAAAAAAACAGCTTATATTTGTGTCCTATAAAAAAGGAGCAATTACATTTCAAGGGAGAGGAAAAGAGGGGATTTGAGTTAAATCTCTAGGTCAATCTGCAGAAGATGGAAAATACAAGCTAACATTTATGTACAAAAGACCCTAAAATGGGGTCTGGTAATTGGAGCATCTATAATCCATTTGCTGGATGCATAGAAGGAAAGAGTTCAGTAAGGATCATTTTATTTCTGTCACAGATGAGGTTTTCTAAAACTTTACAACTGCTATTTCAGATTTCACAAGTAAGTATTGCTTGTTCTTGCCATATGTGGGTTGAATGAAAGGGATTTCAGGGTAAAGGACAATTTCAGGGTAAACGGCTAACATCAAGGCATCATTCTTGTGCAGTGGAAATTCTTATAACTGCAGATCTGGATTACTCCTGTGACACCTGTCACTTCGGCTCTGAGAGAATGGATTGGCATGAGGAGGCGACTTGCAGGTTGACATATTAAAAATCCTACATGGAGAACAAAATCACCTCACCTAAAATAAACCTATGGCTGGTTAGCTGAATATCTCCCTATACTTCCCTGACTAGGTCGCCACTGATTATGGTGAGAGCTTAGATGCTCTGCAGGCACAGAGACAAAATCGCACCTGCAATGTGCATTGTAGAGATGCTCTGCTCAGGAGCTGACAGAACAAGCAAGGTTTGAGAGGAAGAACTCTCTTTCAGCAGCCAGCATTTGCTAAAAAGTCTTTCTGGCACTGGTAAAATGCTTTGTGAAGAATATCAGTAAAGTCCAAGGGCCCTAAGTGACTGTAAAACTGCAACATGCTTACGTTATCAAATATGGTACAAAAAGCCCCAAGCTGGTGGTGACTGAGTCTCTTCAAGAAACTGAAGCCATTTACTGACTTTAGCATTGCTGGGTCTGAGCCAGACAGCCTTTCATAGAATCATAAAATCATTAAGGTTGGAAAAGACCTCTAGGATCATCAAGTCCAACCATCAACCCAACACTACCATGCCTCCTAAACCATGTCCCGAAGTGCCACGTCTACACATTTTTTGAACTACTCCAGGGATGGTGACTCCACCACCTCTCTGGGCAGCCTGTTCCAGTGCCTGACCACTCTTTCAGTAAAGACATTTTTCCTAATATCCAATCTAAACCTACCCTGGCACAACTTGAGGCCATTTCCTCTTGTCCTATTGCTAGTAACTTGGGAGAAGAGACCAACACCCCCACCTCACTACAACCTCCTTTCAGGTAGTTGTAGTGAGCAATAAGGTCTCCCCTCAGCCTCCTCTTCTCCAGACTAAACAACCCCAGTTCCCTCAGCCACTCCTCATAAGGCATGCTCTCCAGGCCCTTCACCAGCTTTGTTGTCCTTCTCTGGAAATGCTCCAGCACCTCAATGTCCTTCTTGTAGTGAGGGTCCCAAAACTGAACACAATGTTCAAGGTGTGACCTCACCAGTGCCGAGTACAGGGGCACGATCACTGCCCTACTCCTGCTGGCCACACTATTGCTGATACAAACCAGGATGCCATTGGCCTTCTTGGCCACCTGGGCACACTGCTGGCTCATGTTCAGCTGGCTGTCAACCATCACCCCCAGGTCCTTTTCCGCCGGGCAGCTTTCCAGCCATCTTCCCCAGGCCTGTAGCGTTGCATGGGGTTGTTGTGACCCAAGTGCAAGACCCGGCACTTGGCCTTGTTAAACCTCATACAATTGACCTTGGCCCATTGATCCAGCCTGTCCAGATCCCTCTGCAGAGCCTTCCTTCCCTCAAGCAGATCAACAGTCCTGCCCAGTTTGGTGTCATCTGCAAACTTACAGAGGGTGCACTCGATCCCCTTGTCCAGATCATTGATAAAGATATTAAACAAGACTGGCTCCAACACTGAGCCCTGGGGAACACCGCTCGTGACCAGCCACCAACTGGATTTAGCTCCATTCACCACAACTCTCTGGGCTCAGCTATCCAACCAGTTTTTTACCCAGCGAAGAGTACACCTGTCTAAGACATAAGCCACCAGCTTTTCTAGGAGGATGCTGTAGGAGACTGTGTCAAAGGCCTTGCTAAAGTCCAGGTAGACAACATCCACAGCCTTTCCCTCATCCACTAGGCAGGTCAGCTGGCCACAGAAGGAGATCAGGTTGGTCAGGCAGGACCTGCCTTTCACAAAGCCATGCTGGCTGGGCCTGATCCCCTGGTTGTCCTGCTCATGACCGGTGAGCACACTCAAGATGTATTGCTCCATAATCTTTCCCAGTACCGAGATCAGGCTGACAGGCCTGTAGTTCCCTGGATCCTCCTTCCGGCCCTTCTTGTAGGTGGGTGTCACATTGGCAAGCCTCCAGTTGTCTGGGACATCCCCTGTTAACGAAGACTGTTGATAAATGATGGAGAGTAGCTTGGTGAGCTCCTCCACCAGCTCCCTCAGTACTCTCAGGTGGATCCCACCCGGTCCCATAGACTTGTGAGTGTCCAGGTGGCTCAGCAGGTCATAAACTGCTTCCTCCTGGATTATGGGGGGTTTATTCTGTGATCAATCCCTGCCTTCCAGTTCAGGGGGCTGAATACCCTGAGGATAACTGGTCTTACTGTTAAAGACTGAGGTAAAGAAGGCATTAAGTACCTCAGCCTTCTCCTCATCCTCGCTGGCAATGTTCCCCTCTGCATCCAGTCAAGGATGGAGATTCTCTTTGGTTCTCCTTTTGTTGTTAATGTACTTGTAAAAGCATTTTTTGTTATCCCTTATGGCAGTGGCCAGGTTGAATTCTAGCTGGGCTTTTGCTAGTCTAATTTTCTCTCTGCAAGACCTAATGAGGTCTCTCTACTCTTCTTGAGATGCCTGCCCCTTCCTCCAAAAGTGGTAAACTCTCCTTTTTTTTGAGTGCCAGCAAAAGCTCCCAGTTCATCCAGGTCAGTTGTCTTCCCCTCTGGTTCATCTTGTGGCACATGGGGACAGCCTGCTCCTGTGCCTTTAAGACTTCCCTCTTGAAGAAAGCCCAGCTTTACTTCTAGAAGGGTGTGTTAGTATGACTGCAGTGCCACCGTAACACCATGCTGTTGCTCTGAGCTTCAGTTTCTTACTTCTGCCTGGCACTGCTCTGCACTATACAGACACATCAGTTTGGAGACCTTTAACTCCACTGTGATTTATAAGCATGCCCTGTGTTTCTGTCAGAAAGTGGGCACCAAAAAGTCTAAAGTCTGAAAGCTCTGAGCAGCCAATTCAACCATAGCCAAGCTGGGGGATGCTTTTCATATGTGAGGAGGAGCACATCTAATGTAATGAAGAATGCAAGGCAGGAGAAGCCAAAATTCGCCTAATCATCCTATTATAGCCAACAGCCCCAGAGTTAGAAACCAGGACAGAATGGGAGACTTGTATTCACATACTAATCTGTCTATCTGAATAAGAAAACTGTCTCTTAAAAGAACAGACAATTTTCTGCAAGTGAAATTCTACCACCTTGTTGAAGACACATAAATATCCATTTAAATAAAGATGGAACTTCATCTCTCCTTCTTTAAACCATCTGACTACTGAATAAAAGAGGAACATTTCCTCCTTTTGCCCCTGGGAGTGATATCTAGGCCAAGTCTCTCTTGGCACTTTAGAGGCTCCTCAGTACAAGCATCAATTCCCCTCAGTCTCCACTGTGCAACCTTTTTGACTGGATGAGTCACTGCATACGTACATGCATCCAGGCTGCAAACAGTCCTTTTCACGTGGCCTTAGGAGAGGGCTGTATGCAGCAGTCTCTCTGTTTCCGACCCTGTGCAATATGTCACACAGCTTGTAGGTATGCCAGACTTACTGTTTGGATACAGAATGATTCCTGTTGCAAGAGAATTGGGAGTTACCAGTTTGACACAGAAGATTAGTTTTGTATATGTACAGTGGATCAGGTAGTTGCAAAAAGTTCTGTATTTAAAGTACATATGCAATGAATCCTACAGCTTCCCAGAAAATGCAAGCATGACAGCATGTCTGCAGAATGGCTAGCTGACATACAGCACATTCCTTCCACTCTTGTGCCAGATGATGGAGTATGGGTAGAGTAGAAAAACCCCAAGGAAAATGGTTTCTGGAAACAAGCTAGTCTTGCCACTAGGCCAAATTTTCTGCTGTACTATTAGCTAATCCTGGAACAGGGAAAGACTGAACATCTCATATGCTAGGCAGCAGGTTACTTAGAAATTAGGTGTCTCCTGCCCTTGTGGTTCTAGCCTGAAGTATCCGGGTTACATTGCACAGACAATACTGTGGGATACATTGTACGTATTTGCAGGTACAAGTCTTTCTAGCCTAAATTCCTAGGGTAAAAGCAGTCACTCAGTCACCACCAGTGTTTCGCAACAGTTTTGAGTGTATTGGTTAATTTCAGTTTAGCTTGATTTTGAGGAACGGTGGCCACAGAGCTAAAGTTCCTATAAATTTTGAGAAATGTTGCAGGTGGTAAGATTTAGGAAAAGGCTTCATCATAAGCAAATTTCTAAGAGAAAAAGAGTGCTTTTAAGCACAGCAAACTCAGAGTATGCAGCCAAGCAGAAGGCAAATCCCAAGAAAATGAAACTTTTTTTGTTCTAATGGTAATGACATTATTTATTCTGCAGGAGAAAGCAGTAGGCTGACCAACTACTAACACGGCACTGTTCAGGATAGGCATAGCAGGAGTCTAAAAATGTCATTGAGCAAGTAACAAGATCCTGTGATGGGAGGAGTTGGTTGTTTGATGTGCTTGAATGCAGCAGTTCATATCAATTCACCACAGTACGTAACATGTTTTTTAATACAAAAAGCAGAGTCAAATGCTGCATTCCAGCTCCAGCCGAACTCCTATTTACTTTGACAACCGGAACAGAGAAGACTTAGTTCTTGTGTGGTCTAATGCTATTTAAGTAGGATGTTGTGCCACCTTCTCATAAGACAGAATGATCATTTGAACACAAAGGTAAAAATAATGAGCAGCTTATCTACAGAGGCTAAGGAAAGATTTTGGTTTTTTTGAAAAAAAAAAAAAATTGAGGAAGTGCTTGCAAACACTAATGCAGGGAAGAATGTTTTGATAAATATAATGCTAGTATATTTTTATTTTAAGGAAAATGAAAACTTACCTCACCTCACCTCTATACTTGATGCTTCTTATATTAATTTCAATAGCTGCCAAACTGGGACATGAATGTAATATATGGGAAAATCTACAGTTATGATGCATTTTTGTTTTACATGGTTCATGTAAAGGAGCCAACCAGTAGTAGGTGGTTACTTTCACTGAGATTTCGGCAACATGTTTTCTGTTTAGCTTAGGATCCCAAAGCAGCAGAGCTATTGAGGGACAACAGATCCCAGTGCTGCCTGCTAATTAGAAGCCCTACAAATGTAGGTCACAAAAACAAAAGCAAAGCTTTTCCGGGAGAAGACAAACGTGTGATTTGTGAATGAAAAGCCAGGAAGTTTTAAAAGTGAAACAGAAGTAAATTCAATCAGGCTCTTCTATCAAATGAAAGCAGTAAAAACTCTTGGCTTTTAGCACTTGAAGGGGAGAAAAGATTTTGTTAACCCTTTGTTCTTCCAGATGAACTGGGACTCCAAGCCGGTTAGCATTAGAAATCTCTTTTCCAGTGCTTATCAGAATGAGGAATTTGTTTTAGAAATATCAAATCGTCATGAGGCCAACCATTATATTGAAGCAACAGGAAAAAGGAGGTATACTAATCTGCTGTTCCCCTAGCTGTCATTAAACTAGACTTTGTTAAATACATCTGTAGTCTTGCTTTCTCATTCAGTGTCACACTTCAAATCTGTTGTTCCATGAATATTTAAGTTCTTCAAATTTGCTTTAATTGTGGAATATGTTTTTAGGTTAGTTGAGCATTTTCACATGTGAAGATCCTTCACTGGGGGAAAAGTGAGGGTTTGTCCTTAATCAAAATGTAATGTCTCCACTATGTGACTTCTGAAGGTGCAATTATTCTCTCCTTTAGAAAGACTGACAAGCTGCCTGATTATACAGCCTTACAGATAATAAAAGGTATTCTAAAGAAGAGTTTACAGTAGTATGGCTCCAATCCACACATGTATGGCTGCCTTGCTGAATAACTGCCTGTTATTAAAAACCTAACAATCTGTAGTTCCCCTTACTGAAGTCAATATAAGGGTCTTTTCTCTTACTTACATTAACTTAAATGTAGACTGATTTACCAAGAAAAGTGAATCTGAGCCTGAAATCAAAAAAAAGGCAGTCACTGAAGACCTTCAGATGTGCATTTACATTCACATATATGTTACATATATGTTCCTTCCCAACAAACACTTTTAAAGTAATGCCTAATATACACATTTTTAACCATGATGAATGTCATGGCTAAACATCAAGGCACAGTAGGATTTGTGTTTGTTCTGCAATAACAATGCACTCAAATAAGGACTTAGGATATCTAAGCAAGAGAGACCACCTGCTGTAGCTCTTCCTTTTCACTGAACAGGTTTTTTTTGCAAATATCTGTTCAGTATAATTTCTCCACCTTCCCAAACTTAATAAATTCTTGCTTTTTGTCATCTTATCAAAGTGGCAGAGAATAGAATTCTAAAAACATAACTACTCTCATCACTCTTTACCACAAATCTGCCTTTAAGAAATTGTTTGTCTGAATTCCTTTTTCTTACCTCTTTAGTTGCAAAATGTAATTTTAAATTATAACCATGAAAGGCCATTGATAGGCCTGCCACAGAGACTGTAGCAACTGTCCTCCTCACAGTAGTTTCCTCAACAGCTTAAAATTTTTATAGTCCAAATACCATCTATCTTATCAGTATAAAAAAAGAAAAACTTGGTGACTAGATCCTTAAACACCTAAAAAACTCACCCTTTAACCTTTTTGTTCCATTAAGACAGTGATTTATCATCCAAATTATTTCATAGTCTTTTCTGGAGTCCAGTGTTTCTGGGTTGCAACACAAGACAACTGGATTTCTTTCTCTGCTACACCACAACTTCTGATCTTCTGAAAGCTTCCAAATCCCACAAATTAGTACTTAAATTCTGCCTCAAATCAAAATTGTTACCTTCAAAACCCACTGCTCAACTGCTGCCAACCCTGGGGGCATATGCTCAGGCCGAAAGATTATATCCCAAGACCTAAGCTATAACCATGGAACTGGGTTCTGTAAAAAATACAATAGGAGATATGTGAGGTTTTTTAACTGATCCAAGGGAAAATCTTCACTTTATTCAGTGGCTTTGTGATGAGAGCACTCATCCTAGAAAAAAGTACCTCATTCCCTAAAAAAGCCCAAGTACAATATTCCTACAAAACTGGTGCGCATCTTGTCCATTACCCCATCAAATAGCCTGAGAAATTCCTCTGGACCTTAGGGAGGAACATGCTTAGTTCTCATTAATTATGCATCTGTAGCGTATTCTCTCTTCTACCCACAGAATTTGCCTTTATAAAAAGACTGTATCCTGCTGACAGGATATGCACAATAGTTTTTTTCATGTTTTGGGAGTCACACATGTAATATTGCCTTTAAGTTTGATTCTGATCTGTAATATACAGGTAAATAGTTTGACACACTTAATATTTGTCACCTGTGAAACGACAAACAGCCCTATTGGCAGACACAGCAGAGATGACAGTTTTTTCCAAAGAATGATGCACATGGTTAGCATGTGCAGGTCAGGAGCACCATCAACAGAAGGAACTGGGATGTAAATAAAAGTCCACTAAGGAAAAAAAGAAGGATGGAATTAGGCTAAGACTCTAATATTTCCAGAGTGCTTACTGTAGTACAAAAAATATACCTATTCCCTAATCTCAAAACCAAAGATATTTTGCAAAGACTTGGGATACATATGGTAATTAGTTGCTTGTTGAATTTAAAGTTCACTATTTTAAGACATTTAATTTGCACAAATTGTTTAATAGTGAAAAATGATATATGACTCTGGATCTATTTATATGGTAAACTACAAGGAATATTTTGCCTTCTGACTTTAAAATGTTGAAAATGGGAGCAAAAATATTTTCAATTGTTGACAAAAAAGGGAAATATATGTCCTTAAATCATAAAAATGTTATGCAAATAGAGACCTAATGTTATAAGGGTAATACAGAAGAAGCTTTCATTTCCAGAGTCAAAATGGGGGGGTGGGGGTGGGGGAGAACAAAAAATCCCTTTGCAAAATAGTGCAACATAGCAGAGCACTAAGGAGAAAGAATAAATATGGCTTGGAGTTTTAGGTCATTTTAATTGTGTAATGTATTTTGAAACAAAGTAACAAGTTTCAAATGAGGCATTAGTTACAGAAAGCATTTTGAAGGATTAAAGTACAGAGGTAGCATCTTTCAAGTTTTTCTCTGGAAATTTTCACTGTTCATTCTGAGCAAAAGTATTTCTCCTGAGAAGTCTGATCTTATTTTTCCTCCCCCTTCTCTCCCCCACATTCTCATTTTTTCTCAGACCAGACCAAGGAAAATGTTATCCATTTTTCCTCCCAGATGCTCACCCATCTCTCTCCTATCCTTTGCTTTGATCTATTACTAACCTCTTCAATCATTGCTTAACCACAGAGCTGCTATTTCTTTTGAACTCTAAGTTGAAAATAAACCAATGTACAGATAGGACTTCGGTGAACTACTTGCTTTGTTAGAGATTAATTTTGGATCTTCTGGTAGTCTAAGTGGGCTTTTTTTTTTCCCATCTTAGATTTCAATCAGGATGTGATCTCTTATGAGAGAACCCCTTAAAAATGCAAGCTTGTAACTGATCTAAAGCTAAGTAAATAATGAAAAGACATTTTTACTTTATTATTGTATTTCACAATGCTTTTAAGTTTCATTTCTATGTGAAGAAAATATTTTAACTTCTGTAATACAATTCCACAAGTTAGCATCCGCTGCATGAGGTAAAAGATACCTATTAACATCTCTTAAATATCCTCATAGCCCTTAAACCTTGAGCACCCTTCCCAAAACTTTCCTCATCCTGCCTGTTCATAAGCCCTTGAGAGGCTGAGACAAGAGTATAAGTTTTAGAAGTGGGGTATTTGTGTCTTTTCACCCACAGCATGAGACAAATTAGAATTGCATCTGTCGTTGGCTTTGAATTGTCATCAGAATATGTGGGATAAAAAAACTGCCACAAAAAGATAATTTATTTTCCATCTTGCTTTATTCTTCTTCCTCACTGACTAATGCAGTATTTTGGCAGTTTATTTCTGTCATAGGCATATAACAGTTTGTTTCTTAATATCTATTTATTTGTTTCCTGTCTCATTCAGTTGTCCCTTTGTTCCCAATTCAGGAAATATCTCTTTCAAGGTAGTTATGTAAGCACATAAATTACACATGAACTAATTAAAGCCCATTAGAACTATGTGCTAAATAATCCCCCAGCCACTCTGTTCTTCAAACATGGGGTGCAATGCTAAACCTCAACATTTCTTCCTACATCACAGGGATATACCATTTTCAATTTTTTATTTGATGTCCTTATTTAAATATGTCATCCAGATAGAGACCATGAGATTTCCAGAAAACAGAAAATTAAACTGAATGAAAGCTTAATTAAGCAAGTATTAAAAGTTTGCTTAAGCAAACAGGTATAAAACATAAGGTGAATAAAAAATAACTAAAACTCAAAGAAAGTTTAAAAATATCAAACTTAGCATAGCTGTTTCTGACATCAGTGTTAAAATGTAAGTCAAAAATAATTGTTTCATCTAGACATGCAAAACAACTCCAACATTACCTTGTAGTCTTCTCAGATATTTTCTATTGCAACTGAAATTTTGCAAAAATGTTGTTCAAGTAGCTCAAACTTTTCAACACTTCTTAAACTTGGAAAGCGATGGTCTCATTGAACTTGGTAAGGATATCTTTCCTACTGTCAGCTGAAGATTATATTGCCAAAATATCTTTACTGTGATGCTCATATTGACAACTTCTCAAGAAGAAGGGATTAGGAAGCTTAAAGGATCATTCTTTAGGAGTTCCTACCATTGACCTAACCTTGTTCACACTATTGATCATATTTTTTTCTATTTTTTCACCTAATTAACTAAATATATTTCACTTAAAGGCACTATTCATATAGAAGTGATTATTGGGAAGGAGCCTCTTGACACAAGCTCTTTAAAGCCATCCTTTCTAGTTCTACTAGAAGCCCAAAGTAAAGCTTCTTGACGCATCTAATTCTTTCGGTTTATCACTTTCTTTGCTTACCAAAGGTTAGGGGAGCATTTTTAATAAAGTTTTTCCACACTCTAGCAACATGTAGAATGGTTCTTTTATCTATTTATTTATCTATCTATCTATCTAGATAAATGTAAGGTCCATTCCTCAAGGCACTGTTTTTGCAAAATTAGAATAAACTTGCACAAAACCCACTCTAACTGGGGCATTTGACAAAATGTTGGTCAATGGTTTATCTGCTTATGAGCATACCTGGTATGTGCTTTTGTCCCCATTGCTCCTTCATACATGAATTATTGTGATCTAAGTCTAGTAGAGAGCCTACTGGGACATCTTCATATGGTAATCAGATAGAGTTCTGCTTTCTACACTTTACCTTTCTGTTAGAATAATTTAATGTAATTTTCTTTTATTTGCATGCTTGGGTTGTTGAAGGGTTGCAGGGGAGGAGACTTGGAGTCCTGTCCCCTGTGTTGGTAAGCCCTGTATCAAACAGCTATGGTTCATCTAGCACCTCAGGGCTTTCCACTCCTATGTTACTATGGGCCCTTCCCAAGCACAATACAGGGTTCTTCTTCTGAACATGTTTCTCCCAAGAATTTCCTGCAAAGTCAGAGTAACTTTTCAGTTCTACACTCTGAAATGTTTGTACTGAACGTCATTCAATGGGCTAGTCTCACAGGGTGATCACCTTTTATGCCAGACATTTAGTTAATCCTACTCTTAATAAATAAATAAAAATAAATAAAAAAATAAATATCCCTGAATTCACATGAACTCTTAAGCATGACTAGGTGTCTACATTTCTAAGCAATAACACTACTTTCTCTAGATAAAAATTCCTCACCAGCAGCAGTTTTCCTCTCCAAAAGGCCTTTCAGGGTCTGTATATATAAATCATTAAGAAATAAGGCCTGTGATCATTTAATTTTCTTTGTTGGATATGTGCCTTTGATACCACAGCAGAATTAGACTGTCATTTCATAGTCTGTGTATATATTAGCCTTCAACATTCTGTGGAAAAAAAAAGGTACAAATGAATTGCCACGTTTGTCAAAGTCTGAAAAATTACTAGATCCTTCTGGGGAAAGTGTATTGGTTCCTACACAGTTATAAGTCACCATAATTATGGTAGAATTCTAGGTGAGAAAATAAAGGAGGATTCCTCTGCTGACAGGTACTAGCTATTAAATCTCCAAGCAGGGAAGCTTAGGTGCTAAACTGTCTTATAAACAGGCAATCAAGGATCTCAGCTCAGAAAATGAGTTGAAATTGTCTCTGTCACCTCATGTCCCTTCTTACAGCCCATTGGGCTGTTTCCTTTCACAAAGATTTCAAACAGAATAAAAATATAGAGGGAGTTTACATCCAGTCATTCAGGCCCAAAATTTCCTCTGCTCTTACCCCAGAGACCCTGAATTAAGCAGCTACAGAAATCCTACCTGTATCTTTGGGCTGCTCTCTACTTAGAGCCCCTTTTTTAGCTATAAAGGTTTCATCTCCCTATGAAGCTTTTCCCACTATACTCTTAAGTCTACTTTTCTAGAAGTGTCTTGGCTTCAGTCTTTTACACTGGTATTTGGTAACTGACTCCTTAATTACGTCTGCTAGAGGAGTAGGTGCTTTTTTTAACCTCTTCTGAGCTGCTATACCTTTGGATCTCATAACTTCAAGTTTCAAGGTCCTTACCTTGATATCAGGTAGGAATGAAGTACATAAACTTAAAACAAAATACAAGCTTGTTATACATACACATAGTTCTGTAATCCTGGTATGAAACTTGTGCTGTTAAATCCTGCTAAAGGGGATGGGGACTGCTGGTACATGAGTTACTCTTCTCAGAATCATCTCTGTAGAGTCAAGGCACCTCATGTAAGATGAAGTTGTTATGATCCTGATTCAGGGATGACTCAAATACTGAAAAATGACTGATTCTTAGAATCTGTGTGCTTTGGGCCAGACTTTCCACTGCATTGGGCCAAAGTTATGCTGATATGAGGACAGAGTCTTTACTGACATGGCACTAATATAAGGCAGTAAAAAAATTAGAAGCATAAATGAAGGAGCTGTGCAAATCTTAACGCTATCATAGACACAGGAGAAATGAGACCATATTGCAAACCAGATTCCCCATAGGCAGATGCAGGAAAAAACAAAATAAGTACTGAAACCAGCCAACCTGGCTACCGAAATTATACCTTTCATATTAGCGAAGAATATAGACAAGTCAGCTGTTCAAAATAAGTCATGCAGTAAGTCTGTCTAGACTGCATCACTATTTGGACCCCATGTTGTTTTTCTTATACAGGGAGAAAGGTACAGCCCTACAGTGTGGGGTAACATGATAACTGTCATAAGAATGGATCAGAAATACACTCAGACAACCAATAGATAGAAGATGACAAACTGCTCTCCCTAATTTTGCTGCAGTCTACAGGGTTGCAGGTAGATTACCTCCCCTTCATCAATTCAGAGGTGATTACAGGTTGCTGGCATAATCCCAAAGGAATATAAATCTAAACCATTTCTGCTAAAATTCCTGTCCATATTTTGCTAGGTCAGCTAATCAGAAAACCTCTTATAACTTGTGGCTATTTAGAACTAACAAAGCTCCAAATTAAAATAAAGAAATACAGAAAAGAATGGAAATATTTTCAAACATCTCAGTAGCAAAATCAACCATTACTGAAATTTTTATAAAAATATTTTTAATTTTTCAGAGGTTTCATAGAAAAGGAGCAATAATTTTAAGAAAAAATAGGTGTACATCCAGCTGAAGTAAATACAAAATCAGGACTCAGATTGCATACTTAAGTGTCAAATGTAAATCTGAGAAATGAAATAGCCACCTCTGAACACCTTGATCTACCTCTTGATGGACAGGGTTTGGTGGGCTTAAGTAGCCTGAATATGTAGTAAGATTCAATGTGAAACCCAAGATGCCATGGTTAACGTGACAGTTTTTCACATAAACTGCCACACTGGTAAGTTCCATCCTCTAAAATGATTATTACCTCCTACTATACCAAATGCTTTAAACTGCCATTGAAGTTAGTGAACTAAAGGCAGTCAGTATATTATGAAGTGTCCAGCATGTTAAGGATGTAAAAGCTTGTAATATATATTTGTTATTATCAGCCTTTCTGTTTGAAGCTCACATGGTTTCAGTGCAGTATCAGTTCTCTCCTGTCTCTTTTCCCAGATTTTTTTTCAGAGGATAAAAATATATCTTTAAGATAATTACAGACCTCTCCTATTCGTTTGTAAAGAAATAGCTTAGATGGGGCCATATTTTAAATTTGGCATTATTTCTAGACCTGACTCAGAGTTACTGCAAGAACCTTGCTTACAGGGATGACAGCAAATGATTCACTCAGTGCTGTTTTGTTGATCCAGCTGTAGGGCTGAATTAGACAACAGACTTCTAGAAAGACAGAAAAATAAAATTTTACAGCAGACAGAGAGTGACATGCCTTGGATTCACCAATATTACTCACATTTTTGCAGTGAGAAGTAACCCATGAACTTAGCCAGTTCACAAATTAGCAATGATTAATCAAGCATAAAAAAAGCTGGAATGACTATAGCAAAATACATCCCAAATGAAAGCTAAATCCTACCAAAAATACTTGTGAGTTTTTTAATATATTCATATCTGTTATGGTACCTTCAACTTGCACACTGCCATTGCTGTACTTGCTTGTCACAGAATGTCACTACAATAAAGGATAGTAGAAATTTAATTTCAAAGTAATATTTGCAAGGTTTTGAACACATTTGACTTCAAATTTCCATATCAGCTTGGGGTCCAGAAATGACTCAGAAAACTGCTTATTCTATTAATGACCCTTTTTCAGTTTTATTTTATGCTGCACCTGTTTTTGTTTCTTCCCCCAGCTCTTATTATATTGAATAGATTAAGAACATGTAAACTTGCTCATCACAAATTTTGAGAGCATCCATCAAAAAAAAAAAGGTTAAGCAATAGCAAATAAAAACACATATGAGCACTCTGTACCTGTGGCTGAAATATGCCACCTTGGTGATTGTTGTGACCAGAAAACACAGTTCACAGATCAGGTCACGATCAATCCATAGAGATAACGAGATGGGGGGGGTGGGGAGAAAACATCATTGCATTTTTGCAGACAGATAAACATGAGGAAACTGCAATCTATTCATAGCTACAGGCAGATGGTTTCATAGATTCCTGTCCAAGAGCAGAAAAAGCAGCTCTGTCAGGGAAGATATATACTGTGAATTATTCACTCAGCTCAAGTAATAAGTGGGGTCAGGGTAGAACAAAATAATACATTGATTTTTCCTTACAAAAAAAGCAAGAATGTGAACAGTTAGTGCAGGTATTCATTTGAAATGTTACACCAAGCCCAGGGACCAGCTGCCTGCCCATTAGATTAGGTTTCATTCTCACTCCCCAGGTCCCTGATACCAGGTCCACAGTTCTCAGACTGCTGACACTCTAGTCCCATCTAAGCCTTGGAGGTGCTTAAAATCAATTTGTTCCTTCATTTCAGTGCACAAAGTTCCTCAGGACTGGCATATCACTTACTCAGAGATGCGTTGGCTGAGGGGATAAAACGTCTACACTCCAGTGAGAGCCGATAAAAGGCACGCGGCAGCTAAATCCACCCTAACTCCTTAGAGAAGCCTGATCCATTAGACATGCTCAGGTCATGCACTGACTTCCACACAATAGCCTAACAGAATAGACTAACATTTACAATATGAGAATCCTACATTTTTGGCTCTTTTTGGCCCGTGGTAGTTTTGAATCCGCAGATCGTATTTTTAGGAAGGTGTTCTTACTGCAAGGCTGTGGAATAGCCTAAGATGAAGGCTAGCCCTACTCCTGAAGCTACTGAGGGGATGAGGCTGAGCAGAAAGGAAGGTGAGACTTACAGCACTGGAGCAAGACTGAGTATGATGGGGATATAGTCCAGGAAAGTTAAAATGTCTTCATTTTTAGTAGTGTACATTTGAGTTCAGAGTGTGGGTTGTATAAAAGGACCCTAGGTCCCTGAAGATGGAGATTCAGCACTTTCTGAAAAATTTACACATTCAGATTGCTTCCAAACTTATAAATATCCTGGCCTCTGTTGCTGTTACTCTTCCAAGCCTTCGTTTTCACTCTGTGAAGTCTTACATGATTTTGACACTTTGTCTACTGACTGAATATGCTGTTATCTATCGTAACCAGGTGCCATTATAATAATTTAAGATTCATGATTTAGTTCCTGGTTAAACCATTTACTTCTTACAAGCACAGAGTAAAAGGCAGTTTTGTTTCACAGAAATTCAGAAAAAACAAAAGGCATGAAGAGAAAGGGGAGAGCCCGGCTCAGTGACTTACTGTGGGCTCAACAGGAACAACCACACAAGAACCCCAAGACTGTGCCTTGTAATCAGATATTTCAGTGTCTAGCATTCATTTCTTCCTTTCTCTGTTTCCTTTGTTATGAAGCTTGTACAAAGATGTGCATTTGCAGACTTTAAAAAACTGAAGTTCTGAGTTCATCTTCATCTGTCGTCATGGCAGACCTGTTCAAAATTTCAAAAACAGGGAACTGTGATCTGTTTTGGTTTGGGTTTTTTTTTTTGCATTAGCTTTGCTAAAGAGAGCTGCATGGTGTATTATCTATTGTGTCACAAGCTGGACAAAGTACTTGCAACACTGAAGGAGTGAGAAGGGGGGCTATATAAAGATTTTATGCTTCTTTGCATTATATTCCCACATAGACTTAAATTCTGGACTTCAAAGTATCTTTTCTGAGATGGTGATTAGAGTTAGTGCAGTGGCAGCTGCCAGGATTTAAACTACATAAATTGAATTTTGGACATTGAAATTGCATTTCTGACCACATTCCAGAGGCCTGAAGAGTGAAATGCTGGACTTGGGACATAATTAATTTCCAGCATATTTTAGAAGAAAAATCTGTTCACGGTTAATATACGTCTATCCTTTCTGCTCTGTAAAGTACATCAAAATACCATCTATTGTCATTTAAGATATACCAAACTCTAGTGAACCAGACATTTGGAGCTTATACAAGCAGGCTACTGTTTGACCTAGTTTCATTACAAGCCTGAAACTGCCCATTACCCACTTAATGATGAGTAAGATGAAAAATTGAATCCAATCTACCTTGCAGGACTTGAAAAACCATCCAGACAACTCTTGGCCAAGGAAAGCAGCTCTAATATGCCAGACTGTGAACTGCAGTGGCTAAGGGAGAAGCTGGCACACTCATTTCTTCTGCACCTTCCACAGGTGCCAGGTCTCACTAAGTCCCAGCTGTGGGGCAGGTATCTGGGTGAGGTTGCACCTGAGTTCACCACAGCTAAATTCACCAAAGCCTTCCTGCCAGAGTCCACAGCTTTTCAGTCACCTTTCAAAAGCAAAATAGCAGCAGGACTACAGGTCTGTCATGCCCAGGTTAACAAGCTCTGCTTTCTCAGCAATGCCTATTGACTTGGGCTTAATATTTCACTCACCATGATTGCTGGTTTCCAGGATGGTTCAGTCTCTGTTAGTACAGCCTGTGCTATACATAGCTATATGCTTAGTTATGAAATGGTGGAATTAACGACACAAGCTCAAACTCTCTTCCTTTCACCAATATAGGAAGAAAGACACCCAACACTTCAGAGTCTCCTTAACTATCAGTGTGTGACAGAAATGTGCTTAAGGTTAAAGGCTTTTTTAAATCACTGGACAAATCAAGGTCTAACACTGATGACAACAGATGGCTTATCCTAGATTTACACTAGTATAATTGAGAGTGGAATTTGTTCTGGGGTGTCAAATAAGTATAACAATGAATTAAACAGTGCAACCAATTTAAAAGAAAAATGCTCATTAGTGTGAATAGAAAACCATCACAGCAGAAAAATGCCAGCACTTGCTGCAATACATCAGCTATTCCCATTAACATAGTAACTAACCATTTCTGGATAGTATGATGCATGGCTAAACAGAATACTGCAAAATGATAGCTCCTATCCACATGACTAAATTACAGTTCTTCCCTGTCTTTATCACACTATCTCTGCTGATGTTTTATTGAATAATGGTCACACAGACCGCAAAAAAATTGAGGAAGGAAGGTAAAGTTGTTTTGCATAAAATAATGCATGCATACATGAGTTGTACTGAACCCATATAAAAATAAATAAAATAAAAATGAACAAAACAAAACCAAACCTTTGGTTTAAGGGATATTCTCCAAAAGAAGTAATGTCTAACACTGCCCATTTTTGAGTGGAGTGATTCCAGACTGACTTTGAAAATCCCAGTCAAAGCACATAGTTTTGCAGTAGACTCATCTGAATAGTTTCTTAGCCAAAACAATTTCAACAAAAAGGCTGGTTCCAGACATACTGTCTTAAATAACCTCTGAATTGGCAAAGGGTGATGCATACATTCCATCTGAGAGTCTGCTACGGGTCCGGTCAGTTGAGGTAATGTAAGTTCAGTTTCACAGCTAGAAACTATAAGAGTTTTCAGCAAATAATTGTCAAAACAGTCTTTTTTGTACATCCATTGTTGAAGTATATACAAAAATCTGGCTAGATAAGGAAAAATAAGAGTAATGTACTATTTCAGACTCCCTAAACTTTTAGAAACAAAACACCAGGAAAGTGGGATGAATGGTTACAGTGAAAGCAGAAATAAATGTGACTCCTTAATTTTATTGGCAGACAGGAATATATGGACATCATCATACAAGATCCTGTTTTTTTCCTCAATTATGTCATAGTTCACTGAAATTTCACTTGCTCTGTGGGAGTTACTCACAGTCCAGATTTAAATCAGTCTGCAAACTATAAAGATGGAATAAGTCTTCATCTTCTCAGCCCAAAATATTTTTTACTTTGTCCTGGCCTTTCCTTTCACAACCGTGGCACATTTCTCCTTACCTCTAGTTTGAGAGCCGATTGTGCAGCCAGGGAGGAAAGGGATGGAGCAGTGGAAAGAGGGCTTCTTCACCACAGCGGGGTGCAGAGGAGTGGCCATGGCTCCCCACAGACCCCTGTGCAGGCAGCAGGAGTGAGGGCAGGGGCTGAGAGGCAGGGATCTGTCCAAGCACCCTCTTCCTCTCCCATCAGGATCCTTTTCTTCATATTACTATTTGCAAATCCTCTAAAACTCTGTCTTTCTCCCCTTCACATTTTTATTTTTTAAATTTTAACCTATCTTGTGCTCTGCTACATTCAGTTTAGCCACAAAATTGGGCTTAAAGGTAGTGATATACAACACTTCTGAAAAAAAGTAGGAAACTTCCAATGCTTACAATGACTTCCAGTCAGTATTTGTGAAAGATTAAGTTAATAACTCCTACCACATATTCCTTTTCCCAACATGATTCAGGGCCAATCTATTTTTTACTCAACAGTCTTTTATATAGCAGTTTTCTTGCATATTTGAAGAACTAGAAGGCTTGAGTACAAATATGATGCAATATTCAATATGCAAATATGCAATATTTGCCCTGGCAGCCAAGAGGACAACCCACATCCTGGGGTGCATCAAACACAGCATAACCAGTCAGTCAAAAGAGGTGATTATCTCACTGTATTCAGCATTGGTGTGGCCTCACCTTGAGTACTATGTGCAGTTCTGGGCCCCACAATTTAAGAAGTATGTGAAGGTCCTTGAATGTGTCCAGAGGAGGGCAACAAATCTGGTAAAAAGGCTGGAAGGAATGTCCTATGTGGAGCGGCTAAGGACTTTGGGCTTGTCTAGTTTGGAGTAAAGGAAGCTGAGGGGTGACCTCATTGCTGTCTACAGCTTTCTGAGGAGGGGAGGTGGAGAGGGAGGTGCTGATGCCTTCTCCCTGATATCCAGTGATAGGACATGTGGGAATGGTTCAAAACTGCACCAGGGGAGCTTTACTGGACATTAGGAAGCATTTCTTTACCGAGAGGGTGGTGAAACACTGGAACAGGCTTCCTAGAGAGGTGGTCGATGCCCCAAGCCTGTCAATGTTTAAGAGACATTTGGACAATAACATGCTTTAACTTTTAGGCAGCCCTAAATTGGTCAGGCAGTTGGGCTAGATGATTATTGTAGGTCCCTTCCTACTAAAAATATTCTCTTCTCTTCTCTTCTCTTCTCTTCTCTTCTCTTCTCTTCTCTTCTCTTCTCTTCTCTTCTCTTCTCTTCTCTTCTCTTCTCTTCTCTTCTCTTCTCTTCTCTTCTCTTCTCTTCTCTTCTCTTCTCTTCTCTTCTCTTCTCTTCAGTAGTTCTCATCTACTTTGAATATTTTAACTATAAAATCAATAGTATAACATTACCCAGAGAGCAGTATTGCAACAGTATGCAACCTCACACGAGTAAAGTAATGCTGTATGTCTATATAGAGGTGTGTGGGTATATATATGTATATCTAGTGTGCTTTTTGAGGATTAATTGTATAGGCTGTCACTTACCTGCATCCATCACAGAGGGGACATGACACCTTTCCTCCAGTTTACCCAGAAAGAGCTTTAATTGAACTAGTGAGTTTCTTTATACTTTTCTTTTAAAAGAGAGAGAGAGAGAGAGAGAGAGAGAATTTCAGACAACCTAATAACAGTACGAAGAATCTTTGCATCACTGACAGCAAAATTTAACCTGGTTCTAGTGATGCCCATAAGTGGGTCTAGAGAGGGACAACGAAAGAGACATTGCCACCTTGTCATAAGATTTTTCCATAGGGTTTGAAGTGTGCACAAAGAATGAAGGAAGAGAAAGAGGAAGAGCTCTGGTGAATAGATTGACACAGATTTTTTATTCCAAGTGAATCTCAAGGGCAGTGAATGCAGCACACCAATTTGTGTTCATGCAGTTTGAGTGAATTCAAACTAGCATAGCTTGCATGGCATAGCTAGCATATCTACTCATGTAGAAACATGCCCCTGTGCCTCTAGAAGCAGAAGAGAGGTGGTTTCAGTTCACATCTTTCCTACTGTGACCCCCACTTCTGAGGTCAGTAGGTCATTGCTTCAGCACTGATTTCATTTTGACAAACTATCAAAATCAACTCTTGTTACAAAGCCTCATACAAAAGGTGACTGGGCCTAATCCTGACAAAGCTTGGAGTACTATTAAAAAGACAGAGCAGAAAAAGACATAGTTGTAAATTACAACTGATGAGTGCTGTTCTTCAGCGGCTCATGCTTCTTTTAAGGTCAAAATCTGAGTATCAAATGTCTACAGTGACTGATATCATTAATCAAATTTAAGGTCCCACAAGCGTTAGTGCTTTCAGTTTGCAGGCAGATATTTTACTGCTCTTTGCAGATTTAGGATAGTTTGGGTGCTTAGTAGCCTGTAAATCTTTCAAATGCAAAATGTAATATGGCTTGGTTTATGCACCTCATTTTGAGTCTGTTTTTATTGACATAAAGAATAGTTTCATTATGTCGTAAGTGTCATTCTAATGCCTTTCTGAAATAACACCTCCATGATGGTAGATACTAGAAACATTTTGAATGATTTGGTGTGTACAGAGCCCTTCAGTTCACCATAAAAATGGGACAGACAAAACCATAGAAATTTAAGTGAAGTTCACACAAGGGGGAAAGGACCCATAATGGCCTAAACTCATACAAATCATAAAACCTTCATCCTTTCCTGACTCTGCTGTGTTTTCTTTGTTAGATTGTAAATAGTTAGGGACTGTCCCTCAACAAATGAATGTCCTGACTAGAACATTAGAGATCAACTTGTCAGGGACTGTAGATGCTAATGTAACACAAACTATGTAAATAAGTATGATTTCCTTTTCAGCTATTAATTTTGGAATTTTGCATTAAAAAGTTAATCACTGAATAAATCTGCAAGCAACTGTGGAAGCAAAGCAGAGTCTAACACTTCCTTTGTGGGTAATCACCCTTTCTGCTGGCAGACACAGATGCACCTGTCTCATTTGTTCTCCCTGTGGCAATATGAATCCTTCACTCTTCTCTGTGAAGTATCTCAGCCACTGTGGAAAGCAGCCTCATGACTGGTGTCCCTTGTAGTGATTACACCATTTCCTTGTCAGTAGGAGCTATAGACTCACACCCCTCATGACAGAGAGTTTCTAGGATGGTGATCAAACTGGTTGGTTCCCACAAGGACGGTGAATGATAGTTCTTTAATGAAAATAATAGGTTTTGCTAGTCTAGTGTGTCAGACATGCTCTGAACATGCCTGATGGATCATCTAGGGAAGTTAGGAGACATTTAGGTACTTCCCTAGCCAGCTCTGAACTGCTTAGCCAGAAGGTAGGTGCCCAGAAGTACAAACTGGGACGTGTCTGGGCAGGCAGAGGCAGGACTTGGAGCTCCACTGTGGAATGATTTCAGGTGCTTCTGGAGAAGCAACAGAGGCTGCTCTCCAAGACTGCAGCTCCAGAATGCTGTCCCATTTCCAACCTTGACACAAAGTCGGTAACCTGAACTTCAACTTCAACCCCCAGTTTCTTTTCTTTTCTTGCTGTCAATATATTGTAGTAAAACTAGATCTCAGAATCAGTTGAGTTGGAATAACTTAAAAGATCCACATGCTAGGGCAAGTTAATGCTCAGAGGTGTCTGAGTAATGGAGACATCGGATAAATGCTTGCAAAGTGCTTCACCACTTCTCAGTCCATATAAGTCATAAGCAGCATGTGTCTAGCGTACAGTTTTCTGAATAGAGCTGTATATTCCCATTGTCCTTGAAAACTGTTGCATTTAAGATGGCTTTCTTCAACTATCCTTGTGCTGAGTTAGATGTCAAATCTTCTGCCACTCCATCAAACCAGATAATCTATTTCCAAAGTAACAGCTCATTTAGCATTAAAATTGGCACTTAAGGGTTGATATAAAATGTAAATTAAATGTAGGATATGAGTAAATGAGGTTACTCTTATAATTCAGTTTTTGTATTAGTCCCAAGGTTGATATTTTTATCCAAATCATAAATACTCCTTTTCCTTTTAAAAGTATGGTTTTCAATTTCATTTGTGATATTGCTTTCAAAGCAGAGAAACATCACCTTCACTACAAATTCACATGAGAGTAATATGACTATCAATCACAGTGGCTTGGAAAGAGCTAGTAAGATTTCACAGCTAGGGATAAAGATAAAAGAAATTAAATTAAGTAATGCTAGAATGAAGCAATCAAGATTAAATATGTTCTCAGCTGCTGAGTTAACCAGTTCTGAGTTTTTATTGAACAAAAGGTTAAAGAAACGAACCCTTAAGAGCAATTTATTTCAGTTTAATGTTTTTTTAAGCTCAAGCTCAAAGCAGTTGAATTTATGCTGTCTCTTAAAAAAAAACCTAAAAAACCTGACATTATCGTTTTTAGTTAATGGCTCTCAAGAAGTTAATTTAACACTCATGATGATCATGTCCAAACAGGCTGTGTGATTTAATTAGAACCTTGAGAGTTTTGAAAATCCCATATAGTAAGCAAATTCATGGGCTGATCATTTAAATATGCTCAAAATTCTTGAGCCCAAATTGAACTGAATTCATTATTTCTTTGAATAAGATTAGTCTTAACTGAATTAAACTGAAAGTAATGAAAATAATTCTTAAAATGTGAAGAAAGCCCAAGAGATCTTAGCTGCTAAACGCTGTCCTGGGAGAAAAAAATTGAGCAAATATCCTCAATGAAACTAGTGTAAATTCAAACCATGGTTGTCATATCTAATAAGAATTTCCAATAGAAATTTGAGAGCTCGTGGTTCGATTATCTTCAAATGCATTTTTCAAAAACATTTTTCTGGGTAATTGTTAATTGTTTGTATTCCTTCACCCTCAAGCACCCTCCACAGCACTGAAGTTCTTGCTAGTGTGTTTTTGCCCTGCACTGTGAAACCTGAGATGGAGGGTCAGAGAGGGGTACACTTGAGCGACGGGGCTCATGATGAATGTACCCTGGTCACATCCTGGAGAACAGGCTGTCACCTCCTTGTCTTAGGGCTGCAGCAGGGCATCATGCCTTCTAGTGGCTCTGCTCTGGATAACCTCCCCCAGCAGGCAACATACAGCCAAGGACTGCCTGCCCACTGTAGTTTCTCTCCTGTTCCTCAACCCATTTGTGTGGGTAGCTAGTTCACAGACCACAGAGCAGGGCTGCCAGTGCCCTGGCAAAAGGTAGAACAGCAATGCATAAGTTAAGGCTGCTAGCACAAGACTGGTATTGAAGTCACACGGGCTGCACAAGACTCAAGCACACAGTTTCTCCTGGGGTTTTCTTTAATGGTCTCTCTCAAGAAAAGTAGACTAAATTAACTAAAACCCAGGAAATTCATGTAGGGGAGCTAAACTGCAGTAAGCTGCAGCATGGACATTCCACCCAGAATTATGTGCCTTAACCTGATTTCAGGCTTTTGTGTAAAGAGCTCAAAAATTGAGAGGGGTTAGAAAGAATGGGTTGATGTGTATGTCTTTGCCAGCTGTGCCAGGCTGGGCTATCCCCATCCATCGCTCCACCTTTCTATCACCACCAGTCCCCACACTGTCCCAGAGGTGGAAGATCTCCAGGTATTTCTTCACCTGCTCATGCAGTGCTGCTCTTTCAGGTGTTTCCTTACCCTGCTCATGTACCAGGCCCCATCATATGTGACAGTGCCTGGCCACTCGTTCCCCAAACACAAGCCCACATGCTGTCCCATCTCAGTCTCTGCAGCAGCCACATCATGAGACAGACTGAAGAATTGACCAAATTAAAGAAATTACTCCTTTGGAGGGTAGAAAGAAAATGGTCCATATCTGACAACCATGGGGAGAGGGGAGGGAGAGCAGATGGGTTGGTGCAATTTCACAGTTTTTTCAAACCAGTCACAGTGCCAGCTGCACTGACAGGCACCTGAAGTGTTTTCCTTTCCACCTCCCATCCACATCAGACTAGGACTTGTGTGGTTTTCTGGATCAGGAGTTGATCTGGCTAAAAACTAATCTGAAAATCAATAAATGAGAAAGATTTATGTTTGTACTGACAAAATGAGGGAGTGATAGAAGAGTGGGAATGAGTAACCTGAAGTATGACATAGTAGGGGTTGCTTGTGCTGTATTATAACTGAAATAAATATGGCTTAAATGACAGACTTAGTAGCTTTTCCTTTTTACTTTCACAAAGGAACATCTCACACTGTAGAAAAATATTAGGGAATTCAAAGAAATTGGAAGGTTTTTCTTGTTCACAAGAATTTGCACATAGATTTCAAAGATAATCAAGGATTTTGTATCTTCAGCTTTCCTGTTTTACTTCCAAACTTGTCAGCACCACATTCTTAAATGCCTAATTCACAGAGTTTTCCTCTGAGCACCAGAAAAAGTCTCCATTTGGTGCCTAAGTATGCTTGAGGAACGAGACTCGTGAGGATAGTGAGTGCCTCGCTGTTAATGTGCTTCTTGAGTTTTCAGTGTATGCCAAGTCAAGATGGGAAGGAATGAGCCAAGAATCCCAAACACTCTTTCCCCATGCAACACATTCTGCTGCAAGGACGATGCTGAGCTTGCCCTCAGATTTCAAATATCTTGCAATTTTCTTTCTACAACTGATGTTATTGCTTTCTGGGCTTATTTTCAATACAAATCAGTGACAGAGCCAATTCGCTTAGTAGCTGCAAAAATGGTCTTCAGAGTCAACCATTGTAACAAGTAGCTATCACAAAAAATCCCTGGTGACAAGGAAAAAGGGGAGGAAAGGTGAATCCACATAAATGCTATTGCATTAGAGGAGTTAATTTCAAGCAAAATTTTATGACCGATCAGCCAAAAGTTTAATTTAGAGCAATCAAATATTTGTCTAATAAAGACACGGTTTGGTGCTTCTGAATGTAAGAGTAGTATGAGCGTGTAAAATTCCTTAAATCAACAAAAATTGAGACTGTAAGTGTGGGAATGAAAGTCACCCCTCACAACCCAAAACTACATCTGAATAAACTGAAGAATGATAGTGGACATGGAAAATGTTACTTAACAAGTCAAGGCAAACAATGCCTGGACCTGGGGCTTCTGGAGAGTAGTCTACCACATCCCACATCTTGGAGGCATTGTGTAAGGCTCCAACCAAGTGGTGAAAGTGGTGGTGGTGGCTCCCTCTACATCCCTCAGTCACAGCCACAAGCTCCCTGTCTTCCCTCCGCACTCACCCTTTTCCCACACCATATCACCAGCTTGGTCATGCCACAATATCTCCTTGGGACCTGTGCTGTAAATGAGATTGTTGAAATGTTCCCTTTAAAAAATAGTATCTTTTCAGGTTACCTCAGTACATTTACTGGTCAGCTTAACTGTGCAGAATAAGTTAGTTCAGATGACTTTTTGTGCTAATATTGTCCTCCAATAACTAAGCTAGCTCTCTCACTGCCTGAGACCCTAATTTTGGAAAGGATCCCATTCAATATGCTTAAGTCCTACTGAAGCTGGGCATATGGTTAAGTACTTTCCTGATCAGGCGTGTGCATATGTGCTTTCTCAGACTGATGTCTTAGATCATAACTTATTTGCAAAATATATTATTAATTCTTTGGCACATTTTACACATGAGAACATGAAAAAATAGATAAATAAATAAAGCCAAATATTTTTCTGTTGCTGGGTAAAGAGGATTATTTTTAGTTAATTTTCCTTTGCTATGTTCTGAGTACAGTTTAAGTGTATCTTTTTATCTCTATTATGGAGGTTAAAAAAACAAACAGAATGGAAGAAAGTTAAAATGATCTTAAAGATTTTTGGAGTTTTTTTAACTGTTGTTTGTTAACTAATGGTAAAATATTGTCTGTGGCAAAATGTTTGTAGGAAGCACTTGGCTGTTTTATTACAACTGAAGGCACTAGAGTGATAAAGTTTGAATAAATTCAACAGACTTGACATATTCTTCTTTCTTACATTATTCAAATAATACAGACCCCATTTCCATTCTGTCAGAGGCCTTAGCAGAAGGCTGTCAATTGTGACAAATTTCACAAAGCAATTCATGATGTATGTTTATGTCTTTTGGTGCTTGTAGCTGTCATGGAGTGACTAACTCACAACAAAAGCTTTATTTGACAAATTTAGCATCTTTATTGTTTGTAGAATATCTATGTGGAAAATCTAGTTTCAAAAAAATAATCAATTATCCAACTTTTTCAGTAACTCTTTTTTTGAATCATTTAACTCCGTAGTCATTCATTGACATTTGAAAATCAAGCTGTTTTCTGTAGTTATGGTTACTCAGATCACTCAAGTGGGATCATTTCTCTCTGGTGTTTGGCCGGACATGGAAACGTGTCTGGCAAGGACTCTTCCATGTGCACATGTGAAATACGTTCCCGTGATTTGTGGGCATGAACTTTTGAAATTTGATTTTCATAAACACCTATTTCAACAACTAAAGTCTATTGAAACTTCTGTAGGAAATGAATTTGAGAAAAAGTAAATATCACCCACTGAAAAGGTTTGATAAAATTCATGATCAAGTATTTGTTAGAATGTTTAACATTACTTGTCTTTCCACTATACAGCCTGGATTTATATCATCCAACTTCAGACACCTGAACAAGATATGCCAGCAATTGGAACAGCCGATCTGACCAGTTGACACAGAGAGCTTTGCCCCTTGGAAGTGATTTGGGTCACCTAAGGTCTGCGCTGCAGTCATGGGCTGCCTCTCCCCACGAACTGAACATATCGAAAGCCTAGGGCAATTAGGCCGCAAGATGAGATGGTTCAGACAGATGCATAAAGTGTAGTGTCCTGGCTTTAAAGCAATGTCTGAATAGCTGAGAAGACTTAATTTTCTTCCACTTTGTTCCTTGGCTAACTAATGCAGATTTTTTATACCTACCAAAAATCAAGCAACAGAAAATGTTAGCATTTGGAGACTCTTTTATAAGGAGGAGCTAGACTCTAAGCTGATCTGATACTCTGGAATAAATGTTTTTGGAGAGGAATCTAGACAAAAAAATATCTTAGAAAAGTGAGGAAGCCAAAGGTGACTTTGGCTTATGCTTCTTTTTCATATGATTGGGTGATACTGCCATGTATTCATAATACAACAGAAATCTGTACAGTAGTCCTGAAATTCAGAAAGAGGGAAAAGGTAAAAATCACTGAAATTTTCTGAAAAAAGAAAAAATAAGCTGGCAAAGCTATGTTCAAAATAAGAAATGTAAGAGGAAGCAAATTTTTGAATGGTTATCAGAAGCATGGTGTCTTAAGTGCTTCATGTGCCTTCAATACCACCCAGGTCTCAGGCTGCAGGGACTGCCAGAGCCTTTCACTGGTAATGGATGGCAGCTGTGAGAACAGTTGTGTGAGGTGTGACCAGGTGGACGGTTTGCTCAGCATGGTGGCAGAACTATGAGAGAAAGTAGAAAGGATAAGGATCATCAGGGAGGCTCTCCCAGAGACACAAACAGGAGCAGCCACCAGAAAAAACCCAAGATCAAGGAGTTCCTGCATCCCTCCCCCATCAGGCTGAAGGCAGTATCTTAAAGGAAAGGTGTGAATGGAGGCAAGTCTATGCTCAGGGCAGCAGGCGAACACCCTCCTTGCCCACCTCGCCTTCCCAGGTGCCTCTGTACAACAGGTATGAGGCTCTGCAGGTGGAAGACCGGCCAATGGAAGATGTGGATAACAGTCCATCTATACCAGAGGTGTTGCCAGGGTCAGAAAGGCCTACTCCCTGTATCAAAACCACCTTCACGAGGAAGAGAAGACAGGTTATATTTCTAGGTGACTCTCTTCTGAGGGGAACAGAGGGTCCAATATGCTGGACAGATGCTCCTCTTAGGAAGTCTGCTGCCTCCCTGGGGCCTGGGTTAAGGACATTGCTAGGAAAATTCCTAGCCTGGTATGGCCCTCAGACTGTTACCCATTACTGCTCTGCCATGCGGGTGGCGATGAAGCTGCAACACATAGTCTAAGGGCAATAAAAAGATACTTCAGGGCATTGGGACAGCTAGTAAGGGACTCTGGAGCACAGGTTATTTTCTCCTCTCTCCTTCCAGTTGCGGGCAGTGACACCAGAAGGAACAGATGGGCCCAGTCTATTAATACATGGCTCTGTGGCTGGTGTCACTGCCACAATTTTGTTTTTTTTGATAATAGGATGGCCTACACAACACCAGGCTTGCTAGCATCTGATGGGATTCACCTTTCTCAAAGGGGAAAGGGGTCTTTGCTCACGAGCTTGCAGGGTTCATTGACAGAGCTTTAAACTAGACTTGAAGGGGGAGGGGATTAATATCAGGCTTGCCCGAGACAAGCTGAGGGACAACACGCCAAGGTTAGAGGGACAGAGTGCTAGTGAGGGCACTCAGCCTGTGTCTCTGAGATGTGCTGGGTTCACTGGAGCATGGTTGAAGTTGTACGGAGATGAGCTAGGGGCTCCTGAGGCAATAGGAGCCAAGAAGGGAACACCAGTGAAACACCTCAAAGGAATTAAGGGGTGTCCTCTGAGAAGGTGACACAGACAACAGCCCAGCTGAAGTGCCTCTACACAAATGCACACAGCATGGACAATAAACAGGAGGAGCTGGAAGCCACTGTACAGCAGGAAAACTATGATATATTTGCCATCACGGAAACATAGTGGAATGACTTGCACAACTGGAGTGCTGCAATGGATGGTTATAAAATCTTCAGAAGGGATAGGCAAGGCAGGAGAGGTGGTGGGGTAGCCCTGTATGTTAGGGAGTGTTTGGATTGTCTAGAGCTTAATGATGGTGACAATAGGCTTGAGTGTTTATGGGTAAGAATCAGGGGAAAGGCCAACAAGACAGATATCATGGTGGGAGTCTGTTGCAGACCATCCAACCAGGATGAAGAGGCAGATAAATTATTCTGCAAGCAGCTGGGAGAAGCCCTATGATTGCTAGCCCTTGTCCTCATGGGGAACTTGAATCTACTGGATGTATGCTGGAAATACAATACAGCGGAGAGGAAACAGTCTAGGAGGTTTACGAAGTGTGTGGAAGATAACTTCCTGACACAGCTGGTGAGTGAGCCAACTAGGGAAGGCACCTCACTTGACCTGTTGTTCACAAACAGAGAAGGACTTGTGAGTGATTCAATGGTTGGAGGCCATCTTGGGCATAGCGATCATGAAATGATAGAGTTTTCAATTTCTGGAGAAGTAAGGAAGGGGGTCAGCAGAACTGCCACCTTGGACTGCTGGAGGGCAGACTGGCCTGTTTAGGAGACTGCTGACAGAGTCCCCTGGGAGGCAGCCCTGAAGGGCAAAGGAGTCCAGGAAGACTGGACATTCTTCAAGGAGGAAGTCTTAATGCCACAAGAGCAGGCTGTTCCCATGTGCCAAAATACAAGCTGGTGAGGAAGACCAGCCTGGCTGAACAGAGCGCTTTGGCTGTAACTCAGAAAAAAAAAGGAGAGTTTATGGCCTTTGGAAGAAGGGGCAGGTAAGTCAGGAGGATTACAAAGGTGTAGCGAGGTTATGTAGGAAGAAAATTAGTAGGGCCAAAGCCCAGCTAGAGCTTAATCTAGCTACTGCTGTAAAAGACAATAAATAATACTTCTATAAATACATTAGCAGCAAAAGAAGGGCTAAGGAGAATCTCCAGCCTTTAATGGATGTAGGAGGAAACATAGTGACAAAGGATAAGGAAGAGGCTGAGGTACTTAATGCCTTCTTTGCCTCAGTCTTTAACAGTAAGACCAGTTGTTCTCTGGATACCCAGCCACCTGAGCTGGAAGAGAGGAATGGGGAGCAGAATGGATCCCACATATTCCAAGGGGAAATGGCTAGTGACCTGCTACAGCACCTAGACACACACAAGTCTATGGGGCCAGATGGGATTCACCTAAGAGTACTGAAGAAGCTGGCAAGAGTGCTCACCAAGCAGCTTTTCATCAGTAGTCCTGGCTAACCAGGGAGGTCCCAGTTGACTGGAGGTTAGCAAATGTGACACCCAGTTACAAGAAGGGCCAGAATGAGGATCCAGGAACTATAGGCCTGTCAGCCTGACCTAGGTGCCAAGGAAGGTTATGGAGCAGATCATCTTAAGTGCCATCACATGGCACGTACAGGATAACCAAGTGAATAGTCCCAGTCAGCATGGTTCATGAAAGGCAGGTCCTGCTTAACTAACCTGATCTCCTTCTATGACAAGATGATCCACTTAGTAGATGAGGGAGAACCTGTGGATCTTGTCCACCTAGACTGTAGTAAAGCCTTTGACACTGTTTCCCATAGCATTCTCCTGGAGACGCTGGCGGCTCATGGCTTAGACATGTGTACTCCTCTCTAGGTTAAAAACAGGCTGGATGACCGAGCCCAGAGAGTTGTGGTGAGTGGAGTTAAATCCAGTTGGTGGCTGATCACAGGTGGTGTTCCCCAGGGCTCACTGTTGGGTCTGGTTCTGTTTAACACCTTTATTAATGATCTGGATGAGGGGATCGAGTGCACCCTGATTAAGTATGCGGAGGACACCAAGTTGTGTAGGAGTGTTGATCCGCTTGAGTGAAGGAAGGCTCTTCAGAGGGATCTGGACAGGCCGGATCAATGGGCCGAGGTCAATTGTATGAGGTTCAACAAGATCAAGTGCTGGGTCCTGCACTGGGGTGTCAACAACCCCATGCAACGCTACAGGCTTGGGGACAAATGGATGGAAAGCTGCCCGGCGGAAAAGGACCTGGGGGTGTTGGTCGACAGCCGGCTGAACGTGAGCCAGCAGTGTGCCCAGGTGGCCAAGAAGGCCAATGGCATCCTCGCTTGTATCAGGAATAGCGTGGCCAGCAGGACCAAGGAAGTGATTGTCCCCCTGTACTTGATGCTGGTGAGGCCACACCTTGAATATTGTGTTCAGTTTTGGGCCCCTCAGTACAAGAAAGACACTGAGGTGCTGGAGTGTGTCCAGAGAAGGGCAATGAAGCTGGTGAAGGGTCTAGAGTACAAGTCTTATGAGGAACAGCTGAGGGAACTGGGGTTGTTTACTCTGGAGCAGAGAATGCTGAGGGGAGACCTTATTGCTCTCTACAACTCCCTGAAAGGAGGTTGTAGTGAGGTGGGCATCGGTCTCTGCTCCCAAGTAACGAGTGATAGGATGAAAGGAGAGCCTCAAGCTGCAGCAGGGGAGATTTACACTGGATATTAGGAAAAATTACTTCACTGAAAGGGTTGTCAGGCATTGGAACAACCTGCCCAGGGAAGTGGTTGAGTCACCATCCCTGGAGGTATTTAAAAGACATTTGGATGTGGTGCTTATGGACACGGTTTAGTGGTGAACAGGTAGTGTTAAGTTTACGGTTGGAGTCAATGATCTTAAAGGTCTTTTCCAACCTATATGATTCTGTGTATTTGTGTATCTCTCTATTATCCATTGGAAAAGCCAAATCACAGAACACAAAAAGTGTAAGAGCTTCTTGGAATAGGCAGGTTGAATGAATATTATACATGTCTACCCTCTCTTATTCTTATCTAGGCATCCTCTTTCAGCCATGGTCAGAGTCAGGACATTGGGTTAGAATGCCCTTTTGTCTGACCTGATGTTTTTCTCTTTAAAAAATTACTTTTAAAACAATCTGATTGAGTTTAAGTTGAAAAAAATATTACAAGATTGCACCAAGCCCAAACCCCTTCTCACTAAAAGGATCTTCATTTAATGCAACTTTAGATGTATCATGCTGATTAATGTTGTTGTTCTGCATTGGTTAAATGATCTGCTTCATTGAACTGTAAAGTTCATGAAGGAAGATGATTAATTCATATTTGTATTGTTTATGCTGCCTTTTTTAAAGAAAGGATTCCAATTATCATTTAAATAATGGTTTATGTTTCTAAAATGGACCAAATATGCAAATATTATTCTACTGCTGTTCTTAGCTGAGCCATTATACTCCAAAGATCACAAAAGGGTGGGCCAGTTGTGCTCCAATTTACAGCTGTGTGATAACAGAGCAGACTTACTTGTGTAAGGAAAATGACTTTGTATTTACCCCAGTGCAACAGATAATCACATGTGACCCATTGTAATGAATATCTCTGGGAAACTTTGACATGTTATCTCTGAGAGTATGATATTCGCTTACTGCTAGGAATGAATGATTTAAATCACAAATGTGGGACATTAGTTTCCTTGGGCTGTTGCACTTTCAGGACATACACCTAGCTTTGAAAGAACTGCCAGCTCTCTCAGTTACCATTAATGACAGAAGAACTTTAATGTAGAAATCCATGCAAAATGCTGCAGATAAGCCAGTAAGTACAGAAAATGTGCCTTCATGCAACATCCATAAAAAGAAAAGCCCAGTCCTCATAAGAAAAAACAAAACACCCCAAATCAAAGCAACACCCACCCCACAGGAAAAATTGTGAGGTCAGCAATTCAATACTTTGTTTTGCTTGAGCTGTATGGCCACATATTAATAATGGCTGGGGGTGGGGGCATGTTAACTATGAAGGAATTTGGGATGTTTTCATTATTGCTGGGCAAATAACTCTTGAAAAGTAAGCATCTCTTTTATGCGTAGATCAAGTGAACTTGGCAGCAGCAATGTCATTGATGCTAACAGTGTGTGACAGGAAACAAACCCATGTGACTGCTGTGTTTTGTAAGTCGAGCTCTTGTGTAAGATTCCGGTACATTCTTTTCCAGCTATTCTTTCAGAAATTTGAACTTTTAATTAAAAGGCAACATTGAAGCATGTCCAGCATTGACAGTCTTAATGCTGTTTCTTCTCCACATTAACATGCAAACCAGCTTCAGTCAGCATGCAAGGAGATACTGTATAATTAGCCTCATTGTCCATTATGAACAAATATGTGTTTTGGTGAGGGAGAGAATGTACTAGTGTTTTCTAATCAAATGATCAGGGGTTAGGATTTTCAGCTTTTAGTAGTCATGTCATTTTCTCATAAACATCTTAATGACCATTTTACTTTATCAGTTGGAATGAAATAGACATATCAAATTCAGGTTGCTTGTAAGAATATATAAGCTATTAAAAAAAATCAATTCAGTTAAAAAAATAATTTGAAATGCAACATTTTTTCAAGTAAATATTTACTAAAATTATAGCAAATATCAAAATGCAAACAAATAGCCAAATGCTGCTCTCTGGAAAGATAATATGTATCATATAATATGCATCATCATTTAACACCCTAGAATCCATTTCAGTAATGAGCACAGAGCTTGGTAATGCATGTGTATCAAAGATCTTCAATAATATGTAATACTTACTTTTAGTAGGACAAACCTAGGGACTGATATGACATGACATGATACGCTTAATACACCAGCTGGTGACTTCAGTGTTGGGTTTGAATTCTGAAAAGAATTTTGGGTGATAAATTAAAAACACATTAGGTGTTATGAAGCAGTGAGTAGAAAACTAAAAGATATGTTTTTTTAGGAAGCTTAATTTTTCTTTTCCCTGAGTGTTGGAGTTACATTATATATGTTAAACAAATAGCGAAACTGCTACTTGACAAAAACCCCATGTACTATCATTTTAATTTCTGAATTGAACATCCTGTAATGGCAACATAAGACTATAGGATTAGACCTTGATTTCCAGACTCACAATATCCACATTCTTAATTTCCATAGAACTAGTAATGAAAGTAGTACAGAAATAGAATCTGTTCCTTCTCAGATTTTTAAATAACCTTACAGAATTTTTCTAGTATATTTCAAAAAGGCAACATGTGAAAACATCCAATTTTTTATACAGTTAAATCCTTAAGAAATAATCAAGCATTTAAATATCACGTTTTCACCTCCAAAGACTACTACCAGTTGTGTGAAAATCAGTCTGGACATATACAACCTAATGTATTAAGTAAGCAGTAACTTAAAGCTATCACCATAACCATTGGAGGTTTCTGGATTGTCCACAGCTCCCTCAGGAGATAACCTGCCTTCTGACAGCTTTGCAGGTGGCTTAACAAAAAGAACAGTAACAATCTAAGGGGGAATATTTGACAGGAAGACTGTGGGCAGATGCATAATGATCTATCTGTTTTATATGTCTGCATCACTAAATCATCAGCCAGATACGTTTTCTTAGAAGTTCCTTCATGGACACAAAATTCATACTCATTAGATAATTCTCCACCATCCAAACTTGCCCAAATGGTTGTGTGTCCTCCACAGAGGAAATCTGTTACCTGGTTTAGTTCAGCCTTTTCTGGTGCAGGATGATGAATCCACTCCCTATTTCTCTTCCTGGGTTTCATCATTTAACATTAGTCCGTCCTCTGGCCGTCTCAAGGCTTTTTGAAAATTCAGCTCTAGGCACTGCAGATGAGGGCAAAGACTTCATCAGGAGTGAAATTCTGCTACACAAATGGCTTATCCAAAGCTCTTTCAGGTAAGTTGCAGTCTTTCCAATGATTTCAGCTGGCATGCAATCAAGCCTTACTGACTAACAACAGAAAATGGAAGATTGCTTCAGATGTACCTATAGTTGTATTTCTTCATTGTTTTAATGAAGAAAGAGAGGGAGAGGGCATCTATGAACATCCTTTCTGTTATCATGCCAGTGCTTTAGTAGATCCTGAGATTATGCATAAAATACGCTGTCTGCATTTTAATGCAATTAATTCATCAGCATACAGATGTCTATCAGGAAGACTTTTGTATAATTCCTATTGGTATGGCTTCAGTTGGCTTGATTTAACAAAAAATAAAGGCCTGATACTTCTATGAATTTGACTCGCCATAGACTGAAATCAAGGAGGAAACAATATCGTCATAGACCATGAATTTAGACCTACATAAAAAGTAGTCCTGATTTCCATTGTTTCGTAGAATTTTTCAGTCCTTTTCTTAGTGCTGAGAAACAGAGGCTTTCCCCAGTCTATCTAGTCATTTACTCAAAATATAAGTTGAGAAAAAACATGCCATTTTTTCCCCAAAACAATGGAGACACCATTATAATGCAGTGTTGAACTTAAACTTTTCAGCACCTACTGAAATATTCAGAGTTCTTTAAAATTTTCTCATCAGAACTGATACCATGGCTACTGCTTTCTCCAAAACTGCAAATAACCTTCACTGCTATTAAGAATAAAGCTAGTCTTACATACTCGGTCTTCAGGTAAAATAAACCACTAAAACTTGCATTATTTGGGTATATGCATTTGAGAAATATTTGACTATCTATTGACTGACTCTGGTTGTGAAAGACTGTCAAGAAGCATTTTTTAAGAATAATTCTGTTATCCCTGAAAAGCTGAGTGGCTTGGTAACTGCTGTTAAATGTTCTTTCAAATGCCTAATGCATGAAGCAAACTATGCCCTACCCTCTGGGATCTTGACCAGCAGGGTGGAACAGCTGGTGTTCATTACTGACTGGATAGCCCCAGAGAATTTAGGGATCCACTGAGTCCTTTGGTTTTAAGCCTGTGCTCTCTCTGCACCTAATAAAAATAGTATATTTTCTGATAATCACACATTTAAGTTACTAGTAACTCAATATTAGCCTGATCAATGTTTATCTGAAATGCATATTTATAGCATCTCTTGAGAACCATTCCAAAATCAATTAAAATTTTAAAAAAGCAGAATTTTTTACTGTATTAGTTTTAGAGGACCTACTTTACAGAAGCCTCTTATTGATATGTATAAGCAGTGACTGTCCAATTGCCCGAAGGGTATTTTACATTAGACTTCACAAAGACTCAGGAGCCTCTGAAAAGAGAGTATTCTAAAACACACATTTTTCTCCTCATAAAATCAATATTAGGATGTTTGGGCATAATTGTGAATTATTCTCAGAAGTAACACCCACAATCACTATATTTGCCAGTGGAGTTATACAAACCAATTTGATGAATGAACAAAAACATGAGTACTCCTACTTAGGTCCAAGGGCTTTGCACACACTGAAGATCCTCAGATGTTTATGCGCAGCACAGGAGCAGGTGTAAGTGCAAGAGTGACTCTCCGATCCTGAAGTGAGTGAAAGGATGGAAATTTGATAGATCTATTCCTGCTGTATTTCTGAGGATTTCTTTTTGTTTTACTCTTGGAGTTAACTACTGTCAGAAGAAGCCATCTCACACAGGCCTTATTCCCTGCCTGTCATAGCCACACTTGTGCTGTGCTGCCACAGGGTCAGCTCTGTCAAGGAGTTAATTCAGGTTAAAATTAACCACTTCTCTGGCAAGTTAGTTTTACCCTGATGACTTTCCTGCTCCAGTTCACTATACAGTTGCACAAACTCTTACATAAGCAAAAGGGAAGAGAGGGCTTGTGGGCAGGAGGGGGAAGGAGTGGATTGCTGAGCTGGGGGAGTACAGGATGCACCAGAGGAGCTTTATATCAGCTCATGGTGTTTGTGGAACTACAGCGGAGGCTTATCCTTAAAAGTAATTCTGCATCTGACTTCCCCTGAAATCAATGCTCTGAACCTATCTGACTTTTCAAAGGTCATGTAAAATGTTTCTAATAGTGTACATTATTAACATAATTATGCTGTCTAGAACAGGTAAAAGAAGCCATTTCAATCCTGAGGGCCAAAGAAACCTTCCATATACCTTTGGTGATCCACATCATTATTCAATAATGACATGAAAAAAAGAGAAGTGTGGCTGCAGGCTGCATAAAATTAAGGAATAACCCATTTGGGGATTTTTCTGGGAGTCTTTGTTAATATAATATGGTATTTTCATTGAAAAATGTTAGACGTTAAGCAAAAGAAAAAAGGCCCACAGAACTGTTCTTACTATTGCTGAATTAGCCATTGAATTACACACCCAAAGCAGACCTGCATTTCGAATCTTTGCAGGCATAACTAAGTCTATTAGGAGTAGAGAAATCTCATGGCTTTAACCAACATAACTATGTTAAAAGAAACCAACCCTAACAGATTCCATTAAACAAGTAAACAGTTCCTTTGTCCATGCAGCTTATCCTGAGAATGGTACTGGCAAAGGAACTCCTGCTCCCGTATAAGCTGTTTCCACACTGGAGGGAGGAGGGATTGCATAGCTCTAGCAGTACAGCTATCCCTTTTAAGCACAGAGGAGCCTTAAGGATACAAGATACTGGCAGGAGGGCCAATGCAAAAGATACTATTGGGCTAGAGTGTCTGTGAAAAGCAGTCCCAGCTGCTCCCTGGCACACTTTGCAAACAGCGAAAGCTAAAACTGCCCCAAACTGCCTGATGTTATACCTTCCTAATGCCTATTCACAGCGTGATTCTCCTGAAGAAGCATGCAGAAGTCAGTTCATCTTCTTCAGTTGAATCCTTTCTTCTCAGTAACTTCAGCTGTCCTGCTTTCTCTGTAGTACAGCACATACTGCTGATGCTGAGGGTTCTACATGGCAGAAGCAGGATGGCAGAACATTTTACCAAGAAAGGCAGGACAGCTATCTTATTTAAGTGCTGCACGTCAAGCCAGCAATGAGACATGCACTTTAAATGCATTTATGCCAGATTCATTGCAATTTGGTCCTTCAGTTCACTAGCTTCATGGTAACATTTTCCATTTTTCTAAGAACAGAAAGAGAAGGAAAATGAAGAACATCTTGAATTAAGGACTTATGTGTCACATGCAAATGTGATGCACTCAGAGGCAATGTGTCTATCTTGTTCCTGAAGAAGTGAGTTTATTATGACTGAACCAGATCTGAAATATATCTCAAAATACTAATGGAAACTGCCCTGGTCCTCACAAGCTCATCACATCAGGTTCAGTCAAGTTAACTAGCAATAAATGTTCATGTTCTGTGATCATCTATGTTTTATATCATTCCTTATTTCTACTTGCTGTTGGGAAAATATTAGCAGCCTTAAAAATGAGGATGAATTGTATTTCTGAATAAAGGGTTTTTTTAAGCTTAAAATACAACGTGACAAATCCTCTTTTTTAAGGACTTGTCAGACACATTCCTTATCCATCCAGCATCCCTAACATCAAGTGCATCACATGCGTTCAGCCAGGACTGTGTTTTGCTTGGTATGCAGACACAGATGAAGAGTAAGTAGGGCAATTTTTTTCCTATCATCTGTTACTCTACATGAAAAACACCCATGACAGAAGGTCTGCTTTGAGTTTTAAAAAATATAGACCCACATCTTGTCTCCACTGAAGTCAACAGTAGTTTCAGAAGGGACAAGGTTAGGCTCAAAGACTCTGATAATAAATGATGTCTCTGTATGATGATAATGTTTGTATGAGTGAAAATATTGTCTGTAATGAAAGCTTCCCTCAAAGTATATGTCCACCTATATGGCCAAAATCCCTCATCTGTACTGATTTTGTACCACAAGATGTGAACACTTTTAATTACTACTGGTTCTGGATAAAAGTACTAGGTCATAAGGAATAAATTTGTGCTTGCTATTACTCAAAATGCTTCAAAGACATTTTATGTTGCTCTGTAGGCAATTATATCTGTTGGATCATTTATTCTATTGGTTAAAGTTACATTTTTCTAAATTTCCCTTGTTTTATTTTGTCTCATTTAAAGGAGCTGGGAATCAATTCTTTTTTGTCTGCATGTGAAAAATAAGTTCCAAACAGCTTAAATACTATTGCTTTATTCATACCTCTGGCATGATTAAATGGACACAAACATCCACAAGAGAAAAAATGCAAACCCAGAAGAGCAGTCCTTTTAATTTACTTGTTTTTCTTCTAGTCTCTAATTAGATATATATGCCACGTTGACAACTGTAGCCTTTAAAAAAAAGAGTATATACTGAGGGCAGACATAGAGTTTGTTGGGTTCTTTTAGGTATAACTTCTAAAGAATTGTACAAGTTTACCTTGTATAATAATAATTCCACAAAAACATACTGTATTCTTCCTTATCAGCAAATGCCAGTTACTTCATTATGTATCCCATGCCATCCCTGGCACTGCTGCCTGTACTTTGTCCAAGACAGTCTGCTGCTTATATCTCCATACAGGAACAAAAAGGGATTTAGGTAGGAGTGGGGTTTAGTGAGACTGTGCCCACAGTACTGTGCGGCAGATGCTGAAATGAGGGCAGAAGTCGAAGGAGGTGTACAGTGGCAGAGGCTGGTAGCAACCAGGGACTTGACAGCTCCAGCCCTCTCATCCATAGCAGGGGCAGAGGAGCAAAGATTAATGGGGTGGAGATTTCAGGTTATTTTTATCTTGATTCCATGTTCATTTTGACATAAGTCTTTGACTCCTTTGCATGAACGCTATTTCAGCTGATGTTGGGCAGGGTTTGAGAAATGTGCTGACCCTGTTGGTTTTGATGATCGAGTACGCCATCAGCACATATATATAGAAAACCCTGTGGAGAGGGCCTGGATAGGCCATATGGGCCAATCCTCAGCCCAGGCAGGAGCAGCTGAACTGTGTCATTCGTAAGAGATCTCTCTCAAACCTGTTTTAGAAGAACTTTAGTACCAGAGTCTCCAACTTCTTGCCCAGCAACCTATTCTTCTACCTCATGATCCTTTCCATTAAAGCTCCTTCCCTGGGATTTCCAGACTTTGAAATGAAAGCCACCATTTCTTGTCCTGTAATGGACACCACAGGGAGAACACAGGTCCCCTTTGCAGTAATGAACTGTAAAACTGTTTTCACACCCCACTTTCTGTGCTCTGTATAATAAAGAGTGTTAACTCTTCCGCCATTTACTGTGGCTTTCAGACCTTTGGTAACTTTTCCCTTGTTAATTTCCATTGTTTCAGAGCTGTTACACCCAAACCCATATACAATAATCCAGTTGAGACTTTACAAATGTTCGGTGGAGTAGAAGGGTTACTTTATATGAATGGCTGATTACCTAACCTAGAATAAGGATCACCTTTTTGCAAAAGTAGAGTGATATTGACTTAAAATCACATCTGATCACCTGTATCTCCAAACTCTTTCTCTATGAACTGATACCTATTCCCTTAGTCATTCAGACATTTCTTTTTCATCCCTATGTGTGACACTTGCCTCTTTCCATAGTAAGTAATCTTACAATTTTGGATAGGGACTATCTAGATTTATGGATATCCAGCAGCTCAGGTTTCCAGGCATTCAAAAATGTTGAAAAATGTTCTTTGTATTACAAGGTGAAAGTGATTTGTGCATGAGTCTGGTGCTCCCACGTTGTGTTATTCTTGCTGTGCTTACCGAGCTCCATTGAATACATTTAGCACTCCCAACACATGGGATACATCAGGTCTGTCACTGCTGGGACTGCCAATGTTGCATCTACCTGGCTGGTTCTGTAGGAATAAGGAACTACATGCCTTTTCATAGCTGAGTGTTGAAAACCAGCTTCAGATTATAATGGAAATGAATCCTATGTACATGTAAACCACTGAGTATTTAAACCTGAGTTAAAACTTCTTCTTTGCAAATAGGCATGTCCGTTAGTATGGTATATTTATAAAGTACTGAAAATACTGTATGAAATTAAACAAATGAACAAATTCCATCTAGTTCATTACATTAAAAAGTAGAAATACAGAATTTTGAATTCAGGAAAAGAATAAAAAAATCAACCAATGTCAATCAGTTTCAACTCATTGATCTCAAGACTGTGTTTTCTACCGCCCATGGAGCCTCAAATAAATTCAATTTTCAGATAGGATTTGAGTGGGGTCATGAAGTGCCTGGGATGAGGTTGTCACTGTGAAAGTGGAAGCATTAAACTGAAGTCATGTCAGAAAAATGAAAGAATAATTCAATGAAATGGTTAATAGATGGATTGTAATAACAATTCCTGTGATTTTTAGGTGCATATATAGTAACATGACTGTATCTACAAAAGTGCGTTATTATGCATCTGTGGAGTGCATAAACATCCTAGCTCTGTGTTATAATGTTTCCTTTTTATACTTGAAATATATGACTCTGTACTACAACTGCAGCCTTGCTGTGCTGTATAAGATCCAGTCACAAATTATGAGATTGTTCTTACACAGTTTCAGCTATTTATAATTTCAGTGTGTAAGCTTCTATAGCTTCTGTATGTAAACTTTGAAAATGCATATGGAGAGCTAAGTACCTTTGAGTGGAATGACATTCTTTCCATCAGCCTTGGAGGGGATGTGATCAACTAGCTTAAAGAGACGCTTAACTTTTAGAAGCCTAAAGTTAAGTGAGGTAAAACCCCTGATGTATTGGCTTCTCAGAGACAGGGAAGCAGAGCTAAGAAGGTGGGGAAAATTAAAGGTACAAATTTGGATTCCTGCATAAGGATTTAAACACATTCTATGTACAATTTTAAGGAAGTAAAAGAGGTGGTAATTCAGCAGCTCAAATACATGTGTATTTATGTACATTGCTGCTGAGCAGAACTTCTCAATGCCTCTTTCTTGATAGATTTCTCAGCCCTGAGTTATTCTTGTATAACTACTCTGTCAGCACAAGAGCTTTTCTCTATGTGTCAGTGACAAACACGTTGGCCCCATTTACACTGCAGAAGAACCACACTTCAGTGCACTGGTGTAAAATAGATTTATTGCCATGCTGATTTATTGCGTGGCAATTCATTTTGTGAATTTGTTGATGTGATATGCCTACTAAAGAATGCAAGGAACACAACCAAAAAATAATATCTGGCAATATTTCAGGTGTGGTAAATCGGCATATTGTCTTTGAGTCAACAAAAATATATCAGTTAATGCAAGCTGAGGGTCTGATTAACAGTACTCCTGGGAAGGAAGGAAAGCATGTGGTCACTCTGTGGTTCCTATCTGTGGTTCAATATCAGCTAAATATCTGCATAAGTAGAGACATTTTCAAGGAAAAAACACTCCCTCTTTTTTTTTTTTTTATATTTATGTGTATGGATTAAATCTGTGTGTTTTCATCTGTTTTGGAGCTGAAGCGAGAATGAGTAGAAAGAAAGAAACAGGTCAAAAAGAGAACAAGATAAAAATGAAATGCAGAAAACCTTAGCTGGCCCTGCTGAAGAATGTGTTCAAACAGCTATCACGTCAATCTCAAATGAGAGATACCATTTTAAAAATCTGATCTTTTTTTATGTTGTTATTATTTGTAACCATTCAGTGTATCTATAGAAAAAAAAGTCAGAGAAAGATTAAAAAGACGATTTAAGATAAAATATAAAACCAGTGGAAGTGAGAGAGATGTCCTTTGAAAGAAGGGGACTTGGGAGAAGGCATGCGAGAATTAAGAAAAAGCTGAACACAAATGCTACAGCATACAAAGATGAAGTAGGAAGCTTGGTAGCAGCTGGGAGAGAACAGAGCCAGAATCTGTGCCAGTGAGTGGAAAAGATTAGTTTACTGTCTCTGATGCTAAGAAAAGGACAAAATCAGAAGGAAGAGGTCTCAACTGTGTGAGAAGGCAGATTTAGGAATTTTTATGCTGTAGATATTTTGCTGGATACTCTTTAATCAAATATGTTTGATTACAGCAAATATACCTTTGAGGCTAACCATTTCAGATCCTACTCTCCACATAAAATATTTTTGTTCAGAAAAGAACTTGTTTCTGAAAAAAACCCTCAAAATTAATGGGTCCAACTTTGAGAAAGTGTTGTCTTGTGGAGAAGAGGGAAAGCTGGGTGAGGAACCACATACCTCCCTCTGTCCAGGCTATTCTTGGCTCATTCACTTCCCTGAGCACTGAATTCATTCACAAGTTGGGAACATCTCCTGCTGCTACTTTCTAAAACATTTGGTAAAGTGCTGAATCCCAAATTAGTACTGTGGTGTTGCTAGGTTTTGATAAATATGCCTATAAATTAATTGCAGACGTACCTGCTTTATTCAGAAAGGCTGCTGCTGTCAAAGACAGAAGTATAGCTTGAAATGAAATTTTTTTAAGAAAATACTTTGTTAAGGTATAGTTTTCTTCATATGCAGCTATAACAATGACCCAGCTCTATTTACAGAACTATGGCATTAGCCCTTACACACCAATAATATGCAGGCTTTTAGTTAACCTAACAAATATTTTGCTGTGTGGCTGATGCATTAACATGTGTATTAGTGAGCACTTGTCCATAAGGAATTTGTCAGACTGTCATCAAAGACTAAGACAGGCAGTCCCTGCTCAGGGTAAAAACACCTAGGGATCACAGCAATCACTCTGAAGGGAATTAAAGCAATAGATTAATCGACCGTAAGAATCGTTTTCCTTGTTCATGAATCTGGATTTCCCTTGGCTGCCAGAATTGTAGATGAAAGTGAAAAACATCCTTGACCTTCTCTGTCAAAGAAAATGCTTCTCCCTTTCTCTTTGTCTGATGTGCAGAAATAGGGATTCTTTTGAGTGATTTACAAGGTCTGAGAATTGCAAACAAAAGGTGTCAATAAAATAGTATCCAGGTTCTCATTTATTCTGCTGTGTCCTGACCCATGAAGAGACATTAGAGAATGTTTCAAAAGTTGTCAGCTTGTATCCTTGTAGTCTACCACACTTCCTGACCTCAAAGTCTGTGATGCAGCTCTATCAGTAAGCCTGTGAACATAGTATAAATACATGAAATAAGGCTGCACGGATCTTAGGAAAACAGTACTGTCTGGAAAGAGGTGATGGGTGCTCAAAACTTTGCTCTGTCTTTAACTCTCTGTGCAGTCTTTGGCAAGACAACTTGTCTGGCTTCCATTTTCCCATCTGAAAAATATCCCTTCACAGGAAGTCAGGAGGTTTCATCAATTAGCCTCTAATTAGGAAAACTCTTAAACAAGTGTTTCAGTTAAGCCCTTTTCAGAAGAACAGTTTAAATGTGCTTAAGTGCCATTCTGAATTAAAGCTTACTGCTTACAAAATGCTTCATATCTAAAGACAAAAGATGGTATATAAGCATCATATAGGTAAGTTAGGGTTTATTTATATGCTGTTCAGTACAAGAATAAACTGATCACTTGACAGAGCAGTTAGCTTGTTTACCTTTTTACTGATTGTGCTTGCTGGCTCTTTCTATGTACATTATTTTTGGATAAATTATATTAATGGATGGAGCTTGATTAAGACACAGGTACTACAGGGTTAAGCAGGGAATGAACTGTCTGACCTGTGAAATATTTTGAGATTACAGAAATGTCATTGTAAAACCAACACATTTCAAAGTATTTTTTTCGGGGGGGGTGGGGGGGAAGTATGTCTATGGTAAGGGCATTACCTGGGATGCAAGAGATAAAAATTCAAGCCTGTGTTTTCTCGCTCTTCTGCTGACCAGACGGGTACCAACAACACAATTCTGGAGTGGGTCTTCCCAGTCTGACCAGAAACTCTACCCTCAGCTTACCCCCTTCCTCTTTTTATCCAAAATTGTATTCCCCTGTGATGTGATTGGATTTTGAAAAATTGGCATATTCTGATCAAATCCTGTTTCTTTGACAGATCTGTTCTCTCAGATAACCAGGTCTCCACACCACTTTCTAATGTGGGTAAGTTCACAGTGAGGTTCAGTCACTGAAGAAGGATTTATAGAATCATAGAATGGTTTGGGTTTCATGCCAACTACAGGATCAGAATAGTTCAGGGGGGTTTCCCTCTCAAAGTTCTAGGTCTCCATCTAATTAAATACTACTTTCTTGATAAAGCCTGACCTGGAAGCAACAACCATTCATTAATAAATGGGTCTGTGTACAGAGATAAGATTTGTTACTTCAGTTACAAGATGAAGCACTGGACCAGCTCACAGTTTTAGTAAGTTTATTCCTTTTATGCCCAAGCTTAAATAACATTCATTTCCTCATTAAGGTCCATTACTTCTTTGCAAATAAATACTGAAATATATATTTCTTTTATTTTGGAGTAATGATTTATAGGGAAAGCATAGCTTTGTGGGTTTGTAGTCAGGGTTAGTCTCAGTGAATACAGAGTTTTGTTACATCATAAGGAAGATACACTGGTCTCTGACGAGATGGGTGAATATGAAATTACACAGCTTAAGTAAACAAACATTTGGTCCGTTGGGAGTTCCCTGAGAATTCTGTCTCTTCCTTTTATTTTTTTCTGCTTGTTTCTCACACACAGAGAGATGAATAATTCCTAACCTGTGGGGGTATTTTGAGCATATATTTGTTAATAGGCATGAAATGATAAATGTCGCAGAAGTGACTCTGAATATCTCTCCTCTGCATATATGCCCACACCTTCTTACTCATTCTTCTCTGGTTTTGATACCACTCCCACCTTAACCTATCCTACATTTGAAGATGCCTTTGTTACTATAAGATCAAACATTTCTATTAGAAGGAAAGAAAATCACAAATCCAAATGCTAAGGCCTTTCTCTTTGTTTCTGGGATCCCATCTCTGGCTCATTGTGGAGTGCAGGACGAGGAGGGAAAATATAATATTGGTGTTTATGGTGGCAGGTACTCTATTTCAGAGGGGTCAGTATCATCAGCAAAGCTAGGTGAGATCTGCCACTGCTGGAGAATAAAACCTCGGTGGGGAGGTATTCCACCAGAATGGATTGGTCTGGCACAGAGAGACTCCACAGTGTTTACTGAACATTTATATGTAATTTCTTTTCTTCCAGTTTCAGTTAATGGACAAATAAAATAATGGAAGTGATTTAAAGCATAGAAATGAAGACTACACACCCAGAAACAGCTCCAACTTGTGCAGAACACAACAGCCCATCTGCTCAGCAACAGATGTCACTGTGAAAGCATCATCCTTTATCTCTGCCCTCTGCACCAAAACCTACTGAATGAAGAATCATTTCAGAATCTTCTTACCCATGAACTGGATCCAAGTTCACTGCATGGTCACCACCATGAGGAAGTCCTGAGCTCCAGGGAATACAAGAAGTCCCTACTGTTTAGGCAGTGGGACTTTCAGGAGATCTTACCTACAAGTCCTTCAGATGGCGCATATGGATGGAGAAAAGCAGCAGTGTTGCAGTACAGGCACAACCATGTCTGGGAATATCAGTTTTGGCAGGCACTGGTAAACCATCCAAAGTCCTGATGGTGGCTCCCCCTGCCCTCCACAGTGGAGAAGTGGGCTAGAGGGTAATCACTGCCATCTTTTACCTCAAAAGATGAGGTATAATTCTTTGCCACATGAAGACTTAAGTACATGGCTTGTCAGGTCCAGAGGGTTGACCACACCTACCCTGGGCAAGAGGGGAGCAACCACAACAAGAAGAAAAATCAGTTTCTACAGGCAAGTTTAACTTCAGTGGGATCTTCATACACAGAAAAGTAATTTTAAGTGATCTACAAATATAAAACCATTTTTTGGTAAAAAAAATCTAAAAAATACCTACAAAAATACTTGTATATATGTGCATGTGTATGCATGAGTGTGCGTATTTGAGAGAACAGACTGGGAGATCATTGTTGTGATTTACTTTTTGGTTACCTAAATCCATTTATATATACTGCAACACAAGCCATGTTAGTGAAGAGAACTCTTTGATGCATTTTTCCTTTTTGAGTTATTAGTAAGTGCATAACACTTACACAGGGAAATAAAATTATTCGTTTCTGCCAGGAAGAGTGAAAACCCAAAGATTAGGGAAGGAAAATATTAAACAAACACGATATAATGCTTGGATCCTAGTGCATCCTGATGCTAAAGAGACTTTGTCTCTACTGAATTCCTTTTAGGAGCATAAAGACAAAATATAATTCCACAACAGTTTTGAAAAGATCTTATGGTGAAGTATTCAAAATGCTTTTTGTTTACTATCTCACTAGTTGCTAGAAATACTCAAGAATACATAAAGTTAAATCCTAACACTATTGAAGTCAATTACAGTAATAATAAATATTCCTATTCAATTCTATGTGAAATAGGACTTCATCTATAACTTTTTCATCTTTTTCTTTAGGTATTTTGGGGGCTTGTTCTCTCTGATTTCCATAGGAGCTGTTCCCAAGCCTACTAAAATTAGTGCAACTCTCTTCCACGATTTCTTGTCATCCCAGTGCTTCTGGGATCAGGTCCAGAAGGATTAAGGAATGGCTCTCTGGAGAAAAGATAAAGTGTATGGAACTGGGGCAGAGGAGAAGTCTCAGGACAAATGCAGGGAAAAGCCATTGCACAGCTCGGGCTTAACCTTCCCTGGAGCAGCTGGGTCAGCAGGGCCTGGGGAATCCATCCACCACCCAACAGCTTACAGACCCCCCTCTTCCCATCAGCAAGAGCCAACATGAGAAACTGGAGAGCCTAAATCCCCAGGCTCCCTGACCCCTCCTCACAGAGCTTCCCAGGAAAAGGCACGAGATGCCTGTAAGACTTCACATCACCAGCTCCTCACTTTCATGCATCATTGAAGGGTACTTAATCATCTATGTCAGCAGAGGGAACACAAAGTTTTCTAGAATATTTCAGTTCCCCAATCAGATATTTTAAATAACAAGGGGATTTCCATTACCTTATCATCTGTATTTTCTTTAATTACTCTATTAATTGCTTTTAACACAGTCCAAGTAATTTAGTGGAGGAAAGGTGATATACATTTGGGTATTCAGAGATTTCTGGGAATCTCTGAAACACATAAATGTCAGATTTATTTTATTAATCTTAGTGAAAGTTTGGGAAAAAAACGTCGCCATATAAGAGAATACAGTAGGATATAAAAGATGTTTCCTGTCAAAAATTCAAGAAAATATTTATTTTAGTGATGTCATTAATTGTTTCTCCTTTAAGGAAAATAACCTCACTATGCCTCAGCTGTCTGTATTACTGGAAAGTTTTTTGTGCTTGTTCAGATGACACAGTTCAACACCCATTTAAACTAGATCAGTGTCCATGTAAATAAACTGTACAACAGTGTTTCATTTAAATCAGTACCTTTTTGGCTGAATGGACAGTTCATTAGTTGTTAGTTGATGATGGAAATGTATCTCACCAATATTTAATTATAGCTCTGTACGGATTGTTTCTTTCACAAATCATAAATGCTTTAGCAGAGTGTGTTCTCTCAGGTGCTGTTAGTAACATAGCTAAGGGTTTCAGCTAACTGGTCAAACTAGATGACATGTGAGTACATGATTCACCTGCTGTTAATTAAAGTTGCTAATAACACTCAAAGCTTTAATATATAACTGGCAGCTACCTGGATACTTGATGCACATATAGCCTGCACCTGTAAATTTGATGCAGATGTCACATGATGCAGAAGACCATCTGGTGCGGGGAGAAACTGAACTTCATAAACACAAACAGAATAGAGCAAGGACAGGGCACTGAGGGGACAACAATGCCCAGGCCTGGAAAGGAGACTCTCCAACCCTCTTTCTTTTCCTTTTAATAAACAGTAATGTTTTCCCTGAAAGCAAGTACTAAGGAAGGTTTATTAGTATTTAAACAACAAATAAAAACACAGATGAACGGGAAATATAAGATTCGTGAAATGATGCAGCATCATAGACCTATCTATAGAAGCACAAATTAGAGAAATAGGCAAACTTGAGAAGACTGGAAAGTATTCTTTATCTGGTAAATTTTAATCCTGAGTAGAACTGTTAATTTCAATAATATTCAGTGTTTATTGTACAAAAGCCAATTTGAGAGATAATTAGTAAGGGCCAATTTTTCATTCATTATTCCCAAGTTTTGACTGTAGTGAGAATTCAGGGTGTGCAAGAAAAACAAAACTAAAAAGACTTGAGATGATTAAAAATCAGACAGATTAAATCCTTCTTTTGTTTAAGGCAGATATCATAGTATACATTCATACATAACAAAGCAGCTCACAGAGAATGTGTAGGACCAAATGAGTACTGAAAAAAATAGCAAGTGGGAAAGCATTTTAAAAAATAATAAATCAATGCCAGTTCCTAAAAATTATGTGAAGGTTGACTATGTGTTCAAAACTAAGCAGTAAGTAGCAATGAGTAGAAGACAGTCCAGCATCTAACTTGTACAGTCAAGGTAGAACAAAAAAATCTGTCTACTAAATTTGGACAGTCCTACAATACTATCTCCCATAAAGAAATAGGGTTGAGCTTTAGAATAGATCAGTTAAGAGTTGTGATTAGGTCAGGAATTCTGAAAAAAAAAAAAAAAAAAGGCCAGAGTACAAATATGGGAAAAGATAAGGGCAAATATAGAGAGTTACTAGATGGAGGAACCCATTTCTTTCTTCCTCCTGCTTCTGATGTTTCTGATGCAGGAGAGAGAATATCTAACACTCACTGGTTTCTGATTGCAGCAGGGTGTTTATTCAGAGAACCCAAAATCTTTGCCCCATGTCTGAATTTTCTGTTAATGACTTTTGTGGACATTAATGTTGTACTGCTTTCATCTGGATGTACACTTTGAAAATGGCTGAGCCAGAGGAATGCTTCTTTTTGTGAATGTATTAGAATCTAAGTCTCGGAAAGCAGACAGTTATTAGCATGTTTAGCATCCATACATGCAGAGCCTGAATTTTGTTACCTTCTGAGGAAGCCTACTCAACTTACATGTTATACCAACTCAGGAAACAATAAAAAGTTAATTTTCCCATTGAATTCTCATTTAATCAAATGATTAAGTGATATTTTTTTCTTATTACCTGGATTTCGATTTACCTTCTTTTTCTCTGGATTTACGCGTTGATTATCCCTTTTACTGTTTCTCCTAATGGCTTATTTCCTTCTGGTAGCTATTTCATTATCCCTTCAGTACAGCTGTGCTAGTAGATATAGTACAGAGAGCCGTACTGGATCCCCAGAACATTTTCTTTGGGTTCTTTGGAGATAGTGTCTGTTCCGCAGTGAGGTATCTACTCACATGAATGAATGAGAAAGTATAAAAAGCACTAACAAACAACATGATTTCAACAGAAATTAGGTGCTTGAAAACTTTAAAAATTCATCTCAGAAAGCATATATTAGATATCTGGTGCTAATGCTCTTGAGTGGCCCCATCAATGTCTTACTAGAAAAGAATTTCATTCAAGTGAGGGTGGAAGAGATTATTCACCATGGTTCCTCTTTGAGTCCATTGCCTTCCTCCATGAGGAGGCAACAACAGCCATGCTTCTTTCCAGTCAGCATTGCCTTTTGGATGACAGGGGAGGTCTCACACTGTTGCACTGCTGCTGTCTCGCTCCCCTCTGCCACCTGCGGACTTCCTGGGCACCCTGTCCCTGTGGTTCCAACCACTGGATGAATCTTATTTGGCAAATGAATAGCAATAAGCAAATAGCAGTACAGTCTATCAGTAAAAATTTCAATGGAAATTGTAAATCCCTCAACAAATTTCAAAGATAATATGAAATGCTATGTTTTTCTACAACATGGTATCTGAAAAGTGAGAGCAAGGGGACAGAAAAACCATCTACCAGTGTATACTCAGCTGAGGTACATCAACATTGCTTTCTTGATGTAAACAGAGTTACAATTTATAATAGGAATTTGACCCCAGCGTTGAATAAGCTTACTGAGACATTTTGATTTCTTCTTCCTTCCTGGTTACAGAAAATGATGACCAAAGTAATCGTGCAAAAGACCTGAAAACTCCATCCACCCGTAAGTAATTGACCTTATGATAAAATCCCCCATGGCCTTTTGCTGCAGAGCAGAAAACTGTTAAGCATCTTCAGGCAGCCTCCTGGCTGTACGTGCTTGAGGAAATCCTTTCTGACCAGCAAACTATTGATTCTGAAAAACATTATATTTGATCATAAATCCTGAGCAAGCTCAACACAGGTCATGGAGACAAAATATTAACCTCTCTTAAGTGCTTTTAAAGATTCTCAGACCGGAAAAAAGAAAGGTATGACATGTACACTTATCAGTAATATAGATTTTTTTTTTTACATTTGCATACCTCTCTCTTTCTTTCAGAGAATTACATCTTATGGTAACACACAAAACCTTTCTTCTGAAATCATATGTGTAGCTGCACATAAAATTGACTTAAGGGTAGGAACTTGTCTGTCAGAAAAGGTAGATTTATTATTTTTTTAAATTACTTCTGTGTCGTCAATTGAATTAATCAATCCAGTTCAAGCACTGTGCTCCTTCCCTGAATATTTCTTGAGTTATCACCTAGCAATACATCTTCTCTAATTAGAATATATTGAAAATTTACCAGAAAAATTTTGGGGATTTCTGCTTTTTCAGGTCCAAAACATTTAAAATACCTTATAGTTGAGACTGCAATAATTCCAAATTGGCACTGCTTGGATTATTGATCACTTTTTCTTGTTTTCACATACCATGGGTTTGAAGTGCCAGCAATCCCATGGCAGTCTGATGGCTGGTATGTTGCGTATCTGGAAGATCCTGTCCCCTGAGATTTTCTTGTAAGGGCATACCTAAAGTGAATTTCAAACATCTGTCAGCCATGCTTTCCTCATGGCCTGCATTTCTCCTAGGGAGACTGTAACACATAAAACATCACTCTGGCCTGACTTTCACAGAGGACTGAACAGATAATGAGCTGAAAACCAGACCTGTTTCCAGGTACCTCAGAACAAGAAGCCATTTAGCAGGGAAAAGTCATCTGAAGGATTTTTGTACTTTTAATACCTTTAAGGACTGATAATAGCATGGCAAAAAGTGTTTTAGGCTTCCTAAATTCAGTCACACACTGGCTGAGAGGATAGTTTCCTCAACTCCTATTAGTCTGAATCTGAAATTATTTTCAGATGGAGGTATTTAATCCACTAAAATGTATTTCTTAAAATCAGCCTTTTTCACAATCTCTCACAAGCACTTATTGTGTGCTTTCTTACTTAAAGAAGTATGAAATCTTATTTAATTGTGGCTAAGAAACCTGGTTTCAAACCTTGATGGAAGGTTCATAGAGTGGACAATTTAGCTTCAGTCTTACATGATCTTCTCATTTTTGATCCAAAGACATTAGAGAGAATTCCTTAGCACTGTGGCTTCATATCCTCATTCCTTATATTTTGTAAAGCCACCTATAGTTTTGTTGGTCTGAACTAGCACAAACTATGAGAGAATGGCTTAGTATGAAAAATTTACAATGCGAGTAGAAGTTTACATGGTCATGTCTTTTTCAAGTGACCTAATGAACACTGTGTATAAACTAGAGCTGCCTGGTTAGTACTGTCAGAGGCAGAAATGTGTCTTTCTCTTCATTCACTCTGCAATCCATTTTTCTGAGAACAGGGGTCTCACGAAAGAATCTAACTCAACTCAGAAATATTTACATTTTCCACTCCTTGTAAATTTGCCCCAGAGACAAGCTCCATTTATCTGCAAGGCCAGTTTGAAATCCTGGTGAGTATGTCAAGTCCTCTCCATTATTATTAATGCTCTAACTGTTAGCAAGAATGTCTTCAGATATGTAAAAATACAAAAATATTGTCCAGAGGAGAGTTTTTCTGGAAACATAACACTACAAAGTAATTATCCCAGATGATGGTAGGCAGAAGCGAACAGGGAGACTACAAGTAAACAGCAGAGACACAGACTGATAGCAGAGAGCTGCTTTACGGGCAGATCTATAAGCTATTCTGTTTGTAGTACACTTCTTGTTTGTTAGGATTATTATTTTTTCTGCAAAAGGTCAGGTAGCTGAAAAAAAAAGTCAGATAGCTCTGTAGCAGAGGTCAGTAACAGAAAGGTTGCTGAGTTCTGAGCAGGAATTGAAGGGTTTGTCCTGAAAAGTCACATGTAGCTTTGTCCTTGAAAAGTAATTGCAACTTGTCAGAAATACCAGTTGTTGCTAGACGAAGATAGAATTTCAGCCTTATTTATGGTTCTACACTTCTCAAGCAAATAGATTTCCCCTAATTTGCAATTCTAAAAATGCCTTTAAACCTATTTTTAAATAGCCTCTCTAAACACAGGGCAGAGTTGGTTAGGCAGTTTTAGATAAAATGTATTTTCTTGAAAGACATTGTTTTATTTAAGCTGAATCATTAATGGAGCTGAACAGATTTTGAAGATGCTTTCAATGAGATTTCTGAATAAAAAGCCTTTGATCTATGTTTTGGTGTAACTATATTTTGAGACTCCAAATATTTTGTTTCAACCCTGTAAATTCCAGACCTCAAAATTTGCTGTGAACAGAACCATCATCTTCTGTCCAGCACAGAAGATGGTGGGAATATACCACAGAGCACTGCAGTCCTTGTCAGATTCCTTAGCTACCTGCAGTTTCCCAGCAGTTTTTCTATAGACTTCAAATAAGCCTGTATTTTATTTGCTTTCTAGGTTAATACATTCAAGAACAAACTTTGTGGGACCCTCTTTAAGGTTTGTAGTGGTTCTTGGTGAGAACTGGGCTAAGCAGACCGGAAACAGAAGAAAAAATACAGCAAAATTTCCCTGTAGATAAAGCAATATTTTTACAGGGATTTCTACTGTTTCTGATGCTTTATAAGTAATTTTGGAATGACAGTCAAAATTTTCTGTTGCTGCAGTTTGGTTTTCTTTTTTGTCTTCCTTTCTGTTTGTTTTCCCAATGGAAAATTGTATTAGCCAGTCTTTCTGTAGAGCTCAGACAGGTTATGACAACCCAACTCAGAAAAACACAGTAATTACTGTGCCATTAACAAATCATACAGTAACACATGCTGTACAGAAATGTGGCAAGTTATACAGTACACACATATAATAAATACAATATGTTTCACATATAATAAATTAACATAATTGCCAAAAAGCAAATGCAGTAAAACTGAAAAATGCTATTTACATTTCCAACTATGTATTTGGAGCTTTTATGTTAAGGTAGCAGTAACAACAGAGGAAAAAATATGTTTGATGAAGTTCCTTGTTCTATACTGTTTTGTGCTGCATCAATTTGTAAAATAAGGCCAGAAGTCAGGCAGTCCGGGAAGTGTTGTCAGCAGGAAGTTTTTCAACAAATGTCACTAGTAATGATTTTCTAGATCATCACTGATTGTGTGACAATAAACCATTTTATTTGCTAGTCATGCTCTCTTGCTCAGGTTTTGTGCTATTTTAATGCTTCCAAAGTAGCTGCTGCCTTGACTTCTTGTTCAAACAAAATATAAAACTAAAAGATTCAACAAGCAAGAGAACTGAGCTCCTCTTTCATCCCTAGAACAAGCTCCCACATACTAAAGGCAAGGTTCAAGGAGTGAGGTGAGAAAATTAACAAGTTAGTTATTGCATTTATTGTGCTACTGAAATCTTTTTTACTATGATATATATTTTCCAATAACTACATGCATGTCTTGATAATTTAAACTTTTAGAGGTCCTATTACACAATTACATAGAAAAGAAAAGAAAAGAAAAGAAAAGAAAAGAAAAGAAAAGAAAAGAAAAGAAAAGAAAAGAAAAGAAAAGAAAAGAAAAGAAAAGAAAAGAAAAGAGAAAAGAAAAGAAAAGAAAAGAAAAGAAAAGAAAAGAAAAGAGAAAAGAAAAGAAAAAAAAGAAAAGAAAAGAAAAGAGGAGAGAACCAGGGAAAGTCAGTGACAGCTGAATGTTTTAAGACATTTGTTTCTGAGATAATCTGTGAAAGCAATTTGATATTACTGAGTATCAAGGTAAGCAACGTGAATTCTGATCTGCCTTACTGCATAATCAATTCCCAAGATAGATTGGTTGAGGAAATCTTACTGCTGAGACAGAATGAATACAGAAGGAAATGTAATGAAAGAAATAATATTGACAGGAAGATAGAGGAAGGATAAGATTTAGTCTATCATAACTTACACATCTAAAACTTAAACATCTAAGACTGAACTATTCACCCTAAACTCTCTTTATAGTCAACAAGAAGAAATAGGCAAAGACAGATTTGTCTCATGTTCAGATAGCGATTGAAAAACAGGTCACATGAATCACCTTGTTGCTAGCTTCTGACTATAAGGAAAAACTAAAATGACTAGCTCAGACTGAAATGTCCATCTTCTAGACATTCAAAGTTAAGTTAGATGTCTCTTAGCCTAGTTGATCAACAGGTCTTTTTTAATGAAACAGACCTTATTTTAATGAAACAGCTTGGAGTTTGTCAAAGCAATAGGGGTTTGTAAAGGAATGGCACAGTCCCTTCTGCTGAGCATTTTTTTCCTTTGAGAGTTCTCCTTTCTCTAGTTACTTTAATTTTAAAGTCAAGTTAGGTAGTGTTTTATGATGAATTAATATGTCTATCACTACTAAATTGAAGTTGCTCAGTATCATGTATGATACCCACTCAAAGAACTGAAGATTCAACTTGACTTAGCACACTTGCATTACACCATTTGGGGCAACTTAGTTTGTGTTAGTGTAGTTGTACAGTGAAGCTTTCAAACTATCCGGAGTTGTTTGGTTACCAAAGAGGTCAGAGTAGCAGGGTGACTCCAGCTAGTTAATGAACTGTTATTGCTTAAGTCACTGTGCCACCCTTGCATTACTCTTTGACTAAAGCCCTTCTGTAACCTCTCCTGAAGCCCCAAAGCTATAAACCATCACACAAAAATATAAGTTACACTGGGGCAAAGCTAATGTTTAGAGCTCAAAAATGTTGTAAAATAACATGTGCATTGCCCTATCTCTGCCATAGTCAAAATCCCACTGGATAGTCCACCAAGACAATGGCATCTCCTATGTAATTCTTGTCAGTCTGTAATAGTTTTCACAGAAATTTCTCTGTATGGTATCTCCTGTGTCAGAGTTCAGCAAACAGATCTCAGTGTATAAAAAACTCCAGAAAGTTCTTCTGACTGAAGAGGAGCTTTAATGTCTAAAAGGTTCTCCGTATTTTCTAAATATATCAGCTTTCTGTACACCTTGCCCTTCTGTCTCCACAGGTGCTACTTCACAAGTACTATTGCAACTCTTACTGCCAATCTCATAATTCATCTTTGTTCTTTTTAAGGCACAGGAAAATTAAGCCTTTCATTGGCTTTAAGAAGATTTCATAGGGTAAAATTCATGTCACCCTAGGAAACCTGAATTTGTTTCCTAACTGCAACTTTTGTTCTTGCTTACTGAAAACAAAATTGTTCTGTAAGCGCAATCCTGTCTGTGCTGATTTGAGTGAGAGTGAATAAATCCCCAACACTGCACAGCAAAACAGCTCACGGCACTAGGCTGTCATGTTATGTGTCTCCAGGCAAAGTAAGAAAAGTCTTATGACAGATCTAAAAGTTCAGTACATAGTTCAAAACATTACTGTAAGTATAGTAAATAAGCCATTAAAGGAAATTCCGAACTTATCATTTACTTAAACTCTTAATACAGCTTAGCAATTAATACATTCATTCTTTTCTATTGCTCAGTGGCTAGAGCTACAGCACACTTCACTGAAAACAGAATGAGCAGAGATAGCAATCAAGTTGGCCTAATGGGAGCAACTTGTTTTTTGTTGTTTATGGCTTTTTTTCACACAGCAGATGACAGATAGCCTCTTAAGAAAAGAGCATCATGGTGTCTTTCAGGACAAATCCCAAAAGATTTGATCTTCTTTCACTTGCCCAATGGGTCCCAGATTAGTACAGTAAGCATTTTCCTGGTTTTCTAGGATTTTCAGTTTTACTGATGGCTGAGGGCATCTTCTCAGGATTGTTTCACTTGTATGGATCCGGTTATTCTGAGAAGCCCTGCTGGATACGCTGTTTTTTCTGAGCTCAGCTGGTTGCTGCTGAACTCTGGGTGAGGCTGGAGGGATTCCAGCATGGCCCGTTCTGTACACCCGCCACGTCAGTCAGTACTGCATGAGGTCCTGAATCACAATGCGAACCTGAACATGTACGCTTCAAAGCTTGAAAGGTCTACATTTCCTAAGCCTGTGGCTATTTGTTTAATAATATATTTGTTTTATCTCTGTTTTCACACATCTCCCAATAGCTGCCTGCTGAGTTGCTTAGGGAAATGAAGCCTGGGCTGGTTACAAAGGTTGTGAACTACAAGGAATTATTAACAACAGTCAACTGAGTCTGGAGCCTGTGATTGCTTGACTTTTGGCCTGCAGCATGTTCCTGTGAGACAAATAGTGCTCCCCAGGAGTGCAGCGAGTGACCTTCTACCTGGGATGTGAGGAGGCATGACAGATGCTCAGATGCCATGTGTTATTTGTGACACGTGACAGCTCTGACTGCCCTTCACCTGCCAGCAAGATGACAAGACCTAGAAAAACAAGGGCTCTCACAGGTTTTGGGCCTGATGCCAGTTGTAGAGCTGAGTTTGAAGGAATAACTTTTCCCCTTTTACCGGCTCATCTCCTGACCCTACTTCTCTCTCACTGTCTACTGCTGGAGAAAGTGAAAAGGAGCAGGCATTTCTCCCCTTTCCTCCACATTGCCAAAGCTTTCTAAGGTTCATTTCTCTGGACATGAATAAAATTTTTCCAACACTTGCCATAATATCTTGCCCTTTGTCTGCTTTTCACTTCTTCAGTCCTGCAGCTCTGTTTAGGTGTGCAATATTTCCCTGCGCTAAGATGAATTTTACCTTATTCAGCATAACTCAGCTAGCACCCTGCAGCTGCAGGGACAGATATCTGACACCCCTGCTTTTCCTGGGGGATAAGAGGAAGAGCTGCCCAAGCACCTAACACAGCCCAAGTAATGTGCACAGTCAGCTCAGAGCTCTGGATCAGTGTGAGAGGTGGGCACATCTCTTTCTCATGCATGATCCTTAGAAGATAGTAAATTTGCTTGCGTGAGGGAGAGCAGAAAACAGAAGCAGCTTGACGAAGCAGTTTGGTAAATCTCTGAATTCCTGCTGCCACTGTTGCAGTGGGAAGTGAGATGGAGAAAAAAGGGAGCCCCTTAACATGGGCTCTGGCACTGCCAGTCAGACCTCCTTGTCACACTCAACAGGACTACTAAAAGTTGTAAAAACATTCTCTTTTTTTCATACATTTTGAGGAGAAAATTCAACAGAGTGAAATCCATTCCATCTTTTTTATTATTGTTTGCTATATCAGCATTGTGTGTGTTCACATCTGTCCACCAGATTCCACTGTCCTTTTTCACTTTTCTAAGATAATTTTTTATAGCTGCCTTTGGACCTGAGCAAATGTTTCATTTTTGCAAAAGTGTTTATTCAAAAGTGCATGTTGTGGAATGTCTCTAAAGCAGGCATCTGTGGTACCAGCATTTACAGATGATGCCATGATGGCCTAGAGTGCCCTGGTCATAAGAAGCCCTCTGAGAAACCTCTCACATGTTTTCATAGAAGAAATAAACTTTTTCTTATATACATAAATCAAATTCAAACACAAACCACTGAGAGCTTTGTTGGACTTGAACTAATACATTCAGGGTTCATACACTCCAGTACTATATAAATAAGAACAAGATTTGAATGTCCTATTTTGACTGTAATGGCCTTCAAACATGCAAGTAATACTGTGAAGAATGTGCCTGACATGTAATTCTGCTGAGATTCCTAGATAAAGTTTCCCTTTATTTTCTTTTCCCAAATTCCACTCCTCATCAACTTTTAGATGAGGTATTCTCTTTTTTCCCCCATTCTCTTCTGAAGTTGCAGAATAGTATTTGTGACATGCTTTGGAGATTTGAAGTGCAGTGTATGATTTTCAAGTCTATAGAGAATGAAGCAACATTAAACAAATGTTCATGTTGGAAGGTAATGCACTTAAAAAGAAGAAAATGGTAAAAAATACATGTACCTGCACAAACAAAATTTTGCTCCATATATGTAACATCAAAACACTTTAATAATATGTTCACCCCCTCATCCCCTTCTGGATTCCTGCCTCCTTCTTCCAGTGTTCATTCTGACTGGTGCAAAATTAGCATGGAGGCAGATCAGGACCTGTTTTATCCTAATTATTCCTTACTCATTGTGTCCAGTCTAGCCTCCAGATCTGCTTCATTCAACAGCCAGTAAGTGCTCTGTGTTTCATAAGAAGTGCAGTAATATAGGAAGATTAACCAGGAAAGAAATAGCTAAGGAGAAAGTAATGCAAAAAATGTATTTTACCCAGGAAAATACAGTAATATAATTTACTGTCCAGGGTTTTTTTCCTACCTAAAAGAAAAAGCAGGATAGAAACTACTGTTTGATGGGTGGTATTTACTGGGATAAGCCATACAGCTGTTTAATTGGAGGGAGGCAGCAGACAAAAGTAGTAAGTTAGTTCATAATTATGCATGCTTGATTTACTACAGGTCACAGATCATGCTCTGTGCAGGAACATGTCCTTGAAAGGGCAAATAAATTCAGTCAGTTTTCTGATTTCATTCTGGCATAACAAACTATTAGCTGGAGTGAGAGATTTTGAATGCATCTGTCTTTCCTTAGGGAGAAGTCTGAATTCCATTTTATCTGCTTCTGGGTGATCAATAGAGGAGTTGGAAAAGAAGGCTTTCAATATCTCTCTGGTTTTGTTATATTGGCATGCTTAAGAAACAAACAAAAAAAAAAATCTAAATCATAGTGGAATTTAATTTTTTTGACATAAAATATTAATTACTTGAAGATGATACTTAGAATTTAACATTCTCAAAAAGTCAGAGATGTATTCTTACTTATAATATAGAAAATATTTTTTCCACTGATTTATTTAGAATTGTGAGCAAATAAAAGTAGGTCTTATAGCAGAACTGCAGGCACACAATGTAACTTTTGTCACTGCATATGCTTTTACGTTTCTTGTTCATCTACATATGGAAGAGATAATGAAAAGTAGTGATGAATGGTTTTCCCCACTGTGAGACTGAGGCAAGAACAGTATTCAAATAATGATTGAAACCAAAACCTTTCAGACCACTAGTTTTTCAGGTATTGAATTTTCTTCACTCACCTAGGAACCTAAAACTAGGTTGGAAATTCCACTAGGTAGCAAGCACTGAAGAGTACTTGACCCTGAAACTTCGAATCTAAGTGACCTTTCAGAAAATATAGGCCATTCCTAGGACTCAGGAAATTCCAGTGATGAAATCATTATGTTTATTGACTTTCGTTTTAATTTTGTTCATCCTGGGCTTCCAGGGTAGTTTTGGGGGAATTCCTTATTTGGGCTCAGAAAAGGAAACACTTGTCTATAGTGCACATTAAATAAAAGCAGTACAGGAAAACTGTTAATCTGTTGCAAGTCTGGAATACTCTGGAAGAGATAAATTGGTATGCAAAAAGCAAATACATAGGCAAAGGTACAGCAGAATAAATCATATATATCTTCTACCTGACACATCCTGCAGTTTCTACAGAGGAAGTCCCTATTGCCATCATTAAGAAAGTAAGCAACAAGTTCACATATCTGTCTTCAAAGGAGACATCAGTTCATGTTCAATGTCACTGTGCAGGAAGTGTTTTGCAGCAACACACTGATTTTTTTTCTATTTGGAAAATGATTGTTGTTGAGGTATTTACCTCATATATGGACCATGGTCTGGGCTTAATCACTGCTTCAGCGAAGAGTTTCTTCACAAAATGTCATTTCCTCTCTGTGAAATGGGGATTTCTCACTTTGTTTAGCCTGAACTACTGAGAATGGAAAACGAGACTTTTCCCCCAAGTGTACATAAAATCCCTAGAACAGGACTGAACTGGACTCCATGTCAGCACATAAATAACAATTATGTTTTTGTTTACTATTGGCTGGTTCCTCTGAAGAGATTTTCCTAAAGACACAAAGTAATACACCCTAACATTTACTTAGAGTACTTCAGATGATCCAAATACGGGGTGAAGTGGGAGGAAAACTAAGAGTCATTAACTTCCTCTTAAAAATCACCTTTAACTTTGACCCACAGAAACCATAAGGATAGATCCTGTGTTGAGTATAGTGTGGTCAGACTCTCAGTACTCCACTGCAATGACTTTTAGGCATGCTACTGAATCACCTTTTGCATAAAAGGTTCAAACAGTAGCAAATATACAGCACAAATTTAGGCTATACTCCCTCTCTGTTCTTTTTCTTCCCAGGAAAACAGTTCTTTACTGGCCAAACCACCCCAGGGCTCAAGAAAAGAAGGTATTACTTTTGAAGATTTTCTACAGACTTTATTCCTTTTAGGGAGGTATGAGTACTTTTTGTTGCTGAAACTTAGCTTATTATACCAAGTACCAAATGGTGCATTTGAAATGGATATTAAAAGAAAACAATAAATAATATTATATTTGCTAATATGCATAAGCACTCAAAATATGCTAAGAACATTTAATCTAGGGTTTTAATATTCTATGGTGGAGATTCTCTCTCAGTTTATGTCTGCCTGTACATCTACTGAATTCAATACAGATTTCCTGTATAAGAGTATAACTGAGAGAAGAATCTGACCTGTTTTGTCCAATTTTTGGGACTGTGTTTGTAGCCTCAAAGTCCTGAAAACAAAAATATGCTCAGATTTAGGTTAAAAAAAATAGCTTAATCCATTCCTCAATCAAGAAAGTTTAACACATCCTTCTCACAAATTTTTCATTTATTCTTTTTGTTGGTATTGTCAGATGTTTGCAAGATGTCTGTGAAGTTAGGTAAGTCTCTCTGTGGTGGCCATCCTTCCCTGAGCCACTGCATCATCAGCTGTGGAAGAAAAAAAATGAAATATAAAAGCTGTTTGAAGGGTTTGCAAAATAGAAAGATACATAATACACTTGAATCATATCTTTTGGATAGTTTGTGGGATTGGAGCCAGGCTGTGGTTGTGTATATTTAAATTTAAAGTGTTAAAAGACAATGCATATCTCTCTTGATATCAGTTTCCTCATTACTGATAAATAAAGGACAGTTAACAAAAAGAGAAAGAAGCAAAACTCGGAGGAAACTACCCGGGATTTTCCATAAAAATCTTACCACTCCTTATACAGTTTATAGCCTGAATCAAAAACACCATCTGGTTTAGAGTTCAACAGAAGAGAATAAAAGTATCATTTTAGTCTTGTGTTTTGTTTTCACAATCCAGGGTCATTCTATAGAAGAGAACATAGAACAATGAAAAGAAATATGTTCTCTAAAAAAATAGCCTCACTTTTTTCCTTTTTTTTTTTTCTTCTGGGGGTGGGGGAAGGGGAATTTGCTTCTCTGTTGTGCTCTCTTCTTTTCTGAGAAGAGAAAGTGACATTATGGAAAATAAGGAGACAAAACACTATAGTACCCATAGTAGATTCCTGATTCAGGAGAGAAGCTCCTCCTCTGCCTATCCCTTAGTAGTCTTTGTTTCTCCTGATCACCTGATTTACCCACAGCAATGAGTAAAGGCTTTTGCTAGATACTAACAGTGATTCACATGGTTAGACAATTCTTTTAATTTCCAGAACACAAAACAAAATCCTCCAAATCATTAATCTTGTTTACCTACTTGGCAAATGAATCTGAGTTAAGGTGCAAATTTGAAATAGCTCTCTGACAATATTTAGTATTTATTTTGTAGCATCTAAGTAGTTCCCAAGAGAGAAATAAATAATAATAGGTTTGTTTCAAGTATTGTCCCAAAGTTTTCACTCACTATAACTCTGGTTTCAACACAATAGTTGTTCTTCTATAGGAATCTGATGTTTTAGCAGCAAAGCTATGATCTAACATGAGAAATACTAACAGGATATGAACCTTGAGGTAGGATTTAGCTCTCAAATCAAGACACCAAAATCGAGTGGTGCAGGCATTAAATGTGTCTAAACTCTCTTTGTAATAACTGAGATTTGGTCACCACTGTCAATGGAAATTTAAGAATGATTAACCAAACTTATGTGTCCACATGATATCTTACGTGTCTAGATACCTAAATACAGGTGTTTTCCTTTGTGATCTGAATTCTATCCTTAGGGTGTGATTCAGCTACCAGAGCATGAGCGTACAGTGTTGTTCCTTTTGCATCAGGTTATCCTTTTTGGAAGAAGATTGTCTCTCATAGGTCCTATGTCACATCCAGCTGTCACTGATTATCTACATACTGAAGTCTCAAATGGAATATGACAATATTTTGAGGCAACTTAATTAAGCCTTTCACAGACTGAAGTTAGTGACACCTGTGCAAAATTTGGAAATTGTCAAGATAAAAATTAGTGGATGCATCCTAGTGTAAAGAATCCTAGTTTTGAAAACAATTTCCATAGTTTTTGCTCCGTATTGCAGCAATGTCTTACATAGTTTAAGCTTGGGACTAGCTCCAGACTATGGAGTTAAACAGAACTGCTTAGTGTGATAGTTCTGCCAGCACTGTGTAACCAGCCCATCTGTGGACTGACTGAATTTTGCACTGAGGTTTAGGATTTGTTCAGCCCCTGCATTCCTCATGCAGACATGTTGCCAGCTTGGGACAGCTGAAACTGGCACAACATTCACAGCAATCTGTTTTAAATTGTATTTAAATTTTTCATAGCTCTAATTATCAGTTTATCACTGCTTTTCAGATATATTATATGCTACTATGCAAAATCCTTTGTTTGTTTTGGTTTGGTTTGGTTTGGGTTTTTTTCCCCCAGAGATTTATCTGCCGTTTTCTTAGGATACAGTGTTTAGTCTCCCACTGGCATTTAGTCTTTAATGGTACTGTAAGCAAAAGGTAACAGTATAGAATCCAGTACAGAATAAGTCATCTGAAAATAGATATCATACACTGCAGATACGGCTAGCTAGGGCAGTGTCCATCCACTGGCCCTCGTTTGTCTCCAGATGGTCACCAGAGGTCAGTTCAACAATGTCCCCATTGATCTCTTTCTATCCATTTAACTTTCACTACTACAAGAACAAAACTCCAAACACACACACAAAAGAGAGAAGGAAGAATGTGCTCATTGTGGTTCAACCGGAATTCACAAACACAGCAAAGATCCTCTCTATTGGCTGTTTCCTCCTGCAACTTGACTTCCGAAATAGGGCTACCCTTTTATACAAGGTACAAAAACAGAAATGCAAAAAAATCCCACCAGAAAGCATGTGACTTCCAGAATTGCCTGTAGCTTTCCTGGCACTGGATTGAGAAATATTTCTTCATCTCATGTTACATAATCATCCTTGACGTATCGTTTGTTCCAGCTCAGTGCTGTTTTCATCAGATAGGAGCCACAAATCTAATGGAATATGAGGAGTGTCCCTCTGATGGTGTACGGGGGACTTTTTGTGGCTTTTTTTTTTTTTTTTTGCAAGTTTCATAATTATGAAAGCTATTTAAAAATATGTGCTGGAACAAATACTTCTTGAAATCATATTTCTTGTTAATTCATGTTCTTCTTCACAGTGCACATTTCCTGCTTTTTTCCAGTAAGCACACAGTTTACAGCACACTGAGATCCCATTCGAATGAATGAAAGGAAGAACAAGTAAATGAATGAATGAATGTATATTTGACATAACAGACCCTTAGGATAAATTCAATTTAGTTTAATAAAATTACACCAGGGATTAATTTATCCTGTAATATTTCAATGGTACATTCTAAGGGATTTACTCCAAACCACATGAAGTCAATGTAGCTTTTCCATTGATTTCAGTGGGTCTGGATAAAGTTTCAGAAGGATTAAACAACTGCTTATTACTTCTTCTTATTTTAATTCACAAAGTAAATCATTTTATGCAGGTAAACCACTTCACCGGATAATCACTCCTTGAACCTTGGCATCTGCCATTGCTACTTTTTCTAACCTCTATAAAGACATCTCTAGTCTCTCTATCAAACTGTGACTTCTTTCTGTCCAGTTTTCTGTAAAGTACCGTTGCTTAAACATATTCTCACTGTTAAACCTTTTCTTCCTTAGGCTAATGCTAAGTGAATCCTTCTTTCCTTTTCGCTTGTGGAGGAGAACACCATGATCCCCTTCACAGCTCACTTTTTGGTCCTTCTGATTTCCCTGATAACTCTGACCTCTAACTGATCTTTGACCAGTGATGGTCATCATCAGAAATGACCTCTGACCTCCTCTCCAACTTTCAGGGTTGGACCTGTGTCCAACATTCAGTATATATTCTTTTTTTAACCCCAGTCTGCAGTCAAGGTTGCTCCAAATTTCATTCAGAAAACTTTCCCTTACACACGCTCAAGGAGCCTTGTGATATCCTTCACGTCCTTTCATTTAATTTTCTATGCTGATTTCTTCATCTTCCTTGTCACCGTATCACAAGCTCTACTTAACACCCCAATGCATACGATTTGATCCTTCCATGAAAAGACTTAGACTGGACTCCATTGTATATCTACTGTAGCAGCTGATCACACTGCCTCAGAAGAACATGAAAAGCCAAGTTGCACCTGAATCATGGTCTGATCACTGGTTGTCCTCTTGTTTCAGGGTAGATAGAAGTAAATTGGCTCAATTTATACATTATCACAGATTGTTCTCTCACCTTCATATTCACCTTTAAATGTAAGGATGTATTCAGTGAAGCTTATCAGATGTGTGTCTTCAGCCTGATACTCGATATTTTCACTAAAATGTCCTGACTGATAGAAAAAAACCCAAGTTTATTAGATCTTCAGACAATATCAGATTGGAAAGGCCTGAAAGCACTTTTGAAGATAGGACCAGAATTCAAAATAATTTTGTTTATTTAAAGAAATGACCTGGAGAAAAAAATGGCATCCCTGTAAGAACAAGACCAAAGTTGTACTCTTGGAAGGAATAATCTAGATAAGGCAGGAAGGGGTAAATAGGTTGTTCTTCATGAGAGGTGGTAGAAATTGTGTTGAGTTACCACCTGAACTTTAGTCAGCAGTCATGCTCTGGGAAAACAAAATCAGAAAAAACAAGAGTGTGATCTCTAAGATGAGGGAAGGTTAGCACTGGCAAGGTCTTGCTTGGAGTCTTCTGTCCAGGACTGGACAAAGCACTGCAAGAGAAGGGTGGAGAAACTGAAGACCATCAGAAAGAGAGCAACAAGAATGAATAATTGATTAGAAAACATAGCTTAGGAGGAAAAATTGAAAGAACTGGGGCTATTTAGCCTAGATAAGGGAAGAGAGAGGAAAATCTTATTAGAAGTCTTCAAATACCTTAAAGTCTGCCTGCCCAGAAAACATGTTCCACGTGTATGCACCATGCAACGGTTATAAAATTTCAAAAAGGGATCTTCATTTAAGTCAAAAAGAGCTTCCTAGCAATAAAGTAGTGAAACACTGAAACAGATTGTTTCGAGTGATTATGAAATCTCCAGTTTTGAATCTCCAGGTCCTTCCTGAGAAGGACCTGGGAGTGCTGGTGGACAGCAGGTTGACCATGAGCCAGCAATGTGCCCTTGTGGCCAACAAGGCCAAGGGTATCCTGGGGTGCATTAAAAGGAGTGCGGCCAGCAGGTCGAGGGAGGTTATCCTCCCCCTCTACTCCGCCCTAGTGAGGCCACATCTGGAGTGCTGTGTCCAGTTCTGGCCCCCCTTCGCCCCGTTCAAGAAGGACAGGGAACTGCTTGAGCAAGTCAAGCGGAGAGCTACAAAGATGATCAGGGAACTGGAGCATCTCTTTTATGAGGAAAGGCTGAGAGACCTGAGTCTGTTCAGCCTGGAGAAGAGAAGACTGAGGGCGAATCTTATAAATATGTGAAGGTTGGGTGTCAAGAGGATGGGGCCAGACTCTTTTCAGTGGTGCTCAATGACAGGACAAGGGACAATGGGCACAAAATGGAACACAGGAAGTTCCACCTAAACATGAGGAAAAACTTCTCTACTGTGAGGGTGACAGAGCAGTGGAACAGGCTGCCCAGAGTGGTTGTGGGGTCTCCTTCCCTGGAAACATTCAAAACTTGCCTGGACGCAGTCCTGTGCACCCTGCTCTAGGTGTACCTGCTCAAGAAAGGGGGTTGGATGAGATGATCTCCAGAGGTCCCTTCCAACTCCCGCTGTTCTGTGATTCTGTGAAGGTCTTCCAGAATAAATTAGATAAACTGTCAGGAGTACCATAGGTAGAGCTGATCCTTTCTTGGGCAGGACTGAGTGATCTTTCAAGGTGTTTTCTAGCTCAGTTATGTCAATTATGTCTAGGACTATTTTGGCCTAGTTATGTAGGCTTTTGTGCTGCTGAACCCAAGACTTCATCTACATCTTCTTGCTGTTCAGTCATGTTCCATGTACCAGTGTGACATAGGCAAAAGAGCTATGCAAAACAGGATATTCAGACCTCCAATTTGGGCAGGAGGGAACCTTAATCAGCAAACAAGTTTAAATAGCACTCTTAAAAAAGTTTACTAATATTTTACATAAATATTTAACAATAGAACACATAAGGGCAGAATG